>CM036759.1:54388589-59256089 GCA_020796225.1 Arion vulgaris | reverse complement strand
TTTTTATCTAAAAAATGAATGAGCCATGGGGACGACAGTCCCCACTCTTGGGAATAGTTGATCTGAAGGCAAATAATTCATTCGGGAGTTTCAACATCTAAAAATTTAAAAAGGACAGACAAAGATTGGTTTCGGTATTTTTTAAATTTACGAAATCAACTCAAAGTCCTGGACTCGATTTCCTCTACCCGTGAAAAATTTTTTATTCAGTACCCTAAAGATTTTCTTGGGATAAACTCGGACCCGAGATGATAAATCATTTTTGAGATGCCGCGACCTGTTCCTTGCCATGCGGGATACCCAGACGCCTTTGAACGATGTCAAATGGGGCGTCCGTTTCTGACCTGAAAAAGAAGTTTTAAGACTGGATCTGTCTCGTCCGGAACTAAATCTCCGCAAACCCGGATGTGCCGATCGAAAATTTTACTTTTTAAAATCCACCCTTTTTGGGCGTCCGATTCAAAAATTTTGGACAATTATCACATCAACCCAATTTAATTTTAAGGGGGGTTTGGGCCCAAAAATTTTTAAAAAATTTATCTTTCTTGATTCTTCTTCTTGTTGATTGATTATTGTTTGCGTTGTGTTGATTGTTTTGTTCTTGCTTATTATGAAGGGGGTTTTAGATTGGTTGTTGCATTGTTGCTTTGGGAATTCTTATTGTTGATTGTTGTTGTTGTTGCTTGATTATTGATTATTGGCTATCATTTTTCACTTCGTGACAACCATGTTCTCCTTTTTCTTCTTAAAAGGCATCTTAATTCACAAACTCCCTACCCGCGGTCCTTTAATTTTTTTTTTAAATATTCTGAAATTTTTTATTAATCTTTCTAATAATTTTTTTAAAATAAAAAATTCTTCTTTTTCTTGTTCCCTCTAAATATTTTGGACTTCTAATATTGATCAGAAAACTCATTTTTTATCAAACTCAGATGATGCTATAAAATTGCAAACACAGTTGCGTTTCAGGACAAAAACCGTATTTGGTATAAAAACAAGTAAAAATATATAATAAAATAATAAAATAACAAAAAACTTCACTTAAATCTTTTCGGAAAAACAAAACACATAAGTAATCCCAAATGAATAAATGGATCAAAAAGTATTACAGATACAAATGTTCATACTCACCCCGACTTTTTTAGATAGAATGACAAATTTTCTACTCACTGCTATTTGGGAAAGAATGCCAAAAAAGCCCTCACCTGACTATTTTTGATAGAAACGTTCATCTCACCACTATTTGAATGAACAAATGTGTCCTCCCCGCTATTTGGAAAAAAGGCCCAAATGTCATACTCACCTGACTATTTAATGAAAGACCCCAAATTTTTTCACCCCTATTTTAGATGAGACAAAATGTATACTCACCTGACTATTTAATGGGGGGCACAAAAAGTGTCAACTCACCTATTGAGATAGAATGGCAAATGTCTACTCACCACTATTTGAATGAATGACAAATGTGTCTCTCACCACTATTTGAGATAGAAGACAAATGTCCTCACGCTTTTGAGATAGGCAAATTTTCATCTCACCTACTTTTTCAGATGAGACAAATGTTCTCTCACCACTATTTGAATAGAATAAAATTTTCCCTCACCCAATAGGAATTGACCACAAATTTAATAAAAACTACCCCCTTTTTTTTAGAAGAAAACCAAAAGTTTTCCCCCCTGACTTTTAAAAAAACAAAAAATTCCCCCAAGCAAATGTGCAAATTTTTTCCCCTACTATTTGAGATAGAATACAAATGTGTCAAATCACCACTATTTGAGATAGAAGACCTGTCCTACTCACCCGCTATTTGAGATAGTGAAAAAGTGTCATACTCACCCGACTATTTGAAATAGAATAAAAAATGTTTTCACCATTTTGAGATAGAATGGCAAATGTGTCTACTCACCTGACTATTTGAATAGAATCAAATTTCATACTCACCGACTATTTAAATAGAATGCAAATGTTCATACTCACCCTTTTGAATAAATCAAATGTTCATACTCACCCGATTTTGAAAGAGCCAAATTTCAAATCACACATTTGAGATAGAAGACAAAAATTTTCATACTCACCCGGCTATTTTAGATAGAAACAAATGTTTCTCCCAACTTTTGAGATAGAGAAACCTGTTCCTCACCCGACTATTTTAATAGAAGCAAATTTTACTCACCCCACTTTGAGATAGAATGACAAATGTGTCATACTCACCTGACCTTTTTAATAGAATGACAAATTGTCTCTCACTAGAGATAGAAGCAAATGTGTCTACCACCCACTATTTTAGATAGAATGACAAATGTGTACTCACCACTTTTAGATAGAAACAAATGTGTCCTTCTCACCAAAATATTTGAGATAGAATGACAAATTGTCAAATCACCACTTTTAGATAGAATGACAAATTGTCCTCACCTTTTTGAGATGAAGCAAAGTGTCTTTTTCCCCGACTTTTGAATAGAATGAAAAAGTGTCATACTCCCACTATTTGAATAGAAACAAATTGTCATACTCACCTACTATTTGAGATAGAATACAAAATTTTTTCACCTAAAATATTTGAATAGAAAAAATTTTACTCACCCAAAATATTTTGGATAGGAAACAAATTGTCATACTCACCTGACTTTTTGAAAATAAATGACAAATGTGTCCTACTCCCTGACTATTTTAGATAGAATGACAAATGTTCACTCACCCGACTATTTTAAATGAATGAAAATTTATACTCACCCGACTTTTAAAAGAAACAAAATGTCTACTCACTGACTATTTTAATGGGAAGCAAATTTCTACTCACCCGACTTTTTTAATAGGGGACAAATGTGTCATACTCACCCCTTTTTGAGATGAATGACAAATTGTCATACTCACCTGACTTTTAGTAGGGGGGACAAATTGTCATACTCACCCGACCTTTTGAAAAAGAATGACAAATGTGTCATACTCATGCTTTGAGATAGAAGCAAAGTTCTACTCACCCGACTTTTGGAAATGAATACAATGTTCATACTCACCTGACTTTTTAAATAGAATGCAAATGTTTCTCACTGACTTTTGAGATAGAATGACAAATGTTCATACTCACTATTTTAATAGAAGACAAATGTGTCTACTACCTACTTTGAATAGAATGACAAATGGTTTTTTTTTTTTTACTCACCTGACTATTTTAATAGAATACAAATTGTCCCCCCTTTTGAATAGAATCAAATTGTATACTCACCTATTTTGAAATGGGAAAAAATTGTCATACTCACCTGACTATTTGAATAGGAAACCCAAATGTCATCTCACCCTTTTTAAATGGGCAAATGTGTCAAATCACCTGACTATTTGAATAAAAACCAAAAATGTCCTTTCTCACCTGACTATTTTAGATGGGGGGACAAATGTCCTCACCTGACTTTTAATAGAAGAAAATTTCAACTCCCCTGACTTTGGATGAAACAAATGCTTCTCACCGCTTTTGGAAGTGACAAAAATGTCATACCCGACTTTGAAAAAGCAAAGTTCAACTAAATGATATTTAGAAAATCAAATGTGTCTACCACCTACTTTTTAGAAAAGCTGGCATACTCACCCACTTTGAGATAGAAAAAAATGTTACTCATGACTATTTGAATGAAACAAATTTATACTCACCTGCTATTTGAATGAATGGCAAATTGCAACTCACCTACTATTGAGATAGAATGGCAAATGTGTATCTCACCTGACTATTTGAGATAGAATGGCAAATTGTCCTCCCCACTTTTGAGATAGAATGGGAAATGTCATACTCACCTACTATTTGAGATAGAATAAATGTGTCCTCCCTACTATTTTAGATAGAATGGCAAATTGTCTACTCATACTTTTGAGATAGAATCAAATGTGTCATACTCACCCATATTTGGATAGAATGGGAAATTTCTACTCACTTACTATTTGAATAGAATGGCAAAAGTGTCATACTCACCTGACTATTTAATAGAATGGGAAATGTGTCTACTCACCTGACTATTTGAAATAGAAACAAATGTTTCTCACGCTTTTAGATAGAATGCAAATGTTCCTTCTCACCTGACTTTTAGATAGAAGAAAAAATTTTCTCTCACCTGACTTTTGAAAAGAAAGACAAATTTTCATACTCACACTTTTGAATAGAATGACAAATTTTCATACTCACCTGACTTTAGATAGAAACAAATGTGTCATCTCACCCGACTTTTTAATAGAATAAAAGTGTCTACTCACCTGACTTTTGAATGAATAAAATTGTCATACTCCTGACTTTTTAGATAGAAAAAAAAAATGTCATTCACCTGCTATTTAGGGGAAAAAATTTTCTCCCTGACTTTTAAAGAAAAATGGTTTATACTCACCGCTTTTTGAGATAGAAAGGCAAAGTGTATACTCACCCGACTATTTGAATAGAATGGCAAAGGGGTTATCTCACCTTTTCTTTTGAGATGTGCTGTCCTCTCACATTTTGAGATAGAAAACAAATGTGTTCCCCCCACCCGACTATTTTAGATAGAATGGCAAATGTGCATACTCACCTATTTAGATAGAATAAAAAGTTCATACTCACCTACTATTGAGATAGAATGGCAAATGTTCAACTCACCTGCTTTTGAGATAGAATGCAAATGTGTCCTCACCCGACTATTTGAGATAGAATGGGAAATTATACTCACCTACTATTTGAGATAGAATCAAATTTTCATACTCACCCCCACTATTTGAATGAATGGCAAATTTTCTACTCACTGACTATTTTTAGATAGAATGGCAAATTTTATACTCACACTATTTGAGATAGAATGGGAAATGTGTCATATCATACTATTTGAGATGAAAGGGAAATGTTCTACTCACCTGACTATTTGAATAGAAACAAATTGTCTACTCCCCGACTTTTGAATAGAATCAAATTTTCTACTCAACTTTTAATAGAAAACAAATTTTCATACTCACCCATTTTAGATAGAATGGCAAATGTGTCATACTCACCAATATTTTAATAGAAGACAAATTTTCTACTCACCACTTTTTAGATAGAATACAAATGTGTCTACTCACCTGACTTTTTAGATGAAACTTGTCATACTCACCCATATTTGAATAGAAACAAATTGTCATACTCACCTGCTTTTTAGATAGAAAGACAAATTTCATATACCTGCTTTTGAGATAGAATGCAAATTGTCATACTCACCCGACTATTTAGTCAACCAAAATTTTCATATACGCTATTTAGTAGAATGCAAATGTGTCATACTCCCCCACTTTTGAGATAGAATGCAAATTTCTACTCACCTTATTTGAGATAGAATGAAAAAGTGCATACTCACACTTTGAGATAGAATGGCAAATGTCTCTCACGCTATTTGAATAGAATGGGAAAAGTTCATACTCACCCACTATTTGAGTAGAATGGCAAATTTCATACTCACCTGACTATTTGAATAGAATGGAAATGTCATACTCATACTATTTGAGATGAATCAAAAGTGTCCCTTTTACAAAATAGAGATAGGAATTGTCTATACCTATTTTTGAATAGAATCAAATGTTATACTCACCGACTATTTGAGATAGAAGGCAAATTTTCTCTCCCTACATTTGGATAGAATGGCAAATGGCCCCAAAAGACAGAAAGAACAAACAAAATGATAGAGATAAAAAAAAAGGGGGGGAAGGCAAAACCCTTCAAATTTGAGTAGGAGGGAAAACACTCTAGATGTTAGCAAGTAGGAGGGGAACAATACTCTAGATGTTAGCAAGTAGAGAGAAACAATACTCTAGATGTTAGCAAGTAGGAGGGAACAATACTCTGATGTTAGTAAGTCAGGAGGTGGAACAATACCTGGATGTTAGAAGTAGGAGGGAACAATACTCTGATGTTAGTAGAGTAGGAGGAACAACATTACCTGATGTTAGCAAGTAGGAGGAATGACAAATTCTGAGATATTAGCAAGTGGAGGAACAATCACTCTAGATGTTAGAAGTAGGAGGGGAACAACATTCTGATGATTAGAAGTAGGAGAACAATACTCTAGATGTTAGCAAGTAGAGGAACAACAATCAGATATTGAGTAGGAGGAAAGCATATCTAGATGTTGCAGAGTAGGAGGAAACATACTCTAGATTTAGCAGTAGGAGGACAATACTCTAGATTGTTGAAGTAGAGGAACATATACTTCTAGATGTTATTAGTAGGAGGAAACAATACTCTAGATTTAGTAGAAGGCAGAGGAACAATACTCCTGAGATTTGGAGCAAGAGGAGGAACAAGATTAAATAGATGTAGTAGTAGGAGGAACAACACTTCTAGATGTTAGCAAGTAGGAGGGAACAAACTTCTAGATGTTAGCAAGTAGGAGGGGAACAAATCTAGATTTAGCAAGTAGGAGGGAACAATACTCTTAGATGTTAGCAAGTAGGAGGGGAACAAACTCTGGATGTTAGCAAGTAGGAGGAGACAATACTCTGGATGTTAGCAAGTAGGAGGAACAAACATTCTAGATGTTAGCAAGTAGGAGGGAACAACATTCTAGATGTTAGCAAGTAGGAGGGAACAAACTCTAGATGTTAGCAAGTAGGAGGGAACAACACTCTAGATGTTAGCAAGTAGGAGGAACAACATTCTAGATGTTAGCAAGTAGGAGGGAACAACATTCTATGTTAGCAAGTAGGAGGGAACAACTACTAGATGTTAGCAAGTAGGAGGGAACAACATTCTAGATGTTAGCAAGTAGGAGAAAACATTCTAGATGTTAGAAGTAGGAGGAACAACATCTAGATGTTAGCAAGTAGGAGGGGGAACAATACTCTAGATGTTAGCAAGTAGGAGGGGGAACAATACTCTAGATGTTAGCAAGTAGGAGGGAACAACACTCTAGATGTTAGCAAGTAGGGGAACAACTCTAGATGTTACAAGTAGAGAGGAACAACATTCTAGATGTTAGAAGTAGGAGGGGACAATACTCTAGATGTTAGCAAGTAGGAGAGGGAACAACACTCTAGATGTTAGCAAGTAGGAGGGAAACAATACTCTGATGTTAGCAAGTAGAGAGGAACAACACTCTAGATGTTGAGCAAGTAGAGAGGAACAACACTCTAGATGTTAGCAAGTAGGAGGGGAACAATACTCTAGATGTTAGCAAGTAGGAGGGAACAACACTCTAGATGTTAGGAAGTAGGAGAGGAACAATACTCTAGATGTTAGCAAGTAGGAGGGGAACAATACTCTAGATGTTACAAGTAGGAGGAACAAACACTCTAGATGTTAGGAAGTAGGAGGGAACAATACTCTAGATGTTAGTAGGAGGGAACAATACTCTAGATGTTAGCAAGTAGGAGGGAACAATACTCTGATGTTAGCAAGTAGGAGGAACAACACTCTAGATGTTAGAAAGTAGAGAGGAACAATACTCTAGATGTTGCAAGTAGGAGGAACAACATTCTAGATGTTAGCAAGTAGGAGGGGAACAACACTCTAGATGTTAGGAAGTAGGAGAGGAACAATACTCAGATGTTAGCAGGAGGGGAAAATACTCTAGATTTAGCAAGTAGGAGGGAACAACACTCTAGATGTTAGGAAGTAGGAGGAACAATACTCTGATGTTAGCAAGTAGGAGGGGAACAATACTCTAGATGTTAGCAAGTAGGAGGGAACAACATCTAGATGTTAGCAAGTAGGAGGAACAATTCTAGATGTTAGCAAGTAGGAGGAACAAACTCTAGATGTTAGCAAGTAGGAGGACAGAGTGAATAAGAGCATACTATCTGGAACTAGCTAGTCACACGACACACCATCCTCTTATTTAGAAGAATGACAATCTACTCGATGGTTGAAGAAGAGAAGAACATTAGATGTTAGCAGTAGGAACCTGATTTAGATAGAGGACAACATTCAGATTTGAGTAGAGACAACATTCATGTAGAGTAGGAAGGCACTCTGATTTAAAGAGAAACAACACCTGATTTAGAAGAGGAAATCTCCTGATAGTAGAAACAATTCACATTTATGAAAGAGGAACAACAACTGATTTAGAAGAAGAAACATACTCTGATTTTAGAAGAGGAACAACACCTGATTTGAAGAGGAGGAACCACCTGATTTGAGTAGAGGAACAACACTGATATTTAGAAGAGGAGGTCAATACCTGATTTGAGTAATGGAAGGCAATACTTAAATTTAGAAGATGGAAGGAACTACTCTAGAGTAGAAGAAAGTGCAATACCTGATTTTGAGTAGAGGAACATACCAGATTTGAGTAGAGGAAACAACACCTCAGAGTAAGCAAGGAGGAGGAACAATCTCTAAGTAATAGGGGAGGAACAAACCTAGATGTTAGCAAGTAGGAGGAACAACATTCTAGATGTTAGCAAGTAGGAGGAACAACATTCTAGATGTTAGCAAGTAGGAGGAACAAACTAGATGTTAGCAAGTGGGGAACAAACTCTGGATGTTAGAAGTAGGAGGAACAATACTCTGATGTTAGCAAGTAGGAGGAACAATACTCTGATGTTAGCAAGTAGGGGAACAAAACTGGATGTACAAGTAGGAGGAACAATATCTAGATGTTAGCAAGTAGGAGGAACAACATTCTAGATTTAGCAAGTAGGAGGAACAACACTAGATGTTAGCAAGTAGGAGGGAACAACATTCAGATGTTAGCAAGTAGGAGGAACAATACTCTAGATGTTAGCAAGTAGGAGGAACAAATCTAGATGTTAGCAATTAGGAGGGAACAAATCTAGATGTTAGCAAGAGGAGGAACAATACCTAGATGTTAGCAAGTAGGAGACAATACTCTAGTGTTAGCAAGTAGGAGGAACAACCTCTAGATGTTAGCAAGTAGGAGGGAACAAACTCTAGATGTTAGAAGCTAGGAGAGGAACAAATCTAGATGTTAGCAAGTAGGAAAGAGAAGAAGAAATTTAGATGTTAGCAAGTAGGAGGAAAAACTTAGATGTTAGCAAGTAGGAGGGAACAATACTCTGATGTTAGCAAGTAGGAGGAACAATACTCTGGATTTAGCAAGAGGAGGGAACAATACTGGATGTTAGCAAGTAGGAGGGAACAAATCTAGATGTTAGCAAGTAGGAGAACAATCTAGATTTAAAGTAGGAGGGAACAACATCTAGATGTTAGCAAGTAGGAGGAACAACATTCTAGATTTAGCAAGTAGGAGGGAACAAACTTAGATGTTAGCAAGTAGGAGGAACAACAATTAGATGTTAGCAAGTAGGAGGAACAACATTCTAGATGTTAGCAAGTAGGAGGAACATACTTAGTTGACAAGTAGGAGGGAACAACACTCTAGATGTTAGCAAGTAGAGGAACAACTCAGATGTTAGCAAGTAGGGGAAAAATCTAGATGTTAGAAGTAGGAGGAACAACATAGATGTTAGCAAGTAGGAGGAACAAACTCTAGATGTTAGCAAGAGGAGGGAACAATACTCTAGATGTTAGCAATAGGAGGGAAAAACTCAGATTTGCAAGTAGGAGGAACAACTTGATGTTAGCAAGTAGGAGGGGAACAAACTCTGGATGTTAGCAAGTAGGAGGACAATACTCTGGATGTTAGCAAGTAGGAGGAACAACATCTAGATGTTGCAAGTAGGAGGAACAATCAGTTAGCAAGTAGGAGAACAACACTCTAGATGTTAGAAGTAGGGGAACAACATCTAGATGTAGCAAGTAGGAGGAACAAATCTAGATGTTAGCAAGTAGGAGGAACAACATTCTATGTTAGAAGTAGGAGGGAACAAACTCTGATGTTAGCAAGTGGAGAGAACAAATCTAGATGTTAGCAAGTAGGGGAAAACATTCTAGATGTTAGAAGTAGGAGGGAACAACATTCTAGATGTTAGAAGTAGGAGGAACAACTCTAGATGTTAGCAAGTAGGAGGAACAAACTCTAGATGTTAGCAAGTAGGAGGAACAACACTCTGATGTTAGAAGTAGGAGGAACAAACTAGATGTTAGCAAGTAGGAGGAACAATACCTAGATGTTGCAGTAGGAGGAACAACATCTGATGTTAGAAGAGAGGAACAATACTCAGATGTTAGCAAGTAGGAGGAACAACACTCTAGATGTTAGCAAGTAGGAGAACAACACTCTAGATGTTAGAAGTAGAGGGAACAACATCAGATGTTAAAGAGGAGAACAATACCTAGATGTTAGAAGTAGGAGGAACAATACCTAGATGTTAGCATTAGGAGGGAACAATACCTAGATGTTAGCAAGTAGGAGGGGGAACAATACTCTAGATGTTAGCAAGTAGGAGGGAACAATACTCTAGATGTTAGCAAGTAGGAGGGGAACAATACTCTAGATGTTAGCAAGTAGGAGGTGAACAATACTTCTAGATGTTAGCAAGTAGGAGGGGAGGTAATAAGAGCCGTACTAACTGGCAACACAGCGTCACCACCACCCCACCCCCATCCTTCCTTACTTCTTCCCCCAAAACTAATCTACCCCATCAGTGTAGCCAGAGGGTGAAGTGCGAGAGAGGATAGTAAGAAGGCTGAAGTATGAAAAAAGAGGCATGGCACCAGATCGTATTAAAGCAGCGCACCCTGGGGTGGGAACTCGGCATACGTAGAGCCATCGTAAATACTGGCCTTCGCGCAATATTTTTCAAGATGGAGGGTGAGGCGGATTATTCAAACGCGTTTAGTAAACATATGGACATTTTAGTAAACATACGGACTCAAACGGACTTCTTTAGTAAACATAACAACAAAATAGCGATGCCTAGTAAGTGCTGTGTACCAAAATGTAGATCAAATTACGATTATAATTATTTATGTATAATTTAAGTTAATTTAACAAGTATCTTCTTCAGTAAATGTAACTGTTGTCAGTGTTGTAAACATAACAACAAAATAACGATGCCTAGCTAGTAAGTGATGTGTACCAAAATGTAGATCAAATTGCGATTATAATTATATATGTAGCATTTAAGTTAATTTAACAAGCAAATCATGCAAAGATTTAGAAGAGCACCAACTGTTGACTATTACATGACAACGGCACATGATAATCTGGTTGAAGCAATTAGTTTATCATCCACCACAGTAAGCACTAGGTTTGTGCCAGAGAAAAAACTCCAATTCCTCCCTGAACAGTTGCATCTGGTCAAAACTTCAGAAAATAGTATAGCAATAACACTTAGTGTTTTGCATTTATGACATATTAAATTGAACTTGATCTGTCCTCATATCATCTGGATATGAAGATAAGTTCTTAGCCAGGTCAAACCATAAGGAGATTGTCATACAAATTGTAACTACCAGTTACATGAAATTCTCATTAGACAGTACTGTATATGTCTGCGGAGCTCAAAAAAAAATATTTTATTGTCTGCGGTTCCAACATTTTCCTCAACAATGATATAAAAATCAGGAATGTTCAATGCAATGTCCAGCAAGCTGCTTCTTCACAAAAAGGAAAGGAGCAAAATTCAGTAGTAGATAAATATATTTGTGTAATACTGTTTAGTTTATGTGCTAATCAAGTTGTAGTGTGGTGAAAATTGATTAGCACAGCAGTTTGTTTTCCTTTGTTATCCTGTATCACTAGTGATTTCTTCGGACATAATGTATCAAAAGTTGTCATGTAGATTATTGATCTCCTTCGACATAATGTATCAAAAGTTGTCACATAGACTTGATCTCCTTCGACATAATGTAAGAAAAGTTGTCATGTAGATTATTGTTCTCCTTCGACATAATGTAATAAAAGTTGTCACATAGACTTGATCTCCTTCGACATAATGTAATAAAAGTTGTCATGTAGATTATTGATCTCCTTCGATATAATGTATCAAAAGTTGTCACATAGACTTGATCTCCTTCGACATAATGTAATAAAAGTTATGTAGATTATTGATCTCCTTCGATATAATGTATCAAAAGTTGTCACATAGACTTGATCTCCTTCGACATAATGTAATAAAAGTTGTCATGTAGATTATTGTTCTCCTTCGACATAATGTAATAAAAGTTGTCACATAGACTTGATCTCCTTCGACATAATGTATCAAAAGTTGTCATGTAGATTATTGTTCTCCTTCGACATAATGTAATAAAAGTTGCAAGAGATCTTGCAAGAGAACTCTTCAAATAAAAAATTATAATTAGCACATCAATCTGCTTCTAACAGTTTAGACAAAAGTGTCGATTCACACTATAAGTATGGGTGATATGTACATCATAGGTTAGTTTAGTATTCTTGACACTTCTGGTATCAGTGAAATCCACTGCACGATGAATAGGAGGAAGGAGGGTGAGATTAAAAAAACATATTTTCAAGAAAGATTATTAAATAAATATTTACAATGCATAGACTAAACGTTATTTATCAGCCAAAACATGTATTTTTCAACATGTGGCCATATTGTATGATAATATGTTTGTTAGTTTTCTGTTAATTTAAAAAAGACAACATTTGTTCTGGATGGGTTTCCGCCATAATTATTTTGTCTGTTTTGTCATTTTGTTTGTTGCTTTATTTTATGGACATTATATTGATATTCCTTTGTTTGGTTTTTTTTTGGCTTTCGTTCCTTACGATCAATTTGATCAATCTTATTGTGATGTGTTAATTGATCTTTGCCAAGAACAACTATACGTTGCACGTCGGTTCTTAGTCTCCTAGATGTTTATGGTACCATACAAGTGTAGGATAGGGCTTTCCAATTTCGGAAATGTTTTGAGTCTATCTTGTTGACAGTCAGTCCCCAACACTTTTCTTTCCTTCGTGTATTCTTCTTCTTTTCTTCTGCGATCGTTCTTCACTGCCAATTTGATCATTCTTATTGTGATGTATAATTGGTCCACTGGCAAGAACGGATGATCTACGTCGGGACGATTGTGCGCCCATGGTGACTAGGCCCGCCCGTCCGTTTTCAGCCAGCTTTTGATTTACTAGGTGAACTTTCCCTAGGTACGATCCTTTCGGATCTACGCCTTTTCGATCAACTTTGCCGTATATTTGGGCTTTGTGATCTACGCCAAGTCAGTGAGTTACGCTGCTTTACCCGTTCTGATTGAAAAATATTTCTCGGGCTTGTCAGCTTGTCCTCGGACGGCGTCTTACTCGTATAAGACACCCTGTAAAGTATCGGTCTTCGCCAATGTTCAGGACCCGGACTTCCTGTCTGATCCGTACATTGTCGGCCTTGCTTTACCTTACGTTTTGAGTTTGATCCGGAGAAGGAACATTCTCAGCCTTTTCTAGACGCGCGTTGGTACGTGGCAATTTGCAATTAACCTCGAAAGGCACCGGCATGGGACCTAGTACAAACAATGTAGAGGCTCGTTTCAGTCGGCGCTATCAACGCAACTGAGGATTTTGCGCCCGCCACCATCACCCGCTCCAGTTATTCCGGGGATGTTAGTTACGACTGCAATCTAACCTTGCCCGGTTGCCCCAATGCTGGCAATTCCTTAGGTATCTCCAACCTCAGTTCTTCCGGGGTGTTAATTTTAATCGCACAGTACCTTGCACGGTTTTCCCAGGGCGGGTAGTTTCGTTATGCGCTAAAACGCAACTTGTTCTTTTGCGCTCGGCAAACCTTGCCCAGTACATGTATCTGCACTAGACCACCGATGCGGGGTCAGCCGCATTCTTCTCTCGTACCGACACGAGGGTAGACTTTTATTTGTTACGGTCCTGTTTTATTTATTCTTGCCGACGGGCTGGCAATGTTTGCCCCTCCTCAGGGCTTCGAGCTTCGCCCTACGTGGGCATACGTTTGGTCACTGGATGCACCTCTCATCCATGTCAGAGACGTTTCATTGCTGTTTCTTTGCGTTCAGGGACTTGAGCAATATCTTGTTGGACATCGGTCAGGAGATTTGTGCGTTTTGTTTATATGTATCTGTATTGTATTTCCGTACTTGCACTGCTACCACTACCAGTAGTTCTCTCTCCCCGATCCCTGCCCCTCTTAGCCAGACCGGAACCAGAGTCTGTTTCCAGGGTCACCGCGTGGAGGTTGGGGGCAGGGTCTTGGTTAGCGCCCCCTCGCTAACCCTGGCTCATGTTACCACCATAACCTCATGAGCCTTTGACCCCCTTCGTGTATTCATTACTCCTTAGTGATAACTTTTCGCCGTATATTTGGGCTTTATGATTTTCGCCATGTCTACACTTTCTAACTATGTAATATCCACATTGATATTCAAATTAGATTCATTGATAACTAGTTTCATGTCATCATTACCATCCTTGTTCATTTGATTGTAAATGGTGCCTTGTAAATGGTGCTAACAAAATGACGACAATCAAAATAATACTTTGAGAACTGTTCATAGCTATTTTCACTTGTGTTATCTTGACAATGTCAAAAGATGACTGCAATGTCGGAGCGATCAAGTGTGACTTATCAGTTTGACATAATAAAACAAGCAAATAAACTTAGAGAAGGTGACACATTGTTGCGATACTTTTAAATGTTTGTTTGTGATGTCTAAGTGAAAAGTGTACTTGAAATCTGTAACAGATTAGCAATAGTTGATCACAAAAACTTGGCTAGCATGGGCCAAGTTTTGACTAGCAAGGACCAAACTTTGTCTAGCGTGGACCAAGTTTTGGCTAGCATGGACCAAGTTTTGGCTAACATGGACCAAGTTTTGGCTAGCATAGGCCAAGTTTTGGTTCGCATGGGTCAAGTTTTGACTAGCATGGGCCAAGTTTTTACTAGCAAAGACCAAACTTTGTCTAGCGTGGACCAAGTTTTGGCTAGCATGGACCAAGTTTTGGCTAGCATATACCAAGTGTTTCCTCGCATGGGTCAAGTTTTGACTAGCATGGGCCAAGTTTTAGCTAGCAAGGACCAAGTTTTAGCTAGAATGGATCATGTTTTAGCTAGCAATGACCAAGTTTTGGCTAGCATGGACCAAGTTTTGGCTAGCGTGGAACAATTTTTAGCTTGCATGAAAAAGTTTTGGCTAACGTAGACCAAGTTTTAGCTAGCAATGACCAAGTTTTAGCTAGCAATGACCAAGTTTTAGCTAGCAATGACCAAGTTTTAGCTAGTATGAACCAAGTTTTGGCTAGCATATACTAAGTAGGTAGAGAACAAGAAAAACGATGTGTGTGAGAGGTAAATGGTATGGGAACTGTGAATAGATGTTGAAGAAAAGTGGATGAGGTAAAAGAAGATAACAATACAGAAGATCACAACACTAGGCATCAAAGTATGATGCCACTAGGTCACAACATGGTAACAGTGTGACGACACTAGGTATCAAAGTACGATGCCACTAGGTCACAACATGGTAACAGTGTGACGACACTAGGTATCAAAGTACGATGCCACTAGGTCACAACATGGTAACAGTGTGACGACACTAGGTATCAAAGTACGATGCCACTAGGTCACAACATGGTAATAGTGTGACGACACTAGGTATCAAAGTACAATGCCACTAGGTCACAACATGGTAATAGTGTGACGACACTAGGTATCAAAGTACGATGCCACTAGGTCACAACATGGTAACAGTGTGACGACACTAGGTATCAAAGTACGATGCCACTAGGTCACAACATGGTAACAGTGTGACGACACTAGGTATCAAAGTACGATGCCACTAGGTCACAACATGGTAACATTGTGACGACACTAGGTATCAAAGTACGATGCCACTAGGCCACAACATGGTAATAGTGTGACGACACTAGGTATCAAAGTACAATGCCACTAGGTCACAACATGGTAATAGTGTGACGACACTAGGTATCAAAGTACGATGCCACTAGGCCACAACATGGTAATAGTGTGACGACACTAGGTATCAAAGTACGATGCACTAGGCCACAACATGGTAACAGTGTCGCACGAGTGGTTACCGGGCCCAAATTTGGGGTGTAAAGAATAGAACCACTGTTACCTGCCACGCATGTCGTAAGAGACGACTAAGGAGGTTTGGCTGAAATCGGATGCACATGTCCTAAACGTGTAGAAGTCTATGCGTTTAGGGTCTACCAAACCAATGTGCAACGCATACACGTTCTTGGCAAAGATCAAACATATCACAAAGAGTTATTAAAATTGGTCATAAAGAACGAACGCAAAGAAGAAAAGGAAGGTAACAGTGTGACGACACTAGGCATCGAAGTACACTGACACTAGGCTACAATACGGTAGCAGTGTGAAGACACTAGGCATCGAAGTACGATGACACTAGGCCACAACACGGTAACAGTGTGACGACACTAGGCATCGAAGTACACTGACACTAGGCTACAACACGGTAACAGTGTGACGACACTAGGCATCAAAGTACGATGACACTAGGCCACAACACGGTAACAGTGTGACGACACTTGGCATCGAAGAACGGGAACACTAGGCCACTACACGGTAACAGTGTGACAACACTAGGCATCGAAGTACGATGACACTAGGCCACAACACGGTAACAGTGTGACAACACCAGGCATCGAAGTACGATGACACTAGGCTACAACACGGTAACAGTGTGACGACACTAGGCATCGAAGTACACTGACACTAGGCTACAATACGGTAGCAGTGTGAAGACACTAGGCATCGAAGTACACTGACACTAGGCTCTAATACGGTAACAATGTGACGACACTAGGCTACAACACAGTAACAGTGTGACGATACTAGACTACAATCCGGTACAGGTACGATTACCTGGGCTACAATACGGTAACAGTGTGACGACACTAGGCTACAATATGGTAACATTGTGACGACACTAGGCTACAATACGGTAGAAGTACGATGCCCTGATCTACAACCCAGTAACAGTGTGACGACTCGCCCGAGTGGTTACCAGGGCCCAAATTTGGGGTGTAAAGAATATAACCACTGTTACCTGCCACGCATGTCGTAAGAGGCGGCTAAGGAGGTTTGGCTGAAATCGGATGCATTTGTCCTAAACATGTAGAAGTCTGTGTTTAGGGGCCTACCAAACCAATGTGCAACGTATACACTTTCTTGGCAAAGATCAAACATATCACAAGGAGTGATTATCATTTGTCGTAAAGAACGAACGCAAAGAAGAAGAAGGAGGAGAGTGTGACGACACTGTTCTTCAACCCAGTAACAGTGTGACGATACTGAGCTACAACCCAGTAACAGTGTGACAATACTGAGCTACAACATGGTAACAGTGTGACGATACTAAGCTACAACACGGTAACAGTGTGACGATACTGAGCTGCAACACGGTAACAGTGTGACGATACTGAGCTGCAACACGGTAACAGTGTGACGATACTGTTCTACAACCCAGTAACAGTGTGACGATACTGAGCTACAACCCAGTAACAGTGTGACGATACTGAGCTGCAACATGGTAACAGTGTGACGATACTGAGCTACAACACGGTAACAGTGTGACGATACTGAGCTACAACACGGTAACAGTGTGACGATACTGAGCTGCAACACGGTAACAGTGTGACGATACTGAGCTGCAACACGGTAACAGTGTGACGATACTGAGCTACAACACGGTAACAGTGTGACGACAAAACTAAATGAAGTATACGTCAATGTTGTCGAGAGTAACGGCAATAATAGACCTGAAGATGACTAAATAATGATGATGATGACGATGTTAAGGATGTTAAAAATAGTAATGTCGATAATAATAATTTCAAAGATAATGATAGTAAAGAAGAAATGTGTTAACATGGTACTACCGATGACAGTAATTACAACGGTAATAAGTACACATGGGCGTCTGTAGCTTCAGCGGTAGTGAGCTCAACCACAACCCAGTCATACCTGGTTCAAACTCAACGGCGGGCAACTTTGGAAGCTAATTAGTTCCTAGATTTTACGAACGGTAAAAAAGGACCTACCTCATCGTTCAGAAAGCAATGACAAACTACTGAACGTATAAGAGGTGCCTAGAAAATCGACGACTCGTTAACTGTGGTTGATGGCTACGTCCTTTAAAGGATATCCAACGATTTCATTTTCAATAAGTACACACGATGATGATAATAGTGATGATGAGCAGTAGTCGGTGTACATCAACGATTTTGTGAAGGAATGACAAGTGACGACAGCGATGATAAAAAGAGTGACATCTGAACGATAAGCAGACAAGCGAGGAAGTCTTATCAATCTCTGGCTGTGTTTCTATGATGAAGGAAATCGGAATCTCCAATTGTGAAGTAGGTAACTGTCATATGAAGATACTGCTCCTCCACTATGTCCTTGATAATTCTTGAACTGAAGAGGGATACACTTTACATGAAGGATTATCGTAGTTTGGTTATTATCAGACAAGTGTTAGTTTCCCTTGTGATGTGATTGACATGCAGTCACTCTGTCAGTTTCTCCATACAGTAGTGGAGCCAGATCTACGGTTCTAACCACATATGAGGGTCCAGATCTACGGTTCTAACCACATATGAGGGTCCAGATCTACGGTTCTTACCACATATGAGGGTCCAGATCTACGGTTCTAACCACATATGAGGGTCCAGATCTACGGTTCTAACCACATATGAGGGTCCAGATCTACGGTTCTAACCACATATGAGGGTCCAGATCTACGGTTCTAACCACATATGAGGGTCCAGATCTACGGTTCTAACCACATATGAGGATCCAGATCTACGGTTCTAACCACATATGAGGGTCCAGATCTACGGTTCTAGCCACATATGAGGGTCCAGATCTACGGTTCTAACCACATATGAGGGTCCAGATCTACGGTTCTAACCACATATGAGGATCCAGATCTACGGTTCTAACCACATATGAGGGTCCAGATCTACGGTTCTAACCACATATGAGGGTCCAGATCTACGGTTCTAACCACATATGAGGGTCCAGATCTACGGTTCTAACCACATATGAGGGTCCAGATCTCAGGTTCTAACCACATATGAGGGTCCAGATCTACGGTTCTAACCACATATGAGGGTCCAGATCTACGGTTCTAACCACATATGAGGGTCCAGATCTACGGTTCTAACCACATATGAGGGTCCAGATCTACGGTTCTAACCACATATGAGGATCCAGATCTACGGTTCTAACCACATATGAGGGTCCAGATCTACGGTTCTAACCACATATGAGGGTCCAGATCTACGGTTCTAACCACATATGAGGGTCCAGATCTACGGTTCTAACCACATATGAGGGTCCAGATCTACGGTTCTAACCACATATGAGGGTCCAGATCTACGGTTCTAACCACATATGAGGGTCCAGATCTACGGTTCTAACCACATATGAGGGTCCAGATCAACGGTTCTAGCCACATATGAGGGTCCAGATCTACGGTTCTAACCACATATGAGGATCCAGATCTACGGTTCTAACCACATATGAGGGTCCAGATCTACGGTTCTAACCACATATGAGGGTCCAGATCTACGGTTCTAACCACATATGAGGGTCCAGATCTACGGTTCTAACCACATATGAGGGTCCAGATCTACGGTTCTAACCACATATGAGCGTCCAGATCTACGGTTCTAACCACATATGAGGGTCCAGATCTACGGTTTTAACCACATATGAGGGTCCAGATCTACGGTTCTAACCACATATGAGGATCCAGATCTACGGTTCTAACCACATATGAGGATCCAGATCTACGGTTCTAACCACATATGAGGGTCCAGATCTACGGTTCTAACCACATATGAGGATCCAGATCTACGGTTCTAACCACATATGAGGGTCCAGATCTACGGTTCTAACCACTTTTGAGGATCCAGATCTACGGTTCTAACCACATATGAGGGTCCAGATCTACGGTTCTAACCACATATGAGGGTCCAGATCTACGGTTCTAACCACATATGAGGGTCCAGATCTACGGTTCTAACCACATATGAGGGTCCAGATCTACGGTTCTAGCCACATATGAGGGTCCAGATCTACGGTTCTAACCACATATGAGGATCCAGATCTACGGTTCTAACCACATATGAGGGTCCAGATCTACGGTTCTAGCCACATATGAGGGTCCAAATGACCTAACTCTAAAGTAAAACTCCGAAAGTTAACTTTGACAAATGACCTAACTCTAAAGTAAAACTCGGAAAGTTAACTTTGACAAATGATCTAACTCTAAAGTAAAACTCCGAAAGTTAACTTTGACAAATGATCTAACTCTTAAGTAAAACTCGAAAGTTAACTTTGACAAATGACCTAACTCTAAAGTAAAACTCGGAAAATTAACTTAGACAAATGACCTAACTCTTAAGTAAAACTAGGAAAGTTAACTTTGACAAAATAACAACGGGTTCAAAGGCGCAAGAAAACAACGGAATTACCGAGCTGGCACTAATCCCCTGTTCTCACCTCCACGTGGTGACCCTGGTAACAGTCGGTAGTTCCGGTCTGGCTAAGAGGGCAGGTGCCGAGGGAGAGCTACTCTGGGGTGCAAAGGTAGTCACGCTAGATTGGATCCGCTCGCAACCCAGACAAGCGAACTCCCAGAGTGACTATTAATGCTCGTCTCTCCCTGCCGATGGGAAAAGCTAAAAGAATAAACGTGGAACCGCTTTGGGCAAAACTGGGAGCCCTCTCTCTTGAGCCAATGAGTTTCCTGGGAGTCGAGTTAAGCTGAACGAGGGCCCACATAGGCCGAAACTCGGGCTCCTATCTCAGGGATTGGGGCACGATTATAAGTCATCGTAGAGATGTTGACCCACGTTGGGCGAAGTTCGGAGCATGTGCTCTCTCTCTTGAGCCCTTTCTCTTGAGCCGATGAGTTTCCTGTGAGTCGAGTTGAACTGCACGTAGGCCCACATAGGCCGAAACTCGGGCCAATATCCAAGGAATGGGGTCACGATTATAAACCCCAGAATCGTACAACCCAGGCAAACGTGAGCACAACGAAAACTGATGGTGATGATAAGGTAGGCACCATCGCTAAGCGAGCACGCACGTTGTCGATGCAAGAGTGGGCCCACCGATGGGCAGGCAAGCACGGTACGACATGCATGGTAGGCACGGGAAATGTGAGCACGGCGAAAACTGATGGTGACCAGGCACCAGGGCTGAGCTAGCGCGCACGCTGGCGATGCCATAGTGGGCCCCACCGAGGGGCAGGCGAGCATGGCATGGCAGGCACAACAGGAACGGCAGGCACGGCATGCACGACAGGCACGAGGGTGTGCGTCCCACCCGAATGAGCAGAACAACTGGAAACCCCAGCAGATGTAAAGCCATTGAGCGTTCCCGCTCGCAGGGAACTACTGCTGCCTTGTAGTGAGATTGGGGACAATGAAAGTCTAGCGGAGAAAACCGTACACAAAACTGGACGGGCGGCAAACCAAGGTTTTCACAGAACGACCAGTTCGCTGGGCAGATGGCGCTCATAAGCCCCGAAGGGCAAGCCGTCTATGGGTCGCTGCACTGAAAGAAAATAGCAGCCTGTTGCCTTGTGGATTTTTGGCTGGGGACAGCAAAAGGCTAACGGAGATCGAACCCAGTAAACGCTCGTTGAAACCGAGCACACCACCGAAGGATAAGCACTTGAGCTCCAATTGGTACTGAAGGCTGTGCACGTACATTCCATTCTTGATGTTTGGATGTTATGATAATAGAATGATAAAAACGGCTTACGAACGATCGCGAGAAAGAGCGAGCGAGAGAGAGAGAGAGAGAGAGAGAGAGTGAGAGAAAAGGAAAGATCCAACTCGAAAGTAAAGCTCTGAAAGTCAACTTTGAAAAATGACCCAACTCTAATGTAAAACTCGGAAAAAAACACTCTTTCCAGAATGTGGAACATGTGTAGAAAACTTTGTAGACATTTATTTTAAATCTTTTCGCATTCATTTTTCCTCGGGCAGCGGCTTACCAGCCTGCTCTTCTCGATTTAGAGCTGCCATTGGTTCTTTTACACGCTCAAACTGAACACAGGATTTACGTTTTATTGTCCGTCTCCGATAGGATTAGGAACTCGATCTTACCTACACTGAGATCAAGGATCTCTAGAAAAATATTCCGATGTCACCACGAGGTAGCGAACCGAATACCTTTGGAACGAGAGTCGAGCACTTAACCACTACGCCACAGATACCACTACGCCACAGATACCACTACGCCACAGATACCACTACGCCACAGATACCACTACGCCACAGATACCACTACGCCACAGATACCACTACGCCACAGATACCACTACGCCACAGATACCACTACGCCACAGATACCACTACGCCACAGATACCACTACGCCACCACGATACCACTACGCCACAGATACCACACGCCACAGATACCACTACGCCACAGATACCACTACGCCACAGATACCACTACGCCACAGATACCACTACGCCACAGATACCACTACGCCACAGATACCACTACGCCACAGATACCACTACGCCACAGATACCACTACGCCACAGATACCACTACTACGCCACAGATACCACTACGCCACAGATACCACTACGCCACAGATACCACTACGCCACAGATACCACTACGCCACAGATACCACTACGCACAGATACCACTACACAGATACCACTACGCCACAGATACCACTACGCCACAGATACCACTACGCCACAGATACCACTACGCCACAGATACCACTACGCCACAGATACCACTACGCCACAGATACCACTACGCCACAGATACCACTACGCCACAGATACCACTACGCCACAGATACCACTACGCCACAGATACCACTACGCCACAGATACCACTACGCCACGCCAACAGATACTCTACGCCACAATACCTCTACGCCACAGATAGCTCTACGCCACAGATAGCTCTACGCCACAATACCTCTACGCCACAGATAGCTCTACGCCACAATACCCTACGCCACAGATACCTCTACGCCACAGATAGCTCTACGCCACAGATACCTCTACGCCACAGATACCTCTACGCCACAGATACCTCTGCCCACAGATACTCTACGCCACAGATAGCCCTAATGTTTCGGATACATAGTACAGTGAAGGCGTGCATAATCCTGCGCTCCTTATGAGATCACAAACAAAAAAACCCAGGCTGATGTATGTGACATACGATACCATGTAGACAGAGACTAATATAGATATTCAACTGAGGTCATGTCTTGTCTACACATTAAGTAGTGTACCTGCTGACACAATGTGTTCTGGAACCTGGTACAACAGAGTGCACTATAGTAGACTTATCGTTTGTGAAATTGTTTCAAAAATGTAAATATATTTAACATACTAGTTTTTCTACTTCATATCAACACGATATCTTCAGTATCAATTTGATGCGATTTTATTAGAAGTAAACTATGAATGAAGATGGCAAGACTAGATAGAGGCTAGACTGCAGAAAGCAAATGCCGTAACCTACTAACTAGCCCCATTGTTAAGGAGCAGAAAAAATCTTACTGACAGCTAAACAACAGATGATCAATAACGTTGTTATACCTACTTTGTATTACTAGTGAGACAACAGCAAACAATAAGCACAACACAGTCTCACAAAATAATTACATGTGAAATGCGATTTCTACGAAAAGTTAGCAACAACACCAGAATAGACACGATCACCAAAAGAAAGAAGACTAAGACAGAATATTACTTGAATTACATTGAGTAATTCCCCATATTATTCAATATATACACCATTGAAGTGACAACCAATCAGAATACGTGGTTGGGAAGAACTTTATCCTATGCTGATGACATACTTGTGTATTTAGCTGAGATCGGATGCACATGTCCTAAAATGGATAGAAGTCTATACGTTTAGGGGACTACCAAACAAATGTGCAACGTGTATACGTTCTTGGCAAAAATCAAACATTTCACAAAGAGTGATTAAAATTGGTCGTAAAGAACGAACGCAAAGAAGAAGATATTTGTGTACCGCCAAGGCAAAGACAGAAGAAAGACTACGGAAGAACTGCAGGATGAATTGGAACACATATCCAAGTAGCGTCAAAACATCTAGTGCACAAATCAACGCAGAAGAAGCTACTGTAACATGGTTGTCCCTCAACATTGAGAAACAAAAAATGAAGTGTTTCGACCACATTATAAGAATGCAACCAAACTCCATAGTATTCTACAACAGAACATCAGAAAAGAAGGTGAGAGGAAGACCACGAAAAAGATGGTTAGATGGCATAGTAGAATCATGTCAACAAATATCTATCACCCAAGTCACTTGGGAGGCGGGGGTGTCTCAATGGTGAAAACGTTTGACTGTCATTGGGGCGGGGGTCTCAATGGTGAAAACGTTTGACTGTCATTGGGGCGGGGGCGGATGTCTCAATGGTGAAAACGTTTGCCTGTCATCCTGAAGGTTGTAGGTTCGAATCTGGACCGAGTCACATATACAATTTTTCATGAGATCTCTAGGATTGTTGCCGGAGCTACGGAGTTCGTCAACCCTAATGGCATATGGCGTGCCATCTCTGCCGACAGGGACAGCCATATGTGGTAAAACCCGGTGAATTCAGTCATTCCTTCGCCTTTAGACACTTTTAAAGAGCCAAGCCACTAGAGTAGTGCATGACAAAAATAGAAAACCACAACACTGTGCAACAACCCGGTAACGGTGTGACGACACTGGGCAACAACCCTGTAGCAGTGTGACGACACTGTGCAACAACCCGGTAACGGTGTGACGGCCACAGAAGAATAAGTAGAAACGATGAATAAGTAAATTATGAAAAATAAAATAACATTATACAGTTATGTGCACGTGGTATCAATTATATTTACTCTAGCACATAGTCAATTTTAAATTGAAAATCTATTTGCTAATTATAGATTGTCTATCTGTACTGTAATTGTTATTTGCTGTAAGTATATTAAGTAGAAAGTACAGACATCGGTTATAGATGATCTGATAGAAGACAGATTTTCTACACAGTCCAGCAGCTGTTTGTCGAGTCGCAGTATGGACCCAGCAGACAGTCAAAAAGCCATACTGACGCTTGTCACATGAACCAGTTTGTCAATCAAGTTGATTTCCGCACAGACAACCAGTCACAACGCCAAGCTCAGAAAGCGTTAAGTGAGCGACCAATGGGAAAGCTGTATTACGAGATCAGGCAGCTTTAACATTAAAACGTCAGTGATTGGACAGTGACCAACTTTCTTTAATAGAGAATATAGTGAGAAATATCGTTGACAGTTTTAACATCAAATACAACACCACTCCCCTTTCAAACTTCATTGCGATATTTTCCATTTTCTCTTCGTCTTTCCTCTGGACATATTTGGGCTGGTCTAAGTTGAGGAGACAAGTAAGGACTGCCTTTTTTCTTGTAAAATCGGCATGAATCAGAATGCAGTTTTTATGGCTAGCCAAAAGCCTTTGATAAACTGTCGGTGTCTAGTTTTCTTACAGCTTTGGCAAAGTGAACCCTTACGTTTTTGTCTAGGCTCTCTCAACTTGATGAAGGGTGACTCTTACATTCGAAGATATCTCGCACGCGTGTCGTCTGCAGGAGAGGACTTCAGTTCAAGTTAAATTATTAGCTTTTATTGCGTTGTCCTCCACCTTGTATATTGTTGATCTATGTATGTGTTAGATTAGAACGTGATATTTCCACACAGGATGAACTCACATTGTTTAGTCATCCGTTTCATTGTTATATCAATATTATAAACATACCATTATGTTTAGGTTTAAATGACCTTTGTTTTGGATTGAATATGTAATGAGATTCTATGGCCGCGTGGAAGTTTATCTAAACAAAAGTTATTGTTTAGTTTGAATCTGTGAACATTTTGATTGTGACAATGAGGCTAAACATTGGATATATCAAGAGTAAAAAATATTTTCTGAGAATGAAATCTGTTGACTGTCTGTAGACGGGCTAGACAGTTGGTGGACAACTTATTTGATTATTAACCTTCTTGATACTCTCAGTATTTATACAATTCAATTATTCAATTATTCAGCATGCATTGACAATTTTTAAACAAGAGTTTTGATTATTATTCCAAAGAAAACTTTGCTGTACAACTTTGGTCATTTGATTATTCAGTGTACATCGATTAGAAATATCATGACTTGGCAATGTGTAATGTGTTATGATAAATAAGTGTGTAGTTATCATTAACCATTGATATTCATAACTTGGTGTCGTCATTAGTTAACTAAAGTAACTGTCAGGAAGTGTTAGCTGCAGAAAATAGATTTTCTTCATAAACATTTTTTATTAAAATATTAAGAGCAAGAAAATTATAACAGATATTTGACGTGAGACGGAGATAGTTTTTCTTGTAGACAAGTAGCAGGACATGAACCCACAGTTTGAGATGGCAGCAGTTAGGGGACACCCGTTTTCCGTCAAAGATCTCCTGGATCTACCAGAAAAGGCCGCCGCAGCAGTAGTATCACCTACGGGCAACGCGTGTATGTCTCCACCACAAGGACTACCTCATCCAAGATCTATGCCTTTATCCCATCCTGAGGGATCTTTGGATCTTCGTCAGAACCGACTTCACGTTCCCGTCCCAACAAGTCTGTCTCATCGTGACACAGATGTATCAGCCATCCAGCACTCGTACTACGATCCTGACAATCCTTACACAAGATGGCTTCACAATAACGAGAGCATACACTATGGACGTAAGTAACTGTCACATGTTAAAAGTCTGTCTCGCAGCTTCTACAATAATGCAAACTAAATTGTTGATTCAGTTCCTGTCCTCAGTATCACTGTCATATCAATATTATAAACATCAACATACAAATATGTTTCGTTTTTAATTATGTTTATTTTGGATAGAATATGTAATCAGATTATATCGCCCCCTTCCCTTTCCTGGAAGTTTATCTAAACAAAAGTTGTTGTTTAGTTTGAATTGGTGTACTTTTTATTGTTGCAATGTGAATTTTGGAAATACAATATATATATTATATTAGTTGCAAACGCAAATATTCTACAAATAACAACATGGCAACACAGTAGAAGGTTTCAGTGAGATTACAACATGGCAACACAGTAGAAGGTTTCAGTGAGATTACAACATGGCAACATAGTAGAAGGTTTCAGTGAGATTACAACATGGCAACACAGTAGAAGGTTTCAGTGAGATTACAACATGGCAACATAGTAGAAGGTTTCAGTGAGATTACAACATGGCAACATAGTAGAAGGTTTCAGTGAGATTACAACATGGCAACATAGTAGAAGGTTTCAGTGAGATTACAACAACTTAAAATACATTTTGGGAGGAGGAAGGGGGAGATAAGGAATATCCTGCCTAGCGTTCAGAAGGTTGTTGGTTCGAATCCGTTCATGGGCGCAGTTCATGGGCGCAGTTCATGGGCGCAGTTCATGGGCGCAGTTCATGGGCGCAGTTCATGGGCGCAGTTCATGGGCGCAGTTCATGGGCGCAGTTCATGGGCGCAGTTCATGGGCGCAGTTCATGGGCGCAGTTCATGGGCGCAGTTCATGGGCGCATTTTTTCCACAGACACCTTGAATTATTGCCGGATCGTCGGAGTTCGTGCTTTATACAATACTCTCGGCAGATGGCGTGCCATTTCTGCGGATAGGGACTAAGCTATATAAGGTAAAACCCGGTGCAATCCTGCTTTAAAAACAGGAGGTAAGACAT
The DNA here is from genome assembly GCA_020796225.1 of Arion vulgaris. Lineage (NCBI taxonomy): Eukaryota > Metazoa > Mollusca > Gastropoda > Stylommatophora > Arionidae > Arion > Arion vulgaris. Next base: position 59,228,515 of record CM036759.1, on the reverse strand, counting down.
AAAATATCACTTTAAATGGTAACCATCTAACACCAGTGCAAAAATTCTGCTATCTTGGGTCCATGGTCACTGCCAGCCTTTCTCTTGATGAAGAAATCAACTCTCGTGTACGGAGTGCGGCTACTACATTCGGCATACTATCAAAGCGAGCGTGGGACAACAAAAAAATTGACATTGCAGACGAAAACTCAAATATATCGAGCCTGTGTAATTAGTTCTTTACTATATGGCTCAGAAACATGGACAGCCTACTCAAGACACGAGAGGAGACTTAACATCTTTCACCTTCGATGTCTCCGCAAGACTATGAACATCAGGTGGTACGACAAGATAACCAACTCTGAAGTACTACAACGTGCAAATCTGCCTTCCATCATGGGCATGCTCAGCAGTAGACGACTAAGATGGTTGGGACATGTGAGAAGAATGGAAACTTATCGCATACCAAAACAAATGTTGTTCTGTGAACTTTCGGAGGAAGAGGCACCAGGGCAGACCACTGCTCAGATATAAAGATGTCTGCAAAACCTCAATGAAAAACTTTTCTATAGATCCCAGCACATGGGAGGGACTAGCTGATGACAGAGTTGTGTGGAAAGCCAAATTACGGAAGGGCGCAGAGTCTTTTGAGAAGAGACTTATGTACGAGCTGAACGACAAGAGAGAAAAGCGAAAACTCAGAAGTTGTCACAGTAAAACACTTGCCTACTGACCGTCTGTAAAGATGAAAAGGGCCATATACCGCTTTTTAGGGCAGTGTAGGACAGGTGAGATACAGGTATATACTATAGTACAGGTGGGACGTGAGCTTGGGGAATTTATAGTACCGCTTTTTAGGGCAGTGTAGGACAGGTGGGACGTGAGCCTGCGGAATTTATAGTACCGCTTTTTAGGTTGGTGTATAGTACAGGTGGACGAGTGCCGGCGGAATTTAATGGCCGCAAGGCTAGTGCTGTCGCCGTTCGGCTTTTGACACTTAAAAATGAATAGAAAAACGAGAACTGGGAGTGAACATTCGAGAAGCTAACTCCAGGTGTCTACTTTTTCCCACCTGACGCTGAAAGGCAAAACAGGATTAGAGAATAGATAGATATATAGATATATAATAATAATAGCCGTCCATCGCAATCGATGATGACAACAATCTCAGACGTGTGCTGTTGCACCTCTCTGGTGTGTGCGGAGTTGACTGTAGACCCAATCCTAGAACAGAATCCCCGACCACAGGTGGGGCATACATGATCAATGTTAGACATGTGCGTGTTGTGTGCTCTGCCTTTTCGCTCTGCTCGTTTTCTCTGTGACTCAACAATACGATGATTCTCAGCTATTCGGATTCCTCTTTTGTTGTTACAGCGCCACATTTGGCGATCTTGTGCAAGGGATTCCCAGCACGTATTGTCTATCGAAGCATTTCAGAGACACTTTAAGAGTGTCTTTAAAGCGTTTTTTCTGTCCACCAGCTAAACGTCTGCCCCTTCAAGTTCGCCATACATCAACTGTTTTGGGATGTGTTTATCAGGCATTCGAGCAACGTGACCGACCCATCTCAGTTGGGCCTTCTGCAACAGGGTGTTGATGCTTGGGATCTTTGCTCTTGTGAGGACTTCTCTGTCTGGAATTTTGTCCTGCCAGTTTATTTTTAGTATTCTGCGTAGACAGCTGGTGTGAAAATAGTTTAATTTTCTTGCATGTCTGCTATACACTGTCCATGTCTCGCTTGCGTACAGCAGCGTGGTTAGCACTATGGCCTGGTAAACTTTCAGCTTTGTGACTATGCTTATCCCCTTCCGCTCCCACACAGTGACACGTAACCTTCCGAAAGCAGCACTGGTTTTGGATATCCTATTGTGGACCTCAGAATAGACAGACAGACAGACAGACAGACAGACAGACAGACAGACAGACAGACATACAGACAGACAGACAGACAGAGAGATGGATGGATGGATGGATGGATGGATAGATGGATAGATGGATGGATGGATGGATAGATGGATAGATAGATAGATAGATAGATAGACATATATAAATTTAATACAGAACTGAAATACTGTCAACAAAAACTTTGATTTGTTTCAGCTTAAATGCTAACAGTATTTAGCTACAACATATAAACATCAACATATGAAAATCAACATATGAACATCAACATATGAACATCAACATATGAACATCAACATATGAACATCAACGTATACAAAACTGAAGTAATGACATTCTCTAGAGAGAAAATCAACGTATACAAAATTGAAGTAATGACATTCGCTAGAGAGAAAATCAACGTATACAAAACTGAAGTAATGACATTCTCTAGAGAGAAAATCAACATTTACAAAATTGAAGTAATGACATTCGCTAGAGAGAAAATCAACATTTACAAAATTGAAGTAATGACATTCGCTAGAGAGAAAATCAACATTTACAAAATTGAAGTAATGACATTCGCTAGAGAGAAAATCAACGTATACAAAACTGAAGTAATGACATTCTCTAGAGAGAAAATCAACGTATACAAAACTGAAGTAATGACATTCTCTAGAGAGAAAATCAACATATACAAAACTGAAGTAATGACATTCGCTAGAGAGAAAATCAACATATACAAAATTGAAGTAATGACATTCACTAGAGAGAAAATCACTACCAGTATCTCCATCGGCAAGCATAAACTAAAACATGTGGCAGAACCATTTAAATTTGTTGTTTCTTGACGAAGCTCAGTGCTGATGTTATAGTTACCGTTTTCTGTCTTCATTCCTAAACTTGTATTTTCTTGTCTCTCCAAGCACTTTATTTCTGTCTTGACTAGTTTTCTTTTATTATTTGATGCCAGCGTCTAGCTTTGACACTGATTAATGTCAGAAGAAAGATTGCATCATACAATGCTCTTTTGATGTTCATGGTGATATGCTTGCATATCAATATTAGTTTATAATTTGAGTTGACTTTCTTGTATCGTGGTTGGATTTGACTTTAGTGTATGTGGTTGGATTTGACTTTATTGTATGTGGTTGGATTTGACTTTATTGTATGTGGTTGGATTTGACTTTATTGTATGTGGTTGGATTTGACTTTATTGTATGTGGTTGGATTTGACTTTATTGTATGTGGTTGGATTTGACTTTATTGTATGTGGTTGGATTTGACTTTAGTGTATGTGGTTGGATTTGACTTTAGTGTACGTGGTTGGATTTGACTTTCTTGTATCGTAGTTGGATTTGACTTTATTGTATGTGGTTGGATTTGACTTTAGTGTATGTGGTTGGATTTGACTTTAGTGTATGTAGTTGGATTTGACTTTATTGTATGTGGTTGGATTTGACTTTATTGTATGTGGTTGGATTTGACTTTAGTGAATGTGGTTGGATTTGACTTTAGTGTATGTGGTTGGATTTGACTTTATTGTATGTGGTTGGATTTGACTTTAGTGTATCGTAGTTGATTTGGTTAATTATTCTTGCATTTGTTGAACAATTACTTCTCCCTCGATAATACTTCTGATTCTTCTTCTTCTTCGAGCGCTCCATATAGACCACTTATTAACCACTCTTGACCACTTATTAACCAATCTTGACCACTTATTAACCACTCTTTGTGATTTGTATGTGATCTGAACCTAAGAGCGATTGCACGTTGTGCCAGTTATGCGACTACAAGTAGGCCAGCACATTCACTTTCAGCGACGCTTTCTATTTACTAGGGTAGTTTCCCTAGGCCCATACCTCAGTCACATTTACTAGGGTAGCTTCCCTAGGCCCATACCTCAGTCACATTTACTAGGTAGCTTCCTAGGCCCATACCTCAGTCACATTTACTAGGTAGCTTCCCTAGGCCCATACCTCAGTCATATTTACTGGGGTAGCTTCCTAGGCCCATACCTCAGTCACATTTACTAGAGTAGCTTCCCTAGGCCCATACCTCAGTCACATTTATTAGGGTAGCTTCCCTAGGCCCATACCTCAGTTGCCTTTTACGACATATCTTGTAGGTTGCGGTGTTACCCTATTTTGTGTGTGCTCCTCTTGCGAGTGCCGGCAATGCACAGACGCCACGGGTATCTACAATCTTGAATATAAACAGATTTCCAACATACATTGCGCCTCACAAGACAATGCTACACATGTTACATTGCGCCTCACAAGACAATGCTACACATGTGTTGCCGGATCTCGCATCAGGAGCAAAGAATAGTAACACTGGGACCTACAAGGCATGTTGTAAAAGGCGATTGAAGTAGTGGCATAGGGAAGCTACCCTAGTAAAGAAAAGCTTCGCAGAAATCGGATTTGCTGGTCTACTTGTAAGTGCATAACTGGCACAACGTAAAATCACTCTTAGGCTCAGATCACATACAAAGCACAAAGAGTGGTTTAATAAGTGCATAACTGGCACAATGTACAATCACTCTTAGGCTCAGATCACATACAAAGCACAAAGAGTGGTTTAATAAGTGCATAACTGGCACAACGTACAATCACTCTTAGGCTCAGATCACATACAAAGCACAAAGAGTGGTTTAATAAGTGCATAACTGGCACAACGTACAATCACTCTTAGGCTCAGATCACATACAAAGCACAAAGAGTGGTTTAATAAGTGCATAACTGGCACAACATAAAATCACTCTTAGGCTCAGATCACATACAAAGCACAAAGAGTGGTTTAATAAGTGCATAACTGGCACAACGTACAATCACTCTTAGGCTCAGATCACATACAAAGCACAAAGAGTGGTTTAATAAGTGCATAACTGGCACAACGTACAATCACTCTTAGGCTCAGATCACATACAAAGCACAAAGAGTGGTTTAATAAGTGCATAACTGGCACAACGTACAATCACTCTTAGGCTCAGATCACATACAAAGCACAAAGAGTGGTTTAATAAGTGCATAACTGGCACAACGTACAATCACTCTTAGGCTCAGATCACATACAAAGCACAAAGAGTGGTTTAATAAGTGCATAACTGGCACAACGTACAATCGCTCTTAGGCTCAGATCACATACAAAGCACAAAGAGTGGTTTAATAAGTGGTCGATATGAAGCGTTGGGAGAAGAAAAGAAGAAAAATCAAATGCTTTTAAGAAACAGTGAATACAAGACAAAAGCTCTTTCACGTAAAAGATGGACTACAGAAATAACATAGACTATGCAAGACACCATGTACTAAACGGACAAAAAAGCATGTTCTAGAAATCTCATCTTATCCTGACGTTGTGAGGCAAAACAGTATTAGAGAAAGATAAGAAAAATGAGATATTTTGGTTTGTTTCATCTGATATCTATACAACTTTGATTTTGGTTTGTTTCATCTGATAAGTCTATACAACTTTGATTTTGGTTTGTTTCATCTGATAAGTCTATACAACTTTGATTTTGGTTTGTTTCATCTGTTAAGTCTATACAACTTTGATTTTCTTCCACTGGCTGTATTTATTGTAACTGTACAATGCAGGTGTTATATTGAGATGTATCGACATATTTCAAATAGAATATTTAATTATATCTGGATTGTATTCACATATTGTGCAGGTCGAAAAATATTGTTTCTGATGTGCCTCTACTACTCTAGTAGTGGACTTACTGGAACGCAATGTTCTAATCGTTCTTGGCAAAGACTGGTTATACCTATATCACATTAAGAATGATCAAAATGACTGGTTATACCTATATCACATTAAGAATGATCAAAATGTCTGGTTATACCTATATCACATTAAGAATGATCAAAATGACTGGTTATACCTATATCACATTAAGAATGATCAAAATGACTGGTTATACCTATATCACATTAAGAATGATCAAAATGACTGGTTATACCTATATCACATTAAGAATGATCAAAATGTTTGGTTATACCTATATCACATTAAGAATTATATAAATGTCTGGTTACACCTATATCACATTAAGAATGATCAAAATGTCTGGTTATACCTATATCACATTAAGAATGATCAAAATGTTTGGTTATACCTATATCACATTAAGAATGATCAAAATGTCTGGTTATACCTATATCACATTAAGAATGATCAAAATGTCTGGTTATACCTATATCACATTAAGAATGATCAAAATGACTAACTATATCACATTAAGAATGATCAAAATGACTAACTATATCACATTAAGAATGATCAAAATGTCTGGTTATACCTATATCACATTAAGAATGATCAAAATGTTTGGTTATACCTATATCACATTAAGAATGATCAAAATGTCTGGTTATACCTATATCACATTAAGAATGATCAAAATGTCTGGTTATACCTATATCACATTAAGAATGATCAAAATGTTTGGTTATACCTATATCACATTAAGAATGATCAAAATGTTTGGTTATACCTATATCACATTAAGAATGATCAAAATGTCTGGTTATACCTATATCACATTAAGAATGATCAAAATGTCTGGTTATACCTACATCACATTAAGAATGATTAAAATAGTCGAGAAGAACGTACGCAAACAAACAAACAAACAAACAAACACATATTGTGTGAACTGAAAAGCACATTTATTTACTGTATGAAATTTGCTCTCAATAATTTGACACAGGTTTGCGTCGAGTGTTAGAGGACTTCAGCTTACAACACTGGAAAATCAAATAAATGTTACAATTTAGATGTTAGAGGGTTTTTGTGGTGGAGTGATTAATGCGTTTATCTTGCGTTCTTAAGATTGTATGGTTCGAATCCGGACCACGTGTTTCAGTTTAAATGTGCATTTGTTCTGAGATACCTAGGATTTTAAACTGCCGAGATCGTGCTATGTGCTACAATCTAGGTAGACGGCTTGCTATTTCTGCCAAGATCGTGCTATGTGCTACAATCTAGGTAGACGGCTTGCTATTTCTGCCGAGATCGTGCTATGTGCTACAATCTAGGTAGACGGCTTGCTATTTCTGCCGAGATCGTGCTATGTGCTACAATCTAGGTAGACGGCTTGCTATTTCTGCCGAGATCGTGCTATGTGCTACAATCTAGGTAGACGGCTTGCTATTTCTGCCGAGATCGTGCTATGTGCTACAATCTAGGTAGACGGCTTGCTATTTCTGCCAAGATCGTGCTATGTGCTACAATCTAGGTAGACGGCTTGCTATTTCTGCCGAGATCGTGCTATGTGCTACAATCTAGGTAGACGGCTTGCTATTTCTGCCGAGATCGTGATATGTGCTACAATCTAGGTAGACGGCTTGCTATTTCTGCCGAGATCGTGCTATGTGCTACAATCTAGGTAGACGGCTTGCTATTTCTGCCGAGATCGTGCTATGTGCTACAATCTAGGTAGACGGCTTGCTATTTCTGCCAAGATCGTGCTATGTGCTACAATCTAGGTAGACGGCTTGCTATTTCTGCCGAGATCGTGCTATGTGCTACAATCTAGGTAGACGGCTTGCTATTTCTGCCGAGATCGTGCTATGTGCTACAATCTAGGTAGACGGCTTGCTATTTCTGTCGAGATCGTGCTATGTGCTACAATCTAGGTAGACGGCTTGCTATTTCTGTCGAGATCGTGCTATGTGCTACAATCTAGGTAGACGGCTTGCTATTTCTGCCGAGATCGTGCTATGTGCTACAATCTAGGTAGACGGCTTTATTTCTGCCAAGATCGTGCTATGTGCTACAATCTAGGAAGACGGCTTGCTATTTCTGCCGAGATCGTGCTATGTGCTACAATCTAGGTAGACGGCTTGCTATTTCTGCCGAGATCGTGCTATGTGCTACAATCTAGGTAGACGGCTTGCTATTTCTGCCGAGATCGTGCTATGTGCTACAATCTAGGTAGACGGCTTGCTATTTCTGCCGAGATCGTGCTATGTGCTACAATCTAGGTAGACGACTTGCTATTTCTGCCGAGATCGTGCTATGTGCTACAATCTAGGTAGACGGCTTGCTATTTCTGCCGAGATCGTGCTATGTGCTACAATCTAGGAAGACCGCTTGCTATTTCGGCCGAGATCGTGCTATGTGCTACAATCTAGGAAGACGGCTTGCTATTTCTGCCGAGATCGTGCTATGTGCTACAATCTAGGTAGACGGCTTGCTATTTCTGTCGAGATCGTGCTATGTGCTACAATCTAGGTAGACGGCTTGCTATTTCTGTCGAGATCGTGCTGTGTGCTACAATCTAGGCAGACGGCTTGCTATTTCTGTCGAGATCGTGCTGTGTGCTACAATCTAGGCAGGCGGCTTGCTATTTCTGTCGAGAAGACCAGATCCATACGGAAAACCCGGTGAAATGAAGTCAATCCTTCGCTTTAAAGCCTTTAGTGTGTTGTTACAGCAAACGCAAGAATAACTAACGAAATCCAACATAGATGCAACAAAGCAAATCAAACAAATGGTGCCAATTTTGAAATGCAAACAGGTCACCATGAACACAAAAAGAGTATTGTTCAACACAATATTTATCCTACATTATGCTATCAGTGCCAAACCTGGACACTGACAACAAATGATAGAAGAAAACTAGTCACAATAGAGATGAAGTGTCTACGACGAATGCTGGGAGTAACAAGAAGAGACCGGCTTAGAAATGAAGGCATCAGGAAAAAGTGGGTACAACATCAGTACTAAACTTTATCAAGAAGCAACAAATTAAATGGTTCTGTCACATAAGCAGATTACCAACAGACAGTATACTACAGAAAGCAATGTTGTTCCGATACAGTGGATACAAAGCAAAAGACCGGCCACGCAAAAGGTGAACCTCAGAGATAACAGAGGCGACGAAAGACACTATTTATGAAGCACACATAAAATCCCGTGCTAGAAAACTCTTCTTACCCTGAAGCTGTGAAGCAAACCAGAATTGGAGAAGAGAAAGAAAGACGTGCATAGAGAGGCTAGCTCCATGTGTCTTCTTTTTCGACCTGACGCTGAAAGTCAAACAGGATTGAAGAATAGATTAATAGTGTGTTGTTTAACAAATAATATATAGAAATATCGAATATATTACGAAGACAGACAATATGTCGGTCTGAACGTGTTTATGTTGACAACCAAAGAATAGAAAGATTGTGGCTAGGAAACAGTTACTTTATCTTCGCCTGCGTTTCAATTTGTGATCACGTACAATTATATGATTGAAGTCCGCTCTACAGGAGTCTATGACATGTTGTAGAATCAATTGTCGCTTATGATCTTATTCCAGCATCTTCGCCGAAGCAACCATTATTAGTCTTTAGCACATCGGCTTGAGAATATAGTCAAAGTCTGTTAAGTAGGATTGTGTGTGAGGCTAGTAATCTTATCTGTTATGTAGGATTGTGTGAGGGGTTAGTAATCTTATACAATCATATGTACAGTATAACATAGATCACATCTATACAACCATATGTACAGTATAACATAGATCACATCTATACAACCATATGTACAGTATAACATAGATCACATCTATACAATCATATGTACAGTATAACATAGATCACATCTATACAACCATGTGTACAGTATAACATAGATCACATCTATACAATCATATGTAAATCTCACCATATATCATAATTAGCCTAGGGTTAGTGACTCGGTCTATTAACCCCGACGTTCTGAGTTCGAATCACGCTGCGGACAGTTTGCTTGCAAATTGTTTCCGTTGATTTTAACAAAGGACGATGGCGCCACCCGTTCAGAAAGCAATGGCAAACTACTGAACGTATAAGTGGTGCCTAGAAAATCAACGACTTGTTTACTGTGGTTGATGGCTACGTCCTTTGCGATATGCCACGATTTTCATTTTCATTTCATGCAAGTGTCAGCAATAAGTATAGTTAAAGAAATATAAATAATATCAGCGCCGGTCACATATACAATACCGCATAATAATATCAGCATTTCTAGAAACATGATAAAATCAGTATTTATATAAACACGAGCATAAACACATTTTTATAAACATGATAATATCAGCATTTCTATAAACATGATAATATCAGTATTTCTATAAACATGATAATATCAGTATTTCTATAAACATGATAATATCAGTATTTCTATAAACATGAGCATAAACACATTTTTATAAACATGATAATATCAGTATTTATTCAAACATGATAATATCAGTATATATATAAACATTATAATCTCAGCATTTATATAAACAAACATGATAATATCAGCATTTACTGACTTGTACTGGAACGATCAAATGACCATCTTCTCGTAATAATTAATCTCTCATTTCTTTGTTTCTCATTTGTACAAACTATGACATTGATACAGTAAATATTTTATGTTGTAGATATTACGGTAAAACATTCCAAATATTGTATTGATACAGTAAATATTTTATGTTGTAGATATTACGGTAAAACATTTCAAATATTGTATTGATACAGTAAATATTTTATGTTGTAGATATTACGGTAAAACATTTCAAATATTGTATTGATACAGTAAATATTTTATGTTGTAGATATTACGGTAAAACATTCAAATTATGACATTGATACAGTAAATATTTTAAGTTATAAATATTACTTTAAAACACGGAAACATCAATCTCATTTCAATGTATAATTAATATGTAATTCGTTGCAACAGTACTCAATACAAACGTACACAGCAAAGTGTTATATCTGGTTAAATAAAAGTGTTCATTTCTTCTGTGAAATGTTATCTCTTTTTGCATCAATTTCTTTGTTACTTCCAATTCATCAATGATCGGTTGCCCTCTTATTTTTATCTTCAATATCATATATATATATATTTTTATATATAGACGTATACGTGTGTTTATGTTTGCAAGTCGATGTGTTTTATTTATCTAAGAAACAAATATATTGACGCATACGTGTGTTATGTTGCAAGTCGATGTGTTTTATTTATCTGAAACAAATATATTGACGCATGATTCTATGATATTCTTCTTCGTGTCCGTTTGAACAGACATTCTACAAAGAGATTGTTGTATCGTCGTTCTACCACGCTTCTACTATTGTCTCCATCAGACCATTGCATCGTTTGTCCGTTCTACAGACCTTCTACTAAGATTTGTCTCCTACATCAGACCATTGCATCAGTATTCGTATCTTCCAGCATTATACGTTGTTTCATAGCATTTGACATCTTGCGGTCAACCATTTATATTATTTAATCAGACTACTCATCGTTCGTTCTAGTTTATATTGTTACATCAACCATTGATCTTGGGTATCTGCACATTTACTATTGTTCTACAGACCATTGCATCGTTGCCGTTTGCACCTTCTTCTATTGTCTTACTAGACCACTGCATCGTTGCGTTCTCCACGCCTTCTATCTAGTTGTCTCTACATCAGACCATTGCATCGTTGCCGTTCTAGCACCCAAGTTGTTCTACTAGCTTGTTCTACAACACTTCCATTGTCTCATCGATTACTGCTCGTTGCCGTTCACAACTTCTACTAGTTGTTCCACTCGACCACTGCATCGTTGCCGTTTCCACCCTTCTTCTAGTTGTCTCCTACATCAGACCACTGCATCGTTGCCGTTTACCACGCTTTCTCTGTTGTCTCCTACATCAGACCATGCATCGTTGCGTTTGCCACCTTCTACTAGTTGTCTCCTACATCAGACCACTGCATCGTTGCGTTCTACACACCTTCTACTAGTTGTCTCCTACATCAGACCACTGCATCGTTGCCGTTGTGCCACCCTTCTACTAGTTGTCTCCTACATCAGACCATTGCATCGTTGCGGTTCTGCCACCCTTCTTCTAGTTGTCTCCTACATCAGACCATGCATCGTTGCCGTTCTACCACCCTTCTCTAGTTGTCTCCACGTCAGACCACTGCATCGTTGCCGTTCTACCACCCTTCTTCTAGTTGTCTCCCACGTCAGACCACTGCATCGTTGCCGTTCTACCACCCTTCTTCTAGTTGTCTCCTACATCAGACCACTGCATCGTTGCCGTTCTACCACCCTTCTTCTAGTTGTCTCCCACGTCAGACCACTGCATCGTTGCCGTTCTACCACCCTTCTTCTAGTTGTCTCCCACGTCAGACCACTGCATCGTTGCCGTTCTACCACCCTTCTTCTAGTTGTCTCCTACGTCAGACCACTCGCATCGTTGCCGTTTCCACCCTTCTTCTAGTTGTCTCCACATCAGACCACTGCATCGTTGCCGTTCTAGCCACCCTTCTACTAGTTGTCTCCTACATCAGACCACTGCATCGTTGCCGTTGTGCCACCCTTCTTCTAGTTGTCTCCCACGTCAGACCACTGCATCGTTGCCGTTCTACCACCCTTCTACTAGTTGTCTCCTACTCAGACCACTGCATCGTTGCCGTTCTCCACCCTTCTCTAGTTGTCTCCTACATCAGACCACTGCATCGTTGCCGTTGTACCACCCTTCTTCTAGTTGTCTCCCACGTCAGACCACTGCATCGTTGCCGTTCTACCACGCCTTCTACTAGTTGTCTCCCACGTCAGACCACTGCATCGTTGCCGTTGTGCCACCCTTCTTCTAGTTGTCTCCCACGTCAGACCACTACATCGTTGCCGTTCTACTACGCCTTCTACTAGTTGTCTCCCACGTCAAACCACTGCATCGTTGCCGTTGTGCCACCCTTCTTCTAGTTGTCTCCCACGTCAGACCACTGCATCGTTGCCGTTCTACCACCCTCTACTAGTTGTCTCCCACGTCAGACCACTGCATCGTTGCTGTTCTGCCACCATTTACTAGTTGCTTCCCACGTCAGATCACTGCATCGTTGCTGTTCTGCCACCATTTACTAGTTGTCTCCCATGTCAGATCACTGCATCGTTGCTGTTCTGCCACCATTTACTAGTTGTTTCCCACGTCAGATCACTGCATCGTTGCTGTTCTGCCACCATTTACTAGTTGTTTCCCACGTCAGATCACTGCATCGTTGCTGTTCTGCCACCATTTACTAGTTGTTTCCCACGTCAGATCACTGCATCGTTGCTGTTCTGCCACCATTTACTAGTTTTTTTCCCACGTCAGATCACTGCATCGTTGCTGTTCTGCCACCATTTACTAGTTGTTTCCCACGTCAGATCACTGCATCGTTGTTGTTCTTCCCCCGTCTACTAGTTGTTTCCCACGTCAGATCACTGCATCGTTGTTGTTCTGCCACCATTTACTAGTTGTTTCCCACGTCAGATCACTGCATCGTTGTTGTTCTGCCCCCGTCTACTAGTTGTTTCCCACGTCAGACCACAATCTTCCAAATCTCTTTCTACTATTATTTTCAATGTTTCCCGTTGGACGTCCAGACCCCTTATTCCCATCCGCTGTCTATCGGAGAGCTGTCTTAGCCAACATAGCCTTACTGGCAAGCTACATACATGACTAATTCATCCCTATCTTCACCTTTAAATGCTAGTCTTCAATGATGCACAGTTTTTTCTTTTCAAAAATCTTCATTTGTTATTGTTTATGGCCTGGATATTTGCATGATTCTTGTTCATCATTTACTTTGAAATGTATACAGTGTGTGCATGATGCTGTTGGTTATTTTCCATCAACCACTACTGTATAAAAACACTTTCAGGATATTGGTTATATTTATTTTAAGTTTTGCTTTAAGATTTGATCTTTGGCTTTCCAGATTTTGTTGAGTATGGCAAAAGTTTGTCTTGCTGTCTTGATTTTTGTCAACGACGTCTTTTTCTGAATCTCCATACTGCCAGACTGTACTTCGCAATTTTACAAAATGCTGAACTTTCTCTATGATTTCATTTGATAACATAACTGGGTTTTCTCGTGTTTGATTATTCTTCAAGTTTTTGTTTTTTGCAATATTAATTTTCAGTTCTATTGTTTGAGCTGTTCTGGAAATTGTATCTATATATTCATTTGATCATTTTCGTATTGGCTGGCCAAAAGACTAATATCGCCTGCATAATACACATCTTCCACTACTTAGGTAAGTTTCCTTCGAATGTCTCTGCTGTTATCTCCTTCTAATGTCTCCGCTGCTATCTCCTTCGAATGTATCCGCTGTTATCTCCTTCGAATGTCTCTGCTGTTATCTCCTTCGAATGTATCTGCTGTTATCTCCTTCGAATGTCTCTTCTGTTATCAGTTATGGTTTCCCTCATCAACCAATATATGGCAAGGTTAAATAAACTGGAAATGTGAAAAAATACACCCCTTTCTTACTCCGATTTTGACCTCAAAGCACTCTGTCAAATGGCTATTGCAAATTGACACTCAGAGTCCGCATATAATGCTTTAATTACACTAACTATTTTTGTCGGTATTCCATTATGACGTTGTATCTTCTACACAGATTCACTCTGCAGATTGTCAAATATTTGTTCAAAGTCATATAGATGAACTATTCGGGGTCACAGGCGCATACGGACAACGTCGCGCCAGGATTAGTGAGCTGGCACTAATAATGACCCTCCCACACCTCCTCGTGGTGACCCTGGATACAGACAGTGGTTCCGGTCTGGCTAAGCGGGCAGGGATCGAGGGAGGGCTACTCTAGTAGTGTTGCAGACGTAGTCATGTTGGATGAAATCCGCTCGCAACGCAGACGAGCGGAATCCCAGAGTGACTATTAATGCACGCCTCTCCCGGCCGAAGCAAAAGCTGAACGGATAAACATGAATGGATGAGGGGTGCATCCAAGGAAGTGACGTGGACCCGTGTAGAGCAAAACGTGGGCCCGAGACAAGTTGCACGTGGGCTCACAAAGGTCGAAATTTGAAGCTCCAAGTAGGGGGCCCGAGTTGAGCTGTGTCCGGACAAGCTAGATGCATTGTGAAGGTGTGCACGGTGAGAAACAACAAAAACGTAAGAAACAGTAATCGTCTGTGAAGAAATACCAACTTCCCCGGAGTAAAGGGTCGCAAGCAAATTGCCAGCTGTGTGGCAAGAGTCAATAAGAACGAAGAGTAACGAATCAAAAGTCTCAGAAAGCGTCTCTGAAAACGTTGTAACGTATCGTGTCGACACACGGGAAGATTGTGGCAAACTCCGTATCAAAGGCTTAGTGCAGATACATTTGCTGGGTAAGGTTGGCAAAGCGTAAATTCTAAAGTTGCGTTTTAGTGCCTAACGAAACTGCCCTCACTGGGACAACCAGAAAATTAACAACTAACATCCCCGTAAGAACTGAGGTGGGTGATCTCTTAAGAGACTGCCCTCCCTGGAATAACCGGGCTAGTTGCAACTAACATCCCTGGAAAATCTGAAGTGGGTGATGTTGGCGAGCGCAAAATTTCAGTTGCGCTGCTAGTGCTAATTGAAACGACCCTCAAAAATATATGTGCACAGCCCCAGTCGAATTTTTCCGGGGCATGAAAATGCAGAGTAAAACCTTGCAAATTGCCAATTGCCGCGAGCCCCGAAACGGATGAGCATACTCCTACTCAGGAACAAACTCACCGTGGATAGAAAAGTAAGGCTGATAATGAAAAGACTTGACTGGTACAAACCCAAACATTGGCTAAAGGCAATACTTTTCGGACGCCGATTATCCTACACAGAGAAAGATGACGTCCAAACACAATGACTCAGATCATGTAATTGCTAAGCACACAAGTATACGCGACTCCATTGACTGAGAATGTTCTAAATCCGGAACTACAACATATAAACAGAAAGAGCGCATATTGTAGACATACTCTTTGGCGAAGATCATAACGCCCAAATATACGCCAAAGATAATCGTAAAAGAGCAATGAATATAAGAAAGGTGACATTTCCAGTGACTAGCTATAGAAGAGTCGAGAATGTTCCTAAACCGGAGCGACCTCACACAGTCAGCGCAATGCAGCAAATGCTCTTTGGCGTAGATCCAAGCCCACATTTACGGCACTAAAAGATCATTAAAGAGTGTTTATCTTACGATATTCAAATATCTCGGGAGTATATTCACAGCAGATGGAAAGATGGACAGAGAAATCGAGACTAGATGCCAGAAGGCAAATGCAGTGACATACCAACTGTCACCACTAATAAAACATCCAAGCATTAACATGGCAGTCAAACGACAACTGATAAACTGCATATTTATTCCAACTCTCTGTTATCAGTGCCAAACATGGCCTCTGACTAAGACACAAGAAAGAAAGATTACAACATGTGAAATGAGGTCTACGAAAAGCTGAAAAAAGTTACAAGGCGAGATAGAGTGAGAAACGAGAATATCAGAAGCATCGTTTGTACTATACCATGCATACAGTACATCGACAAGCAAAGATTCAAGTGGTTCGACCATCTAATGAGAATGGAACCACATTTACTACCATCACGTGCCTATAATAATCGACATTCAGGGCGCTGAGCATGAGGCAGGCCAAGAACACGATGGATAGATAAAATCTCAGAGTCCCTGCGAAAGCATGGACTGACAACGTCAAGCGCAACACACCTGGCACAAGATAGGAAACTAACGCTCCCCACGACGCTTCACGGCAAATGTGGTTAAGATAAGATAAGATATCTTACGATGCGTGCGGAACGACGTCACCAAAAGCAGGAAATCCGATAGAGAAGTCAACCTTCCTTCCTTTGCGTTCCCGGCCTAGCCTGATGGACCAACTTCTATCATGAATTTAACTGTTGTTTTTGGGACTCCGTTCCTCCGTACAGCTTTTCGCGAAGCTCTGTGTGTTGTGGCCAGTACTCTTTTCGTATACCTGCTAAACGTGGACAGTCTTGCAAGACGTGTTCTGCCGTCATGTCTGCCATATTGCATGGGCACAGGCTAGTTGTGCCAATTTTAAATTTATGGAACATGTGGGCTCTGAGCTTGTTGTGGCCGGTACGGAGGCGAAATATGGTAACTTGTTCACTGCGCGAGAGACCATAGTATCCGTCACTGTCTGTGTACTGCGGGTGGTCTTTGCCCACTTGCTTCGATAGTGCGAACCGATGGTTGTTTTGACTTCCTCATAGCTGATCTCGAGATCAGTCTGGGGTAGTCGCCCGCCCTCTTTGGCTAGCTTGTCGGCCGCTTCGTTTTCCCTAATGTTGCAGTGTGACGGTATCCACTGGATGACAGTGCGTTTGAGTGAACTCGTTAGTTCAGCGAGGGACGTTTTGAGCTCATTCATCTCAGTTTTGCCGACGCATTTGAGTGCCGTGATGACCGATAGAGCATCGGTGAATATCACGACCTTGTTGCGTGTAGTGTTTCTTCTCTCCAAGATCATTTCGGCCGCCTTTTTGATTGCCTCTGCCTCAGCTCGGTAGTTATTCGAGTATTTGCCAGTTGCAATCGCTTTCTTGACCGTGACTTTCTTGGAGATTTTAAGCACTATTCCTCCTCCGCCATCGCTTATTGCG
The DNA here is from genome assembly GCA_020796225.1 of Arion vulgaris. Lineage (NCBI taxonomy): Eukaryota > Metazoa > Mollusca > Gastropoda > Stylommatophora > Arionidae > Arion > Arion vulgaris. The sequence continues at coordinate 59,211,237 of CM036759.1, read as the reverse complement.
TTATTTGCCGATCCGTCCGTGTAGACGTGCGTCCACTCATTTTCAGGGTACTCTGATTCTATGTGCTCTTCTGCTGCAGTTTTTCTGTCGAGGTTTGTTTGGTCCCTTTTGCTCATTATGCCTGGGATTGATTTCCTTAGTTCTGGCATTTTTGTTTTCCATGGCGGGCACTTGTCGATTGCCGGGATTGGTTTAGCTGTGCATTTGGACAGGACTGGGTGGTCTGTGGTCAGTGCGTTAGAGATTCTAACGAAGTTAGATCTCTGTATTCTCCACTTTCCGGATTGAAACATTCTTTCATGCATTGGATGCGATTTGAGCCGTTTGAGTTTTTCCGCAAGTACTACTACTTTCTTGTCCCTTCGGTCAGTCATTGGTTGGATGCCTGTGATGGTCTCCATCGCCTTGATGGGCGTGGACTTTATGGCTCCAGTGATAATGCGTAGGGCCCGGTTTTGACTGCTGCTCATTTTTGCGAATTGCTTGTTCGATGCATTGCTCCACGCTGCCATACCGTACTCTAGGACCGGTCGCACTCTACCAGAGTAAAGTGTCTTGAGAATTCTGCTGTTTGCTTCCCATGTGGAACCTGCGAGTTTACGCATCATTGTTAGCCTATGTCTCGCTTTTGCCGTAGCATTCTCGATCTGGGTGCACCAAGTCAGCTTTCTGTCGAGTGTGACTCCTAGGTACGTTGGGGTTTTATTTTCTGGAAGGTTCTGCCCATTGACTTTAAGCGTTATCTTGTAATCCTTGTTATTCTGGGAGAACACAGTGTAAGTGGTCTTTGAAGGATTTATTTTCATATTCCACTTTGCTGACCACACTTCAAGGTTATTTAATGTAGCTTGCAGTCGATTTTCTGCTGTGGGCATTGACTCTTCTCTCGTCCATATTGCCAAGTCGTCGGCATACATGGCAGAGTGAACTCGTTCTGGGAGGCATGTTGCAATGTCATTGACGAAGACTAGAAAGAGAGTCGGTGAGAGCACTCCTCCTTGGGGGACTCCTTGCTCCAGTGTGGCCTTCATACTTTTGTACCCTGAACCTGAACCCTTGCTGTTCTGTTCTCTAGGTATCTATCGAGCCAATTGTACATTCTTCCCTTTACGCCGAGGGTGAGCAGTTTTAGCCTTAATCCTTCTTTCCAGACTGTGTCAAAAGCCTTCTCCATATCTACCAAGACCGCCAGTGTCTGTTTCTTTTCTTGGAAACCGTCCTCGATTCTCTGGACAATGTAGGTTACTTGATCCTCTGTGGATCTGTATCTCCGAAAACCGCCTTGTTGTGCCATAAGCAGCCCTTTGCTCTCCAAGTGCCAGGATAAGCGTTTGTTCACCATGCGCTCCATAAGTTTGCCCGTGCAGCTTAGGAGGCTTATTGGTCTGTAACTCGCTGGGTCGAGTTTATTTTTGCCTGGTTTTAGGATGGGCACCATGATTGCTTCTTTCCATTCTTGCGGTACTATGCCTGTTCTCCACGACATGTTGAGAACGGACAGTAGAGCGACCTTTGCTCTGATTCCCAAGTTTTTAAGCATCTCATTGGTGATCCCATCTTTTCCGGGCGACTTTCTGGGTTTCAGGTCCCTTAAAGCATCTTCCAGCTCGTTACTGGTGAATGTGTCCGTTAGGTGACTATCTGCTTTTCTCGGCTCTGCCTTGGAGAGCCGAGCTTTTCTCTTGGTGGCATCAACTTTTTCCTTTGCTATGCTTACTCTGCTGACTTCGGCATATTGTTGCATCAGGATGTTTGCTGCTTCCCTACCCGAAGCCATCTTCTTGTCTTGTTCGAGGACTATAGGTGGTCTGCTGGTGTTTTCATCGCTCAGCGCTTTGGCCAGCTTCCACAGTTTATGGCCGTCCCTATCGAGGTTCAGGGATTCGGTTGTTTTGAGCCAACTCTGTCTCGCCGCTCGTTTTACCTCTCTTCTGTATTTTGCTGCTGCCGCCTTGTAGACAGTGTTTGTCTCCACTGACTGTGCCAAGAGTTACAAGGACAACAGGTTTTCTACAACGATCACTCTTGGAGAATCTAAGCTTTAAGTACCTCTGAAGTCGGCGAGGATGTCCATATGGTTGAGGGATGCCTGTAAAAGGGTAATATAGGTCTCACGCAAATATCAGTCAGACGCGCAATACCAGTCGTCATGACTTTCCGCCTGAATTAACAGCGGGTGAAAAAGAGAAGAAGATGACGAAGTTGAACTATTCCATTCATTGTTTTGTTTAACTTTTTGGCTTAGTGTCAAAATACGATCTATGCAAGACATTTCTGTTCTTATACCTGCTGGAGACTAACAACTTAACCAATGTACAATTACGTAAACTTTAGCTACATTATGGGCTACATTATGGGCTACCTTATAGGCTAACTTATGGGCTACCTTATAGGCTACCTTATGTTCTAACTTATGGACTAACTTATGGGCTAACTTATGGGGCTAACTTATGAGCTAACGTATGAACTAACCTATGGGCTACCTTATGGACTAACTTATGGACTAACTTATGGACTAACTTATGGACTAACTTATGGGCTAACTTATCGACTAACTTATGGACTAACTTATGGACTAACTTATGGACTAACTTATGGACTAACTTATGGACTAACTTATGGACTAACTTATGGACTAACTTATGGACTAACTTATGGACTAACTTATGGACTAACTTATGGACTAACTTATGGACTAACTTATGGACTAACTTATGGACTAACTTATGGGCTAACTTATCGACTAACTTATGGACTAACTTATGGACTAACTTATGGACTAACTTATGGACTAACTTATGGGCTACCTTATGGACTAACTTATGGACTAACTTATGGACTAACTTATGAACTAACTTATGAGCTACCTTGTGGACTAACTTATGGACTAACTTATGGGCTAACTTATGAACTAACTTATGGGCTAACGTATGAACTAACTTATGAGCTACCTTGTGGACTAACTTATGGACTAACTTATGGGGCTAACTTATGGGCTAACTTATGGGCTAACTTATGGGCTAACTTATGAGCTAACTTATGGGATAACTTATGGACTAACTTATGGGCCAACTTATGGGCCAACTTATGGGCCAACTTATGGGCCAACTTATGGACTAACTTATGGGCTAACTTATGGGCTAACTTATGGGCTAACTTATGGGCTAACTTATGGGCTACCTTATGGACTAACTTATGGGTTAAGTTATGGACCAACTTATGGGCCAACTTATGGACTAACTTATGGGCTAACTTATGGGCCAACTGATGGGCTAACTTATGGGCTAACTTATGGCCAACTTATGGCAACTTATGGGCTAACGTATGGGCTAACTTATGAGCTACCTTGTGGACTAACTTATGGGCCAACTTATGACAACTTATGGGCCAATTTATGGGCAACTTATGGGCTAACTTATGGCTAACGCATGAACTAATTTATGAGCTACCTTATGGACTAACTTATGGGCCAACTTATAGACTAACTTATGGGCAACTTATGGGCCAACTTATGGCTAACTTATGGCTAACTTATGGTAAGTTATGGACTAACTTATGGCTAACTTATGGACTAACGTATGGACTAACTTATGGCAACTTATGAGACTAACTTATGGGCTAACTTATGGCCAACTCTATGGGCAACTTATGGACTAACTTATGGACTAACCTATGGGGAATACAACATATCTCTATTGTTGGGGAATACAACAGATCTCTATTGTTGGGGAATACAACATATCTCTATTGTTGGGGAATACAACAGATCTCTATTGTTGGGGAATACAACATATCTCTATTGTTGGGGAACACAACATATCTCTATTGTTGGGGAATACAACATGTCTCTATTGTTGGGAATACAAATATCTCTATTGTTGGTGAATACAACAGATCTCTATTGTTGGGGAATACAACATATCTCTATTGTTGGTGAATACAACATATCTCTATTGTTATGAATACAACAGATCTCTATTGTTGGGGAATACAACATATCTCCATTGTTGGGGAATACAACATATCTCTATTGTTGGGGAATACAACATATCTCTATTGTTGGGGAATACAACATATCTCTATTGTTGGGGAATACAACATATCTCTATTGTTGGGGAATACAACATATCTCTATTGTTGGGGAATACAACATATCTCTATTGTTGGGGAATACAACATATCTCTATTGATTGTGGAATACAACATATCTCTATTGTTGGGGAATACAACATATCTCTATTGTTGGGAATACAACATATCTCTATTGTTGGTGACAAACATATCTCTATTGTTGGTGAATACAACATATCTCTATTGTTGGTGAATACAACATATCTCTATTGTTGGGGAATACAACATATCTCTATTGTTGGGGAATACAACATATCTCTATTGTTGGGGAATACAACATATCTCCATTGTTGGGGAATACAACATATCTCTATTGTTGGTGAATACAACATATCTCTATTGTTGGGGAATACAACATATCTATATTGTTGGGGAATACAACATATCTCTATTGTTGGGGAATACAACATATCTCCATTGTTGGGGAATACAACATATCTATATTGTTGGGGAATACAACATATCTCTATTGTTGGGGAATACAACATATCTCCATTGTTGGGGAATACAATATATCTCCATTGATGGGGAATACAATATATCTCCATTGATGGGGAATGCAATATATCTCCATTGTTGGGGAATACAATATATCTCCATTGATGGGGAATACAATATATCTCCATTGATGGGGAATACAATATATCTCCATTGATGGGGAATACAATATATCTCCATTGATGGGGAATACAATATATCTCCATTGATGGGGAATACAATATATCTCCATTGTTGGAGAATACAACATACCTCTATTGTTGGAGAGTACAACATACCTCTATTGTTGGAGAGTACAACATATCTCCATTGATAGGGAAATACTTCTAATTATGCAGATTAGGGAATACTTCTAATTGTTGTGTACAAACTAATGGCATTTGAATACATTTGTCATGGTTGGGAAATCCCCTATATAAAAAAAATAACAGCTGTGAGATAAGTGATTTTACTTCTTGCTCAATAAGTATTATAAATGGCCCAGCTTTGATTTGTCGAAGATTTCATAAATATACAATTACAAAAAGAAAACAGCTTGAAGATTTAACGAATATATAATATACACAGAGAAAACAACTTCGGCGATTATGTCTAACGTTATGAAATATAAACATTGAATGGGCATTCCATACAAACATCCACTGTGAAATATGTTACGCTTATAGTTACTCAATCTTGAATATACAGGAAAGGAGACGATGATGTGATCATTGAATATGTTTGTACAGAAATATTATCTTGCTATAAAAAAAATAGTCCGTTCAACTTGTCATGCCCACAGATAAAAATATGTATTTTTGTAACCATTTGATGAAATAACTTGAAAACTTGCATGTGAACTACACATGTTGCCGACGCTACAAAATATTTTTGCCATTCAAACAATCATACCATCTAGAAGTTTCCTTCTTTGTGCTATATATTTAACGCGTCCATTGGCATGGTTAGAGAAAACTAATATTTACAGACATTTAATACATTCATGCCAAAAATAGCAACATTCAGTACGATTTCCGTGGTTTTTTGAACAATTCTTGCATTTTCCATGCACCGAATAGAATCGCGCTTGAACATGGTAAACAAATGACGTCATTAGTGGGAGATGGACTTCTAGTTAAAAGCGTATATAGAATTTAGTGTGAGGCTATTGGGTCATATTGTTGACTTCTCAAAACAGACATTGATATAACATTTATAATCAGTTTGAAGTTACAATGCAAAAGTGTCATTAATGCTATACACGCATTTCCGCAAAGAGTGTAATATACAGAAGAAGACGTGTAATATACAGAAGAAGACGTGTAATATACAGAAGAAGACGTGTAATATACAGAAGACGTGTAATATGCAGAAGACGTGTAATATACAGAAGACATACAGAAGACGTGTAATATACAGAAGAAGACGTGTAATATACAGAAGACGTGTAATATACAGAAGACGTGTAATATACAGAAGAAGACGTGTAATATACAGAAGACGTGTAATATACAGAAGACGTGTAATATACAGAAGAAGACGTGTAATATACAGAAGAAGTATAATATACAGAAGACGTGTAATATACAGAAGACGTGTAATATGCAGAAGACGTGTAATATACAGAAGACGTGTAATATACAGAAGACGTGTAATATACAGAAGACGTATACTATACAGAAGACGTATAATATACAGAAGAAGACGTGTAATATACAGAAGACGTATAATATACAGAAGACGTGTAATATACAGTAGAAGACGTGTAATATACAGAAGACGTGTAATATACAGAAGACGTGTAATATACAGAAGACGTATAATATACAGAAGACGTGTAATATACAGTAGAAGACGTGTAATATACAGAAGACGTGTAATATACAGAAGACGTGTAATATGCAGAAGACGTGACATATACAGAAGAAGACGTGTAATATACAGAAGACGTGTAATATACAGTAGAAGACGTGTAATATACAGAAGACGTGTAATATACAGAAGACGTGTAATATACAGAAGACGTGTAATATACAGAAGACGTGTAATATACAGAAGACGTGTAATATACAGAAGACGTATAATATACAGAAGACGTGTAATATGCAGAAGACGTGAAATATACAGAAGAAGACGTGTAATATACAGAAGACGTGTAATATACAGTAGAAGACGTGTAATATACAGAAGACGTGTAATATACAGAAGTCGTTTAATATACAGAAGACGTGTATTATACAGAAGACGTGTAATATACAGAAGACTTGTAATATACAGAAGACGTGTAATATACAGAAGACGTGTAATATACAGAAGAAGACTTGTGATATACAGAAGAAGACGTGTAATATAGAGAAGACGTGTAATATACAGAAGACGTGTAATATACAGAAGACGTGTAATATACAGAAGACGTGTAATATACAGAAGACGTGTAATATACAGAAGACGTATACTATACAGAAGACGTATAATATACAGAAGAAGACGTGTAATATACAGAAGACGTATAATATACAGAAGACGTGTAATATACAGTAGAAGACGTGTAATATACAGAAGACGTGTAATATACAGAAGACGTGTAATATACAGAAGACGTATAATATACAGAAGACGTGTAATATGCAGAAGACGTGAAATATACAGAAGAAGACGTGTAATATACAGAAGACGTGTAATATACAGTAGAAGACGTGTAATATACAGAAGACGTGTAATATACAGAAGACGTGTAATATACAGAAGACGTGTAATATACAGAAGACGTGTAATATACAGAAGACGTGTAATATACAGAAGACGTGTAATATACAGAAGACGTGTAATATACAGAAGAAGACTTGTAATATACAGAAGAAGACGTGTAATATACAGAAGACGTGTAATATACAGAAGACGTGTAATATACAGAAGACGTGTAATTATACAGAAGACGTGTAATATACAGAAGACGTGTAATATACAGAAGACGTGTAATATACAGTAGAAGACGTGTAATATACAGAAGACGTGTAATATACAGAAGACGTGTAATATACAGAAGACGTGTAATATACAGAAGAAGACGTGTAATATACAGAAGACGTGTAATATACAGAAGACGTGTAATATACAGAAGACGTAGGCATATGTAGCTTAAGCGGTAGTGAGCTCGATCACAACCCAAGCGTAACTGGTTCAAACTCCGTGGCAGGCAAACTCCGTGGCAGGCAAACTCCGTGGCAAATTCGTGTCCGTGGGATGTTTACGAACGGTGCAAATAGATCTCACCGTTCAGAAAACAATGGCAAACTACTGAACATATAAGTGGTGCATAGAAAATCGACACTCCTTTACTGTAGTTGATGACTACGTCCTGTAAAGGATATGTCACGTTTTTTTCGATACAGAAGACAAAACAGTTTGTATTTTCATGTTGTTTTATACATTGGACAAAATACACCTTTGTCTTCATGTTGTTTTATACATTGGACAAAATACACCTTTGTCTTCATGTTGTTTTATACATTGGACAAAATACACCTTTGTCTTCATGTTGTTTTATACATTGGACAAAATACACCTTTGTCTTCATGTTGTTTTATACATTGGACAAAATACACCTTTGTCTTCATGTTGTTTTATACATTGGACAAAATACACCTTTGTCTTCATGTTGTTTTATACATTGGACAAAATACACATGTGTCTTGTTTTATACATCTGACGGAATTCGTTGGGCAATACTCTCGTCATGGATGCATTCTAATTCTGTGAAACTGTCCTAATATTACTAACAATTGCATTTGTTTTGTGTTCTTTATAAGTTTGTTTACTTTGTGTTTTTCTTTTACAAATTCGTTAGTTTTGTGTTGGTTATCGTCTTTTTCTTCTTCGAAAGCTCCACATCGATCACTTGTTAACCACTATGTGTGATTTGTATGTGATCTGAGCCTAAGAGCGATTGTACGTTCTGCCAGTTATGCGTCTTCAAAGAGTAGCTTCCCTAGGTCCTACATCAGTCCCCTTTTACGACATGCCTTGCAGGTTACAGTTTTATTATTCTTTGCTTCCCTTGCGGGCCCCGGCACCACACGGACATGTGTTCTTGATAAAGTCATTTGTTTTATGTTCTTGATAAACTCATTTGTTTTATGTTCTTGATAAACTCATTTGTTTCATGTTCTTGATAAACTCACTTGTTTTATGTTCTTGATAAACTCATTTGTTTTATGTTCTTGATAAACTCATTTGTTTTATGTTCTTGATAAACTCATTTGTTTTATGTTCTTGATAAACTCATTTGTTTTATGTTCTTGATAAACTCATTTGTTTTATGTTCTTGATAAACTCATTTGTTTTATGTTCTTGATAAACTCACTTGTTTTATGTTCTTGATAAACTCATTTGTTTTATGTTCTTGATAAACTCATTTGTTTTATGTTCTTGATAAACTCATTTGTTTTATGTTCTTGATAAACTCATTTGTTTTATGTTCTTGATAAACTCACTTGTTTTATGTTCTTGATAAACTCATTTGTTTTATGTTCTTGATAAACTTGCTTGTTTTATGTTCTTGATAAACTCATTTGTTTTGTGTTCTTGATAAACTCATTTGTTTTATGTTCTTGATAAACTCATTTGTTTTGTGTTCTTGATAAACTCATTTGTTTTATGTTCTTGATAAACTCACTTGTTTTATGTTCTTGATAAACTTGTTTGTTTTATGTTCTTGATAAACTTGCTTGTTTTATGTTCTTGATAAACTCACTTGTTTTATGTTCTTGATAAACTTGCTTGTTTTATGTTCTTGATAAACTCATTTGTTTTATGTTCTTGATAAACTCACTTGTTTTATGTTCTTGATAAACTTGCTTGTTTTATGTTCTTGATAAACTAATTTGTTTTATGTTCTTGATAAACTCACTTGTTTTATGTTCTTGATAAACTCATTTGTTTTATGTTCTTGATAAACTCAATTGTTTTGTGTTCTTGATAAACTTGCTTGTTTTATGTTCTTGATAAACTCACTTGTTTTATGTTCTTGATAAACTTGCTTCATTTTATGTTCTTGATAAACTCATTTGTTTTATGTTCTTGATAAACTCACTTGTTTTATGTTCTTGATAAACTCATTTGTTTTATGTTCTTGATAAACTCACTTGTTTTGTGTTCTTGATAAACTTGCTTGTTTTATGTTCTTGATAAACTCATTTGTTTTATGTTCTTGATAAACTCACTTGTTTTATGTTCTTGATAAACTCATTTGTTTTATGTTCTTGATAACTCACTTGTTTTGTGTTCTTGATAAACTCACTTGTTTTATGTTCTTGATAAACTCACTTGTTTTGTGTTCTTGATAAACTTGCTTGTTTTATGTTCTTGATAAACTCATTTGTTTTATGTTCTTGATAAACTCACTTGTTTTATGTTCTTGATAAACTCATTTGTTTCATGTTCTTGATAAACTCACTTGTTTTGTGTTCTTGATAAACTCATTTGTTTTATGTTCTTGATAAACTCACTTGTTTTATGTTCTTGATAAACTCACTTGTTTTATGTTCTTGATACACTTGCTTGTTTTATGTTCTTGATAAACTCACTTGTTTTATGTTCTTGATAAACTTGCTTGTTTTATGTTCTTGATAAACTCATTTGTTTTATGTTCTTGATAAACTCACTTGTTTTATGTTCTTGATAAACTCATTTGTTTTATGTTCTTGATAACTCACTTGTTTTGTGTTCTTGATAAACTCATTTGTTTTATGTTCTTGATAAACTCATTTGTTTTATGTTCTTGATAAACTCATTTGTTTTATGTTCATGATAAACTCATTTGTTTTATGTTCTTGATAAACTCATTTGTTTTATGTTCTTGATAAACTCATTTGTTTTATGTTCTTGATAAACTAATTTGTTTTATGTTCTTGATAAACTCACTTGTTTTATGTTCTTGATAAACTCATTTGTTTTATGTTCTTGATAAACTCATTTGTTTTATGTTCTTGATAAACTCATTTGTTTTATGTTCTTGATAAACTCATTTGTTTTATGTTCTTGATAAACTCACTAGTTTTATGTTCTTGATAAACTCATTTGTTTTATGTTCTTGATAAACTCGCTTGTTTTATGTTCTTGTTAAACTCACTTGTTTTATGTTCTTGATAAACTCACTTGTTTTATGTTCTTGATAAACTCACTTGTTTTGTGTTCTTGATAAACTCACTTGTTTTTGTTCTTATAAATGTTGTTTTATGTTCTGATAAACTATTGTTTATGTCTGATAAACTCGCTTGTTTATGTTCTTGTAAACTCACTTGTTTTATGTTCTTGATAAACTCTACTTGTTTTATGTTACTGATAAACTCATTGTTTTAATGTTCTGATAAACTCCTTGTTTATTGTTCTATAAAGATTGTATATTTTTAAACATGATATTCAAAAATGTGACATGTCTATACTTTGATTTCACTTCATTCTTGAAGAACTTCGCCCAGTTTAAGTCAAGATTTAGTGTAACTGTATCATATAGAATTGACCTCATGTCGTAAAATTGATATTAGTGTTTTCATGAATTTAATTGCATGGCATGAGAATGCTCATTGAAACAATACTTGAAGAACTTGGATGACCAGGCTTAAATTGGGTAAATTAGTGAACCCCTACTCAGCATGTAGAAGGCGTAAGGATTTGACTCGCCAGATGCTGTTCCTAGGAATTTAGCCTGAAAAAATGTCAGAACGATCACCAGGGTGGCCATAACAGGAAGCGAAATAGGAATGATACGTTCTACGGAATCTGCCCGAATTCAGCTTGAATAGAGAATGTCCGACCACCATCGACAAGGTCAAACTGGGGGCTGAAATCTAGGACTAACGCTCACATTTATAGATGCAGAATAAATGTCAACTTCACAGCGTCAGAAGAGGAAGTATGGCTGAACTATATCAAGCCTGCTGACTATAGAGAATCCCAAACCATCTAAGAACGCAGACAATGTATGCCATAGAACTGAACTTCAACTTGAACATAAATATGTCCTCAACATCTACAAAGCTTGTACTTCTAATGTATGTCCACTCAACATCTACAAGCTTGTACTTCTAATGTATGTCCACTCAACATCTACAAGCCTGTACTTCTAATGTATGTCCACTCAACATCTACAAGCTTGACTTCTAATGTTGTCCACTCAACATCTACAAGCCTGTACTTCTAATGTATGTCCACTCAACATCTACAAGCTTGACTTCTAATGTATGTCCACTCAACATCTACAAGCTTGTACTTCTAATGTATGTCCACTCAACATCTACAAGCTGTATTCTAATGTATGTCCACTCAACATCTACAAGCTTGTACTTCTAATGTATGTCCACTCAACATCTACAAGCCTGTACTTCTAATGTATGTCCACTCAACATCTACAAGCTTGTACTTCTAATGTATGTCCACTCAACATCTACAAGCTTGTACTTCTAATGTATGTCCACTCAACATCTACAAGCTTGTACTTCTAATGTATGTCCACTCAACATCTACAAGCTTGTACTTCTAATGTATGTCCACTCAACATCTACAAGCTTGTACTTCTAATGTCTGTCCACTCAACATCTACAAGCTTGTACTTCTAATGTCTGTCCACTCAACATCTACAAGCTTGTACTTCTAATGTCTGTCCACTCAACATCTACAAGCTGTACTTCTAATGTTGTCCACTCAACATCTACAAGCTTGTACTTCTAATGTCATGTCCACTCAACATCTACAAGCATCAATTGCCCAACTTTCTAATGTATGTCCACTCAACATCTACAAGCTTGTACTTCTAATGTCTGTCCACTCAACATCTACAAGCTTGTACTTCTAATGTCTGTCCACTCAACATCTACAAGCTTGTACTTCTAATGTCTGTCCACTCAACATCTACAAGCTTGTACTTCTAATGTTGTCCACTCAACATCTACAAGCTTGTACTTCTAATGTATGTCCACTCAACATCTACAAGCCTGTACTTCTAATGTATGTCCACTCAACATCTACAAGCTTGTACTTCTAATGTATGTCCACTCAACATCTACAAGCTTGTACTTCTAATGTTGTCCACTCAACATCTACAAGCTTGTACTTCTAATGTATGTCCACTCAACATCTACAAGCCTGTACTTCTAATGTATGTCCACTCAACATCTACAAGCTTGTACTTCTAATGTATGTCCACTCAACATCTACAAGCTTGTACTTCTAATGTATGTCCACTCAACATCTACAAGCTTGTACTTCTAATGTATGTCCACTCAACATCTACAAGCCTGTACTTCTAATGTATGTCCACTCAACATCTACAAGCTTGTACTTCTAATGTATGTCCACTCAACATCTACAAGCTTGTACTTCTAATGTATGTCCACTCAACATCTACAAGCTTGTACTTCTAATGTATGTCCACTCAACATCTACAAGCCTGTACTTCTAATGTATGTCCACTCAACATCTACAAGCTTGTACTTCTAATGTATGTCCACTAACATCTCAAGCTGTATTCTAATGTATGTCCACTCAACATCTACAAGCTTGTACTTCTAATGTATGTCCACTCAACATCTACAAGCCATGACATTCTAATGTATGTCCACTCAACATCTACAAGCCTGTACTTCTAATGTCTGTCCACTCAACATCTACAAGCCTGTACTTCTAATGTATGTCCACTCAACATCTACAAGCTTGTACTTCTAATGTATGTCCACTCAACATCTACAAGCTTGTACTTCTAATGTATGTCCACTCAACATCTACAAGCTTGTACTTCTAATGTATGTCCACTCAACATCTACAAGCTTGTACTTCTAATGTATGTCCACTCAACATCTACAAGCTTGTACTTCTAATGTATGTCCACTCAACATCTACAAGCTTGTACTTCTAATGTATGTCCACTCAACATCTACAAGCCTGTACTTCTAATGTCTGTCCACTCAACATCTACAAGCCTGTACTTCTAATGTATGTCCACTCAACATCTACAAGCTTGTACTTCTAATGTATGTCCACTCAACATCTACAAGCTTGTACTTCTAATGTATGTCCACTCAACATCTACAAGCCTGTACTTCTAATGTCTGTCCACTCAACATCTACAAGCTTGTACTTCTAATGTCTGTCCACTCAACATCTACAAGCTTGTACTTCTAATGTATGTCCACTCAACATCTACAAGCTTGTACTTCTAATGTATGTCCACTCAACATCTACAAGCTTGTACTTCTAATGTATGTCCACTCAACATCTACAAGCTTGTACTTCTAATGTATGTCCACACAACATCTACAAGCTTGTACTTCTAATGTATGTCCACTCAACATCTACAAGCTTGTACTTCTAATGTATGTCCACTCAACATCTACAAGCTTGTACTTCTAATGTATGTCCACTCAACATCTACAAGCTTGTACTTCTAATGTATGTCCACTCAACATCTACAAGCTTGTACTTCTAATGTATGTCCACTCAACATCTACAAGCTTGTACTTCTAATGTCTGTCCACTCAACATCTACAAGCTTGTACTTCTAATGTATGTCCACTCAACATCTACAAGCTTGTACTTCTAATGTATGTCCACTCAACATCTACAAGCTTGTACTTCTAATGTATGTCCACTCAACATCTACAAGCTTGTACTTCTAATGTATGTCCACTCAACATCTACAAGCTTGTACTTCTAATGTATGTCCACTCAACATCTACAAGCTTGTACTTCTAATGTATGTCCACTCAACATCTACAAGCTTGTACTTCTAATGTATGTCCACTCAACATCTACAAGCTTGTACTTCTAATGTATGTCCACTCAACATCTACAAGCTTGTACTTCTAATGTATGTCCACTCAACATCTACAAGCTTGTACTTCTAATGTATGTCCACTCAACATCTACAAGCTTGTACTTCTAATGTATGTCCACTCAACATCTACAAGCTTGTACTTCTAATGTATGTCCACTCAACATCTACAAGCTTGTACTTCTAATGTCTGTCCACTCAACATCTACAAGCTTGTACTTCTAATGTATGTCCACTCAACATCTACAAGCTTGTACTTCTAATGTATGTCCACTCAACATCTACAAGCTTGTACTTCTAATGTATGTCCACTCAACATCTACAAGCTTGTACTTCTAATGTATGTCCACTCAACATCTACAAGCTTGTACTTCTAATGTATGTCCACTCAACATCTACAAGCTTGTACTTCTAATGTATGTCCACTCAACATCTACAAGCTTGTACTTCTAATGTATGTCCACTCAACATCTACCAGCTTGTACTTCTAATGTATGTCCACTCAACATCTACAAGCTTGTACTTCTAATGTCTGTCCACTCAACATCTACAAGCCTGTACTTCTAATGTATGTCCACTCAACATCTACAAGCTTGTACTTCTAATGTATGTCCACTCAACATCTACAAGCTTGTACTTCTAATGTCTGTCCACTCAACATCTACAAGCCTGTACTTCTAATGTATGTCCACTCAACATCTACAAGCTTGTACTTCTAATGTATGTCCACTCAACATCTACAAGCTTGTACTTCTAATGTATGTCCACTCAACATCTACAAGCCTGTACTTCTAATGTATGTCCACTCAACATCTAAAAGCCTGTACTTCTAATGTATGTCCACTCAACATCTACAAGCCTGTACTTCTAATGTATGTCCACTCAACATCTACAAGCTTGTACTTCTAATGTATGTCCACTCAACATCTACAAGCTTGTACTTCTAATGTATGTCCACTCAACATCTACAAGCCTGTACTTCTAATGTATGTCCACTCAACATCTACACGCCTGTACTTCTAATGTATGTCCACTCAACATCTACAAGCTTGTACTTCTAATGTATGTCCACTCAACATCTACAAGCTTGTACTTCTAATGTCTGTCCACTCAACATCTACAAGCCTGTACTTCTAATGTATGTCCACTCAACGACAAATGTTTACAGTGGACTGGAATTTTTCTACTTAGTTCTCAATATCTGTCTTTTTTCTGTGCTGATCAACATTCTATATTTACTTGGCTGGTATTTGTGGCGCAGTGGTTATGTGCTGATCAACATTCTATATTTACTTGGCTGGTATTTGTGGCGCAGTGGTTATGTGCTGATCAACATTCTATATTTACTTGGCTGGTATTTGTGGCGCAGAGGTTATGTGCTGATCAACATTCTATATTTACTTGGCTGGTATTTGTGGCGCAGTGGTTATGTGCTGATCAACATTCTATATTTACTTGGCTGGTATTTGTGGCGCAGAGGTTATGTGCTGATCAACATTCTATATTTACTTGGCTGGTATTTGTGGCGCAGTGGTTATGTGCTGATCAACATTCTATATTTACTTGGCTGGTATTTGTGGCGCAGAGGTTATGTGCTGATCAACATTCTATATTTACTTGGCTGGTATTTGTGGCGCAGTGGTTATGTGCTGATCAACATTCTATATTTACTTGGCGGTATTTGTGGCGCAGTGGTTATGTGCTGATCAACATTCTATATTTACTTGGCTGGTATTTGTGGCGCAGTGGTTATGTGCTGATCAACATTCTATATTTACTTGGCGGTATTTGTGGCGCAGAGGTTATGTGCTGATCAACATTCTATATTTACTTGGCTGGTATTTGTGGCGCAGAGGTTATGTGCTGATCAACATTCTATATTTACTTGGCTGGTATTTGTGACGCAGTGGTTATGTGCTGATCAACATTCTATATTTACTTGGCTGGTATTTGTGGCGCAGAGGTTATGTGCTGATCAACATTCTATATTTACTTGGCTGGTATTTGTGGCGCAGTGGTTATGTGCTGATCAACATTCTATATTTACTTGGCTGGTATTTGTGGCGCAGAGGTTATGTGCTGATCAACATTCTATATTTACTTGGCTGGTATTTGATGCGCAGTGGTTATGTGCTGGCTTCTCGTGCCAAAGCTACTTGGTTCGTTCTCTCGTGAAATCATCGGTATATTTTTGTTCAGTTTAGATGAGATCAAGTTTCTAGTCCTACTGGAGACGGATGATAAAACGTAGATCTCTTGTTCAATTTCAGCACCTAAAAGAACCCTTGTTAGTTCAAACTTGAGAAGATCATGCTGTAAAGTCGCTGCCCGGAAAAACAAATTCATAAGAAAAGACATCGGGGACCATCGCCGGGCTACGAAGTTTGAGCACTGCAACTGAGATCTTCCTGTGTAAGAAAGAGATCGGACCAATCATGGTTACTCATCGAATTAGAAAGATGATGATCCTATCAATCACTCAATCAATCAATCTATACTAATGCATACTTCATCTAATTATATAGTCAGTTCCTGTCTACCTGTCTCTCAATCAATCTATCTATACTTGTGCATACTTAATCTAATTCTATAGCCAGTTCCTGTCTACCTGTCTCTGAATCAATCTATCTATACTTGTGCATACTTCATCTAATTCTATAGTCAGTTCCTGTCTACCTGTCTCTCAATCAATCAATCTATACTTGTGCATACTTCATCTAATTCTATAGCCAGTTCCTGTCTACCTGTCTCTGAATCATTCAATAGATTCATGTCCTCAGCAACAAGTAGATTACACAGATGTCTATCTCTAATAGATATTTCTTATTCTTCAAATTTGAACTCCTAACGGAGCACAGGTCTTCAACAAACTTCTTCCAGTTCTTCCTCTCGCCTGCCATCCCTTCCAATTCTTTCAATTTTTTACCTAACCTTTCAAAATCAACGTCCAATTCTTTTCTCCATGTCTCTCTAGTCCTTCCCCTAATCCTCTTTCGCTGCGGATTTCAAAATATTGCCTATCTTAGCCAATTTAGTATTTTTGAAAAGGTAAACTTAGAATATCGAAACAGGTTCATTTGCATACATACGAATTCTTAATTAATTACAGACAGATCAAACGGTGTTTATAACTATTTGTACCAAGTATATATCTACACGCACCCATACACACACACACACACAGAGAGAGAGAGAAAGAGAGAGAGAAAGAGAGAAAGAGAGAAAGAGAGAGGCATATATAATATACACACATATGCATACACACAGAGAGAGAGAGAGACATATATAATATACACACACATATACACACACATATGCATATATGAATTTCATTTCATGTATATGTCTTTACGTCTTAACATTGTGAGTCTAACTTAGGATGTAGCATATTCTATTAACAGTACATACACATTGATATATACATATTTACTCACGCACATAAAACACACACGCACACACATATATATTTATACATAAATATATGTTTGTGTTTGTGGCAAGAAATATTCAACTCAATTCCTGGGAAGAGACTGAGAAAGTTTCCCAGGACAAAGCGGTATGGAGACACTTTGCAACGTGTAACGGTACGAGAGGAACAAAAATATATATATATTTACAATATTAATCCACACTTTTACTCTTTCTAAGTTACCATTGTATGAGTCATATAACAAAAATGATTGACTGTAATTAATAAAAATAATGAATTACATATCCTTTACATGACTTTGCTAATCAACCACAGTTTTTTAACGCTGATTGTGACTGTTCTAGGCATTATTACGTTCACTAGTTTGCCATTGCTTTCTGAACGGGTGGTACCATTGCCCTTTGTAAAATCTACCCCAAACAATTTGCAGCCAAACTGTTGAACGTGATTCGAACTCAGAACGTCAGGGTTAATAGACCGAGTCACTATCCCCTACGCCACAGACGCCACCTGACTGTAATAAATTTGAACAAAATAAGCGTTCTCGGTAACTTTAGGTTGTATAGATCATGATATAAGATAATGTTTGTATAGGCTAGCTATAAGATCATGTTTGTATAGATCATGATATAAGATCTTGTTTGTATAGATCATGATATAAGATCATGTTTGTATAGATCATGATATAAGATCATGTTTGTATAGGTCATGATATAAGATCATGTTTGTATAGATCATGATATAAGATCATGTTTGTATAGATCATGATATAAGATCATGTTTGTATAGATCATGATATAAGATCATGTTTGTATAGATCATGATATAAGATCATGTTTGTATAGGTCATGATATAAGATCGTGTTTGTATAGATCATGATATAAGATCATGTTTGTATAGATCATGATATAAGATCATGTTTGTATAGCTAGCTATAAGATCATGTTTGTATAGCTAGCTATAAGATCATGTTTGTATAGTTAGCTATAAGATCATGTTTGTATAGCTAGCTATAAGATCATGTTTGTATAGGCTAGCTATAAGATCATGTTTGTATAGGTCATGATATAAGATCATGTTTGTATAGATCATGATATAAGATCATGTTTGTATAGGCTAGCTATAAGATCATGTTTGTATAGGCTAGCTAAAAGATCATGTTTGTATAGGTCATGATATAAGATCATGTTTGTATAGGCTAGCTATAAGATAATGTTTGTATAGGCTAGATATAAGATCATGTTTGTATAGATCATAATATAAGATCATGTTTGTATAGGTCATAATATAAGATCATGTTTGTATAGATCATAATATAAGATCATGTTAACGTTAATAATTGAACAAATAGTAATGTGATTTGTATTAAGTAACAAATAAAATTAAAATGTCTACAAAATAATAATTTCTTATAGCTGTTCTCTTTTTGTCTTGCAGACATAAGTTTCATGACTCCGTCCACTCAGCCATATACCAGCATCAGTACTAATGGTACCAGTAGTCCCGTCAGCCATGATCATCACAGCGAAGCTTCTCAGCACGACAGTCGAAGTGGTGACAACGCTACACCAATCAAAGATTGTTACGATGATGATGACAATGACGATGACGATGATGAAGATTGTAAAAGTGAAACTGGAAACTCTGACAATAAACCAGGCAGTAAAGAGGCTGCTGACTCTCAAACAGAATCCAACAATGGAGACCCTCCTAAGAAACGCAAACGCCGAGTGCTTTTCTCTAAAGCACAAACTTATGAACTAGAGCGCAGATTTCGTCAACAACGGTACCTATCTGCTCCAGAACGAGAACATTTGGCTAGCATTATTCGACTGACTCCAGTACAGGTTAAAATATGGTTTCAAAATCATCGATATAAATTAAAGAGGTCACGCCAAGAAAAAGGACTTGCAGAACTCAATCCTCTTCCGTCCCCCCGGCGAGTTGCCGTTCCTGTTCTAGTCAAGGACGGAATACCCTGTCAGCGACCGTCCTTGAACTCTACCCTAAAATCATCTGATCATCAGCACCATCTTCCAATGCAAACAGGAATGTCTAACGCTATGGGTATGGCAATGAACGCTGGTAGTATCAACCATATGAGCTGTATGAACGGTTACGGTCACATGACTTCCGGAGCTCAATCTATTTCGTCCACGTTGTCCAACTCGATGTCCATGAATATGAACATGAGCTGTTCATATAACAACAGTATCAGTCACCTCAACGTTCCCAGTGTTAACAATATGAATGTCCTTCCAGGTTACAGTCATCCGCTGATGCAGCCTCAAACACGGTGGTACTGATGGTGTGACTGTATGTGTGTATCACGTGGGCATGTATGAGTAGTTTGCATTTACATATGTTAATAATGTTTATCAGTTTGTTACGCACATGTTACTGTCACATATTAAATTTGACATGCTACTGGCACTTATTAGATTTGACATGTTACTGGCACATATTAGATTTGACATGTTACTGGCACATATTAGATTTAACATGTTACTGGCACATATTAGATTTGACATGTTACTGTCACATATTAGATTTGATATATTACTGGCACATATTAGATTTGACATGTTACTGGCACATATTAGATTTGACATGTTACTGTCACATATTAGATTTGTTTCAAACAATCATTCTACAAGTAATAATTGCCGTCCATCGCAAGCGATGATGACAGCAGACTCAATCGTGTGATGCTGCACCTGTCTGGCGTGTGTGGGTGTGATTGTTAAGTCCAATCCTAGAACACAATCCCCTACCACAGGATCCCACTCAGATACATGATAAAGGTTAGACATGCGGGCGTTGTATATTCTGTCTTTTCGTGCAGCTCGCTTTCTCTGCGCCTCAACGGCACAATGATTCTCAGCTATGCGAGTTCCTCTTGTGTTGTTATAGCGCCACATTTGGCGATTCCCAGCGATTCTCAGCACTTGGTGGGACATACATATATCGAAGCACTTGGTGGGACATAGATATCGAAGCACTTGGTGAGACATACATATCGAAGCACTTGGTGAGACATACATATCGAAGCACTTGGTGAGACATACATATCGAAGCACTTGGTGGGACATACATATCGAAGCACTTGGTGGGACATACATATCGAAACTATATTATAAGAAACTATTGGAAACTATAAGAAAATCAATAAAATTAGGAAAATTCAATGAAATATAAAAAAACAAGTTTAAGTTTTATATCAACTCATAAGGTTACCATCCATACATTCTGTGTGACATTCTATGTGACATTCTGTGTGACATTCTGTGTAACATTCTATGTGACATTCTGTGTGATGGAATATTATTTATCTCTTTTACTATATTCAGAATGAATGTTACAGATGATATTGCCTTGTTAAATAAAAATAAACAAGATATTTAATAAAAAAAATAGATAACTTGTCATCCATAGAATCAAACGTTGAACTGCAGATAAGCTGTGAAAAGACAAATATAATGAAAACAGCTAGGGCAAGTAATGCAGATACCCCGCTGGTATCCAATATAATGAAGACAACTAAGGCAAGTAATGCAGATATCTCGTTGGTATCCAATATAATGAAGACAGCTAGGGCAAGTAATGCAGATACCCCGCTGATATCCACAAATATAATGAAGACAGCTAGGGCAAGTAATGCAGATATCTCGCTGGTATCCAATATAATGAAGACAACTAGGGCAAGTAATGCAGATATCTCGCTGGTATCCATAAATATAATGAAGACAGCTAGGGCAAGTAATGCAGATATCTCGCTGGTATCCAATATAATGAAGACAGCTAGGGCAAGTAATGCAGATATCTCGCTGGTATCCACAAATATAATGAAGACAGCTAGGGCAAGTAATGCAGATATCCCGCTGGTATCCAATATAATGAAAACAACAGTGCACTTTACGCATTTAGTTAATAATTTTGATTGCACTGGAGATATTTAAAAAGTATGCCACGAATTTTCAATGCAACATCAGTTTTTAAAAGTTTAAATAAAATATGGAACTAAATTAAAAAAATTAAATTAATAATTTTCAATTCCAGGTTGTATCAGTCCTAACATATGCTAGCGGGAGTAGAAAAATTAATAAACATATTGCAAGTAAGTTGAATGCATTTGGAAATAAATTGAAAAAAATAATAAACATAAAACGGGATGAATTCAGGAGAAGTAATGAAATCAGAGAAATGTCTGGTTAACCACAGGCAACAACTGTTATAAGAAAGAGAAGATGGAAACATGTTGGACATACGCTGAGAAGAATTGACCAAAGAATGACAAGGCAGACAGTGGTCCCAACCACAGGCAATAACTGTTTTAAGAAAGAGAAGATGGAAATATGTTGGGCATACGCTGAGAAGAATTGATCAAAGAATGACAAGGCAGACAGTGATTTGGGAGACGACGGGTTGAAGACACACTAGGGAAACACTGAAACGAACTTTACGATAAATATCGCATTCAATTTCATAAAAAAGATTGTACGAGTTGTCCAGGGTAGAGCGGTATGGAGAAATATTTGCTATCCATATGTAACGTAAACCTCAGAACATTCAGCTCAAATGTGAAATCTGTTTTACTTTACGGCTCGGAAACATGGCGAGTCACCAAGTTAAATACAAATAAGATTCAGACTTTTGGTAATGGGTGTCTTCGGCATATTCTCAGACTGAGATTGTATGACAGATCTGCAAACACAGACTGAGATTATATGACAGATCTGCAAACACAGACTGAGATTGTATGACAGATCTGCAAACACAGACTGAGATTGTATGACAGATCTGCAAACACAGACTGAGATTGTATGACAGATCTGCAAACACAGACTGAGATTGTATGACAGATCTGCAAACACAGACTGAGATTGTATGACAGATCTGCAAACACAGACTTGTGAATAAGAACAGATTAAAATGTTAATTGAAGTTCTAGAATTGATTTCTGTAATTGAAGTTCTAGAATTGATTTCTTGAATGTCCATAGATTTCGTAATGCGATGATATAGATTTCGTAATGCGATGATATAGATTTCGTAATGCGATGATATCTTTTGTATGTCTTCTGTATTCTTATTTGAACATCTTGAATTAGTGTTTCACCAAGTGAGATCGGGTTGTAGTTTGTTTAGTTCATTCTCGTCATCTTGGTATTTTCTCTGATTAATGTTTAGCTCAAGTTGTTGTGACCATTGGTTAAGTATAAGACAGCAGAGCAATATCACCAGCGAAGTTCAGATCGTCTAACTGCTCTAGCCGGGACTATTGAAATTTGTATTTCTAGTGTTAGTCGCTATTACCTTCATAATCCAGTCTAAAGACGGTAAGAACAACAAAGGTGATAGAAGACATTCTTGTTACCTTCTTGTTCCTATTCAAAAGGTATCCGTTTCGTACATGGAGAACTCTTAACATTTCATGTCTTTGTGCGCTGCCTTTACAATGTTATACTTCTTGTGTGGATCACAAAGTGTTTCATCAATTTTCAAACAATGTTATACTTCTTGTGTGGATCACAAAGTGTTTCATCAATTTTCAAACAATGTTATACTTCTTGTGTGGATCACAAAGTGTTTCATCAATTTTCAAACAATGTTATACTTCTTGTGTGGATCACAAAGTGTTTCATCAATTTTCAAACAATGTTATACTTCTTGTGTGGATCACAAAGTGTTTCATCAATTTTCAAAGGGTTTTCGAATCGATGTTGTTGAATGCTTTCTCATAATCCACAAATCCGATACAGTGGAAATTTCAATTCAATACTTAGCTCTAATATTATGCGTAATGTAGCTAACCGATCGGTGCAGAATCTGGTCGAAAATGTGACTGTTAATTTATTAGTTTTATGTCGATGAAATCTTCAACTCTCTCAAGGATGATCATGCTGAGTATTTTTCCTTGTCAATAAAAGCAACATTATTTCTCTGTAGTTTTTAATACTCCTAGAGTTCTCCTAATTTTGGTAGCTTTGTAATAAAGGCATGCGTATAATTCTTGACATTTGTTAACTACGCTCCTATCGTGGTATCGCCCAAACCAAAGCATATAAGCAGGTTTCTTCAGATCAGAGACACCCACTGCACATGAACTAATGAAGTTAAGAGCATGAGTGACATGCTGGGGTCAACCCAAGCTGAAAGCAGATTTGAACAGGTTGCCAAATATGTCACTTTAAAGAAAGGGAAGAATAGATTCAGATAGATGGTAGCATTGCTAATTTCCTTAATATTATCATTACTCTTGGAAAATGAATGTAGAGAGTGGGAAAACATGACAGTTGAACTCGCAATTGAACTAATGTATGTTTGTTTATGATGGTTGTGTAGAGAGTGGGAAAACATGAAAGTTGAACTAATGTATGTTTGTTTATGATGGTTGTGTAGAGAGTGGGAAAACATGAAAGTTGAACTAATGTATGTTTGTTTATGATGGTTGTGTAGAGAGTGGGAAAACATGACAGTTGAAGTAATGTATGTTTGTTTATGATGGTTGTGTAGAGAGTGGGAAAACATGACAGTTGAACTAATGTATGTTTGTTTATGATGGTTGTGTAGAGAGTGGGAAAACATGACAGTTGAACTAATGTATGTTTGTTTATGATGGTTGTGTAGAGAGTGGGAAAACATGACAGTTGAACTGATGTATGTTTGTTTATGATGGTTGTCTAGAGAGTGGGAAAACATGAAAGTTGAACTAATGTATGTTTGTTTATGATGGTTGTGTAGAGAGTGGGAAAACATGAAAGTTGAACTAATGTATGTTTGTTTATGATGGTTGTGTAGAGAGTGGGAAAACATGACAGTTGAAGTAATGTATGTTTGTTTATGATGGTTGTGTATATAAACAGTTGTGTATAAACGGTTGTGCACCGATAGGTCTGGGTGGTACATCATGAAGAGATGGCAGGTTAGGGTTACCTAGCTAACACTCAATGTAGGGTAGTGACAGAGTGGCGCATGAAGAACAATTACTTTCAGTATGAGGATGAAAATTGAGAGTTATTTTGCCCTCCGGACTCCCTGAGACTCCGTTTAACGGCGCTATCTATTGTTGTTGTGTCTGACTCTCATATAATGTTTGGATAGATCCAAACTGGCGGGTTGCAGTATGAGCGGCTGATGTCTATTTATGTTTCCAACGTTTCCAGGCTTACTGAGAACTACTGTCTTGGAGCTGCGGGTATGTTCGGCAATGAGAGATCGGTCAGGCCTGCATCAGCAGTAGCGATCGTCGAGAAGTTGAAGATGGATAGGGAAGGCGACCATTGGTGTTTCGGTGATTGCCTGTTGGATAAAGATAATAACATTGATAATGAGTTTATCTAGCAATTTAAAAAGTTTGTAATTAGACGTTGTTTAATCAGTGCTAGATTCACGAAGAACAGAATGAAGAGTATGTTTAATCAGTGCTAGATTCTCGAAAAACAGAATAAAACGTATGTTTTATCAGCGAGCCACATTAATATGCTTACTAATCTGTTGAAGGAGACGGGGCACCGAAGAACTGTTTCAGTTCTATGAAGTGAGTACAGCAACCAATAACCAAATGTTACATTATTATTAGTGAGTCCGAATAATGTCAAGAAACACGTTTATTTTGTTCTATATGATAATACGATGTTTTGTACTTATTTGTCTTTGAAGACGGATCATGTGGCCTGCCACATTTACTTCCCAGTTTTTCTCTGGTAACCAATTGAGGCTAGGTCGTCCACTGTGGGATTCAACCTGGGCCACGCTCCTAAGTAGCGATTGCTCTAACTACTACACTATCGCGGTTCTCTTGTTTCCTTACTGCACTAGTATTATTATCTCACAACTGTTTATATAGTTGTTTTTATAAAATCAAAATGTCCTTAGCACACATAATCACAAAGTACTGTAGTTTTACAAATTACAAAAACAATGACAAAATACAGCAACGTTTCGACCAACAAGGCCTTTATCAAGCAAACGAACAACAGGAGTGGCAAATTTAAAAAGACAAATGGACGACCAAATACAAATGTTTCTAATGAAAATCTGAGAATAAAAACGAAATAAATGTAACACAAAAAACACACATAAAAACTAGAAATAGAACGGAAGAGAAACAATGAAAATCAATTAAATATATAACTTGAATACATGCAACATATACCCATATAGATTACAAGGCATGGGAAGAGAAAGTACTAAGAAGCATAGGAATGTAATACGTTGAGCCTACGTGGTCGCAAGGTACCATACAAAGAAATCAAACGATTCTCCAGAGCAAATAGACTGCGATCATCCGAGGAACATGATCGGATGGCTGTGACCTGGACATCGTGAGCTCCTAAATGGCCAGTATCATTTAAATGGGTGGCTACAGGGTCACAGAGCATTGGCGTATGTCGCGTAAGTGTTGGGCGAATCGGTCACTGAGCCTCTTGCCTGTCTCGCCAATATAAGCCTTGTTACACCGCTTACAGATAATGGCATAGATAAGATTACGGGATTCGCATGTGAAACCATCGTCAATAACAAACGTGGCTAAAGGTAAAGATACAGTACGCGTATGTATCACATAAGCACACGTGTTGCAACGCCGACGGCCACACTGGACAGTGCCAAAATGAGTCTGGATATTGGACTTAAGACGATTGTGTACCAACATATCCTTAAGACTTATGTCCCGTCTGTAAGCCACATCACACATACCTTAGCACACATTTTTATTGTGCCAAAACAATATTTCTACTGTATAGGATCTATCTAACATGTTTGATAGTGCTCTAATTGAGTTTCTAATTAAACTAACTATTGATATTAAAGAGAGTTGGCTATTAACGAGTATAAAATCAAGGACAATTATATATTTTGGACACATCAAACGACATGAGTGCCTACAGAAGATAATTTTGGAGGGAATGGTGCCTGGAAGAAGAATGAGAAAAATATATAGAAGACGATGGGTGCAAGATGTCATTTACGATCTGAGAATGACTGCTGCTGACGCCGTGAGAATGACTGCTGCTGACGCCGTGAGAATGACTGCTGCTGACGCCGTGAGAATGACTGCTGCTGACGCCGTGAGAATGACTGCTGCTGACGCCGGTCAACTTGCACAGAATAGAGAGGTGTTTTTGCCAGGACTGCTGTCATGGAAACCAAGTTCCGGAAGGGATGATCTACTTGATGATGATGAGTTTGTATTTGCATCCAGGTTCTTGCAATCTGCCATTTTAGAAGCACATTTCTAAACCATGAAAACATGATATGTGATGAAACTCATGCTATTTCTATTTCTCTTTTTTAGTTGTTACTCTCCATTTTGGAGTGTCATACAATAACAAATGTCTCATGCTATTTCTATTTCTCTTTTTTAGTTGTTACTCTCCATTTTGGAGTGTCATACAATAACAAATGTCTCATGCTATTTCTATTTCTCTTTTTTAGTTGTTACTCTCCATTTTGGAGTGTCATACAATAACAAATGTCTCATGCTATTTCTATTTCTCTTTTTTAGTTGTTACTCTCCATTTTGGAGTGTCATACAATAACAAATGTCTCATGCTATTTCTATTTCTCTTTTTTAGTTGTTACTCTCCATTTTGGAGTGTCATACAATAACAAATGTCTCATGCTATTTCTATTTCTCTTTTTTAGTTGTTACTCTCCATTTTGGAGTGTCATACAATAACAAATGTCTCATGCTATTTCTATTTCTCTTTTTTAGTTGTTACTCTCCATTTTGGAGTGTCATACAATAACAAATGTCTCATGGTATTTCTGTTTGAGGTCAAACACAATATTTCTATCCATGTATCCATTTTTTAGTTAATAATATCAATTTTGAAAATGTTGAATGTAAGACTGAACTTGATTCATTGATTTATTATATTATTGTTAACTTTATTGAAATACATTTCTAAACAATTTCTGTTCATACAGACAATTGTAAACATTACACACACTTTTGTTTGTTTATGTATTTACGTTTGTGTGTGTATGTACATGTGTGTGTATGTGTATGTGTGCATGATATGCGTTTGTGTCTGTTCGTATATGCCATATTATGTGTGTGGATGTGTGTTTCTTGACGTGTGTGTGCGCACTATCCGTTTGCTCGTTGAATGTGTTACTATATGCTGAAAATCTCTAACACGGGGTGATTTCTGTCCCTTGCAGATTGGTCTAGTTAAACAAAGTTGTGTACACATTTAGTGATATGGACCAATCATGCTCTTTGTTACAAAGAAATAATTTGCAGGTCTGATCTAATTGAAAATCGTTTTCATCATCAAGGTGAATATCCTTTATAGGACGTTGCTCTCTTTGCAGCACATCTGAAATTCACTCTGTCTCTTGCCAGTTCACCCACTTCGTCGATGGTCATATTCATGGTTTCTTTAATATCTTGTAGCCATCTTCTTCTTGGTCTGCCTCTGTCTCTGCGTCCTGGGACCCTGCCTTCTAGTATTGTTCTTTCCAGGCCATTGTAACGCTTGATGTGACCAAAGTATATAATTTTTCTGTATAGAATGTTGTTTATCAGCCAATTCTCTATAACATTTAGTTCTTTCAGGACATAAGTGTTCTTTCTTTTTCTGTCCATGGTATTCGTAGGATCTTTCTGTAGCATTTAGTTTCGAAGGCCTGGATTTTCGTTCTTAATTTTTGTGTAATAGTCCATGATTCGCAACCATAAGTAGCCACTGGGAAAATGCATGCTCTCAATATTTTTATTGTTAGTATTTTGCTGGTGCTTTGCCACATGTTCTTCATTGTGTTTAACTTCTTGATTGCTATTGCCAATCTTTTGAGATCTCTTTGGAGCAGTCACCGTTATTGTTAATTATTGAGCCCAGATATTCGTAGCTCTCTACACATTCGAGTTCTTCATTATTTACTTGGATGTTAGGTGAGCCTTTTGCTTTGTCAGTTGACATGATTTTTGTTTTTGTGTATTCAAATATAGATGTTGGTCTTCACTATGTTTCTTGGTCGTCATGATTAGGTTTTCCAAACCTTCTTTGCTGGTGGATAATAATACTGTATCGTCTGCGTATCTAAGCTCTGGTATGCATTTGCCGCCTATAATGAGAGGGTCGTAATTCACATAGTTGGCATCGTCTTTTACATTCCTCATGATGTTCTCTGCATATATGTTGAATAAATATGGTAATAAAATACATCCCTGTCGTATCCCCTTTTGGATCTCGAACCATTCAGCTATTTCGCCTCCTATTTTAATGGCTGCCTGTTGTTCGTGGTATAGAGATTCTATGAGCTGTATTATGTGTGTTGGAAAGTGCATGCCTTTCATGATGTTCCACATTTTCTGGTGTTGTATATGGTCGAAAGCCTTGCTATAGTCTATGAAACATGCATGCAGGTCTTTGTTGTATTCTCTGCATTTCTCGGTAATGAGTCTCATGCTACAAATATGATCTCTAGTGCCTCTACCTCTTCTGAAACCTGCTTGTGTTTCATGTATTTCATCTTCTAATTTTTGTTCCATCCTCTTCATTATGATTTTTAGAAGAATTTTGCTGGCATGACTTATAAGGGCAATAGTTCTGTAATTGGTGCATAGTTTCAGGTTTCCTTCTTTGGAATAGGTATAAATACTGATCTTTTCCATTCCTTTGACCAAGAGGAGCTATTCCATATCTTTTCGCACAATTTATGATATACCCGAACACTGGCCCGCCTGCTTGAATCAATTCCGCTGGTATATCATCGCACCCTGGTGACTTTCCTCTCTTCAGGCCTTTGATGGTCAGGCGCACTTCATTCAACATGGGCTCTGGTTCTGTCTCTTCGCTTTCTGTTATTATCTTATGTGTATTTTTAGATGTGTCTTCATACATGTTTCTGCAGTACTCACGTCATCTTTCTAGTACATCTTTCTTTTCTGTTAATGTTTTGCCATTGTTATCGTTTATGACTTGTATTTATGGGCTGAAGTCACATGTCATTATATTAATTTCGTTGTACATTTCTCTCTCTTTCCCTTGTTTACTTAATTCATCAATTTTATTGCATGAGGTGACTATGTGTTGTTTCTTGTCTTTTCGGATTTCTTTCTTGACTTCTCTTGAGCATTTTTTATATTCAGTGCTGTTTCGTTTTAACCCCGTTTGTTTTAGCTTTCTTCTTTCTTCAATTAGATTCAGTGTTTTTATCAGTTATGTAGACCTGTTTCTTGTGTACTTTCCTGGGTATGATGTTTTGTGCGGTGGAGAGTAATATACGAAGGGAAGTCAATAAGTAAGCCACAAATGACTGTAGAAAAATAACTAAACATGATAACAACTTGAAACCAGTTTATTTTTATGCATACATTGTCCCTTTATTTCTCAACATAATTTCCAGCAACATTGATGCACTTATCCCATCGTTTTATCAGTTCTCCCAATCCGGCTGCATAGAACTGCGTGCTCTGTTTTCTAAACCACGTTTTCACTTCACATTCAACTTTGGCGTCATTCGCGAAATGTCTCCGGCCAAGGTGGATTTTCAGTGGACCAAAAAGGTGGAAATCGCTAGGGCTAAGTCGGGACTGTAAGGTGGATGTTCCAGAACTTCCCACCTTAGTTGGTTAATTTTCTCCTGAGTTAATCGAGCCGTGTGTGGTCTGGCATTGTCGTGAAGAAGCAACACTCCTCTAGTCAGCAGTCCTGGACGTTTTTTCGAATTGCATCATGTAGCATCGATAGAATTTCACAGTGCGATTCGGAATTCACATTGTCACCTTCCTTCTTGAAATTTGTTAAAATCACTTCTTTGAGAATCCCAGAACACCGTCAGCATGACCTTCCCTGCTGATGGCGTAACCTTGAAGTTTTGGACACACGGCGAAGAAGGATGTTTCCACTGCATTAAAGCACGCTTTGATTCGGGCTGGTAGTGATGCACCCATAATTCATCCCCAGTAACAATCCTGTTCAGAATGTCTTCTCCTTCATCTTCGTATCGACAGAGATGATGCAAGGACAGGCAAATTGGTTCATTTTGTGTTCCTCCTTCAATTGTCTGGGTACCCATATTTGCACTCTTTATTAAATTTCAATCTATCATGCATTATGCTGTATGCTGAACCATGTGAGCACCCTATTGCAGATGCTACAGAGTCTATCGTTACTCGTCTGTCACCTCTAATCTTCTCCTCCGTCCGCTGCACGGATGCTTCTGCTGCAATCTCAACAGGACGACCAGATCGGATTTCATCAGCACTTTTAGTCCGTCCTTGAGAAAATGTTTCTACCCAACTATGTACCGCTTTACGAGTCAAACATTTGTCAGCATAAACAGGAAGTATTTCCTTATGAATGTCCTTTGCCTGCAGTCATTTTCCCACAAAAAACGCGCAACAGCACGTTGTTCTTTGGTTGTACCATCCGTAAGTACAGTCGCCATTTTGTTTATGCGCTGTGCATGCGCATGAGAGACATAGCGCCACCTGGCGAACGGGAATATAAAGTTCGATGTTGCTGTCACCTAATGACACCATTAGAAAACACCAACTACATTTACCTACCATCCCACATAACTTTGTAGCTTACTTATTGACTCGCCCTCGTATCTCTTGTCTGTGTTGCCAGTTCGTCAGGTGTCATGTCCTCTTGAGCTGCCATAAGTATGTCAATTTTGTTTTGTATTTCTATATTGTATTCTAGTGGAATGTCATTTGTATCAAAACGTATAGGGCCAGCTGCTTTCTTTGTTGTCTTCAGTCTTAATTTAAACTCTACCACCAGCAGTTCATGGTCGGAGTCACAGTCTGCTCCGGGTAGTGTCTTTACTGATAGAATACCTGTTATCTATCTTCTTTGGGCCAAGATGTAACTTATTTGGTTTCTGGTGTTGCCATCTGGTGAGGTCCAGGTGTATAGTCTTCTTGGATGTTGCCTACTTAGGGTGTTCGTAATGGAGAGATTATTTTCTAAGCAGAATTCAATTAGTTTTGTGCCTCTTTCGTTTCGTTGTCCTATACTGAAAGGACCTTTTATCTTTTCCTCCTCTTCTTCCTCTTCTTCTTCGTCAACCTTGGCATTGAAATCGCCCATTACAATCATGATGTCTCTTTTGCTAACTTTATCTATTGTTCCTTGTAAATTTGTATAGAGTTCGTCCATCTCGTCGTCAGGAGCTGTGGTTGTTGGAGCGTATGTTTGTATTATTGTTATATTTCTGTTTTTTATCTGTAATCTTATCATGATGAGTCGGTTGTTGATATGATTGTAACCGAGTAGTGTTGTGGATATTTTCTTTGCCAAAATGAAACCGACTCCACTCTGTCCACTTTTTGCCTTCCTGAGTATATTACTGTGTCACCTGTTGAGGTTTTAAAGTGGCCCTGGCCAGCCCATCTGTGTTCGGTTATTCCAAGTATAGGTGTTTTCGTTCTCTCCATCTCATTGCAAATCATGTGGAGTTTGCCATGGTAAAGACTCCTTACATTCTATGTTTCTATCCTCAATTTCTTCCGTAGTTCAATGGCAGGTCTTTCCGCAGTAAGACAGTCGGGCTTTTGGCCGTCATCACATTTACTTGTACTTGATCTGCCATCTTTCTCTTCCCCAGTTCGCAGAATTGGTCTGACTAGCCTGGGGGACACGCCATCAGATCTTTGAGTTTGAGTTAATTTCATGTTCTGCATCAAGTTCTTGGAAACATACAATCAGTAGTTTGCCATTGCTTTCTGATTGGTTCTGGTCACTTAACCATACTGATCTCTGGTGTGCCCTGAGCCCGATACCAGGCTGTTCCAGCTCCCGCCTTCGAAGCCGTTGTTGACATTTTCAATCTTCCGCCTTTTCTGCCGGCAGCCTTGTGTACTGTAGAAGGAGACTTCCTTCGAGTTTTGCTCTACGTAGTTTCGCCGGCTAGTCGAAGCCGTTGCCCGGGGGTGGATCTGCTGTACACAAGCAGACTCCAGGAGCCATACCCGAGCTGGGCAGGAGTGGGGAACCAAATAGGCTCCAGGCCGCCCTAAAAAGGACGCGACTGCCTCTCACCGTGAGGTACTATCCTTACCATCTCCTGCCCTACCCCCCGAAAATCTTTTTACTTTCCTCTAATTCTGCTTTGCCATAAACGAGACATAACAGAGACGGTAGAATATTTATGAAGCGCATAAAAAGCTCGTTCTAAAAATCTCTTAATATCCTGACGCTGTGAGGCAAAGCAAAATCTGCCTCACAGCATCAGGATAATAAGAGATTTTTAGAACGAGCTTTTATGCGCTTCATAAATATTCTACCGTCTCTGTTATGTCTCTGTTATGTCTATGTTATGTCTCTGTTATGTCTCTGTTATGTCTATGTTATGTCTATGACCCATCTTTTGCGTGGACATCCTTGTGCTTTGTATCGACTGTTGGTAGTCTGCTTTTGTTGCCGAACTATTTACTTGTTGTTTCTTGATGAAGTTCAGGGCTGATTGTGTACCCACTTTTTTCCCGATGTCTTCATTCTTACACCAGTTTCTTCTTACACCAGTGTCTTCTTACACCAGTGTCTTCTTACACCAGTGTCTTCTTACACCAGTGTCTTCTTACACCAGTTTCTTCTTACACCAGTGTCTTCTTACACCAGTGTCTTCTTACACCAGTGTCTTCTTACACCAGTGTCTTCTTACACCAGTGTCTTCTTACACCAGTGTCTTCTTGATACTCCCAGCATTCTGAGTAGACACTACATCTATGTCGTGACTAGTATCATATGATCTCAGCATCCATCTTTGACCCTGATAGCATAATAGTGGGAGAAACATTGTCTTGTAGAATGCTCTGTTAATGCTCAAAGTACAAAGTAAATAACAAATAAATAGATACCTTGTAACTACATAGCAAATAGATATCTTGTAACTACATAACAAACAAATAGATATCTTGTAACTACATAACAAACAAATAGATACCTTGTAACTAATGTTTGAAGATTCCTGTATTCGACAAATTCTTCCCACATCCCAACCATATGTTTCGTCTCCGGTACATAGTTTTAAAGCATATTTCTTTTGAATAGACACAAAACATATATGTTACATCAGCCACTAACAGAGTCTTGGCAATTAAGGTTCGACCAACAAGCTTGACTGGTTAGAAAGATTTCACCTACAGACGGTTTATTGGTGCGATTTTCATGACCAGTTTCCTAGTCACTTGTGCAGCTTTTGTGTCGGTTATCTACCTATAGACGTCGACCTGGAGACGTCGCTTCCACACAGCGATTCTGCTCTACTGTAGTATACACTTATAATATCGTATGTAGGCATTATTATCTTATAATATCGTATGTAGGCATTATTATCTTATAATATCGTATGTAGGCATTATTATCTTATAATATCGTATGTAAACATTATTATCTTATAATATCGTATGTAAACATTACCTTATATTACTGGCGGCTGCAATTAGACCAAATAGCAAAGTCGCTACATTTTCAATCCCAACACGCTTTGCCAGACAGCTGGTGGGGATTTATGAACTGTCTGTTTCCATGACCACCACGTGGAGGAGAAGCAGGATATTGGTTCTCACCAGCACACTAGCCCTGGCGAAGGATTGTCACCTTATTTCGTTGCGTCTTTGACCAGAAGAGGAAATAGATAAATAGATAGACAGATTATAAATGTAGATAAACATATATATATATATATATATATATATATATATATATATATAGATTATATAGAGCAATAGATTATATAGATCAATAGATATATGATCAAGACACGAGAGGAGACTTAACATCTTTCACCTTCGATGTCTCCGCAAGATTATGAACATCAGGTGGTACGACAAGATAACCAACTCTGAAGTACTACAACGTGCAAATCTGCCTTCCAATCATGGGCATGCTCAGCAGTAGACGACTAAGATGGTTGGGACATGTGAGAAGAATGGAAACTTATCGCATACCAAAACAAATGTTGTTCTGTGAACTTTCGGAGGAAGAGGCACCAGGGCAGACCACTGCTCAGATATAAAGACGTCTGCAAAACCTCAATGAAAACTTTTCTATAGATCCCAGCACATGGGAGGGACTAGCTGATGACAGAGTTGTGTGGAAAGCCAAATTACGGAAGGAAAGCGAAAACTCAGAAGTTGTCACAGTAAAACACTTGCCTACTGACTGTCTGTAAAGATGAAAAGGGTCATATATAGATAACTAGTACTATATGAAAAAGGTCATATATAGATATATGATAGATAGATTTCGTTCATAGACTAAGGGATAACAGATAGTCCATACTAAGATTATGACCTTGTCTTCTGTTTATTATTGAATATGGCTTACTCATTAGTCATATTTGACTTGTTTTTTTCCCCACAATATTTGCTCTGTCGGGGATTCAGTTTTTCTATTTAGTTCCGATTACTAGAAACGGTTGCACGCCATCGCCCGAGGCACGTACGGTAAGCGCCCGAACTCGCACCTTCTCCGTCTGACTAAACATCGCTTTATCGTTCCTGTCAGTGTCGGTTGCTGAATGAAAATTACTATTTTATTAATGCGACCTTCGGTCAGTGTTGTTTGCTCTATGTTTGCCGCTGTCCACAATACATTAGGTCGGAGTTGTAAATCCGCGACCGCCGACACCCGGCAAACAGCAACCAATAATGGCAAGCATTCGTTCCCGCAATCAATTGGGTTCAGCTTAGTAGACAATGGCGACCCCTAGGGCACCGACAAATCTCTTCTTAATCATGATACGACGTTTCAGAAAACTGGTTCTCGCTTATTTTGGTGATTTCTGATTTCGTGATTGGAGACAGCGAAGTAGCAGTTCTCTGCATGAAGTCTGTAAAGTATTTTAATTCTAGCTCTGATACGCTCAATACCATAGTTTACCAGTCTTATTGTCTATCTATCTACTAATGTATATATGTACTCCAAAAACTAGTTGATAAGGTTGTGACAGAAAGTAACAGCAAAGGACTGAGTTTGAATATTAAGAAGACAGATGTTAGGATCATGACAAAAAAGCGGACTCCGACAAAATGCACCATCACAGTAAATGGGACGGAGCTGAGACAAGTACAGCAATTTAAATACCTCAAAGTCCTGGCAACATCAATCAAATCGATCAAAGGAGTGGGGCAACGCTACCGAGAATAGACAGGGCATCGCTTTGAGTTCTGCTCTACTAAACTCTGACTTGACGATATTGAATGACGGCCGCCCAACTCGATTAGCTTCTAGACCTGAGGACACTGATGGTGTCATTGATCTGGCACTGATCTCCACAACTGATGCTACTTTTGCTCGATGGAATGTTCTCGGGGCTCAAGAAAGTGATCATCTCCCCTGCGTTGTTCTTCTTAATAAGGTCAATAATTTGCGACACAGAATACCCAAATCTGTCTTTCAGTACACGTCATGCCACTCTGATCACGAAAACCCATTATGTATACTGCGGCAGACTGCCAGAAAGAAGACTGCTAGGACTCCTTTCCTGCTACCACCTTGGTGGAATGAAAATGTTGAAAAAGCATGGCTTGCAAAAGAGGCTGCTACAAAGTCATAGCAGAGAGCCCGAAATAAGCGACCTAGAAATATGTGTGATGTGGCTGAAAAGTCTGCTATTCGCCACAAAGCCACTGGGGATTTCAAAGTATTGGTTAGTGAGGCAAAGAGTGGGTTATGGAGACTTTCATAACACAAGTCTGTGGCGACAAGTCTCTATATAAATTCTGGCAGTTTCATCGCAAAAAAGGAACAGGAGAAATACCAGCCAGTCTTTTCCTACTTTACGTGACTCGTCAGGAGCCGTCTTGACAACAGATGCAGAAAAGGGACAGGGGTTCCTTCATCGTTTCGTGGAACAGACAGAAAAAGGTGATAAAACTGACAGCAATAATATCATAAAGGTTCTTCGTGATA
This sequence comes from Arion vulgaris, assembly GCA_020796225.1. Lineage (NCBI taxonomy): Eukaryota > Metazoa > Mollusca > Gastropoda > Stylommatophora > Arionidae > Arion > Arion vulgaris. The sequence continues at coordinate 59,174,492 of CM036759.1, read as the reverse complement.
TTACAAGCTCTGGAGAACCTTACATTGACTTAATAATAAACGAGGATGTTGGTAATGCACTCAAGACAAGCCACAGCACTGCTCCAGGGCCTGATAGTGTCCAATATCATCACATCAAACAGCTGGACGAGACTGTTATTAATGCAGTTGTGATGGATTTTAACAAAAGTGTACAGAATGCTGTGGTAACCGAGGGTTGGCTTCATAGTTATTTACGACCGCTCCACAAACATGGGAAGATCCTAAACTGCTCAGCAGCTACCGCATACTCACCTTGCAAAATGTATATGGCAAATTACTAGAGAAGATAGTGGCCAGAAAGGTAATGTGTCACTTAGAGAATGACCACATCCTCCCTGATACTTTGGGTAGCTACCGGCCAATGAAAGGGACATGGGACAATGCTGTCACGTTTGCATATGATGTTTATGAAGGCTTCCAATCCAAGCAAGAGACTGTTGCTGTGGCCATTGACTTGGAGGATGCTTATAACAAGGTGAATTTTTTCAATAATGGTGCGCTCTTTGATTAAATGTAAAGTTAATCCTTGGCTATTAAACTGGATAGCTGCTTCTTTAATGGAGAAAACCCGTTGCACTCCGTTTAGGAACATGGACATCGGATCCTGCACGTATATGCCCGGGATTACCCCGGGGTTCTCCTCTATCACCCGTGTTGTTTAATATTTACACAGCAAATGTAGCTAAAATTCAGCCAACCGGATTGGGTCGGACATTGACATTTGCAGATGATATCTTAGAATATAGGACTGGGTCAGATAGACGAGAGATGGTTGACGACATTCAGAAAACATTGCGTACCATCTCGGGTTGGTGTAGAGAGTCTCGCTCTAAGGTAAATCCTGAAAAAGCGTGTATGTTGTGGTGCTCGTTGAATAATCACATAGTCAAGGCTGACCTACCCGTGTAATCTTTGATGAACATACCATCAAGCGCAGAGACAGGCTTGGAATAACCTTCGATCGTATTCTATCTTTCAAACACCATATTGAACAGACGATACAACGGTGCAAGCGTGGTCTTGCGGCTCTCAAAATTATGGTGGCCGCACACCTTGAGCAGAGACTACTTGCCCTTTTGTTCGATCGACTGATTATGTCAGTGGTAGATTACGAACTCGGAATTCTTACGATATCAAGATCACAATGTGAACGACTCGAACGGGTTCAGAATGAAGGTATGCGTATAGTCCTGGGCTGCACTAGAGATTGTGAAGATGAGATATTCTCTTGGTCTTCTGTCACTACGCTGCCGTCATGTATTCGCCCAAACCAAGGCATATATGCGGTTACTGCGGATAAGAGACATCCACTACACAAGAACACTAATGATGTTAAGGGCACGAGAATCAAGCGTGGCATGTCGTGGATGGCCCAGGCTGAGAGAACAATTGGCCAGGTGACTAAGGTTGTGACTCTACCAAAAGGAGAAGAATGGATCCCAACAGATGGTAGCATGACCAACTATCTCAACGTTATCATTACTCTTGGAAGAGAATGTAGAGATTGGAGCAACATGAATGCTGATCTCGCAGTCAATCAGCTGATAGAAGATAATGCAAGGGATGATGATGTTGTTGTATATACCGATGGGTCAGTTCAACGTGGTGAGAAGTCCGGCTGGAGTTTCTTGGCTAATGCGCATGACAGGGTTGTTGCAGAGCGAAGTGGAGCATACAGGACAACTACTTCTAGTATGAGGATGGAGGTTGAGGCCGCTACTGCTGCCCTCCATTGGATCTCTGGGACTTCATTTACTGGGACAGTTGTTATATCTGACTCTCAGTCGATGCTTCACAAAATCCAGAAGGGCAGGTTTCGGTATGAGTGGATGTCGTCTATAGAAGTTTCTAACCTCCAGCGGCTTACGTGGACTACTGTCCTGGGCATGTGGGTGTTTACGGTAAGGAAAGAGCGGACAGGCTTGCATCAACAGCATCGATTGTTGGGGAGTTAAAGATGGATAAGGGGATGTTCTTCGGTCTCTTCGCGACTGTCTGTTGGATGAGGACACTAAAATCGATGTTCAATCGATCAAGCGATTTAGGCAGTTTGGAGTTACCCGTTGTTCAAGTCGAACTGGATGCCTGAGAGGCAGAGTGAGAGGTGTGTTTAATCAGCGAGCCACAGGAACCATCAGTATGCATACTCTTCGATATCTGTTGGGGAGACTGAGCACCAATGGGTCTGCCCGGGGTGCAATGACGTCAGTTTAGTAACCAATAACCAATAACCTGGTAACATCAGATGGCAGATGCAAATCAGAAATAAAAAGCAGAATAGGGCAGGTCAAAGCAGCGTTCTAGAAAATGAGAAGCATTATTTGCATCAAGTCATTGTAAATTGAGATCAGAATGCGAGTTATACAATGCTACATAGAACCAATGTTATAGAACCAATACGGATGCTAGTCATGGACAATAAACAAACAGATCGAACAATTTCTGACTGCCACAGTGGTTTTATAGAAGAATGATGAGAATCCCACGGACTGCTAAAATGACGCATGCGGAGGTGCTGAATAAGGTCAAGACACAGAGAAAGCTTATCATCAATATAAGGAAGAGGCAGTCATCATTTTTCGGACATGTATTGAGAAAGGGAGCAAGGGGTTTTAGAACACATTGTGACAACTGGTAAAGTCCAGAGAAAACAAGACAGAGGAAGACAGAGAAAGAGAAAATTTTGGATAGCCTGACTTCATTGCACGGAAGAGCGTCAACATCTGAGATGATAGCAAACATCAGAGACAGAGATTTGTGAAGATCCACGATTTCCTACGTCAGCCGGCACGGCACAGATGATGATGATAATGATGATATATGCACTATAACTATAGTCTATATACCTATTATCATTTTGAGCTTTCCCTGTGCAGTGAAACGGCAAAATCTGTCATAATATGCACAGACTTTGACATATACACTATCATCTACTAAATCGTTCAGGCAACGCTTCTCACACAACTGGTTAAATTGTAATCGCTGTCCAGCCACAGTGTGACGGACACGACTGCCTGCACACTAGTTGTACATATATTCACATTCTGGCCATCGTCATGAGAATCGTATTTATGTGAGCCCTCTGAGATATTATTCGTCAGGTATACGAGTCAATTTCATGCTATGCGCAGCTGTGCCTAAGCTACTACAACCTCTCATTGGTAGTTTCAAATTCGATACCTACTCACTTTGTCATACTTCAACGGTGTAATCTGTTTCCATGGTCACCACGAGGAGGGCGAGTAGGGTCTTGGTCAGTTCTACCCTACTAGCTCTAAAACTTAACTGAACCTAAAATTGATTGCATCTATGGCCCCCGCATCTGTCAATGAACAGTCAATGAACAAGTATCTGTCAAATGAATAAATATATGCCAATGAACAAGTATCTGTCAATGAATAAATATATGCCAATGAACAAATATCTGTCAATGAGCATCTTACGAAGATTACATCTCAGTGCAACATAAATAAGAACACGAACACCAAGAGTAATGACAACATCAACTTAGTTTAACCACGTTTCTTGGCGATGTTCATCATATTCTATGCTACAGTAGATAGATAATAGGGTTGAACTTCATATCTGAGAGAGGAGTATGTTTAACAAACGCGACACGGGAACCATCAGTACGCATATTTTTCGATATCTGTTGGGGGAGACTGAGTACCTATGGATCTGCTGGAATGGATCTGCTCGGATGGATCTGCTCGGAGTGCAGTGACGTCAGTTTAGTAACCAATAACTACGTTACGATCTAATAGATCCAACATTGACGTGACGTGAGACGTACTGATCTAACTAAGACTAGACACTAGATCCAACATTGACGTGACATGTACTGAACTAACTAAGACTAGACACTAGATCAAACATTGACGTCACACGTACTGAACTAACTAAGACTAGACACTAGATCCAACATTGACGTGACATGTACTGATCTAATTAAGACTAGACACTTGATCCAACATTGACGTGACACGCACAGATCTAACTAAGACTAGACACTAGATCCAACATTGACGTGACATGTACTGATCTAACTAAGACTAGACACTTGATCCAACATTGACGTGACACGCACTGATCTAACTAAGACTAGACACTTGATCCAACATTGACGTGACATGTACTGATCTAACTAAGACTAGACACTAGATCCAACATTGACGTGACATGTACTAATCTAACTAAGACTAGACAATAGATCCAACATTGACTTGACACGCACTGGTCTAACTAAGACTAGACACTAGATCCAACATTGACGTGACATGTACTGATCTAACTAAGACTAGACACTAGATCCAACATTGACGTGACATGTACTGATCTAACTAAGACTAGATACTAGATCCAACATTGACGGGACATGTACTGATCTAACTAAGACTAGATACTAGATCCAACATTGACGTGACATGTACTGATCTAACTAAGACTAGACACTTGATCCAACATTGACGTGACACGCACATATCTATCTACGACTAGACACTTGATCCAACATTGACGTGACATGTACTGATCTAACTAAGACTAGACACTAGATCCAACATTGACGTGACTTGTACTGATCTAACTAAGACTATACACTTGATCCAACATTGACGTGACATGTACTGATCTAACTAAGACTATACACTTGATCCAACATTGACGTGACATGTACTGATCTAACTAAGACTAGACACTAGATCCAACATTGACGTGACATGTACTGATCTAACTAAGACTAGACACTTGATCCAACATTGACGTGACATGTACTGATCTAACTAAGACTAGACACTAGATCCAACATTGACGTGACATGTACTGATCTAACTAAGACTAGACACTAGATCCAACATTGACTTGACACGCACTGGTCTAACTAAGACTAGACACTAGATCCAACATTGACGTGACACGCACTGATCTAACTAAGACTAGACACTAGATCCAACATTGACGTGACATGTACTGATCTAACTAAGACTAGACACTTGATCCAACATTGACGTGACACGCACTGATCTAACTAAGACTAGACACTTGATCCAACAATGACGTGACATGTACTGATCTAACTAAGACTAGATACTAGATCCAACATTGACGTGACATGTACTGATCTAACTAAGACTAGACACTTGATCCAACATTGACGTGACACGCACTGATCTAACTAAGACTAGACACTTGATCCAACATTGACGTGACATGTACTGATCTAACTAAGACTATACACTTGATCCAACATTGACGTGACATGTACTGATCTAACTAAGACTAGACACTAGATCCAACATTGACTTGACACGCACTGGTCTAACTAAGACTAGACACTAGATCCAACATTGACGTGACACGCACTGATCTAACTAAGACTAGACACTAGATCCAACATTGACGTGACATGTACTGATCTAACTAAGACTAGACACTTGATCCAACATTGACGTGACACGCACTGATCTAACTAAGACTAGACACTTGATCCAACAATGACGTGACATGTACTGATCTAACTAAGACTAGATACTAGATCCAACATTGACGTGACATGTACTGATCTAACTAAGACTAGACACTTGATCCAACATTGACGTGACACGCACTGATCTAACTAAGACTAGACACTTGATCCAACATTGACGTGACATGTACTGATCTAACTAAGACTAGACACTAGATCCAACATTGACTTGACACGCACTGGTCTAACTAAGATTAGACACTAGATCCAACATTGACGTGACACGCACTGATCTAACTAAGACTAGACACTAGATCCAACATTGACGTGACATGTACTGATCTAATTAAGACTAGAGACTTGATCCAACATTGACGTGACACGCACATATCTAACTAAGACTAGACACTAGATCCAACATTGACGTGACATGTACTGATCTAACTAAGACTAGACACTTGATCCAACATTGACGTGACACGCACTGATCTAACTAAGACTAGACACTTGATCTAACATTGACGTGACATGTACTGATCTAACTAAGACTAGACACTAGATCCAACATTGACGTGACATGTACTGATCTAACTAAGACTATACACTTGATCCAACATTGACGTGACATGTACTGATCTAACTAAGACTAGACACTTGATCCAACATTGACGTGACATGTACTGATCTAACTAAGACTAGACACTAGATCCAACATTGACGTGACATGTACTGATCTAACTAAGACTAGACACTTGATCCAACATTGACGTGACATGTACTGATCTAACTAAGACTAGACACTAGATCCAACATTGACGTGGCATGTACTGATCTAACTAAGACTAGACACTAGATCCAACATTGACGTGACATGTACTGATCTAACTAAGACTAGACACTTGATCCAACATTGACGTGACATGTACTGATCTAACTAAGACTAGACACTTGATCCAACATTGACGTGACATGTACTGATCTAACTAAGACTAGACACTTGATCCAACATTGACGTGACATGTACTGATCTAACTAAGACTAGACACTTGATCCAACATTGACGTGACATGTACTGATCTAACTAAGACTAGACACTAGATCATGTAGAGGGTCGTTTCAATCGGCGCTAGCAGCCCAACTGAGGATTTTGCGCTCGCCATCATCACCCGCTCCAGTTCTTCCAGGGATGTCAGTTGTGACACTTCAATAGTACCTTGCCCGGTTGCCCCAAGGCTGGCAGTTCCGTTAGACATCACCCGCCTCAGTTCTTCCAGGGATGTTAATTGTTATCGCAACATTACCTTGCACGGTTTTCCCAGGGAGGGTAGTTTCGTTATACACTAAAACGCAACTTGTTGTTTTGTGTTCGGCAAACCATGCCCAGTACAAGTATCTGCACCAGGTCACCGATGCGGAGTCAACTGCAATCTTCCCTCACGAGGGTAGACTTTTTTTCGTTACGCATCTGACTTATTTATTGCCCACGAGCTGGCAATGTTTGCCCCCTCCTCAAGGCTTCGAGTTTCGCCCTACGTGGGCACACGTTTCGTCACTGGATGCACCTCTCATCCTTTCATGTTTACCAGTCTCCCCATCGGCAGAGAAACAGGTAATTTGTGGCGGGACTTTTTTGACTTACACGTCGAGCTCGTGTACGGAGTCTCCTGCTCCGGGGATGGCGATTTGTTTTCGGCCCTTACTCCGGGGAGTGGGGCTTATGTCAGAGACGTTTCACTGCTGTTTATTTTTGTTCGGGAACTTGGACAATATTTTGTTGGACATCGGCCAGGAGACTCGTGCTTTTTGTTCGTATGGGCCTGCATTTCTTTTTTCGTACTTGCACTGCTACCAGTAGTTCTCCCCGATCCCTGCCTCCATTAGCCAGACCGGAACCAAAGTCTGTTTCCAGGGTTACTACGAGGAGGTAGGGAACAGGGTCTTGATTAGTGCCTGCTCACTAATCCTGGCACACCACCTCATGCGCATTTGACCCCGTACTTGTCAATCTAAGACTAGACACTTGATCCAACAATGCGGTTACATGTACTAGTCTATCTAAGACTGGACACTTGATCCAACATTGCGGTTACATGTACTGGTCTATCTAAGACTGGACACTTGATCCAACAATGCAGTTACATGTACTGGTCTATCTAAGACTGGACACTTGATCCAACATTACGACTACATGTACTGGTCTATCTAAGACTGGGCATTTGATCCAACAACGCGGTTACATGTACTAGTCTTTCTAAGACTGGACACCCACGTTACACCAGTATGCCGTCTCTTTACATGAAGGAAACACTTGATCCAATATTGCGGTTACATGTACTGGTCTATCTAAGACTGGACACCCACGTTACACCAGTATGCCCTCTGTTTACATGGAGGAAACACTTGATCCAACATTACGGTTAGATGTACTGGTCTATCTAAGACTGGACACCCGCGTTACACCAGTATGTCCTCTCTTTACATGGAGGAAACACTTCAAGGCAACGTTATTGCACTTCTTTTTCTCGATTATTTTGTTCCACATGATTGGTCGTCTGGTTAGAAACAGAGATGGGATACTTCCTGTTTGAAGAGCGATGAAGTACACCACCATTTCGGACTCATCATTTCCTCTGCAAGGGGAATAACCAGCCTTTTCATCCCAGTACAAAGCGCCGGGAAATGGATTCTTTCTGGTGAGTTACGCTACTTGAATTGTGATACGTCGTCCTAGCGGTTTGCCATTGTGATCTCTGTTTATATTTCATTCGCAAACGTCTATCTAAACAAACATTGAACATTGTCTCAAGGGGAAGAATAGCTGTTATTTCTCATACGACATCAGTAGAGCTTTCTTGATAGCTTCCAATGTCATCGCTGCATGCTCTAGAACTTGAATTCTGCTATGATTTCAAACACAGTGTAGAACATACAATTGTGCACTTTTAATTCTATTGTGAACAGAAATTGAAGACTATGTTTGTGAAGTTGAACCGTTTCATAAAAGTACAATAACAGTCAAAGACAACATTTGATATAGCCATATATATTTTTGTTTAGTTTCGTTTTGTGCCCTCTCCCGTAAGTACCACAGCCAGTGAGCACAGTTACGTTTGAAACGTATACAAACTTCGAGCATGTCATTCTTTCGAATGCGAGCTACTCGCAGTTTTTAAATGTATTTAGTTGTTCTATAATGGTTATATTGGTTCTATGATGGTTCCCACCCTTTGGCAGGGATTAAGTGGCCACTACATTTTGATCTTAGCCAACAGATCGACTAGTAATATTGTCTATTTCAAGTATGTGACTCATGAACAAAATCATTATGGATTGTTTATGTTGCTTGTGAATAAAGACATTTGAATGGAAACGTCCGCCCCTGCTGTGCCGGGGCCCGCAAGGGAAGCAAAGAATATTACCACTGCGACCTACAAGACTCGCCTAATTAGCGAGTAAGAGGCGACTGGTTAGGACAGAGGGAAGCTACCCTAGTAAATAAAGAAGCATCTCAGAAATCGGATGTGCTGGCCTACTTGTAGGCGCATGACTGGTACAACGTACAATCGCTCTTAGGTTCAGATCACAAACAAATCACAAAGAGTGGTTAACAAGTGCTCGATCTGGAGCTTTCCAAGAAGAATGGAAACGTCCAACTGTCTATAACTGAGAAAGAGCCCAGGACAGAGTGATATGGAGAAATTACTTGCATACCCTATGTAACGTATAACGGTACGAGATGAAATATTATTATTAAGTCTTTATATGGCTTTTCTTTGAATTATTTCTATATTTGGCCTCCAGGAAAGTCTGGTGCCAATGTGTGATTCTGTTGTCAAGATGGGACTCTGGTGTCAAGGTGTGACTCTAGTGCCAATGTGTGATTCTGTTGTCAAGATGGGACTCTGGTGCTAAGGTGGGACTCTGGTGTCAATGTGTGACTCTGGTGTAAATGTGTGACTCTGGTGTCAATGTGTGACTCTGGTGTCAAGGTGTGACTCCTTGGAATGTGGGTGTCTCTCTGTGTGGGTATTGTTTGGTTGTCTAATTTTATGAATACTTTTTCCTTGTGTGGGAGAGGGCAACAAAAAACTGTTGCTGTTGTTTATGTATGATCTTTCTTTAGGTCTATACCCTTTGTCCAGTTCTCCACTTTCTTCATTGTTTTGTGTCCAGTTCTTCACTTTCTTCATTGTTTTGTGTCCAGTTCTTCACTTTCTTCATTGTTTTGTGTCCAGTTCTTCACTTTCTTCATTGTTTTGTGTCCAGTTCTTCACTTTCTTCATTGTTTTGTGTCCAGTTCTCAACTTTCTTCATTGTTTTGTGTCCAGTTCTTCACTTTCTTCATTGTTTTGTGTCCAGTTCTTCACTTTCTTCATTGTTTTGTACCAGTTCTTCACTTTCTTCATTGTTTTGTGTCCAGTTCTTCACTTTCTTCATTGTTTTGTACCAGTTCTTCACTTTCTTCATTGTTTTGTGTCCAGTTCTTCACTTTCTTCATTGTTTTGTGTCCAGTTCTTCACTTTCGTCATTGTTTTGTGTCCAGTTCTTCACTTTCTTCATTGTTTTGTACCAGCTCTCCACTTTCTTCATTGTTTTGTACCAGCTCTCCACTTTCTTCATTGTTTTGTACCAGCTCTCCACTTTCTTCATTGTTTTGTGTTCAGTTCTCCACTTTCTTCATTGTTTTGTACCAGTTCTCCACTTTCTTCATTGTTTTGTGTCCAGTTCTTCACTTTCTTCATTGTTTTGTGTCTAGTTCTCCACTTTCTTCATTGTTTTGTACCAGTTCTCCACTTTCTTCATTGTTTTGTACCAGTTCTCCACTTTCTTCATTGTTTTGTGTCTAGTTCTCCACTTTCTTCATTGTTTTGTACCAGTTCTCCACTTTCTTCATTGTTTTGTACTAGTTCTCCACTTTCTTCATTGTTTTGTACCAGTTCTCCACTTTCTTCATTGTTTTGTGTCTAGTTCTCCACTTTCTTCATTGTTTTGTACTAGTTCTCCACTTTCTTCATTGTTTTGTACCAGTTCTCCACTTTCTTCATTGTTTTGTGTCTAGTTCTCCACTTTCTTCATTGTTTTGTACCAGTTCTCCACTTTCTTCATTGTTTTGTACCTGTTCTCCACTTTCTTCATTGTTTTGTACCTGTTCTCCACTTTCTTCATTGTTTTGTGTCCAGTTCTTCACTTTCTTCATTGTTTTGTGTCTAGTTCTTCACTTTCTTCATTGTTTTGTACCAGTTCTTCACTTTCTTCATTGTTTTGTACCAGCACTCCACTTTCTTCATTGTTTTGTGTCCAGTTCTTCACTTTCTTCATTGTTTGTACCAGTTCTCCACTTTCTTCATCGTTTTGTACCAGTTCTTCACTTTCTTCATCGTTTTGTACCAGTTCTTCACTTTCTTCATCGTTTTGTACCAGTTCTTCACTTTCTTCATTGTTTTGTACCAGCACTCCACTTTCTTCATTGTTTTGTGTCCAGTTCTTCACTTTCTTCATTGTTTTGTGTCCAGTTCTCCACTTTCTTCATTGTTTTGTACCAGCACTCCACTTTCTTCATTGTTTTGTACCTGTTCTCCACTTTCTTCATTGTTTTGTACCAGCTCTCCACTTTCTTCATTGTTTTGTACCAGCTCTCCACTTTCTTCATTGTTTTGTGTCCAGTTCTTCACTTTCTTCATTGTTTTGTGTCCAGTTCTTCACTTTCTTCATTGTTTTGTGTCCAGTTCTTCACTTTCTTCATTGTTTTGTGTCCAGTTCTCCACTTTCTTCATTGTTTTGTACCAGTTCTCCACTTTCTTCATTGTTTTGTACCAGCACTCCACTTTCTTCATTGTTTTGTACCAGTTCTTCACTTTCGTCATTGTTTTGTACCAGTTCTTCACTTTCTTCATTGTTTTGTGTCCAGTTCTTCACTTTCTTCATTGTTTTGTACCAGCACTCCACTTTCTTCATTGTTTTGTACCAGTTCTCCACTTTCTTCATTGTTTTGTACCAGCACTCCACTTTCTTCATTGTTTTGTACCAGTTCTTCACTTTCGTCATTGTTTTGTACCAGTTCTTCACTTTCTTCATTGTTTTGTGTCCAGTTCTTCACTTTCTTCATTGTTTTGTGTCTAGTTCTCCACTTTCTTCATTGTTTTGTACCAGTTCTTCACTTTCGTCATTGTTTTGTACCAGTTCTTCACTTTCTTCATTGTTTTGTACCAGTTCTTCACTTTCTTCATTGTTTTGTACCAGTTCTCCACTTTCTTCATTGTTTTGTGTCCAGTTCTTCACTTTCTTCATTGTTTTGTGTCTAGTTCTTCACTTTCTTCATTGTTTTGTGTCTAGTTCTCCACTTTCTTCATTGTTTTGTACCAGTTCTTCACTTTCTTCATTGTTTTGTGTCTAGTTCTCCACTTTCTTCATTGTTTTGTACCAGTTCTTCACTTTCGTCATTGTTTTGTACCAGTTCTTCACTTTCTTCATTGTTTTGTACCAGTTCTTCACTTTCTTCATTGTTTTGTACCAGTTCTCCACTTTCTTCATTGTTTTGTGTCCAGTTCTTCACTTTCTTCATTGTTTTGTGTCCAGTTCTTCACTTTCTTCATTGTTTTGTACCAGTTCTTCACTTTCTTCATTGTTTTGTACCAGTTCTCCACTTTCTTCATTGTTTTGTACCAGTTCTCCACTTTCTTCATTGTTTTGTGTCTAGTTCTCCACTTTCTTCATTGTTTTGTGTCCAGTTCTCCACTTTCTTCATTGTTTTGTACCAGTTCTCCACTTTCTTCATTGTTTTGTACCAGCACTCCACTTTCTTCATTGTTTTGTACCAGTTCTTCACTTTCGTCATTGTTTTGTACCAGTTCTTCACTTTCTTCATTGTTTTGTGTCCAGTTCTCCACTTTCTTCATTGTTTTGTACCAGTTATCCAATTTCTTCATTGTTTTGTGTCCAGTTCTCCACTTTCTTCATTGTTTTGTACCAGCACTCCACTTTCTTCATTGTTTTGTACCAGTTCTTCACTTTCGTCATTGTTTTGTACCAGTTCTTCACTTTCTTCATTGTTTTGTGTCCAGTTCTCCACTTTCTTCATTGTTTTGTACCAGTTCTTCACTTTCGTCATTGTTTTGTACCAGTTCTTCACTTTCTTCATTGTTTTGTGTCCAGCTCTCCACTTTCTTCATTGTTTTGTACCAGTTCTTCACTTTCGTCATTGTTTTGTACCAGTTCTTCACTTTCTTCATTGTTTTGTACCAGTTCTCCACTTTCTTCATTGTTTTGTACCAGTTCTCCACTTTCTTCATTGTTTTGTACCAGTTCTCCACTTTCTTCATTGTTTTGTACCAGTTCTTCACTTTCTTCATTGTTTTGTACCAGCACTCCACTTTCTTCATTGTTTTGTACCAGTTCTCCACTTTCTTCATTGTTTTGTACCAGCACTCCACTTTCTTCATTGTTTTGTACCAGCACTCCACTTTCTTCATTGTTTTGTACCAGCACTCCACTTTCTTCATTGTTTTGTACCAGTTCTCCACTTTCTTCATTGTTTTGTGTCTAGTTCTCCACTTTCTTCATTGTTTTGTGTCCAGTTCTCCACTTTCTTCATTGTTTTGTACCAGTTCTCCACTTTCTTCATTGTTTTGTACCAGCACTCCACTTTCTTCATTGTTTTGTACCAGTTCTTCACTTTCGTCATTGTTTTGTACCAGTTCTTCACTTTCTTCATTGTTTTGTGTCCAGTTCTCCACTTTCTTCATTGTTTTGTACCAGTTCTCCAATTTCTTCATTGTTTTGTACCAGTTCTTCACTTTCTTCATTGTTTTGTACCAGCACTCCACTTTCTTCATTGTTTTGTGCAGTGCTCCAAATCGTGAATTAAAATCCTGCCCTGTCGGTTTAAACGTTTTCCCAAATCCTGAATTGAAAAGCCTTACTATCACTCTAAACGTGCAAATTCCGAACTGGCAAGAAAACTTAGTTATCTGATAGGCCAGTATGCAACCGCTGTCGCTCAACTGACAAGAAAACTTTCAACTGTTATTTGAAAGGCCAGTATGCAACCGCTCTCGCTCAACTGACAAGAAAACTTACAGTTGTTATCTGAAAGGCTAGTACGCAACTGCTGTGCTCAACTGACAAGAAAACTTACAGTTGCTATCTGAAAGGCCAGTATGCAACCGTTGCCGCTCAACTGATTACAATCTCCCTGACCGGACGATAGCACTTTAACTAGAGAAAAACTGATTCACAGATTTTTATCGAACCGAAAAAGGTGCTTTAAAAATACACAGATGAAGAAACGAAACATTTAAACTCCAGGATATGTTATTTATTTCTTGTCAAAGAAAAGCGAAACGTATTCCCCACAGAGAAAGCAAAAACAATCATGGGTCAAAGGCTATAGAAAGTGGAAAATCAATTCAGCTTCATTCACCTTCTATTCTTTGTGAATGTTTCAAGCGTTGGTTTGAATGATTGATTCCAGCTTCGAGAGATGCGACAATATCGAGTCGTCTGCAGAAGTGGGTCGCAATCAACAGGGGAAATGTTCTTTTTTCTTGACTCCTCATAACACTTTACGCAGAAAACATGGTGGGGGACATATTGCTTCTTACCTAGTATGGCATTCATCAGACAGAATGGACGATTTTATAAGTAAAAGTCTATTCATGTGCAAATTTCGAGATGTTATTTACAATTTATTCATTAATATATGCTGTCAGAGCTCATTTATCTACTATAAACTGAATACATGTATGAGTGATTTATCTACTATAAACTGAATAAATGTATTTGTGATTTATCTACTATAAACTGAATAAATGTATGTGTGATTTATCAGCTATAAACTGAATAAATGTATTTGTGATTTACCAGCTATAAACTGAACACATATATATGTGATTTATCTGCTATAAACTGAACACATATATGTGTGATTTATCTGCTATACACTGAACAAATATATATGTGATTTATCTGTCATAAAACAATAAATATATGTGTAACGTATCTACTAACTCTGCCAATGCCGGTTCCAAGCCCGGGGGAAAAAGGAGCAGGACTTGTGCGTGAGGCCAGCTACCTCATCACAAGAAATTGAAAGAGCTACAGAAACTTGCAAGAAAGGACGCCATACCGGTAAACCAACCAGCCAAGGGGTGTGCGGTGCACCTAATGCATCAATGACGGTTGCTGATGAAAGCCGCTCTGCGGAAGTCAGCAACCCGACTCGTACATTACTTGGCTCAAAAACACACACTAAAATTGGATTTTCAAATGTGAGAACGATGGCCACGGCTACAAAATCAGCCCAAATTGCAGAAAAAATGATATTAGCAAGTTGAATGCATTTGAAAATAGATATCTGCAAAAAATAATGAATATGAAATGGAACGAATTCAGGAGAAGTGATGAAATCAGAGACATGGCTGGTCAACCAATAGTGACAACTGTTATAAGAGAGAGAAGATGGGGATATGTTGGACACACCTTGAGGAGAAATGATCAAGGAATATCAAAGCAGGCATTGAAGTGGGATGCAAAGGGTTCAAGAAAGAGAGGTCGGCCTAAGGAGACCCTGAAATAAACTTTGCTGAGAGAGGCAAGAGGTATCGGTCTCAGTTCCATGGATGAGATTGAGCGAGTTGCCCAGGATAGAGCGGTATGGAGAAGTTACTTGCAGGCCCTATGTAACGTATAACGGTACTAGAGGAATTATTATTATTATTTTATAAGTATCTACTATAAACAGAATGAATATATATGTGATTTACCTTTGCTATAAACAGAATAAATATTTATTAGTTACTAATCAAGTATAAACATAATAAATATTTATTAGTTACTAATCAAGTATAAACGGAATAAATATGTATTAGTTACTAATCAAGTATAAACGGAATAAATATGTATTAGTTACTAATCAAGTATAAACGGAATAAATATTTATTAGTTACTAATCAAGTATAAACAGAATAAATATTTATTAGTTACTAATCAAGTATATAAACAGAATAAATATCTATTAATTATCATCATCATCATTCTGGCGAAAAAATCTTTCCTGAAAATGAGAAATTATATCTGCAACAAGTCCTTGTCAATCCCGATCAGAATGCGAGTTATTCAGTGCTACATAGAACCAATACTGACATACGGATGCGAGTCATTGGGAATAAACACACAGATTGAAAAATCTCTGAGAGCCACAGAAATGTGGTTTTATAGAAGAATGATGAGAATTCCATGGACTGCTAAAATGACTAATGTTGAGGTGCTGAATGAGATCAAGACACAGAGAAAGCTTATCATCAATATAAGAAAGAGGCAGTCATCATTTTTCGGACATGTGATGAGGAGGGGAGGTTTAGAACACATTGCGACAACCGGTAAAATCGAGGGAGAGACAGAGGAGGACAGAGAGAGACAATTTTAGACAGCCTGACTTCATGGCAGGGAAGAGCGTCAACATCTGAGATGATAGCAAACACCAGAGACGGAGATTTGTGAAGATCCATGATCGTCTACGCCAGCGGGCACGGCACCTGATGATGGTGAGTCTATCCTGAACAGAAACACATAAACAAATAGACTTAGAGAAAAGATCATGGAACAGATTGTAAATCTCTACTCTACATTCTATTGTAGCTATATATTATTCAAAAGTTCTATCGTGAGTAGAAAACAGATTTGATCAAATGGTGCCTCTGATGTAGCAGTAATGCTTCCTTGAATCACTGAACACAGACTTCGTTTACTGCGAATGTCGTCAAACTGTGGACATCTCTGATGCTGAAAGTATCTTGGGCTAATGTCCCGTGAGTTGGCCTGACATTACGTGTCGCTTATCCGTGCGTAAGCTTTAATGGAGAGCGAAGGTCTTGAATAAAGAGCTCACGGATGACATATGGCCACTTTATCGCTGAAACTTAGTGAACATTTTCATTAGGCTAGCAGACGACTAGCAAGCCAGCACGTTCAACCCGTACATATATCTCTCATGCAATTTAGAGGCGAATCTCTCTCTCTCTCTCTTTCTCTCTATCTCACTCTCTGTGTATATGACTCTATGTATCTCTCTCTCTCTTTCTCTCTATCTCACTCTCTGTGTATATGACTCTATGTATCTCTCTCTTTCTCTCTATCTCACTCTCTGTGTATATGACTCTATGTATCGCTCTCTTACTCACTCTCTATTGAATCTTTCTATCTTTCTCTCTCTCACTCACTCTCTCAATCAATCCCTCACTCCCTATGCGATTCTATGTCTATCTATCTCTTTGTGACTGTCGCTCTTTCTTTCACTCTCTCTTTATGTGACTATATCTCTCTCTCACTCTTTATGTGACTTGTGTCTCTTTCTCACTCTCTCACTCCCTCACTCCCTATGCGATTCTATGTCTATCACTCTCATGTGCCTCTCTGTCTTTCTCTCCTTCCCTTTCTGTGTGCCTCTACGTCTCTCTCTCTCCACTCTGACTATATCTCTCACTTACTTCTCTTTATGCTACCCTACGTCTCTCTCTCTCTGTGACTTATGTATCTCTCTCACTCAATCTCTGTCTCTCTCTCTGTGACTTTATGTATCTCTCACTCACTCTTCTGTCTCTCTCTCTGTGACCTTATGTATCTCTCTCACTCAATCTCTCTCTCTCTCTCTGTGACCTTATGTATCTCTCTCTCACTCAATCTCCTGTCTCTCTCTGTGACCTTATGTATCTCTCTCACTCAATCTCTCTCTATATATATGACTATGTATCTCTCTCACTCAATCTCCCTGTCTCTCTCTATATATGACTTTATGTATCTCTCTCACTCAATCTCCCTGTCTCTCTCTATATGACTTTATGTATCTCTCTCACTCAATCTCCCTGTCTCTCTCTATATATGACTCTATGTATCTCACTCACTCTCTCTCTCTCTCTCTATATGACAATGTATCTCTCTCACTCAATCTCCCTGTCTCTCTCTATATGACTTTATGTATCTCTCTCACTCAATCTCCCTGTCTCTCTCTATATGACTTTATGTATCTCTCTCACTCAATCTCCCTGTCTCTCTCTATATATGACTCTATGTATCTCACTCACTCTCTCTCTCTCTCTATATGACAATGTATCTCTCTCACTCAATCTCTCTGTCTCTCTCTGTATATGACTCTATGTATATCTCTCACTCACTCTCTCTATGTGACTATGTATTTCTCTCACTCTCTCTCTCTCTGTGACTTTATGTATCTCTCTACATATATGACTATGTATCTCTCTCTCACTCTCTCTCTTGTACTTTATGTATATCTCTACTCTTATATATGATTATGTATCTCTTTCACTCTCTCTCTCTCTCTATGTGACTTTATGTATCTCTCTCACTCAATTTCTATATATATATATGTGACTATGTATCTTTCTCACGCACTTTAACACTCTATGTGACTTTATGTATCTCTATAACTCACTCTCGCTTTCTACGTTCCTCTCTCTCTCTCTCTATGTGACTATATATCTCCCTTACTCTCTCTCTCTATCTATGTGGCTTTATGTATCTCACTCTCTCTCTATGCGACTTTATGTATCTCTCTCACTCTCTCTCTCACTCACTCTCTCTCTCTCTACGTGACTATGTATCTCACTCACTCTCTTTCTCTATGTGACGCAATGTATCTCTCTCACTCAATGTCTCTGTCTCTCTCTGTATATGACTCTATGTATATCTCTCACTCACTCTCTCTATGTGACTATGTATTTCTCTCACTCTCTCTCTCTCTCTCTGTGACTTTATGTATCTCTCTCTACGTGACTATGTACCTCTCTCACTCTCTCTATGTGACTTAATGTATCTCTCTCACGCACTCTCTCTCGTATGTGACTCTATGGATCACTCTCTCTCTCTCTCTACGTAACTATGCATCTCTCACTCTCTCACTCTCTCTCTCTCTATGTGACTCTATATATATAATACACTCTCTCTTTCTACGTGACTCTATGTAATTCTCTCACTCACTCTCTCTATGTGACTCTATGTATCTCTATCACTCTCTCTGTCTCTAGGTGACTCTATGTACCCCTCTCATTCTCTCTATGTGATTTTATGTATCTCTCTCCCTCTCCACATAGCTGTGCATCTCTCACTCTCTCTCTGTGTGACTCTATGTATCTCTCCCTGTGACTCTATGTATCTCTCTCCCTATGTGACTCTATGTATCTCTCTCCCTATGTGACTCTATGTATCTCTCTCCCTATGTGACTCTATGTATCTCTCTCACTCTTTCTCTCTATGTAACTATATATCTCTCACTCTCTCTCTCTCTATTTCTACGTGACTATGTAATTCTCTCACTCACTCTCTCTCTCTCTATTTCTACGTGACTCTATGTAATTCTCTCACTCACTCTCTCTATGTAACTATGTATCACACTCATTTTGTGTCTCTTTATTTCAGTTATGTTTCTTTCTTAAATTGAGTCTCTGTTTCAAGTTGTGTCTTTCACAGATCGTGTCTGTCTCTTCGTGTCTCTTTATATCTCTCCCCCATACTATGTATCCTCTCTTCAGCTGGATCTCTATGTATCGTCTTTAACTCTACTTCTCTCTATCCTCTAGCTATATATCTCTATCCTCTCTGCAAGGAGTGATTTTATATTTACTACCTCTCTCTATCCTCTCTGCAAGGAGAGATTTTATATTGATCTTCGAAGATTCTAGATTATCTGTTGCCACTCTCAATTATGTCTTTCTCAAGTCATTACAGATTGGAGATTTATTTCTGCTGGAGGATGTCAAATGTATAGGACATGTCATCACATAGCATGACACACGAAATAAAATCATACGGCATGACGAACGTAATGACATGACGTGCTAAATGACATATTTCCTACTGTTGCAAGAGTGTGTTTACTAGAAGATATTGTCTACTGTTGCAAGATAGTGTCTACTAGAAGATATTGTCTACTGTTGCAAGATAGTGTCTACTAGAAGATATTGTCTACTGTTGCAAGATAGTGTCTACTAGAAGATATTGTCTACTGTTGCAAGATAGTGTCTACTAGAAGATATTGCCTACTGTTGCAAGATAGTGTCTACTAGAAGATATTGTCTACTGTTGCAAGAGTGTGTCTACTAGACTAGAAGGTATTGTCTACTGTTGCAAGATAGTGTCTACTAGACTAGAACATATTGTCTACTGTTGCAAGATAGTGTCTACTAGAAGATATTGCCTACTGTTGCAAGATAGTGTCTACTAGAAGATATTGTCTACTGTTGCAAGATAGTGTCTACTAGAAGATATTGCCTACTGTTGCAAGATAGTGTCTACTAGAAGATATTGTCTACTGTTGCAAGATAGTGTCTACTAGAAGATATTGTCTACTGTTGCAAGAGTGTGTCTACTAGAAGATATTGCCTACTGTTGCAAGAGTGTGTCTACTAGAAGATATTGTCTACTGTTGCAAGAGTGTGTCTACTAGACTAGAAGGTATTGTCTACTGTTGCAAGAGTGTGTCTACTAGAAGATATTGTCTACTGTTGCAAGATAGTGTCTACTAGACTAGAATATATTGTCTACTGTTGCAAGATAGTGTCTACTAGACTAGAAGATATTGTCTACTGTTGCAAGATAGTGTCTACTAGACTAGAAGATATTGTCTACTGTTGCAAGAAAGTGTCTACTAGAAGATAGTGCCTACTGTTGCAAGAGTGTGTCTACTAGAAGATATTGTCTACTGTTGCAAGAGTGTGTCTACTAGAAGATATTGTCTACTGTTGCAAGAGTGTGTCTACTAGAAGATATTGTCTACTGTTGCAAGAGTGTGTCTACTAGAAGATATTGTCTACTGTTGCAAGAGTGTGTCTACTAGAAGATATTGTCTACTGTTGCAAGAGTGTGTCTACTAGAAGATATTGTCTACTGTTGCAAGAGTGTGTCTACTAGAAGATATTGTCTACTGTTGCAAGAGTGTCTCTACTAGAAGATATTGTCTACTGTTGTAAGAGTGTGTCTACTAGACTAGAAGATATTGTCTACTGTTGCAAGAGTGTGTCTACTAGAAGATATTGTTTACTGTTGCAAGAGTGTGTCTACTAAACTAGAAGATATTGTCTACTGTTGCAAGAGTGTGTCTACTAGAAGATATTGTCTACTGTTGCAAGAGTGTGTCTACTAGAAGATATTGTCTACTGTTGCAAGAGTGTGTCTACTAGACTAGAAGATATTTTCTACTGTTGCAAGAGTGTGTCTACTAGACTAGAACATAATGTCTACTGTTGCAAGATAGTGTCTATTAGACTAGAAGATATTGTCTACTGTTGCAAGATAGTGTCTACTAGACTAGAAGATATTGTCTACTGTTGCAAGAGTGTGTCTACTAGAAGATATTGTCTACTGTTGCAAGAGTGTGTCTACTAGAAGATAGTGTCTACTGTTGCAAGAGTGTGTCTACTAGAAGATATTGTCTACTGTTGTAAGAGTGTGTCTACTAGACTAGAAGATATTGTCTACTGTTGCAAGAGTGTGTCTACTAGAATATATTGTTTACTGTTGCAAGAGTGTGTCTACTAGACTAGAAGATATTGTCTACTGTTGCAAGAGTGTGTCTACTAGAAGATATTGTCTACTGTTGCAAGAGTGTGTCTACTAGAAGATATTGTCTACTGTTGCAAGAGTGTGTCTACTAGAAGATATTGTTTACTGTTGCAAGAGTGTGTCTACTAGACTAGAAGATATTGTCTACTGTTGCAAGAGTGTGTCTACTAGACTAGAAGGTATTGTCTACTGTTGCAAGAATGTGTCTACTAGACTAGAAGATATTGTCTACTGTTGCAAGATAGTGTCTACTAGAAGATATTGTCTACTGTTGCAAGATAGTGTCTACTAGAAGATATTGTTTACTGTTGCAAGAGTGTGTCTACCAGAAGATATTGTCTACTGTTGCAAGAGTGTGTCTACTAGAAGATATTGTCTACTGTTGCAAGAGTGTGTCTACTAGACTAGAAGATATTGTCTACTGTTGCAAGAGTGTGTCTACTAGAAGATATTGTCTACTGTTGCAAGAGTGTGTCTACTAGAAGATATTGTCTACTGTTGCAAGAGTGTGTCTACTAGAAGATATTGTTTACTGTTGCAAGAGTGTGTCAACTAGACTAGAAGGTATTGTCTACTGTTGCAAGAGTGTGTCTACTAGACTAGAAGATATTGTCTACTGTTGCAAGATAGTGTCTACTAGACTAGAACATGTTGTCTACTGTTGCAAGATAGTGTCTACTAGACTAGAAGATATTGTCTACTGTTGCAAGATAGTGTCTACTAGAACATATTGTCTACTGTTGCAAGATAGTGTCTACTAGAAGATATTGTTTACTGTTGCAAGAGTGTGTCTACCAGAAGATATTGTCTACTGTTGCAAGAGTGTGTCTACTAGAAGATATTGTCTACTGTTGCAAGATAGTGTCTACTAGACGATATTGTCTACTGTTGCAAGAGTGTGTCTACT
Source organism: Arion vulgaris (assembly GCA_020796225.1). Lineage (NCBI taxonomy): Eukaryota > Metazoa > Mollusca > Gastropoda > Stylommatophora > Arionidae > Arion > Arion vulgaris. The sequence goes on along the minus strand of CM036759.1, from coordinate 59,152,530 downwards.
AGACTAGAAGGTATTGTCTACTGTTGCAAGATAGTGTCTACTAGACTAGAAGATATTGTCTACTGTTGCAAGATAGTGTCTACTAGAACATATTGTCTACTGTTGCAAGATAGTGTCTACTAGAAGATATTGTTTACTGTTGCAAGAGTGTGTCTACCAGAAGATATTGTCTACTGTTGCAAGAGTGTGTCTACTAGAAGATATTGTCTACTGTTGCAAGATAGTGTCTACTAGACGATATTGTCTACTGTTGCAAGATAGTGTCTACTAGAAATATTGTCTACTGTTTCAAGAGTGTGTCTACTTGAAGTTATTGCCTGCTATTGCAAGAGTGTGCATACTAGAAAGCATTGCCTACTGTTGTAAGAGTGTGATGGGCACAATTTAAGGAGTAAACAGAGTTGTCAAAATTAGTAAAGAGCAGAGAGTGGTAGTGATGGTGGATGGCGGCATAGAGGCACAGCCACTAATGACAACTGCATTAAGTTGTGAGTCGATCTTAGAGATGTTATTTATCCCGAATTAAGATAAAATACGCCTTGTCTTCTCTCGACAGTGACCAAATAAGGTCTTCTGACAGGACAGAGCGGGAGTTATTGGCTTCTCTAATTGGTCCATTATTGCACATAGCGCGCGCACGGCTTTCGACAAGGGAAATTGTGAGCGCAGTCACCGAGTGTTGAGTACCAGCGCGTGCGATCGGGGTTGAGAGAAACCGTTAGTAGAGCTAATAGGCAAACAGTTTTACAAGAAAAAATAGGAAATGAAATCCATTTAGGGAGCCAGGAATTTGCATAAGTGTCTCTCCAGCGTAATAAACCATCAATAACTCGCCACTCGATCGCCAACCGGAAGTTGCCTAGTTTGTCACTCAATCTGTAATTGGTGGCTGTTGATCATGTGAGCCTCCCACACCAATCAAAAACAACCATAATCGAGGTTATCATTTTAACGGTGTTAACCTGATACATGTCTGCCATATTGTAGACTCGCCTGTGTTTAGCCCGGGCTTGCAAGGGGAGCCAAGAATAGTACTACTGTTAACCTGATACATGTCTGCCATATTGTAGGCTCGCCCTTGTGTAGCCGGGGCTCGTAAGCGGAGTAAAGAATGATAACACCGCAACCTACAAGGCTTGTCGTAAAAGGCGACTATGGTAGGGTTTAGAGTAGGGCTGGCTACCTTTCCAATATAAACTTTTATCGTAAAATCCAACCAACCATGAACAAATCACGTGACTTAGAGGCAGAGATACACAACATAAAGAGAATTTTGATGGAGGAGAGGGGGCTGCCGGAGATGGGTTGGGATAGGAAGATTTAGTATGAGTTTATTTGAGAGCCTATGCCCCAATCGGGGTTAAAAAGGCATGCATATATATATATATATACCACCTAGTAAGGATTAGACATACATGTTTTACCAACTAGCAACAACTAGCAAGTACTAGACATACATGTTGTAACAACTAGCAACAACTAGTAAGGACTAGACATACATGTTTTACCAACTAGCAACAACTAGCAAGTACTAGACATACATGTTTTACCAACTAACAACAACTAGCAAGTACTAGACATACATGTTGTAACAACTAGCAACAACTAGCAAGTACTAGACATACATGTTGTAACAACTAGCAACAACTAGCAAGGACTAGACATACATGTTTTACCAACTAGCAACAACTAGCAAGGACTAGACATACATGTTTTACCAACTAGCAACAACTAGCAAGTACTAGACATACATGTTTTACCAACTAACAACAACTAGCAAGTACTAGACATACATGTTGTAACAACTAGCAACAACTAGCAAGTACTAGACATACATGTTGTAACAACTAGCAACAACTAGCAAGGACTAGACATACATGTTTTACCAACTAACAACAACAAGTAAGGACATGTTGTACCAACTAACAATAACTAGCAAGAACTAGACATTCATGCTGTACCAACTAATAACAACTAGCAAGGACTAGACTTTCAAGTATTACAAACTAACAATAACTAGCAAGAACTAGACATTCATGCTGTACCAACTAACAATAACTAGCAAGAACTAGACATTCATGCTGTACCAACTATCAATAACTAGCAAGAACTAGACATTCATGCTCTACCAACTAACAATAACTAGCAAGAACTAGACATTCATGCTGTACCAACTAATAACAACTAGCAAGGACTAGACTTTCAAGTATTACCAACTAACAATAACTAGCAAGGACTAGACATTCATGCTGTACCAACTAACAATAACTAGCAAGGACTAGACATTCATGCTGTACCAACTAACAATAACTAGCAAGGACTAGACATTCATGCTGTACCAACTAACAATAACTAGCAAGGACTAGACATTCATGCTGTACCAACTAACAATAACTAGCAAGGACTAGACATTCATGCTGTACCAACTAACAATAACTAGCAAGGACTAGACATACATGTTACACCAACTAACAACAACTAGTAAGTATTAGACAAACAAGTTGTACCAACTAACAACACTTAGCAAGAACTAGACATACAGGTTGTACTGACTAACAACTAGCAATAACTAGACGATGTTGCTACTGCAGTAATCATACAATTGAAATCAAGGACGTGGGTCACAACATATTTTTGTTTTGCGAAGTGGACAAAGCATTGTATGGTTTATAATAGTTGATATGGTGTGGGCGAAATCATGTGGGGAAATACGTAATCCGTTATAACTGTCAGTGTTTGATGGTGAGAAAGCACTTTATAGTCTAGATTGTGTGTGGAAATACACTATAGTGTTAGGACATAAATATGTTATATAGCTTGGGTGGAAACTCTAGAGGTGTTATGTAGGAGGGGGAAAGGAAACTCTTTAGAGTTTAGATGGTGTGGGGAGGATCGTAACAGTGGACAAAAAACAAGTTATGTAGATTAGGTCAGCGTCTGTAGCGTTAGCGGTAGTGAGCTCGATCATAATACAAGAGAACTTGGTTCACACTACGTGGCGGGCAAGTTTGGAAGAAAATTAGTTCCCTTAGATTTTTACGAATCGTAAAAAATAGACCACACCAATAAGAAAGCAATGAGAAACTACTGATCGTATAAGTGGTGCCTAGAAACATCAACGACTCTATTACTCTGATTGATGGCTACTTCCTGTAAAAATATGCCACTTATCCACTATGTAGATTAAATAATTATTATATCGGTGTAGTTGGGGATTGAGTGGGTGGTATAGGAACTGTAAATATGCCACATATCTTACCGTTGTGTCTGTCAGCTGTAAGTATGTCACATATCTTACCGTTGTGTCTTTCAGCTGTAAGTATGTCACATATCTTACCGTTGTGTCTGTCAGCTGTAAGTGTGTCACATATCTTACCGTTGTGTCTGTCAGCTGTAAGTATGTCACATATCTTAACTTTGTGTCTGTCAGCTGTAAGTATGTCACATATCTTAACTTTGTGTCTTTCAGCTGTAAGTATGTCACATATCTTAACTTTGTGACTGTCAGCTGTAAATATGCCACATATCTTACCGTTGTGTCTGTCAGCTGTAAGTATGTCACATATCTTAACTTTGTGACTGTCAGCTGTAAGTATGTCACATATCTTACCGTTGTGTCTGTCAGCTGTAAGTGTGTCACATATCTTACCGTTGTGTCTGTCAGCTGTAAGTATGTCACATATCTTAACTTTGTGTCTGTCAGCTGTAAGTATGTCACATATCTTAACTTTGTGTCTGTCAGCTGTAAGTATGTCACATATCTTAACTTTGTGTCTTTCAGCTGTAAGTGTGTCACATATCTTAACTTTGTGACTGTCAGCTGTAAGTATGTCACATATCTTAACTTTGTGTCTGTCAGCTGTAAGTATGTCACATATCTTAACTTTGTGTCTTTCAGCTGTAAGTGTGTCACATATCTTAACTTTGTGTCTTTCAGCTGTAAGTATGTCACATATCTTAACTTTGTGACTGTCAGTCTGTATGTCACATATATTAACATTGTGACTGTCAGTCTGTATATCACTTATCATAACGTTGTGCTTGTCAGCTGTATCTCACGTATTATAACGTTGTGACTATCAGCTGTTTGTCACTTATCATAACGTTGTGCTTGTCAGTTGTTTGTCATCTTAACGTTGTGCTTGTCAGCTGTAAGTCTGTCACAAATCTTAACGTTGTGACTGTCAGCTGTAAGTCTGTCACAAATCTTAACGTTGTGACTGTCAGCTGTAAGTCTGTCACAAATCTTAACGTTGTGACTGTCAGCTGTAAGTCTGATGGTATGGTTCTCTTATTGAAACTTTCCAAGTGGAAATGGTCAAAGTAAGAATGCTTGAAATGCTACCGAGTTGCCTTGACAAGTGCCGTGCTCAATCACCTAATATACACCCTATGTGAGGAGCATTCTTCGTCCGTGTGTAAGATCGGAAAGAAGCTTCAACGGCCCCCGTCTATCGTAGTCTTTACTTCAAAAGACTCGGCAATGACTATTCAAGTGTGGAACACTATAGAAATCTGCGATAGCCTTCTCAAAAGCTAGTGTTGCGGTGAATGAAAGCTACTGAGACGAAGTAGAGAGAAAAAATAGATTCCCTGTATAACTTTGCTCTTTTCCTCAAATTTGGGCATTAGTTTCAGCTTGACTGCGCCTTTCTAACCCAGTAAGAAATAATATTGCACCGTAGCGTGATGTACGCCGGTGCGCAGATCAGACGTGGCCTTAGTGTTATCATCTGTCATTCACACATACCACATATTTCAATTACCTTTTGCCGTCAATCGATATTAGTTTATATTCATACAATTTAGACCAACGAACAGCAGAGTTATTCAGAGTTCTCAAAAATATCAAAGTGCTGTTACAAAATAAAAATAAAAAAAATTTCGATTCATAAATAATAATACTTTTGTGTGTTTTTTTTATTTGCTGTTAATGATTGGGGAGAGGACGGAAAACTCGATAGAGAAATAGAGATAAGGTGCCAAAAAGCAAATGCTGTGACCTACCAAATGGCACCATTACACCCAAAGTTCAAGAATGAAGTGAAAAGACAGATGATAAAAAATATTTTCCTACCAACACTTTGTTACCAGTGCCACACTTGGTCTCTTACAGCAACACATCATAGAAGGCTCACCACGTGTGAAAAGAAATGCTTGAGGAAGGCAGTGGGATTCACCAGTAAAGACAGACTATGAAATGAGGACACCAGAAACAGAGTGGGCATAACTTCATGCACCAAATACATCGAAAAACAACAAATGCATTGGTTTGAACTTGAGAAAAAACCACCACTCATCATCAAGGTGCGTATCCTTTATAGGACGTTGCTTTCTTTGCAGCACATCTGAAATTCACTCTGTCTCTAGCCAGTTCACCCACTTCATCGATGGTCATGTTCATGGTTTCTTTAGTATCTTGTAGCCATCTTCTTCTTGGTCTGCCTCTGCGTCCTGGGACCCTGCCCTCTAGTATTGTTCTTTCCAGGCCATCGTGACGCTTGATGTGACCAAAGTATGTAATTTTTCTGTTTAGTATGTTGTTTATCAGCCAATTCTCTTTAACATTTAGTTCTTTCCGGACATCAGTGTTTGTTCTTTTTTCTGTCAATGGTATTCGTAGGATCTTTCTGTATCATTTAGTTTCGAAGGACTGGATTTTCGTTCTTAATTTTTGTGTAATAGTCCATGATTTCGCAACCATAAGTAGCAACTGGGAAAATTCATGCTTTCAATATTTTTAATTTTAGTATTTTGCAGGTGCTTTGCCACATGTTCTTCATTGTGTTTAACTTCTTGATTGCTATTGCCAATCTTCTTGAGATCTTTTTGGAGCAGTCACCGTTATTGTTAATTATTAAGCACAGATATTTGTAGCTCTGTACACATTGGAGTTCTTCATTGTTTATTTGGATGTTAGGAGAGCCTTTTGCTTTGTCAGTTGACATGATTTTTGTTTTTGTGTATTCAAATATAGATGTTGGTCTTCACTATGTTCCTTGGTCGTCATGATTAGGTTTTCCAAACCTTCTTTGCTGGTGGATAATAATACTGTATCGTCTGCGTATCTAAGCTCTGGTATGCATTTGCCGCCTATAATGAGAGGGTCGTAATTCACATAGTTGACATCGTCTTTTACATTCCTCATGAGGTTCTCCGCATATATGTTGTATAAGTATGGTGACAAAATGCATCACTGTCGTATCCCTTTTGAATCTCGAACCATTCAGTTATTTCACCTCCTATTTTAATGGTTGCCCGTTGTTCGTGGTATAGAGATTCTATGAGCTGTATTATGTGTGTTGGAAAGTGCATGTCTTTCATGATGTTCCACATTTTCTGGTGTTGTATATGGTCGAAAGCCTTGCCATGTTGTATTCTCTGCATTTCTCGATCTGTGTAACTCTGTGCTACGTGTAACTCTGTGCCACGTGTAGCTCTGGGCTACATGTAACTGTATAACTATGTGCTACATATCACTGTGCTACGTGTAACTGTGTAACTCTATGCTACATGTAACTGTGTGCCACGTGTATCTCTGTGCTACATGTAACTAGGGTGTCATCTCGAACTCTGTGCTACGTGTAACTCTGTGCTACGTGTAACTCTATGCTACGTGTAACTCCGTGATACGTGTAACTCTCTGTTACATGTAACTATGTGCTACATGTAACTGTGTAACTCTATGCTATATGTAACTGCGTATGATGTTTAACTGTGCTACATATAACTTGTGTGTCATGTGTAAATGTGCTAAATGTAACTAGTGTGTCATGTGTAACTGTGCTAAATGTAACTAGTGTGTCATGTGTAACTCTTTGCTACATGTAACTGTGCTACATGTAACTAGTATGTCATGTGTAACTGTGCTAAATGTAACTAGTGTGCCATGTGTAACTGTGCTACATGTAACTATGTTCCACGTGCAAGGGCTACAAATCTTAATTTATTGTAATGATCGCCTTATTCAGCCAATTTACAGATATTGCTACTTTTCCTTATCATTTTCTACTAATGCTGCACATTTGGATATCAGAGAACAACTACACTATTAGTGCTGGCATGTAATCAGAGAACAACTACACTACTAGTGCTGGCATGTGATCAGAGAACATTTGAATATCAGAGAACAACTACGCTACTAGTGCTGGCATGTAATCAGTGAACAACTACGCTACTAGTGCTGGCATGTAATCAGAGAACATTTGAATATCAGAGGGCATCTACGCTACTAGTGCTGGCATGTGATCAGAGAACATTTGACTATCAGAGAACAACTACGCTACTAGTGCTGGCATGTAATCAGTGAACAACTACGCTACTAGTGCTGGCATGTAATCAGAGAACATTTGAATATCAGAGGGCATCTACGCTACTAGTGCTGGCATGTAATCAGTGAACAACTACACTACTAGTGCTGGCATGTAATCAGTGAACAACTACACTACTAGTGCTGGCATGTAATCAGTGAACAACTACACTACTAGTGCTGGCATGTAATAAGAGAACAACTACACTACTAGTGCTGGCATGTAATAAGAGAACATGTTAAACAGATTCGCAAACTACACTTCCTAATGGTATTAATCATCACACAAAGTATCAGTTTGTTTATCTTATTCTCTTTGATAATGCTAATTTCTAGCCAACACTGAATTGTATATTTCATGTGATGTGTTTGTTTCATTTCTTGATCACACTTCTTTATTTTATCCACAATTAAAGCTAAAATTATTTAGTTGAAGTCAAATAAGCTTTCAGGAGAAGCATGAACATCAAAAGAAGGCATAATCAAAGTCAATCAAAAAATAAACGCAGTTGCTAGCAGCAAATCGAAACCTAACATCAATCTCTTTAAAGTGAATGAAGACTGGAAGATCACGGACATCCGGTAAGAGGACTAGCACGTCTTTCAGCTGGTGTTGTTCGACTGGGACATGCCCGCTTACTTGTTGATGATGATCAACTAGGATGAAATGTTAATCAAGATGTCAATACTGGTCCGGGTCAGACAAATGAAAACAGAGGTAGTCTAATGAATGTGTCCAGATTGTGCAGGAAAACAGCCACACAAAGGATGTTTTGTTTGTCCCAGTTGGTGGCACGTGCAGAGTGTCAATGTTTTTCTTGTTTTTCTCTTCTATGTCTGACGTCACATTGACATGGCTTATCTCTCAGAGAATAGAGACAAGGAAACCAGTTTCCGTAGAAAGAAGATAATATTCGTAGATACAATGGAAACAAAAAATATAATATTCGTAAATAGAATAGAAACCGCCCGAGTGGTTACCGGGGCCCAAATTTGGGGTGTAAAGAATAGAGCCACTGTTACCTGTCATGCATGTCGTAAGAGGCGACTAAGGAGGTTTGATTGAAATCGGATGCATGTGTCTGCTAGGAATGCTAACCCGAAACAAATGCTTGCAGAAAACGGATGCACTAGGCTGTAAGGCGCATAACATGGTGCAACGACCCTCACAATGAGAAATGGGATAATGGATTCTACGGTCGCAAATCTGCCTTGGTGATTTAGCCATGCAGTAAGAATGTCAGACCTACCATCACAAGGGTGGCTAAAATTTACTGCAGTAGGAGGTCAACACAAACGGGAAGCAGAAATCATAGGAATTATATCCTACAAAACTGCCCCCAGTATGCAGACTTGAGAGGAAAGAGGTGGCCCACTTACACCAGCGTCCAAGACAAACTGTATGTCGTGGCTGATAATCTGAGGCAGACGGCTGCCTTTATTAGAGAATCCGAAATTCCAATCTAGTGAGAACGCAGAAGAAGAAGAAGAATCGAGACAAGAAAACTAATATCTGTAAATAGAATAGAGACAAGAAAACTAATATCGGTAAATAGAATAGAGACAAGAAAACTAATATCTGTAAATAGAATAGAGACAAGAAAACTAATATCGGTAAATAGAATAGAGACAAGAAAACTATATTTAAATGAATAGAGCAAAAACCAAATTCATTACTGTTACAAGACATATAATATCCTAATTGAGAAGAGTTCAATAGATAATGAATGTCGGTAATGTTGCGTTAGGATGTCGTAGGCAAATATTCTTTTCTCAGTTCTATACTGTGCCATTACATGTCAAAACCCAAACATATGTATCTAAGAAGAAAATTATCTTCTTCTGAAACCGCTGTCAATTCAGGGGAGTCATGTGTCGCTAAATGTATACGTCGAGCTTGCGAGTCTGTTGTGGCAATGTGCGTTAGGATTTGCTAAGTCTCAGATAGAGTCGTCGCTAAATTTATCAAGTATGGACGTTGCTAAATGTTACGTCAATTATGAGTCTGTGCGCTAAATGTTTACGTCAAGTTATGAGTCTGTGTGCTAAATGTTTCGTCAAGTTATGGGAGTCTGTGTCGCTAAATGTTTACGTCAAGTTATGGAGTCTGTGTGCTAAATGTTTACGTCAAGTTATAGGAGTCTGTGTCGCTAAATGTTTACGTCAAGTTATATGAGTCTGTGTCGCTAAATGTTTACGTCAAGTTATAGGAGTCTGTGTCGCTAAATGTTTACGTCAATTATGAGTCTGTGTCGCTAAATGTTTACGTCAGAGTTATGGAGTCTGTGTCGCTAAATGTTTACGTCAAGTTGAGTCGTGCGTAAATGTTTACGTCAAGTTATAGGAGTCTGTGTCGCTAAATGTTTACGTCAAGTTATTGGAGTCTGTGTCGCTAAATGTTTACGTCAAGTTATAGGAGTCTGTGTCGCTAAATGTTTACGTCAAGTTATAGGAGTCTGTGTCGCTAAATGTTTACGTCAAGTTATAGGAGTCTGTGTCGCTAAATGTTTACGTCAAGTTATATGAGTCTGTGTCGCTAAATGTTTACGTCAAGTTATTGGAGTCTGTGTCGCTAAATGTTTACGTCAAGTTATAGGAGTCTGTGTCGCTAAATGTTTACGTCAAGTTATAGGAGTCTGTGTCGCTAAATGTTTACGTCAAGTTATGAGAGTCTGTGTCGCTAAATGTTTACGTCAAGTTATAGGAGTCTGTGTCGCTAAATGTTTACGTCAAGTTATGGAGTCTGTGTCGCTAAATGTTTACGTCAAGTTATGGAGGTCTGTGTCGCTAAATGTTTACGTCAAGTTATTGGAGTCTGTGTCGCTAAATGTTTACGTCAAGTTATAGGAGTCTGTGTCGCTAAATGTTTACGTCAAGTTATAGAGTCTGTGTCGCTAAATGTTTACGTCAAGTTATAGGTCTGTGTCGCTAAATGTTTACGTCAAGTTATAGGAGTCTGTGTCGCTAAATGTTTACGTCAAGTTATAGGAGTCTGTGTCGCTAAATGTTTACGTCAAGTTATAGGAGTCTGTGTCGCTAAATGTTTACGTCAAGTTATAGGAGTCTGTGTCGCTAAATGTTTACGTCAAGTTATAGGAGTCTGTGTCGCTAAATGTTTACGTCAAGTTATAGGAGTCTGTGTCGCTAAATGTTTACGTCAAGTTATGAGAGTCTGTGTCGCTAAATGTTTACGTCAAGTTATAGGAGTCTGTGTCGCTAAATGTTTACGTCAAGTTATAGGAGTCTGTGTCGCTAAATGTTTACGTCAAGTTATAGGAGTCTGTGTCGCTAAATGTTTACGTCAAGTTATAGGAGTCTGTGTCGCTAAATGTTTACGTCAAGTTATTGGAGTCTGTGTCGCTAAATGTTTACGTCAAGTTATAGGAGTCTGTGTCGCTAAATGTTTACGTCAAGTTATAGGAGTCTGTGTCGCTAAATGTTTACGTCAAGTTATAGGAGTCTGTGTCGCTAAATGTTTACGTCAAGTTATAGGAGTCTGTGTCGCTAAATGTTTACGTCAAGTTATTGGAGTCTGTGTCGCTAAATGTTTACGTCAAGTTATAGGAGTCTGTGTCGCTAAATGTTTACGTCAAGTTATAGGAGTCTGTGTCGCTAAATGTTTACGTCAAGTTATAGGAGTCTGTGTCGCTAAATGTTTACGTCAAGTTATTGGAGTCTGTGTCGCTAAATGTTTACGTCAAGTTATAGGAGTCTGTGTCGCTAAATGTTTACGTCAAGTTATAGGAGTCTGTGTCGCTAAATGTTTACGTCAAGTTATAGGAGTCTGTGTCGCTAAATGTTTACGTCAAGTTATAGGAGTCTGTGTCGCTAAATGTTTACGTCAAGTTATAGGAGTCTGTGTCGCTAAATGTTTACGTCAAGTTATAGGAGTCTGTGTCGCTAAATGTTTACGTCAAGTTATAGGAGTCTGTGTCGCTAAATGTTTACGTCAAGTTATAGGAGTCTGTGTCGCTAAATGTTTACGTCAAGTTATAGGAGTCTGTGTCGCTAAATGTTTACGTCAAGTTAGAGGAGTCTGTGTCGCTAAATGTTTACGTCAAGTTATAGGAGTCTGTGTCGCTAAATGTTTACGTCAAGTTATAGGGTCTGTGTCGCTAAATGTCTAGTGTTATAGAGTCTGTGTCTAAATGTTTACGTCAAGTTATAGGAGTCTGTGTCGCTAAATGTTTACGTCAAGTTATAGGAGTCTGTGTCGCTAAATGTTTACGTCAAGTTATAGGAGTCTGTGTCGCTAAATGTTTACGTCAAGTTATAGGAGTCTGTGTCGCTAAATGTTTACGTCAAGTTATAGGAGTCTGTGTCGCTAAATGTTTACGTCAAGTTATAGGAGTCTGTGTCGCTAAATGTTTACGTCAAGTTATGAGAGTCTGTGTCGCTAAATGTTTACGTCAAGTTATAGGAGTCTGTGTCGCTAAATGTTTACGTCAAGTTATAGGAGTCTGTGTCGCTAAATGTTTACGTCAAGTTATAGGAGTCTGTGTCGCTAAATGTTTACGTCAAGTTATAGGAGTCTGTGTCGCTAAATGTTTACGTCAAGTTATAGGAGTCTGTGTCGCTAAATGTTTACGTCAAGTTATAGGAGTCTGTGTCGCTAAATGTTTACGTCAAGTTATAGGAGTCTGTGTTGCTAAATGTTTACGTCAAGTTATAGGAGTCTGTGTCGCTAAATGTTTACGTCAAGATTATGGGTTGTGTCGAAGCTAAATGTTTACGTCAAGTTATAGGAGTCTGTGTCGCTAAATGTTTACGTCAAGTTATAGGAGTCTGTGTCGCTAAATGTTTACGTCAAGTTATAGGAGTCTGTGTCGCTAAATGTTTACGTCAAGTTATAGGAGTCTGTGTCGCTAAATGTTTACGTCAAGTTATAGGAGTCTGTGTCGCTAAATGTTTACGTCAAGTTATAGGAGTCTGTGTCGCTAAATGTTTACGTCAAGTTATGAGAGTCTGTGTCGCTAAATGTTTACGTCAAGTTATAGGAGTCTGTGTGCTAAATGTTTACGTCAAGTTATAGAGTCTAGTGTCGCTAAATGTTTACGTCAAGTTATAGGAGTCTGTGTCGCTAAATGTTTACGTCAAGTTATAGGAGTCTGTGTCGCTAAATGTTTACGTCAAGTTATAGGAGTCTGTGTCGCTAAATGTTTACGTCAAGTTATAGGAGTCTGTGTGGCTAAATGTTTACGTCAAGTTATAGGAGTCTGTGTTGCTAAATGTTTACGTCAAGTTATAGGAGTCTGTGTCGCTAAATGTTTACGTCAAGTTATAGGAGTCTGTGTCGCTAAATGTTTTCGTCAAGTTATAGGAGTCTGTGTCGCTAAATGTTTACGTCAAGTTATAGGAGTCTGTGTCGCTAAATGTTTACGTCAAGTTATAGGAGTCTGTGTAGCTAAATGTTTACGTCAAGTTATAGGAGTCTGTGTCGCTAAATGTTTACGTCAAGTTATAGGAGTCTGTGTCGCTAAATGTTTACGTCAAGTTATAGGAGTCTGTGTTGCTAAATGTTTACGTCAAGTTATAGGAGTCTGTGTCGCTAAATGTTACGTCAAGTTATAGGAGTCTGTGTCGCTAAATGTTTACGTCAAGTTATAGGAGTCTGTGTCGCTAAATGTTACGTCAAGTTATAGGGTCTGTGTGCTAAATGTTTACGTCAAGTTATTGGAGTCTGTGTCGCTAAATGTTTACGTCAAGTTATAGGAGTCTGTGTAGCTAAATGTTTACGTCAAGTTATAGGAGTCTGTGTAGCTAAATGTTTACGTCAAGTTATAGGAGTCTGTGTAGCTAAATGTTTACGTCAAGTTATAGGAGTCTGTGTCGCTAAATGTTTACGTCAAGTTATAGGGTCTGTGTGCTAAATGTTTACGTCAAGTTATAGGAGTCTGTGTCGCTAAATGTTTACGTCAAGTTATAGGAGTCTGTGTGTTTATAATGTTTACGTCAAGTTATAGGAGTCTGTGTCGCTAAATGTTTACGTCAAGTTATAGGAGTCTGTGTCGCTAAATGTTTACGTCAAGTTATAGGAGTCTGGTAATGTCGCTTTAAAGTTGTTCTAAGTCGTCAAGTTATAGGAGTCTGTGTCGCTAAATGTTTACGTCAAGTTATAGGAGTCTGTGTCGCTAAATGTTTACGTCAAGTTATAGGAGTCTGTGTAGCTAAATGTTTACGTCAAGTTATTGGAGTCTGTGTCGCTAAATGTTTACGTCAAGTTATAGGAGTCTGTGTCGCTAAATGTTTACGTCAAGTTATAGGAGTCTGTGTTGCTAAATGTTTACGTCAAGTTATAGGAGTCTGTGTCGCTAAATGTTTACGTCAAGTTATAGGAGTCTGTGTCGCTAAATGTTTACGTCAAGTTATTGGAGTCTGTGTCGCTAAATGTTTACGTCAAGTTATAGGAGTCTGTGTCGCTAAATGTTTACGTCAAGTTATAGGAGTCTGTGTCGCTAAATGTTTACGTCAAGTTATAGGAGTCTGTGTCGCTAAATGTTTACGTCAAGTTATAGGAGTCTGTGTTGCTAAATGTTTACGTCAAGTTATAGGAGTCTGTGTCGCTAAATGTTTACATCAAGTTATAGGAGTCTGTGTCGCTAAATGTTTACGTCAAGTTATAGGAGTCTGTGTCGCTAAATGTTTACGTCAAGTTATAGGAGTCTGTGTCGCTAAATGTTTACGTCAAGTTATAGGAGTCTGTGTGCTAAATGTTTACGTCAAGTTATGGAGTCTGTTGCTAAATGTTTACGTCAAGTTATTGGAGTCTGTGTAGCTAAATGTTTACGTCAAGTTATTGGAGTCTGTGTCGCTAAATGTTTACGTCAAGTTATGGGAGTCTGTGTCGCTAAATGTTTACGTCAAGTTATAGGTGTCTGTGTCGACTTAAATGTTTACGTCAAGTTATAGGAGTCTGTGTCGCTAAATGTTTACGTCAAGTTATAGGAGTCTGTGTTGCTAAATGTTTACGTCAAGTTATAGGAGTCTGTGTCGCTAAATGTTTACGTCAAGTTATGAGAGTCTGTGTCGCTAAATGTTTACGTCAAGTTATAGGAGTCTGTGTTGCTAAATGTTTACGTCAAGTTATAGGAGTCTGTGTCGCTAAATGTTTACGTCAAGTTATAGAGTCTGTTCGCTAAATGTTTACGTCAAGTTATGAGAGTCTGTGTCGCTAAATGTTTACGTCAAGTTATAGGAGTCTGTGTCGCTAAATGTTTAGTCAAGTTATGGAGTCTGTGTCGCTAAATGTTTACGTCAAGTTATAGGAGTCTGTGTCGCTAAATGTTTACGTCAAGTTATAGGAGTCTGTGTGCTAAATGTTTACGTCAAGTTATAGGGAGTCTGTGTGCTAAATGTTTACGTCAAGTTATGGAGTCTGTGTCGCTAAATGTTTACGTCAAGTTATGGAGTCTGTGTCGCTAAATGTTTACGTCAGAGTTATGAAGGAGTCTGTGTGCTAAATGTTTACGTCAAGTTATAGGAGTCTGTGTCGCTAAATGTTTACGTCAAGTTATAGGAGTCTGTGTCGCTAAATGTTTACGTCAAGTTATAGGAGTCTGTGTCGCTAAATGTTTACGTCAAGTTATAGGAGTCTGTGTCGCTAAATGTTTACCTCAAGTTATAGGAGTCTGTGTCGCTAAATGTTTACGTCAAGTTAGAGGAGTCTGTGTCGCTAAATGTTTACGTCAAGTTATAGGAGTCATGATGTCGCTAAATGTTTACGTCAAGTTATTGGAGTCTGTGTCGCTAAATGTTTACGTCAAGTTATAGAGTCTGTGTGCTAAATGTTTACGTCAAGTTATAGGAGTCTGTGTGGCTAAATGTTTACGTCAAGTTATAGGAGTCTGTTCGCTAAATGTTTACGTCAAGTTATGGAGTCTGTGTGCTAAATGTTTACGTCAAGTTATTGGAGTCTGTGTCGCTAAATGTTTACGTCAAGTTATAGGAGTCTGTGTCGCTAAATGTTTACGTCAAGTTATTGGAGTCTGTGTCGCTAAATGTTTACGTCAAGTTATAGGAGTCTGTGTCGCTAAATGTTTACGTCAAGTTATAGGAGTCTGTTCGCTAAATGTTTACGTCAAGTTATAGGAGTCTGTTCGCTAAATGTTTACGTCAAGTTATAGGAGCTCTGTTCGTGCTAGTAAATGTTTACGTCAAGTTATAGGAGTCTGTGTAGCTAAATGTTTACGTCAAGTTATTGGAGTCTGTGTCGCTAAATGTTTACGTCAAGTTATTGGAGTCTGTGTCGCTAAATGTTTACGTCAAGTTATAGGAGTCTGTGTTGCTAAATGTTTACGTCAAGTTATAGGAGTCTGTGTCGCTAAATGTTTACGTCAAGTTATAGGAGTCTGTGTCGCTAAATGTTTACTTCAAGTTATAGGAGTCTGTGATCAGCTAAATGTTTACGTCAAGTTATAGGAGTCTGTGTCGCTAATTGGTTACGTCAAGTTATAGGAGTCTGTGTCGCTAAATGTTTACGTCAAGTTATGGGAGTCTGTGTCGCTAAATGTTTACGTCAAGTTATATGAGTCTGTGTGCTAAATGTTTACGTCAAGTTATAGGAGTCTGTGTCGCTAAATGTTTACGTCAAGTTATAGAGTCTGTGTGCGCTAAATGTTTACGTCAAGTTATAGGAGTCTGTGTCGCTAAATGTTTACGTCAAGTTATAGGAGTCTGTGTTGCTAAATGTTTACGTCAAGTTATAGGAGTCTGTGTCGCTAAATGTTTACGTCAAGTTATAGGAGTCTGTGTAGCTAAATGTTTACGTCAAGTTATTGGAGTCTGTGTCGCTAAATGTTTACGTCAAGTTATAGGAGTCTGTGTAGCTAAATGTTTACGTCAAGTTATTGGAGTCTGTGTCGCTAAATGTTTACGTCAAGTTATTGGAGTCTGTGTCGCTAAATGTTTACGTCAAGTTATAGGAGTCTGTGTCGCTAAATGTTTACGTCAAGTTATAGGAGTCTGTGTCGCTAAATGTTTACGTCAAGTTATAGGAGTCTGTGTCGCTAAATGTTTACGTCAAGTTATATGAGTCTGTGTCGCTAAATGTTTACGTCAAGTTATAGGAGTCTGTGTCGCTAAATGTTTACGTCAAGTTATAGGAGTCTGTGTAGCTAAATGTTTACGTCAAGTTATAGGAGTCTGTGTCGCTAAATGTTTACGTCAAGTTATTGGAGTCTGTGTCGCTAAATGTTTACGTCAAGTTATAGGAGTCTGTGTCGCTAAATGTTTACGTCAAGTTAGAGGAGTCTGTGTCGCTAAATGTTTACGTCAAGTTATAGGAGTCTGTGTCGCTAAATGTTTACGTCAAGTTATAGGAGTCTGTGTCGCTAAATGTTTACGTCAAGTTATGAGAGTCTGTGTCGCTAAATGTTTACGTCAAGTTATAGGAGTCTGTGTCGCTAAATGTTTACGTCAAGTTATAGGAGTCTGTGTCGCTAAATGTTTACGTCAAGTTATAGGAGTCTGTGTCTCTAAATGTTTACGTCAAGTTATAGGTGTCTGTGTCGCTAAATGTTTACGTCAAGTTATAGGAGTCTGTGTCGCTAAATGTTTACGTCAAGTTATAGGAGTCTGTGTTGCTAAATGTTTACGTCAAGTTATAGGAGTCTGTGTCGCTAAATGTTTACGTCAAGTTATAGGAGTCTGTGTCGCTAAATGTTTACGTCAAGTTATGGAGTCTGTGTGCTAAATGTTTACGTCAAGTTATGGAGTCTGTGTGCTAAATGTTTACGTCAAGTTATAGAGTCTGTGTCCTAAATGTTTACGTCAAGTTATAGGAGTCTGTGTCGCTAAATGTTTACTCAAGTTATGGAGTCTGTGTCGCTAAATGTTTACGTCAAGTTATAGGAGTCTGTGTCGCTAAATGTTTACGTCAAGTTATAGGAGTCTGTGTCGCTAAATGTTTACGTCAAGTTATAGGAGTCTGTGTCGCTAAATGTTTACGTCAAGTTATAGGAGTCTGTGTTGCTAAATGTTTACGTCAAGTTATGGAGTCTGTGTGCTAAATGTTTACGTCAAGTTATAGGAGTCTGTGTCGCTAAATGTTTACGTCAAGTTATAGGAGTCTGTGTCGCTAAATGTTTACGTCAAGTTATTGGAGTCTGTGTGGCTAAATGTTTACGTCAAGTTATAGGAGTCTGTGTTGCTAAATGTTTACGTCAAGTTATAGGAGTCTGTGTCGCTAAATGTTTACGTCAAGTTATAGGAGTCTGTGTCGTTAAATGTTTACGTCAAGTTATTGGAGTCTGTGTCGTTAAATGTTTACGTCAAGTTATGAGAGTCTGTGTCGTTAAATGTTTACGTCAAGTTATGGAGTCTGTGTCGTTAAATGTTTACGTTCGTGTATGGAGTCTGTGTCGTTAAATGTTTACGTTCGTGCTATGAGGAGTCTGTGTCGTTAAATGTTTACGTTCGTGCTATAGGAGTCTGTGTCGCTAAATGTTTACGTCAAGTTATAGGAGTCTGTGTCGCTAAATGTTTACGTCAAGTTATAGGAGTCTGTGTTGCTAAATGTTTACGTCAAGTTATCGGAGTCTGTGTCGCTAAATGTTTACGTCAAGTTATAGGAGTCTGTGTCGCTAAATGTTTACGTCAAGTTATAGGAGTCTGTGTCGCTAAATGTTTACGTCAAGTTATAGGAGTCTGTGTGGCTAAATGTTTACGTCAAGTTATAGGAGTCTGTGTCGCTAAATGTTTACTTCAAGTTATATGAGTCTGTGTCGCTAAATGTTTACGTCAAGTTATTGGAGTCTGTGTCGTTAAATGTTTACGTCAAGTTATGAGAGTCTGTGTCGTTAAATGTTTACGTCAAGTTATTGGAGTCTGTGTCGTTAAATGTTTACGTTCGTGCTATGGGAGTCTGTGTCGTTAAATGTTTACGTTCGTGCTATAGGAGTCTGTGTCGCTAAATGTTTACGTCAAGTTATAGGAGTCTGTGTCGATAAATGTTTACGTCAAGTTATCGGAGTCTGTGTCGCTAAATGTTTACGTCAAGTTATAGGAGTCTGTGTCGCTAAATGTTTACGTCAAGTTATAGGAGTCTGTGTCGCTAAATGTTTACGTCAAGTTATAGGAGTCTGTGTCGCTAAATGTTTACGTCAAGTTATGGGAGTCTGTGTGGCTAAATGTTTACGTCAAGTTATAGGAGTCTGTGTCGCTAAATGTTTACTTCAAGTTATAGGAGTCTGTGTCGCTAAATGTTTACGTCAAGTTATAGGAGTCTGTGTCGCTAAATGTTTACGTCAAGTTATAGGAGTCTGTGTGGCTAAATGTTTACGTCAAGTTATGGGAGTCTGTGTCGTTAAATGTTTACGTCAAGTTATGAGAGTCTGTGTCGTTAAATGTTTACGTCAAGTTATGAGAGTCTGTGTCGTTAAATGTTTACGTCAAGTTATTGGAGTCTGTGTCGTTAAATGTTTACGTTCGTGCTATGGGAGTCTGTGTCGTTAAATGTTTACGTTCGTGCTATAGGAGTCTGTGTCGTTAAATGTTTACGTTCGTGCTATAGGAGTCTGTGTCGCTAAATGTTTACGTCAAGTTATAGGAGTCTGTGTCGCTAAATGTTTACGTCAAGTTATGGGAGTCTGTGTTGCTAAATGTTTACGTCAAGTTATCGGAGTCTGTGTCGCTAAATGTTTACGTCAAGTTATAGGAGTCTGTGTCGCTAAATGTTTACGTCAAGTTATAGGAGTCTGTGTCGCTAAATGTTTACGTCAAGTTATGGGAGTCTGTGTGGCTAAATGTTTACGTCAAGTTATAGGAGTCTGTGTCGCTAAATGTTTACTTCAAGTTATAGGAGTCTGTGTCGCTAAATGTTTACGTCAAGTTATGGGAGTCTGTGTCGTTAAATGTTTACGTCAAGTTATGAGAGTCTGTGTCGTTAAATGGTTACGTCAAGTTATGGGAGTCTGTGTCGTTAAATGTTTACGTTCGTGCTATGGAGTCTGTGTCGTTAAATGTTTACGTTCGTGCTATGGGAGTCTGTGTCGTTAAATGTTTACGTTCGTGCTATAGGAGTCTGTGTCGCTAAATGTTTACGTCAAGTTATAGGAGTCTGTGTCGCTAAATGTTTACGTCAAGTTATCGGAGTCTGTGTCGCTAAATGTTTACGTCAAGTTATGAGAGTCTGTGTCGCTAAATGTTTACGTCAAGTTATAGGAGTCTGTGTCGCTAAATGTTTACGTCAAGTTATTGGAGTCTGTGTGGCTAAATGTTTACGTCAAGTTATAGGAGTCTGTGTCGCTAAATGTTTACTTCAAGTTATAGGAGTCTGTGTCGCTAAATGTTTACGTCAAGTTATAGGAGTCTGTGTCGCTAAATGTTTACGTCAAGTTATGGGAGTCTGTGTGGCTAAATGTTTACGTCAAGTTATGGGAGTCTGTGTCGTTAAATGTTTACGTCAAGTTATGAGAGTCTGTGTCGTTAAATGTTTACGTCAAGTTATTGGAGTCTGTGTCGTTAAATGTTTACGTTCGTGCTATGGGAGTCTGTGTCGTTAAATGTTTACGTTCGTGCTATAGGAGTCTGTGTCGCTAAATGTTTACTTCAAGTTATGGGAGTCTGTGTGGCTAAATGTTTACGTCAAGTTATAGGAGTCTGTGTCGCTAAATGTTTACGTTCGTGCGTTTCATTCCTTAGGTTGTGAGTTCCAATCCTGACTGAGACATTCTTTTCAGAGATCCTTTTTTCAAAGACCGCTAGGAATGTTGCCGATTCTGCGGAGTTCGTGCTGTGTGCAATATCCTCAGCAGGTGGTGTGCCATTTCTGCGACAAGGGACCGAGCAAAACGGGTGGAGTAAAACCCGGTGCAAGGAAGTCAGTCCTTCGACTTTAAAACCCTTGAGCAAAGTTGAGATTGGCATTCCCTAATTCTCACACTAGTCACTGTCAGCAACTAGATGCTGAACATTGTGTAGATCATTATTAGAAGTACAACTAAAGCATGACGTCAACATTCATTCTATTTCCGTCAACAACAACAACAATCTCTGATGTATTCTTGGAAAGTTGGAAATAAAGATTGAAGTCGTAATAAATTAAACTCTGATAACAGATCTACGAAACGTTGAAGAAAATACAAAGACAAATGAAAATAAAAACTCTAACGGCTTTAGAATGATTTCTCCAACGTTGACAGATAAACCATCAAAAGTGGCTTTTCTCCCAAGAGTCTGTCGAAAGTTAAATGAAAGTTTCATTGCAAATAGCTTCAAAGTACGATATGAAAGCATTAATTTCTAGCGGCCGAGACACGCAGCTTTCAAGACTGGGTAATTTCATCTCAACTCGAAATTGTGTACTAGTGGTTTCTTTACATGCATTTCAAATACTTTTCAACTGATGTTTCCTGTGGACGTTGGGAGAAATCATGGAGGAATCATTATGTTTTGTAGTCAGAAAATGAATTGAAGGGGAAACAAGAATGACATATAAATACAATTTCAAGCCGAGATAATAAAAAGTAAAAATATTGCTTGCAGCCGGGACCAGGTACGAAACTAGCAAGAACTCTTCTTTTATTTCACATCGTAGATAGACGGCTTTTGTATTTGATTCTTTGTTGTCAAGTGACAAATGCTTTTCTGGCAATTACACATGGCTATACCGGAAGTTGGCAAAGCTGCCCACCCTGTGACGTTTGACAGTGAACGGAATGAATGCCTGCGAATTATGGTTTGAGATAGAATCCAGCAAATCAAGGCATTGTCAGGGATGAAAAGTCTGCCATTCATTTCAATATCGATGGCATTATTTGAAAAACTGGTTCTGTCAATATAACTTGAAATATCTATGCGCCAGTTGGGTTATCAAGAACATTTCATGTTCCCATCTTACATACATTTCATGTTCTTATCTTACATACATTTCATGTTTCCATCTTACATACATTTCATGTTCTTATCTTACATACATTTCATGTTCTCATCTTACATACATTTCATATTCTTATCTTACATACATTTCATGTTCTTATCTTACATACATTTCATGTTCTTATCTTACATACATTTCATGTTTCCATCTTACATACATTTCATGTTCTCATCTAACATACATTTCATATTCTTATCTTACATACATTTCATGTTCTCATCTTACATACATTTCATGTTCTTATCTTACATACATTTCATGTTCTCATCTTACATACATTTCATGTTCTCATCTTACATACATTTCATGTTCTCATCTTACATACATTTCATGTTCTCATCTTACATACATTTCATGTTCTCATCTTACATACATTTCATGTTCTCATCTTACATACATTTCATGTTCTCATCTTACATACATTTCATGTTCTTATCTTACATACATTTCATGTTCTCATCTTACATACATTTCATGTTCTTATCTTACATACATTTCATGTTCTTATCTTACATACACTTCATGTTCTTATCTTACATACATTTCATGTTCTTATCTTACATACATTTCATGTTCTTATCTTACATACATTTCATGTTCTCATCTTACATACATTTCATGTTCTTATCTTACATACATTTCATGTTCTATCCCATTCATTTTCATCACATTTTCATTTCTTATCTTACATACATTTCATGTTCTCATCTTACATACATTTCATGTTCCCATCTTACATACATTTCATGTTCTCATCTTACATACATTTCATGTTCTTATCTTACATACATTTCATGTTCTCATCTTACATACATTTCATGTTCTTATCTTAATACATTTCATATTCTATCTTACATACATTTCATGTTCTCATCTTACATACATTTCATGTTCTCATCTTACATACATTTCATATTCTTATCTTACATACATTTCATGTTCCATTAATCTTTCATGTCTTATCTTACTACTTTCATGTTCTCATCTTACATACATTTCATGTTCTTATCTTACATACATTTCATGTTCTTATCTTACATTTCATTTCATGATTCTCTCATCTTACATACATTTCATGTTCTCATCTTTACATTTCATGTTCTCATCTACATACATTTATTCCATCTAATACATTTCATGTTCTTCATCTTACATACATTTCATGTTCATCTACTACATTTCATGTTCTCATCTTACCTTACATTTCATGTTCTCATCTTACATACATTTCTTATTTTCATTTCATCTTATCTTACATTTCATGTTCTCATCTTACATACATTTCATAGTTCTTATCTTAATACATTTTCATGTTTCTTATCTTACATACATTTCATATTCTTATCTTACATACATTTCATGTTCTCATCTTACATACATTTCATGTTCTTATCTTACATACATTTCATATTCTTATCTTACATACATTTCATGTTCCCATCTTACATACATTTCATGTTCTCATCTTACATACATTTCATGTTCTCATCTTACATACATTTCATATTCTTATCTTACATACATTTCATGTTTCCATCTTACATACATTTCATGTTCTTATCTTACATACATTTCATGTTCTCATCTTCATACATTTCTATTTCTTATCTTAATACATTTCATGTTCTATCTTTCATCATTACTTACATACATTTCATGTTCTCATCTTACATACATTTCTATCTTATTTACTCTTATTCTTACTTACATTTCATGTTCTATCTTACATACATTTCATGTTCTTATCTTTACATACATTTCATGTTCTTATCTTACATACATTTCATGTTCTTATCTTACATATTCATTTCATACATTACTTTATTTGCTTATACATTCATGTTCTCATCTTACATACATTTCATGTTCTATCTTAATATTCATTTCTCATCTCTTTCATCTTCCATACATTTCATGTTCTCATCTTACATACATTTCATGTTCTCATCTTACATACATTTCATGTTCTCATCTTACATACATTTCATGTTCTTATCTTTCTATCATCACTATTTCATGTTCTCATCTTACATACATTTCATGTTCTCATCTTACATACATTTCATTTTCTCATCTTACATACATTTCATGTTCTTATCTTACATACATATCTAATCATTTCATTTCTTATCTTACATACATTTCATGTTTCCATCTTACATACATTTCATGTTCTTATCTTACATACATTTCATATTCTCATCTTACATACATTTCATGTTTCCATCTTACATACATTTCATGTTCTTATCTTACATACATTTCAAGTTCTTATCTTACATACATTTCATGTTCTCATCTTACATACATTTCATGTTCTTATCTTACATACATTTCATGTTCTTATCTTACATACATTTCATGTTCTCATCTTACATACATTTCATATTCTTATCTTACATACATTTCATGTTCTTATCTTACATACATTTCATGTTCCCATCTTACATACATTTCATGTTCTTATCTTACATACATTTCATGTTCTCATCTTACATACATTTCATGTTCTCATCTTACATACATTTCATGTTCTCATCTTACATACATTTCATATTCTCATCTTACATACATTTCATGTTCTTATCTTACATACATTTCATGTTCTTATCTTACTACATTTCATGTTCCCATCTTACATACATTTCATTTCTCATCTACATACATTTCATGTTCTTATCTTACATACATTTCATGTTCCCATCTTACATACATTTCATGTTTCCATCTTACATACATTTCATGTTCTTATCTTACATACATTTCATGTTCTCATCTTACATACATTTCATGTTCTTATCTTACATACATTTCATGTTCTTATCTTACATACATTTCATGTTCTCATCTTACATACATTTCATGTTCTCATCTTACATACATTTCATATTCTTATCTTACATACATTTCATGTTCTTATCTTACATACATTTCATGTTCTTATCTTACATACATTTCATGTTCCCATCTTACATACATTTCATGTTCTCATCTTACATACATTTCATGTTCTCATCTTACATACATTTCATTTCTCTCATCTTTCATACATTTCTACATTCTTCATCTTACATACATTTCATGTTCTCATCTTACATACATTTCATGTTCTTATCTTACATACATTTCATGTTCTTATCTAACATACATTTCATGTTCTATCTTACATACATTTCATTTCCCATCTTACATACATTTCTGTTCTTATCTTACATACATTTCATGTTCTCATCTTACATACATTTCATGTTCTCATCTTACATACATTTCATTTTCCCATCTTACATACATTTCATGTTCTTATCTTACATACATTTCATATTCTTATCTTACATACATTTCATGTTTCCATCTTACATACATTTCATGTTCTCATCTTACATACATTTCATATTCTTATCTTACATACATTTCATGTTTCCATCTTACATACATTTCATGTTTCCATCTTACATACATTTCATGTTCTTATCTTACATACATTTCATATTCTCATCTTACATACATTTCATGTTCTTATCTTACATACATTTCATGTTCTCATCTTACATACATTTCATGTTCTTATCTTACATACATTTCATGTTCTCATCTTACATACATTTCATGTTCTTATCTTATACATTTCATTTCTTATCTTACATACATTTCATGTTCCCATCTTACATACATTTCATGTTCTTATCTTACATACATTTCATGATTCTTATCTATACATTACATTTCATAGTTTCTGTATCTTACATACATTTCATTTTATCTTAATAATTCATGTTCTTATCTTAAATACATTTCATGTTCTCATCTTACATACATTTCATATTCTTATCTTACATACATTTCATGTTCTTATCTTTACATTTCATTTACATACATTTCATGTTCTCATCTTACATACATTTCATGTTCTCTATCTTTACATACATTTCATGTTCTTATCTTACATACATTTCATGTTCTCATCTTACATACATTTCATGTTCTTATCTTACATACATTTCATGTTCTCATCTTACATACATTTCATTTTCTCATCTTACATACATTTCATGTTCTTATCTTACATACATTTCATGTTCTTATCTTACATACATTTCATGTTCTCATCTTACATACATTTCATGTTCTTATCTTACATACATTTCATGTTCTTATCTTACATACATTTCATGTTTCCATCTTACATACATTTCATGTTCTCATCTTACATACATTTCATATTCTTATCTTACATACATTTCATGTTCTTATCTTACATACATTTCATGTTCTCATCTTACATACATTTCATGTTCTTATCTTACATACATTTCATGTTCTCATCTTACATACATTTCATGTTCTTATCTTACATACATTTCATGTTCTTATCTTACATACATTCATGTTCCATCTTTACATACATTTCATGTTCTCATCTTACATACATTTCATGTTCTTATCTTACATACATTTCATGTTTCCATCTTACATACATTTCATGTTCTTATCTTACATACATTTCATGTTCTTATCTTACATACATTTCATGTTCTCCATCATTTTTTACATACATTTCATGTTCTTATCTTACATACATTTCATGTTTCTATCTTACATACATTTCATGTTCTTATCTTACATACATTTCATGTTCTTATCTTATACATTTCATGTTCTATTTACATACATTTCATATTCTTATCTTACATACATTTCATGTTCTTATCTTACATACATTTCATGTTCCCATCTTACATACATTTCATGTTCTCATCTTACATACATTTCATGTTCTTATCTTACATACATTTCATGTTCCTCTTACATACATTTCATGTTCTTATCTTACATACATTTCATGTTCCCATCTTACATACATTTCATGTTTCTTATTTCATTTCTTATAACATTTCATGTTCTCTTCACATCTTTCATACATACATTTCATGTTCTATCACATACATTTCATTTCTTATCTTATACATTTCATGTTCCTATCTTACATACATTTCATGTTCTCATCTTACATACATTTCATATTCTATCTTACATACATTTCATGTTCTTATCTTTACATTTCATTTCCATCTTACATTTCATGTTCTCATCTTACTACATTTCATGTTCCATACTACTACATTTCATGTTCTTATCTTCATATTTGTTCTCATCTTACATACATTTCATGTTCTTATCTTATACTACATTTCATGTTTCTCATCTTACATACACTTCATGTTCTCATCTTACATACATTTCATGTTCTTATCTTTACATTTTCATGTTCTTATCTTACATACATTTCATGTTCTTATCTTGCTACATTTCATGTTCTTATCTTACATACATTTCATGTTCTTATCTTACATACATTTCATGTTCTCATATCTTATTCATTACATTTCATGTTTCTCATCTTACATACATTTCATGTTCTCATCTTACATACATTTCATGTTCCTCATCTTACTACATTTCATGTTCTCATCTTACATACATTTCATGTTCCCATCTTACATACATTTCATAGTTCTTATCTTATACATTTCATGTTTCTCATCTTACATACATTTCATTTTCTCATCTTACATACATTTCATGTTCCCATCTTACATACATTTCATGTTCTCATCTTACATACATTTCATGTTCCCATCTTACATACATTTCATGTTCTTATCTTACATACATTTCATGTTCCCATCTTACATACATTTCATATTCTTATCTTACATACATTTCATATTCTCATCTTACATACATTTCATTTCTTATCTTATCTTTACATTTCATGTTCTCATCTTACATACATTTCATGTTCCCATCTAACATACATTTCATGTTCTTATCTTACATACATTTCATGTTCTCATCTTACATACATTTTATTTCTTATCTTACATACATTTCATTTCTTATCTTACATACATTTCTATTTCTTATCTACATACATTTCATGTTCTCATCTTACATACATTTCATATTCTCATCTTACATACATTTCATGTTCTTATCTTACATACATTTCATGTTCCCATCTTACATACATTTCATGTTCTTATCTTGCATACATTTCATGTTCCATCTTACATACATTCATCTTATCTTATACATTTCATGTTCTCATCTTACATACATTTCATGTTCTCATCTTACATACATTTCATGTTCTCATCTACATACATTTCAATTTCTCATCTTACATACATTTCATTTTCTCATCTTCATACATTTCATGTTCTCATCTTACATACATTTCATGTTCTCATCTAACATACATTTCATATTCTTATCTTACATACATTTCATGTTCCCATCTTACATACATTTCATGTTCTCATCTTACATACATTTCATGTTCTCATCTTACATACATTTCATGTTCTTATCTTACATACATTTCATGTTCCCATCTTACATACATTTCATTTTCTTATCTTACATACATTTCATGTTCTCATCTTACATACATTCATGTTCTTATCTTACATACATTTCATGTTCTTATCTTACATACATTTCATGTTCTTATCTTACATACATTTCATGTTCTTATCTTACATACATTTCATATTCTTATCTTACATACATTTCATGTTTCCATCTTACATACATTTCATGTTCTTATCTTACATACATTTCATGTTCTCATCTTACATACATTTCATATTCCCATCTTACATACATTTCATGTTCCATCTTATACATTTCATGTTCTTATCTTACATACATTTCATGTTCTCATCTTACATACATTTCATGTTCTTATCTTACATACATTTCATGTTCTTATCTTACATACATTTCATGTTTCCATCTTACATACATTTCATGTTCTCATCTTACATACATTTCATGTTCTTATCTTACATACATTTCATGTTCCCATCTTACATACATTTCTATTTCTCATCTTACATACATTTCAAGTTCTTATCTTACATACATTTCATGTTCTTATCTTACATACATTTCATGTTCTTATCTTACCTACATTTCATGTTCTTATCTTACATACATTTCATGTTCTTATCTTACATACATTTCATATTCTTATCTTACATACATTTCATGTTCTCATCTTACATACATTTCATGTTCTCATCTTACATACATTTCATGTTCTCATCTTACATACATTTCATATTCTCATCTTACATACATTTCATGTTCCCATCTTACATACATTTCATATTCTTATCTTACATACATTTCATGTTCTCATCTTACATACATTTCATATTCTTATCTTACATACATTTCATATTCTCATCTTACATACATTTCATGTTCTCATCTTACATACATTTCATATTCTCATCTTACATACATTTCATTTCTCATCTTACATTCATTCATTTCCCATCTTAACATACATTTCATATTCTTATCTTACATACATTTCATGTTTTCCCATCTTACATACATTTCATTTCTTATCTTACATACATTTCATTTCTCTCATCTTACATACATTTCATATTCTTCATCTACATACATTTCATGTTCTCATCTTACATACATTTCATGTTCTCATCTTATATACATTTATGTTCTCATCTTACATCATTTCATCATTTCTTATCTTACATACATTTCATGTTCTTATCTTACATACATTTCATGTTCTTCATCTTACATACATTTCATGTTCATCTTACACTTACATTTCATATTCTTATCTTCATAATTTCATTTCTTCATCTTACATACATTTCATGTTCATCATCTTACATTTTCATGTTCTCTATCTTACATTCATTTTCTCATCTTACATACATTTCATGTTCTCATACATTTCATCATCTGCATTTCATGTTCTCATCTAACATACATTTCACATTCTTATCTTACATACATTTCATTTCTCATCTTACATCATTTCATTTCTCCATCTTACATACATTTCATGTTCTCATCTAACATACATTTCATGTTCTTATCTTACATACATTTCATGTTCCCATCTTACATACATTTCATGTTTCCATCTTACATACATTTCATGTTCTCATCTTACATACATTTCATGTTCTTATCTTACATACATTTCATATTCCCATCTTACATACATTTCATGTTCTTATCTTACATACATTTCAAGTTCTTATCTTACATACACTTCATGTTCTTATCTTACCTACATTTCATGTTCTTATCTTACATACATTTCATGTTCTTATCTTACATACATTTCATGTTCTTATCTTACATACATTTCATATTCTTATCTTACATACATTTCATGTTCCCATCTTACATACATTTCATTTTCTTATCTTACATACATTTCATGTTCTCATCTTACATACATTTCATATTCCCATCTTACATACATTTCATATTCCCATCTTACATACATTTCATGTTCTTATCTTACATACATTTCATGTTCTTATCTTACATACTTTTCATGTTCTTATCTTACATACATTTCATGTTCTTATCTAACATACATTTCATGTTCCCATCTTACATACATTTCATGTTCTCATCTTACATACATTTCATATTCTTATCTTACATACATTTCATGTTCTTATCTTACATACATTTCATGTTTCCATCTTACATACATTTCATGTTCTTATCTTACATACATTTCATGTTCTCATCTTACATACATTTCATATTCTTATCTTACATACATTTCATGTTCTTATCTTACATACATTTCATGTTCCCATCTTACATACATTTCATGTTCTCATCTAACATACATTTCATATTCTTATCTTACTCATTTCATGTTCCATCTTACATACATTTCATGTTCTTATCTTACATACATTTCATGTTCTTATCTTACCTACATTTCATGTTCTTATCTTACATACATTTCATGTTCTTATCTTACATACATTTCATGTTCTCATCTAATTCTACATTTCATATTCTTATCTTACATACATTTCATGTTCTTATCTTACATACATTTCATGTTCCCATCTTACATACATTTCATATTCCCATCTTACATACATTTCATGTTCTTATCTTACATACATTTCATGTTCTCATCTTACATACATTTCATGTTCTCATCTTACATACATTTCATGTTCCCATCTTACATACATTTCATGTTCTTATCTTACATACATTTCATGTTCTCATCTTACATACATTTCATGTTCTCATCTTACATACATTTCATGTTCTCATCTTACATACATTTCATGTTCTTATCTTACATACTTTCATGTTCCATCTTACATACATTTCATGTTCCCATCTTACATACATTTCATGTTCTTATCTTACATACATTTCATGTTCTTATCTTACATACATTTCATGTTCTTATCTTACATACATTTCATGTTCTCATCTTACATACATTTCATGTTCTTATCTAACATACATTTCATGTTCTCATCTTACATACATTTCATGTTCTTATCTTACATACATTTCATGTTCTTATCTTACATACATTTCATGTTCCCATCTTACATACATTTCATGTTTCCATCTTACATACATTTCATGTTCTTATCTTACATACATTTCATGTTCTTATCTTACATACATTTCATGTTCTCATCTTACATACATTTCATGTTCTTATCTTACATACATTTCATATTCTTATATTACATACATTTCATGTTCTTATCTTACATACATTTCATGTTCTCATCTTACATACATTTCATGTTCTTATCTAACATACATTTCATGTTCTCATCTTACATACATTTCATGTTCTTATCTTACATACATTTCATGTTCTTATCTTACATACATTTCATGTTCTCATCTTACATACATTTCATATTCCCCATCTTACTACATTTCATGTTCCCATCTTACATACATTTCATGTTCTTATCTTACATACATTTCATATTCTCATCTTACATACATTTCATGTTCTTATCTTACATACATTTCATGTTCTTATCTTACATACATTTCATATTCCCATCTTACATACATTTCATGTTCTCATCTTACATACATTTCATATTCTTATCTTACATACATTTCATGTTCTTATCTTACATACATTTCATGTTTCCATCTTACATACATTTCATGTTCTTATCTTACATACATTTCATGTTCTCATCTTACATACATTTCATATTCTTATCTTACATACATTTCATGTTCTTATCTTACATACATTTCATGTTCCCATCTTACATACATTTCATGTTCTCATCTAACATACATTTCATATTCTTATCTTACATACATTTCATGTTTCATCTTACATACATTTCATTTCTTATCTACATACATTTCATGTTCCCATCTTACATACATTTCATGTTCTCATCTTACATACATTTCATATTCTTATCTTACATACATTTCATGTTCTTATCTTACATACTTTTCATGTTCTTATCTTACATACATTTCATGTTCTCATCTAACATACATTTCATATTCTTATCTTACATACATTTCATGTTCTTATCTTACATACATTTCATGTTCCCATCTTACATACATTTCATATTCCCATCTTACATACATTTCATGTTCTTATCTTACATACATTTCATGTTCTCATCTTACATACATTTCATGTTCTCATCTTACATACATTTCATGTTCCCATCTTACATACATTTCATGTTCTTATCTTACATACATTTCATGTTCTCATCTTACATACATTTCATGTTCCCATCTTACATACATTTCATGTTCCCATCTTACATACATTTCATGTTCTTATCTTACATACATTTCATGTTCTTATCTTACATACATTTCATGTTCTTATCTTACATACATTTCATGTTCTCATCTTACATACATTTCATGTTCTCATCTTACATACATTTCATGTTCTCATCTTACATACATTTCATGTTCTCATCTTACATACATTTCACATTCTTATCTTACATACATTTCATGTTCTCATCTTACATACATTTCATATTCTCATCTTACATACATTTCATGTTCTCATCTAACATACATTTCATGTTCTTATCTTACATACATTTCATGTTCCCATCTTACATACATTTCATGTTTCCATCTTACATACATTTCATGTTCTCATCTTACATACATTTCATGTTCTTATCTTACATACATTTCATGTTCCCATCTTACATACATTTCATGTTCTTATCTTACATACATTTCAAGTTCTTATCTACATACTTCATGTTCTTATCTTCATCATTTCATGTTCTTATCTTATACATTTCATGTTCTTATCTTACATACATTTCATGTTCTTATCTTACATACATTTCATATTCTTATCTTACATACATTTCATGTTCCCATCTTACATACATTTCATGTTCTTATCTTACATACATTTCATGTTCTCATCTTACATACATTTCATATTCCCATCTTACATACATTTCATGTTCCCATCTTCATACATTTCATGTTCTTATCTTACATACATTTCATGTTCTCATCTTACATACATTTCATGTTCTTATCTTACATACATTTCATGTTCTTATCTAACATACATTTCATGTTCCCATCTTACATACATTCATATTTCTCATCTTACATACATTTCATATTCTTATCTTACATACATTTCATGTTCTTATCTTACATACATTTCATGTTTCCATCTTCTACATTTCATGTTCTTATCTTAAATACATTTCATGTTCTCATCTTACATACATTTCATATTCTTATCTTACATACATTTCATGTTCTTATCTTACATACATTTCATGTTCCCATCTTACATACATTTCATGTTCTCATCTAACATACATTTCATATTCTTATCTTACATACATTTCATGTTTCCATCTTACATACATTTCATGTTCTTATCTTACATACATTTCATGTTCTCATCTTACATACATTTCATTTTCTCATCTTACATACATTTCATGTTCTTATCTTACATACATTTCATGTTCTTATCTTACATACATTTCATGTTCTTATCTTACATACATTTCATGTTCTCATCTAACATACATTTCATATTCTTATCTTACATACATTTCATGTTCTTATCTTACATACATTTCATGTTCCCATCTTACATACATTTCATATTCCCATCTTACATACATTTCATGTTCTTATCTTACATACATTTCATGTTCTCATCTTACATACATTTCATGTTCTCATCTTACATACATTTCATGTTCCCATCTTACATACATTTCATGTTCTTATCTTACATACATTTCATATTCTCATCTTACATACATTTCATGTTCTCATCTTACATACATTTCATTTTCTCATCTTACATACATTTCATGTTCTTATCTTACATACATTTCATGTTCCCATCTTACATACATTTCATGTTCCCATCTTACATACATTTCATGTTCTTATCTTACATACATTTCATGTTCTTATCTTACATACATTTCATGTTCTTATCTTACATACATTTCATGTTCTCATCTTACATACATTTCATGTTCTTATCTAACATACATTTCATGTTCTCATCTTACATACATTTCATGTTCTTATCTTACATACATTTCATGTTCTTATCTTACATACATTTCATGTTCCCATCTTACATACATTTCATGTTTCCATCTTACATACATTTCATGTTCTTATCTTACATACATTTCATGTTCTTATCTTACATACATTTCATGTTCTCATCTTACATACATTTCATGTTCTTATCTTACATACATTTCATATTCTTATATTACATACATTTCATGTTCTTATCTTACATACATTTCATGTTCTCATCTTACATACATTTCATGTTCTTATCTAACTATACATTTTCATGTTCTCATCTTACATACATTTCATGTTCTTATCTTACATACATTTCATGTTCTTATCTTACATACATTTCATGTTCTCATCTTACATACATTTCATATTCCCATCTTACATACATTTCATGTTCCCATCTTACATACATTTCATGTTCTTATCTTACATACATTTCATGTTCTCATCTTACATACATTTCATGTTCTTATCTTAAATACATTTCATGTTCTTATCTAACATACATTTCATGTTCCCATCTTACATACATTTCATGTTCTCATCTTACATACATTTCATATTCTTATCTTACATACATTTCATGTTCTTATCTTACATACATTTCATGTTTCCATCTTACATACATTTCATGTTCTTATCTTACATACATTTCATGTTCCCATCTTACATACATTTCATGTTCTCATCTTACATACATTTCATGTTCTTATCTTACATACATTTCATGTTCTTATCTTACATACATTTCATGTTCTTATCTTACATACATTTCATGTTCTCATCTAACATACATTTCATATTCTTATCTTACATACATTTCATGTTCTTATCTTACATACATTTCATGTTCCCATCTTACATACATTTCATATTCCCATCTTACATACATTTCATGTTCTTATCTTACATACATTTCATGTTCTCATCTTACATACATTTCATTTTCTCATCTTACATACATTTCATGTTCCCATCTTACATACATTTCATGTTCTTATCTTACATACATTTCATGTTCTCATCTTACATACATTTCATGTTCTCATCTTACATACATTTCATGTTCTCATCTTACATACATTTCATGTTCTTATCTTACATACATTTCATGTTCCCATCTTACATACATTTCATGTTCCCATCTTACATACATTTCATGTTCTTATCTTACATACATTTCATGTTCTTATCTTACATACATTTCATGTTCCCATCTTACATACATTTCATATTCCCATCTTACATACATTTCATGTTCTTATCTTACATACATTTCATGTTCTCATCTTACATACATTTCATGTTCTCATCTTACATACATTTCATGTTCCCATCTTACATACATTTCATGTTCTTATCTTACATACATTTCATGTTCTCATCTTACATACATTTCATGTTCTCATCTTACATACATTTCATGTTCTCATCTTACATACATTTCATGTTCTTATCTTACATACATTTCATGTTCCCATCTTACATACATTTCATGTTCCCATCTTACATACATTTCATGTTCTTATCTTACATACATTTCATGTTCTTATCTTACATACATTTCATGTTCTTATCTTACATACATTTCATGTTCTCATCTTACATACATTTCATGTTCTTATCTAACATACATTTCATGTTCTCATCTTACATACATTTCATGTTCTTATCTTACATACATTTCATGTTCTTATCTTACATACATTTCATGTTCCCATCTTACATACATTTCATGTTTCCATCTTACATACATTTCATATTCTTATCTTACTACATTTCATGTTCTTATCTTACATACATTTCATGTTCTCATCTTACATACATTTCATGTTCTTATCTTATACATTTCATATTCTTATATTACATACATTTCATATTTCTTATCTTACATACATTTCATGTTTCTCATCTTACATACATTTCATGTTCTTATCTAACATACATTTCATGTTCTCATCTTACATACATTTCATGTTCTTATCTTACATACATTTCATGTTCTTATCTTACATACATTTCATGTTCTCATCTTACATACATTTCATATTCCCATCTTACATACATTTCATGTTCCCATCTTACATACATTTCATGTTCTTATCTTACATACATTTCATGTTCTCATCTTACATACATTTCATGTTCTTATCTTACATACATTTCATGTTCTTATCTAACATACATTTCATGTTCCCATCTTACATACATTTCATGTTCTCATCTTACATACATTTCATATTCTTATCTTACATACATTTCATGTTCTTATCTTACATACATTTCATGTTTCCATCTTACATACATTTCATGTTCTTATCTTACATACATTTCATGTTCTCATCTTACATACATTTCATATTCTTATCTTGCTACATTTCATGTTCTTATCTTACATACATTTCATGTTTCCATCTTACATACATTTCATGTTCTCATCTAACATACATTTCATATTCTTATCTTACATACATTTCATGTTTCCATCTTACATACATTTCATGTTCTTATCTTACATACATTTCATGTTCCCATCTTACATACATTTCATGTTCTCATATTACATACATTTCATGTTCTTATCTTACATACATTTCATGTTCTTATCTTACATACTTTTCATGTTCTTATCTTACATACATTTCATGTTCTCATCTAACATACATTTCATATTCTTATCTTACATACATTTCATGTTCTTATCTTACATACATTTCATGTTCCCATCTTACATACATTTCATATTCCCATCTTACATACATTTCATTTTCTTATCTTACATACATTTCATGTTCTCATCTTACATACATTTCATGTTCTCATCTTACATACATTTCATGTTCCCATCTTACATACATTTCATGTTCTTATCTTACATACATTTCATGTTCTCATCTTACATACATTTCATGTTCCCATCTTACATACATTTCATGTTCCCATCTTACATACATTTCATGTTCTTATCTTACATACATTTCATGTTCTTATCTTACATACATTTCATTTCTTATCTTCATACATTTCATGTTCTCATCTTACATACATTTCATGTTCTTATCTAACATACATTTCATTTCTCATCTTACATACATTTCTATTTCTTATCTTACATACATTTCATGTTTTATCTTATACATTTCATGTTCCCATCTTACATACATTTCATGTTTCCATCTTACATACATTTCATGTTCTTATCTTACATACATTTCATGTTCTTATCTTACATACATTTCATGTTCTCATCTTACATACATTTCATGTTCTTATCTTACATACATTTCATATTCTTATCTTACATACATTTCATGTTCTTATCTTACATACATTTCATGTTCTCATCTTACATACATTTCATGTTCTTATCTAACATACATTTCATGTTCTCATCTTACATACATTTCATGTTCTTATCTTACATACATTTCATGTTCTTATCTTTATACATTTCATGTTCCCATCTTACATACATTTCATGTTTCCATCTTACTACATTTCATGTTCTTATCTTACATACATTTCATGTTCTTATCTTACATACATTTCATGTTCTCATCTTACATACATTTCATGTTCTTATCTTACATACATTTCATATTCTTATCTTACATACATTTCATGTTCCCATCTTACATACATTTCATGTTTCCATCTTACATACATTTCATGTTCCCATCTTACATACATTTCATGTTCTTATCTTACATACATTTCATATTCTTATCTTACATACATTTCATGTTCTTATCTTACATACATTTTATGTTCTTATCTTACATACATTTCATGTTCCCATCTTACATACATTTCATGTTCTTATCTTACATACATTTCATGTTCCCATCTTACATACATTTCATGTTCTTATCTTACATACATTTCATGTTCTTATCTTACATACATTTCATGTTCTTATCTTACATATATTTCATGTTCTTATCTTACATACATTTCATGTTCCCATCTTACATACATTTCATGTTCTCATCTTACATACATTTCATGTTCCCATCTTACATACATTTCATGCTCCCATCTTACATACATTTCATGTTCTTATCTTACATACATTTCATGTTCTTATCTTACATACATTTCATGTTCTTATCTTACATAATTTCATGTTTCATCTTACATACATTTCATGTTCTCATCTGACATACATTTCATGTTCCCATCTTACATACATTTCATGTTCTTATCTTACATACACTTCATGTTCTTATCTTACATACATTTCATGTTCTCATCTTACATACATTTCATGTTCTTATCTTACATACATTTCATGTTCTTATTTTACATACATTTCATGTTCCCATCTTACATACATTTCATGTTCCCATCTTACATACATTTCATGTTCCCATCTTACATACATTTCATGTTCCCATCTTACATACATTTCATGTTCCCATCTTACATACATTTCATGTTCTCATCTTACATACATTTCATGTTCTTATCTTACATACATTTCATGTTCCACATCTTATACATTTCATGTTCCCATCTTACATACATTTCATGTTCCCATCTTACATACATTTCATTTCCCATCTTACTACATTTCATGTTCCCATCTTGCATACATTTCATGTTCTCATCTTATATACATTTCATGTTCTCATCTTACATACATTTCATGTTCTTATCTTACATACATTTCATATTCTTATCTTACATACATTTCATGTTCTTATCTTACATACATTTCATGTTCTCATCTTACTACATTTCATGTTCTTATCTTACATACATTTCATGTTCTTATCTTACATACATTTCATATTCTTATCTTACATACATTTCATGTTCTTATCTTACATACATTTCATGTTCTCATCTTACATACATTTCATGTTCTCATCTTACATACATTTCATGTTCTTATCTTACATACATTTCATGTTCTCATCTTACATACACTTCATGTTCTCATCTTACATACATTTCATGTTCTTATCTTACATACATTTCATGTTCTTATCTTACATACATTTCATGTTCTCATCTTACATACATTTCATGTTCTTATCTTACATACATTTCATGTTCTTATCTTACATACATTTCATGTTCTTATCTTACATACATTTCATGTTCTTATCTTACCTACATTTCATGTTCTTATCTTACATACATTTCATGTTCTCATCTTACATACATTTCATGTTCTCATCTTACATACATTTCATATTCCCATCTTACATACATTTCATATTCTTATCTTACATACATTTCATGTTCTCATCTTACATACATTTCATGTTCTCATCTTACATACATTTCATGTTCTTATCTTACATACATTTCATGTTCTTATCTTACATACATTTCATGTTCTTATCTTACATACATTTCATGTTCTTATCTTACATACATTTCATGTTCTTATCTTACATACATTTCATGTTCTCATCTTACATACATTTCATGTTCTTATCTTACATACATTTCATGTTCTTATCTTACATACATTTCATGTTCTCATCTTACATACATTTCATGTTCTTATCTTACATACATTTCATGTTCTTATCTTACATACATTTCATGTTCTTATCTAACATACATTTCATGTTCTTATCTTAATACATTTCATGTTCTTATCTTACATACATTTCATGTTCTTATCTTACATACATTTCATGTTCTTATCTTACATACATTTCATGTTCCCATCTTACATACATTTCATGTTCCCATCTTACATACATTTCATGTTCCCATCTTACATACATTTCATGTTCCCATCTTACATACATTTCATGTTCCCATCTTACATACATTTCATGTTCCCATCTTAGCTGAATGGCAGAACCTATCACTGCAATAGAGGACAGCTGAATGTCAGAACCTATCCTGCAATAGATGGACAGCTGAATGGCAGACTATGATTGATTGATTGATAGGACCGTCATCATTGCACCTCGGTGAGTAACTATGTGTGCTCGGGTCTCTTTTCTTACACGGGAAGATATCATCGGCAGTGCACGAGCTCTGCAACCTGGCGAACGTCACTGGTGGGATTTAGAAGATATTGAAAGTATTTTTAGGAATTTTCTTTTTTTTTTTTGCAAGTGAATTTTGCCCGCGCAGAGGCTTTTCAGCCTTCTCTTCTCAATTTTGAACTGCTAAGGGTTCTGGTACGTGCTCAACTTCAACACGGGACCTACTTCTAATCGTCCGTCTCCGATAAGACTAGGAGCTCGATCACACCTACACTGAGATCAGTAATCTCTGACAAAATATCCCAATTGCAAGACGAGGGAGCGAACCGAGTACCTATATAAAAACCGATAGGCGATCACTTAACCTATACGTCATGGAGACTCCGATATAACAATCTATCAAGGCGATCACCTAACCTATACGTCATGGAGACTCCGATATAACACTCTATCAATGCGATCACTTAACCTATACGTCATGGAGACTCCGATATAACAATCTATCAGGCGTCTGAGTGACAATTAAATGTCAGAATCTTCAGGCGACAGGTGACAATTAAATGTCAGAATCTATCCTGCGACAGAGTGACAATTAAATGTCAGAATCTATCAGGCGACAGAGTGACAATTAAATGTCAGAATCTATCCTGCGACAGAGTGACAATTAAATGTCAGAATCTATCCTGCGACAGAGTGACAATTAAATGTCAGAATCTATCCTGCGACAGAGTGACAATTAAATGTCAGAATCTATCCTGCGACAGAGTGACAGTTAAATGTCAGAATCTTTCAGGGCGACAGGTGACAATTAAATGTCAGAATCTTTCAGGCGACAGAGGGACAATTAAATGACATAATCTATCCGGTGACAGAGTGACAATTAAATGTCTGGACTTAACAATACACTGTAAGAGTTAGACTGCAAACAATTGCTTAATCGTGAGGTGGGAGAGTGTGGGGGTGGGGTGGGGAAGGAATGAGGGAGGAAGAGGAAGAGAAAGGAGAGATGGACAGAGGATGAAGAGGAGGGAGTAATGGGGAGAGAGGGAAGAAGGGGAAAGAGAGAAATAAATCAAGAGAGAGAGAAGAGAAGAAGGAAGAGAGGTAGAAGAGGAGAAGAGAGATGTGATGTCGTTATTCGTCCTGCAGAAAGAAGAATTGTGGTATTTATAGGACAAGGTCAGCGACGATGTCTCCGTATGGTTTACCATCCCGTCAGTGTCATAGAGTTCATCCCATTGTAACATCTTTACAGTTTGTGGTTTCTATGTTCGTTCATTCCGTTATAGAAGTCAGAAGCAAATGTTAAAGTGAATGGTGTGTAGCGGTATTTGAAGTATGGTGTTATTGCACACAAGATGGCGTGTCAATAAGATTATCTGATTGGTTGTGAAGTTTGAATCACAGAAGAATGTCAAGAAGGGTGGCATCACACTGGAATATAAACACGTTACACCAAACCTAATCACGTGTGCATATCCGCGCTCATTCATGCGTAAATGCAATGTCACAGGAAAGCGGTCAAACAACGAGGATTAGAAAACTCAAGTAAAAACGCCGTGACTAGAGAACAAAACCCCTCTTGGAAGAAACGAGGTGGAAACGCACGTGTTCCCATAGAAAACGTGTATTTTTCAACGGAGGTAGCAGTATGTGATCCATTTCGACTTTTGGCAATTGAAACCTGATTTGTTCCGCTTCTACTCACACCAATGCATAAGCATTTTCACTAATTTGGTGTTATGCTTGGGAATTGGTGCGCAATTTTGTATAGCGGGAAATCCCACCACCCACACACACAGACACGCACACAAACACACACATACGGAAGGCAGCAAGCAACAATACAGCAAGTGGGTAATCCAGTAAGCAGCCATCTTCTGTACAGACCTGGATGAAAGAGAACTTGACAGAGTTTTACTATGTCATCATTAAAAACTTTCATATCAAAGGATTGACTTTATTGCACCAGAATTGTATGCCATATGGCTCCATCTCACTCCACATAAACTGCACGCCATCTGCAGAGAGTATTCCACAGAGCTCAAACTTCGTAGCTCAGTCAACTATCCCATGTGTCTCTAGAAAATATTCACCAGTGAACAGAACTGTGTTGTCGGGATTCGAACCGATGACCTTCAAAATTGAAAGCAGTGACTAAAACACAGAGATTACGACTAAAACACAGAGATTACGACTAAAACACAGAGATTACGACTAAAACACAGAGATTACGACTAAAACACAGAGATTACGCGCCTGAAAAGAAATATTCCTTGGAAACGACAGAAGACTATAGTAAAACTATATAGACGTTGAAAGTGAATGAGGCTTAGAGTGAATGTACAGATGTGGGAAATGGGAAAGCAAGAAACGCAATTGACCAATTGTTTATATGATACTGCTGTTGTTGTTGTCTATACCATGTACGGAAACCTACAAATCTGTGGTGGTCAGACCGGATCAGATCTGGAGAAAACCGAGAGGAGTCTGAGGTAATACTGAATAAATTGTCGTTTTAGAACAAAGACACGTATGTATAGTACCACATAAGCTAGCCAAATCAATCATTAAATCATAACACTAACTAAAATCCAACGTTTCGACTATGTCCTTTTTCAAGGATACATACATACACAAGGAAAACTAAATTAAATAAATCATAGATCTAAGTAGGATTGATACAACATGTCCATACTTAGCTGCCGCTCCATGGTCCAGTGCTGTTGTCTCTACATATGATTATATACATTGTGGTTGGAAAACAGGTCAGAGTCTTCTAGCTGTCGGTGGTGGGATGGTTCATCATCATCATCATCAGTTCTCGTCACACCCAATGGTAAAACATATAGATCAGCTTGACTGTATAAAATTGCTTTAAACCTATAGACAGTTCTTAGCACAATCGCTGGAACCCGTATATCGTTCATTGACATGTTTTCTCTACTGGTTATCTATTTCTGGACATCGACCACGAGAGAACCCGTATATCGTTCATTGACATG
This sequence comes from Arion vulgaris, assembly GCA_020796225.1. Taxonomy (NCBI): domain Eukaryota; kingdom Metazoa; phylum Mollusca; class Gastropoda; order Stylommatophora; family Arionidae; genus Arion; species Arion vulgaris. The sequence continues at coordinate 59,109,930 of CM036759.1, read as the reverse complement.
TTTTCTCTACTGGTTATCTATTTCTGGACATCGACCACGAGAGAACCCGTATATCGTTCATTGACATGTTTTCTCTACTGGTTATCTATCTCTGGACATCGACCACGAGAGAACCCGTATATCGTTCATTGACATGTTTTCTCTACTGGTTATCTATCTCTGGACATCGACCACGAGAGAACCCGTATATCGTTCATTGACATGTTTTCTCTACTGGTTATCTATCTCTGGACATCGACCACGAGAGAACCCGTATATCGTTCATTGACATGTTTTCTCTACTGGTTATCTATCTCTGGACATCGACCACGAGAATCATGTAGACCATAGATTCACAAACTTGTTCGGCCCACCACCCACTTTGCACGATCTAAACTTTGTAACACCGCCCACTTTGCACGATCTAAACTTTGTAACACCGCCCACTTTGCACGATCTAAACTTTGTAACACCGCCCACTTTGCACGATCTAAACTTTGTAACGCCCCTCTCCCACCACCCACTTTGCACGATCTAAACTTTGTAACGCCCCTCCCCCCTCCACATTATAACAGTTTTCCAACGCCTCCTCCCCCATATATATATATATATATATATATATCATCGTCATCAAGGTGCGTATCCTTTATAGGACGTTGCTCTCTTTGCAGCGCAACTGAAATTCACTCTGTCTCTAGCCAGTTCACCCACTTCGTCGATGGTCATATTCATGGTTTCTTTAATATCTTGTAGCCATCTTTTTCTTGGTCTGCCTCTGCATCCTGTAACCCTGCCTTCTAATAACCCTGTAATATTAATTGTTCTTTCCAGGCCATCGTGACGCTTGATGTGACCAAAGTATCCAATTTTTCTGTATAGTATGTTGTTTATCAGCCAATTCTCTTTAACATTTAGTTCTTTCAGGACATAAGTGTTCTTTTTTCTGTCCATGGTATTCGTATGATCTTTCTGTAGCATTAAGTTTCGAAGGACTGGAGTTTCGTTCTTGTTTTTTGTGTCATATATTTAACGTATATATATATATATATATAAATATATAAATGCACTATTTTCACTTTGACATAGAAAATTGATAAATATTTCTGTCATACGTGGTCAATTTTCAAATGATTATATACATGAAATAGAAAGTTGATGAAAAATGGGGGTGGGGGTGGGGAGTATACGCCCACTTTGCAAACCCATGATATAGACACATCTACTCTGAAATTGTGATCGTCTGTTAACGAAGAAATGATATACTGTTCTCATTCATACTTACATTACTACCTAACATACTTACATTACTACCTAACATACTTACATTACTACCTAACTTACTTACATTACTACCTAACTTACTTACATTACTACCTAACTTACTTACATTACTACCTAACTTACTTACATTACTACCTAACCGCACGATAATTGCCTTTCAACCCCTACCCGCATTGCAAGACAATACATTTTACAGCAATATATTTTAAGGTCGACCATGCTTTTGTGGACTAGAGTCTTGATCAGGACCAGCTCACTGACCCTGGAACTGCATTTCCATCTTAAAAAATTCTCGTGTGGCCCCACTCCAGGGATTGTAATGAATCTCCTGTCCTGGTTTGTAGGTATCCATGATAATGAACAAGTGAATGCTATTTAATAAGAATGCAACCATACTCCACTGTATAAAGTTCTACAACAGAACATCCGGAAAGAAGGAGAGATGGCTAGAACACGAGATATAGCCCCGAACATGATGGCTAGATTGTATAGCAGAATTATGTCAAAAAGCAAAAATAATGATCACCCAATCCACTAATAAAAAACCCACAGAAAACTACGATACTGTGCAACAACCCGATAACAGTGTGACGACAACAAATTAATGATCACCCAATCCACTAATAAAACCCCACGAAAACTACGATACTGTGCAACAACTCGATAACAGTGTGACGACAACAAAAATAATGATCACCCAATCCACTAATAAAAACCCCACAGAAAACTACGATACTGTGCAACAACTCGATAACAGTGTGACGACAACAAAAATAAGAAGAAACATCGGACCAGAAATGTTTTAGTGCCGATGGGGAATAAAGAGGACGTACTTCTGTCGTCAATGACGGTCTATTTGTCTAATACACGGCAATTGGTAACAAATCTATTCAGTTTCTTGTAGAGAGTCGAACATCTACACTGAGTTCACGGATCTCTGGAAAAAAATATCTTGATTGCCACACAAAGGATCGAACCGAGTACCTTTGGAACGTGTGGCTATAGCACATAACCTCTACGTCGAGAGACACCTCCCCCTCTCTCCTCTAGGATATGTATTATATATTATCAAATCATTCAGTGTGTAAGGAGAGCGTGTGTTATTCGGTACACAAATAACACCATGTTACAAAGGTGCCATTCAACCCCGACCACGGTCGGTACACAAATAACACCATGTTACAAAGGTGCCATTCAACCCCGACCACGGTCGGTACACAAATAACACCATGTTACACAGTTGCCATTCAACCCTGACCCCGGTCGGTACACAAATAACACCATTTTACACAGTCGCCATTCAACCCTGACCCCGGTCGGTACACAAATAACACCACTTTACACAGTCGCCATTCAACCCTGACCCCGGTCGGTACACAAATAACACCATGTTACAAAGTTGCCATTCAATCCGACTCCGGTCGTACACAAATAACACCATGTTACAAAGGTGCCATTCAACCCCGACTCCGGTCGGTACACAAATAACACCATGTTACAAAGTTGCCATTCAACCCCGACCCCGGTTCATTTGAATACCAAGCAAGCAAGCTATCTTAGTGACATTCACTTGTCTTCAAATGTTCTGCTTCTTTGAACTCACTGACTATGTCTTCCAATGTTAATGATGATCTATCAGCTGTTTGATCGTCTTACCTTACCTAGGTCAATAGCAGTGGAAAGATACGTATTCGTACATAAACTTCCACAATTGAGTTAGCATGCAGAAGAGGACTATCTTTATATACAGACTAAGAAGCAATGTCAACTCAAATAGTATAGTCTGTTTACAACAGTTGTGTTGTGTACAGTCTATCTATTACAATTGTACTGTGTACAGTCTATCTATTACAGTTGTACTGCGTACAGTCTATCTATTACATTTGTACTTTATACATTATATCTATTACTGTTGTACTGCGTACAGTCTATCTATTACTGTTGTACTGTGTACAGACTATATATTACAGTGGCATAGTTCTGCTCAGGACAAGCTATTTGATGATGTTGATGACCGAGTACAGTCTATATGTTACAGTTGTACCGAGTACAGTCTATATGTTACATTTGTACCGAGTACAGTCTATATGTTACAGTTGTACCGAGTACAGTCCATATGTTACAGTTGTACCGAGTACAGTCTATATGTTACATTTGTACCGAGTACAGTCTATATGTTACAGTTGTACCGAGTACAGTCCATATGTTACAGTTGTACCGAGTACAGTCTATATGTTACAGTTGTACCGAGTACAGCCTATATGTTACAGTTGTACCGAGTACAGTCCATATGTTACAGTTGTACCGAGTACAGCCTATATGTTACAGTTGTACCGAGTACAGCCTATATGTTACAGTTGTACCGAGTACAGCCTATATGTTACATTTGTACCGAGTACAGTCTATATGTTACAGTTGTACCGAGTACAGCCTATATGCTACATTTGTACCGAGTGCAGCCTATATGCTACAGTTGTACCGAGTACAGCCTATATGTTACAGTTGTACCGAGTACAGCCTATATGTTACAGTTGTACTGAATATAGCCAAACGCGAAGAAGAGATATATTCGTTAGTTTTGTCGTGAGACGTCAACTGTAGCGATAGACAGGCCAGTAGTCAGTCCAACGAGATGAAATTTAACCTTTATTTATGTACTGAGAAGTCATCTGTAGCGACAGACAAACCAGTAGTCCAACAAGACGAAATTTAACCTTTGGTTTTGTCTTGAGAAGTCGACTGTTGCTATAGTTAGACCAGTAGACGTCTATTCTTTAAGCCGTATGGAACTTTTTTAGATTTTGCTGTTCTATTCAAGAACGTGTTGTTTCTTGATCAGCCGATTCTATTTTCCCTCTTCATGACTGCCTGATATGAGGAATGAAAGATAATTATTCCAGATCAACGGACACGGCTTGAAATGAAATATCCAGGCGTACAGTAACTCTTTATTTGTTGCGCCTTCGTGCGGTAACATTTGCAATTTCCTCAGTCAGAGGAATAGAGCGTTTCGTCTGTAGAGCTACCTACTTTAAGAAGACGATCGGTGAATGACTGAATGAAAAAACTGTGTGTAGCATTTCTAAGTTTAGTTTGTTACAAGCTTAGGAGATGACAGAATAAGATAACTAACTACAAAATTACTTAGTTTACTGCAATACAAGTTTAGGAGATGACAGAATAAGCTAACTAACTACAAAATTACTTAGATTACTGCAATACAAGTTTAGGAGATGACAGAATAAGCTAGCTAACTAACTACAAAATTACTTAGTTTACTGCAATACAAGTTTAGGAGATGACAGAATAAGCTAACTAACTACAAAATTACTTAGATTACTGCAATACAAGTTTAGGAGATGACAGAATAAGCTAACTAACTACAAAATTACTTAGATTACTGCAATACAAGTTTAGGAGATGACAGAATAAGCTAACTAGCTACAATATTTGTTGATGATGTTGACAATAGTTTTCAAAGTCAAGATAATGATGATGGGGTGGGGAAGATGATAGTCATGATGGTTTAAAGCCCTGTATCCCAACGTGGTGTCAACGCCCCACAGTGGGACAATTTATCATTAATAGGGAACAATGGACACGTTCAGAGTTTAACTAATGTTCATGATGTTGCAAAACCGATATATCGGCTTTTGGTTTTATGTTGACAAAAACAAATGTTACTTTACAATCACTTAACTAGCATTTCTTAAAACGGTTCTGGAAAAAGATGACAAAGAGGTGAAAGCTGTGCCACTCAGTAACAATACTGTTAGACGAAGAATAGACGAAATGAGTGAAGATATTGAAATACAACTTGTTGAAAAGCTGAAAACAAGATAATTCTCAGTGCAAATGGATGAATCAACTTTGTGAGACAGTGAGGCCATATTGATAACTTACGTAAGATATACTGAAAAATGGGATTTTGCTGAAGAAATGTTGCTTTGTAAATCATTAGAAAGCACCACTACCTCAAAAGATATATATAATAAGCTAAAAATGTACTTTGATGTCAAAAATAAACTAATGAAAAATATGACATATTTTGCTGCAGATGGTACTCCTAATATGATGGGCAAGAAAAATGGCTGTTTAAAATTGATGAAAGATGAGCATCCAGAAATGCTTCTTGTGCATTGTGTTATTCACAGGAAACATTTGGTAGCTAAAAATATTTCGCCTGTTCTAAATGAAGCACTACATTCAATTACAAATTGTATCAATGCTATTAAAGCTAGTGCCAAATGTGAGCTTCTCTTCATGCTAGTTTGTGAAGAACAAAATGCAGACCATGTGAGACTTTTACTTCACATTGAAGTAAGTTGGCTCTGGAAAGGGAACTGCTTGAAATGATTTAAGGAACTGTTTGATACTCTTAGTGATTTTTTAAGTGACAAACCTGAAATGAAGTATCCGTTAACTGTCGATGGTAAAGCATTTGTGAGTTATCTATCCGATATCTTTGAATATAAATAACCAACTTCAGGGAACAAATAAAATTCTTCTTGATGCAAAAGCAAAGAAATTTGGTTTCATTATCTTTATTGAATTATGTCAGAAATATATTTACAACAAAACTTTTGAAAAGTTTAATTGGCTCGAGAAATGTGAAGTGACTGGTACCGTTATACTTGTTATTGTCGATCATCTGAAAAATATATCGTCTGATTTAAAAGAAAGTGTTTCTGATTTGAAAAAAAATAGATTTTTCAACTTAGGTGTTACAGCCAATACAAGTGGATTTGTCTGATATGCAGTATCATAAAGAATTCGCAGAAATGCAAAACGAAGAGTCAGTTAAAACTGTATTTAATATAAAAGGAGCTATGACATGGATTTATGAGGAAACAGAAATCAAATATCCAAATTCAACTAAATGTGCAAGAAAACTGCTATTACCGTTTCCATCTTCGTATTTAGCTGAATGTGGATTTAGTGCCATAACTGATTTGCTGCTAAAAAAATATGAAATCGTCTGGATGTAACACAACAAGAAGACTTGAAACTGAAGCTAACTAAATTGGGACCCAACATAATTCTCTTATCAGCATGCATCAAGCGCAAGGATCTTACTAAGTGTAAGTAATAAATAATTATTAGTAATTAAAATAGTATAGACAAAACCTTTGATTGAAATGATTTCGTACATGAAGTTCAGTTCTCCATTATATGTTTTCCAAATTTACTTACTGTGTTCCCTCAACAATTTCTTAGTGATGCTTTCCTAAAAACCTATCATTTAAGTTTCTTCAGTAAACAATTCATTTTTAAAAAAAAGGAAACATGTTGTATATGTTACATGGGGATGGGGTAGGGGGATACGAATTTTGGAAAGGCTTTGGTATGGCACAAAAAAGGTTGGGAAACAATGGTTTAAAGAAATAAATTGATATTGTTATAAGAATGCATTGCATAATAACCATTTCATTCTTCTTAGCCAATATAGTGGATCGCAGAAATTTGTAAAATGACGCACCGCCAGTAAACCAGCTACTTAGGTATGAAAATGAAATCGTAGCATATCCTTTACAGATCTTATCCATCAACAACAGTAAACGAGTGGTCTATTTTCTAGACACCACCTATACGTTCAGTAGTTTGTCATTGCTATCTCAGTGGTGAGGTCTATTTTGATCTTTCTTTTTTTTTGGTCCTCTTTGCTTTTTTGCCGTTAGGCATAGCAGGTTTAACTGATGATGGTTTCTCTCTGTCTCTCTCTCGCGATCCCCGCAGACTGATGAATCAAATTTTATCATGAATTTTGCTGTTGCTTTTAGAGACTCCGCCCCTCCGTACAACTTGTCACGAAGCTCTGTCTTATCGGGCCAAGTTTCTTTTCTCAGGGCTGCTAACAGTTGGCTGTCTTGCAGTATGTGCTCTGCCGTCATGTCCGCCTTTTCACAGTGGCAAAGGCTAGTTGTGCCAATTTTAAATTTGTTAAACTTGTGGACCCGGAGTTTGTTATGGCCGGTACGGAGGCGGAATGGTGGCACGGAGGTGGCAACTTGCTCACTACGGAACAGACCATAGTACCCATCACTGCTGTTGTGTTGTGGGTGGTCTTTTGACCATTTTTTATTGTACTGCCAACCGATGGTTGTTCTGGCCTCCTCATAGTTGATCGTGTGATCAGTCTGCGGCAGTCGCTCTCCTTCTTTTGCTAGCCTGTCAGTTTCCTCGTTACCGCTGATGTTGCAGTGTGATGGTACCCATTGAATGACCGTGCGTTTATGTGAATTTACTAGTACACTGAGGATCGCTTTCAGCTCATTGTGTTCTGTTTTGGCTGCACTTTTTAGTGCCGTGATGACCGACAGAGCATCGGTGAAAATCACGACTTTGTTGCACGAGGTGCTTCTTCTCTCTAAGATCATTTTGACTGCAGTTCTTATTGCCTCTGTCCTGTAGTTGTTTGAAAACTTGCCTGTGACAATCAACTTCGTGATCTTCACTTTCTTTAAGAGTTTAAGCACTATTCCTCCTCCGCCATCGTTGATTGCGTTAAATGCGGATCCATCGGTTTACACGTGTGCCCACTCATTTTCAGGGTGCTCAGTCTCTATGAATTTTTCGGTAACCTCTCTTCTTTCACAATTCTCTTGCTGCCCTTTCTTTAGTATACCTGGGATTGATTCCTTTAAATCTGGCATATTGATCTCCCACGGCTGACTTTTGTCGGTTGCCGGTATCAATTTGGGCTTACAGATTACTAAGGCCGGGTGGTCATGAATCAGTGCTTTTGCACTTTTTGCGAAGCTGGTTCTCTTTAGCCTGCCCCTTCCAAGACCGTTCATTATGACGTACATAGGGTGGGAGTAAAGCCGTTTCAATTTTTCAGCCAGTATCAAAAGTTTCCGGTTTCTGCGGTCTACCATTGGTTGGAGGCCTGTGATTGTTTCCAGCACCTGTTGGGTGTGGACCTCATTGCTCCTGTGATAATGCGTTATGCCCGATTTTGACTGCTGCTTACTTTGGCAAATTGCTTGTTGGATGCACTACTCCATGCTGCAATGCCGTACCCCAGGACAGGTCGTACTCTTCCAGAGTAGAGTGTTTTGAGAATTTTGGTGTTTGCTCCCAACTTGGAGCCTGCGAGTTTTCTCCTCATATTGAGCCTCTTTCTAGCCTTTTGCGTAGCATTTTCTATTTGAGAGCACCATGTCAGCCTTCGGTCTAGTGTGACTCCCTGGTACGTTGGGGGCCTGCTTTCGGAAGATCTTGTCATTGACTTTAATTAAGCTTAATTTTGTAATTCTGATTGTTCTGCGAGGTATGTGGTTTTAGAGGCGTTAATGTTCATGCTCCACTTTTCTGACTAGATTTCCAGCTTATTAAGCGTATCTTGCAATCGATTTGTTGGTATGGGCATTGACTGCTCTCTCGCCCAGATTGCCAGATCATCGGCATACATGGCTGAGTGTACTTGCTTTGGTAGGCATGTTGCTATGTCGTTGCCAAAGATTAGAAAGAGAGTTGGTGAGAGCACTCCTCCTTGGGGACTCCTTGCTCTAGTGTGGCCTTCATGCTTGTGTACCCTGAACTTGAACCCTTGCTGTTATGTTCTCTAGGTAGCTATCAAGCCATTTGTACAATTTCCCTTTTATACCGAGGGTTAGAAGTTTGAGTTTAAGCCCTCTTTCCAGACTGTGTCAAACGCCTTCTCCATATCTACCAAAACTGCCAGTGTTTGTTTCTTTTCTTGGAAACCATCCTCGATTTTCTGGGCGATATAGGTTAACTGATCTTCGGTAGATCGCTACTTCCGAAAGCCTCCCGGTTGTGCCATGAGAAGCCCTTTGCTTTCCAAGTGCCATGTTAGCCGTTTGTTCACCATGCGTTTCATGAGTTTGCCAGTGCAGCTTAAGAGGCTTATGGGTCTGTAACTCGCCGGATCGAGTTTATCTTTGCCTGGCTTTAGGATGGGTACCATGATCGCTTCCTTCCATTCTTTTGGTACTATGTCTGTCCTCCACGATATATCTAGGACTGCCAGTAGAGCTGTCTTTGCTCTAGTTCCCAAGTGTTTAAGCATCTCATTTGTGATCCCATCCTTTCCCGGCGATTTTCTAAGATTTAGCTCCTTAATGCCTCTTCCAGTTCGTTTCTGGTAAATGTATCCGTTAGGTGACTATCGTCTTTTCTTGGCTCGCCCCTGGAGGGCTCTTGCTTTTCTTTTTGTATCATCGCTTTTGCGTTTTGGTATGCTTACTCTACTGACTTTGGCATATTTTTTCATTAGTATATTTGCGGATTCCCTCCCGAGCACAACTTTTATTTTGCTCCAGGACTATTGGGTGTTGGCTGTGGCTAGTGTTTTCATCACTCAACGCTTTCGCCAGTCTTCACAATTTGTGACCGTCCCTATCAAGGTTCTGGGATTCGGTCTTTTCTACCCAGCTCTGTCGTGCTGATCGTTTGACTTAACGCTTGTATTTTACCCCTGCCGCTTTATAAGCAGTATTCGATGTTACTGATTAGGCCTCGTCTGTCTCTCTCTTTGCCAACTCAAGGTCGTCTTCAAGCTTTTGAACCTCTGCTGTCCAGTAGGGCTTTTAATCCTTCCGTGCGCCTCTTGGGGATGGTCTCCCGTGCCGCTTTCAGGATTGCTTCTGAGAGTTCATTTGCCAAGTATCGCATGTGTATGTTTTCATGCGTGTTGAGAATGTCAACATTGGCATCTGTCAGCGTCGCATATTGTTTCCAGTTTGCTTTTTTTGTATCCCCTTTTTTTGTTTCGCTCCGTGTGGGATCTCTTCTCTGCTTGGAATGCACCTCTCATTCCTTCTCCTTCCGCTTTCCCATCGGCCAGGAAGCTGCTACGACCGTTGTGTTCACATCTGTTGACACATTTTCAGTACCTCGGGACTGCTCTGACACGCATCTCTCTCATGCACATGGCTCCGAGCTTTGCTCCGTGGGGGTCCTCTTCTCCGTTCGGGATGCACCTCTCATCCCTTCTCCTGCCGCCTTTCCCATCGGCCAGGAAACTGCTACGACCGTTGTGTTCACATCTACCGTCTCATTTACTGTGTCTCAGGACTGCTCTGACGCGCAGATTGACTCGTGCACAGGGCTCCGAGTTTCACTTCGCGTCTCGGCTTTGGGATGCACCTCTCATCCCTTTAATTCGGTCATTTACTCCGGAAGAGTTAGCATTTGTTTGCGTACACTGCTGTTTCTTACTTTTGGGAACTTGGACAAATTTTAGCGGACATCGGCCAGGATATGCGTGCGTTGTTCAGGGATTTTCGGACCTGTATTGCTTTTCCGTGCTTGCACTACAACCACTACCTGTAGCTCTCCTTCGATCCCTGTTCCCACTTGGCCAGACCGGAACCAGAGTCTGTTTCCAGGGTCACCACGTAGAGGTCGGGCACAGGGTCTTGATTAGTGCCCCTTCACTAACCCTGGCACAGCGATGTCCCGCCTTCGACCTCATGATCGGTTTCGAGATATTTCGTGCTCGGTCGCTTGGTATGATGTGGTATTGTGGAGTTTTAAGATATATGTAACTCTATCAACCCATCTCTTTCTTTATCTGCACCTTCCTCTTGATGTTTCCATTTACAGGTTGTACGCTCTTGCAACTGGTGTATTCGGGTTCATTCTCACCAAGTGGCCAAACCATTTGAGTTTCTGTTTTTCAAGGAATCTAATAGCAGGTGTCTATTTGTATCGTTCGTAAAAATCTAAAGGAACTAATTTGCTTCCAAACTTAGACGCCACGGTGTTTGAATCAGGTATGCTTGGGTTGTGATCGAGCTCAATACCACTTAAGCTACAGACGCTCACAGTACTTCAGTTTATATTACAAAATAAATGCTTCTGGAAGTCAAAAACAGTATTGAGTAAAATACTGAATATTACGACATGTCTCTAGATAGTGATAAGTAAGGTCTGAAAGAGGGTGGGGGAGGAGTGGGGAGGGGTGAAAGCTTTTATCATACTCCTGGAATACAATTTTCCAATGCTCATCTGGCAAATTACATGCACATAAAATTATAATGGTATTTACCTCTTGCATTATCAGAGACAAATCAGATATGCCCAATGCTAATCTGTGCACAAACGAAAGAGGGAAAAGTTACACAGACCAGTCCATATACCCTAGGAAACTCGAACCGGGACGACAAACACAGTGGGCGCCGCTAGTCTTCATCGATTACATGATCATGGTAATTTGTCGAAACCGCTTGCTTTCAAATATAAATTTTTAATGCTTCTGACAAAATGTTCTTCTCTTGATCGGTGACCGCAACGCTTGACAAGCTTCCATTAAATGCACGTAATTGCCGGCGCGTACAGCAAGTATCGGATGGATGTTTGTTATTTGTTGATCTGATGTTCTGGTCTATCTGCATTTGTTCTTCAACAGTTCACATACTGCTAATATGTTCATATTTTATTGTTGATCTCATGAGATATGTGATCTTGTAATAGCTCATTCATAAATGAGGAATGTTGATTTCAATTTTATTGTTGATTAGCTTTTTTTTTTTTTTTTTTGTCCGCTTTCACCTCAGACGAAGTTTCATCTCTGAAACTGATTTTTGCGTGAAAATCCGTTTTTCCAATTTCTTACAATGGCAGCAGCGTGCACATTGTAAATTACTTTACACTGGCAGCCGTGTGCTCAATGTACTCGTAATTAGTATTCCCTCGCCATACAGGCAGATTTTCTCCGACTTCAGAGGTACTCACGTTATCGTCCTGAGTAAGACCAGGCGACTCGAACAAATGCCGGACAGTAGGTTCGAACCCTAGCTATGAGGCGTCTCACAGCTAGCAGGCGGAGCTACTATCAACTACTCTAGGCAGTCCCCCTGTTGATTAGTAATTGTTGATTAGTAATTGTTGATTAGTAATTGTTGATTAGTAATTGGTAATTGGTAATTAGTGAAGCTGACACTAATCAAGACCATGTGCCCACTTCATCGTGATGATCCTGGTAACAGACTTTGGTTCCGGTCTGGCTAAGGGGCACATGGATCGAGGGAGAGCTACAGGTGGTGGTAGTATTGCAAGCATGGAAAAGCAATGCAGCCCAAAATCTACGAACAAAATGCACGCATCTCCTGGCTGATGTCCGATAAAACTTGCCCAAGTTGCCGAAAAGCAAGAAAAAACAGTGTACTAGTTGTCTGTGAATGAATGCTAACCCCCGGTGTAAATGGCCGCATCAAATTGAAAGGTTGAGAGGTGCATCCAGAGTGGACCCACATTGGGCGAAACTTGGAGCTCTGAGGAGGAGGCTCGAGTTGTCCTCTGTCCGGACAAGCTAGAGGCACTGTGAAGGTGTGCACGGTGAGAAACAACAGAAACGCAAGAAACAGCAGTCGTCTGTGAAGAAATCCCATCTACCCCGGAGTAACGGATCGCAAGCAAATTGCCAGCTTTGGGGCAAGAATAAAAAAGAACGATGCGTAACGAATTAAAAGTCTCGACAAGTGTCTCTGAAGACGCTGTATGAGAAAACACACGCGTCTCCTATGACTGAGAACGATCCTAATCCGGAGCGACATCATATAGTCAGAAAGAGCGCATATTGTAGACATGCTCTTTGGCAAAGATCAAAATGCCCAAATATACCTCGGAAAGTAATCGTAAAGGAGCTATGAATACAAGAAATGTGATACTTACTGTGACTAGCCCTAGAATGGTCGAGATCGCTCGGATCTTTACCTTAACGACCTCACCCAGTCAGCGTATGTAAGCTAATGCTCTTTGGTGTAGATCTAAGCCCAAATTTACGGCAATTAAAAGATCATTAAAGAGTGCTTATCTTACGATGCGTATGAAACGACCTCACCAAAGACAGGAAAGCCGATAGAGAAGCTATCCGTTCTGCCTTCACTAAACTAACGCTGTCCGAGAAAGAGTTACAAGGACAATAGGTCTCCTGCAACGATCACTCTTGAAGGATCTAAGCTTCAAGTACCTCGGAAGTCAGCGAGGCTGTCCATATGGTTGAGGGATGCATGTAAAAGGGTAATATATGCCCACGCAAACATCTGTCAGAAGCGCAATATCAGGCGTCATGAATTTATTACGTCCTAAATTAACAGCGGGCGTACGAGAGAAGAAGAAGAAAGACATTTGGGACCCTCGCCGGTGGTACGGAGTTCGTGAACTGCCGCTGAAATCTTCCTGTGTAAGAAAGAGATCGTATCCCCCATGGCTACTCACTATAGTGCAATAATGATTGTCCAATGAATCATTCAAACTATTGCTCTGTAAGTATTAATTACTTATTGAAAATTAGTGTTAGTGATTGGTCATTTTGTTTTTGGAATTTGTTCAAGCAGGCATTGAATGGGGACGCAAAGGGTTCAAGAAAAAGAAGACACCATAGGGAGACTTTGAACCGAACTTTACTGAGAGAGGCAAGAAATATCTCTATAAATTCAGAGGACGAGATTGAGCGAGTTGCCCAGGATAGAGCGGTATGGAGAAATTACTTGCAGGCCCTATGTAACGTATAAAGGGACAAGAGGAATTATTATTATTTAATTGTTGATATGTAATTGTTGGTGTTTGATCATCTGTTCAACTTCGATTGGTAAACTTTGAATGTTAAATGATAACTGATATTGCATTAATGACTATGTATGTGTGTGTCTATGGACAGTCATGAGAGTGTAGACATCGGTTCTGATCATTCGTTTACCAAAGTGGTTTTAAAAAATTTAAAAAAATGTTAAGTTGTGTAGATCAGTCATCGCTTAAGACAGACTGACAGAAAAGCAAATCTATATATAAGTATATAATTGTATGTAATCATTTCATGATCTTATGTCAAATAGCAAAGTGGTTTAATCAAATTGTAACATTACCACATCGCCCGTGAGTTGCTGGGGCCCGCAAGGGAAGCAAAGAATAATAACACTACAAGGAATGTCGTAAGATGGACTGAGATAGGCGCCTAGGGAAGCTACCATAGTCAATAAAAAGGATGTGCTTCCCTACTTGTAGGCTCATAACTGGCACAACGTACAATCGTTCTTAGGATCAGATCACATACACATCACAAAGAGTGATTTAACAAGTGGGTGATACGGAGCGTTCGAAGAAGAAGAAGATATCACCAATCATACAGATCAGACTATGTCAGGTGCTGATTTTTTATCATTTAAGATTATTTTCAGACAACCAGGCAACAACAACCGTCGTTGAACCGGCGAGTCACAAGAAGCATCAGCATGCATACCCTTCAACATTTTCTGGAAAGAATTAACACCTATTGTTTTCCATATTGTTGTAACGTCAGTTCAGTTACCAATAACAACTATAGAAAAAGGGGGAAGACTGCAGTAAAACTTGGTGAAATAGCGAACATTATTACAAACAAAGTACTATAGTTTTACAAAATACAGAAACAGTGACGATAAACAGCAACGTTTCGACCAAAAGGCCTTTATCAAACAAACGATACAACAGGAGTGACGAATTTCAAAGAACACTTACAAATAGACGATAACGGAAACATTCAAAAGTATCTAATGAAAATATGGGAATAAAAACGAAAAACGAAATGAGTACAACACAAAACTAGAAGTGGAAAAGAAGAGAAATAATAAACAATCAAGTGAAAATTCAAATTATATATATGAAGCAAATACACATATAGATTATAAGGCATGAAATGAGAAAGTACTAAGAAGCATAGGAATGTAATGCGTTGAGTCCAAGAGGCCGCAGGGTACCATATAACGAAATAAAACGGTTCTCTAGACCAAATCGACTACGATCATCAGAGGAACGTGATAGGATGGCTGTGACCTGGACATCGCAAGCTCCTGAATGGCCAGTATCATTGGAATGAGTAGCTACAGGGGTCACAGATCATTGGCGTATATCGCGCAAGTGTTGGACGAATCGATCACTGATCCTCTTGCCGGTTTCCCCAATATAAGCCTTGTTGCACCGCTTGCAGGTAATGGCATAGATAATATTCCGGGACTTGCACGTGAAACTGTCTTCAATAACAAACGTGGCTTTTGGAAAAGACACAGTGCGTGTCTGTATTACATAAGCACACGTGTTGCAGCGCCGACAATAACAACTATAGTTCGTTCCAAAATTCGTGATCAGACTAAGGTTTAATTTGTACGAAATCTATCTGATGGATAGAAGTAATTTTTGCATGCAGTCTTATATATCTCACGACCTTACGAATACATGTTTAACTAATTGGTAGGTAGCTTGGTTGATGCAAATAACGTTTTCTGTTGTATAACTTTGCATAAGCACAACAAAATGGTAACCAAAGTTTAGAAATTACATTAATACACCAAATGGTTGCGAATGTTTGCAAAAGGCGTATCCCTATTACATATTATAAAAAGAAAGGTGACATAGTGAACAAATGATACCTTCCACTTCTATAAATGAAAGTAAATGTTGCGTACATACGCCAATGACAGTCGGTAGGAAACATTGTGAACTTATTAATTCCACGGAATTCTGATTTTGACTAGCACTGAATTGCATGTGGAACACGGAAATGCTTAGTTATTGTCAAACTTGACAATCGCACTGTAAAATGTCGAAAAGTATGCCAAATCAACATCGCTGTAATTATAGTAATAACATATAATACAAATCTTACGGAACTAAAGGTTTTGGTGGGCAAAAAATACTTTTGGAAGGTCGTCAGTGTTACCTATATAAAAATGTAAAAATCAAGAATTTCTGTCAAAGTGGATGATTTTATATCGGTCGGTAATGATGATCACGAATTTTGGAACGAACTATAGTTGCATGGATGGCAAAAATGTCTAATAGACCAAATCATTACTTTCTGTTAGTATGAAGTGAAAATCATTACTTTCTGTTAGTGCGATGTGCAAATTGTTACTTTCTGTTAGTGTGATGTGTAAATTATTACTTTCTGTTAGTGCAATGTGCAAATTGTTACTTTCTGTTAGTGTGATGTGTAAATTGTTACTTTCTGTTAGTGTGATGTGTAAATTGTTACTTTCTGTTAGTGCAATGTGCAAATTGTTACTTTCTGTTAGTGTGATGTGTAAATTATTACTTTCTGTTAGTGTGATGTGTAAATTGTTACTTTATGTTAATGCGATATGTAAATTATTACTTTCTGTTAGTGTGATGTGTAAATTGTTACTTTCTGTTAGTGTGATGTGTAAATTGTTACTTTCTGTTAGTGCGATGTGTAAATTATTACTTTCTGTTAGTGCGATGTGCAAATTGTTACTACTCTATTACAGTGCACTGTCTGGATTCGCAGTAACGAATAAAATCGAGTAACAGGTATCAGTGTGTGGAGAAACATGGATTAAATTGCTTCTTATTTTTTGTATTATATATATCTGATTTTTCAGTTGTACTAATGTACCTATATGTTTATCACTTGCTTATTTTGTATTGAAATGAAAATCATGGTATATCCTTTACAGAACTTTGCCATCAGCCACAGTAATATAGTCGTCGATCTTCTAGGCACCACTTATACGTTCAGTAGGTTGTAATTGCTTTCCGAACGGTGAGGTCTATTTTACCTTTTGTAATAATCCACGCCGAACAAATTTGCATAAAAATTGCCACCAGCTGTGGAGTTTGAACCAGTTACGCTTGGGTTGTGTTTGAACTCACTAACTGCTTAAGCTATAGACGTCCACATAACGAGCATTACAAGAAGTGCTTGAATTGTGTTTGAACTCACTAACTGCTTAAGCTATAGACGTCCACATAACGAGCATTACAAGAAGTGCTTGGATTGTGTTTGAACTCAGTAACTGCTTAAGCTATAGACGCCAACCATTTTATATTATACATATGAATTATATCAGTTTTACAGACGACAAACTATTTGGTATTATACATATGAATTATATCAGTTTTACAGACGACAAACTATTTGGTATTATACATATGAATTATATCAGTTTTACAGACGCCAACCATTTTGTATTATACATATGAATTTTATCAGTTTTACAAACGTACATATACGTTTACAACTGCTTCATTTGTCTAGATAGAAACTTATAGTGTTGGAAAATAGGGACAAACATTCACTGCAATCGATTATTAATTGTAAAAGTACCTGCTCATTGTGACTTAAAAACTTTATCTATACAGATCAAATTATATATTGATTTGTCGATCTCTTTATTTATTTATTGCTTTTGTAGATCTATCTAATTATCTATTGATTTGTCATTCTATCTACTTATGTAATGATTTGTCGATATATTTATTTATTTAACTAATGATTTGTTTGCAAATTTATTTACCAACCTATTTGTTTATCTTATTTATTATATCTACATACTCTAGTTTCCTACTGTTATTTGAAGTGCATGCTTATTAGCATAGAAATGTAACTTTGGGGTATATTATCTTCAACTTATGACACCCTTCCTTTAAATCCCATACTACTAGCTATACTTTTATTTTCTCCCTTTAACTGTGAAATCTTGATATGTTTTGTCTTGGCTGTCTGAAGTTTCAATGTGACTGCTGTATTAATCAGAGTTCCTTTGTCTTGACTGTCTTACATTTCTGATAGATTAAAGGTGAATACAGTAATCAGATTTTTCTTTGTCATGTCTTAGTGTTACTATATACACACATACAATAAACTGACTTGATGTTTACCAGTCACTTCTTCTATTCATAAACATTGTTAATCTCGATGTTAGCACACAAACACAAATATGTAACTATTGTAGAAACATAGAATTTAGAAATCGTTTGTTTAACGTAGATGATATCAAATATTCTCTAGTGATAAATGTCTCAGTATTCTTACATCTTCTCAGGTTATTGGTTATTGGTTAATAAAGCCTACTTAGTGTGCATGCCAGACAGACTCCAGAGCACATCCTGCAGCCATGTCCATCATACATACACCAACGAAACGAAACGGTCTCATGAACAAAGCTTACAGAGCAAGCTATGGGAACTCTCGAGGAACTCCAACAGACATACAGCTTCATAGAGGCAACACATCGACGAGCATACGAAACCGAACGCAAAGAAGAAGAAGGTTATTGGTTACTGAACTGACATCATTGCACTCCGGGTAGACCCATAGGTGCTCAGTCCCCCAACAGATATCGAAGAGTATGCATACTGATGGTTCCCGTGGCTCGCTGATTAAACACACTCCTCACTCTGCCCCTCAGGCATCCAGTTCTACTTGTACACCGTTTAACTTCAAACTGCTTGAATCGTTGGATCGATTCAGCATCTATTTTAGTATCCTCATCCATCAGACAGTCGCGAAGAGACCGAAGAACATCTCCCTTATCCATCTTCAACTACCAAACACTCGATACCGTTGATGCAAGCATGTACGCTCTCTAATTACCGTAAACACCCCCATGCTCAGGACAGTATATCCATGTAGCCCTCTTGAGGTTAGAAACTTCTACAGATAAAATCCATTCATACCGAAACCTGCCTTTTTTAATCTTGTGAAGCATCGAATGAGAGTCAGATACAACAACGGCCACAATAAATGAAGTACCAGATAGCCAATGAAGGGCAGCAGTAACGACCTCAACCTCCATCTTCATACTAGAAGTAGTTGTCATGTACGCTCAACTTCGCTCTGCAACAACCCTACCATGCCCATTAGCCAAGAAAGCCCAGTCTGACTTCCCAGGACTATCCATGTTCCCGAATTCTGTCTTTTCTAAGACTATCCATGTATCTGAATTTTACCTTTTTCTGTACAGAAGGGACCAGACAGCCATAATTCACCTTCGGACGGGTCACAACAGAATGAGACCCCACCTGTACCCAAAATTAAAGATCGGCACCAACGACCTGTGCCCCTGTGGCTTGGCTAGTATGACAACTGAACATATCCTACAGAACTGCCCCCAGTATGCAGACCTGAGAAGAAAGAGGTGGCCCACTTACACCAGCGTCTGATAATCTGAGGCAGACGGTTGACTTTATTAGAGAATCCGAAATCCCAATCTAGTGAGAACGCAGAAGAAGAAGAATTCTATTTTTTTCTAAGATTATCCATGTATCTGAATTCCATATTTTTCTAAGACTATCTATGTACCCGAATTCTATCTGTTTCTAAGACTATCTATGTACCCGAATTCTGTATTTTTCTCTTTCGGAATCACTCACAATAAAGAGCTTCGGCTGCAACAATATTAATAATTCAAATTATTCCTTTACACTTTTTCTCGCAATCTTTAGATACGGGGCTTGCACATCCACACAACTGGCGCTGATGATATATAAATCACTCCAGCAAGCTAGGACAGCGATATACTGCGCCGGGGACAATCAGACAGATAACAATGTACAACCAGAGCAAAGAACCGTCGACATCTTTGACCTTTGACACCGGGTGAAATAAATTGCAAATCAAATTTGAATAGATCGATGTTTATTGAAATATCGGTGGCTTTCTATGCGGCTTTTATTCTGGTCGCCGCCGAGTGCAGGCTAGAGCCAGGAAGACTCGTAACGAGATTAGCGAAAGGACGATGGGATTGTTTAAGCCCACTCGTCCACGATCGCTTTCCATCCTGCGCTCATTTGCATAAAGATTCCATTTGCAACGAAGCAAAGATTCGGTAGAAAGCCTCTCAAAATGGCGGATGTGAAAAGGAAGTAAAGGACAACAATACAAAGTCTCTATTCGTAGTTTCTTGTTTTTCTACCATCTGTCCCAAACTTCTAAACATTTAACTACACTATGAAAGCTGAAAACGTTGACTACGGCTGCCGTGAACACGTTTTGGTTAGCTCGTATTCTTGTTCAGCGCTAGATTTTTATGTCCGGTCGGTCTCGTGAACAGCCAATCAGGCGGGTCTTGTTGATTTTAAGGGTCAGCCTAGAACTTGACACTGCATTTGTTTTCGTTTAACCTGTGTCGCGCATTAATATTCTGCCGTATCCGTCACCACCAATTCTTGTCGCGGCCATCTTGTTTGCTCTGTGCGAGACCTCAGTGTTCGCAGTGTTTGCTCATATTAAAGACTAGAAGAAAAGAGCAGCAAATCAAGTCAAAGAACTTAGCTGCTTGTTTCCATGAAACATGTTTGCCTACACGATTGGCTAAATTTGTAGCAGCGATATCCTTTGAAAAGACAGTTTCTCAAATACAAACTTAACAGTCACTCGATTAAAGACATACCGGGGAGACAAGTAGTGCCTATATTATTCCACACTCTCGGCTCGAATTTCATAAAAGCCACCGTATTTAAAGATTCGAAGAGATTGTGGCTTTTAGTAAGTGCCGACCACTTAAAGGCACTCTTCTTTTATTATCATTTTACCCAAACAAGACATGTTAATCTATCTTTTGGCGTCCTACATCTTCTGTTACTAACATAATCGCCTAGACATACTTTGCCTAAACGTACTTTGCCTAGACGAGATTGTTAGCCTTTTTCTCAAGTGGACAAGCATTTAAGTGTCTCTGTCTCAAGAATGTCGTTATTCAGTGAAGTACGTCTTTAGAATTTGTTATTTAGTGAAGTATATCTTGAGAAGACGTTATTTAGTGAAGTATATCGTTAGACACCGTTCTTCTCGATCATCGCTTAGGTTGATGTACCAAATTTTTCCATAAATCTTATTCATGTGGAAATCTGATTCACGCAGCCTTTAACAGCGGTTTATTTTTTGCAACATCTTCAGCGCCATTTGAAGTGCTTATACTTGGGCGATGTGTCCGGTTTTAGCTAGCGTTTACTGGGTTCGGTCTCCGTTAACATTTGGCTGTCCGCAGCATACATGCAAGGCAGCAGGTAGCTGTTTTCTTTTAGGGTAGCGACCCTTAGACAACCTTCCCTCCCGGGTTGTTGAGCGTCATCTGCCCAGGTTACCAGTCATTTTTTGGGTACTGCTTGGTTTGCCTGCCGTCCAGTTTTGTGTACGGTTTGCTCCGCTAGCCTTTGATTGTCCCCAATCAAACTACAAGGCAGTAGTAGTTCTCTGCGAGGAAACGGGTGATTATTCTCTGGATGGAGACACCATCTTCGAGGCTCGCCACCGTTTTTTCCACGTCGCGTTTCTTTTGGGTGCACCTTCGTCTATTTCTACTTGTGCCCTCTTCCCCCGACTGGTGCCACCCCTTTTATCTTCGTCACTTGTGCTAACATTGTTCTACTGGGCGACACCGTACCCATTTCTATCTCACTGTTGCACAGTTTATCACAATTCGATAGAGATGTTTGCACTGTATTTAAGCCTCTGCTGTGCGTTCCAGTTTTCTGCACATTTGGGTGGTCCACTCACTCCTGCGTTTGCCACGCCATTTCGTCTGCCCCACCAATGGGCTTACCTGTGCATCTTCCGTAACGCAACTCAATTCGCCCCCCCTCCCTCCCGTTTGAGCAACATTTCATCGGACATTGGCAGGGAGAGTCGTGCGGATACAACAGTCACTATGCGATTCTGTTTGTCTATGTTGCGAGCAGATCTCAAAGGATGGAACTGCGTCTGCATCACTTCGTGAACCAGAGTAGCTCTCCCTCAATCCCTACCCGCTTAGCCTGGCAAGATCGGTTGTCTGTTATCAGGATCACCACGGGGATGTGGGGTAGTATCTTGATTAGGACCAGCTCATTAATCCTGGCGCGGCGTTGTCCCTATGCGTCTTTGGCCCCAGATACCGTTCAAAAAGCAATAGCAAACTACTGAACGTATAAGTGAGGGTTAAATATTCGTCGACTTGTTTACTGTTGTTGATGGCTACGTCCTGTACAGGATATGTCACGATTTGCATTTCTTCAAAAGATGTTATTTAGTGAAGTATATTTTTTATTAATATGGCTGTCACTATTGTCCACCTGTACAAGCGCAAAGAAAACCACCAGGCCTGCGATAACCACAGGGATATCTCCCTCCTGGCAAGTTACTGGCCAGAATCTTCCTCAATCGCTTAATCGATCACCTGGAACAGGATCATGAAACCCAATGTGACTTCAGAGCGGGTCGGGGACCAGCAGACACGATATTTGCTGCTCGCCAACTACAGGAGAAATGCAATGAGCAGCACTGTAACATCTACATGGTCTTTGTCGATCCCGCCTGGTAGAACAAAGGGCCTGCTCTCGTCGGGATACTGACTGTGGACCACTGTAATCCAAACTGGCTGCTCCCGTCAGGTTACTGGTTGGGGACCACTGTAGGACAAATGACCTGCTTTGACTTTCAGTTTAAAAAATACTTATTTTTTTCGTATGTTATTTTTGAAAAATCTTTACTGATTCTGGTTTTTTAAAAACATTTTTGTTAAGTATAATGCACGGTAATTGCAAATCTATGTTAGTTCTCCGAGTATAATGCACGGTAATTGCAAATCTATGTTAGTTCTCCGAGTATAATGCACGGTAATTGCAAATCTATGTTAGTTCTCCGAGTATAATGCACGGTAGTTGCAAATCTATGTTAGTTCTCCGAGTATAATGCACGGTAGTTGCAAATCTATGTTAGTTCTCCGAGTATAATGCACGGTAGTTGCAAATCTATGTTAGTTCGCCGCCATAATCAAATTAAAGCAACAAACTAATGTCCTCATGACGTAACTGTAGCTAATGTAGCTTTGTCATGTAATGTTGCTAATGTAGCTATGTAATATAATGTTACTAATGTAGCAATGTGATGTAATGTAGCTATGTGATGTAATGTAGCTAATGTAGCTATGTGATGTAATGTAGCTATGTGATGTAATGTAGCTATGTGATGTAATGTAGCTATGTGATGTAATGTAGCTAATGTAGCTATGTGATGTAAAGTAGCTAATGTAGCTGTGTGATGTAATGTTGCTAATGTAGCTGTGCGATGTAATGTTGCTAATGTAGCTATGTGATGTAATGTAGCCACTGTAGCTATGTGATGTAATGTAGCTAATGTAGCTATGTGATGTAATGTAGCTATGTGATGTGATGTAATGTAGCTAATGTAGCTATGTGATGTAATGTAGCTAATGTAGCTATGTGATGTAATGTAGCTATGTGATGTGATGTAATGTAGCTAATGTAGCTACGTGATGTAATGTAGCTAATGTAGCTATTGGATGTAATGTAGCTATGTGATGTAATGTAGATAATGTAGCTACGTGATATAATGTAGCTACTGTAGGTATGTAATGTAATGTACCAACTGTAGCTATGTGATGTAATGTACCAACTGTAGCTATGTGATATAATGTACCTACTGTAGCTATGGGATATAATGTACCTACTGTAGCTATGTGATGTAATGTACCTACTGTAGCTATGCTATATAATGTACCTACTATAGCTATGTAATGTAATATAGCTACTGTAGCTATGTGATGTAATATAGCTACTGTAGCTATGTGATGTAATATAGTTACTGTAGCTATGTAATGTAATATAGCTACTGTAGCTATGTGATATACTGTAGCTATGTGATATAATGTCGATATGTGATATAATGTAGCTATGTGATATACTGTAGCTATGGGATATAATGTACCTACTGTAGCTATGGGATATAATGTACCTACTGTAGCTATGTGATGTAATGTACCTACTGTAGCTATGCTATATAATGTACCTACTATAGCTATGTAATGTAATATAGCTACTGTAGCTATGTGATGTAATATAGCTACTGTAGCTATGTGATGTAATATAGTTACTGTAGCTATGTAATGTAATATAGCTACTGTAGCTATGTGATATACTGTAGCTATGTGATATAATGTAGCTATGTGATATAATGTAGCTATGTGATATACTGTAGCTATGGGATATAATGTACCTACTGTAGCTATGTGATATAATGTACCTACTGTAGCTATGTGATGTAATGTACCTACTGTAGCTATGTCATGTAATGTAGCTAATGTTGCTCTAGATATTAGTAATCTGAAACCGATGTTATTTCTAACACTTATTCATTTTCACCGGCGTGGCGGGACCCCCGCGTTCACTTCAGCACTAACCAAAGAATTAGTGCACGTGTGTAAACCGCCCCTGGGAGGGACATTCCATGCTGATGCCAGTGTATAGAATCACCAATCTGGAAAATCTCGTCTTATGAATGGCCAGATCAAATGTGTTACACAAGTTGTGAACACCCACCAGAGAGAGCTCTCACACTCAAGAAGTAGAAAAGAATGAGAGCATTAGATGAGGCAAATTTCAGTTTGAAGAGATCTCATCTCGTCTTTGATAATAGAGGCTGTTCTGGTCCGTTCACTGTGAACTAAGCCAGAATAAAGCCACGCAATGCTTCACAAACAGTGATTTTAATTGAAACATGAACCACTGAACAACCGGTTTCTTTATTTTTTCTATACCAGTTTAATAAGAAAAAAAAAAGAAGAAAACTTTCTTTCAAGAGGTAGTTTACATTTTTTTTCCAATAGATTAAAAAAAAAATTAGGGTCGTTTCACACACGAAAACATTGAAATTGTGTTTGATATCAGCTTTGTAAAAGAGCAAACGGCAAGGGTGACATGCTGAAGCTCTCGCTTGTGCTAGGGTGTATACTTCGCTATATTCACAGCATAGTCAGAATAGTTGGGTGCATGGTTGGGTAAGCCACAGGGAAGCCCATATAGGGGCCAAAACACATTGTTATTACTAAATCTCCCTGCTAAGGGTACAATTACCAGAGACTTGTGTTATAATGAAACAAAAATAGCATCCGTCAAATACTTGACGAAGTGCATTGGAAAGTCCGGTTCTACGTTGTGAAGAACTTGGTAATAAATAACTCTAGGGTACACTCCAGTTCATATTTATTCTTATCAAGCAAATAACTCTAGGGTACACTCCAGTTCATATTTATTCTTATCAAGCAAATAACTCTAGGGTACACTCCAGTTCATATTTATTCTTATCAAGCAAATAACTCTAGGGTACACTCCAGTTCATATTTATTCTTATCAAGCAAATAACTCTAGGGTACACTCCAGTTCATATTTATTCTTATCAAGCAAATAACTCTAGGGTACACTCCAGTTCATATTTATTCTTATCAAGCAAATAACTCTAGGGTACACTCCAGTTCATATTTATTCTTATCAAGCAAATAATATTCAGAGAAGATTATAGAAAACATAACAATAACATAACTTGCAAACACATTTTGGTTTTTAAACACAAACTACAACATTCTTTCGCAAGATATGTTATGCATTATTAATTAACTATAATTTGTTGGATATTTAATTATCTATATCAACTATAATTTGTTGGATATTTAGTTATCTATATCAACTATGATATGTTGGATATTTAGTTATCTATATCAACTATAATATGTTGGATATTTAGTTATCTATATCAACTATGATATGTTGGATATTTAGTTATCTATATCAACTATGATATGTTGATATTTAGTTACTATATCAACTATAATATGTTGGATATTTAGTTATCTAATCACTATGATTTGTTGGATATTTAGTTATCTATATCAACTATGATATGTTGGATATTTAGTTATCTATATCAACTATAAATGTTGGATATTTAGTTATCTATATCAACTATAATATTTTGGGATATTTAGTTATCTATACAACTTTTGATATGTTGGATATTTAGTTATCTATATCAACTATGATATGTTGGATATTTAGTTATCTATATCAACTATAATATTTTGGGATATTTAGTTATCATATCAACTATAATTTGTTGATATTTATTTATCTATATCAACTATGATATGTTGAGATTTATTTTTCATATCAACTATGATATTTTGGGATATTTAGTTATCTATATCAACTATAATATGTTGGATATTTAGTTATCTATATCAACTATAATATGTTGATATTTAGTTATCTTTCAACTATGATATGTTGGATATTTAGTTATCTATATCAACTGTGATATGTTGGATATTTAGTTATCTATATAAACCCAATAATGTTTGGATATTTAGTTATCTAATCAACATGATTGTTGGATATTTAGTTATCTATATCAACTATGATATGTTGGATATTTGTTATCTATATCAACTATAAATTTTGGGATATTAGTTATCTATATCAACTATAATATGTTGGATATTTAGTTATCTATATCAACTATGATATGTTGGATATTTAGTTATCTATATCAACTATGATATGTTGGATATTTAGTTATCTATATCAACTATAATATGTTGGATATTTATTATCTATATCAACTATAATTTTTTGGGATATTTATTTATCTATATCAACTATGATATGTTGGAGATTTATTTATCTATATCAACTATGATATTTGATATTTAGTTATCTATATCAACTATAATATGTGGATATTTAGTTATTTATATCAACTATGAATGTTGGATTTAGCTTTTCTATATCAACTATGATATTGGGAGATTGCTTCTATATCAACTATGAATTTTGGGAGAATATCTATATCAACTATGATATGTTGAGATTTAGTTATCTATATCAACTATAATATGTTGATATTTAGTTATCTATATCAACTATATTGTGTTTATTTATTATCTAATCAACTATAATTTGTTGGATATTTAATTATCTATATCAACTATAATTTTTTGGATATTTAGTTATCTATATAAACCCATGATATGTTGGAGATTTAGCTATCTTAAAATATGATATTTTGGGATATTTATTTATCTATATCAACTATGATTTGTTGGTATTTATTTATCTATATCAACTATGATTTGTTGATATTTAGTTATCTATATCAACTATGATATTTTGGGATATTTAGTTATCTATATAACTATGATATGTTGATATTTATTTATCTATATCAACTATAATTTTTTGGGATATTTAGTTATCTATATCAACTATGATATGTTGGATATTTACCCATCTATATAAACCCTATGATAGGATATTTAGTTATCTATATCAACTATGATTTTGGGATATTTAGTTATCATATCAACTACGATATTTTGGGATATTTAGTTATCTATATCAACTATGATATGTTGGATATTTATTTATCTATATCAACTATGATATGTTGGATATTTATTTTTCTATATAACTATGAATGTTGGATATTTAGTTTTTCTATATCAACTAAAATTGTTGGAATTTAGCCATCTATATCAACTATAAATTTTGGAATTTAGCATCTATACAACTTAATATGTTGGATATTTAGTTATCTATATAAACCCTATAATATTTTGGGATATTTAGTTATCTATATAAACCCTTTTAATTGTTGATATTTATTTATCTATATCAACTATGATATGTTGGAGATTTAGCTATCTATATCAACTATGATATGTGAGATTTGCTATCTATATCAACTATGATAGTTGATATTTAGTTATCTATATCAATTATATATGTTGGATATTTATTTATCTATATCAACTATAATATGTTGGATATTTAATTATCTATATCAACTATAATATGTTGGATATTTAGTTATCTATATCAACTATAATTTGTTGGATATTTAGTTATCTATCAACTACGATATTTTGGGATATTTAGTTATCATATCAACTATGATATGTTGATATTTATTTATCTATATCAACTATGATATTTTGGGATTTTTAAAGTTATCTATAATCAACTATGATATGTTGGATATTTAGTTATCTATATCAACTATAATTTTTTGGGAGATTAGTCATATAAACTATAATGTGTTGATTTTAGCCATCTTATCAACTATAATATGTTGGATATTTAGCTATCTATATCAACTATGATATGTTGGATATTTAGTTATCTATATCAACTATAATTTGTTGGAGATTTAGCTATCTATATCAACTATAATATGTTGGATATTTAGTTTTTCTATAACTATAATTTGTTGGAGATTTAGCTACTATATCAACTATAATATGTTGATATTTAGTATCTATATCAACTATAATATGTCGGATATTTAGTTATCTATATCAACTATAATTTGTTGGAGATTTAGTATCTATACAACTATGATATTTTGGGATATTTATCGTGAAAAACAAAAGTATTTAACTTAGAAAAACCCCACACATACACTATTATAACCCGTACTTAGAGCACACACAACACTCAGCTATAACCCGTAGCACATCAAAAAAATCAACACGAAACTAATGAACCGTGATCTGTTGTCTATACTTTGTCCTGTTTTAAAATTGTTTTGAAAGGAGAGGAGGTAAACGTAAAAGATGAAGAACGAATTAGAAGAGATAGAATTGTTGAAGGTAAGGAAGGTTTACAATTAGAAGATATAAATAAGTTGGAATGTAGATATGTTTAGAAATAGAAGATAGAAATAAGTTGGAATGTAGATATGTTTAGAAATAGAAGTGATAGATTAGTTGAAATCTAGATATGTTTAGAATTCTTCTTCTTCTTTGCGTTCGTTCTTTATGACCAATTGTAATCACTCTTTCTGATATGTTTGATCTTTGCCAAGAACGGTATAGTTGCACATTGGTTTGATAGGCCCTAACACATAGACTTCTACACGTTTAGGACACATGCATCCGATTTCAGCCAAACCTCCTTAGTCGCCTCTTACGACATGTGTGGCAGGTAACAGTGGTTCTATTCTTTACACCCCAAATTTGGGCCCCGGTAACCACTCGGGCATTTAGAAATAGAAGAGATAGATTAGTTGAAATCTAGATATGTTTAGAAATAGAAGAGATAGATTAGTTGGAAGGTAGATATGTTTAGAAATAGAAAAGATAGATTAGTTGGAAGGTAGATATGTTTAGAAATAGAAGAGATAGATTAGTTGGAAGGTAGATATGTTTAGAAATAGAAGAGATAGATTAGTTGGAAGGTAGATATGTTTAGAATTAGAAAAGATAGATTAGTTGGAAGGTAGATATGTTTAGAAATAGAAGAGATAGATTAGTTGGAAGTTAGATATGTTTATAATTAGAAAAGATAGATTAGTTGGAAGGTAGATATGTTTAGAAATAGAAGAGATAGATTAGTTGGAAGGTAGATATGTTTAGAATTAGAAAAGATAGATTAGTTGGAAGGTAGATATGTTTAGAAATAGAAGAGATAGATTAGTTGGATAGATATGTTTAGAAATTATTATCAGAATTATTAATTATTAACAGAAAGTATTATCTAACATGTTGTAATCAAGTAAAACAGAAAGTATTATCTAACATGTTGTAGTCAAGTAAAACAGAAAGTATTATATAACATGTTTAGTAAGTAAAACATAAAGTATTATCTAACATGTTGTAGTCAAGTAAAACAGAAAGTATTATCTAACATGTTGTAGTCAAGTAAAACAGAAAGTATTATCTAACATGTTGTAATCAAGTAAAACAGAAAGTATTATCTAACATGTTGTAGTCAAGTAAAACAGAAAGTAATATCTAACATGTTGTAGTCAAGTAAAACAGAAAGTATTATCTAAATGTTGTAGTCAAGTAAAACAGAAAGTATTATCTAAATGTTGTAGTCAAGTAAAACAGAAAGTAATATCTAACATGTTGTAGTCAAGTAAAACAGAAAGTATTATCTAACATGTTGTAATCAAGTAAAACAGAAAGTATTATCTAACATGTTGTAGTCAAGTAAAACAGAAAGTAATATCTAACATGTTGTAGTCAAGTAAAACAGAAAGTATTATCTAACATGTTGTAGTCAAGTAAAACAGAAAGTATTATCTAACATGTTGTAATCAAGTAAAACAGAAAGTATTTTCTAACATGTTGTAGTCAAGTAAATTGTTCTAAAATAAATAGGTGGCAAAAGAAAGATTACATAAATTTAGCAATAAAAGTTCTATGAGATGTGCTATAGAATTCACATGTGTCGTTTTATGTGTCATGAGAGGTGTTAGTTGTACAAGTAACACGTTTATCTGTGTGCATCATATGTTGGTTTTCTATCCATTTATTTTTCCGTCTGAAGAAATAATTGCTCCGGATATTTGAACTCACCTTTTTGTTTAATGACTCTTTATTATTTATATTTATTGAAACACTTTCTGCATATTTTTATTGTCTTTTACTTTACAGTACATATTGTCATATTATATTTGACAAGCGCTATATTAACTTAAATCAGATGTTTCTGGAAGCATTCTTGGTTTGCTGCTTCTAGGACTTGATTATCTACAAATAGAAATTCGGAAATATTGTCATCATCTTCGTTCTCTGCTTCTTTGTTGATATTGAATACATGCTGTACACATTTGTGGACAAACTACACATTCTTGTCGTTGACACGAATTGACATTAAACGCTTTTATGTAACTGTGTTGTTGTAGCTTTCACTTGATATAAGGGAAGACTGCAGTAAAACTATATAGCAATGACGAAACACATAATAACGTATCGATATAAGGAAGACGCAGTAAAACTATATAGCAATGACGAAACACGTAAAAAACAGGATAATGTAGCTTTACAAAGTGTACAGTGTACCTTGCGGCCTCATGGACTCGCAGCCACATTCCTATGTTTCTAATACCCTCATCTCTTCTCATGCTTAATACTCTTTATCACTTCTCATACTTCATACTCTTTATCTCTTCTCATGCTTAATACCTTTATCTCTTCATGCTTAATACTCTTTATATCTTCTCATATCATACCTTTATCACTTCTACTTAATACCTTTATCTCTCTCATGCTTCATACTCTTTATATCTTCTCATACTTCATACTCTTTATATCTTCTCATACTTCATACTCTTTATCACTTCTCATACTTCATACTCTTTATCTCTCTCCATTCATACTCTTTATCTCTTCTCATACTTAATACTCTTTATCTCTTCTCATGCTTGATACTCTTTATCTCTTCTCATGCTTCATACTCTTTATCTCTTCTCATACTTAATACTCTTTATCTCTTCTCATACTTCATACTCTTTATATCTTCTCATACTTGCTACTCTTTATCTCTTCTCATACTTCATACTCTTTATCTCTTCTCATACTTGATACTCTTTATCTCTTCTCATGCTTCATAATGTATATGTTAAATGTATATATGATATATATCTATACATATATTTGATTATTATCTGATTAAGAATATGTTTAATTTTCTTTCTATTTCTATTTGTTCACATTTATTTTGTTTGTTCGTTTTAAGTCACATAATTTCATTTTAGTGCCGTTAGTGATTTATTGTCTGATTGTATATGTTATGTCTAGGTATAAAGTCTGAATTTCTTCACATTTATTGTATTGTTTGCTTGATAAAGGCTTCTTAGTCGAAACGTCACTGTATATTGTTTTTGTACTTGAGAAAACTACAGTACTTTGTTTTTATATGTTGCACCATAGCTTTTACTTGATGTGTACATGTTGCACCATAGCTTTTACTTGATGTGTACATGTTACACCAGCTTTACTTGATGTACATGTTACGCCATAAGCTTTTACTTGATGTGTACATGTTACGCCATGCTTTTACTTGATGTGTACATGTTGCACCTAAGCTTTACTTGATGTGTACATGTTGCACCAGCTTTTACTTGATGTGTACATGTTGCACCATAGCTTTACTTGATGTGTACATGTTACACCATAGCTTTACTTGATGTGTACATGTTAGCATAGCTTTTACTTGATGTGTACATGTTACACCATAGCTTTTACTTGATGTGTACATGTTACACCATAGCTTTTACTTGATGTGTATAAACTTATTCAAACTTTGATGACGTGCTTGCTGAGTTCATATTTACATGTTACGCCATAGCTTTTACTTGATGTGTACAAACTTATTCAAACTTTGATGACGTTCTTGCTGAGTTCATATTTACATGTTACGCCATAGCTTTTACTTGATGTGTACAAACTTATTCAAACTTTGATGACGTGCTTGCTGAGTTCATATTTACATGTTACGCCATAGCTTTTACTTGATGTGTACAAACTTATTCAAACTTTGATGACTGTGCTTGACTGAGTTCATATTTTCCAAAATAATCCCATACAATATTCTAATCGATTTTATCCAAAGTTTGTTCTTGTCTAATGTGTATACTTGTAACTTTCCAAGTTTTGTCATGTCTAATTTGCTTATTCTTGCAGGTATCTTCATGAAAAGATTATATCTGTGCATCTTCCGTGTGATCTAAAACCAATCTGAGCTTCTCAGATTTATTGTTGGTCTAGTATTAGCCGTATTCTTCTTTCTATTATTTCAGCATATATTTTTTACTTGTGTGACTAAAGTAGTGAGATTCCTCTATAATTGGCACACTTTTATTGTTCTCTATATTGCTATGATTGTTGATGTTTGCAAGCTTCGTGTGTTGTCTTTTATTGTTCTCTCTATATTGCTATGATTGTTGATGTTTGCTGCTTCTGTGTGTCTCTTTTATTGTTCTCTCATATTGCTATGATTGTTGATGTTTCAGCTCTGTGTGTTGTCTTTTATTGTTCTCTATATTGCTATGATTGTTGATGTTTGCCAAGCTTCTGTGTGTTCTCTTTTTATTGTTCTCTCTATATTGCTATGATTGTTGATGTTTGCCAAGCTTCTGTGTGTTGTCTTTTTATTGTTCTCTCTATATTGCTATGATTGTTGATGTTTGCCAAGCTTCTGTGTGTTGTCTTGTCTGTCCAAGGCTATCTGGAACATTCGCTTGACCCATTTTTTTTATAGCTTCTGCAGGTAAATCGTCACTGCCTGTTGCTTTCTAATTTGGATCTTCTAATTTTAATTCTTATAATTTTGTTTTCTGACTTCTTTCAGTAATATTTCTGGTTCAAGTGCCTCTAACTCTTCAGCTGACGGCCCCGATAGTGTAGTAGGTGACACGGTTCAGTAGGTAGCGTGTTGTAAAACTGGCTCTTCCTCATTTTTAATCAAAGAGAGATAACTGATGTTTTTCTGACAGAATGCTGCTGACTATGAATTAATTTTCCTTGATTAAATATATAGAATAAATGTTTCTCCTCCCTATCTTTTTCGACTTGACAATGATTTCTTGACGTCCGCTAGATTGCGCTTTAGAGTTCTTATTTAACCTCGTCGTTTGCCTTTTTAGTTTTCATTAATTATTACGGACTGTTATTGAAGCACCCTGGTTGTTAACAGGGATGATCTCAGCCCCGATAATACAAGCATACACACTGAGCGACAATGAATATACTCATACTGAGCAGAGCCGGATTAGCATAGTAGCAGAATAGCAATGCTACGGGCCCGCGCTTGGGTGGCCCCGCCTCTGGAGCTAAGTTGTCACTAGTCATAAACAAGGAACCAAGATTGGGAGGTGGGTAATAATTTCCCTTTCATTTTTTAAATTGAGGTTAGGGCCAAGGTCATGTTTACTCAATTCGACTTAATTGGCGGTCACACTGAGCTCATAACAACGTAACAGTTTTTACTTTTTGTATAGGAGTGTCTTGTGTGCACACGCTTCTAATAAACGAAAACTTGAAAGCTTGAACAAAAGAACAAATAAATTTGACTCATAACCCAGTTCAAGTCTCTGTTCGTTCAGTAGTTTTTGCGCGTGAAACTTAGTTTAAAATAAATGCAAGTGGGCGTATGAAATATTGTTCTAAGGCATGAGCAGATCTGGGCACTCCTAAATAAATTTCATGTCATTCACGTTTTTGTGAGAAACTGTTTTGCACTCGACTAGATGTCCCAGAAAATAATGCGAGGGAGGGCCAAATGATTAAACTGAAAACTTGGACACACTTGAAGGAGCCGCAACAAGAAGCCGCAACACAGAGCTGCATAATTTACAGAGAAGCACACAAACGGACACAGAGAGTAATTTTTATTTGTTCTGCTAACTTTGAATGTATTTAAATCCTCCCATCTTGTTAATTTATTATTATTTTATTTTACATAGCTAATTTTATGTTTCAGTGAGAAATTAATTTTAAAAATAGTTTCTATCATTTTCGTTTCAATGAATTCAAATGTTTTAAATCAGAGTTATAGTCATGTTAAGTGGTTAATTACAGCACCCTGTATATAATATATCATCATGAGTAAATTGTTATATCATAAAACGCTGTCCAAACTTTCACATTTATATGTTATATTAGTAGAAAGTAGAAGAATTACATTTTATTTGTAAATTCATTTTCTCTTCCCAGATTGAGATAGACATCATGAGCAGCAGAGCCAGAGATAGCGGTCGACATTACGCTTCTGGAAGTGCAAAGCGTAAAGCACAAGATGAAAAGGAAAATATAACCAAGTTCTTGTATCAAAAACACGCAAGCTGTCTGAATTTTTAATGTCGTGTGTAATGGTGCTGAATCCAAAGAAATCGAAGCAGAAAATATAGAAGTCGCGTCTCACAGTATAGTAGATGAAGATAGTGATATAGAACAATCATCATTACCAATATTAAGATCAGCAACTCTTACGATTAGCCACATTTTCCACAAGACAAACTGAAGTCGAATGTACAGCAAGTCCTTTCAATTTAGCCATATCATCTTCAAGCCAAAGAGAGGCAGAAAGCACAGAACATGCTTCCAATGTAGCAACATCTTCTACAAGCCAAAAGCACAACAAAAATAAAATGTACTCCAACGATATTGGTGATGGCCAATCAACTTCAATCGAGATTATTGGATTGCGAAAAGAAGCAGCGAAGTGCAACATATGAACAGTGATTTCTTGTCTCCAAAAAAAACATACGATAAAGAAAACAATCACGAATTTGTCGAAAATCGTTTTTCCATATACACATAAACCAACAAACAAAACTCATGTGAGAGATTGGTTTGTATTCAGAAACTAAAGGACAACTTTTCTGTTTTGTTTGCAAGTTACTGATTCAGACTGTTCGTCACGGTTTACGAAGAAGGATTTGACGATTGGAAAACGCAAATAATTTATTGAAAGATATGAAGAGCACTCCATAGACAAGCGATAATTTCTCTGTTAGTTTGCAAAAAAGAAAGATGCTCGTGTCGATTCTCAACTTGTAAGCCAAATTGAGACCGAACAAACATATTGGCGGACACTTTTGGAGCGAATTACTTCAGTAATCCAATTTTTAGCAGAACGAGGTCTTGCATTTCGGGTAGGGATGAAATTATTGGTTCACCTAATAATGGAAATTATTTAGGTTTTGTTGGAATTAATAG
The DNA here is from genome assembly GCA_020796225.1 of Arion vulgaris. Lineage (NCBI taxonomy): Eukaryota > Metazoa > Mollusca > Gastropoda > Stylommatophora > Arionidae > Arion > Arion vulgaris. The sequence goes on along the minus strand of CM036759.1, from coordinate 59,074,645 downwards.
CCAAATTTGACATTTTTCTGGCTCAGCATATAAATACTTATGCAAATAAAGAAAAGGGACATACATCATACTTATCAAAAACAACATGTGAAGAATTTATCCATCTAATTACATCAAGCTTACTGGATCATATTATTTATGAAATTAAGAAATGCAAGTACTATTCCGTATCACTGGACTCTACTCCAGACATTTCGCATGTGGACCAACTCACTCTAATAGTGCGCTATGTGTTACCATCTGGACCAGTGGAAAGGTTTGTGAAGTTCTTGGATATGGAAGGTCATACTGCTGAACAACTCGCCCAAAGTTTACTTGATTTTTAAAGGAAAATGGCATTGATATCAAAGACTGTCGCGGTCAAGCTATGACAATGCCAGCAACATGAGTGGGAAATACAACGGCTTACAAGCAAGCATTAAGGAGATAAATAAGTACGCAGAATACATTCCCTGCTTTGCACATTCACTGAATTTGGTTGCGAAGTGTGCTGCAGAATGTTGTATAGAAGCATCCATTTTTTCGATTTTGTTGAAAGTCTCTATACATTCTTTTCCGCTTCTACCTATCGATGGGGCATTCTTACAAAAGCACTGGAAGATACAGGTTCAAAACTCCGACTTTGAAGAGACTGTCGGACACCAGGTGGTCTCCCGAGCTGATGCGACAAAAGCACTTTATGTGGTTTTACCATTATCAAACAAGTTTTGGATGACATCTCAAATAACATGGATCAAAAGGTAGAGTGTCGTAATCAAGCGTATGGCTAGTTTTGGAGATGAGTAAGTTGGAAACGGAATAGTTAGCATTTTATGGAACGGAATTTAGAACGCTTGAGCGTCTAGCGCTTCATTACAGTCACCTGATCAAGACCTTAACACGGGATATGCTCTTTATGAATCGTTACACAGGTACGTTCAAGCAATGCGGCCTACATTTTCAGATATTGAGGCCAAAATCCTGACTCACTGTCAAGAATATCAGCAACAAACTTCACGACGACGCAAGCGAAATACTAAGTACGACGATTTTAGTGGCTTTACTACGCTCGATGAAGTTGTAGAAAATCAAACACCCAAACAAAAATTTGAAAGTCAGGTGTTTATTGTCATAATTGATAATGTACTCTCTGCCTTAGCTAAACGCATTGAAGCGTACCATAGAGTGACTGATGTATTTGGAACATTTCGGCAGTTAAAATCTCTTACAGCAGAAGAGATCTTGAAAGAACTCCAAATATTGTCAGCTCTTACCAAGAGGATTTGGAAGAAATTCTAGGCGACGAACCACTTGCAGTTCGCTGAACTTCTTAAAACTAATGTAGCTGCTGCTATTAGCAACGAAAAGAATGAGGCCTTGAACTGCAATTTTATAAACTTATAATGGAAAATTCATTAGAGTCGTGTTCCCAAATGTAGAAATAGTCTTACGAATTTACTTGTCTTTAATGATTACTAACTGCAGCGGAGAACGTTCTTTTCAACATTAAAGCGTATAAAAGTGAGTTAAGAAACATGATGGGACAAGATCGTCTAAATAACCTCACCTTAATGAACATTGAATTAATTTACTTAGAAATTGATTTGTCTAGTATTATCTCTAAATTTGCTCACATTAAATAGAGACAAGTTTGTTTGTAAAATTTATGTTTTATTATTTATTATCATACAAAACTTAGGGCCCCGCGCTAAATTTGCTACGGGCCCCGCGCTGGTCTAATCCGGCTCTGATACTGAGCATATCCCGAATGACCCTTTTAACCTTTACTTGTGTACTAAGATATGCAGGAGTACAAGACAATGAGCATGCAGATCACCTGGCTAATACAGCAGTGGTCGAGGAAAGACAGTCAATGGATAGTGCAGATATCATCAATGTCATAATAGAAACAGGACGTATAGATTTGTTAAAATATTGATAAATCTGCATCGCTAGAAGAATGGAAAGAGATGTGAGAGCAAATGGAAACCTGCCAGATATAATCACTTTGTTAGAGGCACGAGACATTTGATTAATAAACACAGAATGTTTGTGATTAATTTTTATACGCTGGTCAAGACTTTTGGAAGAAGACCGTCCCATACATGGACTTGTCCGGAGGAGGGGGTTGTAATGGTGATCCTCACTAATCACTGATTAAACGTATATGCGGTCAAAGGCGCAAGAAAACAACGACGCGCCATGATTAGTTGTAACCGTATAGGTTTCATGCCTGTCTAATATATATATAATTATTCTATTGCCCTGCTGACTATCAACCTTCACGTTTGTCTAAACACACAATATACTACTTAAACAACACGTGGCTCTTGAATAGTTATCTATGGGAGAATCAAACAAGGTGGTTCTCCGTTTTTATTAAAACGACAATTCTACAAAATATTCACACAAATTCATACCTAAAACATTTCACTATAAAGCTAAATCAAATGACCCTGAAATACAATGATACAAAAAAACACTCTTAACTAAATCTGTTCATTAATAAAGTGCCTCTGACTAACGTCTGCCGACGATAAAGTTCTATCACAATGACTGGATCCTGTCCTGCCGTAGTTAACTTGGTAACCGCTGGGATAGGACAATCTGGCTGTCTTAGTTATCTTAGTTAACTGCTTTTCTGGTCAGCACGTGGCCGATGAGAATATACAGGAATATTCTACAAACTGGCTGTCCTATCTTCCATCAACTAATATGCACGTGGTAAATGAGAATATACAGGAATATTCTTCAAACTGGCTGTCATAGCTTCCATCAACTGATATGCACGTGGTAAATGAGAATATACGGGAATATTCTACAAACTGGCTGTTTTGGCTTTCATCAACTATCATCTACTGATTTCCACGTGGCAAATGAGAATACACTCGAAATTATTATTCACTCTACTACCTGTATCAATTCCTCTACTGGACGAACTCCTTGTTCCCCTATCTGACGACAGCCCATCACTCCTGCTAACTTCCAGGCTCCTTCTCTGTGAACTGCTGTGTAGCGCCATTTATGCACTTTTCCACGGACTTGTATTGACCAATGGTCAGCTTGCTTTCCACATCCTTCGTCCAAGGACTGTACTCCCTATTTTTAAACCAGGTGATTTTCGTTTTGTTAGACTGAAACCAAGGAGACTTAATTGTGCGACTTGCTCTCCCACCACTGTTACATAGTAAGCTTGCGCTAATCCCTGCCCTCACCTCCACTTGGTGACCCTGGTAACAGACGGTGGTTCCGGTCTGGCTAAGAGGGCAGGTGCCAGGAAGCATCTGGGGCAAAGTAGAGATGCAAAGGTAGTCACGTTAGATGGGATCCGCTCGCAAACAGACGAGTGGGAAATCCCAGAGTTGCTATTATACTCGTCTTCCCGGTCGATGGGAAAAGCTGGAAGGATAAACGTGGAACCGCGTGGGGAAACTTCGGAGCCGCGCATGCTCTCTTGGCCGATGAGATGCTGGGAGTCGATGAGTTGCACGAGGCCACATAGGACGAAACTGGCCCTATCTCGGGATGGAGGCACGATTAAAAGTCATCGAAGAGACGTTGACCCACGTGGGGCGAAATTCGGTGCTTGAGCCCTTCTCTTGAGCCGATGAGTATGCTGGGGTTGAGTTGAACTGCAAGTGGCCCACATAGGCGAAACTCGGCCCTATCACAGGGGTGAGGCACGGTATAAGCCAGAATTGGACAACCCCGGCAAACGTGAACGCGGGGAAACTGATGGTGACGATAAGGCAGGCACCATCGCAACGCAAGCACGCACACTGACGATGCAAGAGTGGGCCCGCCGATGAGCATGCAAACATGGCACGGCATGCAAGGTAGGCACGGAAGGCACGGAAAGCATGGAAAGCACGGAAGGCACTCATGCGGACGATGCAAGAGTGGTGCAAGACGCGGCAGGCACGACAGACGTGGCGGGCACGGCAGGCGCGGCAGGCGCGGCAGGCACGACAGGCATGGCAGACGAGAGGGTGTGCGGACCACCGAATGGTGAACAACTGGAAGTACAGCAAGTAAGGCCAGTGGGGCGTTTCGCTCGCAGGAACTACTGCTACCTGTTTGATTGGGGACAAACCATACAAAAACTGCACGGTAGGTAAATAAAGCAATCATAACAAGACAGGTGTAGTGGGCAGATGACTCAGCCCAGGAGGCAGGTCGTCACGGGTCGCTGCCCTGAAGAATAGTAGCCAGCTGCCTTGTGGGTTTTGACTGAGGACAGCAAAGGCTAACGGAGACGAACAGTAAACGCTGGTTGAAATCGAACACACCCAGAAGGATACGCACCTGAGCTCCAATAGGTACTGAAGGCTGTGCACGTACATCCGTTCTTGATGTTTGGCTGTTTATATATCACATTAGAAAGATAAGCGACCAAAAACGATCGCGAGAGAGAGAGAGAAACGTATGTGACATCCGAAAGGTGGGGTAGGGAGGTGCTACAATTTTAGAGGACATATGTTTCCATGATTAATACTGATATTACAACAAACATCAACAATGTTATCTGACTATGTTATTCAATGTTATCTGACTATGTTATTCAATGTTATCTGACTATGTTATTCAATGTTATCTGACTATGTTATTCAATGTTATCTGACTATGTTATTCAATGTTATCTGACTATGTTATTCAATGTTATCTGACTATGTTATTCAATGTTATCTGACTATTTTATTCAATGTTATCTGACTATGTTATTCAATGTAGAGAGATGTTTTATTGTTATCTGACTATGTTATTCAATGTATGAGGAGATGTTTTTATTGTTATCTGACTATGTTATTCAATGTATGAGGAGATGTTTTATTGTTATCTGACTATGTTATTCAATGTATGAGGAGATGTTTTATTGTTATCTGACTATGTTATTCAATGTATGAGGAGATGTTTTATTGTTATCTGACTATGTTATTCAATGTATGAGGAGATGTTTTATTGTTATCTGACTATGTTATTCAATGTATGGGGAGATTTTTTATTGTTATCTGACTATGTTATTCAATGTATGAGGAGATGTTTTATTGTTATCTGACTATGTTATTCAATGTATGAGGAGATGTTTTATTGTTATCTGACTATGTTATTCAATGTATGAGGAGATGTTTTATTGTTATCTGACTATGTTATTCAATGTATGAGGAGATGTTTTATTGTTATCTGACTATGTTATTCAATGTATGAGGAGATGTTTTATTGTTATCTGACTATGTTATTCAATGTATGAGAGATGTTTATTGTTATCTGACTATGTTATTCAATGTATGAGGAGATGTTTTATTGTTATCTGACTATGTTATTCAATGTATGAGGAGATGTTTTATTGTTATCTGACTATGTTATTCAATGTATGAGGAGATGTTTTATTGTTATCTGACTATGTTATTCAATGTATGAGGAGATGTTTTATTGTTATCTGACTATGTTATTCAATGTATGAGGAGATGTTTTATTGTTATCTGACTATGTTATTCAATGTATGAGAGATGTTTATTGTTATCTGACTATGTTATTCAATGTATGAGGAGATGTTTTATTGTTATCTGACTATGTTATTCAATGCATGAGGAGATGTTTTATTGTTATCTGACTATGTTATTCAATGTATGAGGAGATGTTTTATTGTTATCTGACTATGTTATTCAATGTATGAGGAGATGTTTTATTGTTATCTGACTATGTTATTCAATGTATGAGAGATGTTTTATTGTTATCTGACTATGTTATTCAATGATGAGGAGATGTTTATTGTTATCTGACTATGTTATTCAATGTATGAGGAGATGTTTTATTGTTATCTGACTATGTTATTCAATGTATGAGGAGATGTTTTATTGTTATCTGACTATGTTATTCAATGTATGAGGAGATGTTTTATTGTTATCTGACTATGTTATTCAATGTATGAGGAGATGTTTTATTGTTATCTGACTATGTTATTCAATGCATGAGGAGATGTTTTATTGTTATCTGACTATGTTATTCAATGTATGAGGAGATGTTTTATTGTTATCTGACTATGTTATTCAATGTATGAGGAGATGTTTTATTGTTATCTGACTATGTTATTCAATGTATGAGGAGATGTTTTATTGTTATCTGACTATGTTATTCAATGCATGAGGAGATGTTTTATTGTTATCTGACTATGTTATTCAATGTATGAGGAGATGTTTTATTGTTATCTGACTATGTTATTCAATGTATGAGGAGATGTTTTATTATCTGACTATGTTATTCAATGCATGAGGAGATGTTTTATTATCTGACTATGTTATTCAATGCATGAGGAGATGTTTTATTATCTGACTATGTTATTCAATGCACGAGGAGATGTTTTATTATCTGACTATGTTATTAATTGTGTGACGAGATGTTTTATTATCTGACTATGTTATTAATTGCGTGAGGAGATGTTTTATTATCTGACTATGTTATTCAATGTATGAGGAGATGTTTTATTGTTATCTGACTATGTTATTCAATGTATGAGGAGATGTTTTATTGTTATCTGACTATGTTATTCAATGCATGAGGAGATGTTTTATTGTTATCTGACTATGTTATTCAATGTATGAGGAGATGTTTTATTGTTATCTGACTATGTTATTCAATGTATGAGGAGATGTTTTATTGTTATCTGACTATGTTATTCAATGTATGAGGAGATGTTTTATTGTTATCTGACTATGTTATTCAATGCATGAGGAGATGTTTTATTGTTATCTGACTATGTTATTCAATGTATGAGGAGATGTTTTATTGTTATCTGACTATGTTATTCAATGTATGAGGAGATGTTTTATTATCTGACTATGTTATTCAATGCATGAGGAGATGTTTTATTATCTGACTATGTTATTCAATGCACGAGGAGATGTTTTATTATCTGACTATGTTATTCAATGCACGAGGAGATGTTTTATTATCTGACTATGTTATTAATTGTGTGACGAGATGTTTTATTATCTGACTATGTTATTAATTGCGTGAGGAGATGTTTTATTATCTGACTATGTTATTCAATGCGTGACGAGATGTTTTATTAACAAACATCAACGATGTTGTCTGACTATATTACTAATTGCTTGAGATTTTTTTTATTAACAAACATATTCAATGTGTGTGAATATACATCAATAACAAACATAATTAAATCAGTTGTACGCTGGGGTTATTATTTTACGTCTTCTGTGTATTCAATCACAATCATGACGTCTAATATTTCACGCCTGACTGAGTTTTGGGGAAAGAGTTTCATACCTTATCACCAGTGTTCCTCACCATTAAGGCGAATCTTTGTCAACGTTCAGAGGTGCTTGCAATTTAGATCAGCGGATGGACAACCGCAAACAGGATATTGTTAATGAACTGGTTATTCGCCAACATGATATCGAAAATTAACTGGGCATTCGCCAACATGATATCGATAATTAACTGGACATTCGCCAACAGGATATCGAAAATTAACTGGGCATTCGCCAACATGTTATCGAAAATTAACTGGGCATTCGCCAACAGGACATCGATGAGAAACAAGTCATTTATCAAAAGGATATCGATGATAAACTGAGCATTCAAAAACAGGACATAACTGATAAACTGGGTTTTCGCCAACATGACTTAAATGATAAACTGGGTATTCGCCAACAGAACATAAATGGTAAACTGGATATTCGCCAACAGGAAATCAATGATGAAATCGATAGCGCTTTGTAGAACTTGCTGCTATGTCGTTGTCACTACCTTATTGTCAATACAAACGGTTTCAATCGCTTTATTCTACAAGATAATGTTGATCAGCACAGTTGTGGGCGTTTGTTAATGAAGTATTCCCCCTTAGATGTTTGAAGAATGAAATTTAAATGGTTGTTATATGTTTTATTCCTCAAAAGGTTGAAGAATAGAGTTCAAATGGTTGTTATATGTTGTATTCTTCCTTAGATGTTTGAAGAATAGAGTTCAAATGGTTGTTATATGTTGTATTCTTCCTTAGATGTTTGAAGAATAGAGTTCAAATGGTTGTTATATGTTGTGTTCTTCCTTAGATGTTTGAAGAATAGAGTTCAAATGGTTGTTATATGTTGTGTTCTTCCTTAGATGTTTGAAGAATAGAGTTTCAGTTGTCATATGTTATTTTCCACTAACACAATGGGAATAGTCTTACAAATATTGAATGTCATTGTATGTCACTTTACAGATAGATATAAATAGCTATTCCTCAACTCTTTGGAACAAACTGTTCCACGTGTCATGCATGTTCTTATGAACAGAATACAGATAAACGCGCATATGTTCTTCGTTCAAGTAAAAAGAAAGTTGAAAGGTTATCAGTAAGTGACCTAGCATATTCGGTCTGTAAAATGTCTCCGTCTTAGTCTGCGAAACAAACCACATGTTTGAATGTCTACAGATTGTAATATAAAGATAACAGTTGAAGATAAAAAAGCAAATATTAAACTGACTATAATGATCAAAATCTTTTAAGTCAGTTCCTGACTTAGATAATGTCTCTCAGACTGTATAAACTGCACTGAGATGGACTCCAGAGGCTAAACGAAAACGTGGAAGACCCAAGACAACCTGGAGGAGAATGATAGAGCAAGAACTGAAAGAAATGAATCATAGCTGGAACACAATACAGAGGAAGGCCATGAAAAGAGAAGAATGGTGTGGTTTGTTGCTGCCCTAAACGTCAAGGGCGTAACAGGCTAAAGAGAGAGAGACTGCATACAATAATAAAGAAGAAAAGGAGAATGCATCCAAACTCCACAGTATACACAGTCTTCTACAACAGAACATCAGGATAGAAGGAGAATGCATCCAAACTCTACAGTATACAGAGTCTTCCACAACAGAACACCAGGATAGAAGGAGAATGCATCCAAACTCTACAGTATACAGAGTCTTCCACAACAGAACATCAGGATAGAAGAAGAATGCTTCCAAACTCCACAGTATACAGTCTTCTACAACAGAACATCAGGATAGAAGGAGAATGCATCCAAACTCTACAGTATACAGAGTCTTCCACAACAGAACATCAGGATAGAAGAAGAATGCTTCCAAACTCCACAGTATACACAGTCTTCTACAACAGAACATCAGGATAGAAGAAGAATGCTTCCAAACTCCACAGTATACAGAGTCTTCCACAACAGAACATCAGGAAAGAAGGCGAGATGAAGGCCACGAAAAAGATGGTTAAGATAGCATAGCAGAATCTTGTCAAAGAGCAAAAATAACAATCACACAAGCCACAAGAACATTGATTGATTAATTGATGATAGAACCATCATCATTGCACTTCAGTGAGTAACCATGTGTGCTCCGATCTCTTTCTTACACAGGAAGATATCAGCGTCAGTGCACCAACTCCTTAGCACCGGCGAGAGTCCCCAATGTAAATTTGAAGATAGTGAAGATATTATTTCTTTTGTAGGAATTTAAATGTAATATTTTCTGATGAATATTGCCAGGCAGTGACTTTCCAGTCTGATTTTCTCAATTTTGAACTGCCAAGGTTCTTTCACTGCTCATATTGAACACAAGAACAGCGCAAGCCAAAAATAGAAAACCATGACAATGGACATGAACCCGGTAGTCGCTCGAGAGGTTACCCGGGCCCAAATTTGGGGTGTAGAAAATAGAACCACTGTTACATGAGGCGCATGTCATAAGAGGCGACTAAGGAGGTTTAGGAGAAGTCGGATGACGTGTCCTAAACGGTAGAAGTCTATGCGTTTAGGGGCCTACAAACCAACGTGCAACGTATACACGTTCTTGGCAAAGATCAAACATATCACAAAGAGTGATTAAAATTGGTCGTAAGAACGAACGCAAAGAAGAAGAAGAAGAACCCGGTAGCAGTGTGACGACACAAATAAGAAGAAGCAGACATACTGAGCTGAAACGTCCTGGTCATGTATAGACATCCTGAGCTGAGACGTCCTGGTCATGTATAGACATCCTGAGCTGAAACGTCCTGGTCATGTATAGACATCCTGAGATGAGACGTCCTGGTCATGTATAGACATCCTGAGCTGAGACGTCCTGGTCATGTATAGACATCCTGAGCTGAGACGTCCTGGTCATGTATAGACATCCTGAGCTGAAACGTCCTGGTCATGTATAGACATCCTGAGATGAGACGTCCTGGTCATGTATAGACATCCTGAGCTGAGACGTCCTGGTCATGTATAGACATCCTGAGCTGAAACGTCCTGGTCATGTATAGACATCCTGAGCTGAAACGTCCTGGTCATGTATAGACATCCTGAGCTGAGACGTCCTGGTCATGTATAGACATCCTGAGCTGAGACGTCCTGGTCGTGTATAGACATCCTGAGATGAGACGTCCTGGTCATGTATAGACATCCTGAGCTGAAACGTCCTGGTCATGTATAGACATCCTGAGCTGAGACTTCCTGGTCATGTATAGACATCCTGAGATGAGACGTCCTGGTCAGTATAGACATCCTGAGCTGAGACGTCCTGGTCATGCATGAGCATCCTGAGCTGAGACGTCCTGGTCATGTATAGACATCCTGAGCTGAGACGTCCTGGTCATGTATAGACATCCTGAGATGAGACGTCCTGGTCACGTATAGACATCCTGAGCTGAGACGTCCTGGTCATGTATAGACATCCTGAGCTGAGACGTCCTGGTCATGTATACACATCCTGAGCTGAAACGTCCTGGTCATGTATAGACATCCTGAGCTGAGACGTCCTGGTCATGTATAGACATCCTGAGATGAGACGTCCTGGTCATGTATAGACATCCTGAGCTGAGACGTCCTGGTCATGCATGAGACATCCTGAGCTGAGACGTCCTGGTCATGTATAGACATCCTGAGATGAGACGACCTGGTCATGTATAGACATCCTGAGATGAGACGTCCTGGTCATGTATAGACATCCTGAGCTGAAACGTCCTCGTCATGTATAGACATCCTGAGATGAGACGTCCTGGTCATGTATAGACATCCTGAGCTGAGAAGTCCTGGTCATGTATAGACATCCTGAGCTGAGAAGTCCTGGTCATGTATAGACATCCTGAGATGAGACGTCCTGGTCATGTATAGACATCCTGAGATGAGACGTCCTGGTCATGTATAGACATCCTGAGATGAGACGTCCTGGTCATGTATAGACATCCTGAGATGAGACGTCCTGGTCATGTATAGACATCCTGAGCTGAGACGTCCTGGTCATGTATAGACATCCTGAGCTGAGACGTCCTGGTCTAGTGATGACATCCTGAGCTGAGACGTCCTGGTCATGTATAGACATCCTGAGCTGAAACGTCCTGGTCATGTATAGACATCCTGAGCTGAGACGTCCTGGTCATGTATAAACATCCTGAGCTGAAACGTCCTGGTCATGTATAGACATCCTGAGCTGAAACGTCCTGGTCATGTATAGACATCCTGAGCTGAGACGTCCTGGTCATGTATCTCTCAACTGATCAAAGCTTCTAATTCCGAATTAGCATTAGATTAACATTTTAAAGAGAAAAAAACACTTTAATATTTAATGATTAATTTGTCTGATCCCATCTCTTCATTGTTCTCAGAGTCGCTCTTATATCTCTACATAATCATGCAATCTGAAAGTCTTTACATTACTGTGTAGTTAGTTAGTGAAGCTGAACCTAGAAGATGTCTTCTCTTTTCCTCTCGGACTCACTGTGCCATTCAGGTACAATGCAAACCTCGGGCTTCGATTACACTTGGTGTGTCTCAGTTGGTGTCATCTAATTTTCTATGTAATCTCTTACCTTCAGGTATGTGTCTTCTCCTTCTTTGCGTTCGTTCTTTACCTCCAATTTTAATCACTCCTTGTGATATGTTTGATCTTTGCCAAGAACGTGTATACGTTGCACGTTGGTTTGGTAGGCCCCTAAACGATAGACTCGTACATGTTTAGGACACGTCATTCGATTTCAGCCAAACCTCCGTAGTCGCCTCTTGCGACATGTGTGGCAGGTAACAGTGGTTATATTCTTTACACCCTAAATTTGGGCCCGGTAACCACTCGGGCTAGGTAGGTGTGTTCTAGAGCTAAGTCCTGTCTGATTTCACTGTAGATGAGGTCGAGTTTCAAGTCCTATCTGGGGTCAAAGGCGGATTGGGATAACGCCGCGCCAGGATTAGTGGAGCTGGCACTAATCTATATCCTGCCCTCACCTCCTTGTGCTGACCATGGAAACAGACAGTAGTTCTGGTCTGGCTAAGAAGGCAAGGATCGAGGGAGAGCTACTGGTAGTGGTTCCAGAACGGAAAAGAAATGCAGGTACAAAATTATGAACAAAAATGAATGCATCTCTTGGCCGATGTCCGTAGAAACAAAGCCCAAGTTTTGCAGAAATGACAGAAAACAGCAGAGTACGAGACAATAGCGAACGAATGAAAACTCCCCCTGAGTAAATGTCCGAACCAAAATTGGCACCAACGGGACAAGAGTCCTTAGACACGAAATCGATCATGAAGGGATGAGAGGTGCATCCCAAAGCAGAGACGTGGGCCTACATTGGGCGAAACTTGGAGCAATGTGCCCAAGTTGAGCTGCATGTGCTGGCAGTCTCGAGACACGAAGCAAGTCTCGGCAAGTGTCTTAAATAACGCTGTAATGTATCGTGTCGACATATGGAAAGATTGCGATAAACTTCGTATCAAAGGTACATTTACTGGGTAAGGTTACCGAGGCAAATCCTAAAGTAGCGTTTTAGTGTTTAACGAAACTGCTCTCCCTAGGACAACCGTGCTGTTGAAATACCAACTAACAGCCATGGCAGAACTGAGGCGGGTGATGTCTAACGGGACTGCCCTCCTTGGGACAACCGGGCAAGGTACTGTTGCATTTGCAACTAACATCCCCGGAAGAACTGCAGTGGGTGATGTTGAAAATCTCAGTTTCGTTGCCAGCGCCGATATAAACGACCCTCTATATTATTTGTGCTTAGCCACAATCCGGTGTTTCCGGAGCAGGAAAATACAGAGTAGAAACTGCAAATTATCACGGGTCGACAGTCGCCTCGAGAAGGCTGCGAATGTTCCTACTCCGGAATAAACTCAAAGTGATCAGTAAAGTAAGGCCGACAAGGCAAAGATCTGACACTCTGTCTAGATCTGAACTTTGGCGAAGGCCGACACTTTACACGGTGTGCTATACGGGTATTACGCCGTCCCAGGACAAACTTATGTGCACCGTGAAATGTTCTTAATCCGTAACGACCTGACAGTCAGAAAGAGCATAACAGTAGTAACTCACTGTTTGGCGTAGATCACAAAGCCAAAATATACGGCAAAAGGCTGCTCGAAAAGACGTAGATCCGGGCCGAAATATACGGCAGAATGAATCGTTCCTCAGAGCAAGCTACCCTAGTTAATCAACAGCTGGCTGAAATCGAGTAGACGGACCTAGTCACCATGGGCGCATAATAGTTAACGTAGATCAAACGTTCTTGTCAAAGGATCAATTATATATTACAAGAAGAATGATAAAATTGACCGTGAAGAACGAACGAGAGAGAGAAGTCCTATCTGATCTCACTGTGAGATCGAGTGTCTAGTCCTATTTTTTTTTTTTTTTTTTTTGATCCAGAAGCACTTGAGCTTTTCAGCTCTTCGGCTCGGTGCCATGGACATCGTAACCCTACGGTTCGGTGCCACGAACACCGTGAATCTGGGTAATCTGTGGCTTTTTCTGCCATCCTGGAATTGAACCCGCACACACAGAGGGATAGTCACCCGTAGTCCCAACGCGCTACGAACACGCTGGGCAGACGGGCTGTCTAGTCCTATATGACCTCACTATAGGTGAGGTTGTATTTCGAGTCCTATCTGATCTCACCGTAGAAGATGTCGAGTGCCTTAGTCATATCTGATCTCACTGTAGAAGATGTCGAGTGCCTTAGTCATATCTGATCTCACTGTAGGAGATGTCGAGTGCCTTAGTCATATCTGATCTCACGGTAGAAGATGTCGAGTGCCTAGTTCTATCAGAGACGGACAACAAAACGTATGCCCCGTGTTAAAGTTGGGAATATGAAGAACAAACCTTGACAACTGGAGATTAAAAAGGGAAGATCGAGAATTGTATGTGCAGGCTGTGCAGCCGCTGCAGGACAACATTTCAAAATAATAATTGAACCCACCAAATCATCAACAATCATTTGTTTACTGGCGATATGGAAAGATAACTTTGAGAGCAGGAAATCCCCTAAACGTCGAATAATAAAATGCATTGATTATTCAGCATTAATAATCTCTTCAATCACTCTTCGAAGAACAATCTTGCAAGAAAGTAAACTATTGGGATGTAAAACCATACAAGATCTCCAACTGCTTGCAAACGCATCACATGGAGATCTAAAACCTCTGCCCTATGTGCCGCTTTGGCACGAAAGGAACAAACAAACTAACTATTGATTTGTGCGAGTGAGGCTACCAGGATGTTGAGATAATCATGAAATTAACAACAACAGAAACTCTACCCGTGAAGTTTTCTACCCGTGAAGTTTTACTAAAAGCATTCCATGTAGCAGACACATTTTCTCGTCATTTCTGTGACCAAGTCAGGATGACGTACAGTTTTGCTCTCTTCAATGTTATTTCATTTCTGTGACCAAGTCAGGATGACGTACAGTTTTGCTCTCTTCAATGTTATTTCATTTCTGTGACCAAGTCAGGATGACGTACAGTTTTGCTCTCTTCAATGTTATTTCATTTCTGTGACCAAGTCAGGATGACGTACAGTTTTGCTCTCTTCAATGTTATTTCATTTCTGTGACCAAGTCAGGATGACGTACAGTTTTGCTCTCTTCAATGTTATTTCATTTCTGTGACCAAGTCAGGATGACGTACAGTTTTGCTCTCTTCAATGTTATTTTTTCTTTTCCAAAATCCGTGTAGAACTTTTATCCTCTTCATCTTTTACCTCCCAACTGATCACAGGTTTTTAACTAACTTTTCCCAGCTCTTCATCTCTCTTGCCCACCCATACAATTCTATCAATTTTTTACCTATCCTTTTAATATCAGCCCCCAGCTCTCTTATCCTGGTATTTCTAGATATAAGGAAGACTGCAGTAAAACTATGTAGCAATGGCGAAACACGTAAAAACAAAGTACTGTATTTGTGTTTATGAAACTACTGTAGTACTGTAGTACTGTTATGAAACTACTGTAGTACTGTAGTAATGTTATGAAACTACTGTAGTACTGTAGTACTGTTATGAAACTACTGTAGTACTGTAGTACTGTTATGAAACTACTGTAGTACTGTCATTGTTTTTGTATTTTGTAAAATTAACTTTGTTTTTATGTCTTTCGCCATTAGTATTTCAAGACCTTCCCTTACTCCTCTTTCACTACGGGTTTCAAAAAACTGTCTTGCAATGCTTCCGGTTAAACTTCTTAATGTTAATCAAGATCGCCAGCGTCTCTTCCTTAGCTCTTTTTTCGCTGGTACCTGCTTATTTCTTTCTCTGAGTTCCTCGTTTGTAATCCTATCATACTATCTTAGTAACTCTTTTCTACGTAAACATTCGTTTACGAAGGTATGTAGTTTTCTGATGGCTACTTTTGTTGTCCTCCATGATTCTGAGCCATACAACAGCATTTGATTGAAAGATTCTCAGCTTTGTGTTTGTTTTGATATCCATTGACTTCCATATCTTACTCAATGCAATAAAATGTCCCCTTTTTGTATTATTATCTTGACATCTTTGTTTGTTTCTCCTTCTGTGTCGTATGTTGCTACCAAGGTATGTGTATGATTCTGCATTATGTAGAACTGTTTCCTCCAGCATAATCTGGTTTACATTTATTGCATTTATTCTCATGACCTTGGTCTTTCCCTGTGTATTTTCAAACCTAGTTGCTGAGACTTAATATTTAGAATGTTCATTTCTTCTTTAATATGTTGGTAGCTGTGGGACAGTAATGCCAGATCGTCTGCAAAATCTAGGTCCCCTAGTCTTCTTCTTCTTCACCCTTCGTCCCTAGGGAAGCATAGGTCCGCAACCAAGGCCTTCCAAGCCCCGCCTATCTCATCTTCTTCAACCTACGTCCCTAGGGAAGCATAGGTCCGCAACCAAGGCCTTCCAAGCCCGCCTATCTCATCTTCTTTACCCTACGTCCCTAGGGAAGCATAGGTCCGCAACCAAGGCCTTCCAAGCTCGCCTATCTCATCTTCTTCACCCTACGTCCCTAGGGAAGCATAGGTCCACAACCAAGGCCTTCCAAGCCCGCCTATCTCATCTTCTTCACCCTACGTCCCTAGGGAAGCATAGGTCCGCAACCAAGGCCTTCCAAGCCCCGCCTATCTCATCTTCTTCACCATACGTCCCTAGGGAAGCATAGGTCCGCAACCAAGGCCTTCCAAGCCCCGCCTATCTCATCTTCTTTACCCTACGTCCCTAGGGAAGCATAGGTCCGCAACCAAGGCCTTCCAAGCCCGCCTATCTCATCTTCTTTACCCTACGTCCCTAGGGAAGCATAGGTCCGCAACCAAGGCCTTCCAAGCCCCGCCTATCCAAGGCCATCTTTTCCAGATCTCTCCACTCTCTCCCCGTTTTTTGCGTTCCATCTCTAACTCCCGTCTCCATGTGTTTCTGGGTCTTCCCTTACTTCTATTGCCCTGGGGGTTCCATCGGAGTGCCTGTCTTGCGATGCTGTCAGGGGGTTTCCTCAGTGTGTGTCCTATCCATAGCCACCTTCTGCTCATTATCTCCTGTTCCACCTGATGTCCTCTAGTAGTTTCATTAAAGTCCATTGTATTCTCAATCTCTAATCTCTTGTTGTTGATTTCATGATAGAATCTATTTCCAGCAAGAACAGTAGTGGAGATAAGAGGCATCCCTGTCGCACCCTCCTTCTTATCTCACAGGAATCTGTAGTTTGACCGTCATGGATGACCCTGCATTTCATTCATTCATGTTTCTTGTGGAACTTGTATACTTGATATTTTTTATCTGTTTAGCACGTTATACACAACAGTAAAACTAGTTACACACAACAGTAAAACTAGTTACATACAACAATAAATCTTGTTACACACAACAATAAATCTAGTTACACACAACAATAAAACTAGTTACAATCAACAATAAAAGTACACAACAATAAAACTAGTTACACACAACAATAAATCTAGTTACACACAACAATAAATCTAGTTACACACAACAATAAATCTAGTTACACACAACAATAAAACTAGTTACACACAACAATAAATCTAGTTACACACAACAATAAAACTAGTTACACACAACAATAAATCTAG
This sequence comes from Arion vulgaris, assembly GCA_020796225.1. Lineage (NCBI taxonomy): Eukaryota > Metazoa > Mollusca > Gastropoda > Stylommatophora > Arionidae > Arion > Arion vulgaris. Next base: position 59,057,351 of record CM036759.1, on the reverse strand, counting down.
TTACACACAACAATAAAACTAGTTACACACAACAATAAATCTAGTTACACACAACAATAAAACTAGTTACACACAACAATAAATCTAGTTACACACAACAATAAATCTAGTTACACACAACAATAAATCTAGTTACACACAACAATAAATCTTGTTACACACAACAATAAAACTAGTTACAAACAACAATAAACTACTTACACACAACAATAAAACTAGCTACACACAACAGTAAAACTAGTTACACACAACAATAAATCTAGTTACACACAACAGTAAATCTAGTTACACACAATAAATCTAGTTGCACACAATAATAAAACTAGTTACACACAACAATAAATCTTCTTACACACAACAATAAAACTAGTTACACACAATAAATCTAGTTACACACAACAATAAAACTAGTTACACACAATAAATCTAGTTACACACAACAATAAATCTAGTTACACACAAAAATAAATTTAGTTGCACACAACAATAAAACTAGTTACACACAATAAATCTAGTTACACACAACAATAAAACTAGTTACACACAACAATAAAACTAGTTACACACAACAATAAAACTATTTACACATACCAACAAAACTAGTTACACACAACAATAAAACTAGTTACACACAACAATAAAAATACTTACACACAATAAATCTAGTTACACACAACAATAAAACTAGTTACACACAACAATAAAACTAGTTACACACAACAATAAAACTACTTACACACAACAGTAAAACTAGTTACACACAACAATAAAACTACTTACACACAACAATAAAACTAGTTACACACAACAATAAAACTACTTACACACACCAACAAAACTAGTTACACACAACAATAAATCTAGTTACACACAACAATAAATCTAGTTACAAACAACAACAATAATATTGCTCAAGCTCTTATATGATATAATTTTTAAATGACATTTTTATTTTACATATATTTTTCTTCTTTTGCATTTTATATTAATCATAAATTGCAATAAAAGATAAGTGTATTTTGTAATGCTAGTTTTTTGTAGAAGTTAGTTTTTGTACTGGAAATTTACTGGCCTGACAGTTTGAAACACCAAAGTTCAAACGCTGGAAAGGTCACTTTGTTATCTTCGTTGCAACATTTTTTTTTTAAACTAAATTTTAATTTGAGATGCATCAGATCGAGAATACAGTCTTTATTTCTTAGATGTTAATCTTCTTCTTCTTTTTCTTATTCTTCAAAAGCTTCATATCAACCATTTGTTAACCCCTCTGTGTGATCTGTATGTTATCTGAGACTAAGAGCAAGTGTACGTTGTGCCGGTTATACGCCTAGAAGTAGGTCAGCACATTCGATTACTGCGACGCATGTTATTTTTTTTTTTTTTCGATCCAGAAGCACTTGAGCTTTTCAGCTCTTCGGCTCGGTGTCATGGACATCGTAATCCTTTGGTTCGGTGCCACGAACACAGTAAATCTGGGGAATCTGTGACTTTTTCTGCCATCCCGCGGAATTGAACCCGCACACACAGAGGGATAGTCACCCGTAGTCCAACGCTACGAACACGCTGGGCAAACGGGCAACGCATGTTATTTACTAGGGTAACCTCCCATGGCCCCCACCTCAGTCGCCTCTTACGACATGCCCTGTAGTCGCAGTGGTACTATTCTTTGCATCCTTTGCTGGCTCCTGCACCACACGAGCGACTTAGCTGCTAATAATACAGTTTCAAAAGCGATCCTTGAAACGGAAGTACATATTATAGGAAGTAAAGCTAAGGTAATAGACTTCAACTTACAGCAAGATCGGACCTGATATTGATTAACAGCAAGATCGGACCTGATATTGATTAACAGCAAGATCGGACCTGATATTGATTAACAGAAGGGATTTAGAAGATGTTGGTGAATGTGTCTACATTGGAAGCAAGATCAGTCAATCAGGAGACACAGATGAGGACATTAATGACAGGATTAGTAAAGCCCGACAAGCCTTTGCTATTCTTAACACAGTGTGGAAATCTACTGCCATCTCCACTAATACAAATATCAGAATATTCGGCGCAAATGTGAAATCTGTGTTGCGGTATGATTCGGAAACGTGGCGAGTCGCAAAGTTAAATACAAATAAGATTCGGACCTTTGTTAATAAATGTCTTCGGCGTGTTCTAAGACTGAGATGGTACGACAGAGTTACAAACACAGACTTGTGGATGGGAACCGGACAGGAACCCACGATGACACAGAATAAGGGGAGAAAAAGGCGATGTGGCGGGCATACCCTGCGGAAGACACAGTTGGTTGTCACTAGACCAGTACTTGAATGAAACCCGCAAGGAAAACGAAAAGTGAACATCTTAAACAGACCTGATGAAAGAGTCTTCTTGGTGAAATAAAGGATGGTAGGATATTCTGAAAACTATAAAGAGAACAAATAGAAACTGGGAAAATGACAAACAACTGTTGAGGACCTATGCTCCCCAAGGAGCGGAGAGAAATAAGTCACTAAAATAAGTCCTGTAATACTGAATGAAGAAAATCATCTCTAATTACATTACACATGTAATACTGAATGAAGATAATAATCTCTAATTACATTACACAGGTAATACTGAATGAGATGATAATATCTAATTACATTACACATGTAATACTGAATGAGATGATAATCTCTAATTACATTACACATGTAATACTGAATAAAGGTAATTATTTCTTGATGTAAAAATATAATATTTGCTTATAGAAAAATTGTGCGATTTTATTTTAAATTTAAGAAACACAAATAAGAGATTCGCTGACTGAATGAGGGATCTGCTGACTGAATAAGGGATCTGCTGACTGAATGAGGGATCTGCTGACTGAATGAGGGATCTGCTGACTGAATGAGGGATCTGTTGACTGAATGAGGGATCTGCTGACTGAATGAGGGATCTGATGACTGAATGAGAGATCTGCTGACTGAATAAGGGATCTGCTGACTGAATGAGGGATCTGATGACTGAATGAGGGATCTGCTTACTGAATGAGGGATCTGCTGACTGAATGAGGGATCTGCTGACTGAATGAGGGGTCTGCTCACTGAATACGGGGTCTGCTCACTGAATGAGGGGTCTGCTGATTGAATGTGGGATCTGCTGACTGAATGAGGGATATGCTGATTGAATGAGGCGCCTGCTCATTGAATAAGGCGTCTGCTCACTGAATGAGGGGTCTGCTCACTGAATGAGGGGTCTGCTGACTGAATGAGGGGTCTGCTCACTGAATTAGGGGCCTGCTCACTGAATAATGGGTCTGTTGACTGAAGTGTTGAATATTTCTCACACAACTAAAGAGCTTAAGTTGCAAACTATTTGTGAGAAAATATATGAAACAGACGGCACAGCGCAAGGTGTGCTCATTTGGGGTTCTGACACTTACGGTATGACAACAAATATGTTAGACATGACAGAGCAACATCTTGCCGACCAGGGGCTCTTAGGCGCACAGTTTGAAATATATATATATATATATATATATATATATATATATACATATATATCCTCTCATACCGTTATACGTTACATAGGGCCTGCAAGTAAATGTTCCATACCGATCTGTCCTGCGCAACTCGCCCAATCTCTTCCATGGAATTGAGTTCGATATTTCTTGCCTCTTTCAGCAAATTTCGTTTCAGGGTTTTCCTCGGGCGTCTTTTCTTTCTTGAACACTTTACATCGAACTTCAATGCCTGCTTTGGTATTCTTTGATCATCTCTTCTCAACGTGTGCTCAACATTTCTCCATCTTCTCCTTCTAATAACTAAGAAGTATGACAAATGTATTAAACAGTATATTGCAAGGTCCAAACATCGGGTCTCTGATGTGCACAGTTTGAGAATACATGTATTAGTACAGTACAAGGACTGAACAAAAACTAGATAAAAGCTAGAAATCAAACATTATCAATACGGTCGTTGATAGACAAAGTTATCTTTCAGTCAACACAGATAACAAGTCAAGATGTTTTCTCTAAAGCTCCTTTACTTGTTGGTCCTCTATCTTATGGTCGGAACCGTCAGCACTCAGGGCAAGTATCTTATTAACCGATTTAATTCTTTTCTATTCATTAAAAAAAATATTTTCTCCCTACCTTTTTCTTTTCTCCTTGGGTATTGTTTACAATTCTCTCTCTCTCTCTCTCTCTCTCTCTCTCTCTCTTATAACAACACTCCCAATCACGCACACACACACACACACACACACACGCACATATGTTGAAGAAAATGCACATTAAAATAAAGAACAAAGTTAATATAAAAACACTTTCATCATCATCAAGGTGCGCATCCTTTATAGGACGTTGCTCTCTTTGCAGCACATCTGAAATTCATGGTTTCTTTAATATCTTGTAGCCATCTTCTTCTTGGTCTGCCTCTGCATCCTGTGACCCTGCCTCCAATATTGTTCTCTTCAGACCAACGTGACGCTTGATGTGGCCAAAGTATGTAATTTGTCTGTATAGTATGTTGTTTATCAGCCAATTCTCTTTAACATTTAGTTCTTTCAGGACATCAGTGTTATTTTCTTTTTACTGCCCATGGTATTCGTAGGATCTTTCTGTAGCATTTAGTTTCGAAGGACTGAATTTTCGTTCTTGTTTTTGGTTTAATAGTTCATGATTCATAACCATAAGTAGCTACTGGAAAAATGCATGTTCTCAATATTTTTAATTTTAATATTTTGCTGGAGCTTTGCCACTTGTTCCTCATTGTGTTTAACTTCTTGATTGCTATTGCCAATCTTCTTGAGATCTCTTTGGAGCAGACACCGTTATTGTTAATTATTAAGCCCAGGTATTTGTAGCTCTCCACACATTGGAGTTCTTCATTGTTTACTTGGATGTTAGGTGAGCCTTTTGCTCTGTCAGTTGATATTATTTTTGTAAACTACATTTTACTGACAATATTTGTGTAACACACTTCGACAATATTTGTGTAACACACTTCGACAATATTTGTGTAACACACTTCAACAATATTTGTGTAACACACTTCAACAATATTTGTGTAACACACTTCGACAATATTTGTGTAACACACTTCGACAATATTTGTGTAACACACTTCGACAATATTTGTGTAACACACTTCGACAATATTTGTGTAACACACTTCGACAATATTTGTGTAACACACTTCGACAATATTTGTGTAACACACTTCGACAATATTTGTGTAACACACTTCGACAATATTTGTGTAACACACTTCAAGAAACTTTCTGGCGTTGATCGTGATAAAACCCACATTCTACAAACAATATTCTTTGATGGAGACATTTCACAATAATTAACAAAAGATTGTACATATAAAACCCACGTTCTACAAACAATATTCTTTGATGGAGACATTTCACAATAATTAACAAAAGATTGTACATATAAAACCCACATTCTACAAACAATATTCTTTGATGGAGACATTTCACAATAATTAACAAAAGATTGTACATATAAAACCCACGTTCTACAAACAATATTCTTTGATGGAGACATTTCACAATAATTAACAAAAGATTGTACATATAATGCCCACGTTCTACAAACAATATTCTTTGATGGAGACATTTCACAATAATTAACAAAAGATTGTACATATAAAACCCACGTTCTACAAACAATATTCTTTGATGGAGACATTTCACAATAATTAACAAAAGATTGTACATATAATGCCCACGTTCTACAAACAATATTCTTTGATGGAGACATTTCACAATAATTAACAAAAGATTGTACATATAAAACCCACGTTCTACAAACAATATTCTTTGATGGAGACATTTCACAATAATTAACAAAAGATTGTACATATAATGCCCACGTTCTACAAACAATATTCTTTGATGGAGACATTTCACAATAATTAACAAAAGATTGTACATATAAAACCCACGTTCTACAAACAATATTCTTTGATGGAGACATTTCACAATAATTAACAAAAGATTGTACATATAAAACCCACGTTCTACAAACAATATTCTTTGATGGAGACATTTCACAATAATTAACAAAAGATTGTACATATAAAACCCACGTTCTACAAACAATATTCTTTGATGGAGACATTTCACAATAATTAACAAAAGATTGTACATATAAAACCCACGTTCTACAAACAATATTCTTTGATGGAGACATTTCACAATAATTAACAAAAGATTGTACATATAATGCCCACGTTCTACAAACAATATTCTTTGATGGAGACATTTCACAATAATTAACAAAAGATTGTACATATAAAACCCACGTTCTACAAACAATATTCTTTGATGGAGACATTTCACAATAATTAACAAAAGATTGTACATATAAAACCCACGTTCTACAAACAATATTCTTTGATGGAGACATTTCACAATAATTAACAAAAGATTGTACATATAAAACCCACGTTCTACAAACAATATTCTTTGATGGAGACATTTCACAATAATTAACAAAAGATTGTACATATAATGCCCACGTTCTACAAACAATATTCTTTGATGGAGACATTTCACAATAATTAACAAAAGATTGTACATATAAAACCCACGTTCTACAAACAATATTCTTTGATGGAGACATTTCACAATAATTAACAAAAGATTGTACATATAAAACCCACGTTCTACAAACAATATTCTTTGATGGAGACATTTCACAATAATTAACAAAAGATTGTACATATAAAACCCACGTTCTACAAACAATATTCTTTGATGGAGACATTTCACAATAATTAACAAAAGATTGTACATATAAAACCCACGTTCTACCAACAATATTCTTTGGTGGAGAGATTTCACAATAATTAACAAAAGATTGTACATATAAAGCACACGTTCTACAAACAATATTCTTTGATGGAGACATTTCACAATAATTAACAAAAGATTGTACATATAAAACCCACGTTCTACAAACAATATTCTTTGATGGAGACATTTCACAATAATTAACAAAAGATTGTACATATAAAACCCACGTTCTACAAACAATATTCTTTGGTGGAGAGATTTCACAATAATTAACAAAAGATTGTACATATAAAAAACTATGTACAATTTTTTAATTTGTCAGTCCTGTTGGTCGAAACGTTGCTGTATTTTGTCATTGTTTTTGTAATTCGTAAAACTACAGTACTTTGTGATTACTTGTTTTGCTAAAAGAAAAATAGCAAAGTTGCATGACGTCTGTTGCTGCTGGATTTGAAATAAGAACGCCTACTACATATAGACCTACTTATAATTGTTGCGTGAACATTTATATAAAATGATATACTTTGCTGCAGTGTAATTTATATTCAAATATACATTCTCAGCGTCAGTCTCTCGCTGGACACTCTATTAATTTTTTATACAGGTTAATCAAGTGAGGATTATCATGATATCTACTTTATATTATACCGGTTAATCAAGTGAGGATTAGCATGATATCTACTTTATATTATACCGGTTAATCAATTGAGGATTAGCATGATATCTACTTTATATTATACCGGTTAATCAAGTGAGGATTAGCATGATATCTACTTTATATTATACCGGTTAATCAAGTGAGGATTATCATGCTATCTACTTTATATTATACCGGTTAATCAAGTGAGGATTAGCATGATATCTACTTTATATTATACCGGTTAATCAAGTGAGGATTAGCATGATATCTACTTTATATTATACCGGTTAATCAAGTGAGGATTATCATGATATCTACTTTATATTATACCGGTTAATCAAGTGAGGATTATCATGATATCTACTTTATATTATACCAGTTAATCAAGTGAGGATTAGCATGATATCTACTTTATATTATACCGGTTAATCAAGTGAGGATTAGCATGATATCTACTTTATATTATACCGGTTAATCAAGTGAGGATTAGCATGATATCTACTTTATATTATACCGGTTAATCAAGTGAGGATCAGCATGATATCTACTTTATATTATTCAGGTTAATCAAGTGAGGATTATCATGATATCTACTTTATATTATACCGGTTAATCAAGTGAGGATTAGCATGATATCTACTTTATATTATACCAGTTAATCAAGTGAGGATTAGCATGATATCTACTTTATATTATACCGGTTAATCAAGTGAGGATTAGCATGATATCTACTTTATATTATACCGGTTAATCAAGTGAGGATTAGCATGATATCTACTTTATATTTTACCATCTAATCAAGCGAGATCAAAACTCAAAGAACTGATGGAGTGTCTACCAGGCCAGACAGACCAATTCTGCGAACTTGGGAAGAGAAAGATGGTAGATCAAGTACAAGTAAATGTGATGACGGTCAAAAGCCCGACTGTCTTACTGTGGAAAGACCTGCCATTGGACTACGAAAGAAATTGAGGATAGGAACATGGAATGTAAGGAGTCTTTATCATGGCAAACTCCACATGATTTGCAATGAGATGGAGAGAACGAAAACACCTATACTTGGAATAACCGAACACAGATGGGCTGGACAGGGGCACTTTAAAACCTCAACAGGTGACACAGTAATATACTCAGGGAAGGCAAAAGTGGACAGAGTGGAGTCGGTTTCATTTTGGCAAAGAAAATATCCACAACACTACTCGGTTACAATCCTATCGATGACCGACTCATCATGATGAGGTTACAGACAAAAAAGAAAGATTACAATAATACAAACATACGCTCCAACAACCACAGCTCCTGATGACGAGATCGACGAATTCTATACAAATTTACAAGAAGCAATGGATAAAGTTAGCAAAAGATACATCCTGATTGTAATAGGCGATTTCAATGCCAAGGTTGGCAAGGAAACAGCTGAAGAAGAGGAAAAGATAAAAGGTCCTTTCAGTATAGGACAACGAAACGAAAGAGGCATAAAACTAATTGAATTCTGCTTAGAAAATAATCTCTCCATTACGAACACCCTAAGCAGGCAACATCCAAGAAGACTATACACCTGAACCTCACCAGATGGCAACACCAGAAACCAAATAGATTACATCTTGGTCCAAAGAAGATAAATAACAGGTATTATATCAGTAAAGACACTACCCGGAGCAGACTGTGACTCTGACCATGAACTGCTGGTGGTAGAGTTTAAATTAAGACTGAAGACAACAAAGAAAGCAGCTGGCCCTATACGTTTTGATACAAATGACATTCTACTAGAATACAGAATAGAAATACAAAACAAATTTGACATACTTATGGCGGCTCAAGAGGACATTACACCTGACGAACTGGCAACACAGGCAAGAGATATATTACTCTCCACCGCACAAAACATTATACCCAGGAAAGTACACAAGAAACAGGTCTACATAACTGATAAAAACACTGAAGCTAATTGAAGAAAGAAGAAAGCTAAAACAAACGGGGTTAAAACGAAACAGCACTGAATATAAAAACTGATAAGAGAAGTCAAGAAAGAAATCCGAAAAGACAAGAAACAACACATAGTCACCTCATGCAATAAAATTGATGAATTAAGAAAACAAGGGAAAGAGAGAGAAATGTACAACGAAATTAATATAATGACATGTGACTTCAGCCCATCAATACAAGTCATAAACGATAACAACGGCAAAACATTAACAGAAAAGAAAGATGTACTAGAAAAATGGCATGAGTACTGCAGAAACATGTATGAAGACACATCTAAAAATCCACATAAGATAATAACGGAAAGCGAAGAGACAGAACCAGAGCCCATGTTGGATGAAGTGTGCGCCTGGTCATCAAAAGCCTGAAGAGAGGGAAGTCACCAGGGTGCGATGATATACCAGCGGAATTGATTCAAGCAGGTGGGGAGGCCAGTGTGCGGGTATATCATAAATTGTGCACAAAGATATGGAATAGCTCCTCCTGGCCAAAGGAATGGAAAAGATCAGTATTTATACCTATTCCAAAGAAGGGAAACATGAAACTATGCACCAACTACAGAACTATTGCCCTTATAAGTCACGCCAGCAAAATCCTACTAAAAATCATAATGAAGAGGATGGAACAAAAATTAGAAGATGAAATACACGAAACACAAGCAGGTTTCAGAAGAGGTAGAGGCACTAGAGACCATATTTGTAGCATGAGACTCATTATCGAGAAATGCAGAGAATACAACATAGACCTGCATGCATGTTTCATAGACTACAGCAAGGCTTTCGACCATATACAACACCAGAAAATGTGGAACATCATGAAAGACATGCACTTTCCAACACACATAATACAACTCATAGAATATACCACGAACAACAGGCAACCATTAAAATAGCAGGTGAAATAGCTGAATGGTTCGAGATCCAAAAGGGGATACGACAGGGATGTATTTTGTCACCATACTTATTCAATATTAATGCAGAGAACATCATGAGGAATGTAAAAGACGATGCCAACTATGTGAATTACGACCCTCTCACTGTAGGTGGCAAATGTATACCAGAGCTTAGATACGCAGGCGATACAGTATTATTATCCACCAGCAAAGAAGGTTTAGAAAACCTAATCGTGACGACCAAGAAACATAGTGAAGACCAACATCTATATTTGAATACACAAAAACAAAAATCATGTCAACTGACAAAGCAAAAGGCTCACCTAACATCCAAGTAAACAATGAAAAACTCCAATGTGTAGAGAGCTACGAATATCTGGGCTCAATAATTAACAATAACGGTGACTGCTCCAAAGAGATCTCAAGAAGATTAGCAATAGCAATCAAGAAGTTAAACACAATGAATAACATGTGGCAAAGCACCTGCAAAATACTAAAATTAAAAGTATTGAGAGCATGCATTTTCCCAGTTGCTACTTATGGTTGTGAATCATGGACTATTACACAGAAATTAAGAACGAAAATCCAGTCCTTCGAAACTAAATGCTACAGAAAGATCCTACGAATACCATGGACAGAAAAAGAAAGAACACTGATGTCCTGAAAGAACTAAATGTTAAAGAGAATTGACTGATAAACAACATACTATACAGAAAAATTACATACTTTGGTCACATCAAGCGTCACGATGGCCTGGAAAGAACAATACTAGAAGGCAGGGTCCCAGGACGCAGAGGCAGACCAAGAAGAAGATGGCTACAAGATACTAAAGAAACCATGAACATGACCATCGACGAAGTGGGTGAACTGGCAAGAGATAGAGTGAATTTCAGATGTGCTGCAAAGAGAGCAACGTCCTATAAAGGATACGCACCTTGATGATGATTAATCAAGCAAGAACTAACTTGACAACTGTTATTCACAAGTAAAACTAATAATGACCGAACTACTGACAGGAAATCAACGCAAGGAGACATTTCCAGCTTGTTTGTTTCTGTTGAGATTTTAAGAAAGCAAGGTCAAAATTCCATATCAACTAGACCGAAATCTATAATAAGTTGAAAGCACACTTTACACTTTCAGTTACAGGGCATCATCAATGAAATAATATCGTACTAATTCAATTTCAAATAAGAAAATCTTGATTCAACCATTAATGTTGTTATATCTTCTTCTACAGGTAATCAAAGCTGTGATGCTCAGGCTGATATTCTTTTCATCCTTGATTCTTCTGGCAGCATTGGACAAGCTGATTACACGAAGATGATCAGATTTGTGGCAAACCTTACCCACACATTCAACCTTGGTCCGAAGGCTATTCAATTCGGCGCTATCCTTTTCGGAAACGCAGCCACCAATTTGTTTAATTTCGGAAGCTATACCGATCATCAAAGACTTGAAAACGTAATTGTTTACTTAGTTCATATTTCATATGTATGGTCCAACTTCACTGCAACAGGTCACCCCATAATTGCTCCGTTCCTGTGGCAACGAAAATCACACGAAATGTTAGCAACTGTGAACTGTCTCCTGTGTGAACTAATTCCAGAATGAAACAGCCGTACCGCCACAAAAAGCAAACTTTGGTTATTGGTTATTGGTTACTAAACTGACGTCATTGCATTCCGGGCAGACCCATAGGTGCTCAGTCTCCCCAACAGATATCGAAGAGTATGCATTCTGATGGTTCCCGTGGCTCGCTGATCAAACACACCTCTCACTCTGCCTTTCATGCATCCAGTTCGACTTGAACAAAGGGTAACTCCAAACTGCCTAAATCGCTTGCTGGATTCAACATCTATTTTAGTGCCCTCATCCAACAGACAGTCGTGAAGAGACCGAAGAATTTCCCTCATCCATCTTCAACTCCCCAACAATCGATGCTGTTGATGCAAGCCTGTCCGCTCTCTCATTACCGTAAACACCCGCATGCCAAGGACAGTATATCCACGTAAGCCGCTGGAGGTTAGAAACTTCTATAGACGACATCCACTCATACCGAAACCTGCCCTTCTGGATCTTGTGAAGCATCGACTGAGAGACAGATACAACAACTGCCCCAGTAAATGAAGTTCCAGAGATCCAATGGAGGGCAGTAGTAACGGCCTCAACCTCCATCCTCATACTAGAAGTAGTTGTCCTGTATGCCCCACTTTGCTCTGCAACAACCCTACGATGTGCATTAGCCAAGAAACCCCTGCCCGACTTCTCACCACGTTGAACCGACCCATCGGTATATACAACAACATCATCATCCCTTGCATTATCTTCTATTAGCTGCTTAACTGCGAGATAAGCCTTCATGTTGCCCCACTCTCTACATTTTCTTCCAAGATTAATGATAACGATGAGATAGTTGGTCATGCTACCATCTGTTGGGATCCATTCTTCCCCTTTTAGTAGGGTCGCAACCGTAGTCACTTGGCAACCTGCACCACATAAATGCATATGGCCGTCGCTAAAGTGTCAACACAAAACTGTTCATCACTTGAATTGCAATTCATATCGAAAGAACATTAATCACGACAAAATCCAGCTTTCTGCACACGCAATATCACTACATACGGCTGATTGAGTCGGTTTGTCATAACCACGCTCCGCCATTTTCTGAATACACACAACAAACGCGCGGTTGACACAACAAACAGCATTCCATGTTACTCGTTAACGATTTGAAAATAATTAATTACTTAACAATAATGAGTTACTCGTTAACGATTTGAAAATAATTAATTACTTAACAATAATGAGTCGTCTTATTATTTTCTCCAATCCTGTTTTGACTCACGGCGTCAGGATAAAAAAGGTTATATAACGGACCTTTGCGTGTGCTTCATAAACAGTGTCTTTCGTCTCCTCTGTTATCTCTGAGGTCCACCTTAGGCATTGCCGGCCATTTTAATTGTATCCACTATATCAAAGTAACATTGCTCTTTGAAGTGCACTGTCTGTTTGTAATCTGCTTATCTGACCGAACCATTTAATTTGTTGTTTCCTCATGAAGTTCAGTATTGATGTCGTACCCACATTTTTACTGATGGCTTTATTTCGAAACCAGTCTTTTCTTGATACTCCCAGTATTATGCATTCTTCCAGGGACGACAGTTATTAGATTTCAGGTGTTAGAAAGCAACTTTAGATTTTGCCCACGTCCAACATTACCGCACCCAGTTGCTTCAAGGAGGGCAATTTCGTTAAAAGTACAAGAAAGCAACTTTAGATTTTGCCCACGCCTAACAATAGCGAACCCAGCTATTCCAAGGATGACAGTTTCATTTAACACAAGAAAACAAGTTTAGATTTTGCCCTCTGCCAACTTTACCCAAATAATTTGCCTGCTCTTGGCCTCCGTTACAGTATGTACTGTATTCTTATCTTGTGTTGTTAAACCGTTCTCAACAAGTCTTGCCGAGAGAGGGCAATTATAGCGCGACCATTAACTCTGGGGGATGTGAGTTTACACTCACATATGACTCGTACCATTGACCTACTCCATACATTGGTTTTGCATTTTTCAATTTTCCACCTCACTAGAGATCGGCCAGAGAGGCGTGCAGATGCATTTACTCTGTGATTCTACTCGTCTATGTTGCGAGTAGATCTCATATAAGAGAGGCGTGCAGATGCATTTACTCTGTGATTCTACTCGTCTATGTTGCGAGTAGATCTCATATAAGACGCTACTGCGCAATTGTACCACTATTTATTCCAGAGTAGCTCTCTCTCTCGAACCATACCAACGTAGCCAGAGAGGACATGGTGTCTGTTTCCAGGGCCACCACGAGGAGGTGGGGGTAGGCTCTTGGTCAGTGCCAGCTCACTGGAACTCACACGACGTTGTCCCTATTAATGCGCATGTGACGCCTGTTATTTTAGTCGTTTAGCATTACTTATATTTATCGTATATAATATATACTTACTAGCTGATTAACCCGGCTTCGCAAGGATGAAAGTTTTAAGTAATCCTTCATGAGAATTTGGTGAAGCCATTTGAAGAGATGCCATCTTCTTCTTTAGCGATTTCTGCTCATGCGTTTAATTTACCGTGGACCACAAAATGGTTTCCTCAAAGCTTAGTTTTTAGGTCGACTGGGTGTGGTCACATGTTTCTTCTCAGCTCACCCAGGAGAGGACGGTCTTGCAGGATATGCTCTGGTGTCTGTTCCGCCTGCTGACACTGGCAGAGAGCTGTTTGACTTATTCCTAGTCTATATAAGTGTTTGTTGAGTCTGCAGTGGCCGTTTCGTAGTCGAAATAGAATGACAAGATCTGTTCTGCTTAGGTCTTTGAAGGAGTCTTTTCCATAATCATATCCAATGTTTGTCTTCCAGTCTACTGCCAATTTTCTCTGTATAAGGGTTTTGACCTCTTGAAAAGACAGGGGTTGTTAAATTTGCTCTCTTGGCACTGCCATCCTTAGCTAAGACATCCGCACTCTCATTGCCTGCAATGCCACAGTAAGATGGATGAATGCTTCATTCTTCAACAAAGGCCATTTGGCAACTCGTCGACTGGCGTCTTACTTGAGTCGGACTGCTGTTTGTTGAAATGTCTCATTTGATCGATTATTAGCCCGGCGTGTTCTATTAACTTCAAGTCTAATCAAAGTAGCGTTTTCGTTTTCTTGCGCTCTGAAAATTGTCATTCGCGAACTATTAGCTGCACGTCGAATCAAGGTTGCATCTTCGTTTTCTTCAACTACATTTTCTATAGACCTACGTGCTGCTCTTTTTTTTACTGTCAATGCTGGTCTGACTGAAAAGCGTTCTTTTCTTAGGCGGCATTGTATATAATATTTTAATAATAACAATAGAAAAGGACATGCGGAATTTTTACAAAACAGAATACGTATTAAACAATTTAATGGAAAGTTAACACATAAAAACTTTAGCACACAAACCTAATATTGATGCAATTTTAAAATTGAGGTTAGAATGAGCTTGGACCATTGAAAGTTTCCGCTCGCAGGAAAGGACAAAGCGTATCTTACGGTAGTTACCTTTCTTCAACTGGAGGACAATATATTTGGTAGAGGTCACGTGGTGACTACCACTACCGGAACGTAAAATTTTAAGAAGGATAAGACATATCAGTTTGGGTTTTATTTATTTTTCAACGAATATTGACCCGATTTCGAGTAAAAATTAGAAATTATACTTTTCTCTTTCTTTCTCGAATCCTGTATGCCTCACAGCGTCAGGTCAGGAAGAGATTTCTAAAACGGGCCCTAGTATGCGCTTCGTAGATAGTCTCTTTCGTCGCCTCTGTTATCTCTGAGGTCCATCTTTTGCGTGGCCGGCCTTTTGCTTTGTACCCATTGTATCGGAGCAGCATTGCTATTTGGGGTGCACTGTCTGATGGTAATCTGCTTACGTGACCGAACCATTTAATTTGTTGTTTCTGATGAAGTCTAGTACTGATGTTGTACCCACTTTTTCCTGATGTCTTCATTTCTCAACCGGTCTCTTCTTGTTACACCCAGCATTCTGCGTAGACACTTCATCTCTGTTGTGACTAGTTTTCTTCTATCGTTTGTTGTCAGCGTCCAGGTTTGGCACTGGTAACATAATGTGGGAGAAAGATTGTGTTGAACATTGCTCTTTTTGTGTTCATGGTGACGTGTTTGCATCTTAAAATTGGCGCCATTTGCCCTATCATTTGGTTTGCTTTGTTGCAAATTATACAGTTTGTGCAAATCAACGCAAAAGAAATAACGCAATTTTATAGCGTAGTTTGAAACAGCACATTAAGGGACGCAATCCATGCCTATGTTGTAGTGGCTATCTGACAATTTGTGGATTATATCCCTTTTCTCTTCACCCTCGTGGTCGTAATGTAACAAATATGTTGGATCGGACATCAAGAGTTCGATTTTATTTAATTTTAAATCTAATATTGATCCTATTTCGAAATTGTTTCTCTAGTTGATCAAAACTTTTCATGATACAAATTTGCAGAAAAAAATGGTGAATTTCGGATGTAAACTAAAGCCGTGTATAGGCGACAACACATCCCGACACAGAGAAATATATAGTAGATATTATAGATTGAGTGAGTGATCCAGGATAGAGAGGTATGGAGTAGTTGCTTGCAGGTCCTATGTGACGTATATTGGTACGACAGAAGTTATTATTATTATATTTTTGAATTGATAAAATTCATTATTATGTTTCAGGCAATTTTAGCAGCACCATACCTGGCTGAGTCGACCTACACACATTATGCATTACAATTTGCTCGACTGCAATCTTTTACATCCGTTTTTGGAGCCAGGCCATCGATTGCTCATATTGCTATTGTGCTGACAGATGGTGGATCCAACTTGCCTGTTGAGACAGCGAAGGAGTCTCAATTGCTCAAGAGCACCGGCGTACTAGTTCTCTCTATCGGTATTGGTACCAACATTAATCAGACGGAACTGCGAGTTATTGCATCTACCCCTACTGATGTGTTTCAAGTTCAAAATTTTGATATTCTCAACAGTATTGCCCAAAAAGTTACTAATAAGACTTGTGAACAAGGTATATAAATCAAATAGTTTTTTTAATAAAATTATAGTATCAATATGTAATGTGTATATATATATATATATATATATATATATATCTACAAGAGAAATATATACCTTTCACTTATATACATATACAAGAGAAATAAATACCTTTCACTTATATACATATATATATACAAGAGAAATATATACCTTTCACTTATATACATATATATATACAAGAGAAATATATACCTTCACATATATATATATATATATATATATATATACAAGAGAAATATATACCTTTCACTTATATACTTATATATATATACAAGAGAAATAAATACCTTTCACTTATATACTTATATATATACAAGAGAAATATATACCTTTCACTTATATACTTATATATAATCAAGAGAAATAAATACCTTTCACTTATATACTTATATATATATACAAGAGAAATATATACCTTTCACTTATATACTTATATATATACAAGAGAAATATATACCTTTCACTTACATACTTATATATATATACAAGAGAAATATATACCTTTCACTTTTATACTTATATATATACAAGAGAAATAAATACCTTTCACTTATATACTATATATATACAAGAGAAATATATACCTTGCTTACATACTTATATATATATACAAGAGAAATATATACCTTTCACTTATATACTTATATATATATATATACAAGAGAAATATATACCTTTCACTTATATACTTATATATATACAAGAGAAATATATACCTTTCACCTATATACATATATATATACAAGAGAAATATATACCTTTCACATATATATATATATATATATATATATATATATATATATATATACAAGAGAAATATATACCTTTCACCTATATACATATATATATACAAGAGAAATATATACCTTTCACCTATATACATATATATACAAGAGAAATATATACCTTTCACATATATATATATATATATATATACAAGAGAAATATATACCTTTCACTTATATACTTATATATATACAAGAGAAATATATACCTTTCACTTATATACTTATATTTATATACAAGAGAAATAAATACCTTTCACTTATACACATATACATATATACTTATATACAAATATACGAATCATCTGTGTTTAACGGTAGTGACCTCGATACAATCCTTCAAACAACGCATCAGTTTGAAGAAATTGTCCCATTGATGATTTTACAAACGTTAAAAATATTCCTCATAATTAGATAAGGATGACAATACTACTTAACATATAATATCTATATATACCAACGAGCATCTGATTACTGTCTTTGATGCCAATCCTTATAAAGGATTATACTATCATTTCCATATTTTATATACAAATAATAATATTTCCATAATTGCAATAGCAGATACAAATTACTGACAGTATCTGTGTTATAACGATATGCTGTTAATCCTTCCTGCAGGACCAGTTTGTAAGATTCTGTGTATTATATACAAAATAGTTTAATATTTCCTCATGAGATCAAAGTTTGACAATATCTGATATTATATACAAAATATAGCTTTACATTTTCTGATGAGTCCAAGTCTGTACGGATATCTACGTTTCTTATATACTATAGTATTTTCACATGAAATCAAAGTCTTTACATTCTTTTTATATACAAATATAGCTTTAATTTTCTCTTAAGCAATCAAAGTTGTACAGTATCTGTTTTATTACATAGTTTATTCTTCTGCAAAGCAGTCCAGTTGACATTCTTTTATATACAAATATAGTTAATCTCACATCATAGTTTGTACTATATTCTGTTTTGACAAGTCACTAATAAAACTACATTATTCTATCATGTACACATCAGCTTGTTTCTCATGGTCTATTTGCAAGTCATCTTTTATTGAAAATAGTAATTTTCTAATGACTGTCATATCAGTGTCTGTTACTTCATTACCTTTGCAAGTCATCTTATGAAAATAGCATTTGTTTAATCTGTCATATCAGTGATCTTCTCATGTACCTTTGCAAGTCATCTTATGAAAATAGCATTTGTTTAATCTGTCATATCAGTGATCTTATCATGTACCTTTGCAAGTCCATCTTATGAAAATAGCATTTGTTTAATCTGTCATATCAGTGATCTTCTCATGTACCTTTTGCAAGTCCCATCTTATGAAAATAGCATTTGTTTAATCTGTCATATCAGTGATCTTCTCATGTACTTTTGCAAGTCATCTTATGAAAATAGCATTTGTTTAATCTGTCATATCAGTGATCTTATCATGTACCTTTGCAAGTCATCTTATGAAAATAGCATTTGTTTAATCTGTCATATCAGTGATCTTCTCATGTACCTTTGCAAGTCATCTTATGAAAATAGCATTTGTTTAATCTGTCATATCAGTGATCTTCTCATGTACCTTTGCAAGTCATCTTATGAAAATAACATTTGTTTAATCTGTCATATCAGTGATCTTCTCATGTACCTTTTGCAAGTCCCATCTTATGAAAATAGCATTTGTTTAATCTGTCATTTCAGTGATCTTCTCATGTACTTTTGCAAGTCATCTTATGAAAATAGCATTTGTTTAATCTGTCATATCAGTGATCTTTCTATGTACCTTTGCAAGTCATCTTATGAAAATAGCATTTGTTTAATCTGTCATATCAGTGATCTTCTCATGTACCTTTTGCAAGTCATCTTATGAAAATAGCATTTGTTTAATCTGTCATATCAGTGATCTTCTCATGTACCTTTTGCAAGTCATCTTATGAAAATAGCATTTGTTTAATCTGTCATATCAGTGATCTTCTCATGTACCTTTTGCAAGTCCCATCTTATGAAAATAGCATTTGTTTAATCTGTCATATCAGTGATCTTCTCATGTACCTTTTGCAAGTCATCTTAAGAAAATAGCATTTGTTTAATCTGTCATATCAGTGATCTTCTCATGTACCTTTTGCAAGTCCCATCTTATGAAAATAGCATTTGTTTAATCTGTCATATCAGTGATCTTCTCATGTACCTTTTGCAAGTCATCTTATGAAAATAGCATTTGTTTAATCTGTCATATCAGTGATCTTCTCATGTACCTTTTGCAAGTCATCTTATGAAAATAGCATTTGTTTAATCTGTCATATCAGTGATCTTCTCATGTACCTTTTGCAAGTCATCTTATGAAAATAGCATTTGTTTAATCTGTCATATCAGTGATCTTCTCATGTACCTTTTGCAAGTCATCTTATGAAAATAGCATTTGTTTAATCTGTCATATCAGTGATCTTATCATGTACCTTTGCAAGTCATCTTATGAAAATAGCATTTGTTTAATCTGTCATATCAGTGATCTTCTCATGTACCTTTTGCAAGTCATCTTATGAAAATAGCATTTGTTTAATCTGTCATATCAGTGATCTTCTCATGTACCTTTTGCAAGTCATCTTACGAAAATAGCATTTGTTTAATCTGTCATATCAGTGATCTTTCATGTACCTTTTGCAAGTCATCTTATGAAAATAGCATTTGTTTAATCTGTCATATCAGTGATCTTCTCATGTACCTTTTGCAAGTCATCTTATGAAAATAGCATTTGTTTAATCTGTCATATCAGTGATCTTCTCATGTACTTTTGCAAGTCATCTTATGAAAATAGCATTTGTTTAATCTGTCATATCAGTGATCTTCTCATGTACTTTTGCAAGTCATCTTAAGAAAATAGCATTTGTTTAATCTGTCATATCAGTGATCTTCTCATGTACTTTTGCAAGTCATCTTATGAAAATAGCATTTGTTTAATCTGTCATATCAGTGATCTTCTCATGTACCTTTTGCAAGTCATCTTATGAAAATAGCATTTGTTTAATCTGTCATATCAGTGATCTTCTCATGTACTTTTGCAAGTCATCTTATGAAAATAGCATTTGTTTAATCTGTCATATCAGTGATCTTCTCATGTACTTTTGCAAGTCATCTTATGAAAATAGCATTTGTTTAATCTGTCATATCAGTGATCTTCTCATGTACCTTTTGCAAGTCATCTTATGAAAATAGCATTTGTTTAATCTGTCATATCAGTGATCTTCTCATGTACCTTTGCAAGTCATCTTATGAAAATAGCATTTGTTTAATCTGTCATATCAGTGATCTTCTCATGTACCTTTTGCAAGTCATCTTATGAAAATAGCATTTGTTTAATCTGTCATATCAGTGATCTTCTCATGTACCTTTGCAAGTCATCTTATGAAAATAGCATTTGTTTAATCTGTCATATCAGTGATCTTCTCATGTACTTTTGCAAGTCATCTTATGAAAATAGCATTTGTTTAATCTGTCATATCAGTGATCTTCTCATGTACTTTTGCAAGTCCCATCTTATGAAAATAGCATTTGTTTAATCTGTCATATCAGTGATCTTCTCATGTACTTTTGCAAGTCCCATCTTATGAAAATAGCATTTGTTTAATCTGTCATATCAGTGATCTTCTCATGTACTTTTGCAAGTCATCTTATGAAAATAGCATTTGTTTAATCTGTCATATCAGTGATCTTCTCATGTACCTTTGCAAGTCATCTTATGAAAATAGCATTTGTTTAATCTGTCATATCAGTGATCTTCTCATGTACTTTTGCAAGTCATCTTATGAAAATAGCATTTGTTTAATCTGTCATATCAGTGATCTTCTCATGTACCTTTTGCAAGTCATCTTATGAAAATAGCATTTGTTTAATCTGTCATATCAGTGATCTTCTCATGTACCTTTTGCAAGTCATCTTACGAAAATAGCATTTGTTTAATCTGTCATATCAGTGATCTTCTCATGTACCTTTTGCAAGTCATCTTACGAAAATAGCATTTGTTTAATCTGTCATATCAGTGATCTTCTCATGTACTTTTGCAAGTCATCTTACGAAAATAGCATTTGTTTAATCTGTCATATCAGTGATCTTCTCATGTACTTTTGCAAGTCATCTTACGAAAATAGCATTTGTTTAATCTGTCATTTCAGTGATCTTCTCATGTACTTTTGCAAGTCATCTTACGAAAATAGCATTTGTTTAATCTGTCATTTCAGTGATCTTCTCATGTACTTTTGCAAGTCATCTTATGAAAATAGCATTTGTTTAATCTGTCATATCAGTGATCTTCTCATGTACCTTTGCAAGTCATCTTATGAAAATAGCATTTGTTTAATCTGTCATATCAGTGATCTTCTCATGTACTTTTGCAAGTCATCTTATGAAAAAAGCATTTGTTTAATCTGTCATATCAGTGATCTTCTCATGTACCTTTTGCAAGTCATCTTATGAAAATAGCATTTGTTTAATCTGTCATATCAGTGATCTTCTCATGTACTTTTGCAAGTCATCTTATGAAAATAGCATTTGTTTAATCTGTCATTTCAGTGATCTTCTCATGTACTTTTGCAAGTCATCTTAAGAAAATAGCATTTGTTTAATCTGTCATATCAGTGATCTTCTCATGTACTTTTGCAAGTCATCTTACGAAAATAGCATTTGTTTAATCTGTCATATCAGTGATCTTCTCATGTACTTTTGCAAGTCATCAATATACTTGTAATATATAGTGACTTATTGCTTTAATATCTGAAATACATTTGTTAATCTGTATCTGTCTCTCATGTACCTTTGCAAGTCATCTTATGAAAATAGCATTTGTTTAATCTGTCATTTCAGTGATCTTCTCATGTACTTTTGCAAGTCATCTTACGAAAATAGCATTTGTTTAATCTGTCATTTCAGTGATCTTCTCATGTACTTTTGCAAGTCATCTTACGAAAATAGCATTTGTTTAATCTGTCATATCAGTGATCTTCTCATGTACTTTTGCAAGTCATCTTATGAAAATAGCATTTGTTTAATCTGTCATTTCAGTGATCTTCTCATGTACTTTTGCAAGTCATCTTATGAAAATAGCATTTGTTTAATCTGTCATTTCAGTGATCTTCTCATGTACTTTTGCAAGTCATCTTATGAAAATAGCATTTGTTTAATCTGTCATATCAGTGATCTTCTCATGTACCTTTTGCAAGTCATCTTATGAAAATAGCATTTGTTTAATCTGTCATATCAGTGATCTTCTCATGTACTTTTGCAAGTCATCTTATGAAAATAGCATTTGTTTAATCTGTCATATCAGTGATCTTCTCATGTACTTTTGCAAGTCATCTTATGAAAATAGCATTTGTTTAATCTGTCATTTCAGTGATCTTCTCATGTACTTTTGCAAGTCATCTTACGAAAATAGCATTTGTTTAATCTGTCATTTCAGTGATCTTCTCATGTACTTTTGCAAGTCATCTTACGAAAATAGCATTTGTTTAATCTGTCATATCAGTGATCTTCTCATGTACTTTTGCAAGTCATCTTATGAAAATAACATTTGTTTAATCTGTCATTTCAGTGATCTTCTCATGTACTTTTGCAAGTCATCTTATGAAAATAGCATTTGTTTAATCTGTCATTTCAGTGATCTTCTCATGTACTTTTGCAAGTCATCTTATGAAAATAGCATTTGTTTAATCTGTCATATCAGTGATCTTCTCATGTACTTTTGCAAGTCATCTTATGAAAATAGCATTTGTTTAATCTGTCATATCAGTGATCTTCTCATGTACTTTTGCAAGTCATCTTATGAAAATAGCATTTGTTTAATCTGTCATATCAGTGATCTTCTCATGTACCTTTGCAAGTCATCTTATGAAAATAGCATTTGTTTAATCTGTCATATCAGTGATCTTCTCATGTACTTTTGCAAGTCATCTTATGAAAATAGCATTTGTTTAATCTGTCATTTCAGTGATCTTCTCATGTACTTTTGCAAGTCATCTTACGAAAATAGCATTTGTTTAATCTGTCATATCAGTGATCTTCTCATGTACTTTTGCAAGTCATCTTACGAAAATAGCATTTGTTTAATCTGTCATATCAGTGATCTTCTCATGTACTTTTGCAAGTCATCTTATGAAAATAGCATTTGTTTAATCTGTCATATCAGTGATCTTCTCATGTACTTTTGCAAGTCATCTTATGAAAATAGCATTTGTTTAATCTGTCATTTCAGTGATCTTCTCATGTACCTTTGCAAGTCATCTTATGAAAATAGCATTTGTTTAATCTGTCATTTCAGTGATCTTCTCATGTACTTTTGCAAGTCATCTTACGAAAATAGCATTTGTTTAATCTGTCATTTCAGTGATCTTCTCATGTACTTTTGCAAGTCATCTTACGAAAATAACATTTGTTTAATCTGTCATATCAGTGATCTTCTCATGTACTTTTGCAAGTCATCTTACGAAAATAACATTTGTTTAATCTGTCATATCAGTGATCTTCTCATGTACTTTTGCAAGTCATCTTACGAAAATAACATTTGTTTAATCTGTCATTTCAGTGATCTTCTCATGTACTTTTGCAAGTCATCTTACGAAAATAACATTTGTTTAATCTGTCATATCAGTGATCTTCTCATGTACTTTTGCAAGTCATCTTACGAAAATAACATTTGTTTAATCTGTCATATCAGTGATCTTATCATGTACTTTGCAAGTCATCTTAGAAAATAACATTTGTTTAATCTGTCATATCAGTGATCTTCTCATGTACTTTTGCAAGTCATCTTACGAAAATAGCATTTGTTTAATCTGTCATATCAGTGATCTTCTCATGTACCTTTGCAAGTCATCTTATGAAAATAGCATTTGTTTAATCTGTCATATCAGTGATCTTCTCATGTACTTTTGCAAGTCATCTTATGAAAAAAGCATTTGTTTAATCTGTCATATCAGTGATCTTCTCATGTACCTTTTGCAAGTCATCTTACGAAAATAACATTGTTTAATCTGTCATTATCAGTGATCTTCTCATGTACCTTTGCAAGTCATCTTAGAAAATAGCATTGTTTAATCTGTCATATCAGTGATCTTCTCATGTACCTTTGCAAGTCATCTTACGAAAATAACATTTGTTTAATCTGTCATATCAGTGATCTTATCATGTACTTTTGCAAGTCATCTTACGAAAATAACATTTGTTTAATCTGTCATATCAGTGATCTTCTCATGTACTTTTGCAAGTCATCTTACGAAAATAACATTTGTTTAATCTGTCATATCAGTGATCTTATCATGTACCTTTGCAAGTCATCTTATGAAAATAACATTTGTTTAATCTGTCATATCAGTGATCTTCTCATGTACTTTTGCAAGTCATCTTACGAAAATAGCATTTGTTTAATCTGTCATATCAGTGATCTTCTCATGTACCTTTGCAAGTCATCTTATGAAAATAGCATTTGTTTAATCTGTCATATCAGTGATCTTCTCATGTACCTTTGCAAGTCATCTTAGAAAATACATTGTTTAATCTGTCATATCAGTGATCTTCTCATGTACCTTTGCAAGTCATCTTACGAAAATAACATTTGTTTAATCTGTCATATCAGTGATCTTATCATGTACTTTTGCAAGTCATCTTACGAAAATAACATTTGTTTAATCTGTCATATCAGTGATCTTCTCATGTACTTTGCAAGTCATCTTAGAAAATAACATTTGTTTAATCTGTCATATCAGTGATCTTTCATGTACCTTTGCAAGTCATCTTAGAAAATAACATTTGTTTAATCTGTCATATCAGTGATCTTCTCATGTACTTTTGCAAGTCATCTTACGAAAATAGCATTTGTTTAATCTGTCATATCAGTGATCTTCTCATGTACCTTTGCAAGTCATCTTATGAAAATAGCATTTGTTTAATCTGTCATATCAGTGATCTTCTCATGTACCTTTGCAAGTCATCTTATGAAAATACATTTGTTTAATCTGTCATATCAGTGATCTTTCATGTACTTTGAAGTCATCTTATGAAAATAGCATTTGTTTAATCTGTCATATCAGTGATCTTATCATGTACCTTTGCAAGTCATCTTATGAAAATAGCATTTGTTTAATCTGTCATTTCAGTGATCTTCTCATGTACTTTTGCAAGTCATCTTACGAAAATAACACTTGTTTAATCTGTCATATCAGTGATCTTCTCATGTACTTTTGCAAGTCATCTTACGAAAATAGCATTTGTTTAATCTGTCATATCAGTGATCTTCTCATGTACCTTTGCAAGTCATCTTACGAAAATAGCATTTGTTTAATCTGTCATATCAGTGATCTTCTCATGTACCTTTGCAAGTCATCTTATGAAAATAGCATTTGTTTAATCTGTCATATCAGTGATCTTCTCATGTACCTTTGCAAGTCATCTTATGAAAATAGCACTTGTTTAATCTGTCATTTCAGTGATCTTCTCATGTACCTTTGCAAGTCATCTTATGAAAATAGCATTTGTTTCATCTGTCATAGACTTATATAGTACTTATAGCCTTATAGCCTTATAGCCTTATAGTACTTATAGCCTTATAGCCTTATAGTACTTATAGCCTTATAGCCTTATAGCCTTATAGCCTTATAGTACTTATAGCCTTATAGCCTTATAGCCTTATAGTACTTATAGCCTTATAGCCTTATAGCCTTATAGCCTTAGACACTACACAAAAACGAGAAGTGCCGGTGATCTAAGTGTCGATCAGTAGCTGCTCCTGATAATTTTTGTTGGTAGGTCCAGTCAAACATTTTAGGAAAAATTATGGTTTTGGGTAAGCACAATAACGTCGTTTAACATGTGCACTAGATTGGCGTGTAAGAATGTTCCTACTGAATGAAAGAAATGAACATACTTGTCTGTTCTAAATAACCAGTCGGGAGAGAGGTCGATATGTTAACAGACGGTCTAAATAGTCCACATTTCTACTGACCATAACAGAATAATGCGCTTTAAATGTGTGAAGTGTATTAACTAGGAGGAAAGATGCTGAATTTCAGACTGTAAATGCTATTTTGAAATAAAAATGAAAATCGTGGAATATTCGGTAATTACTTAGCCATCAACCACAGTAAACAAGTCGTAGATTTTCTGAGCACCACCTATACGCTCAGTAGTTTGTAATTGCGTTCTGACTGTTGGGGGTACATTTTTTACCGTTCGTAAAAATCCACGGTCACAAATTTGCTTCCATGCAGTTTGAACCAGTTATGCGTGGGTTGTGATCGAGCTCACTACAACTAAAGCTACAGACGCCCACCTGCTATTTTAGCGTTCTATTTTTCAACTTGTCAAGCTAATCACTATCACGTTAAAAGTCATAATCACGTTAAAAGTCATAATCACGTTAAAAGTCATAATCACGTTAAAAGTAATAATTATGAGCAAAGAGTTTGTAAAATAATAATAGCACGTCACACGTCGATGTTATATCGAGTGGTTTTTGCCATGACAAAAATACTCGGTCAGACTTTTACCTGTACACATCCTGATGTTTCCCTTTCAACTGAATCTGTCTTCTAATTACGCTCTTGCCGTCTACTTTCCTTTCCAAGTTGGTTTTCAACAGATTGTCATATCTCCTAATGTGAACTAATTTATGTCTCCTTGATAAGTTCTCTGTTCACTCCAAGTTGTTGAAGTACTTGTTTCTTAGTTTTTCTTCTCTTTACATGACTCTCGCCATATTCTTCTGTATATTCACATTTCACAAGTTTCTATTCGTCTTTCCATCTGCTTATTTTTGTGTGTATCCATGTTACCACTTCGTAACTACAATGAAAAATATATGTCGCTTTTGAAAAGTCAGAATGCTAATACCATTTTCGTGTTGCTATCCCTGTTATGTTCTTGGCTATCCCTATGCTCTTTTGAACATCCTAGTTACATCTGTCATCTTGTGCTAATTTATCTCTAAGATATACATAACTTGACATTTGTTCCATTCCTTCTACATTTACCATTATGTTCAATGCTTTGTCTATCTTGTTTTGATAATTCATCATTATCATAATCAGGTGCTCAGCTGGCGTATGCGTTCATTGATCTCCATAAATCTTTGTCTCTGGTGTTTGCTATTATTTCAGATGTTGACGCTCTACCGTGTCATGAAGTCAGGCTATCCAAAATTGTCTTTCTCTGTCTTCCTCTGTCTCGTTTCCCTCGATTTTACCAGTTGTTACAATGTGTTCTAAACCTCCCTTTCTCATCACGTGCCCGAAAAATGAGGACTGCCTCTTTCTTATGTTGATAATAAGCTTTCTCTGTGTCTTGACCTCATGGATTCTCATCATTCTTCTATAAAACCAGATCTCTGTGGCCCTCAAAGCTTTTTAGATCTATTTACGGGGTTGAAGGTGAAGTGAGACAACGTTACGCCAGGGTTAGTGAAGGTGCACTAATCAAGACATTGCCCACCCCTCCACGTGGTGACCCTGAAAAAAGACTTTGGTTCCGGTCTGGCCAAGTGAGTACAGGGATCGAAGGAGAGCTTACTAGCAGTGGTAGCAGTTTAACTCTTAAACGTTCATGGGTTTTAAGGTTTTTTTGTTATTTTTAAAGGCCTGCTCTATTACTAGAAGCCATATATACTCCATGAACTGAACATAAGCATGTTATATATGGTTGGAAAGCTAATTGAAAGTACTATCAAGATATGTGCTTTTAATATCAGTGTCATGTAAATATGTGATATCAGTGACCTAATTTTGGTGATGCTAAAAATAGATTTTTCAACACATTTCAAATAATTATACAGTCACAAAGATGGAAAAAATAAGTATATTTTATATATTTTATAACATTAAAAATATATTTTTAACAATTTATTATGGTAATGTCATATGTTTTGCCTTATGTAACATATATTATATGCATTTAAATGCATAAATAATACATCAAATACCGCTAGGGTCCGGAGTCATGTAGCCATCTCTTTTATAAATGAGATTTTCTTAGTACCCGAACGTTACAGGGTTAAGCACGGAAAAGGAAAGAAGGTCCACCAAATTACAAACAAAACGCACGCATCTCCTGGCCGAATGTACGATAAATTTGTCCGAGTTTTCAAAAAGAAACAGCAGTGAACGAGTTGTCTGTGAACGAATGCTAACTCCCCCGGAGTAGATGACCAAATTAAAGGGATGAGAGGTGCATCCATAGTAGTGAAGTGGGCCCATATGAGACGAAACTTGGAGCCCTGCGCCCAAGTCAAGCTGCGTATCAGGGCAGACTCGTGACACGGAAAATGCGAACACACGGTCGCACCACAATTATCAGCCTCCCGGCCGATAGTAAAGGTGGACGAACAAAGTAAACATGAAGTGATGAGAGGTCCATCCCAAAGCAGAGACATTGGTCTACATGGGGCGAAATTCGGAGCCCTGTGCACGAGTCAAACTGCGTGTCAGGGAAGTCCCGAAGTACGGTAAATGTGTCACAAATGTCAACACAATGGTAGGGCCACAAGTATCAACTTGCCGTCTGATAGGAAAGGATGCACACGAAAGGATGAGAGGCGAGGTGCATCCAAATTGGAAAAGAGGGTCAACTCCCTGGAATAAAGGGCCGTAAGCAAATTGCCAGCTGTGGGGCTAGTATCAATAAGAAAGATGCATAATGAATCAAAAAGTCTTGGCAAGTATCTCGGAAAACACGGCTACGCAGCATCGTGTCGCTACATGGGAAAGTATGCGGCACACCCTGTTCATGAAGCCAAGCGCAGATAAACCTATTGGGTAAAGTTAGCCTGAGCTCAAATTCTAAAGTTGCGTTCAGTGCCTAACGAAACTGCCTTCCCTGGGACAACCGGGCAGGGTACTGTTGCAAAAACAACTAACATCCCCGGAAGAACTAAGGTGGGTGATGACGGTTATCGCAAAACTTCAGTTGCGTTGCTAGTGCCGATTGAAACGACCCTCTTGAATATCTGTGCGCAGCACCAGACCAGTGTTTCCCGGAGACAGGGAAAATACAGGGTAAAACCTTTGCAAAATGTCAAGTAACGACACGCGCCCCGAAGCGGCTGAGAATACTCCTACTTAGGAACAAACTCACCGTGGATAAAAAAGTATGGCCGATAATGCAAAGGCTTGACTGGTACAACCCCAAGCATTGACTAAGGGCAATACTTTTCGGAAGCGGATCTTCCTACACAGATGACGTCCAAACGCCATCGCTCAGATCACGAAAGGCTAACCATACCACCAACATATGATCGTTTGTTTGACAAAGATCGTTTTTCATGTGACCAACCCGAGATCGTTCGGGTCTTTACCTTAGCGACCTCACCCAGATAACGCATGTAAGCTAATGCTCTTTGGCGTAGATCTAAGCCCAAATTTACGGCACTAAAAAAGATCATTAAAGTGTGATTATCTTACGCTGCCTATGGAGCGACCTCACCAAAGGCAAGAAAGCCGTTACAGAAGTCACCCGTTATGCCTTCACTAAAACTAACTCTGTCAGAGAAAGAGTTACACGGATAATAGGTCTCCTGCAACGATCACTCTTGAAGGATCTAAGCTTCAAGTACCTCGGAAGTCGGCGAGGCTGTCCATATGGCTGAGGGATGCCTCTAAAAGGGTAATAAAGGCCCAAGCAAAAATCAGTCAGAAGCGCATACCTTCAGCGGGCGTACGAAAGAAGAAAAGAAGAAAGAAGATCTGTTTACACTCGAGTGGTTAGCGGGGCCTAAATTGGGGTGTAAAGAAACCACTGTTACCTGCCACGCATGTCGTAAGAGGCGACAAAGGAGGTTGATCTTGGGGCTAGCACCGTAAAAACACTAGATGGCTACAGAACGGAGAGCGAACCGAGTAAACACTGGATGAAACCGGACACATCGCCGATGGATAAGCACCAGAGCTCCAAATGGTGGTGAAGATGTGACGTAAAACACACCAAAGCTATGGTGATGAATCAGATTTCCACATGAATAGAATTTATGGGGAAATCTGGTACAACGGTCTGGACGGTGATCGCGAGAAAGAGAGAGAGATCTGTTTGTTTATTGTCCTTGATTCGCATCCGTATATCAGTATTGGTTATATATAGCACTATATAACTCTCATTCTGTTATTAATTGACAATGACTGACTTGTTGCATATAACGATTCTCATTTTCTGGAACACTGCTCACGTCTGCCATATTCTGCTCTTTATTTCTGATAATTACCATTGTTTTTGTTTGTTTTTTCTCTCAATATTGCTGTCCATGTCAAATGTGTTACCTATGTTTCTTACTTATTCTAATAGGTCTTGCAGTTTTTGCCTGCTGTCTGCTAATATCCCTGTTTCAATGACATATCTGAGGTTATTTATTAATCATCCATTGATATTAAGTCCTGGTATCTCTTCTATTTGAATACGTGTTTCTGTATAGATGTTAAGCAGGCATGAGGGCAGCACACATCCCTGTTTTACTTCTCTCTTCATTTCAATATGTTGCAAATACTTTTTGCCACTGTTCATTAGTGTTTCCCAGTATAAGTTGCTGATCATTTTGTTGTCTTACACATTCAAGTCTGTGTATTCGAGACATTCAATTAGTTTCTCATGTTACATTCTGTCAAAAGCCTTTTTTTTTGCAATTTATAAAGAATACATATATGCTTTTTTTTACATGTCTGTAGCCTATACAATTCTGTAGCCTATACATTTCTGTAGCCTATATATTTCTGTAGCTATACATTTCTGTAGCTATACATTTCTGCAGCCTATACGTTTCTGTAGCAATATATTTCTGTAGCCTATATATTTCTGTTGCTATATATTTCTGTTGTTATATATTTCTGTAGCTATATATTTCTGTTGCTATATATTTCTGTAGCTATACATTTCTGTAGCCTATATATTTCTGTAGCTACACATTTCTGTAGCTATACATTTCTGTAGCCTATATATTTCTGTAGCTATACATTTCTGTAGCTATACATTTCTGTAGCCTATATATTTCTGTAGCTATACATTTCTGTAGCTATACATTTCTGTAGCCTATATATTTCTGTAGCTATATATTTCTGCAGCCTATACATGTCTGTAGCCTATATATTTCTGTAGCCTATATATTTCTGTAGCCTATATATTTCTGTAGCTATACATTTCTGTAGCCTATATATTTCTGTAGCCTATATATTTCTGTAGCCTATACATTTCTGTAGCTATACATTTCTGTAGCCTATATATTTCTGTAGCTATACATTTCTGTTGACAACCTAAAACAAAAGAAAACCTTTTCTATTTCTTAAGTTTTTTCAAAAACCGAATTGTTCTTGACAAACTTCGTTCTCAATTTTAAGTTTATTCTCTTTATGAATATTATTGTTTTTCTAATTTTTTTTTTTTTTTTTTTTTAATGGGGCCTATCCCAGATGTGCCATACCAGGTGGACCCTGTACAACGGAACGTGAAAACGTTTATAAAACTATCAAGCCCCATCAATCCTTCAATCGATGGCACTCCCAGTTTTGTACAAGGGTAGCCATGTGGCTTAATGAAGGCTTCCGACCTTCGGCTTCGATCAAATGGGCACTAGTTCCGTAACACAAGCTGATATCTTTGTGAACCCATATAATGAGCCACGTGACAGATATCAAGCGATACAGATACTACACTTTGATCTTAGTCAAAAGGCCGAGGAGCGATCGAGGTTTCTCCTGTGCACAAACGATCAAAAGATTTAATCGAACCCAGAAACCAGAACCTCAATGGCTATGGTAGCGCCACTCTTAGTTATAGTAGTGCCAATGAAAGCAACTGAAAGAGATACTCAAAGATTCATTTCAAGAGAAAGTGTTGTTGAAATATTCAGATTTGTAACCGTCTATCGTTGCTCTTAAAAATAACTAACGATAATACATTCTATGGTTGACAAGGACAGATCTTTTCACAAGAAGACATCATTGAATCAATCATTTGCTTGATATATATTTGTGGATTTGTGAACTAATTATAATATTTCAGTGTATTTGCATTGATTAAAATACATATGTTTATTTGTTTGTCTTTCACAGTGATTACTCCCCCTAAAGTTGGTAAGTTGAGATATTGCTATCGTATTTATGATTGAAATATCACAGCAGCAACAAACATTAATGTCGAACCGTCTAGTGTATTTACATTATTACATGTACATAGTGGAGCTGTTTACATTATTACATGTACATAGTGGAGCTGTTTTCCAACGATAATATATCTCAGATCGGCCTAGACTTAGTTGCGTAACAGAGAAGCACTGGGAAGTAAAGCGACATCACCCATTGTGTGTCGATGGTCAAAGAAAAATACGGATCTAACACTATATTACTAATCAATATACCTCATGGTATGAAAACGGGCTCCTTTTTACATGTACAGTAGTAATGCTACAACACTTTGCACTAGTATTAATTGGTGAGAATGGTGTATATCTCTGGTTCTTTTTGCCTGTGCTAGTTGTAAACTGATGGACCGTGTAGACATCCAAGCAACTAAGCATGACATGTTGATTCTTATGGTGGACCTGAATGCCTATGTGGACAGCGATAATACTGGCAGGGAGAGAGAGATGAAAACTAATGATCTGGGAAGAATGAATGAAAATGTCGAGCTATAAATGTATGTGCTTTCAGCGAGTTAGTCATTGGAAGCAATCTCTGCTATCCCCGTCAGCAAAAGAAGAATTAACAAAATTTAAGATCCAAGTTTGATGCCAGGAAACTCTACTCACAGGACACAAAGAAAGTCTTACAGATCTCTTTTAAAATTCGTTTTGTGACAATATAGGCGACAGGAGAGGACAATACAGTGGAAAGTACGTGGAATACCCTAAAGCAGACTATTGTCGTAGTCTGAGAATATGTACTTGGAAGACCATCATTAAACAGTAAGCCCTGGTTCACAGATGAAACATGGCAGAAGGTAGAGGAGAGAAAGAAGTTGAAATAGGTAGTAAATCTGGGGAAAACTCGATATAAAAAACAAGCGGCTGCAACTAGGTTATAAAGCGATGACCAAAGATGTGAAAAGACTGTTGAGAGGAGAAAAAAGATTCTACCTAAATAAAATAGTGGAACAGGCAGAGGAAGCAGTCAGCAAAGGTGACCTCAAGGTACTCAAATATGCAAGCAGAGTAAGCGTATAGCATAGATTTGTGCAAACTCTATTCAATCAAAACGTACCTGATTATTCTGTGTCAATAAAAAACAAAGCGGTTGTGAAAGACACTCGTCAGTAAAGCTATTTTTTTTAAATGCTCGCTGATTGTGTTTTAAGAACGCTCGTATTGCTTGGTTAAGCATTGGGTGCTGTCATAAAATAGGGCAAGTGGTTCGAGTCCTGTGTTCGGTAATTTTTTTTATTTTTGGAAGCTCCTAATACTTGTACACTGTCTGTTTATTGATCCAATCCTTCTTCGTGTTCGTTCTTTTATGAGAGCAATTTTATCATTGTTATTGTGATATATAATTGATCTTTGACAAGAACGGCTAACGTTAAACCTCTGTTGCATGCCCCTACTTGTATATGGTATAATACGCTTATAGGTCAGGGCTTCTGTTTTTCTCCTAAGGAAAACTTTTTGAGTCTGTCTTGCTGACAGTCAGTCTCCACCACTTCTCGTTCCTTTGTATGTACAAGATGTCAGTCAGTCTCCACCACTTCTCGTTCCTTTGTATGTACAAGATTTCAGTCAGTCTCCACCACTTCTCGTTCCTTTGTATGTACAAGATTTCAGTCAGTCTCCACCACTTCTCGTTCCTTTGTATGTACAAGATTTCAGTCAGTCTCCACCACTTCTCGTTCCTTTGTATGTACAAGATTTCAGTCAGTTTCCACCACTTCTCGTTCCTTTGTATGTACAAGATTTCAGTCAGTCTCCACCACTTCGCGTTCCTTTGTATGTGCACGTTCTCTTTAATGATCCGTTTAACACTGTATATTTGGAATTGGATCTACGCCAAAGAGTCTTTTGTACTTTACAACCTTCCTGAGTGCAGCGTTCCTTTTGCATCGTGTGATAAACATTCTTTAATGATTCTTTAACGTCGTAAATTTGGGCTTGGATCTACACCAAAAAGCATTTACTAATTTGCAAATTTTCTGACTGGGTGAGATCGTTCCAGTAAAGTAACATTTACAACTCTTTTAGGACTGGTCATTGGAAGGGTCACTAGCCGGCTTCTTCCTGTGTTCATAGCTTTATAACGATCATTTGTCGCCGTATATTTGGGCTTTTTGATCTACGCCTAGTAGTATGTCTACATTGTGCACCCTTCTGACTATGTAAGGTCATTTCAGATTAGGAACATTTCTCTGTCATTTGGGGCACAATAAGATTGTCATGCATTCGATTAATTTTCTGATGCGATCCAATCCATAACCAAACATTGTTGTTTCCCCCTTTTCATCGTTGTTCTGTCAACGTTTTTCTTTCTTTTTGTCCTCTGCTTTTTGGCCGTTAGGCGTCGCTGTTTTAACTGTTGATCAGTTTCCGAGATAGTGTACGCTCTGTCGCTTGATATGCTGTGATGTTGTGAAGTTTTAATATGTCCCTAACTCCATCAACCCATCTTTTTCTTGATCTGCCCCTACCTCTTGATGATTCCATTTTCATGTTGTACGCTCTTGCAACTGATTAATTCGGCGGGTTCATTTGAGTGAAAAAGCAAAAGAATATAATAAAGAGTTACACTTATAATTCATCGATCAAGAAAAGGCATTCGACAGAATAGATAGAAGTATTCTATGGAAAACACTAGAAAACTATGGGATCAAAGGACAATTGCTAGACAATATCAGAGCAATATATGCAAATAGCCACAGTGTGGTTAAAAACAACAGACGGAATGACAGACTCACTCGAAACACAATCAGGAGTAAGACAGGATTGTATGCTCTCACCTTTTCTCTTCAACATATATATATATAGACAGAATAGTGAAAGAGGTACAGTGCGAAAAAGACCTTCTTGACACAATAATCACGACGATCAATTAAACAACCAAATCAACGAATTGCTTTATTTTGCGGACGACCAAAGTTTAATGTATAAAGATGAAGATCAGCTACAACATCACATGAATTCATTGGTTATTGGTTATTGGTTACTAAACTGACGTCATTGCACTCCGGGCAGACCCATAGGTGCTCAGTCTCCCAACAGATATCGAAGAGTATGCATACTGATGGTTCCTGTGGCTCGCTGATTAAACACACCTCTCACTCTGCCTCTCATGCATCCAGTTCGACTTGAACAACGGGTAACTCCAAACTGCTTAAATCGCTTGATCGATTCAACATCGATTTTAGTGTCCTCATCCAACAGAGAGTCTCGAAGAGACCGAAGAATATCCCCTTATCCATCTTCAACTCCCCAACAATCGATGAATTCATTGCTAATAGCATGTAGAAAGTACAACATGAAAATCAACAAACAAAAGATCGAGACCATGAAAATCAGCAGAACACCAAGCCAAGCAAACATACAAATAGATAACACCAGAGTAAAGCAAGTTTCTGAATTCAAATATTAAGGCAGCATTTTCACAGAGGACGGAAAACTAGATAAAAAAATAGAGACAATGTGTCAAAAAGCAAATGCAGCTGGCACCATTACTTCAACCATCAAAAATCAAGATGGAAATGAAAAGACAGATGATAAAAAGTATTTTCCTACCAAGACTTTGTTACCAATGCCAAACTTGGTCTCTTAAAGCAACACATCACAGAAAGCTCACCACGTGTGAAATGAAATGCTCGAGGAAGGCAGTGGGAGTCACCAGGAAAGACACTTATAAATGAGGACATCAGAAGCAGAAACTTCATGCACCGAATACATCGAAAAACAACAAATGCAGTGATTTGGACATTTAATGAGAATGAAACCAATAACAGCATACAATAAAAATAGATCGGGTACTACAGCTAAGGGAAGACCAAGAAAAAGATGGACAGACACTATCAAGACCACACTGTATAAACACGTTTTTTTCAACGAATCTAACAACAGGTGTTGTTCCGACTTGTTCTAATTGCCTCATTTCTTATATTGTCTCTTCTTTGTTTTATTTACAGCTTTCCTCAAGCTTCTTATTCCATAGATGGTAATGTCCCCTTCTTGTTCTTTTGTCAGTGACCAAGTTTGGCACTGGTAACATAGTGTTGGTATGAAGATTGCATTTATAATGTCTTTTTGTCTACAATTAATGGGTGTTTCAAGATTGGGGTAAGTTAGTATGTAATGTTGTTAGCTTGCTGGATTCTAGTTTCGATCTCTCTGTCCAGTCTACTATCAGATGTGAAGATCATTCCGTGTTATTTGAGCTACCTCACATGTTTTAGTTTTTGGTCAGCTTCAGTTTCAGTTTGGAATATTTTCATTGCACTCCTGACATGTCCATAGGTGCTCCGATCTCCTTCGCAATATCTCCAACAGCATCCAGCGACTGACCGTACCAGTTCGATTTTGATTGATGGGCCTACTCATGTACCTGTTATGCTGTTCTTTTCTTGTTACTTCAATCTTCAAACCCAGCTCATGCAATCTAGTAGTTGACGTGGATTGGTTTAAATGAAAATCTTCTTTGCGGCCATACTCTATGAGGGCGTTCAAAATATCAGCTCTATCCATTGGTCGGCCCTCTGATATGGTGGCAGAGCCAGCCAGCCAGTGTTGCCAATTTAGCACTTTTAGTGCTAGATCTAGCACTATTTTTTGTGATCTAGCACTACAAATTTAGATCTAGCACCTAGCACCAAATCTAGCACTGAAAAAAAAATAGTTAGCACTTTTAGCACTTCTTTTAGCTTGGTATATGAATCAGAAAATCTCGACAAAAAAAGACGAACAAGCACAGAAAATTTATTACAACGAGATCCGGGTAATGAATTTCTCAGTGTGAGAACAACTCTCTGAGAGGTCCGCGCGCGTTTGATTTAGAGTATAGCTGTAGCCTCCTGATATAACCAATAAAAGGTTCGCCTTAGGTTGAAAGGTGCGTGCCTCGGCTTAAAGAGGCTTTAATCCCCTAATAAGCAAACAAACAAACAAACCAACTTTTGGATTCTCCGAAAGGAGTTAATTCTTATTTTTCATGTTTGTTGGCCTACACGCTCTGATATAACCAATAAAAGGTTCGCCTTAGGTTGAAAGGGCGTGCCTCGGCTTAAAGAGGCTTTAATCCCCTAATAAACAAACAAACAAACCAAGCAAATGGTGTACCTTGTTTAATCTTGTTGACTTGCCACCAGCTTCTGTATTTGCTCACAGTTCATCAGTGACTGTTCTTAAGTGCTATAATCATTTCCAAACCAACGGAGGACTGTTCAAATCATAAAGAGAATTCCTCATTCAGCAATGAGTAAAGCAAAACTAACTTATTCGCAAAAATTTCGAAAGGAATGGTTAAAAGATCCTGCTTTTGCAAAGTGGCTACTTGAAGTACCGAAGTACCAACTGATTCATCTAAAGCTCATTGCAAGTATTGTAGACATGACATGTTAGCTAAGTATTTTCTTTTAGCAAGACATTGTGAAACAAAGAAACATAAACTTGCTAGTCCATGTCAAAGTGCTTCTCTTTACAAGTTTCGTTGCGAAGAAAGATGATAAGATATCTACACTTGAGGCCAATTTAGCAATGTTTATTTGCTGTCATTCATCATTCAATTCTTGTGATCACTTGGTAGACTTGTGCAAAAATACCATATCGGACAGTGAAATGGTAAATAAAGTTAGGATGCATCGTACAAAGTGTGCAAATATTGTAAAGAATATCATTGCTCCTTACTTCAAGAAAGATTTGACTACTGATCTTGGGCAAGGAAAATTCTGTTTATTACTGGATGAATCAACGTTGTAATTTATTACAGTGAAACTCACAAGAAAGTAATTCATACATATCTTAATATGGTGTTACTAGACAAATGTAATGCATATGCCATTGTAAATGCAGTCAAGAATGAATTAGATGAAAAGAAATTAAACATGAAAATCTTCTGGCTATTGGCACTGACAACGCCAGTGTCATGGTAGGGACAAATAACGGTGTTTTCAAGAAGTTGAAGGAAGGAATTCCTGGATTAATCTTATTTAAATGTGTATGCCACTCCATACAATTATCAGTGTCCCATGCTTTTGCTGCATCATTGCCAATAAACTTAGAGTTTTTAGTAATTGAGACTTATAAAATAAATGGTTTTCTAAGAGTTCACTGAGACAAATTTCTTACAGTCAACTTTACCAGAGCATTAATGATAAGGAACCACTGAAGATCTTAAATTCTTGTGCAACCATGTGGTTAGCAATTGAACCAGCAATCAGCAGAATTT
This sequence comes from Arion vulgaris, assembly GCA_020796225.1. Taxonomy (NCBI): domain Eukaryota; kingdom Metazoa; phylum Mollusca; class Gastropoda; order Stylommatophora; family Arionidae; genus Arion; species Arion vulgaris. The sequence goes on along the minus strand of CM036759.1, from coordinate 59,018,299 downwards.
TAAGCCAATGGAATGAATTGCAGACTCATTTTCAATTAGCAAGTTCTAATGAAAATGTTACATCGCCACTTTACTGTATGAAATGTATTGTGACCCTCAGAATGAGTTATTTATATTATTTTTGCATCCAATTCTAAAACATGTTCAATAAGTGAACAAACTTTTGAATCAAATACTGCTGATAAAACAAAATTGTTTTCTGATCTATCTCTTCTTATTACATCTATTGCTAACATGTTAGTACTGCCAACAAGCAACATTGATCCTCTTGATCCTAACACTAACATTGAAGAATTTATGGATCCAAATCCACAGCTGGGTTCTAGATTTGAGAAAAGACTTGGGGAATTGATAATTAGCCAACAAATTCAATCTTCTCAAGTAACTCACATCCGCAAAAGGGCACAAAACTTTTTGATTAGCCTGTACAAAGAGCTGCATAATCATCTGCCAGAAAACATTGATATTTTGAAGAATATAAGCTTATTCTCAGTGCAAAATACATTGACACATTTTAAGAAAAATATTATTCTCCTTCTGGAATTATTTCACTTAAATGAAGAAATGAAATCATCAATTGAGATTCAGTACAACATCGTACATTTAGTTACATGGACTGATATTGCAACCACTGAGACATTTTGGTCTGAAGTTTTCAATTATACAGATTCTTCGGGAGGTAACCACTTCAAAGATGTTGCAACTTTTGCCCTAAATTTATTCATTTTACCAAATTCTAATGCTGAAGTGGAACGGTTATTCAGCAGCATGAATGTCGTGAAAAATAAAATGAAAAACAAAATGCAGCTGCCCATGCTTTCAGCAATTCTTGCAGTAAAATATGGATTAAAGAGGCATAATAAATGCTGCAAAAACTTTAAATTACCTAAAGATGTCACCGCCAAAATTGGAACAATGGACTCATATGACCCAACAAAAACTTCAGAAGATGTGCAGTCTTGACTTCTCAAATTACGATGAAATACTCTTCGAGTTGTAATTAATACAACACAATTGGTAAGTACACTGTTTTTTATATTTTTCTAGCATTAAAAATATTTATAGCACTTTCTAGCACTCCCTCCCCAAAATCTATCATTAAAAACCGATTTACATTTGGCAACCCTACGAGTCATATGACCCCAAAAAAACTTCAGATGACGTGCATTCCGATTGCTCAAACGGCGCCAGAAGATGTGCAGTCTGACTTTTTTAAATTACAATGATATACTATTGATCTGTAATTAATACAGCACAATTGGTACTTAAAATATTTTTGGCACTTTTTCTAGCATTAAAAAAATATTTCTAGCACTTTTTAAACTAAAATCTAGCACTAAAAGCCGATTTACATTTGGCAACACTGCAGCCAGACTGTCTGCTCTCTCGTTGCCAACGACGCCCATGTGCCCCGGAACGAAGATAAGTGTGATTTTGCAAATTGTTGACGCTTGTAGTGATTCAGTACCTGCGCACCGAACCAGCCTCTACTTTGCGGATCATACTCAATGAATCACTCAGAATGCATGCATGAGTGTAGTTTTGTGACTCCAGCCAACGTAAAGCATTAGTCACCACCAGTACCTCAATTGTCATGCTGCTTGTTGTCATATGAAATGCACCACTGGCCTCATTGACCATTCTGCCACCTGAGCTTGCAGAGAAGGCCCATGCGGACTTTTCGTGACGAACTACCAATCCATCCGTGTAAATCACAGCGGCACCTTCATTGCAGTTTTCATCAATGATTGCCTTAACGTCTGCATCCAGCGTCACGGATTCCTCTCTTTGCAACTTTTGTCAAATTTAATGATGGTGAAAAAAGTGTTCCTATATATTGAAGGCATCGGTATCCATTCTTCCCCATAATCTATATTTGTGAGCCTGCATACCAGCTGAACAGTGTCTGCAGCACGGCCAACCCCCGACTTGCCCCTCTTTAATCGATTTCCTCCACTGGTGCTGAGCAGCTCATGCAATGGGTGATCCTTTTTAGCACTTATTTTGAGGTACGCACGTGCTCTAGCTATCTTGAGTCTATACTCCATGGTCGGGAAATCCAGGAGAAACCTCACGCAGGTGTACCTGTGTGCAACCGAGAATGAAACGCATAGCCTCATTCTGTATTTTTTTCAGTCTTTCAATTTGCGTTTTACTAACAGTGAAGATTACCATTGTATATAATGGTGGAGAGAACCAGCGTCTGATACAGGACGACAAGCAGCCGTTGCGCGATATTAGCAGCCGCCATAACTCTCATTGCCGCTAAACCTTTACTTGCTTTGATATGTTTCAGGGAACATGTTGATTATGTTATTGTCAAAGCAAGTTTTTGGTCATTATTTGTATGTTCATATCTTTCTGTTCTCTGTTTATAGTTAACGTTTTTTCTATCAATGATTTTGTTATTTTGCTAGCATTTTTTCTTCATCATTTTTGTGTAACCAAGAATTGTCTCTCTCAATGTTTCACAGTTTTGGCATGTGATGGACAGGCAGATATTTTGTTTATAATGGATTCGTCTTCGAGCATTGGAAGCGCTAATTACATCAGAATGATCAATTTTGTTATAAACATCACCACAAACTTCAACATTGGACCAAACGCAATTCAATTTTCTTCTGTTATATTTGGTAACAGCGCTAGCTTGGACTTTGACTTTAAAAAATTTACAGATCATCCGGCACTTGAAGCGGTATGTAGGCTCTGTTGTATCTATTGTGTAGATTGTCATTTAATTATCAGTTAGATTATCTAGCACTGGAAGTGGTATGTACTGTAGCTATCGTGTAGATGGATCATTAGTTATCAGTTAGATTATCTAGCACTGGAAGTGGTATGTACTGTAGCTATTGTGTAGATGGATCATTAGTTATCTAGCATAGGAAGTGGTATGTACTGTATCTATTGTGTAGATGGATCATTAGTTATCAGTTAGATTATCTAGCACTGGAAGTGGTATGTACTGTAGCTATTGTGTAGATGAATCATTAGTTATCAGTTAGATTATCTAGCACTGGAAGGGGTATGTACTGTAGCTATTGTGTAGATGGATCTTAGCCATCTAAAGTTAGTTATCTGTTAGAATATCTAGCACTGTGAGTGCTATGTGCAGGCTGTTCCTTTTTTAAGGAATGTTCGTTGCTGATCAAAGAATACCAGAACCAACATCATATCACTATGGGCAGATACTTTTATATTCAGTCATCCATAGAGGTTTCGATGCCCATTGATGACAGTGGTTTCTGCGTCGCTGGTTATGCAAGCACTCTATTTGTCCAACCATGTGCTTCGTGCTATTTGCGAAACATTTCATTTCGAACCTCTTTCGATTTTCGATATGATTTCGATTTTCGCATTTCGAGAAGTGTATCCACTGTGTCCAGTGGTCTCCTTAACTCTACCGTGACAGAGATGTGTGTCCACTGTGTCGAGAGGTCTCCTTAACGCTACCATGATAGAGAAGTGTGTCCACTGTGTCCAGTTGTCTCCTTAACGATATACCATGACAGAGAAGTGTGCCCACTGTGTTAAGGATAACGTTACCATGACAGAGAAGTGTGTCTACTGTGTCCAGTGGTCTCCTTAACTCTACCATGACAGAGAAGTGTATCCACTGTGTCGAGTGGTCTCATTAACGCTACCATGACAGAGAAGTGTATCCACTGTGTCCAGTAGCCTCCTTAACCTTACCATGGCAGAGAAGTGTGTCCACTGTGTCCAGTGGTCTCCTCAATGCTACCATGGCAGACCTTGCAGAAATCATTATATCTGAGTAGTGGTCTTCTTTGGAACCACTTCTTTTCCGAAAGTTCACAGAACATCACCTGTTGGTGTATGCTGCTATTATACATCTTCTCACATGCCCTGAGTCTTCTACTGCTGAGAATGCCCATGGTGGAAAGTAAGTTTGCGTGTTACAGTACATTAGATGCTCATGAAACCAATTGAGGGCATAGTCTCTAACGGCTGCGCGTGCCTCTTCGCTTCTTCACGTAAACGAGGCTCCCCGCGAATAAGGGACAAGGAAGCGTCTGCTATTAAGACTCGCTCGCTCGAGCGCGCGGTCTTATTGGTGTTGTGTGTGTGTCCGTATATCGAAGTTTCTCGGTCGCGATATGATACAGTCAGTCTAAAATTTTAAACGCTCAACGGTGGTCTCGTTAAAAGGCCCGGCTCTCGCAACGAGCTTATGGGTCCGCAGGTAGAAATATGGCGTCGTTCTTTTCTTGGCAAGGCGCAGTCTTGCCGGCAAAACGGTGGGAAGCGAGCGCTCGGTCGTTTCGCTTCAATTTCGCATTTTCGCTGCGGACGTCGGGATCAGCTCTGCAAAGAGCGCTGTCTCCTACCCCGAGCATTGTCGGTCCAGTCACGTCCATGACAGCTATCTGGTTGATCCTGCCAGTAGTCATATGCTTGTCTCAAAGATTAAGCCATGTATGTCTAAGCTCACACTGTCTCACGGTGAAAACGCAAATGGCTCATTAAATCAGTCGAGGTTCAACAGAGGTCGAGGTTCCTTAAAGCTCATGAGGTCATGATGGTAACATGAGCCAGGGTTGGCGAGGGGGCGCGTTAACCAAGATCCTGCCGACAACCTCCACGCGGTGACCCTAGAAACAGACTCTGGTTCCGGTCTGGCTAAGGGGGCAGGGATCGGGAGAACTACTGGTAGTGGTAGCAGTGCAAGTACGGAAATGCAGTACAGGTCCATACTAATAAGATTCACATATCTCCTGGTCGATGTCCAAAAAGATATTGCCCAAGTTCCCGAACGTAAAAAAACAGCAGCGAAACGTCTATGACATAAATGAAAGGATGAGAGGTGCATCCAGTGACGAAACGTGTGCCCACGTAGGGCGAAGTTCGAAGCCCTGAGGAGGGGCAAACATTGCCAGCCCGTCGGCAAGAATAAATAAGTCAGACCCGTAACGAATATAAGTCTACCCTCGTGTTGGTACGAGTGAAGATTGCAGCCTTCGCATCGGTGGCCTGGTGCAGATACATGTACTGGGCAAGGTTTGCCGAACGCAAAAGAACAAGTCTGCTTTTTCCATTTTGAACTGCCAAGGGTTCTTTTACGTGCTCAAATTGAACACGGGCCAACGTTTTATCGTCCGTCTCCGATAGAACTACAAACTCGATTTCACCTTCACTGAGATCAAGGATCTCTGAAAAAATATCTTGATGGCTCCATGGCTCCATGGGGAAGTGAACCAAGTACCTTTAGCAAGAGAGATGAGTACGACAATATCAGAGCAATAAACACAAATAGCCACAGTGTGATAAGAACAACAGACGGAATAACAGACTCATTCGAAACAAAATCAGGAGTAAGACAGGGTTGTGTGCTCTCACCTTTTCTCTACAACATATATATATATATAGACAGAATAGTGAAAGAGGTACAGTGCGAAAAAGACCTTATTGACACAATGATCACGACGACCAATTAAACATCCGAATCAACAAATTGCTTTTTGCGGACGACCAAAGTTTAATGTATAAAGATGAAGATCAGCTACAACATCACATGAATTCATTGCTAATAGCATGTTGAAAGTACAACATGAAAATCAACAAACAAATGATCGAGACCATGGAAATCAGCAGAACACCAAGCCAAGCAAACATACAAATAGATAACACCAGAGTAAAGCAAGTTTCCGAATTCAAATATTTAGGCAGTATTTTTACAGAGGACGGAAAACTAGATAGAGAAATAGAGACAAGGTGTCGAAAAGCAAATGCAGTGACCTACCAGCTGGCACCATTACTACAACACCCAAAGATAAAGATGGAAGTGAAAAGACAGATGATAAAAGTATTTTCCTACCAACACTTTGTTACCAGTGCCAAACTTGATCTCTTACAGCAACACATCACAGAAAGCTCACCACGTGTGAAATGAAATGCTTGTGGAAGGCAGTGGGAGTCACCAGGAAAGACAGACTACGAAATGAGGACATCAGAAGCAGAGTGGGCATAACTTCATGTGCCGAATATATCGAAAGACAACAAATGCAGTGGTTTGGACATTTAATGAGAATGAAATACAACCAACCACCAATAACAACATACAATAAAAATAGATCGGGTACTAGAGCTAAGGGAAGACCAAGAAAAGATGGATAGACAATATCAAGACCACACTGCATAAACACGGATATAACACAACAAGGGCAACTCATCTAGCCCTAGAACGCAAATTAAAGCTCCCATCCCTACGCTTAAAGGCAAGAGTGGACAGCCAACTACATCTTCCACCTGGGAATAGACAATAAACAAGTACCTAATCTCTACCCCCACAGAGACTGTAATAGCAAAAGTGTAACTCTTATACAACATTGTAAGTAATATTTGATTGTTTTTCATTTATTTTAAAACGTTAAAACAAATTAATTAGATAATATGTATTTAATTGTAATAGTTTTAATGTTGTATATTATTATATAATCTATTTCCCTGTTTCTATCTCTCTCTCATATATCTCAAGGCTTTGCAAAAGACTCCCTATTTAAATCAGAGCACCTATACAGATAAGGCATTGGAACTTGCATGGCAACAGGCTTTTACTCCTGCTCATGGATCACGATTAGGTGTTCCCTGGATTACAATCCTCATGACTAATGGCCAGTCTGTTGTTCCATCACAGACAGCAACACAAGCTCAACTTTTAAAAAATTCTGGTGTTCGAATATTTTCTATTGGTGTTAGTGGCACAGCCATAAAGTCAGAACTTGAAACAATAGCTTCATATAAAGAGGATGTCTTCACAGTCACTACATTTGATATTTTAAATGAAATACATCAAAACGTCACCAACAAGACTTGTGAAGAAGGTAAACACATCTAGCAACAAGAAAGATTTCCACAAACATTTCTTTCAGTAGAAAAATATAATTATGTATGCAGTTAGTTAGATAAACACATCTAGCAAACAAGAAAGATTTCCACAAACATTTCTTTCAGTAGAAAAGTATAATTATGTATGTAGTTAGTTAGATAAACACATCTAGCAACAAGAAAGATTTCCACAAACATTTCTTTCAATAGAAAAGTATAATTATGTATGCAGTTAGTTAGATAAACACATCTAGCAACAAGAAAGATTTCCACAAACATTTCTTTCAGTAGAAAAGTATAATTATGTATGCAGTTAGTTAGATAAACACATCTAGCAACAAGAAAGATTTCCACAAACATTTCTTTCAGTAGAAAAGTATAATTATGTATGTAGTTAGTTAGATAAACACATCTAGCAACAAGAAAGATTTCCACAAACATTTCTTTCAGTAGAAAAGTATAATTATGTATGCAGTTAGTTAGATAAACACATCTAGCAACAAGAAAGATTTAAAAGGCTCATGAGGTCATGGTGGTAACATGAGCCAGGGTTAGGAGGGGCGCAACCAAGACCCTGCCCCTAACCTCCACGCGGTGACCCTGGAAACAGACTCTGGTTCTGGTCTGGCTAAGAGGGGCAGGGATCGGGAGAGGAAACTACTGGTAGTGGTAGCAGTGCAATTACGGAAATACGATAAAGATACATACAAATAAAATGCACAATTCTCCTGACCGATGTCCAACAAGATATTGCCCAAGTCCCTGAACGCAAAGAAATAGCAACGAAACGACTCCGACATGGATGAGAGGTGCATCCAGTGACCAAACGTATGCCCACGTAGGGCGAAGCTCGAAGCCCTGAGGAGGGGCAAACATTGCCAGCCCGTCGGCAAGAATAAATAAGACAGGACCGTAACGAATGAAAGTCTACCCTCGTGTTGGTGCGAGAGAAGATTGCAGCTGACCCCGCATTGGTAGCCTGGTGCAGATACATGTACTGGGCAAGGTTTGCCGAGCGCAAAAGAACAAGTTGCGTTTAGTGCATAACGAAACTACCCGCCCTGGGAAAACCGTGCAAGGTACTGTGCGATTAAAATTAACATCCCCGGAAGAACTGAGGTTGGTGATGCCTAAAGGAACTGCCAGCCTTGGGGCAACTGGGCAAGGTTCGATTGCAGTCGTAACTAACATCCCCGGAATAACTGGGGCGGGTGATGGCGGCGAGCGCAAAATCCTCAGTTACGCTTATAGTGCCCACTGAAACGACCCTCTACATTGTTTGTACTCGGTCCCATGCCAGTGCTTTCGAGGTAAATTGCAAATTGCCACGTACCGATACGCGTCTAGAAAAGGCAGAGAATGTTCCTTCCCCGGATCAAACTCAAAATGTACGGTAAAGCAAGGCCGACAATGTACGGATCAAACAGGAAGCCCGGGTTCTGAACATTGGCGAAGGCCGATACTTTACACGGTGTTTTATACGAGTAAGACGCCGTCCGAGGACAAGCTGACAAGCCCGAGAAATATTTCTCAGTCAGAACGGGTAAAGCAGCGTAACTCACTGTCTTGGCGTAGATCACAAAGCCCAAATATACGGCAAAGTTGATCGAAAAGGCGTAGATCCGAAAGGATCGTTCTAAGGAAAGTTCACCCTAGTAAATCAAAAGCTGGCAGAAAACGGACGGGCGGGCCTAGTCACCATGGGCGCACAATCGTCCCGACGTAGATCACTCCGTTCTTGCCAGTGGACCAATTATACATCACAATAAGAATGATCAAATTGGCCGTGAAGAATGTTAGCAGAAGAAGAAGAAGAAGATAAACACATCTAGCAACAAGAAAGATTTCCACAAACATTTCTTTCAATAGAAAAGTATAATTATGTATGCAGTTAGTTAGGTGAACACATCTAGCAACACGTACGATTTCCACAAACATTTCTTTCAGTAGAAACGTATAATTATGTATGCAGTTAGTTAGATAAACACATCTAGCAACAAGAAAGATTTCCACAAACATTTCTTTCAATAGAAAAGTATAATTATGTATGCAGTTAGTTAAATAAACACATCTAGCAACAAGAAAGATTTCCACAAACATTTCTTTCAGTAGAAAAGTATAATTATGTATGTAGTTAGTTAGATAAACACATCTAGCAACAAGAAAGATTTCCAAAAACATTTCTTTCATTAGAAAAGTATAATTATGTATGTAGTTAGTTAGATAAACACATCTAGCAACAAGAAAGATTTCCACAAACATTTCTTTCAGTAGAAAAGTATAATTATGTAATTAGTTATATCATTTATTATTTGGTTGCATGTGACTATATTTAGTAAAATAAAATGTGATTTTAAAAACACAACTGTAAATATAACGAAATTGTCAATATTCAAATGCAGTAAACGAAATAGCAAACAAAAAAATGTGAGAATGTTTACATAAAAAAAAAAGTGTTGCAAGTTAAAATATCTGCTTGATTTCTGCTTGTTATAGTCTGTGTTTGTTTGTATGAATGTGTGTGTGTGTATGCATAAACCCGATTATGTTTATTAGTAAGTGTGTGTGGCTGTGTATATGTGCAGAATAAATATGAATACATTTATTAGCGTGTGTGTATGTGTCTTATACATGATTCTGTTTCATTTCTTCCTCAGTCACCGCTCCACCAGTGGACTGTAAGTATATTGTTACTTTGTTAGCAATAAGTGTATTATTATTTTGTTAGCAATAATTATATTATTATTTTGTTAGCAATAATTATATTATTATTTTGTTAGCAATAATTATATTATTATTTTGTTAGCAATAAGTTTATTATTATTTTGTTAGCAATAATTATATTATTATTTTGTTAGCAATAACTATATTATTATTTTGTTAGCAATAATTATATTATTATTTTGTTAGCAGTAAGTATATTGTTATTTTGTTAGCAGTAAATAAATTACTATTTTATTAGCAATGAATCTATTGTCATTTGGATAGCAATAAGTAAATTATTATTTTGTTAGCAATAAGTATATTATTATTTTGTTAGTAATAATTATATTATTATTTTGTTAGCAATAATTATATTACTATTTTGTTAGCAATAATTATATTATTATTTTGTTAGCAATAAGTGTATTATTATTTTGTTAGCAATAATTATATTATTCTTTGGTTAACAATAACTATATTATTATTTTGTTAGCAATAATTATATTATTATTTTGTTAGCAATAATTATATTATTATTTTGTTAGCACTAAGTATACTATTATTTTGTTAGCACTAAGTATACTATTATTTTGTTAGTACTAAGTATACTATTATTTTGTTAGCAATAAGTATACTATTATTTTGTTAGCAGTAAGTATATTGTTATTTTGTTAGCAGTAAAATATTACTATTTTATTAGCAATGAATCTATTGTCATTTGGATAGCAATAAGTATATTATTATTTTGTTAGCAGTAAGTATATTGTTATTTTGTTAGTAGTAGTGAAAAATCGTTATTTTGTTAGCAGTAAGTATATTGTTATTTTGTTAGCAATAAGTTTATTGTTATTTTGTTTGCAATAAGTATATTGTTATTTTGTTAGCAATAAGTTTATTATTATTTTGTTAGCAATAATTAGATTATTATTTTGTTAGCAATAACTATATTATTATTTTGTTAGCAATATTTATATTATTATTTTGTTAGCAGTAAGTATATTGTTATTTTGTTAGCAGTAAATAAATTAATATTTTATTAGCAATGAATCTATTGTCCTTTGGATAGCAATAAATAAATTATTATTTTGTTAGCAATAAGTATATTATTATTTTGTTAGCAATAATTATATTATTATTTTGTTAGCAATAATTATATTATTATTTTGTTAGCAATAATTATATTATTATTTTGTTAGCAATAATTACATTATTATTTTGTTAGCAATAAATAATTATATTATTATTTTGTTAGCAATAACTATATTATTATTTTGTTAGCAATAATTATATTATTATTTTGTTAGCAGTAAGTATATTGTTATTTTGTTAGCAGTAAATAAATTAATATTTTATTAGCAATGAATCTATTGTCATTTGGATAGCAATAAGTAAATTATTATTTTGTTAGCAATAAGTATATTATTATTTTGTTAGCAATAATTATATTATTATTTTGTTAGCAATAATTATATTATTATTTTGTTAACAATAACTATATTATTATTTTGTTAGCAATAATTACATTATTATTTTGTTAGCAATAATTATATTTTTATTTTGTTAGCAATAATTATATTATTATTTTGTTAGCACTAAGTATACTATTTTTTTTTTAGCACTAAGTATACTATTATTTTGTTAGTACTAAGTATACTATTATTTTGTTAGCAATAAGTATACTATTATTTTGTTAGCACTAAGTATACTATTATTTTGTTAGTTCTAAGTATACTATTATTTTGTTAGCAATAAGTATACTATTATTTTGTTAGCAGTAAGTATATTGTTATTTTGTTAGCAGTAAATATATTACTATTTTATTAGCAATGAATCTATTGTCATTTGGATAGCAATAAGTATATTTTTATTTTGTTAGCAGTAAGTATATTGTTATTTTGTTAGCAGTAGTGAAAAATCGTTATTTTGTTAGCAATAAGTATATTGTTATTTTGTTTGCAATAAGTATATTGTTATTTTGGTGAGCAATAAGTATATTATTATTTTGGTGAGCAATAAGTATATTGTTTTTTTGGTGAGCAATAAGTATATTATTATTTTGGTAAGCAGTAGGGACAAATTGTTATTTTGTTAGCAATAAGTATATTTCTTTTGTTTGTTAGCAGTTGATAGTATAAGTATATCAGTATTTATTTTGGACTCTTAGTTGATGCTTCGGAAGATCCAGAAAGCAGGTTACAGTATAAGTGGATGTCATCTATAGAGATTTCCAACCTCCAGATACTCATGTTGATCTACTGTCCTGGTCATGTGAGTGTTCACGATAACGAAAGAGCGGACATACTTTCATTGAAAGCATCAATTGTTAGGGAGTTTAGGATGGATAAGGGGATGTTCTTTGGTCTATTGTCGACCGCCTGTTGGATGAGGACACCAACATTGATGTTTAATCAATCCAGTAATCTATAAAGTTTGGAGTTACACTTTGTACAAGTAGAGCTGCATGAGTGAGGGGCAAAGAGAGGAGTGTGTTAAACCAGCGAGCCACAAGAACCATCAGTGTGCATGTACTTCGATATCTGTTAAAGGAGACTGCGCACATATGGTTCTGCACGGAGTGTAGTGACGTCACCTAAGTAACCAAAAATTATTCTGCTTGATTTATTGTTATTTCCAAGTTGTCTAACAATGATAGATTTATTATTATGTTCAAGTAGTTGTCTAACAATGATAGATTTATTATTATGTTCAAGCAGTTGTCTAACAATGATAGATGTATTATTATGTTCAAGTAGTTGTCTAACAATGATAAACTTATTATTATGTTCAAGTAGTTGTCTAACAATGATAGATTTATTATTATGTTCAAGTAGTTGTCTAACAATGATAGACTTATTATTATGTTCAAGTAGTTGTCTAACAATGATAGATTTATTATTATGTTCAAGTAGTTGTCTAACAATGATAATCTTATCATTATGTTCAAGTAGTTGTCTAACAATGATAAACTTATTATTATGTTCAAGCAGTTGTCTAACAATGATAGATTTATTATTATGTTCAAGTAATCAAGTAATGAGAAATGTTGTCAATAATGTGAAATACTTTCTTCTGTCTAAAAGCGAAATGCAATGTTACACAGCAGGCTGATGTTTTGTTTATCTTGGATTCTTCTGCAAGTATTGGAATCACCAACTATGCTTTGATGCTTGAATTTGTTGTCAATTTCACACGGAGTTTCAACATTGGACCACTGGAAATTCAATTTGCTTCCATTATCTATGGAGATGATGCTGAGGAAGTTTTTGATTTTAAAAATTACACTGATCGTACATCATTAGAACAGGTATGTGCTGTGCTTAATGTCTTCTAGATATGATGTGAGATATGCAATATATTATATTGATATTCATTTATAATTTGGATGTTGGGAGCTAGTACTGTTGATTGAGAACTGATAAAGTTAAGCTGATGTTGGTATCAGGAACGTATAAAGCTAATGTTAGTATTGGAAACTACTTTGAGATGTTTGCTGCAGCGGAGAACAGAGCACGAATGGGAATGCCCAATGTGTCATGACATTGATCGCATAGCATAAATTAACATAACATAACATTGAGAACTGATACGCTGATGTTAATATAGAGAATTAATAAAGCTAATCTTAGTATAGAGAACTGATAAGATAATGTTAGTGTAGAGAACTGATGAGATAATGTTAGTATTGAGAACTGATGAGATAATGTTAGTATTGAGAACTGATGAGATAATGTTAGTACAGTATTGAGAACTGATGAGATAATGTTAGTATTGAGAACTGAAGAGATAATGTTAGTATTGAGAACTGACAAGGATAGGCTGATGTAAGTATAGAGAATTGATAAAGCTGATTTTAGTATTTGGAACTGATAAGCTAAGTATTGTTAGTATAGAGCACTGGCATGGTTAGGCTAATGTTTATATAGAGAGCTGACAAGGCTAAGCTGATGTTAATGTAGAGAACTATTACTGTTGAGCTGATAAAGTAGAGAACTAATGATGTTGATGTTGGTGTTGAGAACTAATGTTGCTGATGTTGGTGTTGAGAACTAATGCTGCTGATGTCAGTATTGAGAACTAATGCTGACGATGTTGAGAACTAATGCTGCTGATGTCAGTATTGAGAACTAATGCTGACGATGTTGAGAACTAATGCTACTGATGTTAGTGTTGAAAACTAATGCTGACGATGTTGAGAATTAAAGCCGATAATGTTGAGAATTAATGCTGCCGATGTTAGTATTCAGAATTAATGCTGCTGATGTTAGTGTTCAGAATTAATCCTTTGTTGGCGTACAGACGGGACAAAAGTCTTAAGGATATGTTGGTTCACAGTCGCCTCAAGCCTAATATCCAGAGTCATTTTGGCACCATCCAGTGTGGCCGTCGGCGCTGCAACATGTGTGCTTATGTAATACAGACCCGCACTGTGTCTTTTCCAAAAGCCACGTTTGTTATTGAAGACAGTTTCACGTGCGAGTCCCGTAATATTATCTATGCCATCATCTGCAAGCAGTGCAACAAGGCATATATTGATGAGACCGGCAAGAGGCTCAGTGACCGATTCGCCCAATACTTTCGCGATATACGCCAATGTTCTGTGACCCCTGTAGCTACTCATTTCAATGATACTGGCCATTCAGGAGCTTGCGATGCCCAGGTCACAGCCATCCGATCATGTTCCTCTGATGATCGTAGTCGATTTGCTCTGGAGAACCGGTTTATTTCGTTGTATGGTACCATGCAACCTCTTGGACTCAACGCATTACATTCCTATGCTTCTTTGTACTTTCTAATCTCATGTCTTGTAATCTATATGTGTATTTCCTTCATATATATAAGTTCTATATTCACTTGATTGTTTATTGTTTCTCTTGTTTTCTACTTTTAGTTTTGTGTTGCACTTATTTCGTTTTTATTCCCAGATTTTCATTAGATACGTTTGAATGTTTCTGTAATCGTCCATTTGTAGTGTTCCTTGAAATTCGTCACTCCTGTTGTATCGTTTGCTTGATAAAGGCCTTTTGGTCGAAACGTTGCTGTTTATCGTCACTGTTTCTGTATTTTGAAAACTATAATACTTTGTACGTGTTTCGCTAGAATTAATATTGCTGATGTTAGTGTTCAGAATTAATGTTGCCGATGTTAGTGTTCAGAATTAATGTTGCTGATGTTAGTGTTGATAACTAATGCTGATGATGTTGAGAACTAATGCTACTAATGTTAGTGTAGAAAACTATTGCTACTAAGGTTAGTGTAGAAAACTAATGCTACTAATGTTAGTGTAGAGAACTAATGCTGCCAATGTTAGTGTAGAGAACTAATGCTACTAATGTTAGTGTAGAAAACTATTGCTACTAATGTTAGTGTAGAGAACTAATGCTACTAATGTTAGTGTAGAGAACTAATGCTACCAATTTTAGTGTTGAGAACTAAATATATATATATATATAAAATCACCAAGGTGCATGTCTTTTATAGGACGTTGCTCTCTTTGCAGCGCACTTGAAATTCATTCTGTCTCTATTCAGTTCACCCACTTTGTCGATGGTCATGCTCATGGTTTCTTTAATATCTTGTAGCCATCTTCGGTATGAGTGGATGTCGTCTATAGAAGTTTCTAACCTCCAGCGGCTTACGTGGATATACTGTCCTGGGCATGCGGGTATTTACGGTAATGAGAGAGCGGACAGGATTGCATCAACAGCATCGATTGTTGGGGAGTTGAAGATGGATAAGGGGATATTCTTCGGTCTCTTCGAGACTCTCTGTTGGATGAGGACACTAATATCGATGTTGAATCGATCAAGCGATTTAAGCAGTTTGGAGTTACCCGTTGTTCAAGTCGAACTGGATGCCTGAGAGGCAGAGTGAGAGGTGTGTTTAATCAGCGAGCCACAGGAACCATCAGTATTTATACTCTTCGATATCTGTTGGGGAGACTGAGCACCTATGGGTCTGCCCGGAGTGCAATGACGTCAGTTTAGTAACCAATAACCAATAACCAAGCCATCTTCTTCTTGGTCTGCTTCTGCATTCTGTGACCTTGCCCTCCAATAGTGTTCTCTTCAGGCCATCGTGACGCTTGATGTGGCAAAAGTATCTAATTTTTCTGTAGTGAAACACGTACAAACAAAGTACTATAGTTTTACAAAAACAGAAACAGTGACGATAAACAGCAACGTTTCGACCAACAAGGCCTTTATCAAGCAAACGAACAAACAGGAGTGACAAATTAAAATGAAACACAAATGGACGACCAAATACAAACGTATCTAAGGAAAAGCCGGAATAAAAACGAATAACGAAATAAATGTAACACAAAAAAACATAAAAACTAGAAATAGAACGGAAAAGAAACAATGAAACATCTAGTAAATATATAACTTGAATACATGCAACAGATACCCATATAGAGTACACAGCATAAGAAGAAAGTACTAAGAAGCATAAGAATGTAATACGTTGAGCCCGCGTGGTCGCAAGGTACCATACAAAGAAATCAACCGATTCTCCAGAGCAAATCGACTACGATCATCAGAGGAACATGATCGGATGGCTGTGACCTGGACATCGCAAGCTCCTGAATGGCCAGTATCATTGAAATGGGTAGCTACAGGGTCACAGAGCATTGGCGTATATCGCGCAAGTGTTGGGCGAATCGGTCACTGAGTCTCCTGCCGGTTTCGCCAATATAGGCCTTGTTGCACCGCTTGCAGATAATGGCATAGATAATATTACGGACTCGCACGTGAAACTGTCTTCAACAACGAACGTGGCTTTTGGAAAAGACACCGTGCGGGTCTGTATGACATAAGCACAAGTGTTGCAGCGCCGACGGCACACTGGATGGTGCCAAAATGACTCTGGATATTAGGCTTGAGGCGACTGTGAACCAACATATCCTTAAGGCTTCTGTCCCGTCTGTACGCCACCAAAGGATAGTGTTGGAAGATTGAACGTGTCTCAGGATCAGACTGAAGAATGGAGAGATGACGGAATAAGACTTTCTTCACAAGGGAACTATGAGGGTGGAAAGTTAAGACAAGTTTCACCCTGTCAGAATTGGAAGTTCTATGCTGGTTAGAGAGAGCCTCCTGGCGAGAAATTTGTTGAACGCGCCGCATAGCAGAAGCAAGCACCTTATCCGGGTATAAGCGCTTACGAAAGAAATCCAGCATCTCGTTAGCTCTATCGAGAAAATCGTCGTCCTCGCTACAGAGGCGACGAAGGCGCAAGAGTTGAGAGAATGGTAAAGAATCACGACAAGCCTGGGAATGGGAAGAGGTATAAAGAAGAAAACTATGTGCATCAGTAGGCTTGTAGTAAACTGATGTAGTGATGGTGGATAGGCTGAAAGTGATAGTGATGTCAAGAAAGTTGACACAAGAGGTAGAGATGTGTGATGTAAACCGAATAGCCGGATTGAAGACATTAATGAAATTAATGAAGCGTGACAAATCGGCTTCAGGCATATCG
Source organism: Arion vulgaris (assembly GCA_020796225.1). Lineage (NCBI taxonomy): Eukaryota > Metazoa > Mollusca > Gastropoda > Stylommatophora > Arionidae > Arion > Arion vulgaris. The sequence continues at coordinate 59,001,274 of CM036759.1, read as the reverse complement.
GTAATGCCAATACAATCATCAATGTATCTATGATACACAGACGGAAGAGGTTTAGGAAAACCCGCCTTTTATATGCTCCCCAAAATTCATAAACTGAACAATCCGGGTAGGCCCATCGTTTCTGCTTGCTCTTGTCCTACGGAACATATCTCCGAATTTCTTGATAGTATCTTCAATCCTATAGTCACCACACTACCTTCATTCTTGAAAGATACGAACCACACCTTGTCTGTTTTTCGTCTATTGAGTTGTTGCCTGGCAGGACTTACCGTCTCTTCCTCCTTGATGTGTGCTCATTGTACACCTCCATACCTCATTCCGACGGACTTCAAGCTCTCCTTTTCTTTCTCGACAGGAGAACTAACCCACTTGTCTCCACCTCGGCTCTCCTTCGTCTTGCAGAACTAGTACTAACTCTCAACTCCTTTCAGTTCAATGACCAGTTCTTTGAGCAGATCAGTGGGGTCGCCATGGGTACAAAAATGGGACCCAGTTATGCTTGTCTATTCATGGGTCATCTTGAGCACCTAGTATGGAATTCCTATGATGGCCCTCTTCCGTCTGTGTATCATAGATACATTGATGATTGTATTGGCATTACCCATATGCCTGAAGCCGATTTGTCACGCTTCATTAATTTCATTAATGTCTTCAATCCGGCTATTCGGTTTACATCACACATCTCTACCTCTTGTGTCAACTTTCTTGACAGCACTATCACTATCAGCCTATCCACCATCACTACATCAGTTTACTACAAGCCTACTGATGCACATAGTTTTCTTCTTTATACCTCTTCCCATTCCCAGGCTTGTCGTGATTCTTTACCATTCTCTCAACTCTTGCGCCTCCGTCGCCTCTGTAGCGAGGACGACGATTTTCTCGATAGAGCTCACGAGATGCTGGATTTCTTTCGTAAGCGCTTATACCCGGATAAGGTGCTTGCTTCTGCTATGCGGCGCGTTCAACAAATTTCTCGCCAGGAGGCTCTCTCTAACCAGCATAGAACTTCCAATTCTGACAGGGTGAAACTTGTCTTAACTTTCCACCCTCATAGTTCCCTTGTGAAGAAAGTCTTATTCCGTCATCTCTCCATTCTTCAGTCTGATCCTGAGACACGTTCAGTCTTCAACACTATCCTTTGGTGGCGTACAGACGGGACAGAAGCCTCAAGGATATGTTGGTTCACAGTCGCCTCAAGCCTAATATCCAGAGTCATTTTGGCACCATCCAGTGTGGCCGTCGGCGCTGCAACACTTGTGCTTATGTCATACAGACCCGCACGGTGTCTTTCCAAAAGCCACGTTCGTTGTTGAAGACAGTTTTACATGCGAGTCCCGTAATATTATCTATGCCATTATCTGCAAGCGGTGCAACAAGGCCTATATTGGGAAACCGGCAGGAGACTCAGTGACCGATTCGCCCAACACTTGCGCGATATACGCCAATGCTCTGTGACCCCTGTAGCTACCCATTTCAATGATACTGGCCATTCAGGAGCTTGCGATGTCCAGGTCACAGCCATCCAATCATGTTCCTCTGATGATCGTAGTCGATTTGCTCTGGAGAATCGGTTGATTTCTTTGTATGGTACCTTGCGACCACGCGGGCTCAACGTATTACATTCTTATGCTTCTTAGTACTTTCTCTTCTTATGCTTTGTACTCTATATGGGTATCTGTTGCATGTATTCAAGTTATATATTTACTAGATGTTTCATTGTTTCTTTCCGTTCTATTTCTAGTTTTTATGGTTTTTTTGTGTTACATTTATTTCGTTATTCGTTTTTATTCCGGCTTTTCCTTAGATACGTTTGTATTTGGTCGTCCATTTGTGTTTCATTTTAATTTGTCACTCTTGTTTGTTCGTTTGCTTGATAAAGGCCTTGTTGGTCGAAACGTTGCTGTTTATCGTCACTGTTTCTGTTTTTGTAAAACTATAGTACTTTGTTTGTACGTGTTTCACTATTTACCAAGTTTTACTGCAGTTTCCCCCTATTTCGATAATTTTTCTGTATAGTATATTGCTTATCAGTCAACTGTCTTTAACATTCAGTTCTTTCAGGACATCAGTGTTTTTTTTCTTTCTGTCCATGGTATTCGTAGGATCTTTCTGTAGCATTTCGTTTCAAAGGACTGGATTTTCATTCTTGTTGTTTGTGTAATGGTCCATGACTATATATATATATATATATATATATATATACATATATATGTATATATATATATATATATATATAAATATATATATATATATATATATATATATATATATATATATATATATAAAACATATGTGTATATATGGCCTTTTTCGTCTTTACAAACGGTCAACTGGCAAGTGTTTTACTGTGACAACTTCTGAGTTTTCGCTTTTCTCTCTTGTCGTTCAACTCATACATAAGTCTCTTCTCAAAAGACTCTGCGCCCTTTCATAATTTGGCTTGCCACACAACTCTTTTTCAGCTAGTCCTTCCCATGTGCTGGGACCTATAGAAACGTTTTTCATTGAGGCTTTGCAGACATCTTTATATTTGAGCAGTGGTTTGCCCTGGTGCCTCTTCCCCTCCGAAAGTTCACAGAACAACATTTGTTTTGGTATGCGACAAGTTTCCATTCTTCTCACATGCCCCAACCATCTTAGTCGTCTACTGATGAGCACGCCCATGAATGGAAGGCACGTTTCACGTTGCAGTACTTCAGAGTTGGTTATCTTGTCGTACCACCTGATGTTCATAATCTTGTGGAGACATCGAAGGTGAAAGATGTTAAGTCTCCTCTCGTGTCTTGAGTAGATTGTCAATGTTTCTGAGCCATAAAGTAAAGAACTAATTACACAGGCTCGATATATTTGAATCTTCGTTTGAAATGTCAGTTTTGTGTTGTCTCACGCGCTCTTTGATAGTTTGCTTAATGCAGTAGCCGCACATCTTATACAAACGTTCGATTTCTTTATCAAGAGAAATGCTGGCAGTGACCATGGGCCCAACATAGCAGAATTTTTGAACTGGTGTTAGATGGCTGCCATTTAAAGTGATATTTGTTGTGTTACCTCCCTGACATTAAACAACTGTTTTGGAGACACTTATAATCAGAGAAAATAGGTCGCATGCCTTTGACAAATCATTGATTAGGCATTGTAGTCTCACTGTGGGCGACTAAGGCAGCATCGTCAGCGAAAAGGAGATCCTTGAGAAGTATTTCCGTCTTTTTGTCTTGGCTCTTAAGCGAGCCAAGTTAAAGTGAACCATCAGATCTAGTACGGATGAAAACATCACCATCATCGACCTCTAAGGTGGCTCGCTGGTTTAACACACTCCTCTCTTTGCCCCTCACTCATGCAGCTCTACTTGTTCAAAAGGACTGCAAAGAAGATGCCAAATAGGGTGGGAGCAAGGACACAACCTTGCTTGACTCCACTCTTAACCTCGAAACTATAAGATGTGCTGCCATCGAACTGTATGCTGGCTTTCATGCCCTCGTGGAAAGAGACAATCAATTGGAGCAACTTAGGGGGACAGCCAATATGCTTCAATATTTTATAAAGACTTGGCCTGCTGGCTGTGTCAAATGCCTTAGTCAGATCCCCGAATGCAATACATAAAGGCTTACTTTGATCTCTGCACTTCTCTTGTAGCTGTGGAAGGATATATAACATATGTATACAAAAATATATACATATATTATTGGTGTAGGTCCTTGTTTCCCAACGTGGGCCCACGCCCCACAGGGAGGAGCATTTTCCTCGTTTAGGGGAGCAATAGACTCGTTCAGAGTTTAACTAATGTTTATGATGTTGCAAGACCGTTATATCGGTTTTGGATGTCTGTTGACAAAAACGAATGTTGCTTCACAACACTTTACTGAAGTTTAAAAAATCTTTAATGACCGGAAATTACTTATATCTAGGTACATTTCTACCTCCTTTTAACGAAGCTTTAAAAGCATGTGTTACTGTGTTAAAATCGAGTCCTTTTTTTTTTTTAAAGTGTAATGTGTTCGAATTTCCCAACCTTGTCATGAAGACCAAAATGAGTTTTTACGCTGCAATCTTGAGTATGTAATAATATTGGACAGAGCCACGCATTTCATATTTATGTCATAGAAATCAAGTCTGAAATTTGATTTGGCTTGGAATGTTAGGTACGATGGGAAATCAACCAAGAAACATCAAGGTGGTTTGACTCAAATACAAGTTATGGGCCATTAGTTTGATTACCAGAGTAATGGATACTCACTGTGCAGCTGGATTACACAGGTGTTCTTAGAGTACCATTTTGTAGTTGTATAGTTAGCGAAGGAGCATTTTATATATGGATTACAGTAGAATGTTATGAGACCTTGTTTTCCATGTTTTGCGACAGATTGAGAAGGCGTGGTTGGGACATACATTTTTAGACAATTTGAAGTAAAATGAGTCTTTCCATGAGAGTAACAGATGTGGGAAATCGCAGTCATGAGAATAAAGTTTTGGAATAGTAAAGTAATAGAATATTCACCCATATATATAGACGGTGGACTTTAAGAAGATGGGATAATAGAGCAGATAGGGAGCCGAACACAGAACAGCTTGTGAGGTAGCTAGAATAAAAATAGAGAACTAGACACAGAACAGCTAAAGTACAGGACTGTTAGGCCAGATTATACGAGAAAGGCAGAAGAGAACCCGAAGAGTTTCACGTAGAAGATATAACTATTGGAGGTTAGAATTTATCAGATCTAATTATTAGAGAACACCGCATACTTTTTCAGAAGGTCGGATTTGACCACAAAACGGCGATTATAAATATTTTGATGATTTTTTTTTTTTTTTTAAATAGTCAAGTTACAATAATCAAATTTTCTCAAACATATATCACCTGATGTGAAATATTATTATATTAATGTATTCCTCATTAATGTATTTTATGCCAACAATGCTTGACCAACGAATGAATGAAAGGAGGTCGTCTTGAAGCGCATTTGGAGGCAAAACATAGTGCTTATATTAATTCAGATTTGAATTACTTTCAAACTTTAAAGACAAATTTTGAAAAAAGAGCAACATTAAAGTCTCTGTTTACTGCTCATATTGCAACTGTCAATCGTACTCTTGAGGCTAGTTATCAAATATCTTTACTCATTGCAAAATGTGGGGAAAAGCATACGCTAGGAGAAAATTTAATAAAACCATCAATATCAGCATTTCTTAAAACGGTTCTGGAAAAAGATGACAAAGAGGTGAAAGCTATATCACTCAGTAACAATACTCTTAGCAAAAGAATAGACGAAATAAGTGAGGATATTGAAATACAACTTGTTGAAAAGCTGAATACAAGAAAATTCTCAGTGCAAATAGATGAATCAACTTTGAGAGACAGTGAGGCCGTATTTATAACTTATTAAGATATATTGAAAAACGGAATTTCCTGAAGAAATGTTGTTCTGTATATCATTAGAAAGCACCACTACATCAAAAGATATATATATATATATTAAGCTAAAAAATAAATTACTTAAATGTCAAAAAATACCAATGAAAAATAAAACATCTTGAGCGGGGTCAAAGGCTCATGAGGTCATGGTGGTAACATGAGCCAGGGTTAGCGAGGGGCGCGCTAACCAAGACCCTGCCCCTAACCTCCACGCGGTGACCCTGGAAACAGACTCTAGTTCTGGTCTGGCTAAGAGGGGCAGGGATCGGGGAGAGGAAACTACTGGTAGTGGTAGCAGTGCAATTACGGAAATACGATAAAGATACATACAAATAAAATGCACAATTCTCCTGACCGATGTCCAACAAGATATTGCCCAAGTCCCTGAACGCAAAGAAACAGCAACGAAACGACTCAGACATGGATGAGAGGTGCATCCAGTGACCAAACGTATGCCCACGTAGGGCGAAGCTCGAAGCCCTGAGGAGGGGCAAACATTGCCAGCCCGTCGGCAAGAATAAATAAGACAGGACCGTAACGAATGAAAGTCTACCCTCGTGTTGGTGCGAGAGAAGATTGCAGCTGACCCCGCATTGGTAGCCTGGTGCAGATACATGTACTGGGCAAGGTTTGCCGAGCGCAAAAGAACAAGTTGCGTTTAGTGCATAACGAAACTACCCGCCCTGGGAAAACCGTGCAAGGTACTGTGCGATTAAAATTAACATCCCCGGAAGAACTGAGGTTGGTGATGCCTAACGGAACTGCCAGCCTTGGGGCAACTGGGCAAGGTTCGATTGCAGTCGTAACTAACATCCCCGGAATAACTGGGGCGGGTGATGGCGGCGAGCGCAAAATCCTCAGTTACGCTTATAGTGCCCACTGAAACGACCCTCTACATTGCTTGTACTCGGCCCCATGCCAGTGCTTTCGAGGTAAATTGCAAATTGCCACGCACCGATACGCGTCTAGAAAAGGCTGAGAATGTTCCTCCCCGGATCAAACTCAAAATGTACGGTAAAGCAAGGCCGACAATGTACGGATCAAACAGGAAGCCCGGGTCCTGAACATTGGCGAAGGCCGATACTTTACACGGTGTTTTATACGAGTAAGACGCCGTCCGAGGACAAGCTGACAAGCCCGAGAAATATTTCTCAGTCAGAACGGGTAAAGCAGCGTAACTCACTGTCTTGGCGTAGATCACAAAGCCCAAATATACGGCAAAGTTGATCGAAAAGGCGTAGATCCGAAAGGATCGTACCTAGGAAAGCTCACCCTAGTAAATCAAAAGCTGGCTGAAAACGGACGGGCGGGCCTAGTCACCATGGGCGCACAATCGTCCCGACGTAGATCACTCCGTTCTTGCCAGTGGACCAATTATACATCACAATAAGAATGATCAAATTGGCCGTGAAGAATGTTAGCAGAAGAAGAAAAAAAAAAAACATCTTGAGCCGAAGATGGTGATCCTAAAATGATGGGCAAGAAAAATGGCTACATAAAATTGATGAAAGATGAGAATACAGAAATGTTTATTGTGCATTGTGTTATTCACTGTGAAAATTTGGTAGTTAAAAATATTTCCTCTTTTCTAAATGAAACACTAAATTCAGTTATAAGTGTATCAATGCTATTAAAGCTAATGAAAAATGTGAGATTCTCTTCAAACTATTTTGTGAAGAACAAAATATAGACCATGTGAGAGTTTTACTTCACACTGAAGTAAGATGACTCTCGAAAGGGAACTTCTTGAAAAGATTTATTGAACTATTTGATACTCCTAGTGATTTTTAAGCAACAAATCTGAAATGAAGTATCTGTTAACGGTCGATGGTAAAGCATTTGTAAGTTATCTAGCTATCTTTCAAAAATAAATATATTAAATAACCAACTTCCAGGAACAAACAAAATTCTTGTTGATGCACAAGCAAAGATATTTGGTTTCATTACCATATTGAATTATGTCAGAAATATATTTACAACAAAACATTTGAAAAGTTTCATTGGCTCCAGAAATGTGAAGTGACTGGTACCGTTATACTTGTTATTGTCGATCATCTGAAAATTCTATCGGCTGATTTAAAAGAAAGATTTCCTGATTTGAAACAAATTGATTTTCCAACTTGGATGTTGCAGCCAATGTTAGTGAATTTGTCTGATATTTGAAATGTGCAGTATCAAGAAGTGCTCGCAGAAATGCAAAATGATGAGTCAGTTAAAACTATATTTAATATAGAAGGATCGATGACATGGTTTTGTGAGGAAACAGAAATCAAGTATCCAAATTCAACCAAATGTGCAAGAAGACCGTTTCCATCTTCATATTTAGCTGAATGTGGCTTTAGTGCCATAACTGACGTGCTGCTAAACAAAATCGGCTGGATGTAACACAACGAGGAGACTTGAGAGTGAAGTTAACTAAATTGGAACCTAACATAAAATCTCTTTGCAGCATGCATCAAGCGAAAGGACCTTACTTTAATAAATAATTACTAATAATTAAAATAATATAGAAAAATCTATCATTAAAATTATTTCGTACTTGAATTTCAGTTTTCCAATGCATGTTTTGAAAATTTACTTAGTGTTTTTACAACAATTTTTCTAGTGATTTCTTCCTAAAACCTATCATTTAAGTTTCGTCAGTGAACAATTCAATTTTTGAAAATCAAAAATTGTTTTGTATATGTTACATAGCGATGGGGGACATACGAATTTTTGAAAGGTTTTCATGGGGCATGGCACAAAAAAGGTTGCGAAACACTGGTGTAGACATAGGTCAAGTAGACCTAGGACTGAAGGATATCAGTGTGTTCTAGACTAATGTCAAATGTAATTGTGTAAGGAACATACTGAGTATTCTAAAACATTGTTTACTAAATATTGAATCATCTGTATTTAATAATATTAATTATTTATAAAGAAGGACATATACGATTTTTGACTTGTTTAAAAAAGAAATATATGCATATCAATGTTATATTTTCTGCAGGGAATTCTACACACTAAGTATTTAGCAGGAGCTAATACATACACTGACAAAGCTTTAAGCTTAGCTAGACAGCAGATGTTCACATCGGCAAAAGGATCTCGACCAGGTGTTCCAAAAATAACAGTTGTTTTAACAGATGGTCAATCAAATAATAATACATTAACGGCAGCACAAGCAACACTATTGATACGTTCTGGAGTTTTAGTCCTGTCTATTGGTATAGGGAGCACTGTGACTAACCAAGAATTGCTAGCTATTGCTACTTTAGCTGAAGATGTTTTTCAAGTCCCTAACTTTAATGTCTTGAGCACCATAGAAAAACCAGTCACTAGTAAAGCCTGTAATCAAGGTATGCATTGTATTTTACAAATTATATTTTAAAATGCTCTTTGAGACCAACATTAGAAAAAAATAACTGATTACTTATAGCTCTAAGACAGATGTTCCTATCAGAATTGTTCTGTAAACTTTTTTATACTTAATTTTGTAAATATATTTAAGGCGAGCTATTCTGAGAGTTATTATACTGAGCGGAATGAGCAGTGAGTTTCACCGGGGAACAATGTGAACAATCGGCATGTTTATTATTTGAAATCTGTTGGAATCTGAGCTTCTCTGTGTTTGCTTAGAGTGCTATTATGTTGGTTCATTAACCAATAGTCAATCAAAAATAATATAACATACTATGGCCAAAATAGCATCTTTTTCCTTTCTAATGACACAGAGCTCAACTGTCATAATTATGAAGGTAAAAACATGTTTGTATGTATGTCTTCTGTAATTTTTTTCTTATATAGACCTTTTATTTCACTTAGAGAATCTTTCATTCTATTCTCGTATAATTTTCATTCAATTTTCATAGTATTTTTAATTCATTTCTCATAGAATATGTAATTCAATTCTTACAGAATCTGTAATTCAATTTCATGGAATCTTTTCTTCAATTCTCATAAAATCTTTAATTCAATTCTCATAGTATCTTTAATTCTTCTTCTTCAGAGATCTGTGGTCATGCGCTTAATTTATTGCGGACCACAAACTGGGCAGTCAGCTTCAGGTCTGTCAGGTTTCCCCAAAACTTAGTTTTCAGGTCGGCTGGGTGTGGCCACATGTTGCTTCTCAACTCACCCAGGAAAGGACAGTCTTGCAGGATATGCTCTGGTGTCTGTTCCGCCTGCTGACATTGGCAGAGAGCTGTTTGACTTATTCCTAATTTATATAAGTGTTTGTTGAGTCTGCAATGTCCGGTGCGTAGTCGAAATATAATGACCTGGTCTGTTCTGCTTAGGTCTTTGAGGGAGTCTTTTCCATAATCATATCCGGTGTTTATCTTCTAGCCTACTGCAAATTGTCTCTGTATGAGGGTTTTGACCTCTTAAAAAGACAAGGGTTGGTAAATTTGTTTTTTGACACTGTCCTCCTTAGCTAAGACATCGGCACTCTAATTGCCTGCAATGCCACAGTGAGATGGAATCCACTGCAAGTAAATTTCTGCCTTTTTTTAAAGCTGAGCAAGTTCTTTAGTATGAGTATCTTTAATTCAATTTTCATAGAATTTGTTCTTCATTACTTGCATAATTTTTAATTCAGCTCTCATACTCCTAGAATATTTAATTCAGTTCAATGAATTATGTATTAAAAACTATATAATTGTTAAATAATCAAAATTTCTTTATGAATTTAAGTAAATTTGCATGTACCTTGTTTTTTTTACTCATATTCTAACTGTGAAATATGTTCTGTAACTTAATAACAGATCAATTTCTAATTATTGATCAACATTTCTGTGACAATAGATACAAGCTTGAACAATGTTATAGCTTAATTAGTATTATTAATGTATTTTTTCTTTCATGTTTTCAATAATTTATTTTATTGTTCTTCCACAGTTATCACACAACGTAAGTTGTTTAAATTATGGTCTGTATGGCAATCTAAAATATAGTCTTTGTACCAGCTTTTGATATGGTGTGTTCGTGTAGTTACTATATTTGGTTTCACTTAGACAGTTGTCTATATAAAGACTCTAAAAACAAAGGAATGTCTTAACTGCATCCGTTTTTACCCACTAATGTCATACCAACCTGCAGAAAGTACTGCATACCCACTAATATCATACCAACCTGCAGAAAGTACTGCATACCCACTAATATCATACCAACCTGCAGAAAGTACTGCATACCCACAAATATCACACCAACCTGCAGAAAGTACTGTATACCCACTAATATCACACCAACCTGCAGAAAGTACTGCATACCCACTAATGTTACACCAACCTGCAGAAAGTACTGCATACCCACTAATATCACACCAACCTGCAGAAAGTACTGCATACCCACTAATGTTACACCAACCTGCAGAAAGTACTGTATACCCACTAATATCATACCAACCTGCAGAAAGTACTGTATACCCACTAATGTCATACCAACCTGAAGAAAGTACTGTATACCCACTAATGTTACACCAACCTGCAGAAAGTACTGCATACCCACTAATATCATACCAACCTGCAGAAAGTACTGTATACCCACTAATGTTACACCAACCTGCAGAAAGTACTGCATACCCACTAATATCATACCAACCTGCAGAAAGTACTGTATACCCACTAATGTTACACCAACCTGCAGAAAGTACTGCACAAAGTACAAACTACATAGTAGATACTGTCCTCACTGTATGTATACCGCTTTTTGTTTGGTGGTGTAGGACAGGGGTGAACATGTGCTTGTGGAATTAAATGTCTCCAGGGCTAATGTAGTCGCTTTTCAGGTCATGACTTTTTCTTTATGTCCCCGACTGAAAAAATCTTCTTGGCCTTTCCTGGTATTGAACTCTGGTCTCCCGAATGGCAGAAGCCCTCTAATCCATTTGACTAGAAGCTCCATAGTTCCTGCAGCAATCTTAGAAAAACAATTCTTCTTAGAAAAACAATTGTGTGTGAAAAATTGAAATGTAAAATACTATTTTCATGAGCAGTATAATATTACCTTCTGTTTAATGATATTAGACTTTGTATTCATTGGTGGACATAATGAGATGATGAGGCTTTTACTTGATTGCACATTCAACAGTTCATGTGAGACAATGCATTTTATCTTTGACCAGCCCACTGATAGCAACTAGGCACAAAGTTGTACATGTAAATACTAGTACATATCAGAGAATATCTACAAATACAAATCATCCTTTACACAATGCAGAATATAATCAAAAGGGTAGACATTTTTGAAGAAAGGCCAATCTTGGATTGCTGAAGCAGAGGATCTTATTAAACTAGTTTGCACTCTAGACGAGCTTACGCATGGAGAAGAATGGACGCCGTTATCAGAGGATATGCTTGTGTATAGTAGAGTTATCATTATACTTGGGTGTTACAGTAGGAAATAAGCTTGTGTATAGTAGAGTTATCATTATACTTAGGTGTTACAGTAGAAAATAAGTCCATGTCTTTGCCAATGCTGAGATTAGGACATTTGTGGAACAGACCTCCCATCCAATACTGATAATTATTAATGACATTAATGACATATGTTGAAAATATGCTCATATTAGTTGGTGATTTTATTCACAATTTAAACATCATGATCAGAAACAATACAATGGATATCATTCATTTGTGAGCCCATATTTTGCCGGGACCTGCAAGAGAAGCAAAGAATAGTACTACTGTGACCTACAAGACATGTAGTAAGAGGCGACTGAGGTAGGGTCTAGGGAAACTACCCTAGTAAATATAAAGCATTGCAGAATAGGATGTGATGTCCTACTTGTAGGCACATAACTTGCACAGCGTACAATTGCTCTTAATTAGCACAAATTAGTTACAAGATGAAAGGTTCAGGTAGACGTTATGATGTTGTCTACATCACCTACCATATGTAATACATCTGCAGTTAGAAAAATGAAAATAAAGCCTAATATAATATTCCTCAATATACCACATTGCTCTTGACCCTTTAGCTAAACGCTGACATGTATTTGTGCAGTTACATTGAATATTGAATATTATTGCAACAGTAGTTACCTTTCACTCTTTTTATAATTGTTTACAGGTGAAATAAATATTGAGATTTGTATTATTGATGATGTTTCTTAATTTCTAAAATGCAAAACAAACATTGCGATTAGTATTATCAATGTTTCTTAATTTCAGTACATCAAAATAAATATTAAGATCATCACCTTGTATAAAAATAAAGGTGATCTTGGTGACTGTAACAACTACCGTGGTATCTCGTTGCTCAGCATCGTAGGGAAGGTCTTCGCACGCGTAGTACTAAATAGGTTACAAAACCTAGCAAACCAAGTATACCCTGAGTAGCAATGTGGATTTAGATCAAACAGATCCACTATTGACATGTTATTCTCCTTGAGACAACTGCAGGAGAAATGTCGCGAACAACGAATGCCTCTGTACATTGCCTTCATAGATCTAACAAAGGCATTTGACCTAGTGAGTAGAGATGGCCTCTTCAAGCTTTTGGAAAAAATAGGCTGCCCTCCTACATTGCTTAAAATCATAACTCAAAGAACATTCTATATGGTCAACTCGCATTTGGTGCTAGACAGCATGGGCGCCCATTATTACGCTTCATTGACACCTGCAAGCGTGATCTAACTTCATGCGGCACAGACAAAGAACACTGGGAGTGGCTGGCCAAAGACATGCAAGCATGACGAGCGGCAGTGAAGGGCGGCTCAAAAAGAAAAGAAGAAAAAAAACATCACATGTGGAGGCAAAAGAGAGCACAGAGAGCAGAGAGAACATCCCATGTATCGGCTCTAGTCTCCAGTTTTACCTGCAGCAACTGTGACAAGGATTGCCACTCCAGAATAGGCCATAACAGCCACAAGAAACGTTGTGATTCAGCACAGAACATACTACGTGACGCAACACCTATTGTCTCCTGAGACAAAGAGGTCAATGATGATGAGTTACCTTTCACTCTTTTTATACTTGTTTACAGGTAAAATAAATATTGAGATTTGTATTATTTATGATGCTTCTTAATTTCTAAAATGCAAAACAAACATTGCGATTAGTATTATCAATGTTTCTTGATTTCATTACATCAAAATAAATATTAAGATTGATATTATCAATGTTTCTTGATTTCAGAATCTCTATGTGATGCACCAGCAGACATTTTGTTAATAATGGATTCCTCTGCTAGTATTCTAATCAACAACTATAACAAAATGCTTGATTTTGTTGTGAATCTGACTAGAAATTTCAACATTGGAACACATTCTATTCAATTTGCTAGCATTATATTTAGTGATACTGTCGCAGAGGTTTTTGATTTCACCACATACACAAATCATTCTTCTCTTGAAAAGGTATGTCTATATAGTAATACAAGTTTGTGCGCCATGGGAAACTTTAGAAGGAACTTGTTCTGTGCAGCTTATGCCGAGTGGGATGTAGACAGAACTAGTAATGTTTGCTCGTTTGTGTGTCATGTGTATGTCATTTAGTTTTGTTTTCTGCAAAAACTCTTATGACTTAAGAAAACGCATGCTAACGGTGCACGGGTAGGCCCATCAGTGGGGCAGACGTGCACGGTGCTGATGGTGGAGCGACGAAGAGAAGTGGCAAACGTAGGGGTGAGCGGACCACCCAAATGTGCAGACAAACTGGAAAGCCCAGCAGAGGCTTGAATCCAGTGCGCGTTTCCGCTCGCAAGGAACTACTACTGCCTTGTAGTTAGATTGGGGACAATCAAAGTCTAACGGAATAAACCGTACACAAAACTGGACGGTAGGCAAACCAAGTAGTTCAAATAAAGACTGGTAACCTGGGCAGATGACGCTCAACAACCTGGAAGGGTAGGTCCATTAAGGGTAGCTACCCTAAAAGAAAATAGCAACCTGCTGCCTTGCAGGTTGGTTGGGGACAGCCAAATGCTGACGGAGAGTGAACCCAGTAAACGCTGGTTGCAATCGGACACATTGCCGAAGGACAAGTACCAGAGCTCCAAATGGTACTGAAAATGTGACGTAAAAATACGTCCTTGGCAAAGGCTGTTTATATATCACAATAAGAATGATCATAATGGCCAAAAAGAACGATCGCGAGAGAGAGAGAGAGAGAGAGAGAGAGAGAGAGAAAGCTGCATGAAATCATCCACAAGAACTAGATTTTAAATTGAACACTGTATATGATCCCAGATAATTGACAACAAAGAACAACTTTTTTATAATTAATAGTATGTCTAGTAAAATACAGTTTGTATAACAAGTATGGTAAAGTACAGTGTGTATAGCATATACAATAAAGTACAGTTTGTATGGTAAAGTACTGTTTGTATAGTAAAGTACAGTTTGTATAACATGTATAGTAAAGTACAGTTTGTATAACATGTATAGTAAAGTACAGTTTGTATAACATGTATAGTAAAGTACAGTTTGTATAACATGTATAGTACATTACAGTTTGTATGGTAAAGTACAGTTTGTATAGTAAAGTACAGTTTTTATAATAAAGCACAGTTTGTATAGCATATATGATAAAGTACAGTTTGCATAACATGTTCTTTAAAGTACAGTTTGTATAAAATATATGGTAAAATACAGTCTGTATAGTGAAGTACATTTTGTATAATATATATGATAACGTACAGTTTGTATAGTATGTTCTTTAAAGTACAGTTTGTATAACATATATGGTAAAGTACAGTTTGTATAATATATATGGTAAAGTACAGTTTGTATAATATATATGGTAAAGTACAGTTTGTATAATATATATGGTAAAGTACAGTTTGTATAACATATATGGTAAAGTACAGTTTGTATAATATATATGGTAAAGTACAGTTTGTATAACATATATGGTAAAGTACAGTTTGTATAATATATATGGTAAAGTACAGTTTGTATAATATATATAGTAAAGTACAGTTTGTATAACATATATGGTAAAGTACAGTTTGTATAACATATATGGTAAAGTACAGTTTGTATAATATATATGGTAAAGTACAGTTTGTATAACATATATGGTAAAGTACAGTTTGTATAATATATATGGTAAAGTACAGTTTGTATAATATATATGGTAAAGTACAGTTTGTATAATATATATGGTAAAGTACAGTTTGTATAATATATATGGTAAAGTACAGTTAACTGAAAGTATGGGATCTGTCTAAAGTACAGTGAACTGAACGCAGTTAACAAATATTCAAGATGTTATAATAATAAACTGATATGTAAACAATCACAACATGTTTGACCTGATTTTAGGGAATACTAAAGACACCATATTTGCAAGGATCAACCTACACAAACAAAGCATTACAGCTGGCAAGGGAACAAATGTTCACAGCATCAAAGGGATCTCGACCTGATGCTCAAAAAATTGCTATTGTCCTAACAGATGGTCAATCAACAAGACCAACAGACACAGCCACCCAAGCAAGGTTATTAAAAAATACTGGGGCTCTGGTGTTATCTATTGGAATTGGAAGTTCTGTCAACAAACAAGAGCTTGTAACTATAGCTTCCTTACCACAAGATGTCTTTCAAGTTACCAATTTTGATGTATTGGACACCATTCAACAACAGGTCTCCAACAAGACTTGTGAAAGAGGTACTCACTTCATTCTTTTAGGGATTCATACAAGAAATTTGCTAAAGAGCTCATAAGTTTCTACTGTAGCATTTCTTTGTTAATGTTTTACTTTCATTTGAAAGTGTGTCCCTGCTCAATGTAGTATCATCATCATCATCATCAAATAGCTTGTCCTGTACATAATTTCCCCCAACAGTCATTCAGAATTTCTCTCTCCCATTGGCCAGATCTGTCTATGAAGCCGTCATGTTCAAACCATCAGTTACATCTTGAATCCATCTTCTCCGTGTTCTTTCTCTTCTCGTTGCCGGTATGCCTCCTTCTATGAGGCTCTTCTCCTGCTCTTTGTGTCTTTTTATATCTCCAAAATACCTTACGTTTCTTTTTCTTATCTGTAGCATAAGTCAGTTTTCTTTGATTTTGAGTTCTTTCTGGATAGATCTATTTGTTCTTTTCTCTGTAAATGATATACGAAGTACTCTTCTGTAACACTTATATTCAAAAGCACAGATATGTTTTTCCACTGACTATCCTTACATAACTAAACATTACACTAAACATTAGACTAAACATTAGACTAAACATTAGACTAAACATTAGACTAAACATTAGACTAAACATTAGACTAAACATTACACTAAACAGACTAAACATTAGACTAAACATTAGACTAAACATTAGACTAAACATTACTTAACATAAACACTTTATTCAGGAAGACATTCATGGTTGAGAAAACTGTTAACATACAAGTATCACTAGTTATCAGAAGGTTGGATCTGCTACTTTATCAGGGGGCCAGCTAATGGATAGAACTGTCAAGAAACGCATCTAAATCCCAGACATAAGTTCGAGATTAAAGGTTACCAGACCTTCAGAACAGACCGAGAAGGGCACAAGGGTGGAGTCCTCAACCTAGTTAGAAATGGCATTCCAACCAAGCAGATGGAAGGAACAAATGGAAACGCCGGCGCAGTAGAGATCATAGGTGTTCAAATTACGTGTAACGATACACAGATTCTTCTGTATAATCTTTACTGTCCAAGTTACACGCCGCTGTCACTCGAAACAATGAATATCAGCGACACATGCATTGTGGTCGGCGATTCCAACAGCCGCTCGGAGAGATGGGGTACCCGAAACAAACAGCAGAGGCGTAGAAGTGAAAGACTGGGAGATTGAAAACAACCTGTTCCTTATCAATGCCCCAGACGATCCACCAACCTTCTACTCGAGAACGTAGCATACAACGAGCACCCCGGACTTGGCCTTTGCAACAAGCGACATATCCACCAAAGTAGTCCGGACGGTTACCCAGCAGCTAGGGGATAGTGACCATAGACCAGTCAAACTGCAAGTAGATCTCAATTTCGTACCTGAGCCCAAAATGTGGTTGCCACGGTGGAACTATAAAAGAGCAAATTGGAAACAGTATGGGGCACTGACTGATGCAAATGTTGAATGAATCAACATGCATGAAAAGAAAAACATGCGAATCGTGGCAAGGGAACTGTCAGAAGCAATCCTGAAAGCGGCACGGGAACCATCCCTAGAGGCGCACGAAAGGATTACAAGCCATACTGGACAGCAGAGGTTCAGAAGCTTGAAAAAGACCTTGAGAAGACAAGGAGTGAGGCAGAACAGGCACAGTCAGTGGAGACCAATACTGCTTACAAGGCGGCAGCAGCAAAATACAGAAGAGAGGTCAAACGAGCAGCGCGACAGAGTTGGGTCAAAACAAACGAATCCCTGAACCTCGATAGGGACGGCCATAAACTGTGGAAACTGGCCAAAGCGCAGAGTGACGAAAACACCAGCAGACCACCTATAGTCCTCGAACAAGAAAAGAAGATGGTTTCGGGTAGGGAAGCAGCAAACATCCTGATGCAACAATATGCCGAAGTCAGCAGAGTAAGCATAGCAAAGGAAAAAGTTGATGCCACCAAGAGAAAAGCTCGGGCTCTCCAAGGCGAGCCAAGAAAAGCAGATAGTCACCTAACGGACACATTCACCAGTAACGAGCTGGAAGAGGCTTAAGGGACCTGAAACCCAGAAAGTCGCCCGGAAAAGATGGGATCACCAATGAGATGCTTAAAAACTTGGGAAACAGAGCAAAAGCCGCTTTACTGTCCGTTCTCAACATGTCGTGGAGAACAGGCATAGTACCACAAGAATGGAAAGAAGCAATCATGGTACCCATCCTAAAACCAGGCAAAAATAAACTCGACCCAGCGAGTTACAGACCAATAAGCCTCCTAAGCTGCACGGGCAAGCTTATGGAACGCATGGTGAACAAACGCTAATCTTGGCACTTGGAAAGCAAAGGGCTGCTTATGGCACAACAAGGAGTTTTCGGAGATACAGATCCACAGAGGATCAAGTAACATACATTGTCCAGGAAATCGAGGATGGTTTCCAAGAAAAGAAACAGACACTGGCGGTCTTGGTAGATATGGAGAAGGCATTTGACACAGTCTGGAAAGAAGGTTTAAGGCTGAAACTCCTCACCCTCGGCGTAAAGGGAAGAATGTACAATTGGCTTGATAGATACCTAGAGAACAGAACAGCAAGAGTTCAGGTTCAGAGGTACAAAAGCATGAAGACCACACTGGAGCAAGGAGTTCCCCAAGGAGGAGTGCTCTCACCGACTCTCTTTCTAATCTTCGTCAATGACATTGCAACATGCCTCCCTGAACGAGTACACTCTGCCATGTATGCCGACGATTTGGCAATATGGGCGCGAGAAG
The DNA here is from genome assembly GCA_020796225.1 of Arion vulgaris. NCBI lineage: Eukaryota > Metazoa > Mollusca > Gastropoda > Stylommatophora > Arionidae > Arion > Arion vulgaris. The sequence goes on along the minus strand of CM036759.1, from coordinate 58,982,540 downwards.
AGTCAATGCCCACAGCAGAAAATCGACTGCAAGCTACGTTAAATAACCTTGAAGTGTGGTCAGCAAAGTGGAATATGAAAATAAATCCTTCAAAGACCACTTACACTGTGTTCTCCCAGAACAACAAGGACTACAAGATAACGCTTAAAGTCAATGGGCAGAATCTTCCAGAGAACAGAACCCCAACGTACCTAGGAGTCACACTCGACAGAAAGCTGACTTGGTGCACCCAGATCGAAAATGCTACGGCAAAAGCGAGGCATAGGCTAACAATGATGCGTAAACTCGCAGGTTCCACATAGGGAGCAAACACCAGAATTCTCAAGACACTTTACTCTGGTAGAGTGCGACCGATCCTAGAGTACGGTATGACAGCGTGGAGCAATGCATCTAACAAGCAATTTGCAAAAGTGAGCAGCAGTCAAAACCGGGCCTTACGCATTATCACTGGAGCCATGAAGTCCACGCCCATCAAGGCGATGGAGACAATCTCCGGCATCCAACCAATGACTGACCGAAGGGACAAAAAGTAGTAGTACTTGCAGAAAAACTCAAACGGCTCGAATCTCATCCGATGCATGAAAGAATGTATGAATCCGGAAAGTGGAGAATACAGAGATCTAACTTCGTTAGAATCTCTAAGGCACTGACCATAGACTATCCAGTCCTTTCCAAATGCACACCCAAACCAATCCCGATAATCGACAAGTGCCCGCCATGGAAGACCACAATGCCAGAACTAAGGGGAAACAATCCCAGGCATACTGAACAAAAGAGACCAAACAAACCTCGAGAGAAAAATTGCAACAGAAGAACACATAGAATCAGAGTACCCTGAAAATGAGTGGACGCACGTATACACGGACGGATCGGCCAATAACGCAATAAGCGATGGCGGAGGAGGAATAGTGCTTAAAATCTCAAAGAAAGTAACGGTCACGAAAGCGATTGCCACTGGCAAATACTCGAATAACTACCGAGCAGAGGCAGAGGCAATCAAAGCGGCGGCCGAAATGATCTTGGAGAGAAGAAGCACTACACGCAACAAGGTCGTGATATTCACCGATGCTCTATCGGTCATCACGGCACTCAAATGCGTCGGCAAAACTGAGATGAATGAGCTCAAAACGTCCCTCGCTGAACTAACGAGTTCACTCAAACGCACTGTCATCCAGTGGATACCGTCACACTGCAACGTTAGGGAAACGAAGCAGCCGACAAGCTAGCCAAAGAGGGTGGGCGACTACCTCAGACTGATCTCGAGATCGGTTATGAGGAAGTCAAAACAACCATCGGTTCGCACTATAGAAGCAAATGGGCAAAAGACCACCCTCAGCACACAGCCAGTGACGGATACTATGGTCTCTCTCGACGTGAACAAGTTGCCATACTTCGCCTCCGTACCGGCCACAACAAGCTCCGAGCCCACATGTTCCATAAATTTAAAATTGGCACAACTAGCCTGTGCCCCTGCAATATGGCAGACATGACGGCAGAACACGTCTTGCAAGACTGTCAACGTTTAGCAGGTATAAGGAAAGAGTACTGGCCACAACACACAGAACTTCGCGAAAAGCTATACGGAGAAACGGAGTCCCAAAAAACAACAGTAAAATTCATGATAACAATTGGTTCATCAGTCTAGGCCGGGAACGCAAAGGAAGGAAGGATAGAGCTGTTATTTTGAATGCCCTCATAGAGTGTGTTCGCAAAGAAGATTTTCATTTAAACCAATCCACATGAACTACTAGATTGCAGGAGCTGGGATTGAAGATTGAGGATCAAGAAAAGAACAACACAACAGTAGGCTCATCAATCAAAATTGAATGCTGCCGTCAGTTGCTGAATGCTGTTGGAGATATTGTGAATGAGATCGGAGCACCTATGGACATGCCCGGAGTGCAATGAAGATATTTTAAACTGAAACGGGCTATAGTTCTGGTGTTCCACAAACTCAAAGTTTGACGACGACTATAGAAGGTGTGTTTAATACTTACAAATCGTACTTCCAGGTATCATGCTATCGGACTAACTGCTATGATGTTTTTGTAGCTAACTATTCTTCATGCCTAGACTTGTATCTATAGCTTACTTGTATAGATGTTACTTCATGCCTAGACTTGTATCTATAGCTTACTTGTATAGATGTTACTTCATGCCTAGACTTGTATCTATAGCTTACTTGTATAGATGTTACTTCACTGCTCTTCAGAATACAACTAACTTGTCTAATTAAAAGTATAAGTGACTTTCCCCTAGATATTTCAACCATGATGTTCTTCTTGTCATATCCGATGCATAGGGGTTTCACTAATGGGGTGGGGTACCATGGGAAGGAGTAAATTACAGAAATAAACTGAGGATAACAGATTATTAAATTTATGGGGATAAAGGACCAGTAAAAATATGATGCTCTCCCTGTCATATCTGATGCATAGGAGTTTCACTAATGGGGTGGGGTAGGATCGGGACGAGTAAATTACAGAACTGTAATATTCCGTTAATCCCCAGTTTTAAACAAGTAATATAATACTCTCTAAGCCCCTGTTTCCCAACGAGGGGCCCTCGCCCCACAGGGGGGCATTTTCATCGTTTACGGGGGTAATGGACTCGATCAGAGTTTAACTAATGTTCATGATGTTGCAAAATTGATACATCGGTTTTTTTATGTATGTTGACACAAAAGAATGTTGCTTCACAATCACTTTACTGAAGTTTAAAAATCTTCAATAAACGGAAAGTACTTGTATCTAGCTACATTTTTACCTCCTTTTTACAAAGCTTTAAAAACGGGAAAGCATGTGTTATTGTGTTAAAATTGAGTTATTTTAATTTTTTTAAACGGTAATGTGTCCGATATTTGCCAACCGTGGCATGAAGACCAAAATGAGTTTATGCAGTACAATCTTGAGTACGTAATACCATTGGACAGAGCCACGCATACCCTTTGTCCGCCACAGAAAGCAGATCCGAAGTTTGATTTGGCTTGGAATGTTAGATACTATAAGAAAAGCAACCAAGAAACATCAAGGGCTTTGACTCAAATGCAAGTTGTGGGCCAATAGTTTGATTACAGAAGACCAGAAAGACTACAAGAGAGACAGGGCATTTTCACAACTACTGGCCTCAATCTGAAACAAAAAATAGAAGAAATAAAACACTCGCTGAAATAAAGCAATAGCTGCATTTTCAATGAATGAATATGGAGATGTCTGCTCGCTTCTTCTGTAACCCATGTCCGCAGGCGTTAAGAGCTGGTCCTTTTATCATCAACGCCAACATCAAAGTTTGCACAGAAATCGATCAGCTGATGCTTCTTTATACGATTACTTGCGATGATACTTGCTGAACCGACGCGTTTGATAGCAAAGAGAACAGGACATGACAGGAAGGAGAGAGGCATAACGATTACAGGAAGAAAAACAAAGATTAAGTCTCTTGAATGGAGTTTACCTCAAATCTACTCGTGTGTCGTCACAATGCGTTACAGTGTTTTTCAGAGACACATGTCGAGACCTTTGATTTGCGCTAGATTCAAACCTCTGCTGGGCTATCCAGTTTTGTCTGCTCATCTGGGTGGTCCGCTTACGTTCACGTCTACCACACCTTCCCGTCGTTCAACCGCCAGCACCTTGCGTATCTGCCCCTCCCCATTTGGGCCCACCTGTGCATCATCCAAATGTGTGTTCGTTCCACTTTGGTGCTTGCCCCACCGTGTTCATCGTGGTTTCTCACAGTGCTCACGTTTACCGTGCCTCGAGACTGCCATGTCATGCAACTCGACTAAGGATCAGGGATCCGAGTTTCGCCCCATGTAGGCCTACGTCTCTACTCTGGATGCACCTCTTATCCCTTCATATTCATTTATACGGCCCCTCCCATCGGCCGGGAAGCTGATAATTGTGGTGCGACCGTTGATTTGTTTCACTTCGTGCTTATGGACTCTTGCCCCGCATGTGGCAATTTTGGTGCGGCCATTTACTCCAGGGGAGTTAGCATTGTTCACTGACGACTCATACACTGCTGTTTTCTTACGTTTCCGCAATAATTTGTGCAAATTTTTCATCGAATATCGGCCAGGAGATGCATACATTTTGTTCAGGGATTTTCGGACCTGCATTGCTTTTTCGTGCTTGCACTACTACCACTACCTGTAGCTCTCCCTCGATCCCTACCTACTTAGCCAGACCGGAACCATGTCTGTTACCAGGGTCACCACGACGAGGTGGGGTAAGATCTTGATTTGTGCCAGCTCACTAATCCTGGCGTGGCGTTGTCCCCATGCGCCTTTGACCCCAAACCTATCATTTAAGTTTCTTTAGTGAACAATTCAATTTTTGGAAATTAAAAATGTTTGTAAATGTTACATAGAGTGGGTGGGGAGGGGGTGGATACGAATTTTTTGAAAGGCTTTAGTGGCGCATGGCACAAAAAAGGTCGGGAAACACTGCTCTAAGCAAAGAGTATGTATAATGAACTTTATACTGCAGCCTGTATCACTCTCCCATCTTACTTTTATGCACATAGAAATCATCTTAGTAATACCATTCTCACCTGATCATCTTAGAAAGCAGATAATATGTACATGACACTTTACTTATTTATGTCATGTCTAGATGGCATTTTACTGTTATATATCATGTGGAGATAAATGTATATTTGTTATGTGGAAATGAGACTTTAATATGTATATACTTTATTTAAATATATAACCATTTTATTTATATATATCTTCTTGTTTTATCTTTTACAGTTACTGAAGAAAGTAAGTATCATTAGCATAGGCTAGTGGGGTCATAGGAGCATGGGGACAACGCCACGCCAGGATTAGCTGGCACTAATCAAGATCCTGCACCACCTCTTCGTGTTGACCCTGGAAAAAGACAGTGGTTCCTATCTGGCTAAGAGGGCAGGATTCAGGAGCTACTCTGGTGTAGGTAGAGATGCAGAGGTAGTCACGCTAGATGGGATCCGTTCGCAACACGCGGAATCCCAGAGTGACTATTAATGCTCGTCTCTCCCGACCGAAGAAAAAGCTGAACGGATAAACATGAATGGATGAGGGGTGCATCCAGGGAAGTGACGTGGGTCCACGTGGAACAAAACTTGGCAACTAGACGAGTCACACTTGGGCCCACATAGGGCGAAATTCAACATAAGAAAACAGAAGTGTAGAATACACCAGCGAACGAATGCTAACTCCCCGGAGTAAATGACCGCACCAAAACTGCCACCTATGGGGCAAGAGTCCATTGGTGGGGGCCCGACTTGAACCCCGTGTCCACTTTCGTGACGGCACAAGGTCAGCTTGCAGCAGACTCCGTATCAGTGGCCTAGCGCGGATACATCCATTGGTTAAGGTTGGCCGAGCGCAAACTGTTGTGTTCTAGTGCCTAACGAAAATGTCCTGCCTGGGACAACCGGACAAGGTACTGTTGCACGAGTGAAAAATGCAAGATTGCATTTTAGTGCCGGGAAAAACTAACATCTCAGGGAGAACTTAGGTGGGTGATGCCGGCGAGCGCAAAATCCTCAAAAAACTGCGTTGATAGCGCCGAATGAAACGACCTTCTGGATTATTTGTGTGAGACCCCAGTCTAGTGTTTCTCGTTTTCAGGGAAAATTCAGAGTCGAAATGGCAAATTGTCAAGTACCGACATGCGTCTCAAAAACGCTAGAAATTATTCTCCCGTAATAAACTCACAGTGGCTAGAAGAGTAAGGCTGATAATGCAAGGGTTTGTCTTCTCGTACAAACCTAATCATTGACAAGGGCTGGCATTCTTCGGACGCGATCGCCCTACAATTCCGTAGAACGACGTCCAAAAATGCGAACACTTGCAGACTCAGATCCAAATGATCATTTAACAGCCGAAAAATGATCGTTTCGAGTGAACACACACGTCTGTCCGAACCGGTTATCGCTCATTACTCTCCCTGGCGAAATTCCCATAGGTCACAAAGAGTAGCCAACGAGTGATTGTTCTAGAGCACCCACGGAAGAATATCTCCGGACTATAATCACATGGACGCCGAGACTAAGTGATGTTTTAGAGCTCCAACCGCACTAGAAGTGGGAGAATACCGCAGTGATGACCAATGACCCCTACCTGGTAGAAGTCTCCACAGCACTAAGCATAACACTACATGCCTAGAGCTGTTGAAGATTTCTGGGGCTCAGGTACTCCCTTCCCCCATTGCACTATAGGAAAAAGATTGAAAACTCAAAATTCCTAGGGTTAGAAGAAGAAGATGAAGCATAGTCTAGTCACAAGTTAAGAGCATACTATAGAAGTATTAGCTGATAGTCTAGTCACAAGTTAAGAGCATACTATAGAAGTATTGGCTGGACTTATCGTCACAAGTTAAGAGCATACTATAGAAGTATTGGCTGGACTTATCGTCACAAGTTAAGAGCATACTATAGAAGTATTGGCTGGACTTATCGTCACAAGTTAAGAGCATACTATAGAAGTATTGGCTGGACTTATCCACATCAATTTTCATTAATAAAAGTTATACAAGCATGTGTTTATATTGGTTACGCAATAATGTGTTTATATAGATTAGGTAAGTATGTGTTTTTATAGATTAGGTAAGAATGTGGTTATATAGATTAGGCAAGAATGTGTTTATATAGATTAGGCAAGAATGTGTTTATATAGATTAGGCAAGTATGTGTTTATATAGATTAGGTAAGAATGTGTTTATATAGATTAGGTAAGAATGTGTTTATATAGATTAGGTAAGAATGTGTTTATATAGATTAGGCAAGAATGTGTTTATATAGATTAGGCAAGTATGTGTTTATATAGATTAGGTAAGAATGTGTTTATATAGATTAGGTAAGAATGTGTTTATATAGATTAGGTAAGAATGTGTTTATATAGATTAGGCAAGAATGTGTTTATATAGATTAGGCAAGAATGTGTTTATATAGATTAGGCAAGTATGTGTTTATATAGATTAGGCAAGAATGTGTTTATATAGATTAGGTAAGAATGTGGTTATATAGATTAGGTAAGAATGTGTTTATATAGATTAGGCAAGAATGTGTTTATATAGATTAGGCAAGTATGTGTTTATATAGATTAGGCAAGTATGTGTTTATATAGATTAGGCAAGAATGTGTTTATATAGATTAGGCAAGAATGTGTTTATATAGATTAAGTAAGAATGTGGTTATATAGATTAGGTATGAATGTGTTTATATAGATTAGGCAAGTATGTGTTTATATAGATTAGGCAAGAATGTGTTTATATAGATTAGGCAAGTATGTGTTTTTATAGATTAGGCAAGAATGTGTTTATGTAGATTAGGTAAGAATGTGGTTATATAGATTAGGTAAGAATGTGTTTATATAGATTAGGCAAGTATGTGGTTATATAGATTAGGCAAGTATGTGTTTATATAGATTAGGCAAGTATGTGTTTATATAGATTAGGTAAGAATGTGTTTATATAGATTAAGTAAGAATGTGGTTATATAGATTAGGTAAGAATGTGTTTATATAGATTAGGCAAGAATGTGTTTATATAGATTAGGCAAGAATGTGTTTATATAGATTAGGCAAGTATGTGTTTTTATAGATTAGGCAAGAATGTGTTTATGTAGATTAGGTAAGAATGTGGTTATATAGATTAGGTAAGAATGAGTTTATATAGTCTAGGCAAGCATGTGTTTATATAGTCTAGGCAAGCATGTGCTTATACTTGGTTAATGGAAACCATCAGCACATATAGTCTTTGACATTTGCTGTGGGAGACTGGTCACCTATCAGTCTACCTAGAGAGCTAACACATTTACTGTGGGAGATTAGTCATCCATCAGTCTGCCTGGAGAGCTATGACATTTGCTGTGGGAGATTGGTCATCCATCAGTCTGCCTGGAGAGCTATGACATTTGCTGTGGGAGACTGGTCACCTATCAGTCTGCGTAGAGAGCTAACACATTTACTGTGGGAGTTTGGTCACCAATCATTCTGCCTGGAGAGGTATGACATTTGCTGTGAGACACGGGTCACATAGGGGTCTGCCTGGAGAGCTAACAAATTTACTGTGGGAGACTGGTCACATATGAGTCTGCCTGGAGAGCTAATACATTTGCTGGGGAGACTGGTAGCTTCTGGATCTGCTAGAGGTGTATGGATCATGTGCTGTGGGAGACTGATCACATATGGGTCTGCCTGGAGAGCTAATACATTTGCTGGGTGAGACTGGTCGCCTATGGGTCTGCCTGGAGAGCTTTGACATTGCGGTGGGAGACTGGTCACATATTGGTCCGCCTCAAGAGCTATGACATTGGTTTAGTAACCAATATTCCCAGACAAAATGTAGCATAAGAAATAATAGTTTCACAAAATTGTAACAATAAAGCAATACAACTGGGATTGTTGATATTATTTTCTGCCAATAAAGTTGTCATGAAAACTTTGTGGAATTTTTAAAATGCTTATTATTGTTGCAGATTTACTTTAATTGATATCTTGAATCATATTTGAAGGTTACGGTGACCATCAAATCCGTAGAAAAATAGTATTCCGTTTTTCTAAGTTCTAAACCAGCATGTAGTGAACAATAATTACGCTAATGAAATATTTTCCTAACTTTCTCTCGCTGTACAGAGCCCATATGCCCAGCTGTAGCAGATATTCTGTTTATTATGGACTCTACTGGAAGTATTGGACAAGATAATTATAGGACAATGCTGACATTCCTTGTTAACTTCACTAGAAACTTTGCTATTGGTCAAAACTGGGCTCAGTTCAGTGGACTCACATTTGGTGATAGTCCTCATACTGAATTCAATTTCAACACTTACACCACTCATGCAGACCTTGAGAAGGTAGATAACTACAATAATTATATTAGTCAAGTAGTGTGTTCAGCTCTTGAGAAGGTAGATAACTACAATAATTATATATATATAAATATTATTGAATAACTGCACATTGTATAGCTTGCACCAGTCAAAACTACCAGCTTGTCCTACTATACCATTAGTTGGTTTTTGTATCAGAAGGAGCTGCCAAGGATCGAAATGACATTGTTCACGCATTGGGAGAGTCTTTCTGAACAGAGGAGTTTCAGGGCTGTGAATCCCACTCGCTGACCAGATTGAGAGAGATGGGTGTCAATATTGATGAAGCCCGAAAAGAACGACATACTAAATATGCAAGGAGATTGATTAATCAACATCGAACTGGCGTGTTGGGCTACTCTGGATTTGCTGAGGTGGAGATCGGAGCACCTAAGGACTGATTTGTAAAAAATATATCCATTACATATCTCACGAGATTCTCTTACATTATTGCGGTTACTATGGTTACAATGTTTAGACGTCCTGAACAAAAGTAAGAAGGTAAAAATAGTTGTTATAACTTGTAATGTTTACTAAATTGTAATGATTGAAATATTTCAGGGAATTCTCAGCTCAACATACTATGACGAAACAACTCAAACAGATCTTGCGCTGAAGATGGCAAGAGAAGAGTCTTTTAAACCACAAAATGGTGCTCGTCCAGGAGCAGACAAAATAGCAATTGTTCTCACAGATGGAAGATCTAATGATCCTACCCTGACAGCTCAAGAAGCTAAGTTACTAAAAGATAGCGGTGTGTTAGTGCTGACGGTTGCTATTGGAGTTGATGTTTTGAACAGAGAGTTGGAAGCTATTGCCACATTGCCAGAAGATATTTTTCACGTTGAACATTTCAATGCTTTGGAATCTATAGAAAATCAGTTTTCCAAACAGGCATGTGACAGAGGTAACACAATGTTTATAATTTTGTGACACTATTTAATTGTTTTTGTTTTTTTACACTTTTTATCTTTCTCATATCAAAATTTAACTATTATGAGGATAACTGCACTCTGTAATCACAGACATACAGCACAAGATCCATATTTAGGCAGTTTGGATTTACCCGTTTTACAAGTAGAACTGCATGCCTGAGGGGCAGAGTTAGAGGTGTGTTTTATCAGCGAGCCATGGGAACCATCAGTATGTGTACTCTTCATTAACGTAAATACACCCACATGCCCAGGACAGTATATCCACGTAAGCCTCTGGAGGTTAGAAACTTCTATAGACGATATCCACTCATACCGAAACCTGCCCTTCTGGATCTTGTGAAGCATCAAATAAATACATCAAAGACAAGACTTGTTTGTCCATCGTGAAGGATGACAATCACTTTGTTCCTTTAATAGATAGATTTCTTCTTCTTCTGCTTTCTCACTAGATTGGGATTTCGGATCCTCTAATAAAGGCAGCCGTCTGCCTCAGATTATCAGCCACGCCCCACAGTTTGTGTTCTGCTTTCTCACCAGATTGGGATTTCGGATCCTTTAATAAAGGCAGCCGTCTGCCTTAGATTATCAGCCACGCCCCACAGTTTGTCTTGGACGCTGGTGTAAGTGGGCCACTTCTTTCTTCTCAAGTTTGCGTACTGGAAAGGGGGGGGCAGTTCTGTAGTATATGCTTGGTTGTCATACTCGCCAAGCAACAGGGGCAGAGGTCGTTGGTGCCCATCTTGAATTTAGTGTACATGTGGTGTTTCGTTCTGTTGTGACCCGTCCAGAGGCGAAGTATGACTGTCTGGTCTCTTCTAGACAGTTGGTAATATCCATCATCATTGTTGTGTTTTGGGTATTCTTTATCCCACTTCGTTTTGTAGTGCCATTTGGCGATGGTCTTTGCTTCTTCATTCAATCAATAGATAGACACGATTGGTTAATTCAATCTATAGTTATGCAGATGACTGCAGAATCTAATGCAGATTTTAAATGCAACTAGATAGTGTGAACAGGAAATGTTTGCAACTTTTGGACGTTGTATTACTTTTATGGTTTGTTTTCTTTGTTGTAATGCTGCATTTCTAGATTCTCAACATTCTACTGCACTTTAGCAAAGTAATGTGGAGGCCTACCGATTAATATGATCCTGTACATCAGCCTCCCACATAAGTACTAGCAGTTTTTAATTTTATATTGTACAGCAGCCTCCCACATCAGCAGCCTCCCACAGCAGCAGCCTCCTACATCAGCAGCTTCCTATCCCACATCAGTAGCCTCCCACATCAGCAGCCTCCTATCCTACATCAGCAGCCTCCTACAGCAGTAGCCTCCCACAGCAGTAGTGTCCCACATCAGCAGCCTCCCACATCAGCAGCCTCCTATCCCACATCAGCAGCCTCCTATCCCACATCAGCAGCCTCCCACATCAGCAGTCTCCCACATCAGCAGCCTCCCAGATCAGCAGTCTCCCATGTCAGCAGCATCCCACACCAGTAGCCTCCCACATCAGTAATTATAATAGCAGTTTTTAGTATGATCTTGTGCAAGCATGACCTAACATGATAAGCCATATATTAAAAGTAATTGGGAGCAGTTGACCTGAGACAAAGGTCGATGTAATATGCGTGTGCAAGCATGTGCATGTATATATTTTTTTTAAATTATTATTTTATTATTGTTGTATTTTTTATTGTCAATTTCTAGTCTTTTCATATTTATTTCATTTTCGTATTTGTCACATATTTTGATTTTATGACTGTTAAATCAATGTGTCTAGGTTTGTTGCATAGGATCATCTTCTATCCTTTAGTGTTTGTATGCTTTGCTTGATAGAAATTTGCTTGCTATGCATTTTGGTAGAAACGTCTTTGTATTTTGTCTTTGTACCTTGTAAAACTACCTTTAGGGGTCTCTGTGGCTAAGTGGTTAATCCCTTTGCCTTGTGAGTCGAAGGTCGTGGGTTCGAGTCCGGGCCGCGCCATTCTGTTCACGAGTGCAGTTTTTCCAGAGACCCTAGGATTGTTGCTGGAGCTACGGAGTTCGTGCTTTGTGCAATACTCTCAGCAGATGGCGTGCCATTTCTGCGGAGAGGGACCGAGCCGTATGGGGTAAAACCCGGTCCAATGAAGTCAATCCTTCGGCCTTCAAACCCTTAAACCTTACTTCATGTTTATATATTTTACTTTTGGTATATAATTTTACTGTAGTCTTCACTTGTATTGTTAATGTTTCACAAAGCTAAACATTTCATTAGTTTATTGAAAGTACTTCTTGACATCATGTTAGCAAATATTAAACAGTTTATTATTGTAGAAATTACTTCCGGATATTGTATTTTAAAATATATTAATGGATTTCTTTGAATTGTTGTCCTCAGTTACACTGACTATAGGTAAGTTGTAACTCAAGTAACTTTAACAATTTGTTTGTTTAATTTTAAAATTTGACCAATACACAGTAGTGCCGCAGCGGGTGGACCCAGTTACACTTGAATGTGTAAGTACTCTGCGCATTGTCACCGTTTCCAATGAGAGCTGCTCGAAATTTGTTTAAATGTATTTAGTTGCCTATTGGTTCTTCTTCTTCTTCTGCTAACATTCTTCACGGCCAATTTGATCATTCTTATTGTGATGTATAATTGGTCCACTGGCAAGAACGGAGTGATCTACGTCGGACGATTGTGCGCCCATGGTGACTAGGCCCGCCCGTCCGTTTTCAGCCAGCTTTTGATTTACTAAGGTGAGCTTTCCCTAGGTACGATCCTTTCGGATCTACGCCTTTTCGATCAACTTTGCCGTATATTTGGGCTTTGTGATCTACGCCAAGACAGTGAGTTACGCTGCTTTACCCGTTCTGACTGAGAAATATTTCTCGGGCTTGTCAGCTTGTCCTCGGACGGCGTCTTACTCGTATAAAACACCGTGTAAAGTATCGGCCTTCGCCAATGTTCAGGACCCGGGCTTCCTGTTTGATCCGTACATTGTCGGCCTTGCTTTACCGTGAAGGTTCCCACACTTTGGTCACGATCAAGTAGACACTGCACTTTGATCTTAGCCCCAAAAATGTCTTATGACATAACAACATTGGCAATGCTCTATCTCTAAAAAATATTATATCTTATTGCAAAAAAGTGTGCACTGGAAGTGGGATGTAAAGATCTTTTCTCTCATTAAAAAATTGTATACATCATATTACTTAAATATTATAATGTCTTTTGTCAGTGGACAACTTTATCTATCTTGATAGCATCCTATCCAGAGTGGCAAACATTAACTCTGAGGCCCAAGATTTATTTTTAATTTGATCCTGCTGCCCTTTTCTCTCCTGATTGCCTGTGCAGTGAATGTTTTGTGTCAGCATTGACTGGGAGGGAGGCTCATGCTTGCCAAATACTTGTTCTGTCCTCCATGGGTGGAAAGCTGAGAAAATAATGCATTGCCCTATGCCACAGCTGCCTTTGGAACTACCTACTTGTATCATCATGTTCTAAATTCTCCCACAACCCACATCTTTGCCTCGACAGTACACTAAAACGTCACTATCATATAACATTGTCACCCATAGTTCTGCCATCTGCTTATCTGTTTACTGCGAGATGGCAGAATTCTGTGGAAGGGTGAGCAGTGACATATCATTGAATCTGTTCTGACAACTGCACAGAAGTATGAATGGTGTAAGGAATAATGTGTATGTTATGCTATTCGATCAACGTCATGGCACATTGGGTATGCCCATGCATGCTCTGTCCTCTGCTGCAGCAGCCATCCCAAAGTCCACTTGCTCACTGTACCGACGAGAAGTTGATTAGTGTATCGTCTCTATCTACCACGATGGTAACAATGTCTGGCATGCCCAAACTTAACTCCTAATTCTTGCAATCGGCCCAGTGTCTCAGACTCTCCCATATCACATAAATGAGTGTGTAACGCATCGATGGCATTCGCTCTGCCCATACTTCTACCAGCTTGAGTCGGGGAATTGTTTGCAAGAAAGTTAGCACGCTCATTTCCCTGCACTCCAGCATATCCAGGTGTGTACTGCCAAGTCAGTGTCTTGAGAAATGACCTATGAATGGTGTCCACTCACTCACCCACAAGAGAGCCCTGGAGGCAGCGATGATCTTCATAGTCATGCTCAATGTTGTCTCGAAGGTACCACAGTTCTCATTAAGTACTCTTCCATTTTATGGTGCAGAAAAAGTCCACACTAATCTGGTTCAGTGTTAGACAGAGCCATCAGTGTAAATAATAATATCACCTGGATGGAAGTGCTGATTCACGAGTGGCATCAGTGTTAACAATGATATCACCTTGATGGAAGTGCTGATCCAGGAAGTGTCATCAGTGTAAATAATGATCTCACCCGGATGGAAGTGCTGATCCACGAGTGCTATCAGTGTAAATAATGATATCATCTGGATGGAAGTGCTGATCCACGAGTGCCATCAGTGTAAATAATGATATCACCTGGATGAAAGTGCTGATTCACGAGTGTCATCCGTGTAAATAATGATATCACCTTGATGGAAGTGCTGATCCACGAGTGCCATCAGTGTAAATAATGATATCACCTGGATAGAAGTGCTGATTCACGAGTGCCATCAGTGTAAATAATGATATCACCTTGATGGAAGTGCTGATCCACTCGGGGATCAGCACTTCCATCCAGGTAAATAATAATATCACCTGGATGGAAGTGCTGATCCCCGAGTGTCATAATCTCCACATTGGTGATGCTAGGAGCCCATTACACACAGCAGCGTTCATTATATTATTAAATAACTATAAGTAAGGCAACAAAATTAATCAATGTTCGCTGGAGCTACGGAATATGTGCATCTGTGCTGAGAACAGATGCAGCAGCATGAGAGAAAAGGGAAAAGAGGGTGAGATGGCAGAAAAAAGAGGAAGAATAGGTAGGATCCTGACTTCCAGAGTGTAGACCTTACGGTACAGAGTATGGATTAAAACAAGGGTGAGTCTCTGTTCTCTCACTATCTAGAGTAGTGTGAGCAGAAAGACATGGTAGGGCAATATTCTTCTATAACAACTATTTAAGATAAATATAGGATCTAGAATGTAGAGGAAGGTAATTTAGTGAGAGTTGATGAAATCAAGGATGTGGTAAGACAGGCAAAGAAATAGTGCACCAGGTCCAGACGATAATCTCTGTGATGACATTGATAGGCTTTCTGATGAGGTGTTGAAGGGACTTGTATGTATCTACACCAACAGATAATGAGATATTGAGAGGGATAATCAAAGAAGAATTTTTGGCATAGCTACCTGGTACCTCTGCCAAAGTTTGTCAAAGATTACAAAAGACGTAATCACAAAGTACTGTAGTTTTACAAATTACAAAAACAATGACAAAATACAGCAACGTTTCGACCAACAAGGCCTTTATCAAGCAAACGAACAACAGTAGTGACAAATTTAAAAAACAAATGGACGACCAAATACAAACGTTTCTAATGAAAATCTGAGAATAAAAACAAATAACGAAATAAATGTAACACAAAAACACACATAAAAACTAGAAATAGAACGGAAGAGAAACAATGAAAAATCTAGTAAATATATAACTTGAATACATGCAACATATACCCATATAGATTACAAGGCATGGGAAGAGAAAGTACTAAGAAACATAGGAATGTAATACGTTGAGCCCACGTGGTCGCAAGGTACCATACAAAGAAATCAACTGATTCTCCAGAGCAAATGGACTGCGATCATCCGAGGAACATGATTGGATGGCTGTGACCTGGACATCGTGAGCTCCTAAATGGCCAGTATCATTGAAATGGGTTGCTACAGGGCTCACAGAGCATTGGCGTATGTCGTGCAAGTGTTGGGCGAATCAGCCACAGAGCCTCTTGCCTGCCTCGCCGATATAAGCCTTGTTACACCGCTTACAGATAATGGCATAAATAAGATTACGGCACTCGTATGTGAAACCATTGTCAATAAGAAACGTGGCTAAAGGAAAAGATACAGTACGCGGCTGTATCACATAAGCACACGTATTGCAACGCCGACGGCCACACTGGACAGTGCCAAAATGAGTCTGGATATTGGACTTAAGGCGACTGTGTACCAACATATCCTTAAGACTTCTGTCCCGTCTGTAAGCCACCAAAGGATAGTTGGGGAAGACAGAACGGGTCTCAGGATCTGACTTAAGGATAGACAGATGTCGGAATAAAACATTTTTCACGAGTGAACTATGGGGGTGGAAAGTTAAGATAAGTTTTACTCTATCAGAGTTAGTAGTCCTATGCTGGAAGGTGAGGGCCTGCTGGCGAATAATTTTCTGAACTCGATCTGGGTATAGGCGCCTGCGAAAGAAATCAAGCATCTCGCGAGCTCTCTCAAGAAAATCATCGTCCTCGCTACAAAGGCGACGAAGGCGCAAGAGCTGTGAGAATGGCAAAGAGTCACGACAAGCCTGGGGATTTGGAAGAAATATAAAGGAGAAAACTATGTGCATCAGTAGACTTGCAATATACTGATGTAGTGATAGTGGATAGGCGTATGGTGATAGTAATGTCAAGAAAGTTGACACAAGTAGTGGAGATGTGAGAAGTAAAACGAATAGAAGGGTTGAAAACATTAATGAAATTAATGAAGCGTGACAAATCTCAAAGATTACACAAACATTCCAAGATATTGTGTAATTGCAAAGCAAAATTCAATACGTAAGTTGGAGAAAATGATCACCAGAAAAATGTGCTATCAACTGTGGAGGTTATGTATACTTAAGAATACAATTGAAAGATACCATCCAAACAGAGACATGGAGTTAACCAACAGTTTTTTTTGCCAACTTCTTCTTCAAGTTCGTTCTTCGTGACCAATTTTATCATTCTTATTTGTGATATATAATTGATCTTTAACAAGATCGACTAATGTTAAACCCTGGTTGCAGGCGCCTACTTGTGTATGGTACCATACATGTGTAGGTCACGGATTCCGTTTTTCTCCTGCGGGAAATGTTTTGAGTTTGTCTTTCTGAGAGTCAGTCCCCAACACTTCGCCTTCTTTCATGTGTACAAGTTCTCTTCAATGATCTGTCCGTTTAACACTATATATTTGGGCTTGGATCTAAGCCAAAGAGCTTTTGGTACTTTGTGTGCAACCTTTCTGACTGATTGCGGCGTTCCTTTTGCATCGTGTGATAAACACTCGTTAATGATCGTTAATGCCGTATATTTTGTCTTGGATCTACGCCAAAGAGCATTTACTACTTTGCTAATTTTTTGACTGGGTGAGATCGTTCCGGCACATTTACAACCCTTTTAGGACTGGTCATTGGAATGGTCCCATGCCTGCTGCTTTGTGTGTTCATAGCTCTTTAACGATCATTTTTCGCCTTATATTTGGGCTTTTTGATCTACGCCTAGTAGTATGTCTACATTGTGCACCCTTATGACTATGTAAGGTCATTTCGGATTAGGAACATTTCTCCGTCCTTTGGGGTACATGAGCTTGTCACGCGTTCGATCAATTTTTGGCTCTTTAATTGGTCTTTCAAATAATCTGATCCTGGGACGGCATCTTACACGTGTAACACACAGTGAATAGTGTCAGCCTTCTCCAATGTTTGGATTTGTACGACCTGTCAATCCATTGCAATGTCTTTCTTACTTTTCTAGCCACGTTGAGTTTATTCCGGAGGGAATATTCTCAGCCGTTTCGAGACTCATGTCGACACTTGGCAATATGCAATTTCTACTCTGCATTTTCTCTGGTTCCGGGAAACACTGGACTGAAGCCTCGCACAAATGATCCTGAGGGTCGTTTCATTACTCACTATCAACACGACTGAAATTTTGCGCTTGTCAACATCACTCGCCCCAGTTTTTCAAGGGATGTTAGTTGTCTGTGCAACGATACCGTGCCCGGTTGTTCCAGGGAAGACAGTTTCATTAGGCACTGGAACGCAACTTTAGGATTTGCGCTCGGCCAACCTTACCTAATAAATGTATCTGCGCTTGGCCTCTTGTACGGAGTTTACTGCAATCTTCCTTCCATTGTCACGTCCCGTTGCATCTTTTTGATGGTTCCTGCAGAGAGCTGGCAAATGTTGTGTGACCATTGTTTCGAGGAGATGTGAATATGTGCCTTCTGACGACTCGTACCTAGTTAATTCTTACGCTCCTTTTTTGTTTATTCAGCCTTTCGCCAGGGAAGACGTGCAAAATTGACCACTCTGGGATTCTGCTCGTCTGTTGCGAGCAGATATCATACAACGTAACTGCGTCTGCATCCCTACTTATACCAGAGTAGTTCTCCCTCAATCTCTAACCAATTATCCAGACAGGATCCTCTATCCATTTCCAGGATCACCACGTGAAGGTGGGGTATGGTCTTGATTAGTGCAGCTCACCAAACCTGGCGTGTCGTCGTCACTGGGATTGTGCCTGTGCCCCCTTTTTTTGCCAACGATTTGTATATGTTTTCAACCAGGCATTGAGGTATGTGCTGCTGCAATTGATATTGCAATTGATAGGGTACATACAATAGAATACCTTTGAACTTCTTAAAGATTCTGCTGCTTGAGCTCAAAATCAATATATTTCTTTTCAGTTTGATTCCTGTCACCATCTTTTGGTTAAAAGTCGTGTTTAAATGTGGAAGCTGGACTTCTGCACTAACAAAAATACACCATGATTAGCTACAGGGTTCACCATTATTGACAGTGCTGTTTCACATCGACACAGTGAAAGATAATACACTTGAGCAACAGTTAGTCATATACAAAAACATTTAGTCATATACAAAAACATTTAGCCATATACAAAACATTTAGTCATATACAAAAACATTTAGTCATATACAAAACGATTTAGTCATATACAGAAACATTTAGTCATATACAAAACATTTAGTCATATACAAAAACATTTAGTCATATACAAAAACATTTAGTCATATACAGAAACATTTAGTCATATACAAAAACATTTAGTCATATACAAAAACGATTTAGTCATATAAAAATATTTAGTCATATACAAAAACATTTAGTCATATACAAAACGATTTAGTCATATAAAAACATTTAGTCATATACAAAACATTTAGTCATATAAAAACATTTAGTCATATACAAAAACATTTAGTCATATAAAAACATTTAGTCATATAAAAACATTTAGTCATATAAAAACATTTAGTCATATAAAAACATTTAGTCATATACAAAAACATTTAGTCATATACAAAAACATTTAGTCATATACAAAACATTTAGTCATATACAAAACATTTAGTCATATACAAAACATTTAGTCATATACAGAAACATTTAGTCACATAAAAACATTTAGTCATATACAAAAACATTTAGTCATATACAAAAACATTTAGTCATATACAAAAACATTTAGTCATATACAAAAACATTTAGTCATATACAAAACATTTAGTCATATACAAAAACATTTAGTCATATACAAAAACATTTAGTCATATACAAAACATTTAGTCATATACAAAGTGCTGAGCATAGTCACAGATACAAAGTTTGTACAGATGACACCAGCTGTGGAAGGTGTGTACACTAAAAGCTTTTGTATATGTTCTCAACATTTTTACAGAGTGTGAAGCACAGGCAGATGTCTTGTTTATTTTGGATTCTTCTGGAAGTATTAGTACTCCTAACTACAATAAAATGTTGAACTTTGTGGCCAACTTGACACGAAACTTTGACCTTGGACCAAACGCTGTACAGTTTAGCACCATCATTTTTGGAGATGATGCACATCTTGAGTTTGACTTTGGCCAGTATAGTAACCACCCTTCACTTGAACAGGTAATAGGACTTATACAAGACAGAATTATTTTCTGAAATAAAAAGTTAAAAGTGACATTGGTAGGATTAGTGTTTCTTTGTGCAGATATATGCACTAGCTACTGAAATTCATTCAGAATATCCTAAACTTTAACAAATTTTTAATAAGATCCAATTTTAGCATTATATTTTTGGCATAAAAAAGTTTAGATTAAATCTGCATTAATTTTTCTCTTCTACTTTAAATGTGTATAGCAGTTTTGCAATCACTTTGCTATAATTGATTAGTTTTATTAAACTAAAACAAACAATGGCAATTGTTATGCTGTGTCAAGCTCTCTGCCAGTGTCAACAGACGAAACAGACACCGGAACATGTCCTGCAAGACTGTCCTCTCCTGTTTGAGCTGAGAAGCAGCATGTGGCCCAGTTGACCTAAAAACTAAGCTTTGGGGAAACCTGACAGACCTAATGCTGAGTACCCAGTTTGTGGTCCACAGTAAACTAAGCGCATGACCAGAGATCGTTGTAGGAGAAGTTATACAGTGATTTATACAATATGATTCTATATTTTTTAAATTGAAATCTATTTATTGTTTCTAATGACTAAGTTGTTTATTATTTGTGAATACATGGGAAAATTGTTATGAACAAATCTCCACATAAAAAATGTGAAATACTGTTAATTAGAAGCTGAGAGATTATTGAAATAATAATTTTTATCTCGTACAATTTTCAACTAACATTTTCTGACATGTAATTTCTGACATGTAACTAATGATGTCATTTTTGTTCGTTCATACAATTTCAGACAACACATTTTCTGAACACATTAACTACTAAATTCTTCAGCCTGCACTCAATTAGTCTGTCCCATTTAGCCACGGGTAGCTGTACACTCCTTGATTTTTTTCATTGTTAGTTTGGCTCGCAATTTGATTGCACTCTGATTGCTTACCGGTATGATTACATTCTGGCTGCTACTAGTATGATTGCACTCTCATTGCTATCAGTATGATTGCAGTCTGATTGCTACCAGTTTGTTTGCACTCTGGCTGCTACCAGTTTGATTGCACTCTGATTGCTACTAGTATGGTTGCACTCTGGCTGCAACCAGTATGATTGCACACTGGCTTCCACCAGTATGATTGCACTCTGATTGCTTACTAGTATGATTGCACTCTGATTGTTACCAGTATTAATGCACTCTGATTGCTACCAGTTTGATTGCACTTTGATTGCTTACCAGTATGATTGCACTATGATTGCTTACCAGTTTTATTGCACTCTGATTGCTTACCAGTATGATTGCACTCTGATTTCGTACCAGTATGATTGCGTGCCAGTATGATTGCACTCTGATTGCTACCAGTTTCATTGCACTCTGATTACTTACACGTATGATGGCACTCTGATTGCGTACCAGTATGATTGCGTACCAGTATGATTGCACTCTGATTGCTACCAGTATGATTGCCCTCTGATTGCTACCAGTTTTATTGCTACCAGTTTTAATAGTCAAGGTAAACCTATACATGAAGAAGTTAAGATCAGAGAAAGATGGGAAGAATACTTCAAAGGCCTCTTGAATATACCAGATACTGGGAGTAAAACATCATTCAAACCGAGACATGCAAACATCGAAGAACCTGAAATACTAGTAAGTGAGGTAAGAGAAGCTATTAAGAGAAGCCCAAAGAACAAGGCTGTGGGAATTGATGGACTAACAGCAGAAGCAATAAAGGCGTGTGGAGAGATTGGAGTAACCTGGGTACATTACCTCTTCAAGAAGGCGTGGGAAGAAAGAACTGTCCCTTCAGATTGGCAAAAGCTATTATAGTACCAATTTGGAAGAAAAAGGTAAAAACAAGATTGTGGTACATATAGAGGCATCTTCCTCCTAAGTCATGTGGGAAAAATGTTTGCTAGAGTTCTGGAGCAACGAATAAGACCAATTGTGGAGCCAACACTCAGCCCACAACCGTTTGGGTTTAGAAAAGAAAAAGGGTGCACAGATGCAATATTTGCCATAAGACATATTAGTGAAAAGACAATAGAATACAAAAATCAAATGAATATAGCCTTCATAGACCAAGAGAAGGCCTTTGATAGGGTTAACGATAGGGATAGAGACATATTATGGGATGTTCTCGAAAACTACGGAATAAAAGGAACGCTGCTAGACTGTGTTAGAGCTATATATATAGAAAGTGAAAGTGCCATACGAACAAGCGCCGGACTCACAAATTGGTTTCCAGTAACATCAGGAGTACGGCAAGGATGTGTTTTATCACCTCTCCTCTTTATTATATACATGGATAGTATCACCAAAATAGACAAAACATCACGAGACGCAGACCAACAAAAAATGAACTGCTCTTTACTGACGACCAGTGTTTATTCCATAATAATATTGAACAGCTTCAAGAACACATAAACTTACTCAACAATAGCTGCCTCAAATACAACATGAAGATCAACATTCAAAAGACATAAGTCATGACTATAAGCAGAGAACATAAAGATATCAACATACAAATAAATGACCAAACGCTAAAGCATGGGAGAGAATTCAAATACCTTACAAATATATTCACATCTGATAGTAGACTGGACAGAGATATCGAAACTAGAATCCAGCAAGCCAACAATATTACATACCAGCTTACACCAATCTTGAAACACCCAGCAATTCCAGTAGAGACTAAAAGACAGATTATATATATCCTTTTTCGTCTTTACAGACGGTCAATAGGCAAGTGTTTTACTGTGACAACTTCTGAGTTTTCGCTTTTCTCTTGTCGTTCAGCTCGTATATAAGTCTCTTCTCAAAAGACTCTGCGCCCTTTCGTAATTTGGCTTTCCGCACAACTCTGTCATCAGCTAGTCCCTCTCATGTGCTGGGATCTATAGAAAAGTTTTTCATTGAGGCTTTGCAGACATCTTTATATCTGAGCAGTGGTCTGCCCTGGTGCCTCTTCCTCCGAAAGTTCACAGAACAACATTTGTTTTGGTATGCGATAAGTTTCCATTCTTCTCACATGTCCCAACCATTTTAGTCGTCTACTGCTGATCATGCCCATGATGGAAGGCAGTTTTGCACGTTGCAGTACTTCAGAGTTGGTTATCTTGTCGTACCACCTGATGTTCATAATCTCGCGGAGACATCGAAGGTGAAAGATGTTAAGTCTCCTCTCGTGTCTTGAGTAGGCTGTCCATATTTCTGTTCTATATAGTAAAGAACTAATTACACAGGCTCCATATATTTGGATCTTCGTTTGCAATGTCAGTTTTGTGTTGTCCCACGCTCGCTTTGATAGTATGCCGAATGTAGTAGCCGCACTCCCTATACAAGCGTTGATTTCTTCATAAAGAGAAAGGCTGGAAGTGACTGTGGACCCAAGATAGCAGAATTTGTGAACTTGTGTTAGATGGTTGCCATTTAAAGTGATATTTGATGTCTTACCTCCTGACATAATACAACTGTTTTGGAGACACTTATTGTCAGAGAAAATAGGTCGCATGCCTTTTACAAATTATTGATTAGGCATTGCAGTGTAGTCGCACTGTGGGCGACTAAGGCAGCATCGCCAGTCAGCGAAAAGCAGGTCCTTGAGAAGAATTTCCGTCATTTTTGTCTTGGCTCTTAAGCGAACCAAGTTAAAGAGTGAACCATCAGATCTAGTGCGGATGAAAACGTCACCATCAGCGTCCCCTAAGGCGTAGTTCAAAAGGACTGCAAAGAAGATGCCAAAGAGAGTGGGGACAAGGACACAGCCCTGCTTGACTCCACTCTTAACCTCGAAACTATCAGATGTGCTGCCATCGAACTGTATGCTGGCTTTCATGCCCTTATGGAAGGAGACAATCAATTGGAGCAACTTAGGGGGACAGCCAATATGCTTCATTATTTTATAAAGACTTGACCTGCTGACTGTGTCAAATGCCTTAGTCAAATCCACGAATAAATGCAATCTTTATACCAACACTGTGCTACCAGTGCCAAACATGGGCACTGACAAAAGAACAAGAAAGGAAAATTACCACATGTGAAATGAGATGCTTGAGGAAAGCAGTAAATAAAACAAGACGAGACCATATAAGAAATGAGGAAATTAGAAGAACAGTCGGAACAACACCTGCTATTAGATTCATTGAAAACAGAGACTCAAATGGTTTGGCCACTTGGTCAGAATGAACCCGAATATACCAGTTGCAAGAGCGTACAGCCTGAAAATGCAATCATCAAGAGGAAGGGGCAGACCAAAAAAAAGATGGGTTGACGGAGTTACAGACATCTTAAAACTCCACAATACCACAACATATCAAGCGACCGAGCGTGCATTATATCGGAAACCGATCATCAGTTCAACCTGCTACGCTAGCGGCAAAAAAGCAGAGAAGGACAAAAGAAAGAAAGAAAGAAGAAATAATGCAAACATAAATGATAGTCATTAAATTCCCTTACAACTGCTGACATAAGCGCATCCACCTTGGTTATAAGTACATACAATGTAGGAAATAGGTGTAATCACTTCAGTAAGAAGTACATACAATGTAGGAAATAGGTGTAATCACTTCAGTAAGAAGTACATACAATGTAGGAAATGAATGCAACCACTTCAGTAAGAAGTACATTCAATGTGGGAAATAGATGTAAACACTTCAGTAAGAAGTACATACAATGTGGGAAATGAATGCAAACACTTCAGTAAGAAGTACATACAATGTGGGAAATGAATGCAAACACTTCAGTAAGAAGTACATTCAATGTAGAGAATCTTTCTTTTTTTTGGTTTGCTTGAAATATTGTCTATATATATATTCAATGTTGTCATTCAATGAAGATTACATATTCAATGTTGTCATTCAATGAAGATTACAGTTAGACAGATTGTTAGGGATGATTCTAAGCTAAAGATGGGGTCAAAAGCGCATAGGGACAACGCCACGCCAGGATTAGTGAGCTGGCACTAATCAAGATCCTACCCCACCTCCATGTGGTGACCCTGGTAACAGACAACCGATCTTGTCTGGCTAAGCGGTAGGGATCGAGTGAGAGCTACTCTGGTTTAAGTAGTTTTGCGGACGTAGTCACGTTGGATGCGATCCGCTTGCAACACAGACGAGCGAAATCCTAGAATGACTATTAATGCACATCTCTCCAGGCCGATGGGAAAAGATGAACAGATAAACATAAAGGGATGTGGGGTGCATCCACAGAAGAGACGTGGGCCCACGTGGAGCAAAACTTTCGGCCCGAGATGTGTTGCACATGAGCCCACATAGGGCGAAACTCGTAGCTCTGATTTGGGAGTCCGAGTTGAGCCTCGTGTGTCTGGACAGGCTAGAGGTATGGTGAATGTGTGCACGGTGAGAACCAATAGACACGGTGGGGCAGGCACCGAAGCAGAGTGAACACGCTTTCGGACGATGCACGGGTGGGCCCAACGATGGGGCAGAAGTGCACGACATAGAGGGGGTGTGGCAGGCGTAGAGGTGATCGGACCACCTAAATGTGCACAAAAACTGGAACGCCCAGCAGAGGCTTGAATCCAGTGTGCGTTTTTGCTCGCAGGGAACTACTACTGCTTTGTAGTTTGATTGGGCAGAATCAAAGACTAGCGGAGTAAACCGTACACAAATCTGGACGGCAGGCAAACAAGTAGTCCAAATAAAGACTGGTAACCTGGGTAGATGACGCTCAACAACACGGGAGGGTAGGTTGTCTAAGGGTCACTACACTGAAAGAAAATAGCAACCTGCTGCCTTGCAGGTCGACTGGGAACAGTCAAAGGCTAACGGAGAGCGACCCAGTAAATGCTGGCTGAAATCTTAAACGTCACCAAAGGATACGCATTAGAGCTCCAAATGGCGCTGAACGATGTGATGTAAAAATACGTTATTGGCAAAGGCTCTTTATATATCACAATAAGAATAATCAAAATGGCCGAAAAAGAACGATCGAGAGAGAGAGAGAGGCTAAAGATTACAGTTTAAGAGATTTCTAGAGAATGATTATAAGCTGAATATTACAGTTTAAGAGATTTCTAGAGAATGATTATAAGCTGAAGATTACAGTTTAAGAGATTTCTAGAGAATGATTATAAGCTGAAGATTACAGTTTAAGAGATTTCTAGAGAATGATTATAAGCTGAAGATTACAGTTTAAGAGATTTCTAGAGAATGATTATAAGCTGAAGATTACAGTTTAAGAGATTTATAGAGAATGATTATAAGCTGAAGATTACAGTTTAAGAGATTTCTAGAGAATGATTATAAGCTGAAGATTACAGTTTAAGAGATTTCTAGAGAATGATTATAAGCTGAAGATTACAGTTTAAGAGATTTCTAGAGAATGATTATAAGCTAAAGATTACAGTTTAAGAGATTTCTAGAGAATGATTATAAGCTGAAGATTACAGTTTAAGAGATTTCTAGAGAATGATTATAAGCTAAAGATTACAGTTTAAGAGATTTCTAGAGAATGATTATAAGCTGAAGATTACAGTTTAAGAGATTTCTAGAGAATGATTATAAGCTGAAGATTACAGTTTAAGAGATTTCTAGAGAATGATTATAAGCTAAAGATTACAGTTTAAGAGATTTCTAGAGAATGATTATAAGCTGAAGATTACAGTTTAAGAGATTTCTAGAGAATGATTATAAGCTGAGGATTACAGTTTAAGAGATTTCTAGAGAATGATTATAAGCTAAAGATTACAGTTTAAGAGATTTCTAGAGAATGATTATAAGCTGAAGATTACAGTTTAAGAGATTTCTAGAGAATGATTATAAGCTAAAGATTACAGTTTAAGAGATTTCTAGAGAATGATTATAAGCTGAAGATTACAGTTTAAGAGATTTCTAGAGAATGATTATAAGCTAAAGATTACAGTTTAAGAGATTTCTAGAGAATGATTATAAGCTAAAGATTACAGTTTAAGAGATTTCTAGAGAATGATTATAAGCTAAAGATTACAGTTTAAGAGATTTCTAGAGAATGATTATAAGCTAAAGATTACAGTTTAAGAGATTTCTAGAGAATGATTATAAGCTAAAGATTACAGTTTAAGAGATTTCTAGAGAATGATTATAAGCTAAAGATTACAGTTTAAGAGATTTCTAGAGAATGATTATAAGCTAAAGATTACAGTTTAAGAGATTTCTAGAGAATGATTATAAGCTAAAGATTACAGTTTAAGAGATTTCTAGAGAATGATTATAAGCTAAAGATTACAGTTTAAGAGATTTCTAGAGAATGATTATAAGCTAAAGATTACAGTTTAATAGATTTCTAGAGAATGATTATAAGCTAAAGATTACAGTTTAAGAGATTTCTAGAGAATGATTATAAGCTAAAGATTACAGTTTAAGAGATTTCTAGAGAATGATTATAAGCTAAAGATTACAGTTTAAGAGATTTCTAGAGAATGATTATAAGCTGAAGATTACAGTTTAAGAGATTTCTAGAGAATGATTATAAGCTGAAGATTACAGTTTAAGAGATTTCTAGAGAATGATTATAAGCTAAAGATTACAGTTTAAGAGATTTCTAGAGAATGATTATAGGCTGAAGATTACAGTTTAAGAGATTTCTAGAGAATGATTATAAGCTGAAGATTACAGTTTAAGAGATTTCTAGAGAATGATTATAAGCTAAAGATTACAGTTTAAGAGATTTCTAGAGAATGATTATAAGCTGAAGATTACAGTTTAAGAGATTTCTAGAGAATGATTATAAGCTGAAGATTACAGTTTAAGAGATTTCTAGAGAATGATTATAAGCTAAAGATTACAGTTTAAGAGATTTCTAGAGAACGATTATAAGCTAAAGATTACAGTTTAAGAGATTTCTAGAGAATGATTATAAGCTGAAGATTACAGTTTAAGAGATTTCTAGAGAATGATTATAAGCTAAAGATTACAGTTTAAGAGATTTCTAGAGAATGATTATAAGCTAAAGATTACAGTTTAAGAGATTTCTAGAGAATGATTATAAGCTGAAGATTACAGTTAGGGAGATGTTAGAGAACTATTGTTCTTCTTTGAACGCTCCATATCGACCACTTGTTAACCACTCTTTGTGATTTGTATGTGAGTCGAGCCTATGAGCGATTGTCCATTGTGCCAGTTATGAGCCTACAGGTGGGCCAGCACATAAGATTTCTGCTATCCTTTTTATTTACTACAGTAGCTTCCTTAAGCCCCTACCTCAGTCGCCTCTTGCGATATGCCTTGTAGGTTGCAGTGTTACTATTCTTTGGTCCCTTTGAGGACAACAGCAGCACTCGAGCGAGAGGACTATTCAAGGATAAAGATTAATGTTATGCTGTGGCTAGAGAACTATTCTGGACTGGATTAAATATTTAATATAACTAAAACAGTTTGCATTAAAAATTGTTAATTGTATCACTGAAAGTAAAGAAATACCCTTACCTTAACTAAGTTTAAACCCACATCTAAGTGAATAAGAGACTTATTTTAGACATTTAACAACCCAATTTCCTTACTAATCTTCTTGTGTTCCATATGACAACCAAATTTCAAATGCAGTTTTTCTCTACAGGGAATTCTTGCTATCAGATACTTAGGACAAAATACATTTACAAACAGAGCACTGATGCTGGCAAGACTAGAGGCCTTTACAGCTGCTCATGGCGCCAGACAAAATGCTTCAAAAATTGCCATTGTCTTGACTGATGGTCAGTCATCACTTCCAACAGAAACTACCAGGGAAGCTCAATTGTTGAAAAGTACTGGAGTCCTTGTCCTGTCGGTTGGCATTGGAGATACTGTGAGGCAGTCAGAGCTGGAGACTATATCTTCTTTACCATCAGATGTATTCCAAGTAAACAACTTTGGAGTATTGAACACTATTCAGAAAGCACTCACTAACAAGACATGTGACAAAGGTAAAAGTCTCATTTATATTTATTAGTATGCCCTACAACAGAATATTGGGAAAGAAGGCAAGAGGAAGATTACGGAAAAGATGGTTAGATGGCGTATCAGAATCCTGTGAAAGAACAAAAATAACAATCACACAAGCCACCAGAACAGCGCAAGACAAAAACAGAAAACCACGACACTGGGCAACAACCCGGTAGCAGTGTGACGACAAAAGAATAACTCTCAGCTTGACTCGTGCACATGGCATCGAGTTTCACTTAATGTCTCGGCTTTGGGATGCACCTCTGATCCCTTAAATTCGGTCATTTACTCCGGGGGAGTTATTATTTTTTTTTTCTCGAACTCTCGTACGCTACTGTTTCGTAATTCTTTTTTTAACTTGGGCATATTTTACCGAACTTCGGCCATGAGATGTTCAGGGATTTTCGGCCCCTGCATTGCTTTTCAGTGCTTGCACTACCACTATTGTTTTTGTACGCGGACGCTCGTACTCTGCTGTTTCGTGCTTTTTGAACTTGGGCAAATTTTAGCGGACATTGACCAGGTGATGCGTGCGTTGTTCAGGGATTTTCGACCCCTGCATTGCTTTTCCGTGCTTGCAATACTACCTGTGTTTTGTTCGTGGACGTTCGTACTCTGCTGTTTCGTACTTTGTGAACGTGGGCATATGTTATCGGACATCGGCCAGGAGATGCGTGCTTATTCAGAAATTTTCGGCCCCTGCATTGCTTTTCCGTACTTACACTAAGTACCACTACCTATAGTTCTCAACGACGCCTTAGGGGACGCTGATGGTGATGTTTTCATCCGCACTAGATCTGATGGTTCACTGTTTAACTTGGCTCGCTTAAGAGCCAAGACAAAAACGACGGAAATACTTCTCAAGGACCTCCTTTTCGCTGACGATGCTGCCTTAGTCGCCCACAGTGAGACCACACTGCAAAGTCTAATTAATAATTTGTCAAAGGCATGCGACCTCTTTTCTCTGACAATAAGTGTCTCCAAAACAGTTGTATTATGTCAGGAGGTAAGACATCAAACATCACTTTAAATGGCGACCATCTAACACCAGTGCAAAAATTCTGCTATCTTGGGTCCACGGTCACTGCCAGCCTTTCTCTTGACGAGGAAATGAACGCTCGTATAGGAGTGCCGCTACTACATTCGGCAAACTATCAAAGCGAGCGTGGGACAACAAAAATTGACATTGCAGACGAAGACTCAAATATATCGAGCCTGTGTAATTAGTTCTTTACTATATGGCTCAGAAACATGGACAGCCTACTCAAGACACGAGAGGAGACTTAACATCTTTCACCTTCGATGTCTCCGCAAGATTATGAACATCAGGTGGTACGACAAGATAACCAATACTGAAGTACTACAACGTGCAAATCTGCCTTCCATCATGGGCATGCTCAGCAGTAGACGACTAAGATGGTTGGGACATGTGAGAAGAATGGAAACTTATCGCATACCAAAACAAATGTTGTTCTGTGAACTTTCGGAGGAAGAGGCACCAGGGCAGACCACTGCTCAGATATAAAGATGTCTGCAAAACCTCAATGAAAAACTTTTCTATAGATCCCAGCACATGGGAGGGACTAGCTGATGACAGAGTTGTGTGGAAAGCCAAATTACGGAAGGGCGCAGAGTCTTTTGAGAAGAGACTTATGTACGAGCTGAACAACAAGAGAAAAGCGAAAACTCAGAAGTTGTCACAGTAAAACACTTGCCTATTGACCGTCTGTAAAGATGAAAAGGGCCATATATATAGTTCTCCCCTATCCCTGCACCACTTAGCCAGAACGGAACAGCAGTTTGTTTTCAGGGTCACCCCTTGGAGGTGAGGAGCAGGGTCTTGATTAGCGCCGCCCCTTCGCTAATCCTGGCACATGTTGCCTCCATGCGCCTTTGGCCCCATTTCCGCTGTCAATACCATCTCCTTCACTCTGCATAGCGATGCATATTTATAAATGTTTTCAAAGTCAGTCATACAACCTTCTTTTCTGATGTCAGTGAGGATGTCTGCCCTACCTATTGACTGTCCTTCCTCGACCAATGTCTTATCAGCCATGTGATCTGCAGACACATTGTCGTGTACTTCCACATGCCCTGGTATAAAAATAAAGATTAAAAATGTCATTAAGAATATGTGCAATATGACAAGCAATTCGGGCATGAAACAGCGAGCCTGATTTATTTTTATTTTATTTTCACTAATTTTATTTGTTTTGTGAAGATTTATTTTTAGCATGTTCATTAAGTCGTTCATTATACACGCATGTGTAAACTGTGTACTCATTCTCTCAGAACCCGGGTTACCTCCTAAATCACAGTTGTGAGGCTGCTTGTACTTACAGCAAATGCTGTGTCTTATTTGACTGTTTTGCATCTTGAGCGTGAGGTGAATACTCATGCACTTCACTTGTCTTGACTTACTGAGCGATCAGTGTGCACCCCAACATCACCTTGCTTGATCTCCATATTTACAGGAATATTAGCAGGAATTTGTTTGGTGCTGCTTCTGTTGAGTGTGATGTAGACAGAAAGGCTAATGTTGGTATCACCAGGCATTGGTGATAGATTAACTGATAGATTAGTTTCGGCAAGTCTACAAACATGATTGATAACATCTGCAGCATTGTCTACCATTGATTTATTTGTCTTCAGTTTATTCCCTTTTTGTGTAGTCAGGAAGCAGGTGTTGATTGTCAACCTTTACCTGAAGATAAGAATATGTTCGGTATAGTTTAACTCTGCTATCCATGGTGGGGTAGTTTAAAATGTATCTCATAGCTTGAAAGAATATGTTCGGTATAGTTTAACTCTGCTATCCATGGTGGGCTAGTTTAAAATGTATCTCATAGCTTGAAAGAATATATTCGGTATAGTTTAACTCTGCTATCCATGGTGGGCTAGTTTAAAATGTATCTCATAGCTTGAAAGAATATATTCGGTATAGTTTAACTCTGCTATCCATGGTGGGCTAGTTTAAAATGTATCTCATAGCTTGAAAGAATATGTTCGGTATAGTTTAACTCTGCTATCCATGGTGGGCTAGTTTAAAATGTATCTCATAGCTTGAAAGAATATGTTCGGTATAGTTTAACTCTGCTATCCATGGTGGGGTAGTTTAAAATGTATCTCATAGATTGAAAGAATATATTCGGTATAGTTTAACTCTGCTATCCATGGTGGGCTAGTTTAAAATGTATCTCATAGCTTGAAAGAATATGTTCGGTATAGTTTAACTCTGCTATCCATGGTGGGCTAGTTTAAAATGTATCTCATAGCTTGAAATAATATGTTCGGTATACTTTAACTCTGCTATCCATGGTGGGGTAGTTTAAAATGTATCTCATAGCTTGAAATAATATGTTCGGTATAGTTTAACTCTGCTATCCATGGTGGGGTAGTTTAAAATGTATCTCATAGCTTGAAAGAATATATTCGGTATATTTTAACTCTGCTATCCATGGTGGGGTAGTTTCAAATGTATCTCATAGCTTGAAAGGACATATCTCTGGTTCACCCAAGAGCTACACTCATTGCTTTACTTTCTATTCTCTCCAGTCTGTTTATTTATTTAGCACTAGTTACCAGATTAGTCAGTGCATACTCAATGTTAGAGTGAAAAACCAGCACCTGGGAGAGCACCAAATGTAGGCACTGTCTACATAACTGCTCATTTCATAACTGCTATAACGTTTATCACCAATAGACATTTGCTAGTTGTGATAATAGTATGATGTATTTGTTCTTTGAGTGATAGAGTTTGGCACAAGAATTTCTTTAATGTCCATCCCACATAGTTTCACTGTTAGCATTGGTGTGCTGACAATAAAGATTGGTGTGCTGACAATAAAGATTGGTGTGCTGACAATAAAGATTGGTGTGCTGACAATAAAGATTGGTGTGCTGACAATAAAGATTGGTGTGCTGACAATAAAGATTGGTGTGCTGACAATAAAGATTGGTGTGCTGATAATATATACGAGTAGCCTAATTGTTTAGTGAAAATCAACTGTTGATTTGGATGGATTAATTATTCACTCAGAGCGAATACAAAGCTGACATTAAATCCCACAATTAAAGACTGACTGACTTTCAACACCACATTTTAAAACAGACTCTCAACACCACATTTTAAAACAGACTTTCAACACCACATTTTAAAACAGACTTTCAACACCACATTTTAAAACAGACTTTCAACACCACATTTTAAAACAGACTCTCAACACCACATTTTAAAACAGACTCTCAACACCACATTTTAAAACAGACTCTCAACACCACATTTTAAAACAGACTGACTTTCAATTACATATTTTATTGGCATTGTTTGGATGTTTGTTTAATCAAAATAATTAGTCGTCTTGACCTTTTTATCTTCTTTGTTCTAACACAAACATTCTTATTTTTTCTTTAGTGATTGAATCACAAGTATCAGGTAAGTTTCTGTTGTACTTCTTGTTCATATATATATATATATCTGTTTCTTACATTTGGTTGAAATGATAAATGAGTCTAGACATGCTAATATGACGAAGAAAACTTCTGTAGCAAATAGAATATGTTGTAAGCAAAATCTTACTAGAAACAGATAGAAAAAAAATGTGAAAAATGTGTGATTTTTATAGCTCTTAGTCACAATAAAATAACAGTTTCAGTTTTGGTTTGGAATATCTTCATTGTACTCCGGACACATCCATAGGTGCTCCGATCTCCTTCGCAGTATCTTCAACAGCATCTAGCGACTGACTGTATCAGTTCAATTTTGATTGATGAGTCTACTCATAGACCTGTTGTATTGTTCTTTTCTGGCCACTACCATCTTCAATCTCAGCTCGGATAATCTAGTAGTCGATGTGACACTCTATCAGGGTGTTTAAAATGTCAGATCTATCCATTGGTTAGCCCAATGATATGATGGCAGAGCCAGCCAGCCTGTCTGCTCTATGATTGTCAACGACACCCCTGTGCCCCGGAGTGAAGATAAGTGTAATAAAACAACGTT
Source organism: Arion vulgaris (assembly GCA_020796225.1). Lineage (NCBI taxonomy): Eukaryota > Metazoa > Mollusca > Gastropoda > Stylommatophora > Arionidae > Arion > Arion vulgaris. The sequence goes on along the minus strand of CM036759.1, from coordinate 58,949,010 downwards.
TGTATGCTATGTTTTCTTAGAGAGAACAAATGTTAATGAAAGATGAGCTTACAAATTCTATTGTTCATTTTATTAAGCATCAGATCATTATTTCATATATCAGAATGGGCATTTGAAAACTTTTTTTTTTTATTCCTCCGCCATATTCTACATAGAATTATACACAAAAAGTGTCAGATTGGTTTTGTTAATAACACGATGTACAAAAATTAGATTTTCACTAGAAACATTTGTATCTAGTCGTCCATATGTTCTTGTTTTTTTTATTCGTCACTCCTGTTGTTCGTTTGCTTGATAAAGGTCTTGTTGGTCGAAACGTTGTTGTATTTTGTCATTGTTTTTGTAATTTGTAAAACAACAGTACTTTGTGATTACGTGTTTTGCCAATTAAATAGTATTACTGCAGTCTCATCTCTATTACGACAATCTACAACTCTGGGGAGGTCAGACCGGATCAGATCTGGAGAAAATCGTTTGGGTGGCTGCGTACTGAGTAAATGGGCGGTAATACTGACAGAATGGGCGATAGAACACAGACAGTACTACATAAGTAGTGAAAAATAAATAGAAAATACCTTCTCATATTGTATATTCTCGTATTTATGTTTTTCGTCATAATTAAAATTTTCTTTTGTTTCTCCAAGAATATAAGGTTGTCATTACACTGACCATATAAATAAATGACCAAACGCTAAAGCAGGTGAGAGAATTCAAATACCTTAGCATATGTTCAACAAATCTAAAATTGGCACAACTAGCCTGTGCCACTGTGAAAAGGCGGACAACACCGCAGAGCACATACTGCAAGACTGTCAGCTGTTAGCAGGCCTGAGGAACGAAACCTGGCCCGATAACACAGAACTTCGCGAGAAGTTGTACGGAGAGACCGAATCCCTAAAAACAACGGTAGCATTCATGAGAAAATTTGGTTCATCGATTTAGACGGCGATCGAAAGAAGAAGAAATACATTGGAAGTATCTTCACATCTGATAGTAGACTGGACAGAGAGATCGAAACTAGAATCCAGCAAGCCAACAACATTACATACCAACTTATCCCAATCTTGAAACACCCAGCAATTCCTATAGAGACTAAAAGACAGATTATAAATGCAATCTTCATATCAACACTGTGCTACCAGTGCCAAATATGGGCACTGATAAAAGAACAGGAAAGGAAAATTACCACCTGTGAAATGAGATACTTGATGAAAGCAGTAATTAAAACAAGAAGAGACCATGTGAGAAATGAGAAAATTAGAAGAACAGTCAGAACAACACCTGCTATAAGATTCGTTGAAAAAACGAGACTCAAATGGTTTGGCCACTTGGTGAGAATAAACCCGAATACACCAGTTGCAAGAGCGTACAGCCTGAAATTATCAAGAGGAAGGGGCAGATCAAGAAAAAGATGGATTGATGGAGTTACATATATTATAAAACTCCACAATACCACAGCATATCAATCGAACGAGCGTGCACTATCTCGGAAACCGACCATCAGTTAAACATGCTACGCCTAATGACAAAAAAAAGCAGAGAAGGACAAAATAAAGACAGATTACACTGACTCTGCAGAAATCTTGCGTCAGAGCTTTTATTTACTTTAACAGTGTTTGTTTGTCTTAAGTTGTGTCAGCATGCATTTCTACACATAATTAACATACTTGGTAAGTAAAGTACTGTTTAACATGTGTCGTAATACTCAGGCCAAGACTTGCGGGGTCTGAAAGGTAAAGTTATCACAAACGACTTTTCCGTTGCAAAGCTTACAGTAGATTGTATCTGTATTTTCTTTCCTCAGCAAAAATTGCAGTCAACTATCCCCAAAGAGAAATTGTCCTACCTCTAAAAGAAATACATAATTGATATCAAATATGTACAACAAAATATGTACAACAAAATATGTACAACACAATATGTACAACACAATATATACAACAAAATATGTACAACAAAATATGTACAACAAAATATGTACAACAAAATATGTACAACAAAATATGTACAACAAAATATGTACAACACATTTCTGTACTAAAGATGTTTTGTAGGTGCAAAGATAAAAATAAAACAAAAACATACATTGTTGTTATCAGTGATATGATTTTGTTCTAACAGCATGTAGCAAGCTTGCAGACATCATCTTCTTGCTGGACTCATCTGGAAGTGTCAGTAGTGAAAACTATCACCAACAGCTTCTCTTTGCTGCCAATTTCACAGACAACTTCCAAATTGGTGTAGATGATGCTCGTTTTGGTGCAGTCATCTTCAGTGACAATGCTACCAAGTTGTTTGACTTAGATGACTACAGTGACCACTGGTCAATCTTGCAGGTTTGGATTTCAGTAGAAACTTTGTTTTCTTTGTATTCATTATGATGTTTTTCTTCAAATATAAATATTAGTTGTTATGTTTCTCATAATACAGAATATACAAGAGTTTAATGTGACAGTTATAATAGAAAATACAAGAGTTTAATGTGACAGTTATAATAGAATATACAAGTGTTTAATGTGACAGTTATAATAGAATATACAAGAGTTTAATGTGACAGTTATAATAGAATATACAAGAGTTTAATGTGACAGTTATTGCAGAATAGAATATACAAGAGTTTAATGTGACAGTTATTATAGAAAAGAATATACACGAGTTTAATGTAACAGTTATTGCAGAATAGAATATACAACAGTTTAATGTAACAGTTATAATAGAATAGAATATACAAGAGTTTAATGTAACAGTTATTGTAGAATAGAATATACAACAGTTTAATGTAACAGTTATAATAGAATAGAATATACAAGAGTTTAATGTGACAGTTATTATAGAATAGAATATACAAGAGTTTAGTGTGACAGTTATTATAGAATATACAACAGTTTAATGTAACAGTTATAATAGAATAGAATATACAAGAGTTTAGTGTGACAGTTATTGCAGAATAGAATATACAAGAGTTTAATGTAACAGTTATTATAGAATATACAACAGTTTATTATGACAGTTATAATAGAATATACAAGAGTTTAATGTAACAGTTATTATAGAATAGAATATACAAGAGTTTAATGTAACAGTTATTGCAGAATAGAATATACAAGAGTTTAGTGTGACAGTTATTGCAGAATAGAATATACAAGAGTTTAGTGTAACAGTTATAATAGAATAGAATATACAAGAGTTTAGTGTGACAGTTATTATATAATATACAAGAGTTTAGTGTGACAGTTATTATAGAATAGAATATACAAGAGTTTAGTGTGACAGTTATTGCAGAATAGAATATACAAGAGTTTAATGTGACAGTTATAATAGAATAGAATATACAAGAGTTTAGTGTGACAGTTATTATATAATATACAAGAGTTTAGTGTACAGTTATTATAGAATAGAATATACAAGAGTTTAGTGTGACAGTTATTGCAGAATAGAATATACAAGAGTTTAATGTGACAGTTATAATAGAATAGAATATACAAGAGTTTAGTGCGCCAGTTATTGCAGAATAGAATATACAAGAGTTTAGTGTGACAGTTATTGCAGAATAGAATATACAAGAGTTTAGTGTGACAGTTATTATATAATATACAAGAGTTTAGTGTGACAGTTATTATAGAATAGAATATACAAGAGTTTAGTGTGACAGTTATTGCAGAATAGAATATACAAGAGTTTAATGTGACAGTTATAATAGAATAGAATATACAAGAGTTTAGTGTGACAGTTATTATATAATATACAAGAGTTTAGTGTGACAGTTATTATAGAATAGAATATACAAGAGTTTAGTGTGACAGTTATTGCAGAATAGAATATACAAGAGTTTAATGTGACAGTTATAATAGAATAGAATATACAAGAGTTTAGTGTGACAGTTATTGCAGAATAGAATATACAAGAGTTTAGTGTGACAGTTATTGCAGAATAGAATATACAAGAGTTTAGTGTGACAGTTATTGCAGAATAGAATATACAAGAGTTTAATGTGACAGTTATTATAGAAAAGAATATACACGAGTTTAATGTAAGTTATTGCAGAATAGAATATACAACAGTTTAATGTAACAGTTATTGTAGAATAGAATATACAAGAGTTTAATGTAACAGTTATTGCAGAATAGAATATACAAGAGTTTAATGTGACAGTTATTATAGAAAAGAATATACACGAGTTTAATGTAACAGTTATTGCAGAATAGAATATACAAGAGTTTAGTGTGACAGTTATTGCAGAATAGAATATACAAGAGTTTAATGTAACAGTTATTGCAGAATAGAATATACAAGAGTTTAATGTGACAGTTATTATAGAAAAGAATATACACGAGTTTAATGTAACAGTTATTGCAGAATAGAATATACAAGAGTTTAGTGTGACAGTTATTGCAGAATAGAATATACAAGAGTTTAGTGTGACAGTTATTATATAATATACAAGAGTTTAGTGTGACAGTTATTATAGAATAGAATATACAAGAGTTTAGTGTGACAGTTATTGCAGAATAGAATATACAAGAGTTTAATGTGACAGTTATAATAGAATAGAATATACAAGAGTTTAGTGTGACAGTTATTATATAATATGCAAGAGTTTAGTGTGACAGTTATTATAGAATAGAATATACAAGAGTTTAGTGTGACAGTTATTGCAGAATAGAATATACAAGAGTTTAATGTGACAGTTATAATAGAATAGAATATACAAGAGTTTAGTGTGCCAGTTATTGCAGAATAGAATATACAAGAGTTTAGTGTGACAGTTATTGCAGAATAGAATATACAAGAGTTTAGTGTGACAGTTATTATATAATATACAAGAGTTTAGTGTGACAGTTATTATAGAATAGAATATACAAGAGTTTAGTGTGACAGTTATTGCAGAATAGAATATACAAGAGTTTAATGTGACAGTTATAATAGAATAGAATATACAAGAGTTTAGTGTGACAGTTATTATATAATATACAAGAGTTTAGTGTGACAGTTATTATAGAATAGAATATACAAGAGTTTAGTGTGACAGTTATTGCAGAATAGAATATACAAGAGTTTAATGTGACAGTTATAATAGAATAGAATATACAAGAGTTTAGTGTGACAGTTATTGCAGAATAGAATATACAAGAGTTTAGTGTGACAGTTATTGCAGAATAGAATATACAAGAGTTTAGTGTGACAGTTATTGCAGAATAGAATATACAAGAGTTTAATGTGACAGTTATTATAGAATAGAATATACAAGAGTTTAATGTAACAGTTATTGCAGAATAGAATATACAAGAGTTTAATGTGACAGTTATTATAGAAAAGAATATACACGAGTTTAATGTAACAGTTATTGCAGAATAGAATATACAAGAGTTTAGTGTGACAGTTATTGCAGAATAGAATATACAAGAGTTTAATGTAACAGTTATTGCAGAATAGAATATACACGAGTTTAGTGTAACAGTTATAATAGAATAGAATATACAAGAGTTTAGTGTGACAGTTATTATATAATATACAAGAGTTTAGTGTGACAGTTATAATAGAATAGAATATACAAGAGTTTAGTGTGACAGTTATTGCAGAATAGAATATACAAGAGTTTAGTGTGACAGTTATAATAGAATAGAATATACAAGAGTTTAGTGTGACAGTTATTGCAGAATAGAATATACAACAGTTTAGTGTGACAGTTATTGCAGAATAGAATATACAACAGTTTAGTATGACAGTTATTATAGAATAGAATATACACGAGTTTAATGTAACAGTTATAATAGAATAGAATATACAAGAGTTTAATGTAACAGTTATAATAGAATAGAATATACAAGAGTTTAATGTAACAGTTATTATAGAATAGAATATACAAGAGTTTAATGTAACAGTTATTGTAGAATATACAAGAGTTTAATGTAACAGTTATAATAGAATAGAATATACAAGAGTTTAATGTAACAGTTATTATAGAATAGAATATACAAGAGTTTAGTGTCACAGTTATTGCTGAATAGAATATACAAGAGTTTAATGTAACAGTTATTATAGAATATACAAGAGTTTAATGTAACAGTTATTGTAGAATAGAATATACAAGAGTTTAATGTAACAGTTATTGCAGAATAGAATATACAAGAGTTTAATGTAACAGTTATTGTAGAATATACAAGAGTTTAATGTAACAGTTATAATAGAATAGAATATACAAGAGTTTAATGTAACAGTTATTATAGAATAGAATATACAAGAGTTTAGTGTGACAGTTATTGCAGAATAGAATATACAAGAGTTTAATGTAACAGTTATTATAGAATATACAAGAGTTTAATGTAACAGTTATTGTAGAATAGAATATACAAGAGTTTAATGTAACAGTTATTGCAGAATAGAATATACAAGAGTTTAGTGTGACAGTTATTATAGAATAGAATATACAAGAGTTTAATGTAACAGTTATAATAGAATAGAATATACAAGAGTTTAATGTAACAGTTATTATAGAATATACAAGAGTTTAATGTAACAGTTATTGCAGAATAGAATATACAAGAGTTTAGTGTGACAGTTATAATAGAATAGAATATACAAGAGTTTAGTGTGACAGTTATTGCAGAATAGAATATACAAGAGTTTAATGTAACAGTTATAATAGAATATAATATACAAGAGTTTAATGTAACAGTTATAATAGAATATAATATACAAAAGTTTAATGTAACAGTTATAATAGAATAGAATATACAAGAGTTTAATGTAACAGTTATAATAGAATATACAAGAGTTTAATGTAACAGTTATTGCAGAATAGAATATACAAGAGTTTAATGTAACAGTTATTATAGAATAGAATATACAAGAGTTTAATGTAACAGTTATTATAGAATAGAATATACAAGAGTTTAGTGTGACAGTTATTATAGAATATACAAGAGTTTATTGTAACAGTTATTGTAGAATAGAATATACAAGAGTTTAATGAAACAGTTATTGCAGAATATACAAGAGTTTAGTGTGACAGTTATTATAGAATATACAAGAGTTTAATGTAACAGTTATTATTAGAATAGAATATACAAGAGTTTAATGTAACAGTTATTGCAGAATAGAATATACAAGAGTTTAGTGTGACAGTTATTGCAGAATAGAATATACAAGAGTTTAATGTAACAGTTATTGCAGAATAGAATATACACGAGTTTAGTGTAACAGTTATAATAGAATAGAATATACAAGAGTTTAGTGTGACAGTTATTATATAATATACAAGAGTTTAGTGTGACAGTTATTATAGAATAGAATATACAAGAGTTTAGTGTGACAGTTATTGCAGAATAGAATATACAAGAGTTTAATGTGACAGTTATAATAGAATAGAATATACAAGAGTTTAGTGTGACAGTTATTGCAGAATAGAATATACAAGAGTTTAGTGTGACAGTTATTGCAGAATAGAATATACAAGAGTTTAGTGTGACAGTTATAATAGAATAGAATATACAAGAGTTTAGTGTGACAGTTATTGCAGAATAGAATATACAAGAGTTTAGTGTTACAGTTATAATAGAATAGAATATACAAGAGTTTAGTGTGACAGTTATTGCAGAATAGAATATACAACAGTTTAGTGTGACAGTTATTATAGAATAGAATATACACGAGTTTAATGTAACAGTTATAATAGAATAGAATATACAAGAGTTTAATGTAACAGTATTAATAGAATAGAATATACAAGAGTTTAATGTAACAGTTATTATAGAATAGAATATACAAGAGTTTAATGTAACAGTTATTGTAGAATATACAAGAGTTTAATGTAACAGTTATAATAGAATAGAATATACAAGAGTTTAATGTAACAGTTATTATAGAATAGAATATACAAGAGTTTAGTGTGACAGTTATTGCAGAATAGAATATACAAGAGTTTAATGTAACAGTTATTATAGAATATACAAGAGTTTAATGTAACAGTTATTGTAGAATAGAATATACAAGAATTTAATGTAACAGTTATTGCAGAATAGAATATACAAGAGTTTAGTGTGACAGTTATTATAGAATAGAATATACAAGAGTTTAATGTAACAGTTATTATAGAATAGAATATACAAGAGTTTAATGTAACAGTTATTATAGAATATACAAGAGTTTAATGTAACAGTTATTGCAGAATAGAATATACAAGAGTTTAGTGTGACAGTTATAATAGAATAGAATATACAAGAGTTTAGTGTGACAGTTATTGCAGAATAGAATATACAAGAGTTTAATGTAGCAGTTATAATAGAATATAATATACAAGAGTTTAATGTAACAGTTATAATAGAATATAATATACAAAAGTTTAATGTAACAGTTATAATAGAATAGAATATACAAGAGTTTAATGTAACAGTTATAATAGAATATACAAGAGTTTAATGTAACAGTTATTGCAGAATAGAATATACAAGAGTTTAATGTAACAGTTATTATAGAATAGAATATACAAGAGTTTAAGGTAACAGTTATTATAGAATAGAATATACAAGAGTTTAGTGTGACAGTTCTTATAGAATATACAAGAGTTTAGTGTGACAGTTATAATAGAATAGAATATACAAGAGTTTAGTGTGACAGTTATTGCAGAATAGAATATACAAGAGTTTAGTGTGACAGTTATTATAGAATAGAAACATGTATTTATTGTGACATTTATCTTTTGTTTCTATCAAAGGTAATTCAGGCATTTTTGGAAAATTAAAGTAAACTATTTTTGGTGCTCATTTCACTGATAAAGATAAATATAAGGGCAGGTTAAATTGTTTGGTAGGTCGGTTTCAGTCCGTAAGTCATAGGTTGCCCTCTGCTGGATTAGAACCTGAGTAAAATGTCTTGTAACTGACTATTATCATAGGTTGCCCTCTGCTGGATTAGAACCTGAGTAAAATGTCTTGTAACTGACTATTATCATAGGTTGCCCTCTGCTGGATTAGAACCTGAGTAAAATGTCTTGTAACTGACTATTGTCATAGGTTGCCCTCTGCTGGATTAGAACCTGAGTAAAATGTCTTGTAACTGACTATTATCATAGGTTGCCCTCTGCTGGATTAGAACCTGAGTAAAATGTCTTGTAACTGACTATTGTCATAGGTTGCCCTCTGCTGGATTAGAACCTAAGTAAAATGTCTTGTAACTGACTATTGTCATTCAGTTTGACTTCTATCTAACTCATATAACCTACACAATGTTTGATCTATATTGTTTGTTTGACTTCTTTTATTCCAACAGTCTTTACTTTCTGCACCTCACTTGAAGGGAGGCACTAACACAGCACAGGCTTTGGATATGATCTTCTATGATGGACTATTTGATGCACCAGGTGGAGGTCGAAGCACAGCCTCCAAAATGCTAGTCATTATGACAGATGGCCAGTCTGCCAATATAAGCCAGTGTAAGCCATACAGTAATTTACTCTCTCCTCATCTTTATTCATTTTTTAAATATTAAGTTACATTACCAATAGCATCTATGTATCATCAAGTTATATCACCAATAGCGTCATTGTATCATCAAGTTATAACATCAATAGCTTCATTGTTTCATCAAGTTATAACATCTTCATTGTATCATCAAGTTACAACATCAATAGCTTCAATGTTTCATCAAGTTACAACATTAATAGCTTCAATGTTTCATCAAGTTATAACATCAATAGCTTCAATGTTTCATCAAGTTACAACATTAATAGCTTCAATGTATCATCAAGTTATAACATCAATAGCTTCAATGTTTCATCAAGTTACAACATTAATAGCTTCAATGTATCATCAAGCTTTAACATCAATAGCTTCAATGTTTCATCAAGTTACAACATTAATAGCTTCAATGTATCATCAAGTTATAACATCAATAGCTTCAATGTTTCATCAAGTTATAACATCAATAGCTTCAATGTATCATCAAGCTTTAACATCAATAGCTTCAATGTTTCATCAAGTTACAACATTAATAGCTTCAATGTATCATCAAGCTATAACATCAATAGCTTCAATGTTTCATCAGGTTATAACATCAATAGCTTCAATGTTTCAACAAGTTACAACATTAATAGCTTCAATGTTTCATCAAGTTACAACATCATTAGCTTCATTGTATCATCAAGTTATAACATCAATAGCTTCATTATATCATCAGTTACAACATCAATAGCTTCATTGTATAATCAAGTTACAACATCAATAGTTTCAATGTTTCATCAAGTTATAACATCAATAGCTTCATTGTATCATCAAGTTACAACATCAATAGCTTCATTGTATCATCAAGTTACAACATCAATAGCTTCAATGTTTCATCAAGTTACAACATTAATAGCCTCATTGTATCATCAAGTTACAACATCAATAGCTGCATTGTATCATCAAGTTACAACATTAATAGCTTCATTGTATAATCAAGTTACAACATCAATAGTTTCAATGTTTCATCAAGTTATAACATCAATAGCTTCATTGTTTCATCAAGTTACAACATTAATAGCTTCAATGTTTCATCAAGTTACACTATTAATAGCTTCAATGTATCATCAAGTTACATCACCAATAGTTTCACAGAACTTTATGACTCACTTCAGGTTACCCATGGAACCTCTCAGATTTGAAATAAAGCCATATGTATCTTCCAATTATTGATGTAGAGCTAATGTTATTGAAGTGTGTTCTCTGTTGGGCACAAGTCTGTCTCAAAAATTTAAGTTTTACTTGTGACTTGACAAGGTTGTTAGTTTTGTTTTCAGTCTGCAGATAATGATCTGTTCTTTGCAGTACATGAGTTTGAACTGTTAATAAATGGATACGCACTGGAGAAAGACGCTATTGTCTACACTGATGGTTCTGTGATTCGACACAGTCGAAGTGCGTGGTTCTATATAGCTAAAAGTAAATAAAAGAGGCAAGTGTCGAATATACAGTGACTACCAGCAGCATGACTATGAAGTTATGTAAGTGTCGAATATACAGTGACTACCAGCAGTATGACTATGAAGTTATATAAGTGTCGAATATACAGGGACTACCAACAGCATGACTATGAAGTTATATAAGTGGCGCGTATACAGTGACTACCAGCAACATGACTATGAAGTTATATAAGTGTCGCGTATACAGTGACTACCAGCAGCATGATGACTATGAAGTTATATAAGTGTCGCGTATACAGTAACTACCAGCAACATGACTATGAAGTTATGCTGCTGCTGGTAGTTATACTAGTTATACTACCATGATATGGTAGTGACAAAATTCTTAGAGAATACATTCACTCACGCATGTCTGCTCATCGACTCCAGGATATGGTAGTGACAAAATTCTTAGAGTGGCTAAAGATACATACATTCACTCACGCATGTCTGCTGATCGACTCCATGAGCATGATATAGAAGATCAAGATTGGTTGTTTGTGAAGGCAGTGGATGTAACTAATACAAAACACAACCATCCAGACACTCACCTTCATCTTTGTCCCAGGTCATGTTGGGGGAATGGGGGAATGGCAATGAGAGCGGATGAACTGGTCAGCAAAGCTGTGACGTCATCAAGGCTCTAAGAGAAAACATATGCTCCCAAGATTTCAACAAAGAAGATTTAATGTATTCTCTATTTGGCTGTGCAAGCTATGCATATGGATAGGTGTGGCAATGCAGACAAACCATGTAAGAAATTCCAGTAGATACACCAACTAGCACAGAGTGGGAGTCATTAGTTTAAAGATACTGAACAACATATTTAGGAGGAGAATGAAGCAATTACGGATATGCACGATTCAAATGAACAATGAACACAGAAAGGGAAGATTAAGAATGGAATTAGGAGAAAATAAAAACTTATTGCAGAGAGGTTACGGACTAAAAGAGCTACATCATGGCACATGATGGCAACAATGTTTCTGCAGTTCCATACAAAAATTGGTGAAGAGTTTGCTAGGTAGTTATTTGTTACTAGTGACGTGTTTCATTGCCATGGGTTGTAGAGTTTACTTATTTAGATCACAACTTACGCAACTGTTTTGTCTTCTTCAAAGTTAGAAAAGTGTCAACAGCTATATTTCTCTCTCTTTCTCTCTCTCTCTCGCGATCGTTCTTCATGTCCAATTTTATCATTTAAAAAAAAATATATAATTGATCCTTTGACAAGAACGCTTGATCTACGTTGGGTCGATTATGTGCCCATTGTGACTAGGGCCCGCCCACCCGGTTTCAGCCAGCTTTTAATTTACTAGGGTGAGCTTTCCATAGAGTACGATCCTTTCTGCTGACTATTTCTGCCCAGATCTTCGCCTTTTCGATCAGCTTTGCCGTATATTTGGGCTTTGTGATCTACGCCAAAACAGTGAGTTACACTGTTATGCCTTTTCTGACTGTGAGGTCGTTCTGGATTAGGAACATTTCAAGCGGCTTATAAGCTTGTCCTCGGACGGCGTCTTACTCGTGTAAAACACCGTGTAAAGTATCGGCCTTCGCCAATGTTCGTATCCGGACAGCCTGTCAGATCTTTACATTGCCGACCTTACTTCACTGTTCACTTTTGAATTTGTTCCGGAGTAAGAACATTCTCAGCCTTTTCGAGACTCGTGTCGGTACGTGGTAATTTGAAGTTTCTACTTCGCATTTATCCTAGCCTCGGAAAACACCGGACTGGGGCCAAGAACAAATCACAGAGGATCGTTTCAATCGGCTCAAGCAACGCAACTGAGAATTTGCGCTCACTGCCATCACCCGCCCCAGTTCTTAAGGGGATGTTAGTTGTGACTGCAACAGTACCTTGTCCGGTTGCCCTAAGTGTGGCAGTTCCATTAGGCATCACCCGCCTCAGTTCTTCCGGGGATGTTAGTTGTTATCGCAATAGTACCTTGCACGGTTTTCACAGGGAGTGTAGTTTCGTTATGCACTAAAACGCAACTTTATGTTTTGCACTCGGCCAACCTTGCCCAGTAAATGTAACTGCGCCAGGCCACCGATACGGAATCAGCTGCAATCGACCCTCGTACCGACACGAGGGTAGACTTTATTCGTTACGCATCTGACTTATTTATTCTTGCCCCACAGCTGGCAATGTTTGTCCCCTCCTCAGGGCTTCGAGTTTCGTCCTATGTGGGCACACGTTTCGTCACTGGATGCACCTCTCATCCTTTCATGTTTACTAATCTCCCATCGGCAGAGAAACTGGTGTTTGTGGCGGGACATTTGACTTACACGTCGAGCTTGTGTGAGTCTCTTGCTCCGGAGATTGCAATATGTGTTGTCCGGTGGAGTAGGGATTCTATCAGAGACGTTTCGCTGCTGTTTCTTTTTGTTCAGGAACTTGGGCAATATTTTGTTGGACATCGGTCAGAGATTCGTGCATTTTGTTCGTATGGACTTGCATTGCTTTTCCGTACTTGCACTGCTACCACTACCAGTAGTTCTCCCGATCCCTGCCCTCATTAGCTAGACCAGAACCAAAGTATGTTTCCAGGGTCACCACGTTGAGGTAGGGGACTTGATTAGTGCCGGCTCACTAATCCTGGCACACCCCCTCATGCGTCTTTGATCCCACAGCTATATTTGATTGATTAGAACATCATAATTGCTGCACTTCATTTAATAACTGTGTGTTTTTTTAGCTCTTTATTACACAGAAAGATCTCAGCGACAGTGCACAAGTACCAGCGACGGTCCTTGATGTAATCTTGGGGATAGTAAAATTTGTGTACATTTAAATTTTAATTTTTTTATTCATTTTGCCAGGTCAGCAACTTCTCAGTCTGCTCGTATTGATTTTCTTTACGTGCTCAAAGTAAACATAGGACCTACATTTTATCATGTGTTTCAATGTTTACAAAATTTCAATGAACAGATTAATAACAGATCAAGAAAAATGAACATAATTAATATATACTTGGTAGAATGTAAACATCTTGATACAATCTTACACAACTGCTAGTGCTGAGCGTGGTGGACTATGGCCTTGGTCTTCTAACAGTAAGCAGAACATCGCTGGATAAGTTAGAAAGGATCCAAAATGAAGCGATGAGGCTTATATTCGGTTGCACACGTGACACTTCTTGTGAGGCAATGCGCTATGTCCTTGGATTGCCAACGATGGCCACGAGACACAAAGTCGCACAGGTAAAAGCGTATCTGAGAGTTTCTGCGGACACAAATCATCCTCTGCACAAATCCATAAATGAGAACAAGGAAGGCGATTGAAGAGAGGTCGATCCTGGATGGCCGAGGCAGAGGATATTATTAAACAGGTTTGTACTCTAGATGAGCTGAGGCACGGTGACGAATGGATGCCTATATCAGAGGATATGACTGCTTACGCCAAGGTTATCAGCACACTTGGACGCCGCTGTAGAGAATGGGCCCCGGGCGTCGTCAATGCAGAAATTCTTGCACTCGTGGATCAGCACTCCCACCCAGGTGATATCATTATCTACACCGATGGCTCCGTCCAGCGTGGCACCAGATCATCGTGGGCTTACTCAGCACAACGAAACGGTCGCACACTTCATGAGGACTGCGGGGCTTTTGAGACAACGACATCGAGCATGACTATGGAGATCACCGCTGCCTCCAGAGCTCTGTCATGGGTGGCTGAGCAACAGGTTATCCATACGATCATCATATCAGACTCGATGAGTATGCTTCATTGATTGCATCTGGAAGTATGCGGGTGGAATGGGTGAACAGCATTCGGAGATCACATCTCAAGAAAATGACTTGGCTGTACACGCCTGGACATGCTGGAGTGCGGGGTAATGAGCGTGCTGACTCTCTTGCAAACAGTGCCCCGACTCAAGTGGGCAGAAGCATGGACAGAGCCGATATCATCAATGCGGTACGCTCTCAATTGTGTGACATGGACGGGTCTCAGACACTGGAACGAGTTCGAGAATTAGGTGTTAAGTTTGGACATGCCAGACAGTGTCGTCTTCGTGGTAGAGAGAGAAGATATAGTAATCAACTTCTCATGGGTACTGTGAGCAAATGGACTTTGGGATGGCTGCTGCAACGGAGGACAGAGCACGAATGGAATGCCCAATGTGCCATGACGTCGATCGCATAACATAACATAACAACTGTCACATACTGCCATATACTGCCACATAATGCAACACAATTAAAAAGTAATACTTTGTGACTTTTCAATCAAAAGGTCTTTATCAAGCATCTAATCAGCAAACTAACATTTCTTTTTCATAGCTATCACTGCAGCCCAAAGACTAAAACAAGTTGGTGTACACATCATGACCATTGGTGTTGGAATTGTGAATATTGCAGAACTGCAAAGTATGGCTACTACGCCATCTGATGTCTTCCTGGCTGCCAGCTATGAGGTCTTACATCAACTTCAAGATGAAGTGACCAATCACACATGCGGTTGTAAGTTATGTTTTCTCTTTACTTTACTGTACTTGCATGTGTAGTGTTATTATTGTTTACTACTGTACATGTCTGTCTAATGTTATTATTGTTTACTACTGTACATTTCTGTCTAATGTTATTATTGTTTACTACTGTACATTTCTGTCTAATGTTATTATTGTTTACTACTGTACATTTCTGTCTAATGTTATTATTGTTTACTACTGTACATGTCTGTCTAATGTTATTATTGTTTACTACTGTACATTTCTGTCTAATGTTATTATTGTTTACTACTGTACATAGCTGGGCAGATGACGCTCATTAACCCGGGAGGGCAAGTCGTCTAAGGGTCACTGCCCTGAAAGAAAATAGCAAACTGCTGCCTTGTGGCTTTGGCTGGGGACAGCAAAAGACTAGCGGAGAGCGAACCCAGTAAACGCTGGTTGAAACCGGATACTTCACAGAAGGATAAGCACTTGAGCTCCAAGTGGTACTGAAAGTTGTGACGTAGTATACCCATGCTAAGGCTGCATGGACTAACTTTTATCATGTATATGTTTAATTTAGAATCTCGATATGGTGCTACTCCTGTGGAGATCCGTCGGGAAGGACGAGTGCCTGGCCCCAAGCCTCGAAGGAGTCCGTTTGTGTAAGTTGGTCCCCGTCCCCCGACAAGGCAAATCAGCGAGCGCAGCCCACGGGAAAGAGCTACTGGTTCGATACAGCTGAATACTAGCCAGGGACGATTAAACATTGTGCAATGGAATGCCGAAGGTCTCCATCACAAAAAGCCAGCACTCGAAATAAGACTTGCAGAAGATAAGGCCGATGTAGCTTGCATACAAGAGACGCATTTAAATGTCCAACATCGATGATGGATCAGAGGTTACCAAACCTTCAGATTAGACCGAGAGGGGCACAAAGGTGGAGTCCTCACCCTAGTACGAAACGGCAATCCAGCAAATAAAATAAATGTGACAATAGGAGGCGCCGGTGCAGCAGAGATCATAGGCGTCCTTAAGTCAAACGATCATCAAGACAGAGCTGTGTAGAAAAGACCGAATCCCTGAACCTTGATAGGGACGGTCACAAATTGCGGAGGTTGACGAAAGCGCTGAGTGATGAAAACACCAGCAGATCCCCAATAGTTCTGGAGCAAAATAAAAAAAATGTGCTCGAGGAGGGAAGCCGCAAATATAATAATTAGAAAATATGCCGAAGTCATATTTAGCATACCAAAAGACAAATGTGATGATACAAAGAGAAAAGCGGGAACTCTCCAGGGCGGGCCAAGAAAAGCCGATATTCACCTAAAGGATACATTCACCAGAAACGAACTGGAAGAGGCATTAATGGAGCTAAAGCTTAGAAAATCGCCAGGAAAGGATGGGATCACAAATGAGATGCTTAAACACTAGGGAACTAGAGCAAAGATAGCTCTACTTGCAGTCCTAGATATATCGTGGAGAACATGCATAGTACCAAGAGAATGGAAGGAAGCGATCATGGTACCCATCCTAAAGCAAGGCAAAGATAAACTCGATCCGGCGAATTACAGACACATAAGCCTCTTAAGCTGCACGGGCAAACTCATGGAGCGCATGGTGAACGAACGGCTATTATGGCACTTGGAAAGCAAAGGGCTTCTCATGGTGCAACAGGGAGGCTTTCAGAAGTACCTATCTACCGAATATCAGGTAACCTATATCACCCAGGAAATCGAGGATGGTTTCCAAGAAAAGAAGCAGACACTGGCAGTTTTGGTAGATATGGAGAAGGCGTCCGACACAGTCTAGAAAGAAGGGCTAAAACTGAAACTCCCCACCCTCGGTATCAAGGGAAGAATGTACAAATCGCTTGATAGATACCTAGAGAACAGAACAGAGAGGGTTCAAGTTCAGGGTACACAAGCATGAAGGCCACACTAGAGCAAGGAGTTCCCCAAGGAGGAGTGCTCTCACCAACTCTCTTTCTAATCTTTGTCAACGACATAACAACATGCCTAGAAAAGCGAGTACACTCAGCCATGTATGCCGACAATCTGGCAATTTGGGATGAGTCATTGCTCATAGCAACAAATCGATTGCAAGATATACTTACCGAGTTGAAAATCTGGTCAGAAAAATGGAGCATGAGCATTAACGCTTCTAAAACTACTTACACTGTGTTCTCGCAGAACAATCAAAATCACAAAATTAAGCTTAAAATCATAGACAAGACCTTCCTGAAAGCTAAATCCCAACATATCTGGGAGTCACACTAGACCGATGGCTGACATGGTGCTCCCAGATAGAAAATGCTACGCTAAAGGCTAGACAGGGGTTCATTATGATGCGAACACTTGCAGGCTCTACATGGGGAGCAAACATTAAAATCATTAAAACGCTCTACTCTGGAAGAGTACGACCGGTCCTGAAGCACGGCATTGCTGCATGGAGTAGTGCATCCAACAAGCAATTCGCCAAAGTGAGCAGCAGTCAAAACCAAGTAGCACCCACTATAACAAGAGCCATGAAGTCCATGCCCATCAAGGCGCTGGAAACAATCACAGGCCTCCAACCAATGGCAGACCGTAGAGATAGGAAAGTTTTGATATTGGCGGAACAATTCAAATGGCTTAATTCCAACGTCAAAATGAACGGACTAGGAAGGGGCAGAATAAAGAGAACCAGCTTCGCAAAAAATGCCAAAGCACTGACCAAAGACCACCCGTTCCTAGCAAACTGCAAAGCAAAACTGATACCGGCAACCAATAAGATCCCGCAGTAGGAGACCCAATTGCCAGAATTTGGGGAATCCATCCCAGAAATTCTAAAAAAGGGCAGCAAGAGCACTGCGAAAGAAGAGTGATCACAGGAAAATACGTAACGACCGAGCACCCCGAGAGAGCGTGGGCAGACGTTTATACAGATGGATCAACAAAAAATGTAGTCAGCGATGGCGGAGGAGGAATAGTGCTTAAACTCTCAAGAAAGTGACGGTCATGAAGGCGACTGCCAAAGGTAAGTAATTGAACAGCTACCGAGCAGAGGCAGAAGCAATAAGAACAGCGGCTGAAATGATATGAGAGAGAAGTGGCACCTCACGCAACAACGTCGTGATATTCACAAATGCTCTCTCGGTCATCACGGCACTAAAATGTGCAGCCAGAACAGAGCTCAATGAGTTGAAAGCGATCCTCAGTGCGCTAGTAAACTAATTTAAACCTACCGTAATTCAGTGGATACCATTACACTGCAATATAAGCGGAAATGAATAAGCTGACAAGCTAGCGAAAGAAGGAGGGCGACTAACGCAGATTGTTCACGAGATCAGCTATGAGGAAGCCAGAACAACCATCGGCTGGCAGTATCAAGAAAAATAGTCGAAAGACCACGCACAACACAGCAACAGGGATGGATACTATGGTCTATCCCGTAACGAACAAGTTGCTATATTTCGCCTCCGTACTGGCCATAACAGGCTTCGGGCACACTTGTTCAACAAATTCAAAATAGGCACAGCAAGCCTGTGCCACTGCGACAACGCGGACATGACGGCAGAGCAAATACTGCTAGACTGCCAGTTGTTAGCAGACCCGAGAAGCGAAACCTGGCCCGTTAACATAGAGCTTTGCGAGAAGCTGTACGGAGAGACGGAGTCCCTAAAAACAACGGCGCAATTCTTGATAAAATTTGGTTCATCGGTATAGGCGGGGATCGACAAAGAGAGAGAGAGAGATCTCCCTTTGTAAGAAAGGGTTCGGATCACACATGGTTAATCACCGATGTGCAATGATGATGGTCCGATCAATCAGTGAATCAAACAAACAAGTAACAACATTAAATTTGAGAGATCATCAAGAAAAGATGTGGGATACCAACGAGCCATAACGATACTCAGAATGAATATTTTACTCTAACTTCTAGAAGAAGTTAAGTGTACATTTATCTAATCAGAGTTGACATAACATTCATTCTGATTACATTGAAAGGCAAAACGGGGTCAAACGCTGGCATAGGGACAACACCGCACCAGGATTAGTGAGCTGGCACTAATCAAGATCCTACCCACCTCCACATGGTGACCATGGTAACAGACAACGGTTTCTGTCTGACTAAGCGGGTAGGGATCGAGGGAGAGCTACAGGTAGTGGTAGTAGTGCAAGAAGAGAAAAGCAATCCAGGTCCAAAATTTACGAACAAAATGCATGCATCTCCTGGCCAATGTCCGATAAAAAATTGCCCAAATAGTATATGAAAAAGTAAGAAACAGCAGTGTTTCTTGCACAAATTGCCAGCCAACAAATTGCCAGCTGTTGGGCAAGAATCAATGAGAACGATGTGTAACAAATCAAAGGTCTCGGCAAGAGCCTTTGATAACAGTAACGTATAGTGACTACACATGGGAAGATTGCGGCAAACTCCGTACAAGAGTCCAAGTGCTATTGGTTAGTTGGCCGAACGTAAATATTAAAGTTGAGTTTTTGCGTCTAACGAAACTGCCTTCCCTGAAACAACCGTGCACGGTACTGTTGTTCTCGCAACTAACATCCCCGGAAGTACGGGGGCGGGTGATGTTTGGCGAGTGCAAAATCTAAGTTGCATTGCTAGCGCCTAATGAAACGACTCTCTCCATTATTTGTGCTTATCCCCAGTCCAGTGTTTTCCGGTGCCAGGGAAAATGCAGAGTAGTAACTGCAATATGCCAAGTGTCGACACACGCCTCGAAAAGGCTGAAAATGTTTATACTCCGGAATAAACTCAAAGTGGTCAGTAAAGTCAGGCCGACAATTCAAAGATATGAGAGGCTGTCCAAATCCAAACATTGGCGAAGGCCCACACTTTACACGGCGTGTTATACGAGTAAGACACCGTCCCAGGACTAGCTTATGTGCCCCGAGAGACTGAGAAATGTTCCTAATCCGGAACGATCTCACAGTCAGAAAGAGCCGTACAGTGTAGACTCACTGTTTGGCGTAGATCACAAAACCCACAAATACGGCAAAAAGATTATCGTAAAGGCGTAGATCCAAGCCAAAATATACTGCACAATGGATCGTTCTAGGGCAAGTTACCCTTATAAATAAACAGCTTGCTGAAATCGGTGGGCGGCCTAGTCATCATGAGCGCATAATAGCACAACGTAAAACAAACGTTCTTGTCAAAGATCAATATATCTCAATCAGAATGATTTGGCTGAAATCGCATGCACGTGTCCTAAACATTTAGAAATATATTCGTTTAGGTGCCTACCAAACGAATGTGCAACGTATACACGTTCTTGGCAAAAGATCAAACATATCACAAAGAGTGATTAAAACTGGTCGTAAAGAACGAACTCAAAGAAGAAGAAGAAGAATGATAAAATTGGCTGTGAAGAACGAACTCAAAGAAGAAGAAGAAAGGCAAAACAGGATTAGAGAATAGATAGATTAGAGAATAGATAGATTAGAGAATAGATAGATTAGAGAATAGATATATTAGAGAATATATATATTATAGAATAGATATATTAGAGAATATATATATTAGAGAATAGATAGATTAGAGAATAGATAGATTAGAGAATAGATAGATTAGAGAATAGATAGATTAGAGAGTAGATGAAAAGAAAAATAACAATTGATGGCCCACATAGAAACGCCTTCTTGTGCTCCTGTACCAAGGTATTGTTCTGTTATGTATAGAATATGCATGCGCTCTCCTAACAATTAGTCCTATACAAACAGTGAGACTGGAAAGAATTCAGAATGAGGCTATGCGCATCATTCTGGGATGCAACAAAGATACACCAGGAGTGTCAATGCGATTCCTTCTTGATCTCCCAACTATTGCTAACAGAATTGAAACTTGGAGGGTTCGATCATATCTAAGAATCAATGCAAACAAGGAACATCCTCTCCATGAAGAACTCATTAAGGAGAAAGGGTGTAGACTCAAGAGAGGCAGATCATGGCTGAGTCAGGCGGAAGATACGCTTAGGAAAATATGTGATCCTTCCGGAATTGAAACAGGAGAGGAATGGATTGCTGTGCCGCCTCAATTTCCGACTGCTTTCACCGTTATTACATCTATTAAGAAATACTGCGAACAAAATAATCTATCACTGCTAAACGTGGAGGTGGAGGCTCTCTTGAATGACATCATCAATGATACAGATGTGGTTATTTACACCGATGGTTCAGTCATTCGCCAACAACGCTGTGCGTGGGCTTTTTCAGCACGCTCAGGAGGAAAATAATAAGAGAGGCCAGTGGGGCCTACGAAACAACCACAAGTAGCTTGACAATGGAGGTTCGGGCGGTTACGGAGTGGGTGAACTGGTTGGCATCTCACAATTACTCTGTGTTTTCATACTCAGTGACTCCATGAGCATGATTCGTAAAGTCGAATCAGGTATGGTGAGACGCAACTGGGTGGAGGTACTGGTACAGACAATGATCAGAGAAATCACCTTTACTTTTGTCCCTGGGCACGCAGGAGTTAGGGGTAATGAACGAGCTGATAGATTGGCTGGCTTAGCTGCAATATCAGAGGGAACTGCAATGGATCGAAGTGACATTCTTCACGCATTGAGAGAGTCTTTCCGAACAGAAGAGTTTCAGGGCTGTGAATCCCACTCGCTTACCAGATTGAAAGAGATGGGTGTCAATATTGGTGCAGCCCGAAAAGAACGACATACTAAATATGCAAAGAGATTGATTAATCAACATCGAACTGGCGTGTTGGGTCGCTGGACGCTGCTGGATTTGCTGAGGCGGAGATCGGAGCACCTATGGACATGTCCGGAGTGCTATGATGATAGTCCTCATATAACTGATAACTGATAACTGATAAAAATGTTTAGCCCACATAAAGTTTTGCATATTTTAAAATATACTTTCAACAATGTTTTATTTTTGTATACTTTCTTATACAGTTGTCAAACCTTCAAATCCAGGTAACTATACCGACATGCAATGCATACATGAAGATTTATCTGTTTGAGAATTACATTCATTTTATTTCTATTCTTTCATTTTCATGACTTCCTTTTATCTTTTTCTACCACACATATCATTCATCATCATTCATCATCATTCATCATCATTCATCATCATTCATCATCATTCATCATCATTCATCATCATTCATCATCATTCATCATCATTCATCATCATTCATCATCATTCATCATCATTCATCATCATTCATCATCATTCATCATCATAAACATTTCCAAATTAATTTTGAAAATCTCATATCTTCATTTTTCTCACATACTCTTTCCACACTCTCTAATGTACTCCATTTCTCATTTTCTGATATCATGAGCTTATATTTGATGATAAGTCTAGTCATATCATGAATTTATATTTAGTAAGAAACCATCAACATTATATTTTTGGAAATTCATATGCATATGTTTCTGCATCTGAAAGCACTTTCTTGTTTATCATACCATCACCTGACTGCACCGATATCCTCCTACTGTCATCTGCACCTTTAATCCAGCCACCTTTGGGTGCTTACCCTTCTGTCCAATAATCCAGCGATCCTTGAGTGCTTGCCCTTCTGCCCAATAATCCAGCCATCCTTGAGTGCTTGCCCTTGTGCCCAATAATCCATCCATCCTTGCTCTTGCCCTTCTGCTCAGGGATCCATCCATCCTTGCTCTTGCCCTTCTGCTCAGGGATCCATCCATCCTTGCTCGCTTGCCCTTCTGCTCAGGGATCCATCCATCCTTGCTCTTGCCCTTCTGCTCAGGGATCCATCCATCCTTGCTCTTGCCCTTCTGCTCAGGGATCCATCCATCCTTGCTCTTGCCCTTCTGCTCAGGGATCCATCCATCCTTGCTCTTGCCCTTCTGCTCAGGGATCCATCCATCCTTGCTCTTGCCCTTCTGCTCAGGGATCCATCCATCCTTGCTCTTGCCCTTCTGCTCAGGGATCCATCCATCCTTGCTCTTGCCCTTCTGCTCAGGGATCCATCCATCCTTGCTCTTGCCCTTCTGCTCAGGGATCCATCCATCCTTGCTCTTGCCCTTCTGCTCAGGGATCCATCCATCCTTGCTCTTGCCCTTCTGCTCAGGGATCCATCCATCCTTGCTCTTGCCCTTCTGCTCAGGGATCCATCCATCCTTGCTCTTGCCCTTCTGCTCAGGGATCCATCCATCCTTGCTCTTGCCCTTCTGCTCAGGGATCCAGCTACGCTTGGGATCTTACCCAATACCATGTAGTATTTCTGTTGCAAATAACATTGAAAAGCTTGAGATGGAGGAGGGAGGGGGGTATTGGAGTTGTCTAGATTTTCTAGTCATCACGAACAGGAACCAAAACAAAACTGTCTTAAGACAACAGAGATCTCTGTGTTGCTTAGTGAGACAGCACCCAAGGTAGGGTTCTCTGTGCTCATTCCCCACCTTCATATTGCCTGATGGTAATACAGAGTTTTGTTATACTCTAAGCATGTGTTCAAATGTTCAAGGCAAGAGGATCATCATGTCCTGAGCCACTGCACCCTTTACGATAGGATGGCGGTCATCAGAAATCTGCACATATTGGTTCTCTTTCTTCTGTACCATTTTAACTGCTTTCAAACAACACAGCGTACATGCAACTTGTCAAACAACACAGCGCGTTCATGCAACTTGTCAAACCACACAGCGTTCATGCAACTTGTCAAACAACACAGCGTACATGCAACTTGTCAAACCACACAGCGTTCATGCAACTTATCAAACCACACAGCGTACATGCAACTTGTCAAACCACACAGCGTTCATGCAACTTGTCAAACCACACAGCGTTCATGCAACTTGTCGAACCACACAGCGTTCATGCAACTTGTCAAACAACACACAGCGTTCATGCAACTTGTCAAACCACACAGCGTACATGCAACTTGTCAAACCACACAGCGTTCATGCAACTTGTCAAACAACACAGTGTTCATGCAACTTGTCAAACCACACAGCGTACATGCAACTTGTCAAACAACATAGTGTGCATACATCTTGACAAACCACAGAGTGTGCATGCAACTTGTCAAACCACACAGCGTGCATACATCTTGACAAACCACAGAGTGTACATACAACTTACCAAACCAAAGAGCGGGCATGCATCTTATTCGAAAGGTCACATATGTGTACATTTATTTTATTAGTCAGATTTATCAAATAGATAAACATCCTTTTGTAACCACATTTATAGTGTGACTGCAATATCTTCATCTGATGATCGCACGCATACAATTTTAATGCTGCAGTTTTGGTTTTCCTTTTATTTTTGATCCCCACTCATTTATCCAGAATGTAGTAATACAGTGTTACCATGGTCACCAGATATTTAGGAGCTTTCTGTGGCAAAGAGGTTAGCAGATATTTATGAGCTTTCTGTGGCAAAGAGGTTAGCAGATATTTATGAGCTTTCTGTGGCAAAGAGGTCAGCAGATATTTAGGAGCTTTCTGTGGCAAAGAGGTCAGCAGATATTTAGGAGCTTTCTGTGGCAAAGAGGTTAGCAGATATTTAGGAGCTTTCTGTGGCAAAGAGGTTAGCAGATATTTAGGAGCTTTCTGTGGCAAAGAGGTTAGCAGATATTTAGGAGCTTTCTGTGGCAAAGAGGTTAGCAGATATTTAGGAGCTTTCTGTGGCAAAGAGGTCAGCAGATATTTAGGAGCTTTCTGTGGCAAAGAGGTTAGCAGATATTTAGGAGCTTTCTGTGGCAAAGAGGTTAGCAGATATTTAGGAGCTTTCTGTGGCAAAGAGGTTAGCAGATATTTATGAGCTTTCTGTGGCAAAGAGGTTAGCAGATATTTAGGAGCTTTCTGTGGCAAAGAGGTCAGCAGATATTTAGGAGCTTTCTGTGGCAAAGAGGTTAGCAGATATTTAGGAGCTTTCTGTGGCAAAGAGGTTAGCAGATATTTAGGAGCTTTCTGTGGCATAGAGGTTAGCAGATATTTAGGAGCTTTCTGTGGCAAAGAGGTTAGCAGATATTTAGGAGCTTTCTGTGGCAAAGAGGTTAGCAGATATTTAGGAGCTTTCTGTGGCAAAGAGGTTAGCAGATATTTAGGAGCTTTCTGTGGCAAAGAGGTTAGCAGATATTTAGGAGCTTTCTGTGGCAAAGAGGTTAGCAGATATTTAGGAGCTTTCTGTGGCAAAGAGGTTAGCAGATATTTAGGAGCTTTCTGTGGCAAAGAGGTCAGCAGATATTTAGGAGCTTTATGTGGCAAAGAGGTTAGCAGATATTTAGGAGCTTTCTGTGGCAAAGAGGTTAGCAGATATTTAGGAGCTTTCTGTGGCAAAGAGGTTAGCAGATATTTAGGAGCTTTCTGTGGCAAAGAGGTTAGCAGATATTTAGGAGCTTTCTGTGGCAAAGAGGTTAGCAGATATTTAGGAGCTTTCTGTGGCAAAGAGGTTAGCAGATATTTAGGAGCTTTCTGTGGCAAGTTAAAATTGGAGTTTCTTGAAAGTTACAGATATTTAGGAGCTTTCTGTGGCAAAGAGGTTAGCAGATATTTAGGAGCTTTCTGTGGCAAAGAGGTTAGCAGATATTTAGGAGCTTTCTGTGGCAAAGAGGTTAGCAGATATTTAGGAGCTTTCTGTGGCAAAGAGGTTAGCAGATATTTAGGAGCTTTCTGTGGCAAAGAGGTTAGCAGATATTTAGGAGCTTTCTGTGGCAAAGAGGTTAGCAGATATTTAGGAGCTTTCTGTGGCAAAGAGGTTAGCAGATATTTAGGAGCTTTCTGTGTCGATTAAGAGGTTAGATACTCATCTCTTGTTCCAAAGTTACTCGTTCGCTTCCTCAGGAGCCATAGAATACTTTTACAGAAATTCCTGATCTCAGTGTAGGTGAGATCGAGTTCCAAGTCCTATAGGAGATGGTCAATAACACGTAGGTTTCGTGTTCAAGTTGACAATGTAAGAGAATCCTTATCAGTTCCAAATCGGTAAGAGCAGACTGGAAAGCCACTGCCATATCAAAATTCAAAATCGGTAAGAGCAGACTGGAAAGCCACTGCCATATCAAAATTCAAAATCGGTAAGAGCAGACTGGAAAGCCACTGCCATATCAAAATTCAAAATCGGTAAGAGCAGACTGGAAAGCCACTGCCATATCAAAATTCAAAATCGGTAAGAGCTGACTGGAAAGCCACTGCCATATCAAAATTCAAAATCGGTAAGAGCAGACTGGAAAGCCACTGCCATATCAAAATTCAAAATCGGTAAGAGCAGACTGGAAAGCCACTGCCATATCAAAATTCAAAATCGGTAAGAGCAGACTGGAAAGCCACTGCCATATCAAAATTCAAAATCGGTAAGAGCAGACTGGAAAGCCACTGCCATATCAAAATTCAAAATCGGTAAGAGCAGACTGGAAAGCCACTGCCATATCAAAATTCAAAATCGGTAAGAGCTGACTGGAAAGCCACTGCCATATCAAAATTCAAAATCGGTAAGAGCAGACTGGAAAGCCACTGCCATATCAAAATTCAAAATCGGTAAGAGCAGACTGGAAAGCCACTGCCATATCAAAATTCAAAATCGGTAAGAGCAGACTGGAAAGCCACTGCCATATCAAAATTCAAAATCGGTAAGAGCAGACTGGAAAGCCACTGCCATATCAAAATTCAAAATCGGTAAGAACAGACTGGAAAGCCACTGCCATATCAAAATTCAAAATCGGTAAGAGCAGACTGGAAAGCCACTGCCATATCAAAATTCAAAATCGGTAAGAGCAGACTGGAAAGCCACTGCCATATCAAAATTAAATTCAAAATCGGTAAGAGCAGACTGGAAAGCCACTGCCATATCAAAATTCAAAATCGGTAAGAGCAGACTGGAAAGCCACTGCCATATCAAAATTCAAAATCGGTAAGAGCTGACTGGAAAGCCACTGCCATATCAAAATTCAAAATCGGTAAGAGCAGACTGGAAAGCCACTGCCATATCAAAATTCAAAATCGGTAAGAGCAGACTGGAAAGCCACTGCCATATCAAAATTCAAAATCGGTAAGAGCAGACTGGAAAGCCACTGCCATATCAAAATTCAAAATCGGTAAGAGCAGACTGGAAAGCCACTGCCATATCAAAATTCAAAATCGGTAAGAGCTGACTGGAAAGCCACTGCCATATCAAAATTCAAAATCGGTAAGAGCAGACTGGAAAGCCACTGCCATATCAAAATTCAAAATCGGTAAGAGCAGACTGGAAAGCCACTGCCATATCAAAATTCAAAATCGGTAAGAGCAGACTGGAAAGCCACTGCCATATCAAAATTCAAAATCGGTAAGAGCAGACTGGAAAGCCACTGCCATATCAAAATTCAAAATCGGTAAGAACAGACTGGAAAGCCACTGCCATATCAAAATTCAAAATCGGTAAGAGCAGACTGGAAAGCCACTGCCATATCAAAATTCAAAATCGGTAAGAGCAGACTGGAAAGCCACTGCCATATCAAAATTCAAAATCGGTAAGAGCAGACTGGAAAGCCACTGCCATATCAAAATTCAAAATCGGTAAGAGCAGACTGGAAAGCCACTGCCATATCAAAATTCAAAATCGGTAAGAGCAGACTGGAAAGCCACTGCCATATCAAAATTCAAAATCGGTAAGAGCAGACTGGAAAGCCACTGCCATATCAAAATTCAAAATCGGTAAGAGCAGACTGGAAAGCCACTGCCATATCAAAATTCAAAATCGGTAAGAGCAGACTGGAAAGCCACTGCCATATCAAAATTCAAAATCGGTAAGAGCAGACTGGAAAGCCACTGCCATATCAAAATTCATTAGAAAGATTAACAAATTCCAACCAAATATTTTCATCATCTAAATGACATCAGTGACCCTCGCTGATGCTCCAGCGATTACTTAGTAGATACATAAGTCACAGAGAGTGGTCAACAGGTGGTTGTTCTAAAGAATTGTCAAAGTATCTCTTTGGACCATAATCACATGCAGATTGTCCAGTGTGATAAATAAAGGATGTTTCTAGAGCATCTGCTAAGCTAGAAATGAGGGTGTAGTGCAGTAGTTACCAATAGACTCTACCTGACTAGGAGGTTCAGAAACACTAAACATAGCACTACATGTCTCACGTTGTTGGAGTCTTCTGGGTCTTCAAGAAAGCCAGATACTCTCCCTAGGTCAAATATTGGAAAAAGGGTGAAAACCCACAATTCTTGGTGGTTTAACAACAACAATCTAGACGGTGAAATAGTTAAAGAGTGTGTTTTTGAGATCGTGTGTGCCACAAGAACTAGCATAAATTGTACAAGAAAGTGGTTGGCTCATATTTGGTATTAACCAATGACATTCGGTTAATGATGTGGTTAGCATTGCACTGACCGTCTTTATTGTACAGTTTTTTCTCAGGTACCTTCTTCCTCTTCTTCTTTGAATGCTCCATATCGACCACTTGTTAACCACTCTGTGTGATTTGTATGTGATCTGAGCCTAATAGCGATTGTACGTTGTGTCAGTTATGCGCCTGAAAGTAGGCCAGCACATCCGATTTCTGTGATGCTTTTCCTTTACTAGGTAGCTTCCTAGGTCCTACTTCAGTTGCCTCTTACAACATGCCTTGTAGGTTTCAATGGTACTATTCTTCGCTTCCTTTGCGGCCACGAAACCACACGGGAGTCTCAGGTACCAAATTAATGCTCTGTCAACCTGTAAGCCAACAAGTTTTGAATAAATTACCATTCCTACTTTGGAGTTTGAACCAGAAAGAATGTGCCAATGAAGCAAGTTTACCAGCCACTGCACTATAACACACACAAACACAAAGCTGAGAATCTTTCAAGTAAATGTGAAGTCAGTGCTGTTATATGGCTCGGAAACATGGAAGACAACAAAAGAAACCACCAGAAAACTACAGACCTTCATAAATGGATGTTTACGTAGAACAGAGGGACTGAGATTATGAACGAGAAACTCAGAGATAGAACTAAGCAGATACCAGTGAAGAAAGAGCTACGTAAGAGACGCTGGCGATGGATAGGACATACATTGAGAAGACCGACCGGAAGCATTACCAGACTATTTTGGAACCCGCAAGAAAAAAGGAATAAGGGAAGGCCTAGACAGACGTGGAGAAGAGAGCTGGAGGCTGATATTAAAAGGATAGGTAAAGCATGGAAAGAATTGGATGGGATGGCAAGAGAGAGGAAGAGCTGGAAGAAGTTTGTTGAAGACATGTCCTCCGTTAGAAGTTGAAATGTGAAGAAGAAGAAGAAGAAGCACTATCACAACTATGTGTGCATTATGTAGCTTGCATTAAAAACTAAAAGAACTGTACATTTAAATGACACCATAGCACAATATTTGTTTATATTTCAATATTATTTGTTTTCAGTGATTCATCGTGCTTGCAGTGAAATGGCTGACATCATTTTTGTAATGGATTCATCTAGTTCTATCTCGGCTGATGAATACCAGAAACAGCTTTTATTTGTTAGCAATCTAACCCAGGAATTTGATATTGGCCCAGTAGATGCCCACTTTGCTGCAGTTGTTTTTAGCAATGACGTGTTTAAAGTTTTTGATCTTGGAGCATTCTCTAGTCACCTCAACCTTTATCATGTAAGAAACTGGTATTCACAAAATAGATGAGACAGATGCAGTAAAACTATTTGATTGGCAAAACACGTAATCACAAAGTACTGTCGTTTTACAAATTACAAAAACAATGACAAAATACACCAACGTTTCGACCAACAAGGCCTTTATCAAGCAAACAAACAACAGGAGTGACAAATTTTAAAAAACAAATGGACGACCAAAACAAACGTTTCTAATGAAAATCTGGAAATAAAAACGAAAATATGGGAATAAAAACGAATAACGAAATAAATGTAACACAAAAACACACATAAAAACTAGAAATAAAACGGAAGAGAAACAATGACAAATCTAGCAACTATATAAAAACTTGAATACAAGCAACATATACCCATATAAATTACAAGGCATGGGAAGAGAAAGTACTAAGAAGCATAGAAATGTAATACGTTGAGCCCACGTGGTCGCAAGGTACCATACACAGAAATCAACCGATTCTCCAGAGCAATTCGACTGTGATCATCCGAGGAACACGATCGGATGGCTGTGATATGGACATCGTGAGCTCCTAAATGGTCAGTATTATTGAAATGGGTGGCTACAGGGTCACAGAGCATTGGCGTATGTCGCGCAAGTGTTGGACGAATCGGTCACTGAGCCTCTTGCCTGTCTCGCCAATATAAGCCTTGTTAAACCGCTTACAGATAATGGCATAGATAAGATTACGGCACTCGCATGTGAAACCATTGTCAATAAGAAACGTGGCTAAAGGAAAAGATACAGTACGCGTCTGTATCACATAAGGACACGTATTGCAACGCCGACGGCCACACTGAACAGTGCCAAAATGAGTCTGGATATTGGACTTAAGGCGACTGTGTACCAACATATCCATAAGACTTCTGTCCCGTCTGTAGGCCACCAAAGGATAGTTGGGGAAGACAGAACGGGTCTCAAGATCTGACTAAAGGATAGACAGATGACGGAATAAAACATTTTTCACCAGTGAACTATAGGGGTGGAAAGTTAAGATAAGTTTTACTCTGTCAGAGTTAGTAGTCCTATGCTGGCTGGTGAGGGCCTGCTGGCGAGTGATTTTCTGAACTCGATGCATAGCACAGACAAGCACCCTCGTGTGCTTATGTGATACAAACGCGTACTGTATCTTTTCCTTTAGCCACGTTTCTTATTGACGATGGTTTCACATGCGAGTGCCGTAATCTTATCTATGCCATTATCTGTAAGCGGTGTAACAAGGCTTATATCGGCGAGACAGTCAAGAGGCTCAGTGACCGATTCGCCCAACACTTGCGCGACATACGCCAATGCTCTGTAATCCCTGTATCCACCTATTTCAATGATACTGGCCATTTAGGAGCTCACGATGTCCAGGTCACAGCCATCCGATCGTGTTTCTCGGATGATCACAGTCGATTTGCTCTGGAGAATCGGTTGATTTCTTTGTATAGCCACGTGGCTCAACGTACTACATTCCTATGCTTCTTAGTACTTTTCTTCCCATGCTTTGTAATCTATATGGGTATATGTTGCATGTATTCAAGTTATATATTTACTAGATTTTTCATTGTTTCTCTTCCGTTCTATATCTAGTTTTTATGTGTGTTTTTGTGTTACATTTATTTCGTTATTCGTTTTATTCCCAGATTTTCGTTTTTATTCCAGATTTTCATTAGAAACGTTTGTTTTTGGTCGTCCATCAGTTTTTAAATTTGTCACTCCTGTTGTTCGTTTGCTTGATAAAGGCCTTTTGGTCGAAACGTTGATGTATTTTGTCATTTTTTTGTAATTTGTAAAACTAAGAAACTGGTAGAGAAATGTAATTAGAATTAATAATTGCATCTACCTGCTGTAAGTACTACATAAAATCACACACTACATCATATCAAACACTACATCATATCAAACACAACATCATATCAAACACAACATCATATAAAACACAACATCATATCAAACACAACATCATATCAAACACTACATCATATCAAACACAACATCATATCAAACACAACATCATATCAAACACTACATCATATCAAACACTACATCATATCAAACACTACATCATATCAAACACTACATCAAATCAAACACTACATCATATCAAATACTACATCATATCAAACACAACATCATATCAAACACAACATCATATCAAACACTACATCATATCAAACACTACATCATATCAAACACTACATCATATCAAACACTACATCTTACATCATATCAAACACAACATCATATCAAACACTACATCATATCAAACACTACATCATATCAAACACTACACCAAATCAAACACTACATCATATCAAACACTACATCATAACAAACACTACATCATATCAAACACTACATCATATCAAACACTACATCATATCAAACACTACATCATAACAAACACTACATCATATCAAACACTACATCATATCAAACACTACATCATATCAAACACTACATCATATCAAACACTACATCATATCAAACACTACATCTTACATCATATCAAACACAACATCATATCAAACACTACATCATATCAAACACTACATCATATCAAACACAACATCATATCAAACACTACATCATATCAAACACTACATCATATCAAGCACTACATCATATCAAACACTACATCATATCAAACACTACATCATATCAAACACTACATCATATCAAACACTACACCAAATCAAACACTACATCATATCAAACACTACATCATATCAAATACTACATCATATCAAACACAACATCATATCAAACACAACATCATATCAAACACTACATCATATCAAACACCACATCTTATCAAACACTGCATCATATCAAACACTACATCATATCAAACACTACATCATATCAAGCACAACATCATTTCAAATACTACATCATATCAAACACTATATCATATCAAACACTACATCATATCAAACACAACATCATATCAAACACAACATTATATCAAACACAACATTATATCAAACACAACATTATATCAAACACAACATTATATCAAACACAACATTATATCAAACACAACATTATATCAAACACAACATCATATCAAATACTACATCATATCAAACACAACATTATATCAAACACTACATCTTATCAAAGGCTACATCTTATCAAACACTACATCATATCAAACACTACATCATATCAAACACTACATCATATCAAACACAACATCATATCAAATACTACATCATATCAAACACTACATCATATCAAACACTACATCATATCAAACACAACATCATATCAAATACTACATCATATCAAACACAACATCATATCAAACACTACATCTTACATCATATCAAACACAACATCATATCAAATACTACATCATATCAAACACAACATTATATCAAACACAACATTATATCAAACACAACATTATATCAAACACAACATTATATCAAACACAACATTATATCAAATACTACATCATATCAAACACAACATTATATCAAACACAACATTATATCAAACACAACATTATATCAAACACAACATTATATCAAACACAACATTATATCAAACACTACATCATATCAAACACAACATCATATCAAACACTACATCATATCAAATACTACATCATATCAAACACTACATCATATCAAACACTACATCATATCAATCACTACATCAATATTGGTGATAGGAAAGTAAGCCTTCATGAAAAATCAGTGAGGTCGCTCATATTAATGTCATGACTATGCCAAAATCATATCAGTCTACTGAAAAATAAGAGAAACATTGAAAAGTGTATTAAGAGAAACATTGAAAAGTGTATTAAGAGAAACATTGAAAAGTGTATTAAGAGAAACTTTGAAAAGTGTATTAAGAGAAACATTGAAAAGTGTATTAAGAGAAACATTGAAAAGTGTATTAAGAGAAACATTGAAAAGTGTATTAAGAGAAACATTGAAAAGTGTATTAAGAGAAACATTGAAAAGTGTATTAGTGAATATCGTTTAGATTGTCTAGTGCAACAAAACAGAATGAGAAAATGATGTATTTTAGACATAAAAAGACTAGAAAGGGTTTTATAAAACCATCATTGAAGAAGACATTGCCAGAAAGTTGAGAAGAGAAAGAGTTTCCAGAAGATGGGATTCATGATGTTAACTAATTATTTGAACATAACACCTGCAGAGGCAGAACATCTGGCCTAGGATAGGGACATTCCAAAGTACTGTTAGGATGGCTAATTATTTGAACATGACACCTGCAGAGGCAGAACATCTGGCCTAGGATAGGGACATTCCAAAGTACTGTTAGGATGGCTAATTATTTGAACATGACACCTGCAGAGACAGAACATCTGGCCTAGGATAGGGACATTCCAAAGTGCTGTTAGGATGGCTAATTATTTGAACATGACACCTGCAGAGACAGAACATCTGGCCTAGGATAGGGACATTCCAAAGTGCTGTTAGGATGGCTAATTATTTGAACATGACACCTGCAGAGACAGAACATCTGGCCTAGGATAGGGACATTCCAAAGTGCTGTTAGGATGGCAAACTTCTACTTAGACCTAGCTATATGATGATGATGAATGATGACTTGCAACCATGAAATCTACTGAATTTCTGAAGCTCATTCTAATTAACATAAATTTGTAGTTATAACAATTTATTGTTTGTTTCTATATCAGGGCTTGCTGAATTCACCACACTTAACTGGCTCTGCAGATATTGGCAAGGCTTTTAATTGGGTCACTGACACGGGGATGTTTGGTTCTGCCTATGGTGGACGAGACAATGCCTCTAAGACAATAGTTCTCTTTATTGATAATCCATCTGTTGATCCATCAGGGGGTGAGTCAGTTATATTATGATAAATGTTTTGTATTTTTCTCTCTCTCTCTCTTGGGATCCCCACCTAGACCGATGAACCAGATTTTATCATGAATGCTACCGTTGTTTTCAGGGACTCCGTCCCTCCGTACAGCTTCTCGCGAAACTCTGTGTTATCGGACCAGGTTTGTTTTCGTTAGCCTGCTATTTTTTGACAGTCTTACAGTATGTGCTCTGCCGTCATGTCCGCCTTTTCAGAGGTGCACATGCTAGCTGTGTAAATTTTAAATTTGTTAAACATGTGGGCTCGAAGCTTTATGTGGCCAGTACAGAGGTGGAATATAGTAACTTGTTCACTACGGGACAGAACATAATACCCATCACGTATGCTGTGTTGTGGGTGGTCTTTTGACCACTTTTCTTTATACTGCCAGCCGATGGTTGTTCTGGCTTCCTCATAGCTGATCTCGTGATCGGTATGCGGTAAACGTCCTCCTTCTTTGGCTAGCCTGTCGGCTTCCTCATAGCTGATCTCGTGATCGGTATGCGGTAAACGTCCTCCTTCTTTGGTTAGCCTGTCGGCTTCCTCATAGCTGATCTCGTGATCGGTATGCGGTAAACGTCCTCCTTCTTTGGTTAGCCTGTCGGCTTCCTCATAGCTGATCTCGTGATCGGTATGCGGTAAACGTCCTCCTTCTTTGGCTAGCCTGTCGGCTTCCTCATAGCTGATCTCGTGATCGGTATGCGGTAAACGTCCTCCTTCTTTGGCTAGCCTGTCGGCTTCCTCATAGCTGATCTCGTGATCGGTATGCGGTAAACGTCCTCCTTCTTTGGTTAGCCTGTCGGCTTCCTCATAGCTGATCTCGTGATCGGTATGCGGTAAACGTCCTCCTTCTTTGGCTAGCCTGTCGGCTTCCTCATAGCTGATCTCGTGATCGGTATGCGGTAAACGTCCTCCTTCTTTGGCTAGCCTGTCGGCTTCCTCATAGCTGATCTCGTGATCGGTATGCGGTAAACGTCCTCCTTCTTTGGTTAGCCTGTCGGCTTCCTCATAGCTGATCTCGTGATCGGTATGCGGTAAACGTCCTCCTTCTTTGGTTAGCCTGTCGGCTTCCTCATAGCTGATCTCGTGATCGGTATGCGGTAAACGTCCTCCTTCTTTGGTTAGCCTGTCGGCTTCCTCATAGCTGATCTCGTGATCGGTATGCGGTAAACGTCCTCCTTCTTTGGCTAGCCTGTCGGCTTCCTCATAGCTGATCTCGTGATCGGTATGCGGTAAACGTCCTCCTTCTTTGGCTAGCCTGTCGGCTTCCTCATAGCTGATCTCGTGATCGGTATGCGGTAAACGTCCTCCTTCTTTGGTTAGCCTGTCGGCTTCCTCATAGCTGATCTCGTGATCGGTATGCGGTAAACGTCCTCCTTTTGCTGCTTCGGCTTCTAAGCTGATCCGACGGCGTACGTCCCTTGGCTACCCTGATCGGCTTCAGCTGATCTCGGTATGCGGTAGAAACGTCCTCCTTCTTTGGCTAGCCTGTCGGCTTCCTCATAGCTGATCTCGTGATCGGTATGCGGTAAACGTCCTCCTTCTTTGGTTAGCCTGTCGGCTTCCTCATAGCTGATCTCGTGATCGGTATGCGGTAAACGTCCTCCTTCTTTGGTTAGCCTGTCGGCTTCCTCATTGCCGCTTATTTTGCAGTGTGATTGTATCCATTGAATGACTGTGTGTTTAAGTGAGTACACCGATTATCACTTTTAGCTCGTTGAGCTCTGTTTTTGCGGCGCTTTTTAGAGCCGTGATAACCGAGAGGGCATTGGTGAATATCACGGAATTTGTTGCGTGAGTCGCTTCTTCTCTCTAGGATAATTTCAGCGGCTGTTTTTATTGCCTCTGCCTCTGCTCGTCAGCTGATTGAAAACTTACCTGTGGCAATCGCCATGTGACACTATAAAGTTTATATTGTTTCTGATACCAGCATTGAATGATCTCCCATGTATTAACATCATGTTTATATTATTTCTGTTGCCAGCATTGAATGATCTCCAATGTGACACTATCATGTTTATATTATTTCTGTTGCCAGCATTGAATGATCTCCAATGTGACACTATCATGTTTATATTGTTTCTGTTGCCAGCATTGAATGATCTCTAATGTGATACTATCATGTTTATATTGTTTCTGTTGCCAGCATTGAATGATCTCCAATGTGACACTATCATGTTTATATTGTTTATGTTGCCAGCATTGAATGATTTCCCATGTGACACTATCATGTTTATATTATTTCTGGGCTGCACTAGAGATACCCCATTGTGAAGATGAGATATATGCTTGGCCTTCTGTCACTACGCTCCCGTCATGCAATCACCCAAACCAAGGCATATATGCGGGTTACTTCGGATAAGAGACATCCACTTCACAAGGACACTAATGATGTTAAGGGCACGAGAATCAAGCGTGGCATGTCGTGGATGGCGCAGGCTGAGAGAACAATTGGCCAGGTGACTACGGTTGCGACTCTACCAAAACGGGAAGAATGGATCCCAACAGATGGTAGCATGATGAACTATCTCAACGTTATCATTACTCTTGGAAGAGAATGTAGAGATTGGGGCAACATGAAGGCTGATCTCGCAGTTAAGCAGCTGATACAAGATAATGCAAGGGATGATGATGTTGTTGTATATACCGATGGGTCGGTTCAACGTGGTGAGAAGTCCGGCTGGGGTTTCTTGGCTAATGCGCATGGTAGGGTTGTTGCAGAGCGAAGTGGGGCATACATGACAACTACTTCTAGTATGAGGATGGAGGTGGAGGCCGTTACTGCTGCCCTCCATTGAATTTCTGGGACTTCATTTACTGGGGCCTTTGTTGTATCTGACTCTCAGTCGATGCTTCACAAGATCCAGAAGGGCAGGTTTCGGTATGAGTGGATGTCGTCTATAGAAGTTTCTAACCTCCAGCGGCTTACGTGGATATACTGTCCTGGGCATGCGGGTGTTTACGGTAATGAGAGGCGGACAGGCTTGCATCAACAGCATCGATTGTTGGGGAGTTGAAGATGGATAAGGGGATATTCTTCGGTCTCTTCGAGACTCTCTGTTGAATGAGGACACTAAAATCGATGTTGAATCGATCAAGCGATTTAAGCAGTTTGGAGTTACCCGTTGTTCAAGTCGAACTGGATGCCTGAGAGGCAGAGTGAGAGGTGTGTTTAATCAGCGAGCCACAGGAACCATCAGTATGCATACTCTTCGATATCTGTTGGGGAGACTGAGCACCTATGGGTCTGCCCGGAGTGCAATGACGTCAGTTTAGTAACCAATAACCAATAACCAATTATTTCTGATGCCAGCATTGAATGATCTCCAATGTGACACTATCATGTTTATATTGTTTCTGTTGCCAGCATTGAATGATCTCCCATGTGACACTATCATGTTTATATTGTTTCTGTTGCCAGCATTGAATGATCTCCAATGTGACACTATCATGTTTATATTGTTTCTGTTGCCAGCATTGAATGATCTCCCATGTATTAACATCATGTTTATATTATTTCTGTTGCCTGCATTGAATGATCTCCAATGTGATACTATCATGTTTATATTGTTTCTGTTGCCAGCATTGAATGATCTCTAATGTGACACTATCATGTTTATATTGTTTCTGTTGCCTGCATTGAATGATCTCCAATGTGACACTATCATGTTTATATTGTTTCTGTTGCCTGCATTGAATGATCTCCAATGTGATACTATCATGTTTATATTGTTTATGTTGCCAGCATTGAATGATCTCCAATGTATTAACATCATGTTTATATTGTTTCTGTTGCCAGCATTGAATGATCTCTAATGTGACACTATCATGTTTATATTGTTTCTGTTGCCAGCATTGAATGATCTCTAATGTGACACTATCATGTTTATATTGTTTCTGTTGCCTGCATTAAATGATCTCCCATGTATTAACATTATGTTTATATTGTTTCTGATGCCAGCATTGAATGATCTCCCATGTATTAACAATATGTTTATATTGTTTATGTTGCCTGCATTGAATGATCTCCCATGGATTAACATCATGTTTATATTGTTTCTGTTTCCAGCATTGAATGCTGCTGATCGTCTGAAGAAAGATGGAGTGCACATTACTACTGTTGGTGTTGACAACTATGACCTCTATGAGATTAGGCAATTAGCTAGTGACCCTTCAAGTGCCTTCAGAGCTACAGGCTATGATTCCTTACACTGGATACAAAGAAATTTAGTGGATGACATTTGTGATTGTAAATATGATATATGTTGTGTTTGTCGGTTTGCTTCATGTTTATTTCTTGCTATTGACATATATCTCAGGTTCATTATGTTATATGTGTCATTGGCCTCTTTGTCTCAGGAGACAATAGGTTTTGCGTTAAACAATGTTTCTTGTTGCTGTAATGTCCTATTCTGGTGTGGCAATCCATGCCACAGTTGCTGCAGGTAAAACTGGAAACTGGAGCTGATACACAGGGCGCTATCTTTTGCCTCAATATGTGATGATGTTTTTCTTCTTTTCGATTTGGGCCGCTCCTCACTGCCGCTCGCCATGCTTGACTGTCTTTGGTGAGCCGCCCCCAATGTTCTTTGTCTATGCCGCATGAAGTTAGATCACGCTTGCAGGTGTCAATGAAGTATAATAATGGGCGCCATGCTGTCTCGTACAAGTTGCGAGTTGACTATATGTTTGGACTATGCATATGTCAAACGCATTCAAAATATTGACATATAACATTAGTGAGAAATATGTTATTAGGAGCAAGATCTAAGTTAAATTGTTAGTATGACAGAAGAAAACATAAAGCAGAGAATGCTTTCACATTGCAACAACATTGATAGCTAATGGACTTTACAGACATGATTTATTGCATCAAACTAAATTGAGTATTGATTGAATAGAAAAGAAACATATTATAATATTAGATCTTCTTGTAAGAATGGTTTTCTGCCAAAATTAAATTTATAATTTTGTTATATTTCTTCCAGTTGCCAGTACAAGTCCTTGAGGACACTAAAATTTGATATACGCCATCTTGACAAGACAGTTTGCTTCAGTTTGTCGTATACATAAATAATGCTGGTAATACCACTACAAATAAAACGTTTTTGTGTGCTACAAAAATGAGAACATTGACTCACAAACGTTGTTTTTGTTTTTATCAAAAGTTTAGGAATGTTAGTTGGTGCTAAATGAAAGCTTCAAAGGGGGTCAAAGGCTCATGAGGTCATGGTGGTAACATGAGCCAGGGTTAGCGAGGGGCGCGCTAACCAAGACCCTGCCCCTAACCTCCACGCGGTGACCCTGGAAACAGACTCTGGTTCCGGTCTGGCTAAGAGGGGCAGGGATCGGGGTGAGAAAACTACTGGTAGTGGTAGCAGTGCAATTACGGAAATACGATAAAGATACATACAAACAAAATGCACAAATCTCCTGACCGATGTCCAACAAGATATTGCCCAAGTCCCTGAACGCAAAGAAACAGCAACGAAACGTCTCAGACATGGATGAGAGGTGCATCCAGTGACCAAACGTATGCCCACGTAGGGCGAAGCTCGAAGCCCTGAGGAGGGGCAAACATTGCCAGCCCGTCGGCAAGAATAAATAAGACAGGACCGTAACGAATAAAAGTCTACCCTCGTGTTGGTGCGAGAGAAGATTGCAGCTGACCCCGCATTGGTAGCCTGGTGCAGATACATGTACTGAGCAAGGTTTGCCGAGCGCAAAAGAACAAGTTGCGTTTAGTGCATAACGAAACTGCCCGCCCTGGGAAAACCGTGCAAGGTACTGTGCGATTAAAATTAACATCCCGGAAGAACTGAGGTTGGTGATGCCTAACGGAACTGCCAGCCTTGGGGCAACCGGGCAAGGTTCGATTCCAGTCGTAACTAACATCCCCGGAATAACTGGGGCGGGTGATGGCGGCGAGCGCAAAATCCTCAGTTACGCTGATAGTGCCGACTGAAACGACCCTCTACATTGTTTGTACTCGGCCCCATGCCAGTGCTTTCGAGGTTAATTGCAAATTGCCACGTACCAATACGCGTCTAGAAAAGGCTGAGAATGTTCCTTCCCGGATCAAACTCAAAAATGTACGGTAAAGCAAGGCCGACAATGTACGGATCAAACAGGAAGTTCGGGTCTGAACATTGGCGAAGGCCGATACTTTACACGGTGTCTTATACGAGTAAGACGCCGTCCGAGGATAAGCTTACAAGCCCCGAGAAATATTTCTCAGTCAGAACGGGCATAAACAGCGTAACTCACTGTCCCGGCGTAGATCACAAAGCCCAAAAATACGGCAAAGCTGATCGAACCCTAGGGAAAGCTCACCCTAGTAAATCAAAAGCTGGCTGAAAACGAACACCCCACCGAAGGATAAGCAACTGGGCTCCAATAGGTGCTGAAGGCTGGTGCACGTACATCACGTTCTGATGTTTGGCTGTTTATATATCACAATGAGAATGATTAAAACAGGCCTAGAACGATCGAAGAAGAAGAAGAAGAAAGCTTCAAAGAAAGTGGTGTGCAGAAGTAAATGTTTGAACTAAATGCTGCATTTCTTTCTGGCTTTTCTTTGTGGTTTTACCATTCGCTTCAAATTTTCTTCAAAAATATATAATCCTTCCACATACAATTGCTTTCTCATATCTTTTAAGTGTTATCAAGCACAAAGAAGGAGCTGGATTAGATATTAAAAACAAACTGAGTGAGACACAAAGTGCACTAATGACCCTTAAGATGGTCTGGAAGTCAGCACAATACAGAATCAGAAAGAAGAATTATATATACAGGAGCTGTGTGCTAGCAACTTTACTATACAGTTCAGAATGCTGGAGAATGATAGTACAACATATGTCAAAACTTTCCACCTTAAAAAAAACTTGTCTGCAAAAGATATTGCGTGTGTTCTAGCCAAATACTATCTCAACCAAGAACTGTTTGCACAATATGAACAAGAAAATATGAGCACCGTCATCCAAAATAGATGCTGGAGATGTATCGGACATGTGGTATTTTGTCACGAAAACTGCACTGAGATAGAAAGCAAAAGGTAAATCCAAACATGGAAGACCCTAAACGACTAGAAGAACAAGAACTGAAAGGAATGAAAAATAACTGTAACACAATACATAGAATGACAAAAATTAGAGAAGAATGGTGTGTATTTGTTGCTGCCCTACACGTCAGAGACATCACATGCAAGAGAGAGAGAGAAAACGAGAGAAAGAGAGAGAGATAATCGCTAGAGAGAAAAATACTTCCTAATATGTGAAAACTATTAACAGCTAAATAATACAAATAATTTTAAAACAAACAAAGTTTTGTGTATGTATATCTAAAATATATTTATATCGTGCTACAGCACTGATGTTATGTTATATTTAATATCTCTACTATAAAATGTTCTCTATCTATCTCTCTATTCTCTAATCCTGTTTTGCCTTTCAGCGTCAGTGTCATGGAGACACTTGGAGCGAGCCTCTCTATGCACATTGTCTTTCTCTTTTTCAATCCTCATTTGCCTCACAGCTTCAGGGTAAGAAGAGATTTCTAGCACGGGCTTTTGTGTGTGCTTCATAAATAGTGTCTTTTTTCATCTCTGTTATCTCTGAGGTTCACCTTTTGCGTGGCTGGCCTTTTGCTTTGTATTCACTGTATCGGAGTAACATTGCTCTCTGTGATGCACTGCATGTTGGTAATCTGCTTATGGTGGCCGAACCATTTAATTTGTTGCTTCTTGATCAAGTTCAGTACTGTTATTACATCATTAAAATGCACATCTCATTTGTTCATAATAGTAGTACTTGTCAAACATTACAGTTGTAAAGAGTGTTTATATATTTGCTGTGCAGTGTTACCCACACGATCTCTGGGTCTGGGTATACACGGATGGTCAGCAGAAAACACAGTGAAGAATGGAGGAGCAGGAGTGTACTAAAAGTACCCAAACAACGTTAGGGATACGATTAGAGCTCCTAAGGGGAAATTCTCTCATAACTATGATGCAGAAATTCGGCAATCAAAGGTGGCAACAAAGAAACTGTTGAACACCAGACCTGATCCACAACTTGTTGTATTTTTGG
Source organism: Arion vulgaris (assembly GCA_020796225.1). NCBI lineage: Eukaryota > Metazoa > Mollusca > Gastropoda > Stylommatophora > Arionidae > Arion > Arion vulgaris. The sequence goes on along the minus strand of CM036759.1, from coordinate 58,906,124 downwards.
CAGATGCAAAATCAGCACTCCAGTCCAGAAAATTGCCATGTCTACAGACCCTACTGTCTAAACTGTGCAAGCAGCGCAAGGTCGTCTCGCTGTGGAATTCCAGAAACTGAAACAGACCGACTGACAAAGGAAGGTGCTGCAGAAAAGCAACCGATGTACCAGTTACCTACCACCAAAAAAAGAATGATTAAATCAATCAGAAAGCTACAAATACCAACACAAGACGACTACTATTTGCACATTATGAGCAAATTAGAACAAATTGTCATTTTGCGCCTTACAATCGACTTCGCAGCCACATTTATACAAAATTCAAGATTGATAATTCATCCATGTGTACATGTGGACAAGCACATCAGACTGCAGAGCACATACTTCAAGATTTCCCTGAATATGATATACTGAAGCAAATTCACTGGCCTAATGAAACAACACTCGACATAAAACTACACGGACCTCCGTGTGAGCTACAGAAAACAGTGAAGTTTATACAAGAGACAACATTGAACGTATAGACAATATTTCAAGCGAACCAAAGGAAGGACTTGCAGTTCCATATTATATTTAGACTTTTAAAAGCTGATGTTGCTTTGACAATGTGTAGCAGAATTTATTTTTAACATTTCCTGTGCAATCAAAATTGCTAAATAATAGGTGAACTGCTCTGTTAATCATTTTAGATTTCAGGGTGATATCTGCATTACTTGATATGGGTGTCTTCGTTATATTTGTCTTTTCATAGCTTATCTGCAGTCCAACAGTTGATGCTATAGATGACAAGTTGTTTGTTTTTCTTTGCATATCTTGATTGTTTTTACTTAACAAGGCAATATCATCTGCAAAATCTAAATCTTCTAGTTGACTATTTTTTACCCAATTGATGCCAGTTTCAACCCTGCAACATTTTCACATCACCCAGTCAATGGCCACTGCATACAAAAGCGGAGATAGAATACAGCCTTGCTTTACTCCGGTTTCAACCATAAACCAGTCACTGTGTCCATCATCAGTGCGGATAGCACATTGTGAACCATAATAGAGGCTCTCGATGTTTATTATTTTATTTGGTACTCCATAGCATCTCAGAATATTCCACATGGAGATTCTGTGTAGACTATCAAAGGCCTTTTAAAATCGATGAAATTTAGTATGAGTGGTTATTGCTTCTCAATATGTTCCTCCAAGATTAGTCTTAGTGTAATGATTTAGTCTAAGCAGCTTCTCCCAGGTCTAAAACCAGCGTGTTATTCTCTCGGGATCGTTATCCACTGCTCATTGGATTCTATTGAGAATGATTTTGCGAAATGTCTTGGTAATTACTGATAATAGGGTGATCCCTCTCCAGTTGTTGCAATCTTTGAGATCACTATTTTGGGTATCTTAACGATTATTCCTTTTTCCATTGATCTGGGACAGTTTCTTCTTCCCATATTTTATTAAATAGTTCTTGCACCTGGCTAATGGTTGGACCATCTGCCAGCCACAGGATGGCCAGTCTATATGTCCTCATTTCCTGTGCTGTCTTTCCACTTTCGAAAATTATGCGTACATTCCAGTTGCCTGTCCTGGTGATCTTCCGGGTTAAAAGAAGGTGAATTAGTAGCCCGATTTCTTTTTGGATTTCATCGGGTTGCTTCATAAGTCCTTCCCTGTTTGGTCCTTCTTTTCATTCTCTGAGAAGGCGGGGGCGAACTGTGAGTTTTCTTGGATGAGGTTTCTTTATCTAGTGCTTTTTACTGGGTGGGATAGCAAGCCGCACGCCCCATCTACTTTTATTTTGTAGTTGGTACATTAACAAAAGGGATAAAAGGTGACAAGAGAGTTATACTAGGAACCCTTTCATACCTCGTGGTATATAGGTTAATACAGTGTTAGGCTTGTATTTTTCATTGACCGTCGCACACAATGGGTGATGTGGTCAGCATCACGCCGGGAAGAGAGTTATAATTTTTTTAAATATTTTGAAATATTGTTACTTTTAATTATTTTTTGCACATATGAAAAAGAGACAAAATTGAATATTTATTTCAAAGCACAAACAAAATTTCCCCCTTTTTGCCTTGCTAGTGCATAAGAAAAAAGAACACAAAGGCGATCAGTGAAAACAAACAATTATCTTTGTTTCATATTTTTGGAAATTTTTTTTATTTTTCACATAATCAAATATATGGTTACATGAGACATTAATGTGATTTTTCTAATTTGTTTTACTTGGTAGTACGTGAGCAAAGAAACACGAAGACAACCATAAAAACTAACTCTATCTCTTTGTATGTGCGTGTCCAAAATTAGTTAACAACTTACATGAAACATTCTCAACCGCATTGGGACACGTATGGTTTGGTAATTTATTACCAAACGATTTGGACAATGCTGAACACGTGCAGTCAATAAGAACAGTTTCAGCAGGCACTGAAACGCAAATTGTTTTTACTCTTCGCCTACATCATCTTTTCAAGCTCCTGATGTGCCTTTCCAGACACAAGAACGCAACGTTTATCTTTGTGCTTGCTTGTTCCATCTTCCAGGAAAGGCAGTTTTGTTAGGCTCTAGCACACAACTTTAAATGTTGTGCTCGGACAATTTCACCATTACCCTTACCTCATCTTGACCATAGTTAACTGCAGTCTTCCCATGCGTTGACATGACACAGACAGAATATCTCGGACTTTTCTCAAAGTCTTGAAAGGAGTGGGCAACGATTGACTTTGGGTGTCGTGAGATGACATTTAGGAAAACTCGTGCCATATCTTTGCGCCGCACTTAAATGTGTGGTTGTACACACGAATTAAATATTTAAATCTCACTGCTCAAACACATTCATATAACGTAAGTTAGTGGCAAAACATGGCATACTCTGATGACTGAAACATATGTGAAAAGTGACAGGATCTTAAAAGGATCAACCACATGGAAAAGTGCACATTTTGAAAAGCTAAACTATATAGAATTGACTGCTAGCGGCATTTAGGGGATACAGCCTATACAACTTCATGCAAACACAATCATGGATAAACAAATTAACAGAATGAGAAGTGCTAAGTAACAATGTTTTAAAAAGTTTTCTTCTGAAGATATTAGAGATTCTGAATGGTTGAGTCTTTGTATAGGAAAGAACACATGGCAATATATTAAAATAGATTGATCTGTTACAAAATTAACATGACTGAAATATTCATAGCTTTCATTTCTTCAATTAATGTTTTTATCATGACGTGATGTTGATTAATTGTTACAAAGTACCCACCCAAAAATCACCAGATAATAAGCAATTCACTGGATATAATATATTGACATTTATTTGGTTATTATCGTAGCACAATTGCCAGGTCTCAGCAAGTGTCTTTGAGAACGCAGTAACGTATCGTGACGACACAAGAGAAGATTGCAGTAAACTCCGTATCGGAAGCCAGGCACAGATACATTTGTTGGGTAAGGTTGGCAGAGCGCAAATCCTAAAGTTGTGTTCTAGTGACTAACGAAACTATCCTCCTTGGGACAACCGGGCAAGGTACTGTTGCAATAACAACTAACATCCCCAGAAGAACTGGGGTGGGTGACGCAAGCGAGTGCAAAACTTAAGTTGCCTTGATAGCACCTAATGAAACAACCCTCTGGATATTTGTGCGCAACCCCAGTCTAGTGTTTTCCAGGGCCAAAGAAAATGCAGAGTAGACACTGCAAATTGTCAAGTGCCGATACACGTCTCGAAAAGGCTGAGAATGTTCCTACTCAGGAATAAACTCACAGTGGCTAGAAAAGTAAGGCCGACAATGTGAAGGTTTGACAGGTCTTCCAAATCCACACATTGGGGAAGGCCGACACTTTTCACGTTTACTTACACGAGTAGGATGCCATCCCAGCCTCCCATCATACGAAAGGCCAATTAAACAGCCGAAAAACTGATCGAGCGCGTGACAAACGTATGTGTCCCTAATGGCTGAATATGTTCCTAATCCGGAACGACCTCATATAGTCAGAAAGGGCGCATTGTGTAGATATACTCTTAGGCGAAGATCATAAAACCCAAATATACGGTGAAAAATGATCGTTAAAGATCAATTAACACACCAAGCAACCGGCAAGTGACCGTTCCATGACCAGTACTAGAAGGGTTGTATATGTGGCTAAACCGGAACGACCTCACTCGGTTAGAAAATGTGCAAATAGTAAATGCTCTTTGGCATAGATCCAGGTCAAAATATATGGCATTAAAATGATCATTAAAGAGTGTTCATCCTACGATGCAAAAGGAACGCCGCACTCAGTCAGAAAAGGTTGCACAGTACAAAAGGCTCTTTGGCGTAGACCCAAGCCCAAATATACGGCGATAAACGGATCCTTAACCCTTTGAGCCCTGGCCAATTGTACCTTTAAAATCCCTTCCCGGAGCTCCTGAGCAAAAACAGCCCATATAAGAGTTATATTTAAATATGATAATTTAGCACACTTAAGTGCTATATAATTTGTTATTGACTAACCCCATCATCTCCGTTATTCTTGCTTATTATCTATTTGCAGAATGCTAAACTTTAACATTTATTTGATTTAATATGGGGGTACGGTCGCGAATACGCACGTATATGTAGATTTTTCTCCAGATTGAACACAAAGCTTCAATATCAATCTATTAAAACAATTTTTCGTCTTCTAAAATTATTACCTTTCTCACTTTATATATCGTTATCAGAATACTCACAATCTAAGCCTAATTCATCTTCAAATTCATTCACACGACGTATTAGTAGAGCTCACTTAGTAATGTCCATTTATTGTGCTTAGATAGCCTTTGTTTACATTCCTGTGCAAGGTTACGAAATGGTGACTTTTTGGTCGATTGTGATATATATCGCTTTAAATTCCGGCTGTTGTTAATGTAAAAACACACCGTACACTATTGCGTTTAAATATAATCAAATTGCATATGTAGCTCTAGAATTGTGTGCAGTATCACTCTGTTATATAATATAATTATGAAGTTATATCTGTATGAACTAGTCACATTGATCACATTCTAACTACTAACTAGCTGATGTTATGAATTATTTAATATATGTGTGACTGGGGTATCTAACATGGGGTAACAACATACACTGATGGGGTATGTTGTTAATCTTCATTCCAGTAGAAATATGATGCTACAAAAATATACGAAGTTTAGTTCTTTGACAAGGTAACACATTAACGTAGGACATTAACGATACTAAATAATATATATTTTTGTTATTTCATGGAGTTAAGGTGAAAATAATCGTAGTTCATGGTGTAAGCTAGAACTGAGAGTGAGATCTAAAATAAATTGAGAACTCTTAATTGAAGTTAATTGTAATGAGAGTTTGTGAATGAATGAGAAGTAAGATTGTCCATTGTTAAAATAGAAATGAAAACGTAATAACACTCTAGAACAAAATAATTCAAGAATATATTAATTTTAAAGAATTTATTTTTATTATAGTGTGGAGCACAATGCATGGTTGACAAATAATAGTTACTATGTCATCAGATGACGAAAAACCAATTTGAAAACTAAACTCACTATGTCTGGTCATTTATAATATAAGCTTAAAACTTTTAAAAAAGTACTATTAAATTGTATATATATTTAACATATCTCAACATACCAAAATGTTATATATATTTTATATATATATATATATGTATATATTAATATTTATACATGTTATATATAAATCACAATAACATAAATTTACACATCTATTTCCATAAATGCATAAGGATATAGTTTACTTCTTCATGAAATATGTAATGCTTAACATACTTAATTTATAATTTCACCATAATACTTTCATTTCTAAATATACTGCTAATGGTAGTTCAAACAAAAATACATATCTCCAAACATTGACAATACACATTTGTAATATAATTATACAATTTTACTAACCCACATTATTCAAGGTTAAGTAGCCTACAATTTTACTTCATAATTTACTCATGCACACTTGCTCATACATACTTACTGACATGTAGAATACTGACCTAAGACATCTCACAAACACACATTACACATATGTATATAACTGTTCTAAATTGTTATAAAGACAACTTGACAATACACATTACAGCAGGGAAAAATAAAATTGTACAGCCCACAAGTCTGCTGTTATTTAAACTTTATGTTTTTCACAGTGAACTTGTGTATTTACAGTTGGATAAGTTTGTAGCAGCTGTGTATTTATGATAAATTTTAAATTCCTTAGTTTTATTTCTTATACCCCAAGCTCTTTTCTCTATACCAGCTACCATTGAATGTACAACTTCTCCTCCTTGTTTTCTTAAAAAGCCCAATCCAAAACCATTAAGCATGATCCAGTTTGCACAGTGATGTTCTAGTATGTGCTATTTTGGAATTATTTTATCTGGAAAATACAGTCTGTATATTGTCATGTAATCCTGTATTGCTAATTGTATTTCTGGAACTGTGTCAGCATGGATTAATCTACTGTGTGAGATGTAATTGTGAACTTTTTCAAATGCTGTATTTAATGAATTAAAAATGTCTCTTGTGATAAATGCAATATTTATTATATCCTGATTATGTGTGTACAATTGTGTATGTGTTATGACATCTTCTGTGAGATCTTTATAGACTTTACATGTTAAGCATTTACGACAGTGGTTACCAACCAAATCTCAACTATGATATGCCTGTGGTGTGATTTTGTGTTTGTCTAATGTTTTATCTAACTGTGAACATATTGGACCAGACCTAACACACAGTGCTATAAACTCAAGTTCTGATAAGCTTGCTTGTGCTTTTTAAATCTTAATGATGCATTTTATTTTCTCCTCATCCCTTTCACAAACTAATAAATCTGCATATAACATGTTTTATTTCTAATTTGAACATTTCTGCCTGATGCTAATTATTACCATATTGTTTTAAATATTGTATGGTGTTTGAACTAGAGTGTTCCTTTTCTATGTTTTCCATGATGTACTGTCTAAATTGTCAGCTGCTTTTTCTAGTAATGTGTGGTGTTTATGAACAATACCAGCCCGTCTGCCCAGCGTGTTCGTAGCGCGTTGGACTATGGTGACTATCCCTCTGTGTGTGCGGGTTCAATTCCGCGGGATGGTAGAAAAGCCACAGATTCCCCAGATTTACGGTGTTCGTGGCACCAAACCGATGGGTTACGATGTGCATGGCACCGAGCCGAAGAGCTGAAAAGCTCAAGTGCTTCTGTGTCGGGAAAAAAAAATGAGCACTACCTAACAAAATGTGAAGGTAAGGAGGAGCAACTTTGTCAATATCAATATTTAAAATTGGAGCATGCAAGAAGTAATAAAAATTATTTGCTGTTACTATAAATTATATATAATTTTTCTGTTGATATGGGATGTAATTGAAGTCACATAACTTGACTGGCCAAACAGCATTTAGTTATCTTATCTTAACCACATTTGCCATAAAGCATTGTGGGGAGATTTAGTTCTATCTTGTGCCATGTGTGTTGCGCTTGACATTGTCAGTCCATGCTTAAGCAGGGACTCTGAGATGTTATCTATCCATCGTGTTCTTGGCCTGCCTGCCTCGTGCTCTGCACCCTGTGTGTCAATTATTGTAGGCAAGTGATGGTGGTAATCTCCGTAGTTCTTGTTTAATATCTATAGCAGGAATTTGTGCACATGTAAAGCCCCTACCGTTCTGCAAGTTCTGTTGTAGTATCATCTTTAAATGTCACTAATTTAGTATTAGTATTTAGCATTTAGTTAAGAGCAATTTATTTCAATCCTAATAATATGTTCAGTGTTCAGGGATTTTCGGACCTGCATTGCTTTTCCGTGCTTGCACTACTACCACTAACTGTGGCTCTCATTCGATCCCTGTTACCTCCCTTGGTCAGACCGGAACCAAAGTCTGTTTTCAGGGTCACCACGTGGAGGTTGGGGGACAGGGTTTTGATTAGTGCCTGCTCACTAATCCTGGCACACCCCCTCATGCACCTTTGACCCCGTTCGGGATATGCAACACTTACATTCAATCACGAAATACCGGGTTCTAAGGGTTAAAGAGAATTATACAGCTAAGGGAAATGTTTGACTGCCAGCAAGACAGACTTGAACATTTCCTAGACCGAAAACTTCGGTTTCGAAAGTGCTCGTCCTACACTAGTAGGGGCCTAACGGGGGATGCAACATTCTAACCGTTCTTGGCAAAGACTGTTTATCTAAGACAATAAGAATGATCAAAATGGTCATGAAGAATGAATGAAACAAACAAACAAAAACTTTAGACAGACCATTCAGTCTCAAAGGGTATGCATTCTGATTTCACAAGAGATCCTGATACAATCTTCAGAAATGGGATGCTATGCAACTAGCAACGAAATCAAAGACAACTTTGCAGAGAAATATTGAGGAAAGAATGATAACCAATGACAATCATGAGGTACTAATATGATGACAATCATGAGGTACTAATATGATGACAATCATGAGGTAATAATATGATGACAATCATGAGGTACTAATATGATGACAATATACAAATGATGAGGATGACATCATAAACTTGAGATATTTTATTGCCGATTTACAGTTTGTCACTAAACTTCTGCTTCTTCTTGTGTCCACCCGTTATAAATTCAGGCGTAGTCGGGGTGCCTGGTTTACGGCAACTTGTGTTATATCTTTTCTCCATCTAATATTTATTTGTATTCTACTTGTAACTATCATTTGTCTTTGAATCACCAGAAGAAATGTGTTGATGCAGTTACTCTGGGATTCTGCTTGTCTATATTGTGAACAAATCACATAGCTTTTGTGCTTCTGTTCACACAACCACTTTATATTATGGTGGCTCTCCCTCAATACCCACCTATTTTGCCAGACTACTGAGCCTGAATCTGCTTCCATGACAATCACATGGAGAAGGCTAGTGTATTTACCAGCTCCTTGAATCTGGCCCTTTGTTGTCGCTTTGTTTTATTGTGCCTGCGATCCCAGTAAACATTGATACTGACTGACTGACTTATAGAACACAAAAAGATAAGTTCTATAAAGATTAGGAAATATTCAGTTGACTTTTTAACATACTTATACCGTAACATTCTGGCTTTGCAACAACAAAAAAGCGTTGGAACAAAATAATCAGAGTCAAAGTTTTGGTCTGACTTATTACAATATAGAATGCATAAAATATGAATCAATAGGAAGACAATACATCTTCTAAACATTTATATTCATATATCATTTATCCTTTTTCAGATGATTAAAAACTGATCAAAATAATAATATATGCGATAACTTTCAACCTACACGAATTATCAGTTTTTACCATTTTCTCCAAATATATTAGATGGAGAGAAGTACGTTGCTTCTCCAAATATATTAGATGGAGAGAAGTACATTGCTTCTCCAAATATATTAGATGGAGAGAAGTACGTTGCTTCTCCAAATATATTAGATGGAGAGAAGTACATTGCTTCTCCAAATATATTAGATGGGGAGAAGTACATTGCTTCTCCAAATATATTAGATGGGGAGAAGTACATTGCTTCTCCAAATATATTAGATGGGGAGAAGTACATTGCTTCTCCAAATATATTAGATGGGGAGAGTACATTGCTTCTCCAAATATATTAGATGGGGAGAAGTACATTGCTTCTCCAAATATATTAGATGGAGAGAAGTACATTGCTTCTCCAAATATATTAGATGGAGAGAAGTACATTGCTTTCTTGCAGACCTAGAAGAGTCAACAACTCTATGCGTGTAGTGCTTAGTGTTGCAGAAACTCTTACTCAGGTAGAGTCAATTGGTGATCCCCGCAATGCGCCTTGATTTCTAGCGCGGTAAACGCTATAGAAACATCACACTGGACAATTTGCATGTGACTTTTGTCCAAAGGGCTACTTCTGGGATTGCTCTAGAACAACCATTTGTTGACCACTCAATGTGACCTTTGTGTGATTTACACCAGAGATAGTACTGAGCGACCACCTACACGGACAGCCGAAGGTTTTGCGTTTATTCGAGTTATCAATTTCTGCTGTTTATTGTGGCCTTTATTTGGTCTCCGCCAGGGAGCTTTTGCATGCTGTGGACATCATCCTACACATGTAGGGCAATTGAATCTGGGAAGTATCGATCTTTGCTGATGATTGGGTCTGTTCCAGGTGACAGTTCTTTGCATTTTTGGCCTTGCTTTTCTGGCTTAATGTGAGGTTATTCTGTATTAAGAATATCCACTTTCGGATGCGTGTCGGCCACAGGCAAATTTGCAGTTTTTACTCTGCATATTCCCTTTAGAAGGACAGGAAGCATTAGGCTGAGGCTGGACACAAGTAAACAAATCAAACACCACTTTTAATTTTGTGCTCACCAACATCACCCACACCAGTTCTTTCAGAGAGGGTAGTTTTTATCAGGCACAAAAAATACAACTTTAGATTTTGCGCTCAGCCAACATTTCTCACCCCGGTTGTCACAAGAATTGCAGTTTCATTTCGCAGAAGAGTTTCATTGCACAGAAGAGTTTCATTTCGCAGAAGAGTTTCATTGCACAGAAGAGTTTCATTGCACAGAAGAGTTTCATTGCACAGAATAGTTTCATTGCACAGAAGAGTTTCATTGCACAGAAGAGTTTCATTGCACAGAAGAACACAACTTTAGGTTTTGCGCTCGGTCAACTTTTCCCAGCACATTCAAATGCACTTGGCTTATGGTACAAAGTTTACTGCAGTCTTCCCTTGTGTCAGCATAACATGTTATATCAGCCTCAACGAATCTTCCTGAGAGTGGGCAACTATGGTGTTACCCTTGACTCTATGTGAAGCGAGTTTATGGGTACAGACCATTTGCACCATTTCATTACTCTGTTTCTTTGTTTTGTATTCATGCCCATTTTGCTATCACTAGACGTCGACCAGGAGACATGTAGGCTCATTCACTCTGAGATCCAGCAAGTCTGTATTGCGAGCAGATCTCACAGCAATCGTGACTGTACTCGCACTACTATATATACCATGGTAGCTCCCCTTCAATCCCTACCCGTGAGTAAGTATGTTTTCAGGGCCACTATTTGAGGTGGGGTAAGGACTTGATCAGTGCCAGCTCACTGAACTTGGTGCGCATTGTCCTGTTTATTAATTGCGCCTGTGGTCCCATGTTATATACATAATACACATAAATTGGACCAAGGTAATAGTTTTTATACTACATACATATGATACTACATTAAACTGGTGGAATACTAAACAGGTATGTATCTCCAGGTAAAAAAGACTTCAAATTCTAAATCTTTTTACACATCAACCCTGTTACCAGTAAATCTGTCCAGACAATCTACTTTGGTGCATTGGATGATTTAGCGTCCCTGTAGAACAAAGTTATGGGTGAATGAGTCAGCTTGGAAAAGAAGGAATGAGCTTTTTTAGACAATGGTGATTTCTCCTTGAGGACAGCTTCCTCTTTCATACCATCATTAGACGGAAGTAAATCTGGACTAGCATGAATATTTGAGGTATCTGCTTTGGCAGAGTTGCTTCTATATCCGTGATGTGGATAACTCATTTGAGGAGTTTCATCTTTACTGACATGAGAGTTTAATGGCTGAACTAGTGGCAGACTCTTAGATGTACAGGAAGTAATCCTGAAACTTCTTGAGGCATTGGTCTTCAGTACAACATTAGATTCTGTTTCAGTTGGAGATTTTGTTTTTCTATAATCTACATGAATAGAGGCATGCCTGGCAGATGTATTCATACAATTTTCATCAATGTGTGAATGGGACACAGATCTTGTTGTGTGCTGTGATAAATGTGCCATCTTTTGAAGAAATGCATTCGATATTAGAGAGTTAGAATCTGCGCTGTATCGTGGGTACAAGGGTGGGTGCATTTTTTTATCCTGGACAGTGTACTTAATTCCATCGCTGTGTCTGCTCCTTCGTGAATAATTTTTATGGCAATACTCAGCAGCATCTGTACTGTGGGAACTCTCTGCACACTTGTTTGGGCTCTTACAACATTTGCTGTCTTTTTCAGAGCCTCTTTTAACATTTTTGTTACCAACATCTTTTCTACCTTTGTCAAGTTTATCAAGCGATGAAACTTTCAAAGCAGACTTCATACCATTTGGTGTGCTGCTTCTAACATGGTCTGAATGTACACGAATCCCACTGTCAGAACTGGCTTTAGATGCAGTATAGTTCATGTATGGGCGTATGGAGAAAAAGTCACTGGGTGAGCTTGGTCTCAAGCAACTATATTTCTCCTCAAAGAGAGAATCATTACCTGATTGATTATGTGAGTTAGATTCCAAAAACTGAAAATCGTTTCTAGTTTTGCATTCATTTCTGCTCATCATATGTGTCTGAGATTCATGATTGTAGTTTTCAGTTCCTGAACATGGTGAGATATTTAAACTGCTACTAGTAACTTCATGTTCTGAAGTAGAATGATGCAGTGTACTGGAACTTTTCAATTGAAAAGAAGGCCGATACCCACTGTTTGATTTCAAGCTTCTAATATGCTGCTTTGAACTGTGATATTGTGGCACATCTGACAGCAGCAGATCAGTAACTGCTATGAGATTTGTGGGTTTGTAGCTGCTACTTTCATCAGAAAATTTATCATTATCAAATATTGATGTTGTATGTAGCTTAGAACAATTCACATCTGAATTGGAAGCATTCCTACCCTTTTCCAAATATGTGTTTGTTTGGTAAAGTTTTTGACTGCTTTCAGTTTTTTGTGAATCTGCATGAACTGAATGAGGCAGTGCTCCATAATCTGAACACTGATTCTGCAAATCATATATTTTTGCAGCTGGACTGGTAAAGCTGCTATTTGATTGATGTACCTCAGGATTACTATTACCAGCAAACATTTTCTTATGACAGTTGACCAATAAGTCACTATAGAATGGTCTGTAAATTGAGAACTGAGAAACAGGTTGAATACTGCAAGCAGCCAGAGGTGGATTTTCATAACTCAAATTTTGAGTTGTGCTGGACTGAAGTGATAATTTAGGATCAGAATGTCTATTCATTTTAGTCTCTGAAAAACTATTTTTACATGCGAGATTATTTTCTGTCTGCTGTTTTTTTCTGTCTGACTGTTCAGACTGTTGATCAGATGTTCTTTGCATTTTATCATAACTTAAGCATGAGTCCCTTGGCAATTGTTTAAAATTTTCTGCTATCACACTTGAAGCTGATAGTGCTTTCAGAGATTTCGGATTTTCTAACTTTTTCACACTCTGACAAGGAGTTGTCTCATCATCATAATATAACCTGTATCTGTGATTAAACAAGTCTTTATCTTCTATTGGTAAATTATTAACAGTCATTTCATTTTGTGTTTCTCCTATAATAAATGACTGACTGCAATCTTTGCTGGGAAATACTTTAGATAGTACAGTACTCCTTGACCTGGGTAACTGTTGTTCTGATGCTTTGTTCTCTTCCATTACATCTGATCTGGTTTCAGATGACACTGCTTGAGGTAATGCACTTGAACAGTAATCCGCACTTGTAGTGACAACTAACTTTGCAGCTGCCAGTGACATGTCACTTTGGGAAACTGTAACTGACATTTTATCATCATAACTATTTAACAACGAAATGTTCAAGACTGTTGAGCTGCATCTGCCCATACTATTGTAGACTTCTGAACCAGCTGAAGACAATATTTTCCTTTCCCCAACATATGTATCTGCAGCTGAAGACAATATTTTCCTTTCCCCAACATATGTATCTGCAGCTGAAACAAGATCTACCCCTTTTGATGTTTCTATCAAAACATTTTGCCTTTCTATTTTGTCCGAACAAGTAGCATCTTTAGAAATCTTGGTAACATCTGGCATGTTGTGTGCCATTAATTTTGAGGACTGATGCATCTGATATTCCAAAGGAGTGTTTTGTTTTTGAATTGGGAATGAAGTACAATGTTGGCATCTTTCTCCTAGTTGCTCTTTCTGTTGTTCCAGACCAGTTAATGGGTGTGAACTGTTCATTTGAATAAACTTGTCATTTCTACATGCCAAATCTGAGTCTCTGCAGATCTTGATGCTTTCTGTTAAACTGGTACTACCAGGCTCAACATCCAAAGGAAATTGCATACTTTTCTCTGTAACAAGTGACTTCTTTTCTTCCTTCAGTTCCTTTAACAGATCATTTGATGAAAAATGACCAACTAGACTAGGTGTACTAATTTGAGACTTGCCTTGTAAATATTCAGCTGTTGAATGTTTGTCTGATCCAGTTCCACAACCTTTCAAGCTAGACAGACCTAACTTTTGTTCACAAATGGCTCCCTCACATCCAAAGACTACATTCTCCTTCTGTCTCATTTCACATTTTTGACAATGTTGACAGAGGTCATGGTTACTAAAATGTGACTTTTTGTTTTCATGAGATTCTCCCTGATTTTGATTGCAATATTTTTCGGTCCTAACTTTGCTTTTGGAAATGATGGCAGGTTCCTTTACACCTTTGCTAATTGTGTGGAGTATTTTGTTTTTACCAACATTTATATGTGAGTCTATGAGTCCTGTAAGCTCTTTATCAACAGTTTCACCCTGACAGTGCTTGGACATTGATTCTGTATTGGAAATTAGTGTTGATTTATTGCGTACGTTGACTCCAGTGTTCTCTGCTTCACATGTGAAGTCACTCTCATGTCTTTGTTGAAACATAGTTTCACAAATTTGTCCTTGATAGTAATAGTTACCAGTCAAATATAATTTGTTGTTATTAACTTGTCTTGCTTTTCTTGTAGAAGCAATACTCATATCCAGTGTGTTAGTAAACTGTGTATCATTACTGTCAATGACTATGCCATGCCTTTTGTTGCGTGTTTTCAAGCATTCAAGAACATTCTGTTGCTGAAACTGATCTAGTTCTGATAGATTACCTTCTTTATGTTCTCCATCATTTTGGAGCTTGTGTTTTGTGTCTAAATGAAAATTCTTAGAAAGCTTTGCTAAACTAGAGCAGCTAGTGCCTAATTGGCCTTTCTTGGTATCAAATTCAGATTTCTTTAATGTTTTTTGTGGAGCACATGATATTCTAACCAAATGATTTCTAATTTTACTTTTTCTAAAATACTGTAAATTTTGTGGCCAAGCTGAACTTGTGTCTTCTGCAGTTGCTGTTCCCATCTCTTTCACAACTTTCCTTTCCACGTCTGCCAATATTACCTGTCCTCTGTGAATGTGCCATTAAAAAAACCAATTATGACTTGATGTGTATTCACATTACACAGTTGATATCAAAACATTCTGTCAGCAAAATGAATTATATTTTCTGTACTTCAGATTCAAATCATCAAAGAAGCATTCAAGAATCAAAATGGTTTTTTTACATGCCATTCATCTAAATTAAGTAATTGCATATATTGATATCAATATGGAAGTATTTCACATGAGATCATGCAATAACATTTTGTCAGAAAGCTATACTAACATGCAAATAGTAAGTGCAATGTAATTCAGATTAGAAGTGGACTTATCAAACCCATCAAAGTAATGACAACCATGATGTTATAAATAAATTATGAATACAGCATATGAATGATTTTGTCTTTGTCAAGTGTTGAATGTATTAAGAATGATATTCTAAGCAGTTAGTTACCTAGTCCAATACACACAGGCAATTAAACATCGGATTCACTCAGTGTGTCTGTGAGGAAGAGTTAGAAAAATGGCAGGATCAAAATGCAGGCATGTGTTGTCAGCTGGAAACAGATTAGTGTGATGTGATCAAACAACTTCAGATAGTAGGTAAACATAACACAAAACTAGTGTGCATAAAAACAAAGTCCAAGCAGTTTATTGACAGTACATTTTGCTTGAGTTGATATTCTAAACACTATTAGTGTTATTACATGCCAATTCAGCAAAACATATTACACAAATTAAATTCAAATCTGCTTTTATATAAGAAATACTTGGAAACTGAACTGAAAGAAATAAGCTACCATGTACGCCATCTTCCTTGTAAACTATTACACTTTACTACTAAATGAAACTATGTGCAACTTCATATACTGTTGTGACTGGATATTTCATGCAAATATTAGTTGTCAAAACCAGGATGAAATCTAAAATTGACACATTCTATTGATGTTCAATTCAGTATTGAATGATATACAATTTGATAATACAAAAAAAGTTGTATTTGTCTTCTTCTTCTTTGAACGGTCCATATCAAGCACTTGTCAACCATTATGTGTGATTTGTATATGTGATCTGATCTTAAGAAAGATTGTACGTTGTGCAGTTATGCGCCTACAAGTAGGCCAGCACATCCGATTTCTGCACTGCTTTTTATTTACTAGGGTAGCATCCATAGGGCCTACATCAGTTGCCTCTTATGACATGCATTGTAGGTTGCAGTGGTACTATTCTTTGCTTTCCTTGTGAGCCACGGCACCACACGGCCGTGTATCTTCTGAAACTGTTAATATCAGTTATCTGTGGCACAAATCAGCACATTACAAATTAGTACAGGACAATTTTTTTATCTCTACCGTTCTTCAACTTACAGAATTATAAAACAATCACATTTCTGCCTTGGGTAAAATAAGTTTATATACAAAGAGGCAACTAAGACTAGTGCTATCTTTAAGCTAATTACAGTGCAGACCTAGGAGAGGTAGAGGAAATAGAGTGTTAGTGTGTTCAGAGAATTAAAAACTAGAATAATAAGTGGAAATGTAAAAATTACACAGTTCATTGTTTTCAACACTAATAGTACCATTAATATTAGATGATTGCTAAAGTGATGTCTTTTTAAAGATCAAAATTGCTTGTCGCCGGTACGAAACGTCACTTGAAAGATATGTAATATTTCGTTGCTTTCCCATTGCTTTCCGTTCCTATCTGACTTTTATATTAACTGGAAACTACTAGAAAGAGAAATGTAAGCAATAACAAATACATATCATCATGACTTATGCTAGAATTAGAAGTGAAACAGAGTTTACCATTCATTATAGGATACCATGTGACCGAAAAAAATAGATATTATTATGTTATGTTATGTTATGTTATGCGATCGACGTCACGGCACATTGGGCATTCCCATGCATGCTCTGTCCTTTGCTGCAGCAGCCATCCCAAAGTCCATTTGCTCACCGTACCCATGAGAAGTTGATTACTATATCTTCTCTCTCTACCACGAAGACGACACTGTCTGGCATGTCCACACTTAACACCTAATTCTCGAACTCGTTCCAGTGTCTGAGACGTGCCCATATCACATAATTGAGAGCGTACCGCATTATTATGATTGGTCATGATGTTAGTTTTAAAACAGTTAATGAACAATGCATCCAATCACAACTTTATTAATGTTTATGTATTCATAAATGGATTGCCAATATTAAGAGATCAGTCAGACTTCTTTATTCAACCTATTATTTATCAAGACCCTTTGTAAGTTGGATTTTTGTTCTCTCAAGTTCAATATTTAATGAATGCTAATATGTTTCCTGTATAATTAACACTTCACTATATTTGCTAATACAGTAAATATTTTGTGAAACTACATCCATTTGTATTCTTCTTCTTTGCGTTCGTTCTTTACAACCAATTTTAATCACTCTTTGTGATTTGTTTGATCTTTGCCAAGAACATGTATAAGTTGCACATTCGTTTGGTAGGCCCCTAAATGCATAGACTTATACACGTTTAGGACACGTGCATCCGATTTCAGCTAAACCTCCTTAGTCGCGTCTTACGACATGCGTGGCAGGTAACAGTGGTTCTATTCTTTACACCCCACATTTGGGCCCCGGTAACCACTCGGGCGCCATTTGTCTTCAATGTTATATATATTAAGTCATATTGTAAATCATATTTAGAAACAATAATTTAGTTTTGCTAAAGTACACTTGCAATTTTTGGGGAACTAACAAAATAATCCGCCCAGAGGCTAAAAAAACTCCGTAGCGAGCCAGTTAATACTCAACACTAACGGGGCCACATGCACATTAATTAAACAGAAGTGACAATGCCACGCAGGGTCAGTGAGCTGGCACTGACCACGACTCTATTCCACTTCTACATGAACACCTACATGATGGCCCTGGAAACAAACACTGTCTCTGTAGTCTGGCTAAGTTGGTTGGGATCAGCGCAAGATCACTGACCCTGGTACTTCATTGTCAATTTGGTTTATATTATCTATGGCCCCATCATATTCATGTTTTGTCCTTTATTTTTATTTCTTATCAAAAATATGTTTATGAAATTTGGGAATTAACTGGGTGGATGCAAAGTACCTAGCCTAGACTAAGATATAAAATAGTCTATCACTGACCTTGCATGCAATTGAGGTAACAACCAGTTACAGCTTTTAGCCTAACATAGCATATGTTAAACAGGTACTATTGCACCTGCTGTGTTCTCATATTCTTGACATTTTAAACATATTTTAAGCATTAGGTTTAGCTTATATTTCTGTGAAACAAAATACTTATGACAGATGTTTTGAAATAACCAATATAATTTCTTCTTTCTTCTGCGTTCTCACTAGATTGCGATTTCGGATCCACTAATAAAGGCAGCCGTCTGCCTCAGATTATCAGCCACGCCATACAGTTTGTCTTGGACGCTGGTGTAAGTGGGCCACCACTTTCTTCTCAGTCTGCATACTGGGGGCAGTTCTGTAGGATATAATTCCTATGATTTCTGCTTCCCGTTTGTGCTGACCTCTTCCCGCAGTAAGTTTTGGCCACCCTCGTAATGGTAGGTCTGACATTTTCACTGTGTGGCTAAATCCCCGAGGCAGATTGGCGACCGTAGAATCCGTTATCTCATTCTTCATTGTGAGTGGTCGTTGTACCATGTTATGCGCCTTACGGAATGGTGCATCCGTTTTCTGCAAGCATTTGTTTCGGGTTAGCATTCCCTAGCAATATAATAAATCTGTTCACTTCAATAGTCTGATTGTATCAAATATATTTCAATAGTCTGATTGTATCAAATATATTTCAAAGAAGTTCTTAGTAAAAGTAATATCTGTACAAATTTGAACTTTTTTTTTTTAAACCTTTCATTTTACACATTTTTATTTACACATTTTCATTTACACATTTAAATTTACACATTTCCCTTTGCACATTTCCATTTAAACATTCAATTTACACATTTAAATTTTTACATTTCAGTTTGTACACTTCCATTTACACATTCCACTTACACATTTCAATTTTCACATTTCACTTTGTACACTTCCATTTACACAGTCCACACATTCCACTTACACATTTCAATTTACACATTCCATTTACACATTTTAATTTGCCCATTTTCATTTACACATTTCAGTTTACATATTTCCATTTACTCATTTCGATTTACAGAGATCCCAGTCTGTCAAACAAGGCAAAAGCTAGTATAAAACAAATGTAAAAAGCAGAAAATAAACATTTGAAATCATACAGCATGCACAGTTTGTCATTTCAATTATTTCTTAGCTGCTGTAATTTAACATTAAATTATAATTGTGCACATGCCACACATAAAATAAAAAATAACATGAGCTCAAACACACTTCTCCTATAAAGCAACAGAAAAATTGTGTACATGCATATCCCCAACCTCCCAGCTTTTTGTTTTCGTATTGATGTGAAAGGTCAGCAGTATGTGATATCACAATAGAATAAATATTTCGAAACCAGTAATCGTAATTTTTGTGATTTCAACCAAGGAGCATAAAATAATTGTACGGAAATGGTACAAGTCATATGTAAAAATAACGCAGAACCTAAAGTTGTGTTCTTGTACTTAAAGTAACTGTCCTCCCTGGGACAAATGGGGTCAGTTATGTTGGACAAGTGTAAAATGTAAAGTTGTATTCTTACACATGATAAAAACTTGCCTAACTGAAAGCACTGGTGATGTTGGAGAGCACAAAATCAATAGTTGTATTCTTACACATGATAAAAACTTGCCTAACTGAAAGCACTGGTGATGTTGGAGAGCACAAAATCAATAGTTGTATTCTTACACATGATAAAAACTTGCCTAACTGAAAGCACTGGTGATGTTGGAGAGCACAAAATCAATAGTTGTATTCTAGCACCTAATGAAACTGCAATTCTTGTTTACTTGTGTTCAGCCTCAGCCTAATGTTTCCCATCCTTCCAAAGGAAAAATACAGAGTAAAAACTGCAAAATGACTGGAGCTGACAAATGTCCCAGAGTGGTTTAGAATGTTCCTAATCTGAAATAATCTGACCATAAGCTGGAAAAGTAAGACTGAAAATAAGTAAGATTGTCACCTCGGACAAACCCAAACAATGGCAAAGGTTGACACTTTTTGGTTGCGATTGTCAGATGCACAGGAGGACATCCACAGCATGTGAACACTCCCTGTCACAGATCAAATAAAAGTGACAATAAACTGCCCAAAATTGATTGCTCAAGTGAACGCAAATCTGTTCTTTGTATGTGGTTGCTCAGTACTCTCTGGCGTAAATCACACAAAGGTCACATAGAGTGGTGAACAAGTGGATGTTCTAGAGCAATACTGGAAGTAACTCTCTGGGTTATAATCACATATGGATTGCAAAGTGTGTTCAAACAAGTGTTGTATCTTCTTCTTTTCTTCTTGCGTTCGTTCTTCGCGACCAATTTAATCATTCTGATTGTGATATATAATTGATCTTTTCTAGACCGTAGTTTACGTTGTGCAATTATGTGCCTATGGTGACTATTCCCACCCACTCAATTGTAACCAGCTATTTATTTACTAGGGTAGCTAGCCCTAGGACGATTCAGGCTTGGATCTACGCCTTTACGATCATCTTTTTGCGGAAGCTTTTATATGATCTGAGCCATAGTGTTTGGATGTCATCTTTCTGTGTTGGATGATCGACGTCCAAAAAAGTATTGCCCTTTGCCATTGTTTAAGTTTGTACCAGTCAAACCTTTGCATTATCTGCATTACTTTTCTATCCATGGGGAGTTTGTTCCTGAGTAGGAATATTCTCAGCAGTTTCGGGATGGGGGTGGGGGTCGCGTCGGCACTTGGCAATTTGCAAGGTTTTGCTCTGCATTTGCCTGTCCCCAAGAAACACTGGTCTGGGACTGCGCACAGATATTCTAGAGGGTCGTTTCAAATGACGCTAGCAACGCAACTGAGAATTTGCGCTCGCCAACATCACCCACTACAGTTCTTCCGAGGATGTTAGTTGTTAATGCAACAGTATCCTCCCCGGTTGTCCCAGGGAGGGCAGTTTCGTTAGGCACTAAAACGCAACTTTAGGATTTGCATTCGGCCAACTTTACCCAATAGATTTTTCTGCGCTTGGCCTCTTGTACAGAGTTTACCGCAATCTTCCCATGTGTCGTCACAATTCGTTACAGTGTTTTGACCTGTCTTTGGGCTCACCTGTGCAATCATTCATATGCGTGTTCGCTCCACTGTGGTGCATGCCACACCGTGTTTATCAGGTTTCTTAACGTGCTTACATTTATCGTGCCTCAAGATTGCCATTACCCTCAGCTTGACCCGGGCTCAGGGCTCCGAGTTTCGCCTCATGTGGGCCCATGTTTCTACTCCGGATGCATCTCTCATCCCTTCAATTTCAGTGCGGTCATTCACTCCGGGGTAGTTAACATCTGTTCACAGACGACTCATACACTGCTGTTTCTTACTTTTCGGCAACTTGGGCAAATTTTACCGGACATCGGCCAGGAGATGCGTGCATTTTGTTCATAGAATTTGGAACTGCATTTTTTTCCATGCTTGCACTACTACCACTACCTGTAGCTCTCCCTCGATCCCTGCTCCCTTAGCCAGACCGAAACCAAAGTCTTTTACAAGGGTGACCACGAGGAGGTGGAGCAGGATCTTGATTAGTGCCAGATCACTAATCCTGGCGTGACGTTGTCCACGTGCGCCTTTGACCCCAGTGGTGTAATTACAGCACCTATTGCGCTATAACAAAGGGAATACTGCAGTGATCACCAATGGATCCTTCCTGAGTAGGATTTTCACCAACCCAAGGCATAGCACTACATGACTTAAGTTGTTGGAATATTCTGTGTCTGCAAAAAGCTGGTTACTCTCCCCTGCTCTTATATAGATACAAAAATTAAAAACTCATATAATTCCTTGGGGTTCAGAAAAAAAATGGAATTCCCTTACAAGACATGCTAGCATAGTTCTATATAACAATATGCAAAAAATAATGCATAAAACGTTTTCCATACAGTGATTCATAAGACGACAGTACATATTTCTCGATAATAAAAGAACAAATTTAAAGCAAAATTTTAAAAAAAAACAGTGACCAAGCAAAACTGAAAATAAATATCAATTAAATCTAACCAAAATTGCTAAAGGTTACATTATACCTATCAAAATGGCAGCCTGGCAGCAAGGTAGAAAAGCACAAAACAATTCACACACAAAAAGACAGGGTTAGTAACACAATTATGGAAGGCCATTCTTAAAAGTCACCAATATGTTTAACTCTGGTGTGATAACTTCAAATTCACCGATATGTTCAACTCTAGTGTGATAACAAGAGTATCAAGAATAGTCTTGTAAACGTTTTCTAACAAAGATAAATAGAGCACTAGCTTTAGTGAAAAATAAAGTATGGGAACATCCTGCACACTCTAAGTAAACTTAGCTATAATATCAATCATTATCATTGGCTTTGTTGAATCAGGATACAACAGGTTTTGCACCACGCCGATTGTTCTGTGCTGAATCACATTATCTGTTGTGGATGTAGTGTCCTATTCTTCTTTTTCTTCTTCTGCATTCTCACTAGACTGGGATTTCGGATTCTCTAATAAAGGAGCCATCTGCTTCAGCTTATCAGCCCCGCAGTTTGTCTTGGACGCTGGAGTAAGTGGGCCACCTCGTTCTTCTCAAGTCTACATACTGAGGGTAGTTCTGTAGGATATAATTCCTATGATATTTGCTTCCCCGTTTGTGCCGACCTCTTCCCGAGGTAAGTTTTGGCCACCCTCGTGATGGTAGGTCTGACATTCTTACTGTGTGGCTAAATCTCTGAGGCAGATTGGCGACCATAGAATCCGTGATCCCATTCCTCATTGTGAGAGGTCGTTGCACCATGTTATGCTCCTTACGGCCTGGTGCATTCGTTTTCTTCAAGCATTTGTTTCGGGTTAGCATGCATGTGTCCTATTCTGGAAGTGAAATACTTGCCAAAGTAGCTATAGGTTAAACTGGAGACTGGAGCTGATGCAGAGGATGCTCTCTTCCTTCTCTTTTGTCTCCATATGTGATGGTGTTTCTCTTTTTTTTTCTTTTTTTTTTGAGTCATCCCTCCCTGCCGCACGTTATGCCTGTCTGTCTTTGGCCAACCGCTACCAATTTTCTTTGTTTCAGCTTCAGTTTGGAATATTTTCATTAAATAGATGAGAATGCAGTAAAACTATTTGATTGGCAAAACACGTAATCTCAAAGTACTGTAGTTTTACAAATTACAAAAACAATGACAAAATACAGCAACGTTTCGACCAACAAAGCCTTTATCAAGCAAACGAACAACAGGAGTGACAAATTTAAAAAACAAATGGACGACCAAATACAAACGTTTCTAATGAAAATCTAGGAATAAAAACGAATAACAAAATAAATGTAACACAAAAACACACATAAAAACTAGAAATAGAACGGAAGAGAAACAATGAAAAATCTAGTAAACTTGGATACATGCAACATATACCCATATAGATTACAAAGCATGGGAAGAGAAAGTACTAAGAAGCATAGGAATGTAATACGTTGAGCCCACGTGGCGCAAGGTACCATACAAAGAAATCAACCGATTCTCCAGAGCAAATCGACTGCGATCATCCGAGGAACATGATCGGATGGCTGTGACCTGGACATCGTGAGCTCCTAAATGGCCAGTATCATTGAAATGGGTTGCTACTGGGGTCACATAGCATTGGCGTATGTCGCGCAAGTGTTGGGCGAATCGGTCACTAAGCCTCTTGCCTGTCTCGCCGATATAAGCCTTGTTACACCGCTTACAGATAATAGCATAGATAAGATTACGGGACTCGCATGTGAAACCATCGTCAATAAGAAACGTGGCTAAAGGAAAAGATACAGTACGCGTCTGTATCACATAAGCACACGTGTTGCAACGCCGACGGCCACACTGGACAGTGCCAAAATGAGTCTGGATATTGGACTTAAGGCGACTGTGTACCAACATATCCTTAAGACTTCTGTCCCGTCTGTAAGCCACCAAAGGATAGTTGGGGAAGACAGAACGGGTCTCAGGATCTGACTTAAGGATAGACAGATGACGGAATAAAACATTTTTCACCAGTGAACTTTGGGGGTGGAAAGTTAAGATAAGTTTTACTCTTTGTCAGAGTTAGTAGTCCTATGCTGGAAGGTGAGGGCCTGTTGGCGAATGATTTTCTGAACTCGATGCATAGTCGAGACAAGCACCCTATCCGGGTATAGGCACCTGCGAAAGAAATCAAGCATCTCGCGAGCTCTCTCAAGAAAATCATCGTCCTCGCTACAAAGGCGACGAAGGTGCAGGAGCTGCAACAATGGCAAAGAGTCACGACAAGCCCGGGGATGGGAAGAAGTATAAAGGAGAAAACTATGTACATCAGTAGGCTTGTTGTAGTGATAGTGGATAGGCGTATGATGATAGTAATTTCAAGAAAGTTGACACAAGTAGTGGAGATGTGAGAAGTAAAACGAATAGAAGAGTTGAAAACATTATTGAAATTAATGAAGCGTGACAAATCGGTTTCAGTCATATCAGTAATGCCAATACAGTCATCAATGTATCTGTGATAGACAGACGGAAGGGGGCTATCATATGTAGTCCATACTAGGTGTTCAAGATAACCCATGAATAGACAAGGAAGGTCGTATTTTAGTACTCATGGAAACCCACTGGTCTGCACAAAGAATTGGTCATTAAACTAAAAGGAGTTAAGAGTGAGAACTAGTTCCGCAAGACGAAGGAGAGCAGAAGTTGACACAAGTGGATTAGTTCTCCTATTGAGAAAGAACTGCAGAGCTTTAAGGCCGTCAGGATGAGGTATAGAAGTGTACAATGAGCACACATCAAGGAGGAAGAGACGTTAGGTTCTCTCGGGTAGCAACTCAATGGAAGAAAAGACAGGCAAAGCGTAGTTCGTATATTTTAAAAATGACGGGAGTGTGGTGACTATGGGATTAAAGATACTATCAAGGAATTCGGAGATGTGTTCCGTAGGGCAAGAGCAAGCAGAAACGATAGGCCTACCTCTTTGTATGGTACCTTTCGATCATGTAGGCTCAACGTATTACATTCCTATGCTTCTTAGTACTTTCTCTTCCCATGCCTTGTAATCTATATGGGTATATGTTGCATGTATTCAAGTTTACTAGATTTTTCATTGTTTCTCTTCCGTTCTATTTCTAGTTTTTATGTGTTTTTGTGTTACATTTATTTTGTTATTCGTTTTTATTCCCATATTTTCATTAGAAACGTTTGTATTTGGTCATCCATTTGTTTTTTTAATTTGTCACTCCTGTTGTTCGTTTGCTTGATAAAGGCCTTGTTGGTCGAAACGTTGCTGTATTTTGTCATTGTTTTTCTAATTTGTAAAACTACAGTACTTTGAGATTACGTGTTTTGCCAATATTTTCATTGCACTCCGAACATGTCCATAGGTGCTCTGATCTCCTTCGTAATATATCAAACAGCACCCAGCGACTGACCGTACCAGTTCGATTTTTATTGATGAGCCTACTCACGTACCTGTTATGCTGTTCTTTTCTTGCTACCCCAATCTTAAAACCCAGCTCCTGCAATCCTAGTAGTTGATGTGGATTGGTTTAAATGAAAACCTTCTTTGCGGCCATACTCTATGACTGTCATTTTCCTGGTCTATGCTACATGGTGGGCATATGTAGCTTAATTGAGTGAGCTCGGTCACAACCCAAGTGTACCCGGTTCAAACTCAACGGCGGGCAGTTTGGAAGAAAATTTATTCATGTGGATTTTTAAGAACAGTAAAAATAGACCTCATCATTCAGATAGCAATGGCAAATCACTGAACGTGTAAGTGGTGCCTATAAAAACAATAGCTCATTTACTGTGGTTAATGGCAACATCCTGTAAAGGATATGCCACAAGTTTTCATTTTCTACAATCTTCTGTCAAACTGAGATAAATTGTATGCAACTAAAAATATCACATACAAACAGCAGACGCTGCTAAAAGTTCGGTCTGTTATTCATTGATAAGAAAATGTAACAACATTCACAGACTTTTGAAAATGAACAAGACAGCTGGAACATGAACAATACACCTGGAAATTTAATGTGAGAGAGTTCAAGATGAGCACAATATGTTCTCAGGAAACATGTCAACATTATTATGACATGTATTATACTGAAACCCCACAAATAAAGCAGATAAATACCAGATCAAACAAGCATAGAGAGGAGTTCAGTGCGATCTGAGCCTCATGGGCAGAACTCAAGAAGTGGTCCACAAAATAAATTACTACTGAACAACAGACAGATCTGTTTCACAGCTAGCAACAACAGACAGATATGCTTCACAGCTAGTAGCAACAGACAGATATGTTTCACAGCTAGCAACAACAACAAAATTAAGTAAAGTTAATAAAAATAATGTTCAAGGAAAATGGCAAATAACAACCAGAAGAGTGTCATGCAAATCCAGAATAATGGTTTTAGATGTTCAGTGCATTGTATAATTGTGCTTGTTTTTGTAAATAAAAAACTAATAACATGATGCAAAGCCTACAAGACACAAGTGCATAGTTTACACTATTGTATATATATATATGTGTGTGTGTGTCAGGAATAAATTATTATATGCTGAAAGACAATACAATTTGCATTGTTAAAACTATGAGAAAATAATGAATATCTATTAAAACACAACGGAAGCAGAATTAGTCAGAAGACATAGCAATAATATATGTTTTAACAAGTTAATAAATAGTGACAAATGAAGAATTTAATCTTAAATGTTTGTGTTACATCCTCCAGTATTTAGGATGTAAAAATCAGGATATATTATTGTAAATATATGTTGAACTTCGTTAGAAACTAATGGTGAAAGATAAAGCAAATACATAATATGACAGTTTTACTAAGTATAGCAGCACACAAAGCTTGTGATCACTTTGTTGGTGTACTTATTAGTCCTGACACTTTTCAAGCTTTCTTTATTTTTCATAATTTATTATTGACATTTATTATATATGCTAAATTAGCAAGTAAAGTAATGAGGCGCCAGGGTCAGTGAGCTGGTACTGACAAAGACTCTACCCCACCTCCCTGTGGTAGCCCAGGAAGCAGACTGTGGCTCTGTAGTCCGGCAAAGTGAGTGGGGATCAAGAGAGAGCTACTATGTGGTAAGGTAGTAGTGTGGGTGCAATCATGAATGCTATGTAATCTGTTCGCAACATAGCAGACAAGCAGAATCCAAGAGTGGATGCGTTCAAATGTGTCTCCTGGCCAACAGCTGTGCGCAAAAACAGATAGTTACGTTCTTGAGTCTGGAAAATCTGCTTTCCATGGGTGAATTGGTGGCTTGTGATGTAGGCATGTAGGCCTGTGTTCTTGTACCTTATGCAACTGCCCGCCCTGTTTGCATGTGTTCAGCCTTAACCCAATGTTTCTGCTTCTTATGAAGGAAAAATACAAAGTAGAAACTACAAACTGTTTGATGGCGATAAAAATGACATGGTTGAGAATGTTTCTAACATGGAACAACCTCCCTGTAGTCAGATAAGTGGTTGGGATGCCAATAGCAAAGTTAAATCTTGACCATACAGATGTGCCTTCTCTGACCACAGAGGTCATTGCAGTTTAGATCCTTACGTGGGGTCAAATGCAGAAGGAAACAACGGCGTGCCAGATTAGTGAGCTGGCACTAATCCCTGCCCTCACCTCAATGTGGTGACCCTGGTAACAGACGGTAGTTCCGGTATGGTTAAGACGGCAGGTGTCGTGGGAGAGCTACTCTGGTGCAAGTAGAGATGCAAAGGTAGTCACGTTAGATGGGATCCGCTTGCAACACAGACGAGCGAACTCCAAGAGTGACGATTAATGCTAGTCTCTCCCGGCCGATGGGAAAAGCTGAGTAAACGTTGAACCGCGCGGGGATTTCGGAGCCCGCGCATGCTCTCACTTGAGCCGATGAGTATGCTTGGAGTCCAGTTGAGCTGCACGAGGACCCACGTAGGGCGAAACTCGGACCCCTATCTCACGGATAGGGGAGGGGGGGGCGCGATTTAAAGCCATCGAAGAGATGTTGACCCACGATGAGCAAAATTCGGAGCCCGAGCATGCTCTCTCTTGAGCCCTTTCTCTTGAGCCGATGTGTATGCTGGGAGTCGGGTTGAACTGCCCGTGGGCCCACATAGGCCGTTCAAAGAGACGTCGACTCGCACGGGGCGTAATTCGGAGCCCGCGCATGCTCTCTCTTGAGCCCTCTCTCATGAGCCGATGAGTAAGCCGGGAGTCAAGCTGAGTTGCAAGTGGGTCCACACGGACAACCTAGGCAAATGTGAGTACGGTGGGAATTGATGGAAATGGTGAGGTAGGCACCATGGCAGAGCGTGCACGCATGCGAGCGATGCACGGATGAGCGTTCATGGGGCGAAATCCGTGACCCCATCACAAGGGTGGGGGACCGGGTTGGATCACAGGCGGGGACAGCTCAGGCAAATGTAAGCACGGTGGGAATTGACGGAAATGGTGAGATAGGCACCAGGGCAGAGTTTGCACGCATGCTAGTGATGCACATGTGGGCCCCCAGGCGGCCAGAAAATCGAGGCACGACATGGACGTCAGGCGCGGCAAGCACGTCAGGTACGGCAGCGGCAAGCATGGCAGCGGCAAGCATGGCAGGCACGGCAGTCACGAGGGTGTGCGTTCCACCCAAATGTGTAGAACAACTGGAAAGCCCAGCAGAGGTAAAGCCAGTGTCCGTTTCCGCTTGCAGGGATCTACTGCTGCCTTGTAGTTTGATTAGGGACAATCAAAGGCTAGCGGAGCAAACCATACACAAAAAGGACGGGAGGCATACCAAGGTGTCCACAAAACCACCGGTTCGCTTGGCAGATAAGCCCGGGAGGACAGGCCGTCTAAGGGTCGCTGCCCTAAAAGAAAATAGCAACCTGCTGCCTTGTGGGTTTTGGCTGGGGACAGCAAAAGGCTAACGGAGAGCGAACTCAGTAAACGCTGGTTGAAATCGAACACACCACCGAAGGATAAGCACCTGAGCTCCAATAGGTAATGATGGCTGTGCTCGTACATCCGTTCTTGATGCTTATATATCACAATAGAATGATAAAAGCGGCCTAAGAACGATCACGAGAGAGATCCTTAAGTAATGATCAGGAATCAGGGATCCTATGCTTACCAAGAATTTGTTGGGGAAGGCCTCAGACCCCCCTCACTGACCCTGGCGCAGCCCTGTCACTTAATTTTATTGTGACTGTGGCTGGCAAAGAAATAATAAAGTAAATTAGATCTATATACAATGACTATTGTAGTTATTACCCAAACATATCAAATGAGAGATATGGTTTGAATGGAAGGAAATATAATCAAATAGATGAATAGGCAGGACAAAAGTAAACATTCAATTAAGAAAAACATGAACAGATGGAAGAGAAATTGTCTGTAGTCAGAGTGTATCATCAAGGCATGAGACAAGAAAGATTTGCCTTAGTTCTAATAAGGCAAAATGACGATTTAATAGAAGCAGTTTTATTTAGTTCACTTACTTTTTCTTTGAAAATAGGTTCCTGATGGATGATTTGAAGTGAATTTTCTTTCTGGCATTTACAGGATCATGAATGGCCTTTGGTAGTACATCTGAAAAGTTCAACTTTCCTCCATCCTTATTTTTTCTCCTTAAGTCACCCTTCTTTACTGGCTTGTCTTTATCTGGAGCAGGGTCATCTAACCCAATAGGTGGTAATTCAAAGCTGTCTGGGTAAGAGATTATTTCTTTATAGTTGTCAGTATCTCCAGAAACACCTGTGTTTGCAGTTGCTTTACTACTTTCAACTGTATCATTGACATGATTGCTGATGGAGTTTGTGTCCAGTGGATTTGTTTTGCAATACAATTGGTGGTTATCTAGAGGTGAAGATGCTATTCTACTAAGCTGAAATGTGTCATGGGATGTGTCAGGGAAGAAGCTATGGTAAGTAGCATTACTTGAGGACGAGATAGACCTATCTAGTCTGTTTCGCTGGGAAGATGTTAGACTGGTGACTTCTGGTGATACTTCACCATCATCTTTACTTTCAGAATTAGATGAAAGGAGAGGCTGTAAATATCTTTTTGGAAGATAACCAGACTCTATGTTTGTTACACCATGACTGCCAGTAAAGGCCAAAGCTTTATTTGTGTAAGAACTTCCAGTTTTAATATTACGAGACAGGAGGTAAGCTTTAGCTCTACCGACTTCCAATTTCATGATGGGAGAAGAGCTGCCACTGGTATCAGAGTTTGACAGTGACAGATTCTTCTTTCTCACAGGGGATAGCCAGTTATCACTGTGAATTTCACTACTGTCATTCATTAAAAAATTGTTGTCCTCGTCCACTTTGTTCACACTAGAAGACCTTGCTGATTCAGACATCTGGAATTGTCTGTTACTTTCTGAAATCTGCCTTATCTCATTAACATACTCACTTTGATTGTTTATATTATTTGGAAAGTTTGAGATAGTTGTATTTATTTTGCTTCTAGAAGACACATTTCCATCTCTCTCTTGAGAACATACTTTGACAACTCCTTCTTTACTGAGATTGGTTTTATTTGTCAATAAAGCACTGTTTTGTGAATTATCAACTTGTTCAGACTGCATGGTGCTGACTCTCTTACTGTTATTGTCATTGCTGAAAGCCATGTACTGTTCCCTGATACTTTCATTGACAGGAATGGGTAGAACTTCTGATGATCCAGAAGACTGTTCTACAAATATTGATATGGGTTTTGCTTCAGACTTATCATTACTGGTTTGTTTAATTAGTAAGCGCTCATTAACTTTTGCAGTTCCTTTCTGAGCATCATACAGTTTTCTTGCCAGACTTGCTGTAACGTCAGCTGAGCTGAACTCGGGTGAGTGACTATAGTTATGACCTTGCATTAAGACTTGATGATTAAGTTCTCCAATATGACCTTGGTAAAAATCTAGATCAAGATCATGACTATTATTCGAGCCCTGACCACTGCTGTATGGATGAGACCCATTAGTGCCTAGGGAATGTGTATCACTAGCCCTTGTGTCATCTTCCTCATGCTCATCATCCCCATCTAGAACATCTGATGTGTTGTAAAGCGATGGTCGCTGTGGCCGTAAGTCACGAGCAGATAAGGGCAACCTCTGGTGTTCAACTCGAAAAGGCAAGGCTGACAAGGTGGTCGTCTCTGCCCAGAAATTAGCGGAGACAGGTCTGTCAAAATTAAAAGATAAGCAGTCTAGTGTTGAATATTTAAAACAAATCTCAGCTAATGCCAAAATATTACTTCATGCAACACAATTAAAAACTGTACATATTACTTTCAGTGGACAACAAAAAACAATGAACAAATACAACTGCATCATGTAAACTTACCCAGAAATGTCTACAATTTAAAGTAAAATATAGATATAATCAGTTTGCCAAGATTAATTAATAACCTCAATAATAAAACTGACAAATGAAAGAAAAATTATCATAGGATACACAGTATATACGACAGGTGAAACAAGAGATAAGGAGCAGAAGGTGGCGATGGATAGGACACACACTGAGGAACCCCCTAACAGCATCACTAGACAGGCTCTCTGATGGTATCTCCCCCCTCCCCAGGGAAATAGAGGTAGGGAAGCGAAGGAACAACTGGAGACGGGAGCTGGAGACGGAATGCAAGAAAATGAGGAGAGAGTGGAGAGATCTGGAAAAGATGGCCTTGGATAGTCGGGCTTGGAAGGCCCTGGTTGCGGACCTATGCTTCCCTAGGGGCCAAGGGTGAAGACACAGTATATTATGTGACACAAATAAGTTTTACAATTTTATTTGTCTGAGTGAATTAAAATTTAAGAATTAAAATTGTTGATTATTTCAATCACAAAAATGCAAATGTTACATTGTACACACTAAGCAAACTATACAATCTAGATAAAACCTTAGCAAGACAGTAGTAACAATGTTTGACCATCACAAACAAAGCAAATAATCTCAACTATGTCTACATGTACTGCTATCCTTGACCAAGCTTACATAGGATGATGGGGCCGCCGGAGATGCTTCCTGCTAATGATGGTAGGTCTATAATTGAGATCAGTAACATGCGAATCAAGAATGGAGTGGCTTCGTTGCTGATGTTCTTGATACTGAAGCTTTCTGGACTGTACAGGAAGGTCTTTGTAGTTACTTTGGTGCTGATATTGCTGGTGGTGGTGATGGGAATGACTGAGGAAGTCAATGGCTGAGGATGGACGAACGTGTGGTGAGAGGCTGCGATGGAGGTGGCCTTTTGTGGTTGAAGTATAGTCAACTGGAGATTGATTTCTTCTCTTTACCTGTGGTCAAAATATCAGTTAGTTTATTTTGTTTATACACATAAACAATTTAAAGTCATAAAAATAATTAACAAATGAACTAAAATATTGAATGTAAGCTGGCATTGAAATATCATTAGAGATTTTATTCTTCTCTTCTTCTTCTTTGCACTCATTTTTATCAACCAATTTAATAAATCTATTGGATTTGTTTGATTTGAGCAGAGAATGGAAAAACGTTTGTCTCGGTTCATAGGCTCCTATACATGTAGGACAGGCACATCCAACTATTTTGGCAAAAGAAGGTTTGTCTGAGCTAGAATTCCTTACATTTACAGTCTCTTTTTGCATTGGATGTTCAATCCTCATCATCAAATAGTTTGTCCTGAACAGAACTTTACCATCACAACGGTCCTTTGAAATTTCTCTCTCTCATAGGCCAGATGTCCTGTCTCTGCAGCCGTCATGTTCAACCCATTAGTTGCATCCTGAATCCATCTTCTCTGTGGTCTTCCTCATCTTCTCTTTGCGGTATGCCTTCTTCCATGATGGTCTTCTCAGCCCTTCATGTCTTTTTATATGTCCAAAATACCTCATTTTCTCTTTCTTATTTCTAGCATCAGCCAGTTTTCTTTGATTTTGAGTTCTTTCTGGATAGATCTATTTGTTCTCTTCTCTGTCCATGATATATGAAGGACTCGTCTGTAACACTTATATTCAAAAGCAGGTTTATGTTTTCCACTGCCTTATTAAATGTCCATGCTTCACACCCATACGTTGCCACTGGGAATATGCATGCTCTTAGTATTCTGATCTTTGTTTTAATACTCTTTCAATACTATGTTCAATACTCTTTATTAATCAATTTTAAGCCATTCAAGGCATGATCTATATGATTTACTCCCAAGAGTATGTTCATGCTTTGCCATTTTTCAGAATCTGTGAGGCTGTTCCAGACTAGGAACATTCTCAACCACTCTCTGACACGTATCATTTTGTCACAACCATGCAATGTAGAGGTTTTATTCTGTATTTTCTTTTCAAAAGAAACATAAACAGTAGACTGAAACTGAACACACATGAATAGAGAGTGCAGTTTCATTAGCCGTAGGAGGAGCAGCAGGCGTAACAATATAAAGGGAAAAGACTGCACCTGTGTCAGTGAGCTGGCACTGATAAAGACCCTACTCCAACTGCACATGGTGGCCTTGGAAACATACTACCGAACTGTAGTCTGGCTAAGCAGGTAGGGATTGAAAAAGAGCTACCCTGATATAAGTAGGAGTGTAAGTGCAGTAACAAATGCTATGAGATCAGTTGGCAGTATAGGCAAGGAGAATTTCAGATTGGATGTGCCTGCATGTGTCTGGGATTCTGCATGTCTGTATTGGAACAGATCTGGCAGCATTAGTGAGTACGCCTGCACTACTACCTTACGGCATGGTAGCTCTCCCTTGATTCCCACCCACTTTGTCAGACTGTTTGTTTCCAGGGCCACCATGTGGAGGTGGAGTAGGGTTTTAGTCAATGCCAGCTCAATTACCCTGGTGCAGCCTTGTCACTTAATTTGTATGTGCCTGCGGCCCCGTTCAGTCAGGCTACATATACAAGCTTCATAGAGGAAGGCTATTATCCAGTTATCCTTATTATACATGTTTTCTTATAGAAACAAAATTTCATTTTTAAAAACAAGATTTACAACCTTGAACTTGTGATACTGTCGTCCTCTTGCAGCCTCATCACCACTATCAACACCTCCAGTAGGTATAGTTGACCGACTGCGGGGAATATGTGCAAATATGTGAGGATCTGAGCTATAGCTGCTCAGGTTGTTGTACACAGTTAGATCTGGCTGGCTCAGAGCACTGAAGCGCCCAGCAGATGCCCTCATATGACGCTGTCTTATGATATCATCACTTCTATGGTGGTGCACACTGTAGCGAGGGTTATCCAACCACTCAGAAGGCACATGACTCAAAGAAAAAAAATATTAAGTTAATTTTACAATTATCTCTGCATTAAAAAATTGTTAATTAGTTTATGCTTGGCTTAACTATTGACAAGAATTACATCATGAACTTCTTGGAGTGAGAGAGTGGACAGACTTGCGATAACAGCATCAATTGTCTGGGAGTTTAGGATGGATAAAAGGGCTGTTCTTGGCAACCTCCTGTTGGATGAGAACACTAAATTTGATGTTGAATCTTTCCAGCAATTTAAGAAGTTTTCTATTTCGACTTCTTCTTATGTTCACTCGCTATGAATTCAGGCATGGTCAGGACGCCTTGTATGGTGCTTCTGACTGACTTTTACATGCAGACCTGCTTTCCTTATTATCAGTGTCTCTTGCCATACAGACATGCCTTCTCCAACTTCAGAGATATTTGTAATTTAGATTCTCAAGTAATGATCAGGGAATCTATAGTCTAACTATTTGTTGTGAGCTTACCAATAATTTTTGGTCCATGCCTTGGACATCCAGAATTTCTATGGCAAGTCTTCTTCTTGAGATTGCTATTTTAATGGTTATATCAAAAGCGCATTCTTTTGATGAAGTTGACTGTTGCCTGGAGCTCATCTCTGGTGTCATGTAGTTTTGAATGTAGTGTTGTGTTGTAGTGCCAGCATCCCTTTCTAGGGAGGATGTACAGAGCAGTCCTGAAGGACATGTTCTGTGGTTTGATCAGAGATGCCCCAGGGACACAGAGAGAATGGAGACAATTGTAGCCTGTGAAAGTATTTATTCAGTCTGTTATGCCCTGTCCTGAGATAATAGATGATGGTCTATCTTGTCTGTCCAGTTTGTGTGATAGCCGTCACTGGATAGTTTAGGTTCTTTTATAATGTCTAGAACAGCTTTTTTTCAAAAGTGTGGGATTTTGTTTTCTACCTGTTCACATTCTCCTCTATTCTATGAGAGTTAATCTGCCTTGTCATTACCTGGGTCTCCACAGTGTGATAGTACCCACTGGAGTGTAACTCTCTTTTTGTAGACACTTTGCTGAGCTCACTTCTCAGGGATGGAAGTTTACTCTGTAAGGCATACAAAATGAATAGTGCATCTGTAGAGTTGGTGATGTTTATTATGATTGCAGTCTGTAGTAGTGCTTGCACCTCTGCTGTGTAGTTTGAACAGAATTTGCCCCGTCGCTCAGAAACAGTGAACAAAGTGCTGTAATGACAGTATAAATAATTATTTTTAATTCTTCCATTTGTTCAGCACTAATTTGAAAAAAACCTCCATACAAATACAAGTTTCTTCGTATTCAGGGAAAAGTAGAAATAGAAAATTGCTTGCATCTGACAACAAACACCATTTCTGGATACAATCATTACAAAATACATTAAGGCTTACCTTCTTTTAATTTGACAGAAATTGTTGACTGGCATAACATTGTCATCTTCTGTTGAGTTAGAATGTACCCCACTATCTCTGGCACTCAGCATCTGCCTACTGTTACTGCCTGACCTGCAGGCAGATGGATTGTAAAACTGATATCTTAAACTTTCAAACACTATATTAGTTTTAGAAATTTTGTATTTTGCTATTACTTTGTGTAACATTTTAAGCTTATGCTGTAATTTTAATACCACTTTTCAAGATTATTTTACAGGGTACAGTTGATATTGGAAGGAGACGAGAAAACAGAGAGAATCCTGGAGTGACAATATCAAGAGCTGGACAGGACACAACTTCAAACTTTGAAAAGTTGACAGAGAACTATGGTGGACTGTTTGTTCAGTCTCCATTATGACACACCTACAGGTTATGGATCTTATTACGAGTATAATTTTAATTATTCGATATACATTTATATATGTTCAAATATTGTTTGTGTTATCTTTGCATTCTCAGAATGTTTTCCTTCATAATTGACTATTCCAAACCTTGTTGTCTTTTTTATGTGTATAAAATATTCAATTTTTCTTATCGACCAATCTTTACAAATCATGTTCTTCTTGGATTTGTTTTTTCCTTGCTTTTGTAATTTTGAGAACTATTCTATAATATTTATATTTGAAAGCACTTACACCTTTTTTCTGCTGATTTGTGAAACATTCGTCTCATACATATATATTGCCAAAGAGATTATGCATTCTGTTAGTAGGCCTTCTCTGATACGTGTTGCACTTTCTGTTCCCCTCCATAAAGATACAAGTTGCTTAAGTTTTTTTTTGTATGGTTGCGTGTCTTGTGATTTATTTCATCAACTCTCAATTGTTTATTATCTTTGAACCAAAGATATAAAAAACTGTTTGATGGCTAACAGACTCCAGTTAGCATGTAACGAATACAACATGAGAATGAACATTGACAAAACAGAAGTAATGACATTCGCCAGAGAGGAAAGCACTACCAATATCTCCATCGACAATCGCACACTACATCAAGTAAAAGACTTCACATACCTGGGGAGCATTTTTTGAGCAAATGGAAGAATAACTAATGAAATTCAACACAGATGCAACAAAGCAAATCAAATGATAGGGCAAATGGCGCCAATTTTAAGATGCAAAACACGTCACCATGAACACA
This sequence comes from Arion vulgaris, assembly GCA_020796225.1. Taxonomy (NCBI): domain Eukaryota; kingdom Metazoa; phylum Mollusca; class Gastropoda; order Stylommatophora; family Arionidae; genus Arion; species Arion vulgaris. Next base: position 58,869,056 of record CM036759.1, on the reverse strand, counting down.
AAAGAGCAATGTTCAACACAATCTTTCTCCCACATTATGTTACCAGTGCCAAACCTGGATACTGACAACAAATGAAAGAAGAAAACTAGTCACAACAGAGCTGAAGTGTTTAAGCAGAATGCTGGGTGTAACAAGAAGAGACCGGTTGAGAAATGAAGACATCAGGAAAAAAGTGGGTACAACATCAGTACTAGACTTCATCAAGAAACAACAAATTAAATGGTTCGCCACATAAGCAGATTACGAACAGACAGTACGCCTCAAAGAGCAATGCTGCTCCGATACAATGAGTACAAAGCAAAAGGCCGGCACGCAAAAGATGGACCTCAGAGATAACAGAGGCGACGAAAGAGACTATTTACAAAGCGCATATTAGGGCCCGTTTTAGAAATCTCTTCCTGACCTGACGCTATGAGGCAAACAGGATTCGAGAAAGAAAGAAAGTTTGCTGGCTCTATGATGTACACAAAGTACATTTAATCTTGATAATATATCTTGAGCAATCACCTATGAACCACAACAATTTAATGGTTTGTAAGTTTGGTATAGCAAAGTGATAATGCACTGGATTCAATCACCAACATTTAAGGATGTCAGCACCTGGTACAGTCAGTTCCCTAGTATATCAAGCTCAAAATCTTCTTCTTCAAACACCCAGAAATTATGGAATTTCACCTTTTTCCTATATTTGAGCAGGGAAGAGTACCTGGCTTTCTTGCAGACCCAGAAGACTCCAACAACTCTAGGTGTGTAGTGCTAGGCTCAGTGTTGCGGAAACTCCTACTCAGGTAGAGTCTATAGGTAACCCTGCAGTACCCCTCATTTCTAGCACGGTAGACGATCTAGAAACACCACTTATTCACCACACTGGACAATCTGCATGTGATTACAGTCCAAAGAGCGACTTCTGTGATTGCTCTGGAACAACCACTCGTTGACCACTCTATATTACCTTTGTGTGATTTACACCAGAGAGTACTAAGCGACCACCTGTACTGACAGACAGAAGGTTTGCGTTCACTCAAGCGATCAATCTTTGACTGTTTATTGCAACCTTTATTTCATATGAGCCAAGGAGCGGTCTCACACCATGGACATCATCCTACTCATATAGTTCAATCGATCCGAAAAGTGTCCAAAAAGTGTCAGCCTTTGCCAATGTTTGGGTTTGTCTGAGGTGCCAATCCTTTACATTTTGAACCTTATTTGTCAGGCTATGGTGAGATTATTCTGAACTAGAAGCATTCTTAACTGCTCCGGAACGCGTCCAACACCAGGCAATTTGAAGTTTTTACTCTCTATTTTCTATTTAGAAGGATGGAAAAATTAGGCTGAGCGCAAGTAATAAAGAATGGCAGTTTAATTAGAAGTTAGAATACAACTTTTGTTTTTGTGCGTGGCCAACCTTACCCAACCAATTCACCTGCGCTTGGCCTCTGGTACAGAGTTTATTGCAGTCTTTCCTTGTTTTGACACAACACATTACATCAGTCTCAATGAGTCTTTCAGAGAGCGGGCAACTATGGCGCAACCAGTGACACTAAGTGACGTGAATTTACGCTTACAGATAATTTGTACTATTTCTATACTCCATTGATTTGTTTTTGTATTCAGGCACATTTCCCCATAAGTAAACTTCACATCACAGCCAGGAGACATGTGTAGGTGCATTCACTCTAGGATTATTCTTGTCTTTATTGTGAGCAGATCTCACAACAATCGTAACAGTACTTACACTTCTACCTATACCAGGGTATAGGCTTAGCTAGACTACAGTGCGGTAGTATGTTTCCAGGGTCACTATGTGGAGGTGGTGTAGGGTTGTGGTCAGTGCCAGCACAGGGACCTTAGTATGGAATTGTCTCTTTTATTAATTCTGAATGTGGCCTGTGCTGGCTAGTAGTCCTACACTCTGACTACTAACCAATCATGTCTACACGCTGAATACTTAACAATCATGTCTACACACTGACTACTAACCAACCATGTCTACACGCTGAATACTTAACAATCATGTCTACATACTGACTACTAACCAATCATGTCTACACACTGACTACTAACCAATCATGTCTACACATTGGGGGTCTCTGTGGCTGAGTGGCTAAGCCCTTTGCCTTGCGGATCGAAGGTCATGGGTTTGAATCCAGACCACGGCCTTCTGTTCACGAGTGCAGTTTTTTCCAGAGACCCTAGGATTGTTGCCGGAGCTACAGATTTCGTGCTTTGTGCAATACTCTCGGCAGGTGGTGTGCCATTTCTGCGGAGAGGGTCTAAGCCATATGGGTAAAACCCGGTGCAATGAATTCAATCCTTCGGCTTTAAAAATATCTACACACTGACTACTAACCAATCATGTCTACACGCTGACTATTAACCAATCATGTCTACACATTGACTACTAATTAGGTACATCTGCACATTTACTACTAACCAGACATGTCTATCCTGGTTCAGGAATTCAGCAATGCCAGATAAATCTTCATTCAATTGTTCTACAAAACTTTGAAGTCGACAAAGCGATGTCTGAAGAAGTGGGAAATCTGGGTGGTTAGGTGGTGTGTGATGGAACACTTGCTGTTGAAAGAGAGATAAGTATTGTCTAATGTATGTGCTTGTCTTAAGGCGCACAAAAAATGAAACATTTACAAACTGCTGCATGTGAATGCTGATAAATGGATTGGGGAGGGAGGGTGTGTGATTTGGATATGCAATCACCATAATCACCTTTGAGCACATAATAAGATGAGGTGGTTGATGATTAATGTGGTGGATATGTGAATACTTCATTACAATGGCTTTGTAATTTTATTGAGCCTGTGTAATTAGTTCTTTACTGTATGGCTCAGAAACATAGACAGCCTACTCAAGGCACGAGAGGAGATTTAACATCTTTCACCTTCAATGTCTCTGCAAGATTATGAACATCAGGTGGTGTGACAAGATAACCAGATCTGAAGTACTGCAACATGCTAACCTGTCTTCCATCATTGGCATGCTCAGCAGTAGACGACCCAAGATGGTTGGGGCATGTGAGAAGAATGGAAACTTGTTGCATACCAAAACAAATGTTGTTTTGTAAATATTTGGAGGAAGAGGCACCAGGGCAGACCACTGCTCAGATATAAAGATGTCTGCAAGACCTCAGTGAAGAACGTTTCTATAGGTCCCAGCACATGGGAAAAACTAGCTGATGACAGAGTTGTGTGGAAAGCGATATTGCGCAAGGGAGCAGAGGTTTTTGAGAAGAGACTTATGTTTGAGCTGAAAGATAAGAGAGAAAGGTGAAAACTCACAGGTTGTCACAGTAGAACACTTGCCAATTGACCGTCTGTAAAGACGGAAAAAAAATCATACATACATACATGTCTTTGTGCACATGTTAAAATTAGGGTTAAAGCGTGTTGCTACTGGCAAATTTAACAGAAAAAGATGGGAACAGCATAAAGTAGTGCTGTCCTGCATTTTTTTTATCGAGGTGCATCTGAATATCGATTGTAGAGTAGCGGACTCTGTGTGACAATAGCAATAATAATATGATATTAATAGCAACAATAATAACATTAATAATAGATAAAAACTTCACCCTGATTAAATATTTAATTTTTAAAAATAATATGCTTAAAAAAAACTGAAACAGGTTGTTGCTCAAAAATACATTTTTAAAAAAAAAGCCTAATTAACATTTAAGTCCGCAGAGTAAAATAGGCCTATTGGAATTAGTATATGTTGGACAGTGCTGAAATAGAAAAATACTGGTCAACTTAACCTAGTGGCTTTGCTAATTGTAAACTTTCTGTTTTAGTATGATTTGATTTAGTTTTAATTGATATGAAAACTCTTCTATATAGATTAGATCAACTTTAGATAGGGGTCTCTGTGACTGAGTGGTTAAGCCCTTTGTCTTGTGAGTCGAAGGTTGTGGGTTTGAATCCGGACCGCGCCGTTCTGTTCACAAGTGCATTTTTTTTCATAGACCCCTAGGATTGTTGCTGGAGCTATGGAGTTTGTGCTTTGTGCAATACTCTCGGTAGGTGGCGTGCCATTTCTACGGAGAGGGACCGAGACATATGGGGTAATACCTGGTGCAATGAAGTCAATCCTTCGGCTTTAAAACCTTTTTCTTTTTTTTTAGATCAACTTTTTGTGCAGTTTGCCAAAATGTCATTAGATCGTGCACATGTTTCTACTGGTAAGACATCACAAAAACTCAGTCTTAAATATTATGTAAAGATTGTTAAAGTTTCCCCTTGAGAGCTGAAAAAAATCCGATGTAATGATCATCTTTGCTTGTGATGGATAAACAACCACAAAGATTTTTAGCTGAAGAAGCAAGTTTTAGTGATAAATCAGATGGAAATTTCACTGACTGATTTTGTTGACGATTGTCCATCCTTCCTTTCTTTCGTTCGTTCGCTTGAAATACGGTCTATATATTCAATGTTGTCTCTTGTATAAATTTTTAATGTCTTTTATAGCTCAGATAGAGGTCCATATAGTTTTCTGCCCAATGTTGTTTACGAGGCCAGTGAGATTGCCTCAGTATATCATATTCGGGACAGTTTTGAAGTATGTGTTCTGCAGTCTGATGTGCCTGTCCACAGGTACAAATTATCAATCTTGAATTTTCAATACATGTGGCTGTGGGGTCAATTGTGTCCTGTTCTGAGGTGCAAAATGACAACTTGTTCTAATCTGCTCATATTATAGTAGTCTTGTGTTGATTGATGCCGTTGTCAACAATGATGGTTCTGTGATTCAGCACAGTCAAAGTGGCCTTTATGGCTAGAACTAAAGGAAAGATCATCAAAGAAGTAATGTGAGCATATGAAACAACTATCAGCAACATGACTATGGAGGTCATGATGGTGACAAAATCCCAGGAGTGGCTACAGACACGAACATTCACTTATACATGCATGCTCGGCGATTATATGAGCATGATACAGAAGATCAAGACTGGTTATGTACGAAGGCAGCCCATGTGTTCCCACTTAATTTTCTCAGGATGGCTAACTTTCTCCTGGAATTTGCTGCTGCTTTGTTGATGTGCTGCTTCTATGTCAATCTATCATCGAATGTAAGTTGATAATTATCAAGATAACAAGTTAACTGTTATAAAAATGTGCTACAATAAATGTTTTAGGGAAAGACAAGAGCAAAAGAACAGCTAGATCTAGAACTGTTCTCACTAATTGATGAATCAGAAAGTGACAGTAATGATGCACTTGCACTACTTTCTATTGGAGTGATTCTGTTAGAAAAAACTCAAATGACTGATTGCATAATGTCACCACATTGTGCTCTAACTTGTGTTTTGCATTGCCAGAAGTAGAATTAATATTATAATTTAGATTTTTACCAGCTGCTGCCACTCAAAGTTATAAAAGATTATATCTTCTTTTGTCCTTCTCTGCTTTTTTGCCGCTTAGCTTAGCAGGTTTAACTGATGATCGGTTTCCGAGAAAATGCACGCTCGGTCGCTTGATATGCTGTGGTATTGTGGAGTTTTAAGATGTCTGTAACTCCATCAACCCATTTTTTCTTGATCTGCCCCTTCCTCTTGATGATTCCATTTTCAGATTGTACGCTCTTGCAGCTGGTGTATTTGGGTTCATTCTGACCAAGTGGCCAAATCATTTGAGTCTCTATTTTTCAATAAATCTAATAGCAGGTGTTATACCGACTGTTCTTCTAATTTTCTAATTTCCTCATTTTCTTATATGATCTCTTCTTGTTTTATTTACTGCTTTCCTCAAGCATCTCATTTCACATGTGGTAATTTTCCTTTCTTGTTCTTTTGTCAGTGCCCATGTTTGGCATTGGTAGCACAGTGTTGGTATGAAGATTTATAATCTGTTTTTTAGTCTCTACTGAAATTGCTGGGTGTTTCAAGATTGGGGGAAGTTGGTATGTAATGTTGTTGACTTGCTGGATTCAAGTTTCGATCTCTCTGTCCAGTCTACTATCAGATGTGAAGATACTTCCAAGGTATTTGAATTCTCTCAACTGCTTTAGCATTTGGTTATTTATTTGCATATTGATATCTTTATGTTCTCTGCTTATAGTCATGACTTCTGTCTTTTGAATGTTGATCTTCATGTTATATTTGAGGCAGCTATTGTTGACTAAGTTTATGTGTTCTTGGAGCTGGTTAATATTGTTATGGAATAGACACTGGTCGTCAGCAAAGAGCAGTTCATTTTGTTGTTCTACGTTCAGTGATGTTTCGTCTATTTTGGTGATACTATCCATGTATGTAATGAAGAGGAGAGATGATAAAACACATTCTTGCCATACTCCTGATGTTACTGGAAACCTCAGTCCGACGCTTGTCCGTATGGCACTTTCACTTTCTCTATATATGGCTCTAACACAGTCTAGAAGCGTTCCTTTTATTCCGTAGTTTTCAAGAACATCCCATAATATGTCTCTGTCAACAATATCAAAGGCCTTCTCTTGGTCTATGAAGGCTATATTCATTTGAATTTTGTACTCTATTGTCTTTTCACTAATTAAAGATTGTATAAATTCCCTAAATTCTATGTTTTACCACTGAAAACAATTTTGTGAGTTCTAGAAAATATAATGCTAAATATTTCAAACTTGGTGATGTTAAGGTCTGCAAGCTTACCGTTACAAAAACTTGCACCCAACCGTAAGAATGATTTAATGCGTTCTATTCTAAAAACTAAATATCTGTCCCTGGTAGGCACCTGAGTGATATTTGTATGAAATATTTGATTGCTTCCCTATATTACTCTTCTAACCTTGAACAGTTAGCATGAATAAGAGATTTGACAAGGGAAGACAGACAGAAGGGACGGATGGAACAAACACATTTACCGTCCTTATTTTTAATACCAACTAAAATAGCATGTCTCATCCATACTATTCTCATCCATAGCAACTGTCTCATAGTATGTCTCATCCATAATATGTAGACATCCATAGTATGTCTCATCCATACTGCCATTCTCTGTACTCAGGAAACTTGTAATCTTTAAACAAAACTTAAAACTTTCAATGTCCAAATCAACATTGTCCAGAATAGAAAATGTTTTAACATAATTTCTTCCTTTGCCATTCTTAAACAATGCAGTGAGGAATTAATGTTGGTACTAACATTTCATTCTTAAACAATGCAGTGAGGAATTAATGTTGGTACTAACATTTTTATTTGGAAGTTCTGAATTTTATTACCCACAGCTAGAATTCCATTCCATTATCAATAATGTCAATCCCATATGGAAGTGCTCATCTGAAAGGAATACTAGTGGCCACATCGGCTTCCCTCTGCAGACATATACGCTTACTAATAGAGTTTTATTATAGTCAAATAAGAAAAGATATTTTATTTTTAAAAGGGTAACTTCTGTGAGATTTTAAAATAAAATGACATGACTGTGATTAATGTTAAATCAGTATTTAGTAGATAATACCTGCAGCTGTAACAAGTATTTTGGTATATGCTGTACCGGAGCCAGTAACAATGACATCAGGTTGTCCTCCCTGTGTTCGCTGCTGTGATTTACTGCCTGATATGGGAAAAGTATATGAAGAGTAAAAATACTGCAAACAAGGCATTCTGATTGATCTTCTTCTTCTTCCTTACTTTCGTTCTTATCTGCACACTTTAGTTCATTCATGGGAACCCTCGCCAGTGCTACAGAGTTCGTGCACAGCTGCTGAAATCTTCTTGTGTAAGAAAGAGATGGGAGCACACATTGTTACTCAACAAAGTGCAAAGATGATGACCCTATCAATCAATCAATTCTTGGTGAAGTTAATCACTATTTGTGATCTGTGTGGTCTGTGTGGTCTGCGCCAAAAACAGGAAAATGTTACACCTCGGTTTATAGGCTCCTACGCATGTAGGACAGGGGTATTCACAAAATTCAGTCAAAGGAAATATTTAGGTTTCTTCTTCTTCTCTCGTTCACCCACTGTTAATTCAGGCGGAATGTCATGACGCCTTGTATTGCGCTTCTGACTGATTTTTGCATGGACCTATATTAACTTTTACAGGCATCCCTCAACCATAAGGATAGCCTCGCCAACTTCAGAGGTACTTGGAGTTCTTGTATTCATTGCTCTTTTACGATCATTTTTGCTGTATGTTTTGGGCTTTATAATCTTCACCCAACAATATGTCTACAATATGCGCTCTTTCTGACTATATGAGGTTGTTCCGGATTAGAAACATTCTCAGTCATTGGAGACGTATGTACTTTGTCAAACCAACGATTATATGTTGGCGGTATGTTTAGCCTTTACATAATCTGAGCCATGGTGTTTGGACATCACCTTACTCTGTGTCATCTTACTTGATCGGCGTCTGAATAGTATTGCTCTTAGCCAATGTTTGGGTTTGTACCAGTCAAGCTTTTGCATTATTGGCCTTACTTTTCTATCCACAGTGAGTTTGTTCCTGAGTAGGAGTATTCTCAGCCGTTTTGGGGTACATGTCAGCACTTGACAATTTGTAAGGTTTTACTCTGCATTTTCCTGACTCGGAAACACTGGACAGGGCACAGATATTTTAGAGGGTCGTTTCAATCGGCGCTAGCAACGAAGCTGAAATTTTGAGCTCACCAACATCACCCACCTCAGTTCTTCCGGGGATGTTAGTTGTTTATGCAACAGTACCTTGCTCGGTTATCCCAGGGAGGGCAGTTTCGTGAGGGCAATAAAACGCAACTTTAGAATTTGTGCTCGGCCAACCTTACCAAGTAAAATGTACCTGCGTTAAGCCTTTGATATGGAGTTTCCTGCAATCTTTCCATGTGTTGACATGATACGTTACAGTGTTTTCAGAGACACTTGCCGGGACCTCTGATTTGCACTGGTTTCAAGCCTCTGCTTTCCAGTTTTCCCTGCTCATCTGGATGGACCGCTCACCCCTTTGTTTGCCTCGCCTTCCTGTTGCTTTATCACCAGCACCTTGCATGTTAGTATAGGGTCTGGTGCTATCCATTCTTTTGTAAGATTGTGAGAACTGGAGCGAAGAATCCAAGCCTTCGAATATAAGTGTTACAGATGGGTACTACGTATTAGTTACATAGAACATAAGACGAACATCTATGTGAGAGACTAAATAATCAACCTTGCAGGTCGACAAGTGCCACTCTTGAAAATCGTGAAAATGTGTAAACTTGTGTGGTTCGGGCATGTGATGAGACATGGCTCACTCTTCCAAGATTATCCTACAGGGAACAGTCGAGGGTGGCAGAAGGACAGGAGGGCAGAGAAAATCCTGGTTTGACATCAAGAGCTGGTCAGGACAGAGTTTCTCCACACTTTCTCGAAGAGTTGAAGTCAGAGACTCATGGCGTGCTTTTGTGCTGATGTCTCCACAGTGACACTCCTACGACCTTAATGGGTAATGGGCTTTTATTATTATTATTATTATACCTTGCGTATCTGCCCGCGTTTGAGCTCACCTGTGTACCGTCCAGATGCGTGTTCGCTCCGCTTTGGTGCCTACATGTTTCTCACTGTGTAATCATGTTTCTTACTGTGCTCACATTTACAGTGCCTCAAGTCTGCCCTGACACTGTGTTCAAGTCGGGCTCCCACCTATGGACTCTTGGCAATTTTGGTGCGGTCATTTACTCCGGGGGAGTTAGCATTCATTCGCAGATAACTCGTACACTGCTGTTTTCTTACTTTTCTGCAAAACTTGGGCATTTTTCATTGGACATCGGCCAGGAGATCTGTGCATTTTGTTCAGGGAATTTTGGTCTTGCATTGCTTTTTCGTGTTTGCACTACTACCACTACCTGTAGCTCTCCCTCGATCCCTGCCCGCTTAGCCAGACAGGAATCAATGTCTGTTTCCAGGGTCACCACGAGGAGGTGGGGAAGGATCTTGATTAGTGCTAGATCACTAATCCTGGCGCTGCGTTGTCCCCATGCGCCCTTGACCCCATACTTAGGTTTGTCTGACCTGACAATCATTTACATTTTTGGGGGTTTTATTGCAAAAAATGTCCAACACTCTTTATTGATCATTTTTCAGCCACTCAATGCATGTGTATGATCTACTCAAAAGAACACGCTCATGCTTTGCCACCGTGTCTGACTGTGAGGTTACTTCTGATTAGAAACATTCTCATCCATTTTTGGATGTACACCCATTGTTGCCAGCTGGCAATTTGGAATTTGCACTTTGAATTTTTCTCTCAATTGAAGCAGAAATGTTGGTCTGAGAGTGAACACAAAATGCCAATGAGGTGTAAGAACGAGACTTTCTGTCCTGCGCTTATCCATTACTACCTTCCACAGTCCCACATGTTTACACTTACAAATGATTTGTAGGTACAGTTTCCGTAACCAGTGTTTTGGTCACTTACACTGCATTTGTGAATGTTATTCATCTCTAAATGTTGATCAGGAGACTAATGTAGTCGCATCCTCTCTGAAATTCTGCTCATCATGATGATAACTCAGGCAAGGTTTTCTTGGCTAGCGCGCATGGTAGGGTTGTTGCAGAGCAAAGTGGAGACCGTAATTAGAGAAGTGGTTGGGAAGCTGGTAGCAAAGTTAAATATTCACTAGTTATCACTTGCCGTAGAAATATCAGGGTTTCTGAGGCATGGACTAAGAATGTTTGGTAAGCTCACTGAAAGTGGTTGGACTATCAACTATCAATTATATGAGGACTATCATCATAGCACTCCGAACATGTACATAGGTGCTCCAATCTCCGCCCCAGCAAATCTAGCAGCGTCCAGCGACCCAACATGCCAGTTCGATGTAGATTAATCTATCTTCTTGCATATTTAGTATGTCATTCTTTTCGGGCTGCACCAATATGGACACCCATCTCTCTCAATCTGGTCAGGAGTGGATTACAGCCCTTAAACTCCTCTGTTCGGAAAGACTCTCTCAATGCGTGAAGAATGTCATTTCGATCCATGACAGCTACCTCTGATATTATTCATTACCCTAACACCTACGTCCCAGGACAAAAATGAAGGTGATTTCTCTTATCATTGTCTGTACTAGTACCTCCACCCTGTTGCATCTCATCAGTCATGATTGGACTTTACGAATCAGGCTCATGGAGTCACTGAGGTTCCTTGACCCCAAATCAGTACTTGAAGATCTACACTACAAGCACCTCTGAAGGCACGCCTGTATGGTAGGGGACACTGATAATAAGGAAATAATGCCTTCAAGCAAAAATCAGTCCAAAGTGCCATATCAGGCACCCTGACTACACCTTAACTTATAGCTGGCAAACGCAGAAGAAGACACTAAATAGATGTTGAATCGATCCAGCGATTTAAGGAGTTTGGAGTTACCTGTTATACAAATAGATCTGGATGTCTGAGGGACAGAGTGAGAAGTGTGTTTAACCAGCTAGCCACAGGAACCATCAGTATGCATACCCATCAACATCTATTGGGGAGACTAATCATCTGGGGTCTGCACGGAGAGCGAAGGTACTGTTTTCCCATTACACATTGGCTACTTATCTTGTGTTTTTCATTTTTGTTCCTCACTTGTTTCCAAACACCTTCATTTTCATTACTACATATTCGTATATTACATTGGTCTCCCTTCAGAAGATATCATTTATTGACCTCATTTATTTCTGCCGTATTCAAGGTCCAATTCACAGATGTCCTCAATGTCAACATTCTTCATCAGTCAGTAACTGGTCACATTGAATTTCATAATTGATGTGTGTATATATATATATATATTTATATTCTCGTTACTTCCGTTGCTTCCTCTGGGGTTCTTGAAAGAGGCTATGTATGCTCATCTATATATATATATGGCCCTTTTCGTCTTTACAGACGGTCAATTGGCAAGTGTTTTACTGTGACAACCTCTGAGTTTTTGCTTTTCTCTCTTGTCGTTCAGCTCATACATAAAAAAAAAAGTAAAGGAACCCTTTCATACCTCGTGGTATATGGGTCAATACAGGCCTGTATTTTTCATTGACCGTCGGCACACAATGGGTGATGTGGTCAGCATCACGCCGGCCGCCTTTACTTTCCCAGAGTATGTCTGGTATCCAGTTGAGGCTGGGTCGACCTGAGAGCCGTCGTGATCGGGAAGACCACCAGCCTTGCGAAGCGAGTTCACTAACAACTACGCTACAGCGGCTCTCGGCTCATACATAAGTCTCTTCTTAATAGACCCTGCGCCCTTTCGCAATTTGGCTTTCGACACAACTGTGTCATCAGCTAGTTTTTCTCATGTGTTGGGAAAAGTTTTTCATTGAGGTTTTGCAGACATCTTTATATCTGAGCCGTGGTCTGCCCTGGTGCCTCTTCCCCTCCGAATGTTCACAGAACAACACTTGTTTTGGTATGCGACAAGTTTCCATTCTTCTCCCATGCCCCAACCATCTTAGTCATCTACTGCTGAGCATGCCCATGATGGAAGGCAGCTTTGCACGTTGCAGTACTTCAGAGTTGGTTATCTTGTCGTACCACCTGATGTTCATAATCTTGCGGAGACATCGAAGGTGAAAGATGTTAAGTCTCCTCTCGTGTCTTGAGTAGGCTGTCCATGTTTCTGAGACATAGTAAAGAACTAATTACACAGGCTCGATATATTTGAATCTGTGTCTGCAATGTCAGGTTTGTGTTGTCCCACGCTCGCTTTGATAGTTTGCCGAATGTAGTAGCCGCACTACCTATACAAGCGTTGATTTCTTCATCAAGAGAAAGGCTGTCAGTGACCATGGACTCAAGATAGCAGAATTTTTTAACTGGTGTTAGATGGTTGCCATTTAAAGTGATATTTGTTGTGTGGATATATATATATATATATCAGTTATCAGTTATATGAGGACTATCATCATAGCACTCCGGACATGTCCATAGGTACTCCGATCTCCGCCTCAGAAAATCCAGCAGCGTCCAGCGACCCAACATGCCAGTTGGATGTTGATTAATCAATCACTTTGCATATTTAGTATGTCGTTCTTTTCGGGCTGCACCAATATTGACACCCATCTCTTTCAATCTGGTAAGCGAGTGAGATTCACAGCCCTGAAACTCCTCTGTTCGGAAAGACTCTCTCAATGCGTGAAGAATGTCACTTCGATCCATTATATATATATTATTAGTTTGTTTAAGAGAAATAAATTGTTATTGTAACTTCTTCTTCTTCTTCGATCGTTCTAGGCCTGTTTTAATCATTCTCATTGTGATATATAAACAGCCACACATCAGAACGTGATGTACGTGCACCAGCCTTCAGCACCTATTGGAGCCCAGTTGCTTATCCTTCGGTGGGGTGTTCGTTTTCAGCCAGCTTTTGATTTACTAGGGTGAGCTTTCCCTAGGATTCGATCAGCTTTGCCGTATTTTTGGGCTTTGTGATCTACGCCCGGACAGTGAGTTACGCTGTTTATGCCCGTTCTGACTGAGAAATATTTTTCGGGGCTTGTAAGTTATCCTCGGACGGCGTCTTACTCGTATAAGACACCGTGTAAAGTATCGGCCTTCGCCAATGTTCAGACCCGAACTTCCTGTTTGATCCGTACATTGTCGGCCTTGCTTTACCGTACATTTTTGAGTTTGATCCGGGAAGGAACATTCTCAGCCTCTTCTAGACGCGTATTGGTACGTGGCAATTTGCAATTAACCTCGAAAGCACTGGCATGGGGCCGAGTACAAACAATGTAGAGGGTCGTTTCAGTCGGCACTATCAGCGTAACTGAGGATTTTGCGCTCGCCGCCATCACCCGCCCCAGTTATTCCGGGGATGTTAGTTACGACTGCAATCGAACCTTGCCCGGTTGCCCCAAGGCTGGCAGTTCCGTTAGGCATCACCAACCTCAGTTCTTCCGGGGATGTTAATTTTAATCGCACAGTACCTTGCACGGTTTTCCCAGGGCGGGTAGTTTCGTTATGCACTAAACGCAACTTGTTCTTTTGCGCTCGGCAAACCTTGCCCAGTACATGTATCTGCACCGGGCTACCAATGCGGGGTCAGCTGCAATCTTCTCTCGCACCAACACGAGGGTAGACTTTTATTCGTTACGGTCCTGTCTTATTTATTCTTGCCGACGGGCTGGCAATGTTTGCCCCTCCTCAGGGCTTCGAGCTTCTCCCTACGTGGGCATACGTTTGGTCACTGGATGCACCTCTCATCCATGTCTGAGACGTTTCGTTGCTGTTTCTTTGCGTTCAGGGACTTGGACAATATCTTGTTGGACATCGGTCAGCCGATTTGTGCATTTTCTTTGTATGTATTTTTATCGTGTTTCCGTACTTGCACTGCTACCACTACCAGTAGTTTTCTCTCCCCGATCCCTGCCCCTCTTAGCCAGACCGGAACCATAGTCTGTTTCCAGGGTCACCGCGTGGAGGTTGGGGGCAGGGTCTTGTTAACGCGCCCTCCTAACCCTGGCTCATGTTACCACCATGACCTCATGAGCCTTTGACCCCTGTTATTGTAACTGCTAATGCTTGTATTACCTTAAGGAATGATCTGAATTTGGAAGATTGTGCTTGGACCCTTCTGAGACATGTCACAGCTGACAGCAAGTCATCAACATATTCCTTGTACAGAGACAGAACTGAATCCTGCTGGTTACAACATGACAATTGTTGTGTACAAATAATTTCAATGATGGCAGAGTCATAAGTACATAGACATAGTATGGTTTTTAAGATTATAGAAGCTGTACTTTTATTACGAATTAATATTTGTAATTTCCTATTTTTCTTCTTCTTTGCGTTCATTCTTTTCAAACAAGTTTAATCAATCTTTGTGATCTGTGTGGTTTGCAGCAAGAACATGAATATGTTGCGCCTTGTTCCATAAACTCCTGTGCATGTAGGAGTATCTAAAAACTGTCTAACTAAGGAAATGCTTGGGTTTGTCTGACCTGATAAATCCTTTACATTTTCATTACTTTTTTGCACTGAGCATCCAACACTTGTTATTGATCATTTTCAGCCACTTGATGCAGAATTCAAGAGAATGTTTGATCTTTTTCACTTTTTTGGACTCAATGAAGTCATTCCGAATTAGGAACATGTTCAACCATTTTGGGGCATATATAATTTTTGTAGCCACCAGGCAATTTGTAACTTTTCGCTCTGTATTTTCCCTTCAAGGAAACAGAAACATTAGTCTAAGACAGAACACAAAAAACTAATAAGGGCAGCTTTACTAGATACAACACTAGGCAATTCTGGTACAACCAACAAGCTCAACATCACTCTGAGATTCTGCTCATCTGAAGTATGAACAGACCTCATACCATTGACAGCTGCGATTACACTATTACCTAATCACACAGTAGCTCTTTGTCATGCCCAACTTGATTTGCCAGACTACAGCGCAGCAATCTGTTTCCAGGGCCACCACTTGAAGGTGGAGTAGTGTCTTAGTCAGTACCAGCTCACTTACCCTAGCGTCATCTTGTCACTTATTTGTCAGTGTTATTTTAGTGCATCTGTGGTCTTAGTGCACAGACTATAGGACAATTTGCCTGATGAGCCACATAACAAAAATACTACTCAAGATCATACATGAAAGAATTAAAAACAAGATAGACATAGAAGTAGGAGAAGAACAGTTTGGCTTTAGAAAGAACAGAGGAACAAGAGAGGCAATACTTTGTATAAGACTACTCGCTGACAAGTATATAGAAGTGCAAAAAGTATCTACTTGTATTTCATCGATTATAGCAAAGCTTTTGACAGAGTCCAACATGAAAAGAATATGTCTACAAGAAATAGGCCTAGATGGGGATGATATCAGACTAATAAGTAACATATACTGGGAACAGACAGCAATAATAAAATATGAAAATAGCTACTCTCCATACATAGACATAAAGAGAGGAGTGAGACAAGGATGAATACTGTCACCAAGCCTATTTAACATCTACACAGAGAAAATCTTCAAACAACTAGAGGGAATGCAAGGACTCAAGATCAATGGAAAAATAATAAACAAGATATGCAGATGACACAGTATTGGTAGCAGAAAATGAACAAGATCTACAAGAACTAGTGGACCAATTGGACAGAACTAGCAAGGAATATGGATTAGACATTAACATACAGAAAACAAAAACTATGGTAATAAACAAGGAAATGGAAAACCTAAAATGAATATAAAAATACATGGAGAATTACTACATCAAGTAAAAGTTTCTTATATCTTGGTCATATGATAACAGATGATGGCAGATGTATAACAGAAATTAAAAAGAGAATAGGAATGGCCAAGGATAATTTCAATAGTATGAGAAAGTTACTGACATCCAAACAAATCACAAACAGGCTAAAAATGAGAATGATCAAATGCTATATATATCCTATATTAATGTATGGCTCGGAAACATGGACAATGAACAAGCAGTTAGAAGACAGAATTGATGCATTTGAGATGTGGATATATAGAAGAATAGGCAGAGTTTCATGAACAGAAAAACAGACAAATAAACAAGTTTTAGGAAAAATAGGCATGAAGAAACAATTATTAAGAGAAATAAAATTCAGACAAGTATTTTGGGCACATAAAAGACATGACACCATGATAAAACATTTACTAGAGGGAAAGTTGAGGGTGGAAGAGCAAGAGGAAGACCGAGAGATAAGTGGAGGGAAACTTTAAGAAATGGACAGGTTACAGTCTGGCAGTGTGCAACCCAAGGCGAAAGACAGAGGATGCCGGAGATTCATTGCAGCCAACCTTCGATGTGGAGACGGCACCTGATGATGATGTGGTCTCATTTTCCTTTCAAGGAAGTGGAAACTTTGGATACAGAAAATATATGTTTATATTAGCTATTAGGATTTATGTTCCAAGATGGCGGCGATAAGACGTGCAGTCGGATAGTGCGTGCTGGATTGTGGTTTATTTCTTGGTTTTTCAGTGGATTTGATGTGTATTTCGGAAGAAAGGATATTTAGTTCGTCTAGCTTTCATGTAATGTTTCATTTGAAAACATTCACCACATCGGTCAACGGGATCTCTCGAGAAATGGACACATTTATCAGTTCGAGCGACACGGCAACACAGTGTTCTCCCGGTAACTTGTGAACTAGGTCAACTGAAGCCATGCAAGCAGGTGGCGAATGGAATGTGAGAGCAGCTGACAATTAATGTCAGTTATGGTCTCTATTCCGAGATGTTAGGCAGATGATCTCAGTTAGAGACAATGGCTACGATCCCCGGCTAGTATAGTCACTGCCCGACGGAAAGCAAGAGGAACCTACCGTCGTAATTATCCCTAGTAAATTCATGTCTCAACACAACCGTAACAAGAAACGAAACCAGACCAACAAAACAACACCAATAGAAAATAACTCTTAAATATCGGAACATGGAACGTTCGAACTCTAGCACAAAGTGGCAAACTAGAAAACATCAAGCAAGAAATGACAAGAACTGGACTTAACATATTAGGAATAAGTGAAATGAGATGGATAGGTGCAGGAGAAATTTATTCAGATAACATAATAATATATTCAGGAGGAAACAATCACACAAAAGGGGTAGGCATAATATTAGACGCCGAGAGAGCAAAAATGGTGAAAGGATTCTGGACAATATCAGAGAGAGTAATGCTATTGAAACTACAGGGTACACCAGTAGATATCAACATCATACAGATATACGCACCAACAACAGATAGTACAGAAGAAGAATTAGAGGGTTTCTATAACCATTACAAATAGCTATGAAACAGTGCAAGGCTCATGAAGTGACAATTGGATGACTTCAATGCTAAGGTAGGCTCTGAAAAGGTAGACGAGACAACTGGAGGATGTGGCCTAGGAGATAAAAACGATAGGGGGAACACATATAGAATGGGCAACAATAATCAACATGATAATTGGCAACACTTGGTTTAAACATCATCCGAGAAGACTATGGACATGGAGAAGTCCTGATAACAACACGCACAATCAAATTGATTATATTATGATAAATAAACGATTTCGAAATGGACTGCTAAATGTAAAAACAAGACCAGGCGCAGATTGCGACAGTGACCATGCACTACTGATAGGAAACATAAGAATAAAACTGAAGAAGATAAAGAGGGCGCAAGAAACATCATATCGAACTCCTCAACACTCAAGACTGACACAAATGCAAAAGACTCATTTAAACGCATTATACAAAACAGATATAACGCTATGGAAAAATAGAAACAATAGAAGAACAATGGCAGATGCTTAAAGAATCAATCCAACAAACGTCAAAGGAACTAACCCACACAACATGTCAACGGATCAAAAAGAAATGGATGACGGAAGACATTCTGGAATTAATGGAAAATAGAAGGAAAAACAAACAGAATAAAGCAGAATATGATTGAATCAATAAAGAGATAAGACAAAAATGTAAAACAGCAAAAGAAGAGTGGCTAAATGAAAAATGCAAACAGATTGAAACAGAACACAAAGAAAACCCCAAATCAATATACGAAAACGTAGATGACTTACTTGGCAGATGTAAACGCACAACTACTGGATGTTTAAAATCAAAACAGGGAGATATCCTGATGGAAACAGACAAGAAAATAGAAAGATGGACAGAATACATTAAGGACTTATACAGTGATAACAGACAATAAATAAACATCAATTACAACCATGAAGGACCACAAATACTTCCATCAGAAGTTATCAATGCCATAAGACACACGAAAAAGGCAAAACCCCAGGACCAGACAATATAACAACAGAAGAAATAGAAGCAACAGGCGAATTGGGCGTAGGCGGTTTAACCAAATTATTCAATGACATCTACAACACCGGATATGTACCCAAAGATTTTCGACAATCCATTTTTATAGCACTACCAAAGAAAGCAGGAACGATAGAATGAGCACAAGGAGTTTTTTCACAAGAACCCCAGAGGAAGCAACGGAAGAAACGAATATGATCAACAAGTACAGGTATTAGGAGCTTCCGAAAAACAAATAGACAAACACGGGACTCGAACCACTTACCCTAGTCCTTACGACACCAATCGCCTAGCCTAGCAAACGATAGAATGCGAAGAACACCGCACAATCAGCCTCATGAGTCACGTAACAAAACTACTTTACAGCATTATTATGAGAAGGGTATGAAACAAAATAAGACCAGAAGTTAAGGAAGAACAATGTGGCTTTGTTGAACGCAGGGAACAAACAACGCAATATATACAATAAGAACAATAATGGAAAGATCAATAGAAATGAAGTTGGACTTATACCTATGTTTCATAGACTACTCAAAAGCTTTCGATAAAGTAAAACATGGAGAAATAATCAGCATGTTAGAAAGTATAAATATTGATGGTAAAGATCTTAGACTGATCAAGAATTTGTACTGGCAACAAAGCGCAGCCATTAGACTAAGAGAGTAAGATTGGAATCTATCAGGCGATACAGTTAGGAGTACGGCAAGGGTGCGTACTCTCACCAGACCTATTCAACTTATATAGCGAAAACATCATGAGATCAGTAGAAGAAAAGACAGGAATAGTAGTCGGTGGACAAAATATAAACAACCTAAGATACGCTGATGACACAATTCTCATGGCTACAAATGAACAAGATCTGCAAGACTTGATAGACATACTAGTGAGAGAAAGTGAAAAGAAAGTGTTAAGCATGAATATAAAGAAAACAGAGGTTATGGTTGTCTCCAAGAAACACCAACATGTAATATCAAAATAAATAACACAACACTGAAACAAGTCCATCAATTCAAGTATCTGGGAACATTCCTAACATCAGATGGAAGATGTACAATATAGATTAGGAGTAGAATAGCTCAAACGAAAGCAGCTTGTATGAAAATGAAGAACACACTATGCGTGAACTCACTACCAATGACATTGCGAAAACTAGTACTGCAGTGCTATATTGAACCAATTCAGCAACTGACATCAATGATGTATGGCAGTGAATCATGGACAATGAACAAACAATCAATACGATCATTGGAAGCCACAGAGATGTGATTTTACAGAAGAATGTTGAAAATTCCATGGACAGCAAAGAAAACAAATGTGGAGGTTTTAAATCAGGCCTGCACACAAAGAAACCTTATCAAAAGAATAAGAATCCGACAATCAAGGTTCTTTGGGCATATAATGCGAAGAGAAGGTTTAGAACATTTGGTGACTACAGGTAAAATTCAGGAAGGAGAGATCGTGGAAGACAGAGGGAGAAGATGTTGGATGGCCTGACATCATGGTTCGACAAAATATCGACCTCAGAACTGATTACAGGCACCAAGCAAAGAGAGTTGTGGAGAGACATGATTGCCTACGCAGACACGGCACTTGATTGATTGATTAGCTATACTGACAGGACCAGTCAGTCTGCTGTCACTTATCTATGTTTTGCTTTCCAGCTAGCAGTACAGAAACAGCCATTAACAGAGTTTTGCTAGGACCTTGCAATTCTGGTACGACCATCCAGCTTGACTCTGACTGCATGACTTCCTTCTCCAAATGATTTGTTTGGCGCAATTTTTTTAACCATTATCTTGGTCTCTTGTGCAGCTTTTGTGCCATGGATCAATGTCTGGTTGTCTGCCAGGAGAATCATGTAGATGCAGCAACTCTGTGATAGGACTCACCTGTTGTGTGACCCAATCTCATACCATTCATAGCCACTCTTACACTAATACCTAATTTAAATTGCCAGCTCATTGACCCTGAACTGTCTTTTCACCTCATTTCTTGTGCCTATGGCCACGGACAAAGAATTAGTGACCTTGACTGTAGTTTAGTTTAGTGCGATTTAAGTTAATTGAAAATCACTATGTATTTGTCTGCATTAAAATATCTATCAGAAAACGCATTTTGTTTAGTTAAATGTTCTGGTTTAAAGTTAGATTAGATATGTACACACCACTTAAACTTGTTCATTACATTCTACTTAGTCTTACCAAGTTGTGAGAGTCTGTAATCCTAGTCAGCAGATCAGCCACTGTACCCATATAAGTCCATTGGACTAGTCTGTTCTGAAGACCTGTACATATATGATAATGTTCTGCATACAGCTGATCCAAGTATGGTGGGAAGAGAGTTCCCAGTTCTCTGGCACTAAGAAAACCAGCAGTCTGTAGAGGTGTCAGGAAGCTATGTATCAAGGACCACAGCTGAGAACAGTATGCCCTTTCTAAATCAGCTAGCTCTTTCACAGCTTTCTGTCTCTGTGCTGTTGGAGTAAACAAGTTTCGTCGCAACATTCAGTAACATAAATTCCAATCACAGAATGCTTACATATTCTAAACTCTGGTAATAAATACTAGAGCGACTAATTTCTACATTTACTTCTATTTCTGAAAAAAAACATAACCTACCAACAATGCCAACATTCTGAGTTCTACTCTGGGATGTTGTACTGGAAGGCATGCTGTGTCGCCTATTTTCTATAAGACCTAAGACTGCACCTGATGTCTTGTGTGTGTAGTAAGGCACTCTTTGGCTCTCTTGCACTTCATCCTCATCACTAGACTGATTTAGACTCAGCTTTAGGCACTTATCACTCAGATTTTGGGTCAAAATCAGACTTTTGCAAGCAGTGACAGTAACATCCTTATCGTCTGCAGAAGAGAATCCATTTACTAAATTTTCATATATTAGTGAATGAACAAATATTCACAAAATGAATATAAGACAGCAAGTTTAAATTATGCAAAATATGTTCCATTTTTTACTTTTAAATTGAGAATTTAACTAGCTCTTTGATAAAGTGAAAATTGTTCAGTTCACAGTGACATTGGTTAATATCTGGCCATGTGGACTATTTCAAAAGACTTAGTTTGAAATATCTTCATTTCATTCCAGACATGTGTACAAAGAAGTGTTCCAATTTTCTTTGTAATATCTCCAACAGCGTACAACAGCTAGCTGTACTCGTTCAATGTTGATTGATCAGCCTACTCTGGGTCGTGCAGTAATATGAAGTGACAAAGGTTGCACCAGGGTCTGTGAGCTGGCACTCACCAAGACCCTACTCTACCTTCATGTGGTGGCCCTGGAAACAGATTACCGCATTGTAGTCTAGCAAAGTGGGTAGGGATGAAAGGAGATATACCATGTGATAATGTTGTAGTGTAAGTGCGGTCACAAATGCTATGAGATCTGTTCGCTATTTAGATAAGCAGAATCCTAGAAATAATGTGTCTACATATGTCTGCTGGCCAACGTCTAGTAATGAATAACACACACAAATACAGCACAACTTAAAACCTAAGAGTCATGTTGAGAACGTAATCCTAAATGCAAGAAAAGGGCTAACCGCTCTCAAAGTTATGGCGGAGGCAGATATTGAACAATGTCTGCTACTTCTTCTTTATCAGGGACTAATGCTGAGCGTGGTGGACTATGGTCTTGGTCTTCTGACAGTAAGCAGAACATTGCTGGATAAGTTAGACAGGGTCCAAAATGAAGCGATGAGGCTTATACTTGGCTGCACATGTGACACTTCATGTGAGGCAATGCGCTATGTCCTTGGATTGCCAACGATGGCCATTAGACACAAAGTCGCACAGGTAAAAGCTTATCTGAGAGTTTCTGCTGACACAAATCATTCTCTGCACAAATCCATAAATGAAAACAAGGGCAGGCGATTGAAGAGAGGTCGATCCTGGATGGCCGAGGATGTTATTAAACAGGTCTGTACTCTAGATGAGCAGAGACATGGTGAAGAATGGATGCCTATATCAGAGGATATGACTGCTTACACCAGAGTTGTCAGTACACTTGGGAGGCGCTGTAGAGAATGGGCCCCAGGCGTCGTCAATGCGGAGATTCTTGCACTCGTGGATCAGCGCTCTCATCCAGTTGATATCATTATCTACACTGATGGCTCTGTCAGACGCGGAACCAGATCATTGTGGGCTTATTAAGCACAGCAAAACGGTCGCACACTTCATGAGTACTGCGGCACTTTCGAGACAACAACATCAAGCATGACAATGGAGATCACTGCTGCCTCCAGGGCTCTGACATGGGTGGCTGAGCAACAGGTAACCCATACGATTATCATATCAGACTCGATGAATATGCTTCAATTGATTGAATCTGGAAGTATCCATGTGGAATGGGTGGACAGCATTTGGAAATCACATATCAAGAAAATGACTTGGCTGGACATGCTGGAGTGCAGAGTAATGAGCGTGCTGACTTTCTTGCAAACAATGCCCCGACTCAAGCGGGCAGAAGTATGGACAGAGCCAATATCATCAATGCGGTATGCTCTCAATTATGTGACATGGGCAAGTCTCAGACACTGGAACGAGTTCGAGAATTTGGCGTTAAGTTTGGACATGCCAGACAGTGTTGTCTTCGTGGTAGAGAGCGAAAATATACTAATCAACTTCTCATGGGTACGGTGAGCAAATGGACTTTGGGATGGCTGCTGCAGCGAAGGACAGCATGAATGGGAATGCCCAATGTCCCATGACCTTGATCGCATAACATAACAGCACAACTGACAGAGAAACAGAGTAAGGAAATGGTACAAGTTATCTGTAAGTGTAAACTCAATCAACCAGAGTAAACTTTGTACCAGAGGCCAAATGCTGGTGAGTTGGTTGGATAATGTTAAGCGAGTGCAAAACCTAAACTTGTGTTCCTGTGCTTAATGAAACTACTCTCCCCGGGACAACCGGGTGGAGGATGTTGGCCAAGCACAAAATTGAAAGTTGCATTCTAGCATCTTACCAACAAAAACCGAGGAGATTAGACACATGGAAAAGCCCAGGAAAAAAGAACCAGATAGATTTCGTCATGATTAGGAACAGATTTTAAAATAATGTAAAGAACACCAAAACATATCCAGGAGCAGATATAAATTCTGATCATAATCCAGTGGTGATCAAACTAAATATAAAACTAAAAAAGATAGACCAACCAGCAAAAAAAGAGCCACATTTAGATATATCAGCACTTAAACAACCAGAGACAACAGAAATATCATGTGGAAGTAAAGAACAAATATGAATACCTAATGACAGAGTGCTTAGAACAATACAGAAGAGAAAATCCTGAAGAGATAGTAACCAATAAATGGGATTGCTTAAAAAATAGTATACAAACTGCAAACAAAAACCTGCCTGTAAAAGAATCCATGAAAAATCAAATGTGGATGACTGATGAAATCATTTAAAAAAAATTGCAGAATGAAAGAAAGCCAAGAACACCCCAAAGTATACAATTTTAGACAACGAAATTTGCAACATGTGCATAACCACAAAAGGAAACTGGGTAGAAACAATGCAAGGAAATAGAAGATATGGCAGAAAAACACAGGACCAGAGATATGCACAGAGAAATAAGACAAATGACAAATAAAAAAATACTATAAAAGGTAGAGGATGTATCAAAAACCAACTTTTGTTTGATAAAACCGAAATATTGACAAGATGGGCAGAATATGTAACGGTTCTATTTGATGATCAGAGAAGCTATAAACACAGTATAAAGTGCAATGACGGCCCAAGAATATTAAAATCAGAGGTTGAAAGAGCAATTGAAACAATGAAAAGAGGAAAGGCTGCAGGATTAGACAAAATAACTGTGGAAATGATAACCTGCTTAAACGATTTTGGTATTGCAACTATTACAGATTTGTGCAATGATATATATAAGACAGAATATATACCAAGAGACTTGAAGACATCAGTATTCATACCACTACCCAAAAAATTTCCCAAAGCACAGGAGTGCACAGACTATAGAACAATGAGCCTGATGAGCCACATAACAAAAATACTACTCAAGATCATACATGAAAGAATTAAAAACAAGATAGACATAGAGGTAGGAGAAGAACAGTTTGGCTTTACAAAGAACAGAGGAACAACAGAGGCAATACTTAGTATAAGACTACTAGCTGACAAGTATATAGATGTGCAAAGAAGTATCTACTTGTGTTTGATTGATTATAGCAAAGCTTTTGACAGTCCAACATGAAAAGCTAATCATTTGTTTACAAGAAACAAGCCTATATGGGGATGATATCAGACTAATAGGCGACATATACTGGGAACAGACAGCAATAATAAAATATTGGTTATTGGTTACTAAACTGACGTCATTGCACTCCCATAGTTATGGGCAGACCCATAGGTGCTCAGTCTCCCCAACAGATATCGAAGAGTATGCATACTGATGGTTCACTTGGCTCGCTGATCAAACACACCTCTCACTCTGCCTCTCAGGCATCCAGTTCGACTTGAACAATGGGTAACTCCAAACTGCCTAAATCACTTGATCGATTCAACATCAATTTTAGTGTCATCATCCAATAAAATAATAAAATATGAAAATAGCTACTCACCATACATAGACATAAAGAGAGGAGTGAGACAAGGATGCATTCTGCCACCAAGCCTATTTAACATCTACACAGAGAAAATCTTCAAACAACTAGAGGGTATGCCAGGACTCAAGATCAATGGAAAAATAATAAACAACTTAAGATATGCAGTTAACACAGTATTGGTAGCAGAAAGTGAACAAGAATTACAAGAACTAGTGAACCAACTGGACAAAACTAGCAAGGAATATGGATTAGACAGAAAACATATACTATGGTAATGAACAAGGAAATGGAGAAACCTAAAATGAATATAAAAATACATGGAGAATTACTACATCAAGTAAAAAATTTCTTATATCTTGGTCAGATGATAACAGATGATGGCAGATGTATAACAGAAATTAAAAATAGAATAGGAATGGCCAAGAGTACTTTCAGTAGTATGAGGAAGCTACTGACATCCAAACAAATTACAAACAGGCTAAAAATGAGAAAGTGCTATATATATCCTATATTAATGTATGGCTCGGAAACATGGACAATGAACAAGCAGTTAGAAGACAGAATTGATGCATTTGAGATGTGGATATTTAGAAGAATAAGCAGAGTTTCATAGACAGAAAAACAGACAAATAAACAAATTTTAGAAAAACTAGGCATGAAGAAACAATTATTATAAGAAGTAAATTTCAGACAAATAAAGTATTTTGGGCACATTAAAATGACATGATACCATGATAAAATCTTTACTAGGAGGGAAAGTTGAAGGGCGAAGAGCAAGAGGAAGACCGAGAGATAAGTGGGAGGAAACTTTAAGAAATGGACAGGTTACAGTCTGGCACAGTGCAACACCAAGGCGAAGACAGAGGATGCTGGAGATTCATTGCAGCCAACCTTTGATCTGGAGACGGCCCCTGATGATGATGATTCTAGCATCTAATGAAGCCGCCATCTCTGTTATTTGTGTTCAGCTTCAGTCTCTCTCTCTCTCTCTCTCTCTCTCTATTCACGTCTAGACCTATAAACCAAATTTTCTCATGAATTCTACCGTTGTTTTTAGAGACTCCTCTCCATACAGCTTCTTGCGAAGCTCGGTGTTATTGGGCAAGGTCTCGTTTCTTAGACCTGCTAAAAACTGGCAGTATGTGCTCTGCCGTCATGTCCACCTTTTCACAGTGGCATAGGCTAGTTGTGGCAATTTTACATTTGTCGAACATGTGAGCCCGAAGCCTGTTATGGCCAGTACAGAGGCGAAATATAGCAACGTCGCTACGGGACAGACCATAGTATCCATCGCTGATACTGTGTTGTGGGTGGTCTTTCAACCACTTTTCTTTGTACTGCCAACCGATGGTTGTTTTGGCCACCTCATAGCTGATCTTGTGATCGGCCTGCGGTAGTCGCCTATCTTCTTTTGTTAGCCTGTCTGCCTCTTCATTTCCGCTTCTTTTGCAATGTGGTGATATCCACTGAATGACTGTGCATTTAAGTGAGTTTACAAGTACACAGAGGATCGCTTTTAGCTCATTGAGCGCTATTTTTGCTGCGCTTTTTATCGCTGTGATGACTGAGAGAGCATCCGTGAATATCACGACTTTGTTGCGAGAGGCGTTGCTTCTCTCTAGGATCATTTCGGCGGCTGTTCTTATTGCCTCTGCCCAGTAGTTGTTTTAAAACTTACCTGTGGCAATCGCCTTCGTGATCGTCACTTTCTTTGAGAGTTTAAGCTCCTCCGCCATCGCTGATTGCGTTCTTTGTCGATCTATCGGTGTACATGTGTGCCCACGCACTCTCGGGATACTCCGTCTCTATGTATTTTTCTTTGACTGCTTTTCTTCCGCGGTTCTCTTGCTACCCTTTTATTTGTATTCCTGGGATTGATTCCCTTAATTCTGGCATTTTGGTCTCCCACAGCAGGCTCTTATCGGTTGCCGGAATCAGTTTGGCTTTACAGTTTGCTAGAACCGGGTTGTCTTTGGTCAGTTCTTTGACATTTCTCCTCTTCCCAATCCGTTCATTATGACATAGAGTGGGAGTTCAGCGGTTTTAGTTTATCCACCAGTTGCATACCATTTTTATCTCTGCTGTCTGTCATTGAGGATTTTACTGTTGGCTCCCCACATGGAACCTGCCAGTTTTCACATTTTACTGAGCCTCTGTCTGGCCCTTACAGTAGCTTTTTCTATCTGGGGGCACCATGTGAGCCTTCGGTCTAGTGGGACTCCGAGATAGGTAGGATTTTTGCTTTCAGAAAGATCTTGCTGTTGATTTTAAGCTTAATTTTGTGGTTCTGATTGTTATGCGAGAACACAGTATATGTGATTTTAGAAGCGTTAATGCTCATGCTCCACTTTTCTGACCAGATTTCCAGTTTGGTAAGCGTTTCTTGCAATCGTTTTGTTGCTATGGGCATTGACTCCTCCCTCGCCCAGATTGCCAGATCGTTGGAATACATAGCTGAGTGTACTCGCTTGGGTAGACATGTGGCTTTGTTGTTGACAAAGATAAGAAAGAGAGCTGGTGAGAGCACTCCTCCTTGGGGACTCCTTGCTCTAGTGTGGACTTCATGCTTGTGTATCCCTGAACTTGAACCCTTGCTGTTCTGTTCTCTAGGTATATATCAAGCCATTTATACATTCTCCCCTTTATACCGAGGTTCAGGAGTTTGAGTTTTAGACCCTCTTTCCAGACTGTGTTGAACGTCTTCTCCATGTCTACAAAATCTGCCAGCGTCTGCTTTTTTCTTGGAAACCATCCTCGATTTCCTGGGCGATATAGGTTACCTGATCTTTGGTAGATCGATACTTCATAAAGCCTCCCTGTTGCTCCATGAGAAGTCCTTTGCTCTCCAAGTGCCATGATAGCCTTTTGTTTACCATGCGTTCCATAAGCTTGCCGTAACTAGCTGGATTGAGTTTATCTTTGTATGGCTTTAGGATGGGTACCATAATCACTTTCTTCCATTCTCTTGGGACTATGCCTGTCCTCCACGATATGTTTAGGACTGCCAGTAGAGCTGCCAGTAGAGCAGGGATGTTAGTTGTGAGAACAACAGTACCCTGCCCGGCTGTCTCAGGGACAGACTTTGCTCAAATTCCCTAGTTTTTAAGCATTTTATTTGTGATATCATCCTTTCCCGGCGATGTTCTACGCTTGAGATCCCTTAATGCCTCTTCCAGCTCGTTTCTGGAGGATGTATCTGTTAGGTGCCTATTGGTTTTTCTTGGCTCGCCTTGGTGGGCTCTCGCTTTTCTCTTTGTTTCATCGCTTTTAGTTTTGGTATCCTTACTCTACTGACTTCTGCATATTTTTCATTAGGACATTTGCAGCTTCCCTCCCCGAGCACATCTTGTTAATTTGCTCCAGAACTATTGGGGATTGGCTGGTGTTTTGATCGCTCAGAGCTTTTGCCAGCTTCCACATTTTGTGGTCATACCTATCAAGCTTCAGGGATTCGGTCTTATCTACCCAACTCTGTCGTGCTGACCGTTTGACTTCATGTTTTGTATTTAGCCGCTGCCACCTTGTAAGCAGTATTGCAGTTACTGTTTGGGCCTCTTCTGTCTCTCTCCTTGCCAGCTCAAGGTCATCTTCAAGCTTTTGAACCCCTGCTGTCCAGTAGGGCTTGTAATCCTTCTGTGCGCCTCTGGGTATGGTCTTTCGTGCTGCTTTCAGGATTGCTTCTGAGAGTTCTTTTGCCAAGGATTGCATGTGTTTATTTTCATGTGTGTTGAGTATTTCAACATTGGGATCTGACAGTACCTCATATTGTTTCCAATTAGCTTTTTTGTAGTTCCACCGGGGGAACCACATTTTGGGATCAGGTACAAAGTGGAGATCCACTTGTAATTTGATGTCTCCGAGTTGCTTAGTGACCGTTTGTTTGTTTTTGTTGATAGGTCATTCATTGCAAATGCCAGATCAGGGTGCTAGTCGTATGCCACCTTCTCGAGTAGAAGGTTGACGGATCGCCTGGGGCATTGCTAATGAACAGATTGTTCTATATCTCCCAGTCTTCCACTTAGACGCCCCTGCTGTTCGTTTCTTGGTAGCCCCATCTTTCTTAGTGGCTGTTGAAATCATGACTACCATGCACGCTGTGTTATACATTGAAATCATGACTACCATGCATGCTGTGTTATACATTGAAATCATGACTACCATGCATGCTGTGTTATACATTGAAATCATGACTACCATGCACGCTGTGTTATACATTGAAATCATGACTACCATGCACGCTGTGTTATACATTGAAATCATGACTACCATGCATGCTGTGTTATACATTGCCATCACCTCAAGTGATAACGAGATATCACTTGGGCAGTATAGGTTGTACAGAAGAATTTGTACTTCGTAACATGTGAGGAGGACGCCCATGATCTCTGCTGCACCGATGCCTCCTGTTGTCACATTTGTTTGTTTTGTTGGAATGCCGTTTCATACCAGGGGGAGGACTCTACTTCTGTGCCCCTCTCGATATAATCTGAAGCTTTGATAACCTCTGATCCAGAATCTGTGTTGGGCATTTAGGTGTGTGTCTAGTATGCATGCTATGTCGATTTTCTCTTTTGCAAGTCTGTTTGCAAGTGCTTGCTTTTTGTGATGGAGACCTTCGGCATTCTATTGCACAATGTTTAATCGCCTCTGGTCAGTATTTGGCCGTATCAAACCAGTAGTGTTTTCCTGTGGGCCGCTGTCGCTGGTTTGCCAAGCCGGGTCGGTAGCAAAAAACGGGCTCCTTCAAAGCATGGGGCCCAGCACTCATCCTGCCCGACGGATCTCCATAGGCGTAGCACCATATCGAGATTCTAATTTATTGTACATATTCATGAACAAATTTGGTCCATGGAGCCTTAGCATGGGTATGCTACGATGCAACGTTCAGTACCCTTTGGAGCTCTAGTGCTTATCCTTCGGCGAAGCTTCCGATTTCAACCAGCGTTTACTAGGTTTGCTCTCCGTTAGCCTTTTTTTTTGCTGTCCCCAGCCATACCTACAAGGCAGCATGTTGCTATTTTCTTTCAAGGTAGCAGCTCTTAGATGACCTGCCTTCCGGGTTGATGAGCGTCATCTGCCCAGGTAACCAGCCTTTTTGTGGACTACTTAGTTTTTATACCGTCCAGTTTTGTGTACGGTTTGTTCCGGTAGTCTTTGATTGTCCCCAATCATACTACAAGGCAGCAGTGGTTCTCTGCGAGAAGAACAGAGTTTTGGTCCTGGGACAGCATTTTACTCGTATACCACATTCTCAGCTTTTTCTTTAGAGGCTCGTGTCGCAACTTGCAGTTGGTCTGTATTTTCCCTTGCTCCGGGAAACACTGTGCTGGGCCCACGCACAAAATAATGTATGGGTCGTTTCATTAGGCGCTATCAGTGCAACTTATATTTTGCACTCGCCAATCATCACTTTCCTTGATTTTTCCGGGGATGTTAGTTGTGAGAACAACAGTACCCTGCTGGGATGTCTCAGGGAAGGCAGTTTCGTTAGACGCTAAACCGCAACTTTGGGATTTACGCTCGGTCAACTTACCAATAGCCCGATCTGTGCTTGGACTCTGGTACGGAGTTTACCGCAATCTTCCCATGTGTCGCCTTCACCTGTCATTCCATCATCAGCACCTTGCGTGTCTACCTCGATCCGATTCGGTGCCTGCCCCACCGTATTTATCGGGTTTCTCACCTTGGTCACTTTTGCCGTACCGCGAGACTGCCCTGACACTCAGCTCGACTCGTGCACAGGGCACTGAGTTTCGCTCCATGTGGGCTCTCTTCTTTATTCTGGATGCACCTCTCATCTCTTCGTGTGCAGCCTTTCCCATTGGCCGGGAAGCTGCTAATTGTGGTACGACCATTGTGTTCACATTTGCCGTCACACTTACCGTTCCTCAGGACTGCCCTGGCATGCAGCTTAACTCGTGCACAGGGCTCCATGTTTCGCCCCATGTAGGCCCACTTTTCTACTTATCGATGCACCTCTCCTCCCTTCATGTTCATTTTCGTGCTTGTGGACTTTTGTCCTGTATGTGGCAATTTTGGTTCGGTCATTTACTCCGGGGGAGTTTTCATTCATTTACTGACGTCTCATACTCTGCTGTTTTCTTATGTTTCTGCAAAACTTGGGCTTTGTTTCTATGGACAATGGCCAGGAGATGCGTGCATTTTGTTTAGCGATTTTATGGACCAGCATTGCCTTTCCGTGCTTGCACTACTACCACCATATGTAGCTCTCCCTCGATCCCTGCCCTCTTAGCCAAACCGGAACCAATGTCTGTTTCCAGGGTCACCACGAGGAGGTGAGGGCAGGGTCTTGTTTATTGCCAGCTCACTAATCCTGACACTGCGTTGTCCCCATGCACCTTTGACCCCAGTTTCAGTCTAATGTTTCTCCTTTTTCTAAAGAGAAAATATAAAGTAGAAACTTCAAATTGCCTGTTGGCAACATTTTTCCAAGTGCAGTTCAGAATTTTCCTAATCCGAAACAACATCAAAGCCAGAAAAGTAAGGCCAAGAATGTAACGGATTGTCAGCTCAGACAAACCCAAACATTTATAAAAGCTGAAACTTTTGAATGCACCTGTCCTACATGCATAAGATAACATTCACAGCAAGTGATGCTCTCTGGCTTCAGATCAAGTCAAGGCTACAATAAAAGGCTAACAATTGATTGCTTGAGTGAACTCAAACCCTTTCTCTGTCCGAACAGGTGGTCATCCAGTGCACCTCTGGCATAAATCACAAAAATGTCACATAGAGTGGTCAACAAGTAGTTGTTCTAGAGCAATCGCAGAAGTGGCTCTTTGGATTATAACCACATGCAGATTTACATGGTTGGTCATTCAAAAATGTTTCTAGATTGTCTACTGCTTGCCTACTGCACGAGAATCAAGGAGATACTGCAGTGATCATCAATAGACTACCTGAGTAGTAGTTTTGCAACCGTAAGTAGCACTACGCGCCTGGAGCTGTTGGAGTCTTCGTGGTCTGCAAAAAAAGCCAGATATGTGTATATAAGTCGTATTGACAGGACCAGTCAATAGACTGTATTGTCACATATCTCTGTTTTGCTTTCCAGGTAGTAAGTATCGAAATATCAGCAATTAAAAGAGTTTTGCCAGGACTGGGCAGTTTAATGCAAATAATCAGCTCAAGTCTTGGATGACATGACTTTACAAACAATTTTTCTGTATGCGATTGCTGGAACCAGGATCTTGCATGACTTCTGTGCAAGTAATAGCTCAAATGAAACAGAATTTCATAAAATATTATTTGCATTGTATTTATAAATGTCGAACATAAGAGTCAAGAAAAAGAGTTGCCAAATGCTATAAAGAACTAATATAATCATTGTGTCAGTTATGAAGATGAAATCCTTGTTCTATTTTACTTACCAATTTCATATGTCTTTCTACTAGAATCATTGATGTCATCAAATTTAGGGGGCAGGTCTGATAATTTTGTGTTCCAATCTTCAGGAGATGAGAAATCGTTCCCTATGTTACATCTGACAAATAGAATAAGCAGAAATTAGTTCTGATCAAATTTGAATGGTTGCATAACAAGATGCAGATATTAGTATCATCATATTTTAAGTATCATCATTTCAGTCACAGGAGATTGAGCATTTCAAATAGCAAGGAGTTAGCCCAAAACTTTTTAAAATCCTGTGAGTTCATTGTACCACAATTAAAAGACCTAGTATAATTTTCTGTGTCCCAATTATTATCTTACAGCAAGGTTATTAGATAGTAATATTAGATACCAATGAACATCTGGCATGAAAATCAATTCAGGAGTTCGGCTCTCTAGAAAATTTTAGTTTTAGTCAAAAAATATTGATTTTTCAAAGTGCGTAGTTCTATAAAGTACAACATTCATACTAACGATTACACATACATTCATACTAACGATTACACATAAAGTTGTGTTATTTTGTGTTTGCGTATTAGCATTAAAACATTAATAAGAAATACCCAATTCCAACCCTTTTTCTTTCAAATTCCAAGTTTAAAATTGAGTTTTCTCAAAATCATTTTTTGCCATTTTGTTGTGTCGGAAATCCCTTCTTCTTTGAATTCGTTCTTTACGATCGATTTTAATCACATTTTGTGATATGTTTGATCTTTGCCAAGAACATGTATACGTTGCACATTGGTTTGGTAGGCCCTAAACGCATAGAGTTGTATATGTTTAGGACATGTGCATCCGATTTCAGCCAAATCGGAAATCCCTGAGTTTTAACTAATACTAAAGCTAGATACGTGAAATTTGAAGTGAATCACCTACATATAAATTTGCAGCTACAGGTCCATTTTAAATTACATTTTTGTGAAAATGTGTTTTTAAAATTAATTTTTAATGTGAAATGATGACACATTTTGTGTGATTTTTTTGGCAAGCATAAGTTTAAAAATATTATATATTTCTTAAGATTTTACAGAAAATAAAAGACCTGTAGCTGTAAATATGCTTACAGTTTATGAATCACCCCTTTATTTCTCAAAATATTTGTTTGTTTTGTAAATTTTAGGATTCTAATAACATGTATTTTTTTAAAGATTGCCGCTGCGGTCATGACAACTATGCAATGTTTCTTTTTTTTTTTTAAACATTAAAATAGATCTTAAATTCTTAGCTTAACATGACTATTATAAAATAATTGCTCTAAGTGATTGAATTGAATTGAATTGAAGAAAACTGGACAACCCAATAGAATAACAATGTTGAAAAGTAATATAAGTAAAACAGTAGAAGTAAAACAAGAAAGACTTCTTATAAGGGAAGCAACTCTATGGCGCAGTGTGCGGCTTATAACTTGCAACGGACTACCGCCGTGGCGGAGTGTGCGGCTTAAAGCGTGGAAAGAGTTAATAAAGAAAAAAAAATTGTTGGTAGTAAACTCCTTAAATCTATTGAAATAAAGATGCAAAAGAAATACTCGTACATAGCGAAACACGTACAAACAAAGTACTATAGTTTTACAAAATACAGAAACAGTGACGATAAACAGCAACGTTTCGACCAAAATACCTTTAAATGAAATACATAGCAAATAGTCTCAATGATGAAACTCGAGAAGATTGCTAAAATATAAATCAATAAAGAGTGTTACTTGGATGCTTATATTTCAAGTAAAGCTAAAAGGGACAATTCATGAAAACTGATTATGTAATGTAATTAAAATTATTACTTTGTATACCATTTATTTGTACTGCATTTGTACTTATTCCTTAGTTTCTAGACTTTGGCCAAGAGACACACGTGGACACATCCACTCTTGGATTCTGCTAGTCTATATTGCAAACAGACCACATAGCATTTGTAATTGTGCCCGCACTACTAACTTACAGAATGGTAGCTTTCCTTCGATCCCTGTACACTTTGCCAGACTGCTGAGCCGTATTCTGTTTCCAGGGCCACCATATGGAGTTAGTGTAGGGTCTTGGTTAGTGCCAGCTCACTGGCACATCATTATCACTTTTGTTTTGTTGTGCATGCAGTCCCAATCTCCAAGGTAATGTTCAGGATAGAATCCCTATCCATTGCTATACTGAGCGCAACTATGGTCATGCATGCAAGTCTACGTGTTTTTTTCCCCTGGTCCAGACATGAAAATGGAACAGAAAATAAGAAAAAATGAGAAGTAACTTACCTATGTCTAGAAACCAACCAATCATGCAGTATTAGCAGTAGCATGACTCAAGTCACACAACATTTCAAGTCATGTCAAGTTACTCACCAAACTATCTCAGCACATGACAACTTATGTGACTTTACCTGCCCCTATCATTGTTAGTCTTGCTCTCTTGTGAACTGCCTCTGTTCGACCTTATTTCCTCCAGGTTATCTTTAAGAGTAATCTGTTCATCTTTGATGTGCTTCACACTTTTTGTTAGTGAGGTAAGCTGGTCCTGGAGACAAAGAATATGTTTAAAGTAAACTGTATGTTTCAATCACGTCTACAGTCAATGTCAGATCTCAGTCATGTCTACTATACAATTTAATTGAAAACCAAAAAATAATGGGAGCTAAATAAAAGCTAGATTTGTCAACAGCCAATGTCTATAGACAGAAATGCTAGTGACAATGACAAATTATAAATAAATGGAAGTTAATAAATTAATAAAATGCTAAATTAGTTATAACATTTGAGTTTACACTCTAGCACATGTAGGAAAAATAATTTTTAAAACCAATATTACTTCAATATTTTTAATTGCACACACCAAAAAATAAGTTTAATTATCATCTCAACAGGTTAGTCAAGTTTGAATTCTTGATATTGAAATAGCTTTTTTGGTGTTTTAATAATATTTATATTGTCTATTTAATGTTTTTTACTATAATTATACAAAGTATTACTCCCGATCACTGTGATTTCTTTTTAAAATAATAATAATTTTAGGTAAAACGATACTTGTTTCATGACACATGATATACACTGTTTGAAATGAATAAATAACAATATTTGAATACTACAAGATCTTTTTTTTTTCTCATCACATCTTAAATGTTTACATAGTTAGACAAATTATCATGATAACTTTAATAATGTTTAAAATTCTTCCAGAGGTGGCTCGTCATTAAGGGCAAGTGTGGCCCGCCCACAAAAATATTGAGTAACCTGTACTTATTATTTTAGACATTATTTGTTCATAATTATTACTTTCAACGAGATACTGATTAGCTATGAAAGTTGATATATAACTCTAAAATATCATACACAGTCTGAAATTTGAAATTCATAATCTTTTACCCCCAATTAGTATACACCCCTGGTCATTAGGGGCTAGTAAGAACCGGTCCCACCAAACCAAAAAGAATTAACACATACTTATTGTTTTATTTAAAAAAAATTTTAATTATTACTTTTAACTTGACACTGATTAGCTTTAAAAGTTGAATATATAACACTAAAATATAAATATTATATCAGAATAATATAACAATCCTGTTATTTATATAATATCTCCCTATTAAAAAATATTATTTATACTGAAGCTCATTATTTTGCCTCTAATACTTCAAGCATTCTTCCGTGCACTATTTCTGGGGTTAGTTTACAAGTTCCTATCTAAGATGTAACATTGCGACCTCTGACCTTTGATTGCTATTGCAATATGATAATTGCCAAAACAATATCATTTTCATTCAGCCGGAAGATATATTCATTATTACGCTGCCAAACTACTTCCCAGATAATCGAGGACTCTAGCTCAAATAGTCCGTTTAATTATCGATTAAATCCCCAATTTTATATAGAAATAGTATAAAATTATAGAAAATAATAGTACTCAATAACAAACCATCATAGAATAAGATTAGTTTATGGAATTATCCCTTACATTAACACATCTTGTCTACATCATTAAATACCACGACATTCATGACCTTTGAGCTTGGTTCCCTTGTACGTCCGCTATCCGTGAACTCTGACCGGTCGACGTGACGTCACTTGATCTAGGTTAGCTAGTTTACCCTTTTTAATGGTGAGATTGTACAAATGTACTCAATTTTCATTCGTACAGTTGTCAACTGAGTTGAGTTGAGCGAAACATGTAAAATCATTTTTAACAAATTACAAAGTACTAGAGATTTGCAAAATACAAAAACTATGACAATACACAGAAACGTTTCGACTAAATTGCCTTTATCAAGCAATGAATAAAACAGAAGTGAAGAATTTCACTTCTTTCACAGTACACTACATACAAGATGAAAATTGTGGCATATCCTTTACAGGACGTAACCAGCAACCACAGCAAACGAGTTGTTTTCTACGTTTACCGCAGAGATTATATATTACAACATCACCTAATATGTTTACGATGCCCTGACCTCATTCAAAAGTTCGCAGTTTGTTGTCATGTAGGTGCCGCATTATCAATTTGCGTTCCAGACAAGATTTTTTTTTTTATTCTCTAGGCGCTCCTGTAGTTTGATGTGTCCGAAATATTTAATTGTCCTTGATTTTATATTATTTAATAGCCAACTCTCTTTAGTATCAAGCTGTTGCAGAAAAAAAGCGTTTGTTCTTTCTTAAAAGGGGTAATGGGGTCTAAAGCACATAGGGACAACGTCACGCCAGGATTAGTGAGCTGGCACTAACCAAGATCATACCCCACCTCCAAGTGGTGACCCTGGAAACAGACAAAGGTTCCTGTCTGGCTAAGCGGATAGGGATCGGGGGAGAGCTACTCTGATATAAGTAGTGCTGCAGAAGCAGTTACATTGGATTAGATCCGCCTGCAACACAGACAAGCAGAATCCCAGAGTGATTATTAATGCCCATCTCTCCCGGCCGATGGGAAAAGCTGAACAAATAAACATAAAGGGATAAAGAGCGCATCCAGAGATGAGACTGAGACCATATGAGGCGAAACTCGGAGCCACGAGGTGGGAGCTCGAATTGAGTTGCGTGTCATGACAGTCTCGAGGCATAGTAAATGTGAGCACGGTGAGAAAACTGATAAACACGGTGAGCAGGCACCAAAGTAGAGCAAACACGCATACGGACGATACACAAGGGAGCCCACCGGTGGGGACAGACATGCACGGTGCTGATGATGGAGCGACGAAAAGGCGTGGCAAATGTAGGGGTGAGCAGACGACCCATATGTGCAGAAAAACTGGAAAGCCCAGCAGAAGTTTGAATCCAGTGCAAAAGTTCCTACCGAATGGTGATAAACTATGCACTATGCACAGTGAGATAGAAATTGGTAAGGTATCGCCCAGTAGAGCAATGTGAGCACAAGTGATGGGGAAAAAAGGGACGGGCCTAGTCGGTGGACGAGGACACAAGCGGAAATGGGCGAATGGGCACCAAAATGAAACGCGAGGTGGCGAGCCTCGAAGAAGGGGTCTCCATCGAGAGAGCAATAACCGCGTTTGCCATCGCACAAAACTACTACGGTCTTGTAGTTGATTGGGGACAATCAAAGGCTAGTGGAGCAAACTGTACACAAAACTGGACGGCAGGCAAACCAAGCAGTCCAAAAAAAAAAAGACTGATAAATTGCGCAGATGACGCTCAACAACTCGGGAGGGAAGATTGTCTAAGGGTAGCTATCCTAAAAGAAAATAGCAACCTGCTGCCTTGCAGGTTGGCTTGAGACAGCCCGAGGCGACGGAGAGCGAACCCAGTAAAGGCTGGCTAAAACTGGAGACATCGCCGAGGGATAAGCGCCAGAGCTTCAAATGGCGCTAAAGATGTGACGAAATACACCCACTCTAAGGCTGCATGAATCAGATTTCCACATGAAAGCAGAATTTATGGGGAAATCTGGTACATCAGTTTAAGCGGCGATTTCGCGCTCGAGAGAGAGAGAAATAAAGAGAGAGAGAGAGATAAATGGGTAATAACTACCCGGAATAGACAATAAATAGTAAATACTCCAAAAACCCAAATTTTTCCTAAATTTTTGCCGGGCCCAACCAAGAAAATGACCACGAACCGCCACTGAATTCTTCTTAGCTATATTGATGAACTTATGAGAATACAGTAGAAAAACAGATAGATGCTGCTTGTGCACGTCATTGTTAATCTCGTTATGTCCTCGGAAAGATGAATGATAATCTGTCCCTTCAGATCACGAACATATAATCATTGTTGTGTAGTTTCTATTCTAGTCGTATAACCTAGATACCTTTCATTTTCTCAAAATGTGCTGTTCATTTTCTTCTTATTCGTATTCTTCTCCATTCTTTGCAAATTTGTTAACTCTTTTATTTATGTGTATACCACAATGTTATTGTACCTATTGTAAATCCCTTTTTCGAACAGCAAGCTTACAAAAATCACTTTTCACATTTTTGAGTTAACCAACGTGGTCGCAGGCGCAACAAAATAAAATAAAGTGACAAGTAAACTTACACTGACCAAGACCCGACCCCACCTCCACATGATGGTCCTGGAAACAGACTACATCACTGTAATTTGACAAAGTGAGTAGCGATCGAAGGAGACATACTATGAGATAAGGTAGTAGTGTAAGTGCAGACACAAATGCTATAAGATCTGTTCTCAATATAGATGAACAGAATCCTAGAGAGAATGCGCATACGCCGGTCTCCCAACCAACGTCTAGTGATAAAAGAGCGACACAAATACAATGTGAATGACCGGGAAACGGAGTAAGGAAATGGTACGAGTTGTCTGAAAATGAAAACTCATATCAACTAAAATCAATGGCAGCACCAAAGTTGCCCGATCTTTGCAAGATTCGTTTAGATATATGTAACGTGTCTAAATAACTCTTTGGGGACCAAACGCACCACAACGTGGCTTTGGTTTGGACGCCTTTTTAGTAGGAGCCACACTAAAGGGCGTTTTTTATTCTCAAACAAATGGCTTGTAAAAACATGGCTTTCGCCTTGGTCCACTAAGAGTTAATTAAGGGAGTAATGTTGGGATCACCAACATACTCTACCTGAATAGGAGTTTCCACAACCCTAGGCATAGCACTACATGCCTGAAGCTGTTGGAGTCTTCTGGGTCTGCAAAAAAGATGGGCACTATCCTATGCTGATATATATCAGAGAAAGAGTGACAACTCATAAATGCTTGGGGTTTCCAAGAAACGGTTGAGAATGTTATATAATTTGCAATGACCTCACAGTGATCAAGTTGCAGCGAATAAACATAATCTTTGGCGAAGATCATACACAAGTTCCATTGAATGGCTTAATTTTAAAAATTATCAATAAAGAGTGTTGAACATCCAATGCAAAAAAAACCGATAATGTAAAGGACTGTCAGCTCAGACAAACCCAAATATTTCCATAGGCCGAAATTGTGGGGTGCACCTGTCCTTCATGTGTAAAAGGTATGAACAGAAGCACCGCGTATTTCCGTTCTCGGAGCAAATCAAACATATCACAAAGAGTGATTACATTGGTTGTTAAGAACGAACGCAAACAAAACAACTTCATACCACTACCGAAGTGCATAGACGCAAGGTATTATAGGGTAACATGACAGCGCTTGGATCAGTTAGTTGGTACTAACCAAGACCCTAAATCACACCCACGTGGTGGCCCTGGAAACAAGAGTATTGTAGTCTGGTAAAGTGGCTAAGGATCGAGGGGGAGGCTATCCGCAAAAGGAGATAGTAGTGTATAAGCGACTGTGCATTGTATCGGCTCGCAGTCAAGACGAGCAGCATCTCAGCATCCCCATGTTTTCCCTGGCTAAAGTCTAAAGGTGAAAGTCCAGGTACAACTTTCTTAATAGCTGCTGACAGTCATCCAACAGATGTCCACTTCGGCCCAGACCACCTACAGCAGCAAGAAGTGACTGAAAGGTGGTCGATCTACATCAAACACTATTACCAGGCTGCATGACCAGAATGGTCTACTCGGTGTAAATGCGCACTTCGGTCCATACCACCTACAAGCAGCAAGAAGTGGCTGAAAGGTGGTGGATCTACAGCAAACACTACTACCAGGATGATATCTGCTATAGAGATGACGGACTAGCCCTGTCAATTTTGCTAATACAAACATCTGCTTGGTGGCCAACATTTCTACATGACTCGTAGAAAAGCAAAGGTGAAGACGCAAATGGAATAGGTCCGATATCGTGCATAGTCCATATCCGAAACTGCCTCCAACTGACAATGTGCAATCGTTTCAGATAAAGAGCATTTTCAACCATTTTTGACATGTTTTCGGCATTTCACCACCCTAGCAATTCACAGACTCATCGCTGCCTACTGACACAACCTTTGAAACAGCCACCAGACTGCTTGTCATCTTTTATTGACCACTTTCACCACTACTTGTAACTTGTATGAGCCGGAAAACATTGATAAGTCTGTGTCGTGGAGATAACAGTCCGTATTAGGAGCAGGATTGATCATCCACTTTGGGCAATGCACGTTTGTGTCACCTATAGGAATATTGAATATTTCCATGTGTGGAGAGCGCAGTCATCTTGACCGGAGACAGATACGTTTACATCGGTTGTACTGACACGACCAGTCAGAACCCGAACGTTCAGGCTATAGTGCAGCAATCTTTTTCCCCGGCCTCCAAGTTTAGGGGGAGTATGGTCTTAGTATATAAGAAATAGGCAGTCATCATATTTCGGGCATGTGATGAGGAAGGGAGGTTTAAAACACATTGTGACAACCGGTAAAATCGAGGGTAGACGAGACAGGGGAAGAAAGAGAGAGAAAATGTTGGATGTCCTGACTTCATGGCACGGTAGAGCGTCAACATCTGAGTTGATAGCAGACACCAACGACAGAGATTTGTGGAGATCCATTAAGGCTTCGCCAGCCGGCACGGCACCTGATGATGATGGTCTTAGTAAATGTCAGCTCATTGACCCTGGCACAGCCTTGTAATTTTATTTTTTGTCCCTGTGGCTGCAGTGTTTCTTGAACGAGAGGGCCTGGCTGTGCCCTAAATTTGGCTCATGTTCTCATGCCCTTTTGCTCAGATCATATACAAATCACAAGGAGCGGTTGTTTAGCCGCATCCAAAATTTTAGGCTCATGGAAATGTTTAGCGTTTGGGTTTGTTTGAGCTGACAGTCTCTTACATTTTCGGGTTGTTTTTTTTTCTTTTTGCATCCGATGTTCAACACTCTTTATTGATCATTTTTCAGCGAGTCAGTGAAACTTGTCTACTTTGAAGAGCATGTACACTCGTTGCAACTTTTCTGACTCGGTGAGGTCGCACCGGATGAGGAATATTTTTAACCGCTCCAGGATTTGTATCGTTTTTTCGCCACAATGCAATTTGAAGTGTCACCCCTGTATTTTCCAAGGCTGAGGCTGAAGACTGATAAGACCTAAAAGATCGTGCCCAACTCTTGTTTTTACGCTCGGCCAATATTGCCCATCCAAGTTATCCCAGAGAGGGCAGTTTCATGGGCACATAAAAGCAACTCTGAATTTTGAGTTAGGCCAACATTGATCAACCCAATCCTCAGCGTTCGACCTCTGGTACAGATTTGACTACAGTCTTCCTTTGCATCGACATGGGATATAAAGATTGCATCGGCCTTTTATAGTCTGACGAGAGCGGACAAATATGATATAACCAATGAGTTTGACTCTAGGCGATGTGAGTTTACACTTTAATAAAATTCGTGGTACCGTTTGCGTACGCTGTTTCTCAGTCATTTGTACTGCATATGTACCTGTTATTTGACTCTAGACGTCGGCCAGGAGACATGTGTGTACGCATCCCCTCTGGAATTCTGATCGACTGTATTGCAAACAGTTCTCATAGTATTCGTAATTGCCCCCACACTACTACCTTTCCGCTCGGTAGCTCTCCCTCGATCCCACCCACTTTTCTTGACTACATAGTCGCAGCAGTCTGTTTCCAGTTCTACCGCCTCTAGATGGAGTATGATTTTGATCAGTGTCAGCTCACTGGCCCTAGCACTGCATTGTCCCTGTATTTCATTGCGCTTGTGGTCCCACAAGAAGTTGTTTAGAAATGGTCAGCTTAGAGCAAGTACAAATGAATGGTGTCCAGTAGTAAATGTGGAGACTGTCACGGACTAGGGAGACAAACCCACATATCACGCACACAAAACGCGATTGTGCTGACCTACGGGTCCTATGTCTTCTAATTTAAGCACAATGTACTTACATTCTAAAGCGCAGATCACGCACAGACCACAAAGAATAGTTGGACAAATTATTGACATAGAATGAATGAAGAAGAAGAAACTAACGGATAAGTTATCCCACAAAATAGAATCACAAAAAAGGCATCAAACCTTGATTTCATGAATAGTTTCTGTAAGATCGTCCAGCTGTCGCTGTTGCTGTTGTTGTAGATTCCTACTGTGATATGTCTCCCCTTCCTCCTTATCTTGAATCTTGACCAGTTCCTTCAGGGCCGTCTGAAACCCTTCCTTCATCTCGAGAATCATGTCTTGGAGCTGAGGAGAGAATGTAATGTCAATTTCACTATGTCATTCATATGTCTTCTTCTTCTACTGTGTTCGTCCGCTGCTATAAATTCAAGCGTAACCATTGTGCCTTGTTTGGCGCTTCTGACTTTTCGTGACGGCCTGCTTTTATTATTATCATCACGTGTACCGCCTTCTCCGACTGCAGATGTACTTGAAGTTTGGATCCTCAAGTATTCATCTGGGGTCAGAAAACCTATAGTCCAACGACTTGAATTGAGCTTACCAAACATTTGTTGGCCCATACCTCGTACCCCTGTAACAAGTAATAACTAGTGAAGATTCGACGCCGCTGTCGGCTTCCCAACATCTTTTCTACCTGCGGTTGAGCGGTTCTGGATAACATTCTCAACTATTGTGGGACACATGCCTTTGGGTTTGTTTAGGTTTGTCTATGCTGACAGTCTTTGCGTTTTCTGACCTGTTCTATAACAACATTCTATTGATCATCATTAGCATCTTGATGCATCCTGAGGTATGATCTACTCTAAGGAGTGGTCATATTTGGTTACTTTCAGACTTTAGTGAGGTCGTTCTGGTGTAGAAAAGTTCTCAAACACGCTGGGCACGTGTCGTTTTGTCGTTTACAAGATAAATTGGAATTTCTACTTTGTATTTTCCCTTCTGAAGAAGCAGAAACATTGGGCCAGGACTGACCTTAGACAGTCAGGGAATGCAGTTTCATCAGGCGCTAGAATGTAACC
Organism: Arion vulgaris; assembly: GCA_020796225.1. Taxonomy (NCBI): domain Eukaryota; kingdom Metazoa; phylum Mollusca; class Gastropoda; order Stylommatophora; family Arionidae; genus Arion; species Arion vulgaris. Next base: position 58,825,139 of record CM036759.1, on the reverse strand, counting down.
TTTATTGTTGTGCTCCTCCTACATTACTCGCCTAAGTTGTGCTCCTCCTACATTACTCGCCCAAGTTGTGCTCCTCCTACATTACTCGCCCAAGTTGTGCTCCTCCTACATTACTCGCCCAAGTTGTGCTCCTCCTACATTACTCGCCCAAGTTGTGCTCCTCCTACATTACTCGCCCAAGTTGTGCTCCTCCTACATTACTCGCCCAAGTTGTGCTCCTCCTACATTACTCGCCCAAGTTGTGCTCCTCCTACATTACTCGCCCAAGTTGTGCTCCTCCTACATTACTCGCCCAAGTTGTGCTCCTCCTACATTACTCGCCCAAGTTCCTATAAAAGGGAGCTTTCCGGACACAAAACGCAACTTTTGGTTTTTGTGCTCGGTCACGATTACACGCCACGGTTCTTGGTGGGAGGGCAGTTTTGTTAGGCTCTAGAAAGCAACTTCAAATTTTGTGCTCGGTCACGATTACACGCCACGGTTCTTGGTGGGAGGGCAGTTTTGTTAGGCTCTAGAAAGCAACTTCAAATTTTGTGCTCGGCCAACTTCACGGACCCCGTTACCTGCGCTTCGTGTCTAGTGCATGCAGAGTTTACTGCAAGTCTTCCCTTGCGTCGACATGGCATAGGCAGAATATCTCGGACTTTCATAGAGTCCTGCCTAAAGCCGCAACTATGGTGCGCCATTGACTTTGGATGCCGTGAGTTGACATTTACGATAACTCGTTGTGTCATGTCTTTGCTCCGTTTATCGGTCATTTGTACTGTATTTTAAACTTGCATGTGTCTTTGGACGTCGACCAGGAGACGCTTATGGACTCAGTAACTCTGAGATTCTGCTCGTCTATATTGCGAACAGATCACATACCATTTGAGATTGCGCCCCCACAACTACCTTACCCATGGTAACTCGATCCCCACACGCGTTGTCAGCCTACTGAGCCTTAATATGTATCCAGTGAAGTTTGGGTAGGGTCTTGATCAGTGCCAGCTCACTTAATCTGGCGCATTGTTGTCATTCTATTTTAATGTACCTGTGGCCCCGTCTAGCCACGTTAAATATGTCATTAGCAAACTTTAACGTTGGACAAAAGTTAGCTGCATTGTAGCTGTACTTGGACTCAATCTCTAGACGTAGGTCAGGAGAAAACGTGTAGATGTAGATACTCTTGTAATCTTGTTCGTCTTGTCTGCAACCTAATCTCATACAGTGAGCAACTGCTTTTACATTAATACCTCCTTTCATGGATTGCACTCATTTGATCTCTAGTAGCAAAGAGACAATTCTTGGTTTACAATCTAGTCTGTGCAGTTTGACTAAGCCGTGCCTATACTGACATATCCTGCAACTACACGTTATTAGAAACACTTGCATGCAGACTTGACGATTCTTGTACATTTCGTGTAAATGAATATTTCAGGTAGGAGAAATGTATGTAAAACTGGAGGAGGGATGGAGGACGCGTGGATGTAATTATGAATGAAATATGGCAGACGCTTTAAATGAGTCAAACTCGAAATATAATATGGATGAAAATTCCGTAAATGTGGAGAACTAGGAACTGCCAGTCTTAATATATTGCTAATGGAAAGAAAAGATGTGAACAGGAAAGGAAAGAAAATATGTGAACAGGAGAGGAAAGAAATGATATGAGCAGGAGAGGGAAAAAAAGATGTGAACAGGAGAGGAAAGAAAAGATTCTTATCAACCAAATTAATCATTATTATGATTTGTTTGATTTACGCCAAGAACGACAAAACGTTGCGCCTCGGTTCATACACTACACTGCATGTAGAACAGGGTTTGTTTTTCATATGTTCAACATTCTCTATTGATCATTTTTAAGCAATTCAATGAATGTATGTATGAGCTACGCCGAAGAGCATGTTCAACCTTTGCAATTGTTCTAACAAGGTGAGGTCGTTCCGGATTAGAAACATTCTCAACTGCTTTTGTGCGCTTATCGTTTTGTCGCCACGAATCATTTCTAAGTTTCACCTCTGTATTTCCAATGCTGAGACTGAAAACATGGGAATCAGGAAGGGCAGATTTATTAAACTCGAAAGTAAATTTAGTTTTTGTACTTGGTTCATATTATCCTTAGCCCAATCTGTTTCCATGGCCATTACGAGGAGGTGGAGTAAGATCTTCGTTAGCGCCAGCTCACTAACCAAGGTGTTGCCATGTCACCTTTCATTTTTGCTCCTGTGGTACCGAATGACCATCAGTGATGGATTTTCTATTATATGTGTGTCTGTCTATAACATTCTTATCATCAGTGATTCATTTTCTATTATATGTTTGTCTTGTCTATAACACTCTTATCATCAGTGATTCATTTTCTATTATATGTTTGTCTTGTCTATAACACTCTTATCATCAGTGATTCATTTTCTATTATATGTGTGTCTTTCTATAACACTCTTATCATCAGTGATTCATTTTCAATTATATGTTTGTTTTTCTATGACACTCTTATCATCAGTGATTCATTTTCTATTATATGTTTGTTTGTCTATGATAGGCTTCAGTCAGAACACTTAATTGCTTTCATATATTTTTTCTCCAAATTATGCTCATGTGATTTTTTGGTTGTAACATATTTTCATATATTGCACTGCTATTCTTGTTTGGCCTATATTTTTCTTTACTTTTGTACAAGTACTTTTCTCATTGTAAGCCTGTCCATTTGTAATTCATAATGCAGTTATTCGGCCCATTATTTCAACATGTTGACATCTGGTGGTTTCTATTCTACACTCTCGTCGTTTCCACACAATTTACTCCTCTGGAAATGTCAAACAAATTTGGTAACATTCCACAAAGAACACCATGCAGTGGCGTATGGCACCTACAATATTCGACTATGACACGAAATAGCCTTCCATTATCTGGTAAATCACTCCAGTTATGTACAGTCCAACAATGTGAACTGTAGAGGAAATATATAATCGTTGATTTCATGATTGGCATGATGCCATATTCAGAGTGCAGTTGCCATTGAATGATATATGTTCTTTAATAATCTTCTTTATCGAACGCTCCATATCGATCACTTGTGTGATTTGTATGTGATCTGAGCCTAAGAGCGATTGTGCCAGTTATACTTCTGCAAGTAGGCCAACACATCGGATTTCTGCGATGATTTGTATGTGATCTGAGCCTAAGAGCGATTGTGCCAGTTATACTTCTGCAAGTAGGCCAACACATCGGATTTCTGCGATGATTTGTATGTGATCTGAGCCTAAGAGCGATTGTACGTTGTGCCAGTTATACTTCTGCAAGTAGGCCAACACATCGGATTTCTGCGATGATTTGTATGTGATCTGAGCCTAAGAGCGATTGTACGTTGTGCCAGTTATACTTCTGCAAGTAGGCCAACACATCGGATTTCTGCGATGATTTGTATGTGATCTGAGCCTAAGAGCGATTGTACGTTGTGCCAGTTATACTTCTACAAGTAGGCCAACACATCGGATTTCTGCGATGATTTTTATTTACTAGGCTAGCTTCCCTAGGTCCTACATCAATCGCCTCTTACCAAAGATATTGTGGTCACAGTGGTACTATTCTTTGCTTCTCTGGTCCTACATCAATCACTCTTACCAAAGATATTGTAGGTCACAGTGGTACTATTCTTTGCTTCTCTAGGTCCTACATCAATCGCCTCTTACCAAAGATATTGTAGGTCACAGTGGTACTATTCTTTGCTTCTCTAGGTCCTACATCAATCGCCTCTTACCAAAGATATTGTAGGTCACAGTGGTACTATTCTTTGCTTCTCTAGGTCCTACATCAATCGCCTCTTACCAAAGATATTGTAGGTCACAGTGGTACTATTCTTTGCTTCCCTAGGTCCTACATCAATCGCCTCTTACCAAAGATATTGTAGGTCGCAGTGGTACTATTCTTTGCTTCTCTAGGTCCTACATCAATCGCCTCTTACCAAAGATATTGTAGGTCACAGTGGTACTATTCTTTGCTTCTCTAGGTCCTACATCAATCACCTCTTACCAAAGATATTGTAGGTCGCAGTGGTACTATTCTTTGCTTCTCTAGGTCCTACATCAATCGCCTCTTACCAAAGATATTGTAGGTCGCAGTGGTACTATTCTTTGCTTCTCTAGGTCCTACATCAATCGCCTCTTACCAAAGATATTGTAGGTCACAGTGGTACTATTCTTTGCTTCTCTAGGTCCTACATCAATCACCTCTTACCAAAGATATTGTAGGTCGCAGTGGTACTATTCTTTGCTTCTCTAGGTCCTACATCAATCGCCTCTTACCAAAGATATTGTAGGTCACAGTGGTACTATTCTTTGCTTCTCTAGGTCCTACATCAATCACCTCTTACCAAAGATATTGTAGGTCGCAGTGGTACTATTCTTTGCTTCTCTAGGTCCTACATCAATCACCTCTTACCAAAGATATTGTAGGTCACAGTGGTACTATTCTTTGCTTCTCTAGATCCTACATCAATCGCCTCTTACCAAAGATATTGTAGGTCACAGTGGTACTATTCTTTACTTCTCTAGATCCTACATCAATCACCTCTTACCAAAGATATTGTAGGTCGCAGTGGTACTATTCTTTGCTTCTCTAGGTCCTACATCAATCGCCTCTTACCAAAGATATTGTAGGTCACAGTGGTACTATTCTTTGCTTCTCTAGATCCTACATCAATCGCCTCTTACCAAAGATATTGTAGGTCTCAGTGGTACTATTCTTTGCTTCTCTAGGTCCTACATCAATCGCCTCTTACCAAAGATATTGTAGGTCGCAGTGGTACTATTCTTTGCTTCTCTAGGTCCTACATCAATCACCTCTTACCAAAGATATTGTAGGTCGCAGTGGTACTATTCTTTGCTTCTCTAGGTCCTACATCAGTCACCTCTTACCAAAGATATTGTAGGTCACAGTGGTACTATTCTTTGCTTCTCTAGGTCCTACATCAATCACCTCTTACCAAAGATATTGTAGGTCACAGTGGTACTATTCTTTGCTTCTCTAGGTCCTACATCAATCGCCTCTTACCAAAGATATTGTAGGTCACAGTGGTACTATTCTTTGCTTCTCTAGGTCCTACATCAATCGCCTCTTACCAAAGATATTGTAGGTCGCAGTGGTACTATTCTTTGCTTCTCTAGATCCTACATCAATCACCTCTTACCAAAGATATTGTAGGTCGCAGTGGTACTATTCTTTGCTTCTCTAGGTCCTACATCAATCCCCTCTTACCAAAGATATTGTAGGTCGCCGTGGTACTATTCTTTGCTTCTCTAGGTCCTACATCAATCGCCTCTTACCAAAGATATTGTAGGTCGCAGTGGTACTATTCTTTGCTTCTCTAGGTCCTACATCAATCACCTCTTACCAAAGATATTGTAGGTCGCAGTGGTACTATTCTTTGCTTCTCTAGGTCCTACATCAATCGCCTCTTACCAAAGATATTGTAGGTCACAGTGGTACTATTCTTTGCTTCTCTAGGTCCTACATCAATCGCCTCTTACCAAAGATATTGTAGGTCACAGTGGTACTATTCTTTGCTTCTCTAGGTCCTACATCAATCGCCTCTTACCAAAGATATTGTAGGTCGCAGTGGTACTATTCTTTGCTTCTCTAGATCCTACATCAATCACCTCTTACCAAAGATATTGTAGGTCAGTGGTACTATTCTTTGCTTCTCTAGGTCCTACATCAATCGCCTCTTACCAAAGATATTGTAGGTCACAGTGGTACTATTCTTTGCTTCTCTAGGTCCTACATCAATCGCCTCTTACCAAAGATATTGTAGGTCACAGTGGTACTATTCTTTGCTTCTCTAGGTCCTACATCAATCGCCTCTTACCAAAGATATTGTAGGTCGCAGTGGTACTATTCTTTGCTTCTCTAGATCCTACATCAATCACCTCTTACCAAAGATATTGTAGGTCACAGTGGTACTATTCTTTGCTTCTCTAGGTCCTACATCAATCACCTCTTACCAAAGATATTGTAGGTCACAGTGGTACTATTCTTTGCTTCTCTAGATCCTACATCAATCACCTCTTACCAAAAATATTGTAGGTCGCAGTGGTACTATTCTTTGCTTCTCTAGATCCTACATCAATCACCTCTTACCAAAGATATTGTAGGTCACAGTGGTACTATTCTTTGCTTCTCTAGATCCTACATCAATCACCTCTTACCAAAGATATTGTAGGTCTCAGTGGTACTATTCTTTGCTTCTCTAGATCCTACATCAATCACCTCTTACCAAAGATATTGTAGGTCACAGTGGTACTATTCTTTGCTTCTCTAGGTCCTACATCAATCACCTCTTACCAAAGATATTGTAGGTCACAGTGGTACTATTCTTTGCTTCTCTAGGTCCTACATCAATCGCCTCTTACCAAAGATATTGTAGGTCACAGTGGTACTATTCTTTGCTTCTCTAGATCCTACATCAATCGCCTCTTACCAAAGATATTGTAGGTCGCAGTGGTACTATTCTTTGCTTCTCTAGGTCCTACATTAATCACCTCTTACCAAAGATATTGTAGGTCACAGTGGTACTATTCTTTGCTTCTCTAGATCCTACATCAATCGCCTCTGACCAAAGATATTGTAGGTCACAGTGGTACTATTCTTTGCTTCTCTAGATCCTACATCAATCACCTCTTACCAAAGATATTGTAGGTCACAGTGGTACTATTCTTTGCTTCTCTAGATCCTACATCAATCACCTCTTACCAAAGATATTGTAGGTCACAGTGGTACTATTCTTTGCTTCTCTAGGTCCTACATCAATCACCTCTTACCAAAGATATTGTAGGTCGCAGTGGTACTATTCTTTGCTTCTCTAGATCCTACATCAATCACCTCTTACCAAAGATATTGTAGGTCACAGTGGTACTATTCTTTGCTTCTCTAGGTCCTACATCAATCGCCTCTTACCAAAGATATTGTAGGTCACAGTGGTACTATTCTTTGCTTCTCTAGGTCCTACATCAATCGCCTCTTACCAAAGATATTGTAGGTCACAGTGGTACTATTCTTTGCTTCTCTAGGTCCTACATCAATCGCCTCTTACCAAAGGCATTGTAGGTCGCAGTGGTACTATTCTTTGCTTCTCTAGATCCTACATCAATCGCCTCTTACCAAAGATATTGTAGGTCGCAGTGGTACTATTCTTTGCTTCTCTAGGTCCTACATCAATCACCTCTTACCAAAGATATTGTAGGTCGCAGTGGTACTATTCTTTGCTTCTCTAGGTCCTACATCAATCACCTCTTACCAAAGATATTGTAGGTCGCAGTGGTACTATTCTTTGCTTCTCTAGATCCTACATCAATCGCCTCTTACCAAAGATATTGTAGGTCGCAGTGGTACTATTCTTTGCTTCTCTAGGTCCTACATCAATCACCTCTTACCAAAGATATTGTAGGTCACAGTGGTACTATTCTTTGCTTCTCTAGATCCTACATCAATCACCTCTTACCAAAGATATTGTAGGTCACAGTGGTACTATTCTTTGCTTCCTTGCGGGCCCGGCACAGTACGGGCTCTTTAATAATATAACGTTGCTTGTGCGCATGATTGGTGGCGCCTGTGGTCTAGGAATAGCGACTCGGTATATTACTCCGACGTTCTGAGTTCGAATCACGCTGCGGACAGTTTGGTTGCAAATTGTTTCGCGTAGATTTTTACCACAGGACGATGGCACCACCGTTCAGAAAGCAATGGCAAACTACTGAACGTAATAATGCCTAGAAAAATCATAAACAGCGTTAAAAGCTTGGGTTGATTCGCAAAGTCCTGTAAAGGATATGCAATTAACTTTTTGTGCACATGGTTTATCGCGGGTGTATCGTCTTTCATTCACATATACATTTTGTTTAGCACTCTCTGTTGCTAACTTGTATTCATATACATTTGTTTAGCACTCTCTATTGCTAACTTGTATTCACATATACATTTTGTTTAGCACTCTCTGTTGCTAACTTGTATTCACATATACATTTTGTTTAGCACTCTCTGTTGCTAACTTGTATTCACATATACATTTTGTTTAGCACTCTCTATTGCTAACTTGTATTCACATATACATTTTGTTTAGCACTCTCTGTTGCTAACTTGTATTCACATATACATTTTGTTTAGCACTCTCTGTTGCTAACTTGTATTCACATATACATTTTGTTTAGCACTCTCTGTTGCTAACTTGTATTCACATATACATTTTGTTTAGCACTCTTTGTTGCTAACTTGTATTCACATATACATTTTGTTTAGCACTCTCTGTTGCTAACTTGTATTCACATATACATTTTGTTTAGCACTCTCTATTGCTAACTTGTATTCACATATACATTTTGTTTAGCACTCTCTGTTGCTAACTTGTATTCACATATACATTTTGTTTAGCACTCTCTGTTGCTAACTTGTATTCACATATACATTTTGTTTAGCACTCTCTATTGCTAACTTGTATTCACATATACATTTTGTTTAGCACTCTCTGTTGCTAACTTGTATTCACATATACATTTTGTTTAGCACTCTTTGTTGCTAACTTGTATTCACATATACATTTTGTTTAGCACTCTCTGTGCTAACTTGTATTCACCTAAGTTTTGTTAGTTCATTCTTTCCTTAGGATTGTATTCAATATTTCATTTGTTTGCACTCTTGTGCTAACTTGTGTGCTAACATTTTGTTTAGCATCTCTAGTCTAACGATTAACCAGTGCAATGAAGTCACATATTCATTTTAAACCCTTTCATTGTTTGTATAGCATATCCCTTTATGATTGTTTGTACATGTATACCTTTATACTTTGTATCCATATCCTTTATACCCTTTGTATTGTATAGTATCATCCCTTTATACCTTTGTTTGTATGCATATCCCTTTATACCTTGTTTGTATATATATCCTTTATACCCTTTGTTTATCCATATCCCTTTATACCCTTTGTTTGTATAGTATATCCCTTTATACCCTTTGTTTGTATCGATATCCCTTTATACCCTTTGTTTGTATAGTATATCCTTTATACCCTTTGTTTGTATCGCATATCCTTTATACCCTTTGTTTGTATAGTATATCCTTTATACCCTTTGTTTGTATCGATATCCCTTTATACCCTTTGTTTGTAATCATATCCTTTATACCCTTTGTTTGTATCGCATATCCTTTATACCCTTTGTTTTATGATATCCCTTTATACCCTTTGTTTGTATCGCATATCCCTTTATAGATTGGTTTGTACAGCATATACCTTTATACCCTTTGTATCGCATATCCCTTTATACCCTTTGTTTGTATCGCATATCCCTTTATACCCTTTGTTGTATCGATATCCCTTTATACCCTTTGTTTGTATCGCATATACCTTTATACCCTTTGTTTGTATAGTATATTCCTTTATACCCTTTGTTTGTATAGTATATCCCTTTATACCCTTTGTTTGTATCGCATATCCCTTTATACCCTTTGTTTGTATCGCATATCCCTTTATACCCTTTGTTTGTATAGTATATACCTTTATACCCTTTGTTTGTATCGATATCCTTTATACCCTTTGTTTGTATCCATATCCTTTATACCCTTTGTTTGTATCGATATCCTTTATACCCTTTGTTTGTTGTATCTTATACTTGTTTATCGATACCTTTATACCCTTTGTTTGTATCGCATATCCCTTTATACCCTTTGTTTGTATAGTATATACCTTTATACCCTTTGTTTGTATAGTATATCCTTTATACTACATTTGTTTGTATAGTTATTTATCCCTTTGTTTGTATGATATCCTTTATACCTTTGTTGTATCGTATATCCCTTTATACCTTTGTTTGTATGCATATCCCTTTATACCTTTGTTTGTATCTTGTTGATCGTATATCCCTTTATACCCTTTGTATCATATCCTTTATACCCTTTGTTTGTATAGTATATCCCTTTATACCCTTTGTTTGTATAGTATATACCTTTATACCCTTTGTTTGTATAGTACATCCCTTTATACCCTTTGTTTGTATAGTATATACCTTTATACCCTTTGTTTGTATAGTATGTACCTTTATACCCTTTGTTTGTATAGTATATACCTTTATACCCTTTGTTTGTATAGTATATTCCTTTATACCCTTTGTTTGTATAGTATATACCTTTATACCCTTTGTTTGTATAGTATATACCTTTATACCCTTTGTTTGTATAGCATATCCCTTTATACCCTTTGTTTGTATAGTATATTCCTTTATACCCTTTGTTTGTATCGCATATCCCTTTATACCCTTTGTTTGTATCGCATATCCCTTTATAGATTGGTTTGTACAGCATATACCTTTATACCCTTTGTATCGCATATCCCTTTATACCCTTTGTTTGTATCGCATATCCCTTTATACCCTTTGCTTGTATCGCATATCCCTTTATACCCTTTGTTTGTATCGCATATCCCTTTATACCCTTTGTTTGTATAGTATATACCTTTATACCCTTTGTTTGTATAGTATATCCCTTTATACCCTTTGTTTGTATCGCATATCCCTTTATAACCTTTGTTTGTATCGCATATCCCTTTATACCCTTTGTTTGTATAGTATATACCTTTATACCCTTTGTTTGTATCGCATATCCCTTTATACCCTTTGTTTGTATCGCATATCCCTTTATACCCTTTGTTTGTATAGTATATACCTTTATACCCTTTGTTTGTATAGTATATACCTTTATACCCTTTGTTTGTATCGCATATTCCTTTATACCCTTTGTTTGTATAGTATATACCTTTATACCCTTTGTTTGTATAGTATATCCTTTATACCATTTGTTTGTATAGTATATACCTTTATAGATTTGTTTGTATCGTATATCCCTTTATACCCTTTGTTTGTATCATATCCTTTATAGATTTGTTTGTATCGTATATCCCTTTATACCCTTTGTATCGCATATCCCTTTATACCCTTTGTTTGTATAGTATATTCCTTTATACCCTTTGTTTGTATAGTATATCCCTTTATACCCTTTGTTTGTATAGTACATCCCTTTATACCCTTTGTTTGTATAGTATATACCTTTATACCCTTTGTTTGTATAGTATGTACCTTTATACCCTTTGTTTGTATAGTATATACCTTTATACCCTTTGTTTGTATAGTATATACCTTTATACCCTTTGTTTGTATAGTATATACCTTTATACCCTTTGTTTGTATAGCATATACCTTTATACCCTTTGTTTGTATAGCATATTCCTTTATACCCTTTGTTTGTATAGTATATCCCTTTATACCCTTTGTTTGTATAGTATATACCTTTATACCCTTTGTTTGTATAGTATATTCCTTTATACCCTTTGTTTGTATAGTATATCCCTTTATACCCTTTGTTTGTATAGTATATACCTTTATACCCTTTGTTTGTATAGTATATACCTTTATACCCTTTGTTTGTATAGTATATACCTTTATACCCTTTGTTTGTATAGTATATACCTTTATACCCTTTGTTTGTATAGTATATACCTTTATACCCTTTGTTTGTATAGTATATACCTTTATACCCTTTGTTTGTATAGCATATTCCTTTATACCCTTTGTTTGTATAGTATATCCCTTTATACCCTTTGTTTGTATCGTATATCCCTTTATACCCTTTGTTTGTATCGCATATTCCTTTATACCCTTTGTTTGTATAGTATATCCCTTTATACCCTTTGTTTGTATCATATCCTTTATACCCTTTGTTTGTATAGTATATACCTTTATACCCTTTGTTTGTATAGTATATCCCTTTATACCCTTTGTTTGTATCGCATATCCCTTTATACCCTTTGTTTGTATCGCATATTCCTTTATACCCTTTGTTTGTATAGTATATCCCTTTATACCCTTTGTTTATATCGCATATCCCTTTATAACCTTTGTTTGTATAGTATATACCTTTATACCCTTTGTTTGTATCCATATCCTTTATACCCTTTGTTTGTATAGTATATACCTTTATACCCTTTGTTTGTAGAGTATATACCTTTATACCCTTTGTTTGTATAGTATATCCCTTTATACCATTTGTTTGTATAGTATATACCTTTATAGATTTGTTTGTATCGTATATCCCTTTATACCCTTTGTTTGTATCGCATATCCCTTTATAGATTTGTTTGTATCGTATATCCCTTTATACCCTTTGTATCGCATATCCCTTTATACCCTTTGTTTGTATAGTATATCCCTTTATAACCTTTGTTTGTATAGTATATACCTTTATACCCTTTGTTTGTATAGTATATCCCTTTATAACCTTTGTTTGTATAGTATATACCTTTATACCCTTTGTTTGTATAGTATATACCTTTATACCCTTTGTTTGTATAGTATATACCTTTATACCCTTTGTTTGTATAGTATATACCTTTATACCCTTTGTTTGTATAGTATATACCTTTATACCCTTTGTTTGTATAGCATATCCCTTTATACCCTTTGTTTGTATAGCATATTCCTTTATACCCTTTGTTTGTATAGTATATACCTTTATACCCTTTGTTTGTATAGTATATTCCTTTATACCCTTTGTTTGTATAGTATATCCCTTTATACCCTTTGTTTGTATAGTATATACCTTTATACCCTTTGTTTGTATAGTATATACCTTTATACCCTTTGTTTGTATAGTATATACCTTTATACCCTTTGTTTGTATAGTATATACCTTTATACCCTTTGTTTGTATAGTATATACCTTTATACCCTTTGTTTGTATAGTATATACCTTTATACCCTTTGTTTGTATAGTATATACCTTTATACCCTTTGTTTGTATAGTATATACCTTTATACCCTTTGTTTGTATAGTATATACCTTTATACCCTTTGTTTGTATAGCATATACCTTTATACCCTTTGTTTGTATAGTATATCCATTTATACCCTTTGTTTGTATCATATCCTTTATACCCTTTGTTTGTATCGCATATTCCTTTATACCCTTTGTTTGTATAGTATATACCTTTATACACTTTGTTTGTATAGTATATACCTTTATACTCTTTGTTTGTATAGTATATACCTTTATAACCTTTGTTTGTATAGTATATACCTTTATACCCTTTGTTTGTATAGTATATACCTTTATACCCTTTGTTTGTATAGTATATACCTTTATACCCTTTGTTTGTATAGTATATACCTTTATACCCTGTGTTTGTATAGTATATACCTTTATACCCTTTGTTTGTATAGTATATACCTTTATACCCTTTGTTTGTATAGCATATTCCTTTATACCCTTTGTTTGTATAGTATATCCCTTTATACCCTTTGTTTGTATAGCATATTCCTTTATACCCTTTGTTTGTATCGCATATCCCTTTATACCCTTTGTTTGTATAGCATATTCCTTTATACCCTTTGTTTGTATAGCATATCCCTTTATAGATTTGTTTGTATAGTATATCCCTTTATAGATTTATTTGTATCGCATATCCCTTTATATATTTGTTTGTATAGTATATCCCTTTATACCCTTTGTTTGTATAGTATATCCGTTTATATATTTGTTTGTATAGTATATCCCTTTATAGATTTGTTTGTATAGTATATCCGTTTATAGATTTGTTTGTATAGTATATCCCTTTATAACCTTTGTTTGTATAGTATATCCCTTTATACCCTTTGTTTGTATAGTATATACCTTTATACCCTTTGTTTGTATAGTATATCCCTTTATACCCTTTGTTTGTATCGCATATCCCTTTATACCCTTTGTTTGTATAGCATATTCCTTTATACCCTTTGTTTGTATAGCATATCCCTTTATAGATTTGTTTGTATAGTATATCCCTTTATAGATTTGTTTGTATCGCATATCCCTTTATATATTTGTTTGTATAGTATATCCCTTTATACCCTTTGTTTGTATAGTATATCCGTTTATATATTTGTTTGTATAGTATATCCCTTTATAGATTTGTTTGTATAGTATATCCGTTTATAGATTTGTTTGTATAGTATATCCCTTTATACCATTTGTTTGTATAGCATATTCCTTTATAGATTTGTTTGTATAGTATATCCCTTTATATATTTGTTTTTATAGTATATCTCTTTATACGAGGAATAACATCTAGGCAAAACAAAGATCAGAATACTACGAGCATGTATTCCCAGGGGCAACGTATGGGTGCGCAGCATGGACATTTAATAAAGCAGCGGAAAAACATATTTCTGCTTTTGAATATAAGTGTTACAGACGAGTCCTCCATATATCATTGACAGAGAAGATAACAAATAGATATATCCAGAAAGAACTCAAAATCAAAGAAAACTGGATGATGCTACAAATAAGAAATTGAAAACTCGAGGTATTTTGAACATATAAAAAGACATGAATGCTGGAGAAGACCATCATGGAAGGAGACAAACCGGCAAAGAGAAGAAGATGAAGACCACGGAGAAGATGGATTCGGGATGTAACTGATGGTTTGAACATGACGGCTGTAGAGGCAGGACATCTCCCCTATGTGAGATAGAAATTCCGTTGGACTGTTGTGGTGGCAAAGTTCTGCTCAGGACAAGTTATTTGATGATGAGCATCCAGGTTGCACAGAAATATCTCAGTAAAGGAACAGGGTGTAATTAGGCATTTTTGATATCCTTTATATTAGCGTATATCTCAGGTTAGAGGGTCATTATGTGGATATTCTGTAGTGAGTATTAAAGCACGCTTGCTCAAACTGTTGTCAAGTAGTGGGCAAGTTCATTTTATTTTTTTTTAACTGTGACAAAGCACCAGCAAAATATTAAAATAAAATATTGAGAACATGCATTTTTCCAGTGGCCACTTATGGTTGTAAATCAAGGGCAAATATAAAAAAAAAAAATTCAGTCCTTCGAAACTAAATGCTACAGAAAGATCATACGAATACCATGGACAGAAAAAAAGAACACTGATGTCCTGAAAGAACTGAATGTTAAAGACAATTGGCTGATAAACAATATACTATACAGGAAAATTAGATACTTTGGTCACATCAAGCGTCACGATGGCCTGGAGAGAACAATATTAGAGGGCAGGGTCCCAGAGGCAGACCAAGAACAACATGGCTACAAGATATTAAAGAAACCATGAATATGACCATCGACGAAGTGGGTGAACTGGCTAGAGACAGAGTGAATTTCAGTTGCGCTGCAAAGGCAACGTCCTATAAAGGATACGCACCTTGATGATGATGATGATGACTACCAAGAAGAAAAAACATAAGATCTTACATGAGTTTAAACCTGCGCCCTCGTGACTGGGATACCGCTATTCTAACCACTACACAGCACGTTTCTCTTGTTAAAATATAAATATATTTTATCCCTAACGCTTACAGCCTTAACAATTACGAATACTATGTAGCTGTTGCTGTCGTACTGAAGCCAATGAAACGATTTATCGGGGCCACATGCGCAATAAATAGAAGCGACAGCGGACAAACAAGTAAGCTGGCACTGACCAAGATCCTACCCTACCTCCACGTGGTGACCATGGAATAAAACTACAGCACTGTAGTCTAGATAAGCGTGTAGGGATCGAAGGGGAGCTACCCTGGTATAAGTAGTAGTCTAAGTACATTCAAGATTGCTATGAGATCTGCTCGCAACATAAACGAACAGAATCCATGCGTGTGTGCGCATACACGTGTCTCTTGGTCGATGTATAGTGATGAAAAATGTGCATGAATACAGAACAAACCAACGGAGCAAGGAAATGATACGAATCGTCTGTAAGCGTAAACTTACGTTACTCAGAGTTATTGATCGCACCATAGTCGCACGCTCTCTGCAATACTCGTTGAGACTGGTGCAACGTGTCGTGTCTACATAAGGAAAGACTGCAGTAAACTCTGTACCAGAAGCCAAGTGCAGGTTAATTGGTTGGGTAATGTTAGCAGAGCATAAACCCTCAATTTGTGTCCTTGTGCCTGATAAAAACTGCTCCCACTCGAAACAAAATTAAGTGGGTGATGCTGGAGAGGACAAAATCATAATGTATTTTCTAGCGCCTAATGAAGCTATTCTTCTTATTTACTTAATTACAACCTCAGACTTCCTTCCTTTCAACATAAAATACAGAGCAAAAACTTCAAATTTCTTAATGCCGACACACGTCCAAGGGTAGTTGAGAATTTTTCTAACCCGAAATAACCTAATCTTAAACCAGAAAAGTAAGGCCGAAAATGTAAAAGATTTTACCTCAGATAAACCCAAACATTGGCATAGGCCGACACATTTCTGACGCGATTGTCCTACACGCATAGGATGACGTCCACTTCTTGCGAACGCTCCCTAGCTCAGATCAAATAAAGGCCACAATAAACAGCTGAAAATCGATCTCTCGAGTGAATGCAGACTTTACGTTTTGTCCGTGTATGTGGTAGTTCAGCCTCTCTCTCTTTCTCTCTCTCTCTATCTCTCTATCTCTCTATCTCTCTATCTCTTCCTCTGGTGTAAATGATAGAAAAGTAGCATAGAATGGTTATCGAGTGGTTGTTCTAGAGTAATCGTGGAAGTCGTTCTTTGGACAATAATCACATGCAGATTTTTCAGTGTGATCAATAAGTAATATTTCTAAAACGTCTACCCGCGCCAGAAATGAGGGGATACTACAGTGGTCATCAATACACTACCTGAGTAGGAGTTTCTGCAATATTAAGCATAGGACCAACGCCTGGAGTTGTTGGGGCCTTCTTGGTCTGCAAGAAATGCAGGAACCCCGCCCCTCCCATCCCACCCTCCCGACTCAAATATAGGAAAAAGGGAGAAAATCCATAATTTCTGCGATTCAAAGAAGAGTGCAACAGACGATGACCCTTACAAATCACATAACAAACTTCATAGTGAAAATCAAGACCACATTTCTATCTTACCATGCTCATTTGATCTTCCGGTAACCCAGATTCATCATGAGTATCCATTGATGCAGAAACTGAAATATATCATTTATTATATAGAATTAAAATAGTACTAAAAATATTAACATATATCAATGTGTCGATATTAGTGTCAATTATATTTGATAATTGTAGACCGTTCATGTGAAACAAATCGTAAATGATTGAGATTGTAGATGATATATTATATATATACTATGATTAAGATTAGTATGTGATATATATATACTATGATTGAGATTGTATGTGATATATATACTACGATTGAGATTGTATGTGATATATATACTACGATTGATTGTATGTGATATATATGCTATGATTGATTGTATTGATATATACATGATTGAGATTGTAGGTGATATATACTACGATTGAGATTGTATGTGATATATATACTATGATTGAGATTGTAGGTGATACTATCTATGATTGAGATTGTAGGTGATATATACTATGATTGAATTGAGTGTATATATCGATTGAGTGTATTGATTATACTACGATTGAGATTGTATGTGATATATATACTACGATTGAGATTGTATGTGATATATATACTATGATTGAAGTTATGATATATATACATGTTAAGATTGTGGAATATATATACTATCGTTGATTATGTGAATTTAGTTGAGATTATGTGATATATATATAGATTAGATTGTATGTGTATATACTATGATTGAGAATTGTATGTGATATATATACTATGATTGAGATTGTATGTGATATATACTATGTGAGATTGTATGTGTATATAACTATGATTGAATTGCTATGTGATATATATACTATGATTGAGATTGTATGATATATATACTATAGTTGAGATTGTATGTGATATATACTATGATTGAGATTGTATGTGATATATACTATGATTGAGATTGTATGTGATATATATCTATGATTGAGATTTGTAGGTGATATATATACTATGATTGAATTGATGGTGATATATATCTATGATTGAGATTGTAGGTGATATATATACTATGATTGAGATTGTATGTGATATATATATACTATGATTGAGATTGTAGGTGATATATATACTATGATTGAGATTGTATGTGATATATAACTATGATTGAGATTGTATGTGATATATATATACTATAAGTTGAGATTGTGGTGATATATATACTATGATTGAGATTGTAGGTGATATATATACTATGGATTGAGATTGTAGGTGATATATATACTACGATTGAGATTGTTTGTGATATATATATACTATGATTGAGATTGTAGGTGATATATATACTATGATTGAGATTGTATGTGATATATATACTACGATTGAGATTGTATGTGATATATATCACTATGATTGAGATTGTATGTGATATATATATATGATTGAATTGTAGGTGATATATATACTATGATTGAGATTGTATGTGATATATATACTATGATTGAGATTGTAGGTGATATATATACTATGATTGAGATTGTATGTGATATATATACTATGATTGAAGTTGTATGTGATATATATACTATGATTGAGATTGCATGTGATATATATACTATGATTGAGATTGATGTGATATATATACTATGATTGA
This sequence comes from Arion vulgaris, assembly GCA_020796225.1. Taxonomy (NCBI): domain Eukaryota; kingdom Metazoa; phylum Mollusca; class Gastropoda; order Stylommatophora; family Arionidae; genus Arion; species Arion vulgaris. The sequence continues at coordinate 58,806,623 of CM036759.1, read as the reverse complement.
GATTGTGGTGATTATATATACTATGATTGGATTGTATGTGATTATATACTACGATTGAGTTGTATGTGATATATATACTAGATTGAGATTGTATGTGATATATATACTATGATTGAATTATATGTGATATATATACTAGATTGAGATTGTATGTGATTATATACTCACTGATTGAGATTGATATGATATATACTACGATTGAGATTGTAGGTGATATATATACTATGATTAAGATTGTATGTGATATATACTACGATTGAGATTGTATGTGATATATATACTATGATTGAGATTGTAGGTGATATTATACTACGATTGAGATTGTATAGAATATATACTATGATTGGTTATTTGATATATCTACTCAGGGGATGTATGTGATATATATACTGATTGAGATTGTGGTGATATATAACAACGATTGAGATTGTATGATTATATTATGATTGAATTGATATGATGATATATACTACGATTGAGATTGTTGCGTTATATATACTATGATTAAGTGTGTATATATATACTATGATTAATTGTATGATATATATCTACTGTTGAGTTGTATATGATTATATTACCTATCATTGGGTGTTATATATACTATGATTGAGTTGTATGTGATATATATCCCTATGATTGTTATATGTGATATATATATACAGATTGGATTGTGAGTGATATTATACTATGATTGAGATTGTAGGTGATATATATACTATGTTTGAGTTAGGTGATATATATACTACGTAGGTGAGAATTTCTGATATATATATACATGATTAGGATTCTAGGTGATATATATACTATGATTGAGATTGTATGTGATATTTTACTACAATTGAGTTGTATGTGATATATTCTATAGTTGAGATCGTATATATATATCTATGATTAGTTGTATGATTAATACTAGGGTGAGATTGTGTGAATTATCTATGATTGAATTGCCAGTGATATATATACTATGATTGATTGTATGTATATATGCTATGATTGAGATATTGATCATATATGCTATGTTGTTGTATGTGATATATATACTATGATTGAGTTGTATGATATATATCTATGATTGAGATTGTAGTGATATATATACTATGATTGAATTATTGTGATATATACTACGATGGATTGTAGATATATATACTATGATTGGATTGTATGTGATATATATATATTGAGATTGTATGTGATATATATCTACGATTGAGTTTGTATTGATATATTACTACGATTAAGATTGTATGTGATATACTACGATTGAGATTTGGTGATATATACTATGATTAGATTGTATGTGATATATACTACGATTGAGTTGTATGTGATATATATATATGATTGAGATTGTGGTGATATATATACTACGATTGAGATTTTATGTGATATATATACTATGATTGAGATTGTATGTGATATATATACTACGATTGAGATTGTATGTGATATATATACTATGATTGAGTTGTAGGTGATATATATACTATGATTGGATTGCTGTAGTATATACTATGATTGAGATTGTATGTGATATATATACTACGATTGAGATTGTATGTGATATATATATACTATGATTGAGATTGTAGGTGATATATATATATGATTGAGATTGTAGGTGATAAATATACTACGATTGAGATTGTATGGATATATATATACTATGATTGAGATTGTATGTATATATACTATGATTGAGATTGTATGTATGATATATATATGATTGAGATTGTATAATATATACTTGATTGAATTGTATGTGATATATATACTATGATTGAGATTGTGGTGATATATATATCATGATTGATTGTAGGTGATATATATACTATGATTGAGATTGTAGGTGATATATATACTATGATTAAGTTTGTATATATATATACTATGATTGAGTTGTAGGTGATATATATACTGTAGATTGAGATTGTATGTGATATATATACTATGATTGATTGTATGTATATATATATACTATGTTGAGTTGTGGGTGATATATATACTATGATTGAGATTGTAGGTGATATATATACTATGATTGAGATTGTAGGTGATATATATACTACGATTGAGATTGTATGGGATATATATATACTATGATTGAGATTGTAGGTGATATATATACTATGATTGAGATTGTATGTGATATATATACTACGATTGAGATTGTATGTGATATATATACTATGATTGAGATTGTATGTGATATATATACTATGATTGAGATTGTAGGTGATATATATACTATGATTGAGATTGTATGTGATATATATACTATGATTGAGATTGTAGGTGATATATATACTATGATTGAGATTGTATGTGATATATATACATGATTGAGATTGTATGTGATATATATCTATGATTGAATTGTATGTGATATATATACTATGATTGAGATTGTATGTGATATATATACTATGATTGATATTGTAGGTGATATATATACTATGATTGAGATTGTATGTATATATATACGATTGAGATTGTATGGTATATATATACTATGATTGAGATTGTATGTGATATTTTACTATGATTGGATTGTATGTGATATATATGCTACGTTGAAGTTGTATGTGATATATATACTACGATTGAGATTGTATGTGATATATACTAGATTGAGATTGTAGGTGATATATATCTATGATTAAGATTGTATGTGTATATACTACGATTGAATTATTTGATATATATACTATGATTGAGATTGTAGGTGATATATATACTACGATTGAGATTGTATGTGATATATATTCTATGATTGAGATTGTATGTGATATATATACTACGATTGAGATTGTATGTGATATATATACTATGATTGAGATTGTAGGTGATATATATACTATGATTGAGATTGTATGTGATATATATACTATGATTGAGATTTTTGTATATATACTACGTTATTATGTGATATATATATCTAGTTGAGATTGGGTATATATACTATGATTGAGTTGTAGATATATACTACGATTGAGTTGTATGTGATATATATATACTATGATTGAATTGTAGGTGATATATACTAGTTAAATTGTATGTATATATATACTACGATTGAGATTGTATGTGATATATACTATGATTGAATTGTATATATATATATACTATGATTGAGATTGTTGGTGATATATATACTATGATTGAGATTGTATGTGATATATATACTATGATTGAGATTGTATGTGATATATATACTACGATTGAGTTGTTGTGATATATATACTACATTGAGATTGTATGTGATATATATGCTGTGATTGGTTGTATGTGATATATACTATGATTAAAGATTGTAGGTGATATATCTACGATTGAGTTTGTATGTGATATATATTGATTGAGATTGTAGGTGATATATATACTATGATTGAGATTGTGGGTGATATATATACTATGATTGAGGATTGTATGTGATATATATACTACGATTGAGTTGTATGGATATATATACTACGATTGAGATTGTATGTGATATATATACTACGATTGAGATTGTATGTGATATATATACTATGATTGAGATTGTAGGTGATATATATACTATGATTGAGATTGTGGGATATATATACTATGATTGAGATTGTATGTGATATATATACTATGATTGAGATTGTATGTGATATATATAACTACGATTGAGATTGTATGTGATATATATAGCTATGATTGAAATGTATGTGATATATATACTATATTGAGATTGTATGTGATATAATACTATGATTGAGATTGTATAGTGATATATATACTATGATTGAGATTGTATGATATATATACTATGATTGAAGTTGTATGTGATATATATACTATGATTGAGATTGTATGTGATATATACTATGATTGAGATTGTATGTGATATATACTATGATTGAGATTGTATGTGATATATATACTATGATTGAGTTGTGGTGATATATATACTATGATTGAGATTGTATGTGATATATATACTATGATTGAGATTGTTGGTGATATATATACTATGATTGAGATTGTATGTGATATATATATACTATGATTGAGATTGTAGGTGATATATACTATGATTGAGTTTGTATGTGATATATATACTATGATTGAGATTGTATGTGATATATATATCTATGATTGAGATTGTAGGTGATATATATATATGATTGAGATTGTGGTGATATATATACTATGATTGAGATTGTGGTGATATATATGCTACGATTGAGATTGTATGTTGATATATATATCTATGATTGAGATTGTAGGTGATATATATATATGATTGAGATTGTATGTGATATATATACTACGATTAGATTGTATGTGATATATATACTATGATTGAATTGTATGTGATATATATACTATGATTGGATTGTAGGTGATATATACTATGATTGAAGTTGTATGTGATATATATACTATGATTGAGATTGTAGGTGATATATATACTATGATTGAGATTGTATGTGATATATATACTATGATTGAGATTGTATGTGATATATATGCTATGATTGAGATTGTATAGTGATATATATATGATTGAGTTGTATGTGATATATATACTATGATTGAGATTGTAGGTGATATATATACTATGATTGAGATTGTATGTGATATATACTGCATTGAGATTGTATGTGATATATATACTATGATTGAGATTGTATGTGATATATATACTAGGATTGAGATTGTATGTGATATATATACTACGATTGAGATTGTATGTGATATATATACTACGATTGAGATTGTATGTGATATATACTACGATTGAGATTGTAGGTGATATATATACTATGATTGATTGTATGTGATATATACACATTGAGATTGTATGTGATATAAAACTATGATTGAGATTGTAGGTGATATATATACTGATTGAGATTGTATGTATATATATACTATGATTAAATATGTGATATATATACTAGATTGAGATTGTATGTGATATATATACTATGATTGAGATTATTGATATATATGCTATGATTGAGTTTGTGGTGAATATATACTATGATTGAGTTGTATGTGATATATATACTATGATTGAGATTGTGTATATATATACTATGATTGAGATTGTATATATATATCATGATTGAGATTGTATGTGATATATATGCTATGATTGAGATTGTATGTGATATATATACTATGATTGAGATTGTATGTGATATATATACTATGATTGAAGTTGTAGGTGATATAAAATTATGATTGAGATTGTATGTGATTATATACTACGATTGAGATTGTATGTGATATATATACTATGATTGAGATTGTATGTGATATATATACTATGATTGAGATTGTATGTGATATATATATACTACGATTGAGATTGTATGTGATATATATACTAAGATTGAGATTGTATGTGATATATACTACGATTGAGATTGTAGGTGATATATATACTATGATTAAGATTGTATGTGATATATACTACGATTGAAGTTGTAGGGATATATATACTATGATTGAGTTGTGGTGATATATATACTACGATTGAGATTGTATATGATATATATACTATGATTGAGATTGTATGATTATATATCGATTGAGATTGTATGGATATATATACTATGATTGAGATTATGGGTGATATATATACTATGATTGAGATTGTATGTGATATATATACTATGATTGAAGATTGTATGTTGATATATACTACGATTGAGATTGTATGTGATATATATACTATGATTGAAGTTGTATGTGATATATATACTATGATTGAGATTGTATGTGATATATATACTGATTTGAGATCGTATGTGATATATATGCTATGATTGAGATTGTAGGTGATATATATACTATGACTGAGATTGTATGTGATATATGCTATGATTGAGTTGTATGTGATATATATGCTAGCATTGAGATTGTATGTGATTATATACTATGATTGAGATTGTATGTGATATATATGCACGATTGAGATTGTATGTGATATATATACTAGATTGAGATTGTATGTGATATATATACTATGATTGAGATTGTATGTGATATATATACTATGATTGGAGATTGTAGGTGATATATATACTATGATTGAGATTGATGTATATATACTATGATTAAGATTGTATGTGATATATACTATGATTGAGATTGTATGTGATATATATACTATGATTGAGATTGTATGTGATATAATACTATGATTGAGATTGTAGGTGATATATTCTATGATTGAATTGTAGGTGATAAATATACTATAGTTGAGATTGTATGTAATATATAACTATGATTGAGATTCGGTGATATATATACTATGATTGAGATTGTATGTATATATATACTATGATTGAGATTGTATGATATATATACTATGATTAAAGATTGTATGATATATATACTATGATTAAAGTTGTATGTGATATATATGCTATGATTGAGATTGTATGTGATATATATACTATGATTGAGATTGTATGTTATATATATACATATTGAGATTGTATAGATATATACTATGATTGAGATTGTATGTGATATATATACTATGATTGAGATTATAGATATATATACTATGATTGAGATTGTATGTGATATATATACTATGATTGAGATTGTATGTGATATATACTATGATTAGATTGTAGTGATTATACTATGATTGAGATTGTATGTGATATATATACTATGATTGAGATTGTAGGTGATATATACTATGATTGAGATTGTATGTGATATATATACTACGATTGAGATTGTAGTGATATATACTAGATTGAGATTGTATGTGATATATATACTATGATTGAGTTTGTATGTGATATATATACTATGATTGAGATTGTATTTGATATATATACTATGATTGAGATTGTATGTGATATATATACTATGATTGAGTTGTAGGTGATATATATATGATTGAGATTGTATGTGATATATATACTATGATTGAGATTGTATGTGATATATATATATACTATGATTGAGATTGTATGTGATATATATGCTATGATTGAGTTGTATGTGATATATATACTACGATTGAGTTGTATGTGATATATATACTATGATTGGTTGTATGTGATATATATACTACGATTGAGATTGTATGTGATATATATACTATGATTGAGATTGTAGGTGATATATATACTATGATTGAGATTGTATGTGATATATATACTATGATTGAGGATTGTATGTGATATATATGCTAGATTGAGATTGTATGTATATATATACTATGATTGAGATTGTATGTGATATATATACTATGATTGAGATTGTGGTGATATATATACTATGATTGAATTGTATGTGATATATACTACGATTGAGTGTATGTGATATATAGCTAGATTGAGATTGTATGTGATATATATACTATGATTGATATTGTATGTGATATATATACTACGATTGAGATTGTATGTGATATATATACTACGATTGAGATTGTATGTGATATATATATACTACGATTGAGATTGTAGGTGATATATATACTATGATTTAGATTGTATGTGATATATACTACGATTGAGATTGTATGTGATATATATACTATGATTGGATTGATGGTGATATATATACTACGATTGAGTATGATATATATACTATGAGTTGAGATTGTGTGATATATATACTGATTGAGATTGTATGTGATATATATACTGATGAGATTGGGTGATATATATACTATGATTGAGATTGTATGTATATATATACTATGATTGAGTTTGTATGTGATATATACTACGATTGAGATTGTATGTGATATATATATATACTATGATTGAGATTGTAGGTGATATATATACTATGATTGAGATTGTAGGTGATAAATATACTAAGATTGAGATTGTATGTGATATATATATACTATGATTGAGATTGTAGGTGATATATATATATGAGATTGTATGTGATATATATACTACGATTGAGATTGTATGTGATATATATATACTATGATTGAGTTTGTATGTGATATATATACTATGATTGAGATTGTAGGTGATATATATACTATGATTGAGATTGTATGTGATATATACTATGATTGAGATTGTAGGTGATATATATATATGATTGAGTTTTATGTGATATATATACTATGATTGAGATTGTATGTGATATATATGCTATGATTGAGATTGTATGTGATATATACTATGATTGGGGATTGTTGTGATTATACTACTATGATTGAGATTGTAGGTGATATATATCTATGATTGGGATTGTATGTGATATATACTACGATTGAGATTGTATGTGATATATATGCTATGATTGAGATTGTATGTGATATATATACTATGATTGAGATTGTATGTGATATATATACTACGATTGAGATTTTATGTGATATATACTACGATTGAGATTGTATGTGATATCTACTGAGTTGGTTGTAGGTGAATATATCTATGATTAGATTGTATGTGATATATACTACGATTGAGATTGTATGTGATATATATACTATGATTGAGATTGTAGGTGATATATATACTACGATTGAGATTGTATGTGATATATACTATGATTGAGATTGTATGTGTATATATACTACGATTGAGATTGTATGTATACTATATATGATTGGATTGTAGGTGATATTATACTATGATGAGATGTGTATGATGTATATATACATGATTGATGTATGTGATATATATACTATGATTAGATTGTATATGATATATACTATAGATTGAGATTGTATGTGATATATATACATGATTGAATTGTATGTGATATATATGCTATATTTGAAGTTGTATGTGATATATATACTATGATTGAGATTGTATGTGATATATATTCTATGATTGAGATTGTATGTGATATATACTATGATTGAGATTGTATGTGATATATACTATGATTGAGATTGTATGTGATATATATCTATGATTGAGATTGTATGTATATATATACTATGATTGAATTATATGATATATACTATGATTGAGATGTATGTGTATATACTATGATTGAGAGTGTATGTGATATATATACTATGATTGAGATTGTAGGTGATATATACTATGATTGAATTGTATGTGATATATACATACATTGAGATTGTATGTGATATATACTACGATTGAGTTGTATGTGATATATACTATAGTTGAGATTGTAGGTGATATATATACTTGATTGAGTTGTATGTGATATATATACTATGATTGAGATTGTATGTGATATATACTACATTGAATTGTATGTGATATATATATACTATGATTGGATTAGGTGATATTACTATGTTGAGATTGTAGGTGATAAATATACTACGATTGGTTGATGTATATATATATATATTGATTGTGGTGATATATATACTATGATTGAATTGTATGTATATATATACTACAGATTGAGATTGTATGTGATATATATACTATGATTGAGATTGTATGTGATATATACTATGATTGAGATTGTAGGTGATATATATACTATGATTGAGATTGTATGTGATATATATACTAGTTGAGATTGTGGTGATATAAAACTATATTGAGATTGTATGTGATATAAAACTATGATTAAAGATTGTATGTGATATATATGCTATGATTAGTGTATGTGATATATATACTATGATTGAGATTGTATGTGATATATATACTATGATTGAGATTAGGTGATATATATACTATGATTGAGGTTGTATGTGATATATACACGATTGAGATTGTATGTGAATATATACTAGATTGAGATTGTATGTGATATATATATATGATTGAGATTGTATATGATATATATATACGATTGAATTGTATGTGATATATATACACGATTGAGATTGTATGTGATATATACGATTGAGATTGTGGTGATATATTACTATGATTAAGATTGTATGTGATATATACTACGATTGAGATTGTATGTGATATATATACTATGATTGAGATTGTAGGTGATATATATACTACGATTGAGATTGTATGTGATATATATACTATGATTGAGATTGTATGTGATATATATACTACGATTGAGATTGTATGTGATATATACTATGATTGAGTTGTAGGTTGATATATATATATGATTGAGATTGTATGTGATATATATACTATAATTAAAGATTGTAGTGATATATACTGCAGTTGAGATTGTATGTGATGTATATACTATGATTGAGTTGTATGTGATATATACTATGATTGAAGTTGTATGTGATATATATACTAGATTGAGTTGTATGTGATATATATGCTATGATTGAGATTGTAGGTGATATATAACAGTTGAGTTGTATGTGATATATACTATGATTGAATGATGTGATATATACTACGTTGGTTGTATGTGATATATATACTATGATTGATGTATGTGATATATATGCTACGATTGAGATTGTATGTGATACATATAGATTGAAGTGTATGTGATATATATACTTGATTGAGATTGTATGTGATTATATACTATGATTGAGATTGTGGTGATATATACTAGATTGGTGTATTGTGATATACCTATGATTGAGATTGTATGTGATATATACATGATGGATTGTACTTGATATATATACTATGATTGAGATTGTATGTGATATAAAACTATGAGTTGAGATGTAGGTGATATATACTATGATTGAGATTGTATGTGATATATATACTATGATTGAATTGTATGTGATATATACCTATGATTGAGATTGTAGGTGATGTATATATCGAGTTGAAGATTGTAGGTGATATATATACTATGATTGAGATTTTTGTGATATATATACTATGATTGAGATTGTAGGTGATATATATGCTATGATTGAGATTGTATGTGATATATATCTGATTGAAGGTTGTATGTGATATATACTATGATTGAAGTTGTATGTGATATATATACTATGATTGAGATTGTATGTGATATATATGCTATGATTGAGATTGTATGTGATATATATACTATGATTGAGATTGTATGTTATATATATCTATGATTGAGTATGTGATATATACTATGATTGAGTGTATGTGATATATCCCTACGATTAAAGATTGTATGTGATATATACTATGATTGTGGTTGTATGTATATATATGCTATGATTGAGATTGTATGTGATATATATACTACGATTGAGATTGTATGTGATATATATACTACGATTGAGATTGTATGTGATATATACTACGATTGAGATTGTAGGTGATATATATACTATGATTAAGATTGTATGTGATATATACTACGATTGAATTGTATGTGATATATATACTATGATTGAGATTGTGGTGATATATATCTACATTGAGATTGTTGTGATATATATGCTATATTGAGTTGTATGTATATATATACTACGATTGAGATTGTATGTGATATATACTATGATTGAGATTGTAGGTGATATATAACTATGATTGAGATTGTATGTGATATATATACTATGATTGAAGTTGTATGTGATATATACTAGATTGAGATTGTATGTGATATATATACTATGATTGAGATTGTCTGTGATATATATCTATGATTGGTGTTGTGATATATATATGATTGAGATTGTATGTGATATATATGCATATTGAGATGTGGTATATATACTATGATTGAATTGTATGTGATTATATGATTGAGTTGTATGTTATATATGCTACGATTGAGGATTAGTGATATTATACTATGATTGAGGATTGTATGTGAGTATATATGCTAGTTGAGATTGTATGTGATATATATACTACGATTGGGGATTGTATGTGATATATATACTATGATTGAGATTGTAGATATATATACTATGATTGAGATTGTGGTGATATATATACTATGATTGAGATTGTATGATATATATACTGATTGATTGTATGTGATATATCTATGATTGAGATTGCTTTGATATATATACTATGATTGAGATTGTATGTGATATACTATGATTGAGGTTGGTGATATATATACTATGATTGAGTTGTAGTGATATATATCGATTGAGATTGTATTGATATATATACTATGATTGAGATTTGGTGATATATATACTATGATTGGTGATTGTGGTGATATATATACATGATTGAGTTGTATGTGATATATATAATTGAGATTGTAGTTGATATATATACTATGATTGAGATTGTATGTGATATATATACTAGATTGAATTGAAATGTGATATATACTATGATTGAGATTGTATGTGATATATATACTATGATTGAGATTGTATGTGATATATATCCTATGATTGAGATTGTATGTGATATATATACTATGATTGAGATTGTATGTTATATATATACTATGATTGAGATTGTATGTGATATATTACTATGATTGAGATTGTATGTGATATATATATATGATTGAGGTGTATGTGATATATACTATGATTGAGATTATGTAGATATATATACTATGATTGAGTTGTATGTATATATACTATGATTGAGATTATGTGATATATACTATGATTGAGTTTGTATGTGATATATATACTATGATTGAGATTGTAGGTGATATATACTATGATTGAGATTTATGTGATATATATACTACGTTGAGTGTATGTGATATATACTATGATTGAGATTGTTTGTGATATATATACTATGATTGAGATTGTATGTGATATATATGCTATGATTGAGATTGTACGTGATATATACTATGATTGGATTGTATGTGATATATATCTATGTTGAGTTTGTGGTGATATATATACTATGATTGAGATTGTGTATATATATACTATGATTGAGATTGTATGTGATGATATATACTATGATTGAGTGTATTAGTATATATGCTATAAGTTGGATTGTAGTGATATATATACTATGATTGAGATTTTATGTGATATATATACTATGATTGAGATTGTATGTGATATATATACTACGATTGAGATTGTATGTGATATATACTATGATTGAGATTGTAGGTGATATATACTATGATTGAGATTGTATGTGATATATACTATGATTGAGATTGTATGTATATATATGCTATGTTGAATTGTATGTGATATATATACTACGATTGAGATTGTATGTGATATATATACTATGATTGAGATTGTATGTGATATATATATACTACGATTGAGATTGTATGTGATATATATATACTATGATTGAATTGTATGTGATATATATACTATGATTGAGATTGTATGTGATATATATACTATGATTGATTGTATGTGATATATGCTACGATTGAGATTGTATGTGATATATATACTATGTTGAGATTGTATGTGATATATACTACTAGATTGAGATTGTATGTGATATATATACTATGATTGAGATTGTATGTGATATAAAACTATGATTAAAGATTGTAGGTGATATATATACTATGATTGAGATTGTATGTGATATATACTACAAGTTGATTGTATGTATATATATACTATGATTGAGATTGTAGGTGATATATATACTATGATTGAGATTGTATGTGATATATATACTATGATTAAGATTGTATGTGATATATACTATGATTGAGATTGTATGTGATATATATACTATGATTGAGTTGTGGGTGATATATATACTATGATTGAGATTGTATGTGATATATATACTACGATTGAGATTGTAGGTGATATAAAATGCTATGATTGAGATTGTAGGTGATATATATGCTATGATTGAGATTGTATGTTATATATATGCTATGATTGAGATTGTAGGTGATATATATACTATGATTGAGATTGTATGTGATATATACTATGATTGAGATTGTATGTGATATATACTATGATTGAGATTGTAGGTGATATATATGCTATGATTGAGATTGTAGGTGATATATACTATGATTGAGATTGTATGTGATATATATGCTTGATTGAGATTGTAGGTGATATATATACTATGATTGAGATTGTAGGTGATATATACTATGATTGAGATTGTATGTGATATATACTATGATTGAGATTGTAGGTGATATATACTATGATTGAGATTATATGTGATATATACTATGATTGAGATTGTATGTGATATATATATACTACGATTGAGATTGTAGGTATGATATATATGATTGAAGTTATAGGTGATTATATACTACGATTAAGATTGTACGTGATATATACTATGATTGAGATTGTACGTGATATATACTATGATTGACATTCTACTTTATATATATACTATGGCTGTACGTAACACCATACACAAGTGACAAGCCCGTCTGCCCAGCGTGTTCGTAGCGCGTTGACTAAGGTGACTACCCCCTCGTGTGACAATTCAATTCCGCGGGATGGCGAAAAAGCCACGATTCCCAGATTTACGATGTTCGTGGCACTGACCAAGGGTTACGATGTCCATGGCACCGAGCAGAAGACTAAAAAGCTCAAGTGCTTCTGGATCGGAAAAAAAAACCACAAGTGACAAAGTATAATAGTGCTGTCCAATGTTTTTGTATACTGGGGAAGGTTTGCATCTTACTGATGGCAGGGGAGTCGCGGGACCCGTGAGACGATTGCAATTATAATACCAACAATAATAATAGTTTAAAAGATGATAGTAATATTAATATGAAACAAACCTGATAACAGAAAAAAATTAAATCCTGACTTCTAATTCTGACGTTTGATTTAAATTTAAAAACAAATGTTGTAGTTAGTCGCCCATATAGTGCTACTCTAATTCAGCTCATATAATGCTCCTCTAATCCCGACCATGTGTGCTCCTCTGATACCACCCACATAGTGTTCCTCTGATACCGCCCATGTAGTGTTCCTCTGATACCGCCCATGTATAGCGTCTCTGATACCGCCCGTATGCGACTCTGATACCGCCCTATGGTGCTTCTCTAATACCGCCATGGCGCTCCTTGATATCGCCCATGTATAGTGTCTCTGATACCGCCCCTATAGTGCTCCATTGATAACACTCATGTAGTGTTCCTCTGATACCGCCCATGTAAGTGTCTCTGATACCGCCCTATAACGCTCCTCTGATATCACCCATGTAGTGCTCTCTGATTACCACCCATGTATAGTGTCTCTGATACCACCTCTATAGTGCTCCTCTGATACCGCTCATGTAGTACTCCTCTGATACCGATCATGTAGCGCTCCTTTGATACCACCTATGTATGAAAAATGAAAATCGTAGCATATCCGAAAGGACGTAGACATCAACCACAGTGAACGAGTCGTTGATTTTCTAGGCACTACTTATACGTTCTGTAGTTTGCTATTGTTTCTGAAGGTGGAGTCTTTTTTTACATTTAGTAAAATCAAGGGGAAACGAATTTGTTTCCAAACTTGCCCACCGTGGGGTTTGAACCAGGAACGCTTGGGTTCGTGATCAGCTCACTACCTCTTGACTCAGATGCTCACTCCATGAAAGCGTCTCTGATAACGCTTATGTATAGCTTCTCTGATACCATCATCAAGGTGCGTATCCTTTATAGGACGTTGCTTTTTTTGCAGCGCATCTGAAATCTGGCTGTCTCTAGCCATTTCCCCCTTCGTCGATGATCATATTCATGGTTTCTTTAATATCTTGTAGCCATCTTCTTCTTCTCGCCTCTGCATCCTGAGACCTGCCCTCAAATATTGTTCTCTCCCATGCTATCGTGACGCTTGATGTGACCAAGTATCTCATTTGTCTGTATAGTATATTGTTTATAAAGCCAATTGTCTTTAACATTCAGCTCTTTCAGGACATCAGTGTTCTTCCTCTTTTCTGTTCATGGTATTCGTAGAATAGTTCTGTAGCATTTCGTTTCGAAGGACTGGATTTTCGTTCTTGTTGATTGTATAATAGCCCATGATTCACAACCATAAGTAGCCACGGGAAAAAATACTGAATACATGTTATCAGTATTTTTAATTTTAATATTTTGCTGGTGCTTTGCCACATGTTCTTCATAGTGTTTAACTTCCTGACTGCTATTGTCAATCTTTTTGAGATCTCTTTGGAGCAGTCGCCGTTATTGTTAACTATTGAGCCTGATGCCACTCATGAATAATTTATCTGATACTTCGGAGAGGAAACATGTCGTATGAGTAAACCAGGTGCAATAGTCAGTCCCTTGCCTTTAAACTTATCGTTATTGTGTTCGTGGTGGATAAGAAGGATATGCTCAAAATTACTTAGCTATTACTTGTTAGATTAAGACACAACAATTGATGACACAAATTCTGACTAGGGCTAGGGGGAAAACTCTAATAAAAAGCACGCAGAAAAAGCACGCAGAAAAAGCACGCAGAAAAAGCACACAGAAAAAGCACGCAGAAACCGCACGTGCTTTGCTTATGGTCTGTAGAGGTTTAACTGCCACAATTAGCTAACGCTCTAGTGCGCAATTCACGTGCGGACCAGAAACAGAAGTCGAATGAGTGGTTGATGCGAAACAAAGAAGAAGAAAAGAAATAAAATGTTTATATTTTTCATCTTCAAATGTCTGAGATATTCTAGGAATTATTTGATAGCACTTTATTTCTTCTTCTTTTCTTCTTTTGTCGTCACACTGCTACCGGGCTGTTGCCCAGTGTCGTGGTTTTCTGTTTCTGTCTTACGCTGTTCTGGTGACGTGGGTGATTGTTATTTTTGCTCTTTGGCAGGATTCTGCTATGCCATCTAACCATCTTTTTCGTGTTCTTCCTCTCGTCTTCTTTCCTGATGTTCTGTTGTAGAAGACTTTGTATACTGTAGAGTTTGAATGCATTCTTATTAAGTGGCCAAACCACTTCATTCTTTATTTCTCAATGTAATTCAAGCAAGGTTATGTGCCAACTTTCTTTCTTATGCTGATGTTGGTGACTATGTATTTTATGGTGTTGCTGGTAACTTTTCGCAGGCAGCACATCTCACATGTAGTCTTTGCTCATTGCCCATGTTTGGTTCTGTTAACACAAAGTAAGTATGAAAAGGCTGTTAATCATATGTTGCTTAGCTGTCAGTGAAACTTTTGGGTGCCTTAACAATGGGGCTAGATGGTAGGTTACAGCATTTGCTTTTTGCACTCTAGCCTCTATATCTGTATCTTGTCTTCCGTCTTTATTTAAAATATCTAATGCTATCTACTTTGTTGAATACGTCTGGCTATTAACATATCTACATAGAGCGTTCTTAATTATATAAGGAACTTATCATATTTCTATCACTTGAGACGGTACTCTTCATGACCAGAGAAGTCAATGAGTTCTCTCTCTCTATCTCGCTATCCCCGCCTAGACCGATGAACCAGATTTTATCCTGAATGCTACCGTTGTTTTAAGGGACTCCGTCCCTCCGTACAGCTTCTCGCGAAGCTCGGTG
The DNA here is from genome assembly GCA_020796225.1 of Arion vulgaris. NCBI lineage: Eukaryota > Metazoa > Mollusca > Gastropoda > Stylommatophora > Arionidae > Arion > Arion vulgaris. The sequence continues at coordinate 58,789,350 of CM036759.1, read as the reverse complement.
TTATTGGGCCAGGTTTATTTTCTTAAGCCAGCTATTTTTTGAGTCTTGCAGTATGTGCTCTGCCGTCATGTCCGCCTTTTTACAGGGGCACAGGCTAGTTGTGCCGATATTAAATTTCTTAACCATATGGGTTCGAAGCTTGTTGTGGCCGGTACGGAGGCGGAATATAGCAACTTGTTCGCTACCAAACAGACCATAATAACCATCACTTATTTTGTGTTGTGGGTGGTCTTTTGGCCACTTTTCTTTATACTGCCAGCCGATGGTTGTTCTGGCCTCCTCATAGCTGATCTCGTGATCGGTCTGCGGTAATCGCCCGCCTTCCTTGGTTAGCCTGTCGGCTTCCTCATTGCCGCTTATTTTGCAATGTGATGGTATCCATTGAATGACTGTGTGTTTAAGTGAATTTACTAGTACACCGATTATCGCTTTTAGCTCGTTGAGCTCTGTTTTGCGGCGTTTTTTAGAGCCGTGATAACCGAGAGGGCATTGGTGAATATCACGGAATTTGTTGCGTGAGTCGCTTCTTCTCTCTAGGATAATTTCAGCGGCTGTTTTTATTGCCTCTGCCCGTTAGTTGTTTGAAAACTTACCTGTTGCAATCGCCTTCTTGATCGTAACTTTCTTTGAGAGTTTGAGCACTATTCCTTCTCCGCCATCACTAATTGCATTTTTTTTGCGATCCAGCGGTGTACACGTGTGCCCACGCACTCTCAGGGTACTCGGTCGCTATGTATTTTTATGTGGCCGCTCTTCTTTCGCAGTTTTATTGCTGCCCTTTCTTTAGTATACCTGGAACTGACTCCCTTAATTCCGGCATTTTGGTCTTCCACCGCGGGCTCTTATCGGTTGCCGGTATTGATTTGACTTTACAATTTGCTAGGACCAAATGGTCTTTGGTCAGTGCTTTGGCACTTTTTACGAAGCTGGTTCTCTATATCCTGTCCCTTCCTAGTCCGTTCATTCTGACGTGCATAGGGTGGGAATGAAACCGTTTCAGTTTTTCCGCCAATATCAAAACTTTTCTGTCCCTGCGGTCTACCATTGACTGGAGGCCTCTGATTGTTTCCATCGCCTTCATGGGCATGGACTTCATGGTACTTGTGATAATGCGTACTGCTCGGTTCTGACTGCTGCTCACTTTTGCGAATTGATTTTTGGATGCACTACTCCCAAACTGCAATGCCGTACTTCAGGACGGGTCGCACTCTTCCAGAGTATAACGTTTTTAGGATTCTGCTGTTTGCTCCTCACGTGGGGCCTGCGAATTTACACATCATACCGAGCCTCTGTCTTGCCTTTAGCGTAGCATTTTCTATCTGGGAGCACCATGTCAGCCATCGGTCTAGTATGACTCTCAGGTACATCGGGTTTTTGTTTGCTTTCCGGACGGTCTTTCAGTTCACTTTGAGCTTAATTTTGTGATTCTGGTTGTTCTGAGAGAACACAGTGTTGGTGATTTTAGAAGCGTTAATGTTCATGCTCCACTTTTCTGACCAGATTTCCAGTTTGTTAAGCGTCTCTTGCAATCAATTTGTTGCTACGGGCATTGACTCCTCTCTCGCCCAGATTGCCAGATCGTCGGCATACATGGCTGAGTGTATTCGCTTTGGTAGGCATGTTGCTATGTCGTTGACAAAGAGAGTTGGTGAGAGTACACCTCCTTGGGGGACACCTTGCTCTAATGTGGCCTTGATGCTTGTGTACCCCTGAACTTGAACCCTTGCTGTTCTGTTCTCTTCGTATCTATCAAGCCATTTGTACATTCTCCCCTTTATACTGAGGGTTAGAAGTTTGAGTTTGAGCCCCTCTTTCCAGACTGTGTCGAACGCCTTTTCCATGTCTACCAAAACTGCCAGTGTATGCTGCTTGTCTTGGAAACCATCCTCGATTTCCTGGGCGATATAGGTTATCTGATCTTCGGTAGATCGGTACTTCCGAAAGCCTCCCTGTTGTTCTATGAGAAGCCCTTTGCTCTCCAAGTGCCATGATAGCCGTTTGTTCACCATGCGCTCCATGACGTTGCCCGTGCAGCTTAGGAGGCCTATGGGTCTGTTACTCGCCAGGTCGAGTTTATCTTTGCTTGGCTTTAGGATGGGTATCATAATCGCTTCCTTCCATTCTCTTGGGACTATGCCTGTCCTCCACGACATGTTTAGGACGGCCAGTAGAGCTGTCTTTGCTCTAGTCCCCAAGTTTTTAAGCATCTTATTTGTGATCCCATCCTTTCCCAGCGATTTTCTGAGCTTGAGCTCCCGTAATGCCTTTTTCAACTCGTTTCTGGTAAATATTTCCGTTAGGTGACTAAATGAGTTTATGTAAAGCCCTTATCTATTAGTGAACTTGAAGAATTGAACACAAACAGCGCAGTCAAATATCTCACCAAGTCTTGTTGATAGCGATTATTACCGAACCATATTCTTTCATAAAGATACACTTACCAGAACAGCTCAAACAATAGGATTTAAAATTAATATTACAAAAATTAAAATAATGATGAATAACCAAAAACCAGAAAACCCAATTATATTACAACATGAGCTCATAGAGGAAGTTCAGGATTTTGTCAACCTGTGAAATAGGCTACAGTGTTGAAAAATGGTAATTGAAAAATGGATATCATTGTGAAAATCAAGGAAGCAAGTCAAACTTTCTCCATCCTCAACACAATCTAGAAAGTCAAAGTATTGAATCTTACAATAACACTTCAAATATACAGAAGCAGTGTCTTGTGCTCGTTATTATACCGTCATGTGTGCGAGAAAATGACCCACAACATCATACACAAGCTGGAGACATTTCTAAATAAATGTTTAAGAAAACTGCAAATGTTTTGGCCAAATACAATATCAAATGAAGAGTTTTTTTTTAAACGAGCAAACTGTTCATCATTGGAGACCATCACAGAAAGTAAAAAATTATGTGTGCTGGTCAGATGACTTGTAACTATAGTATGCATCATGTGTGCTGGTCAGATGACTTGTAACTATAGTATACATCATGTGTGCTGGTCAGATGACTTGTAACTATAGTATACATCATGTGTGCTGGTCAGATGACTTGTAACTATAGTATACATCCTGTATGCTGATCAGATGACTTGTAACTATAGTATACATCTTGTATGCTGATCAGATGACTTGTAACTATAGTATGCATCTTGTATGCTGATCAGATGACTTGTAACTATAGTATACATCCTGTATGCTGATCAGATGACTTGTAACTATAGTATGCATCATGTGTGCTGGTCAGATGACTTGTAACTATAGTATACATCTTGTGTGCTGATCAGATGACTTGTAACTATAGTATACATCCTGTGTGCTGATCAGATGACTTGTAACTATAGTATACATCATGTGTGCTGGTCAGATGACTTGTAACTATAGTATACATCATGTGTGCTGGTCAGATGACTTGTAACTATAGTATACATCCTGTGTGCTGATCAGATGACTTGTAACTATAGTATGCATCCTGTATGCTGATCAGATGACTTGTAACTATAGTATACATCATGTGTGCTGATCAGATGACTTGTAACTATAGTATACATCATGTATGCTGATCAGATGACTTGTAACTATAGTATACATCCTGTATGCTGATCAGATGACTTGTAACTATAGTATACATCCTGTATGCTGATCAGATGACTTGTAACTATAGTATACATCCTGTATGCTGATCAGATGACTTGTAACTATAGTATACATCTTGTATGCTGATCAGATGACTTGTAACTATAGTATACATCCTGTATGCTGATCAGATGACTTGTAACTATAGTATGCATCCTGTATGCTGATCAGATGACTTGTAACTATAGTATACATCTTGTATGCTGATCAGATGACTTGTAACTATAGTATACATCATGTGTGCTGATCAGATGACTTGTAACTATAGTATACATCTTGTATGCTGATCAGATGACTTGTAACTATAGTTCTTGTATGCTGATCAGATGACTTGTAACTATAGTTCTTGTATGCTGATCAGATGACTTGTAACTATAGTATACATCCTGTATGCAGGTCAGATGACTTGTAACTATAGTATACATCTTGTATGCTGATCAGATGACATGTGGGGTCAAAGGCGCAAGGAATCGGCGCGCCAGGATTAGGAGATGGCTCAAATCCCTGCTCTCACCTCCAAGTGGTGACCCTGGTAACAGACGGTAGTTCCGGTCTGGCTAAGAGGGCAGGTACCATGGGAGAGCTACTTTGAGGCAAGTAGAAATGCAAAGGTAGTCATGCTTGATGGGATCCGCTCGCAACACAGACGAGCGATTTCCCAGAGTGACTATTAATGCTCGCCTCTCCCGGCCGATGGGAAAAGCTAGAAGGATACATGTGGAACCTCGCGGGGCGAACTCGGAGCCGCGCATTCTCTGGCTTGATGTACTCTCTTGAGCCAATGAGTATGCTGGGTAATGAGTTTTACCGCACGTTGGTTAACATAGATCAAAAGCACTAATCAAAACCATCGAAGGGACGTTGACCTGCGTGTGGCGAAATTTGGAGTCCGCGCATGCTCTCTCTTGAGCCGCCTCTCTAGAGCCGATGAGTATGCTGGGTGCCGAGTTGAACCGCAAGCTGGGCCACATAGGTCAAAGCACTGGCCACCATCACAGAGATGGGGCACGACTAAAGCCATCGAAGAGACGTTGACCCTCGTGTGGCGAAATTCGGAGCCTAAGCATGCTCTCTTTAGCCGTCACTCTAGAGCCAATGAGTATGCCGGGAGTCGAGTTGAGTTGCACGTGGGTATTATGGGGCGAACTCGGTTTTGCCCCTCGAGTCGGACAGCCCAGTGGGAATTGACGGAAATGGTGAGGTAGGCACCAGGGCAGAGCGAGCACGCACGCTGGCAAAGTCATAGTGGGCCCCATCGAAGGGGAAGGCCGGCAGGGCAAGCGCGGAAAGCGAGGCAACCACTGCAGCGGCGAGCATGGCAGGCAAGACGGTGTGCGTCCCACCCACATGAGTAGAGCAACTGGAAAGCCCAGCAAAGGCAAAACCAGTGCAAGCACTGCAAGCGAGGCAAGCATGGCAGGCAAGAGGGTGTGCGTCCTACCCACATGAGCAAATCAACTGGAAAGCCTAGCAGAGGCAAAACCAGGGCAAACGCGGCAGCGGCAAGCATGGCAGGCAAGAGGGTGTGTGTCCCACCCAAATGTACAGAACAACTGGAAAGCCCAGCAGAGGTAAAGCCAGTGCGCGTTTCCACTCGCAGGAACTACTGCTGTCTTGTAGTTTGATTGGGGACAATCAAAGGCTAGCGGAGCAAACAGTAAACAAACCTGAACGGGCGGCAAACCAAGGTGTTCATTAAAACGACCGGTTTTGCTGGCAGATGCGCTCATAAGCCAGGGAGGGCAGGTCGTCTAAGGGTCGCTGCTCTGAAAGAAAATGGCAACCCGCTGCCTTTTGGGTTCGGCTGGGGACAGCCAAAGGCTATCGTAAAGCATACCGCAAACAAACGCTGGCTGAAATCGAACACCCACCCAGGATAAGCAACTGTGCTCCAATAGGTGCTGAAGGTTGGTGCACGTACATTACGTTCTGAAGTTATTGGTTAATTATATATCCCAATAGAATGATAAAAATGGCTTAGAACGATCGAAAGAAGAAGAAGATGACTTGTAACTATAGTATACATCTTGTATGCAGGTCCGATAACTTGTAACTATAGTTTACATCCTGTATGCTGGTCAGATGACTTGTAACTATAGTATACATCTTGTATGCAGTGCCGGATTAGGCTAGCGCGGGGCCCGTAGCAAATTTTAGCGCGGGGCCCTAGGTTTTGTATGATAATAAAATAAAACACAATTTTTACAAACAAACTTGTCTCGATTTAATGTGAGCAAATTTAGAGATAATACTAGACAAATCAATTTCTCTAAGTAAATTACATTCAATGTTCATTAAGGTGAGGTTATTTAGATGATCTAGTCCCATCATGTTCCTGAACACACTTTTTATACGCTTTAATGTTGAAAAGAACGTTCTCCGCTGCAGTTAGTAATCATTAAAGACAAGTAAATTCGTAAGACTATTTCTACATTTGGGAAACACGGCTCTAATGAATTTTTCATTATAAGTTTATAAAATTGCAGTTCAAGAGCCTCATGCTTTTCGTTGCTAATAGCATCAGCTACATTAGTTTTAAGAAGTTCAGTGAACTGCATAAGTTCGTCGCCTAGGCTTTCTTCCAAATCCTCTTGGTAAGAGCTGACAATATTTGGAGTTCTTTTCAAGATCTCTTCTGCTGTAATAGATTTTAACTGCCGGAGTATTCCAAATACACCAGTCACTCTATGGTACAGCCTAAATCAATAACTTTGCAAATAAAACAGAACAGTTGTCCTTTAGTTTCTGTATAACAAAACTAATCGCTCACGTGAGTTTTGTTTGTTGGTGTATGTGTGTATGTGAAAAACGACTTTCGACAAAATCGTGGATTGTTTTCTTTATTGTATGTTTTTTTAAGACATGAAATCACTGTTCATATGTTGCACTTCGCTACTTCCTTTCGCAGTCTAATAATCTCAATTGAAGTTGTTTGGCCATTCACCAATATCGTTGGAGTACATTTTACTTTCGTTGTGTTTTTGGCTTGTAGAAGATGTTGCTACATTAGAAGCATGTGCTGTGCTTTCTGCCTCTCTTTGGCTTGAAGATGATATGGCTAAATTGGGAGAACTTTCTATACATTCGATTTCAGTTTGTCTTGTGAAAAATGTGGCTAAATCGTGAAGAGTTACTGATCTTAATGGTAATATTGGTAATGATGATTCTTCTATAGCACTGCCTTCATCTACTACACAGTGGGACACGTCTTCTGTATTTTCTGCTTCGATTTCGTAGGATTCAGCACCATCACATAGAACATTTTAAAATTCAGACAGCGTGCGTGTTTTTGATATAACATCTGGTTATTTTTCCATTTTCATCTCTGTCACATAGGCGCGGGGCCCCTAGAAGCGCGGGGCACGTAGCATTTGCTACTTCTGCTACAAGGCTAATCCGGCGCTGCTTGTATGCAGGTCAGATAACTTGTAACTATAATATACATCTTGTATGCTGATCAGATGACTTGTAACTATAGTATACATCCTGTATGCTGATCAGATGACTTGTAACTATAGTATACATCCTGTATGCTGGTCAGATGACTTGTAACTATAGTATACATCCTGTATGCTGATCAGATGACTTGTAACTATAGTATACATCCTGTATGCTGGTCAGATGACTTGTAACTATAGTATACATCCTGTATGCTGGTCAGATGACTTGTAACTATAGTATACATCCTGTATGCTGATCAGATGACTTGTAACTATAGTATACATCCTGTGTGCAGGTCAGATGACTTGTAACTATAGTATACATCCTGTATGCTGATCAGATGACTTGTAACTATAGTATGCATCTTGTATGCTGATCAGATGACTTGTAACTATAGTATACATCCTGTGTGCAGGTCAGATGACTTGTAACTATAATATACATCTTGTATGCTGGTCAGATGACTTGTAACTATAGTATACATCCTGTATGCTGATCAGATGACTTGTAACTATAGTATGCATCCTGTATGCTGATCAGATGACTTGTAACTATAGTTCTTGTATGCTGATAAGATGACTTGTAACTATAGTTCTTGTATGCTGATAAGATGACTTGTAACTATAGTATACATCCTGTGTGCTGGTCAGATGACTTGTAACTATAGTATACATCTTGTGTGCTGGTCAGATGACTTGTAACTATAGTATACATCCTGTGTGCTGGTCAGATGACTTGTAACTATAGTATACATCCTGTATGTTGGTCAGATGACTTGTAACTATAGTATACATCCTGTATGTTGGTCAGATGACTTGTAACTATAGTATACATCCTGTGTGCTGGTCAGATGACTTGTAACTATAGTATACATCCTGTGTGCTGGTCAGGACTCACCATAACATGTTCGTATTTCATGTCACAACGACTAAACAAACAGTGGAATTTGTCAGTACTATTCAAATCTCGGTAGTTTCCGATATGTTATATGACGCGAAGGTATGCCATATGCTGTAGATAAATAACTGAATAATTGATTATGTACCATCTTGCACATCGAAGGTTAGCTTCAATGGATATCTAACATTTCCTGTATCTTGCATTGATGGTGCATTCTGACTAATTTGTGAACATTATAATACAATGATATTTTGATTCAACTATATATTATACATGTATCTTCTTCTTCTTCTGGATTCTCACTAGATTGGGATTTCGGATTCTCTAATAAAGGCAGCAGTCTGACTCAGATTATCAGCCACGCCATACAGTTTGTCTTGGACACTAGTGTAAGTGGGTCACCTCTTTCTTCTCAAGTCTGCATACTGGGGGCAGTTCTGTAGGATATAATTCCTATGATTTCTGCTTCCCCGTTTGTGCCGACCTCTTCCCGCAGTAAGTTTTGGCCACCCTCGTAATGGTAGGTCTGACATTCTTACTGCGTGGCTAAATCTCCGAGGCAGATTGGTGACCGTAGAATCCGTTATCCCATTCCTCATTGTGAGGGGTCGTTTCACCATGTTATGCGCCTTACGGCCTGGTGCATTCGTTTTCTACAAGCAATTGTTTCAGGTTGACATTCCCTAGCAGACACTTAATGATATCTCCTTCATATACAACTTGAGAAGAGCGTTTCAGATGTTGGACGAGTGTTTACGACATCGGTCTTACAATCGTGGGTACAAGTATTCTAATCTAGGTTAGGCAAGATATCTTATTTAGAGAAGAATAAATTAAAAAAAAGAAAATATACGTCACTGGTGATTACGGTACAAATGAAAATTAAACCACAAAATAAATCACCACACATCACCATATCTACTACAGCACTAATTCAATAATACCTACTACAGCACTAATTCAATAATATCTTCTTTTTTTCGATCCAGAAGCACTTGAGCTTTTCAGCTCTTCGGCTCAGTGCCATGGACATCGTAACACTTCGGTTCAGTGCCACGAGCACCGTAAATCTGGGAAATCTGTGGCTTTTTCTGCCATCCCGCGGAATTGAACCCGCACACACAGAGGATAGTCACCCGTAGTCCAACGCGCTACGAACACGCTGGGCAGACAGGCAATACAATATCTAATTCAATAATATCTACTACAGCACTAATTCAATAATATCTACTACAGCACTAATTCAATAATACACTACAGCACTAATTCAATAATATCTACTACATCACTAATTCAATAATACACTACAGCACTAATTCAATAATATCTACTACATCACTAATTCAATAATACACTACAGCACTAATTCAATAATATATACTCAATAATATCTACTACAACACTAATTCAATAATATCTACAACAACACTAATTCAATAATATCTACAACAACACTAATTCAATAATATCTACAACAACACTAATTCAATAATATCTACTCAATAATATCTACAACAACACTAATTCAATAATATCTACTCAATAATATCTACAACAGCACTAATTCAATAATATCTACTCAATAATATCTACAACAGCACTAATTCAATAATATCTACTCAATAATATCTACAACAGCACTAATTCAATAATATCTACTCAATAATATCTACAACAGCACTAATTCAATAATATCTACTCAATAATATCTACAACAACACTAATTCAATAATATCTATTACAGCACTAATTCAATAATATCAGACGACTTTAACGATGTTGACCTCTACTAGTCTGTAAATATCGTGTTAGGTTACAGGCAAATTGTAATATTGTTGCACATAATACACATTGATCACATTGATCAAGAAATAGGGAAAATATGAACAGCTGTTTCCAAACTATCGATGAACATTCTTTTCATAACGACACTAAATAGTTAGCAGCGGCGCAAGAATGTTTCACTGAATGTTTGGTTAGTGAAGTCCATGTATGTCGACGTATAGATAACAGGGAATGTCATAAAATGACATTGAAAGTCAGTTATCAAATGATAGTTTGGTTGTTTAATTTCTTCTTTCATGTGCTCCTGAAAAGAAATTGGTAACCGATAGAATTGCAATACAAAACTGAATAAGTACTTGTTTTGTATATATGTGTGCATGCGTGCGGGATCAGCGGACGTGCGTGTGTGTGTGTGTTTTGTGCGCGCGTGCGTGCGTGTATGTATGTATAAAAAAAAGAGACAAAATAAATATGCTAGTAGGAGGGCAGAAGATAATGTTGGCCGTGTTGAAACAACATAAGCTTGCCTGATTCGGTCATACAATGAAGCACGACTCACTTTCTAAGATTATTTTACAGTGGACAGTTTATAGTGGAAGGATAGAAGAGCAAATAAAATACTAGATTAGCAGCCCCAAGAGTTGGTCATGTCCATACTCATTTCTTCTCCGAGCAAGTTTGAAAAGTTGTTAAAATATTATGTTTATGTCTGAAAGAAATCACGTTACTGTACATATCTGTTCAGAGATTATTTATGTTATCCGTCTGTTCGGTTATCCGTCACAGACCTGGTCCGGACGGTGACGGTTAATCGAGGTTCTACTGTATTGCGAACCGATCTCATAGCATTCATATCTGCACTTACACTACCTTAACGCAAAGTAGCTCACCTTCGATCTTTACCCGATTTGCCAGACTACTGTGCGTTGGTCTGTATCCAGGGTCACCACGTGGAGGTGGAGCTGGATCTTGATCAGTTTCGGCTCACTGACACTGGCACTGCCTTGTAACTTTACCGTTTGCGCCAGCCGCCCCCTACTCTTTTATTCTGTTCTTCTGTCAACTGTTTTTTCTATCTTCTTCTTTTTTTCTTTTCTTTAACTATTAAACGTTCACGGGTTTTTAATGTATTTTTTTTGTTTTGAAGGCCTGCTCTATTACTAGAAGCAACAGATACTCCATTAATTTTAAAATAGGCATGTTATATATGGTTAGAAAGCTAATTGAATGTACTATCAAGAGATGAGTTTTTAATATCAGTGTCATATAAAATGTTATATCATTGACCTAATTTTGGAGGTGCTAAAAATATATTTTTCTACAAATTTCAAATAATTTTACAGTCACAAAGAAGGGAAAAAAGGATGAAATATATCATGAAAACTATTAATACAGTCTCTTAGTACCTTCATATTTACACAATATATCCAAACATGAAGTTCTTTGGACAATAAATAATGCAGTAATTATAGTCCGTTCAACTTGTCATGCCCACAGATAAAAATTTGTATCTCTGTAACCATTTGATGAAATAACTTGAAAACTTGCATGTGAACTACACATGTTCCCGACGCTACAAAATATTTTTGCCATTCAAACAATCATACCATCTAGAAGTTTCCTTCTTTGTGCTATATATTTAACGCCTTTGTTGGCATGGTTGAAGAAAACTCATGTTTACAGCAATTTAATATATTGATGACAAAAATAGCAACATTCAGGGCGAAATTCATGGTTTTGAAAAGTTCTTGCATTTTTCGGCCACCATAACGACTCGGGCTTGAACTTGGTAAAGAATTGACGTCATTAGTGCGAGACGGACATTTAGTTAAAGGCGTATATCGAAATTAGTGTGAAGTTATTTTGTAATATTGTTGACTTCTATATTGTTGACAGTCATTGATTTAACATACATAATGAGTTTGAAGTGCAAATTTATTACAATGCCAAAAGTGTCATTAATGTTATACGCGCATTTCCGACATTATTTAAAAAAACAATAATACAACTATGTCTACATTTCTTGTTTATTTCATGATACCATTGAAGTATCAACATTGGCCCCATGTATGAGCTGGGATAATACGCCTTTGAATGAGACTTGACATCAAATGTCATATGTGTGCGTTTACTGTAAAAACTAAAATGCTGTATCAGACTTGCCAAATATGCCGCCAACATCAAAGGAAACCGTTATATTACAAAATCCAGGTTTCCTATAGCAATTTCTTCCATCAGAAATTTGCGTCGGTATAATTCTAAGATTGTGTGCAAAGTTTCGCTGCTGTGGAATAGATGGTTTTGCTACAATTCGCTTTGGACTGTGGGCATGAGTTGTTGAACGGACTATAGGAAATTTGGTATATATATATGGAACTGCAGTAAAACTATTTGATTGGCAAAACACGTAATTACAAAGTACTGTAGTTTTACAAATTACAAAAACAATGACAAAATACAGCTAATATAGGAAATTTCCTTTTTTTATAGGAAATTTGTAACGTCTAAATATTTCCATATTTTGAAGACACCAATTAATAAATAATAAATAAATAAGAGAAAATGAGGCAGAACTGGTCTAGTAAGCAGCACATAAAGAACTAACACGTATAGTTTTGATCAGGACAGTAATCTGAGTCATTAGATGCCATTTTATAAGCAAATGTGTGGTTTTTGACAAAAGCAAGCGAAAAAACGTCTGCAGAGATTATCCAAAATGGCGGCACAATCGGAAATGGTGTAATAAAAACATGCTCTTATCAATGAAGTCGATGAAGGTTCGCCTAAATGGCTATGAACACCGTAGAAACAGTAAGCTGTGCTTTATAAAGAGTGTTTCCACTATATCTGCTATTTCTGAGGTTCCCTTTTGCGTGGACGACGTTTTGCTTTGTATCCACTGTATCCACTGTATCCACTGTATCCACTGTATCCACTGTATCCACTGTATCCACTGTATCGGAGTAGCATTGCCCTTTATGGAGCACTTTTTGATCTTAATCTGCGAATGTGGCCGAGCCATTTAATTTATCTGGGCCTGGTGTTTTGTTAGATGGAGCAATATTTACAGCATTTCTAATCTCTGAAAGTGCTATACTTGGTTCTAGCTCTGTATTTATATTGATTGCTTTTTTAAAGTGTTGAATGAGGTACTCTTGTTGCAGAATGAGGAGTTCGTAAAAATTTTACCGCCATTTGTTTTTATATATTCTCTTTAATCTCTACAAAATATTTATGTTTAGTAGTTTTCACGTGCATGGATAACAACATTATCTTATCTTATCTTATCTTAACCACATTTGCTGTGAAGCGTCGTGGGAGAGTTAGTTTCCTATCTTGTGCCAGGTGTGTTGCGCTTGACGTTGTCAGTCCATGCTTTCGCAGGGACTCTCAGATGTTACCTATCCATCGTGTTCTTGGCCTGCCTCGTGCTCTGCGCCCTGAGTGTCGATTATTATAGGCACGTGATGGTAGTAAATGTGGTTCCATTCTCATTAAATGGCCGAACCACTTGAATTTTTGCTTCTCGATGTACTGTATGCATGGTATAGTACCAACGATGCTTCTGATATTCTCGTTTCTCACTCTATCTCGTCTTGTAACGTTGACAGCTTTTCGTAGACAGCTCATTTCACATGTAGTAATCTTTCTTTCTTGTGTCTTAGTCCGTGTTTGGCACTGATAGCAGAGAGTTGGAATAAATATGCAGTTTATCAGTTGTCGTTTGACTGTCATGTTAATGCTTGGATGTTTTAATAGTGGTGACAGTTGGTATGTCACTGTATTTGCCTTCTGGCATCTAGTCTCGATTTCTCTGTCCATCTTTCCATCTGCTGTGAATATACTCCCGAGATATTTGAATTCTGGAGTCTGTTGTATTTTGACATTATTCACGTGTATATTTAGTTGACCTGTTGACCTGCTTATTGTCATGACTTCTGTTTTGGAGGTGTTAATTTTCATGTCATATTTTTCGCATGTCGCTTGCAGGGCATTTATGTGTTGTTGAAGTTTGTGTTCGTTGTTGTAAATTATACTCTGATCATCTGCAAAGAGTAGTTCGTTTATTAAATTGTAGTTGTTATCGAGGTTGTTATCTGTCTTGGTTTCTTGCGTTATCCTGTCTATGTAAATATTAAAAAGTATAGGCGAAAGCACACATCCCTGTCTTACTCCTGATGATAATTCAAATTCGTCTGTCAGGCCGTCGCTTGTTCGTACTACGCTTGAGCATTTTGGTATAGCGCTCTAATATTGTCTAATAGTTGGCCCTGAATTCCATATTCACTTAGTATGGCCCATAGTTTGTTTCTGTTTATTCTATCAAAGGCCTTTTCTTGGTCTATGAATGCTAAGTTGAGCAGTTTGTCATATTCTATGGTGTTTTCGCTGAGTTGCCTTAGTGTGAACAGGGCATCAGTGCAACTCTTTCCCTTTCTGAACCCAAACTGAACGATGTTCAACTGTGGTTCTATTATAGGTTTGATTCTAGATTCCAAAATTTTAGCATATAATTTCCCAACATGACTTAATAATGATATGCCTCTGTATGTATTGCATTCTCTTTTGTTGCCCTTTTTCCATATTGGTATTATGATGGCTTTCTGCCAATCTTTGGGGACTTCTCTTTCTGTCCAGGCTGACTTGAAGATTCTATGTATCCATTGTATTCCTGTTTCTCCGCATGCCTTGATTGCTTCATTGGTTATACCGTCTATGCCTGCTGTCTTGTGACGTGGACTCTTCTTCACAACTTCTTTTATTTCTTGGATGAGTATATTTGGCTCTTCTATGCTTGTGTTATTTTTAAATCTATTCGCAGTTGGTGTTGGTTAAGTAGTTCTTGGAAGTATTCTTTCCATCTGTTCTTCCTTCCGTTTGTATTAAATATCGGTGTACCGTTTTTATCATTAATAATGTCAGTGGGGTTGAAACTTTCGTCTCTTATCCTCATGGAATTGACACTTTTGAAAAAATGTCGTCGCTGTTCTTTGCATAGTAATGACAGTTCTTCTCCGTATTTTTCCCACGATTCTGTCTTTGATTTTTGATTACTTGTTTACTATGTCTTCTCGCTGTTCTGTATGCTGTGTAATCATCTTGGCTTTTGGATTTTATCCATGTTTTGAAACATTTCTTCTTTGATAACAACATTACCCTTTTGTAATTGATAAAAAATTGTTAAATACAGTTTCTTCTATAACTTAATTAGATATCACTTTTTCCAGTTCAATTATATTTCCTTTCTTTCCCAGACTTTGCCTAGTAATTTGTACAACATCTCAGTTGATGCTTGGCTCTTCGCTTTAATGACCTCTGCTGGGATGCTGTCTGGACCAGCTGCTTTTTCCTTCATGAGTTTTATAGTTTTCTTTATTTCCTCTTTACTTGGTATTTCACAGTTAAACGATTACTCATTTTCTGCCAGTTATATGTCTGGTGAATTTTGGAAGCTTGTCTATTTCAAAGTTTTTTTTTATATAATGATCATTTCTTCATTTGCGCTGGTGTTTTGCAATCGAGTTTTCTATTTGTGTCTTTAATAAGATAATTAGATTGCTTGTATTTCTCTTTTAGTTTCTTAGTGATTGCCGTACAAGTTCATTATATTTCATGTAGCAACGTTTTCTATCTCTCTTGTTAATTCCTATATAGCAGAACTTCCAAATGGTATGTCTTTTGATATGGTGATGCTAGTTGTCCACCTCTTGATGTTTAATTTCTATTTAGAGAACTGTCTTGCTCTTGTATGCTAGGTTTCAAATGTTTCTTTTAGTATTGTTTTCGGGAGCCACAAGTGCAAATAAATTAAAGTGACAAGGATGCGTCAGGGTCAGTGAGCTGACGCTGACCAGGACTTTACTTCACCTCCATGTAGTCTGGTAAATTGGAAATGGAAAGTAGTAATGTAAATGCAACAACGAATGCTATTAGATCTAGTTGCAATACAGAAGCGCATTAATCAATCCCAGAGTGAATACACCTTTACATGTCTCCTGACCGATGTCTATTAATGAATAGCTAGCGCAAATACAGTACAAATTATCCAGACACAAAGTAAGGAGACTGTAAGACGACTTTATTTAGTATTATAAGTGATATAGAAGCAAAGTGTCATGCTCGTAAGACATTGTGATGAGGCTACTTACCAAAACAGACTAGGCATTTATATGTCTGTACGGGATATAATGGCGACGGTTCTCAATGTAAAGGCTATCGGACACTGGCTTGCCTAAATGGATAGACAATTTTCATTTGTCCTACGCTCGGAAGTGAATTCAAATAAAAAAGCCTGCAGAAGCTAAATGTGCTGGCCTGCGCGTCTGTAGCAGAGTTGTCAAGTAAAATTGAAAAATAAGCCAAACACTGGCCGGAAAAAGCCACAAAAAAACGCCAGGAGTAAAAACAGCACTATTTCATATTCACCTACATCATAAGAAGAGCTCCAAATCAAGGTCATCACTATCCTCACCACTGAAACCAGCACCATACACTTTATCAGTAGATACGCTCTTTATCATATTAAGGGAGACAGTAAAATCCTTGCAACATTTGTTAGATAAGAGCAGTTCTGTTCTTATTCGCACTATCGCATCAAGAAGCTGCAGCTGTGTTCTATTTCTAGCTTTTGTTTTGACTGATGATACAAGAGAGAACACCCTCTCAATAACAACATTACTAACTCGAGTTATTAAGCAAGTCAGAGCAAAGATGACAAGCTCTTTAAATGACTCGTGGGGTCAAAGGCGCATGAGGTGGTGTGCCAAGATTAGTGAGCCGGCACTAATCAAGACCCTGTCCCCTACCTCCACGCAGTGACCCTGGAAACAGACATTGGTTCCGGTCTGGCTAATGAGGGCAGGGATCGGGAGAACTACTGGTAGTGGTAGTAGTGCAAGTACGAAAAAAGAAATGCATGTCCATACGAACAAAATGCACGAATCTCCTGGCCGACGTCCAACAAAATATTGATGAAGTTCCCGAACAAAAAAAAACATCAGCGAAACGTCTCTAACATTGGCTCCATTCCCCTGGAGTAAGGGCCGAACACAAATTACCATCTCCGGTGCAAGAGACTCCATACACAAGCTCGACGTGTAAGTCAAAGGTCCGCCACAAATTACCAGTTTCTAGGCCGATAGGGAGACTAGTAAACATGAAAGGATGAGAGGTGCATCCAGTGACGAAACGTGTGCCCACATAGGGGTAAACTCGAAGCCCTGAGGAAGGGGCAAACATTGCCAGCTCGGGGGCAAGAATAAATAAGTCAGCTGCGTAACGAATAAAAGTCTACCCTCGTGTCGGTACGAGGGAAGATTGCATCTGACTCCGCATCGGTGGCCTGGTGCAGATCCAGTACTGGGCAAGGTTTGCCGAGCGCAAAACATAAAGTTGCGTTTTAGTGCATAACGAAACTACCCTCCTGGGAAAACCGTGCAAGGTACTATTGCGATAACAACTAACATCCACGGAAGAACTGAGGTGGGTGATGCCTAACGAACTGTCAGCCTTGGGGCAACCGGGCACAGTACTATTGCAGTCACAACTAACATCCCCTGAAGAACTGGGGCGGGTGATGGTGGCGAGCGCAAAATCTTCAGTTGCGTTGCTAGCGTCGATTGAAACGACATTCTACATTATTTGTGCTTGGCCCCAGGCCGGTGTTTTCCGAGGCTAACTGCAAATTGCCACGTACCGACACGCGTCTAGAAAAGGCTGAGAATGTTCCTACTCTGGATCAAACTCAAAAGTGAACGGTAAAGTAAGGTCGACAATGTAAAGATCTGATAGGCTGTCCGGATCCGAACATTGTCAAAGGCCGATACTTTACACGGTGTTTTATACGTGTAATACGCCGTCCGTGGACAAGCTTATAAGCTCCGAGAAATGTTCCTAATCCGGAACGACCTCACAGTCAGAAAGGGCACAACAGCGTAACTCACTATCTTGACGTAGATCACGAAGCCCAAATATACGGCAAAGCTGATCGAAAGGCGAAGATCCGGGCCGACATAGTCGGCAGAAAGGATCGTACCCTATGGAAAGTTCACCATAGTAAATCAAAAGCTGGCTGAAACCGGACGGGCGAGCCTAGTCACCATGGGCGGACAATCGACCCGACGTAGATCACTCCGTTCTTGTCAAAGAACCAATTATATATCACAAAAAGAATGATAGAATTAGCCGTCAAGAATGATCGAGAGAAGAAGAAAAAGAAATGACTCGTGTTGAAGAACACCAATCCAAAATGTTTCAGTCTGTTAAAAAATCATCTTTCTTAAATTGGACTTCTTCTTTCCATCAATACAGATTATCTTTCTGTATTGTTCTTCTATTGCACTGATATTTTCTCCCACAATGTGCAGAAATGGTAGTTCTGCAAAAAAAGGCCTAGATGCTTGGTTTACATTTATCATAGGGCTCAGTTTTGACAAGCACGGAAATGTATCTCTGGCAAGGGGAAGACGTTGTGTAATTTGGTGGAGAGCTTCCTCTAACATTGCCATACACTTTGCTTTTACATATTCTATTTATTGACGAGCATGTGCACTATTATTTTGCTGTATAAACTCATTTCATCTCATGTTTCATTGATTATAGCAAAGCTTTTGACAGGGTCCAACATGAAAAGCTGATGTCTACAAGAAATAGGCCTAGATGGGGATGATATCAGACTAATAAGTAACATAGACTGGGAACAGACAGTAATAATAAAATATGAAAATAGCTACTCTCCATACAATAGACATAAAGAGAGGAGTGAGACAAGGATGCATTCTGTCACCAAGCCTATTTAACAACTACACAGAGAAAATCTTCAAACAACTAAAGGGAATGCCAGGACTCAAGATCAATGGAAAAATAATAAACAACTTAAGATATGCAGATGACACACTAGTATTGGTAGCAGAAAATGAACAAGATCTACAAGAACTAGTGGACCAATTGGACAGAACTAGCAAGGAATATGGATTAGACATTAACATACAGAAAACAAAAACTGGTGATCAACAAGGAAATGGGGAAACCTAAAATGAATATAAAAATACATGGAGAATTACTACATCAAGTAAAAAGTTTTTTTATATCTTGGTCAGATGATAACAGATGATGGCAGTTGTATAACAGAAATTAAAAAAGAATAGGAATGGCCAAGGATAATTTCAATAGTATGAGAAAGTTACTGACATCCAAACAAATTACAAACAGGCTAAAATTGACAATGATCAAATGCTATATATACCCTATATTAATGTATGGCTCGGAAACATGGACAATGAATAAGCAGTTAGAAGACAGAATTGATGAATTTGAGATGTGGATATATAGAAGAAAAGGCAGAGTTTCATGGACATAAAAACAGACAAATAAACAAGTTTTAGGAAAACTAGGCATGAAGAAACAATTATTAAGAGAAATAAAATTCAGACAAGAAAAGTATTTTGGGCACATAAAAGACATGACACCATGATAAAACATTTACTAGAGGGGAAAGTTGAGGGGGAAGAGCAAGAGGAAGACTGAGAGATAAGTGGGAGGAAACTTTAAGAAATGGACAGGTTACAGTCTGGCAGTGTGCAACACCAAGGCGAAAGACAGAGGATGCTGGAGATTCATTGCAGCCAACCTTCGATGGGGAAACGGCACCTGATGATGATGATGATGATAAACTCTTTAGATTTTTTTTTATATTTGGCTCTAAAATCAACATGGGCACCGGAACTAAAGCTAGAAATCCAGTTGAAATTCCATTTGTCCTATCACTCAAATATCGAACGAAAATACACAAATGTTTTTATATTGAAATGTCAGTAGATTCATCTATAATTATAGCGTATTTCTTGTACTGTAAGTCATTAATGAGATCATCTTTCATTGATGGTGAGATGATGTTTTTTTTTTATTTTAAACAAGAACATTTTGTTTTGTGCAACTTTATGTGCTCTAACGTGCTCCCTTGTTCATGACATATCATTATTTCACTAAGATGGTTGACAGAACGGATGCCACAGTGACAGGCCACACATACAGCCACTTGAAGTTCTGCTGCCTTAACCTTATCATAATTTTGTCATGGGGAATTCTCCACTTGAAGTGTATTCTTTCCTCTTGATGGAGTCCTCTGTGTTTTTCTGACTTTTCATGTACAGCGAGGCTACAGGCTTTAGGCACCACGGTACAGTGACATAATTTACAAACCGCATTTTGTGATCCATCAGAAGATCTTTTCACAACAACCTACTCTATAATGGCCTCAGCGCAGGCGACCATATTGCCATACCACGTCATAGGCTGGGGCGGTGTATTCTCACAGACTAAATATTGACTGTTACTATTGGGAAACGCTGCTCTAGACAATACATCTTGCAGATGTTAGAAACTTGTTGTTGGATGCATGTGTGTATTACAGAAGATGTTTTCTGATGAGTAGCTGTTGTTGCTCTCACATACTATTTCAGTTTAATTTGTTGCAGATAAATATAGTAGATCGTGTTTTCACCCACACAAAAGTCTATTTCCAACTAGTATTATATTTACGACTACTATCATAAGATTGTTTCCATTTTCTTGTCGCCATAGTTATATTCCTTGCGAAATTACATATAAATAAAAACAGATAACAGGACTGCATTGCGTAATCTGAGGCGGGAAAAAGAGCAAAGCAGGAAGTGATGTAACCTTTCTTTAGTACTAAACATATTTTTAACAATACCAGCCAAAACCAATAAAAAAAACCTATATTAAGTATATTTACTCAATTTGCTCTTAAGAAATATACACATTTTTAGAAATATACACATTTTTAATGCGCATGGTAGGGTTGTTGCAGAGCAAAGTAGGGCATACAGGACAACTACTTCTATTATGAGGATGGAGGTTGAGACCGTTACTGCTGCCCTCCATTGGATCTCTGGGATTTCAATTACTGGGGCAGTTGTTGTATCTGACTCTCAATCGATCCAGAAGGGCAGGTTTCGGTATGAGTGGATGTCGTCTATAGAAGTTTCTAACCTCCAGCGGCTTACGTGGATATACTGTCCTGGACATGCGGGTGTTTACGGTAATGAGAAAGCGGACAGGCTTGCATCAACAGCATCGATTGTTGGGGAATTGAAGATGGATAAGGGGATATTCTTCGGTCACTTCGCGACTGTCTGTTGGATGAGGACACTAAAATCGATGTTGAATCGATCAAGCGATTTAGGCAGTTAAATTTAAGACTCTGCTGTCTTTGAGTTACGAATCATCGTGATTCCTGAGGTAAACGTTGAATGCTACTTCGGACTCCGTAATTGGAAGTCTATTATATCGGTTGCCTCTGATGTGGTCAACCGACATAATTTTTCCGCCATGTTCTCTTCCATATCATCCTCCACCATGTGGACCGCCACTTGCAGAAGGGGTATTTTCTTCCCTTACTGGCATGTGCGTGCAACACTCTAACAGCTGTATCAGGGAAAATAAGGTTTTATCTGGTACTGATTTAGCACATCTTTTAAATATAAATATTGAACAGCCGTTCATGAAGGGTGCAGGGATACCTAACAAGGTCAAAAGGGGAAAACCACAAACAGTGATTCTTGTTACCTGCAATACTAAGGCAGAAATGATAGAATTTCCTAGATCTATCGAAACGAAGGAAGATAGAGATAAGTGATGGGAGAATGATAAGAAAAGAAAAATAAAGGCCAGACACATGAAGGCAGAGGATGGCAGATGTATTAGGCTCACTATATGCGTCAAAGGAGTGTAAAGATCAGAGATGAGGAAACTGAAGATGAAAGAAAAGTACGATTGGAAGATAATCGGAAAAGAATTGCAACTGTCATAGGGAAGGAATTTGAAAATGCAAGAGATTTAAGATTGGGATATATGAATGAAATATGATCAAATGCCATGGACCAGGATGCAGCAGAAAAGAAAGAACTATTCAAAACGTGCACTTCTTTTAAGATGTCATATCAATAGAGAAACAATTATTATAATCTACTGAACTATCAATGAAATGTGTTAATTACGAACCATCATAAACATACTCCAAGAAAGAAAGCGTTTCATAGACATCATTTAGTTGCAATAATAAATATTGATCACTGGGAAGTTTAAAATAAAAATCAATCCACGAAATAAAGTTGTTTGACTTTATTGAGTGACTTTATTGCACAAGAGTTTTCTCATATCGCAGAAATAGCACGCCACCTAGACTGTTGTAAAAAAAACAAAGATTCCGTAGCTAGCAACAATCTTAGTGATCTCCGGAAAAAATTGCACATGTGACCCGGATTCGAACGTACAACCGTCAGAATGCTAGGAAAACGCGTTAACCACTTCGTGACAGAGACCTCTAGTTTTGATCTATTACTATATAGCGTTTACTTCATACATATTTTTGTATTTTTACAATGATGAAATCTGAACAGTTTTTTTGGTATTAACAGATTGGAATATAATTGTAAAAGAAAAAAAGAGTATATGTACACATTATTTGCAGTGAAATTACTTGTTCTCCTTCAAGACATTAAAAAATGTGTAATATTTTTGTTAACATATTGCTATCTCAATTAACCGGACGAGAATGAGACTATTTTGAAGTTACAGTTTTCTGCACGAAATATATAAACAATATATTATTGTAACTGTGGGCAGAAATGTAATTTAGATGTACACAAGTACCTCGACTTATTATCTATGTAATAAAAACGTGTTCCTAGCTGTGTCTATTTTATTTTTTTAAAGTAATAGTCGCATCACAAAGGCCTTGCAGACTTGATTAGTTAGTTAAATTGTTCCTTTCGTGCCAAAGGCGGCACATAGGGCAGAGGTGTTAGATCTCCATGTGATGCAGACTTGATTACTGACTGGAAAATGAGTGGATTTTTTTCAAGTGTCAAATCTTGAAAGGTGAGTCTATCATCTCGGCCAAGAAATGAGTGAGAACTGGTTATACCTAGTTTTTACAATATCCATCACCTGAAGAAAAAATAACCTTTCTAACCGGCAACTAAAAAAAATGTAGTTGCAGACTGCAAATGCTACCAACTTTCATCGTACAAGTTGAACACGAACTTTGAGTTACCTTATTCTTTGTCTACTTGACCTATTTACTATAGATCTATAAAACATAGGTGAGGGCGGAGGGAGGGGGGGTGGAGGGATAGGAAGAGTGGTGAGTTAAATAATTCAGGTAAGTACTAAATAAAGGAAGCAAATAGAGGAAGAAAAATAGTAACTTTTTTTTCCGATCCAGAAGCACATGAGCTTTCAGCACTTCGGCTCGGTGCCATGGACATCGTAGCCCTTCGGTTTGGTGCCACGAACACCGTAAATCTGGAGAACCTGTGGCTTTTCTGCCAGACCGCGGAATTGAACCGCACTCACATGGGGCTTGTCACCCGTCGTCCAACGCGCTAAGAACACGCTGGGCATGCGGGCAAAATAGTAACTTTAAAAAACATATAAAAGTTGTCAAAAATGTAAAGATACTGATATAAGTACTTGCTGGCTATTACCTTGTATTTAAATAATAATAATAGAATTATAAACAAGTGTAATTCAAAGAAAAACAAGAACTAAAATCCAGTCCTTTGAAACCAAATGCTACAGAAAGATCCTACGAATACCAGGGACAGAAAAAGAAAGAACACTGATGTCCTGAAAGAACTGAATGTTAAAGACAATTGACCGATAAACAACATAATATACAGGAACATTAGATACTATGGTCACATCAAGCGTCACTATGGCCTGGAGAGAACAATATTAGAGGGCAGGGTCCCTCCACGTAGAGGCAGAGGCAGACCAAGAAGAAGATGGCTACAAGATACTAAAGAAACCATGAATATGACCATCGACGAAGTGGGTGAACTGGCTAGAGACTGAGTGAATTTCAGATGCACTTCAAAGAGAGCAACGTCCTATTTTTTTTTTTTTTTTTTGGGTCCAGAAGCACTTGAGCTTTCAGCTCTTCGGCTCGGTGCCATGGACATCGTAACACTTCGGTTCGGTGCCACGAACACCGTAAATCTTGGGAATCTGTGGCTTTTTCTGCCATCCCGCGGAATTGAACCTGCACACACACAGAGGATAGTCACCCGTAGTCCAACGCGCTACGAACACGCTGGGCAGATGGGCAGCAACGTCCTATAAAGGATACGTACCTTGATGATGTAACTCAAAGCCCATCTATATAAGGTCTCTTTGTTAAAGATGTAATTAATTATATTTAAAAATTATATTATATATTAAAAAGCAGAAAATCAACATCAACCATGAACACTTAATTTATCTAACGTTGTGTGAATGTCCCTCTTCCGCCCTTTCTTCCCTCGCTTACCAGTCCTAAGCATGGGGAGCAACAAAATACACGAAGCTGAGAATCTTTCAATCAAATGTGAAATCAGTGCTGTTCTATGGCTCGGAAACATGGAAGACAACAAAGGAAACCACCAGAAAACTGCAGACCTTCGTAAATGGATGTTTACGTAGAATAGAGGGACTGAAGATGGTATGACAAGATTACGAACGAGGAACTCAGAGAAAGAACAAAGCAGATAGCAGTGGAGAAAGAGTTCAAGAAGAGACGATGGCGATGGATAGGACATACACTGAGAAGACCGAGCGGAAGCATTGCAAGATAGGCACTGTTTTGGAACCCGCAGGGAAAGTGGAGTAGGGGAAGACCTAGACAGACCTGTAGAAGAGAGCTGGAGGCTGATATTAAAAGGATAGGTAAAACATGGAACGAATTTAAAGGGATGGCAAGAGAAAGGAAGAGATGGAAGAAGTTTGTTGAAGACCTGTGCTCCGTTGGGAGTTAAAATGTGAAGAAGAAGAAAGTCCTAAGCTGCATTTGTAAATCCCGAAAGGGGAGGGCGGGGGGCTCTGTGGCTAAGTTATTAAACCGTTCGACTTACACCCAATGGTACTGTTCAGTGGGTTTTCATTTTACAGATTCCTATGATTGTTGCCGGAGTTACGGAGTCCGTGTTTTGTGTAATAATCGGAGCCATATGAGGAAACCCGTGCAATAAGTCAATCCATCGTCTTTAGAACTTGGGGGCGCAGGGTAGAGATTTGTGTGAAGTGGTCAAATTGTTTGTAAAACCTTACTAAAACTTGAGATACGATAGCTAAATGTTTTTCAATGTTACTTTAGCTAAAAGAAAACTGCAGTTGAGGGGATAGGGATCATTGATTTCTACCTGTCTTCGTTATGAGATATTACATTTTTATTTGATATAACGAGAACACAAAGTGATGAAAGAAGTTGTTACGGTAAAAGACCATCACAAGAATGCGTCTAGTATGATTGATTGATCGATTGATTTACTGTTAGCACTACCATCATTGTACTTAAGGAAATATGTGCTCATGTCTCTTTTTTATGCAGGAATATTTCAGCGGCAGTTCACGAACTCCATAGCACCGGCGAGTGACATGCTGTAATTTGAAGAAGGTGAACCAAATATTAGAAATTGTATTTTAATCTTTTTAATAGGTTTTGATCCTGGCAGTGTCTTTGCAATTCTACTTTTATTAATATTCTTTTTCTTCTTCTTCTTCTAACGCTCCCACCAGTTAAACCACTGTTTGTGATTTGTATGTGATCTGAGTCTAAGAGCGAGTTTACGTTGTGTCAGTTATGTGCCTAAAAGTAAGACAGCACATCCGACTTTTGCTATGCTTTTTATTTGCTAGGGTAGCTTTGCTAGGCCCTTACCCTAGTCGCCTCTTACGACATGCCGTGTAGGTCGCAGTGTTACTATTATGTGCTCCCCATGACAGCCCCTACAACACACCAGCGCTTCTTCTTGCGTTCGTCCTCTATTAATTCTAGTCGTAGCCTGGTATGGTTTTCTGACGAATTTTTGCACAAAGACCTGCTTTCCTTATTATTAGGGTTCTCCCAGAATACATGCTGCCTTCTCCGAAGTCAGATGTAGTTATAGTTTAGATCCTCACGTTATGATTTGGGATCAGGGAACATACATACCAACCACTTGCCGTCAGCTTACCCAAAATGTTTGCTCCATGCCTCGATTCAAAATGAGAATTGTTTTTCGTCTTTCTTTTTTCTTTCTTTTCTCCAATCATGCTTTGCCTCACAGTGTCAGGTCAAGAAGAGATTTCTAAAACGGGCCTTTGTGTGCGCTTCGTAGATAGTCTTTTTCGTCGCCTCTGTTATCTCTGATGTCCATCTTTTGCGTGGCCGGCCTTTTGCTTTGTACCCATTGTATCGGAGCAGCATTGCTCTTTGAGGTGCACTGTCTATTCGTAATCTGCTTATGTGGCCGAACCACTTAATTTGTTGTTTCTTGATGTGGCCGAACCACTTTTTTCCTGATGTCTTCATTTCTCAACCGGTCTCTTCTTGTTACCCCCAGCATTATGCGTAGACACTTCATCTCTGTCGTAACTAGTTTTCTTCTATCATTTGTTGTCAGTGTTCAGGTTTGGCACTGGTATCATAATGTGGGAGAAAGATTGTGCTGAACATTGCTCTTTTGTGTTCATGATGACATGTTTGCATTTCAAAATTGGCGCCATTTGTCCTATCATTTGATTTGTTTTGTTGCATCTGTGTTGAATTTCATTAGTTGTCTTCCCATTTGCTGAAAAAAATGTTCCAGGTGTATGTGAAAGTCTTTGACGTGTTTTAATTGGCGATTATCGATGGAGATATTGGTAGTGCTTTCCTCTCTGGTGAATGTCATTACTTCAGTTTTGTCGATGTTTATTCTCATATTGTATTCGTTACATACAATTATTTTTGTGAATGCGTATAATGTAGACAAGTGGATATGATTGATGGATATGGATTGATCAATCAAGATAAATCAAAGTGTTGATACACATATTAAGGATAGTAAATAATATATTGGATCTGCGATGTGAGTGCTCTATCACAAACCAGGTATGTCGTATTTTTTATAACGAAGGAGATTGCACGCGCGATCTAGTCTTTACTTTCATTCAAAACTCAACAAACAACGGAAGGGGAACAGGGGAGAGAAGTAGTAACATGTATAGAAATCACGTACGTTAGTGAGTCATGCACTTGTGCACGCCCGAAATGCTCTTGACACACTACACTAACTTGTTTGTTATCTTCCAATGCACGGCATAGTTTCGTTCTTGCGCATGTGCTCTAGAAAGGTAGCATTCAGACAAACAAAGTACAGCTATTCTCTCTCTCTCTCTCTCTCTACCGTGTCTGCAGATAATGAATGTTACATGGCACCAAGAAAATATATAACTAGAAAGTACACATATTGCAGTGAAAGATATGTTTAGTTTTTAGTTATTGTTTAATAAATCGACAGTATAGCACTCTGGATATAAGTGTATTAAGTATTAACATTCAAAACTACACATTCATGTTTCCTCCATTTTGTTACTCCCTAATTCACGTCAGCGTGTCGGCAGAGAAAGACGTCTTACACACAAATACACACAAATCATATCAACAAAGGAAATGTGCAGCAACAACACAAATCATATCAACAAAGGAAATGTGCAGCAACAACACAAATCATATCAACAAAGGAAATGTGCAGCAACAACACAAATCATATCAACAAAGGAAATGTGCAGCAACAACACAAATCATATCAACAAAGGAAATGTGCAGCAACAACACAAATCATATCAACAAAGGAAATGTGCAGCAACAATTAAAAACTACAAACATTTGTTATTTACTAATGTACATATTCCGCTATTCAAAAGAAACACAACCCTCTGGTAATATTTCTCTACTAAGGTCAAATTTTGCTATCGATAGTAGTTACACCACTATAAACATGGCCTTCTCCCTGATACGCAATGTGGCTTCCGAGAGGACTGTATAACAGCAGACATGAAACTCGCCAACTGAGGAGAAATGTGAGGAGCAGCAATCACATCTCTGCGATCTTGTTCGATCTTCCAAAGACATAGTCAACAGAGAGAACACATGAAAGATTATGGGAAAATGTGAATGTCCTTTCGAATTCAACAAGATCATCCAACAGTTGACATTATGGCGAATATACTTCATGAAGGGGAGTTGTCAGAGAGCATTCATTGCCCAACGGTGTCGATCAAGGCTGTGTGCTAGTACCAAAACTGTACAGAAGTGCTGTCCAACTTTTTGGTATAATGGGGCGCATCTGTCTGATGGATGGGAGGGGTGGGCGCCATGTGGGGATTGCAATAATAATGCGAAAAATAATTGTAATAAAGTGATATGAATAGTAATATTAAAACATATTAATAACATGAAAATTTAATCTTAACTTATAATCCTGACGTTTAATTAAAAATAAATATTGTACTTACATTTAACATAGTGTGACATGTGATACTGCATATATGTTACAAGTTGAGAAAATTTTGATGTGTAACTGAAACATGCTTCTTTTAATGCATCATCTATGTTTGAGCCTGTCAGGCAGGATTAATTTTTTTGGTGATGATGTTCATAGATGAAAACGAGCCTCCACGTAGAAATGTTGAACCAAAGCACAAATATATTTTCAGCTTAACACTACTAATCATTGAAAACTCATTCTTGAGCACAGTAAATCCCAAAAATTGTCATTTTTTTGGTGCTAAGAGGGTTTTAAAAATGTGTCTTCTTGCAAATTTCAGAATTATAACTCGCTACGAACACGCTGGACAGGTGGGCAATTTTAAGGTGTAAAGTTAGCTAGTTTACATATTAGTAATGTTTGTTTGTTTGCGTTCGGTTGTTCTTTACCAACAGGTTGATTACTCTTTGTGATATGTTTGGTCTTAGCCAAGAACGACTATACTTGCGCCTATGTTCGTAGGTCCCTACACCCGTAGGGCAGGCGCATCCGAAAATTTCGACCTACGAGAAATGTTTGAGTCTGTCTCGCTGACTTTTTCTTGTATCGTGTGTTATACACTCTTTAATGATCATTTTTACGCCGTACATTTTGGCTTTTTATCGACGTCAAAGAACATACCTACACTTTGCAGCCTTTCTATCTGGGTGAGGTCTTTCCTGATTAAAAACATTCTCAGCTCTTCTGGGACACGTGAATTGTCACTCGACCGATCAATTGTCGGCTGTTTAATTGACCTTTATTTGATCTGAGCCAGGGAGCGTTGCGCACTGTGGACGTCATCCTATACTTGTAGAACAATCGCGTTGGAGAAGTGTTGGTCTTTGTTAATATTTGGTCTTGTAATGAACAAACTCTTACATTTTTGGCATTGCTTTTCTAGCCACAGTAAGGTATTTCCGTATTAGGACACTCTCAGCCGTTTCGATACACGTGTCGGCACTTGGCAATTTGCAGATGTATGCAACATTTTCCTTTACGACGGGAAGCAATGGGCTGAAGTTGAGCGCAAATAAACTTGAAGGGCCATTTCATTAGGCGCTAACAACGCAACTTTAGGTTTTACGCTTACCAACATCGCCCACCCCAGTTCTTTCGGGGAGGGCAGTTTTATCAGGCGTAGGAACACAATTTTAGATTTTGCGCTCGTCTAACATTACTGAACCCAGTTGTTCAAGGGAGGGCAGTTACGTTAAGCACAAGAACATGGCTCAGATTATATAAAGGCAAATTAAACCAAAAAATGATCCTTTGTGTGACAAGCTAATGTGTCTCCAATGACTGAGAATGTACCTAATCCAGAACGATCTCACATAGTCAGAAAGAGCGCACAGTGTAGACATCATACACTTCTTAGGCGAAGATCATAAAGCCAAAATATACGGCGAAAAATGATCGTTAAAGAGCGGTGAAAGCACGAAGGAAACGGATATAGGAGCTACCTAGTAATTAAAAAGCCCGCAGAAATCGGATGTGAAGGTCTAGACACCCATAGGCGCATACCTGGCACAACGTACAATTGCTCATAGGCTCAGATCACTAAAATAAGGGGTCGTTATGGGGCGTTTGCAGAAGAAGAAGCACAAGAACGCAACTTTAGATTTTGCGCTCGGCCACCCTTACCCAACCAATTTATCTGCGCTTGGCTTCTGTTGCAGGGTATACTGCAGTCTTTCCTTGTGTTGTCACGACACGTTACATCGTTCTCGACTAGTCACTTGCCAAGAGCGGGAAACTATGGTGCGACCATTGACTGTGGGGGACATGAGTTTACGCTTACAAGACGAATCTTACCATTTACGTACTCCTTACATTTTGTTTGCATTTTTTTCAACTTTTCCCATCACTAGACATCGGCCAGGAGAGAAGTGCAGGTGCATTCACTCTGGGATTCTGCTTGTCTATGTTGCGATTAGACGTCATATAAAACGTAACTGCGCTTGCACTACCACCCATACCAGAGTAGCTCTCATTCGATCCCCGCCTACTTTGGCTCTTCTTTACAGATTCTACTGACACGATTACTATTGGTACTTGGTGTCTCCCTGAACTACTTATGCTTGAAAACATATTTCCCATTGATAACTGGCAATACAGAAAATACGTTACATCATAAAATATATGTCACAAGGTTATAAAACACTTTCAAATGTGTATTCAATGCAGCCAATATAGTTGCTTGTGTTTTCAGACTTATAAACTAGACACGGAAACATGTTTTGATATCTCCAAGGTGTCTTGATTCGTGCTGATAACGACATTCAGAAATAACTGTGACACAGCGACTGCATAACTGCTTCTAATTTGGCTTCAGATACTACAATCTGAAAGTAT
This sequence comes from Arion vulgaris, assembly GCA_020796225.1. Lineage (NCBI taxonomy): Eukaryota > Metazoa > Mollusca > Gastropoda > Stylommatophora > Arionidae > Arion > Arion vulgaris. Next base: position 58,758,893 of record CM036759.1, on the reverse strand, counting down.
GTACATGTGACATACTACGTTCAGGTTTAGCTATAGTGCGTTTCAAAATGATTTTCCGCGGGAAAATGTAATATCTCTGCAACCGCTTGACCGTAATTGTTGTAACTTTGCATATGATCTAATGATCGTAATGTCCTGAGGTTGATATTTTTTACTCAATAACAAACGTATGGTTTAAAATTTTCTTTATGTAAAGTATATAAAAGTGACCATCTCCTTAGCCAACTATATAATGAGAAGTATTACCCTTTCATATTTGTGAGATGTTGCAAGTTCCACGACTTGCACGTTTTTCACGTGGTTTTCCGATTTTAATCGCTTTATCGCACTTTAAAAAATGTATAATGATCCTTCCGGTGTGTTTAGTTACAATTTACCGTTTATGTTTTCAGAGCATATGTGTATTACAAAACGTTTATAGTGCGTTTGGTTCTAAAACTTTGACTCAGAAAGGAGAACATTCGATTTAACAAGGGGTTTTGAAGCTTGAATTACTATCTATTGTTTTTTTTTTTTGGTTTTTTCCGATCCAGAAGCACTTGAGCTTTCAGCTCTTCGGCTCGGTGCCATGGACATCGTAACCTTTCGGTTCGGTGCCACGAACACCGTAAATCTGGGGAATCTGTGGCTTTTTCTGCCATCCCGCGGAATTGAACCCGCACACACAGAGGGATAGTCACCCGTAGTCCAACGCGCTACGAACACGCTGGGCAGACGGGCACTATCTATTGTTAAAACATCACAGAAGACCAGGGTATTGCAAACAGACAAGTTGATTCAACAGCATGGTCATGTGTGTTTGAGACTACCACCTTATCATTCACACTTAAACCCAATTGAACTCATTTGGGCCAAAGTTAAAGGACTGGTAGCAGCTGAAAATGAAACTTTCAATCTAAGCAATATGAAAGAACTAACATATGTCGCCCTGTCGAAGATAGACAGAGATTATTGGTGTAAATGCGAAGACCATGTCTTAAAGGAGGAAAATGACTACTGGGACAAAGATGGACTGTCGTTCGTGCAGCCAAGAATAGTCATCAATATGTTAGACTCATCGGACTCAGAATAAGTGAGTAAACACTTTATATGATTTATATGAGTTATCTCACCCTCCAAAATTGTATATACGCCTATGCCGAAAATATGTGGTTTTTTTAAATTTACGGTAAATTATTTTCTTCCAGCACCAAATAATTACTAGGTTTGAAAAGATCAAAGGAATTCGCCGTTGCAAGAAAAGTACACTAGCTGCAACATTGAATTTTAGAAAATCGTTGGGACATCGGAAATACAACACCACATGCAAAAATCACGTTCATCCATGCAATGAATATGGAGATATTTGAGGTCAATCGTTGACCGAACGTTTTGAAACGCACTATAGTAAATATGCCAGTGATTCTAACAAACGATATCGACGGCAATTCTATGGGCAATGTGTTACCGTCTTTACTACATTAATGAAACCATCATTTGTGAATTATTAATAGTCTTGTCTGTTATCATATAGTCGAGTCACCATATAATTCATAACAAAAAGTTGAATAAAAACAACCAACTATTCTCTCTCTCCCCCCTCCTCCCCAACTAAACATATCGTAAAATACAACGTGTAAAATGATTATGTTGTGTAGTTAGGAACCATATGTTAAATAGATTTCAGTCAAAATTACCACTCTAAGATCACAACAACGCTTTGTGCGTGCTTTTAACACGGGAGAGAATTTAAGTGATGGTCTCAATCTTTGGTTGAAAATAAGAAATAAATTGCATGCTTCTCTCTTCGTCTATCTCACTTTTTTTCCTTTATATCTCAATGTTTTCTAGTGTCCATAGTAATAGTACCTACAATATCATAAAACTAAATTATAATTTTCTAATATTATTTATTATTTATAATTTAAATAGTATTAAAACTAAATTACGAATTTTCAATTCAAATGTTGTATCAATCCTAACATATGCTAGCGAGATTTGGAAAATGACTAAAGATATAGAAAGCAAGTTGAATGCATTTGAAAATAGATGTCTGCGACAAATAATGAATATAAAATGGAACGAATTCAGGAGAAGTGATGAAATCAGAGACATGTCTGGTCAACCACTAGTGACAACTGTTATAAGAAAGAGAAGATGGAGATATGTTGGGCACACCTTGAGGAGAAATGATCAACGAATATCAAAGCAGGCATTGAAGTGGGATAGAAAGGGTTCAAGAAAGAGAGGTCGACCTAAAGAGACACTGAAACGAACTTTGCTGAGAGAGGCAGGAAATATCGGTCTCAGTTCCGTGGAGGAGATTGAGCGAGTTGCCCAGGATAGAGCGGTATGGAGAAATTACTTGCAGGCTCTATGTAACGTATAACGGAACGAGAGGAATGATTATTTTTAATATCATAAAAAGATCTAGGTGAACTAGGTTGCTTTATAACTGAAAGGTTCATTAATAAATAAGTAGAGAACCCGCTTTCAAGCCATGAGGTGTAGCCTACTGGAGTTATTGGTTATTGACTATTGGCAGAAAGATCGAAGAAGCCAATGGTACATTTAGTATGACAACAAGTAGCATGACAATCGAAGTACTGTCGGTGGCTAAGGCTAAAGTGACAAAACTACACTTATGCATGCATTCTGAGTGACTCATTGAATATGATCTGGAATGTGGAGAGTTTGCTTGGTGCGCAGATAATGGACTGAGTCACTACAAGAGTCAACAATTCACAGAATGACATTCATCTTCGTTCCGGGGCAAATGGGTGTCGATGGCAATGAGAGAACAGACATTCTGGCTGGCTTTACCACCATATAGGGCTGGGGGTGGGAGGAGGTAGCCAACGGATAGGGCTGACATTCTGAGTGCCCTCATAGAGCGTGGCCACAAAGAGGACTTTTATCTAAACCAGCGTTTCCCAAAGTGGGCGATACCACCCCAGTGGGCGCTGAAATGTTCTAGGGTGGGGGCGATAGTGGGTTGAGAAGAATTGGGGGAGGGGGTGATCATGCTATTAGGGGTCGGTTGCTCCTTAAAGAATAAATTAATCATATATTTTAAAATAAATTATTTTCCTGATTTTGCGATTGAATAAACATTTCAAATTTGAATTCTGGATTCATCTTATGCCCCTCTTACATGGTCCATTTTTTCATCAGTTTTCTATTTCATGTGTATAATCATTTGGAAATTGACCATGTATGACAGAAATATATACCAATTTTCTATGTCAAAGAAAAATAGAGCATGTATATTTGTGAGGTGGGGCGAGTTGGCAAACTGTTAGAATGTGGAGGGGGCGTTACAAAGTTTATGTTGTGCAAAGTGGGTGGTTGGCCAAAAAAAGTTTGGGAATCTATGATCTAAACCAATCTAAATCAAGTGCAGGATTGCAAGAGTTTGGATTGAAGATTGACCAGAAAAAAACAGCACAAATGAGTATGAGTTGGCTCATCAATCAACATGAAACCAGTACGGTTATTCGCTGGGAGATATTGCGAAGGAGATCGGATCACTTACGGACATGTCCGAAGTGCAATGAACTGAAACTGAATGTAAGAGTGAATGAGACCAATTAAATATCTTCATTTTTCCATTTGAGTCCAATATGAACATGTAGCTACTAGTATCTGACAGGAAGTCTATACTAAAGCATTACAATATAATGTATGAATGAAGAATATTATATTTTAAATGTATTTACACGTAGTTGTAAAACTAATGACAGAATGTTACATACACCCCAAAAAAAGCAACCCTGCGATAAGGTTGTAGTGTAAGTGCAGTCACGAATGCTTTGATATTCGTTCGCTATATAAACGAGCAGTATCCTGGAGTAGATGCGTATCATGGTGGAGATATGTATCATGGCTGACTTCTAATGCAGTGATGAATAACTGGTACAAATACCGTACATATTCCCGAGAAACGAAGCAAGGAGTCGATACAACGAGTCGTCTGTAAGCGTAAACTCACGTCACCCAGAGCTAATGGTCAAGACTCTGTAAAGGCAGATGTACTGTGCCGTGTCGACGCAAGCAAAACTGGAGTAAACTTTTGCCGAGCGCAAAATCTAAAGTTGTTATCTTGACCCTGATAAAACTGTCCTCCCTGGTAGAACTGGGTGAGTGATGTAGCCCATATTTGTTATTTCAAACCGCCTTTTATTTTTTTTATGAAATATAGTCGCATTGAGGAAACAGCTAAATTTAAGATTGAATAAAAAGTTGATATATGCTTTACGGTGCAGCGAAATATAGTCGCATTGTGGAAACAGCTAAATTTGTGACAGAATAAAAAGTTGATATATGCTTTACGGTGCAGCGAAATTCTAGATTACGTTTTCACTGTACTGAATTCAGCTACTGGTTTAATGCCAACGACTTAGTTTGTCACCAATAGGATATCTTTCTTTTCTTTTGCGTTCTCACTAGATTGGGATTTCGAATTCTCTAATAAAGGCAGCCATCTGCCTCACATTATCAGCCACGCCGTACAGTTTGTCTTGGACGCTACTGTAAGTGGGCCACCTCTTTCTTCTCAGGTATTCATACTGGGGGCAGTTCTGTAGGATATAATTCCTATGATTTCTGCTTCCCGTTTGTGCCGACCTCTTCCGCAGTAAGTTTTGGCCACCCTTGTGTTGGTAGGTTTGACATTCTTACTGCGTGGCTAAATCTACGAGGCAGATTGGCGACCATAGAATCCATTATCCCTTTCCACATTGTGAGGGGTCGTTGCACCATGTTATGCGCCTTACGGCCTGGTGCATCCGTTTTCTGCAAGCATTTGTTTCGGGTTAGCATTCCTAGCGGACACATGCATCCGATTTCAGCCAAACCTCCTTAGTCGCCTCTTACGACATGCGTGGCAGGTAACAGTGGTTCTAATCTTTACACCCCAAATTTGGGCCCGGTAACCACTCGGGCGACCAATAGGATATAAACATACCCGAACTGTGATCTACTAGTGAAGTTATCGTCTTTAAGAAATGAATTACCTCTATTTTGAGAGCCACGTATGTATTGATATTATGTTGCTGATGATTAACACCAGCAGGAACTTGTACAACATGCTATATTTTTTATTTGAAATATCAATCAATATTTGTTTACAAAATATTGATTTTCAATCTTTCCAAACGGTAAAACTTACGATATAGGGCGTATATGTCTAATGCAGAGTATATCAGCGATTCTTATATATCTTTAGCATCTGGGTATTTTTATTTGCACACAAAGTACCATCGGTACATCCCGTCTAGTAGTCGCCCAAGTGGTTACCGGGGCCCAAATTTGGGGTGTAAAGAATAGAACCACTATTACCTGCCACGCATGTCGTAAGAGGCAACTAAGGAGGTTTGGCTGAAATCGGATGCATGTGTCCTAAACGTGTAGAAGTGTATGCGTTTAGGGGCCTACCAAACCAATGTGCAACGTATACACGTTATTGGCAAAGATCAAACATATCATAAAGAGTGATTAAAATTGGTCGTAAAGAACGAACGCAAAGAAGAAGAAGATCCCGTCTAGTATGCCACGTAGTGATTGAGAAATGTTCCATTTTCATAGAGTCTGTTCATGAAGTCTTGTGTGGTGGTGTCTCGCTGAATAATGACGTTTTGTAGAGCACTGTTTCTTCTTCTTCTTGCGTTCCCGGCCTAGACTGATGGACCAACTTTTATCATGAATTTTACTGTTGTTTTTAGGGACTCCGTTCCTCCGTACAGCTTTTCGCGAAGCTCTGTGTGTTGTGGCCACGACTCTTTCCTTATACCTGCTAACCGTTGACAGTCTTGCAAGACATGTTCTGCCTTCATGTCTGCCATAATGCAGGGGCACAGGCTAGTTGTGCCAATTTTAAATTTATGGAACATGTGGGCTCTGAGCTTGTTGTGTCCGGTACGGAGGCGAAATATGGCAACTTGTTCACTTCGAGAGAGACCATAGTATCCGTCACTGTCTGTGTACTGAGGGTGGTCTTTTGCCCATTTGCTTCTATAGTGCGAACCGATGGTTGTTTTGACTTCCTCATAACTGATCTCGAGATCAGTCTGAGGTAGTCGCCCGCCCTCTTTGGCTAGCTTGTCGGCTGCTTCGTTTCTCCTAACGTTGCAGTGTGACGGTATCCACTGGATGACGGTGCGTTTGAGTGAACTCGTTAGTTCAGCGAGGGACGTTTTGAGCTCATTCATCTCAGTTTTGCCAACGCATTTGAGTGCCGTGATGACCGATAGAGCATCGGTGAATATCACGACCTTGTTGCGTGTAGTGTTTCTTCTCTCCAAGATCAGAGCACTGTTTGAAAACCGCTGGATTAGATGAATCTATGTGCGTCAATCAAATAAAAATCGTCTATGCTGTACATATACAGTTAAAGGTGGGGACAAAAGCAATTGATAAATCTTGTTATGTTCCATGTTATTGAGAGAGCGGATTCGAGAAGCAACGATCGGATTGAATGTTATGTTCTATAATACTGTGAGGAACGGAGTTGGAAGCACAAAGACTAAATTTAAAAGCATGTAATTCATGTAGATATTACTTGTATTAGACCGTAAAGTTATAAGATATATTTCATCTTGTTTGATATATCTCGTGAGCTATGTCGGCGGCGGTCTTCTGTTTATGGCAGGCAAGTCAACCAATGATATACCACACTTGGAGACAAACCATGTTTATGTATTATATATTAAGTCAGTACCAACAACACGTACATATGACGACTTCAGAGTAATCCTCACAAGAATGATATGTATTGAGACTCTCACAAGAATGATATGTATTGAGACTCTCACAAGAATGATATGTGTATTGAGACTCTCACAAGAATGATATGTATTGAGACTCTCACAAGAATGATATGTATTGAGACTCTCACAAGAATGATATGTATTGAGACTCTCACAAGAATTATATATGTATTGAGACTCTCACAAGAATTATATGTATTGAGACTGATAAAAAACAAAAGTATTAAGACAAATGTTAGACAATGTGCACACAATTTTACGTGCACCATGAACTGAGAATATCTATTGATTCAAATATCTGAGAACATTTCTAACATCAGATGGAAGATTTAAAACAGATTAGGAGTTGAACTTTCTCTCTGTGCATCTTTCTCTCTGTGCATCTTTCTCTCTGTGTATCTTTCTCTCTGTGTATCTTTCTCTCCGTGTATCTTTTTCTCTCTGTGTACCTTTCTCTCTGAACACCTACCAAGAACAAATGATTAAAGCTATAATTTTAAAAAAGACATTTGTTTGACCACATATAATAAGGATGTACCGTAACGTGAGGTCAACTCTCGTTTATGTAATCCACTTGTGTTGTCTTCAAAACTAGAATCTAGTCCATGATATTGATCTGTGAGTGAGTTATCCACATCTGAACTGTCATCCATAATCCAGTCTGACTGTATCTGTGCAGAATGAGACAGATGATTACTTAATAATGACACATAAACGACATGTTATGTCAATCGACTTTGTGAACATTATTAAATCTATCAAAAACCTTCACAGCAATATTACACCGAATCAAATATTATACAAGAGTACAGCGTCATAGGGGCAAAGAAATGCAATGACAGGGTATGACCATGGTCACTGAGATGGCATTGAACAAGACCCTACACCACCTCCAAGTGGTGACCATGGAAACAGATTGATGCACTAGGGCCGCATGCGCAATAAAATAAAGGGACAACGATCCGCCAGGATCAGTGAGCTGACACTGCTCGAGATCCTACATCAGGCCCCCACTTGGTGGCCCGGGAAAGGGACTGTGGTTCAGCAGTCTGTCAAAGTTGGTGAGGATCGAGGGTGAACTACCGTGCAATAAGATAGTAGTGCGGATGCAATCACGAATGCTATGTGATCTGTTCGCAATATAGACCAGCCGAATCCCAGTGATACCGAGTTCACTGCAGTTTTCCCTTTCATCGACACAACACAGGCAGATTACATCGGCCTTTTACAAAGTCTTGTCGAGAGCGGGCAACTATTGTGCGATCATTAACTCTGGGTTCCAGGTAACCTGAGTTTACGCCAACAGTCGACTCATTGTGTCGTCTCCGTTCTCCGTTACAAATGCAGTACAAATGGCATGTACTACTGCAGTACAAATGGCATGTACAACTGCAGTACAAATGGCATGTACAACTGCAGTACAAATGGCATATACAGTTGCAATACAAATGACTAGTACAACTGCAGTACAAATGGATGGTGCAACTGCAGTACAGATGACAGGTACAAATACAGCACAAATGGCATGTACAATTGCAGTACAAATGGCATATACAGCTGCAATACAAATGACTGGTACAACTGCAGTACAAATGACTGGTACAACTGCAGTACAAATGACTGGTACAACTGCAGTACAAATGACTGGTACAACTACAGTACAAATGGCATATACAGCTGCAATACAAATGTCTAGTACAACTGCAGTACAAATGACTGGTACAACTGCAGTACAAATGACTGGTACAACTACAGTACAAATGACTGGTACAACTGCAGTACAAATGACTGGTACAACTGCAGTACAAATGACTGGTACAACTGCAGTACAAATGACTGCTACAACTGCAGTACAAATGACTAGTAAACGGAGCAAAGAGATGACTCAACGAGTTGTCGTAAACGTCAACTCCCGGCACCCAAAGTCAATATGGTCACACCATAGTTACGTCCTCTAAACAAGGATGTGAAAATCGGAGATATTCTGTCTGTATTGTGTCGACACAACGGAAGACTGCCGTTAACTCTGTACTAAAGGCCAAGCGCAGGTAAAGAGGATGGTGAAGTTAGCCGATCGCAAAATTAAAAGTTGTGTTCTGGCACCTTATGAAACAGCGCCCTTTCTGTTTCTGCTTGTGGTCGGCCTCAGCACAATGTTTCTGCTTTTTCTGAAAGGAAAATGCAAAGTAGAATCTTCAAATTGCCTGGTGGCGACAAATCGAAACGAGTTCCAACGCGGTTGAGGATGTTCCTAGTCCGGAACGACCTCACCAAAGTTAGAAAGTGACAAAACATAGACATACTTCTGGGCGCAGACCGGAAAGTAAGGTATTGTCAGCTCAGACAAGCCCAAACATATCCAAAGGCACGTGTCCCAGAATGTTTGAGAATGGTCCTTATCCAGAACGACCTCATTGTAGTCAAAAATGTGGGGCAGACGCCAAAAGCAAAGTCGAATCTTCACTAGTTATCACAAATAAAATAAAGCTAACACAACGTACCAGGGTCAGTGAGCTGGCACTGATCAAGACCCTACCCACCTCCACATGGTGGCCCTGAGAATATACTGCGGCTCAGTAGTCTGGCAATGTAGGCGGGGATCGAGGGAGAGCTACCATGCGGTAAGGTAGTAGTGCGGACTAATCACGAATGCTATGTGATCTGTATGCAATATAGACGAGCAGAATTTCAGAGTTCAGACATTCACAAGCTTCTCCTGGCCACACCCCATGACAAAGATCACAGTAGTATTTACACTAAGTCATAAAAAATACAAGTATTAACATTTCATAGAATGAAACCACCATGGTGGAATGACAAGGTCGCGGAAGCCTGGTTGATCAAGAGGCAAGCGGTTATGTTGTGGCAGAAAGACAGAAGGGCCACTAGCACACCACCTGAACATACCAAGGGTCTGAAAAAAGACATGGAAGAGAAAACTGTGTCCTTCAAGACATGTGCAAATCTGGCTAAGAGTGTCGCATGGGATGAATTCTGCAGTGGGCTGTGCGCTGAGAAGTCCCTGTCGACGTTCTGGAGATTTCACCAGCGATGAATGGTACTGCAAGACGTAAATGCATCCAGGATTTCCAAAGCACTGGCTCGGCCTGGCAGAAGTCAGACGAAAAAAAGGGTACAGCTCTCCTCAAACGCTACATACAGCAGACAGACCACAATGACGAGGCCGAAAGACTCATGACACAGGGGGCCATAGAAGAGCTTTGCAGCGCTGTTGTGGTGGATGAAGAGCTGTGTATAACTGCGGAGGTCATCAGGTCAAAACTGAAAACGTCTGGAAGCACTGCGCCAGAGCCTGATGGCATTCGATACAAGGATATTACTGATTTATCAAAAGACATCGAGGAACTGGTAAAAGAATTCAAAGTCAGCATCCAGGACGGTGAGATCAGGGAGGAGTGGCTTCATAGCTACCTACTACCATTGCCGAAGCCCAACAAAGATCACTCTCAGATAGCCGGCTACAGAATTTTACACTGCATGCACTTCAGGACACGACAGGCAAGCTTCTTGAGAAAATCGTGACACGTCGAAAGGCATGAGACCTTGAAAATCGCCATATCTTCCTACCCACTCTCGGAGGTTACAGATCTGGGAAAGAAACATGGTGCAACGCTGCGGTCTTCGCCTATGATGTCTTCGAAGGTTTTCATGCAGGTATTGAAACATGTGCAGCAATGGTGAACTTGGAAGACGCATACACCAGAGTGCCCGATGATTATCTTATGCACCAGCTCATCAAACTTCAGGTGCATCCTCTATACATAAGATGGATAGCTGCTGCGCTATTCAAAAGGAAGGTTGTACTGCGATGTGGTGGTTGGTTTTCTGAACCGGTGACTGTACATTCCGGATTGCCACAGGGCTCTCCTCTTTCCCCTGTCTTATTCAATATATACACAGTGTCAATCACAGAACAACAACTAGATGGCAGAGGTAGAACTCTGTCATTTCCTGATGACATCCTAGTGTATAGACAAGGGAAAGACAGGGATGCAATTGCCGGTGTGATACAGAGGGAACTCGACCGCATCACAGACTGGTGTGATGTCTCTGGTGCACTAGTTAACCCTACCAAAGTAGCAGTGATATGGTTCTCACTCAGTAATCACACTGTTAACGCATGTACGCCTAGTGTGAAACTTCGCGGTATTGTTTTTCCCGTAGATAAATCGATTAAATTTTTGGGTGTGACATTTGACCGCAGTCTGTGTTTCCGGGAACATGTTAAGTATGTCATTGTCAAGGCACGCAAAGGTTTGGCGACAATGAGAGTCATGGCGGCTGTTAACATCGAGCAACGACTGCTTGTCATTCTGTATCAGACACTGGTCCTCTCCACCATTGAATATGCAATGGCCATCCTCGCTGTCAGCAAAACGCAAATTGAAAGACTTGAGAGAATACAGAACGAAGCTAAGCACATCATCCTCGGTTGCACAAGGGATACACCCTGTGTGGCGATGAGGTTTCTCCTGGATTTTCCGACCATGGAGTATAGAGTCAAGATAGCTAGAGTACGTGCCTATCTCAAAATAAGTGCCAAAAAGGATCACCCATTGCATGAACAGCTCAGCGCCAGTGGTGGACATCGGTTAAAGCGGGGCAAGTCATGGGTTGGTGGTGCCGCAGATACTGTTCAGCTGATATGTGGGCTCATTAATATTGACTATGGAGAAGAATGGATACCGATGCCCCCAATATACTGGAACACTTTTTCAACCATCATTAAATTTGACAAAGGTTGCAGAGAGGGAAATCCAGCGGCGTTGAATGTAGACGTCAAAGAAATCATCGATGAAAACTGCAATGCAGACGACGTTGTGATCTACACGGATGGATCGGTAGTTTGTCACGAAAAGTCTGCATGGGCCTTCTCTGCAAGCTCATGTGGCAGAATGGTCAAGGAAGCCAGTGGTTGCATTCAGTATGACAACAAGCAGCATGACAATGGAGGTACTGGCGGTGACCAATGCACTACTCTGGCTAGGGTCACAAACTACACTCATGCGTGCATTCTGAGTGACTCATTGAGTATGATCCGAAAGGTGGAGGCCGGTTCGGTGCGCAGGCAATGGACTGAATCACTGCAGGCGTCAACAATTTGCAGAATTACACTTGTCTTTGTTTCGGGGCACATTGGTGTCGTTGGCAATCAGAGAGCAGACAGGCTGGCTGGCTCTGTCGCTATATCAGAGGGCCAGCCAATGGACAGAGCTGACATCGTGAACGCCCTCATAGAGCGTGGCCGCAGAGAAGACCTTCATCTAAACCAATCCACGTCAACTACTAGATTGCGAGAACTGGGTTTAAAGATTGGTGTGGCAAGAAAAGAACGGTACAACAGGTATACGAGTAGGCTCATCAATCAAAATAGAACTGGTACGGTCAGTCGCTGGACGCTGATGGAGATATTGCGAAGGAGATCGGAGCACCTATGGACATGTCCGGAGTGCAATGAGGATATTCCAAACTGAAACTGAAATATACTAAAAAATATTTTTGTCATTTATTTTTATTACTTTTCATTCAACATTATCTGATTGTTATCTCGGTTTTATTACTTTTCATTCAACATTATCTGATTGTTATCTCGGTTTTATTACTGTTCATTCAACATTATCTGATTGTTATCTCGGTTTTATTACTGTTCATTCAACATTATCTGATTGTTATCTCGGTTTTATTACTGTTCATTCAACATTATCCGATTGCTATCTCGGTTTTATTACTGTTCATTTAACATTATCTGATTGTTATCTAGGTTTTATTACTGTTCATTCAACATTATCTGATTGCTATCTCGGTTTTATTACTGTTCATTCAACATTATCTGATTGCTATCTCGGTTTTATTACTGTTCATTCAACATTATCTGATTGTTATCTCGGTTTTATTACTGTTCATTCAACATTATCTGATTGTTATCTCGGTTTTATTACTGTTCATTCAACATTATCTGATTGCTATCTCGGTTTTATTACTGTTCATTCAACATTATCTGATTGTTATCTCGGTTTTATTACTGTTCATTCAACATTATCTGATTGCTATCTCGATTTTATTACTGTTCATTCAACATTATCTGATTGCTATCTCGATTTTATTACTGTTCATTCAACATTATCTGATTGTTATCTCGGTTTTATTACTGTTCATTCAACATTATCTGATTGCTATCTCGGTTTTATTACTGTTCATTCAACATTATCTGATTGCTATCTCGGTTTTATTACTTTTCATTCAACATTATCTGATTGTTATCTCGGTTTTATTACTTTTCATTCAACATTATCTGATTGTTATCTCGGTTTTATTACTGTTCATTCAACATTATCTGATTGCTATCTCGATTTTATTACTGTTCATTCAACATTATCTGATTGTTATCTCGGTTTTATTACTGTTCATTCAACATTATCTGATTGTTATCTCGGTTTTATTACTGTTCATTCAACATTATCTGATTGTTATCTCGGTTTTATTACTGTTCATTCAACATTATCTGATTGTTATCTCGGTTTTATTACTGTTCATTCAACATTATCTGATTGTTATCTCGGTTTTATTACTGTTCATTCAACATTATCTGATTGCTATCTCGGTTTTATTACTTTTCATTCAACATTATCTGATTGTTATCTCGGTTTTATTACTTTTCGTTCTTCTTCTTCTTCTTCAGCGATCTCTGGTCATGCGCTTAATTTACTGTGGACCACAACTGGGCAGACAGCTTCAGGTCTGTCAGGTTTCCCAAAGCTTAGTTTTCAGGTCGACTGGGTGTGGCCACATGTTGCTTCTCAGCTCACACAGAAGAGGACAGTCTTGCAGGATATGCTCTGGTGTCTGTTCTGCCTGCTGACACTGGCAGAGAGCTGTTTGACTTATTCCTAGTCTGTATAAGTGTTTGTTGAGTCTGCAGTGTCCGGTGCGTAGTCGAAATATAATGACCTGGTCTGTTCTACTTAGGTCTTTGAGGGAGTCTTTTCCATAATCATATCCAGTGTTTGTCTTCCAGTCTACTGCAGATTTTCTCTGTATGAGGGTTTTGACCTCTTGAAAAGACAAGGGTTGGTAAATGTGCTCTTTGGCACTGCCCTCCTTAGCTAAGACATCAGCACTCTCATTGCCTGCAATGCCACAGTGAGATGGAATCCACTGCAAGTGAATTTCTACCTTTTCTGAGAGCTGAGCAAGTTCTCTTTGTAGTTTTTGTACTGTGCTGTCAGTGGATTTAGCCTCCAGGGCTTGTATAGCTGACAATGAGTCTGTAAGAAATACCATCTTGCTTGCAGCTGCTTGCAGCTTATTCATGTGCTGTGCTGCCATCAGAAGGGCTATGAGTTCTGCTTTGTAGTTGGAACATATTCTTCCAGTAGGAGCGCTAGAGACACAGTGGTAGCATCTGGGTGCCTAATGTACACTCCTGCTCCACCATTCATGGTTGCCTCCATTGCCGATCCATCTGTGTAAATTCTTATCCAGCTGTCTTCTGGAAACATGTAATGGAGATGTTCCATTGTAATTGCTTTTTCACTAGATTAGGCTCGGCATCTTTGCTTAATAATTTAGGGATGGAGGTTGAGAAGTTTAGTGGTACTGAGTCTGGTTCCCAGTGATCAAAAAGCAATTCTTCAGGTATGGAATTATGATTTAGTAGTTCCAAGTATGACTTTCCTATTTATTTTGCTTTGTGGTTTAGACTTGTACGCTTTAGTCTGTTCTTTGTTCTAGCCGCCATTTTTCATGCAGTGGATGGTGAGGCATTCTTTGATCCTTTCAGTCTGTAGAATCACTTTTCTCCTTCTTCTGTCTTCCAAGGGCTGGATGTTGGCTGCCTTTTCCATTTCTACAATTGGTGTAGATTTCATGGCTCCCAAAATAGTACGCAGACACCTGTTTTGTGTTTTTTCCAGTATCGATTTGTTTGAATGGGCTGCTGATATCCATGTCGATGATGCATATTCGAAGGTCGGTCTAACTGCACCAGTGTACACCTGACTCAGGATTCGAATATCAGCTCCCCAGGTAGTTCCAGCCAGCTTCCGCATCACACTTTGTTTCCTCATAGCCTTTCTGTTTGTTTCCATTATGTGATGTTTCCATGTCAGACGACTTTTCGTTCAACATTATCTGATTGTTATCTCGGTTTTATTACTGTTCATTCAACATTATCTGATTGCAATCTCGATTTTATTACTGTTCATTCAACATTATCTGATTGTTATCTCGGTTTTATTACTGTTCATTCAACATTATCTGATTGTTATCTCGGTTTTATTACTGTTCATTCAACATTATCTGATTGCTATCTCGGTTTTATTACTTTTCATTCAACATTATCTGATTGTTATCTCGGTTTTATTACTTTTCATTCAACATTATCTGATTGTTATCTCGGTTTTATTACTGTTCATTCAACATTTTCTGATTGTTATCTCGGTTTTATTACTGTTCATTCAACATTATCTGATTTTTATCTCGGTTTTATTACTGTTCATTCAACATTATCTGATTGTTATCTCGGTTTTATTACTGTTCATTCAACATTATCTGATTGTTATCTCGGTTTTATTACTGTTCATTCAACATTATCTGATTGCTATCTCGATTTTATTACTGTTCATTCAACATTATCTGATTGCTATCTCGGTTTTATTACTGCTCATTCAACATTATCTGATTGTTATCTCGGTTTTATTACTGTTCATTCAACATTATCTGATTGCTATCTCGGTTTTATTACTGTTCATTCAACATTATCTGATTGCTATCTCGATTTTATTACTGTTCATTCAACATTATCTGATTGCTATCTCGGTTTTATTACTGTTCATTCAACATTATCTGATTGTTATCTCGGTTTTATTACTGTACATTCAACATTATCTGATTGCTATCTCGATTTTATTACTGTTCATTCAACATTATCTGATTGCTATCTCGGTTTTATTACTGTTCATTCAACATTATCTGATTTTTATCTCGGTTTTATTACTGTTCATTCAACATTATCTGATTGCTATCTCGGTTTTATTACTGTTCATTCAACATTATCTGATTGCTATCTCGGTTTTATTACTGTTCATTCAACATTATCTGATTGCTATCTCGGTGTTATTACTGTACATTCAACATTATCTGATTGTTATCTCGGTTTTATTACTGTACATTCAACATTATCTGATTGTTATCTCGGTTTTATTACTTTTCATTCAACATTATCTGATTGTTATCTCGGTTTTATTACTGTTCATTCAACATTATCTGATTGCTATCTCGGTTTTATTACTGTTCATTCAACATTATCTGATTGCTATCTCGGTTTTATTACTGTTCATTCAACATTATCTGATTGCTATCTCGGTTTTATTACTGTTCATTCAACATTATCTGATTGCTATCTCGGTTTTATTACTGTTCATTCAACATTATCTGATTGCTATCTCGGTTTTATTACTGTTCATTCAACATTATCTGATTGTTATCTCGGTTTTATTACTGTTCATTCAACATTATCTGATTGCTATCTCGGTTTTATTACTGTTCATTCAACATTATCTGATTGCTATCTCGGTTTTATTACTGTTCATTCAACATTATCTGATTGCTATCTCGGTTTTATTACTGTACATTCAACATTATCTGATTGTTATCTCGGTTTTATTAATTTAAACATAATCACCATCATCATTAGCATGTAGCACCCATTACAACAAGCAGAAACGCCAACATCATTGGCATGTAGCAACCGTTACAACAAACAGAAACGCCATCATCATAGCATGTAGCAACCGTTACAACAAACAGAAACGTCAACATCATAGCATGTAGCACCTGTTACAACAAACAGAAACGCCAAGATCATAGCATGTAGCACCCGTTACAACAAACAGAAACGCAAACACCTTAGCATGTAGCACCCGTCACAACAAACAGAAACGCCAAGATCATAGCATGTAGCACCCGCTACAACAAACAGAAACGTCAACCTCATAGCATGTAGCACCCGTTACAACAAACAGAAACGCCAAGATCATAGCATGTAGCACCCGTTACAACAAACAGAACCGTCAAGATCATAGTATGTAGCACCCGTTACAACAAACAGAACCGTCAAGATCATAGTATGTAGCACCCGTTACAACAAACAGAAACGCCAAGATCATAGCATGTAGCACCCGCTAGAATAAACAGAAATGTCAACATCATTAGCATGTAGCACAGGTTACAACAAACAGAAACGTCAACATCATTAGCATGTAGCACCCGTTATAACAAACAGAAACGTCAAGATCATAGCATGTAGCACCCGTTATAACAAACAGAAACGTCAAGATCATAGTATGTAGCAACCGTTACAACAAACAGAAACGTCAAGATCATAGCATGTAGCATCCGTTACAACAAACAGAAATGTCAAGATCATAGTATGTAGCAACGTCACAAAAACAGAAACGCAAGATCATAGCATGTAGCAACCGTCACAACAAACAGAAACGCCAAGATCATAGCATGTAGCACCCGCTAGAATAAACAGAAACGTCAACATCATTAGCATGTAGCACCGGTTACAACAAACATCAACTGCTCTCATCTACCAGACACCAGGGATTTTTGTTCTAGAAACCATACCTCTGTGTGTGCGTACGTGCCAGTGTATGTATGTGCGTGTGTATGTGTGTGCATTATCCGCACAAGATACTGACAGCATTGATGTATTGAAATATACTAACACATTCGTTAGAACAATACTAAGAAAGATTTTAGATGTGTCAGTTTTGTATTGCTGACTGTTGGTACTTGTTTCCCAACTCATTAACATCCGCTCACGCACAAATATCAGTAAGGAAGACTGCAACACAGCGTTACAGTTCTGCAGCAAATATTACATCGACGTGCCTCTGACGCACAACAGTAGAGGCACGATTCTCCTCAACTATGCTGTAGCAACGGAAATCAGAAAGGTCACCTGGGTATCTCATGATAAAGGGTGTGCACAGTTTCACTGAGAGTGCTCTAAATGTGCGAGTTACCAGTTGTTAAATGTGCGAGTTACCAGTTGTTAAATGAGCACAAAACTGTCAATTACCATAATTTTGCAAAATAAACAAGAGGCAGATTTTTATTCAACGAGTTTAACTGACAGGACGATACGTACGGTACACAACAGCAACTTTCGATCAATAATATATATATATATATATATATATATATATATATATATATATATATATATATATATATATGGTCTTTTTCGTCTTTACAGAAGCTCAGTTGGCAAGTTTTTTACTGTGACAACTTTTGAGTTTGCGCTTGTATGTCATGCATTCATCTCATCCTAAGTCTCTTTTCAAAAGAATATGCACCTTTGCGTAATGTTGTTTACTACATAACTCGGTCATCAGCTAGTTTTTTCCCCATTTGTTGGAACAAATAGCAAATTTCTTCATTGAGATCTTGCAACCATCCTTATATCTGAACTATGATGTCTTCTTTTGAGCCTCTTCCCTTCCGAAAGTTCACAGAACAACACCTGTTGGAGTAAGCGGCTATTGTCTATTCTTCTCATATTCTCTATCCACCTTAGTCTTCTACTGCTGAGCATGCCCATGACGGAAGGCAGGTTTGCACGTTGCGGTACTTCAGAGTTGGTTATCACCTGATGTTCATAATCTTGCGGAGACATCGAAGGTGGAAGTCTTCTCTCATGCCTTGAGTAGGTTGTCCATGATTCTGAGCCATATAGTAAAGAGCTAATTACACAGGCTCGATAGATTTGAATCTTCATCTGCTATTTTAATGTTGTGTTGTCCCACGTTCTCTTTGATAGTTTGTCAACTGTATGCATATGTCTGTAGCTCAAGTCGCAGTAAGCTCGATCACCACCAAAGCGTACCTGGTTCAGACTCCGCAATGGGCAAGTTTGGAAGCAAATTCTTTTCCGTGGGATTTTTACGAAAGTTAAAAATAGACCTCACGTTCAGAAAGCAATGGCAAACTACTGAACGTATAAGTGCTGTCTAGAAAATCAACGACTCGTTTACTGTGGTTGATGGCTACGTCCTGTAAAGGACATGCTACGATTTTCATTTCATACATATCTACCAAACTGAAACATGAGTATGTTGCACTCCTTCCCGCACACCAGTTTAGTCCCCTATGGCATGTACGACATGCACGTCCAAATTTGACACTTTTTCTGACATGCGTGTAACTCATAATGTATAGATTTCCCATATTCGATAACCATACAAATAAGTTAATGTATCGAATTTTCTGATCGGTGGTAATATGTAACCATTACAGAGACGAAATATTCCTTTTGGTTATTGGTTACTAAACTGACGTCATTGCACTTCGGGCAGACCCATAGGTGCTCAGTCTCCCCAACAGATATCGAAGAGTATGCATACTGATGGTTCCGTGGCTCGCTGATTAAACACAGCTCTCACTCTGCCTCTCAGGCACCCAGTTCGACTTGTACAACGGGTAACTCCAAACTGCCTAATTCGTTTGATCAATTCAACATCGATTTTAGTGCCCTCATCCTACCGAAACCTGCCATTATGGATCTCGTGAAGCATCGACTGAGAGTCAGATACAGCGGCCCCAATTCATATCTTTAACTTGCTGAAACGATAGTATCTCAGTCGACTCATCATATCTTTAACTTGCTGAAACGATAGTATCTCAGTCAACTCATCATATCTTTAACTTGCTGAAACGATAGTATCTCAGTCAACTCATCACTCATCATATCTTTAGCTTGCTGAAACGATAGTATCTCAGTCAACTCATCATATCTTTAACTTGCTGAAACGATAGTATCTCAGTCAACTCATCACTCATCATATCTTTAGCTTGCTGAAACGATAGTATCTCAGTCGACCTATGATATCTTTAACTTGCTGAAACTATAGTATCTCAGTCAACTCATCATATCGTTAACTTGCTGAAACGATAGTATCTCAGTCAACTCATCATATCTTTAACTTGCTGAAACGATAGTATCTCAGTCAACTCATCAAATCTTTAACTTGCTGAAACGATAGTATCTCAGTCAACTCATCATATCTTTAACTTGCTTAAACGATAGTATCTCAGTTAACTCATCACTCATCATATCTTTAGCTTGCTGAAACGATAGTATCTCAGTCAACTCATCATATCTTTAACTTGCTGAAACGATAGTATCTCAGTCAACTCATCATATCTTTAACTTGCTGAAACGATAGTATCTCAGTCAACTCATCATATCTTTAACTTTTTGAAACGATAGTATCTCAGTCAACTCATCATATCTTTAACTTGCTGAAACGATAGTATCTCATAACTCATCATTCTTCTTATCTTTAGATTGCTGAAACGATAGTATCTCAGTCGACTCATCATATCTTTAACTTGCTGAAACGATAGTATCTCAGTCAACTCATCATTCATCTTATCTTTAGCTTTGTGAACGATAGTATCTCAGTCAACTCATCATATCTTTAACTTGCTGAAACGATAGTATCTCAGTCAACTCATCATTCATCTTATCTTTTAGATGCTGAAACGATAGTATCTCAGTCAACTCATCATATCTTTAACTTGCTGAAACGATAGTATCTCAGTCAACTCATCATACCTTTAACTTGCTGAAACGATAGTATCTCAGTCGACTCATGATATCTTTAACTTGCTAAAACGATAGTATCTCAGTCAACTCATCATTCATCATATCTTCAGCTTGCTGAAACGATAGTATCTCAGTCAACTCATCATATCTTTAACTTGCTGAAACGATAGTATCTCAGTCAACTCATTATTCATCATATCTTCAGCTTGCTGAAACGATAGTATCTCAGTCAACTCATCATATCTTTAACTTGCTGAAACGATAGTATCTCAGTCAACTCATCATTCATCTTATCTTTAGCATGCTGAAACGATAGTATCTCAGTCAACTCATCATATCTTTAACTTGCTGAAATGATAGTATCTCAGTCAACTCATCATACCTTTAACTTGCTGAAACGATAGTATCTCAGTCGACTCATGATATCTTTAACTTGCTAAAACGATAGTATCTCAGTCAACTCATCATTCATCATATCTTCAGCTTGCTGAAACGATAGTATCTCAGTCAACTCATCATATCTTTAACTTGCTGAAACGATAGTATCTAAGTCAACTCATCATTCATCATATCTTCAGCTTGCTGAAACGATAGTATCTCAGTCAACTCATCATATCTTTAACATGCTGAAACGATAGTATCTCAGTCAACTCATCATTCATCATATCTTCAGCTTGCTGAAACGATAGTATCTCCGTCAACTCATCATATCTTTAACTTGCTGAAACGATAGTATCTCAGTCAACTCATCATATTTTTAACTTGCTGAAACGATAGTATCTCAGTCAACATCATATCTTTAGCTGCTGAAACGATAGTATCTCCGTCAACTCATCATATCTTTAACTTGCTTAAACGATAGTATCTCAGTTAACTCATCACTCATCATATCTTTAGCTTGCTGAAACGATAGTATCTCAGTCAACTCATCATATCTTTAACTTGCTGAAACGATAGTATCTCAGTCAACTCATCATATCTTTAACTTGCTGAAACGATAGTATCTCAGTCAACTCATCATATCTTTAACTTTTTGAAACGATAGTATCTCAGTCAACTCATCATATCTTTAACTTGCTGAAACGATAGTATCTCAGTCAACTCATCATTCTTCTTATCTTTAGATTGCTGAAACGATAGTATCTCAGTCGACTCATCATATCTTTAACTTGCTGAAACGATAGTATCTCAGTCAACTCATCATTCATCTTATCTTTAGCTTGCTGAAACGATAGTATCTCAGTCAACTCATCATATCTTTAACTTGCTGAAACGATAGTATCTCAGTCAACTCATCATTCATCTTATCTTTAGCATGCTGAAACGATATTATCTCAGTCAACTCATCATATCTTTAACTTGCTGAAACGATAGTATCTCAGTCAACTCATCATACCTTTAACTTGCTGAAACGATAGTATCTCAGTCGACTCATGATATCTTTAACTTGCTAAAACGATAGTATCTCAGTCAACTCATCATTCATCATATCTTCAGCTTGCTGAAACGATAGTATCTCAGTCAACTCATCATATCTTTAACTTGCTGAAACGATAGTATCTCAGTCAACTCATTATTCATCATATCTTCAGCTTGCTGAAACGATAGTATCTCAGTCAACTCATCATATCTTTAACTTGCTGAAACGATAGTATCTCAGTCAACTCATCATTCATCTTATCTTTAGCATGCTGAAACGATAGTATCTCAGTCAACTCATCATATCTTTAACTTGCTGAAATGATAGTATCTCAGTCAACTCATCATACCTTTAACTTGCTGAAACGATAGTATCTCAGTCGACTCATGATATCTTTAACTTGCTAAAACGATAGTATCTCAGTCAACTCATCATTCATCATATCTTCAGCTTGCTGAAACGATAGTATCTCAGTCAACTCATCATATCTTTAACTTGCTGAAACGATAGTATCTAAGTCAACTCATCATTCATCATATCTTCAGCTTGCTGAAACGATAGTATCTCAGTCAACTCATCATATCTTTAACATGCTGAAACGATAGTATCTCAGTCAACTCATCATTCATCATATCTTCAGCTTGCTGAAACGATAGTATCTCCGTCAACTCATCATATCTTTAACTTGCTGAAACGATAGTATCTCAGTCAACTCATCATATTTTTAACTTGCTGAAACGATAGTATCTCAGTCAACATCATATCTTTAGCTGCTGAAACGATAGTATCTCCGTCAACTCATCATATTTTTAGCTTGCTGAAACGATAGTATCTCAATCAATTCATCATATCTTTAATTTACTGAAACGATAGTATCTCAGTCAACTCATCATTCATCTTATCTTTAGCTTGCTGAAACGATAGTATCTCAGTCAACTCATCATATCTTTAGATTGCTGAAACGATAGTATCTCAATCAACTCATCATATCTTTAACTTGCTGAAACGATAGTATCTCAGTCAACTCATCATTCATCATATCTTTAGCTTGCTGAAACGATAGTATCTCAGTCGACCTATGATATCTTTAACTTGCTGAAACTATAGTATCTCAGTCAACTCATCATATCGTTAACTTGCTGAAACGATAGTATCTCAGTCAACTCATCATATCTTTAACTTGCTGAAACGATAGTATCTCAGTCAACTCATCAAATCTTTAACTTGCTGAAACGATAGTATCTCAGTCAACTCATCATATCTTTAACTTGCTTAAACGATAGTATCTCAGTTAACTCATCACTCATCATATCTTTAGCTTGCTGAAACGATAGTATCTCAGTCAACTCATCAAATCTTTAACTTGCTGAAACGATAGTATCTCAGTCAACTCATCATATCTTTAACTTGCTGAAACGATAGTATCTCAGTCAACTCATCATTCATCTTATCTTTAGATTGCTGAAACGATAGTATCTCAGTCGACTCATCATATCTTTAACTTGCTGAAAAGATAGTATCTCAGTCAACTCATCATTCATCTTATCTTTAGCATGCTGAAACGATAGTATCTCAGTCAACTCATCATATCTTTAACTTGCTGAAACGATAGTATCTCAGTCAACTCATCATACCTTTAACTTGCTGAAACGATAGTATCTCAGTCGACTCATCATTCATCATATCTTCAGCTTGCTGAAACGATAGTATCTCAGTCAACTCATCATATCTTTAACTTGCTGAAACGATAGTATCTCAGTCAACTCATCAAATCTTTAACTTGCTGAAACGATAGTATCTCAGTCAACTCATCATATCTTTAACTTGCTTAAACGATAGTATCTCAGTTAACTCATCACTCATCATATCTATAGCTTGCTGAAACGATAGTATCT
The DNA here is from genome assembly GCA_020796225.1 of Arion vulgaris. Lineage (NCBI taxonomy): Eukaryota > Metazoa > Mollusca > Gastropoda > Stylommatophora > Arionidae > Arion > Arion vulgaris. Next base: position 58,735,193 of record CM036759.1, on the reverse strand, counting down.
CAGTCAACTCATCATATCTTTAACTTGCTGAAACGATAGTATCTCAGTCAACTCATCATATCTTTAACTTGCTGAAACGATAGTATCTCAGTCAACTCATCATATCTTTAACTTGTTGAAACGATAGTATCTCAGTCAACTCATCATATCTTTAACTTGCTGAAACGATAGTATCTCAGTCAACTCATCATTCATCTTATCTTTAGATTGCTGAAACGATAGTATCTCAGTCGACTCATCATATCTTTAACTTGCTGAAACGATAGTATCTCAGTCAACTCATCACTCATCATATCTTTAGCTTGCTGAAACGATAGTATCTCAGTCAACTCATCATATCTTTAACTTGCTGAAACGATAGTATCTCAGTCAACTCATCATATCTTTAACTTTTTGAAACGATAGTATCTCAGTCAACTCATCATATCTTTAACTTGCTGAAACGATAGTATCTCAGTCAACTCATCATTCTTCTTATCTTTAGATTGTTTGAAACGATAGTATCTCAGTCGACTCATCATATCTTTAACTTGCTGAAACGATAGTATCTCAGTCAACTCATCATTCATCTTATCTTTAGCTTGCTGAAACGATAGTATCTCAGTCAACTCATCATATCTTTAACTTGCTGAAACGATAGTATCTCAGTCAACTCATCATTCATCTTATCTTTAGCATGCTGAAACGATAGTATCTCAGTCAACTCATCATATCTTTAACTTGCTGAAACGATAGTATCTCAGTCAACTCATCATACCTTTAACTTGCTGAAACGATAGTATCTCAGTCGACTCATGATATCTTTAACTTGCTAAAACGATAGTATCTCAGTCAACTCATCATTCATCATATCTTCAGCTTGCTGAAACGATAGTATCTCAGTCAACTCATATCTTTAACTTGCTGAAACGATAGTATCTCAGTCAACTCATCACTCATCATATCTTTAGCTTGCTGAAACGATAGTATCTCAGTCAACTCATCATATCTTTAACTTGCTGAAACGATAGTATCTCAGTCAACTCATCACTCATCATATCTTTAGCTTGCTGAAACGATAGTATCTCAGTCGACCTATGATATCTTTAACTTGCTGAAACGATAGTATCTCAGTCAACTCATCATATCGTTAACTTGCTGAAACGATAGTATCTCAGTCAACTCATCATATCTTTAACTTGTTGAAACGATAGTATCTCAGTCAACTCATCATATCTTTAACTTGCTGAAACGATAGTATCTCAGTCAACTCATCATTCTTCTTATCTTTAGATTGCGAACGATAGTATCTCAGTCGACTCATCATATCTTTAACTTGCTGAAACGATAGTATCTCAGTCAACTCATCATTCATCTTATCTTTAGCTTGCTGAAACGATAGTATCTCAGTCAACTCATCATATCTTTAACTTGCTGAAACGATAGTATCTCAGTCAACTCATCATTCATCTTATCTTTAGCATGCTGAAACGATAGTATCTCAGTCAACTCATCATATCTTTAACTTGCTGAAACGATAGTATCTCAGTCAACTCATCATACCTTTAACTTGCTGAAACGATAGTATCTCAGTCGACTCATGATATCTTTAACTTGCTAAAACGATAGTATCTCAGTCAACTCATCATTCATCATATCTTCAGCTTGCTGAAACGATAGTATCTCAGTCAACTCATCATATCTTTAACTTGCTGAAACGATAGTATCTCAGTCAACTCATTATTCATCATATCTTCAGCTTGCTGAAACGATAGTATCTCAGTCAACTCATCATATCTTTAACTTGCTGAAACGATAGTATCTCAGTCAACTCATCATTCATCTTATCTTTAGCATGCTGAAACGATAGTATCTCAGTCAACTCATCATATCTTTAACTTGCTGAAATGATAGTATCTCAGTCAACTCATCATACCTTTAACTTGCTGAAACGATAGTATCTCAGTCGACTCATGATATCTTTAACTTGCTAAAACGATAGTATCTCAGTCAACTCATCATTCATCATATCTTCAGCTTGCTGAAACGATAGTATCTCAGTCAACTCATCATATCTTTAACTTGCTGAAACGATAGTATCTAAGTCAACTCATCATTCATCATATCTTCAGCTTGCTGAAACGATAGTATCTCAGTCAACTCATCATATCTTTAACATGCTGAAACGATAGTATCTCAGTCAACTCATCATTCATCATATCTTCAGCTTGCTGAAACGATAGTATCTCCGTCAACTCATCATATCTTTAACTTGCTGAAACGATAGTATCTCAGTCAACTCATCATATTTTTAACTTGCTGAAACGATAGTATCTCAGTCAACATCATATCTTTAGCTGCTGAAACGATAGTTTTCTCCGTCAACTCATCATATTTTTAGCTTGCTGAAACGATAGTATCTCAATCAATTCATCATATCTTTAATTTACTGAAACGATAGTATCTCAGTCAACTCATCATTCATCTTATCTTTAGCTTGCTGAAACGATAGTATCTCAGTCAACTCATCATATCTTTAGATTGCTGAAACGATAGTATCTCAATCAACTCATCATATCTTTAACTTGCTGAAACGATAGTATCTCAGTCAACTCATCACTCATCATATCTTTAGCTTGCTGAAACGATAGTATCTCAGTCGACCTATGATATCTTTAACTTGCTGAAACTATAGTATCTCAGTCAACTCATCATATCGTTAACTTGCTGAAACGATAGTATCTCAGTCAACTCATCATATCTTTAACTTGCTGAAACGATAGTATCTCAGTCAACTCATCAAATCTTTAACTTGCTGAAACGATAGTATCTCAGTCAACTCATCATATCTTTAACTTGCTTAAACGATAGTATCTCAGTTAACTCATCACTCATCATATCTTTAGCTTGCTGAAACGATAGTATCTCAGTCAACTCATCAAATCTTTAACTTGCTGAAACGATAGTATCTCAGTCAACTCATCATATCTTTAACTTGCTGAAACGATAGTATCTCAGTCAACTCATCATTCATCTTATCTTTAGATTGCTGAAACGATAGTATCTCAGTCGACTCATCATATCTTTAACTTGCTGAAAAGATAGTATCTCAGTCAACTCATCATTCATCTTATCTTTAGCTTGCTGAAACGATAGTATCTCAGTTAACTCATCATATCTTTAACTTGCTGAAACGATAGTATCTCAGTCAACTCATCATTCATCTTATCTTTAGCATGCTGAAACGATAGTATCTCAGTCAACTCATCATATCTTTAACTTGCTGAAACGATAGTATCTCAGTCAACTCATCATACCTTTAACTTGCTGAAACGATAGTATCTCAGTCGACTCATGATATCTTTAACTTGCTAAAACGATAGTATCTCAGTCAACTCATCATTCATCATATCTTCAGCTTGCTGAAACGATAGTATCTCAGTCAACTCATAATATCTTTAACTTGCTGAAACGATAGTATCTCAGTCAACTCATCATTCATCATATCTTCAGCTTGCTGAAACGATAGTATCTCAGTCAACTCATCATATCTTTAACTTGCTGAAACGATAGTATCTCAGTCAACTCATCAAATCTTTAACTTGCTGAAACGATAGTATCTCAGTCAACTCATCATATCTTTAACTTGCTTAAACGATAGTATCTCAGTTAACTCATCACTCATCATATCTTTAGCTTGCTGAAACGATAGTATCTCAGTCAACTCATCATATCTTTAACTTGCTGAAACGATAGTATCTCAGTCAACTCATCATATCTTTAACTTGCTGAAACGATAGTATCTCAGTCAACTCATCATATCTTTAACTTGTTGAAACGATAGTATCTCAGTCAACTCATCATATCTTTAACTTGCTGAAACGATAGTATCTCAGTCAACTCATCATTCATCTTATCTTTAGATTGCTGAAACGATAGTATCTCAGTCGACTCATCATATCTTTAACTTGCTGAAACGATAGTATCTCAGTCAACTCATCACTCATCATATCTTTAGCTTGCTGAAACGATAGTATCTCAGTCAACTCATCATATCTTTAACTTGCTGAAACGATAGTATCTCAGTCAACTCATCATATCTTTAACTTGCTGAAACGATAGTATCTCAGTCAACTCATCATATCTTTAACTTGTTGAAACGATAGTATCTCAGTCAACTCATCATATCTTTAACTTGCTGAAACGATAGTATCTCAGTCAACTCATCATTCATCTTATCTTTAGATTGCTGAAACGATAGTATCTCAGTCAACTCATCATATCTTTAACTTGCTGAAACGATAGTATCTCAGTCAACTCATCATTCATCATATCTTTAGCTTGCTGAAACGATAGCATCTCAGTCAACTCATCATATCTTTAACTTGCTGAAACGATAGTATCTCAGTCAACTCATCATTCATCTTATCTTTAGCATGCTGAAACGATAGTATCTCAGTCAACTCATCATATCTTTAACTTGCTGAAACGATAGTATCTCAGTCAACTCATCATTCATCATATCTTCAGCTTGCTGAAACGATAGTAACTCAGTCAACTCATCATATCTTTAACTTGCTGAAACGATAGTATCTCAGTCAACTCATCATATCTTTAACTTGCTGAAACGATAGTATCTCAGTCAACTCATCATTCATCTTATCTTTAGCTTGCTGAAACGATAGCATCTCAGTCAACTCATCATATCTTTAACTTGCTGAAACGATAGTATCTCAGTCAACTCATCATTCATCTTATCTTTAGCATGCTGAAACGATAGTATCTCAGTCAACTCATCATATCTTTAACTTGCTGAAACGATAGTATCTCAGTCAACTCATCATTCATCATATCTTCAGCTTGCTGAAACGATAGTATCTCAGTCAACTCATCATTCATCTTATCTTTAGATTGCTGAAACGATAGTATCTCAGTCGACTCATCATATCTTTAACTTGCTGAAACGATAGTATCTCAGTCAACTCATCATTCATCTTATCTTTAGCTTGCTGAAACGATAGTATCTCAGTCAACTCATATCTTTAACTTGCTGAAACGATAGTATCTCAGTCAACTCATCATTCATCTTATCTTTAGCATGCTGAAACGATAGTATCTCAGTAAACTCATCATATCTTTAACTTGCTGAAACGATAGTATCTCAGTCAACTCATCATACCTTTAACTTGCTGAAACGATAGTATCTCAGTCGACTCATGATATCTTTAACTTGCTAAAACAATAGTATCTCAGTCAACTCATCATTCATCATATCTTCAGCTTGCTGAAACGATAGTATCTCAGTCAACTCATCATATCTTTAACTTGCTGAAACGATAGTATCTCAGTCAACTCATCATTCATCATATCTTCAGCTTGCTGAAACGATAGTATCTCAGTCAACTAATCATATCTTTAACTTGCTGAAACGATAGTATCTCAGTCAACTCATCAAATCTTTAACTTGCTGAAACGATAGTATCTCAGTCAACTCATCATATCTTTAACTTGCTTAAACGATAGTATCTCAGTTAACTCATCACTCATCATATCTTTAGCTTGCTGAAACGATAGTATCTCAGTCAACTCATCATATTTTTAACTTGCTGAAACGATAGTATCTCAGTCAACTCATCATATCTTTAACTTGCTGAAACGATAGTATCTCAGTCAACTCATCATATCTTTAACTTGTTGAAACGATAGTATCTCAGTCAACTCATCATATCTTTAACTTGCTGAAACGATAGTATCTCAGTCAACTCATCATTCATCTTATCTTTAGATTGCTGAAACGATAGTATCTCAGTCGACTCATCATATCTTTAACTTGCTGAAACGATAGTATCTCAGTCAACTCATACTCATCATATCTTTAGCTTGCTGAAACGATAGTATCTCAGTCAACTCATCATATCTTTAACTTGCTGAAACGATAGTATCTCAGTCAACTCATCAAATCTTTAACTTGCTGAAACGATAGTATCTCAGTCAGCTCATCATATCTTTAACTTGCTGAAACGATAGTATCTCAGTCAACTCATCAAATCTTTAACTTGCTGAAACGATAGTATCTCAGTCAACTCATCATATCTTTAACTTGCTTAAACGATAGTATCTCAGTTAACTCATCACTCATCATATATTTAGCTTTGAAACGATAGTATCTCAGTCAACTCATCATATCTTTAACTTGCTGAAACGATAGTATCTCAGTCAACTCATCATATCTTTAACTTGCTGAAACGATAGTATCTCAGTCAACTCATCATATCTTTAACTTGTTGAAACGATAGTATCTCAGTCAATTCATCATTCATCTTATCTTTAGATTGCTGAAACGATAGTATCTCAGTCAACTCATCATATCTTTAACTTGCTGAAACGATAGTATCTCAGTCAACTCATCATTCATCTTATCTTTAGCATGCTGAAACGATAGTATCTCAGTCAACTCATCATATCTTTAACTTGCTGAAACGATAGTATCTCAGTCAACTCATCATACCTTTAACTTGCTGAAACGATAGTATCTCAGTCGACTCATGATATCTTTAACTTAGCAAACGATAGTATCTCAGTCAACTCATCATTCATCATATCTTCAGCTTGCTGAAACGATAGTATCTCAGTCAACTCATCATATCTTTAACTTGCTGAAACGATAGTATCTCAGTCAACTCATCATTCATCATATCTTCAGCTTGCTGAAACGATAGTATCTCAGTCAACTCATATCTTTAACTTGCTGAAACGATAGTATCTCAGTCAACTCATTATTCATCATATCTTCAGCTTGCTGAAACGATAGTATCTCAGTCAACTCATCATATCTTTAACTTGCTGAAACGATAGTATCTCAGTCAACTCATCATATTTTTAACTTGCTGAAACGATAGTATCTCAGTCAACTCATATCTTTAACTTGCTGAAACGATAGTATCTCAGTCAACTCATCATTCATCTTATCTTTAGCATGCTGAAACGATAGTATCTCAGTCAACTCATCATATCTTTAACTTGCTGAAACGATAGTATCTCAGTCAACTCATCATACCTTTAACTTGCTGAAACGATAGTATCTCAGTCGACTCATGATATCTTTAACTTGCTAAAACAATAGTATCTCAGTCAACTCATCATTCATCATATCTTCAGCTTGCTGAAACGATAGTATCTCAGTCAACTCATCATATCTTTAACTTGCTGAAACGATAGTATCTCAGTCAACTCATCATTCATCATATCTTCAGCTTGCTGAAACGATAGTATCTCAGTCAACTAATCATATCTTTAACTTGCTGAAACGATAGTATCTCAGTCAACTCATCAAATCTTTAACTTGCTGAAACGAGTATCTCAGTCAACTCATCATATCTTTAACTTGCTTAAACGATAGTATTCAGTTAACATCACTCATCATATCTTTAGCTTGCTGAAACGATAGTATCTCAGTCAACTCATCATATCTTTAACTTGCTGAAACGATAGTATCTCAGTCAACTCATCATATCTTTAACTTTTTGAAACGATAGTATCTCAGTCAACTCATCATATCTTTAACTTGTTGAAACGATAGTATCTCAGTCAACTCATCATATCTTTAACTTGCTGAAACGATAGTATCTCAGTCAACTCATCATTCATCTTATCTTTAGATTGCTGAAACGATAGTATCTCAGTCGACTCATCATATCTTTAACTTGCTGAAACGATAGTATCTCAGTCAACTCATCACTCATCATATCTTTAGCTTGCTGAAACGATAGTATCTCAGTCAACTCATCATATCTTTAACTTGCTGAAACGATAGTATCTCAGTCAACTCATCAAATCTTTAACTTGCTGAAACGATAGTATCTCAGTCAACTCATCATATCTTTAACTTGCTTAAACGATAGTATCTCAGTTAACTCATCACTCATCATATATTTAGCTTGCTGAAACGATAGTATCTCAGTCAACTCATCATATCTTTAACTTGCTGAAACGATAGTATCTCAGTCAACTCATCATATCTTTAACTTGCTGAAACGATAGTATCTCAGTCAACTCATCATATCTTTAACTTGTTGAAACGATAGTATCTCAGTCAATTCATCATATCTTTAACTTGCTGAAACGATAGTATCTCAGTCAACTCATCATTCATCTTATCTTTAGATTGCTGAAACGATAGTATCTCAGTCAACTCATCATATCTTTAACTTGCTGAAACGATAGTATCTCAGTCAACTCATCATTCATCTTATCTTTAGCATGCTGAAACGATAGTATCTCAGTCAACTCATCATACCTTTAACTTGCTGAAACGATAGTATCTCAGTCGACTCATGATATCTTTAACTTGCTAAAACGATAGTATCTCAGTCAACTCATCATTCATCATATCTTCAGCTTGCTGAAACGATAGTATCTCAGTCAACTCATCATATCTTTAACTTGCTGAAACGATAGTATCTCAGTCAACTCATCATTCATCATATCTTCAGCTTGCTGAAACGATAGTATCTCAGTCAACTCATTATTCATCATATCTTCAGCTTGCTGAAACGATAGTATCTCAGTCAACTCATCATATCTTTAACTTGCTGAAACGATAGTATCTCAGTCAACTCATCATATTTTTAACTTGCTGAAACGATAGTATCTCAGTCAACATCATATCTTTAGCTGCTGAAACGATAGTATCTCAGTCAACTCATCATATTTTTAGCTTGCTGAAACGATAGTATCTCAATCAATTCATCATATCTTTAATTTTCTGAAACGATAGTATCTCAGTCAACTCATCATTTATCTTATCTTTAGCTTGCTGAAACGATAGTATCTCAGTCAACTCATCATATCTTTAACTTGCTGAAACGATAGTATATCAGTCAACTCATCATATCTTTAGCTTGCTGACACGATAGTATCTCAGTCAACTCATCATATATCTTATCTTTAACTTGCTGAAACGATAGTACCTCAGTCGACTCATCATATCTTTAGCTTGCTGGATCGATAGTATCTCAGTCAACTCATCATATCTTTAACTTGCTGAAACGATAGTATCTCAGTCGACTCATCATATCTTTAGCTTGCTGAAACAATAGTATCTCAGTCCGTTGTGTTCTTTGCTGAATCTCAATATTACATGTTTGTTCCAGCTGTGATTTATTTCTTTCAGTTCCTGTTCTCCTCCATGTCATTTTGGGTCTTCAACGTTTACCATTTATCTTAATGCAGTTTTTGTGAGAGAGTTAGTATCAATGCATAAATGCCCGATGCATCTCCAGTATATCATTCGGATGATGTTTTTATATTCTCTTGCAGACACTTGCAGGCAGTTATTGTTAGCACTAATTACTTGGTCAGAACACATTAAGATCTTTCGAGAAGGAAGTATGGAAGGTGGAGAGTTTATACATATCTTGTTCTGTCATCATTCTCCATCATTCTGATCCGTACAGTAAAGTTCATATCACACATCTGTGGTATCCTGATTCTGATCCGTACAGTAAAGTTAATATCACACATCTGTGATATCCTGATTCTGATCCTTACAGTAAAGTTAATAGCACACATCTGTGGTATCCTGATTCTGATCCGTACAGTAAAGTTAATAGCACACATCTGTGGTATCCTGATTCTGATCCGTACAGTAAAGTTAATAGCACACATCTGTGGTATCCTCATTCTGATCCGTACAGTAAAGTTAATAGCACACATCTGTGGTATCCTCATTCTGGGGCTGTATTGAGCTGATTTCTATATGCGCAGCTTCTCCTTCGTGGCTAACATTTTCAAGATATATAACAGCAATTGTATTTGAAAGTAGTGTATCTTCTAGTTTGAATAATGCTGGAGTGGCTATGTTCAGAGTCACTATTTATGTCCCAACTATCTGGACGTACTGGTTAGGGTGGATATATATATATATATATATATATATATATATATATATATATATATATATATATATATATATATATATATATATATATATATATATACACGCGTGCATGCACATTCCAGTCCATGCAAACAACAATTTGGCATTTTCATTTCTAAACATTTACCAGCTTTGAGTTTCCACTGCTTGTTCGCACACCTGTGACACCACTACAACCCATTTTCAGATTCACTATATACTACATTCTCCTTCTCTTTTTACACACACACATTAGTTGACTGAAACCGTGAACATCAACTCAACGATAGCATGCGATTAACTAATGTTTCTAGCTATGCACGGCACCATGTTGTATAACTGATAACTCGCATCTAGAGGAATGATTAATGAGATACTCATACTGAATTTCTTTGCTCGACTTTTTTGTTTTCTTTCTTTTCTTGGCTTCTTTTTTGTGTCATTCTATATTGTTTTCATTGATTATGTGTTTGTCTAGTGTGTATACACGATGGTATGTTGAACAATTGTATAACTGTCGAGCTTTCTATTTATATTTTATTCCTGCTCGTCTGTTGTTGTCTCCTAAATTAAACATTTTCTTTTCCTACTAATATAATGCACATTTGTTTGAAATACCTTGTTAGACACAATCATTAATTAATAACATAACTGGGATCATAGAAACTGACCTGAACTTAACTTGAATCAGGAAGAAGTACGTACAAGGCAATCCCCAGAGCAACTGTGTGTTCTCTAGATTGTATGAAACTCCCAACGACTCCGCGAACGTGTCTGTGGTATAGTTTGTTGTGTGTGCGCGCGCCAACAACATCCGGGCAAGATCCGACATGCCGCGTGCTAATCCTAATAAGCGGGAGTTTCGAGCTTTCATTAAAATGATTACCAAGTCGGGGAATTCAATGTTAAAATTTGGAAACAATATGGATAAAGAAATTGTATCCAACAGTTATTCTTAGAGTTCAACATCTTGGAGTTTTGTACACTGTCCTTACTCAACAAAAATATTCCTTTTTTCAACCATTTACATATTTCAATTTAGCAGTTTTGCAGAAATCTTGTCTTTCTCACGTAGCAGTAATTATAGTACCTTCTTCGTTTTTCTTCTTCTCGTTCGTCCCAGACACCAGTATGACATATGAGGAAGCAAAAGTAACGAATAAAAATGGCCTACAAGAACAAATGGTTGAGAGATCACCCAGGGCATGAAAAGGACAATGCATACCACCAACTAAGTAGAGAGGAACAGGTTGTCATTTTTCGTCTACAAACAGGGCACAATAGGCTGAGGTATCATATGTTTAACAAGTATAAAATAGGCCCATCTGACATATGTACATGTGGCACCAGCAAGATGACAGAGACACACATACTGCAAGAATGTCCAACATACATGGAACAGAGAGAAAAAGCATGGCCAATCCCCATATCAGTCCAAGACAAGCTATGCGGAGATGTACATGGACTCCGGTTGACCACTAACTTCTTTACAAATCGATGTCTGAAAACGTTGGAAGAAGAAAAGAAATCCTCTATAACAGACGTAGTCAGGGCGCCTAGTATGGTGCTTCTGATTGAGTTTTATATTAAGGTTTGCTGTCCTTATCATCAATGTCCCTCGCTCAAGTGTCATCGCAGTGTCTATTCTCTCTCTGCGATTCCGCCTAGACTGATGAGCCAAATTTTATCATGAATTTTACTATTGCTTTTTTGAGACTCCGTCCCTCCGTACAGCTTCTGGCGAAGCTCTATGTTATCTGGCCAAGTTTCTTTTCTCTGAGCTGCTAACAACTGGCAGTCTTGCAGTATGTGTTCTGCGTCATGTTCGCCTTTTCACAGTGGCACAGGCTAGTTGTGCCAATTTTAAATTTGTTAACCATGTGGGCACGGAGTCTGTTATGTCCGGCACGGAGTCTGTTATGTCCGGCACGGAGTCTGTTATGTCCGGCACGGAGTCTGTTATGGCCGGCACGGAGTCTGTTATGTCCGGTACGGAGTTTGTTATGTCCGGTACGGAGTCTGTTATGGCCGGCACGGAGTCTGTTATGGCCGGTACGGAGTCTGTTATGGCCGGCACGGAGGCGGAATATGTCCGGTACGGAGGCGGAATATGTCCAGTACGAAGGCGGAATATGCCCGGTACAGAGGCGGAATATGTCCGGTACAGAGGGCGGAATATGCCCGGTACAGAGGCGGAATATGTCCGGTACAGAGGGCGGAATATGCCCGGTACAGAGGCGGAATATGCCCGGTACAGAGGCGGAATATGTCCGGTACAGAGGGCGGAATATGCCCGGTACAGAGGCGGAATATGTCCGGTACAGAGGGCGGAATATGCCCGGTACAGAGGCGGAATATGCCCGGTACAGAGGCGGAATATGTCCGGTACAGAGGCGGAATATGTCCGGTACAGAGGCGGAATATGTCCGGTACAGAGGCGGAATATGTCCGGTACAGAGGCGGAATATGTCCGGTACAGAGGCGGAATATGTCCGGTACAGAGGCGGAATATGGCAACTTGCTCACTACCGAACAGACCATAGGTTCCCAACCTTTATTGAATGAGCGCCCCTTTTTCAGTGAATAATTTGCTACCGCCCCCTCCCTAGGGTAAACTATATTGTACATACTATAAATGGAAAAACAAGGACATATTTTTCAGTTATTTTATTAGAATATAATACCAATATTACTGTATTCCTCACAGTATCATTGACACAATTTATGTTATAATGTATTAATTAGAGCTGAGCTAGATGTGATGAAACTAATTTTTCAAATTTTTGGTGACATTTTCGTAATCAATAATTTTAAATCGCTGCATTCCTCTATTGAGAATCTGTTTCGTTTCTTTGTAAATAGTCAGGTGACCATGATAAATCCTCTTTCAGCTAAATATGGTGATGGGAATACAATAAGCAACTTCTTTCTGCAGCTCATTAGGGTTGATATAATATTGGTATCTGACTTTGTAGCCTCAATTCTTGATATCCATTATTCAATGTTCCATTTCATCTCTTCATGTGTTAACAATTCTATCAACTCTTTCTCCAGTAATAATTCTGTTATTTGTACATTTTCGTCTTCTTCTTCCTCTGAGTACTAACTAGACTGGGATTTCGGATTCTCTAGTAAATGCCCTTATCAGTCAAACCAAACAGTTTTCTTGGACGCTGTTGTAAGTGGGCCACCTCTTTCTTCTCATGTCTGCAAACTGGGGGCAGTTCTGTAGGACGTGCTCTGTCGTCATATTTGTCAAACACAGGGGCATAGGTCGTTTGTGCCTATCTTGAATCTACGAGTAGTTCTGTTCTCATTCTGTTGTGACCCGTCCTGAGGCGAAGTATGATAATGTGGTCTCTTCTGGGCAGTTCGCAATATCCATCAGTCTTGTTGTGTTTTGGGAGTTATTTTTCCCACTTTATTGTGTAGTGCCCTCTGGGGATGGTTTTTGCATCTTCCTAGCTGACCAGGTTGTCATCTTGAGGCATCCCTGCTCCCTCTTTAGCCAGTCTGTCAGCATCTTCATTCTCATTGAGCTTGCAGTGTGAGGGTATCCACTGGATTACTACACTCTCGGAATCATGGGCCAACTGGGCTACAGTTGACCTGAGATCACTTAGTTCTGTGTTCCTTTCAGATTTCACTGCTGAGATAGCAGACCAAAAGCACAATTTTTCCATGTATTTGTTTCATATGTTGTAATGCCATTTTTGCAGCTGCATTGAGGGTATCCAGCTCTGACAGCCTGTATGACCAGGGAGAAGAGGTTATGGCTGATTGTATGTGTCTTGGTTAAGCCAGTGTCAATATTGGGTCTGTGTGGGCAAGCTCTTTGGAGTTTTCCATGAAGCTACACCTTTTCAATCTGCCCATACCGTAGCTGTTTATTTGGGGATGTATTGGATGGCTCATCAGTCTCTTGCATTTTTCTCATCGTTGAAGTACCTTCATGTTCTGTCTGTTATCCATTGGATGAAGTTCTATGGCCATTTCCAGTACTTCTATGTGGGTAGACTTATGGTTTCAGTGATGATCCTTGAGGCATGACTTAACACTCGACTTAGCTTTATGAAGTGTGTCTTGGATATTATGGCCCAGACTGCTATGCCATAGTCAAGTACTGGTCAAAATCTCCCAGTGTAAAGCCTTTTCAGAAGGCTCCAATCTGCACCCCTGCTGGTGCTTGCTAATTTGTTCACGATCCCCATTCTCTACTTTGCTATTCCCCCAGATTTGCCTATCTGTGTTTACACCTCCATGATGTCCATGATGATTCCAATATATGTTGGTTATTCGTCCATTATTAAAAACAGACTGAGTAAGGCACGAAGTGCATTCATGACCCTTCAGACCGCCTGGAAATCTGCCCAATACAGCATCAGAACCAAGACTAGTTTCTATAACAGCTGTGTGCTGTCAACATTGCTGTACGGATCGGAATGCTGGAGAATGACAGAACAGGATATGTCCAGACTCTCCGCCTTTCATACAACTTGTCTGCGAAAAATATTACGCGTGTACTGGCCGACTACTATCTCGAATCAAGAATTGCTTGCACGATGCCAACAAGAGAATATGGGCACTATCATCCGAAGACGACGTTGGAGATGGATTGGACATGTGATGCGCATGGAGACTGGCTCCGACACGAAAACTGCACTGAGATGGACTCCAGAGGGTAGGCGAAAGCGTGGAAGACCCAAGACGACCTGGAGGAGAACGATAGAGCAAGAGCTGAAGGAAATGAATCATAGCTGGAACACAATACAGAGGAAGGCCATGAACAGGGAAGAATGGTGTACGTTTGTTGTTGCCCTAAACGCCAAGGGCGTAACAAGCTAAAGAGAGATTCGTCCATTGAGAGTATGTGGTCATTGAACTTGAGTTTGAGCATTTGTTTCTTCTTGGATAGGTTGAAGACTGTGAAATTGATTTCCTTTTCATTTATAAATGACAGTCAAGGCCTGGTCTATTTTTCTAGATTTTTAATTACATCTTGCATCCTTGAGGTGGCTACTGCTATTGATTCTTCTCGTGTCCACAGTGCCAGATCATCAGCGTAGATTGCACCATGCACTCTTTTGGGGATATCTTCCATAATCATTTATAAAAACGAAGTAACGTGGAAGAAAGAAATCTCTCCTTGAGGAACAACTTGTTCCATGATTGCCTTTCTGTCATGTTTTTCCTGGTCCTATACTTAGGCTGTTCTAGTTTCCAAAAAGTGACATATAAAGATATACATGTGCCTTTTGATTCCGAGTTTGAGCAGTTTGATTTTGAGTCCTTCTCTCCAGACCCTGTCGAAAGCCTTCTCGCGGTCAAAAGCGCATAGAGACAATGTCGCGCCAGAATTACAGTCTCTCCCGGCCGATGGGAAAAGCTGAGCGGCTAAACAAAAAATGGATTAGATGTGCATCCAGAGAGGAGACTGGGCTCACCCTTGGCGAAAGTCGAACTCGGAGGTGGGGAACCGGGGCAGAGCGACGACAATAGAATCCGTTATCCCATTCTTCATTTCGAGGGATCGTTGCATCATGCTATGCATCTTACGGCCTGGTGCATCTCGTTCTGCAAACATTTGTTTTAAGTCAGCATTCCCTGGTCGCTGATTACTACACAACCGTCTTGCAAGGGAGCAGATTCTACCCATCTGCATCGCGTAACCTTAAAGTCAATGGGCAGAACCTTCCAGAAAATAAAACCCCAACGTACCTAGGAGTCACACTCGACAGAAAGCTGACTTGGTGCACCCAGATCGAAAATGCTACGGCAAAAGCGAGACATAGGCTAACAATGATGCGTAAACTCGCAGGTTCCACATAGGGAGCAAACACCAGAATTCTCAAGACACTTTACTCTGGTAGAGTGCGACCGGTCCTAGAGTACGGTATGGCAGCGTGGAGCAATGCATCGAACAAGCAATTCGCAAAAGTGAGCAGCAGTCAAAACCGGGCCCTACGCATTATCACTGGAGCCATAAAGTCCACGCCCATCAAGGCGATGGAGACCATCACAGGCATCCAACCAATGACTGACCGAGGGACAAGAAAGTAGTAGTACTTGCGGAAAATTTCAACCGGCTCAAATCTCACCCAATGCATGAAAGAATGTATGAATCCGGAAAGTGGAGAATACAGAGATCTAACTTCGTTAGAATCTCTAACGCACTGACCACAGACCATCCAGTCCTGTCCAAATGCACAGCCAAACCAATCCCGGCAATCGACAAGTGTCCGCCATGGAAAACAAAAATGCCAGAACTAAGGGAATCAATCCCAGGCATACTGAGCAAAAGGGATCAAACAAACCTCGACAGAAAAACTGCAGCAGAAGAGCACATAGAATCAGAGTACCCTGAAAATGAGTGGACGCACGTCTACACGGACGGATCGGCAAATAACGCAATAAGCGATGGCGGAGAAGGAATAGTGCTTAAAATCTCAAAGAAAGTCACGGTCAAGAAAGCGATTGCAACTGGCAAATACTCGAATAACTACCGAGCAGAGGCAGAGGCAATCAAAGAGGCGGCCGAAATGATCTTGGAGAGAAGAAACACTACACGCAACAAGGTCGTGATATTCACCGATGCTCTATCGGTCATCACGGCACTCAAATGCGTCGGCAAAACTGAGATGAATGAGCTCAAAACGTCCCTCGCTGAACTAACGAGTTCACTCAAACGCACCGTCATCCAGTGGATACCGTCACACTGCAACATTAGGGGAAACGAAGCAGCCGACAAGCTAGCCAAAGAGGGCAGGCGACTACCCCAGTCTGATCTCGAGATCAGCTATGAGGAAGTCAAAACAACCATCGGTTCGCACTATCGAAGCAAATGGGCAAAAGACCACCCGCAGTACACAGACAGTGACGGATACTATGGTCTCTCTCGCAGTGAACAAGTCGCCATATTTCGCCTCCGTACCGGCCACAACAAGCTCAGAGCCCACATGTTCCATAAATTTAAAATTGGCACAACTAGCCTGTGCCCATGCAATATGGCAGACATGACGGCAGAACATGTCTTGCAAGACTGTCAACGTTTAGCAGGTAAACGAAAAGAGTACTGGCCACAACACACAGAGCTTCGCGAAAAGCTGTACGGAGGAACGGAGTCCCTAAAAACAACAGTAAAATTCATGATAGAAGTTGGTCCATCAGGCTAGGCCGGGAACGCAAAGGAAGGAATGGAAAAAAGCATACAAACACGGTAATCCTGTATTAACTATAGAATGTGTGCGTTCCATGCGAATATTTTTAAACTACAGTACAGAATCAGAAGATAATTTCTTAATTTTACGGGCGCCGTCACTAGATACAACAGTCAGCTGTTTTGAAAACCGGAAGGCATTTGTAATAATGAAGAATGTTCTATGGCCCAATCTGGAGTGGTCATATTGAGTAATTTCTGAAAACTTATTGAAAAATATTCTTTTCTGGCTTCCAAATGCTGGCTGTAAACCAAAATATCGTTATCAATTGTTTCCATTGAAGAAAGATTTGAAAACTGATAAAATTGTCAAATGTTAACGCTAGTACAACGCAAGTTTTGACACGAATGCAGAAATAATTGCTTTTGCTTTGATCAAATAAGAATCATTTCCTTACAGTTGTAAATTCGTTTCATTAAATTTGTTGTATAAATCTGTCAGATAAGCAATATTGTTTGCTATCACCTTTCAACAAAATCTATCTAAAATAACTATTTTTTTCCAATAAAAACTTTGTAATTGATTCAGAGTTCCTAACATCATTTTAGTGAGGTACCTGTTGACAGCCAACGAACTTCTGTGTGCAATAGTAAACTATTGAAGTCTTCGTTGTTTTCGTCACAAATCTTTTTAAATAATCTTTCATCGAGAGTATTTTTCCTATCTGCGGTCTGCCATTGACTGAAGGTCTGTGATTTTTTCCATCGCCTTGATAGGCGTGTACTTCATGACTCCTGTGATAATGCGTACTGCTCGGTTCTGACTGCTACTCACTTTTACGAATTGTTTATTGGATGCACTACTCCAAGCTGTAATGCCGTACTCCAGGACGGGTCGCACTCTTCCAGAGTATAACGTTTTTAGAATGCTGTTGTTTGCTCCCCACGTGGAGCCTGCGAGTTAATGCATCATACCGAGCCTCTTTCTGGCCTTTAGCGTAGCCTTTTCTATCTGGGAACACCATGTCAGCTTTCGGTCTAGTGTGACTTCCAGGTACGTTTGGGGTTTTGCTTTCCGGAAGATCTTTCCCATTGACTTAAACTTAATTTTGTGATTTTGGTTGTTCTGTGAGAGAACACAGTGTAAGTCGTTTTAGAAGCGTTAATGGGGTCAAATGCTCATGGCGGCAACATGTGCCAGGGTTAGCGAATGGGCGTGCTAACCAAGACCCTGCCCCTACCTCCACGTGGTGACTGGAAAAATACTTTGGTTCCGGTCTGGCTAATGGGGTCAGGGATCGGGAAGAACTACTGGTAGTGGTAGCAGTGCAAGTATGAAAAAAGAAATGCAGGTCCATATGAACAAAATGCACAAATCTCCAGGCCGACGTCCAACAAAATAGTGATGAAGTTCCCGAACAAAAAGAAACAGCAGCGAAACGTCTCTGACATAAACCCCACTCCTCCGGAGTAAGGGCCGAAAGCAAATCGTAATCTCCAGAGCAGGAGTCTCCATACACAAGCTCGACGCGTAAGTCAAAGGTTCCGCCACAAATTACCAGTTTCTCTGCCGATGGGGAGACTAGAAAACATGAAAGGATGAGAGGTGCGTCCAGTGACGAAACATGTTCCCACATAGGGCGAAACTCGAAGCCCTGAGGAGGGGCAAACATTGCCAGCTCGGGGCAAGAATAAATAAGTCAGATGCGTAACGAATAAAAGTCTACCCTCGTGTCGGTACGAGGGAAAATTGCAGCTGACGCCGCATCGGGGGCCTGGTGCAGATACATGTACTGGGCATGGTTTGCCGAGCGCAAAACAAAAAATTGTGTTTTAGTGCATAACGAAACTACCCTCCCTGGGAAAACTGTTCAAGGTACTGTTGCGATAAAAATTAACATCCCCGGAAGAACTGAGGTGGGTGGTGTCTAACGGAACAGCCAGCCTTGGGCAACCGGGCAAGGTACTATTGCAGTCACAACTAACATCCCCGGAAGAACTGAGGCGGGTGACGGTGGCGAGTGCAAAATCCTCAGTTGCGTTGCTAGCGCCGATTGAAACGACCATCAACATTACTTGTGCTTGGCCCAAGGCCAGTGTCTTGCGAGGTTAACTGAAAATTGACACGTACCAATGTGCGTCTAAAAAAGGTTGAGAATGTTCCTACTCCAGATCAAACTCAAAAGTGAACGGTAAAGTAAGGTCGACAATGTAAAGATTTGATAGGATGTCCGGATTCGAACATTAGCGAAGGCCGATACTTTACACGGGATTTTATAAGGGTAAGACGCTGTCCGAGGACAAGTTTATAAGCTCCGAGAAATGTTTCTAATCCGGAACGACCTCACGTCAGAAAGGGCATAACATCGTAACTCACTGTCCTGGCGTAGATCACAATTCCCAAATATACTGCAAAGCTGATCGACATGGCGAAGATCCGGGCCGACATAGAAGGCAGAAAGGATCGTACCCTAGGAAAGTTCACCCTAGTAAATCAAAAGCTGGCTGAAACCGGACGGCCGAGCCTAGTCACCATGAGGGCACAATCGTCCCGACGTAGATCACTCCGTTCTTGTCAAAGGATCAATTATACATCACAATAAGAATGATAAAATTGACCGTGAAGAATGATCGAGAGAAGAAGAAGAAAAAGAAGAAGAAGCGTTAATGATCATGCTCCACTTTTATGACCAGATTACCAATTTGGTAAGCGTGTCTTGCAATCGATTTGTTGCTATGGGCATTGACTCCTCTCTCGCTCATATTGCCAGATCGTCGACATATATGGTTGAGTGTGCTCGCTTTGGTAGACATGTTGATATGTCATTGACAAAGATTAGAAAGAAACTTGGTGAGATCACCCCTCCTTGGAGGACTCCTTGCTCTAGCATGGACTTCATGATTGTGTACCCCTGAACTTGAACCCTTGCTGTTCTATTCTCTAGGTATCTATCAAGCTATTTCTATTCTCTAGGTATCTATCAAGCTATTTCTATTCTCTAGGTATCTATCAAGCTATTTCTATTCTCTAGGTATCTATCAAGCTATTTCTATTCTCTAGGTATCTATCAAGCTATTTCTATTCTCTAGGTATCTATCAAGCTATTTCTATTCTCTAGGTATCTATCAAGCTATTTCTATTCTCTAGGTATCTATCAAGCTATTTCTATTCTCTAGGTATCTATCAAGCTATTTCTATTCTCTAGGTATCTATCAAGCTATTTCTATTCTCTAGGTATCTATCAAGCTATTTCTATTCTCTAGGTATCTATCAAGCTATTTCTATTCTCTAGGTATCTATCAAGCTATTTCTATTCTCTAGGTATCTATCAAGCCATTTGTACATTCTCCCCTTTATACCGAGGGGTAGAAGTTTGAGTTTAAGCCCATCTTTCCAGACTGTGACGAACGCCTTCTCCATATCTACCAAAACTGCCAATGTATGTTTGTTTTTTCTTGGAAACCATCCTCAATTTCCTGGGCGATATAGGTTACTTCAACTTCGGTAGATTGGTACTTCCGAAAACCTTTCTGTTGCTCCATGAGAAGCCCTTTGCTTTCCAAGTGCCATGGTAGCCTTTTGTTCACCATGCTCTCCATGAGTTTGCCCATGCAGCTTAGGAGGCTTATGGGTCTGTAATTCGCCGGGTCGAGTTTGTCTTTGCCTGGCTTTAGGATGGGTACCATGATCGCTTCCTTCCATTCTCTTGGTACTATGCCTGTCCACTACGACATGTTTAGGACGGCCAGTAGAGCTGCCTTTGCTCTAGTCCCCAAGTTTTTAAGCATCTCATTTGTGATCCCATCCTTTCCCGGCGATTGAGCTTGAGCTCCCGTAATGCCTCTTCCAACTCGTTTCTGGTAAATATTTCCGTTAGGTGACTATCGGCTTTTCTTGACTCGCCTTTGAGGGCTCTCGCTTTTCCCTTTGTTTCATCAGTTTTGTTCTTTGGTATGTTTACTCTACTGACTTCGGAATATTTTTCCATTAAAATATTTGCGGCTTCTCTCCCCAAACACATCTTTTTATTTTGCTCCAGGACTATTTGGGAGCGGCTGGTGTTTTTATCACTCAACGCTTTCGCCAGCCTCCACAATTTGTGACCATCCCTATCAAGGTTCAAGGATTCGGTCTTTTTCACCCAGCTCTGTCGTGCTGATCGTTTGACTTCACGCTTGTACTTAGCCGTTGCCGCCTTGTAAAAGCAGTATTGACAGTAGGGCTTGTAATCCTTCCGTGCGCCGCTGGAGATGGTCACCATTGCCGCTTTCAGGATTGCTTCTGAGAGTTCCTTTACCAAGGTTCGCATGCGTTTATTTTCATTCATGTTTAGCTTTTCGACATTGGCATCTGACAGTATTGCGTACTGTTTCCAATTTGCGTTTTTGTAGTTATACCGTCGCAACCACATTTACGGCTCGGGTACGAAGTGGAGGTCTACTTGCAGTTTGACGGGCATATGGTCGCTATCCCCCAATTGTTTGGTGACCGTACGTACTGTTTTTGTGGAGAGATCGCTCGTTGCGAAAGCTAGATATGGGGTGCTAGTCTTATGTCACCTTGTCTAGTTGAAGGGTGACGGATCGTCTTGGACATTGATAAGGAACAGGTTGTTCTCTATCTCCCAGTCTTCCACTTCGACGCCTCCACTGTTTGTTTCTTGGTAGCCCTTGCTTTCTGAGTAGCAGTTGAAATCACCAACCATCGTGCATGGTGTGTTTGGTATAGTCATCGCCTCAAGTGATAGCGGAATATTACTTGCACAGTATAAGTTATACAGAAGAATCTGTATTTCATCACATGTAATGAGGACGTCTACGATCTCTGCTGCACCGGCGTCTCCTGTAGTCACTTCCGTTTGCTTTGCCGGAATGCCGTCTCGTACTAAGGTGAGGACTCTACCTTTGTGACCCTCTCTATCTAATCTGAAGGTCTGATAGCCTCTGATCCAGAACCTGTGTTGGGCATTTAGGTGAGTCTCTTGTATGCACACTACATCTATGTCTTCTTCTGCAAGTGCTTGCTTTTTGTAGAGCAGACCTTCGGCATTCTACTGCACAATATTTATCCGTATCTGGCCAGTCTTCGGCCTTATCCAACCAGTAGCTTTTTCCCGTGGGCCGCGCTCGCTGATTTGCCGAGTCGGAGTAAGGTGACCGTCGGTAGCAAAAACGGGCCCCTTCGAGGCATGGGGCCCGGCACTCGTCCTGCCCCACGGATCTCCACAGGCGTAGCACTTTATCGAGATTCTCAATTATTGTACGTTCATGATAAAATTTGGTTCATGCAGCCTTAGCATGGGTATGCTGCGTCACAACTTTCAGTACCATTTGGAGCTCAAGTTCTTATCCTTCGGTGAAGTATCCGATTTCAACCAGCGTTAACTGGGCTCGCTCTCCGTTAGCCTTTTCCTGTCCCCAGCCAAAACCCACAAGGCATCAGGTTGATATTTTCTTTCAGGGCAGCGACCCGTAGACGATCTGCCGGCTGATGAGCGTCATCTGCCCAACTAACCCGTCTTTTTGTGGACTGCTTGGTTTACCTACCGTCCAGTTTTGTGTACGGTTTACTCCGCTAGACTTTGATTGTCCCCAATCAGCACTTCAATGCAGCAGTCGTTCCCTGCGAGCGGAAGCTCACAGTGGAATCAATCCTTTGCTTGGCCTTTTGGTTTTCCTGCACATTTGGGTGGTCCGGTCACCCTTTTTTCTGACCACGTTGAGTGTGTTCCGGGGTAGGAACATTCTCAGCTCTTTACGTGTCGGGTGTCGGCACTTGGCAATGTGCAGTTGCTACTCTGCATTTTCTCTGGCTGATGAAGCAAGCGATGTATGTTGTGGATGGTCAATTACCGCAACCTTATCATGCCACCCAGAAGCAGGTATATCTTACCAGAATACTTTTTTTTACCAGAATTACCCTATCTTGGCAAACTCTGATGAGTAATGGTTCCATACATCTACATGAAAAGCAAAGCAGAGAAAGGTGACAATACATCCTAATTGACTGTACTTGTTGGAGCCATAGCCGCAATAAAATAAAGTGACAATGTCGCACCAGTCAGTGAGCTGGCACTGACCAAAACCCTACTCCACCTTCTCGTGGCGATCCTAAAAACCGACTACCAAGCTGAAACTAGTGTTGTTTTGTCGCCACGAGACAATTTGAAGAATTCGCATTATAGTAGAACAAAGCCTAGATTGGAACTCACCATTATACATAGCTTTTGTGGACTACGAAAAGGCATTTGATAGCCTAGATCATAGGTTCCCAACGGGGTTGGTACCGCCCACCGGGGCGCGCTGAGAAGTCGGAAGGGGGCACTGGGATGGAAAGTAAATTTTGGGGGGCGTTGAGGACCATCCGCCGCCCCCCTTAATCTGAAAATTCAAAGTCACGCAGGTCCTGCCTACGCGCAACAATTAATAGGGCAATAGACAAAATCTACGCATATTGTGCCAGGTTGTGTCCGAATCAAAGTAAAAACTCGGACAATATGACGTTGAATATTTGAAATGTTTTTTTCAGTCACCCACAAACAAGACATTACCAATGTGTCTGAATTGTCACAAGATGTTTTCAAATAAAGCTATGAAACATTCGCGATTAGAAGAACATGTAAGCAAAATACATCCTTGCAGAAAAGATGAAAATGTATCTTACGTTCAAGCTTAGTGATCAACATTCGAGATGTCCAACTTTGACCGGTATGTTTTCGGCGGCAGCAAAACAAGAAAATGATGGGTTACCTCTTCATGCAACATTTCCTACTTATTGCTAAATCTGAAAAATCATACAATATTGAAGAAGAATTGATATTGCCAGCTGTGTGTTAGGTTCGGTGTACTGTACTGCCTACGCCGCGGTCTGAAATTATTTTTACGTCTCATTGAGAAATAACAGTGTTTCCCGATCCAGAAGCATTTGAGCTGAAAGCTCTTCGGCTCGGTGTCATGGACATAGTAACCCTTCGGCTCGGTGCCACGAACACCGTAAATCTGGGGAACCTGTAGCTTTTCTGCCAGTCCGCGGAGTTGAACCCGCACTTACAGAGGACTAGTCACCCGCAGTCCAACGCGCTACGAACACGCTGGGCACGCGGACAGAAATAACAGTGTAGAAATGAATCGTCGAAATGATGTTTTGAAGACTACTTTTTAAGCTTTCTTTATAACTCGATGCGTTTTCTTTACCCACAAATAAGTCTCTACTTCTGGTGCACGTTCGCTTCATAAAGGATGAAAACATTTGTTAAGAACTGTTATGTGCAGGAACATTCGAAACGGACAATAAAGGAAAATCGATATTTGTCGACTGTTGCCGATGGTGTTCTGGCAATGGTTGGACGCTACAGCTAGTTGACTTCATATTTGAAAACACTGTCCTAAATGTAGTCGCCGTGCATTGTGTGATTCATCGATAACGTCTTGTCACAAAAAATCTTCTTAGTAATTGCCTTCATCGCTCACTACAGTATGTAATTATATCAGTTAACATGACCAGAAGAAAATACTCTCGATAATAGATTATTTATAAAGCTTTGTGATGGAAACACGAAGACTTAAATCGTTTACTAATTCGCTGCTACCCCCTTTCTGCTATCTCCTGTGTTATTTTTATTTTTATCTCACTTAGCACTATAGTTATCTCTTAGTTCACTATTCACCTTCCCTTCCACTTGTATCTTTCCATCATGCCGTCCTTTCATCGTTTATCTCAATCCATTCACTGCTCTATTCTAGCTGCCTTCAGACTATTGCCCCCCCGGGCTTTCCCAAGTTGCAATCAGTTTTGCCTTCCTCACTTTTAAGAAAACTCGTTTCAACTGCCATCGTAACTTCCTTCACAATTGTCTTCGCCATCATGTCTTACCACGTGGCTTTTCATCGTCCTTTCACCCCTCACTTGGCCATCTTCATCCCTCTACTCTCCACCGATTGAATCGCATTGACCGGCAATGCGGTTTCCACCGCATGCGGGCAGTATCCGACAGTCATACTCGACTGATTCGGGAACTGGGGGTATCCATCTCTCAACTGCGCATTCGTCTCATCTCTCTCTCATCCTACGACTTCCCTCTTCAGCTCTTCCTTCTACGCATGGTTCACTCTTTCAACAGGGAACTTTACACGTGTCTCTCCGCATCCCACAAGAAAAAGATTTCCCATCTTCGTCCTACCCCCCCCCTCCGCCACCATCCGGATCTCCTCACCTTGTCAGGTGTATCCCCCCCGATCTTCCTCTCTCTGCTGATGAAATATCTATCCTCAGCAAAGGTCTCAACTTCATTCCTCTCCGTCCAACCTCGGACAAATATACCCTTATCAGTGACGTTCACGCCTTTCATCGTGGGCTTCGTATTCGGCACCACTTCTTCAATAAACCACCACCTCCTTGCCCCCCCTGTCGACGAACCTTTCTTTGGCTCACCCCATCGTAAACACGATTGGACCCCTCCTTCTTTGCGTCCCTCTGAACCCCTGGAGCGTTATATCTCCAACACTCTCCACTCTATCCTACGTCTACGACCGCCCCTCTTCGGCGTTCCAATATCACCCCAGCGGAGTCCCGGGCTCTTACCAGTCTCCGTTTTCGGGATGATATTGTCATTAAACCTGCCGATAAGGGTGGTGCGGTTGTTGTATGGCGGAAGGACCTGTACATTCGTGAGGCTTCTTCCCAACTCTCTGACACTTCTTCATACCGCCCTAGTCTGGTGGATGCAATACCGCATCACAATAACCTGGTGCACCAGACCATCCAGACTTTCATTCTACAGAACGATCTTCCCCCTAGCGCAGATTCTCTTCGTATCATGAAGGCCAATCTTGGCAATCCATGTCTCTACTTGCTTCCTAAGATCCACAAGCCTAATAACCCGGGCCGACCCATTGTTTCAGCTTGCTCCTGCCCCACCGAATCGATTTCGGCCTTTCTTGACGGCATTTTCCGACCCTTGGTGGAGACACTTCCGTCCTTCCTAAAGGACACCACACATGCTTTATCTACCTTTCTTTCGACCTCCCTACTCCCAGGTCGCACCTATCGTCTCTTCCTGTTGGACGTATGCTCCCTTTATACCTCCATCCCCCATCGCGATGGCTTAGCTGCTCTCCAGTTCTTCCTGGATCAGCGACCCCATCCCTCTATTGCCACTACTACTCTCACTCGCTTAGCTGAACTGGTACTTACTACAAATTCCTTCGAGTTCAATGGTGAATACTTTGATCAGATTAGCGGCGTTGCCATGGGCACCAAGATGGGACCCAGTTATGCTTGCCTGTTCATGGGCCACTTGGAACATCTCATCTTTCAGAGTTATCTGGACCCTATACCTTTCATGTACCGCCGATACATTGATGACGGAGTGGGAGTTACGGACATGTCGGAAAGTGACTTGCTACAGTTTATTCGATTCGTCGGTGACTTCCACCCGTCCATCAAGTTTACCTCTGCCATCTCTCTCACGTCAGTAAACTTCCTTGACATCACTGTCTCCATCGGTGCCTCATCTCTCCTTACCACTGTTTACTATAAGTCCACTGACTCTCATAACTACCTTCTATATACATCATCACACCCCTTGGCTTGTCGCAACTCTCTACCCTTCTCTCAGCTACTTCGTCTCCGACGCTTGTGTCATGACGACGATGATTTTCGTCACCGTGCTCAAGAGATGCTCGACTTCTTTCGACGCCGTCTTTACCCTGAGGAGGTTCTCATCAACGCTCTTCGTCGTGTCCTACCTATCTCTCGTCACACCGCTCTCTCCCCTTCTACCCGTCCCCCTTGTGACCGTACCAAATTGGTGCTCACCTTTCATCCCCACAATGCCCCTGCTGTCCGTATCCTTCTCCGTGAGCTGCGGATCTTCCGGGAAGACCCAGCTTCCTCACGGATCTTTTCCTCTCCTCCCTGGTGGCCTTCCGGAGGGACAAGAACCTACGCGACCTTCTGGTACGCAGTAGGCTCCGCCCCTCTAGGGGACACGTGGGGACTGTCACGTGCTCTAGGTCCCGTTGCTACACCTGTCCTTACGTCTTCCAGGCCACTACTATCTCCTTCCCTAACACTTCCTTTACTATCCGACAAAGCTTCACTTGTGTCTCCGCAACCTTATTTATGCTATTCTCTGCAAGCGCTGTGGGATGGCATATATAGGTGAGACAGGCTTGCGCCTTGGTGACCGCTTCGCTCAGCACCTCCGGGACATCTCTAACAGTGCACCCACCCCGGTAGCTGTCCATTTCAATGGCCCCTGTCACCACGGCAGGACAGATGTCTCTATCACCGGTCTTGTGTCGTGCTCCTCCGATGACCGCAGCAGGTTATCATTGGAATGTCGGTTGATTGACCGTTTGGGTGTAGTGTCACCCAAAGGTATCAATGTACGACTTCAGCACGCGTAGTGTCTATGCCCACTGGTCCTTTTTCTTCTTATTTCATTCTCTCTATTTCATCTATCCCCTCCACAAACCCATTGACTCACTACCATTTCCTCTTCTGTCTGTCCACTCTCCAGCCACCTCCTCTGTTCTTATTCCTTTCTACGCAGTATCACATGACACTATCATCCCTATTCATCGTCAGAATTCGGCTCACACTCTAGGGTGTCACTTTTGACACTTCTCTCCCCCCTGTTCCAGCCACACGACATTGGATTCTGCCTGTGTTCGTTCCCGGACACACAGGATGCATATTAGCCAAGTAGGGCTCGAGTCGTTCTTGGTGAACGGTGGTCGAGACATTCCCAGTTTAGTCACTGGGACCCGTTCTAGTGTCATGTTCTATCCCATTTTCTTACTTGCATAGTTATCTTCTGCACGTTATCGTCTGGTATACATATCTGTGGGACACTTACAGTGTCCCCCGGAACATTGGAGTACATACCTGCCTTTGTTATCGGAGTGTATGCAATCCATATTGGCCGAATAGGGCTCATGTTGTATGGGGGTGTACGTGTTTACACAGCAGTATGCTATGTCGGTCATTAACGCTATTATCTGACGTTTCTTCCACCTACCTCTCCTGCTCTTCCCACGTGGGGTCTTTGTTCCCACCTGTACAAACAATATCTTACGTAACCTGCCACTGACCCTTTCCGATTGGCCAGCCAATTGGTAACCTTATAGTCTTCCTATTTCCTGTCCATTCTTTCATTCACGAGATGCTGACCACGCAGGTACGTATGCCAGTATCTTTTGATGCAGATCATTTGTTAGTGTCATGTTTTAGTTAATTTAGTTTTTCTGTTTTTTCTGTTCTTGATAAAGGTCTTAAGCACCGAAACGTTGAGTGTTGTTTTTTCATATCTTATAATTAATTTTTCCCTTCTTATGTAATACTGTATATACCAGTCTTTGCTCTATCGCTTACTATTGCACACAGAAGTTTGTTGGTTGTCAACAGGTACCTCTCCGAATGATGTTAGGAACTCTTTGAATCAATTACAAAGTTGTTTCTTTTTAATACAAAAATAATTCTTTTAGATAGATTTTATTGAAAGGTTATAGCAATATTGCTTATCTGACAGATTTAAACAACAAATTTATTGAAACGAACTTACAACAATAAGGAAATGATTCTGATTTAATCAAAGCAAACGCAATTATTTCTGCGTTCGTGTCTTGCCCAACGCTGTATTAACATTTGACAATTTTATCAGTTTTCAAATCTTTCTTCAATGAAAACCACTGATGACGATATTTTTGTTTATAGCCAGCATTTGGAAGCACGAAAAGAAGATTTTACAATAAATTTTCAGAATTTACTCAATATAACCCCTCCAGATTGGGTCATAGAACATTCTTCACTATTACACATGCCTTCCGGTTTTCAAAACAGCTGCTGACTGGTGTGTCGACGCCCGTAAAATTAAGAAATTCTCTTCTGATTCTGTACCGTGGTTTAAAAATATTCGCATGGAACGCACATATTCTATAGTTAATACAGGATTTTTTTCTTTTATGCTTTTTTCCGTTCGGAACGTGATGTAGATGGATAGAATCAGCTCCCTTGCAGGACGTTTGCATAGCAATCAACGACTAGGGAATGCTAACCCGAAGGAAATGTTTGCAGAACCAGATGCGCCAGACCGTAAGACGCATAACATGGTGCAACGGCCCCTCAAAATGAGGAATGGGATAACGGATTCTATGGTCGCCGCTCTGCCCCTGAGACTTAGCCACAGAGAAAGAATATTGGACCAGCCATCACGAGGGTTGAAAAAAATAACTGCTGGCGATCACGCTGTCGCTGGTGCTAAAGAAAAGGAGCTGCATGAAAATCTTGCAGATCAAACCCCACCAGACTCGGGAGACTCAACATAATCTACTGGAACACCGAGGACAATTACACCAGAAAGCAGAGCCTAGCAGTGAAGATCACCATTGAAAAATAGACGTTGCATGTATTCAGGAAACACTCCTCAAACCCCATGTCCCCCTGTTCTCCCCTCCCACGGTTTCCCTGTCCGAGGTTATAAGTCATACAGATAAGACAGAGAAGGCCACATGGAAAGGAGGGGGTGGTCCTCATACTCGTGAGCAACAAAAACACCATGAAACAAATAGAAGTCGGCAAAAATGAGAAAGCCGAAATCCTAGGAAATGACATCTTTGTAGGCAGCTAACATATTC
The DNA here is from genome assembly GCA_020796225.1 of Arion vulgaris. Lineage (NCBI taxonomy): Eukaryota > Metazoa > Mollusca > Gastropoda > Stylommatophora > Arionidae > Arion > Arion vulgaris. The sequence goes on along the minus strand of CM036759.1, from coordinate 58,705,503 downwards.
GAATGTACAATATATATTGTCTCAATGACAGTGCCCTTATGCTGAAAGCCATGACATGTATCAATACAAACTGTCTAGTAGTGTCTAGTAACAGTCACTCTGAAAGTTGGGGATATCAAGTCACCAATGCAAGGGTGGGGAGGTACAACAGGGAGAAATAGATATCAACCTGCAGCTCATAAATGGACTCGATGCCCCACCAACCTTCTACTCAAGAAGATATAAAAATATATCCCCCAACCCAGACCTCGTCTTTGCCACCGGTAACATAGCCCACAACTTGGATCGAACATTTATAGAACAGCTAGTGATCACAAACTTGTCAAGGTCTCCTTGAACCGTAGATATTTCACCCAAGTCCAAAAACCAAATCCCAAGTACATCTACAAAAGAGCTGACTGGGCACAGTTTGCGAGGTTCAGCGACATCTACTGTGACCCCATAAAGACACACCAAAAAGATAAGGAACATGACAGACCTACTCAACATATCCATTTTGAGGACAGCAAGAGAATCAATTGATAGAAGTGCAAGACGAGACTACACACCTTTCTGGTCAGAAGAGGTCCAAAAATGTTAAGATGAAGTGAGTCAGGTCAGAGAAAGAGTAGAAACTGAGCAGAGCATTGACAGCAACATATCACTCAAGGCAGCCTCTGCAAAATATACGAGAGCAGGTAAGCAAGCCGTAAGGCTGAACTGGAGAGACAAGACGTATCAACATAGACAGAGACAGAAACAAGATATGGAAACTAGCGAAAGCCCTCAGTAATGAAAACATCAAACGTCCTCCAATATCGATAGAGAGCAAAGAAACATTATTAAAAGGTAAAAGAGCTGCAAACATTTTGACTGAAAACTACGCTCGAGTAAGCCAGGTCAGAATACCTCATGAAAAACTGAATATGGTAATGGAAGAGAGGCAATCCCTCGAGTGCTCACCAGTGCCGGATTAGGCTAGCGCGGCCCTAGCAAATTTTAGCGCGGGCCCTAGGTTTTGTATGATAATAAAATAAAACACAACTTTTACAAACTTGTCTCGATTTAATGTGAGCAAATTTAGAGATAATACTAGACAAATCAATTTCTCTAAATAAATTACATTCAATGTTCATTAAGGTGAGGTTATTTAGACGATCTTGTCCCATCATGTTCCTGAACTCACTTTTTGTACGCTTTAATGTCGAAAAAGAACGTTCTCTGCTGCAGCTAGTAATCATTAAAGACAAGTAAATTCGTAAGACTATTTCTACATTTGGGAAACACGACTCTAATGAATTTTCCATTATAAGTTTATAAAATTGCAGTTCAAGAGCCTCATGCTTTTCGTTGCTAATAGCAGCAGCTACGTTAGTTTTAAGAAGTTCAACGAACTGCACAAGTTCGTCGCCTAGGCTTTCTTCCAAATCCTCTTGGTAAGAGCTGACAATATTTGGAGTTCTTTTCAAGATCTCTTCTGCTGTAATAGATTTTAACTGCCGGAGTATTCCAAATACACTAGTCACTCTATGGTACAGCCTAAATCAATAACTTTGCAAACAAAACAGAACAGTTGTCCTTTAGTTTCTGTATAACACAACCAATCTCTCACGTGAGTTTTGTTTGTTGGTGTATGTGAAAAACGAAATTCGACAAAATCGTGGATTGTTTTCTTTATCGTATGTTTTTTTAAGACATGAAATCACTGTTCATATGTTGCACTTCGCTACTTTCTTTCACAATCCAATCTCGATTGAAGCTGTTTGGCCATTCACCAATATCGTTGGAGTACATTTTACTTTCGTTGTGTTTTTGGCTTGTAGAAGATGTTGCTTCATTAGAAGCATGTCCTGTGCTTTCTGCCTCTCTTTGGCTTGAAGATGATATGGCTAAATTGGAAGGACTTTCTGTACATTCGATTTCAGTTTGTCTTGTGGAAAATGTGGCTAAATCGTGAAGAGTTACTGATCTTAATGGTAATATTGGTAATGATGATTCTTCTATAGCACTGCCTTCATCTACTACACAGTGGGACACGTCTTCTGTATTTTCTGCTTCGATTTCGTAGGATTCAGCACCATCACATAGAACATTTTAAAATTCAGACAGCGTGCGTGTTTTTGATATAACATCTGGTTATTTTTTCCATTTTCATCTCTGTCACATAGGCGCGGGGCCCCTAGAAGCGCGGGGCACGTAGCATTTGCTACTTCTGCTACAAGGCTAATCCGGCGCTGCTTGTATGCAGGTCAGATAACTTGTAACTATAACATACATCTTGTATGCTGATCAGATGACTTGTAACTATAGTATACATCCTGTATGCTGGTCAGATGACTTGTAACTATAGTATACATCTTGTGTGCTGGTCAGATGACTTGTAACTATAGTATACATCATGTGTGCAGGTCAGATGACTTGTAACTATAGTATACATCTTGTATGCTGATCAGATGACTTGTAACTATAGTATACATCCTGTATGCTGATCAGATGACTTGTAACTATAGTATACATCCTGTATGCTGATCAGATGACTTGTAACTATAGTATACATCCTGTATGCTGATCAGATGACTTGTAACTATAGTATACATCCTGTATGCTGATCAGATGACTTGTAACTATAGTATGCATCCTGTATGCTGATCAGATGACTTGTAACTATAGTATACATCCTGTGTGCAGGTCAGATGACTTGTAACTATAGTATACATCCTGTATGCTGATCAGATGACTTGTAACTATAGTATACATCCTGTATGCTGATCAGATGACTTGTAACTATAGTATACATCTTGTATGCTGATCAGATGACTTGTAACTATAGTATACATCCTGTATGCTGATCAGATGACTTGTAACTATAGTATGCATCCTGTATGCTGATCAGATGACTTGTAACTATAGTATACATCCTGTGTGCAGGTCAGATGACTTGTAACTATAGTATACATCCTGTATCGTGAAGAGTTACTGATCTTAATGGTAATATTGGTAATGATGATTCTTCTATAGCACCTTCATCTACTACACAGTGAGACGAGACTTCTGTATTTTCTGTTTCGATTTATTTGGATTCAGCACCATCACATACGACATTAAAAAAATTGAGACAGCGTGCGTGTTTTGATATAACATCTGGTTATTTTTTCCATTTTCATCTCTGTCACATAGGGGCGGGGCCCCTAGAAGCTAGGGCCCGTAGCATTTGCTACTTCTGCTACTAGGCTAATCCGGTGCTGGTGCTCACCCACGTCACCAGAAGAACATATTATATCCAATTTTACTATAAGTGAGTTGAAGAAGCACTCCGTTGTCTTAACCTTAACCCTTTCGCTGCTACATACTTTCTGAAGGCTGAGTTAAAAATAGCTACTCTTTGTTTCTAGGTCACAAACGTGAATGTACGCCTATAACAGTGACAGTAGCAATGTATAAAGTGTCAACACGTCTTTAGCGCACAGAGGAGAGATAATAACAGACGTGTTAATGCGTCTTTAGCAGTGAATGGGGAAACGTATATATACGTCCTTAGCAGCTAAAGGGTTAATAAGTCATCAGGAAAGGATGGCATCACAAATGAGATGCTCATCAACCTATGCCCGAAAGCGAAGAAAAAGCTGCTGAAAGTTTTGAATGTTAGCTGAAAAGTCGGGGAAATACCTAGTGAATGAAAAGAAGCTATCACAGTATCCAATCTAAAACAAGGAAAAGACAGATTGTGTCCAAGCAACTGTAAACCAATTAACCTCTTTAGGTGTGTTGGAAAAGTGATGGAGAGGCTTCTTAATAGAAGACTCATGGGGCACCTGGAGCAAAAACAGTTGATACCAGCACAGCAGAGCGGATTCCGTCAGCATAGATAAACAGAAGACCAAGTAACTTACACTGCTCAGGACATCGAGGACGGGATTTCAAGAAAAGAAACATACACTAACAGTATGAGTTGATACGAAGAAGGCTTTGGAGAGAGGGACTGACAACCAAACTGCTCAAACTCGGAATTAAAAGGTGCTTGTATTTCTTTATATGTCACTATCTGGTAAATAGAACAGCCAAAATACAGGACCAGGGAAAACATAGCAGGAAGGCAATCATCGAACAAGTTGTTCCCCAAGGAGAGGTCCTGTCTCCCACGCTACTTCTAGTTTTTATAAATGATTATGAAAGACATCCACAACAGAGTGCATAGTGCAATATACGCTGATGATCTGACACTGTGGACACGATATGAATGAATAGCAGTAATCAAGAAGAGAATCAGTTATCAGTTATATGAGGACTATCATCAAAGCACTCCGGACATGTCCATAGGTGCTCCGATCTCCACCTCAGCCTATCCAGCAGCGTCCAGCGGCCCAACGCGCCAGTTTGATGTTGATTAATCAATCTCTTTGCATATTTAGTATGTCGTTCTTTTCGGGCTGCACCAATATTGACACCCATCTCTCTCAATCTGGTCAGCGAGTGGGATTCACAGCCTGAAATTTCTCTGTTCGGAAACTCTCTTAATGCGTGAAGAATGTCATTTCGATCCATGGCAGCTCCTCTGATATTGTAGCCAAGAAGAGAATGTGGATCATGAACAAACTAGCAGGCACCAACTGGGGTGCGGATGGTAGCACTCTGAAAAGGCTCGACCGAGAGAGTTCGACCAGTAGTTGAGTATGGCATTTCAGGGTGGGTCATAATCGCCAAGACACACTTCATAAAAGTAAGCCGAGTGTTAAGTCTGGCCGCACGGATCATCGCTGGAACCATAAGTCTACCTCCATAGAAATACTGGAAACGGCCATAGGAGACAAACTCCAAAGAACTTGCTCACACAGACCCAATATTGGCACTGGCTCAACTAAGACATATACAACCAGCCAGCACCTCTCCTCCCTAGTCATGCAGGTTCCCAGAGCTATATGCCCTCAATGTAGCTGCAAAAATTACAGTACAACATATGAAATAAAAACATGGAAAAATAGTGCTTTTGACAGACTCATTTTCTGCTATATCAGCACTGAAATCTGAAAGGAGCACAGAATTAAGTATTTCAAGTCAACCTTAGCCGAGTTGTTTCATGATTCCGAGAGTATAGTAATCAAGTGGACAACTTCACACTGCAAGCTCAATGGGAATGAAGATGCTGACAGACTGGCTGAAGAGAGAGCAGGGACGCCTCGAGATGACAACCTGGTCAGAAGCAAAAACCATCGCCAGAGGGCACCACACAACAAAGTGGGAGAAAGAACACACACAATACCTAAAGCATGATGGATATTACCAACTGTCTAGAAGAGACAACATTATCATACTTCGCCTCCGGATGGGTCACAACAGAATGAGAACAGAACTAGATTCAAGATAGGCACTATAGACATGTGCCCCTGTGGCTTGACGAGTATGATGACAGAACATGTCCTACAGCACTGCCCACAGTATTCAGACCTAAGAAGAAAGAGGTGGCCCACTTATACCAGCATCCAAGAAAACTATATGGCGGGGCTGACAGGGGCCTTTATTAGAGAATCAAACTCCCACTCTAGTGAGCACGCAGTTGGAGAAGAAGAAAATTGGTACTTTGATACAATTTCACCGGATACTCGAGTATTCGACTTGACCTAAGTTACGGAACGTTACTAGGTCAGACTAGGCGACCAGGGTTCAAAGGTCACCCATTGCGTATAATAATACGATTTGGGTTTCAATGAGAAGTGTAACGTTTGATTTCGTTGTGTAGCCCTAAAAAGGACTGTGAGTAGACAGGGCAAAGGGACTGTGAGTGGTTTACGGTAACTCTGGGGGCCAGAAGCTTACAATGTATGCCATAATTGCTTCAAATGGGTCAAAACTCACTCATGTACGAACGCAAGAGATGTCGATGTGTTCCATTTTGTTTCTTGTTTCGTTTCGTTCGCCGTTTTCCAGAGGCGCTCTATGTTCTGTGTATGTGCACCTGTGTTTGGGTCCACAAAGTGTTTGGACATCTCCAACGATCTTGTCTTGGCGTCAGCGATAACCAATGTTTACCAAGACAAGAAATCCATTGAGGCGGGCGGAAGTAGTAACGTTGACCTAGTAACGTTCTGTGACCTAGGTCAGGTCGAATACTCGAGTATCCGGTGAAATTGTATCAAAGTACCAGAAAATTTACCAATAACAGAATTATCACTGGAGGAAACGTTGATAGAATCGTCAACAAATGAAGTGTTGAAAACGAAAATTAAATAATGTATATCAAAAATTGTGGCTACAAAGTCAAATTTAAATATTATATCTACGCTTATAGGCTGCATTTATAGTCCGTTCAACAACTCGTGCCCAAAGTTCAATGCGTTATTGGTTATTCGTTACTAATCTGACGTCATTGCACTCCGGGCAGACCCATAAGGTGCTCAGTCTCCCCCAACAGATATCGAAGAGTATGCATACTGATGGTTCCTGTGGCTCGCTGATTAATCACACTTCTCACTCTGCCTCTCAGGCATCCAGTTCGACTTGAACAACGGGTAACTCCAAACTGCTTAAATCGCTTGATCGATTCAACATCGATTTTAGTGTCCTCATCCAACAGAGGTCGCGAAGAGACCGAAGAATATCCCCTTATCCATCTTCAACTCCCCTACAATCGATGCTGTTGATGCAAACATGTCCGCTCTCTCATTACCGTAAACACCCGCATGTCCAGAACAGTATATTCACGTAAGCCTCTGGAGGTTAGAAATTTATATAGACGACATCCACTCATACCGAAACCTGCCCTTCTGGATCTTGTGAAGCATCGACTGAGAGTCAGATACAACAACTGCCCCAGTAAATAAAGTCCCAGAGATCCAATGGAGGGCAGCAGTAACGGCCTCAACCTCCATCCTCATACTAGAAGTAGTTGTCCTGTATGCCCCACTTCGCTCTGCAACAACCCTACCATGCGCATTAGCCAAGAAACCCCAGCCGGATTTCTCACCACGTTGAACCGACCCATCGGTATATACAACAACATCATCATCCCTTGCATTATCTTCTATCAGCTGCTTAACTGCGAGGTCAGCCTTCATGTTGTCCCAATCTCTACATTCTCTTCCAAGAGTAATGATAACGTTGAGATAGTTCATCATGCTACCATCTGTTGGGATCCATTCTTCCCCTTTTTGCAGGGTCGCAACCGTAGTCACCTGGCCAATTGTTCTCTCAGCCTGGGCCATCCACGACATGCCACGCTTGATTCTCGTGTCCTTAACATCATTAGTGTTCTTGTGTAGTGGATGTCTCTTATCCGCAGTAACCCGCATATATGCCTTGGTTTGGGCGATTGCATGACGGAAGCGTAGTGACAGAAGGCCAAGCATATATCTCATCTTCACAATTGGGGTATCTCTAGTATGATATATCTCTAAACGTCCAATGCGAATTGTAGCAAAACCATCAGTTCCACAGCAGCGAAACTTTGCACCCAATCTTTGAATGATACCGACGCAAATGTTTGATGGGAGAAATTGCTATTAACAAACCTAGATTTTGTAATATAACGGTTTCCTTTGATGTTGGCGAGACTGATACATAAGTTTAGTTTTTACAGTAAACGCACCGATATGACATTTGATGTCAAGTCTCATTCAAAGGCGTATCATCCCATCTTATACATGGGGGCCAATGTTGATACTTGCAAATAGAGTCATGAAATAAACAAGAAATGTAGACTTAGTTGTATTATTGGTTTTTTTTTAAATAATTTACGTTACAGTTAAAGTTATCTGCCATGTCATAATGCCATCCCCCTTTCCCGTTCAGGCTTGGGATTGGCAATGGCGGAGCTACTTGGAGACGTTCTCTTCAAATTTCTACTTCTTCGGTACAATGTGCGTGTGTTAACATATGTGGTAGGGGGTATCACTACAATAAAATAGCTCTTTACTCTGGTTCTTGTATACTGTAGTACAGATGACCCATATGATCTTGAGGTCAAAAGTGCATAGGTACAACGCCGCGCCAGGATTCGTGAGCTGGCATTAATCAAGAACTTGGAATGAGGGTACATTGCCCAAGATATGGAAGAATGCAACAATAACACATATCTTGAAGAAAGGAAAACCATCTGAAGACGGGAAAAGCTATAGGCCAATATCCCTCACTTCATGCCTATGTAAACTAGCTGAAAGAATGATTAATCACCGGTTATATTGGTGGCTCGAAACCACCAAGATGCTGAACAGTAGCCAAGCAATGTTTAGAGCAGGACAGAGAACTGATGATCAAATTTTAGACTGAACCAAATGATCATTAATGGGTTCCAGGAGGGGGACTCACTACTTCTATATTCCTTTGCGTTCCCGGCCTAGACTGGTGAACCAACTTTTATCATGAATTTTACTGTTGTTTTTGGGACTCCGTTTCTCCGTACAGCTTTTCGCGAAGCTCTGTGTGTTATGGCCAGTACTCTTTCCTTATACCTGCTAAACGTTGACAGTCTTGCAAGACGTGTTCTGCCGTCATGTCCGCCATATTGCAGGGGCACAGGCTAGTTGTGCCTATTTTAAATTTATGGAACATGTGGGCTCGGAGCTTGTTGTGGCCGGTAGGGAGGCGAAGTATGGCAACTTGTTCACGTCGAGAGAGACCATAGTATCCGTCACTGGCTGTGTGCTGAGGGTGGTCTTTTGCCCATTTGCTCCTATAGTGCGAACCGATGGTTGTTTTGACTTCCTCATAACCGATCTCGAGATCAGTCTGAGGTAGTCGCCCGCCCTCTTTGGCTAGCTTGTCGGCTGCTTCGTTTCCCTAACGTTGCAGTGTGGCGGTATCCACTGGATGACGGTGCGTTTGAGTGAACTCGTTAGTTCAGCGAGGGACGTTTTGAGCTCATTCATCTCAGTTTTGCCGACGCATTTGAGTGCCGTGATGACCGATAGAGCATCGGTGAATATCACGACCTTGTTGCGTGTAGTGCGTCTTCTCTCAAGATCATTTCGGCCGCCGCTTTGATTGCCTCTGCCTCTGCTCGCTAGTTATTCGAGTATTTGCCAGTGGCAATCGCTTTCGTGACTGTTACTTTCTTTGAGATTTTAAGCACTATTCCTCCTCCGCCATCACTTATTGCGTTATTGGCCGATCCGTCCGTGTATACGTGCGTCCACTCATTTTCAGAGTATTCTGATTCTATGTGTTCTTCTGTTGCAATTTTTCTCTCGAGGTTTTTTTGGTCTCTTTTGTTCAGTATGCCTGGGATTTTGATTCCCTTAGTTCTGGCATTGTGGTCTTCCATGGCGGGCACTTGTCGATTGCCGGGATTGGTTTGGGTGTGCATTTGGAAAGGACTGGATGGTCTGTGGTCAGTGCGTTAGAGATTCTAACGAAGTTAGATCTCTGTATTCTCCACTTTCCGGATTCATACATTCTTTCATGCATTGGATGAGATTCGAGCCGGTTGAGTTTTTCTGCAAGTACTACTACTTTTTGTCCCTTCGGTCAGTCATTGGTTGGATGCCGGAGATTGTCTCCATCGCCTTGATGGGCGTGGACTTCATGGCTCCAGTGATGATGCGTAAGGCCCGGTTTTGACTACTGCTCACTTTTGCAAATTGTTTGTTAGATGCATTGCTCCACGCTGCCATACCGTACTCTAGGATCGGTCGCACTCTACCAGAGTAAAGTGTCTTGAGAATTCTGGTGTTTGCTTCCCATGTGGAACCTGCGAGTTTACGCATCATTGTTAGCCTATGCCTCGCTTTTGCCGTAGCATTTTCGATCTGGGTGCACCAAGTCAGCTTTCTGTCGAGTGTGACTCCTAGGTACGTTGGGGTTTTGTTCTCTGGAAGATTCTGCCCATTGACTTTAAGCGTTATCTTGTAATCCTTGTTGTTCTGGGAGAACACAGTGTAAGTGGTCTTTGAGGGATTTATTTTCATATTCATTGACCTGCAACAGGCATACGACAGAGTGTGGCGAAAAGGATTGCTGGGTAAAATGTTAGATACAGAAATCCATGGTAAGATGTATCGTTGGGTGAAAACATCCCTCACAGACCGCACAATCCAGACAAATGTTATAGTATCCCCCTTTTGTTTAGTTCATAATGATGATGATTTCCTTCTTGATTTTATGATGGAGTAAGAGGAACTTTGTGATGTTTAGACGACATTCGATTACCTGTTAATAGGTTATCAAGTTTGGTTATTTCATGGTTGATTCTTGAGTCGGTTAATCCATTCAACTGTAATTGGTTAGTCCTTCACGTCGTTCGTGGTCAGTTTGTCCTTCATGTTGTCCTTCTGGTTATTCTTTGTTAGCTGGAGTTTCCTGATATTTGAAGTCAGTCAGTCCATGTTGTTTGTATTCAGTCCGTCCTTCTTGTGATTTGATCTATCATTTCCATATATTTCTTTTCCTCATCATATTGCTTCCTACACGGGTGGCATTCTGATTATAACATAGTGAACGATGTAAAACTTTCACAATATAATGAACAACTATCGTTTAGTTCCATTTATATATTATTTATTGATGCTGTTCGGACACAAACATAAAATACGTCCTCTCCTGTCCAATGTTTATGTTGGTCTCCTAGCCGCTACTACACAAAACTGCGTCGATTAGTTTCCCTACGTCAGTGTCTCGTTTAAGCGCTGCCATTCTGCTTAGAGAGTATCATCGGCTTGCAAACACTAAGTCTCTACTGATAAAATATATATCACTACAAACTAAGCTAATTGTCTGGTTCACTGGGTGCCACTTGATAGCCTTCCTCCTACACAAAGATCAACAATGGCATCTCTTCCAAGCAGGTGCAAGAAGAAGGTCTACCCCAGGGTTCCCCACTAAGTTGTACACTGTTCCTCCTGTTTCTGAATGACACGCCCAAAGAGCTATTAACAGAAAAAGTATTATATGCTGATGACCTGGTCCTTTGGCACACCAGCAAGCACACTGGCTTCAGTGAAAGGCGGCTAAATGAAGACCTGACAGGCTCAGCAAATACTGTGAGACATGGAAATTGAAAGTGAACTACACCAAGACAACCTACTCTATTTTCACCAGGAGTAACAAGGTGGCAAAGAAAAATATTACACTAACACTAGACAGTAATATCCTAAAGAAATAAGATAACCCAACATACCTAGGTGTGACGATGGATAGGCATCTCTCATTTAACAAACATGTCCAAAACCTGAAGTTGAAGTCAAAAAAGAGACTAAATCTCCTAAAACGACTTGCAAGTACCTCATGGGGCGCAAACAAAAACACACTTAGGCAACTCTACATCGGTTATGTACGCTCTGTAATGGATTGCAAATTAGCACTGCAGGCAACATGTAGTAAAACAACAAAGGAAGCTCTGGACAAAGTACAGAGCCAGGCAGTGCATTTCATCTCTGGAGGTATGAGATCAGCTCCTACAGCAGCATGTGAAATCCATACAAACATCGAGCCCTTGCGAATGCGTAGGGAGGCAGCAGTAGTAGAGAGTGGAAAGATATAAAAGACTTAGTAGAAACCACCTAACAGACAATTAGTAGACAACTGGCAACCACAGCACAGACTGAAGCCAAAAACAATCCTAGACGTGGCATTAGGCCTGCAAGAAAAATATCACATGCCGGAGAACAGAGAAGAGACACAAATTGTACACACAGAAGTCCCTCCAAATTGTAGTCTCGCCTGTCCAAAAATAAACACCACACTTACCAAAGACATCACCAAGAAGAGCTCAGACCCAGTAGTTCTCTGGATGGTGGCCCAAGATACCATCCTATCTTTCCCAGATGAATGGATTCATGTATATACTTGTTTACAGTGGTGGCTCGTGATCGTTTTTATTGATGGGACCAGACACAAATTGTCGGAAAATCATGGCTTTGGGTTAGGTTATATTTTAATTTATTCAATAATAAATACACGTTACATATTATTTTTGGTGGGTCCCGGCCCCTCTGGCCCTTAATGACGAGCCGCCACTGTACAGATGGCTCAGCCTTCAAAGGGACTATTAATGCTGGATACGGTGCACGAATAGAATACCCAGACAAAACGTGCGATGAGTTGCAAAATGCATGTGGCAAGTACTATTCTAATTTTGAGGCTGAGATCATTGCCATTAAAGCCTCAGTGCACCATCTTACAAACATATTCTAGCTCCATCCTGAAAAACCCAGCACACAGTTATCTTTACTGATGGTAAGTCAGTGCTACAGGCACTAGAAAATGCAAACCCTGAGAGCTCTGCGTGCCAGTCCCTTGCTCTATCCATCAGTTCATTTATCAACACCTTTGCTGTCAAGCGTACCTTACAGTGGATACCAGGACACAACAACATACAGGGAAATGAAAGAGCAGACATCCTTGCAAAGACAGGAGCAAATAGTCAACAATACGACAGACCAATAACTCTGCAGACTGCTAAACAAATAATAAGAAGTAACAAAAAGGAGGAGTGGATGAAGGAATGGGGAATGGGCAAAACAGGCAGAGCCCTCTAAAGTTGGACACTTTAAAGTTTACAAAACATGACTCAATTGTAACACAATAACACATGTTTTCCCGCTTTCAACGCTTTGTTTAAAGGAGGTAGAAATGTTCCTAGATATAAGTACTTTCCGTTCATTGACGATTTTTAAACTTCAGTAAAGTGATTGTGAAGCAACATTCGTTTTTGTCAACAGACATCCAAAAACCAATATGTCGGTTGTGCAACATCATGAACAGTGGCGTGCCGCCCTCTGGACTAGTAGGACTAGCTTGTTCCCCAAGCGTGAAGACATTAGTTATTCTAATTTGAATTCAATTTCCATTCAATTAAATTTCATCTAATTAAAAGCATAAAATAAAAATACTGATTAATATTTCTCAAAATTTGCGTCGCACTACTGCAGCGATATCTCCTGCTAATTGAGATACTAAAGACTACACTTAGACATCGGTAGCGCACGTTTTTTTAACCAAAGAGGGTCATTGTTTAATCGACTCTTTCGGATACAGGGACTAGCTGACTCTACAATACTCTTGTGTGATTGTCTGTGTATATCTTATAATATATTCCTTAGTGTCTGATGTGTGTCCACCTATACACAGCTTCAGTTTACATCCAATATTCACAATTCTTTCTGCTAAAAATTTATCTTGAAAATTTTTAGATCAACTAAAGAAACAGTTTCGACATCGGATCGATTAGAATTAAATAAAATCGAATTTGTGATGCCTAACCACCTTTTTACCACGTGGTGAAGATAAGTTGGTATATCAGTTAAAGGGATATAATCACAAAAATGACAACATAAGCATTGCTTACGTCCTTTAATCAAAAGACGTTATTAGCTATTCAACGTATGCTACATACACACAAAAGTTATGTTAGCATTTTCAAGACTGCATTAGATTAGTGTTGCCCGCGGGCGACAGTCAAATTGCAATCTGCACTGACATAGTTCCGGCCGGTCAACACGAGCGGACTTGAAGCGCGCCTGTAGTAAACGATGTGCTGGGATTAATTTGAGATCGGTCTGCTTTAACCATGGTCAGTTATATGTGGCATGTCTAGAGTTGAAAGTGGAAACAATTTATATATGCTTGCAAACGACGGGAAAACAAGGAATGTTTTTTACTATCAGGTTCTCACTTAGAAATAAATATAACTTACACAATAATTATGTAATTGTTGCTAATTAAAACAAAATAGTACCATTAAAACAATTTTTTTAATAATCTAAATTCCCGTTACCTACGTATTCGAATCCGAGCGAAACCGGGTTAATTAGCTAGTATATTATAAATGCTAACCCTTGGAGTTCTGTCGCATACAAATTTATTTGCCGTTTTTATCTTCTGAGGGGTAATTCTTTCGTTATTAACCATATTTCATTGTTCCAGTTAATGAAAGGGATCTGGGGAAGTGTTCAAGTGTTCGATTGTTAGTATAGTTGGACAGTGCTTCAATGTATGAAATATAGAAACGGAATTGGTTTTGAAATCTAGTCCCTCACTACAGAGCGTAGAGTTTACATACATGTGACGTAATAAAAGTAGGTCAGCGAGATATTGCATTCAGTGTCGTTGGCCTGTCACATGTTGTATTCGCGAATGATTAGATTATTCACATCATCATCTGGAGGTCTCAGTTTTGAAGAAATGTATCAATTAAAAACGAAAGGTAGACCAAGCACAAACATTTCGGTTAGAACAAAAGTGAAATACTATATGCGCCATTTCACGACGGACTATTACATTGGTACAAAATTGTTAACTGAATGCAAATCAAGAAGCAGATTGTGCCAATTGGTGGCCTTGTGCGCTGTTCGAAACAGATCAGGTAGTTTGGAGTAATAATGTTTTTGTGATATCAATAATATTCACATGTCAATATGCGACACGAAAAGATTCATTATCCGCAATAACTACATTAGAAACTTTCGAAGAAACTATAATATATTTGCAATGCTTCTTCTTGTGTTGTCACACTGTTACCGGGTAGTTGCCCAATGTCATGGTTTTCTGTTTCTCTATTAAGTGAACATAAAAGTTTTGATGTTTTAAAGCATAACTCATTGGTGGATTCAAACCAGGAACAAATGAGGTGATTAATTGATGTGTGCTGTGCTTTGGCTAAACAAGAGTTGCCATTCACAACGAACGGCAAGATTCCCTTAACCGGGAAACTACAATGAACGGCAAGATTCCCTTAACCGGGAAACTACAATGAACGGCAAGATTCCCTTAACCAGGGAAACTACAACGAACGGCAAGATTCCCTTAACCAGGGAAACTACAATGAACAAATGCATCGCCCGTGTGGTGCCGGGGTTCGCAGGGAAGCAACGAATAGAACCACTGCGAACTAAAGGCAGTTCATAAGAGGCGACTGATGTACGACCTAGGAAGGCTACGATAGTAAATAAAAAACATCGCAGAAGACGTATGTGCTGGCTACTTGTAGGCGCATAACGGGTACAACGTTCAATCGCTCTTAGGCTCAGCTCTCATACAAATCACACAGAGTGGTTAACAAGTAGACATTGTGGAGTGTTCAAAGAAGAGCACATGCATGTATTATATGTGGGGTCTCTGTGGCTAAGTGGTTACGCCCTTGCCTTGCAAGTCGAAGGTCGTGGGTTTGAATCCGGACAGTGCTGTTCTGTTCACGAGTGCATTTATTTTCCATAGAAACCTAGCATTGTTGACGGAGTTCATGCTTTGTGCAATGCTCTAGGTAGGAGACGTGTCATTTCCACATAGAAGAATCGAGCCATATGGGGTAAAACCTGGTGCAATGGAGTCAATACTTTGGCTGAAAACCTTTAACCTACTTCATAAATATGATAGTAAGTTGAGAGTTTTATCTTCAGCTTATGGACACACAGTAATCACAAAAACCCTTATGTATAACGGGGCAGAATGCCATAAGAAGACTGCTAGGACTCCCTTTCAGCAATTACCTTGATGGAATGAAAAGGTTGAAAAGGCATGGTTGACAAAGAGGCTGATACAAAGTCATGACAAAGAGCTCAAAAGAAAAGACAGAGAAATATGTGTGATTGGTTAGTGAACTGACGTCACAGCGCTCCGGGTAGACCTATAGGTGCTCAGTCTCCCCAACAGATTTTGAAGGGTATGCATACTGATGGTTCCTGTGGCTCGCTGGTTAAACACTTCTCTCTCTGTCCCTCAAGCAATCAGCTCTACCTGTACAACGTATAATTCCAAACTTCCTAAGTCTATTGATTCTTCTTCTTCTTCCTCGTTCAATCTTCACGGTCAATTTGAGCATTCTTATTGTGATATATAATTGATCATTTGCCAAGATCGTGTGTTCAACGTTGTGCATATTATGCGCCTATGGTGACTAGGCCAGCACACCCGGTTTCAGCCAGCTGTTTATTTACTAGGGTAGCTAGCCCTAGGGAATGATTCATTCTGCCGTATATTTTGGAGCAGATCTAAGCCTTTTCGATCATCTTTTTGCAGTATATTTGGGCATTGTGATCTACTCCAAACAGTGAGTTTCCACTGTATGCCCTTTCTGACTGTGAGGTCGTTCTAGATTAGGAACATTTCACGGGCACATAAGCTTGTCGTGGGACGGGTCTTACTCGTATAACACACCGTGTAAAGTGTCGGCCTTTGCCAATGTTCGGATCTAGACAGCCTGTCAGTTATTTGCATTGTCGGCCTTACTTTACTGACCACTTTGAGTTTAATCCGGATTAGGAACATTGTCGGCCTTACTTTACTGACCACTTTGAGTTTAATCCGGATTAGGAACATTCTCAGCCTTTTCGAAGCACGTGTTGGCACGTGGCAATTTGCAGTTTCTACTCTGCGTTTTCCCTGGTCCCTGGAAACACCGGACTGGGGCTAAGCACAAATAATGTAGAGGGTTGTTTCAATTGGTGCTAGCAACGCTACTGAGATTATGCACTCGCCAGCATCACCCACCTCAGTTCTTCCGGGGATGCTAGTTGTTAATGCAACAGTACCTTGCACGGTTGTCCCAAGGAAGGTAGTTTCGTTAGGCACTAAAACGCAACTTTGAGATTTGCGCTCGGCCAACCTTACCCAGTAAATGTATCTGTGCTAAGCCTTTGATATGGAGTTTACCGCAATCTTCAGGTGTGTCGACACGATACATTACAGTGTTTTCAGCGATACTTGCCTAGACTTTTATCGTGCCTCGTGACTACCTTGCAAGCAGTTCAACTCGGGCGCAGGGCTCCAAGTTTCGCCCCATGTGGGCCCACGTCTCTACTCCGGATGCACCTCTCATCCCTTTAATTTTGGTGCGGTCATTTACTCCGGGGAGTTAGCATTCGTTCGCAGACGACTCGTACAATGTTTCTTACTGTTCTGCAACTTGAGCAAATTGTATCGGACATCGGCCAGGAGATGCGTGCATTGTTAGTAGATTTTGGACCTGCATTTCTTTTCTGTGCTTTCACTACTACCACTACCTGTAGCTCTCCTCGATCCCTGCCCCCTTAGCCAGACCGGAACCAATGCCTGTTACCAGTATCACCGCATGGAGGTGGGCCATAGGGCTTTGATTAGTGCCAGCTCACTAATCCTGGCGCAGCGTTGTCCCCATGCGCCTTTGACCCCCAGTGTCTATTCTAGTGTCCTCATCCAACAGTAGGTCACCAAGAGACTTGAGAACTTTCCCTGTATCCATCATAAACTCCCCAACAATCGATGCAAGCATGTCCACTCTATCGTTGCAGCGAACGCCCGCAAGACCAGGACAGTAGATCCACGTGAGTCTCTGTAAGTTGGAAACCTCTATAGACGACATCCATTCATACCACAACCTGCCATTCTGGATCTTCCAAAGCATTGACTGAGAGTCAGAAACAACAACGGCCCCAGTAAACAGAGTACTAGAGAGCCAAGGGAGGGCAGCAGTAACGGCCTCAATCTCCATCCTCGTACTGGAAGTAGTTATCCTGTATGCTCCACTTCGCTCTGCAACAACCCTACCATGCACGCTAGCCAAGAAACCCCAGCCTGACTTCTCACCACGCTGCACAGACCCATCAGTATAAACAACATCATCATCGCTTGCATTATCTTCTATCAACTGCTTAATTGCGAGTTCAGCGTTCATGTTGCCCCAATCTCTACATTCTCTTCCAAGCGTAATGATGCTGAGAAGTCTGCCATCTGACAAAGTCACCTAATGATTTCAAAGAATTGGCCAGTAAAGCAAAGAGGAATTTGTGAGAAGCTTTCATAACACACAAGTCTGTTTGTGATGATAGGTCACTGTATCTTACAACTTTGTGTTTGTGAATTGTCTGGTCAACACTTTGAGGAGTAAGTGCAGCAGCTCTATTGTGACAGTCCAATTGTTACACTTCACTCATGATGATGTAACATGATGAGAACTCAGTACTGCACACTTAATTGAAGGGGAAATAATATCAGCTTCCATTGTCATCTCAACATCAGTCTATTAGACTATGTACTGAAAGGTACCAACATGGATTTATGATAAGTGGTAGGAAGAGTTCAACAGCAACTCTGTACAGGACGTAACACTACTTTGGGAGAATCAAGAACTAAATTATACATACATTACCATGTGTATTTGGTTTAAAATACTTTAATTCCCACAGATAACACTAATAAGGAAACTTGAGTTCAATGTCCTCTTCCTAAAATAAAGCCATGTAAATCCTCCCACTGCAGAAAACAAATGTATTGACATACATGGGATTTACGCTTTGTCAAAATTAACACAAACTGTGACTAAGTTTCCAATATTTGATCAGTTTGAATAGGAAATGGAATTATTTCCTTGAAACAATGGACATGGATACCTGGTTGACTGCAATCAGTTAATAATAAATAAAGTCAACAAGTAAGCTTCAGTTTCTCTTTCCTATTCATTCATTCATTTTTTAATAGGAATAATATCAGCATACTTTTTATTCAAATTTAACAAACAAACAAAAACATACACAAGAAAAGAACAAATGTTACTATTGAATGATGAAATAAAGAAAGACAACAAATTTTAAACACAAGCTTTTAGCACAAACACATTTTCATCAGGTTAGACAGTTCAGACATAGTAATCAAATCATCAAAGTATGCTTCACCCCATGTACCCTGCAATCATTAATTTGACCAATGCCTAGTTATATAGTTATCTAATTATGTCTCTCCACTGTGCCCTGTCATCATTAAGCTGACCAAAGACTGATGATATAGTTATCTAATTATGTCTCTCCCCTGTGCCCTGTCATCATTAAGCTGACCAAAGACTGATGATATAGTTATCTAATTATGTCTCTCCACTGTACCCTGTCATCATTAAGTTGACCAAAGACTGGTGATATAGTTATCTAATTATGTCTCTCCCTTGTAAACTGTAATAATTAATAAAAGCTGACCAACGACTGATGATATAGTTATCTAATTATGTCTCTCCCTTGTAAACTGTAATAATTAAGTTGACCAAAGACTGGTGATATAGTTATCTAATTATGTCTCTCCTTGTAAACTGTAATAATTAAGCTGACCAACGACTGGTGATATAGTTATCTAATTATGTCTCTCCCTTGTAAACTGTAATAATTAAGCTGACAGAAGACTGGTGATATAGTTATCTAATTATGTCTCTCCCTTGTAAACTGTAATAATTAAGCTGACAGAAGACTGATGATATAGTTATCTAATTATGTCTCTACCTTGTAAACTGTAATAATTAAGTTGACCAAAGACTGGTGATATAGTTATCTAATTATGTCTCTCCCTTGTAAACTGTAATAATTAAGCTGACCAACGACTGGTGATATAGTTATCTAATTATGTCTCTCCCTTGTAAACTATAATAATTAAGCTGACAGAAGACTGGTGATATAGTTATCTAATTATGTCTCTCCCTTGTAAACTGTAATAATTAAGCTGACAGAAGACTGGTGATATAGTTATCTAATTATGTCTCTCCCCTGTACCTTGTCATCATTAAGTTGACCAAAGACTGGTGATATAGTTATCTAATTATGTCTCTCCTTGTAAACTGTAATAATTAAGCTGACCAACGACTGGTGATATAGTTATCTAATTATGTCTCTCCCTTGTAAACTGTAATAATTAAGCTGACAGAAGACTGGTGATATAGTTATCTAATTATGTCTCTCCCCTGTACCCTGTCATCATTAAGTTGACCAAAGACTGATGATATAGTTATATAATTATGTCTCTCCCTTGTAAACTGTAATAATTAAGCTGACAGAAGACTGATGATATAGTTATCTAATTATGTCTCTACCTTGTAAACTGTAATAATTAAGTTGACCAAAGACTGGTGATATAGTTATCTAATTATGTCTCTCCTTGTAAACTGTAATAATTAAGCTGACCAACGACTGGTGATATAGTTATCTAATTATGTCTCTCCCTTGTAAACTGTAATAATTAGTGACAGAAGACTGGTGATATAGTTATCTAATTATGTCTCTCCCTTGTAAACTGTAATAATTAAGCTGACAGAAGACTGGTGATATAGTTATCTAATTATGTCTCTCCCCTGTACCCTGTCATCATTAAGTTGACCAAAGACTGGTGATATAGTTATCTAATTATGTCTCTCCCTTGTAAACTGTAATAATTAAGCTGACCAAAGACTGGTGATATAGTTATTAATTATGTCTCTCCCTTGTAAACTGTAATAATTAAGCTGACAGAAGACTGATGATATAGTTATCTAATTATGTCTCTCCTTGTAAACTGTAATAATTAAGCTGACCAACGACTGGTGATATAGTTATCTAATTATGTCTCTCCCTTGTAAACTGTAATAATTAAGCTGACAGAAGACTGATGATATAGTTATCTAATTATGTCTCTCCCTTGTAAACTGTAATAATTAAGCTGACCAACGACTGGTGATATAGTTATCTAATTATGTCTCTCCCTTGTAAACTGTAATAATTAAGCTGACAGAAGACTGATGATATAGTTATCTAATTATGTCTCTCCCTTGTAAACTGTAATAATTAAGCTGACCAATGACTGATGATATAGTTATCTAATTATGTCTCTACCTTGTAAACTGTAATAATTAAGTTGACCAAAGACTGGTGATATAGTTATCTAATTATGTCTCTCCCTTGTAAACTGTAATAATTAAGCTGACCAACGACTGGTGATATAGTTATCTAATTATGTCTCTCCCTTGTAAACTGTAATAATTAAGCTGACAGAAGACCGGTGATATAGTTATCTAATTATGTCTCTCCCCTGTACCCTGTCATCATTAAGTTGACCAAAGACTGATGATATAGTTATCTAATTATGTCTCTCCCTTGTAAACTGTAATAATTAAGCTGACCAACGACTGGTGATATAGTTATCTAATTATGTCTCTCCCTTGTAAACTGTAATAATTAAGCTGACAGAAGACTGGTGATATAGTTATCTAATTATGTCTCTCCCTTGTAAACTGTAATAATTAAGCTGACAGAAGACTGATGATATAGTTATCTAATTATGTCTCTCCCTTGTAAACTGTAATAATTAAGTTGACCAAAGACTGGTGATATAGTTATCTAATTATGTCTCTCCCTTGTAAACTGTAATAATTAAGCTGACCAACGACTGGTGATATAGTTATCTAATTATGTCTCTCCCTTGTAAACTATAATAATTAAGCTGACAGAAGACTGGTGATATAGTTATCTAATTATGTCTCTCCCTTGTAAACTGTAATAATTAAGCTGACAGAAGACTGGTGATATAGTTATCTAATTATGTCTCTCCCCTGTACCTTGTCATCATTAAGTTGACCAAAGACTGGTGATATAGTTATCTAATTATGTCTCTCCTTGTAAACTGTAATAATTAAGCTGACCAACGACTGGTGATATAGTTATCTAATTATGTCTCTCCCTTGTAAACTGTAATAATTAAGCTGACAGAAGACTGGTGATATAGTTATCTAATTATGTCTCTCCCCTGTACCCTGTCATCATTAAGTTGACCAAAGACTGATGATATAGTTATATAATTATGTCTCTCCCTTGTAAACTGTAATAATTAAGCTGACAGAAGACTGATGATATAGTTATCTAATTATGTCTCTACCTTGTAAACTGTAATAATTAAGTTGACCAAAGACTGGTGATATAGTTATCTAATTATGTCTCTCCCTTGTAAACTGTAATAATTAAGCTGACCAACGACTGGTGATATAGTTATCTAATTATGTCTCTCCCTTGTAAACTGTAATAATTAAGCTGACAGAAGACTGGTGATATAGTTATCTAATTATGTCTCTCCCTTGTAAACTGTAATAATTAAGATGACAGAAGACTGGTGATATAGTTATCTAATTATGTCTCTCCCCTGTACCCTGTCATCATTAAGTTGACCAAAGACTGGTGATATAGTTATCTAATTATGTCTCTCCCTTGTAAACTGTAATAATTAAGCTGACCAAAGACTGGTGATATAGTTATATAATTATGTCTCTCCCTTGTAAACTGTAATAATTAAGCTGACAGAAGACTGATGATATAGTTATCTAATTATGTCTCTCCTTGTAAACTGTAATAATTAAGCTGACCAACGACTGGTGATATAGTTATCTAATTATGTCTCTCCCTTGTAAACTGTAATAATTAAGCTGACAGAAGACTGATGATATAGTTATCTAATTATGTCTCTCCCTTGTAAACTGTAATAATTAAGCTGACCAACGACTGGTGATATAGTTATCTAATTATGTCTCTCCCTTGTAAACTGTAATAATTAAGCTGACAGAAGACTGATGATATAGTTATCTAATTATGTCTCTCCCTTGTAAACTGTAATAATTAAGCTGACCAATGACTGATGATATAGTTATCTAATTATGTCTCTACCTTGTAAACTGTAATAATTAAGTTGACCAAAGACTGGTGATATAGTTATCTAATTATGTCTCTCCCTTGTAAACTGTAATAATTAAGCTGACCAACGACTGGTGATATAGTTATCTAATTATGTCTCTCCCTTGTAAACTGTAATAATTAAGCTGACAGAAGACTGATGATATAGTTATCTAATTATGTCTCTACCTTGTAAACTGTAATAATTAAGTTGACCAAAGACTGGTGATATAGTTATCTAATTATGTCTCTCCTTGTAAACTGTAATAATTAAGCTGACCAACGACTGGTGATATAGTTATCTAATTATGTCTCTCCCTTGTAAACTGTAATAATTAAGCTGACAGAAGACTGGTGATATAGTTATCTAATTATGTCTCTCCCTTGTAAACTGTAATAATTAAGCTGACAGAAGACTGGTGATATAGTTATCTAATTATGTTCTCCCTGTACCCTGTCATCATTAAGTTGACCAAAGACTGGTGATATAGTTATCTAATTATGTCTCTACCTTGTAAACTGTAATAATTAAGCTGACCAAAGACTGGTGATATAGTTATATAATTATGTCTCTCCCTTGTAAACTGTAATAATTAAGCTGACAGAAGACTGATGATATAGTTATCTAATTATGTCTCTCCCTTGTAAACTGTAATAATTAAGCTGACCAACGACTGGTGATATAGTTATCTAATTATGTCTCTCCCTTGTAAACTGTAATAATTAAGCTGACAGAAGACTGATGATATAGTTATCTAATTATGTCTCTCCCTTGTAAACTGTAATAATTAAGCTGACCAACGACTGGTGATATAGTTATCTAATTATGTCTCTCCCTTGTAAACTGTAATAATTAAGCTGACAGAAGACTGATGATATAGTTATCTAATTATGTCTCTCCTTGTAAACTGTAATAATTAAGCTGACCAATGACTGATGATATAGTTATCTAATTATGTCTCTACCTTGTAAACTGTAATAATTAAGTTGACCAAAGACTGGTGATATAGTTATCTAATTATGTCTCTCCTTGTAAACTGTAATAATTAAGCTGACCAACGACTGGTGATATAGTTATCTAATTATGTCTCTCCTTGTAAACTGTAATAATTAAGCTGACAGAAGACCGTGATATAGTTATCTAATTATGTCTCTCCCCTGTACTCCGTCATCATTAAGTTGACCAAAGACTGATGATATAGTTATCTAATTATGTCTCTCCCTTGTAAACTGTAATAATTAAGTTGACCAAAGACTGGTGATATAGTTATCTAATTATGTCTCTCCCTTGTAAACTGTAATAATTAAGCTGACAGAAGACTGATGATATAGTTATCTAATTATGTCTCTCCCCAGTACCCTGTCATCATTAAGTTGACCAACGACTGGTGATATAGTTATCTAATTATGTCTCTCCCTTGTAAACTGTAATAATTAAGCTGACAGAAGACTGGTGATATAGTTATCTAATTATGTCTCTCCCTTGTAAACTGTAATAATTAAGCTGACAGAAGACTGATGATATAGTTATCTAATTATGTCTCTCCCCAGTACCCTGTCATCATTAAGTTGACCAAAGACTGGTGATATAGTTATCTAATTATGTCTCTCCCTTGTAAACTGTAATAATTAAGCTGACAGAAGACTGGTGATATAGTTATCTAATTATGTCTCTCCCTTGTAAACTGTAATAATTAAATTGACCAAAGACTGGTGATATAGTTATCTAATTATGTCTCTCCCTTGTAAACTGTAATAATTAAGCTGACAGAAGACTGGTGATATAGTTATCTAATTATGTCTCTCCCTTGTAAACTGTAATAATTAAGCTGACAGAAGACTGGTGATATAGTTATCTAATTATGTCTCTCCCCTGTACCCTGTCATCATTAAGTTGACCAAAGACTGGTGATATAGTTATCTAATTATGTCTCTCCCTTGTAAACTGTAATAATTAAGCTGACCAACGACTGGTGATATAGTTATCTAATTATGTCTCTCCCTTGTAAACTGTAATAATTAAGCTGACAGAAGACTGGTGATATAGTTATCTAATTATGTCTTTCCCCTGTACCCTGTCATCATTAAGTTGACCAAAGACTGATGATATAGTTATATAATTATGTCTCTCCCTTGTAAACTGTAATAATTAAGCTGACAGAAGACTGATGATATAGTTATCTAATTATGTCTCTCCCTTGTAAACTGTAATAATTAAGTTGACCAAAGACTGGTGATATAGTTATCTAATTATGTCTCTCCTTGTAAACTGTAATAATTAAGCTGACCAACGACTGGTGATATAGTTATCTAATTATGTCTCTCCCTTGTAAACTGTAATAATTAAGCTGACAGAAGACTGGTGATATAGTTATCTAATTATGTCTCTCCCTTGTAAACTGTAATAATTAAGCTGACAGAAGACTGGTGATATAGTTATCTAATTATGTCTCTCCCCAGTACCCTGTCATCATTAAGTTGACCAAAGACTGGTGATATAGTTATCTAATTATGTCTCTCCCTTGTAAACTGTAATAATTAAGCTGACAGAAGACTGGTGATATAGTTATCTAATTATGTCTCTCCCTTGTAAACTGTAATAATTAAATTGACCAAAGACTGTGATATAGTTATCTAATTATGTCTCTCCCTTGTAAACTGTAATAATTAAGCTGACAGAAGACTGGTGATATAGTTATCTAATTATGTCTCTCCCTTGTAAACTGTAATAATTAAGAAGACAGAAGACTGGTGATATAGTTATCTAATTATGTCTCTCCCCTGTACCCTGTCATCATTAAGTTGACCAAAGACTGGTGATATAGTTATCTAATTATGTCTCTCCCTTGTAAACTGTAATAATTAAGCTGACCAACGACTGGTGATATAGTTATCTAATTATGTCTCTCCCTTGTAAACTGTAATAATTAAGCTGACAGAAGACTGGTGATATAGTTATCTAATTATGTCTCTCCCCTGTACCCTGTCATCATTAAGTTGACCAAAGACTGATGATATAGTTATATAATTATGTCTCTCCCTTGTAAACTGTAATAATTAAGCTGACAGAAGACTGATGATATAGTTATCTAATTATGTCTCTCCCTTGTAAACTGTAATAATTAAGTTGACCAAAGACTGGTGATATAGTTATCTAATTATGTCTCTCCCTTGTAAACTGTAATAATTAAGCTGACCAACGACTGGTGATATAGTTATCTAATTATGTCTCTCCCTTGTAAACTGTAATAATTAAGCTGACAGAAGACTGGTGATATAGTTATCTAATTATGTCTCTCCCTTGTAAACTGTAATAATTAAGCTGACAGAAGACTGGTGATATAGTTATCTAATTATGTCTCTCCCCTGTACCCTGTCATCATTAAGTTGACCAAAGACTGGTGATATAGTTATCTAATTATGTCTCTACCTTGTAAACTGTAATAATTAAGCTGACCAAAGACTGGTGATATAGTTATATAATTATGTCTCTCCCTTGTAAACTGTAATAATTAAGCTGACAGAAGACTGATGATATAGTTATCTAATTATGTCTCTCCCTTGTAAACTGTAATAATTAAGCTGACCAATGACTGATGATATAGTTATCTAATTATGTCTCTACCTTGTAAACTGTAATAATTAAGTTGACCAAAGACTGGTGATATAGTTATCTAATTATGTCTCTCCCTTGTAAACTGTAATAATTAAGCTGACCAACGACTGGTGATATAGTTATCTAATTATGTCTCTCCCTTGTAAACTGTAATAATTAAGCTGACAGAAGACTGGTGATATAGTTATCTAATTATGTCTCTCCCCTGTACCCTGTCATCATTAAGTTGACCAAAGACTGATGATATAGTTATCTAATTATGTCTCTCCCTTGTAAACTGTAATAATTAAGTTGACCAAAGACTGGTGATATAGTTATCTAATTATGTCTCTCCCTTGTAAACTGTAATAATTAAGCTGACAGAAGACTGGTGATATAGTTATCTAATTATGTCTCTCCCTTGTAAACTGTAATAATTAAGCTGACAGAAGACTGATGATATAGTTATCTAATTATGTCTCTCCCCAGTACCCTGTCATCATTAAGTTGACCAAAGACTGGTGATATAGTTATCTAATTATGTCTCTCCCTTGTAAACTGTAATAATTAAGCTGACAGAAGACTGGTGATATAGTTATCTAATTATGTCTCTCCTTGAAACTGTAATAATTAAATTGACCAAAGACTGGTGATATAGTTATCTAATTATGTCTCTCCCTTGTAAACTGTAATAATTAAGCTGACCAAAGACTGATGATATAGTTATCTAATTATGTCTCTCCCCTGTGTCCTGTCATCATTAAGTTGACCAACGACTGGTGATATAGTTATCTAATTATGTCTCTCCCTTGTAAACTGTAATAATTAAGCTGACAGAAGACTGGTGATATAGTTATCTAATTATGTCTCTCCCCTGTGTCCTGTCATCATTAAGTTGACCAAAGACTGGTGATATAGTTATCTAATTATGTCTCTCCCTTGTAAACTGTAATAATTAAGTTGACCAAAGACTGATGATATAGTTATCTAATTATGTCTCTCCCCTGTACCAAACTTTTCGTACGTCAGTGCAAGTCTAGCTTCAATATCCCTGCATGACTATGCAATGAAGGTGGTCCTCGGTTGTCCACTTCTTCGCTTCGCCATGATTTTGCTCTTCTGTATTTAGCTATATTTTCTACAGCATAGATTTTTGTCTCACATTATGACCAAGACATGACAGTCTAAAATTCATATCGTATTCCAGTGCAGTAAAATTACACTTCCAACAGAAAACACACTCAAAGTAAGGTAAAGAATCCTGCTTTGATACTGCACGGTATATTTAGAAATATGTGTTAGCCCCATACATTTCATTTCTTGACCAATGGCTTGATATGTTCAACAACATGCCAGTTATTTTTACTTACTAAAGCTATTCTGGTACCCAACTCCTAGGCTGGTTTGAACTAAGATTTGTTTTCAAAACAAAAAATCCCACCTCAGCTGTAGATCGACCATGATTGTCCTATGAAGTCGGTGCAAAAACTACTGTGTTGCTGTAACTCTCAAAATACTAGTAGAATAATTATTTTTTCATCCCAAATACATTCTACCACAATAATTAAACTTTCAACACTAACATTCAGCACAACAAAACACTTTAGTAGTACAGTAAATTCAATGTTCACACTAACATTCAGCACAACACACTTTAGTACAGTAAATTCAATTTTCACACTAACATTCAGCATAACAACACACTTTAGTAGTACAGTAAATTCAATGTTCACACTAACATTCAGCACAACAACACACTTTAGTACAGTAAATTCAATGTTCACACTAACATTCAGCACAACAACACACTTTAGTACAGTAAATTCAATGTTCACACTAACATTCAGCACAACAACACACTTTAGTACAGTAAATTCAATGATCACACTAACATTCAGCACAACAACACACTTTAGTACAGTAAATTCAATGTTCACACTAACATTCAGCACAACACACTTTAGTAAAGTAAACTAAACTTTTAAATCAACTTTCACATGAGAAAATTCCCTACTGCACTAAAATGAGAATGTACCCCCTTTCTGTGCGAACAGATCTAGTTTCACAAAAATTGTAACTGCAACATTCAAACATGCTGTATCTTGCATTCAATTTTCTTCTGCATTTCATCTGACTGCAACTGTTCAAGAGTTAGAAGAGACATGCCAAGTTGATCTTTCTGTGAATGAAATAACAGTAGTTGTTTAAATATAACATGCATACAAGGAGTCTAGAAATAGAAATATCACCACTTGTCTGTGTTAATTACATTCTTCTTACTTCTGTGTGACTTTCATTCTTAGACTCAAAATGGTCAGTCCTAAAATATGGAACCATGTATTGGACACAAAAAATAAACAAACTGAAAGATCAATGCACAGACTATATTTTTACAGAAGAATTCTGAAAATTTCATCTGATGTCACAAAGAGGCTGATACAGTCATGGCAACAAGCGCAAAAGAAATGATAGAGAAATATGTGCGATGTGGCTAAGAAGTCTGCCATCTGACCAAAGTATTAATGATTTCAAAGAATTGGCCAGTGAAGCAAAGAGGGATTTGTGGGAGGCTTTCAGAACATAAGTTTGTGTATGATAATAAGTCACTGCATCACTTCTGGCAATTTCATCGCAGAATAAATAGGAGGACTATCTTCATTCTTTCAGTCAGTCTTTTCCTAATTTACATGTCTGATCAGGAGCCCTATTGACAACAGATGCAGAAAAGGGGCAGGGGAGTTTTCAGCATTTTGTGGGTCAGACATAAATGGGGGATATGGATTCTATCTACCTATCTATTCTCTAATCCTGTTTGCCTTTCAGCGTCAGGTCGAAAAAGGAGACAGCCTCTGGAACGAGCCTCTCTATGCACGTCTTTCTTTCTCTTCTCCAATCCTGGTTTGTCTCACAGCTTCAGAGTAAGAAGAGTTTTCTAGCACTGGCTTTTGTGTGTGCTTCATAAATAGTGTCTTTCGTCGCCTCTGTTATCTCTGAGGTTCACCTTATGCGTGGCCGGCCTTTTGCTTTGTATCCACTGTTTCGGAGCAACATTGCTTTCTGTAGTATACTGCCTGTTGGTAATCTGCTTATGTGGCCGAACCCTTTAATTTGTTGCTTCTTGATAAAGTTCAGTACTGATGTTGTACCCACTTTTTCCTGATGTCTTCATTTCTAAGCCGGTCTCTTCTTGCTACTCCCAGCATTCTTCGTAGACACTTCATCTCTATTGTGACTAGTTTTCTTCTATCATTTGTTGTCAATGTCCAGGTTTGGCACTGATAGCATAATGTAGGGAGAAATACTGTGTTGAACAATGCTCTTTTTGTGTTCATGGTGAGCTGTTTGCATTTTAAAATTGGCGCCATTTGTTTGATTTGCTTTGTTGCATCTATGTTGGATTTCGTTAGTTATTCTTCCGTTTGCTGAAAAGATACTCCCTAGGTATGTAAAGTCTTTTAATTGTTTTAATGGGTGTTTGTCGATGGAGATATTGGTGGTGTTTTCCTCTCTAGCGAATGTCATTACTTCAGTTTTGTCGATGTTTATTCTCATATTGTATTTGTTGCATGCTAATTGAAGTCTGTTAATGTGTTGCTGTTCCTCTGTTGACATTCCTGCGTCATATATTGATACGATTGCTTGGTCGTCTGCAAAAAGAAATTCGTTTAAGAGTTCCCCAATATTGTTCTCTTCACTAGTGTTAGCAGTTTTACAGATTTGATCTATATATATATATATATATATATATATATATATATATATATATATATATATATATATATATATATATATATATATATATGATGAACAGCAGTGGTGATAATACACATCCTTGTCTTACTCCTGACCCAACATGGAACTTTTCTGATAGACCTGTGTTTGTTCTAACTATGCACTGGCTGTTTATCTAGATGCTCTTGTATAGGTGGTCATTAACCCCATAGTTTGACAACACTGTTCACAACTTGTTTCTGTATACGCGGTTGAACGCTTTTTCCTGGTCTACAAAACGCAACATGCAGGTTTTGTCAGATTTGACTGTCCTTTCCATATACTGTCTGAAAGCGAATATTGCATCTGTGCAGCTCCTATTCCTCCTAAATTCCATTTGTGATTCACTGAGCTGTGGCTCGATGGGATGGTATAGCGTAGCCTTTTTTGAAGAATTTTACCAAATATTTTCCCGATGTGGCTCAGTAGCAATATTCCTCTATATTTTGTGCAGTCCCTTTTGCTACCTTTCTTCTTCCATATCAGAACAATTACTGCATTTCTCCAGTCTTCTGGTGTTTCCTGTGAGATCGAGACTAGGTTGAACAGTCTGTATAGCCAACTCTACTCGTTTCTTGCACAGTCTTAATCAATTCAGAAGGGATCGCCCGAGTGGTTACCGGGCCCAAATTTTGGGTGTAAAGAATAGAACCACTGTTACCTGCAACGCATGTCGTAAGAGGCGACTAAGGAGGTTTGGCTGAAATCGGATGCATGTGTTCCAAACGTGTAGAAGTCTTATGCGTTTAGGGGCCTACCAAACCAATGTGCAACGTATACACGTTCTTGGCAAAGATCAAACATATCACAAAGAGTGATTAAAATTGGTCGAAAGAACAACAAAGAAGAAGGAGGAGAATTCAGCAGGAATGTCATCAGGGATATGGATTACAGCCATGATATTATGAATGTTCTTTGTAAACATTACTATCACTGGAGAATCTTACACTGATTTCATAACAAAGGAGGATGTGGATAATGCTCTCAAAGCCAGCCACAGCACTGCTCCAGAGCCTGATGGTGTTTAGTAACACCACATCAAACAGCTTGAAGAAAATGGTATTAATGCAGTTGTGGAACAGTACATGAAATGTTGTGGTACCTGAGGATTGTCTCCATAGCTATTTATGACCGCTCCCTAAATATGGGAAATATCCTAGACTACTCAGCAGATACCGCACACTTACCATGCAAAATGCATATGGCAAATTAGTGGAGAAGGCTGTGGCCAAAAAAGTAATGTAATACTTGGAGACAGACCAAGGCACAATAAAATTAAGTGACAAGACTGCGTCAGGGTCAGTGAGCTGGACCTGAAGAAGACCCCAGACAAAGTGATCCTGGAAACACTGTAACCTGGTACGGTGGATAGGGATCAAGGAGACTACCATAAGATAAGGTAGTAGCATAAATGAAGTCACAAATGCTATGGGACCTGTTCTCAATATAGAAGAGCAGAATCCCAGAGTGGATGCATCTATATGTGTATCCAGGCCGACAAATGAACG
The DNA here is from genome assembly GCA_020796225.1 of Arion vulgaris. NCBI lineage: Eukaryota > Metazoa > Mollusca > Gastropoda > Stylommatophora > Arionidae > Arion > Arion vulgaris. The sequence continues at coordinate 58,674,304 of CM036759.1, read as the reverse complement.
GAGTAAAGAAATGGTACATAACGTCTGTAAGCATGAACCCATGTCACACAGAGTCAATGGTCACGCCATAGTTGCCAGCCCTCTGCAAGACTCATTGACACAGATGTAACATATTGTGTCAACACAAGGTAAGACTGTAGTAAACTGTGTATCAGAGGTCAAGCGTAGATGAATTGTGGTTGGCAGAGCACAAAACCTAAAGTTGTGTGCTTAACTGCCCTACCTGAGACAAGCAAGGTTGGTAATGTTGACAACGCAAAACCTAAAGTTGTGTTCTTGTGCCTGACAAAAACTGCACTCCCTAGAATAACTGGGGTGGATGCCACTGGCGAGCGCAAAATCAAAAGTTATGTTCCAGCACCTAATGAAACTGTCTTCCTGTTTACTTGTGTTCAGTCTTGGCGTAATGTTTCTGCTTCCGTTGAAGGGAAAATAAATTTCAAATCCTTGGTGGCGACAAAACAATATGTGTCCCAGAGCGGATGAGAATGTTTTTAATCTGGAATGACCTCACCGAATTAAGAAAAGTGGCTTAACCTAAACATGTCTTTGGCGTAGATCATACCTGCATTGTGTGGCTAAAATATGATCAATAAATAGTATTGGACATCTGATGCAAATAAAAAAAAAAAGACTGAAAATGTAAGGGAATGTCAGCTCAGATAAACCAACCAAATATTTCTATAGGCCAAAATTTTCATATCCACAGTATGTGATCACTCCCTGGCTCGATCAAGTAAAGGCCACAATTAGAGGTTGAAAATGATTGCTCAAGCAAACCCACTGTATGTCAGTGTTTGCCCAGTATACCCTCTGGCACAAATCACACAAAGGTGGTCACAGAATGTGATCAATGAATGGTTGTTCTAGATCGATCGAGGAAGTAGCTATTTGAACTATAATCACAAACAGATTGTCAAGTGTGGTCATCAAGTGGTGTTTCTAGAGCGCATACTGCGCTAGAACCAAGGGGCACCCGGTGACCACCATTAGATTCTACCTGAGTCTGCAACTCAGTTGTTGGAATCTTCTGGGTCTGCAAGAAAGCTCAAGTGCTCTTTCCTGCTCTTAATAGGAACATAAGTGAAAACTCATAATTCCTTGTAGTCTGAAGAAGAAGAATAATACATTGGTTCCATAATTAACAACAATGGAGATTGTACAAAAGTAATCAGAAGTAGAAAAAACAGGCAAAGAAACATAAGTGAAAACTTTTAGGACATGCATTTTTTGTGTGGTAACATAAGGATGTAAATCATGGACCATAGTATATTCACAAAATAGATGAGACTGCAGTAAAACTATTTGATTGGCAAAACACGTAATCACAAAGTACTGTAGTTTTACAAATTACAAAAACAATGACAAAATACAGCAACATTTCGACCAACAAGGGCTTTATCAAGCAAACGAACAACAGGAGTGAGAAATTTAAAAAAACAAATGGACGATCAAATACAAATGTTTCTAATGAAAATCTGGGAATAAAAACGAATAATGAAATAAATGTAACACAAAAACACACATAAAAACTAGAAATATAACGGAAGAGAAACAATGAAAAATCTAGTAAATATATAACTTGAATACATGCAACATATACCCATATAGATTACAAGGCATGGGAAGAGAAAGTACTAATAAGCATAGGAATGTAATACGTTGAGCCCACATGGTCGCAAGGTACCATACAAAGAAATCAACCGATTCTCCAGAGCAAATCGACTGCAATCATCAGAGGAACATGATCAGATGGCTGTGACCTGGACATCGTGAGCTCCTAAATGGCCAGTATCATTGAAATGGGTGGCTACAGGGTCACAGAGCATTGGCGTATGTCGCGCAAGTGTTGGGCGAATCAGTCACTGAGCCTCTTGCGCCGATATAAGCCGTGTTACACCGATTACAGATAATGGCATAGATAAAATTACGGGACTCGCATGTGAAACCATCGTCGATAAGAAACCTGGCTAAAGGAAAATATACAGTACGCGTCTGTATCACATAAGCAGTGAAACACGACAAACAAAGTACTATAGTTTTACAAAATACATAAACAGTGACGATAAACAGCAACGTTTCGACAACAAGGCCTTTATCAAGCAAACGAACAAACAGGAGTGACAAATTAAAATGAAACACAAATGGACGACCAAATACCAACGTATCTAAGGAAAATCTGGAATAAAACGAATAACGAAATAAATGTAACACAAAAACACACATAAAACTAGAAATAGAAAGAAACAATGAAACATCTAGTAAATATATAACTTGAATACATATTATGTATTCAAGTTATATATTTACTAGATGTTTCATTGTTTCTTTCTATTTCTAGTTTTTATGTGTGTTTTTGTGTTACATTTATTTCGTTATTCGTTTTATTCCAGATTTTCCTTAGATACGTTGGTATTTGGTCGTCCATTTGTGTTTCATTTAATTTGTCACTCCTGTTTGTTCGCTTGCTTGATAAAGGCCTTGTTGGTCAAACGTTGCTGTTTATCGTCACTGTTTATGTATTTTGTAAAACTATAGTACTTTGTTTGTACGTGTTTCACTATTTACCAAGTTTTACTGCAGTCTTCCCCTATTTCGATATTTATCACATAAGCACACGTGTTGCAACGCCGACGGCCACACTGGACAGTGCCAAAATGAGTGGATATTGGACTTAAGGTGACTGTGTACCAACATATCCTTAAGACTTCTGTCCCGTCTGTAAGCCAACAAAGGATAGTTGGGGAAGACAGAACGGGTCTCAGGATCTGACTTAAGGATAGACAGATGACGGAATAAAACATTTTTCACCAGGAACTATGGGGGTGGAAAGTTAAGATAAGTTTTACTCTGTCTGAGTTAGTAGTCCTATGCTGGCTGGTGACGGCCTGCTGGCGAGTGATTTTCTCAACTCGATGCATAACCGAGACAAGCATCCTCTCCTGGTATAGGCACCTGCGAAAGAGATCAAGCATCTCGCGAGCTCTTTCAAGAAAATCATTGTCCTCGCTACAAAGGGGGCTATGGCGCAAGAGCTGCGAGAATGGCAAAGAGTCACAACAAACTCGGGATGGGAAAAGTATAAAGGATAAAACTATGTGCATCAGTAGGCTTGTAATATACTGATGTAGTGATAGTGGATAGGCGTATGGTGATAGTAATGTCAAGAAAGTTGACACAAGTAGTGGAGATGTGAGAAGTAAAACGAATAGAAGGGTTGAAAACATTTAATGAAATTAATGAAGCGTGACAAATCGGCTTCAGGCATATCAGTAATGCCAATATAGTCATCAATGTATCTGTGATAGACAGACGGAAGGGGCCATCATATGTAGTCCATACTAGGTGTAATTCATAAACTCCACAATCCCGGTAGGCCTATCGTTTCTGCTTGCTCTTGCCCTACGGAACATATCTCCGATTTTCTTTAATCCCATAGTCACCACACTCCCGTCATTTTTTAAAGATACGCACCACTCTTTGTCTGTCTTTTCTTCCATTGAGTTGCTACCGAGAGAACCTACCGTCTCTTCCTGCTCATTGTACACTTCTATACCTCATCCTGACGGCCTTAAAGCTCCCCAGTTCTTTCTCAATAGGAGAACTAATCCACTTGTGTCAACTTCTGCTCTCCTTCGTCTTGGAACTAGTTCTCACTCTTAACTCCTTTCAGTTTAATGACCAATTCTTTGAGCAGATCAGTGGGGTTGCCATGGGTACTAAAATGGGACCTAGTTATGCTTGTCTATTCATGGGTTATCTTGAACACCTAGTATGGACTACATATGATGGCCCCTTCCGTCTGTCTATCACAGATACATTGATAACTGTATTGGCATTACTGATATGCCTGAAGCCGATTTGTCACGCTTCATTAATTTCATTAATGTTATCAACCCTTCTATTCCTTCCTTTGCGTTCCCGGCCTAGGCTGTTGGACCAACTTTTATCATGAATTTTACTGTTGTTTTTAGGGACTCGTTCCTCCATACAGCTTTCGCAAGCTCTGTGTGTTGTGGCCACGACTCTTTCCTTATACCTGCTAACCGTTGACAGTCTTGCAAGACATGTTCTGCCGTCATGTCTGCCATTTTGCAGGGGCACAGGCTAGTTGTGCCTATTTTAAATTTATGGAACATGTGGGCTCTGAGCTTGTTGTGGCCGGTACGGAGGCGAAATATGGCGACTTGTTCACTGTGAGAGAGACCATAGTATCCGTCACTGTCTGTGTATTGAGGGTGGTCTTTTGCCCATTTGCTCCTATAGTGCGAACCGATGGTTGTTTTGACTTCCTCATAACCGATCTCGAGATCAGTCTGAGGTAGTCGCCCGCCCTCTTTGGCTAGCTTGTCGGCTGCTTCGTTTCCCTAACGTTGCAGTGTGACGGTATCCACTGGATGACGGTGCGTTTGAGTGAACTCGTTAGTTCAGCGAGGACGTTTTGAGCTCATTCATCTTGGTTTTGCCAACGCATTTGAGTGCCGTGATGACCGATAGAGCATCGGTGAATATCACGACCTTGTTGCGTGTAGTGCTTCTTCTCTCGAAGATCATTTTGGCCACCTCTTTGATTGCCTCTGCCTCTGCTCTGTAGTTATTCGAGTATTTGTCAGTTGCAATCGCTTTCTTGACCGTGACTTTCTTTGAGATTTTAAGCACTATTCCTCCTCTGCCATCGCTTATTGCGTTATTTGCGATCCGTCTGCAGTCCCACTCATTCTATTCGTTTTACTTCTCACATTTCCACTACTTGTGTCAACTTTCTTGACATTACTATCACCATACGCCTATCCACTATCACTACATCAGTATATTACAAGCCTACTGATGCACATAGTTTTATCCTTTATACTTCTTCCCATCCCCGGGTTTGTTGTGACTCTTTGCCATTCTCGCAGCTCTTGCGCCTTCGTCGCCTTTGTAGCGAGGACGATGATTTTCTTGAGAGAGCTCGCGAGATGCTTGATCTCTTTCGCAGGCGCCTATACCTGGAGAGGGTGCTTGTCTCGGCTTTGCATCGAGTTGGGAAAATCACTCGCCAGCAGGCCCTCACCAGCCAGCATAGGACTACTAACTCTGACAGAGTAAAACTTATCTTAACTTTCCACCCCCATAGTTCACTGGTGAAAAATGTTTTATTCCGTCATCTGTCTATCCTTAAGTCAGATCCTGAGACCCGCTCTGTCTTCCCCAACTATCCTTTGTTGGCTTACAGACGGGACAGAAGTCTTAAGGATATGTTGGTACACAGTCACCTTAAGTCCAATATCCAGACTCATTTTGGCACTGTCCAGTGTGGCGTCGGCGTTGCAACACGTGTGCTTATGTGATACAGACGCGTACTGTATTTTTTCCTTTAGCCACGTTTCTTATCGACGATGGTTTCACATACGAGTCCCGTAATCTTATCTATGCCATTATCTGTAAGCGATGTAACAAGGCTTATATCGACGAGACAGGCAAGAGGCTCAGTGACCGATTCACCCAACACTTGCGCGACATAGGCCAATGCTCTGTGACCCCTGTAGTCACCCATTTCAATGATACTGGCCATTTAGGAGCTCACAATGTCCAGGTCACAGCCATCCGATCATGTTTCTCGGATGATCGCAGTCGATTTGCTCTGGAGAATCGGTTGATTTCTTTGTATGGTACCTTGTGACCATGTGGGCTCAACGTATTACATTCCTATGCTTATTAGTACTTTCTCTTCCCACGCCTTGTAATCTATATGGGTATATGTTGCATGTATTCAAGTTATATATTTACTAGATTTTTCATTGTTTCTCTTCCGTTATATTTCTAGTTTTTATGTGTGTTTTTGTGTTACATTTATTTCGTTATTCGTTTTTATTCCCAGATTTTCATTAGAAACGTTTGTATTTGGTCGTCCATTTGTTTTTTTAAATTTCTCACTCCTGTTGTTCGTTTGCTTGATAAAGGTCTTGTTGGTCGAAACGTTGCTGTATTTTGTCATTGTTTTTGTAATTTGTAAAACTACAGTACTTTGTGATTACGTGTTGGACCATAGCATAAAACATTAAAATAATCAAACTGAATCTTTGAAGAAAAATGCTACAGAAATATTCTTAGAACACTCCGGACAGAGAAGAGAAAAAATATTGACATCAAGAAGCATTGGCTCATAAACAAAATCATGGATCGAAAACTAAACAGTTTGGTCTCATTAAATGTCACAAGTTTTGGGGGAACTTTTTCGGCTGCTATGAATTCAGGTGTAATCATTTTGCCTAATATGGCGCCTCTAACTAACTTTTCATGAAGCATTGCTTTCTTTATTACTAGTGTCTCTCGCCATTCAGGTGAGCCTTAGTTCGACTTCAGAAGTACTTGTAATTTACATCCCCAAGTAAAGGATGGTATTCAGGAAGAACAAAATCTGTACAGATGCAATATTTGCCCTCAGGCAGTTTGTAGAAAGGACTGTCGAATCCGACAAACACCTACACGTTGCATTTGTAGATCAGGAAAAAGCATTCGACCGCGTAGATAGGCACAAGTTGTGGAAAATACTAACAACCTATGGGGTTAATGACCACCTAATCAACCTTTGCAAGAGCATTTATACTGACAGCCAATGTACGATTAGAACAAATACAGGATTATCAGAAAAGTTTCACGTAGGGTCAGGAGTAAGACAAGGTTGCGTACTATCCCGCTGCTGTTCATCACGTATATTGACCACATCTGTAAAATAGCTAACACCAGCAAAGGAAACAACCTCGGAGAGCTCTTAAATGAATTTCTTTGCAGACGATCAGGCAATCATATCAACAACAGAAGAACAGCTACAACAACACATCAACAGACTCCAGTTAGCATGTAACAAATACAACATGAGAATAAACATAGACAAAACAGAAGTAATGACATTCGCCAGAGAGGAAAGCACTACCAATAGCTCCATCAACAAGCGCCCACTAAATCAAGTAAAAGACTTCACATACCCGGGGAGCATTTTTTCAGTAAACGGAAGAATAACTAATGAAATTCAACACAGATGCAACAAAGCAAATCAAATGATAGAGCAAATAGCGCCAATTTTAAGATGCAAACACGTCACTTCTTCTTTTCTTCTTTAGCCTGTTAGCCCTTAGGCGTTTAGGGCAGCAACAAACGTACACCAATCTTCTCTGTTCATGGCCTTCCTCTGTATTGTGTTCCCAGCTATGATTCATTTCCTTCAGTTCTTGCTCTATCACTCTCCTCCAAGTCGTTTTGGGTCTTCCACGCTTTCGCCTACCCTCTGGAGTCCACCTCAGAGCAGTTTTCGTATCTGAGCCAGTCTCCATGCGCATCACATGTCCAATCCATCTCCAGTGTCGTCTTCGGATGATAGTGCCCATATTCTCTTGTTGGCATCGTGCAAGCAATTCTTGGTTCAAGATAGTAGTCAGCCAGTACACGCGTAAGATTTTTCACAGACAAGTTGTATGAAAGGTGGAGAGTCTGGACATATCCTGTTCTGTCATTCTCCAGCACTCTGATCCGTACAGCAATGTTGACAGCACACAGCTGTTGTAGATACTAGTCTTGGTTCTGATGCTGTATTGGGCAGATTTCCAGGCGGTCTGAAGGGTCATGAATGCACTTTGTGTCTTACTCAGTCTGTTTTTAATGTCAGATCCAGCGCCTCCTTCATTGCTAATAACACTTCCAAAATACAAGGTATAACAGAGCACGTGCCTATCTCAAAATAAGTGCCAAAAAGGATCACCCATTGCATGAACAGCTCAGCGCCAGTGGTGGACATCGGTTAAAGCGGGGCAAGTCATAGGTTGGCCGTGCCGCAGATACTGTTCAGCTGGTATGCGGGCTCAATAATATTGACTACGGAGAAGAATGGATACCGATGCCTTCAATATACTGGAACACTTTTTCAACCATCATTAAATTTGACAATTTTTAGATTACAAGATGGCGACGTAAACAAGACGTGATAATTCCTGTGGATGTGTTTACGGTGATTAAATGTGTTCATTAAGGATGAACCTACGACAGGTCCAGCAAACCGGTAGGGGATTTAATTGTTCACAAATTGAATCTGCCCTAGATATTGTGCAAGAACTAAGTAAACTGAAGAAATCTATCAAAGATCGGAACAACAACACACGTGACGAAACAACTAGGTCACAAATAAACCCGACGCGACCGCGAGAAAAGTCCGTGACTAAAACAGCTACACACGCCAGACAAACGACTAAAATCGGAACGTGGAATATCTGCGGGCTCGGCAATAAAGAACCAGAAATAGTGGAGTTCATGATCAAACACAAGATTAATATAATGGGAATAGCAGACTGTAGGAAAAAGGGTAATGCAACTAAAGTGACACACAACAACTACGTCATTTCGTGGAGCGGCACAGAGATACAACAGAGAGCTGTGCACGGAGTAAGCTTCATCTTACATCCAGATATAGCTAGAAACATCAAGAAAATTGACTACATATCTGAGAGAATAATAATGCTACAACTACATGGCAAAACAAAAAATACAACACTCATTCAGATTTATGCCCCCACAAACGATGGCTACACTCAAGAGGAAAAAGATGCATTCTTTGATAAAGTGTCCGATCTTATTAGTCAAACACATAGTAAAGACGATGTATTCGTAATGGGAGACTTCAACGGGCATGTCGGCCGGAGACGAACACCATGGGAAGAACAATTAGGACCTTTTGTAGACAACGACAGAGAATGTAACGAAAATGGGCAGCACTTATTAGAGCTCTGTGCAGAACACGGACTCTATATCACAAATAGTTTTTATAAACATCCTATGAACCAGATCTACACATGGTACAAGTGGAACAACCTCGACCAAGCTGCTCAAATAGACTTTATATTAACCCACAAAACAAGAAGATCCAACTTAAGAGACGCCAGAGTAATCCCAAACACAACAGTGAATACAGACCACCGCCCACTAATTGCCTACCTCAATGAAACACCACTTAGCAAAATACATAGAAGGACAGCAAGAACCAAGATAATAGATACCAGAAAAATAAATGATCCAGATATACAAAGAATAATAAATACAGAAATGACAGAGGCTATAGTAGAAGCATATATACCAGAAGATAACGTTGAAACAACATGGCAAAAAATTTAAGAGTATTCTTTTGAAATGTCTAACAATGCATTGTGGCACCACATTTAAAGGAGGAACAGAGAAAAAGAGAACAGCATGGTGGAATAATGAAGTTAAAGAAGCAATAAAAATTAAAAAAGAACTATATAAGACCTGGATAAGAACACGCTCAGAAGACGATTATGATAAATACAGACTAGCAAGGCAGACATCGGCCAGAGTAATCAAGCAAGAGAAAGAAAAATCTTGGACCATGTATGGTGAAAATCTCAGTAGATTATGTGTAGAGTCCAGCAGACAATTTTATAAGGCCATAGCAAAATGAGAATAAGGGACGAACCCTTCCAGCCATCCGAATATATAAATGATAGTCAAGGTAAACCTATACATGAAGAAGTTAAGATCAGAGAAAGATGGGAAGAATACTTCAAAGACCTCTTGAATATACCAGATACTGGGAATAAAACATCATTCAAACCGAGACATGCAAACATTGAAGAACCTGAAATACTAGTAAGTGAGGTAAGAGAAGCTATTAAAAGAAGCCCAAAGAACAAGGCTGCAGGAATTGATGGAATAACAGCAGAAGCAATAAAGGCGTGTGGAGAGATTGGAGTAGCCTGGGTACATTACATCTTCAAGAAGGCATGGGAAGAAAGAACTGTCCCTTCAGATTGGCAAAAGCTATTATAGTACCAATATGGAAGAAAAAAGGTAAAAAACAAGACTGTAGTACATATAGAGGCATCTTCCTCCTAAGCCATGTGGGAAAAATGTTTGCAAGAGTTCTTGAGCAACGAATAAGACCAATTGTGGAGCCAACACTCAGCCCACAATAGTTTGGATTTAGAAAAGGAAAAGGGTGCACAGATGCAATATTTGCTCTAAGACAAATTAGTGAAAAGACTATAGAACACAAAAATCAAATGAATATAGCCTTCATAGACCAAGAGAAGGCATTTGATAGGGTTAACAGAGACATATTATGGGATGTTCTCGAAAACTACGGAATAAAAGGAACACTGCTAGACTGTGTTAGAGCCATATATATGGAAAGTGAAAGTGCCATACGAACAAGCGCGGACTCACAAATTGGTTTCCAGTAACATCAGGAGTACGGCAAGGATGTGTATTATCACCTCTTCTCTTTATTATATACATGGATAGTATCACCAAAATAGATGAAGCATCACTCAACGCAGACCAACAAAATGAACTGCTCTTTGCTGACGACCAGTGTATATTCCATAATAATATTGAACAGCTTCAAGAACACATAAACTTACTCAACAATAGCTGCCTCAAATACAACATGAAGATCAATATTCAAAAGACAGAAGTCATGACTATAAGTAGAGAACAAAGATATCAACATAAAAATAAATGACCAACCGCTAAAGCAGGTGAGAGAATTCAAATACCTTGGAAGTATCTTCACATCTGATAGTAGACTGGACAGAGAGATCGAAACTAGAATCCAGCAAGCCAACAACATTACATACCAACTTACCCCAATTTTGAAACACCCAGCTATTCCAGTAGTGACTAAAAGACAGATTATAAATTCAATCTTTCTACCAACACTGTGCTACCAGAGCCAAACATGGGCACTGACAAAAGAACAAGAAAGGAAAATTACCACATGCGAAATGAGATGCCTGAGGAAAGCAGTAAATAAAACAAGAAGAGACCATATAAGAAATGAGGAAATTAGAAGAACAGTCGGAACAACACCTGCTATTAGATTTATTGAAAAACAGAGACTCAAATGGTTTGGCCACTTGGTCAGAATGAACCCGAATACACCAGTTGCAAGAGCGTACAACCTGAAAATGGAATCATCAAGAGGAAGGGCAGACCAAGAAAAGATGGGTTGATGGAGTTACAGACATCTTAAAACTCCACAATACCACACCATATCAAGCGACCGAGTGTGCACTATCTCGAAACCGATCATCAGTTAAACCTGCTACGCCTAACGGCAAAAAAGCAGAGAAGGACAAAAGAAAGAAGAAGATTAAATTTGACAAAGGTTGCAGAGAGGAAATCCAGCGGTGTTGAATGCAGACGTCAAAGCCATCATCGATGAAAATTGCAAATGCAGACGACGTTGTGATCTACACGGATGGATCGGTAGTTTGTCACGAAAAGTCTGCATGGGCCTTCTCTGCAAGCCCATGTGGCAGAATGGTCAAGGAAGCCAGCGGTGCATTCAGTATGACAACAAGCAGCATGACAATGGAGGTACTGGCGGTGACCAATGCACTACTCTGGCTAGAGTCACAAAACTACACTCATGCGTGCATTATGAGTGACTCATTGAGTATGATCCGAAAGGTGGAGGCCGGTTCGGTGCGCAGGCAATGGACTGAATCACTGCAGGCGTCAACAATTTGCAGAATTACACTTGTCTTTGTTCCGGGGCACATGGGTGTCGTTGGCAATGAGAGAGCAGACAGGCTGGCTGGCTGGCTCTGCCGCTATATCAGACGGCCAGCCAATGGACAGAGCTGACATCGTGAACGCCCTCATAGAGCGTGGCCGTAGAGAAGACCTTCATCTAAACCAATCCACGTCAACTACTAGATTGCGAGAACTGGGTTTGAAGATTGGTGTGGCAAGAAAGAGACGGTACAACAGGTATACGAGTAGGCTCATCAATCAAAATAGAACTGGTACGGTCAGTCGCTGGACACTGATGGAGATATTGCGAAGGAGATCGGAGCACCTATGGACATGTCCGAGTGCAATGAAGATATTCCAAACTGAAACTGAAACTTCCAAGGTATGTGAAAGCGGTTGTATCTCGGAGGGTTTTACCTTCTAGTTTGACTGGTGCTGGGGCTGCTATGTTCAGAGTCATTACTTCAGTTTTCTTCTGATTTATTTTCAGCCCAACCATCTCACTATATTGGTTAAGGCGGCAGGTCTTTTCTGGATATCTCTATGTGTATGAGATAGGAGTGCGATGTCATCTGCAAAATCTAGGTCTTTCAGAGTGGATGTGAGCGTCCATCTAATACCTCTTGCCTTATCTTCCGTTGTTTTACGCATCACCCAATCTGTGACAGTGTTGAATAATAGGGCTGACATAACACATCCTTGTCGCACGCCTGTTTTGACTTCAAACTTTAGCTCTGAGGTTTCAACACTGCATGCAAACTTGCTGTAGCAGCTTTTATAATATTTATAAAACACAGTGGGAGTCCATACCATCTTAGGATACGCCATAGACTTTAGCGGTGTATGCTATCAAAAGCTTTTTCAAAATCTACAAAGTTGATATAGAGTTTGCTTTGCCATTCTGTGCATTGCTCTATGATATTTCTAAGAGCAAATATTTGGCCTATACAGCTCCGTCCTCTTCGAAATCCTGCTTGTTCCTTTCTCAGTTTCTTATCCACAGCATCAGTAATGCGTTGTACAATGATTTTGCTTAAGATTTTACTTGGGACAGAAAGCAGTGTTATTCCACGCCAATTATTGCAATCGGCAAGGGAGCCCTTTTTGGGTATCTTGATGATGACTTCTCTGTTCCATGCATCAGGTATTATTTGGGCATTCCATATAGTAGTAAACAAGGGTTGCAATATATTAGCTGCAAGTTCTGGTTCTATTTTGAATAGTTCTGCGTTTAAGTTATCATTCCCTGGTGCCTTGTTATTCTTAAGAGATTTAATGGCTGTAATGATCTCATCCCCGCTGGGTGTTTCAATGCCAATTTCTAATTCCTCTGTTGGTTCTGGTATGTCTGCTACTACCGTTGGCGGTGGTCTGTTTAACAATTCTTTAAAATGCTCTGTCCATCGTATTTCTTGTTCCTTTTCCGTTGTCAATAGTATTCCATTCTTATCCTTTATGAGAGTATTTGATCTCCTGTAATGTTTCCCGCTTATTAGCTTTGTAATTTTGTACACTGTTCCCTGATCACACTTTTTGCTGCTTCTTCTGCCTGTACTGCCAGGTCTTCAACATACATTCTTTGTCGGCTCTCACAGCCCGTTGATTTCTTTACTTGCGCTTTTGTACTGTTCTTGGTATCTTGCTTTCAGTCTTTCAGACTTTGCTTCTAACAATTTCTTTTTTAATATTCTTCGGCTCTCTATTATTTTCCATCTTGTTGGTGTTATCCATTCTTTTCTTTGTGCGGTACCCTAGACATGCTTCACTGCTCTTGCTATATATAGATGCTATGTTGTCCCATGTTCTATCTATGTTGTCAGTTTCATCCGTATTTTCATTATTCTAGGGCTTGGAATCTGTTCTTTATCTGCATTATAAACTTATCCCTTACTTCCTTGTCTTTTAATCTATCCACATTGAACCCTCTTTTGGAAGTTTTTCTGTTGTCCTGTTTTTCTTAGTTTAAGTTTGACATAAACTGTGACTAGGTGGTGGTCGCTACCAACATCTGCACCTCTCTTGACTACAACATCTAGCAGCGAGCGGCTCCAGGGTCCATTGATCATTATATGGTCTATTTGGTTTTTATCTCTGCCATTAGGGGAATACCATGTTAGTTTGTGGATATCCAAATGTTGAAATAGGGTTCCTCCTATAACGAGATTGTTCATGCTGCAGAGGTTTACTAAACGTTCCCCATTTTCGTTCATTGTACCACATCCATATTTTCCCATAGTTCTATAACTATGCGTGTTGTCTTGTCCGACCTTCGCATTGAGATCTCCCATAACAATGATAACATCATGGGATGGTGACTTGTCTAATTCTGCTTGTAGGTTTTCGTAGTATGAGTCTTTCTTTGTATCCTCGCTATCATTAGTTGGCGCATAGCATTGTAGGATTGTGATGTTTGTATGCGTCCCCTTTAGTCTGATCTTAATCAAGCCGCTGCTGATAGGTTTCCATTCTAACAGACACTTTTCCACGCCTTTTCTTAGGATTACTGCTACTCCTTCATGGTGTAGGTCATTGTCTCGTCCAGAAAAAAGGACTTTCGCCTGTTGCAGTGGTACTTCTTCCGTTTCCTGTCCATCTGCTCTCGCTAAACCCTAGGATATGTAGATTATATCTTCTCATTTCTGCTGTTATTTGTGATAGTTTTCCAGTTTCGTACATTGTTCTTATATTCCAGCATTAAAATTCTGGTCTTGTTTTTGCATTCAGGACTTCCGTCCTCATGAAAGTAGCTTCCTTTCGCTTTCACCACTTCCAGTCATGTGAGTCAATGACTCTGGTAGCCTTCATGCCCGTGAATAGGTTGTATGTTTGTTGTTGTTTCCGTAACTTTAATTTTTTAAAGGATGGGATCGTTAGTCCCAAGCCCAACCCCAACCTGGAGGACCAGGAGACCATCTCGCTGTCCCCTCTTCAGTGACCTTTCCGGCTTGGGTAACTCTTCCGGGAACATAAGTTCCCGCCGTTCTAGCTCACTGTATCATTGGAGCACGCAAGCATCCCCACCACTACAAGGTAATGGCCTCATGGGGAGGCAAACACGTCACCATGAACACAAAAGAGCAATGTTCAACACAATCTTTCTCCCCACATTATGTTACCAGTGCCAAACCTGGACGCTGACAACAAACGATAGAAGAAATTTAGTCACGACAGAGATGAAGTGTCTCGAGAATGCTGGGTGTAACAAGAAGAGACCGGTTGAGAAATGAAGACATCAGGAAAAAAGTGGGTACAACATCAGTACTAGACTTCATCAAGAAACAACAAATTAAATGATTCGGTCACGTAAGCAGATTACCATCAGACAGTGCACCTCAAAGAACAATGCTGCTCCGATACAATGGGTACAAAGCAAAAGGCCGGCCACGTAAAAGATGGACCTCAGAGATAACAGAGGCAACGAAAGAGACTATCTACGAAGCGCATACTAGGGCCCGTTTTAGAAATCTCTTCCTGACCTGATGCTGTGAGGCAAACAGGATTCGAGAAAAGAAGAAAAGAAAGTAAAGGATCTGGGTTTCCTGTAGTCCAACCGCTTACCATCTGTGCACCACAAATCGACGTCCCAAGCTGGCCTTGAACTTCTACAGAACGCTGTCCTTTGTGCTGTGTTATCGATTTGCTTTCGGCCCCAAAACATTACAGTGGTTTGAAGAGAACAGTAATGAAGGGCATGGTTTCTTGAAGATGAGGCAGGGGACAATCAAGAAGACAGTGGCAGAAAGATATTAAAGACACATTGAACATGATGTTTGAGGAGAAGGAAAACTTAGCTAGAGACTGAATTTGTTTAGGTATGCTGTGGTGAGAGTGATGTTCTGTAGAGGACATATGCTACATGATGATTTGCAATAATTAAATTTATTTATTTGAAAATTTGCAAATAATTAAATATACTAAATTTCAAGATCTGTGTGCCCCTTGTATTAATATTTATAATACTGTTGAAAGAACTACTTTACTCTTGGTCATAATAACTAAATGAATAATAATATAATTATATAGAAAGGTATGCAAGACAGTAAAAAATAATAACTGTTACCCGACTAAAAGGCTGTGCCATTTGTCTTAGAAATTTTTTAGCCACTTGTACTGCTTCATCAATTGAAAGGTTGCAAAGATTATCTGTGAGATGCTCTTGAATCCAACGAGGTATCTTACCTCGCTTGTCGGCTCTAGAAAATCTCTGAAAACAGAACAAAATATTTTTACTATCATCTGCTAACTTCGTCACCCCAGCAACATACACTTGGTTTCTAGTACAGAGTTATCTGATGTCTTCACTTGCGTCGACATGACAGACAGAATACCTTGGACTATCCCAGAGTCTAGAGGGGCAGCTAGGGACGACCATTGACTTTGGGTGATGTGAGTTGGGTGTAGTAACGCCAACTCGTTGTATCATATCATGGCTTCGTTCAACGGTCATTTGTACTGTATTTGTAACTGTCATGTGTCTTTGGACATATACCAGTAGACATGTGTGAACGCATCTACTCTGGGATTCTGCTGTTGTATATTGCAAATAAATCACATAGCCTTTGGGATTGCACCCACGCTACTACGTTATGTCATAGTAGCTCTCACTCGATCCCCACCCACTTTGTCAACTACTGAGCCTCAGTTTGTATTTAGGGCCACCATGTAGAGGGGAAGAAGGGTCTTGATCAGTGCCAGCTCACTAACTCTGGCACATCTTTGACACTTTGTTTTATTGTGCCTGCGGACCCACCCAGTTATCTGAGAGTGTAACCCAGTTATCTGAGAGTGCAACCCAGTTATTTGAGAGTGTACCCCAGTTATTTGAGAGTGTAACCCAGTTATCTTCTTCTCTCGTTTGCTCTTCAAAGCCAATTTTATCATTCTAATTGTGATATATAATTGATTCTTTGACAAGAACGTTTGGTTTACGTTGTGCATATTATCACCGTTGGTGACTAGGCCACACACTCGGTTTCAGTCAGCTGTTTATTTACTAGGTAACTTGCCCTAGAACGATCCTAGTGCCGTATGTTTTGGCTTGAATCTACGCCTTTACAATCATATTTTTGCCGTATATTTGGGCTTTATAGAGTTTTTCGGGGTGTGTGTCGGCACTTGGCAATTTGCAGTTTCTACTCTACATTTACCCTGGCCCGGAAACACTGGACTGGGGCCACACAAATAATTCGGTTCAAGTTGGCCAACGCCAAAGTGTTGTTTTTGTGCGGTGCTAATATTTCGTGTAAGAGGGATGGTTAATTTCACATGCAGATCGCTATGCAAAGTGAATATGAAGTCCATTCATTGAGGATCTTCGCCGGTGCTACGGAGTTTCGTGCATCTGTGCTGAAATTTTCCTCAGTGTGTGTTATTTGCGTGTGGTGACGGTTTGTTTTGGTTTTCGATCAGTTCAAGATGGCGGACGTCGATTACAATAACGTTACGATCAAACGTAGAAACAAAAGAGGACGAAGGCCAAGGCAGGGTCGGCGAGCAGGCGTACGATGAACACGGCTTAAATACGTCCGCTTGGGACTCAATAATATACGCATTGTCTACTGGAACTGTGCAAGTGCGCATCAACGCGGGCTAATTCTTGAAACCCTTGTGTACAGAGCAGACATTGTAGCTCTTCAAGAAACGCGACTGGGCGATGGTGGTGTGCTACGCATGACTGGTTTCAAATGTTACTACAACAGAAGACATATGGGTCTAGCAATTCTAGTCCGTAATAGCATTGATGTGTCGGAAGTAGACATGTCTCGATGGGATGATGACGAATTGCAACTTCAGGCGATTAAAGTCCAGTCTGAAAAACCGTTTGTGCTGGTCAACGTGTATACCTGTAATGCGAAAGTGGACACGCAGAAATGGCAGTGTTTGAGTGATATTATAAGTCATGAGAGCAATAATGTCATTTTCTGTTCTGATTTCAACGCAAAGGGTAGATCATGGGGCAACATTTCCTCGAATACACAAGGAGAAGATCTCGAACTAGCACTTGAGACCACGGAATTGTTGTGCATCAATACCAGCGGTGTCACTAGAATTGCAAGTCGCCCAGGAGATGAGGATAGTGTTATTGATTTGGCACTTGTATCCCCTACACTCACTGCTGTGTGCAGATGGGGGGATTTTAGGGTACCATGGCAGTGACCACCGTCCGTGCATCATACTGGTGAACAAAGGTAGATCAAGACAACACAGGCCAGTAACGCACTCTTCCAGTACGACACCACAGGGCAAGACGTTGTCAGTAGAATAAGGTGTATCAAACGAGGCAAGCACACCAACAGTAGTAAACGTTGGGAACAGCCACAATGGTGGGATAACGAGGTGGAGAAGGCGTGGATAGACAAGCTGTGTGCTGTTAGGAGGTGGCAAACTGCCAGGAAAAATGGAACTATCCATCCTGCTGACATCTTGCAGTTGAAACAAGAAATGAATAATAAAACAGGGTGTTTCAAAGCTATTGCAAGGATGGTAAAAAGTGAGAAGTGGGCTGAGTTCTGTCAACGTGTGGGCAATGACAAATCGTTGAATCTGTTCTGGCGATTGCACAGAAGTATGAATGGTACAGTAAAGAATCGGTGTGTTATTGACTTCCAGAGCTTGGATCTTACCTGGCAGAGGACAGATGAAAACAAGGGTAGGGCTCTGTTTGCGCACTATTTAGAGCAGAGTGACCAGCAAGACAGTGTAGGGCGAAACACTGCAAGACAATCCATTGCAGCTAAATGTAAGAACCAGGAATTAAATGTAGATGATTTGGTGACGGTGGAGGAAATCAAGGATGCTGTACGGAGAGCAAAAACAGTGCACCTGGTCCAGATGGCATACGATATGGTGACATTGGCGAGTTGTCTGATGGGGAGTGGGAAGAACTGGCTGGCATCTACAACAAAGCATTACGACTGCAATAATCAACGAAGAATGGTTGCCGAAGCCTGGCAAAGACCACACAAAATTGGTAATCACCATGCAGAATACAATAGGCAAGTTGCTGGAGAAAATAATTGCCAGGAAAATATCCTGCCAACTAGAGAGGTTACGTCTCCTTCCACCCACCCTTGGAGGGTACCGTCCATATAAAGAGACATGGCGTAACGCGGCGGTGTTCGCCTACGATGTCTATGAGGGTTTTCACTCGGGCATTGAGACAGTGTGCTGCAATTGACCTTTAAGATGCCTATAATAGAGTGCCGTTGCATTTTTAATGGTGCAGCTGACTGAACTCAATATCAGCCCATTCCTCCTCAATTGGATCTTTGCGGCCCTCTTCCAGCGAAAGATAATGTTTAAATGTGGCAGTTGGGCGTCATCACCCACAACAATCCACCCTGGCTTACCACAGGGGTCACCATTATCTCCGGTGTTGTTCAATGCCTATACTGTGAGCATCACAAAAGAGCAGATCACGGGTAGAGGAAGGACAATGTCATATGCAGATGATGTGTTGGTGTATCGTCAGGGCAAGGATAGAGAACAGCTTGTGGAGTAACTTCAGTCAGAACTCGACCGCATAGGTAGATGGTGCGTTGAAGCAGGAGCATTGGTCAACCCCACAAAAGCAGCGGTGACATGGTTCTCTTTAAACAACCCCATCGTCAACACTCCAACACCATCTGTGGTTTTGTGTTCAGAGGTGGTGGAGCGGTCTCAGTCTATGAAATACCTGGGGCTGCGTTTTGATCGTAGTCTAGCTTTTACGGAACACATAGCTCATGTGATAATGAAGGCGAGGAAAGGTTTGCTGGCGATGAGGGTAATGGCTGCGGCGGATTGTGAACAGCGCCATCTTTGTCTTTATACCAGGGTCTGGTCCTTTCTGTGCTTGAGTATGCGCTGGCGATCCTGACTCTCAGTCATAGTCAGATAGAACGACTGGAAAGAATACAGAACGAGGCGATGCGCATTATACTTGGTTGCACTAAAGACACGTCGTGCAGGGCGATGCGCTATCTCCTTGACTATCCTACTATGGAGTATAGAATACTGATGAGCCGTGCACGAGCATACCTTCGAGTCAATGCTGACACACAACATCCTCTGCACTTGGAAATAAAGAGACAAAAGGAAATAGGTTAAAAAGAGGAAAATCTTGGATGGGTCTGGCCGAGGACTATATTGAACAGGTGTGTACACTTGAAGATATTGATCCCGGTGAAGAATGGATACCAGTGCCAACAGGAATCGCTACATCCTTTTCTGTATGCATCGAACTTGATAAAGAATGCTGGCAACACAACCCACTTGTCGTGGAGGCAGAGGTTCAGGCATTAATTTCTGAGAACGCATCTGAGCATGATGTAATCATTTATACGGATGGTTCGGTGATTCGACATGTGCGGAGCTCATGGGCTTTCACTGCTTAGGTCGGAGGTGATGTGAAGGAAGACAGTGGTGGTTTTGCCGTGACTACGAGCAGTCTCACTATGGAAACCATGGCGGTTACCAAAGCGATGATTTGGCTCGAATCACAGACTTTTATCCATGCATGTTTTCTCAGTGACTCAATGAGTATGCTCAGGAAGATTGAAACAGGATGGGCTAGGAGACATTGGATAGAATCGCTGGGGAGGTCTAGGCTGACAAAGATCAGTTTTATTTTGTGCCAGGGCATGCAGGTGTAAGGGGAATGAACGTGCGGATAGACTTGCAGGTATGGCTGCTGTCCAAAGCGGACGAGCAATGGACCAGGCTGATATTATAAATTCCTTAAGGGAGAGAGGCGTGTACATGATTCACGTAATTGCGGTGAATCCACAACACTAACCAGACTGCAAGAACTCAAAGTTAAATGTGGTGTAGCTCGACAAGAACGCTATGCTGGCAGACAAAGAAGAATTGTAAACCAACAAAGAACCGGTGTCGTTAGTCGCCACACGAGATCGGAGCACTTATGGACTAATTTGTTCGACGTGCAGTGATGGTGATCCGACGACTAAACTAAACAAATAATGTAGAGGGTTGATTCATTAGGCGCCATCAGCGCAACTTAGAATTTGCGCTCGCCAAACCTCACTCGCCCTGGTACTTCCAGGGATGTTAGTTGCAAGAACAACAGTACCGTGTCAACTTATTTCAGGGAAGGCAAGTTTCATTGGATGCAACTTTAGGATTTGCGCTTGGCCAACTTTACCCAATAGATTTATCTGCGCTTGGTCTCTTGTACAGAGTTTACCGCAATCTTCCCAAGTGTCGTCACGATACGTTACAGTGTTTTCAGAGGCTCTTGCCGAGACCATTGATTTGTTACACATCGTTCTCATTGATTCTTGCCCCACAGCTGGCAATTTGTTTGCGGCCCTTTACTCCGGGGGAGTTGGGATTGGTTCACAGACAACTCGTACACTACTGTTTCTTACGGTTCAGCAACTATTTGGGCAACTCTTTATCGGACATCGGCCAGGAGATGCGTGCATTTTGTTCATGAATTTTGGACCTGCATTGCTTTTCCGTGCCTGCACTACTACCACTACCTGTAGCTCTCCCTCAATCCCTACTCATTTAGCCAGACAGGAACTGTATCTGTTACCAGGGTAACCACATGGAGGTGGGGTAGGATCTTGATTAGTGCCAGCTCACTAATCCTGGCGCGGCGCTGTCCCTATGCGCCTTTGACCCCATCCAGTTATCTCATAGTGTAACCCAGTTATTTGAGAGTGTAGCCCAGTTATCTGAGAGTGCAACCCAGTTATTTGAGTGTGTAACCCAGTTATTTGAAAGTGTAACCCAGTTATTTGAGTGTGTAACCCAGTTATCTGAGAGTGTAACAAAGTTATTTGAGTGTGTAACCCAGTTATCTGAGAGTGTAACCCACTTCTGAGAGTGTAACCCAGTTATCTGAGTGTGTAACCCAGTTATCTGAGAGTGTAACCCAGTTATCTGAGAGTGTAACCCAGTTATCTGAGAGTGTAACCCAGTTATCTGAGTGTGTAACCCAGTTATCTGAGAGTGTAACCCAGTTATCTGAGAGTGTAACCCAGTTAGTTATCTGAGAGTGTAATCCAGTCATTTACCAATTTGTACCAACAACAGTAGACAATCTTATCTAAGAGCATGATTAAGGCTAAGAGAAATATGAATCTTCTTCTTCACCCTTCGCCCTAGGGAAGCATAGGTCCGCAACCAAGGCCTTCCAAGCCCACCTATCCAAGGTCATCCTTTCCAGATCTCTCCACTCTCTCCCAATTTTCTTGCTTTCCATCTCTAACTTCTGTCTCCTGGTGTTCCTGGGTCTTCCCCTACCTCTGTTGCCCTGGGGGTTCCATCGGAGAGCCTGTCTCGTGCTGTTGGGGGGATTTCCTCAGTGTGTGTCCTATCCATCGCCACCTTCTGCTCTTTATCTCTTGTTCCACCTGTTGTTGTCCTGTTCTATCCCAGAGTTCCCTGTTTGTTGTCCTGTCACACCATCGCAGATGGAGTATCCTGCGCAGGCATCTATTGATGGACGTCTGCAACTTTTTAGTGTTCCCCTTAGTCGTTCTCCATGTCTCCGTTCCATATAGAAGGACAGCCTTGGCATTTGAATTAAGTATCATTATCTTAGTAGAAAGATGAATAGATAACATGAATACCCAAACAACACTACGGACATGATAGCAATACCAACTGAAAAATTATGTCATAACTATGAAGCAAAACTTCAGGCAATCAAGGTGGCAACTGAGAAACTGTTAAACGCCAGACTTGATCCACAACCTATGGTATTTTTTAAAGATGAAAAATAAGTAATCCAAGCACTTCAGTTCAGATAATTGCCACGTCTATATGCCTAACTGTGTAACCAGCGCAAGGTCTTCATTCAGTGGATGTCTCACTGTGGAATACCAGGAAATGAGACAACAGACCGATTGGCCAGGAAAGGTGCTGTAGGAGAGCAACATGATGTCCCAGTTACATAATAATAATGTCGCCATCGCAAGCGATGATGACAACAGTCTCAGACATGTGCTGTTGCACCTCTCTGGTGTGTGCGGAGATGACTGTAGAGCCCAATCCTTGAACACAATCCCTACCACAGGTGGGGCATACATGATCAAGGTTAGACATGTGCATGTTGTGGGTTCTGTCTTTTCGCGCAGCTCATTTTCTTTGTGCCTCAACGACACGATGATTCTCAGCTATGCGGATTTCTCTTATGTTGTTACAGCGCCACATTTGGCAATCTTGCGCAAGGGATTCCTAGCATGTGGTGTCTATATCGAAGCATTTCAGAGATACTTTAAGAGTGTCTTTGAAGCTGGTTTTTTCCACCAGCAGAACGTCTGCCCCTTCAAGTTCGCCATACATCAACTGTTTGGGGATGCGTTTATCAGGCATCTGAGCAACGTGACCGGCCTATCTTACTTGGGCCTTCTGCAACAGGGCATTGACACTTGGGATCTTTGCTCTTTTGAGAACTTCAGTATCTGGAATTTTGTCCTGCCAGCTTATTTTTAGTATTCTGCATAGACAGCTTGTGTGGAAGTGGTTTAGTTTTCTTGCGTGTCTGCTATACACTGTCTATGTCTCGCTCTACAGCAGCGCAGTTAGCACTATGGCCTGGTAAACTTTCAGCTTTGTGGCTACGCTTATCCCCTTCCGCTTCCACACAGTGACATGCAGCCTTCCAAACGCAGCACTGGCTTTGGATATCCTATTGTTGACCTCAGAGTCTATGTTTGCCAATCTGGATAGGAGGCTGCCAAGATAGGCAAAGCTGTCCGCTGACATGAGACGCTGGTATTTAATGTTGATGACTGGATCAAAGTACTGCTTTCTAGGGATGGGCTCTGTTTTCTTGGTGTTAATGGTAAGGCCAAAATTATCACGGGCCGCTGAGAACTTGTCAATGTGAGTCTGCATTTCTTTCTCAGAGTTGGTAGCGAGGCGCAGTCATCAGCAAACAACAGGTTTGAGATAGTTGATTCTTTTACTTTGGTGGAGGATTTTAACCTCCGAAGATTGAATAGATTACCGTCTGTCCTGTATCTAATCTTTATCCCATGTTCGTCACCAGTTTCATATAATCTATAGAAAAGGATGAGTAAATCAATCAGAAAGCCACAAGTACAAACACAGAACGTTTACCCCAATATGAGCAGATTAGAACAAGTTGTCATCCTGCACCTCAGAACAAGATACAATCAACTCTGCAACCACATGTAGACAAAATTCAAGATTGGCAATTCAGCCATGTATAATTGTGAACAAGCATCCCAGAGAGCAGAGTACATACTTCAAGACTGCACTGAATATGATATACTAAGGCAAACTCACTGGACTAGTGAAATAACACTGGAAAGAAAACTGCGCAGACCTCTGTGTGAGCTACAAAAGACATTAAAATTTACGAAGAGACAACACTGAATATGTCGAAAATATTTCAATTGAAAGACAGAAAAGAAGGACAACAGGACAATATGGACTCACAACAACGTTTGCAATACATTTGGAACAACAATGTGAACTTGAGCTTCTCGCTACGCTTCAATGCACAAGTGATTAAACACAAAAAAAAGGAAAATTTGAAGTACTCACTTTTATATGTAAATAGTTATACCTGATAATTACAAACTCTTACAAGTACTACAACAGTAGTTTCTGAAACATTTCCTCAAGACCAATTGAGAAAATTCATCTTCTTTTTCTTTCATTTGTTTTTATCAACCAAATGTTGTTATCAATTTCTTTGTGGTATGTATGGTTTGTGTCTAGAATGTGAACATGTTGCGCTGGGTTCATGGGGGCACCTACACATGTAAGTCAGTCATATCCAAGATAATTTTGGCCTAAGAAGATGCTTGAGTGTGCTAGAACCTGGTAGTCCTAGGCATTTATTGTTCATTTTCGCAATGAATGTCATTCACTCTTTGCTGATTATTTTTCAGCTATACATTGCAGATTGTATATGATCTGAGTTGAAGAGAATGAACATGCCCTGTTACTCTTTCTAATGCAGTGCGGTCGTTCTGGAAAGGGACAATTTTCAACTGTTTGGGATGTGTATAATTTTTATTGCAACCAGACAATATGGAGATTTACACTCTGTATTTTACCTTCAAGGAAGTATAAACATTGGACACAAGAAAGAGCACATAAAGCCAAGTAAGGCAGTCTTACAAAGCAAGAGAATAAGAGTTTTCTTCCCACACTCTGCAAAGCTTGCCCCTCTCACCCCTGTGTGTTCAGACTATGGTACAGAGTTATCTGAGAATGTACAGAGTTTTACTGCAGTCTTTCCTTGTACAGAAACAGGACAGATAAGTTACATCAGTCATTTACAGAGTCCTGCCAAGACCAAAAATGACCAATCAGGATGATTCTGGGTGGAATGATTTTATGTCTACAGAGAATATATTCGTAAGATTTCTGTAACCAGTTTCCCAGCCTCTTACATGGCTTCTGTGAAGCTTATTCATCTCTAGACATCAGCCAGAAGACTTGTGTAGATGCATCCACTCTGAGATTCTACTCATCCGTAGTGCAAACAGACCTCATACCTCATCAGACCTCAGGTGGTTGTGATTATACTACTACTTAACCACATAGCAGCACCCCTTCGATTCCTATCTGCTTTGTCAGACTACAGAGCATCAATCTGTTTCCAGGGCCACCACATAGAAGTAGAGTAGGATCTAGGTCAGTGTCAGCTCACTAATCCTGGCACTGCCTTGTCATCTTGTTTTATTGTACCTGTGGCCCAGAAAGTGACTGAATACGATGATAATGCTAATTCACCATTGACTAGCAACTTCAATTGAAAAACATTTCCTAATAAAAAGCTGATGTATATTATAACATGAACAACACATTATTATAATTATAAAACTCTAATTTCTGTAAAACAAAATTAGCCATTCAATATATTATATGAACAATGAACAACACGTACAATTATACAACTGTATCTGTGTATCTGACACAGTAGATCTGAATGTTTATTTTCAAATATGTATCTTGATATTTCTGAATTTGTTTTTCTCCAAAACACAGCTGTTTATGCTTATTAAATTGATATTTTATCTCTTTTTTTTTTTTTTGGTTCAGAAGCACTTGAGCTTTTAGCTCTTCGGCTGGGTGCTATGGACATCGTAACCTTCGGTTCGGTGCCACGAACACCGTGAATCTGGGAACCTGTGGTTTTCTGCCAGTCCGCGGAATTGAACCCGCACTCACAGAAGGCTAGTCACCCGCAGTCCAATGCGCTACGAGCACGCTGGGCAGGCGGGCATAAGCAACTCAAGAACCAATTCATTATGTTACATTCAGTTATGAGGTTTCTACCACATTTCTTTCGTTTAGTTTGTCTTTTCTTTCTGTACAGTTTTTTAAAACCCATTAGCAAAACTTACTGATTAAATCATAAACGTACTCTTTTTCTCTTGCTACTCTCTGACATAACTGTTTTATAACCATTAAATACTTATTATATGTTTCATTGTGCAATTCTTTCATCCATGATTAAACCTTGTTAAATACTTACGTTAGGCTAAGAGAAGAACAATTCATTCCAGTCACCATTATAAATAACAAGTCTAGGAAACCACTTACCAACAGCAAAGATATTAAAAACAGATGGAAAGAATATTTTACAGAACTGTTAAACTGCAAAACACAAGGTACAGAAACATTTCAAATGAAACATGGAAAATACTAACAATTGAAAATTTTAGAATCCGAAGTTGAAATGGCACTAAAACAAAGCAAAAGAAAAAAGGCAGCAGGGATAGATGGTGTAACAACAGAAATGTTACTTGCATTTAAAACAACAGCAATAACGGGGATGACCAGAATTTTTAACACAGCCTGGGAGGCACAAGAAGCTCCAGATGACTGGCAGAGAGCTATTATAGTCCCAATATGGAAGAACAAAGGAGACAAAGAGAGTGTGAAACATACAGGGGTATCGCTCTTTTGAGCCATATAGGAAAAATGTTTGCAAAAATATTGGAGCGAAAAGCAAGACATATATTAGAGCCCCAGTTAAGCAATAGCCAGTTTGGGTTTAGGTGGGGTAAGAGCTGCACAGACGCAATATTTACACTAAGACAGATCTGCGAACAAACAATTGAATACAATCGAAGTAAACAACTTATATTTATAGACCAAGAAAAGGCATTTGATAGAGTAAACAGGTGCAAACTATGGAAGATCCTTGAAGAATATGGCATCCAGGGACAACTATTAGGTAATATCATGGCCTTATATCAAGATAGCCAGAGTACAGTAAGAACAACAGAAGGAATGACCGACTGGTTCTCCATTACATCAGGTGTTAGTCAAGGTCGTGTCCTCTCACCACTACTCTTTATTGCATATATGGATAAAATAACTCAAGAGTCAAATTCAGATAATGATGAAATAAATGAACTGCTGTTTGCAGATGATCAGTGCCTGATACATCAAAATGAACAAGATCTACAACATCATATTGACACCTCGAACAAAAATTGTATAAATCATGACATGAAAATCAACAACACTAAAACAGAAATAATGAATATTGGAAGAAAACATAATAAACTAGACATCCATGTCAATGACACTAAAATAAACCAAGTGAAAGAATTCAAATACTTAGGAAGCATATTCACAGAAGACGAAAAACTGGATAGAGAGATAGAGGCTAGAGTATAAAAGCAAATGCTGTAACCTACCAGCTAGCCCCATTGTTAAGGCACCCACAAATTTCACAGGCAGCTGATGCAACAGATGATCAACAGCATTTTTATACCTACTTTGTGTTACCAGAACCAAATATGGACAATGAGCAAAGCGCAGTCACAAAAATAACTACATGTGAAATGCATTGCCTGCGAAAAGTTACCAACAACACCAGAAAAGAGTCACCAACATCAGCATAAGAAAGAAAGTTGGCACAGAACCTTGCTTAAATTACATTGAGAAACAAAGAATGAAGTGGTTTGGCCACTTAATAAGAATGCATCCAAACTCCACAGTATACAGAGTCTTCTACAACAGAACATCGGGAAAGAAGGCAAGAGGAAGACCACGAGAAAGATGGTTAGATGGAATAGCAGAATCTTGTCAAAGAGCAAAAATAACAATCACCCAAGCCACCAGAACAGCGCAAGACAAAAACAGAAAACCACGACGCTGAGCAAAACAACCCGGTAGTAGTGTGACGACAAAAGAAGAAGAAGAAATACTTACGTTTAATTGAGCAATTCATTCATCTATGATTAAACTTTGTTAAATACTTATGTTTAGTTTGAGCAATTCTTTCATCTATGATTAAACTTCGTTAAATACTTATGTTTAGTTTGAGCAATTCTTTCATCTATGATTAAACTTTGTTAAATACTTATGTTTAGTTTGAGCAATTCTTTCATCTATGATTAAACTTCGTTAAATACTTATGTTTAGTTTGAGCAATTCTTTCATCCATGATTAAACTTTGTTAAATACTTATGTTTAATTGAGCAATTCTTTCATCTATGATTAAACTTTGTTAAATACTTATGTTTAATTGAGCAATTCTTTCATCCATGATTAAACTTTGTTAAATACTTATGTTTAATTGAGCAATTCTTTCATCCATGATTAAACTTTGTTAAATACTTGTGTTTAATTGAGCAATTCTTTCATCCATGATTAAATCTTGTTAAGTACTTATATGTTTCGAGAAACACTGCTTGCTGACCACTCTAAGAAATCTGTATGTGGTTTTAGTGCAAAAATTCCATTCTGTGATCGCTCTCAAACAACCACTCCCTGTGCCATGAATGTGATTTACAGCAAAGGCCGCACTGGACAACCATCTGTTCATGTGGGTCGTGAGTTTACATTTATCCCAGAACAACCACCTATCAGTCTTCCATTGTGACTTGTACATGGTCTGTGTCAAAGAGCAATTGCACACTATCTTCTGGGAGACATGCCTGACATGGTGGACAATGAGGAGATATATCTGTATCAGTAGAAACTACAGAACCTATCAATCAGAAGAACAGCATATCTAAGCTTGATAGTAGTGTTCCCTCTAGTTCAACCACAGTTCAGCCTCACATTGTGACCTTTACGTGGTTACTAGAGTATCAATGAACACAATCACAGGCTGCTGCCTTAGTATCTGGATGTGATTCTGAAGGTTGTTTCCAAAGCCTTCCTATTAAATGAGTGTGAATAAACACAGCAGCAGAGATTTTAATTCAGAGATTTTCCTATTCAAGATGAGCTGCTTTTATTCCATATAAAATACATAAATAAGATAAACTGCTCAACAACACATAACTATCACCACTCACCTTATCAGCAAATATCATGATACCATAATCAGTTTTCCCCCTGAGTGCCCGTCCCACACACTGGGCAGCATGTCGCATGGCATCAAATGTAAGAAAGTCATTTTCTCTGATCTGGTACTGATCACGGAGATACTCTAAGCGAGCCTTTAGGTAAACAGATATTATTAATAAAGATAGGATGATCAGCAGAAAGGTAACAGAATTAAAAGTCTAAGGTTAACGGTCCAACGGGATTTGGGGGTGAGAATTGCACTAAAGCCCTTTAACAATATTTGTCTATTTCGCATCTGTACCATGAAGCTCCATGGTCGTCCTATAGTTTATCAAAGAACTACTATATCGCAGCATATATGTGTTATGTACCTATTTCTTCTTCTTCACCTTTCTCTCCCTCTCTGGATCACCCCCAGTCCATTGTACCAGACCTCCCCATAAATTCTACTCATGTGGAAATCTGATTCATGCAGCCTTAGCATTGGTGTGTTTTACGTCACATCTTCAGCACCATTTGGAACTCTGGAGCTTATCCTTTGGTGATGTGTTCGGTTTCAACCAGCGTTTACTTGGTTCGCTTTCCATTCTGTAGCCATCTGGTGATTTTTACGGTGTGGGGTAGCTAGCCCCACTCCAACCTCCTTAGTCGCCTCTTACAAAATGCATGGCAGGTAACAGTGGTTCTATTCTTTACACCACAATTTGGTCCCCGGTAACCACTCGGGCGCTTCACCTTTCAACTTCCAATGGAGCACAGGTCTTCAACAAACTTCTTCCCGGTTCTTCCTCTCTCTTGCCATTCTTTCCCTGTTTTACCTGTCCTTTTAATATCAGCCTCCAGCTCTCTTCTCCAGGTCTGTCTAGGCCTTCCCTACTCCTCTTTTCCTGCGGGTTCCAAAACAATGCCTGTCTTGCAATTCTTTCAATCGGTCTTCTCAATGTATGTCCTATCCATCGCCAGCGTCTCTTCTGTAGCTCTTTCTCAATTGGTATCTGCTTAATTCTTTTTCTGAGTTCCTCATTCGTAATCTTATCATACCATCTCTGTCCCTCTATTCTATGTAAGCATCCATTTACAAAGGTTTGCAGTTTTCTGGTGGTTTATTTTGTTGTCTTCCATGTTTCCGAGCCATAGAACAGCACTGACTTCATATTTGATTGAAAGATTCTCAGCTTCGTATTTGTTTTGATCTCCTTTGACTTCCATATCTTACTCAATGTAACAAAGTTTCCCTTGCTTTTTTTGTTCTTATCTTGACATCTTTGTTTGTTCCTCCTTCTGTGTCTATGTTGCTACCAAGGTATATGTATGATTCTACATCCTGTAGAGCTGTTTCCTCCAGCATAATCTGGTTTACATTTACTGCATTTAATGTACCTATTTCTATTTGTTATTAAACTTTCAGTTTTTAGCAACTGTTTCACACAATATTGTTTGGACATCTTTGAGAATAAATGTCTCCGAAAATTGCTAAAAGTAAAAGTAACAACCCATATCAAATATTATAAGGAAACGAAGGTGGAAATATTTAGGTCCTGTTCTTAGATCAGACGAAAAGAGACTAAATCGAGAAGTCTGTATGTGATCACCAGTTGGGAAAAGAAATCGTAGGGCCTAAGACCATTCTTTGAAGAACAATCCTACGAGAAAGTAAACTATTGGGATGTAAAACCATACGATATCTGCAACTGCTAAATGTGAACCGCATCACATGGAGGCCTAAAACCTCTGCCCTATGTGCCACCTTTGTAACGAAAGGAACAAACTAACTAACTAACTTACACAATAAAATCTGGAAATATTATATGGTATATTATACATGATTTTACCAGAGGGGCCACATGCATAATAAAATACAGTGACAAAGCTGCGCCAGGGTCAATGAACTGGCGCTGACCACGCCCCCACCTCACTGCCATGTGGTGACCTTTAAAACAGACTGATCGCAGGGGCTCCATATTGAAGAGGATAGGATAGAATAGGTCATGAGGATCATGAGGGCTCCATATTGAAGAGGATAGGTTAGAATAGGTTATGTAGATCTTGGGGACTACATATTAAAGACAATAAAAGTGGAGATGATCACAGATTAGGGAGAATAGCTAATCCAAGCAAAATGAATGTTAAAATTGGATGTGCTGTCTAAACTGTCCAAATTTTGCAGTTTCATTATAAAATAGCAGGACAAAAAAACTTTTGCTGTCTGAATTGTATCTAAATGCATACTTATGTGTCTCTGATAGATGACACCCCTCTACACATTGTCTGACATAGGGCAAGGACAGAAAACTACAAAGAAGATAGTCTCAGTTGATGAAGCGGAGGACAATGTCTCTCAAGTCTGTCCACCTGAACCATATAGTCATTGTGACAAATGGACTGACACTTGAGTGAAGTTGGGCAAACAGATGAAAGTGATGGTCACCTTGGACAGATACTGTAGTGAATAGCCCCTAACAGCTACAGATTCCGCCGGTGTGCTGCTGGGGCCCACAAGGGAAGCAAAGAATTGTAAGAGACGACTAAGGTAGGGATCTGCCTGTGTGCTACGGGCGCAAGCGGAGGAAAGAATATGCAGCAATATCTACGTGCCAGGCATGTGGTAATAGGAAACTAAGGAGGGTTGGGCATGGGGGGCTGGCTACCTCGCCCATAGAAAAATTAAGCCAAAAATTCAAAAACATGGATAGCACAACAATACGAAATAACCTACAACCATCCAAACCAGGGGAAGGTCCACCAACATGGGGACAAATGACGTATCGCCGGTAAAGCCGAAAGGATTCGGTGATGCAGACTAGCCTTCTTTCCTGTTGGAAAACAGCCAGAATTGGTTGCTGAAACATGAGAACGTTGCTGTAGCAGGGCAAAACAGCCCAACTCGCAACAGAGATGAAGAACTACAGGATAGACATTCTGGGAATCTCTGAAACAAGATGGAAAGGGATAGACAAAATTAAAATACACACAGGCGAAATGCTGTTGTGCTCAGGACAAAAAGAAGAAAGCACACACCATAGTAAAGGAGTTGCCCACATGTTGTCCAAAGAAGCACAAAAAGCACTAATAGAATGGGAAACAATCAGGCCTACCAGGAAGTAAGAGACAAATTTGCAGTCACAGTATCAAATAAGTACCAAGTACTTGAACAGCTGGCAGACGATATGAGCAATGAGGAACATTGTCAACAGATAAAATATATATTGAAGGATACATGCTCAAAGGTTTTGGGAGATAAGGAGCGGAAAAACAAAGATTGGATAACAACAGATACCCTTAATCAGATCAAAGAAAGAAAAAAACAGGAAAGCAGATCTAAACAGACGCAAAACTAGAGGTGCTAAAGCTAAAGCCTACAAGGTATATGGGAAAGCCAACGAAGAGGTTAAACACAACATAAGAAGGGATAAAATAAAATATATAGATAAGTTGGCAGGTGAAGCAGAAGACGCTGCAGAAAAAGGAAATATGAGGGGCCTGTATAATATCACAAGGTAGCTAACAGGAAGATACAAACAATCAAGTGACCTTATAAAAAACAAGAGGCTAGGTAAGTAAGATATGGGAGAGAGAAGAAATACCAGTAGAGTGGAAAGAAGGTCACTTGGTCAAACTACCAAAGAAAGGAGACATGCATGAATGTACAAACCAGCGGAGGCTCATCATTAAGGGCCAGTGGGGCCGGGCCCCACCAAAAATAAGGTGTAAAGTATATGTATTTTTTATACATTAAAATATATCCTAACTGAAGCCATGATTTTTCCGAAAATTTTGGTCTGGCCCCACCAACAAAAATGATTACGAGGCGCCACTGGTACAAACTATAGAGGGATAATACTATTATCAGTGCCAGGCAAAATACTAAAGAGGTTTATACTTGATAGACTTAAGGAGGCCATAGATAAACAACTGAGAGAAGAACAGGCAGGGTTTCGCAAGCAAGAATAGATCCTGCACAGACCAGATAGCTACACTGTACATTATAGTAGAGCAAAGCTTAGAGTGAAACTCACCACTATACATAGGTTTTGTGGACTATGAAAAGGCGTTTGATAGTCTAGATTGAGAGTCATTGTGGAAACTATTAAAAACTATGGAGTTCCACCCAAGATTGCAAACCTAATAAAGGAAACGTATGAAGGAATGTGATGAGGAGGGAGGTTTAGAACACATTGTGACAACTGGTAAAATCGAGGGTAGACGAGACAGAGGAAGACAGAGAGAGAACGTTTTGGATAGCCTGACTTCATGGCACGGAAGACCATCAACATCTGAGTTTATAGCAAACACCAACAACAGAGATTTGTGGAGATCCATGATCGCCTACGCCAGCAAGCACAGCACCTGATGATGATGAAGGAATGAAGTGCAGAGTCATACATGAGGGCCAATTGATGGAATCCTTTGAGATAAGAATGGGGGTGAGACAGGGATGCCTGTTATCACCATTCCTGTTCTTGTTGGCCATAGATTGGATCAGGAAATCAACAACAACAGATAACAGATGGGGAATACAATGGACACATGAAACAACTAGATGACCTGGATTTTGCAGACGATCTGGCAATGCTGTCCCATAATCACGCACAGATCAAAGATAAAATGAATACCCTAAATAATAAGTCTCAGCAACTAAGTTTGAAAATACACAGGGAAAAGACCACATTCATGGGAATAAATGCAGTAAATGTAAACCAGATTTTGCTGGAGGAAACAGCTCTACAAGATGTTGAATCATACACATACCTTGGTAGCAACATAGACACAGAAGGAGGAACAAACAAAGAAGTCAAGATAAGAATACAAAAAGCAAGGGAAACTTTATTGCATTGAGTAAGATATGGAAGTCAAAAGAGATCCACAAAGCTGAAAATCTTTCAATCAAATGTGAAGTCAGTGCTGTTCTATGGCTCGAAACATGGAAGACAACAAAGGAAACCATCAGAAAACTGCAGACCTTCGTAAATGGATGTTTACGTAAAAGAGGGACAGAGATGGTATGACAAGATTACAAATGAGGAAATCAGAGAAAGGAACTAAGCAGGTACCAGTGGAGAAAGAGCTCAGGAAGAGACGCTGGCGATGGATAGGACATACATTGAGAAGACCGACGGAAGCATTGCAAGACAGGCACTGTTTTGGAACCCACAGGGAAAGAGGAGTAGGGAAAGGCCTAGACAGACCTGGAGAAGAGAGCTGGAGGCTGATATCAAAAGGATAGGTAAAACATGGAAAGAGTTGGAAGGGATGGCAAGAGAGAAGAAGAGCTGGAAGAAGTTTGTTGAAAACCTGTGCTCCGTTGGAAGTTGAAAGGTGAAGAAGATGAAGAAGAAGAAGCAACAGATTCAGGTATAAGAATCCTAACCGATAGGTACACCCGCCCATATTATTCCATTGTCTAAACAGATGGTTCAGTGATTCAGAGAATGCAATCTGGATTGGTTTATACAACGCAGGTGAATGGGAGAACAGTAGAGAAAAAAAACTATGCATTTAATTCTACCGCTTCAAGTTCAAGCATGACAATGAAGATAGTTGCTATTTCTCAGGCAATATTTAGTCTGGCAGGATAAAATGTGACACATGCTATAACCAGACTTGCTGAGTACTCTTAGAATGATTAATGCAGACAAGCTAGCCACTGAGCGAGTAAACAGCATTCAGCATTTCTGCCTCAAGAAACTGTCTTTATTGTTTACTCTTGGACATGCAGGGTTGAAGGGAAATGACAGGACAGATAAACTGACTGGAGCGGCATTGACTGAAAGTGGGGAAAGTATGCACAGGGCAGAGATCATAAATGACTTCTGCTGGACATACGTGGAAACAGAATTAGAAACGCTGAATTAATTCAAATGAGAGTTAAGCTTGAACAAGCGCATGGATGCTATTTGCAAGACAGAAAGGTAAGTTGTGCCAACCAACACCACATGGACACAGTAAGCATGAAAACACTGAGATTGCTTCTGTTTTGGAGAATGGAGTATGTATGGTTTACCCAATCTGCAAGGTCTTCTACTTCTTTGCCTTCGCTTTTACAAACCAAGTTAACCGCTCTTTGTGATTTGTGCAGAGAATCTGAATATGTTGCATCCCGGTTCATATGTCCCTATGTTATGTAGAACAGGCGCATCTGAATATATTTCGGCCTAAGGTGATATTTGTGGGTTTGCCTGATCTGACTGTAACTTGCATCTTCAAATCTTTCTCACACAGAATGTAAATCACTCTTTATTGATCCCTTTTCAGTCACTCAATGCACCTTGTGTATGATCTGTGCCAAAGAGCATGTTCATACTTTGCCACATTTTTTGATTTTATCAGATGGTTCCAGGTAGGAAACATTTTCAGCCATTTTAGAATGTGTGTCAGTTTTGTCATCACCAGGTGATTTGAAGTTTTCACTTTATGATTCCCTTTTGGGGAAGGGGAAATGTTGAGCACGGGACAGAAATGTTTATATTAGATATATTCACAGGGCCAGTCAGTTTAGCTATATTGTTACACATCACTTTTTGCTTTGCATGTAGCAGTACAGGAACACCAGCCATTACCCAAGTTTTGCTTCGACCGGGCACTTCTGGTACAACCAACTGTCATTTGCACGCTTCTTTGTTGGTTATCAATCTCTAGACATCAGCCACAGACTTATGTTGGTGCAGCCACTCTGAGATAATACTCGTTTAATAAATATCTACAACAATAAATATTCTGGAATGGAAAGGATTGTATAGGCTCTCTTACCACCACAACAGATGTTGTGATTCAGTACAAAACTAGGTAAGGCAAAAACTATAGTCTCCTGAGGCAAAGAGGCCAACGATGATGATGACGAAATATCATGGACTTTACACTGCTACCTAATCTTATGGTAGCTACCTGCTTTGTTAGACTACAGTGCAGAAATCTCTTTTCATGGCAACCTCATAAAGGTGGAATTGAGTCTCGGTCAGTGCTCGTTCACTGACCCTGATGCTACTTTGTCCCTTTATTACCCCTGCAAGGTTGTTGATTGGGTGAACTAAATTACACAAGTGAATTAACTGCAGTGACAATCCCATGCTTCCATTTAATCAAAAAAAGTAAAATAGTTGTTATTAGTCTTTGAGACAACAATAGCATATCAAGAGACAAATGAAATCTGAGAATACCTTCAAAATTCGACTTTGTGTGTAGACATATGGAACACCAAACATAACGACTGCACGTCCATAGTGATGGTCTGAAATTGAAGGGAAAACATTCTACTATTATATTGTATTATTTCTATTCCTCGTTGACATCTAGGAGCTAAAACTCTTTGCAGTAAACATGGCCCATCTTTTCTAGCCTCTACTCACTTCACAACCACCTGCCTTTCACTCAATTTTCATATTGTCTGTCCTTCTATTTGATTTCCATCAATTTTATGAATTGTTTTATTCTTGTTTCATCTGTAGGTATTCATTGACCTCCACCATCCTCTCTTCCCATGTGACTTTCTGCTGTTTCCTGGCCATTTGTGCAGATTTGTTTGGGTTTTTTATAGTGTTCTTCTGTTCCATGCTGTGACTTGCTTTGTCAGCATAAAAAAAAAGATTTGTCCATAACCTGACTTCCATTCAATGTCTTTCATCCGAACAGGTCATATGGCTCAATGTCCTTCTTCCAGAACCAGGGAACCTCGCCTGTGCTACGGAGTTTGTGCACTGCTGCTGAGATCTTCCTGTGTAAGAAAGAGATCAGAGCACACATGGTTAATCACCGAAATGTAATGATGAT
The DNA here is from genome assembly GCA_020796225.1 of Arion vulgaris. Lineage (NCBI taxonomy): Eukaryota > Metazoa > Mollusca > Gastropoda > Stylommatophora > Arionidae > Arion > Arion vulgaris. Next base: position 58,637,770 of record CM036759.1, on the reverse strand, counting down.
GGTCCTGTTAACCAATCAAACCAATCTTCCAAAATTATACCAACTAATGGTTTCTCTTTCAGTGGCAGTTTTTGTAACAAACATTTCTTTTTCTCTAGTATGGGTTGTTAGCGCTAACCCATCCCTCTAAACTTGGGGATGGTTTGATCACTTTCTGATCTTTCACTCCTAACCTGTTTGGCATGGCTGAACATACCAGGAGAGTAAGGATTCAGTTGACATAGATTTAAGAATTATAAAGGTATGTAAGCACACATCCTTCCCCACCCCTATATAAAGGTGACGTTTATGCGAGATATTGAGCATAAGATACCAAACATTTTAAAGAAATTCCAAATGGATCTAACCCACCAAAACTTCTTAAGTTTGATGAAGAGGCAAGAAACAACACACTGTTCATTAACAAAGAATTGGTAAATGTCACTGAAATCAAGGAAACAGTCCATTCCTTGATATACAATAATACAGCAGGCTTAACCTACAGGACCACAATTCAAACTATCTTACACATGTAGAATTAAAGTTAACATACAAGAACATATACAGACATAAAGAAGAGACCCGTTTAGAAATGAAGACATCAGAAAAAAGTGGGTACAACATCAGCACTGAACTTCATCAAGAAACAACAAATTAAATGGTTCAGAAATATAAGCAATTTACCAACAAACAGCATGCCTCAAAGAGTATTGTTACTCTGATACAGTGGATACAAAGCAAAAGGCCGTCTACTCATAAGGTGAACCTCAGAGATAACAGAGGCGGTGAAAAACACTATTCATGGAGCGCACATAAAAGGCTGTTCTAAAAATCTTCTTATCCTGATACTTTGAGACCAAACAGGATTAGAGAAAAGAAGAAAATAAGAAGATACAGAATTCAAACTATTTCACCCGACAATATTAAGTTACAGCTACTCACCAAAATCAATTCCTTCAGAAACTTTACCCCGAGCAACTGACAAAAGAACTGCTCCCCGCCCATTTTCACATGCCTGAAAGAAAACAGTCCTAAAATAAAAATTACAAGTAATGCATTCATCTATTATCAAAGGTTATGGACCAGGCAATTGTCAATGCTTGTAGTTTTGACACTAATTTTCTATTCTACCCATCTGTCACTGTCATATCAGTACTTCATTTGATCATTGTTTTCCAAATTATCTTGGTACATCATTCCAGATATTCTATCAACTTCTGCTTCTATTACACTGAATTATTTTTTTATCATAAAGTTTTCTATGTCACTATTTAGTGCATATCCCATGATTTCTTAATGTATTATTTTATTATTCAAGTTATCTTTAACACTTTATTATAATACTTCTTCATTCTCATTTGCAATTTCCTAGGTACATATTGTTCTTCCTCCAAGAACCACATCTCTGTAGCAGCAAGCAATTGTTGTGTTTGCTATGTATTGTTCCCAGAGCTATAGCAGCATAGTTACTAGTGAATTTGTTTCTTATGCGTGTGGTTTGGGTTCAATTCCACAGTGGGCTTATATCATTTTTCCAACCGTAACAGCTCTCAGCTGCCAGCAGAAATCTTGGTCAACCTAACCTTTCAGACTGCACACTTCCTCTGCACTTCAGCAATTCTTGGTTGTTCTGTGATGTAGATTCATTGAGTGATGTTACTGCACCAGATGTTGTTTGCGTACATTCTTATCAATCATTTAATCAATCTTGTCATATGTTTGAATGGTGATGAGAACGAAAAGATGTTGCGTCTTGGTTCATGGGCTCCTACGCATGTAGGACAGGTGCACCAGAAAACTTCGACCTGAGGTAATGTTTGGGTTTGTCCGTTACATTTTCGGTCTTTTTTGCATCGAATGTTCAACACACTTTAGTTATCATTTTTAGCCATTCAATTGAGCTTGTGTATGATTAGTATGTTCATGCTTTGCAACTTTTCGGACTGTGAGGCGTTTGGATTAGAAACACGTTTGGATTAGGAACATTCTCGGCCGCTCAAGGACCAGTATTGTTTTGTCGCCACAATGCAATTTGAAGTGTCACCTCTGTATTTCCTTATGATGAGATTGAACACAGGTAAAACTGGAAGGGCAATTTCATTAAGCTTGAATTAAACTTTTGTTTTTACGCTTTGCCAATGTTGCCCACCCAAGTTCTCCCAGAGGGGTCAATTTCGTAGGTACATAAATGCAACTTTGAACTTTTCGCTTGGCCTAATTGTCCAACCAATTCCCAACCAACGTTTCTTCTCTGGTATATAGTTAACTAGTCTTCCCTTCCGCTGATGCTGAACAGACAGAGTGTATCGACTTTTTAGTCTTGCAGAGTGATGACAAATATAATGTGACCAATGGGTTTTACTTTGGATGATGTGAGTTAACACTTTTAGATGATTCGTTGTACTGTTTCCATTGTATTGGTTCCACACACCATTTCTCTATAATTTGTACTGCATTTTAGTCTGTTATTTGTCTCTATATGTTGGCCAGGAGACTTGTGTGTATGCAATCACTCTGGGATTCTACTAGCTTGTATTGCGAACAGATCTCATAGCATTTGTGATTGAGCCTACACTACTACCTTAACGCACTGTAGCTCTCCCTTGATCTCCGCCCCCTTTGCCAGTCTGGAGTGCCACAGTTTGTTTCCAGAGTCACCACATGGAGGTGGGGTAGGGTCTTGATAAATGCCAGCTCACTGACACTGGCACTGCATTGTCACCTCAATTTATTGCTACTGTGGCCTACTGCACCAGATGAAAATATCTAGAACAAGTGTCTCGCAGAAAGTGATGTCAATTTGTCAACTTTTCAGACACTTTCAGTTAGTAAAACATTTATTTTCTGTCCTTCAACTGTCTAATGTCCCTTGTTGAGCTGACAGTACAGAAACTGTTTTGGGATATGCTCAGGCATAGAAATAACATTGTCTGTCTATCTAACCTATGCATTTTGCAGCATCGCACAGACACATCATATGTTGGTCCTCATGAAAACTGTAACATCAGGTATGTTATTGAACCAAGCTGATCTGAGTAGCTATCAAGGACAACATGTGTGGAAATGATTCATTTTCTTGGCATGTCTACTATATACTGTCCATGTTTCATGTATACAGATGGCTGGTGACTACTGTGGCACTGTACACCTTGATTTTTGTTTCAAAACTAATTTCTCTATCATTTTGTACCTTACTACATCACATTCCAAATGATACACATACAAAAAAACACACACATTCAAGCACATACATAAGATAGTACCTTCTGATAGTTCAACAAAGCCAATGAAGTTTCTGCTGCATCTTGAGTCTCAATAAACAGAAGTTTTTGTTTCTGAATTTGATCAATAATTCCCTGGAGTATTAGGGAAAAAAATCATATGTATTATTATAGGTGAACCATATACACAAAACTATAGTATGTATAATGTTGTTGTACTATGTACAGTTCAATAGTGTAGACTGGCCCAAAACATTGGAAAGATCAGAATAAGATCCCAATCCCTAAAAAGTCAATTAAAGGATGTGCACCATTGTACTATTGCTTTAATAAGTAATGCAATAAAAATCCTATTACCACCATTCTCATTATTCTTCTGTAAAACCACAGATATCTGTGGCATCCAGAGATTTTCCTGTTTTATTACTGCCCACGACTCGCATCCGTATATCAGTATTGGTGTTAGAAGAGAAAAGAAGTTTGAGCCCTCATGTAACACATATATATTTTTTTTTTTAACTTAGATTTGTTCTTATCAATCAAGTTAATCACTCTTTGTAATCTGTGTGCATCGAGAGAGGGAATACATTACGTCCCCAGTTCTTAGGTTGCTATGCATATAGGATAGGCATATACTAAAAATGTTGGCCTAAAGGAAATGTTTGGTTTTGTCTGTCAGATGTTTGTTTTCTGCTCTGTATGTTCCCTTTAGAGAAGCAGAAGCGTTGGACTAAGACAAAACATGAGAACCCAAAGAGGTAGTTTTACCAGGTACAAGACCAATACTTTTGATTCAGCACTCGCCCAAGTGGTTACCGGTGCCCAAATTTGGGGTTTAAAGAATAGAACCACTGTTACCTGACACGCATGTCGTAAGAGGCGACTAAGGAGGTTTGGATGAAATCGATGCATGTGTCCTAAACGTGTAGAAGTCTATGCGTTTAGGGGCCTACAAACCAATGTGCAACGTATACACGTTCTGGCAAAGATCAAACATATCACAAAGAGTGATTAAAATTGGTCGTAAAGAACGAACGCAAAGAAGAAGAAGAAGATTCTGCACTCCGCCAATACTGCCCATCCCACATGTCGCCTCTGATACAGAATTTACTGCAGCTTGCCCTTGCACTGACACAGGACAGACATGTTAGTTACATCAGTCAATTACAGAGTATTGCCGATACTGGACAATTCTGGTACGACCAACTAGCTTGACTATGGGTGACATGATTTTACACTTACAGATCAGCCGAGAGACTCATATAGATGCATCCACTCTGAGATTCTGCTTGTCTGCAGTGCAAACATATCTCATACCAATGGCAGCTGCGATTACACCACTATCTAATCGCATGTTTGCTCTCCTTCAAAATAGGTTCCTTTACTTTTATTATAAGATCTGAACAGTGAGTAACATTGGCTCATAAACAATATCATGTTTCAGAAACTAAAATATCTTTGTCACATTAAAGGTCACAGTGGTTTAAAGAAAGCAATTAAGGAAGCCTTGGTACCTAAAAGATAAAGCACAGGGTGACCATGACGATTTTTGTTTGTTTCGATTGCTCTTCTCAACCATTTTGATCATTCTTATTGTGATATATAAACAGTCTTTGCCATGAACGGTTAGAACATTGCACCACTGTTACACCCCTACTAGTGTAGGACATGTGCATCTGAAACAAAATATTTTGGCCTACGGAAATATTTGAGTCTGTCTTGCTGACAGTCAAACACTTTCCTTTGCGTGTGCATTTCTCTTTAATGATCCGTTCAATGCTGTATATTTAAGCTTGGATCTACACCAAAGAGCCTTTTGTACTTTGCAACCTTTCTGAATGAGTGTGGCGTTCTTTTTTGCATTGTAAGATAAACACTCTTTGATGATCTTTTTAATGCTGTATATTTGGGCTTGGATCTAAGCCAAAGAGCAATTACTATTTTGCGACCTGTCTGACTGGGTGAGGTCGTTCAGGAACATTCCCAACCCTTTTAGGGCTAGCCATTGGAATGGTCACTTTTCGGCTGCTTTCACACAGTTCATTGCTCTTTAACGATCATTAAACGGTCAGCACTTGGCAATTTGCAATTTCTACTTGCATTTTCCTGGCCCTGGGAAGCACTGGACTGGGGCTTCATACAAATACTCCACAGGGTAGTTTCATTCACGCAAACTTTGCGCCGCATCATCACCCACCCCAGTTCTTCCTGGGATGGCAGTTTTTTCCAGGGACTAAAATGTGACTTTACATTTTGCACTTGTGCAACAGTACTGTGCCTGGTTGTTCCGAGGAAGGCAGTTTCGTTAGACACAAGGGCTCAACCTTAGGTTTTGCGCTCTGCCAACCTTACCCAATAAATGTATCTGCGCTTGGCCTTCGTTACGGAGTTAATCTTCCCTTGTATCGTTACAACACTATACATCTTTTCGAACTCTCTCTCTCTCGCGATCATTATTAGGTCGTTTTTATCATTCTAATGTGATACATAAACAGCCAAACATCAAGAATGGATGTACGTGCACAACCTTCAGTACCTATTGGAGCTCAGGTGCTTATCCTTCTGTGGTGTATTCTGTTTCAACCAGCGTTTACTGGGTTCACTCTCGGTTAGCAATTTGCTGCCCCCAGCCAAACTTGCAAGGCAGCAGGTTGCATTTTTCTTTTAGGCAGCAACCCTTAGACGGCCTGCCCTCCCGGGCTTATGAGTGCCATCTGCCCAGCGAACCGGTCGCTTTGTGGACACCTTGGTTTGCCGCCCGTCCAGTTTTGTGTACGGTTTGCTATGTTAGCCTTTGGTTGTCCCCAATCAAACTACAAGGCAGCAGTAGTTCCCTGCGAGCGGAAATGTGCACTGGCTTCGTCTCTGCAAGGCTTTCCAGTTTTATCTGCACATTCGGGTGGTCCGTACACCCTCTTGCCTGCCGCGCCTGCTGTGCCCGCCATGCCATGCTTTTCTGACCGCCTGTGGGCCCACCCATGCATCGTACACAAGCGTGCACGCTCCGCCCTGGTGCCAGCCTCACCATTTCCGTCAATTCCCGCCGTGCCCCCATTTGCCTGTGTTGTTCCCGCCTGGGGCTCAACCCGGTCCCCCACCCCTGTGATGTGGGTACGGGTTTCGACCCATGTGGGCCCACCCGTGCATCATCAGCATGCGTGCTCGCTCTGCCCTGGTGCCTTCCTCACCATTTCCGTCAATTCCCATGGTGATCACATTTGTCTGGGCTGTCCCCGCCTGAGGCTCAACCTGGGCCCCCACCCCTGAGATGGGGGTCCGTGTTTTACCCCATATGGGCCCACCCATGCATCGTTCGCATGCGTGCCCGCTCTGCTCTGGTGCCTAACTCGGCTTTGGGATGCATCTATCATCCCTCCAATTCTGGCATTTACTCCCGGGGTGGGGTGGGGGTGTGTGTGTTGCTGAGCATTTGTTCGCGGACGACTCATACACTGCTGTATCTTACATTTTGGGAACTTGTACAAATTTTTACGGACATCGGCCAGGAGATGTGTGCATTGTTCAAGAATTTTCGGACCCATATTGCTTTTCCGTGCTTGCACTACTGCCACTACCGGTAGCTCTCCTTCGATCCCTGTTACCCCCTTGGTCAGACCGGAACCAAAGTCTGTTTCCAGGATTAGTGCCGGCTCACTAATCCTGGCACACCCCCTCATGCGCCTTTGACCCCATCTTTTCGACCGATTTGTCCAGATCTGATAAATATGGTGCGACCATTGTTTCATGGGGACGTGACTATGTGCCTCCAGATGACTCGTACCGTGTTAATTCTTTCGGTTCGTTTTCATTTATTCAGTGTTTGCTATTGGCTGGAGAGATGTGCAGAAACAATCCCTCTGCTATTCTGCTCGTCTGTGTTGCTAATGCACTACAGTGCACAACAAAAATGTTTGGTCCATGCTGGCCTCGAACCAAAGAATTTCCATGGCACATGATCACTAGCGAAGCAAGTTATCGACTTAGCCATACTTGGCCATACTCTGCCACTTTTATGACTTTGGTCAGGTCGTTCAGGATTAGAAGCATTCTCAACCACTCTAGGGCAAGTGTCGTTTTTAAAGTTAATTAATTACAGTTTTTAATCTGTATTTTTCATTCAGATGAAGCAGAAGCACTAGGCTGAGACTGAACACAAGTAAGCAAGGAAGGCAATTACACTGGAGCTAGAACGCAACTTGATTTTGCACTCGGCAACTTTACTCACCCCAATTTCCTGCTTTCCGCTTCTGGTAAAAAGTTTATTGCAGTCTTTCCTTGCGTTGACACGGACAGACAAGTTTCATTAGCCTGTTACAGTCTTACTGAGAGCGGACCAAAATATTGTGCGATTAATGAGTTTCTTCTTCTTTGCGTTCGTTCTTTACGACCGATTTAATCACCCTCTGTGATATGTTTGATCTTTGCCAAGAACGTGTACACGTTGCCATTGGTTTGGTAGGCCTCTAAACATATAGACTTCTACATGTTTAGGACATGTGCATCCGATTTTATCCAAACTTCCTTAGTTGCCTCTTACAACATGTGTGGCAGTTAACAGTGGTTCTATTCTTTACACCACAAATTTGGGCCCCGGTAACCACTCGGGCGCCTAATGAGTTTGACTCTGGATGGTGTGAGTTTACGCTTACAGACCATTTGATCGTTTCTGTGTAATTTGTATTGCATTTACATCTGCTATTTGTTTCTAGACGCCGGTTAGGAGACGCATTGTAGATGCATCCACTCTGAAATTCTGCTCGTCTAAATTGTAAACAGATCACATAGTATTCGTCATTACGCCCACACTACTAGCTTACCTTCCCCCATACCGACAAACGACAGTATATCAGCCGTCATAACGTGACCAGATTGTCACATATTTATGTTTTGTTTTCTATGTAGCAGTACGGGAATATTTGTTTCATTGATAGCGTTTGCCAGAATCGGACACTTCTCGTACGACCAACTAGTTTGAATCTGAGTGACATGCCTTTACTATTATATGCGGTTTTGACACGACTGTCTGAATCAGTATATCCGTTACTTGCACGGTTTGTGTGCCGAATATCGATCTCTAGACGTAAGTCAGGAGACGTGTGTAGGTCCATTCGCTATGAGAATCTGTTCGTCTGTTGTGTGAGCATATATGAAACCATTAGTGGCTGATTATCATAACAGACTCGATGAAGATGCTTCAGAGGATTTAATCCTGAAGTCTGCGCGTGGAATGGGTGGACATCATTCGGAGATCACATCTCAAGAAAATGACTTGGCTGGAGTTCAGGGTAACGAGCGTGCTGACTTTCTTGCAAACAATGCCCCAACTCAAGCGGGCAGAAGCATGGACAGAGCCGATATGATCAATGCGGTACGCTCTCATTTATGTAACATGGGTGAGTCTCTGACACTGAAACGAGTTCTCGAGAATTAGGCATTAAGTTTGGAAATGCCAGACAGTGTTGTCTTCTTGGTAGAGAGAGAAGATATACTAATCAACTTCTCATTGGTACGGTGAGCAAATGGACTTTGGCATGGCTGCTGCAGCGGAGGACAGAGCACGAATGTGAATGCCCAATGTGCCATGACGCCGATCGCATAGTATAGGTGGTTGTGCTTACACTACTACATAATCGAATGGTATATCCCCTTCGATTCCTACTCGCTTTGCCAGACCACAGTGTAGCAATCTGCTTCCATGGTCACCACGAGGAGGTAGAGTAGGGTCTTGGCTAGTGTTAGCTCATTGACCAAAGTGCTTTCTTGTCACCGTTTTTCTTATTTTATTGCGGCTGTGTCCCCTCGAGGGTGTGACTGTGGTATGTCAAAATTACTTGTGAACATCTTTTACATATGAACGATTGAAGAATATGGATAGACACGACGACTAAAGATAGCGCGTTTTAGGTGTGAGTTTAATTGGTCGCAAATGCTAGCAGGTTCATTTCTAGTATCAAGACTATGGTTTGGATAGGCAAGGTTCGATGAGTTGCTTCATTCTAGCTTGTCTTTACTATTATTTGTTTATGTTTTCTGGTGACCTCTCAAACATGTATAAGTTTCGCAATTTTATAACTAATGTTGAATAACCTCTGAGCTTAGTTGTCGATTTTGGAATTCTCATCCGTTCCCCCGCTGGACGATCCTGAAGCACACAATGATAGATAGTTATCATTAAACTGGTCAAATATATGTGTACAAAATTGACAACAAAGCGAGAGAATATTCAGGACAATCTAGCTTCATGGCAGTGACAAATAACAAAAATAAGACAGTCAGTTCTAGGACAGAATATGGAGATCCTAGATCGACTATACCTGTCAGCATGGTACATGATATTACTGATTTGTATAACCTTACCCTTAATTTGGTTGGGGGAATACTCATGGGAACACTCTGCGCATGTCCATGGTATCGTTACATGTATATATAATATATATATATATATATATATATATTGGTTACTAAACTGACGTCATTGCACTCCGGACAGACCCATAGGTGCTCAGTCTCCCCTAACAGATATATATATAACTGGAATGAGTACACTTTAAACCCTTTAACGTGAATCTAGTAATGTGAAAGGTACACACTGCTTGATTCCAAACGTATTTACCTTGTCTTTCGTTTGGATGAAACAGTAGGGTATAGCCAGAGCCAACTATAAACGTATGGGCCTTCGGACTCAGGTAATAAGTATGGGAAATCAGACCCCAACTACACCACGTGACATCGCATTCCAGTATTGGTGTATACAGACGAATTCATTTTAAAATCAACACAAAATGCTAAATCGATGTTATATTATGCAACAAATTAAGTTTAATAATAAGGAATATCAATATAATGAATATTTTTCACCAATAAATAACCATAGACTCACAGAATTGAGTAAAATTGCAAAATAGCTTGCAGAGCTCTATCAAACATCTATATTTTCCGACCCCTTTTCTGATCTAGGTCAGGGACCCCTTGTCAGTTGTCTGGCCTAGTTATCTAGAGATGGCTGTGGTAGAGCACAGCCGGCTATAAACTCATGCGGCCAGCGGACTCGGGTAAAAAAAATTATAGGAAATAAAACCACAACCGGTCACGTGACCTCGCATTCGAGTGCTGTTGTATATAGACGAATCAACACAACATGCTAAATCAAGGTTAAATCAATGCAACAAGTTAAGTTTAACAATAACGAATATCAGTATTATTAATATTTTTCATCAATAAATAACCATAGACTCATAGAATTGAGTAAAATTGCAAAAAAGCTTGCAGTGTTCTATAAAACATTTACAAATTTAGGTCAGGGCAGCTTTCCAGAAAATGAGATCCAAAATATGCAACAAGTCACTGTCAATTGAGGTCAGAATAAGAGTTATTCAGTGATATATAGAACCAATATTGATATATGGAGGATGCGAGTCGTGGACAGTAATAAAACAGATAGAAAATATGTGGATGCCACAGATATGTGGTTTTACAGAAGAATGATGCGAATTCTATGGACTGCTAAAATGACGAATGTTGAGGTGTTGAATGGGACCAAGACACAGAGAAAGTTTATTATCAATAAAAGAAAGATGCTATCATCTTTTTTCGGACATGTAATGAGAAGGGGAGGCTTAGAACACAATTGTGACAACCGGTAAAATCGAGACAGAGCGACAATTTTGGACAGTCATGAGAAGAGCGTCAACATCTGAGATGGTACCAGCCGGCACGGCGTCTGATGATGATGATGAGAGAGAGAGAAAAAAAGGGAGGGGAGGGAAGGGGGGAAGAGACATGTTCGGTACAGTAAAAGCAATGACTGCATGCATTTTGAAAGCGACGAGCCACAAACTGGTAATCACGTGACATGTACGGTCACATTATGTACGTTTCTAATTAAAACTTAACCAATTAAATGGTGTTAACCATTAATAATTGGGCCAATGGAACCAACGGAATGAAAACAAGTGAGGCCAATCTGATTAGCCGACATAGACTGGTACGAAATCCAATACACAATTAAACCAGACATAAATACAGGTGCCGTGTTATCCAGTATTTAATCAAACATGTGAAAGCCGTTTTTGGTGGGAAACCTTTCATTGGTTTCAATTATAAGACAAGAATAGTCGCACATATGCCTTAATTAACGTAAGAAACATGTGATAACTGGTTTGTGTCAAAGTGCGCTAAACGTTCTGATATAATAATTGCTTGTCTCCACTGAACAAGTAATAGAAACAATGGAAACCATCAGGGACGAAAATGATTGCGGATTTGAACGTGTAAGCAGCTTCGATAATGCGGTCGAAGACAATATAAAGGTAAATATGACTTTAGAATTAAAACCTCAAGCATCGGCATTTAAAAAATCATATGTTTGTTTCTCAGAAAACAGCAGTGAATTTAGCGCTTCTCGTGTAAAACTTGGCATGATTACGGAATCTGTGTACAACACACAAGACAACAATAATTGTAATAACTCAACGTTAATCTTCACAGATACCAACACCATTACACGGGAAGCTATTGAGAAAACTGTCGGAACTGAAACAACTGTTGGTAATATTTACAGTAAAAATAGAGTACAAAATGATTATTCGTTAGTCAATTCGTGTGGAAATAATGTTAAAAGTGAATTAGCTTCTGAAGATAAATATGTACAATCTGAAGTAAATGAATGTGACACATCAGAAACTATCCTTCTAGATAAGACTGACAGCTTTCAGACGGCAGTTGTATTTTCAAATGATGATTCTAATGATGTTGAGAACATTAGAGGATGCAATGAACATGAGAGTATGTTTCATGAATCTGAGGTAGGTCTTTACAGTGACGGATATGACAATGTTGAAGGAACTTCTTTTTCAAAAGAAATACATCTGATCTGTGAAAATCAGGAAGACTTTTTCTCAGAACATGTGCTAGAGAAAGAATGTTGCTCTAACCATTCTTGCCATCACACAACACCTGGTCTTTATGTTGGCCAGTCAAGCAATTCATATGTTATAGATCCACAGGATGACCTCAAACATGAAACTGCTCTAATGCAGACAAATATAAATGAAGAATTTCACTGTGACCAGTATGAAAATATTGAGTTCAGCAACATTTTTTCATCCGTTGACATTTACCAGCAATCATTTTACCAAAGCTATAATACAGAAAATACACAACATTTACAAGAAAACATTCACAATTTTATCAATGACCTGGACAGCCAGTCATGTGAAAAGTCCATGACAAATAGTGGAGTGTTTGGTCTTTCTTTGTCAGACACAGGATCTTCTGAGTTTATTCAAAGTGATGATTTGCAGTACTCTCATGGGGTGTCATCATCAGAGAAATTGGCAATAAGTATGAATGCAGTGGAAGACAACTCCATACTGTTTAAGCCTAAACCAGAAATTCTGCATTCTACACCCTCAGCAAATAGTACTGTAACCAATGATTCATCATTTTCTGATCCAAACACAAAACTATTTAATCACCTTCAGGCTGGTCATCAAGAATTTAACTCTGGTGGTGGACACAATATACCATCTGCATCAACAGCTACATTAAACTCTGCAGCTTTATCTTTTCACTACAATCAATTTGAGAAATCACCTTCAGAATGTTGTGCTTATGACTCCTGTTTGATTGACTATAACAAAAATTATCAAAAGTGTTTATATGACAGTCCACAAGACTATATGGTCACATGTCCTGATTGGAACTCATGGTCTAAAGAAAGTAGTACACCATGTGACATTGACTCTCCATTCATCTGTTCTAAGCAACCAACAGATGATAGGTGTTCAGTTTCATCCACTGTTACCAGAGGCAGTGCAGAAAAACCAGAAATTGCTCAGTTCCTGCAATTGGAAGTCCATGAAGATGAAGAAACAGATGATGCAGATGAAATTGATTACTTGCCTCTCTCTTTAATACAAAAATGAACACTGGTCACAACAAATGGGACTGGAATCTGTTTCTGCTGCTGTATACTATGGTGATAACTCTTGTGCAAGCTACAGTCCCTTGGTCCTAACTCCACCTCCCTCAGCCTCCAGCACGCCTGTGCCCTCAAGTAGTCAAGACAACTGTAACTCTGATGATGTGGACTTAAATACTCATTGGCCAGTTTCCCATTATGACACTGCACAGATATACAGTTCATCAACATTAAAGGCCCATGCATGTAAACTAAAAAGTGAACAGCTTGACACAAGTTTGCTCAGTTTTGGGCTGAGTCAAGGAACTAAAAGACCTTTTCCTTCTATGGCTGATGTCATGCGCAACTCTCGTTCAAAGTCAGCATCCCACAAAAAATGTGCAGATGCCTTTGACCAGCAACCACGCCGATCTGGAAGGCCACGTAAGTCCCAGATTCAGTCTGACAAAATTTCAACCACTGCTACGAGTAACAAACAGAAAAGGAAGTCAAAATCCAAATGTGATATGATGGTGCCCAATGACCTTAACCTAATGAATAGCTATGAGGATCAAATCTATGCTGGCAGCAGCAGAACATCAGGGGCAGCTCGTCACAACGAACCATTAAATCAGCATGCCATTGAGATAATGACACAGTGGTTTGAAAACCATATTGACAACCCCTACCCAATCAAGGCTGACAAAGAAAATATGGCAACACAGGGAGGCATCACAGAAAATCAGGTAAGCAGAACCCAATACCAGATTAAATTCAACAAGATACACAAATTATACTTTTTTCTACATCACAAACAATCTTATCACCTTCTAACTAGATCATAGTATTTTTACATTAAAGGCAACCAAGTAAAACCACAATAATTTGCAATATATAAGGGGCTACTTAAAAATGTAAAAATTAACATACTTCAAAAGGTTCATAATGGTCAATTCAGTATGAATGAATAACATATATAGATGCTTCCAATCTCCAGAGAAATATTGTCTTGGACATACAGGTGTTTGCAGTAATAAGAAAGCAGAAAGACTCATCAAAAGCAACTATAGTGATAGTGTTGGCGATAAATAAGGGGGACATAGTGCAGCTGTGTAGTGGCCTACTTCTTAGAAAAAGGACACAGAAATTGATGACACATGCATACTGTGGTTGAAAACTATTGGAATCTTCATCTTTGCTTTTGCTCTCATCAATCAAGTTAACTATTCTCTGTGATCTGTGTGGCTTGCGCCAATAATGTGAATACATTGTGCCACTGTTATTAGACATGTTATTAGACATGTCAGACAGGTACACCTAATTTTGGTCTAAAGTAATGCTTAGGTTTGCCTGATCTGACAGTCCCATACATCTTCCATTATTTCTCACACTGAATGTCATTTACTCTTTATTGATCTGAGCCGAAGAGCATGTGCATGCTTTACCACTTTTTCTAACACTGTGAGGTCAATCCGAATAAGGAACATTTTTGTACGCCCACACCGGATTTGAAGTTTTTACTCTGTGTTTTCCTTTTGCATATATGGCCTTTTCGTCTTTACAGACGGTCAATTGGCAAGTGTTTCACTGTGACTTCTGAGTTTTCTCTTGTCTTTTAGCTCATCCCTAAGTCTCTCTTCAAAAAATTCTGCACCTTTGCGTAATGTTTTCCATATATCTCGATCATCGGCTAGTTTTTCCCATTTGCTTGGATCAATAGAAAAGTTATTCATTGAGACCTTGCAGACATCTTTATATCTGAGCAGTGGTCTGCCTTGGTGCCTCTTCCCCTTCGAAAGTTCACAGAACATTTGTTTTGGATATAATCACCTTTTGCATATAATCACCTAAAAATCAGACTTTGACAAAATGCACCATCACAATAAATGGGACTGAGCTAAGACAAGTGCAGCAATTTAAATACCTCAGAGTCCTGGTGACATCAGATGGCAGATGCCGATCAGAAATAAAGAGCAAAATAGGGCAAGCGAAAACATCGTTCTCGAAAATGAGATGCATTATATGCAACAAGTCCTTGTAAGTTGCGATCAGAATGCGAGTTATTCGGTGCTACATAGAACCAATACTGACATACAGATGCGAGTCATGAACACACAGATCGAAAAATCTCTGAGGACCACAGAAATGTGGTTTTACAGAAGAATGATGAGAATCCCATGGACTGCTAAAATGACTAATGTGGAGGTGTTGAATGATATCAAGACACAGAGAGAGCTTATCATCAATATAAGAAAACGGCAGTCATCATTTTCGGGCATGTGATGAGGAGGGAAGGTTTAGAACAGATTGTAAAAACTGGAAAGCCCAGTAGAGACTTGAATCCAGTGCAAACGTTCCTACCAAATGGTGGTATGGTGTCGCCCAGTATAACAATGTGAGAACAAGTGACGAAGAGAAAAGGGGTGGACCCAGTCGGTAGATGAGGGCACAAGCAGAAATGGGCGAAGGGGCAGGCACCCAAAAGAAACGTGAGGTGAACAAAATGGTGGCGAACCTCAAAGATGTGGTCTCCATCCTGAGAAATAACCGTGTTTTCCCTCGCAGAGAACCACTACTGCCTTGTAGTTCGATTGGGGACAATCAAAGTCTAGCAGAGCAAACCATACACAAAACTGGACCAACAAGTAGTCCGAAAAAGCAAACCAAGTAGTCTAAAAAAGACTGGTAACCTGGGCAGATGACGCTCAACAACCCGGGAGGAAGGTTGTCTAAGGGTAGCTACCGTAAAAGAAAATAGCAACCTCCTGCCTTGCATGTTGGCTGGGCACAGTCCAAGATTGACGGAGAGTGAACTCCATAAACGCTGGCTAAAACCGGACACATCACCGAAGGATAAACAACAGAGCTCCAAATGGCGCTAAAGATGTAACGAAGCACACCCATGCTAAGGCTGCATGAATTAGATTTCCACATGAAATTTTGTTTGTGGGGAAATCTGGTACATCAGTCTAAGCGGTGATCGTGAAAGGGAGAATAGACTGTGACAACCTGTAAAATCTAGGGTAGTCGAGACAGAGAAAACTTTGGATAGCCTGACTTCATGGCACTGTAGTGCATCAACATCTGAGTTGATAGCAAACACTAAAGACAGAGATTTGTGGAGATCCATGATCACCAGCCGGCACAGCTACTGATGATGATGATTTTTCTTTTAAGGAAGCAAAAACATTGACCACAGGACAAAATGTTTATATTAGCTGTATTGACAGGACCAGTCAGGTGGCTATATTCTTACATAGCTCTGTTTTGTTTTCAGGTAGAAGTATAGGAACATCAAGAGTTTGCTAGTACAGAGCAATTCTGGTATGGCCAACCAGCATGACACTAGGTGGCATGACTTTATAACTATAGATGTGGGTTTTTGTATGACTGAACCAGTATCTCGATCATTTGAGTGGCTTCTGTGCTGGTTATTGATATCTAGACATCAGTCAGGAGTCATGTGTTGGCAAAGCCACTCTAACTTGTATGTTGTGCTAACGAATCTCATACTATTCGCAGCTGCTCATATACTACTACCTAATCTCATAGTAGCTCCCTTTTGATCCCTACCCGCTTAGCCTGACTACTGTAGTCTGTTTCCATGCTGCCATGTGGAGTACGTTCTTGGTCAGTGCCATCTCACTGACCTTGGTGAAGTCTTGTCACATTATTTCTTTGCGCCAGTGACGCCATTTAGAATCAAAACATTTCAGAGCTAGTACTGGGCGCAGAGAGACAATAAAACATTCAGTGTTTAACCAGTTAGCCACCTGTCATCAGCAAACACAGCATATGAGATATATATGAGGGAGGTTGAATGAGGAATAACCAGCTAGCCACCTGGGTTATCAGCCTAATCATCTGAGGTACCTATGAGAGGGTGGAGTTTACAGTGCGTTTAACCAGCTAGCCACATGGATCTCATATATAGCATGCATATCATATAAGAGTATGACAGTCTAACCAGGAGTACTACAGGTCTACCCAGATTGCTATGAAATCAAAGCAAACAATGGAAAAATTGCACTAACAAATCAATGACCAGGGAAAATAGACACTTATGTTTTCATAATTGTATTCAGGACAAGAGGAAATACATGACACAAATGAAGGCTTTCAAACAGGTATTGAAACGATGATGGTAGCAATTTACTTTGTAGATACATAGAACAGCATTCTATTTGACATGACCCTTGTTGTGGAAATGAACATTTCACAAGATTTGAACTTGGTGGGGCTACTCTTTTATGAAAGGACAGTTGTGGTTCATTAATGCAGCAGCATGTCAAAATTGCCTCAGGTCTAATACTGGCACCTGTCCTATTCAATGTGTATATGGCCTTTTTGTCTTTATAGACGGTCAATGGGAAAGTGTTTTACTGTGACAACTTCTGAGGCTGCACCTGTCTCTTTTACCTTTCAGCTCATCCATAAGTCTCTCGTTACTGTTGCTTTCCAGGCTGTGTCTGAGCTGAAAGCAAGGATGGTGTCCTCTCCATTTATGCCTAACCTAGACAGCTGATATGGCAAATGTGTACACAGCAGGTATCATTCATGCTCATAATATAGGAATGTGGTGCACCTAGGAATGTCTTTTGCAGGAAAGCTGTGCATTCAACTACTTCAAGCGGCAAAGAAGTTAGCTTCTTTCTCTGGGGAAATTTCTAGTCTGACATGACAAAAAGTGATGCATTCCTCTGATAGACTCAACGATTATGCTTAGAAGGATAGATTTGGAGAAGTTTCATACAATGTGTAAGAATTCAGCAGTCCTACCTCAAGAAATGCTTTGACTTTATATGCCTGGGTATGCAGGAATAAATGAAAATGTCAGGGTCAATAAACTATCTGGAAAGGCATTCATTGCAAGTGAGAGAAATATGGATAGTGCGGATATCATAAATACCCTCTGTTTCACATATGTAGAAACGGAATGAAAGACATTGAATAACCTTATTTAAATAGTTTAAGCACAGACAAGCACTCTGGTTATGTCCATGAGGTAGAGAGAGCAGATATGCTATACAACATCACTTGGTTACAGTGAGTGCTGGATCAATGAGATGGCCACTACATTGGAGGACGGAGCATGAATAGACTTGACTTAGTGAAAGAGGATGTCGATCAGAAGAACTAAACTCAACCTAACATGGTAAAGAAAATGTTTGAGAAAGATTCTATATTTTAAAAACGTGTGCAGCATGAGTACGCTCTGATGGCCTCCTCTATGATTGATCAGATCTGATATAATGCTACAGTATAACTCAGCAGAATCATACTGTAAAGTCGAGTTTTCTGTTTGTGAAATCTTTATCAGTGCCCTATCTGTACAACAGTGTGTCCTACTAGACAGTTTACATCATCATCTTTGGTTTGAAAATATCCCGAATAAAACTAACCAGAACTGACGATAGAGGATCAATATGTGCAGCTTTCTGATGACTGGCACCCATCGTTATGGCGTAGGAACTCAGGATGTGATGACCTTCTTGCCTTGAACATTTAGACACATGCCTATAGTATAGTAGAATTTGGAGCATGGCCAGCAGGCATACTGGTGGCGGGACATGAGCACAATGAACCCTAACTACCTTGACTTCTATATCACTGAGTAGCACAGAGAGCCCCTAATACCCGAGTGCTAGGGAAATTAAAATCTGATTCCTGTCTGGAGTTGGTATAAAATTCACAGCACCCTCCCACCTGATCTCTTCAATACTATGTACAATATAAAAGCTATGTTGCATTGGTCTGAAGGGTTAGAGTCCAAGTGTTGTTGGATCATTAAAAAAAAAGGAAAATGTGTACATTTTACAACAGTTACACCTATAACTAGACCAGTTAAATATATAACAAATGCAGGTCTATCACATTTTTAATCGTTTTTCATAATTATTCAAGGTCAAATCCTGGTTTGCCAACAAACGCAACCGAACCAACAACACAAAGCCAAAGGTACAGAAACGGGCCATGGAGGAAAAGCTCAAGGAGATTTTCAGGGATCTCAAGCGCAACCACCAAAACCCCATGGCCGACAACAGCCATGTTATTCAACAGTTATCAGGAATTATACAGCGCTGTCACTCTGCAAAACTAGATTGACAGATTTTTTCTAAACACTGTTTAAGTGTATCTTTTTCTTTTGTCCTTTTGGTTCAAAGTGAATTAATGGTTGTTTTGTCCAGCATAAGACTTAGCATTAGTCACGATTTGCATCAGTTGTCATATTTTCCTATTGCTAACCAGTACATTCCAAGTTATTTTATCAACAAACTTGTACTCAACTGTTTTGTTCAGTTACATAAAAAAAACTTGTCTAGAACGCAATTTGAACATGCGTCACCCACATAGTTAAGGCATCTTTCTACCATTCCCAATCTGCTTAAATGAAGGAGTTATATGTGATCTACAGTTGAAAAACCATTACTGTTCATAAATTCACTCTGAAAGATGAGAGATTCTGCTCTGTACAAGCAGTTATAAGATAGATGGCAACATTAACTGGTTGAAACAATTTCTCTATATTCATCCTGTCCCAACTTGTTTGTAAAGTTAGTCAACTAATTTGCTGTGTGATGGTGTTAATTATATACATTTATTAAATATAATTACTTTATAAGAGTGCATGACTAATATTTAAACAATTTGTTTGATGAAAATCTATTGAAATAACAAGTTGATGATATGATAAGCTATAGGAAACCTACAATTTCTATTCTATAGGTTCATTGGCAACAAGTTCCTATTTTGTTGGTATTGACTGTGATATGATGAAGTGTTCCAACATAAATATATACCATTGAATTAACCTCAACTTCATCTGCTAAATTTATTATTTAATGGTATTGTTCAATATTTTATCTTTGCCGGATTTATTGTTTGCCAATTTGTTCCCTTCCCATATGGCCTCCAAATGTTAATAATGTGAGCTAGAATTTCTATGTTATAGCCATTATCTGAGCTATATTTACTGTGACAGGTTTTGATTTACAATATTAGTTTGTTTCATGGTCTGTGTTCTAGATTAATTCTCCTTTTTATTCGAACACCAAGGAATTATGACTTTTTCACCCTTTGTTCTGTATTAGAGCAGGGGAGAGTGCCTGGCTTATTTCAGAACCAGAAGACTTTAGGCGTGTAGGATTGTGGAAACTCCTACTCAGGTAGAGTGTTCATGATCACAGCAAAACCCATTTGATTCTAGTGCAATATGCGCCTTAGAAACACCACTCATTGACCACACTTGGCAATCTGCATGTGATTATAATTCAAAGAGCTACTTCCGCAATTGCTCCAGAGCAACCACTCTGTGACCTCGTTGTGCAATCGCATCCAAACAGTGTCAGCCTTTGGGAATGTTTGGATTTTTCTAAGCTGACAATCCTTTACATTTGTTTACATCACATATTCCGTGATTAATCTCCTAAAATATCCAGTATTCCAGAAGGGACTAATTAATTACTCCGTGCACAATGTGTCTTGCCACCATTTACATTATATCTGAAGTTTTCTAGCTAACATACACAGTAGAGTCATCGCAGAATGGAGCATACAGAACAACTATATCCAGTATGAAAAAGCCATTACTGTCACTCTCTAATAGTTTTCTTAGACTTCATTAAGGGTATCCTTCAACATCTGCTAGGTGAGACTGCGCACCTATAGGTCTGCCTGAAGTACTATGAAGTCAGTTCATCCCTCACCATATCTTGTAACTTGTCTCCTTTTCTGTCTTGGCTTGTAGAGGTCATCCATAATTACCGCCAAGTGATCTTATCAGCTGTGATCTTTCTTAGCTCTTGGTTTCCCATTCATGGTGTAACAATTGGCATAGCCTTTTTTCATTCTGTATAATTGACCATTTAATAAAGTGGTGGGAAAACGTATACATGCTTTTGACTATAAAATGCTACAGAAGAGTGCTCTGTATATCATGGACAAAGTAGAGAATAAATAATCTATCCAGAAGGAACTCAGAATTAAATAAGACTAACTGATGCTACAAATAAGAATGAGAAAATCAAAGTATTTTTTAACATGTAAAAAGGGCTGGAGTAGGCAATAATAGAGGGACACATCCTGGCAAAGAGGAGAAGATGGATTCAAGGAGACGCCGAGTGGTTACCGGGCCCAAATTTGGGGTGTAAAGAATAGAACCACTGTTACCTGCCACGCATGTCGAAAGAGGAGACTAAGGAGGTTTGGCTGAAATCGGATGCATGTGTCCTAAACGTGTAGAAGCTTTATGCGTTTAGGGCCTACCAAACCAATGTGCAACGTATACACGTTCTTGGCAAAGATCAAACATATCACAAAGAGTGATTATAATTGGTCGTAAAGAACTAACGCAAAGAAGAAGAAGATTCAAGGAGTGATAAATGATTTATGAAAGAGAAAACTTCTGAAGAACTGTTGGGTGGAAGTTCTGGTCAGGACAAGCTATTGGATGATGATGGCTGACCAACCACTGTAATTCTGACTGTACACTGGTCAGCAAAGTGTATATACTAACAATATCAGTTTAGCTGTCTTTTCCGAATGTAACAATGTATGTAACTTTCTCATGATTTAAGTTCTAAAGCTTAGAACAGTCAAAAATTGTAGGACACTGTTAGAGCATGATAGATAGTGCTCACTTACAGAAGTTTCACTTCGATTCACAACAAACATATTTTTGGTGATTTTTTTCTGTTGCATAAATCATTGTTTCAGTACTATTAGTAGCATTTACTGTCCTTGTCTATATATATATATATATATATATATATATATATATATATACACACACACACACACACTAAGAAGCAATGACATAACCTTCCTGCCATACCCAAAATATGGAAGTCTAAATTTGCGATATCATATTGGCAAGATGACTTATTTCAATTGAGGGTGTCTGGTCATCGATAACAAAGTTGATAACACTCTACGCTAGTGACCACATGCGGTGATTTTCCAGAGTTCTAGGTCAGCTTGGTCAAAATTCTTGGTGTGCATAACGGTGCATGGGTGGGATAATAAGACCCTGATACTGTTCTTGGGGATATAAATTACAAGTACCTCTGAAGTTGGAGTAAGGCTCACTTGAACGGTGAGGGACACTGGTGCTAAGGAACATAAGTTTTCACGCAAAAATCCGAAGTGTCAGATAATAGCAGTATGCCTGAATTCATAGCAGGCGAACAGGGAACAAAAATTTGGGGTAGTTATCATGCAATTTCTGTTTTCTCAAACGTAAGAAACTAAACAATAATGGATAGATCATGACTTCATACTTTTTTAATTATTTCTGTTTTGAGATTACATCACATAATATACCCACTAAATATACTTAGTATGTGAACCACAGAGTTCAACTGCATGTCATTCATTTCCTTCTGAGAAATTAATTGTTGGTCAGAACTCTATTCATGCAAAGAAAATGAGATATTATGCTTTATAGCTTTCTAGGGCATGTGAAACACTTGCAGGTTTCTGGGGCAGAAATTATGCTTTGTAGCTTGCTGGGGCGGAAATTATGCTTTGTAGTTTTCTGGGGCAGAAATTATGCTTTGTAGCTTTCTGGGGCATGTGATACACCTGCAGCTTTCTGGGGCATGTGATACACTTGTAGTTTTCTGGAGCAGAAATTATGCTATGTAGCTTTCTGGGGCAGAACATAACATGTGCATTGTATTTGTTCTGGAGGCATGCAATATGCTTTGTAGTTTTATGTGGCAGGATATATATCATTTGTAGCTTTCTGGGATATACAATTTGCAACTTTCTGTGGAAGAACATAAAATTTGTTCAGCACTGTGTATAAAGTGAGGATGATGCTAAAGCAGTTACTTCTGATGCTTTGTTTCTAGTGGGTACAGATGATATACACATTTGGTGAATATAAAGATAGTGATCAGTTTCTAGCATATGTCTTTCATGCTATTATTAAAGCTTGTTGTTTTGTAATAAATTTCATTTTCACATAAATTGTTTTTGGTTTTGTTGTCTACATTAGATTATAAGGCAACCTCTTCAACTTTTTTGTAAAGCTTTCTGTGATTTGTTTCCTTTATAAACTAGATGGAAGATTATCCTCGAGTAAAGTGTTATGAACAAAGCTGCAGTGATGTGAATCAATGTTTTACTTATGATCTCATAAGCTGTTTTGTTTTATAACACCAGTAGTATAATTTTATTAACTCGGATTAAGGTATTACTTCTAAAAGATGATAAATTAATTATAACTGATGTTTATGTTGATAATTTTGTATAGATGTGCATGTATTGAAAACTGAATTTAAAACAAGGAAAACAATTATCAGTCCACTTACTTTGCTCCCTTATTTCATTTTAATTCTTCTGCGATCAACGTTTGCTATGCGACTACCTCGGTATGTGTCATAAACAGGGCGGTGCGCTTGAGGTCTTCACCGGTTCCCCATAGTTTGTCTTGTAGTGTTGTTTCTGTTGGCCAGATCTCCAATCTCTCACTACTCAGACTAGGGCAGTCTTGCAGGATGTGCTATGAGGACTGCTTTGGTGCTCCACAGGTGCAGGCTGCCGAGTCCCTGAGACCCATTCTGTGGAGGTGTGCTCTGAGACTGCAGTGTCCCGTTCTAAGTCTGAAGACTGGTCTGTGCTTTTCTGTTTAGTGTATTTATACAGTCGTGCTCTGGGTTGTATCCTCCATTTGTTTTTCTCCAGATCATTTTCCTGGATTGTTTCAGGAGTCTTTGCTTCTGTAAAACTTTGTGTTGGGTATTTCATTTTAATGTAGAGAGTTTTTCACTGCTGAGCATATACTGCGTGAAAATGTTTTATAATTGACCATCAGTTGGAACAAATTTAGCATGTCAACTTTAAATGTTAAATTGTTGTTGGAATAATTATTCTTTCAGATGCAGTGACTAAATATCTATTGATGTTCCTTCTTAGTGTCCTCAAGTAAAACAATAACAAATTATATCCGATTAGGATCTTGTGCAAACCATCCCCATTTGATTTATGGATTCAATTTACCTCCCGTTTTGTTTCTATTGCTCACCAAACAGAAGAAAAGATTTGCAGAACATTTTAAAGACCTGAATAGACCTGACCCACCACAACTACTAAAGTTTCATGAAGAGACAAGAAGCAATTCTCTACCACTGGAATTTACGAAGAATTGATATATGCCATGGAGGTCAAGGAGGTAATCCGTTCCCTGATAAACAATAAGGCAGCAGGTGATGACAACATTTCTTCCATAATGCTCAAAGTGACAGATGATTCAGAAATTAGCCAGGTGCAAGAACTCAGAAATTAGCCAGGTGCAAGAACTTTGTAATAAAATATGGGAAGAAGCAGTCCCAGAATAATTGAAAAGGGAGATGATCGTTAAGACTTCTTTGGATAGCAAATTTGATTACAAAGAAAATACTTTAAAAAAAAGAAAAGAAATTATGCTACGAATTGTCAAAGCAACATCAGCTTATAAAAGTCAAAATAAAATATGGAACTCAAAAGTTATATAATTTTAAAACTAAATTACTAATTTTCTATTCCAATGTTGTATTAATCCTAACATATGCCAGCGAGAGTTGAAAAATGATAAAGACACAAAGTAAGTTGAATGCATTTGAAAATATATGAACATAGAATGGGACAAATTCAGAAGTGATGAAATCCGAGAAATGTCTGACCAACAACTAGTAACAACTGTTATAAGAAAGAGAAGATGGAAATATGTTGGGCATACTCTGAGATGAAATTATCATAGAAAAACAAAGCAGGCATTGAAATGGAAAGCAAAGGGTTCAAGAAATAAAGGACACCTAGGGAAACCCGAAACGAACTTTACTAAGAGAGAGTGAGTTGCCTTGCCCAGGACAGAGATGTATAGAGAACATACATGCAGGCCCTATGTAAACAGTATGAGAGGAATATATATATCAGTAGATCTGATAAATTGCTGAAATAGTGTTGTGTGTAAATTACTACAGTATCTTCTTAGGATATTTGTGACATAAATACAGAGTTAAGTTAATGTGTAACAATGTTTTGCCACTAAATTGATACAAGTAGAAGAAATCTAAACTATACAGAACCATGTCAGTTTATTATACGTTGTAGACAATACTTCAGACCATCAACAATGTGCTTTACAATTTTTACTTTTTTTTTTATATACATGTACAAATGAATAATAAAATACATATCTATATTTATAAAGGTGAAAGTCTGATGTGTGCCCTCTTATAGAAAGCTTCAGTTTACATCCCAATATTCACCATTTTATCTTCAAAAGTTAAGATTAGTCAAAGAAACCGTGTCGAACTTGGATCAATATTAGTTTTAAAAGAAATAAAATCCAATTTACTCTGTTAGGAAAAAACCGGGGAAAAAAAGTATGGAATAATGCAAGGCACTTAAAACCCCAAGCATTGGCTAAGGCAATACTTTCGGACACTGATCATCTTACTCAGATGATGTCCAGCGCCATGGCTCCAGATCACATAAAGGCTAAACATACTGCCAACATATGATCCTTTTACGACAAAGCAAAACAAAAAGGTGATACTTCCTGTGACTAGCCTGAGAGAGTGAGATCGTTCAGGTCTTTACGTAGCGACCTCATCGAATCAGCGCATGTAAGCCAATGCTAAGTCACCCGTTATGCCTTCACTAAAACTAACTGTCAAAGAAAGAGTTACATGGAGAATGGTCTCACCAGCGATCACTCTTGAAGGATCTAAGCTAGGTAC
This sequence comes from Arion vulgaris, assembly GCA_020796225.1. Classification (NCBI taxonomy): domain Eukaryota; kingdom Metazoa; phylum Mollusca; class Gastropoda; order Stylommatophora; family Arionidae; genus Arion; species Arion vulgaris. The sequence continues at coordinate 58,611,941 of CM036759.1, read as the reverse complement.
CTCAGAAGTCAGTAGAGCTATCCATATGGTTGAGGATGCCTGTAAAGGTAATATAGGCCCATAAAATCAGTCACAAGCGCAATACCAGGCGTCATGACTTTCCGCCTGAATTAACAGCCATACGAGAAGAAAAGAATGGAAACAAAACAATGAGTATTTGAATGTTTTAAAAATGTGAGTATTGTAGATAGAAATGAACCATTTTGAATTTCCTAGACATTATCTCCATTGGACATGTATCCTAAGATTCTAGACTTTCAACCAGTCACCATGAGCCTTCACTATGACACTGGCAAGACCTTGTATCTGTCCTATGGTATGTAGCTAAAATCATTATGTGATCTGAAACTTGTACCAGTAGTCAGCTTGTTATTGAAGTGTATCTATTTTTGCAGCCTATTAAGCGCAGCCATAAGACTAGAGAATCAGTGTAGAAACTACCAGGCGTACAATTGGGGTAAGACAAGGATGATTCACAGTGGCAAGCTTCTGGAAAAGTTAGTAGCATGCAGTTTGAGATATAAGTTTGATAGCAGTCTGTGCTTTGGGACCACATCGACCAAGTTATTGCCAAGGCTGTAAAGCACCTATCCGTTCTGAAAATCATGCTGCTGCTAACATGATAACGTCTTCTTGTTCTCCTGTACCAAGGCCTCGTTCTGTATATATAGAATATGCATGCGCTATCTTAACAATTAGTCCTCTGAGATAGTAGAATGGAAAGAATTCAGAATGAGGCTATGCATCATTCAGGATGCACAAAGATACCAGGCCTTCTTGGCCTCCACTATTGCTCACAGAATTGAGACTTGGAGGTTCGATCTTATCTTAAAATCCAGCTGAAACAAGACCATCCCATCCAGAAGAACTAGGTAGGAGAAGGTTGTAGACTCAGAGGCAGATCATAGCTGAGTCAGGCATAAGTTACCCTTGGAAACATATGTGAACCCTCAGGATGAACCAGGAGAGGAATGGATGCTGTGCCACCCCAATTTCAGACTGCTTTACAGTCATTACATCCATTAGAAAAACTGTGAACAAAATAATCCATCACTAATCAATGCAGAGGTTGAAGCTCTCTTGAATGACCACGTCAATGAAACAGATGCAGTAATCTACGCGATGGTTCAGTCATCCGCCAACAATGCAGTGCGCGGGCTTTTCTGTGTGCTCGGAGGAAAAATAATAGGAGGCCAGTGGGGCCTCGCGACAACCACAAGTAGTTTGACAATGGAGGTGCGATGCGGTTACAGAGCGGTGGCGTGGTTGACATCTCATGGCTTCCCTCGTGTTTTATACTCACTGACTCCATAGGTATGATTCGTAAAGTAGTAACAGGAATGATGAGATGGAACTGGGTGGAGTACTGGTACGGACAGGGATCAAAAAATACTTCATTTCTGTCCCTGGACACGCATGAGTCAGGAGTAGGGAACATGCTGACAGTTGCTGGCATAGCCACTGTATCCGAGGGTTGCAATGGACCAAAATGACATTCTTAGCGCCTGAGTCTTTTCGAACAGAAGAGTTTCAGGGTTGAGTCCCACTCGCTGACCAGATTGAGAGAGATGGTGTCAATATTGGTGCAGCCCGTAAACACTACCAAGTATGCAAAGAGACTGATTAATCAACATCGAACTATGCGTGTTGGACAGCTGAGCGCTGCTGGATTGCTAGGGCAGAGATCGACACCTATGGACATGTCCGGAGTGCTATGATGATAATCCTGTGATAACTGATAACAAGTATGCGTACTCTCACCAGACCTGTTTAACCTATACAATGAATACATGATGCGTCATGTAGAAGAAAAGGCAGGAATAACAGTTGGCGGACAAAACATGAACAATCTAAGATACGCTGATGACACAATTCTCATGGCTACAAATGAACAAGATCTACAAGATCTGATAGACATAGTGAGGAGAGTGAAAGAAGAGTTAAACATGTAGGTATTAAAAAACAGAGTTATGGTTGTCTCCGAAACAGGAACACCAATATGTAATATCAGCATAAATAACACAACACTGAAACAAGTCCATCGATTCAAGTACCTGGGAACATTCTTGACATCAGATGGCAGGTGTAAAACAGAGATTAGAAGTAGAATAGCTCCAGTGAAAGCATCTTTTATGAAAATGAAAAACACACTATGCTTGAAGTGGCTACCAATGACACTGCGAAAACAAATACTCCAGTGCTATATTGATCCAATATTTCTGTTTGGCATCGAATCATGGACAATGAATAAAGAATCAATACGAACATTGGCAGCCACAAGATGTGTTTTACAGAAGAATACTGAAAATTCCATGGACAGGAAGAAAACAAGTGAGGTTTTAAATCAGACATCAAGAACAGCCTTACGAAAATGAATTCAACACAAAGTGCCTTAAAACAAGCACACACAAGATCACTGCCTCCTCCCCCCACATATACTTCTATAAGGAAGTAAATGGTGTGGTGGAAGAGATGAAGTCAACTCTGTGCCACACTTTGTAAAACTATCTCTGCCACACTTTATAAAACTATCTCTGCCACACTTTGTAAAACTATCTCTGCCACACTTTGTAAAACTATCTCTGCCACACTTTATAAAACTATCTTACAATGTATTTTGATATTTCAAGCGTAAAAAAATATTGCAGTTTGACATGAGAATATATTTGTATACTTTCTGTCACTGGGTTATTAGCAAGGAAATGACCAGGTAGCTAATAGCTCAAAATTTGAAACACGAGAGGACATTGGTAACTATTTACATTATTTTCATTTTGGATTAGTCTTTGGTTCACTTTCAGATATTTTTGTTATGGCTCAGACAAGGTGAGTATTCACTATTAGGCTCTTGGCACTGTCAGTCAGAGTTTTATGAAAACCATGTACTATTCCATTCACTATTGTATGCTGGATAGTTTTGTTAAAGGTATTCAGTTGTCCATGGAGCTAGTGTATAGATCTGTTGTGGCAGCCTTGTATCTGTGGTATAGATGGTGTCTCAGTCTGTTGTGCTTTGTGCATAATCAGAAAATTGTGACCTGGTCCAACCTCAGAAGCTAATATTTATTTATGTTACTTCAGCTAGTTCCATTTCTAGTATTGTACATTTATTGTGTTTTTAGTCACATATTTTCATTTAGGAGTAGGTATGGATTTATTGTCTGACTATGTCTGTGATGTCTGGTGTATAGAACCTACTTTTGATTCTGTTTATTCTTATCCTTTGCTTGATAAGATATTTTGATGAAAACATAGCTGTATCTTGTTTTTGTACTTTGTTTAAAACTACCTTACTTCGTTTCTATGTGTTTCGCCTTTGGCACTTAGTTTTACTCAGATCTTCTCTTGTACTGAATTATGACACAAAATAAGCGTTTTCTCACTTTTGGTTATTTCTCCCAGTCATGTCACCCAGAGTCAATGCTTGCACCATAATTGCACGCTCTCAACAAGACTCTTTGAGACCAATGTAATGTAATCAACATATGGGAAGATTGCAGTAGGTTCCGTACCAGAGGCGAAGTGCAGGTGGATTGGTTGGGTAAGGTTGGCAGAGCGTAAAACTTAAAAGTTTCTTTCTAGTGTAACAAACTCCCTTCCTGAGGCAACTGAGGTGGGTGATGTTGGCGAGCTCATAATCAAAAGTTGCGTTCTAGCACATAATGAAACTGCCTTTCTTGTTTTTGTTCTGAGCCTCAGCCTTACGTTTTCAGTACTTCTGAAGGTAAAATACAGAGTAAAACTTCAGTACCTGGTGCTGACACGTTCTCTCTCCAGATCACCGCAGACTGTTGTACCAGATTTTCCCATAATTATATTCTATGGATATCTGATTCATGCAGCCTTAGCATGGGTGTGTTTCATCAAGTCTTTAGCGCCATTTGAGCTCTGGTGCTTATCCTTCGCGATAGTGTCTGGTTTTAGTCAGCGTTCTACAGTGCGCTCTCCGTCAGCCATGGGCTGTCCCCAGCCGACCTGCAAGGCAGCAGGTTGCTATTTTCTTTTAGGGTAGCTAACCTTCCTTCCGGGTTGTTGAGCGTCAGATGTCCAGGTTACCAGTCTTCGTTTGGACTACTTGGTTTGTCTGCCGTGCAAGTTTTGTGTCGGTTTGCTCCACTGCAACTTTGATTGTCCCCAATCGAACTACAAGGCAGTAGTATGACACGCGTTCCATACTGGATGAGAATGTTCTTAATCCGGAATGACCTCACTGCAGCCAGAAAAGTAAATCTAAAAATATAAAGGATTTTCACCTCGAACAAATCCAAACATTGGCAAGAACCACCTCTTTTTGGGCATGTTCGGACATGTTTGTGCTACATCGTGGATGACCTTCACACATGATCAAATAAGACCCAATAAACTACCTAAGTGATCAGCTTAGAGTGAGCGCAAACCTTCCGCCTGTCAGTGCAGGTTGTCGCTCAGTACTCCCTCTGGCATAATTCACACAAAGGTCACATAGTGGTCACAGTCGTTGTTTTCAGGGCAATCAAGTACTTTGACTATAATCACATGCAGATTGTCAATGTGGTCAATGAGTGATATTTTAGACTGTCTATCATGCTAGAATGAGTGGATACTGCAGTGGTCACCAATAGACTATATGAGTAGGTGTTTCCATACACTGAGGATAGCATACACACCTCATGTTGTTAGTCTCCTGGGTCTGCCCAAAAAAGCGAGTACTCCATTCCCGCTCAAGTTGCAGGAAAATGGGTGAAAATTCATAATTCCTGGGGGTCCAAATAAGCAGAAGAAAATTGTGGACAATTAAGAAATAAAATCACTGGATGACATACCATTTACAAAAGAATATTAAGAATCAATAAACAAAAAGCAATACTAATGAAAAGATGTTCTGGCTTGTTTTTACACAAAGGTAACATGACATCATATAAAGAAAGAAGCTGTCAATGTTTTTGCATATGGGAAGAAGGGTTATAGAAAAATAAACTTGATTCTTGTGCTTGATTATTTAACGAGTAACTATTATTGTATTTGTTCTAGCTGTGACTCAAAAATATGAAATCTACTTGTGGAACTGTATCAATTGTGCCTGATGGTGTGGTGTGTTTCTTTAAGCTACATTTACATGTAATTTTGACATAAAATAGCGTTTGCTACCAGAAGTAATTTTGTATGTGATAAACATTATTTTGTGGCATTGTATATTATAGATGAATATGGAATTAACAATCAGTCTGTCATCATTTCACAAAACTGCCATGAGAAAATTATATTATTTTTGGCAAAGTCAGCAACGGGGATATGCAATATACTGTGATAACTGTAGATGGGTGATAACCACATTTCAGAAAGGACAGAGACTATGGAGAACCAACATATTTCTAGCTGACCCACAGAGGATACTCAAAGTTTAACACATTCAGGTCAGAAAATAATTTTTTGTACTTGACATTGTGTACATTTCGTAACATTATTACAGGACCTGCAGAATTTCTCCATATATATCCTGGACACTCGTTCAATCTCTTCTATGGAATTGAGTCTGATATTTCTTGTCTCTATCAGTAAAGTTTGTTTCAGTGTTTCTCTTTCTTTTTTAAACCCTTTGCTTACTTCAATGTTTACTAGTAGTTGACAGACATTTCTCTGAATTTGTCCAATTTTATGTACATTATCTTTTACATCTATTTTCAAATATATTCAACTTACTCTATATATGTTTAGTTATTTAGTTAGGATTGAGACAACAATGGAATTCTAAATTCATAACTTTGTTTTAAAACTATATAGCATAGGTAAAACTATTGAGTCCATATTGTGACAATTCATAGCACAATTTCTTTGTTGGTATGTCCCATGCAGTCAAAATTGGTACTCAGATAGGTGAGTTACTCTGCTTATCATTTTCATTCAGTGTGATATCTGCCTTACTTGTTATCGTCTTCATTACATTTGTCTTATCATTAACTTTTAGCACTTTGTATAAGTTGTCTATTTTCTTTACATATCTTGGTTTTGTTTTCTAACAAGGCAGTATCTTCTGCAAAATAAAAATTTTCCAGTTGTCTGTTTTCCATCTGATTGAGGCAAATTTTGCCGCATTACAAATCAATGTTACTCTGAACAATAGTGGAGATAAAATACAACTTGTTTTGTTCTAGTTTCAAATATAAACCAGTAACTTTGGCCGTCGTCAGTTTCAGACTGTGCACTGTGGTAAATCATGAACATGCTCTCTGGCGTAGATCATACTCATGCTTCATTGAGTGGCTAAAAATAATCAATAGAGAGTGTCGGACATTCATTATGAGAAAGAGCGAAAATGTCAGATCAGGCAAACCCAAGCATTACCGTGGGCCAACATTTTCCAGATAGGCCTGTTCTACAATGTATTCATGTTCTTAGCACAAACCACACAGATTATTATGGGTGGTTAGCGTTGATTGACTCCTTGTGGACCAAACACCACTATGTGGCTTTGGGTTGGACACCTTTTTCAGGATCACACTAAAGAGCATTTTACTCTAAAAAACAAATAACTTGTAAAATATGGCTTTGCCATGGTCACTAAGAGTTAAGAGCAAACACAAAGAAATAAGAAGATCCAATGGAAGTGGAAATGCAGTATAATCCGGAGCTGGAGCCTGCTTGTGAACTGAACAATGGGAAGAAATTTTGTTGTTGCCCACAAAACATTCAGACCATGACTCTTTTGTCAGTATGTTGTAAGGAAAAGAAGATGGAAATATTTAAAATAGGCAGTTTTTATGGAAATAAGGTACATGCCTAACAGAAGAAAGCACTTCAACTATTGTGTGGGGATAAGTGGGATGACTTTCAAGCGAAGAATCGCTGTGATCTAAGCCAGTTTTGAACTGGACAAATAAGCAAATACAATATCTGCTCCCAATGGAATGCTCCATATGTACAGTGATAGTAACATCAAGTGAGCAAGAGTCACTAAAAGCACTAGCATTGGGGAAGGATAAGCAATTCAATATCAGGAAATCAATATCATTGTATCACTTTTATCAGCTCGACTTTAGGTCTTTACAAGGATCTGAGTATACTACATGGAAATGAAACAAGGTCTTGGTTAGTATATTTTCTGGCCCTGACTCCTTGTGGGAAGTTCTTCTTTGAATGTGCCATATTGACCACTTGTTCACCAAACTGTGATTTGTATGTGATCTGAGCCTAAGAGTGATTGTACATTGTTCCAGTTATGCAACTACTAGTAGGCCAGCTCTTCGATTTCTGAAAGCGCTTTTATTTACTAAGGTAGCTTCCTAGGTCCAACATCAGATGTCTCTTCGACATGCCTTGTAGGTCACAGTGGTACTATTCTTTGCTTCCCTTGTGGCCCCGGCACCACACTGGCAGTGTGAAGTTCAAGTCATCTCAGAAAAGCAGTTGAGGATCAATCAATCAAGTGCCATGCCTGCTGCAGGCGATCATGTCTCTCCACAACTCTCTTTGATTGGTGCATGTAATCAGTTCTGACGTCAATATTTTGTCGAACCATGATGTCAGGCCATCCAACATCTTCTCCTCTGTCTTCCACGATCTCTCCTTCCCTGAATTTTACCTGTAGTCACCAATAGTTCTAAACCTTCTTGCATTATATGCGAAGAACCTTGATTGTCAGTTCTTATTCTTTGATAAGGTTTCTTTGTGTGCAGGCCTGATTTAAAACCTCCACGTTTGTTTCTTTTGCTGTCCATGAATTCTCAACATTCTTCTGTAAACCACATCTCTGTGGCTTCCAATGATCGTATTGATTGTTTGTTCAGTGTCCATGATTCGCTGCCATACATGAATTGGTTCAATATAGCATTGGAGTACTCGTTTCGCAGTGTCATTGGTAGTGAGTTCACGCATAGTGTGTTCTTCATTTCATAAAAGCTGCTTTCGTTTGAGCTATTCTACTCCTAATCTCTGTTGTACATCTTCCATCTGGTGTTAGAAATGTTCCTAGATACTTGAATCGATGGACTTGTTTCAGTGTTGTGTTATTTATTTTGATATTGCATGTTTGTGTTTCTTGTTTCTTGGAGACAACCATAACCTCTGTTTTCTTTATATTCATGCTTAACCTTTTCTTTTCACTTTCTCTCACTAGTATGTCTATCAAGTCTTGCAGATCGTGTTCATTTGTAGCCATGAGAATTGTGTCATCAGCGTATCTTAGGTTGTTTATATTTTGTCCACCGACTGCTATTCCTGTCTTTTCTTCTATAGATCTCATGATGTTTTCGCTATATAAGTTGAATAGGTCTGGTGAGATCGCACCTTTCGTGACTCCTAACTGTATCGCCTGATAGTTTCCCAATCTTACTCTCAGTCTAATGGCTGCGGTTTGTTGCCAGTACAAATTCTTGATCAGTCTAAGATCTTTACCATCAATATTTATACTTTCTAACATGCTGATTATTTCTCCATGTTTTACTTTATCGAAAGCTTTGCGTAGTCTATGAAACATAGGTATAAGTCCAACTTCATTTCTATTGATTTTTCCATTATTGTTCTTATTGTATATATTAGTTGTTTGTTCCTCTCGTTCAACAAAGCCACATTGTTCTTCCTTAACTTCTGGTCTTATTTTGTTTGTACCCTTCTCATGATAATGCTGAAAAGTAGTTTTGTTACGTGACTCATGAGGCTGATTGTGCGATGTTCTTCGCATTCTATCGTTCCTGCTTTCTTTGGTAGTGCTATAAAAATGGATTATCGTAAATCTTTGGGTACATATCCAGTGTTGTAGATGTCATTGAATAATTTTGTTAAAACGCCTATGCCCAATTCGCCTGTTGCTTCTATTTCTTCTGTTGTTATGTTGTCTGGTCCTGGGTTTTTTCCCTTTTTCGTGTGTCTTATGGCATTGATAACTTCTGATGGAAGTATTTGTGGTCCTTCATGGTTGTAATTGATGTGTATTTCTTGTCTGTTATCACTGTATAAGTCCTTAATGTACTCTGTCCATCTTTCTATTTTCTTGTCTGTTTCCATCAGGATATCTCCATGCTTTGATTTTAAACATCCAGTAGTTGTCGTTCGTCTGCCAAGTAAGTTGTCTACTTCGTATATTGATTTGGGGTTTTCTTTGTGTTCTGTTCGATTCTTTTGCATTTTCATTTAGCCACTCTTCTTTTGCTGTTTACATTTTTGTCTTATCTCTTTATTGATTCGATCGTATTCTGCTTTATTATGTTTGTTTTTCCTTCTATTTTCCATTAATTCCAAAATGTCTTCGGTCATCCATTTCTTTTTGATCCGTTGACATGTTGTGTGGGTTAGTTCCTTTGACGTTTGTTGAATTGATTCTTTAAGCATCTGCCATTGTTCTTCTATTGTTTCTATTTTTCCATAGCGTTATATCTGTTTTGTATAATGCGTTTAAATGAGTCTTTCACTTTTGTGTCAGTCTTGAGTGTTGAGGAGTTCGATATGATGTTTCTTGCCCCTCTTTATCTTCTTCAGTTTTATTCTTACTTTTCCTATCAGTAGTGTATGGTCACTGTTGCAATCTGCACCTGGTCTTGTTTTTATATTTAGCAGTCCATTTCAAAATCGTTTATTTATCATAATATAGTCAATTTGATTGTGTGTGTTGTTATCTGGACTTCTCCATGTCCATAGTCTTCTCGGATGATGTTTAAACCAAGTGTTGCCAATTATCATGTTGTTTATTGTTGCCCATTCTATAAGTGTGTTCCCCTTATCGTTTTTCTCTCCTAGGCCACATCCTCCAGTTGTCTCGTCTACCTTTTCAGAGCCTACCTTAGCATTGAAGTCACCCATTACAATTGTCACTTCATGGGCCTTGCACTGTTTCATAGCTATTTGTAACTGGTTGTAGAAATCATCTAGTTCTTCTTCTGTGCTATCTGTTGTTAATGCGTATATCTGTATGATGTTGATATCTACTGGTGTACCTTGTAGTTTTAATAGCATTACTCTCTCTGATATTGTCCAGAATCCTTTCACCATTTTTGCCTCTCAGTCTAATATTATGCCTACTCCTTTGTGTGATTGTTTCCTCCTGAATATATTATTCTAAAGTTGTCTGAATACATTTCTCCTGCATCTATCCATCTCATTTCACTTATTCCTAATATGTTAAGTCCTGTTCTTGTCATTTCTTGCTTGATGTTTTCTAGTTTGCCACTTTGTGCTAGAGTTCGAACGTTCCATGTTCCGATATTTAAGAGTTGTTTTCTATCGGTGTTGTTTTCTATCGGTGTTGTTTTGTTGGTCTGGTTTCATTTCGTTGTTACCGATACGATTGTGTTGAGACATGAATTTACTAGGGATAATTACGAGCGTGAGGTTCCTCTTGCTTTCCGTCGGGCAGTGACTATACTAGCCGGGGATCGTAGCCATTGTCTCTAACTGAGATCATCTGCCTACCATCTAGGAATAGAGACCATAACTGACATTAATTGTCAGCTGCTCTCACATTCCATTCCACCTGCTTCCATGGCTTCAGTTGACCTAGTTCACAAGTTACCGGGAGAACACCGTGTTGTCGTGTCGCTCGAACTGATAAATGTGTCCATTTCTTGAGAGATCCCGTTGACTCGATGTGTGAATGTTTTCAAATGAAACATTACATGAAGCTAGATGAACTAAATATCCTTTCTTTCGAAATACACATCAAATCCACTGAAAAACCAAGAAATAAACCACAATCCAGCACGCACTATCCGACTGCACATCTTATCAACGCCATCTTGAAACTAGAAGTCCTAGTTAGGGATAAAAATGACATTATTGAAGGGAATGAAACAGTGACGAATATAATTGGTATTTTGTACACATGAAGAGACTCATTGAAAATCATACTAGAAGGAGAGATAGAGAGCAAGCAAATAAGAGGAAGACATTGATATAAGTGGGAAGATAAAATTGATAGATGGGAAAAGAACAGTTTAATGTTAGACAGAGTGTTGAAAATCTATCCATTGCTGCCAACATTTTACATTTAAATATCATTTGAATTGAATAATGCAAAGTTATTCACAAAAATTTGAAATTAAGGGATTAGGGTCTTGAAAATCAAGAATCTATTTTCGTTGTTTTCATATTAATATAAAATTTGTATAAGCATTTTGAAAAGTATGACTTAGAATAGTAGAAAAAATTAGTTAAAAAAATGTCAAAGTGTTGCCATGGAAACAATACAAAATGCTTAAAACAAAATTTCAAATCCTAAGGCTCTGAATCTAATGAATGTAAATGAATTCTGTTTTCACTCTAAGGTGCATTGTAATATCTAAAATATTACACATGATTTTAGGATATATTAAATATTAAATTTTTTATAAATTTTGGGTAAAAATTCCCTCAAAATTTGGTCCAAAAAAGCTGTTTTTGGAGGGTGTTACACAAAAATTCATAAAAATGTAATATTTAATATATCCTAAAAAAGAATGTGTAATTTTAGATATTACATTGTTATTCTAGAGTGAAAACAGAATTCATTATATTCATTAACTTCAGAGCCTTAGGGATTTGAAATTTTGTGCTATGACCATTTTGTATTGTTTCATGGCATGACTTTTTTTTACTATTTTTTCTACTATTCAAGTCATAATCTTTAAATTGTTATACAAATTCTACATTAATACCAAAGCAGCGAAAAAAGTTTCAAGACCAGTGTCTCCCTTAAGGTTGTAATTTTGTAATGTCTCTTTAGCGTTATTTCCATGAATGGGCAGGTTTCTTTCTTTTTCATTTGTCATCTTCCTCAAACAATATTTTTCTTGGAAGAGAAAATCTGGTAATGGTATATGTAATAGGTTGAAATTCTAATATGCCTGTTCTACATGCCATAAGGTCCTAAAAACCAAGTGCAGCGTTTCCTAAACCACACATATCACAGAGTATTTAGCTTGGTTGATAAAATAACCAGAAGAAGAAGAAAGTATATTTAAAAAACCCATAAATCGGTGTGTGCACCAATGAGATGATGTAAAAATAAGTGATGGAAATCTACAACAGATGCATGAACTGACAAAGTAGCAGTGTAAGTCAGATGCAAAAACATACATTTATAAAACTTCAATCTGTTTGGTTATTGGTTACTAAACTGGCGTCATTGCACTCCGGGCAGACCCATAGGTGCTCAGTCTTCCAACAGATATCGAAGAGTATGCATACTGATGGTTCCGTGGCTCGCTGATTAAACACACCTCTCACTCTGCCTTCTCAGCCATCTGCTGATTAAACACACCTCTCACTCTGCCTCTCAGGCATCCAGTTCGACTTGTACACGGGTAACTCCCAAACTGCCTAAATCGCGATCGATTCAACATCAATTTTAATGTCCTCATCCAACAGACAGTCGTAAAGAGACCGAAGAATATCCCCCTTATCCATCTTCAACTCCCTACAATCGATGCTGTTGATGCAAGCCTGTCTGCTCTCTCATTACCGCAAACACTCGCATGCCCCGGACAGTATATCAACGTAAGCCTCTGGAGGTTAGAAACTCTCGAGCGACATCCCACTCACGAAACCTGCCCTTCTGGATCTTGTAAGCATAGACTGAGAGTCAGATACAACAACGCCCCAGTTAATTAAGTCCCAGAGATCCAATGGAGGGCAACAGTAACGGCCTGAGCCTTCATCCTCATACTAGTAGTTGTCATGTATGCCCCACTTTGCTCTGCAACGACCCTACCATGTGCATTAGCCAAGAAACCCCAGCCGGACTTCTCACCACGTTGAACCGACCCATCGGTATATACAACATCATCATCCCTTGCATTATCTTCTATCAGCTGCTTAACTACAAGATCAACTTTCATGTTGCCCCAATCTCTACATTCTCTTCCAAGAGTAATGATAACGTTGAGATAGTTGATTCTCGTGCCCGTAACATCATTAGTGTTCTTGTGCAGTAGATATCTCTTATCCGCAGTAACCAGCATATATGACTTGGTTTTGGCGATTGCATAACGGGAGCGTAGTGACAGAACGCCAAGCATATATCTCATCTTCACAATTGGGGTATCTCTAGTGCAGCCCAGAACTATACCCATACCTTCATTCTGAACCCGTTCGAGTCGTTCACATTGTGATCTTGATATCGTAAGATTCCGAGTCCGTAATCTACCACGGACATAACCAGTCGATCGAACAAAAGGACAAAGTAGTCTGCTCAAGGTGTGTGGCCACCATAACTTTAAGAGCCAGAAGACCACGCTTGCAACTTTGTATCGTCTGTTCAACATGGTGTTTGAAAGATAGACTACGATCAAAGGTTATTCCAAGACAGCGCAGCCTGTCTCTGCGCTCAATGGTATGTTTATCAAAGATTACATGGGGTAGATCAGCCTTGACTGATTATTCAACAAGCTCCACAACATACACGCTTTTTCAGGATTGACCTGAGAGCGAGACTCTCTACATCAAACCGAGATGGTATGCAATGTTTTCTGAATGTCGTCAACCATCTCTCGTCTATCTGACCCAGTCCTATATATTAACTCTTTATGTCCAGTCGACACTCCCAGCGAAGAAAACAGTTCTCTCATTATGCCAAAACACGCTGCCAACGCTAATTTGAGTCCATGCCGTTTTGTTTTACTGTTCAGCTACTATACGTCTGACACTGTTTTTGTTTACAGAATTCAACGGGCAGATAACTCCCATTTCATTCATATACTATACAGCATGGTAGAATTTAGTTTCGAATTTTTAGTAAATAGTTTTATTCGCAAATATATTTTTCCTGTTGTGAAAAAGTGAACTTTTGTGTGAAAAGTTTAGTTATAAGATGTTGTTTCGTCCTCCACGTCGATAAAGTGCCAAACAAGACATGGATTTGTTCCAAAGTTCAAATAACACACACAGTGTTTTATGTTTATGATTTCACCGACAATGATGGAGAATTCAGCAATGGCTAAGTATTGATTCAAGTTTGAAAGTCGTAGTAGTTACTCTGAACACGAAATACAACAATAATTTACTAAATAAATACTGATTTACATATATAACTATTTATTATCAAATTGTTCAGAATTTAATTCTGCATATTTTGATACCAACAGTATAAATCTAGCTTACAAAGAACTTGAGTTATAGGCATATTTCCAAGATCATTCCATTTTGAAAAATTTTGCTAGAAATGAGTTCTGGCAGAGCGTGATTACCCCCCAAAATTTTCTTGGACACAAAGAGTTAAGATATCATCTGCAAATGTGAATGTCCGACCCAATCCGGTTGGCTGAATTTTAGCTACATTTGCTGTGTAAATATTTAATCTGTTTCATAAAGTTAAATAATGGACATAATAATAAGAATACAGAAGACAAGAGGAGCTTTCATTGCACTGGGAAACATATGGAAGTCTAAAGAAATCAAATCTAGAACAAAAATTTGGGTATTTAACTCTAATGTTAAAGCAGTTCTACTGTATGGGACAGAAACATGGAGAACTACTAAAACAATAACGCATAAATTGCAAACATTCATCAACTGGTGTCTGCTCAGAATAGAGGGACTGAGATGGTATGATAGGGTCACAAATGAGGAACTTATGAAGAGAACAAGACAGATTCCAGTGAACGAATATGTTAAAAAAGACGCTGGCGCTGGATAGGGCACACTTTGCGAAAACCGGAGGAGAATATAACAAGAAGGGTCCTTTCCTGGAACCCTCAGGGACAGCGAAAGAAGGAAGCCAAAAATACATGGAGATGAGATTTGGAGGCAGAGATCAACAATATAAAGAAAAGCTGGAGGAGCTGCGGAGAGTAGCTAGAGATAGGAAGACTTGGTATGAGTTGGTTGAGGACCTATGCCCCAATCCGGTTAAAAATGCAAGAGAGAGAGAGAGTTGATAGTCCTTGAGTTATTCATTAATTATTTCATTATGAGACAGATTGTATTGGTAAACACAATGACTCTTTTTCAGTGGCTGTATTGTTCTTGTGAATTAGTAAAACAGCTGCTTTTTTGGTTGCTATATTTCACTGTTGTCATATTTCAGGAAACCATTGTTGCAGCCTGGTATGAACAGGTATGTAAGTGAAATGACTTCCATTGTTAGTTTATGTGTGTAAAGTTTGTGTTGTCATGATGTAGCAATGCCAAATTATATACACTGAATGCACCAGGTGTATCAATCAATCAAGTGTCGTGCCGATCTGCGCAGGCGATCATGTCTCTCCACATCTGTCTGTCTCTGGTACAATCCATCCACTCCCTCGATGAACCACGATTTCAAGCCGCCTGGAATCGTCCCTTTGTCTCCTCTATCCCCTGTATTTTTCCTGTTGTAACCAAATGTTCTAACTGCACCAGGTGTATGGGGAACGTTTTTTGCATTTGTAAGATGAGTGAATCTCTAAGAAGATTGTTTTACACTTTTAAAGATAAATACAGTGGTGATCTTCACATTAGATACTTACTCTGTCATTCTTCTTAACCCTGGATTCTACTATAGCCTGGTCAGAAAGAATATATCATAAATCTATCAGGGGTCATAGGCGCTTGGGGACAATGCTGAGCCAGAATTAGTGAGCTGGCACTAATCAAGATCCTGCCCCACCACCTTGTGGTTACCCTGGTAACAGACATTGGTTCCGGTCTGGCTAAGAGGGCAGGGATCGTGGGAGAGCTAACTGGTGTAGGTAGAGATGCAGAGGTAGTCACGCTAGCTGGGATCAGCTCGCAACACAGACGAGTGGAATCTCAGAGTGGCTATTAATGCTCGTCTCTTCCGGTCGATGGAAAAAGCTGGACGGATAAACATCAAGGGATGAGGGGTGCATCCAGAGAAGAGTCGTCGGCCCACATGGGGCGGAACTCTTGAGTTTGAAGGTAGGGCCCTGAATTGAGTTGCACGTGGTGAAACTCCAAGCCCTGAGGGAGGGGACCGACCAAATAAACACATAGGATGAGAGGTGCATCCAGCGAAGAGACGTGGGCACACATAGGGCGAAACTCGCGCCTCCATCTCAGGGGTGGGGACCCGAGTTAAGCTCAAGGTTCGGGCAGTCTAGAGGCAAATGTGAGCACAGTGAGGACTGACGGAGATGGTGAGACAGGCACCAGAGCAGAGTGAGCACACATGCAGACGATGCATGGGTGGGCCCACATAGGGCAGACGTGCACGGCACAGATGACGCAGCAGACATGAGGCTGAGTGGACCACCCATATGTGTAGAGAACTAGGAAGCTCAGCAGAGGCTAAAGCCAGTGCGTGTTTCCGCTCACAGGAACTACTGTGCCTTGTAGTTTGATTGGGGACAATCAAAGTCTAGCAGAGCAAACCGTACACAAAACTGGACGGTTGGCAAACCAATTAGTCTATAAAAAGACCGGTTAGCTGGGCAGATGATGCTCATCAACCCGGGAGGGCAGGTTGTCTAAGGGTCGCTACCCTAAAAGAAAATAACAACCTACTGCCTTGTAGGTTGACTGGGGATAGCAAAAGGCTAACGGAGAGCGAACCCAGTAAACACTGGTTGAAATTGAACACACCACCGAAGGATAAGCACCAGAGCTCCAAATGGTACTGAAGTTTGTGAAAGTACACCCATTCTTGGTGTAAGGCTGTTTATATATTACATTAGACTGATAAAAATGGCCTAAAAGAATGATCGAGAGAAGATAACTATTAGCAGTTATGTCCTTTTGATTTCACCATTTGATTTTATTATATATATATATATATATAGTCACAATTTCTTCTTCCTAAACTTCTATGTAACAACACAGACTAAACCGAAATGCTGTAATATGTGTTTCAAGAGAGCTTCACATACATGTCTAGCCTTTGCTTTGTTATTATATAATTACTAGCAAATTTGACCTTCCTGTGGTAGTGCAAGAATTATATGTTTTTCACAAAATAGATGAGACTGCAGTAAAACTATTTGATTGGCAAAACACGTAATCACAAAGTACTGTAGTTTTACAAATTACAAATACAATGACAAAATACAGCAATGTTTCGACCAACTACGCCACGCATTTCTGTGACCCCTGTAGCCACGCATTTCAATGATACTGACCATTTAGAAGCTCATGATGTCCAGGTCACAGCCATCCGATCATGTTCCTCGGATGATCACAGTCGATTTGCTCTGGAGAATCGGTTGATTTTGTTGGATGGTACCTTGCGACTTTGATTTTGAGTTCTTTCTGGATAGATCTATTTGTTCTCTTCTCTGTCCATGATATACAGAGGACTCTCCTGTAACACTTATATTCAGAAGCACTTATATGTTTTTCCATCGCCTTGTTAAATGTCCATGCTTCACACTCATATGTTGCCACTGGGAATATGCATGCTCTTAGTATTCCAATCTTTGTTTTCCTATCAGTTCCGTTCCATACTGTTTTTAATTGTTTAATTTTTGGTAAAGCCATGTTTGTTCTTTTAATTTCCTTCATCACATTTCCATCTGTTGTTAGCATTGAACCAAGATATTCAAAAGTGTTCACATTTTCTACATTCTCTCCGTTGATAAAAATATCTTTTGTCATGTTTGTTGTATCCGTTTTCATTATTTTTGTCACATTGAGATATAGATTTCGTTTTTTGCTTTTCTCTTGCACTTCCCTTAATACGTAATTTTTCAATTCTTTTTGTGATGTTGACAGTAACACTGTTTCTTTCTTTCTCGAATCCTGTTTGCCTCACAGCGTCAGGTCAAGAAGAGATTTTAAAACGGGCCCTTGTATGCACTTCATAGATAGTCTCTTTGCCGCTCTGAGGTCCATCTTTGCGTGGCCGGTCTTTTGCTTTGTACCCATTGTATCGAGCAGCATTGCTCTTTGAGGTGCACTGTCTGTTGGTAATCTGCTTATGTGACCGAACTACTTAATTTGTTGTTTCTTGATGAAGTCTAGTACTGATGTTGTACCCACTTTTTTCTGATGTCTTCATTTCTCAACCGGTCTCTTCGTGTTACACCCAGCATTCTGCGTAGACACTTCATCTCTGTCGTGACTAGTTTTCTTCTATCATTTGTTGTCAGTGTCCCGGTTTGACACTAGTAACATAATGTGGGGAGAAAGATTGTGTTGAACATTGCTCTTTTTGTGTTCATGGTGACGTGTTTGCATTTTAAAATTGGCGCCATTTGTCCTATCATTTGATTTGCTATGTTGCATCTGTTTTAAATTCATTAGTTATTCTTCCGTTTGCTGCAAAAATGCTCCCCAGGTATGTGAAGTCTTTTACTTGTTTTAGTGGGCGATTATCGATGGAGATATTGGTAGTGCTTTCTCTCTGGCGAATGTCATTACTTCTGTTTTGTCGATGTTTATTCTCATGTTGTATTTGTTACATGCTAACTGGAGTCTGTTAATGTGTTGTTGTAGCTGTTCTTCTGTTGTTGATATGATTGCCTGATCATCTGCAAAAGAAATTCGTTTAAAAGTTCTCCGAGGTTGGTGTTAGCTATTTTACAGATGTGGTCAATATCTTATAGTCGTCATCGCATAGCGATGATGACAACAATCTCAGACGTATGCTGCTGCACCTCTCTGGTGTGTGCGGAGGTGACTGTAGAGTCCAATCTAGAACAGAATCCCTACCACAGGTTGGGCATACATGATCAAGGTTAGCTTGTGTGTTGTGTGGTCAATATACATGATGAACAGCAGTGGGGATAGTACGCAACCTTGTCTTACTCCTGACGCTTACGCTGAAACTTTTCTGATAATCCTGTGGTTGTTCTAATCGATATTGGCTGTCTGTATAAAGGCTCTTGCAAAGGTTGGTTAGGCAACACTGTATTGTCAGCATATCTTAGTTCAGGTATTTTTCTTACTCCGATTATAGAAGGATCGTATACTTCTATTACTACCTCATGATGTTTTCTGCATATATGTTAGACAGACAAGGCGACAAAATGCAGCCTTGTCTGACTCCCTACCTTATGTCAAACCAATGTGATGTATCATTGCATGTTCTTACAACCGCCATTTGATCACTGTAAAGTTCTCTTATGATCTGTATTAAATGTCTAGTGGCGACAAAACAATACATGTCCCAAAATGGTTAAAATGTTCAGTATCCGAATTCATAGCGGTGAACGTGATAAAAAGTGTTCTCTGGCAAATACTGTAGTTTATCCCCTTGTGAAATTTGTATTAAACATTGACTGACATGCTCGTACAGTGGTAGTTTCTGTAGCAGTTTGTTCAGCATGATAAAGCTGCTAGTCCCATTTACAACTTTTGTCTATACAACATGCTTGATAAAATGTAGTTTTCCGGTTCCAAGATAGAAGGTGTTGTTTTCTTTGTACTTGCTATGGTTGGTTGATCTGAGGCCTAATAATCCTCAATCGTGAAAACCCCAGTATTTCGGAAACAGGATTTATCTAAATGTATAACTGTTCTATTAATGTGAAATACCTAATGTGAAATGGCTACTTGTTCTAGTTATCAGACAACATCATAATAAATGGCCAAACACTGGAGAAAGTTAAACATTTTACATATTTGGGTAGTAAAGTATCAAACAACAGAGACACGATGAAAGAAATAAACTCGTATTGCTATAGCAGCTAGTGCCTTCACTAAGCTAACAAATATCTGGCAATCTCAAGATCTTAGTATATGTACCAAAGTTAAATTGTTTAGGTCCTGTGTGATTCCTGGACTGACCTACGGTTGTGAAAGTTGGAAATGAACAAAGAAAATTGATAGGAAACTGGACAGCTTTGAGAATAAATATCTCCGAAAATTATTAAAAGTAAAAAGGAGTGATTTTGTTTCGAACAACGCAGTGAGAGATAGAACACAGCAACAACCCGCATCAAATATTATAAGAAACGAAGGTGGAAATATTTAGGTCATGTTCTTAGATCAGACGAAAGAGACTAAATCAACAAGTCATTATGTGGTCACCAGTTGGGAAAAGAAAACGTTGAAGACCTAAGATTGCTCTTCGAAGAAAAATCCTACAAGAAAGTAAACTATTAGGATGTAAAACAATAGGAGATCTTCAACTGCTAGCAACGAACCACATCACATGGAGATCTAAAACCTCTGCCCTATGTGCCGCCTTTGGCACGAAAGGAACAAACTAACTATTGTTCCCTTCACAATAAGAGTCTTCAGGATCCATATAGCGAAGAATAGTGTCTCGGTCCAAAAAATTATGTGAATTATTAGTTGACTATCAAAACTTGAATAGGTTAGAAACATAGCATTCAAACGAATGAAAAAAAATGAAAATCGTGGCATATCCTTGACAGGTCGTAGCCATCAACCACAGTAAACGAGTCGCTGATTTTCTAGGCACCACTTAAACGTTCAGTAGTTTTCCATTGCTTTCTGAACGGTGAGGTCCATTTTTAACTTTTGTATAAATCTCATAGAAACAAATTTGCTTCCAAACTTGCCCACCTTGGGGTTTGAGCCAGGTACACTTGAGTTTGTGGTCGAGCTCACTACCGCTTGAGCTAAAGTGTTATAAAGCCGAAGGATTGACTTCATTGCACCGGTTTTTACCCCAAATGGCTCGGTCCTCTTCGAGAAATGGCACACCACCTGCCGAGAGTATTGCATAAAGCACAAACTCTGTAGCTCCAGCAACAATCCTAGGGTTCTCTGGAAAAAATGCACTCGTAAACGGAACGTGCAATCTGGATTCGAACCCATGACCTTCTACTCACAAGGCAAAGGGCGTAACCACTTAGCCACAGAAACCCCAATTTGCTTGAGGTACATACGCTCACATTCAAACCAATACATGAGCATATATATATATATGAATACAGATACATCATTTGTTAGGTGAATAAATCAATATTTTATTTGTGATATCAAACAGTAATGATGGTTTTTGCATCCTGCAAGTTCACATAAGTTATCTGAAATAAAAATCACAATAGTCAAAGTAATACAATAGTTTTAATGTTGGTGTATAATACACAATGTTTTTTGTACATATCAAACAAATTACTTTGCTTTAAAAGATAAGGTGATTTCAAAATTGTCAACATCTTTAGTATATGTATATATGAACAAAACACTTGAGATTATTCAACATTCAAGTAGTAGCATGTCCCTTGCGGAACGTCACATTCATCACAGCCGCCTGAAAAGCTCTCTGTCTCTTGCAAGTTCTCCTGCCTCCTCCAGTATCATGTTCAAGGTTGCTTTGATGCCCTCTGCGACCTTTGTCTTGGTCTTCTCCTGCATCGTTTTCCAGGAACCATGCCTCCCATTACCTTTCTCTCCAGACCACTGCGACCCCCATACCACAAATTGAGAGTGTACTGCATTGATGATATCGGCTCTGTCCATACTTCTGCCCGCTTGAGTCGGGCATTATTTGCAAGAGAGTCAGCACGCTCATTACTCTGAACTCCAGCATGTCCAGGTGTGTACAGCCAAGTAATTTTCTTGAGATGTGATCTCCGAATGATGTCCACCCATTCGCTACGCATACTTCCAGATTCTCTAAATTATGTGTCATGGGCAAGTCTCAGACACTGGAACGAGTTTGAGAATTAGGTGTTAAGTTTGGACATGCCAGACAGTGTTGTCTGTGTGGTAGAGATAGAAAATATAGTAATCAACTTCTCATGGGTATGGTGAGCAAATGGACTTTGGGATGGCTACTGCTGCAGAGGACAGAGCACGATTGGGAATGCTCAATGTGCCATGACGTCAACGGCATAACATAACATATCATTTGAAAAACTGGTTAGTCTTGTATATCAATAGTGCAGCAAATGGTGATGAATTTATTCAAACTTTTACATAATCAGATTCTTGCATGCATTATATATTCAATGTCTGTTCTGTCACTAGTGGATATGTATTTGTATGGAAGACATATGCAGCATTAAAAAATGGATAACATTAACATAATTTGAATACAGTTTTTGGTATAAAGAATGTCATGAGAACAAACAAGAGGTGGCTTTCAGAATTGCAATGCCTTTTGTTATTTGCTAGCTTTGGCTCTAGAATAACCAATAGTACTCTGCATAGCTTTGGCTCTAGAATAATCACTAGTAATCTGTTATTTGCTAGCTTTAGTTCTAGAATAGTCACTATAGTCCGTTCAACAACTCATGCCCACAGTCCAGTGCGAATTGTAGCAAAACCATTGATTCTACAGTAGTGAAACTTTGCACCAAATCTTATAATTATACAGACGCAAATGTCTGATGGAAGAAATTGCTATAGGAAACCTGGATTTTGTAATATAACGGTTTCCTTTGATGTTGGTGGCATATTTGGCGAGTCTGATACAGAATTTTAGTTTTTACAATAAATGCACCAATATGACATTTGATGTCAAGTCTCATTGAAAGGCGTATCATCCGAGCTCATACATGGGGACCAATGTTGATACTTGCAATGATGTCATGAAATAAACAAGAAATGTAGATTTAGTTGTATTATTGGATTTTAAAAAAAAAAATTTACATTACAGTTAAAGTTAGCTGCCATGTCATAATGCCATCACCCTTTCCCGTCCAGGCTTGGGATTGGCAATGGCGGAGCTACTTTGAGACGTTCTCTTCAAATCGCTACTTCTTCGGTACAATGTGCGTGTGTTAACATATGTGGTAGGGGGTATCACTACAATAAAATAGTTCTTTACTCTGGTTCTTGTATACTGTGGTACAGATGACCCATATGTGCCTGGGGTCAAAGGCGCATTGGGACAACGTAGCGCCAGGATTAGTGAGCTGACACTAATCAAGATCCTATCCCACATCAAGTTGGTGACCCTGGTAACAGACATTGGTTCTTGTCTGGCTAAGTGGGTAGGGATCGAAGGAGAGTTTTTCTGGCGTGGGCAGGGATGCAGACGTAGTCACGTTGGATGAGATCCGTCTGCAACACAGACGAGCGGAATATCAGAGTGGCTATTAATGCCCGTCTCTTCCGGCCGATAGGAAAAGCTGAACGGATAACCATAAAGGGATGAGGGTGCATCCAGAGAAGAGACCTGGGCCAGCATGGAGCAAAACTTGGGCCCGAGATGAGTTGCATGTGGGTCCACATAGGGTGAAACTCGGAGCCCTGAGGTGGGGACCGAGTTGAGCCCAGTGTCCGGACAGTCTAAAGGCTGGTACATGTGAGCAGGGTGAGAACTGATGGAAATGTTGGGGCAAGCACCCGGACAGAGCGAGCACGCATGCCGACGATGCACGGGTGGGCCCACCGGTGGGTAGACGTGCATGGCGCTGATGGTGAGGAGCATGGCAGGCATAGTGGTGAGCGGACCAACAAAGGTGCAGGAAAACTGGAAAACCCAGCAGAGGCTTGAATCCAGTGCGCGTTTCCGCTCGCAGCGAACTACTACTGCCTTGTAGTCAGATTGGGGACAATCAAAGCGGAGTAAACCGTACACAAAACTGGACGGAAGGAAAAACAAGTAGTCCACAAAAAGACAGGCAATCTGGACAGATGACGTTCAACAGCCCGAGAGGGTAGGTCGTCTAAGGATCGCTACCTTAAAGAAAATAACAGCTTGCTGCCTTGCAGGTTGGCAGGGGACAGTCAAAGGTTGACAGAGAGCGAACCCAGTAAACGCTGGTTGAAATTGGACACGTCGCCGCAGGACATGCACAAAAGCTTCAAATGGTACCGAAGATTGTGACGTAAAACAAACGTTCTTGGCAAAGGCTGTTTATATATCACAATAAGAATGATAAAAATGGTAGAAAAAGAACGATTCAGAGAGAGAGAGTGAGATGTGCCTCTTTGCGGAAATGCACGTATAGTATTAATGACACTTTTGCATTGTAACTTCAAACTCATTAGAAATGTTATATCAATGTTTGTTTTAAGAAGTCATCAATATGACCCAATAGCCTCACACTAATTTCGGCATACGCCTTTAACTAAATGTCCGTGTCGCACTTATGACGTCATTTAATTACCATGTTCAAGCCCGAGTTGATTTGGTGCGCGGAAAATGCAAGAATTGTTAAAAAAACCACGGATTTCGTTCTAAATGTTGCTAATTTTGTAATTAATGTATTTTAATAGTTCTTTAATGTCTGTAAACATTAGTTTTCTCTAACCATGCCAATGGACGCGTTAAATATATAGCACAAAGAAGGAAACTTTTAGATGGTATGACTGTTTGAATGGCACAAAATATTTTGTAGCGTCGGGAATATGTGTAGTTCACATGCAAGTTTTCAAGTTATTTAATCAAATGGTTACAAAGATACACATTTTTATCTGTGGGCATGACAAGTTGAACGAACTATAGTACTCTCCATAGCTTTAGCTCTAGAATAGTCACTATAGTGCGTTTACAAATGTTTAAAAATCTATAACTCTGCAACCATTTCAACTACGATGATGACATTTTGCATACAAACTTGAAATATGAATGACCAAACAAAAAATTGTTGTCTTGTAGATTGCATAGCTTGTTTCCATGTTTGTTTATATGGGGTATATAAAACTCTTGTCAGTGTAAAAGGACACATTTTTAAAGATTTTACAGCTTCACACCCAAACTTCTGTGGTCAACAACATATTTTCTCCTGTGCACGGTTTTTTTGCCGTTTAGAAGCTGGTGTCACACTTGAACGGATATGCTCAGAGGTAAAGTCTATACCAATACAGGCAGTGGGTGAGTTTACCAGAAACCATTTACCAGAAGCGTTGGCTGATTCTTGCTATATTACAGAATGGGATTGAAAGTGAAATTCTGCACACTTCAAAGCATTGCAATGAAGCTGTACTTATATTTTAGTCGAGAAGCTGATCATGGAAGACTTTATCAATCTATTTTAAACACCAAAAAGAGAACAGTGCATGCTTTGGGTTTGTGTAAACAGTCATTTTGTCGATGGATGCATGAATCAAGAATAAACTCTCCAAACAATAAGCAAATAACCGGTAGAAAGTCAATTGTAGATAGCTTTGACAAGGAGGTTATACAACGAGCAATTGTGAAAATGTTGGATTGCAAAGAAACAGTCTTCTTCTTCTTCTTTCTCGAATCCTGTATGCCTCACAGCGTCAGGTCAGGAAGAGATTTCTAAAACGGGCCCTAGTATGCGCTTCGTAGATAGTCTCTTTCGTCGCCTCTGTTATCTCTGAGGTCCATCTTTTGCGTGGCCGGCCTTTTGCTTTGTACCATTGTATCGGAGCAGCATTGCTCTTTGGGTGCACTGTCTGATGGTAATCTGCTTACGTGACCGAACCATTTAATTTGTTGTTTCTTGATGAAGTCTAGTACTGATGTTGTACCCACTTTTTCCTGATGTCTTCATTTCTCAACCGGTCTCTTCTTGTTACACCCAGCATTCTGCGTAGACACTTCATCTCTGTTGTGACTAGTTTTCTTCTATCGTTTGTTGTCAGCGTCCAGGTTTGGCACTGGTAACATAATGTGGGAGAAAGATTGTGTTGAACATTGCTCTTTTGTGTTCATGGTGACGTGTTTGCATCTTAAAATTGGCACCATTTGCCCTATCATTTGATTTGCTTTGTTGCATCTGTGTTGAATTTCATTAGTTATTCTTCCATTTGCTGAAAAATGCTCCCCAGGTATGTGAAATCTTTACTTGATTTAGTAGGTGATTATCGATGGAGATGTTGGTAGTCATGAGAAGCAAGTGACTGTAAGAAAGCTGCAGACTTTTTTAAGGAAGAACAATGACATTGAGTTATCTAAATGTACGTTGTGGAAAGTTATAAGGACATTAGGCTTCACCTTTAGAAAGTATACGAGTGGAAGAAATATTATTTGTGAGCAGCCGCATTTAGTAGTTATGAGAAACAAGTACCTACGTGAAGAAAGAGAAATGCGCAGAGAAAGTTATGATATTGTGTATTTGGATGAAACATGGATCAATGCACATCACGCCAATGCAAAGGAATGGCAGTCAGTAGATGGAATGATAAAGCGATATGTACCAAGTAGTAAAGGACAACGTTTAGTCATAGCCACGGTGGTAGTAGACATAATGGGTTATTGGAGAATGCTGAACTCGTTTTCGTTTCAAAGTCTACAGACAATAGGGATTATCACGCAGAGATGAATGGCCAAATATTTAGAAATTGGCTCGAGAAAACAGTTCTTTCATCTTTAGATCGACCATCTTGTCGCATAATGGACAATGCATCATATCACAATGTTATATCACAAGAATACAAAATACCTACGACATCGAGCACAAAAGACGCAATAAAGATGTGGCTCATCAGAGAAAATATTCTGTTCAATGAAACTTACTTCAAACCAGAATTGTTGTCCCTTGTAAAGCAGACACAAAAGTCAGAAATTTCAAATTGACAAGTTGATAGAGGAGCATGGTCATAGGTGTTTGAGACTTCCACGGTACCATTCACATTTAAACCCAATATAACTTGTGTGGGCTAAAATTAAAGGACAAGTGGCAGCTGAAAATACTACATTCAAATTGTCTGACGTCAAGATACTAACCCACGCTGCGCTATCAAATGTTGATAAAGCTTAATGGATAAAATGTGAGGACCATGTCTTGAAAGAAGAAGATGAATATTGGAGAAAGGATTGTTTGCATTTAATTCAACCTAGAACAGTCATCAATCTACTGGACTCGTCCGACACAGAATAAGGTTAGAAATATATTATTGTCATACTCCAGTCATTTTCTATTTTATAATTCTTCCATATGTCTATGCTAATTATATGTCTATGTTAATTATATACATGGCACCCATCACTATATGAATAGGGATCCGCCTTTGATGACATCCTTAACCTATATGAAATGTATCACTGTAAAATTAGTTCTTTTGCACAGCTTTGCTAAAGTTTTCGCAAAACATCAAAGAAATTCGCCAATATGCAAAATCTGAGCTGCATTTCGACCTGTCAACGACATATTCCTTTGGTCATCGTAAATATAAGACTATGCAAAATTTCAAATCAATACAACAGATACTTTTTTGAGAAAATTGAACTTGACTGAGGGCAAACATTTGTAAACGGATTATAGTACTCTCCATAGCTTTGGCTGTAGAATAGTCACTAGTACTCTCCATAGCTTTAGCTCTAGAATAGTCACTAGTACTCTCCATAGCTTTAGCTCTAGAATAATCACTAGTACTCTCCATAGCTTTAGCTCTAGAATAATCACTAGTAATCTCCATAGCTTTA
Source organism: Arion vulgaris (assembly GCA_020796225.1). Lineage (NCBI taxonomy): Eukaryota > Metazoa > Mollusca > Gastropoda > Stylommatophora > Arionidae > Arion > Arion vulgaris. The sequence continues at coordinate 58,584,862 of CM036759.1, read as the reverse complement.
GCTCTAGAATAATCACTAGTACTCTCCATAAATTAGCTCTAGAATAATCACTAGTACTCTCCATAGCTTTAGCTCTAGAATAATCACTAGTACTCTCCATAGCTTTAGCTCTAGAATAGTCACTAGTACTCTCCATAGCTTTAGCTCTAGAATAATCACTAGTACTCTCCATAGCTTTAGCTCTAGAATAATCACTAGTACTCTCCATAGCTTTGCTCTAGAATAGTCACTAGTACTCTCCATAGCTTTAGCTCTAGAATAATCACTAGTACTCTCCATAGCTTTAGCTCTAGAATAATCACTAGTACTCTCCATAGCTTTAGCTCTAGAATAGTCACTAGTACTCTCCATAGCTTTAGCTCTAGAATAATCACTAGTACTCTCCATAGCTTTAGCTCTAGAATAATCACTAGCAATCTCCATAGCTTTAGCTCTAGAATAGTCACTAGTACTCTCCATAGCTTTAGCTCTAGAATAATCACTAGTACTCTCCATAGCTTTAGCTCTAGAATAATCACTAGTACTCTCCATAGCTTTAGCTCTAGAATAGTCACTAGTACTCTCCATAGCTTTAGTTCTAGAATAATCACTAGTACTCTCCATAGCTTTAGCTCTAGAATAATCACTAGTACTCTCCATAAATTAGCTCTAGAATAATCACTAGTACTCTCCATAGCTTTAGCTCTAGAATAATCACTAGTACTCTCCATAGCTTTAGCTCTAGAATAGTCACTAGTACTCTCCATAGCTTTAGCTCTAGAATAATCACTAGTACTCTCCATAGCTTTGCTCTAGAATAGTCACTAGTACTCTCCATAGCTTTAGCTCTAGAATAATCACTAGTACTCTCCATAGCTTTAGCTCTAGAATAATCACTAGTACTCTCCATAAATTAGCTCTAGAATAATCACTAGTACTCTCCATAGCTTTAGCTCTAGAATAATCACTAGTACTCTCCATAGCTTTAGCTCTAGAATAGTCACTAGTACTCTCCATAGCTTTAGCTCTAGAATAGTCACTAGTACTCTCCATAGCTTTAGCTCTAGAATAATCACTAGTACTCTCCATAGCTTTAGCTCTAGAATAATCACTAGTACTCTCCATAGCTTTAGCTCTAGAATAGTCACTAGTACTCTCCATAGCTTTAGCTCTAGAATAATCAATAGTAATCTCCATAGCTTTAGCTCTAGAATAGTCACTAGTACTCTCCATAGCTTTAGCTCTAGAATAATCACTAGTACTCTCCATAGCTTTAGCTCTAGAATAATCACTAGTACTCTCCATAGCTTTAGCTCTAGAATAGTCACTAGTACTCTCCATAGCTTTAGCTCTAGAATAATCACTAGTACTCTCCATAGCTTTAGCTCTAGAATAATCACTAGTACTCTCCATAGCTTTGGTTCTAGAATAATCACTAGTACTCTGATATTTGCTAGCTTTGGCGCTAGAATAATTACTATAGTGCGTTTCAAAACGTTCGGTCAACGATTGACCTCAAATATCTCCATATTCATTTCATGGATGAACGTGATTTTTGCATGTGGTGTTGTATTTCCGATGTCCCAACGATTTTCTAAAATTCCATGTTGCAGGTAGTGTACTTTTCTTGCAACGGCGAATTCCTTTGATCTTTTCAAACCTAGTAATTATTTGGTGCTGAAAGAAAATAATTTACCGTAAATTTAAAAATCACATATTTTCGGCATAGGCGTATATACAATTCGAATTTTGGAGGGTGAGATAGCTCATATTATATAAATCATATACAGTGTTTACTCACTTATTCTGAGTCCGATGAGTCTAACATATTGATGACTATTCTTGGCTGCACGAACGACAGTCCATCTTTGTCCCAGTAGTCATTTTCCTCCTTTAAGACATGGTCTTCACATTTACACCAATAATCTCTGTCTATCTTCGACAGGGCGGCATATGTTAGTTCTTTCATATTGCTTAAAGTTTTATTTTCAGCTGCTACCAGTCCTTTAACTTTGGCCCAAATGAGTTCAATTGGGTTTAAGTGTGAATGATAAGGTGGTAGTCTCAAACATACATGACCATGCTGTTGAATCAATTTGTCTGTTTGGAATACCCTGGTCTTCTGTGATGTTTTAACAATAGATAGTAATTCAGGCTTCAAAACCCCCTCGTTAAATGGAATGTTCTCCTTTCTGAGCCAAAGTTTTATAGCATCTTTTGTACTCGAAGATGTTGGGATTTTGTCTTTTTCTGACACAGTGTTGTGGTATGATGCGTTGTCCATTATCACACAGGATGGTCTGTCTACGGACGGAAGAAGAGTATGTTCAATCCAATCTCTAAATATGTTACCATTCATCTCGGTATGATAGTCCCTGTTGTCCGTATAATTGGAAGTGAAAATAAGTTCAGCATCTTTAACCAGCCCATTTTGTCTGCTGCCTGCATGTGCCATTATCAGATGTTGTCCTTTTCCACTAAGTACATATCGTTTAATTGTTCCATCGGATAACTGCCACTCCTTTTCATTAGTGTGGTGAGCATTGATCCAGGTTTCATCCACATACACAATATCGTAACCTTGATTACGCATTTCCCGTACTTCACGTAAATATTTACTTCTCAGACGTACTAAATACGGCTTCTCGCAGATGACATTTCCCCCATTAGCGTACTTCCTAAAAGTAAAGCCGATGCTTCTAACAGTTCTCCATAACGTTGATTTCGATACATCAATGTCATTGTGTATTCTTAACCTAATCTTCAGCTTTCTTAGTGTCACAGTTCTTTGGAATCGAATATTCTGCAAATTTCTCTTCTAATCACATCCCTGTCAAAATTGTCTACTACTTTCTTTCTGCCTTGTCAATGTATTGACTGTACTGACAGCTCCATTAACATTGAGTAATTTATGTAGATATCTTTACTTAAGCCCAAAGCATGCATAGTTCTCTGTTCAGGATTTGATATACTCCGATACAGTTTTCCGCGATTAGATTCTCTGATAAAATATTTATACATTTTCACAGCCACTGTATGCAGTGTAAAAAACTTGATTTTCATACCCATTGTATAACAAATCTAGAATACTAAACGTTTTGTAATACACCTATGCTCTGAAAACACAAACGGTAAATTGTAACTAAACACACCGGAAGGATCATTATACATTTTTTAAAAGTGTGATGAAGCGATTAAAATCGGGAAACCACGTGAAAAACGTGCAAGTCGTGGAACTTGCAACATCTCACAAATATGAAGGGTAATACTTCTCATTATATGGTTGGCTAAGGAGATGGTCACTTTATATACTTTACATAAAGAAAATTTTAAACCATACGTTTGTTATTGAGTAAAAAATATCAACCTCGGGACATTACGATCAATAGATCATATGCAAAGTTACAACAATTACGGTCAAGCGGTTGCAGAGATATTACATTTTCCCCGTGGAAAATCATTTTGAAACTCACTATAGTACTCTTATTTGCTAACTTTGGCTCTAGAATAATCACTAGTACTCTGTTATTTGCTAGCTTTGGCTCTAGAATAATCACTAGTACTTTGTTATTTGCTAGCTTTGGCTCTAGAATAATCACTAGTACTGTTATTTGCTAGCTTTGTCTCTAGAATAACCACTAGTACTTTGCATAGCTTTGGTTCTAGAATAATCACTAGTACTCTGTTATTTGCTAGCTTTGGCTCTAGAATAATCACTAGTACTCTGTTATTTGCACCAAAGAGTTTGAGTATATTGCGTCCTCTTTTAAAACAGTTAAGCTGCAATATTTTCTTTGTTTGGCCCAGCACATGTGATTTCAGTGTGCGTTTGTTCATGTACTTCTCCCTAGTAAATCCCAAATGTTGATGTTTTCCCACTAGGATGAGACAACAAATGAAACTGTTGCTTCCAATAAAAATAGAGATAAGAATATCAAAATACAAAAGACAGAGCTTTTAATGCGCTAGTAAACATATCAAGTCCATTACTAAGCTATTGATATTTAACTCTATGTCAAGTCATTTCATAAATATGGCTCAAAGCATGGGGAATGACAACTACCAAACAAAATACAGGATCTCATAAAATGAACCAGACAAGCACCAGGAAACAAAATGTAACTCTTAGTGGATCAGGCAAAAGCCATGTTTTTTTTACAAGCCATTTGTTTTAGAATAGAAAACACCCTTTAGTGTTGCTCCTGGTAAAAAGGTATCCAACCCAAAGCTGCGTAGTGTGACGTTTGGTCCACAAGGATTTAAGAAAAGATGCTGTCATTGGAAAGGGCATAATTAATATCAGCAAACAATATAGTAAAACAAGGCAGACCTTGTTCTGAAACTCATATGGAAAGATTATGGAAAACAGAGGAAGACCAAAAGAAAACAAGAAAAGAGAGCCAGAAACAGATATTGTGGTGATTGGAAAGACAGAAAAACTTGGAAAGGACGGCACAGAACAGAAATATAGCAATTGTGTATCTATACTTTTAATATTGAGCATGAAGGCTGATTTATATACTACTAGCTAATTAACCCAGCTCCGCGCGGGTGAAAGTTGTTATTAATCCTTGATGAGAAATTGGGTAAGCCTTTCCAAAGATGTCATCTAATAGCATGAATTGTATTTCTGATGTCTGTTCTCTCAGTAACATAAACACCTGTATGTCTATCTGCTCTCTCTCTCTCTCCCATTAACATGAACAACTGCATGTCTGTCTGTTCCCTCATTCACATGAACAACTGCATGTCTGTCTGCTCTCTCTCCCATTAACATGAACAACTGCATGTCTGTCTGTTCCCTCATTCACATTGAGAACTGCATGTCTGTCTGCTCTCTCCCATTAACATGAATAGCTGTGTCTGTCTGTTCTCTCATTAACATAAACACCTGTATATCTGTCTGCTCTCTACCATTAACATGAATAGTTGCATGTCTGTCTGTTCTCTCATTAACATAAACACATGTATGTCTATCTGCTCTCTCTCTCTCCCATTAACATGAATACCTGCATGTCTGTCTGTTCTCTCATTCACATGAACAACTGCATGTCTGTCTGCTCTCTCTCATTAACATGAATAGCTGCATGTCTGTCCGTTCTCTCATTAACATAAACACCTGTATATCTGTCTGCTCTCTCTCATTACCATGAATATCTGCATGTCTGCTCTATTTCATTAACATAAACACTGTATATCTGTCTGCTTTATCTCATTACCATGAACACCTGCATGGCTGTCTACTCTCTCTTATTATCATGAATACCTGCATGTCTTGGACAATATATCCACATAACACATTTGAGGCATCTATAATGTCATTAGCTCATACTGATACTAGCCATTTTGTACTTTTCTAATCACTAACCAAGAGTCTGACATAACTTCTCTACTACTGCACACAAATTTGTTCATGTTCTTGAGTGATATAGGAAACATAAATTCTCTAGCAGGACAGTGAAATGCTAAAATAAACAAGGTAAAGATAGATTCATGTTCATCTAAGTCACAAACAAATATTGCTGTTCTCCCCAAAAGTTGATTGTAATTTGGGATATTTTTTCTAAAGCCCAAGAAAGACAATGTTGAGTTTTAAATTGATCTAATTACTGTCACCATACCTGCCAGATATATGCCACATCATCACTAGAACCACTTATGAGATACTGATCATCTGAGCTTAAAGCTGATTTAACATAAAATGTAGAATTTTTGTGTCCTCGCCAAGTTCGAACTGAAAAAAAACCAATCATCGTATTATACTGAGCAAGAAAAATGTATTCAAATGTATTTGATAAAATACATGAATCTACCCAATAAATGTGAGCACTTTTATTTCAGAAAGAAAAATTACAAATTATAATATATATTTTAATATTAATCAAAATTTTTTTTTGTAAATGAACAATAGGTCAGATGACCAGTTATCAAAATGGGAAGAATGGATCCTATAATTGGATACGTGGCAAACTTTCACAATGTATCATTATTATTGGAAGGGAATGTAGGGATTGGAGTAGTATGAAAGAGGAACTCACAATTAAGAAGATGATAGCAGATAACGCAGACGATGATGATGTTGTTGTATACACAGATGGGTCTCTGTATTGTGGTGAGAAATCAGGCTGGTGTTTTCTAGTTAGTGAATACAGGACAACTATTTCCAGTATGAAGATGGAGGCTGAGACCATTACTGCTGTCCCCCTCAATGGATCGCTGAGACTTCTTTTACAGGGACCATTATTGTATCAGACTCTCAGTTCCTGCTTTTAATAGGTCCAAAACAATAGGTTATATTCTTCTTCTGCATTCTCACTAGATTGGGATTTGATTCTCTAATAAAGGCAGCCGTCTGCCTCAGATTATCAGCCATAACATACAGTTTGTCTTTGGCGCTAGTGTAAGTGGGCCACCTCTTTCTTCTCAAGTCTGCATACTGGGGGCAGTTCTGTAAGATATAATTCCTATGATTTCTGCTTCCCTGTTTGTGCCGACCTCTTGCTGCAGTAAGTTTTGGCAACCCTCGTGATGGTAGGTCTGACATTCTTACTGCGTGGCTAAATCTCAGTGGCAGATTGGCAACCATAGAATCCATTATTCCATTCCTCATTGTAGGTTGTTGCACCATGTATGTCTTACGCCTGGTGCATCCGTTTTCTGCAAGCATTTGTTTCGGGTTAGCATTCCCTAGGGGACACGTGCATCCGATTTCAGCCAAACCTCCTTAGTCGCATCTTACGACATGTGTGGCAGGTAACAGTGGTTCTATTCTTTCACCCCAAATTTGGGCCCCGGTAACCACTCAGACGAGGTTGGGATATGAGTGGATGTGATATATCAAGACATTTAACCTTTGGGGTTTAGGTGGATATACTCTACTTGACATGCAAGTGTTCACAATAATGAATGAGCAGACAGGCTTGCATCAATGGCACCGATCATATGGGAGATAAAGGAGGGGGGATTTTCTGTGGTTGCTCAGCGAACTTCTGTTGGACAAGGCAATACATGTTGAATCTATACTACTTTTTAAGAAATTTAGAATCCCACATTGTACAAGCAGAACTGGACGTCTGAGTAGCAAAATTAAGGGGTATGTTTAAATCAGCAAACTGATCACAATATACATGAGACTGCAGTAAAACTGTTTGATTGGCGAAACACGTAATAACAAAGTACTGTAGTTTAACAAATTACAAAACAATGACAATATCGGCAATGTTTCGACCAACAAGACCTTTATCAACAAACGAACAGGGGTGGAATTTTAAAAAATACTAACATATGGACGACTATATACGGAGACATTTAAACGTTTCTAATGAAAATCTGGGAATAAAAATGAACAATGAAATAAATGTCACACTAAAAACACACATGAAAACTAGAAATAGAAAGGAAGAGAAACAATAAAAAAATCAGGTACATATATAGCTTGAATACATGCAACATATGCGCAAATAGATTACAAGGTATGAGAAGAGAAAGTACTAAGAAGCATAGAAATGTAATACGTGGTACTAAGGTACCATACAATGAAATCAACTGATTCTCCAGAGCAAATTGACTGCGATCATCTGAGGAACATGAATGGATAGCTGTGATCTCCTAAATGGCCAGTATCATTGAAATGGGTGGCTACAGGGATCACAGAGCATTGGCGTATGTCTCGCAAGTGTTGGACGAATCAGTCACTGAGCATCTTGCCTGTCTCATCGATATAAGCCTGGTTACACCGCTTACAGATAATGGCATAGATATGATTACGGGACTCGCATGTGAAACCAAAAATATTATCTATGCCAAAACACATGCACTGTTGACGATATAGAATAATTTCAATGTTTATCAAAATTAGATAAATAATGTATGCAATTAGATGGCATAAACAAATGCATATTCTTCTTTATCATCATCATAAGAGATATACAGAAGCAATTAAGGAAACAAAAATATTGTATGTATACAAAAAACTAGAAAATAAACAAACAGTCACAACACTAACTTGGTTTTGGATTAAAGGCTGTCATATCATACTCATAAATAACATCATCAGTGCAGCTTGCAAACAAACATTTGGCTTGTGAGTCTTGAACCATGCTTGAATACCCTGTTGAAAATTCATATTTTTCCATCAAGTATTACAGACACACAGTCTGTCACCATTAATATTGCAGACACACAGTCTGTCAACATTAATCCTTTAAGCTCTGTATTATTTTGACCTCTGGGCGCATTTATTTTGCGATTTAAATTTAACATTCAATGTCAATTAGTTTAAACCTTTATAACTCTAGTAATGTTTCTCTAAAGTATGACTTATTATATATTAAATTGTGGCTAATTGGATGCGGAATACATTAATATAATAATATTTTACATCAGGTGATAGACGTTTGAGAAAATTAGATTATTGTAACATGACTATTTTGAAAAAACAAAAAATCATTAAAAATATTTTTACTCTCGGGTTTGTATTACATCTTAATATTCATAGATCTTACCAGAAGTAGCAGTTAAATGAAGATAATGCAGGTGTGAACATATTCTATAAGTTTCATCTAACTAGGTGCTGTAGTTTTTATAATATTCACTTTTTAGTGCGGACACGTCAATAAATGGAATGTGGAAAGCCCATTCTTTAGATGCAATTATTACATTAGACTTACAACTATTGATACTGCATTTCATAAACAATCAAGTGTCATTATTACCATCAATTAAATCTTCTTCATTACTATCACAAGTTATAATTTGATCTAACAGTACTCAAGATCACAGTGTAAACATCGTTGAAACATTACCGTTTTACTGCTGACTCGTATACTGCTGTTTTTTTTTACTTTTCAGCAACTATTTGGACAATTTTTTTATCGGACATAGGTCAGGAGATGCGTGCATTTTGTTTGTAAATTTTATACCTGCATTGCTTTTCCAAGCTCGCACTACTACCACTACCTGTAGCTCACGCTCGATCCCTACCCGCTTAGCCAGACAGGAACCGTTGTCTGTTACCAGGGTCGCCACGTGGAGGTCGGGTAGGATCTTGATTAGTACCAGCTCACTGATCCTGGCGCAGTGTTGTCACTATGCGCCTTTGACCTATACCATATTAAAAATATATTCTTACCATGTTTCCGAGTGTTGACACCTGGGTACTGAAATATATGTACTGGTTGCGCTCCGGCTGCTTTTCTCCTATATGTCTTTCTCATATCCCAAACTTTCAAGCATCTGTGCAGAACAAAAAAATTTGTATTGTGTGCTATATATACAAATATACTTTCAACCTTCCTTATTTATCCCATTCCAACAGAATAATATGGTCACCAATGTATTAAACCTCTTGCAGAAAGCATGTACAAAAGTAGTTATGTGCTTCTACTGTCATGAAATTCTGTAGCACTTTATTTGAAATCATCTGTTGGTTATGTGCTTAAGTAACATCTACTGCAAGTGGGAAAAATATGAACAGGGTGAACATTTAAAATTCCCTCTGCTCTACATATTAAAAAAATGGATATAAAGGTGTAGTATTTTTTCGTCTCTTCTCTTGTATGCACGCTGTTAATTCAGGCAGAAAGTCATGATGCCTGGTATTGCGCTTCTGACTGATTTTTGCGTGATACTTTATATTACCCTTTTACAGGCGCCCCTCAACCATGCGGACAGCCTCGCACACTTCAGAGGTACTTGAAGCTTAGATTTTTCAAGATTGATCGTTGCAGGAAACCTGTTATCCGTGTAACTCTTGCCTTGAATCCTTGTACCATTGGTACTTTGCGCCAGAGTTAATTAGTGAAGTGTGACTTCTCTATCGGATTTCCTGCCTTTGGTGAGGTCGTTTCATACGCATCGTATGATAAACGCTTTTTAATGATCTAAAGGAACTGAAAATTTGGGCTTGGATCTACGCCAAAGAACATTAGCTACATTGTGCTGACTGGGTGAGGTCACTCCGGTTCAGGAGCATTTTCGACCTTTCTAAGGCTAGTCGCTGAAACGGTCACCTTTCTTGTATTTATTGCTCTTTTACAATCATTTTTTTCACTGTATAATCTCCGTCACAGAGTATGTCTACAATATGCACTCTTTCTGACTATATGAGGTCATTCCGGATTAGGAACAATCTCAGTCATTGGAGATGAATGTGCTTGTCATGCAAACGATCATATTTTGGCAGTATGCATAGGCTTTATATGATCTGAGTCATGGTGTTTGAAGTCATCGTAATCTGTGTAGGATGATCGCGTCCAAAAGTATTGCACGTAGCCAATGTTTGGGTTTGTACTAGTCAAGCCTTTGCATTATTGGCCTTACTTTTCTATCTACCGTGAGTTTGTTCCTGAGCAGGAGTATTCTCATCTATTTCGGGGCGTGTATCAACACTTGGCAATTTACAAGGTTTTACTCTGCATTTTCCTGCCCTGGAAACACTGGACTGGGACTGCGCACAGATATTTTAGAGGGTCATTTCAACCGGCGCTAGCAACGCAACTGAAATTTTGCGCTCGCTAACATTACCCTCCTCAGTTCTTCCGGGAATGTTAGTTGTAAATGTAACAGTACCGTGCCGGTTGTCCCAGGAGGGCAGTTTCGTTAGGTATCACCCACCCCAGTTCTTCCTGGAATGTTAGTTGTTAATGCAACAGTACCTTGCCGGTTGTCCCAGGGAGGGCAGTTTCGTTAGGCACTGAAATGCAACTTTAGAATTTGTGCTTGTCCAACATTACTCAGTAAATGTTTGTGCACTAAGCCTCCGATACGGAGTTTACCACAATCTTCCAGTGTGTCGACACGATACAGCGCTTTCAGATAAACTTGCCTAGACTTTTGATTGTATGCATCTTGCTTATTGATTTTTGCCCCACAGCTGGCAATTTGTTTGCTTTCTCCTCAGGGCTCCGAGTTTCGCCCCATGTGGGCCCACGTCACTTCTCTGGATGTACCTCTCATCCGTTCATGTTCATTTGTAATGCACTTTCCATCGGCAAGGAAACTGGTAATTGTGGTGTGACCATTGACTTGTTACGCTTCATGCTTATGGACTTTTGCCTCGTAGGTGGCAATTTTGGTGCGGTCATTTACTCCGGGGGAGTTAACTTTGTTCTCTGACGACTCCTATACACTGCTGTTTTCTTACGTTTCTGCAATAATTTTGGTATCTTATCATCAGCTAGGCGTTGTGCAATTTGTTTAGGAATTTTGGACCTGCATTGCTTTTACGTGCTTGCACTACTACCACTACCTGTAGCTCTCCCTCGATCCCTGCCCGCTTAGCCAGACCAGAACCAATGTCTGTTACCAGGGTCACCATGAGGAGGTGGGGCAGGCTCTTGATTAGTGCCAGCTCACTAATCCTGGCACTGCGTTGTCCCCAAGCGCCTTTGACCCCAGGTGTAGTATTAACTTCACTGCACTGAGTTTACCTTAAGGTGGCCACTCTTCACAGAAATCACCTGCTGAGGGTATTGTACAAAGCATAAATAGCTCCAGTAACATCCTAAGGGATCTCTGGGGAAAAAGTGCAACCGAGAACTGAATGACACGGCTCAGATTTGAACCAACCACCTTCACAATGTACGACTAACTGCTTAACCACGAGACAGATTCACGCATGTGAAAACAAAATCAGAGACATTACACCGGCTGAATGAGATGGGGTCAAGTGTGGATAAGCACATGGAGGACAGTCATTAGGGTAACATTGAGATGGACAGAGTATGTATGGATGTGTACTATGTCAACTGAAAGAGCTAACTAATTATTTTAAACATTTGTACTTTGGCAGATTTTACATCGTGGGAATGAATTTTAACACCTAAGTAAGGGTCTTCCTGAAGTGTTGAATAATCACTAACTTCTAACACAATCTTTCTTTATTATATATTTGGTTGTATGTAGCGGTACTAATCTTTCTTTACCAATAAAGTTACCTGATTCACTTGAGAGTATTAAATCTTTACATTACTATGGCTGAGAAGTTAGAACAAAAATATAATTAATGTATAAACATGGTGATTGAAATGGTTATCTGGCCGCGTGCCCAGCGTGTTCGTAGCGCGTTGGACTACGGGTGACTAGTCCTCTGTAAGTGCGGTTCAACTTCGCGGACTGGCAGAAAAGCTACAGGTTCCCAGATTTACGGTGTTCGTGGCACCGAGCCGAAGGGTTACGATGTCCATGACACCGAGCCAAAGAGCTTTCAGCTCAAGTGCTTCTGGATCGGGGGGAAAAAAAAAATGGTTATCTGAAGTCGAATGTGAAGATTTGAATTAATATGCAATAACCATCCAAGTGGTTACCAGGGCCGAAATTTGGGTTGTAAAGAATAGAACCACTGTTACCTGCTACGCATGTCGTAAGAGGTGACTAAGGAGGTGTGGCTGAAATTGGAAGCACATGTCCTAAACGTGTAGAAGTCTATGCATTTAATGGTCTACCAAACAAATGTGCAACGTATACACGTTCTTGCAAAGATCAAACATATCACAAAGAGTGATTAAAATTGGTCGTGAAGAGCAAACGCAAAAGAAGATATGCAATAACCAACTGAGGTCATGAAGGGAGAGGGGGAGAAGAGAAATTATATTATCAATTGTAACATACCCATCCACAGCCCCCGCTGAGACCAGATAGTTCTCACTCTGGAACAGAACAACTGTGACACTCTGTTGGGCGTCCTTGATAAAAAGTTTAATATATTGCCAATAGAATTGTGTATCACTTCAGACCATGTCTGCTTTCTTATAAAACACTACCACACAGCAACAAAAATAGGTATATTACAATTATTTTTAGACATTACAAACATTTTCTTGTATCAACGTCCTTCAAATATTGTATAATACTAACATCAAATATAGCACAGCATAAACCTTGTATATCAACATCAAATATTGTTTCATATTCTTCTTCTTCGTTCATTCTTCACGGCCAATGTGATCATTCTTGTTGTGATGTATAATTGGACCACTGGCAAGAACGGAGTGATCTACGGCGGGACGATTGTGCGCCCATGGTGACTAGGCCCGCCCGTCTTCAGCCAGCTTTTGATTTACTAGGGTGAGCTTTCCTAAGTGACGATCCTTTGCGCTGACTATGTCAGCTCGGATCTACGCCTTTTCGATCAGCTTTGCCGTATATTTGGGCTTTGTGATCTACGCCAGGACAATGAGTTACGCTGTTTTGCCCGTTCTGACTGAGAAATATTTATTGGGGCTTATAAGCTTGTCCTCGGACGGCGTCTTACTCATATAAAACACTGCGTAAAGTTACGGCCTCGCCAATGTTCAGACCCGGACTTTCTGTCTGGACCGTACATTGTCGACCTTGCTTTACCGTTCATTTTTGAGTTTGCTCCGGAGAAGGAACTTTCTCAGCCTTTTCTAGGCGCGTTGTACGTGGCAATTTGCAGCTAACCTCGAAAGACACCGGCCTGGGGCCGAGCACAGTCAATGTAGAGGGTCGCTATCAACGCAACTGAGGATTTTGCGCTCGCCACCATCACCCGCCCCAGTTATTCGGGGATGTTAGTTACGACTGCAATCGTACCTTGCCCGGTTGCCCCAAGGCTGGCATTTCCGTTAGGTATCACCCACCTCAGTTCTACCAGGGATGTTAATTGTAATCGCACAGTACCTTGCAAGGTTTTCCCAGGGAGGGTAGTTTCGTTATGCACTAAAACGCAACTTGTTCTTTTTGCGCTCGGCAAACCTTGCCCAGTACATGTGTCTGCACCAGGCCACCGATACGGAGTCAGCTGCAATCTTCACTCTACCAACACGAGGTGAGCTTTCCTTCGTTCACGGGTCTGACTTTTTATTCTTGCCGGCGGGCTGGTAATGTTTGCCCCCTCCTCAGGGCTTCGAGCTTCACCCTACGTGGGCACACGTTTCGTCATTGGATGCACCTCTCATCCTTTCATTTATGTCATAGACGTTTCGCTGCTGTTTTTTTTATGTTCGGGAACTTGGGCAATATCTTGTTGGACATCGGCCAGGATATATGTGCATTTTGTTAGTATGGACATGTATTGCATTTTCGTACTTGCACTGCTACCACTACCAGTAGTTTCTCCCGATCCCTGCCCCCCCTTAGCCAGACCGGAACCAGAGTCTGTTTCTAGGGTCACCGCGTGGTGGTTGTGGGCAGGGTCTTGGTAGCGCCCTTCGCCAACCTGGCTCATGTTACCACCATGACCTCATGAGCCTTAAGGAACCTCGTGTCATCTATTGAACCTTGACTGATTTAATGAGCCATTTGCGGTTTCACCGTGAGACAGTGTGAACTTAGACATGCATGGCTTAATCTTTGAGACAAGCATATGACTACTGGCAGGATCAACCAGATAGCTGTCATGGACGTGACTGGGCCGACAATGCTCGGGGTAGGAGACAGCGCTCTGTGCAGAGCAGATCCGGCGTGCCCAGCGAAAATGCGAAATTGAGCGAAACGACAGAGCACTTGCTTCCACCGTTTTGCCGGCAAGACTGCACCTCGCCAAGCAAAGAACGACACCATGTTTCTACCTGCGGACCCACAAGCTCGTTGCGAGAGCCGGGCCTTTTAACAAGACCACCGTCGTGCATTAAAAATTTTAGACTGACTATCACATCGCGAAACTTCGATATACGGACACACACACACCACCAATAAGACCCAGCGCGGAGCAAGTCTTAATAGCAGACGCTACCTTGTCCCTTATTCGCTGGGAGCCTCATTGCGTGAAGAAGCGAAGAGGCACGCGCAGCCGTTAGAGACAATGCATGCAATTGGTTATCGACACTGGGAACGCTTCGCTTACTGGCTCGCCCGTCCGGTTATTTTCAAAACGAGGAGGCACAGTTTGCAGACGCACAACCCAGATATATTGTTTCATATCAATAGCATCAAACATTGTATGACATCAAACACATCAAAAGTATAATAAAAGCAAAACATGAAGTAAGGCAAAGCACAACAGACTAGATAGATGTTTCCACCAAAAGGTATTTATATATAAGGATATGGGATACATTCAAGGCACAAAACAATCGCACAGTACGAAAAGAACACGGGGCCACAGGCGCAATAAAATAAAGTAACAATGCAGAACAGGGTTTGTGAGCTAGCACTGAACAAGACCCTAAGCCTCATTGTGGTGGTGCTGGAAACTGAATGCAGCACCATAGTCTGGCAAAGTGGGTGAGAATCGAATGAGAACTACAGTACAGTAAGGTAGTAGTGTGGGCGCAGTCACAAATGCTATGTGATCTGTTTGCAATACAGATGAGCAGAATCCCAGAGTGAATGCATCTTTACATGTCTCCTGGCTGACATCTAGAGACAAATAAATAACAGATACAAATGCAGTACAGATGACCGCTAAGTGGAGTACAAAAATTAATAATCCATAAGCATAAAGTCGAATCACCCAGAGTCAAACTGGTTAGTTGCACCATATTTACTAGCTCTCTGCAGGACTCTTGTCAAAGGCAGGTGTAATCTGTCTGCTGTATCAACGCAAGGAAAAAATGCAGCAAACTCTGTACCAGAGGCCAAGTGCAGGTGACTGTTGCGTAATGTAATCGACCATAGGCACTAAAGTTCCATTCTGCATCTCTCTCTCTCTCTCGCAATCCTGACCTAGACCAATGAACCAAATTGTATCATGAATTTTACTGTTGATTTTAGGGACTCTGTCTCTCCGTACAGCTTCCGAAAGCTCTGTGTTATCGTGCCAAGTTTCTTTTCTCGGGCCTGCTAACAACTTACAGTCTTGCAGTATGTGCTCTGCCGTCATGTTCGCCTTTTCACAGTGGCACAGGTTGGTTGCGCCAATTTTGAATTTGTTGAACATGTGGGTCCAAAATCTGTTATGGCCGGTACGGAGGCAGAATATAGCAACTTGTTCGCTACGGGACAGACCATAGTAACCATCTCTGCTGTTGTGGGTGGTCTTTCAACCATTTTTCTTTGAACTGCCCACTGATGGTTGTTCTGGCCTCCTCCTCATAGCTGATCTCGTGATCGTCTGCGATAGTCGCCCTCCTTCTTTTGCTAGCCTGTCTGCCTCCTCATTTTCGCTTATATTGCAGTGATGGTATCCAATGAATGACAGTGCGTTTAAGTGAGTTTACTAGTACGCTGAGGATCACTTTAAACTCATTGAGCTCAGTTTATACTGCGCTTTTCACTGCCATGATAACCGAGAGAGCATCAGTGAATATCATGTCTTTGTTGCACGATGCGCTTCTAATTTCTCGAAGCATTTCAGCGGCTGTTCTTATTGCTTCTGTCCGGTAGTTCTTTAAAAATTTGCCTGTGGCAAATGACTCGTAATCTTCACTTTTTTTTTTAGAGTTTAAGCACTATTTTTCCTCCGTCATCGCTGACTGCGTTCATTGCCGATCCATCAGTTTACACGTGTGCCCACGCATTTTCTGTGACCGCTCCTCTTTCACAGTTTTCTGGCTGTCTTTTCCTTAGTATACCTGGGATTGATTCCTTAGTTCTGGCATATTGATCTTCTATGGCGGGCTCTTATCGGTTGCCTGTATCAATTTGGGTTTACGATTTGCTAAGATCAGGCAGTCTTGAGTCAGTGCTATGGCACTTTTTGCGAAGCTGGTTCTCTTTAGACTGCCCCTTCCTAGTCCATTCAATCTGACGTATATAGGGTGGGAGTTACGCCGTTTCAATTTTTCGGCCAGTATCAAAACTTTCCTGTCTCTGCGGTCTGCCATTGGTTGGAGGCCTGTGATTGTGCAATAGCAAGTAACATCCTCTGAAGAACTGAGGTGGGTGATGGCGGCAAGCGCAAAATTTCAGTTGCGCTGCTAGCGCCGATTGAAACGACCCTCTAGAATATCTGTGCGCAGGACAGACTAGTGTTTCCCGGAGACAGGGAACATACAGAGTAAAGTCCTTGCAAATTGCCAAGTAACGACACGCGCCCGAAGCGGCTGAGAATACTCCTGCTCAGGAACTCACCGTGGATACAAAAAAGTATGGTCGATAATGCAAAGGCTTGACTTGTACAAACCCAAGCATTGGATAAGGGCAATACTTTTCGAACACCGATTATCCTACACAGATGACGTCTAAACGCCATGGCTCAGATCACATAAATGCTGAGCATACCGCCAACATATGATCGTTTGTTTGACAAAGCAATACAAAAATAAGGTGATACTTCCTGTGACTAGCCCTAGAAGGGTTGAGATCGTTCAGGTCTTTACATTAGCGACCTCACCCAGTCAGCGCATGTAAGCTAATGCTCTTTGACGTAGACCTAAGCTTCGGCACTAAAAGATCATTAAAGAGCGGCTATCTTACGTTGTGTATGGAGCGACCTCACCAAAGGCAAGAAAGCTGTTAGAGAAGGCACCCGATATGCCCTCACTAAAACTAACTCTGTCCGAGACAGAGTTACAAGGACAATAGGTCTCCTGCAACGATCACTCTTGAAGGATCTAAGCTTCAAGTACCTCGGAAGTCGCGAGGCTGTCCATATGGTGGGGGATGCCTGAAAAAGGGTAATATAGGCCAACACAAAAATCAGTCAGAAGCGCAATACCAGGCATCATGACTTTTCGCCTGAATTAACAGCGGGCGTTTGATAGAAGGAAGATTAGTGCCCTTTCACTAACCCTGGCGCAGCATTGTCCCACTGCGCCTACGATCCCATTCTGCATCTGATAAAATTACCTCCCTGTGAGAACGGGTGGGTGATGATGGCCGAGCACAAAATCGAAAGTTGCATTCTAGGGCCCAATTAAACTATCCTCCCTGTTTACTTGTGTTCAGCCTGGGCCTACTATTTTTGCCTCTTCTGAAGGGAAAATAAAAGGAGAAACTTCAAATTGATTTGACGTAACAAAACGGTATGCTCCCTTTCTTCACTCTTGGGCAGCCAATGCCAATTTGTAGAATCTGCATGTGTTCTGTAATTGTGGAAGACTAGTGTAAAGGATATCATGAACAGATGGGTGTGGTGGTAGGAGTTCTTGTCTGGCTTTATGTGGTCCAGGGCATACAAGCAAGATATGCTGTACTGTCTCACATGAATGACTGCACTTTCTACAGTGTGGTAGGTGTGTGGGGTTTATTCTGTGTAGATAGTAATTCAATCCAACATGTCCTGTTCTTAACTGAAAGATAGTGCTTTGATCTTTTCGTTGTAGCAGATTTATACTGTCCTTAGGGTTTGGTCTATTCATCTCTGCATACATGTCCCGACCAGTCGTCCCCATAGCCCATCGGTTCAGCCAATCTTCTCTGGAGTTGTATTTTCAGGGCAAGCGCCCAGAGCGGTTTGAATGTTTCTCGTCCGGATTGACCTCTTAGAAGTCAGAAAAGAATCAAAACTTGAACATTCTCATCAGCGTAGATCATACCACATGCTGCACTGAGTGGCCTAAAAATTATTGATAAAGAGTGTTGGATATCCAATGCAAAAAAGTTTTTAAATGTAAGGGATTGTCAGCTCAGGCAAACCCAAACATATACAGAGGCCAAAATTATCTAATGCGCCTGCCCCTCACGCAAAGTCTACAGTATGCGTTCAGACCCTTGCTTAGATAAAGTAAAGGCTACAAAGGCCGAAAATGATCACTTAAGCACAAACAAACACTCCATTCATCATAACAGGTGGTTGCCAGTACACCCTTTTGACATTCAATTCCATCTTGGGGGGCTAACTTTGTGAGATTTATGGACCGCCCTAAATCACGCTGAAAACTTTCAACTAGGCAAAAACTGAGCAAAATCAATGTAAACATGACGATGTTTAATATCATTACATTTTATTGTTAACAAAACTCAACTTAATTTCTAATTGCATTTCTCAGACAATAAAAATCTAGCAAAAATATATACCATAACATGATGACTCTGGCGTCTCTTTTTAATTTTCCCTGAAGTTATACTCTGCTGCTGCAATGTGTGAGCATTGAATATGGTGTCAACAGGGGGTACAGTATCATCTATAACAAAATAGAAAATGTACAGGATTTTGCAGCATAATTGTTTTCGTAACTTCAATTATTGATGTGAGAAAATATCTTAAAATATAGAAATTGACAATTCTGCACAAAAATAATAAAATATAAAACTACAGGACTATGTGTACTCAAAAAAATTGACAACTGCAAATAATTTTGCTTAGCAACATCTCTTCTAAGCTGAGGTGTAGAGCTCACCCAGAGAGAACGCCAAATTATTCTATCAGACTCTTGGCCTATTGTGATAATTGGTCTTCATCCATCACACAAATATGAACTAGCAATTTAACTATCACTTTTTCACTTTTGGTTTGTAGAGTATGCCCCATGATCCTATCAGAATCTTGACATACCGTGATAATTATCTTTACAGATCTTGATCTCTCGCTCTCACAATCGTTCTTAGGCCGTTTTTATCATTCTATTGTGATATGTAAGCAGCCAAACATCAAGAACGGATGTATGTACACAGTCTTCAGTACCTATTGGAGCCCAGGATCTTATCCTTCGGTAGCGTGTTCCGATTTCAACCAGCATTTACTGGGTTCCTCCTCTTCCTTTTCGATCGTTCTAGGCCTGTTTTAATCATTCTTATTGTGATATATAAACAGCCACACATCAGAACGTGATGTACGTGCACCAGCCTTCAGCACCTATTTGAGCTCAGTTGCTTATCCTTCGGTGGGGTGTTCGATTTCAGCCAGCTTTTGATTTACTAGGGTGAGCTTTCCCTAGGGTTCGATCAGCTTTGCCGTATTTTTGGGCCTTGTGATCTACGCCGGGACAGTGAGTTACGCTGTTTATGCCCGTTCTGACTGAGAAATATTTCTCGGGCTTGTAAGCTTATCCTCGGACGGCGTCTTACTCGTATAAAACACAGTGTAAAGTATCGGCCTTCGCCAATGTTCAGAACCGAACTTCCTGTCTGATCCGTACATTGTCGGCCTTGCTTTACCGTACATTTTTAGTTTGATCCGGAGAAGGAACATTCTCAGCCTTTTCTAGACGCGCATTGGTACGTCGCAATTTACAATTAACCTAGAAAGCACTGGCATGGGGCAGAGTACAAACAATGTAGAGGGTCGTTTCAGTCTGCACTATTTGCGTAACTGAGGATTTTGCGCTGCGCCATCACCCGTCCCAGTTATTCCGGGGATGTTAGTTACGACTGCAATCGAACCTTGTCCAGTTGCCCCAAGGCTGGCAGTTCCGTTAAGCATCACCAGCCTCAGTTCTTCCGGGGATGTTAATTTTTAATCGCACAGTACCTTGCATGGTTTTCCCAGGGCGGGTAGTTTCGTTATGCTCTAAACGCAACTTGTTCTTTTGCGCTTGGCAAACCTTGCCCAGTACATGTATCTGCACCAGGCTACCGATGCTGGGTCAGCAGCTGCAATCTTCTCTCGCACTGACACGAGGGTAGACTTTTATTCGTTACGGTCCTGTCTTATTTATTCTTGCCGACGAGCTGGCAATGTTTGCCCCCTCCTCAGGGCTTCGAGCTTCGCCCTACGTGAGCATACGTTTGGTCACTGGATGCACCTCTCATCCATGTCAGAGACGTTTCGTTACTGTTTCTTTGCGTTCAGGGACTTGGGCAATATCTTGTTGGACATCGGTCATGAGATTTGTGCATTTTGTTTGTATGTATCTTTATTGTATTTCCATAATTGCACTGCTACCACTACCAGTAGTTTTCTCTCCCGATCCCTGCCCCTCTTAGCCAGACCGGAACCAGAGTCTGTTTCCAGGGTCACCGCGTGGAGGTTGTGGGCAGGGTCTTGGTTAGCGCGCCGCCTCGCTAACCCTGGCTCATGTTACCACCATGACCTCATGAGCCTTTTGACCCCATTTACTGGGTTCGTTTTCCATTAGCCTTTTGCTGTCCCCAGCCAAAACTCACAAGGCAGCAGGTCGCTTTTTTTTCTTTCAGGGCAGCGACCCGTAGATGACCTGCCCTCCTGGGCTGATGAGCGTCATCTGCCCAGCTATACCCGTCTTTTTATGGACTGCTTGGTTTGCCTACCGTCCAGTTTTGTGTACGGTTTGCTCAGCTAGCCTTTAATTGTCCCCAATAAAGCTACAAGGCAGCAGTAGTTCACTGCGAGCGGAAACGTGCACTGGCTTTACCTCTGCTGGGCTTTCCAGTTGTTCTGCACATTCAGGTAGTCCGCACATCTTTTGCCTGTCATGCCCGTCTGCCCACCTTAGGGCCCACTCTTGCATCACCCGCATGCGTGAATTCCGTAAATTTCGTGCCTTCCTTGCATGCTCGTCTGCCCATTGGTGGGCCCTCTCTTGCATCACAGCGTGAGCGCTCGCTTTGCTATGGTGCCTGCCATATCGTCACCATCAGTTTTCGCTGTGCTCACATTTGCCTGGGTTGTCCAATTTCGGGGCTTATAATCATGCCTCCATCCCTGTGATAGGGGCCCGAGTTCCGCCCTATGTGGGCCCACGTGTGTTCAACTTGACTCCTAGCATATTCATCGGCTCAAGAGAGATCATGTGCGGGCTCCGAGATTCCCCACACACGGTTCCACGTTTATCCTTCCAGCTTCTCCCATCGGCCGGGAGAGACGAGCATTAATAGTCACTCTGGGCATTCGCTAGTCTATGTTGCGAGCGGATCGAATTTTGCGTGACTAGCTTTGCATCTCTACTTGCACCAAAGTAGCTCTCCCACCTGCTCACTAATCCTGACGCGTCGTTGTTTTCTTGCGCCTTTGACCCCTCTTTACAGATCTGATTACCCACTTTACAGATGAACTACTAGTATGAGGATGGAGGTTAAGGCCGTTACTGCTGCCCTCCATTGGCTCTCTAGGACTTCATTTAGTGGGGACGTTGTATCTGACTCAGGGTCAAAGGCTCATGGTGGTAACATGAGCCAGGATTAGCGACGCGCTATCCAAGACCCTGCCCCAACCTCCACGCGGTGACCCTGGAAACAGACTATGGTTCCGGTCTGGCCAAGAGGGCAGGGATCGGGAGAACTACTGGTAGTGGTAGCAGTGCAAGTACGGAAATGCAATACAGATACATACAAACAAAATGCACAAATCTCCTGACCGATGTCCAACAAGATATTGCCCAAGTCCCTGAACGCAAAGAAACAGCAAGAACGTCTCTGACATGGATGAGAGGTGCATCCAGTGATCAAACGTGTGACCACGTGGGCGAAGCTCGAAGCCCTGAGGAGGGCAAACATTGCCAGCCGTCGGCAGAATAAATAAAACAGGACCTTAACGAATAAAAGTCTACCCTCATGTTGGTACGAGAGAAGATTGCAGCTGACTCCGCATCGGTAGCCTGGTGCAGATACATGTACTGGGCAAGGTTTGCCTGTCGCAAAAGAACAAGCTGCGTTTTAATGCATAACGAAACTACCCGTCCTGGGAAAACCGTGCAAGGTACTGTGCGATAAAAATTAACATTCTCGGGAGAACTGAGGTTGGTGATACCTAACGAAACTGTCAGCCTTGGGGCAACCGGGCAAGGTTCGATTGCAGTCGTAACTAACATCCCCGGAATAACTGGGGCGGGTGATGGTGGCGAGAGCAAAATCCTCAGTTACGCTGATAGCGCCGACTGAAACGACCCTATACATTGTTTGTACTCGGCCCCATGCCGGTGCCTTTCGAGTTAATTGCAAATTGCCACGCTACCGCGCGTCTAGAAAAGGCTGAGAATGTTCCTTCTCCGGATCAAACTCAAAAATGTACGGCAAAGCAAGGCCGACAATGTACGGATCAGACAGGAAGTTCGGGTCCGAACATTGGCGAAGGTCGATACTTTGCACAGTGTTTATACGAGTAAGACGCCGTCCGAGGACAAGCTGACAAGCCCGAGAAATATTTCTCAGTCAGAATGGGCAAAACAGCGTAACTCACTGTCCTGGCGTAGATCACAAAGCCCAAATATACGGCAAAGTTGATCGTAAAGGCGTAGATCCTGAGCCGACATAGTCGGCAGAAAGGATCGTGCCCTAGGAAAGTTCACCCTAGTAAATCAAAAGCTGACTGAAACCGGACGGGCTGGCCTAGTCACCATGGGCGCACAATCGTCCCGGCGTAGATCACTCCGTTCTTGCCAGTGGACCAATTATACATCACAATAAGAATGATCAAATTGGGCCGTGAAGACGAAGCAGAAGAAGAAGTATCTGACTCTTAGTCAGATGTTTCCTAAGAACCAGAAGGGCAGGTTTCGGTATGAGTGGGTATAGTCTATAGAAGTTTCTAACCTCCAGAGACTTACCTGGATATACTGTCCTGGGCATGCAAGTGTTTACGGTAATGAGAGAGCGAACAGGCTTGCATAAACAGCATCGATTGTTGGGGAGTTGAAGATGGATAAGAGGGATGTTCTTCGGTCTCTTCGCGACTGTCTGTTGGATGAGGACACTAAGATCGATGTTGAATCGATCAAGCGATTTAGGCAGTTTAGAGTTACCAGTCGTACAAGTTGAACTGGATGCCTGAGATGCATAGTGAGAGGTGTGTTTAATCAGCAAGCCACGGGAACCATCAGTATGCATACTCTTCGATATCTGTTGGGGAGACTGAGCACCTATAGGTCTGCCCAGAGTGCAATGACGTCAGTTTAGTAACCAATACAGATCTGATCGTACCATCTGTCCCGGTTTGACTTCTGGTCTGTAAAGAATGCCACACGATTCTAAGAGAATCTGGGCATTCATTGATAATTGACCCTCATATATCTTTAAAGATCTGATTCGAACTGGCGTGTTGGGCTACTGGACGCTGCTGGATTTGCTGAGACGGAGATCAGAGCACCTATGGACATTTCCGGAGTGCTATGATGATAGTCCTCATATAACTGATAACGATCTGATCATACCATCTGTCCCGGTTTGACTTCTGGTCTGTAAAGAATGCCACACGATTTTAAGAGAATCTTGGCATTCATTGATAATTCTCCCCTCATATATCTTTAAAGATCTGGTCATACCATCTGTCACGGTTTCTTCTTTTTCTTCTCTCGTTCGCCCACTGTTAATTCAGGTGGAAAGTCATGGCGCCTGGTATTGCGCTTCTGACTAATTTTTGTGTGGGTCTATATTACACTTTTACAGGCATCCCTCAACCATATGGACAGCCTCGCCGACTTCAGAGGTATTTGAAGTTGATATCCTTCAAGTGTGATCGTTGCAGGAGACTTGTTGTCCTTGTAACTCTTTCTCGGACAGAGATAATTAGTGAAGGCATAACGGATGACTTCTCTATTGGATTTCCTGCCTTTGGAGAGGTTGTTCCGTACGCATCGTAAGATAAACACTCTTTAATGATCTTTTGTGCGCAAATTTGGGCTTAGATCTACACCAAAGAGCATTAGCTACTCTGCGCTTAATGGGTGAGGTCACTCTGGTAAAGACCCAAGCAAACTCAACCCTTCTAGGGCTAGTCACAGGAAGTATCACCTTTCTTGTATTCATTGCTCTTTTACGATCATTTTCGCCGTATATTTGGGCTTTATGATCTTCGCCAAAGAGCATGTCTACAATATGCGCGTTTTCTGACTATATGAGGTCATTCCAGATTAGGTTCATACTCGGTCATTGTAGAGGCATGTGTTTTGTCATACAAATGATCATATGTTGGCGGTATGCTTAGCCTGTATACGATCTGAGCCATGGTGTTTGGACGTCATCTTACTCTGTGTAGGATGATATGTGTCTGAAAAGTATTGCCCTTAGCCAATGTTTGGGGTTGTACCAGTAAAGCCTTTGCATTATCTGCCTTACTTTTCTATCCACGGTGAGTTTGTTCCTGAGTAGGAACATTCTCAGCCGTTACGGAGCATGTATCGACACCTGTCAATTTGCAAGTTTTTACTCTGCGATTTCTCTGTCCTCGGAAAACACTTGACTGGGGTTGCGCAGATATTTTAGATGGTCGTTTCAATCGGTGCTAGCAACGCAACTGAAATTTTGTGATCCCCAACATTACCCACCTCAGTTCTTCCGGGGATGTTAGTTGTAAATGCAACAGTACCTTACCTGATTGTCCCAGGGAAGGCAGTCCCATTAGGCCTCACGCACCCCAGTTCCTCCGGGGATGTTAGCTGTTATTGCAACAGTACCTTGCCCGGTTGTCCCAGGCAGGGCAGTTTCGTTAGGCACTAAAGCACAACTTCAGAATTTGCGCTTTGCCAACCTTACCCAGTAAATGTGTCTGCTCTAGGCCTTTGATACAAATTTTACAGCAATCTTCCTGTGTGTTGACACCATACGTTACAGTGTTTTCAGAGGCACTTGCTGAGACTTTTGATTTGTTACACTTCGTTCTTATTGATTCTAGCCCCACAGCTGGCAATTTGTTTGCCCGCTCCTCAGGGCTCGAGTTTCGCCCATGTGGGCCCATGTAAAATCTATGGATGCACCTCTCATCCATTCGTGTTCATTTGTACTGCACTTCCCATCGGCAGGTAAACTGGTAATTGTGGTGCGACCGTTGACTACACTTCAAGCTTGTGTATGGACTCTGGCCCCGCAGGTGACAATTTGTTTGCGGTCCTTTTCTCCGGGGGAGTAGGGATTCGTTCAGACGACTCGTACATTGTTGTTTATTAGTTTCGGCAACTTGGGCAAATTTTTATTGTACATCGACCAGGCGATGCGTGCATTTTGTTCGTAATTTTTGGACCTGCATTTCTTTTCTGTACTTGCACCACTGCCACTACCTGTAGCTCTCCCTCGATCCCTGCACTCTTAGCCAGACCGGAACCAATGTCTGCTTCCAGGATCACCACGAGGAGGTGGGGCAGGGTCTTGATTAGTGCCAGCTCACCAATCCTGGCGCAGTGTTGTCCCCAAGCACCTATGACCCCTGTCCCGGTTTGACTTCTGGTCTGTAAGGAATGCCACGCGATTCTAACAGAATCTTCGCATTCATTGATAATTAGTCCTCATATGTACATCTTTTAAAATGGGACCAAACCACTTAACTGTCCCTTTTTCACTTCTGGTCTGTAAAAATGACACATGATTCTAACAAAATCTTGACATCCCATGATAATTGGTTTTCATCAGGAACATCTGGTTGAAAGATTGTGGCTGGTTCAGATGGTATTCAAGCAGAGGCTGTTAAAGCCAATATAAACACATCTACAGTATTTCTGCACAAATTATGTAGCAGAATCTGGGGGATGAAGAAATAACAGCAGATTGAAGAGGATACCTAGTGAAGCTACCAATGAAAGACCTTCAGAAGAGTGAAAACTATGGAAGAATAACTTTGCTGTCAGTTCAGGGAAAAATACTAAGCAGGATCATCCTGGAGAGATTGAGAGATGTTTTCGACATAAAACTAAGAGATGAACAGGCAGGCTTTTGACCAAATAGATCCTGTGCTGACCAGATAACCCACATTAAGCATAATAATAGAGCAAGTATTGCATTGAAATTCCCACAATATATCAGTTTGTGCATTATGGGAAAGCCTTCAACAGCATCGATGGAAACCTTTTGAAAACTGATGAAGGACACTTTATGGAGCCCACAGAAAATTATTAACCTAGTAAGGGCAAGATCAAATGTAAATTTTCATGAAGTGGCAGACACTTTGGGAATACAGGATTACACGCCCATGTGGTGCTGGGACCCTAGGGAAGCAAGAAATAGTACCATTGAAACCTACAGAACTGTGTTGTGAAAGTGACTGATGTGGGACCTGGGAATACCCTGCAAATAAAATGCATCATAGAAATAGGATGTGCTGTGGCCCTGCCTAAGCTATAACTGGCTAACGTGCAATCTCTCTTAGGTTCTGAGAAAAGGTACATCGCGGATGCTTTCCATCACAACATTATTCTTACTTGTACATACTGGATTATGAAGGCAACAATGCTACCAAGCGAGTCAATGGACTCTGACAGAGCAGCTGGACAATCCTGGACTTTGCTGATGATATATTCCTCTTGTCCATGCATATGACTTAGGTGCAGGATAACTTGATAACCATGCATAAAAGCAAACTTGATCATTAGGTCACAACAACTAGTCTGAAATATTCATAGGAAAGACAAATCTGATGGAAAAATTAACCAAGCAAACAACAATTTTCAGTGGTGAGAATCATGCACATGCTTGGGCAGCTACTGGCAAGCAAGGAGAAACAGATAGAGATGTTAGAAACCTGTGAGGTCTCTACTAAGCCCAGCCTTGTGAGTCAAAGTTGTGGATTGTATGGACCCTTTCCGTCTGTTATTAGGTGCATTTGTTTTCTAAAGAAATCAAATTAGATCCAAATTAGAATATTTTGCTCCAATTTAAAACAGTTTATGTTGTATCCTATTAGAAACATGAAAGAAGTACTAAACAACCATCATAAACTGCAAACATTCATCAAATAGTGACTGCACTTAATAGAGGACTGTTCAATACCTATTCTCCCAATGTAATCTAATGCCTTTTCTCCACTTGAGGTCACCATGGTTTTTAACGCGGCTACAGTGATCATCTCTCAATTTTGTAGACAGGCTATGAAAACTAGGATCTGAGAACTGGTGACACCAGATGTGAGACAGCCTTGTTGGCGTAAATTTATGTCAGAAAAAATGAATAAAATTCATCATGATCCTCCTCTTGATCGTTCTGGGTCTGTTTTAATCATTCTCATTGTGATATATAAACAGCCAAACATCAGGCGCGTGATGTCGTGCGCAGCCTTCAGCACCTCTTTGGCTCGGTTGCTTATCGCCCGGTGGGAGTGTTAAGATTTCAGCCAACACTGATTTACTGAGGTGGGCACCTGGGGTTCGATCAACTTGCACGCGCATTTTAGGCTTTATGATCTACGCGGGACAGTGATTCGCTATTTATGCCCGTTCTGAGAAATATTTCTCGGGCTTGTAAGCTTATCTCGCGCGAGCGTCTTACTCGTATAAAACACCGTGTAAAATGCTCGGCCTTAAGCCAATGTTTGAACCGCGAACTTCTGTCACGATCAAATTTTTATCGGCCTTGCTGCCATTACGTTTGTGTGAGTTTGATCCGGAGGGAAGGGAACATTCTCAGAAAGCCTTTTTCTGAAGCGGCGCATTGATGCGTGGCGGTTGCAAATTAACATGGCTTACTGGCATGGGGCGGTACAAACAATATGGGGGTCGTTTCAGTCGGCGGCTATCAGGCGTAACTGAGGATTTTAAACAACCACCATCACCGCCCCAGTTATTCGGGGATGTTGGTTGACTGCAATCAAGCCCGCCCGGTGCCCCGGCTGGCAGTTCCGTTGAGCATCACCAACCTCAGTTCTTTCGGGGATGTTAATTTTTAATAGCACAGTACCTTGCCCGGTTTTCCCAGAGTGGGTAGTTTAGGTATGCACTAAGCTGCCAACTTGTTCTTTTTAGCTCGGCAAACCTTGCCAGTGCATGTATCTGCACCAGGCTACCCGTCACGAGGTCAGCAGCTGCAATCTTCTCTACCGCACCAACCACGGGTAGACTTTATTACGTTCACGGTCCTGTCTTATTTATTCTTGCCAGCCGGGCTGATAATCTTTGCCCCTCTCAGGCTTGACCGCTCACATTGGGCATCGTTTGGTCACTGGATGCACCTCATCCATGTCTGAGGCGATTTAGATTGCTGTTTCTTTCGCGTTCAGGGACTTGGGCAATATCTTGTTGAGTCAGGAGATTTGTGCATTTTGTTTGTATGTATCTTTATTGTATTTCCGTAATTGCACTACTGCCACTACCCAGTAGTTTTCTCTCCCACGATCCTGCCTCTCAATGAACCGAACCAGTCTGTTTCAGGGTCTGGCGTGGAGGTTGGGTCAGGAGTGTGATTCATGGCATTTATTAACCCTGGCTCATGTTACCATCATGACCTCATGGGCCTTTGGCCCCATCATGATCCATTGTCTCCCGGGACTAACAGGGGCGATATCAACAAAAATCACAGGCTTATAGCGGTTTTGGGAATAATTGCAAAGTCAGAAAGTTTCTGAGCTAGTGGCATGCACAGACTAAAGTGGCAGGGTGTGGAGGAACATCCATGTTTCCTTCCACCCTCGTGGATACAGCAGGCAGAATAAAAAACTTAAGCCAAGAATATCACCTTGAATTTAGACAGGCATCAGCTGCTGAGGCAACAACCCCACATATTTTGGACTAACTTGTGATCGCCAGCTCAACCTGAAGAAGCATGTTGTGAATGTAAAAACAAAGCATTAAACAGATTACAGCTATTGAAGAAGCACTGGCACAACATGGGGATCAGACAAAGATACTCTGAGAGGCTTATATCTTGGTTACATCTACTCTGTAATAGAGTACTCTATAAATATGCAAAGAGATTAATTAATCAACATCGAACTGGCATGTTGGGTCACTGGAGATGAATTAGACGCGACTATTCGTTAAGATGTCAGCCAGTTAGGCGTCATTTTAGACCACAAGCATTGCTTGAATCGTTGATATTCAAGCCATTCATGTTAAATCTGGAGGAACAAACTACATTGCCAGGAGTGTAAAGGAGTGCATAGTATACATATCAAGTAATTTTAATACAGTTTGGTGTCCTACAGAGCCTATATAATAAGCAGGAATAATAGAGATGATATAAGTCAGTAACAACTTAAAAGCTTGCTGCTACTTCAAGATTTACATTGTTGCTCTACAAGATACAATAACAAAAATATTGACCACTATTTATGTTTGCCAGTCCATGTCCAAAGAAAAGAAGAATATATTTTCAACAGTGATGATGTTATTTAATTGATTATTAATAATGTGAATCTCACAACTACTGACCTTTATGGGTATATCCTTCTGTCCACATCATAAATATGTCCATCTCTAAATCGGTTCAAATGCAACTACCAAATAAAAATGGCTCAATGACTATGGGTCTCAAAATTTCTGTTGACAAGTTCAAATCATCCAACATTTATCTTGAAATGCTGTAAGCTTTAGCACAGTGTACTTATGCTAATGTCGGTTCCAAATCATAAATAGTGGTTTTATATATGATTTATTACACTTACAGATCCAGCCTTAGACAGGCTATGAAAAGGTCACGAGAACTAAGCGATGCCAGACGGGGAACAACTTGCAATAAAACATGCCGGAAAAAAGAACTAATAAATTTCACCATAGGCACTTTCGATCTTCTTCTTCTTCTTCTTACGATCGTTCGATATGTTTCAATCATTCTCATTGTGATATATAAACGCAATAAGCGTCGAGCGTGTATGCGTACCATCATTCAGCACCTATTGGAGCCAGTTGCTTATCCTTCGGTGGGGTGTGTTCGTTTTCAGCCAGCTTTTGATTTACTAGGTGAGCTTTCCCTAGGAGTGCGATCAACTTTGCCATTTTGTAATGCAGGCTTTGTGATCGCCCGGGACGATGAAATTCGCTATTCATGCCCGTTCTGACTGAAAGTATTTCTCCGAAGGGCTTGTAAACGCTTATCCTCGAGACGGCGTCTTACTGTTATAAGACACGCGTGTAAAGTATCGACCTTCGTAATGTTTGAACCGGACTTCCTGTCAGGTCCGTGCATTGTCGACGCTTAGCTACGTACATTTTTGAGTCTGATCCGAGGAACATTCTCAGCCTTTCTAGGCAGCGCCTTAGTCGTGGCAATTTGCAGTGCGTCAGCACTGGCATGGGGCAGTACAAACAATGTAGAGGTCGTTTCAGTGAGCGCTATCAAGCGTGACTGTAGATTTTCTTCGCCATCACCCGCCCCAGTTATTCGGATATTAGTTTGTTCTGTCGAACATTTAACCGGTTGCCCCATGGCTGTGGTCGATTAGAATCACAACCTCAGTTCTTCGAGGATGTGTTTTCGATGCACAGTACCTTGCGGTTTTCCAGGCCGGGTAGTTTGGTGTACATAAGCATAACTTGTTCTTTGCAGCTGGCAAACCTTGCCCAATACATGTGTCTGCTGGGCTACCAATGCTAGGTCAGCTGTCTTCTCTCGCACCAACCGCGGGTAGACTTTTATTCGTTAGGTCTGTCTTCTTTATTCTTGCGGCCCGGGCTGCTTGTGTTTGCCCTCCTCAGGGCTGAGCTTAGCCTACGACATCACGTTTGGTCACTGGATGCACCTCATCCATATACAAGGACGTTTCGTTGCTGTTTCTTTCGCGTTCAGGGACTTGGGCAGTAGCGGACGCGCGGATCGGTCAGGAGATTAGTGCATTTGTTTGTATATCTTTATCGTGTTTCACGTACTTGCACTGCACTACCACTACCCAGTAGTTTTCTCCCGATCCCTGCCCTCTTAGCCAGACCCGGAACCATAGTCTGTTTCCAGGGTCACCCAGCGTGGAGGTTGAGGCAGGGTCTTGGTGTGGCCCCCTGGCTAACCTGAGCATGTTACCACCATGACCTCGCTGAGCCTTTTACCCCGAGCACTACATTCCATTATTTCTCGAGACTAACAGGGCGTAACAAATGGTTAGTATAGATTAAATGTGAAAGGACAATTTTGTATGCTCGTTCCATCCCGTTCTTTACGACCAGATCTTTGTGATATTTAATAAAGGCATTCGTTACCTGTGGTTCATAGATCCTGAAGTGTGAGGACAGAATCAAAAATTTCTGGTCTATGGAAATATTTGTCTAGATTATTGATTGCCTTACACTTTTCCTTTTGCATAGTGTGATTCAGCACTCTTTAATTATCATTTTTAAGCTATGCGATCTTGTGTATGATCTACGCCAAGAGCATGTCTACATTTGCAACCTTTATGACTGGGTAGAGGTCATTCTAAATTTAGAAATCAAATTCATCGTTTTGAGAGACATATCTTTAGTCTTGTTTGGTTTGTCTTTGTGTGGTAGGGTGGTGAGGGGCACCGTAAAATTATGACCTGTGTTAGTCATACTTTTGTATTTAAACTGATGGTAAAATGGTCAACCATACTCCAGATAGAGAAGCTGGCAGCCAATCCGTGTTGCCTTGTACACAGCCCTTTCAGAAAGAAAAACTGGAGTTGTATGTTTACACTCAATACTATTCAAGGGAGAACAGAAGAAGACTTCTATACTGGAGACCAGGAACTTTGATACGGCTGTACATAGAAGTGAGGCCTTTATTTGAGAAGCGCCTTGTTGAGTTATGCTGATCAACCAGAAGACCCTTTCGATTGGACCCAGAAGAAAGTTTCCTCTGAGTCACTTCAAGAAATCTAAAATGACGACCTGTTGACAAATACCTACATCTAAGAGTGAAACTGTTAGGTGTGCCACTGAGGCGGGACATAGCGGTCAAAGCGAACTCAGAGAAGAAATGATGATGCACTGAACCTAGTAGCGAACAGTCGTGTTGTTAAACGACCTTCCTTATTATAACCAGACATCTCAGAAGAAAGTCGTGATATCGACTCAACATCACTAATTCTCACCAGAAGATTGCGACAATGTGGCTGGCGACAAAAGCGAAGGTTGTGGTGAACATACATAGAGTGCTTGGAGCCTGAAGACCTATTTGCAGAGAACAGCGTGGCATCCTCTAAGCGATAAAAGAGTGAAGGTTGAAACGCACAGCTTAGGAGCTGAAAAATTGAAGATAAGCCAAACAGATAATAGAAGATCTTCCAGACCTTCCAGAATGATTTCCTTCCAAGAAAGTCTGTTGAATAATGTTAAGGTAATACCCCATTTAGTGAACTAATGACATTTTAATATTTACTGGGTAATACCACATCAGTTCTTTTACTTAGTGAGAGTAACAGAAACAAGGACTAATTTTGACTTGTGAAATATTACCAATGTTCAATTGATATACTGTGTAATAATTTCTCTCGTACGTTGCTGCACATTACATAGAGCCTGCGTGTAATTTCTCCATACCCCAGATCTATCCTGGGCAACTAAGCAATCTCCTCCAGCGGAACTGAGACCCGATGTTTCCTGCCTCTCCCAGCAAAGTTCGTTTCAGAGGATGCTCTTTAGGTCCGACCTCTCTTTCTTGAACCCTTGCATCCCACTTTGTGCCTACTTTGATATTCGTTGATCATTCTCTCAAGGGTGTGTAACATACTATCCATCTTCTCTTTCTTATAAGTTGTCCTGGTGGTTGACCAGACATGTCTCTAATTTCATCCTTCTCTGAATTCGTTCCATTTTATATTCATTATTTTTAGCAGACATCTATTTTCAAATGCATTCAACTTGCTTTCTATATCTTTAGTCATTTTCTCAACTCTACATTAGCATATATTAGGATTGATACAACATTTTGAATTGAAAATTCGTAATTTGAATTTTAATACTGCAACACAGTTCCATATTTTATTTAGACTTTTGAAAGCTGATGTTGCTTTGCCATTTGTGCTTTCATAATTTCTTTTCAACACATTTCCTGTGCAATCTCCTCCTCCCTTCTTTCTTTGTTAGTTCTTCGATAATTATAATCCTCTTTGTGATATGTTTGATCTTTATAAGAACTTTATCGTTTACACATTAGTTTTTTAGGCCCTAAACACATAGACTTCTACATGTTTAGCACACATGCATCCGATTTCAGCCAACCTCCTTAATCGCCTCTTAAACATACATGAGTAACAGTGGTTCTTTTCTTTACAAATTTGGGCCCGGTAACCATAGAACCTGTGTAATAAAAAATTGCTACCTAAATGGTGAACCTGCTCTGTTATTTTTTTGATATATGCATAGCCTGAGTTTATTATTAAATGATTTAACAATCTTATTACTAATTGATCTGCTTGGTGTTAGGTCAGTTGTATTTTTAAAAATCTTAGTTTGTAGTAAGACAGAAGTGTGGAAAGAAGTGCTGTTATGTTTTAAATCAAGAACATAAATCAGTGGACTATACAAACCTTTTTTTTTGGCGACCCATTTTCATAGACTTATTATTTTTTTCCTGGGACCATGTCAAGAGTAAGGTGAATTTAACCGAACTGTGATATTAGTTTAGTTTGGAAATCGTCCGGATCACACCCTCACTGCACGTCGAACAAATTAGTCCATAAGTGCTCCGATCTCTCCCTCAATTATGTCCATCGAAAAGCGTGTGGCGTTCATGACACCAGTTCTTTGTTAGTTTACAGATTCTTCTTTAGTCCTGCCAGCATAAGCACGTTCTTGTCAAACTACACCACACCTTAACTTTGAGTTCTTGCGGTCTGGTTAGTGTTGTGGATTCCGCTGTCGTGAGTCATGTACCACGCCCTCTCTCCCTTTAAGGAATTTATAATATCAGCCTGGTCCATTGCTCCTCCGCTTGGACAGCAGCTATACCTGCAAACCTATCCATGTTCATTCCCCCTTACACACCATGCCCTAACAAAAATAAAACGATCTTTGTCGGCTTCAGGACCTCTAGCGATTCTATCCAATGTCTCCTAGCCCATCCTGTTTCAATCTTCCTGAGCATACTCGTGGGTCACTGAAAAACATGCATGGATAAAGGGTCTGTGATTCTAGCCAAATCGCCACGGCTTTGGTAGCCGCCACTTGATTTCCATGGTGAGACTGCTACGTAGTCACGGCAAAACCACCACTGTCTTCCTTCCACAACATCACCTCTGACCTGAGCAGTACCCAAAAAGCCCACGAGCTCGCGCATGTCGAGATCACCGAACCATCAAGTATAAATGATTACATCATGCTCCAGATGCGTTCTCAGAAATTAATGCTCGAACCTGCCTCCACGACCAAATGGGTTGTGTTGCCTGCATTCTTTATCAAGTTAAATGCGCACAGAAAAGGATGTAGCGATTCCTGTTATTTAGTATCATTCTTCACCGGGATCAATGTCTTAGTGTACACACCTGTTCAATACAGTCATCGGCTGACCATCCAAGATTTTCCTCTCTTTTTAACCTATTTCCTTTTGTCTCTTTGTTTCCAAGTGCAGAGAGATGTTGTGTCAACATTGACTCAGAAGAATATGCTCGTCTATAAACTCATCTAATAAATATTGCTGATGTACCTATTTCCATTTTTGTGACTCTACTCATCATAGCATTTTTGGGGCATCATGGTATCAGAAATTATTCACCACTTTGTGACTTTGCTGAAGTCACTCTAGGTTAGAGCTCATTCAACACTTATTGGACTTTCTGTCATTACCAGGCAATTTGGGTTGCTACTTTGTATTTTCCTTTCTGAAAGAAGCAGAAACACTGGGCTAAAATATACAATCAAGGAGATTCAGTTTCATCAGGCGTACAAAACACAACTTTTGTTTCTGAGCTCCACCTACATCACCTATCCTAGTTCCCGGGGCGCCAACACCAAAACCAGGGCATGACTTTTGGTTTTACACATGGTCAGCATAACGATCCGGTTCTTCCAGGGATTTGTAGGCTCTAAGCGCCAACTAAATTTTGTACTCAGTCGCTTTGCAACTCCGTTGCCACCGCGGCTTTATTACAAATGTAACTGCAGTCCTCCCTTGCGTCGATCGACAGACAGAATATGAGGACTTGCAGAGCCAGCTTTGTACGCATAGACTTTGCATCACTGGGAGTTTGCGTTTACGACTTTGCTGTTTAGTGGTACAATTACACTGCAATGATATTTGGACATTGATCAGGAGACACGTGTCACAGAATCACATTGAGATTCTGTTCGTCTATATTGCAAAAAAACCACTTGAATTTGTGATTACATTCACACTACTACATATGATATAGCAGTTCTCCCTCGATTCCCATCCACTTTACTAGACAAAGCAATTGTCTGTTTCCAGGGCCACCTTGAGGTTGGAGTAGAGTGCTTGGTCAGTGCCCAGCTCGCAGCCTAATGCCTATTGTCACTTTGTTACACCTCGCCTGCTGCCTCCCATATCTATTGAATGGAATGTCCCAGAATTGTAGTGTAAGGTGGAGTATGATCATGAAAAGTAGATTGGTTGGGTTGATGCCTAAAGATAGCTCCTCGCTCCTTCTGTCCCGTCACATAGTCCATACTCTGTGAATGATTATTAAGGTACTACACACACAATCAATATTACGTTTGCTAGAATTCTTATTCTTTCTTCTCTTGTAAAATCCGGTTAATTCAGGTGGAAAGTCATGGCGCCTGGTACAGCGCCAGCACTTCTGACTGATTTTGCATGGGCCTATATTATCCTTTACAGGCATCCCTCAACCATATGGACAACCTAGCCCGGCTTCAGAGGTACTTGAAGTTGAGATCCTTCCAGAATGTGTTCGTTGCAGGGGACCTGTTTGTGCCCCCATAACTCTTTCTCGGACAGAGATGGTTAGTGAGGCACAACGGATGACTTCTCTATCAGTTCCTACCTTTGGTGAGAGTAGTTCAGTGCGCATCGTAAGATGACTCACTCTTTAATGATCTTTTTGTGGCTGATTTTTGAAGCAGCTCGCCAAGGCCTCTCTTGCTGACTGGGTGAAGTCGCTCCATTGAAGACCAAGCAAGCTCGACCTTCTAGGGCTAGTCTGGTAGTATCACCTTTCTTGTATTCATTGCTCTTTTCACGATCATTTTTACTTTGTATGTTTGGGCGGCATTATGATTTTCCACCAAAGAGCTGTCTACAATGTCTATACTTTCTGACTATATGAGTTTATTCGGTTGATTATTCTCAGTCATTGGAGACATAGTGTTTTTGTCATACAACGATCATATGTTAGTGGTATGTAGCCACAGAGATATACGATCTGAGCCATGTTTTGCCACTCTGTGTAGAGGTGATCAGCGTCTGAAAAGTATTGACCTTAGTGTGCTTGGGTTTGTACCAGTAAAGCCTTTGCATTATCAGCCTTGCCCTCTATCCACGGTGAGTTTGTTCCTGGTGTTTGTTCTCAGCTATTGAACGAAATACTCGACACTCCGCCAATTGCAAGGTGTGAGGTCATTACAATGCGACATATTAGCCTGTTCTTATCATGGTTGGAGGTTTTGTGTGTGCTGAGATCCTTCCCAGGCTAATACGGCAGTCTAACTCCTGTACAGGTCTAACCAAGGCGAACAGACTGAAGGTGAAAGGCCAGACCAAAAGGCGGGGAGCAGGATGGGACCTCATAAGGTGACAGCACAGAACCCGCAGCGAGTGGCAAATGTCTGGCTGCAACAGCCCATCCCCCAAGCTATGGGACAAATAACACGTGTTCTCTCACTTTCTCTTGAGGAGGACATCCTTCTTGTCTTGTCTTCTACTTCTATGACACTTTCCCATAAGTATAGGATTAAACTACAGTGTCAGGGCATACCCTGCATAAACACCTGGGTTGATAGGCCCGGCAACAGAAGGCTGAAGTCATCTAGGTAGGATGACCTCCCAGACAAACAGGAACAGATCTTGTCAGCAGGGGACTGCAACTGTCTTGAGAACAACCTCAAAAAAAATGTCCTCAGAAGCAGGAATGTGTCAGTCATTGTGGCCCGGAAGATAAACCTATATAGACAACTCAATGGCCCATGCACTTAAATACTTATAAAACTGGTGCCACCACCATGTGAAACTTCCCGTGCCTCGAGGGTTCCACCCTTAGCTACTAGCCCGGCCCAGTTGATTCTTGCCAAAGCCAGGGGAGGACAGGGTATTGCTACTGGCCTTGGGGACAAACTTTCACCCCCTCACAGTATGCAATGGAATGCAGAAGGTAACCAACAAAAAACGAGAACTAGAGAGGAGCGTATGTGAGCAGAAAGATTGTCTGCACAGCATCAGCGTAATCCAGGAAATAGATTCAGCATTAATTGGTTGAAACCTTCCGTCGGATAGAAAATAGACATAAGGGTGGAGTAGTAACACTAGTTCATAATTCTATATGTCCCAATAGTTGAACTCTGGGTCCAATCAGACAAGCACAAATTCATAGCTGTTCAACTCATATCAGCAACGCTAAGATGACACTGCCATTATATACTCACCACCCTCCATTCAAACTGAGCTGGAAACCTCAAAGTTCAGATGACAACTTTATATGGTATGATACTTCAACAGCCCTCACCAAACTGGGGCTATGACCGCTAGATCAGCGGGTGAAAGCGCTTGAAGAATGGCTGATCACCAACAGTCTGCCATTCTCAACCGCAGATGATCCTCACATGTTATTCATGGCCGGTGGCGCGCAACAAGCACCCCAGATCTGGCTTTTTGCTACAGGCGACATTCACAGGGACCAACGAAGGCAAGTCTCGACCCAGATTGGAGGTAGTGACCGCAGAACCTGTAAAACTCCTCATAAATAACATTAACAGGAGGAACTTACAAACCTCTGCACCTAGTTAGGTACAAAGGGCAGACTGGAAGCTATTCAGAACTAGCGAACAGAACACAACAAAGAGTAAATCAATCAGGAAAGTGAATCAGAGATGCCTGACGCTACAATAAAGCCATTTTAGATATTAACAGCGAAAAAGGCTGCAGAGGGAGGAAAAACTACAAGCCATATTGGACACCAGAGATGGAAGTTCTCCATAGCTACTTGCAGTGCCAAGAAATACAATGGAACTCGCACCAACGGACCAAAATAAATACCTTACCAATGGGCAAAGGGCCCTTTATGTTAGAAAAACCAGCAGTGTAGGAAATCCTGGAAAGAAAGAGCCTACTTGAACATGGAAAAG
This sequence comes from Arion vulgaris, assembly GCA_020796225.1. Taxonomy (NCBI): domain Eukaryota; kingdom Metazoa; phylum Mollusca; class Gastropoda; order Stylommatophora; family Arionidae; genus Arion; species Arion vulgaris. The sequence continues at coordinate 58,546,346 of CM036759.1, read as the reverse complement.
ATACTCAAAAGTTGGGAGACTTACAGGAAGAAACAGGCGATGACAGCCTATCTAGAGGAAAACGATTCTCTCCCTTAGGAGAACAACTTCTCTGGGAAGCGGGCGGCACCTGTTGTGCCTAGTGTTACAAGCAAGAGCTCATGTTCAATAGAGTCAGGAGCAGGAAAAGGGAGTCAGAGTGAGATAAATGCTACATTCAAAAGCAGCAAAGTGAACCCTGTATGAGTAGACATCACACTGACTGAGCTGCAGAGGCACTGGAAACTCAAGCATTAAAAAGACCCGGGACCAGATGGGTATCAAGCGACATGCACACAAACAAATAATTTAATAAGCTGGTCTTCTAACCCAGATATTTAACAAAGCTGGAGACTGGCGAGTCCCCCAGACATCTGGAAAAATGCCACAATCCATCCAATTTTCAAAGTGGAAAAGACAAAAGGATCACAGGCTACAGACCTATAAGTCTGCTGATTGCTAGAAACTGCTGGAGGTGATAACCACCTGAGCTCAGTAGTTTTTACAAATCAACCATAAACTGGATCAGCCCGAACAGGCGCATAAACACCCGATAACCAAGTGGCATGCCTCACAGGGCGTGAAAATGAAGCCAGGAAAAAGCATGAAAAGCGTGTTCTTCGACATGTCCAGGCCTTCAGCGAAGTCTGAAGATGGTTTGCTACTCAAGCTCTTACGCCCAGTGAATCACGGTAGAATGTGCTGTTGGATAGACTTTCCCCACCATAGACAAGCATCTGTAAAGTGGATGGAGTACACAGTCCCAGATTCAGAGTTCTGAGCAGAGTCCCACAGGAATGAGCGTACTGTCCCCATTGGCACTCATGGTAAATATTAATGATCTGCCACAAACTCTTGCCCAGACATGTCACACTCTCTCATGTGATGATCTAGCTGTGTGGTACACCTTCAAGTTTCTGGGTCCTGCCATTTCAAACTCCAGGAAAGCCTGAACAAGCGTCATAATGTGGGCAAGTAAATGGGGTCCTAGAAATAGACCGAGCAAAAACTATAGTAGTGCTTTTCTCATTGTCAACAAATGACACTTCCAGACGAAATATACTTGATATAAGCTCCCGTTCCCATACTCCAACCTTTTGGGGTTAAACTTGACAGTCGTCTGACATGACTCACCACATTATGGAAACAAACAGAAGGCTGTGAGGAAACAAGCGTGATGCGGAAACTGGCTGGAACTACCTGGGAGCTTATGGTGAGATCTGGAGTCAGGTGTACACTGGTGCAGTTGGGCCAACTCTTGAATGCTTCATCATCGACATGGATATCAATAGCCCATTCAAACAAATCAATACTGGAAAAAACACAAAACAGTGTCTGCGTACTATTTTTTGGGGCCATGAAATCTACCTCAATTGTAGAAAAAGGAAAGAACGTAACATCAGCCCTTGGAAGACAGAAGAAGGAGAAAAGTGATTCTACAGACTGAACGGATCAAAAGGATGCCTCACCATCCACTGCATGAAAAAATGGCGGCTAGAACAAAAAACAGACTAAAGTGTATGAAGTCTCAACCACCGTAAAAGAATGAAAGTAATACTTGGAACTACTAAATCCTAATTCATACCTGAAGAATTAATTTCTGATCACAGAACCAGATTCAGTAGCACTAAACCTCTCAGCCTCCATCCCTAAATTATTAAACTTAGATGCCGAGCTAATCCAGTGAAAAAAACATACAATGGAACATCTCTATTATATGTTTCAGAAGACGGCTGGATAAGAACTTAGACGGATGGATCGGCAATGGAGGCAACCATGAATGGTCGAGCAGGAGTGTACATTAGGCACCCAGATGCTACTACTGTGTCTCTAGTGACCACTACTGGAAGAATATGTTCAACTTCCCTTGTAGAGAACTCTGCCCTTCTGATAACCTTTAGCACATAGATAAGCGCAACAAGCTTCCTGCAAGCAAGATGGTATTTCTTACACTGTCAATATACAAGCCTGGAGGCTAAATCCAGCTAATAGGCACAGTCCTAAAACCTAAAGAACCTCCAGCACTTTCCAGAAGGCAGGAAATCCAGTGCATTGGTTCCATCTCACTGTGGCATTGCAGGCAATGAGGTGCATAATGTCTTAGCAAGGAGGACAGTGCCAAAGGAAAATGTACGCAACCCTTGTCTTTTCAAGAGGTCAAAACCCTCATACAGAGAAAATCTGTAGTAGACTGGAAGACAAACACTGGATATGATTATGGAAAGACTCCCTCAAAGAGACCTAAGCAGAACAGACTAGGTCGTATATTTTGACTTCGCACGGACATTGAAGACAACAAGCACTTATAGACTGAATAAGTCAAACAACTCTCTGCGGTATCAGCGAAGCAGACAAACACAGAGCATATCCTGCAAGACTGTCCTCTCCTGTGTGAACTGAAGCAACGCAATCGACAGCCTGAAAACTAAGCTTTGAAACCTTACAGACCTGGCTGACTGCAATTTGTGTTCCACAGTAAGTCAATTGCTGACTATTGCAGGGTGCTGAAGAAGAAATTCAATCGATTGCTATGGCATAACTGAGGAAATTTTGCTCGCCAACATCACCCACCTCCAGTTCTTCACGGGGATGTGTATGGTGCAAAAGTACCTTGCTCAGTTGTCCCAGGGAGGTGATCCCATTAGACAGCACCATCTCAGTTCTCCCGGGATGTTAGTTGTTAATGCAACAGTACCTTGTCCAGTTGTCCCCGGGAGGAGTCTTGTTAGGTATCACCACCCCAGTTCTTCTAGGAATGTTAGTTGTTAATGCAACAGTACCTAGCCGGGTGTCCCAGGGAAGGCACTAAAATGCAACTTTGAATTTGCGCTTTGCCAGCCTTGCAGTAATTGTATCTGCGATTGTATTGCTTTATTGGGATTTACCTCAATCTTCCTGAATGTCGACACTTTTGATTCGTTCGCTTAGTTCTTATCAGGTTCTCGCCCACAGCACAACATTCTCTCTCTCTCGTTTCTTCTTCTTGGGTCGTTCTTCCGGCCCCGGTGATCATTCTTATTGTGATGTATAATTGGTTCACACTGGCAGAAGCGGTGATCTCGTCGGAGACGGTCCAATGGCCATGGTGACTGAGCCATCCGTCCGATTTCAGTCAGCACCCAGTTACTAGGGTGAGCTTTCCCTGAGTGCGATCCTTTCTGCCGACTATGTGGGGCTCCAGAATCTACGCCTTCGATCATCTTTTGCCTTATATTTGGGCTTTGATCATTCAGGACAGTGAGTTACGCTGTTTCGTTCTGACAGAAATATTTTCTTGGGGCTTGTCCTCAGACCATTTAGTCTACTGCCATAAAATACTGTGCAAAGTATCGTAGCCGTAATGTTACGGACCTGAACTTCCTGTCTGATCCGTACATTTATGAAGCGCTAACTACCATACATTTTGGAGTTTTGATCGGAAGGTATTCTCAGCCTTTCTGGGCGCGTTGGTGCGTGGCAATTGCAATTAACACCGAAGGCGCCGGCATGGGCCGAGTACAAACAATGTGGTCGTTTCGGTCGGCGCTATCAGTGTAACTGAGGATTTTGTGCTGCGCCACCATCACCGCCCCAGTTATTCGGGATGTTAGTTCTGACTGAAATCAGACCTTGGTTGCCCCAAGGCTGGCATTTCTTTGGTATCACCAACCTCAGTTCTCCCGAGAATGTTATTTTTTATCGCACAGTACCTTCTGCGGTTTCCAGGACAGAGTAGTTTTGTTTATGCACTAGCAGCAGCTTGTTCTTTTTAGCGGCTCGACAAACCTTGCCCAGTACGTAATATCTGCACCAGGCTTCTCAATGCGTTCAGGGACTTGGGCAATATCTTGTTGGACATCGGTAAGGAGATTTGTGCATTTGTTTGTATGTATCTGTATTGCATTTCCATTGCTTGCACTACTACCACCACCAGTAGTTCTCCCAGTCCCTGCCTCTCTTAGCGGGCCCAGATTCAGGTCTGTTTCCAAGGGTCACCGAGGTGGAGGTTGAGGCAGGGTCTTGGTTGTGCAGCCCTCGCTAAACCCTGGCTCATGTTACCACCATGACCTCATGAGCCTTTGACCTTCTCTCTCATTCATTCTTCACGGTAATTTATCATTCTTCTTCGATATATAACTGATCATTTGACAAAACATATTCTACATTTGTGCAATTATGTGCCCATAGTATTCGACCCATACCCGATTTCAGCCATCTTTTTATTTACTAGGGTAAGCTTTGTCCTAGGGAACAATCCATTATACCGATATCTTTTTGGCCGGATCTATACCTTTTGATTATCTTTTGCTGTATATTTGGGCTTTGTGATCTATGCCAAACAGTGAGTTTACTGAACATGCCTTTCTGACTGTAGGGTCATTCCCGGTTAGAGCGTTTCACTGGGCACATAAGCTTGTCCTGGGACGGTGTCTTACTCATATAACACACCGTATAAAGTGTCAGCCTTCATCAATATTCAGATCTGGACAGCCTGTCAGATCTTTTCATTGTCTGCTTAATTTTACTGAACACTTTGAGTTTATTCCGAAGTAGGAACATTCTCAGCCTTTTCGAGGAGCGTGTTGTCACTTAGCAATTTGCAGTTTCTACTCTGCATTTTCCCTGGTCCGGGAAACACCGGACTGGGGCTAGGCACAGATAATGTAGAGGGTCCTTTCAATCGGAGCTAGCAATGCAACTGAGATTTTGCGCTCGCCAACATCGCCCACCTCAGTCCTTCCGGTGATGTTAATTGTAAATGCATCAGTACCTTGCCCGGTTGTCCCAGGGAAGGCAGTTTGTTAGGCACTAAAATGCAACTTTAGGATTTGCGCTCGGCTAAACTTACCCAGTAAATGTATCTGCGCTAAGCCTTTGATAAGGAGTTTACGCAATCTTCCGTGTGTCGACATGATACAGCGTTTTCAGACACTTGCGAAACTTTATCGTGCCATGAGACTGCCAGACAGGCATCTCAACTCGGGCACAGGGCTCCAATTCGCCCCTTGTGGGCCCACGTCTCTTCTATGGATGCACCTCTCATCCTACTACATTTCGTCTGTATGCCTTTACCATCGGCCGGGAAGCTGATAATTGTGATGCGACCTTTGTGTTGACATTTTCCGTGCCTTGAGACTGCCTTGACATGCAGCCGACTCGGGCGCAGGGCTCAAGTTCGCCCATGTGGGCCCACGTCTCTACCTCGGATGCACCTCTCATCCCATTAATTTTGGTGTGGCCATTTACTCTGGGGAATTAGCATTTGTTGCAGGCGACTCTGTACACTGCTGTTTTTACTTTTCAGCAACTTGAGCAAATTTTTATCGGACATCGGCCAGGAGATGCTTGCATTGTTTGTAGATTTTGGACCTGCATTGCTTTTCCGTCCTTGCACTCTACCACTACCTGTAGCTCTCCCTCGATCCCTGCCTCCTTAGCTAGACCGGAACCAAAGTCTGTTATCAGGGTCACCGCATGGAAGAGGGCACAGGGTCTTGATTAGTGCCAGCTCACTAATGCTGGCGAGCGTTGTCCCATCGCTTTGACCCCAGCTGGCAATTTGTTTGCCCTCCTCAGGGCTCCGAGTTGCCCATGTGGGCCCACGTTACTTTTATGGATGCACCTCCCATCCGTTCGTGTTCATTTGTCTGCACTTCCCATCAGCAGGGAAACTGGTAATGTGGTGCGACCGTGACTACACTTCAAGCTTGTGTATGGACTCTTGCCCTGAGGTGGCAATTTGTTTGCGTCCCCTTTTCTGGGGAGTAGGGATTCGTTCACAGATGACTCGTGCATTGCTGTTTCTTAGTTTTCTGAAAATTTTTATTGGACCTCGCCAGGAAATGCGTGTCTTTTGTCTGCAATTTTGGACCTGCATTTCTTTTCTGTGCTTGCACTACTACCACTATCTGTAGCCCTTCTTCGATCCCTGCACTCTTAGCCAGACCGGAACCAACGTGTTTCCAGGGACACCACGAGGATGTGGGGCACGGTCTTGATTAGTGTCAGCTCACTAACCCTGGCGAGCATTGTCCCCAAGCGCCTATGACCTCGTTGCTGGAGTCAGTGCCAGGGTACTGCTGTTATGATAACAGTAGTTAAACAAGTGAAATTCTAGTTTCTGTCCTGAGATGATGAAGTATCTGGGTTTCTGTTCCCATCCATATATTCCTCAAGCTGACATGCACTGATGCAAGATATCTTGCAAGATGATGCTGACATATTTTTTTCTGTAGCTATCTCTTTTGCCTGACCGCTAGAGCACATTATTTTAAGTGGTTTTTCCTTTGTTCTGCTATTTCCTCTATTCTCATGCCTTCTGGCTTCAAGAGGACTCAATAGTAGAGGCTGGGTCCTATCAAGACAGGATCTGCACTGCACATCCTGAGTGTCCATCACAGGGCAAGCACCAAAACATTTTGAAAATATAGACGTATTTTCATTGTGCTTGTGTTTTACCTCCTGAATGATGTGTTGCGCCATTTGGCTGTTGCCTCCATCTTCAGTATATTTACTATCTAGAGTATACTGTGACTTGCCATTCTTAGTTTTACAGTCACTGGTATGCACTTGAGCAAAGAGTTGGCATCGATTCTATTATCATTTCCATTGGTTCATTATCATTTACACTTGACTTATACTAGTTTTTCAGTTAATATAAAAGTCAAATGGAAAGTAATTGAAAAGCAATGAAATATAAAGTCTTTAAAAAGATGATAATCTATATCTGTGAAATAACATCTTTTAAAGGATCTTGGGTGCAGAACCAGTTCAAACTGTTAATTGCATTCAGTCATAACTAATCCAGGTATCAGTAAAAACAGCTCGAAAAAACCAGCAAAATACAGCACCAATAAAAAGAAATATTACCATCATCTCCTGGCTTGCTAGAGATTGATTTAATACTGCTGGCATGTCCTCTAAATGTTTCAAGTCTCTTGCACATTTCAACATCATTAAGAGCAATTGTCTGGTCCCCAGAGCCAGTCAGGATTTTGCTTTCTCCACTAAGCCATTCCAGATCAAATACAGCATTGGCATGAACCTGCCAAGCTAAATTAAACAAAAACCAGTTTAAAATTTAAAAATTCAGCTTGAAAACAAAGGAAAGGAAAGATAAAATAGGCAATTGATGCAATTAAACTCGTTGGCAAGGATATACTGTTTCTTTCTATGTAACCAGTACAGAAACCTAAATTCTTCAGCAGTCATCATTTATTTTAAACTTGAATTAGAGATTCTCTGATATAGTCTGCTGTTTCATGATTTCAGTTGAACCAGTTTCACTCTGCAGGTGGTGGATCACATTATTTTCCTCAGGTCTGCTTGCAGTGGACAGTTTTGTAGGACATGTTCTGCCATCATATAAGCCCAACTGTCCAACCTTTTTTTGTATACTGGAGTGCATTTAACTGATAGCTGGGGAGTGAGGGCGCCATGAGCCGATTGCAATAATAATACGAATAACGATAACAGTAATAGTGATATGAATAGTAATACTCTTCATCATCTTCAAACGTTCCATATCGACCACTTGTTAATCCCTGTGTGATTTGTATGTAATCTGAGCCTAAGAGTGAATGTAGATTGTGCCATATATACACCTACAAATAGGCCAGCACCTCCAACTTCTGCAATGCTTTTTGTTTACTAGGGTAGCTTCCCTAAGACCTACATCAGTCGCCTTACAACAGTCGCCTTGTAGTCGCAGTGTACTATTCTTTGCTACCTTTGCAGGCCCAGGCAACATGGGTGGAATAGTAATATTAAAACATTAATAACATATGGAAAGTTAATACTAACTTATAATTTTGATGTCTAAAAAAAATTGTGTGCTTTTATCTAACATAGTGTGAAATATGACACTAAATATATGTGACAAGTGAGGTCAATTTGGTGTGCAACTGGAATAGGCTGCTTTTAACGCATCATCTATGTTTGAGTATGTCAGGAAGGATCGATTTTTATTTATTGATGATGTTCATAGATTTCCAAAAGATATGTTGAACCAAAGCATGAATATATTTTCAGTGCAACACTACAAGTAGTAGGATGTCCCTTGCGGAACGTCGCATTCGTCACAGCCCGCCTGAAAAGCTCTGTTTCTTGCAAATTCTGCTGTCTCTTTCAGTGTCATGTTCAAGGTTTCTTTGATGTCCTGCTGCCATCTTCGTCTTGGTCGTCCCCTGCCTCATTTTCCAGGAGCCATGCCTTCCATTACCTTTCTCTCCAGACCACATGTGGCGTTAAATGTGGCCAAAATATTTTATCTTCCAGGACATAATGTTATTTATGAGCCAATGCTCCTTATTCAGGTCTTGTAGGATGTCTTTGTTTCTTCTCTTCTCTGTCCAGGATGTTCTAAGGACTTTTCTATAGCACCTTGTTTCACAAGCTTCAATTTTGTTATTTAATGTTTGTGTTATGGTCCACGATTCGCATCCATATGTTGCCACAGGGAATATGCATGTTCTTAGAAGTCTTACTAAGAGACTTGTGTCATAGTTTCTTGATGCTCACCAACCTCTGGAAAGCCATGTCTAGCCTTCTCTCTCTCGCGATCATTCTTAGACCGCTTTTATCATTCTATTGTGATATATAAGCAGCCAAACATCAAAGTGGATGTACGTGCACAACCTTCATTACCTATTGGATCTCAGGTGCTTATCCTATGGCAGTGTGTTCTTCTTCTTCTTCTTTGATCGTTCTAGGCCTGTTTTAATCATTCTCATTGTGATATATAAACAGCCAAACGTCCGAACGTAATGTACGTGCACCAGCCTTCAGCACCTATTGGAGCCCAGTTGCTTATCCTTCGGTGGGTGTTCGTTCAGCCAGCTTTTGATTTACTAGGGTGAGCTTTCCCTAGGAATGCGATCAGCTTTGCCGATTTTCGGCTTTGTGATCTACGCCTGGACAGTGAGTTACGCTGTTCATGCCCGTTCTGACTGAGAAATATTTCTCGGGCTTGTAGTTATCCTCGGACGGCGTCTTACTCGATAAGACACTGTAAAGTATCGCCTTCGCCAATGTTCAGACCCGACTTCCTGTCAGGTCCGACATTAGTCGGCCTTGCTTTACCGTACATTTTTTGAGTCTGATCCGGAGAAGGAACATTCTCAGCCTTTCTAGACGCGCATTGGTACGGGCAATTGCAATTAACGCCGAAAGCACTGGCATGGGGTCGAGTACAAACAATGTAGAGGGTCATTTCAGTCGGCGCTATCAGCGTAACTGTGGATTTTCGCTCGCCGCCATCACCCGCCCCAGTTATTCCGGGATGTTAGTTACAACTGCATCGAACATTGCCGGTTTCCCATGGCTGGCAGTCCCGTTAGGAATCACCAACCTCAGTTCTTCCGGGAATGTTAATTTTTATCGCACAGTACCTGCACGGTTTTCCCAGGGCGGGTAGTTTCATGCACTCAAACGCAACTTGTTCTTTGCGCCGGCAAACCTTGCCCAGTACATGTGTCTGCACCAGGCTACCAATGCTAGGTCAGCTGCAATCTTCTCTCGCACCAACACGAGGGTAGACTTTTAATCGTTACGGTCCTGTCTTATTTATTCTTGCCGACGGGCTGGCAATGTTTGCCCCTCCTCAGGGCTTCGAGCTTCGCCCTACGTGGGCATACGTTGGTCACTGGATGCACCTCTCATCCATGTCTGAGACGTTCTTGCTGTTTCTTTGCGTTCAGGACTTGGGCAACATCTTGTGGACATCGGTAAGGAGATTTGTGCATTTTGTTTGTATGTATCTTTATCGTGTTTGCTGACTTGCACTGCTACCACTACCAGTAGTTCTCCCGATCCCTGCCCCTCTTAGCCAGACCGGAACCATAGTCTGTTTCCAGGGTCACCGCGTGGAGGTTGGGGCAGGGTCTTGTAGCGCGCCTCGCTAACCCTGGCTCATGCTACCACCATGACCTCATGGGCCTTGACCCGCAGTGTGTCGATTCAACCAGCGTTTACTGGTTCGCTTCCTTTAGCTGTCCCCAGCCAAAACTCACAAGGCAGCAGGTTGCTATTTTCATTTAGGGCAGCGACCCGTAGACGACCTGCCCTCCCGGGCTGATGAGTCATCTGCCCAGCTATACCCGTCTTGTTAATGGACTGCTTTTTTGTCACCATCCAGTTTTGTGTACGGTTTGCTCCGCTAGTGTTTGATTGTCCCCAATCAAACTACAAGGTAGCAGTAGTTCTCTGAGAGGAAACGACACTGCTTTACCTCTGCTGGGCTTTCCAGTTGTTCTGCACATTCGGGTGGTCCGACACCATCTCGCCTGCCTGCTGTGCCTTCTTTGCCTGCCATGCCCTCCTTGCATGTCGTGTCATGCCTGCCTGTCCACTGGTGGGCCCACTCTTACATCACTCGCATGCATGCTCGCTCTGCCCTGATGCACACTCGCTCTGCCTTGATGTTTGCCGTATCATCATAATCTGTTTTCGCTGTGCTCACATTTGCCTGGGCTGCCCGACCGTGGGTTTAGAATCGTGCCCCATCCCTGTGATAGGGGCCCGAGTTTTGCTCTATGTGGGCCCATGTGCAGCTCAACTAGACTCCCAGCATACTCATCGGGCTCAAGAGAGAGAGATCATACGCGAGTTTCGCCCCACATGGTTCCACGTTTATGCTTCCAGCGACTTCCGGTTTACAAATGGCAATGAGCTTGAACGATCAAGAAGGCCAGCAATAAATTGTGATCACTTCATCTTGCTTCCGTGGCCTGGATTACTACTTTTCCTTCATTTGGACGAGGATATATGTGTTATTCACGGATATGTTTTGTGGTGTAGTTGCGACTCGAAGTACAATGGTGACCGATCAGAATTACGATCGCTTAGCGACATGTCGCTTCGATAGTGTTAAATACAGCGTCCAGGTAGGTAGAACCCTTAAGCCTAGAAAGGCAATCTGCTCGGTAGGAGGATTCCAGAAAAGAAATCTCAACCGCCGAAGTCGGAAGATGTATGCCTAAGCTGCACGGAATAAAATAACGCACATCTACGCAATACAACCGAGTTATGCAACCAACACTACTCCGGTATGGTGTCATATTTACAGGTCGAAACCAGGTAGGTTCAACACGGGACCCCATTCTCCAAACATAACAGCAACCACAATCCTCACACTTCAGATCGACCAGAGAAGACTAGAGTAAACACACGGTCAAGATTTGAAAATAATGCAGTGGAACGCGGAAGCGCCAGAAACAAAAAATAGAGCTGCAAACCTTCCTGAAGGAGCATGACATTGATGTGTGCTGCATCCAAGAAACACATCTTACCAGCACGCACAGATTCTCCATTAGAGGTTATGAAATCTTTCTGCAAGATAGGGAAGACTCACCCAAGGGGAGTCATAACTGCTATCAAAAACAGGTTCTCAGCCTGGGAAACGATCGTCCCAATCAACCGACACAGAGGCGATAACCATCTGCCTAAAAACTAATGACAAGGAAATCACAATTTGCAACATATATTCACCACCAAGCAAATTTATCCACCTAAACAACATACAACCAAACACAGAAAACTGGATAATAGTTGGAGATTTCAACAGCCATTCTCCAAGCTGGGGGTACTGATCTAAATGTAAAAGGAGAGGAAGTAGAAGACTTCATCATAAAAAACAGACTTGTTCTCCTAAACAAACCTGATTACCCACACTCATACTACTCCCGACCTTGGAGAACAACCAGCAACTCAGACCTAGCAATAGCGACTGAAGATGTTGAAAATTCACAAGTCGGGTGTGCAATCAACTAGGGGCAGTGGCCATAAACCTAAATAATCTCCATGAAAGGACAGAGAACACCTCAAAAGGAACACTCACCCCCAGCTGGAACTATAAAAAAGCAAATTGGAATATCTTCTCACACCTAGAAGAAGCCATTAAGAACATGAAAATAAAGAAAATAGCCCTAAACCGCAAACTCCAAACATTCAACAACTGGGTTCTAGATGCAGCAAAATAAGTATACCAAGAGAAAGAAGGAAGACTACCGAATCTATTGGTCCCCTAAACTGAAAGAGCTTCACGCTGAACTCAGCATCCAAAGTGAAAACATGGAAACAGACCTACAGATGAAAATGTTACCCTACACAACAAGACAAAGGCAATATTTACCAAAGCAAAGAAGAACAGATGAGAGACAGTTGGCATGAAAAACTGCCTCCTAAATCAGAGAAAGACACTAAAACACTATGGAACCTCACAAATACCCTAAATAGTGACAGGACAGAAAGGACCAAAACTGTAGCACACAGACACAGGATTTGTCACCGGCAGAGCAGCAGCAGACCTATTAGCTAGAACCTATCAATCGGAAAGTCAAGTCCAAATTCAACAGGCAAGAAAAAGGAAGTTAAAAACCAGTCAAAGCAACTATTGAATAGTCTTTAACTCTACAATCCCAACAGACAGCATGACAGCTATGTTTACCCTGCAGGAGTTAAAAGACCAAATAAAAATGCTAAAGGAGAAAAAGGCACCTGGAGCAGATGGAATTACCAATGAATTCCTTAAACACCTTGGTCCTCTTGGCAAAAGGTTTCTCCTCAGTATTTTCAACCAGAGCTGGAAAACAGGTCAAGTTCCATCAACCTGGAAGGAGGACACATCTGCCCCATCTTGAAACCAGGCAAGGACAAAATGACCCAAAGAGCTATAGACCCATCAGCCTTCTCAGCTGTGCAGGGAAATTGGAGAGGCTAGTAAACAGGAGACTGATATGGTACTAGAAACAAATTCATTGCTCACCCCGCCAGACACAGACAAAACAGAAGCACAGAGGACCAACTGGCTTACATCACCCAGGACATTGAAAACGCCTTCCAGAAAAGAAAGAAAGTAATAGCCATATTCTTTGACCTGTCCCAGGCATTTGATACGGTATGGCACGATGGCCTAATGCTGAAAGTCCTACAAACAGGAGTTCATAGTTCATAAGTACGGTTCCAACTTCACTGCAACGGGTCACCCTATAATTGCTCCTGCCTGTGCCAACGAAAATCACACGAAATGCTAACAACTGTGAATGTTTCTGTGTAAACTAATTCCAGAATGAAACAGCCGAATACCACCACAAAGCAACCTGCACCGCATAAATGCATATGGTCGCTAGTAATGTAGCAACACAAAACTGTTCATCACTTGAATTGCAATTCTTGTCGAAGGGAACATCAATCATGACAAATCCAGCTTTCTGCACTCGCAATATAACTGCATACGGCAGATTGAGCTGGTTCACATAACCGATGTCCGCATTTTCTGAATACACACAACAAACGACGTTGACACAGCAAAAAGCATTCCATGTAACAGTCATAGCTCACAGTGTTGCTCAAGCACTAACTCAGTAGCTCGGCAAACGAAACCGGAAAATACCAGACCAAACATGGCGAAATTGCACTTGCAAAGTCGTGTTCAGAATCAAACAGTTCTGACTCTGAATGGCCATCTCGCATTCCGCCATTGCTGGCGATATTTTTTCAGGAGTCTCCCACAACATGTTCTCCTGGATCAGAAACCTCCTCTCCCAACGTACAGCCAGAGTAAAAATAGACAACCACCTCAGCAAGATGCAAAAATGAAGGAAGGAGTTCCACAGGGCAGTGTGATAGCACCAACGCTATTCCTAATATACATAAATGACATCACCAAATGCTGCCCCCAGAAGGTCTCAACAGCCTACATGCAGACGACTTCGCAATCTGGACAGCTGCAGAACACGCTCAAAAACATCCTATTTACTACAAAAACAGTGGAAAATGGAGAACAGGACAAAATTCTGGGGCCTCAAAATTAACCACACAAAAACCACAGCAACTGTTTTTTCCTCATCCCACACAAGGAAAAGTATTCATCAATTTAGAAAACGAAACAATACACCAAACAGATACACCCACCTTCCTTGGAATCACTCTAGACATCAGACTTACCTGGAAGCCAAACACAGACAAAATTCAAAGAAAAGCCATACAAAGACTAGCTGGCACGTCCTGGGGGGCAAATTCAAAAATATTAAAGCAGGTCTACACGGGAGCAGTCAGACCTATCATGGAATATGGCTCCAGCTCTTGGACAACAGCAGCCAAAACAGACACACAGAAACTAGACAAGGTACAAAACATGGGCCTAAGAATAACTCTGGGAGCAATGAAAAGCAGTCCTATCATAGAAATGGAAAAACCGCAGACATAGAGCCTCTAGAACTCAGAGAAATGTAAAACACTCACCCAGTTTGAAAAACTAAAAAGGCTAAAAGAACACCCTCTACACACAAAATTCTAAGAGAAAACAAAAACAGACTTGCAAGGAAAAGTCCCAACCATCTAGTCAGAGAATTTCATATGCAAAATTCAAACATCCTAGAAACTGACCCAGAAATGTGGGAACCCATAATACCAGAGCCATGGACATGCTACCAAAACATGGCCCAAATACACCTAGAAGTCTCAGGAACAATCTCAAAAAAAAATACAGAGACAGAGCAAAGAGCCATTTCATTCCAAATGCTACGAGAGCAATATCCCACCAGCACATGGACATGTGTTCACAGATGGCTCAGCTACAGATGCTACCAGAAAGGGAGGCAGCGGAATCTACATCACTCACACTCAAGGAAACACAGAAACACACTCTCTGGCAGCACAAGAAACATGCACCAACTTTAGAGCAACAGCCCTTCTTGCTGCCATACAGATTCTCAATGACCAGCAAGTATGAGCAAAAATATTGCAGTCTTTAGCGATTCAAGATCCGTTCTCCAGGCTATCTCATGTCCCAGACAAGACAAGCTCATTCAGGACACACAGCAAAATATCAGCTTGTTGTCAAAAAAATCTAAACTGGTCTTACAGTGGATACCAGCTCACTGTGGCATACCAGGAAACGAAAAGGCTGACAAACTCGCAGGGGCTGGGGGGAGCCTAACACAACACCACCCAACAAGTTTTACAGAAGCAAGTACTCTCCTGAAACAATCTAGGAAAATGATCTGGAGAAAACAAATGGAGGATACAACCCAGAGCACGACAGTATAAATACACTAAACAGAAAGCACAGACCACAGTCTTCAGACTTAGAACGGGACACTGCAGTCTCAAAGCACATCTCCACAGAACGGGTCTCAGCAGCCTGCACCTGTGGAGCACCAAAGCAGTCCCCAGAGCACATCCTGCAAGACTGCCCTAGTCTGAGTAGTGAGAGATTATAGATCTGGCCAATAAAAGCAACACTACAAAACAAACTATGGGGAACCGGTGAAGACCTCAAGCGCACCGACCTGTTTATGTCACATACCCGAGAAGTCGATAGCAAAAGTTGATCGCAGAAGAATCCTTCCAGCTTTCCCATCGGGCCCGGAGACGAACATTAATAGTCACTCTGGGCATTTACTGCCTGTGTTGCAAGCGGATCCCATCTAGCGTGACTACCTTTTCTCTCTACTTGCACCAAAATACTCTCCCACGGCACCTGCCCTCTTAGCCAGACCGAACTACCGTCATTTCCAGGGTCACCACGAGGAGATGAGGGCATGGGATTAGAGCCAGCTCACTAATCCTGGCGTGCTGTTGTTCCCTGCGCCTTTGACCCTAGCCTTCTAACTTCTTTCGTACAATCTCCATTGTTATTAATTATAGAGCCAAGATATTCAAAATCTGTGACGTTATCAATGTTTTCATTATTGATTGATGGCAATTTCGGGTTGTGATTTTGCTTTGTCTTACACTACTAATCATTGAATATTTATTATTGTCCATAAAAGTTCATAAATTGTCATTTTTTGTCATGAAAGAATTTTTAAAAATCTTCTTGGTGGTCAAAGGTGCACAGGGACACGCCGCCCCAGGACTAGTGAGCTGGCACTAATCAATATCCTACCCCACCTCCATGTAGTGACCCTGGTAACAGACAATGGTTCCTGTCTGGCTAAGCGGGTAATGATCGAGGAAGAGCTACAGGTAGTGGTAGTAGTGTAGACATAGTCACGTTGGTTGTGATCAGCTGCAACGCAGACGCAGCGAAATCCCAGAATGACTATTAATACATGTCTCTCATTGCTGAAGGGTAAAGCTGAGCGGATAAACATGAATGGATGAGGAGAGAAGAGGGAAAGAAGAGGGCAAGCGTGGTGCAAAACTTGAGTCCAAGATGAGTTGCATGTGGGCCCACATAGGGTGAAACTAGGAGCCATGAGGCAGGGCCCGAGTTGAGCTCTGAATTCGGAAAAGATAGAGGCATGGTGAATGTGTGCACGGTGAGAACCAATACACACGGTGAGGCAGGTACCAGGGCATAGCGTGCACGCATGCGGACGATGCACGGATTGTCCCACCGGTGGGGCAGACAGATATGCACAGCGCTGATGGTGCAGCGGATGCGTGGCAGATGTAGGGGTAAGCGGCCCACCCAAATGTGAAGAAAAACTGTGAAGCCCAGCAGAGGTTTGAATCCAGTGTACGTTTCCGCTCGCAGAGAACTACTGCCTTGTAGTTAGATTGGGGACAATCAAAGACTAGCGGAGTAAACCGTACACAAAACTGGACGGATGGAAAACCAAGTTGTCCACAAAAATACCTTTAACCTCAGCAGATGACGCTCAACAGCCCAGGAGGGTAGGTCATCTAAGGGTCGCTACCCTAAAAGAAAATAGCAACCTGCTGCCTTGCAGGTTGGCTGCGGACAGCCAAAGGCTGAAGGAAAGAGAACCCAGTAAACGCTGGTTGAAATCGAACACAATCGCCGAAGGATAAGCACTAGAGCTCCAAATGGTACTGAAGATTGTGAACGATCATATTCGTCTTGGTGTTAGGCTGTTTATGTATCACAATAAGAATGCGGGCTTAATAATATTGACCATGGGGAAGAATGGATACCGATGCCTCCAATATACTGGAACACTTTTCAACCATCATTAAATTTGACAAAGGTTGCAGAGAAGGAAATCCTGTGGCGTTGAATGCAGACGTCAAAGCCATTATCGATGAAAACTGCAATGCAGACGACGTCGTGATTTACACAGATGGATCGGTAGTTCGTCACGAAAAGTCTGCATGGGCCTCTCTGCAAGCTCATGTGGCAGAATGGACAAGGAAGCCAGTGGTGCATTTAGTATGACAACAAGCAGCATGACAATGGAGGTAATGGCGGTGACCAATGCACTACTCTGGCTAGAGTCACAAAACTACACTCATGTGTGCATTCTGAGTGACTCATTGAGTATGATACGAAAGGTGCAGGCCGGTTCGGTGCGCAGGCAATGGACTGAATCACTGCAGGCGCCAACAATTTGCAGAATTACACTTGTCTTTGTTCGGGGCACATGGGTGTCGTTGGCAATGAGAGAGCAGAAAGACTGGCTGGCTCTGCCGCTATATCAGAGGGCCAGCCAATGGACAGAGCTGACATCGTGAACGCCTCAAGAGCGAGGCGCAGAGAAGACCTTCATCTAAACCAATCCACTTCAACTACTAGATTGCGAGAACTGGGTTTGAAGATTGGTGGCAAGAAAAGAACGGTACAACAGGTATACGAGTACGCTCATCAATCAAAATAGAACTGGTACGGTCAGTCGCTGGACGCTGTTGGAGATATTGCGAGGAGATCGGAGCACCTATGGACATGTCCGGAGTGCAATGAAGATATTCCAAACTGAAACTGAATAAGAATGATAAAAATGGTCGTAAAAGAACGATCGCGAGAGAAGTCTTCTTGCATTTTTAAGATTTATAACTTTTAAATTATATTTTTCAAAACTTCAGACACTAATTTCAAGTCAGTTGTATCAACAGATGCGAACAGATTATTGAATAACATTATAATTGGTTCAACAGTTGAAAACTGACAAAATCTGTTAGCAAAATGGACAGTAAGGAGTTCAAGATGTTTGGTACAAAAAAAACATGCATTGTCACTCATAGATTCAGCAATAGATTTTGAATTTAGAAAGTGAGTTCTTGTTTAAAAGTTCAATTCAACATTTTCAATTCTTTGGAAAAGCGCTTATTGAACTTATAGTGCTTTAGATTTCCTGCTCTATTTCATTGTAATTCAAGACTTAACTCATTTAATTTAAAAGTAATATATGTCAAGAAAGCTAAATCTTATAGCAATGATATATCTTCCAATTCCCCATGATATTGCCTTGGAGATGATTTCAGAAATTCCTTTATCACAGTTAGAAGACTGCAGAATCGCTCTCAGTGTTTTTCCCCACTCAGCCACCTTAGTTCTGTATAAGGAATTACATCACAATCGATGACGGGTGAAATATGATTTGATGTAATTTACAATATGAGTTACTTCAGCACCTTTGTGCATAAAGTTTTCTGGTGGTTGTTGCAATGATAAGAGATACATTTTGCAGTTGATTCATCCTAAGCATAAATAGCAAGTAACCAACTGTGTCTACCAGTCATTGAAGATGTATCCTTAGTTGTTATAGCAACAAGTTTTGAAAGTGGTAAGTTACTCTCCTTAACAGATGTAAGAAATACGTTAAAAATGTCTAACACACTTGTAATGGTCTTTAAGAAATTTAACTACATCCTCATCCTGCAAGATTGTCACCTGATGAATCAACTGCAGAAAGAACACTGGCCAACAGAAATAGACATCCACACACAGCTGTTTGGAAGCCTTGATGAACTAACAAACACAACAATATACATCCAGAGAACAGGACTCATTGTGTAAACATTGAACATCAGCGAACGAGAAGAAGACTATGTCTTCTTTTACTGTTAAATAGAAGAAGAAAAACTATTCTAATGAATACACACAAAACTGCACTATCCAATATGTAATCACAAAGTACTGTAGTTTTACAAATTACAAAAACAATGACAAAATACAGCAACGCTTTCACCAACAAGGCCTTTATCAAGCAAACGAACAGCAGGAGTGACAAATTTAAAAAACTAATGGACGACAAAACAAACGTTTCTAATGAAAATCTGGAAATAAAAACGAAAAACTGGGAATAAAAACGAATAACAAAATAAATGTAACACAAAAATACACACATAAAAACTAGAAATAGAACGGAAGAGAAACAATGAAAATCTAGTAAATATATAACTTGAATACATGCAAACATATACCCATATAGATTACAAGGCATGGGAAAGTACTAAGAAGCATAGGAATGTAATACGTTGAGCCCACGTGGTCGCAAGGTACCATACAAAGAAATCAACCGATTCTCCAGAGCAAATCGATCATCCGAGGAACATGATCGGATGGCTGTGACCTGACATCGTGAGCTCCTAAATGGCCAGTATCATTGAAATGGGTGGCTACAGAGGGCACAGAGCATTGGCGTATGTCGCGAAGTGTTGGGCGAATCGGTCACTGAGCCTCTTGCCTGTCTCGCCGATATAAGCTTTGTTACACCGCTACATATAATGGCATAGATAAGATTACGGACTCGCATGTGAAACCATCCACAAGAAACGTGGCTAAAGGAAAACATACAGTACGCGTTTGTATCACATAAGCACTTGTGTTACAACGCCGACGACCATACTGAACAGTGCCAAAATGAGTCTGGATATTGGACTTAAGGCGATCAGGTACCAACATATCCTTAAGACTTCTGTCCTGTCTGTAAGCCACCAAAGGATAGTTTGGGAAGACAGAACGGGTCTCAGGATCTGACTTAAGGATAGACAAATGACGGAATAAAACATCTTTCACCAGTGAACTATGGGGGTGGAAAGTTAAGATAAGTTTTATTCTGTCAGAGTTAGTAGTCCTGTGCTGACTGGTGAGGGCCTGCTGGCAAGTGATTTTCTGAACACGATGCATAGCCCAGACAGCACCCTCTCCGGGTATAGGCGCCTGCGAAAGAAATCGAGCATCTCGTGAGCTGTCTCAAGAAAATCATCGTCCTCGCTAGAAAGGCGACGAAGGCGCAAGAGCTGCGAGAATGGCAAAGAGTCACGACAAGCCCGGGATGGGAAGAAGTATAAAGGAGAAAACTATGTGCATCAGTAGGCTTGTAATAGACTGATGTAGTGATAGTGGATAGGCGTATGGAGATAGTAAATGTCAAGAAAGTTGACACAAGTAGTGGAGATGTGAGAAGTAAAACGAATTGAAGGGTTGAAAACATTAATGAAATTAATGAAGCGTGATAAATCGGCTTCAGGCATATCAGTAATGCCAATACAGTCATCAATGTATCTGTGATAGACAGACGGAAGGGGGCCATCATATGTAGTCCATACTAGGTGTTCAAGATAACCCATGAATAGACAAGCATAACTAGGTCCCATTTTAGTACCCATGGCAACCCACTGATCTGCTCAAAGAATTGGTCATTAAACTGAAAGGAGTTAAGGGTGAGAACTAGTTCCGCAAGACGAAGGAGAGCAGAAGTTGACACAAGTGGATTAGTTCTCCTATCGAGAAAGAACTGGAGAGCTTTAAGGCCGTCTGGATGAGGTATAGAAGTGTACAATGAGCACACATCAAGGAGGAAGAGACGGTAGGTTTTCTCGGGTAGTAACTCAACGGAAGAAAAGACAGACAAAGCGTGGTTAGTATCTTTCAAAATGACGGAGTGTGGTGACTATGGGATTAAAGATACTATCAAGGAATTCAGAGATGTGTTCCATGGGGCAAGAGCAAACAGAAACTATAGGCCTACCGGGATTGTGGAGTTTATGAATTTTGGGGAGCATATAAAAGGCGGTTTACCCAAACAGCTATCGATCACACAGTGATGATGCACTAGTAGGAAGGTCGCTCGTAATTAAGTTCTTAATGACTCCACTAACCTTATTATTATTAGACAGTGACATCAGTAGGGCTGTTTATAAAACTGGACACGATGGTTCTGACCTTCCTGAAGGTAAAGATCTTTGCCCAGACACTATAGTCCGCCTGTCGCTGGTTTGATAATGTCATCACGGCCGACTGGTGATAACATCAACCCGAGGGTGGAAACCACGGCTCAACGATTACATTCCATGTTTAGCCCTTCCCAGCCTGAAAATCATGGATAGTGAAATGATTCTTTATATTTTAAGATTTTATTGTTTTCCTCGGTTATTTTAGTTTTTATGGGATTTTGGGTTACTTTTATTTCGTTATTCGTTTATTCCAGTTTTTCATTTTTATTTCCAGATTTTCATTAGAAACGTTGTTTTGGTCGCCCTTTTTTTAAAATTTGTCACTCCTGTTGTTCGCTTTGTTTGAAAAGGCCTGTTGGTCAAACGCTGTATTTTATCAATTTGTTTTTGTAATTTATAAAATCAGTACTTTTGATTACGGAGTTTTTGCCAATCAATAGTTTTACCACCCTCTATCTATTTTGTGAGTATTTATCCAATATGTGTTGCTTTCATCTAAATGGAATGAAATGTAATATTTGCTGCAAGTAGTGAGATTGTAAATTATTAGAAATATGTTAAAACCCATTCAGAATTTAAAATAGTTCTGTTTAGCCAATTTTTAATGACATACAATACTAGTTATCAAATATTGATCCCTTTTTGTAGCTAGTAGATTAACTTTTAATATCAATTTTAAGATTAAATACTGTTCCACTCTGAGCTGAAAGCGACTCATCAGTGTTCATGGTCGCTTCAAAGAATCCGCATATATGTGTGATTTACTTGAAGGATGAGTTAACTTTTCCGACACCACCGCCGTAGATGACAAACACTGACGGTAGGCAAACCGCGGGTCAACAAAAGAGGGATAGGGAGGGCCTACGCCGGAGGGCAGGCGCCCACGGGTCGCTGCCCTGAAAGAAAATAGCAGCCTGCTGCCTTGTGGGTTTTTGGGTGGGGACAGCAAAGGCTATCGGGGAGAGAACCAGTACACGCTGGTGGAAATCGGACACTCGGGAAGGGTAAGCACCAGAGGCCGGCGGTACTGGAAGGACGAGATACCCTGCTAAGGCCGCATGGACCAAATTTCATCATCAATATTTTTTAATTAGAAACACGATATAGTGCTACGCCTGAGAGATCCATCGGCAGACGAAAGTCCGGGCACCATGCACGAAGGGGCTATTTACACGACTCCGCCCGACTCGCAAATCAGCGAGCGCGTCAGATAGAAAATACTGGTTCGATAAGGAAAAACTGGGGATAGACCTAAATATTGTCCAATGGGAAAGCCAAGGTCTGCTTCACAAAAAGCAAGACTTAGAGGCTTGGGAGAAGGAGACATAGATGAGTGTGGGTAGCAAGAGACACACCTAAATTCCCAACACAGGTTCTGGATCAGAGGCTATCAGACCTTCAGATTAGATAGAGAGGGGCACAAAGGTGGAGTTCTCACGCTGGCATTCTGGAGAAACAAACAGAAGTGATAACAGGAAGCGCTGGCGCAGCAGAGATTGTAGGCTTCCTCATCACATGTGATGAAATACAGATTCTTCTGTACAACCTATACTGCCCAAGTGATATCTCGCTATCACTTGAGGCGATGACTATTAATAACACAGCATGCATGGTGGCTGGTGAATTCAACAGCCATTCGGAAAGGTGGGGCTACCTCAAAACGAACAGTAGAGGCATAGAAGACTGGGATATAGAGAACAACCTGTTCCTTATCAATGCCCCAGATGATCCGCCAACCTTCTACCCGAGAAGGTGGCATACGACTAGCAACCCTGATCTGGCCTTCGCAACGAGCGACCTCTGCACAAAAACAGTACTTACGGTCTCTAAACAGCTCGGAGATGGCGACCATAGGCCCGTCAAACTGCAAGTAGATCACTTTGCACCTGGGCAAAAATGTGGTTTTCCCGGTGGAACTGCAAAAAAGCAAATTGGAAACAGTATGCGGCACTGTCAGATGCCAATGTTGGGGTCAAGGCGCAAGGAAAGAACGGCGTGCCAGATTAGTGAGCTGGCACTAATTCCCTGCCCTCACCTCCACATGGTGACCCTGGTAACAGACGATAGTTCTGGTCTGGCTAAGAGGGCAGGTGCCGTGGGAGAGCTACTCTGGGGCAAGTAGAGATGTAAAGGTAGTCACGCTAGATGGGATCCGCTCGCAACACAGACGAGCGAACTCCCAGAGTGGCTTATCAATGCTCGCCTTTCCCGGCCAATGGGAAAGGCTAGAAGGATAAACATGGAACCTCGTGGGGCGAAAATCGGAGCCTGCTCTCTCGAGCCGATGAGTATGCTGGGAGTCGAGTTGCACGAGGGACCACATAGGGTGAAACTCGGGACCCTATCTCAGGGATGGGGCACGATTTAAAGCCATCGAAGAGACATCGACCCGAGTGGGGCGAAATTCACATCCCACGCATGCTCTCTCTTGAGCCCTTTCTCTTGAGCCGATGAGCAAGCTGGGAGTCAAGTTGAGCTGCACATGGGTCCACGATGGAATTGACAGAAATGGTGAGGTAGGCACCAGGGCAGAGCGTGCACACAGGCGACCGATGCATGGTGGGCCCTCAGGTGGTGAAACCCGTGACCCCATCACAGGCGTGGGGGACCGAGTTGAGTCACAGGCGTGGGGGACCGGGTTGAGTTACAGGCGGGGACAGCCCAGGCAAATGGGAGCACAATACGGATGGCACGGAAAATGTGAGCACAGTGATAACTGATTATGTCCAGACACCAGGGCAGAGCTAGCGATGCATAGTGGCGCCACCGAGGGCAGGCAAGCATGCAAGGAAGGCACCGTAAGCGCGACAGGCACAAGGGTGTGCGTCCCACCAGAATGTGCAGAACTGGAAAGCCCAGCAGAGGTAAAGCCAGTGCGCATTTCTGATCGCAGGGAACTACTGATGCCTTGTAGTTTGGTTGGGAACAATCAAAGGCTAGCTGAGCAAACCGTACACAAAACTAGACGGGCGGCAAACCAATGAGTCCACAAAACAACCGATTTGCTAGGCAGATGGAGTTCATAAGCCCGGGAGGGCAGGCCGTCTAAGGGTCACTGCCCTAAAAAAATGGCAACCTGCTGCCTTGTGGGTTTTGGCTGGGGACAGCAAAAGGCTAGCGGAGAGCGAACCATACACAAATGCTGGTTGAAACCGAACACACCATCGAAAGATAAGCACTTGAGCTTCAATTGGTATTAAAGGCTGTGCACATACATCCCGTTCTGATGTCTGGCTGTTTATATATCACAATAGAATGAAAAAAAGGCTTAAGGACGATCGCGAGAGAGAGATGCAAATGTTGAAAAATTAAACATTCATGATAATAAACACATGCGATCCTTGGCACGGGAACTCTCGGAAGCAATCCTGACAGTTGCACGGGAGACCATCCCCAGAGGCGCGCGGAAGGATTACAAGCCCTACTGGACAGCAGAGGTTCAAAAGCTTGAAAACCACCTTGAGCTGGCAAGGAGAGACAGAAGAGGCCCATATAAGTAACATCCAATACTGCTTATAAGGCGGCTACAGCTAAGTATAAAGGGGAAGTCAAACAGTCAGCAAGACAGTGCTGGGTAGAAAATACCGAATCCCTGAACCTTGATAGTGATGGTCACGAATTGTGGAGGCTGGTGAAAGCGCTGAGTGATGAAAACACCAGCCGACTCCAATAGTTTTGGAGCAAAATAAAAGATTGCTCAGGGAGGGAAGCTGCAAATATACTAATGAATAAATATGTCGAAGTCAGTAGAGTAAGCATATCAAAAGCCAAATGTGATGACATAAAGAGAAAAGCGAGAGCCCTCCAATGCGAGCAAAGAAAAGCTGATAGTCACCCAGCAGATACATTCACCAGAAACGAGCTGGAAGAGGCTTTAAGGGAGCTCAAGCTCAGAAAATTGCAGGGAATCACAATTGCTGAGATCACAAATGAGGTGCTTAAAAACTTGGGGACTAGAGCAAAGACAGTTCTACTGACTATCCTATATCGTGGAGGACAGGCATAGTACCAAGAGAATGGAAGGAAGCGATTATGGTACCCATCCTAAAGTCAGGCAAAGATAAACTTGATCCGGCAAGTTACAGACCCATAAGCTTCCTAAGCTACACGGGCAAACTCATGGTACGCATGGTGAACAAAAGGCTATCATGGCACTTGGAGAGCAAAGGGCAATCTATCAGGTAACCTATTTTGCCCAGAAAATCAAGGATGGTTTCCAAGAAAAGAAGCAAACACTGTCAGTTTTGGTAGATATGGAGAAGGCGTTCGACACAGTCTGGAAAGAAGGCCTAAAACTTAAACTCCTCACCCTCTGTATAAAGGGAAGAATGTACAAATGGCTTGATTGATACCTAGAGAACAAAACAGCATGGGTTTAAGTTCAGGGGTACACAAGCATGAAGGCCACATTAGAGCAAGGAGTCCCTCAAGAAAGAGTGCTCTCACCAACTCTCTTTCTAATCTTTGTCAACGACATAGCATCATGCCTACCAAAGCGAGTACACTCAGTATGCCGACGATCTGGAAATCTGGGCGAGAGAGAAATCAATACCCAAAGCAACAAATCGATTGCAGGATACGATTAATAAGCTGGAAATCTGGTAAAACAAGTGGAGCATGAACATTAACGTCTCGAAAACCACTTACAATGTGTTCTCGCACACTAGACTGACGGCTGACATGGTGCACTCAGATAGAAAATGCTACGCTAAAGGCTAGAAAGAGGCTTAATATGATGAGAAAACTCGCAGGCTCCACACGGGGAGCAAACACCAAAATCCTCAAACACTCTACTCTGGAAGAGTACGACCGGTCCTGGAGTACAGCATTGCAGCGTGGAGTAGTGCATCCAACAAGCAATTCGCCAAAGTGAGCAGCAGTCAGAACCGAGCAGTACGCATTATCACAGGAGCCATGAAGTCCACGCCCATCAAGGCACTGGAAACATTCACAGACCTGCAACCAACCGCAGAGATGAGTTTTGATGAGAGACGAGAGAGGAAAGTTATGATACTGGCGGAAAAACTGGAACGGCTCAACTCCCACCCTATGTACGTCAGAATCAACGGCCTAGGAAGGAGCAGGCTAATGAGAACCAGCTTCGAAGAAAGTACCAAAGCACTGATTCTCTCTCTCGTAATCCCGGCCTAGACTGATGAACCAACTTTTATCATGAATTTTACCGTGTTTTTAAGGGACTCCGTTTCTCCGTAACTTCGCAAGCTCTGTGTTTTGGGGCTAGGTTTCTTTTCTTATACCTATCAGTTGACAATCTTGCAGTATGTGCTCTACCGTCATGTCCGCTTTTTTGCAGGGGCACATGCTAGTTGTGCCAATTTTAAATTTGTTAAACAAGTGGACGCGGAGCTTGTTGTTGTACTGAGGATGGTCTTTTGTCCATTTGTCTTTATAGTGCCAACCGATGGTTGTTCTGGCTTCCTCATAACGTATCTCGAGATCAGTCTAAGGTAGTCGCCCGCCTTCTTTAGCTAGCTTGATTGCATGTTCATTTTCGCTTATGTTGCAGTGTGATGGTATCCACTGAATGACGGTGCGTTTGAGTGTGTAAACTAGTGCATCGATGGTCGCTTTCAGCTCTGTTTTGCCTGCGCTTTTGAGTGCATAATGACCAATCGGTGAATATCACGACTTTGTTGCGAGAGGTGCCTCTTCTCTCTAGGATCATTTGGGCAGCTGTTCTTATTGCCTCTGCTTCATAGTTATTTGAGTATTTACCTGTGGCAATCGCTTTGTGACCGTCACTTTCTTTGAGAGTTTAAGCACTATTCGTCCTCCGCCATCGCTTATTGCGTTCCTTGCCGATCCATCAGTATACACGTGTGTCCACTTATTTTCAGGGTATTCGGTCTTTATGTATTTTTCTGTGGCCGCTCTTCATTCAAAGTTTTCTTGCTGCCCTTTTTTCAGTATGCCTGGGGTTGATTCCCATAGTTCCGGCATTTTGGTTTTCCACGGCGGGCACTAATCGGTTGCCAGGATTGATTTGACTTTGCAGTTTGCTAGGACCGGATGGTCTACAGTCAGTGCTTTAGCGTTTTTTGTGAAGCTGGTTCTCTGTATCCTGCCCCTTCCGAATCCGTTCATTCTTTCGTACATAGGGTGGGAATCGAGCCGTTTAAGTTTTTCCGCCAATACCAAGACTTTTCTGTCCCTTCGATCTGCCATTGGTTGGATGTCTGTGATTGCTTCCATGCCTTGATGGGTGTGGACTTCATGGCTGCTGTGATAATGCATATTGCACGGTTTTGACTTGCTCACGTTGGTGAATTGCTTGTTGGATGCACTACTCTACGCTGCAATGCTGTACTCCAGGACCAGTCGCACTCTTCCAGAGTAGAGTGTTTTGAGGACTCTGGTGTTTGTTCCCCACGTGGAGCCTGCGAGTTTGCGCATCATCGTAAGCCTGTGTCTCGCTTTTGTCGTAGCCTTTTCAATTTGGAGCCACCAAGTCAGTTTTCGGTTGAGTGTGACTCCAAGGTACGTTGGGGTCTTGCTTTCTGGAAGATCTTGCCAATTGACTTTAAGCTTAATTTTGTGATTCTGGTTGTTCTGCGAGAACACAGTGTAGGTTGTTTTAGAAGTGTTTATGTTCATATTCCACTTTTTTTACAACACTTCCAGGTTATTTAGCGTATCTTGCAGTCGATTTGTTGCTATGGGCATTGACTCTTTTCTCGCCCATATTGCCAGGTCGTCTGCATACATGGCAGAGTGTACTGCTTTGGTAGGCATGTTGCTATGTCATTGACAAAGATTATAAAGAGAGTTGGTGAGAGCACTCCTCCTTGCTCTAATGTGGCCTTCATGCTTGTGTACCCCTAAACTTGAACCCTTGCTGTTCTGTTCTCTAGGTATCTATCAAGCCATTTGTACATTCTTCCCTTTATACCGAGGGTGAGGAGTTTAAGTTTTAGCCCCTCTTTCCAGACTGTGTCAAACGCCTGTTCCATATCTACCAAAACTGCCAGTCTGTTTCTTTTCTTGGAAACCATCCTCGATTTCCTGGGCGATGTAGGTTACTTGATCTTCTGTAGATCAGTGCTTCCGAAATACTCCCTGTTGTGCCATGAGAAGTTCTTTGCTTTCCAAGTGCCAAGATAGCCGTTTGTTCATCATGCGTTCCATGAGTTTGCCCATGCAGCTTAGTAGGCTTATTGGTCTGTAACTCGCTGGGTCGAGTTTATTTTTGCCTGGTTTTAGGATGGGTGCCATGATCCCTTCCTTCCATTCTCATGGTACTATGCCCGTCCTCCATGACATATTTAGGACGGCCAGTAGAGCTGGGTATGGGTACTATGGTCTGTCCCGTAGTACCGTGACAAGTTGCCATATTTTGTCTCCATACCGGCCATAATAGACCCCAGACCCACATGTTTAACAAATTTTAAATTGGCACAACTAGCCTGTGCCATTGTGAAAAGGCGGAGCACATACTGCAAGACTGCCAGTTGTTAGCAGCCCTGAGAAAAGAAACCTGGCCCGATAACACAGAGATTCGAGAGAAGCTGTACGGAGGGACGGAGTTCCTAAAAGCAACTGCAAAATTCATGATAAAATTTGGTTCATCAGTCTAGGCGGAGATCGCGAGAGAGATTGTCAAAGTGGTAAGACGGTGTTTTGAGAGTGCTGTGAAAAAATGTATTCTGTTATTCAGAAATGTTTTTCCCCATAAAATTATGATTATTGTTAAAGCCACGGATTAACTTAGGCACCACAAATGTACCATGTTGTGTGGGACAATGCTGATATAAGCCAATTCATAATGATAGCAGATAGAGAAGAGATGTCTATCTTGAATTTTATATTAAAGTAGTGTCTCAGTTTGTTGTGACTTGTTCTGATATGACGTATAACTGACTGGGCCCTTCTGGGCTGTTGGCAATATTTATCCACTGCAATGTATTGGCGGTTTTTTTCCACTTTGCATTGTATTGTAGTGAAACGAGTCCAACGATTCAAGTATCTGGGAATATTCCTAACATCAGACGGAAGATGTAAAACAGAGATTAGGAGTGGAAAAGCTCAAGCGATAGGAGCTTTTATGAAAATGAAAAACACACTATGAGTAAATTTCACTAACAATGTCACTGCAAAAACGAGTACTCCAGTGTTATATTCAACCAATACTTATGTATGTCAGCGAATCATGGACAATGAACAAACAATCAATAAGATCATTGGAAACCACAGAGATATATGATTTTACAGAAGAATGCTGAAAACTCCATGGACAGCGAAGAAAACAAATGAGGTTCTAAATCAGGCCTGCACAAAAATTAGCCTTACCAAAAGAATAAGAATCCAGCAATCAAGGTTCTTCGAGCATATAATGTGATGTGAAGGTTTAGAACATTTGGTGACAACAGGTACAATTCAGGGAAGGAGATATTGTGGAACACAGAGGGATAAGATGTTGGATGATCTGACAAAAGATCAACGTCAGAACTGACTACCTGCATCAAGGAGAGAGAGTTGTGGAGAGACAAGAGTTTAAGTCACTTGTGATCGCTATCACCTAGTTGGCTAATTACTGATCTATTTTTTATGACTTTTACTCTGGTGAAATCGAAGATCAGTGATGAATGTTGATATCCACCTCTGAAAGTAAAAGGTGGGTCTTCTTGTCAGGTAGCCTAACTACAAGGTTTCTTTTTGTTCAATTCTTAGCCTAACTACAAGGCTAAGAGATTTCGAGTTTGAAGTATTGTCTCCAGTACAAAAGAAGCCTTTAAGTGGTACCCAGACAAATTTTGGTAGATGCTGAAATTTCGTAGATATTTCATAAACAAAGATATTGATCCTAATGGACTTATAAAGTAACAGACCAATGTTACTTTGTCAACTAAAGAAGCATCTCTGACTCTGCTCTTCGAAATTTTTATTCTGTACATAGAATAGCAATCGTTCTGTTGACTCCATATTTCATTTTTTTATGCAATTTCCATAAATATATTTACAGATATCTTCAGCAATGTTGCTACACATAGCACACTTTGAACAGTAGTGGCTGAAAACTTATTCCGTAAGTGACAGACCATCAACATTTTGCTAAAACAACATAAAATCTAAAAAACAAGATAAAATCTAGAAAAAAAGAAAAATACAATTTATATAATTTAGTAGTAGTACTGTCACCAACAGCAGACTATTTGATATTGACTTTGCCGATGACGTGGCCATATTGAATTCAACCACACAAGCAACCCAAAAACTAACAAGCAATCTTTCCACACTTGCAGAACAGGTTGGTCTCCAGATTAATTCTGCCAAGACCAAAATTATGGACCTCACAATCTCGAAAGACAACATCGTAATAAATGGCCAAACGCTGGAGAAAGTTAAACATTTTACATATTTGGGTAGTAAAGTGACACTGTATTGTCAGCATATCTTAGTTCAGGTATTTTTCTTACTCCGATTATAGAAGGATCGTATACTTCTATTACTACCTCATGATGTTTTCTGCATATATGTTAGACAGACAAGGCGACAAAATGCAGCCTTGTCTGACTCCCTACCTTATGTCAAACCAATGTGATGTATCATTGCATGTTCTTACAACCGCCATTTGATCACTGTAAAGTTCTCTTATGATCTGTATTAAATGTCTAGTGGCGACAAAACAATACATGTCCCAAAATGGTTAAAATGTTCAGTATCCGGAATTCATAGCCGGTGAACGTGATAAAAAAGTGTTCTCTGGCAAATACTGTAGTTTATCCCCCCTTGTGAAATTTGTATTAAACATTGACTGACATGCTCGTACAGTGGTAGTTTCTGTAGCAGTTTGTTCAGCATGATAAAGCTGCTAGTCCCATTTACAACTTTTGTCTATACAACATGCTTGATAAAATGTAGTTTTCCGGTTCCAAGATAGAAGGTGTTGTTTTCTTTGTACTTGCTATGGTTGGTTGATCTGAGGCCTAATAATCCTCAATCGTGAAAACCCCAGTATTTCGGAAACAGAGGATTTATCTAAATGTACAACTGTTCTATTAATGTGAAATGCCTAATGTGAAATGGCTACTCGTTCTAGTTATCAGACAACATCATAATAAATGGCCAAACACTGGAGAAAGTTAAACATTTTACATATTTGGGTAGTAAAGTATCAAACAACGGAGACACGATGCAAAAGATAAACTCTCGTATTGCTATAGCAGCTAATGCCTTCACTAAGTTAACAAATATCTGGAATCTCAAGACCTTAGTATATGTACAAAAGTTAAATTATTTAGGTCATGTGTGATTCCTGTACTGACCTACCATTGTGAAAGTTGGAAATCAACAAAGATAATTGAGAAGAAACTGGACAGCTTTGAGAATAAATATCTCCGAAAATTATTAAAAGTAAAAAGGAGTGATTTCGTTTTGAACAACGCAGTGAGAGATAGAACACAGCAACAACCTGTATCAAATATTATAAGAAAACGAAGGTGGAAATATTTAGGTCATGTTCTTAGATCAGACGAAAAGAAACTAAATCAACAAGTCCTTATGTGGTCACCAGTTGGGAAAAAAAACGTGGAAGACCTAAGACCACTCTTCGAACAATCCTACAAGAAAGTAAACTATTGGGATGTAAAACCATACAAGATCTTCAACTGCTAGCAACGAACCGCATTACATGGAGATTAAAACCTCTGCCCTATGTGCCGTTTTGGCACTAAAGGAACAAACTAACTTACTAACTAACTGTCACCAAGTTAATCAAATTTCAAATTATATTTTATTTTATTTACTCCAGTTGACTAGGAATTTTTCTCTCCTGACATTTGTGGACAAAATTTATCAAGAGAAACTAACAATTCAGAATTAGTTTGTAAAAAAAATAAGTTACTGTTAATAACAGCAGCCTGGCCTGTCTTATAAGTGTTGTAAAGCGAAAGATATCCATCCTCATCAACAACACTGACCACATTCTGGTACTGAGACACTGGTGAAAAAAATGTCAATGATTAACAATTAAAAAAGCAAGCTTTTCAGTAAAAGCAAATTACATTACTAGCCAAAAAGTACTAATCTCTTCTTCTTCTTCTTGTGTTCACTAGCTATGAATTCAGATGTAGTTGGGGAACCAGGTATGGCTCTTTTGACTAATTTTTGCATGAAGGTCTGCTTTCTGTATTATCAGTGTCCCTCGCCATTCTTCTTCTTCCTCTAACCAGGGCTGAGTTTTCACTCTTTGGCAGCCAATGCTAATTTGTAGAATCTGCATGTGTTCTGTAATTGTGGAAGACTAGTGTAAAGGGTATTATGAACAGATGGGTGTGGTGGGAGAAGTTCTTGTCTAGCTTTATGTAGTCCAGGATATTCAAGCAAGATAAGCTGTACTGTCTCACATGAATGACTGCACTTTCTGCAGTGTGGTAGGTGTGTGGCGTTTATTCTAAGTAGATGGTAATTCAGTCCAACATGTCCTGTTCTGAACTGGAAGATAGTGCTTTGATCTTTTCGTTGTAGATTTATATTGTCCTATAGGGTTTGCTCTATTCATCTCTGCATACATGTCCCAACCAGTCGTCCCCATAGCCCATCGGTTCAGCCAATCTTCTCTGGTTGTTTTTCAGAATCTGCTTTATACTTTGACCCCCTTGCCATTCAGACATGACTTCTTTGACTTCAGAGGTACTTGTAGCTTAGATCCTTAAGTGAGGTCAAAGGCTCATGGCGGCAACATGTGCCAGGGTTAGCGAAGGGGCGCGCTAACCAAGACCCTGTCCCCTACCTCCATGTGGTGACCCTGGAAACAGACTTAGGTTCCGGTCTGGCTAAGGGGGCAGGGATCGGGGAGAACTACAGGTAGAGGTAGCAGTGCAAGCACGGAAAAACAACGCAGGGGCTGAAAATCCCTAAATAAGACACGTATCTCTGGCCGATGTCCGCTAAACAATTGCCAAAGTTAAAAAAGTATGAAACAGCAGCGATTAGCGATCGAGATCAAAATGTCAACTTCCCCTGGAGTAAATGACCAAATTAAAGGGATGAGAGGTGCATCCCAAAGCCGAGACATGGAGCGAAAACTCGGTGCACGAGTCAAGCTCCGTGTCAGAGTAGTTCCTAGGTATAGTAAATGCGACGATAGAGGTGACCACAATGGTCTTACCACAAGTAGCAGCTTCTGTCCGATGGGAAAGGCTGCACACAAAGGGATGAGAAGTGCATCCAAATTGGAAAAGAGGACCAACTCCCCAGGAGTAAAGATCCAAAAACAAATTGCCAGTGGAAGGCTAGAATCAATAAGAAAGGTGCGTAAACGAATCAAAAAGTCTCGGTTTACACAGCAGCGCAGCATCGTGATGTTACATGGGAAGGTATGCGGGAAACCTGTACATGAGGCAAAGCGCAGAGAAACCTATTGGGTAAAGTTGACCGAACGCAAATTCTAAAGTTGCGTTCAGAGCCTAATGAAACTGCCCTCCCTGGGACAACCGGGCAGGGTACGGTTGCATTAACAACTAACATCCCCGAAAGAACTTGGGTGGACGATAGCGGCGAGCGCAAAACCTGTTGCGTTAATAGCGCTGATTGAAACGACCCTCTAGAATATGTGTGCAGCCCCAGACCAGTGTTTCCTGGAGATGGGAAAATACAGGATAAAATCCTTGCAAATTGCCAAGTATCGACACGCGTCCAAAGCGGCTGAGAATACTCAGGAACAAACTCACCGTGGATAAAAAAGTATGGCCAATAATGCGAAGGATTGACTTGTACAACCCCAAGGATTGGCTATGGGCAATACTTTTTGGACGCCGATCATCCTACACAGATGACGTCCTAATGTCATGGCTCAGATCACATAAAGGCTAAGTATACTGCCAACATATGATCGTTTGTTTGACAAAGCAACACAAAAAAGGTGATACTTCCTGTGACTAGCCCGAGAAGGGTCAAGATTGGTCGGGTCTTTAACTTAGCGATCTCACCCAGTCAGCGCACACAGGCTAATCCTTCTTGGCGTGAATCTAAGCCCAAATTTACGGCACTAAAAGATCAATAAGGAGTGGTACCCTACGACATCTACAACATCGGATATATACCCAAAGATTTACGACAATCCATTTTTATAGCACTACCAAAGAAAGCAGGAACAATAGAATGCGAAAAACACCGCACAATCAGCCTCATGAGTCACGTAACAAAACTACTTTTCAGTATTATTATGAGAAGGGTATGAAACAAAATAAGACCAGAAGTTAAGGAAGAACAATTTGGCTTTGTTGAACGATGGAACAAACAATGCAATATATACAATATGAACAATAATGGAAAGATCAATAGAAATGAAGTTGGACTTATACCCATATTTCATAGACTACTCAAAAGCTTTCAATAAAGTAAAACATGGAGAAATAATCAGCATGTTAGAAAGTATAAATATTGAGAAATATTGAAAGATCTGAGACTGATCAAGAATTTGTACTGGCAACAAAGCGCAGCCATAAGACTAGAGAGTAAGATTGGAATCTATCAGGCGATACAGTTAGGAGTACGACAAGGGTGCGTACTCTCACCAGACCTATTCAACCTGTACAGCGAAAACATGAGATCTATAGAAGAAAAGACAGGAATAACAGTTGGTGGACAAAATATGAACAATCTAAGATATGCTGATGACACAATTCTCATGGCTACAAATGAACAAGATCTACAAGACTTGATAGACATACTAGTGAGAGAAAGTGAAAAGAAAGGATTAAGCATGAATGTAAAGAAAAAAGAGGTTATGGTTGTCTCCAAGAAACAGGAAACACCAAATTGTAATATCAAAATAAATAACACAACACTGAAACAAGTCCATCGATTTAAGTATCTGGGAACATTCCTAACATCAGATGGAAGATGTACAACAGAGATTAGGAGTAGAATAGCTCAAACGAAAGCAGCTTTTATGAAAATGAAAAACACACTATGCGTGAACTCACTACCAATGACATTGCGAAACGAGTACTCCAGTGCTATATTGAACCAATACTTATGTAAGGCAGCAAATCATGGACAATAAAAAAACAATCAATACGATCATTGGAAGCCACAGAGATGTGGTTTTACAGAAGAATGCTAAAAATTCCATGGACAGTAAAGAAAACAAATGTGGAGGTTTTAAATCTGGCCTGCACACAAAGAAACCTTATCAAAAGAATAAGAATCCGACAATCAAGGTTCTTCGGCATATAATGTGAGTAGAAGGTTTAGAACATTTGGTGACTACAGGTAAAATTCAGGGAAGGATAGATCGTGGAAGACAGAGGGATAAGATGTTGGATGGCCTGACATCATGGTTCGACAAAATATCGACGTCAGAACTGATTACACCAAGCAAAGAGAGTTGTGGAGAGACATGATCACTTACGCCGGCAGGCACTACACTTGATTGATTGATCCCACGTTGTGTATGGAACGACCTCACCAAAGGCAGGAAAGCCGTTAGAGAAGGTACCCGATATGCCCTCACTAAAACTAACTCTGTCGGAGAAAGAGTTACACAGACATTAGGTCACGTGCAACGATCAATCTTGAAGGATCTAATCTTAAAGTACCTCGAAGTCGGGAGACTGTCCATATGGTTATGGGATGCCTGTAAAAGAGTAACATAGGGCCACGCAAAATCAGTCAGAAGCGCAATACCAGGCATCATGACTTTACGCCTGAATTAATAGCAGGTGAACGAAAGAAGATCCTTAAGTTGTGATCAAGGATCTTCTTCAAATCCCCAGGAATCATGGGTTTTCACCTTTTTTCCTATATTTGAGCGGGGAAGAGTACTTGGCTTTCTTGCAGACCCAGAAAACTGTAACAACTCTAGGCATGTAGTGCTATGCTCAGTGTTGCGGAAACTTCTACTCAGATAGTCTATTCGCCCGAGTGGTTACCGAGCCCAAATTTGGGGTGTAAAGAATAGAACCACTGTTACCTGCCACGCATGTCATAAGAGGCGTCTATGGAGGTTTGGCTGAAATCGGATGCATGTGTCCTAAACGTGTAATAGTCTATGCGTTTAGGGGCCTACCAAACCAATGTGCAACGTATACACATTCTTGGCAAAGATCAAGCATATCACAAAGAGTGATTAAAATTGGTCGTAAAGAACGAACGCAGAGAAGAAGACTGATAAGAGACTACCATAAGTTGATGTTAGTTTATGTGCTAATCAAACTGTGGCGTTGTGCAAACTTGTAACTTACTTATTCATGGATACTGATAAGTGACTACCATAAGCTGATGTAAGTACATTAGTAATCATATATAAATTACTCTAAGTATTCCGTATAAAATTAAACTAAAATAGTATGTGAGAGCAACAACTATAGCTACTCATCAGAAAAGATATGTAACTACACACATGCATCCAATAATAATATGCACCCAACATCTGCAAGATGTATTGTCTAGATCGGTGTTTCCCAATAGTAACAGTCAATAGTTAGTCTGTGAGAATACACTGCCTCGGCCTATGACGTCACATGGCAATATTGCCGTCTGCGCTGAGGCCATTATTTACGATGGCCGCGGCAGTACCCCCCTCGCTTCTAGCATGGTAGTACTCTATAAACTCATTGACCACACAGGACAATCCGCAGGGGGACAAAAGTCCAAAGAGCTACTTCTGCGATTACTCTAGAACAATCACTCGTTTACACTCTGGGTGACCTTTGAGTGATTTACACCAGAGAGAGTACTGAGCGACCTGTACATCGACCACCTGTACGGACAGTCGGAGGGTTGCGTTCACTCAACCAATCAATTTGGGCTGTTTATGGTGACCTTTATTTGATCTGAGCTAGGGAGTGTCCGCATGCTGTGAATGTTATCATTAGACATCAACCAGAAAACACATGTAGATGCATTCACTCTAGGATTCTACTACTAGTTTATATTTCGAGCAGATTTCATAGCAATCATGACTATAGGCAGTACTTACACTACTGCCTATACCACAGCAACTCTTCTTCTATCCCTGACTCACTGACAATAGTCATCGTTGTCACTTTGTTTTATTGCACCTGCAGCCCCACAATACTAATCAAGCAGTTAATCATCCTTTGATACCAAGTAGATAAATATTTACAACTGGTATATTAATAATAATATAATCCTGGTCTCTAATGTTGCCCAGCTTTTAGATTTTGTTGCGTTCATACATAATTTGGACCTTATAAGTATCAAAACAGTGTTTATTGTTGCTGCATTTGCCCAATATTATATATAGAATATGGTTGGATAGACAACAAATGGATAGATATGGAAGAATTTTGAGGAGAATTAAAATAATGAATGGGAATGTTAATGCATAAAGGAAGTTTACAATGCAAATCAGAATCTTAGAATTTATTTCACCATATGTGAGAAGAAGAGGTTTGGAGTACATTGTGAGTAAAATTAAAGGAAAGACACAAAAAAGAAAATACTGTACAGCATACCACTGACAAAATGTTGACCACAGTTAGAACATACCTGACTCTAAGCACCATGGAAAAGAAAATGTTGGATCTCCATGTTAGCATACACCAGTCAGAATGATACATAATATTGATGACATAACTGTATACTTACTTTTAGCAAAGGCACATGCCAGAGGTGGAACTGCTATCTATAAGAGATTAAACATTAAGAGATTAAACATTATATAAAAGATTAAAAGAAATGAAATATACAATAAACCATAATGACAGAATAAATTAAGTGCATAATTAGCCCTAATGTACTGTATATTATGTCTTTGTAGTGTTGAATCTACAAGTCTTGAGCTGTTGTACAAATTCACAACTTTAAACCATCATTCTCAAAGAACATCAATATTAGAATTATAAGGTTAAAAAAGTGTCAGTATCTAGGCTCCAATTTCCTTGCTTGACCACACACTATGTGAGTGAAGATTTGAAAGCAAGAAGCTCCTTATATCAATACAAGATAGCATGTAATGTGCATTGAATGACTTTAAATATTTCTTGCCTATTTGATACATTAGGATGTCATCAGCAAAAGTTAATGTATAACTCAGCCCAGGTGACTGGATTTTAGCAACATATACTGTGAGATTAACAGACTCCAGTTAGCATGTAACGAATACAACATGAGAATAAACATCGACAAAACAGAAGTAATGATATTCACCAGAGAGGAAAGCACTACCAATATCTGCATCGACAATCGCCCACTAAAACAAGTAAAAGACTTCACATACCTAGGGAGCATTTTTCAGCAGACGGAAGAATAACTAATGAAATTCAACACAGATGCAACAAAGCAAATCAAATGATAGGACAAATGGCGCCAATTTTAAGATGCAAACAGTCACCATGAACACAAAAGAGCAATGTTCAACACAATCTTTCTCCCCACATTATGTTACCAGTGCCAAACCTGGTCACTGACAACAAATGATAGAAGAAAACTTGTCACGACAGAGATGAAGTGTCTACGCAGAATGCTGGGTGTAACAAGAAGAGACCGGTTGAGAAATGAAGACATCCGGAAAAAGTGGGTACAACATCAGTACTAGACTTCATCAAGAAATAACAAATTAAATGGCTCGGCCACATAAGCAGATTACCAACAGACAGTGCACCTCAAAGAGCAATGCTGCTCCGATACAATGGGACAAAGCAAAAGGCCTGCCACACAAAAGATGGACCTCAGAGATAACAGAGGCGACGAAAGACACTATCTACGAAGCGCATACAAGGGCCCGTTTTAGAAATCTCTTCTTGACCTGACACTGTGAGGCAAACAGGATTCGAGAAAAGAAAGAAAGCTGTGAGATGAACAACACGAAATGGAACCTAGGCAACTCCTAGCAAATGCATACAGAGTGCATTTTTCTAAACGTAATGCAATGTTCCTCTTCGTCAATGAATCTATCTAGTTCTCTCTCTCCCGCGATCATTCTTCACGGCCAATTTTATCATTCTTTTTCTAATATATAATTGGTCCTAATACAAAAACGCTTGATTTACGTTGAACGATTATGCGCCCATGGTGACTAGGCCCGCCCACCCGGTTTCAGCCAGCTTTTTATTTACATGGGTAGCTAGCCTAGGTACGATCCTTTCTGCTGACTATTTCTGCCCGGATCTTCGCCTTTTCAATCAGCTTTTGCCGTATATTTGGGCGTTGTGATCTACGCCAAGCACAAATAATGTAGAGGGCTGTTTCAATCGGCGCTAGCAACTCAACTGAGATTTTGCGTTTGCCACCATCACCCCCAGTTCTTCCGGGGATGTTAGTTGTGACTGCAACAGTACCTTGCCCGGTTGTCCCAAGGATGGCAGTTCCGTTAGGCATCACACGCCTCAGTTCTTCTGGGGATGTTAGTTGTGACTGCAACAGTACCTTGCATGGTTTTCCCAGGGAGGGCAGTTTCGTTAGGCACTGGAACGCAACTTTATGTTTTGCGTTCGACCAACCTCACACAGTACATGTATCAGCGCTAACCCTTTGATACGGAGTTTGTCGCAAACTTCCCATGTTCGACACAGCACATTTCAGCGTTTTCAGGGTCCATTGCTGGAACTTTCATCGTGCCTCGAGACTGACCGGACAAGCATATTCACTCGGACACAGGGCTTCCAAGTTTCACCACATGTGAGCCCATGTCTGCTTTGGGATGCATCTCTCATCCCTTTAATTTTGGTGCGGTCATGTACTCTGGGTGAGTTTGCATTTGCTCGCAGGCGTCTCGTCACCTGCTGTTTATTATTTTTGACAACTTGGGCAAGTTGTTTTGGACATCGGCCAGGAGATGCGTGCATTGTTCAGGGTTTTCTGGACCTGTTTTGCTTTTCCGTGCCTGCACTGCCATCACTATCTGTGGTTCTCCTTCGATCCCTGTTACCCCCTTAGTCAGACCAGAACCAAAGTCTGTTTCCAGGGTCACCACATGGTGGTAGGGGACAGGGTCCTGGATAGTGCCCCTTCACTAACCCTGGCACATGTTGCCGCCATGCACCTTTGATCCCCTATCTAGTTTACGATCCAAGGAATGATTCTACCTTTTAGAAAAGAAAGTATAACTGAAAAACCTACTTTGCAACAAGCATGTTTCAAATAAATCACCACAACGAGGTCACTGATAGCAAAGTTCTTCTTCTTCTTTGCGTTCGTTCTTTACGACCAATTGTAATCACTCTTTGTGATATGTTTGATCTTTGCCAAGAACATGTATACGTTGCACATTGGTTTGGTAGGCCTCTAAACGCATAGAATTCTACATGTTTAGGACACATGCATCCGATTTCACCCAAACCTCCTTAGTCGCCTCTTACGACTTGCGTGGCAGGTAACAGTGGTTCTATTCTTTACACCCCAAATTTGGGCCGGTAACCACTCGGGCGATAGCAAAGTTGATAACATGCTTTGCCACAGACCCTGTGCCTGGAAAGTCCAATGTTAAGAGTTCAACTTGGCTAAAGATTCTTGGTGTGCACATGGTAACACGGTTGGACTACAGTAGGTCTTCTTGATCCTTTACTTGGGGATCTAAATTACAAATACTTTGAAGTCAGAGTAAAGCACGCCTGAATGGTGAGTGACGCTGTTGATCAAGCCTTCATGAAAAACATTAATCAGAGGTACTATGACTACACCTGAATTCAGGCGGACAGGAACCAAAAAACAATCGAGCCTACTGCTTGGATTGGAAGTTCTCGCAACCATTCTAGGCAAATGTGTCGGCATTATCTTAAGCTTCTTTCATTTGTTGTCAGCTACTCACGGTATCGGGAAGCAGTGAGTCCTAGGATAATCACTGCAACATTCAGAACCACCAAAAAGAAAGTACTCTTGAATGTAACCCAGTGTTATGCACCTACCAACGATAAAGAGGAAAAAGGAAAAGAGGAATTTTATATAAAACTTCAAAATACTATAGGTGATCAGAGAAATGGGAACATCAAAATTCTGATGGGAGACCTCAATGCCAAAATAGGTGCAGACAACATAGGCTACGAGATCATGGGGAAACACGGACTAGGATAATGAACGAAAATGGAGAACTATTCACTAATTTCTGTGCAGCAAATCGATACGCCATAGGTGGAAGTGTCTTTCCACATAAAAGAATACATAAAGCAACGTGGGTATCACCAGACCACAGAACAGAAAATCAAATTGACCACATATGCATAAACAAGAAATTCAGGTCATCTCTACAAGATGTAAGGGTTCTAAGGGGGGGCAGATGTAGATTCAGATCACCATTTGCTGATGTGTAAAATTAAACTGAAGCTTGAGCAAGCAATACATAACATCCAATGAACATAGACACCAATATAATGTAAGATACCTCAGAAGTCAAGAAACAAAGGAACAGTTCACGGTCGCAGTCTCTAAAAAGTATGAGGTTTTGCAG
Source organism: Arion vulgaris (assembly GCA_020796225.1). Classification (NCBI taxonomy): domain Eukaryota; kingdom Metazoa; phylum Mollusca; class Gastropoda; order Stylommatophora; family Arionidae; genus Arion; species Arion vulgaris. Next base: position 58,505,113 of record CM036759.1, on the reverse strand, counting down.
TAATTAGAAGACGAGGTGAGTGTGGAAGAATGCTGGCAGCAAGCCAAAAATATTTGGAATGCAACGTGCACAGAGGTATTGGGAAAGAAGGAGCGGAATCATAAGGCATGGTTAACTCCAGAAACTCTCAAGTAAATAAAAGAAAGGAAAAAGAGGAAAGCAGATTTAAATAATAAAAAAACTAGAACTGCCACAGCCATAGCCCAGGAAAAATACACAGAAGCTAGCAAGAAAGTGAAGAAACAAATAAGGTTAGATAAAAGACAATATTTGGAAGATCTAGCAAGAGAAGTGGAGGTAGCTGCAGCAAAAGGAAACCTTAGGGATCTTTACAACATCACTAGAAAGTTAGCAGGAAAGTAAAGTCCATCAAATGGGTTGATCAAAAATAGTAGTGGGGAAACTATCACAAATGTTAGAGACCAAATGGAAAGATGGATGGAATACTTCAAGGAACTCCTGAATAGACCAGCACCTGCAAACCCCCCAAATATCCTACCGGCAGAAATTGACTTGGACATCAACTGTGAAAAACTATCCAAGGAGATTAGTAAAGCCATTAAACTTTTAAAAGATGGAAAGCGGCCGGTCCAGATGGTATTCCAGCGGTTAAAGCCAACATAAACACATCCACAGAAATACTGTATAAATTATTTAGCGGAATCTGGGAGACCGAAGAAATACCATCAAACTGGAGAGAAGGATACCTGGTGAAGCTACCAAAGAAAGGGACCTTCAGAAGTGTGAAAACTATAGGGGAATAATGCTGTTGACAGTACCTGGGAAAATACTAAGCAGAATCATCCTGGAGAGACTGAGAGATGCCATCGATATAAAACTAAGAGATGAACAGGCAGGCTTCTGACCAACTAGATCCTGTGCTGACCAGATAGCCACATTACGCATAATAATAGAGCAAAGTATTGAATGGAAATTCCCACTTTATATCGGATTTGTGAATTATGAGAAGGCTTTTGACAGTAGTGATAGGAAACACTTTGAAATTGATGAGACATTATGGACTCCCACAGAAAATTATTAACCTAATAAGAGCAACATATACAGATATGAAATGTAGAATTCGTCATGAAGGTTAACTAATGGACACTTTTGGAATAGAAACAGGAGTGCGTCAGGGATGTATCTTATCACCTTTGTTGTTTTTACTGACAATAGACTGGATTATAAAGACCACAGTAACTAATACCAGAAATGGAATCCTTCCTTCCTTTGCGTTCCGGCCTAGACTGATGAACCAATTTTTATCATGAATTTTACTGTTGTTTTTGGGACTCCGTTCTCGTACAGCTTTTCGCAAAGCTCTGTGTGTTGTGGCCAGTACTCTTTCCTTATACCTGCTAAACGTTGACAGTCTTGCAAGACGTGTTCTGTCGTCATGTCCGCCATATTGCAGTGGCACAGGCTAGTTGTGCCTATTTTAAATTTATGGAACATGTGGGCTCGGAGCTTGTTGTGGCCGTGACGGAGGCGAGTATGGCAACTTGTTCACATCGCAAGAGACCATAGTATCCGTCACTGGCTGTGTGCTGAGGGTGGTCTTTTGTCCATTTGCTACTATAGTGCGAACCGATGGTTGTTTTGACTTCCTCATAACCGATCTCGAGATCAGTCTGAGGTAGTCGCCCGCCCTCTTTGGCTAGCTTGTTCGCTGCTTCGTTTCCCTATCGTTGCAGTGTGACGGTATCCACTGGATGACGGTGCGTTTCAGTGAACTCGTTAGTTCAGCGAGGGACGTTTGAGCTCATTCATCTCAGTTTTGCCGACGCATTTGAGTGCTGTGATGACCGATAGAGCATCGGTGAATATCACGACCTTGTTGCGTGTAGTGCTTCTTCTCTCCAAGATCATTTCGGCCGTCGCTTTGATTGCCTCTGCCTCTGCTCGGTAGTTATTCGAGTATTTGCCAGTGGCAACGCTTTGTGACTGTTTCTTTCTTTGAGATTTTAAGCACTATTCCTCCTCCCATGCTTATTGCGTATTGGCCGATCCGTCCGTGTATATGTCGTCCCACTCATTTTCAGGGTACTCTGATACTATGTGTTCTTCTGTTGCAATTTTTCTCTCAAGGTTTTTTTGGTCTCTTTTGTTCAGTATGCCTGGGATTGATTCCATTAGTTCTGGCATTGTGGTCTTCATAGTGGCACTTGTCGATTGCCGGGATTGGTTTGGGTGTGCATTTGGAAAGGACTGGATGGTCTGTGGTCAGTGCGTTAGAGATTCTAACGAAGTTAGATCTCTGTATTCTCCACTTTCCGGATTCATACATTCTTTCATGCATTGGATGAGATTCGAGCCGTTTGAGTTTTCTGCAAGTACTACTACTTTTTGTCCCTTCGGTCAGTCATTGGTTGGATGCCGGAGATTGTCTCCATCGCCTTGATAGGCATGATGTTGGACTTCATGGCTCCAGTGATGATGCGTAGGCCCAGTTTTGACTGCTGCTCACTTTTGCAAATTGCTTGTTAGATGCATTGCTCCACGCTGCCATGCCGTACTCTAGGATCGGTCGCACTCTACCAGAGTAAAGTGTCTTGAGAATTCTGGTGTTTGCTCCCCATGTGGAACCTGCGAGTTTACGTATCATTGTTAGCCTATGCCTCGCTTTTGCCGTAGCATTTTGGATCTGGGTGCACCAAGTCAGCTTTCTGTCGAGTGTGACTCCTAGGTACGTTGGGGTTTTGTTCTCTGGAAGATTCTGCCCATTGACTTTAAGCGTTATCTTGTAATCCTTGTTGTTCTGGGAGAACACAGTGTAAGTGGTCTTTGAGGGATTTATTTTCATATTCCACTTTGCTGACCACACTTCAAGGTTATTTAACGTAGCTTGCAGTCGATTTTCTGCTGTGGCATTGACTCTTCTGCGCCATATTGCCAAGTCGTCGCATACATGGCAGAGTGTATCTGTCAGGAGGCATGTTGCAATGTCATTGACGAAGATTAGAAAGAGAGTTGGTGAGAGCACTCCTCCTTGGGAACTCCTTGCTCCAGTGTGGTCTTCATGCTTTGACCCCTGAACCTGAACCCTTGCTGTTCTGTTCTCTAGGTATCTATCAAGCCAATTGTACATTCTTCCCTTTACGCCGAGGGTGAGGAGTTTGAGCCTTAAACCTTCTTTCCAGACTGTGTCAAATGCCTTTTCCGTATCTACCAGGACCGCCAGTGTCTGTTTCTTGGAAACCATCCTCGATTTCCTGGACAATGTACGTTACTTGATCCTCTGTGGATCTGTATCTCCGGAAGCCTCCTTGTTGTGCCATAAGCAGCCCTTTACTTTCCAAGTGCCAAGATAACCGTTTGTTCACCATGCGTTCCATAAGCTTCCCCGTGCAGCTTAGGAGGCTTATTGGTCTGTAACTCGCTGGGTCGAGTTTATTTTTGCCTGGTTTTAGGATGGGTACCATGATTGCTTCTTTCCATTCTTGTGGTACTATGCCTGTTCTCCACGACATGTTGAGAACGGACAGTAAAGCGGCTTTTGCTCTGTTTCCCAAGTTTTTAAGCATCTCATTGGTGATCCCATCTTTTCCTGGCGACTTTCTGGTTTCAGGTCCCTTAAAGCCTCTTCCAGCTCGTTACTGGTGAATGTGTCCGTTAGGTGACTATCTGCTTTTCTTGGCTGCGCCTTGAGAGCCGTGCTTTCTCTTGGTGGCATCAACTTTTCCTTTGCTATGCTTACTCTGCTGACTTCGGCATATTGTTGCATTAGGATGTTTGCTGCTTCCCTACCCGAGGCCATCTTCTTTTCTTGTTCGAGGACTATAGGTGGTCTGCTGGTGTTTTCGCACTCAGCGCTTTGGCCAGTTTCCACAGTTTATGGCCTTCCTATCGAGGTTCAGGGATTCGGTTGTTTTGACCCAACTCTGTCGCGCCTCGTTGACCTCTCTTCTGTATTTTGCTGCTGCCGCCTTGTAAGCAGTATTGGTCTCCACTGACTGTGCCTGTTCTGCCTCACTCCTTGTCTTCTCAAGGTCTTTTCAAGCTTCTGAACCTCTGCTGTCCAGTATGGCTTGTAACCTCGTGGCCTCTAGGGATGGTTCCCCGTGCCGCTTTCAGGATTGCTTCTGACAGTTTCCTTGCCACGATTCGCATGTTTTTCTTTTCATGCATGTTGATTCGCTCAACATTTGCATCAGTCAGTGCCCCATACTGTTTCCAATTTGCTCTTTTATAGTTCCACCGTGGCAACCACATTTTGGGCTCAGGTACGAAATTGAGGTCTACTTGCAATTTGACTGGTCTATGGTCACTATCCCCTAGTTGCTGGGTAACCGTACGGACTACTTTGGTGGATATGTCGCTTGTTGCAAAGGCCAAGTCCAGGGTGCTCGTTGTATGCCACGTTCTCGAGTAGAAGGTTGGTGGATCGTCTGGGGCATTGATAAGGAACAGGTTGTTCTCTATCTCCCAGTCTTCTACGCCTCACTGTTCGTTTGAGGTAACCCCACTTTCCAAATGGCGGTTGAAATCACCAACCACCATGCATTCTGTGTTATTTATAGTCACCGCCTCAATTTTGATAGCGAGATATCACTTGGGCAGTATAGGTTGTACAGAAGAATCTGTATTTCGTCACATGTGCTGAGGACGCCTACGATCTCTGCTGCGCCAGCGCCTCCTGTTATCACTTCCGTTTGTTTCGCCGGAATGCCGTTTCGTACCAGCGTGAGAATCCACCTTGTGCTCTATCTAATCTGAAGGTCTGATAGCCTCTGATCCAGAACCTTTGTTGGGCATTTAGGTGTGTCTCTTGTATTCACACTACGTCTATGTCTCCTTCTGCAAGTCTCCGTGCAAGTGCTTGCTTTTGTGAAGCAGACCTTCGGCATTCCATTGCACAATATTTAGCCGTCTATGGTCAGTTTTTGGCCTTATCGAACCAGTAGCTTTTTCCGTGGGCAGCACTCGCTGGTTTGCTGAGTCGGGGAAAGGAATGCTGCGCGGTAGCAAAAACTGGCCCTTCGAGGCATGGAACCCGGCGCTCGTCCTGCCCGAAGGATCTCTACAGGTGTAGCACCATATCGAGATTCTAAATTTAAAATATTCATGACAAAAATTTGGTCCTTGCAGCCTTAGCATGGGTATGCTACATCACAAGCTTCAGTACCACTTGGAGCTCTAGTGTTTACCCTTTGGCAAAGTGTCAGATTTCAACAAGCATTTACTGGGTTGCTTCCGTTAGCCTTTTGCTGTCCCCAGCCAAAACCCACAAGGCAGCAGGTTGCTATTTTCTTTCAGGGCAGCAACCCGTGAGCGACCTGCCCACCTGGGCTGATGAGCGTCATCTGCCCAGCGAACCCGTCTTTTTGTGGACTACTTAGTTTTCCTACCGTCCAGTTTTGTGTGCGGTTTGCTCCGCTAGCTTTGATTGTCCCCAATCAAACTACAAGGCAGCAGTGGTTCCCTGCAAGGGGAACAGAGTTTTGCCCTGGGACTGCGTTTTTCTCGTATACCTCATTCTCAACTTTTTCTAGGATCGTGTCGGCACTTGGCAATTTACAATTGCTACTCTGCTTTTTTCCTGGCCTCGGGAAACACCGGACTGGGGGCACGCTCAAATAATATAGAGGGTCATTTCATTAGGTGCTATCAGCGCAACTTATATTTTACGCTCGCCAAGTATCACCCGCCCTGGTTTTCCGGAGATGTTAGTTGTGAGAACAATAGACCGTGCCCAGTCAGGGTAGGTAGTTTCTCTTAGGCTCTAAACGCAACTTTGGGATTTGCACTCGGCCAACTTTGCCCACTAGTTTTATCTGCGCATGGCTCTGTATGTGGAGTTTACCGCAATCTTCACATGTGCCGTCACGATACATTACCATGCTTTTTCCAAGACACTTGCCGAGACCTTTGCTTTGTACTGGTTTAAGACTCTGCTGGGCTTTCCAATTTTCTCTGCTCATCTGGGTGGACAGCTCACCCTTATGTTTGCTCCGCCTTCCCGTCGCTCCATCACCAGCACCTTGCGTGTCTACCCCACCTTCGGGCTCACCTGTGTATCGTCCGTATGCGTGTTTGCTACGCTTCAGTGCCTGCCCCACCTTATTTGTCGGATTTCTCACCTTTGTCACATTTACCGTACCTCGGGGTGCCCTGTCACACAGCTCGACTCGGGCACAGAGCTCAGAGTTTCGCCCCATGTGGGCCCACTTCACTTTTCAGGATGCATCTCTTATCCCTTCATGTTCACTTGTCGGATCTGTCTTCCCGGGTTTGTCTGGAGTCGTCCTACTCTAGATGACTTCAGCCTTCTGTTGCCGGGCTCACCAACCCAGGCTTTTTGCAGCGTGTGCTCCTGGACACTGTAGTTTAATCCTTATGCTTAAGGAAAGTGTCATAAGATAGAAGACAAGACAAGAAAAGGATGTCCTCTCAAGAGAGAGAGGACAAGTGCTATTTGTCCCATAGCTGGGGGATGGGTTGGTTGCAGCCAGAGCATTTACCACTCGCCGGTGGGTTCTGCACTGTCACCTTATGAGGCCCCATCCTGCTCCCCTGCCTTTGGTCTGGCTTTCACCTTCAGTCTGTTCGGCTTGGTTAGACCTGCCAGAGTTAGACTCCGCCGACATAGCCTGAAGGATCCTAAAGGCACACAAACCCTCCAACCACGATAAGGTAGGCTAATATGGAGGAGATCTCCATGTGATACGGTTCTTTGCTAGCAGTTGAGATCTTGTATGGTTTTACATCCCAATAGTTTACTTTCTTGTTGGATGGTTCTTCGAAGAGTGGTCTTTGGTCTTCCACGTTTTCTTTTCCCAACTGGTGACCACATAATGACTTGTCGATTTAGTCTCTTTTCGTCTGATCTAAGAACATGACCTAAATATTTCCACCTTCGTTTCCTATAATATTTGATACGGGATGTTGGTGTTCTATCTCTCACTGTATTGTTAGAAACGAAATCACTCCATTTTACTTTTAATAATTTTCGTAGACATTTATTCTCAAAGCTGTCCAGTTTCTTATCAATTTTCTTTGTTGATTTCAACTTTCACAACCGTAGGTCAGTACAGGAATCACACATGACCTAAATAATTTAACTTTGTGCATATACTAAGGTCTTCTTTCATCGTGTCTCCGTTGTTTGACACTTTACTACCCAAATATGTAAAATGTTCAACTTTCTCCAGTGTTTGGCCATTTGTTTAAGTACTTTAATAAGTAATTTAAGTACGTACCTCGTATGAATAGATGCTCTTGTAATTGACATGTATACTGCAATAAATTAAACAAACCTAAGCCTAATGCAAATCGCTCTCGGAGAAAATTGGTTATTAATTAAGTTAATGTAAATATGCTATATTATATATTTGATTGCATTTCAATTGCAAGTAGCTACTATAAAATACAGTGATTAAAAGTAGTGTTTTTAAATAAAATATTTGTTTCTTCGAAAATTCTTCTCTTAGCGACACGACTGGGTTAAACTTTTAAAGCCGTTGTTGGGTAGTGTTATGCACTAGGTGTATCCATGTTGAATTCTTTCTAGAATAGTCTTTGTGAATTACCAAGTTCAATCCGTTTCAATCATCTGATTAAATACAATAAAATGTCACATTTTGGAGCTTCTGGAGCAGGAGGGGATAGCATAAGTCGATCCGAATACAAAGATAAGGATAAACCGTCACAGATTCGATACAGTAACATCACTGCTGCTAAAGGTAACCTTCTAAAAATAATTCTTGATTCTTAGATTGTATAATTCATAAGGATGTAATGCATGTGCATGTATCACTCCACCTAGTCACACGATAAACATTTAATAGTCATTATATCGCCAAGCATCAACTATTGAAACCTATGTACCGAGTTGAATGATATTCTTAAATAAAATGGAGAGTGAAATCATCTGACTTGTCTAATTCATTTTACCGGCATATCGACAGCGTCGGAACTTCGCATGCTTCCATGACAGCATCTCTAAGTCTAAGTAAAACTAAAAGGCTCCCTGACCTGCATGAACCTTGAGGTGTCCAGAGGGTTATATCAATTCTAATCCTTGATTCTCTTCAAAGAGTTAATTCTCACTTTGGGCTCGTCCTTAAATTGAAAAAACCGTACATCAGCGTACACGGTACAGGTTTAAGGTAAAGGTTACATACACTATACACTTTATCGCATACCAAAACAAATTTTGTTCTGTGAACTTTCGGAGGGGAAGAGGCACCAAGGCAGACCACTGCTCAGATATAAAGATGTCTGCAAAGCCTCAATGAAAACTTTTCTATAGGTCCCAGCACATGGGAAAGACTAGCTGATGACAGAGTTGTGTGGAAAGCCAAATTACGTAAAGGTTAAAAGGGCGCAGTCTTTGGAGAAGAGACTTATGTATAATGTATGAGCTGAACGAGAAGAGAGAAAATCGAAAACTCAGAAGTTGTCACAGTAAAACCCTTGCCAATTGACAGTCTGTAAAGATGAAAAAGGCCATATATATATATTTCTTTCGTCCTTCTCTGCTTTTTTGCCGATAGGCGTAGCAGGTTTAACAGATGATCGGTTTCTGAGATAGTGCACGCTCGGTTGCTTGATATGCTGTGGTATTGTAGAACTTTAAGATGTCTGTAACTCCATCAACCCATCTTTTCTTGGTCTGCCCCTTCCTCTTGATGATTCCATTTGCAGGTTGTACGCTCTTGCAACTGGTGTATTCGGTTCATTCTGACCAAGTGGCCAAACCATTTGAGTCTGTTTTTCAATAAATTATCTAATAGCAGGTGTTGTTTCGACTGTTCTTCTAATTTCCTCATTTCTTATATGGTCTCTTGTTTTATTTACTGCTTTCCTCAAGCATCCCATTTCACATGTGGTAATTTTCCTTTCTTGTTCTTTTGTCAGTGCCCATGTTTGGCTCTGGTAGCACAGTGTTGGTATAAAGATTGCATTTATAATGTCTTTTAGTCTCTACTGGAATTTCTGGGTGTTTCAAGATTGGGGTAAGCTGGTATGTAATGTTGGCTTGCTGGATTCTAGTTTCGATCTCTCTGCCCAGTCTACTATCAGATGTAAAGATACTTCCAAGGTATTTGAATTCTCTCACCTGCTTTAGCATTTGGTCATTTATTTGAATCCCTCCATATTAGCCTACCTTATCGTGGTTGGAGGGTTTGTGTGCCTTTAGGATCCTTCAGGCTATGTCGGCGGAGTCTAACTCCTGGCAGGTCTAACCAAGCCGAACAGACTGAAGGTGAAAGGCCAGACCAAAAGGCGGGAGCAGGATGGGGCCTCATAAGGTGACAGTGCAGAACCCACCGCGAGTGGTAAATGCTCTGGCTGCAACCAACCCATCCCCAGCTATGGGACAAATAGCACTTGTCCTCTCTCTCTTGAGGAGGACATCCTTTTTCTTGTCTTGTCTTCTACTTCTATGACACTTTCCCTTAAGCATAAGGGATTAAACTACAGTGTCCAGGAAGCACACCCTGCATAAAAGCCTGGGTTGGTGAGCCCGGCAACAGAAGGCTGAAGTCATCTAGAGTAGGACGACTCCAGACAAACCCGGGAAGACAGATCTCGTCAGCAGGGGACTGCAACTGTCTAGAGAACAACCTCAAAAAAGATGTCCTCAGAAACGGAATGTGTCAGCCATTATTGGCGGGAGGAATCGACACATACGAACAACTCAAATGGCCAATGGCCATTTATTTGAATGTTGACATCTTTATGTTCTCTGCTTATAGTCATGACTTCTGTCTTTTGAATGTTGATCTTCATGTTGTATTTGAGGCAGCTATTGTTGAGTAAGTTTATGTGTTCTTGAAGCTGTTCAATATTATTATGGAATAAACACTGGTCGTCAGCAAAGAGCAGTTCATTTTGTTGGTCTACGTCTTGTGATATTTCGTCTATTTTGGTGATACTATCCATGTATAATTGTATATAATGAAGAGGAGAGATGATAAAACACATCCTTGCCTAATATATATATATACATACACTTTAACTCTTAACCATGACCATTGCCAGGTTTTTAAGGTTTTTTTGATGTCCTGCTCTATATTTAGCAAACAAATTCTTTGCATTGCAAATAATGTTATATATGTTTGGAAAGTTAATTGGATGGGCTATCAGGATATGTGGTTTTAACACCAATGTGAAATAATATGATATCCGTGACCTACTTATGAAAAGTCTAAAAATAGATTATTCTCTCTCTGCCTATCTACCCTGGATTGGGGCATAGGCCCTCAACCAACTCATGCCAAGTCTTCCTATCTCTAGCTATCTTCTGCAGCTCCTCTTTATATTGTTTATCTCCACCTCCAAATATCGTCTTCATGTATTTCTCGGCCTCCTCTTCTTTTGCTGTCCCTGTGGGTTCCAGACAAGGATCCTTCTTGTTATATTCCCCTCCGGTTTTCACAAAGTGTGTCTTATCCAGCGCCAGCGTCTTTTTTTAACCTGTTCGTTCACTGGAGTCTGTCTTGTTCTCTCCTTAAGTTCCTCATTTGTGACCCTATCATACCATCTTATTCCTCTAATCTGCAGGCACCAGTTGATGAATGTTTGCAATTTATGCGCTATTGTTTTAGTTATTCTCCAAGTTTCTGACCCATACAGTAGAACTGCTTTAGCATAACTGAGTTAAATATCTGAATTTTTGTTCTAGATTTGATTTCTTTAGACTTCCGTGCGTTTCCCAGTGCAATGAAAGCTCCTCTTGCCTTCTGTATTCTTGTTTTAACATCTCTATCTGTTCCACCCTCTTTGTCTACGTTGCTGCCCAAATATGTGTATGATTCTATCTCTTGAAGTGGGATTTCACCCAGGGAGATCGAGTTGTCGTTTTCTTTGTTAATTCTCAATATTTTTGTCTTTCCCTTATGAATGTTCAGCCCTAGTTGCTGGGACCTTTGATTCAATGTGTTTAGCTTATCCTGCATCTGATTTTGTGTATGTGACAGAAGGGCTATATCATCAGTGAAGTCCAGATCATCTAGTTGCTCTGTCAGAGTCCATTGATTCCATTTCTGGTGTTAGTTGCTGTGGTCTTCATAATCCAGTCTATTGTCAGTAAGAACAACAAAGGTGATAGAAGACATCCCTGACGCACTCCTGTTTCTATTTCAAAAGTGTGATTATTCTAAAAAGGAGAAATAATTTTAGTCACAAAGAAGGGGAAAAAAAAGTATAACGGATATAATGAAATCTTTTATTGGTCTTTTAAAGTCTTCATATCTGCAAAATATGAATTTAAACATGTTTGGAAAATATAAAAGACAGTAATCATGAAATTTATAAAATATCAATATTTTCATATTTTAAAGCAAAAAAAATCAATAAATATGGCCATCAAGAGAAAATAATGCAGAATTGGCCTAGTAAGCAGCCCATAAAGTACTAACACTTATAGTATTATACATAAACATTAAATAGGTATATAATTTCTAAACATTGCAAGTAAAAGATATTATTAAACAAAAATATGAGTATGCAGTGTATATATTTGAAATACAAAATAATCAGGCAAAAAGTAATCTGGCATCTTGCAAACAGACTCACAAGCACAGAATGGTCATCTGACTCAAGCACAGATATTTGAAGACTCACTGGTGACTTCATAGGGTCTTCATATTCAAAAATGAATCCAAAAATTAAGGCCACTTAAATAGGCATGTTGCATCGATCATAAATGATCGAAATCACAGTGGGGTCAAAGGCGCAAGGAAACAACGGCGCGCCAGATTAGTGAGCTGGCACTAATCCCCTGCCCTCACCTCCACCTGGTGACTCTGGTAACAGACGGTAGTTCTGGTCTGGCTAAGAGGGCAGGTGCCGTGGGAGAGCTACTCTGGGGCAAGTAGAGATGCAAAGGTAGTCACGCTAGATGGGATCTGCTCACAACACAGACGAGCGAACTCCCAGAGTGACAATTAACGCTCGTCTCTCCAGGCTGATGGGAAAAGCTGGCAGGGTAAATATGGAACTGCACAGGGCGAATCTCGGAGCCAGCGCATGCTCTCTTGAGCCGATGAGTATGCTGGGAGTCGAGTTGAGCTGCATGAGGGCCCACGTAGGGTGAAACTTGGGCCCCTATCTCAGGGATGGCACGATTTAAAGCCATCGAAGAGATGTTGTCCCACGCGGGGTAAAATTTGAAGCCCGAACATGCTCTCTCTTGAGCCCTTTCTCTTGAGCCGATGAGTATGCTGGGAGTTGAGTTGAACTGTACATGGACCCACATTGGCCGATCGAAGAGACGTCGACCAGCGCAGGGCAAAATTCGAAGCCAGCGCATGCTGTCTCTTGAGTCTTCTCTCTTGAGCTGATGAGTATGCTGAGCAGCATGTGAGTCCATACGGACAACCTAGGCCAATGTGAGTACGGTGGAAATTAACGGAAATGGTGAGGTAGGCACCAGAACAGAGTGTGCACGCATGCGAGCAATGCACGGGTAGGCTTTTATGGGTCGAAACCAGTGACCCCATCACAGGGGTGGAGGACTGGGTTCAGTCACAGGCGGGGACAGCCCAGGCAAATGTGAGCACGGTGGAAATTGGCGGAAATGATGAGGTAGGCACCAGGGCAGAGCGTGCACACATGCAAGCGATGCACGTGTGGGCCCACAGGCAGCCAGAAAAGCGTCAGGCACGGCAGCGGCAAGCATGGCGCGGCAGGCAAAAGGGTGTGTGGACCACCTGAGTGTGCAAAACAACTGGAAAGCCCAGCAAATATAAAACCAGTGCTCGTTTCGCTCACAGGAACTACTGCTGCCTTGTAGTTTGATTGGGGACAATCAAAGACTAAAGAAGCAAACCGTTTACAAAACTGGATGGTAGACAAACCAAGCAGCCCATTTAAAAGACGGGTATAGCTGGGCAGATGACTCATCAGCCCTGGAGGGCAGGTTGTCTACGGGTTGCTGCCCTGAAAGACAATAGCAACCTGCTGCCTTGTGGGTTTTTGCTGGGGACAGCAAAAGGCCAACAAGAGAGTGAACCCAGTGAACGCTAGTTGAAATCAAACACAGCACCGAAGGATAAGCACTTGAGTTCCAATTGGTACTGAAGGCTGTGCACGACATTCCGTCTTGATGTTTGGCTGTTTATAGATCACAATAGAATGATAAAAACGGTTTAAGAACAATCGCGCGAGAGAGAAATCACAGTATCCCAATGTTAAGTGACATTTGCTTTTGTCATCTCTTTGAGACGAGTAATAATATACAGTAAAACTTAGATTAACCTCTGCCAGTGTGTTCCTGGGGCTCCCAAGGGGAGCAAAGAATAGTAACACTGACCTACACGACATTCTGAGGTAGGGACCTAGGGAAGCTACCCTAGAAAATAAAAAACTTAGCAGAAATCGCATGTCACTTGTAGACACATAACGTATAATCAGTCTTAGGCTCAGATCACACAAGAGTGGTTAACAAGTGGTCGATATAGAGCGTTCAAAGAAGATTGTATTTTTTTATAAGCATAAATTCTTCTTCAGCCTTCGCCCCTAGGGAAGCATAGGTCTACAACCAAGGCCTTCTAATCCCACTTTCTAAGTCCATATTTTCCAGATTTCACTCTCTCCCCATTTTCTTGCATTCCGTCTCCAACTCCCGTGATGGCTGTGGGAGAGGAGTGCTAGATTATCTGCAAAATCTTCCTCAGGTGGTGAGCTATGAGTTTCCCTGGTTGTGGTTTCTGTAGCAATCTAGTTTTTTTCGGGTGGGGTAAATAGCCCCATTCCCAACCTACTTAGTCACCTCTTGCTACATCCATGGCATGTAACAGTGGTTCTATTCTCTACACCCCAATTTGGGCCCCGGTAACCACTTGAACGAATATATCAATTAGGTTAACTTTTAACACTACCAAACGAAGACCCAAAATTTATTCAAATTTGCTTAGTAGATAATGAAGCTCAGGCAAATCAGTGCATCAACTGTAATATTGGGACTAATCAAAATATGGTATTAGCTATTCAACGTATGCTACCTAGACGCAATAGCTATTTCAGAAGTTTTAAAGACGGGCGACATGAAAATTGCAATCCGTGCCGACATAGTTCCAACCGGACAACACGAGCAGACTTATAACTTACCTGTAGTAAACGAAGTTGCCAATCAGGGCAGGAAATGATTTTGAAAGCGGATGTTATCTTGCAAAACAAGACAAGCTGCAACTTATATCACTAGCCAAGCCGGTTAATTAGCCAGTATACATAGAAAACATTTAGAGGACAATAACAGATACCGTCCTCATTTTAGATATAGTGTAGATTAGACCCGCAGCAACACCTCCTGGGTAGCCTGCTTTCCTTAGTGTCGTCCTTGCAACCAATGCTAGTCCATCCAGTGGGTAGTTGTTGCACTTCAACTCCACTAGATTCATATCAAATCCTCCTAGTTTTCTCACAGCACAGTGATTTACTGGACCTCTTATCAGACATAGTGCTCTTAATGTGACTCAGAATAGTCTCTTTAGCATCTATGGCTAATAGAGCATAACAATCACTGTAAATGTTCATAATATCAATTAGGGAACATGAAATGTGCAGGACTTAGTCATTGGTGGCTCCTCATGCAAGTGTATCTATATTTATAATTAAAGATTTAAAAGTTGTATCAATTGCATCACAATAATTAATACGAATTTCATTCACATTTATTGCCTTTAATTGATATTGCATCAAATGTAAAATTAATCACACTTGTCATAAATATGAAATAAATATCCTGTGGGGTCAAAGGTGCAACTATAGGGACAGTGGTGTGCCAGGATTAGTGAGCTGGCACTAATCAAGATCCTACCCCACCTCCACGTGGTAACTCCTGGAAACAGACAGGATCCTGTCTGGCTAAGTGGGTAGGGATCGAGGGAGAGCTACTCTGGTATAAGTAGTGATGCAAGCAGTTATGATATACAAGATCTATTCGCAAGATAGACGAGAAGAATCTCCGAGTGACTGTCTCTATACATATCTCCCAGCCGACGGTGAAAGCGAAATAAATTTAAAAATAAACGAATCGTATAAAATTGACACACTACGAGTCGTCAGGAGAAAATATTCACGTTCCTCGAAGTAATTATGGCAACGCCTTTGCCAGCTCTAGGCAAGGATCGCCGGAAGACATGTAATGTGAAGTGGCGACACAAGGGAAGATTGCAGTTGTTAACTCCGTACAAGAGGCCGAGCGCAGGTATATCTATTGAGTAAAGTTGGCCGAACGCAAATTCTAAAGTTGCTTTTTAGCGCCTAACAAAGTTTCCTATCCTGAGAACAACCGGACACATTACTGTTCTTACAACTAACATCCCCAGAGAAACCGGGGCGGGTAATACCTGGCGAGCACAAAATCCAAGCACAACATTTCGACCAACAAGGCCTTTATCAAGCAAACGAACAACAGGAGTGATACATTAAAAAAAACATTGACTACATACAAACGTTTCTAATGAAAATCTGGGAATAAAAACAAATAACAAAATAAATGTAACACAAAAACACACATCCAAACCGCTTATTTTCCATCTTTACATGGACAATGTTGTTCTCCTGCGCCTCCTCCTGACTGGAAAGCTGTGACAGAAAAAAGGCATCCATACACTAGCTATTTCGGTAGATTTGGAAAAGGCATTTTCATTAAGTATGGAAAGATTGAAAGCCAGGCTGTAGTGAAGGGGGAGGATACTACTTCTTTGTGTCATCTGTCAAGTTGGAACTTGACACAGAACAGTAACATTGATCAATTTGACCAATGATTATTTCCAATATTCCCTTCTCTTTGACCAATGATTATTTCCCATTTCTCTAACTGTTCACATAATGGAATGTGGGGGGATATGTGTCACTGGAAGGTTTCTGGAGTGTGGGTTGCTGGCCAGAGTGGGTCGATGCCAGCTTTAATAATTGCCTTCAAGTTATTAATTTAAACTACGTTACATTGTTTTATGTTTCAATTAGTCATTGAACCTACATTTTGTATAGTCAAGGATATATCAGTGTGAACGGTTACATTCAGACCATTCTGTGTTTTGCAGCTGTTGCAGATGCTATTCGTACTAGTCTGGGACCTCGTGGCATGGACAAAATGGTAAGTAACAATTTGCAGCTTTTTTGAGTTTCCATAAATACTGCTATAATTTTTATAGTACACTTTACAATACATAAATAGATCACACCTCATGCTTGCTTGATTAAACTTCTTTGTTCCTTGGTAACAAGTGCAATTTAAAAAATATTTTGGATGTGAAGGATTCACTTTTCTCTCTCTGCTTTTTAACCGGATTGGGACATAGGCCTCAACCAACTCATGCCAAGTCTTCCTATCTCTAGCTATCTCCTGCAGCTCCTCCAGCTCTTCTTTATATTGTTGATTTCTGCCTCCAAATCACATCTCCGTGTATTCCTTGGCCTCCCCTTCTTTCACTGTCCCTGAGGGTCCCAGACAAGGACCTTTCTTGTTATATTCTCCGGTTTTCGCAAAGTGTGTCCTATCCAGCGCCAGCGTCTTTTTTAACCTGTTCGTTTACTGGAATCTGTCTTGTTCTCTCCATAAGTTCCTCATTTGTGACCCTTTCATCCCATCTTATTCCCTCTATTCTGTGCAGACACCATGTTGATGAATGTTTGCAATTTATGCGGTATTGTTTTAGTAGTTCTCCATGTTTCTGACCCATACAGTAGAACTGCTTTAACATTAGAGTTAAATATCCAAATTTTTGTTCTAGATTTGATTTCTTTAGACTTCCATATGTTTCTCAGTGCAATGAAAGCTTCTCGGGGTCAAAGTCACAAGGAAGCGATGCGGCAGGATTAGGGAAGTGGCTCTAATCTCCCTGCTCTCACCTCCAAGTGGTGACCCTGGTAAGAGACGGTAGTTCCCGTCTGACTAAGAGGGCAGGTACCATGGGAGAGCTACTCTGGGGCAAGTAGAGATGCAAAGGTAGTCACGCTTGATGGGATCCGCTTGTAACATAGACTAGCGAACTCCCAGAGTGACTTAATGCTCGCCTCTCCCATTCGATGGGAAAAGCTAGAACGATACATGTGGATCTTTGCTGGGCGGAACTCGGAGCACGCGCATCCTCTCTCTTGATGCAGTACCCTTGAGCCGATGAGGATGCCCTGTGATGAGTTCCGCCAATCTGCCCGCATGATGGTCCACATAGATCAAAAGTCTAGCCCCCATCACAGAGGCATGAATAAAAACCATCGAAGGGACGTTGATCCGCACGCTGCGAATTCGAGCTCGCGCATTCTCTCTCTTCTCTCTCGAGCTGATGAGGATGCTGAGTGATGCGTGGGCCGCACGTTGGTCCACATAGGTCAAAAATCAAAACCATCGAAGGGACGTTGACCCACTTGTGGCGAAATTTGAAGCCCCCGCATGCTCTCTCTTGATCCATCTCTCTAGAGTCGATGAGCGTGCTGGGTGCCGAGTTGATTTGCATGTGGGCATCATGGGGCGAAACTCGGATTTTGCCCTTCGAAGTCGGACAGCCCAGTGGGAGTTGACGGAAATGGTGAGGTAGGCACCAGGGCAGAGCGAGCGTGCATACGGACGTTGCAAGGGTGGCACCACATGGGGCGAAACTTGTGACCCCGTCCTATGGGTGGGGGACTGGGTTGAGTCACAGACGGTGACAGCCCAGGCAAATGTGTGCACGACATGGAAGGCACGAAAAATGTGAGCACGGAAAAGTCGATGGTGATGGCATCAGGGCAGAGCTAGCGCGCACGTGGCAAAGTCATAGTGGTCCTCATCGAGGGGCAGGCCGACACGGCAAGAGGGTGTGTGTCCCACCCACGAGTAAAACTGGAAAGCCCAGCAGAGACAAAACCAGTGCAAGCATGGCAGGCAAGAGGGTGTGCGTCCCACCCAAATGTGCAGAACAACTGGAAAGCCCAGCAGAGGTAAAGCCAGTGCGCGTTTCCACTCGCAGGGAACTACTGCTGCCTTGTAGTTTGATTGGGGGCAATCAAAGGCTAGCGGAGCAAACCATACATAAACCTGAACGGGCGGCAAACCAAGGTGTTCATTAAAACAACCGGTTTCGCTGGGCAGATGGCGCTCATAAGCCTGGGATGGCAGGCCGTCTAAGGGTCGCTGCCCTATAAGAAAATAGCAACCCGCTGTTTGTTGTCTTTCGGCTGGGGACAGCCAAAGGCTAGCGGAGAACGAACCTCACACAAACGCTGGCTGAAATCGAACACCCCACCCAAGGATAAGCAACTGTTCTCCAATAGGTGCTGAAGGCTTGTGCATGTACATCATGTTCTGATGTTTGGCTGTTTATATATCACAATAGAATGATAAAAATGGCTTAAGAACGATCGCGAGAGAGAAGAGAGTACAGTGGCGTCCTATTGTAGACACGATTCCAAGCGCCCGGCATGACGTCACCGATTTTGTGCCATCATCAAAGAAAAATATGGATGTAGCACTATATTTTGCAACCACTTGGTATACAACTTAGTTTGTTTACTGAACCGAATTGCTACAGTTGCATGAGACAGTAGAGCATGTAATGCTCACATTCCCAGTACCACAGATAGAAGAAGAAAGCTACAGCCAAAACTTCCAAAAATATGTTAATTACCAAACAGCTAGAGAACACAATTTCTTAATTTGGCATTAGCTGCAAGTCTTTTTCTTTTTTCTCTAATCTTGCTTTGCCTCACAGTGTCGGGTTACGGGGAGATTCCTAAAACAAGCTTTCATAAATAGTCTATCACTGCCCCTGTGTTACTTTTGTAGTCCATCTTCTTCGTGGACAACCTTTTGCTGTGTATCCACTATATCGGAGTAGCATTGCTCTTTGAAGCGCATTGTTTGTTGGTAAGCTGCTTATGTGTCCTAACCAATTCATTTGTTTTTTCTTCTATCATTTGCCAGCTCAGCTTTAGTACTGATAGCATAAAGTTGGGAGAAAAGATTGTGCTGTAAAATGCTCTTTTAGTGTTCATGGTGACATGCTTGCATTTAAAAAATGCCATTTGTCCTATGATTTGCTTTATTGCATGTCTTGAATGTCATTATTCTTTCATTCACTGAAAAAATGGTCCCTATGTATGTAAAGTTTTTAGCTTGTTTTGTTTTTTGCTGGAGATATAGGTAGTGCTTTCCTCTATAACCAATGTCATTACTTCAGTTTTGACAATGTTTATTCTCATGTTGTAATTGTTGCATGTTAACTGGAGTGTTAATATGTTGTAGTTGTACTTCTGTTGTTGATATGATTGCCTGACTGTTGACAAAAAGCAGTTTGTTCTCGAAGGCTGTTCCATTCATTGCAAAAGTGACAGCACTAATTAATGTTTCAATGTTTACATTTATTTTGCCTAGATACAAGCTTCAAATGGTGATGTCACTATTACTAATGATGGAGCGACTATTCTCAAACAAATGCAAGTGCTACACCCAGCAGCCAAAATGGTAAACTTGATAAGGATTTCTTAGTTTGATTAAATGGGCATTGATGTTGGTTAGTGCAAAATAAGAAGTTGCATTTTAGCACCTAATGAAACTGCCCTCTCTGTTCTCTTGTGTTCAGCCCAAATTCTCCTCCTTATGAACGGAAAATGCCAAATAGAAACTTCAGATTGCCTGGTGGAGACATGCGTCCCAGCACAGTTCCTAATGTGGAACAATCTCACCAAAGCCAGAAGAGTAAGGCCAAGAATATAAAGGATTGTCACCTCGGACAAACCTAAAGGCTGAAACTTTTTGAATGTGCTTGTGGGGTCAAAGGCGCAAGGAAGCGGCGCGCCAGGATTAATGAGATGGCTCTAATCCCCTGCTCTCACCTTCAAGTGGTGACCCTGGTAACAGACGGTAGTTCCGGTCTGGCTAAAAGGGCAGGTGCCGTGGGAGAGCTACTCTGGGGCAAGTAGAGATGCAAAGGTAGTCATGCTTGATGGGATCCGCCGCAACATAGACGAGCGAACTCCTAGAGTGACCATTAATGCTCGCCTCTTCTAGCCGATGGGAAAAGCTAGTGGAACCTTGCGCTGCAAAACTCGGAGCCCGCGCATTCTCTTTTTAAGCCGATGAGTTTGCTGGGTGATGAGTTGGTCCACATATGTCAAAAGTATAGCCCCCAATTTAGACGTTAACTCATGTGCGGCGAATTGAGCCTGCGCATGCTCTCTTTGAGCCGCCTAGAGCTGATGAGTATGCTGGGAGTCGAGTTGAGCTGCACGTGCCCTTGGAGTCTGACAGCCCAGTGGGAATTGATGGAAATGGTGAGGTAGGCACCAGGGCAGAACGAGCACGCATAGGGACGTTGCAAGGGTGGCACCACATGGGACGAAACCCGTGACCCTATCTCATGTGTAGGGGACAGGGTTGAGTCACAGACGGTGACAGCCCAGGCAAATGTGAGCACGATACGGAAGGCACGAAAAATGTGAGCACGGAAAAGCCGATCGTGACCAGGCACCAGGCCAGAGCTAGCACGCACGCTAGCAAAGCCATAGTGTGCCCCACCGAGGGGCAGGCCAGCACGGCAAGTGCGGAAAGCGAGCGAGCATGGTAGGCAAGAGGGTGTGAGTCCCACCCACATGAGCAGAACAACTGGAAAGCCCAGCAGAGGCAAACCAGTGCTCGTTTCCCCTCGAGGGAACTACTGTTGCCTTGTAGTTTGATTGGGGACAATCAAAGGCTAGCGGAGTAAACACATACATAAACCTGAACGAGCGGCAAACCAAGGTGTTCATTAAAACAACCGGTTTCGCTGGGCAGATGGCGCTCATAAGCCTGGGAGGGCAGGCCATCCAAGGGTCACTGCCCTATAAGAAAATAGCAACCCGCTGCCTTGTGGGTTTTCGGCTGGGGACAGCCAAAGGCTAGCGGAGAGCGAACCGCACACAAACGCTGGCTAAAATCGATCACCCCACTCGAGGATAAGCAACTGTTCTCCAATAGGTGCTGAAGGCTTGTGCATGTACATCACGTTCTGATGTTTGGCTGTTTATATATCACAATAGAATGATAAAATGGCTTAAGAACGATCACGAGAATGTGCTTGTCCTGTGTACGATAATATGTAGTATAATGTACAGAGCATGTGAACAATGCGGCTCCGATAATTTGAAAGCCACAATAAACAGGCGAAAATTGATCACTCGAGTAACTGCTAGCAGTCTGTCCGAATAGGTGGTCACCCAGTACAGCCTCTGTAGTAAGTCACACAAACATCACAGTGGTCAACAAGGAGTAGAGCGATTGTGAAAGTAGCTCTTTGGACTATAAGTCCAACTTATCAAACTCGTCTCCAAATTGTTAAGCAAAGATACAGAGCCTAATCTAGTGAAGAAAGCAAATAAAATGGAACATCTCCATTACAAGTTTCCAGAAGACAGCTGGACAAGAATTTACACAGATGGATCGGTAATGGAGGCAACCATGAATGGTGGAGCAAGAGTGTACATTAGACACCCAGATGCCACTACTGTGTCTCTAGTGGCCATGTGGGAAGAATATGTTCCAACTACAAAGCAGAACTCAACCCTTCTGATAGCAGCATAGCACATGACTAAGCTGCCACACGATCCCATCAGCAGACTAAACAGAAAACAGCACACAACAATCTTTCGCCTAAGAACAGGTCACTCAACCACCACATGCACAGAATAAAGCCTGCTCAGACTGCACAGTGTGCATGCCAGACAGAAACACAGACTCCAGAGCACATCCTGCAGTCATGTCCATACATACACCAACGAAATGAAACATGACCTTGTGAACAAAGCTTACAGACCAAGCTATGGGAACTCTCGAAGAACTCCAACTGACATGCAGCTTCATAGATGCAACCCATCTCATGATTTAGACGAGCATACGAAACTGAATGCAAAGAAGAAAGAAGAATAAGCTGCAAGCACCTGCAGGCAAGATGGTATTTCTTACAGACTCATCACTGTCAGCTATACAAGCCCTGGAGGCTAAATCTGCTGACAGCGCAGTACAAAAAAAAGAACTTGTTCAGCTTTTAGAAAAGGCAGAAATTCACTTGCAGTCCATCTCACTGTGGCATTGCAGGCAATGAGAGTGTCGATGTCTTAGCTAAGGGGGGCAGCGCCAAAGAGCAAATTTACCAATCCGTATTTTCAGGTCAAAACAGTGAAAATGTACAATACAGAGAAAATGTACAATACAGAGAAAATGTGCAGTAGGCTGGAAGACAAACACTGGATATGATTATGAAAGACCTAAGCAGAACATACCAGGTCATTATATTTCGACTACACACCGGACACTGCAGACTCAACAAACATTTATAATATAATAATAACAATAATTTTTCCTCTCGTACCGTTATCGCTACATAGGACTTCTCCATACCGCTTTATCCTGGGCAACTCGTTCAATCTCCTCCATGGAACTAAGACCGATATTTCCTGTCTTTATCAGCAAAGTTTGTTTCAGTGTCTCCTTAGGTTGACCTCTCTTTCTTGAACCCTTTGCATCCCACTTCAATGCCTGCTTTGATATTCGTTGATCATTTCTCTTCAAGATGTATCCAACATATTTCCATCCTCTTTCTTATAACAGTTGTCACTAGTGGTTGACCAGACATGTCTCTGATTTCATCACTTCTCCTGAATTTGTTCCATTTTATATTCATTATTTTTCGAGACATCTATTTTCAAATGCATTCAACTTGCTTTCTATATCATTTTTGGGCTTGTGATGAGGGAGGTTTAGAACACATTGTGACAACCGGTAAAATCGAGGGTAGATGAGACAGGGGAAGACAGAGAGAGAAAATGTTGGATAGCCTGATTTCATGGCACGGTACAGCACCATCTTCTTCTTCTTTGCGTTCGTTCTTTACGGCCAATTTTAATCACTCTTTGTGATATGTTTGATCTTTGCCAAGAACGTGTATCGTTGCACATTGGTTTGGTAGGCCCCTAAACGCATAGACTTCTACATGTTTAGGACATGTGCATCCGATTTCAGCCAAACCTCCTTAGTCGCCTCTTACGACATGCGTGGCATGTAACAGTGGTTCTATTCTTTACACCCCAAATTTGGGCCCGGTAACCACTCGTCCGGTTCCGGTTTCAAGATGGAAGGTGTTGTTTTCTTCGTACTTGCTATGGTCGGTTGATCTGAGGCCTAATAATCCTCAATCGTAAAACCCCAGTATTTCTGAAACAGAGGATTTAATCCAATTCCTACGTACCTTAATGAACGATTTTTTTGGCAGAATGAGACCCCTCCAAAAGATTGGAAAGACGGAGTGATATTCAAGCTCCCAAAAAAGGCGATTTGTCAAATTGCAACAACTGGCGAGGAATAACTCTGCTATCAACACCTGGCAAGCTATTCTGCAGTATTTTGATGGAGAGGCTGAAAAAGCCGTCGACGCAAGGCTAAGAGAAGAACAAGCTGGCTTTCGTCACATCGTTCTTGTACCGATCATATCTTCACGCTGAGATCCATTATAGAAGAATCAATTGAATTCCAGTCACCACTAGTGATAAATTTTATAGACTTTCAGAAAGCGTTTGATAGTCTTCATCGTTCTACTCTCTGGGAGATTCTTAAGACCTATGGCTTCCAGGAAAAGTACATCAATATTATAAAAGCCTTCTATTCTGAAGCATCCTGCTGTGTAAGAACAGATGCAGGAAACTCAGACTGGTTCACAGTCAAATCGGGTGTGAAGCAGGGCTGCGTTATGTCACCTATGCTTTTTGGGATAGCTATAGACTGGATCATGCGCAAATGCACCCAAGATAATCAACTAGGCATCAAATGGCTTAATAACAGCAGACTATTTGATCTTGACTTTGCCGATGACGTGGCCATATTGAATTCAACTACACAAGCAACCCACAAACTAACAAACAATCTTTGCACACTTGCAGAACAGGTTGATCTCCAGATCAATTCTGCCAAGACCAAAATTATGGACCTCACAAACTCGACAGACAACATCGTAATAAATGACCAAACACTGGAGAAAGTTGAACATTTTACATATTTGGGTAGTAAAGTGTCAAACAACGGAGACACGATGAAAGAAATAAACTCTCGTATTGCTATAGCAGCTAGTGCCTTCACTAAATTAACGAATATCTGGCAATCTCAAGACTTTTAGTATATGCACAAAAGTTAAATTATTTAGGTCATGTGTGATTCTGTACTGACCTACGGTTGTGAAAGTTGGAAAATCAACAAAGAAAATTGATAAGAAACTGGACAGCTTTGAGAATAAATGTCTACGAAAATTATTAAAAGTCAAATGGAGTGATTACGTTTCTAACAACACAGTGAGAGATAGAACACACCAACAACCCATATCAAAGGAAACGACGGTGGAAATATTTAGGTCATGTGCTTAGATCAGACGAAAAGAGACTAAATCGACAAGTCCTTATGTGGTCACCAGTTGGGAAAAGAAAACGTGGAAGACCAAAGACCACTCTTCGAAGAACCATCCAACAAGAAAGTAAACTTTTGGGATGTAAAACCATACAAGATCTCCAACTGCTAGCAAAGAACCGTATCACATGGAGATCTAAAACCTCTGCCCTATGTGCCGCCTTTGCACGAAAGGAACAAACTAACTAACCACTCGGCGGCACCAACATCTGAGTTGATAGCAAACACCAACGACAGAGATTTGTGGAGATCCATGATCGCCTATGCCAGCCGGCACGCCACCTGATGATGATGATGACTATAACTTGCAGTTCCATATTTTATTTAGACTTTTAAAAGCTGATGGTGCTTTGCCAATTCGTATCATAATTTCTTTTTTAACATTTCCTGTGCATCAAAATTGCTACCTAAATAAATGAACTGCTCTGTTATTTTGATCATTTTAGATTCCAGTGTGATATCTGCATTACTTGCCATAGGTGTCTTCATTATATTTGTTTTTTCATAGCTTATCTGCAGTCCAACTTTTGATGCTATAGATGACAAGTTGTCTGTTTTTCTTTGCATATCTTGGTTGTTTCTACTTAACAAGGCAATATCATCTGCAAAATCCACATCTTCTAGTTGACTATTTTCTACCCAATCGATGCCAGTTTCGCCCTGCAACATTTTCGCATCACCCAGTCAATGGCCACTCCAAACAATAGTGGAGATAGAACACAGCCTTGCTTTACTCCGGTCTCAACCATAAACCAGGCGCTGTGTCCACCATCAGTGCGAACTGCACACTGTGAACCATCATAGAGGCTCTTAATGTTTATTATTTTGTCTGGTATTCCATAGCATCTCAGAATATTCCACAGGGAGATTCTGTGTAGACTATCAAAGGCTTTTTATAATCGATGAAATTTAGTATAAGTGGTTGTTGCTTCTCAATATGTTCCTCCAAAATTAGTCGTAGGGTAATTATTTGGTCTAAGTAGCTTCTCCCAGGTCTAAACACTTATATAGACTAGGAATGTCAAGTAGCTCTCTGCCAGTGTCAGCAGGCAGAACAGACACCAGAACATATCCCGCAAGACTGTCCTCTCCTGGGTGAGCTGAGAAGCCAACATGTGGCCACACCCAGTCGACCTGAAAACTAAGCTTTGGGAAACCTGACGGTCCTGAAGCTGACTGCCTAGTTTGTGGTCCAGAGTAAATTAAGCGCAGTGACAGGACATTTGGCCTATGAGAGAGAGAAATTCCAAAGGTTGTTAAGGTGACAAAGTTCTGCTCAGGACAAGCTATTTGATTATGGTGATGATTGTGATGAAAGTGCTACAGAAAAGTACTCAGTATACCATGAACAGAAAAAAGAACAAATGTCCATTTTGCAGTAGCTGAAAATTGAAAATAAGAGGTTGATAAAGATGATAAAAATTAAATGTTTTGGAACAGTGGTGTTCTGAAGGGTATGATACCGGACAGATGGAGAGGAATACCAAGGATATAATAGGTACAAGACATAGATGAATGTCGTAACCAGTAGGGCATTGGCTAGGACAGCAGATAGGAAAATTAGTCAAACGCCTTTAAAGGAAACATAAAGAACTGTTGAAAGATTGCGCGTCGTGGGAAACAATTAGTAGAAAGGAAGCAGAACAACAGTGGAAGCCTTATGTGTCAAATGGAAAATGAAATGGATATAGATGTCATATACAGTTAATTATTTATGTGGCAGATACCGGATACCTCTAGCAAGACGTCTCTTGCAAGATAAGAAGGCATATAGAGCTTCTGAAAGCTAAGTTCCTACAAGTACAAGCTGGATGATGATATTGATAAATTGTTGATCTGTCCTAATGCTGTGTTATTATACCGACAACATATGATCGTTTGTTTGACAAAGCAACCCAAAAATACGGTGATACTTCCTGTAAGGGTCTGGATCGTTTGGGTCTTTACCGTAGCAACCTCACCCAGTCAGCTAATGATCTTTGGTGTAGATCTAAGCCCAAATTTACGACACTAAAAGATCATTAAAGAGCGGTTATCTTTCGTTGCATATGGAACGACCTCACCAATGGCAGGAAAGCCGTTAGAGAAGTCACCCGTTATGCCTTCACTAAAACTAACTCTGTCCGAGAAAGTTACAAGAACAATAGGTCTCCTGCAACGATCACTCTTGAAGGATCTAAGCTTCAAGTACCTCGGAAGTCGGCGAGGCTGTCCATATGGTCGAGGGATGCATGTAAAAGGGTAATATAGGCCCACGCAAAAATCATTCAGAAGCGCAATACCAGGCGTCATGACTTCCGCTTGAATTAACAGAGGGCGTACGAGAGAAGAGAGCTGTGTTATTGCTCATGAATTTTCTACCTCTTGACTCAACACTACCCGTAGATATTTTCCAACTATAAATTTGGAGAGATGACACAACCTTGTTTAACTCTTACAATACGAAACGCCACCTGACAGACCATAAAGTTAGTTCCCATTTTACGAAAAGCCACTTCACGGACCATATGATTCTAACCACTTGTTTTAACTTCCTAAATACATTTAATGCTTTAAGTGTATTTTTAAAATTCAAAATACAGCAAGTGGGTGTTTGTAATAGATGTTTCAATTGCGCACACTTTGGTGTATGCAGTTTGTCTCTGCTGTTGAATGCAAGAAAGTTATAACAAATTTTGTAAGGACACCTGCGCCTTAAAATTTGTTCCTCAAAAACAGTGCGTAAAAAGGCGGTTTTAGTATGCGTATTGTAAGAGTTAAGTGATTCACTACCGGGTTTTTTTGCATCTGGACGGAATTATTTTCTTAGTTTCAAAAATATTGCACAAATACTTTAGCTAAACTAAAATGTTAAAGATAAATGAAAGTACTATCATAAAATAGTTATTGTATCCGAAAATATAATGTGTTGAGTATGCATGAAAAATATTAGCATGAATTAAACAAACTAATTGAAATTGTGAGAACAAAAATCCAACTTGTCAAGGGCCTTGGTGAACAACATGTTGTATACATGTCTAACTGCTCTCTTTATATAGGTAATTCATTTATGAAAACATAAACATTAAGAAAATAGTGAAGAAAATGGTATGGTTTATTCAGCTGTTCACAAACTAGCATCAAGACCATTCATCAAAATCACTAATTTTTTTTATGGTCACGCGGTATCCTAGATTGAATGGAAAACTTTGTTTCACTTCTTCTTCTAGCTAAGCCACGATACTATGTATTCGTTATCGTTTATACTTTTACGTAGTTTCCAGTTAATCTTCTTCTTTTGTCGTCACACTGCTACCGGGTTGTTGCCCAGTGTCGTGTTTTCTATTTTTGTCTTGCGCTGTTCTGGTGGCTTGTGTGATTGTTATCTTTGCTCTTTCACAGGATTCTGCTATGCCATCTAACCATCTTTTCCGTGGTCTTCCTCTTGCCTTCTTTCCCGATGTCCTGTTGTAGAAGACTCTGTATACTGTGGAGTTTGGATGCATTCTTATTAAGTGGCCAAACCATTTCATTCTTTGTTTATCTATGTAATTCAAGCACGGTTTTGTGCCAACTTGCTTTCTTATGCTGATGTTGGTGATTCTGTCTTTTCTTGTGTTGTTGGTAACTTTTAGCAGGCAACGCATTTCACATGTAGTTATTTTTTGTGACTACGCTTTGCTCAATGTCCATGTTTGACTCTGGTAACACAAAGTAGGTATAAAAATGCTGAATTTTTGGGTGCCTTAACAATGGGGCTAGCTGGTAGGTTACAGCATTTGCTTTTGTACTCTAGCCTCTATCTCTCTATCCAGTTTTCCGTCTTCTGTGAATATGCTTCCTAAGTATTTAAATTCTTTCACTTGATTTATTTTAGTGCCATTGACATGGATGTCTAGATTATTATGTTTTCTTCCCATATTCATTATTTCTGTTTTAGTGTTGTTGATTTTCATGTCATGTTTTACACAATTTTTGTTCAGGGTGTCAATATGATGTTGTAGATCTTGTTCATTTTGATGTATCAGGCACTGATCATCTGCAAACAACAGTTCATTTATTTCATCATTATCTGAATTTGACTCTTGAGTTATTTTATCCATATATGCAATAAAGAGTAATGGTGAGAGGACACAACTTGTCTAACACCTGATGTAATGGAGAACCAGTCGGTCATTCCTTCTGTTGTTCTTACTGTACTCTGGCTATCTTGATCCTTCCTTTCGTTCGCTTGAAATATGTCTATATATTCAATGTTGTCTCTTGTATGAACTTCACTGTCTTTTGTAGCTCACACAGAGGTCCGTGTAGTTTTATGTCGAGTGTTGTTTCGTTAGGCCAGTGAGTTTGCCTCAGTGTATCATATTCGGGGCAGTCTTGAAGTATGTGCTCTGCAGTCTGGTTTGCCTGTCCACATGTACACATGGCTGAATTGCCAATCTTGAATTTTGTATACATGTGGCTGGGAGCCGATTGTGTCCTGTTCTAAGGCACAGAATAACAACTTGTTCCAATCTGCTCATATTATAGTACCTGTTCTAAGGCGCAGAATAACAACTTGTTCCAATCTGCTCATATTATAGTAATCGTCTTGTGTTGGTATTTGTGGCTTTCTCATTGATTTAATCATCCTTTTCTTTTGGTGGTAGGTAACTGGCACATCCGGCTGCTCTCCTGCAGCACCTTCCTTGCCAATCGGTCTGCTGTTTCATTTCCTGGTATTCCACAGTGAGAGGGTATCCACTGCAAGACAACCCTGCGATGCTTGGACAATTTAGACAGTAGGGTCTGTAGACCTGGCAATTTTCTGGACTGAAGTGCTTGGAGTGCTGGTTTAGCATCAGTCAAAAATACAACAGGTTGAGGATCGGGTGTGGTATTCAACAGTTTTTCAGTTGCCACTTTGATTGCCTGAATTTCTGCATCATAGTTGTGACAGAATTTCCCCATTGGTACTTTAATCGCATCTCTAGCGTTGTTTGGGTATTCTATGTACACTCCTGCTCCTCCATTCTTCACTGCATTTTCTGCTGACCCATCCGTGTATACCCGGACCCAGAGGTCATGTGAGTATTCTTCATCAAGTAAACTGAGAGTGACTGTCTTGCGTTGTATGCTGTTCTGCTCATCCTTGTCGAATATTCCTTTCACTTCTGTCTGGATACATACTTCTGGTTCAGTCTCCTCTCTCCAAGGGGTTTGCTCTGGCACAGACTTTAGGGAATGCCAACTTTTGGTAGGTCTGAGGTTTGCCTATTCAGTCTTTTGGCCTGGTGAATAAAGCTACTTCTTTTCAGCCGCCCCAATGCTAGATTTATGCTATCTTGATATAAGGCCATGATATTACCTAATAGTTGTCCCTGGAGTCATATTCTTCAAGGATCTTCCATAGTTTGCACCTGTTTACTCTATCAAATGCCTTTTCTTGGTCTATAAATATAAGCTGTTTACTTTGATTGTATTCAATTGTTTGTTCGCAGATCTGTCTTAGCGTAAATATTGCGTCTGTGCAGCTCTTACCCTCCTAAACCCAAACTGGCTATTGCTTAACTGGGGCTCTAATATATGTCTTGCTCTTCGCTCCAATATTTTTGCAAACATTTTTCCTATATGGCTCAAAAGAGAGATACCCTTGTATGTTTCACACTCTCTTTGTCTCCTTTGTTCTTCCATATTGGGACTATAATAGCTCTCTGCCAGTCATCTGGAGCCTCTTGTGTCTCCCAGGCTATGTTAAAAATTCTGGTCAGCCATGTTATTGCTGTTGTCTTCTCTCTCTCTCTCTCTTTGCCTTTTTACCACGGGTTGGGGCATAGGCCCTCAACCAACTCATGCCAAGTCTTCCTATCTCTAGCTATCTCCTGCAGCTCCTCCAGCTCTTCTTTATATTGTTGATCTCCGCCTCCAAATCCCATCTCCATGTATTTCTCGGCCTCCCCTTCTTTCGCTGTCCCTGGGGTTCCAGGCAAGGACCCTTGTTATATTCCTCCGGTTTCTGCAAAGTGTGTCCTATCCAGCGCCAGCGTCTTTTTAACCTGTTCGTTCACTGGAATCTGTCTTGTTCTCTCCATAAGTTCCTAATTTGTAACCCTATCATACCATCTTATTCCCTCTATTCTACGCAGACACCAGTTGATGAATGTTTGCAATTTATGCGCTATTGTTTTAGTTGTTCTCCATGTTTCTGACCCATACAGTAGAACTGCTTTAACATTAGAGTTAAATATCTGAATTTTTGTTCTAGATTTGATTTCTTTGGACTTCCAAATGTTTCCCAGTGCAATGAAGCTCCTCTTGCCTTCTGTATTCTTATTTTAACATCTCTATCTGTTCCACCCTCTTTGTCTACGTTGCTGTCCAAATATGTGTATGATTCTACCTCTTGAGTGGATTTCTCCCAGGAGATCGAGTTGTCGTTTGCTTGGTTAATTCTCAATATCTTTGTCTTTCCCTTATGAATGTTCAGCCCTAGTTGCTGGGACCTTTGATTCAATGTGTTTAGCTTATCCTGCATCTGATTTTGTGTATGTGACAGAAGGGCTATATCATCAGCGAAGTCCAGATCATCTAGTTTCTCTGTCAGAGTCCATTGGATTCCATTTCTGGTGTTAGTTACTGTGGTCTTCATAATCCAGTCTATTGTCAGTAAGAACAACAAAGGTGATAGAAGACATCCCTGACGCACTCCTGTTTCTATTCCGAAAGTATCTGTTAGTTTACCTTCATGAAGAACTCTACATTTCATATCTGTATATGTTGCTTTTATTAGGTTAATAATTTTCTGTGGGATTCATAATGCCTCATTAATTTCCAAGGGTTTCCTATCAACACTGTCAAAAGCCTTTCATAATCAACAAATCCGATATAAAGTGGGGATTTCCATTCAATACTTTGCTCTATTATTATACATAATGTGGCTATCTGGTCAGCACAGGATCTATTTGGTCGGAAGCCTGCCTGTTCATCTCTTAGCTTTATATCGATGGCATCTCTCAGTCTCTCCAGGATGACTCCTTAGTATTTTCCCAGGTACTGACAACAGCATTATTCCCTATAGTTTTCACACTTCTGAAGGTCCCTTTCTTTGGTAGCTTCACCAGGTATCCTTCTCTCCAGTTTGATTGTATTTCTTCAGTCTCCCAGATTCTGCTAAATAATTTATACAGTATTTCTGTGGATGTGTTTATGTTGGCTTTAACCGCTGGAATACCATCTGGACCGCCGCTTTTCCATCTTTTAAAAGTTTAATGGCTTTACTAATCTCCTCCTTGGATGGTTTCTCACAGTTGATGTCCAAGTCAATTTCTGCGGGTTGGATATCTGGGGGTTTGTAGGTGCTGGTCTGTTCAGGAGTTCCTTGAAGTATTCCATCCATCTTTCCATTTGGTCTCTAACATTAGTGATAGTTTCCGCTACTATTTTTGATCAACCCATTTGATGGTCTGTATTTTCCTGCTAGCTTTCTAGTGATATTGTAAAGATCCCTAAGGTTTCCTTTCCTGCAGCTACCTCTGCTTCTCTTGCTAGATCTTCTATGTATTGTCTTTTATCTAACTTTATTTGTTTCTTCACTTTCTTGCTAGCTTCTGTGTACTTTTCCTGGGCTATGGCTTTGGCAGTTCTAGTTTTGCTATTATTTAAATCTGCTTTCCTCTTTTTCCTTTCTTCTATTTCCTTGAGAGTTTCTGGAGTTATCCATGCCTTATGATTCCGCTCCTTTCCTAATACCTCTGTGCATGTTTCATTCCAAATATTTTTGGCTTGCTGCCAGCATTCTTCCGCACTCACCTCATCTTCTAATTGCCGCAAACCCTCATACTTATTAGAGACTGTGACCGTGAACTGTTCCTTTGTTTCTTGACTTCTGAGGTATCCTACATTATATTGGTGTCTATGTTCATGGGATGTTATGTAT
This sequence comes from Arion vulgaris, assembly GCA_020796225.1. Taxonomy (NCBI): domain Eukaryota; kingdom Metazoa; phylum Mollusca; class Gastropoda; order Stylommatophora; family Arionidae; genus Arion; species Arion vulgaris. Next base: position 58,472,861 of record CM036759.1, on the reverse strand, counting down.
CGCTTAAGTTTCAGTTTAATTTTACTTATCAGCAAATGGTGATCCGAATCTACATCTGCCCCTTAGGACCCTTACATCTTGTAGAGATGACCTGAATTTCTTGTTTATGCATATGTGGTCAATTTGATTTTCTGTTCTGTGATCTGGTGATACCCAGGTTGCTTTATGTATTCTTTTATGTGGAAAGACACTTCCACCTATGACGTATTGATTCGCTGCACAGAAATTAGTGAATAGTTCTCCATTTTCGTTCATTATTCCTAGTCCGTGTTTCCCCATGATCTCCTCGTAGCCTATGTTGTCCGAACCTATTTTGGCATTGAGGTCACCCATCAGAATTTTGATGTTCCCATTTCTCTGATTACCTATAGTATTTTGAAGTTTTATGTAAAATTCCTCTTTTACTTTTCCTCTTTATCATTGATAGGTGCATAACACTGGGTCACATTCAAGAATACTTTCTTTTTGGTGGTTCTGAATGTTGCTGTGATTATCCTAGGACTCACTGCTTCCATTTTATTAGTGCCTTCTCCGCTTCTTTAGATAGCATTAAAGCACTCCTTTACTATGGGGGCATTTTCTTCCATATGGCCTGAGAACAGCATTGTTTCTCCTGTGTTTAGACGTTGTTTGCCTGCACCATTCCACCTAGTTTCATATAATCCCAAGATGCCAATCCCGTGAAATTTCATCTCATTTACAACCTGTGCTGTCTTTCCCATTTGATACATACTTCTAACATTCCAGGTGCCAATTCTGAAGCTTTTCCTAGGTGAAAGGAAGATAATCTGCGGTGTAGACTCCTTGCGGCTTTCTCTGCATCACTTCATACCTCTTTTAGAAGAGCTTCCTTTCCTCTTGGTTGGCACAGTTATTATTTTATTTTTATGACTTGTTCATGGTTGGTTGGATTTTGTGGCTAAAATTTTCTACTGGATAGGTTAGCCAGCCCTACGCCAAACCCCACCTTAGTCGCCTCTTACATGCCTTGTAGGTCGCAGTGCTGCTACTCTTTGCTCCTTGCTGGCCCTGGCACACTGGCGTGTTGTCTTACACGCAAGTAACATTTCTGTTGTTATACCATCTATCCCTGCTGCCTTCCTTCTTTTGCTTTGATTTAGTGCCATTTCAACTCGATTCTAAGATGTTCAATTGTTGATATTTTCCATGTTTCATTTGAAATGTTTCTGTACCTTGTGTTTCGAGTTTAACAGTTCCATAAAATATTCTTCCCATCTGTCTTTAATATCTTTGCTGTTGGTAAGACTAGACTTGTTATTTATAATGGTGACTGGATTGAATTGTTCTACTCTTAGCCTCATTGCCTTGATGCTTCTGTAAAATTTTCTTGGTGCCTTAGTGCATAGTTCTGCTAAATGTTATCCATACTTTGCCCAAGAATCTGATTTTGATGACTACTTTATTTTTACTATTCATTCTTTCTGTTCTGTATTTGGTGTAGTCTTCATCTAATTTTGACTTTTGCCTCCTGTGAAAACACTTTTTCTTTTCTTGTATAGACCTTTTAACTTCTTCATTCCACCATACTGTGTGCTTTCTTTGCTTATTTAACTTTTTAAGTCCACAATTTTCTTTCACTATTTCCATATTTGTTTTGAATATTTGCCATTCTTTATTTATGTTGCTTACTCCCTCTAGGGTGTTAAAAGCTGATGTAACTGCTCCTTCAATTTGATTCCTAGTTACATTATTATTTAGCTTTTCAATATCTATTATTTCAATTTGGTTGAGTTGTACTCCTGTCTTGTTTTCTAATTGGTTTTTTGTAGAAATAGTACCACTGGTCTATGATCAGAGTCTAATATTGCATTTGGGATGGCTCTAGCGTTTTGTATTCTCCATCTTTCACTCTTTTTTGCTAGTATCTCCTCCTTCTTCTTTGCGTTCGTTTTTACAACCAATTTTAATCACTCTTTGTGATATGTTTGCTCTTTGCCAAGAACGTGTATACGTTGCACATTGGTTTGTAGGCCCTTCTTCTTCTTCTTCTAACCAGAGCTGCGAGTTTTCACTCTTGGGCAGCCAATGCCAGTTTGTAGAATCTGCATGTGTTCTGTAATTGTGGAAGACTAGTGTAAAGGTATTATGAACAGATGGGTGTGGTGGGAGGAGTTCTTGTCTAGCTTTATGCAGTCCAGGACATTCAAGCAAGATATGCTGTACTGTCTCACATGAGTGACTGCACTTTCTACAGTGTAGTAGGTGTGTGGGGTTTATTCTGTGTAGGTGGTGATTCAGTCCAACATGTCCTGTTCTTAACTGAAAGATAGTGCTTTGATCTTTTCTTTGTAGCAGATTTATATTGTCCTTGGGGTTTGGTCTATTCATCTCTGCATACATGTCCCGACCAGTCGTCCCCATAGCCCATCGGTTCAGCCAATCTTCTCTGGAGTTGTTTTTCAGAATCTGTTTTATACTTTGTATGCTAACAGGTTTGTCTATTTGTGGTTTTGATGATCCTTGTTTGGCCAGATGATCTGCCTTGTCATTTCCTGTGATATTTGTGTGCCCAGGAATCCACTGTAGAACGACATTAATATCAAAGGAGGAAATCAGATTGTGGATGACTAATGCCAATGACTGGATCTCGCTTGACTGATTCTGCTGTTCTTCCAAAGCTTGTAGTGTGGACTGTGAGTCAGTGAATACTATCATGTCTTGGACAATATTTTCTCCAAGTTCAAACTGCTGGTGGACTAGTTCTACGGCGGTCTTTATGGCTATAATCTCTGCCTCATAGTTGGAACATATATTACCACAAGGAGCACAGTAACTATAGGTAGTTCCATCTGGATATTTCAGGTATATGCAAGCCAGCGTAAGTAGTGGCTTTGAAAGCTGAACCATCAGTGTAGGCATGGATAGAGGAAGTTGGATAACTGTCTATTGTCTCCAGTGCGCAGGTTTTTAAGATCGGTGCAAGTGTTGCTTTGTTTATAGTTTTGTCAAGGAGGTATTTCTGGATTACTGGTTGTTTTATGTTTAGCCATGGTGGTGGGCAGGGGCATCTTGTGATCGGTTCTCTGTCAGTTGGGAGATGGTAGTGTTCTTCGAGATTTTCCCAACTTCCAGCAATGATTTTTGCTGGATTCTTTGATTGAATTTCCACCTGTCAATAGTTTGTCTGTTGGGATGGTTTTTTCTATTCTTTTATATCGCTCGACTGCTTCTATTAGTGCCCTTCGTCTCCTAATATCTAGTGGTTCGATGTTGGCGTCGATTTCACAAGCAGCAGTTGGGATCGTTCTCATTCCCCCACATATAAACCTGAGACCCTGATTCTGCACTCTGTCCAGGGATGTTGTGATGTGCTCACTTGCTATAGCTTGGAGAGGAAGGCAGTTGTCCATTGTAGATCTTACATAGCCAAGATATAGTTGCCTAAGGGTGGTCTTGTCTGCACCCCAGGTGGTGCTAGCAAGTCTTTTAACCATGTTGAGTCTTTTAGATGCTTTTTCTTTTATGTTGTTAATGTGTTCTGTCATCCTCAGTTGTTTGTCTAACTTGACTCCCAGGTAAGTCGGGTTTTCCTCTTTTTTCAGCAGTGCTCCATTCATTGTAAGCGAAAGGTTCTTTGAGTTGTTTTGGGGCTGCGGGAGAATGTAGTATACACAGTTTTCTGTTCATTGACTTCATAGGTTCTGTTCCATAGGTTGCAATATGTTGAGATTATGGCAAGGGTTCTATTAAGTTTAGCCCGAGTTAGTACAGGGTATTTCTCGCTTGTCCATATTACAAGGTCATCAGCAAAAGGGGCTTTCTGTGTGTTTAGAAGGGATGGGAGGTCATTGATGAAGATGAGGAAAGGGTGCAGCTAAGGGCAGAGCCCTGTGGGAGGCCTTCCTCTAGTGTTCTCTTGGAGGACATTGTTCCACTAAAAGATGTTCCAATTGTCCTGTTTTGGAGAAAAGCTTGTATCCATTGTAACATCTTTCCATGGATCCCCATATTGAGCATCTTCATCAAGAGGCCCTTCCTCCAGACTCTGTCATATGCTTGCTGTAGATCGATGAAAACCGCGGTTGTGTGCTTTTCATTCTGGAATCCATCAATTGTATTCTGCACAAGTCTGAAGAGTTGGTCTTCTGTTCTGCAGCCCCTTCTAAACCCTGCCTGGGTATTATCAAGTGACTGGGTTTTTCAAGCCACCAATAAAGTCGGTTATTAACCATTCTCTCCGCTAGCTTTCCTAAACATGAGGTCAATGAGATGGGCCTGTAACTTAGGGGTCGTCTACTGGTTTCCCTTTCTTGAGGATGGGAGTGATATTGGCTGTTCGCCAAGCAGCAGGTATTTTGGCCTCTCTCAAGTTCTATTTATAGCGAACAGCAATATCAACCTAGCCTTCTTGCCCATATGGCATAACATTTCATTCTTAATCTTATCTGGGGCTTTTCGAGGTTTTAGTTTTTCATTGCTGTTTCCATCTCGCATAGACTAAAATCTTGTTCAAATGCGCTACTGGTGCATTTTTTTTACTTTTAAAGATTTTCCATAAAGCTTTATCCAGCTGTTTTCTTCTTATGCTTCTGTTAACGCTAGCAAAGTGCTTGTTGAATATTTCAGCTTTCTTTTTGCATCTATGATGGTTTCATTGTTTCTTTTGATGGGTCTGGGATTTTATTTCTTTCTAGTGCCTGTCAGTTTGTTTATCAGATTCCATGCCTTGTGGCCATCTTTATTTAGATCAAGTTTCTGACACGTGTCTTGCCACTTCATCTTCTTTGCTGCTTTAATTAGAAGGCAAACTTTAGCAGTCAAGCGATTATAATTGGTTTTATTAACTCGATTAGGTTCTTTTCAGCTTGTTTCCTTGCTTTTCTTCTATCCATCACTGCTTTTTCTAGATCTTTGTTCCAGTATGGCTTATATTTTCTGGTGTTTCCATTTGGAATGGCCTTTCTTGCAGCTTCCAGTATTTTACAACATATGTTAGCAAAGACAGTATCGATATTTCCAGTGAGGTCAATTTTGTCCATGCCTATGTTGGTCTGGTTCTCGAAGAGCGGCCAGTCTGCTTTTCTGAAATTCCAGAACTTTCTATTTCTATAGACTGAGCTTCTGAGTTGCTTGGTGGTAACAGAGATAAGTATGGGAGATGTGCTCCTATATCATCCAAGACAGTGATAGTTGTTGCATCTATAATGTCAGCTGATACTATGGTAAGATCTGGTCTGCTATTTGTACCATGGGCTCTGTGTAGAAGTGTTGGTTTGGTTTCTGAGCTCTGCATTACCGTGAGGTTGGATGAGTTACACAGGTCTTCAATGTCTCTCCCTCTTTTGTTGTAATCTTTGTAACCTAGGGCTGTGTGTGTGCATTAAAGTCTCCTGCAATAATTGTTCTGGTGTACATGGGTTCCTTGAATGGCTGGTCAGAGGTGCAGGTTGGTGGGCAATAGATGTTATGTACAGTATATCTCACTCCATCAAACCACACTTGGATGGTCTGGGTGTCTATGTTGTTGTGTGGTCTGTTGTGGACTTCTGCCTGCACATCATTTCTTATCAGTGTCATGAGTCCTTGACATCTGTTGCACTCGCATTTGTATTGGGTGTAACCTGTGATGTTAACTCCTCTTTGAGGTAAGATGGTTTCTTGTATAAGGACAATGTGGACATTATTCTGTTGTAGAGTTCTTTCGAGCTCCATCTTTTTATTCTGTAGTCCTGATATGTTTATCTGTAGTATATTAATGGACCCCCTTTACATATTTTTCACACGGAGCGAGGGGCTTCACTCGCGTCAGGACTCTTGTTGACCGAGGCGACGTCGAGCTCGTATCTAATATATTTGTGTTGTATTGGCATTATGTCTGGAGTTTTGTTGCAACAATTTCATCCCAAAGAGGTTGTCAGACATAGATCTCTAACTTGATCTGGGGCCCCTGGTAGTTTCGGGCAGATATGTGGTATCAGGGTGTCACTGGATCGAACTTGGGGGAGCACAGTTCACCGCTGTACAATCCCGGCTAGTCATAGGTGCACCATGCTTGCAGGCCTTTATCACTAGCTCTGGTTCTGGGCTATTCACTATGGCGTGTCACGTCATGTGCATAGGTGTTTTGTGCATCTCCACCCATCCAGCTATTCCCTTCCAACACACAGAGTCCGTCTTCACCATGGGTCCCCAAGCAGTGTGACCCTATCTGGCTCGGTGCAATGCCAGTGTCTTATCACCTCTTGTCACAACTGGGAAGGAAGTGGGAAAGGGACGTAAGGGGAAAATGGGGAGGGGAAAATGGGGGACGTGGAGGGTTAAGCAGGATTACTCCCGCCCACTCATGTTGTTTAGCCAGTCAGCCGAGACTGTTGCCCGGGTGTGGCACGTGGAGCCAAACATGAGCTAGGTGAGAAGTGGGGACCAAATAGGATCATGACTATCCGTGGACACAACCAGGATACGGCTGTCATTTTCCGTGAGGTACTAACCCCTACTTCTCACCCAACACCCTGGTAGGCCCCTAAACGCAAAGACTTCTCACGTTTAGGACATGTGCATCCGATTTCAACCAAACCTCCTTAGTCGCCTCTTACGACATGCGTGGCAGGTAACAGTGGTTCTATTCTTTACACCCCAAATTTGGGCCCCAGTAACCACTCTGGCGTTTTTTTGCTAGTATAAAGTCGATCTGTTATGCTTGATTAATATTATTCCATTTATACCAGGTTAATATCTGGCTCCTCCTGTTGGTAAAATGTATTGGTGATAAATAGATCATGTTCTGCACATATATTAAGCAGGTGTTCACCGTTGCTGTTACATTTCGTTGTTGTGTCGCTGAATGGTCCTAGATGTCTCCCATGGTGCTCTTCGCTCGCCGACTCTTCCGTTAAATTCTCCCATAATATATATGCTGTCAGTGTTGTTGCCTTCACTGATGTTTTCACTTAATTGTTAAAAATGTGGTTCTTCTTCACTATATGAGTCATTGCATGGTGCATAAATCTGTATGTAAGTTACTTTCCTCTTACCTTGCGCTGTTCTGATACGGATGATTCGTTCTGATGTATACTCTATTTCTAATATAAATTTTGCTGCAGTAGGGGCAATAATGAACCCGACTCCGGGGTCAAAAGGCTCATGAGGTCATGGTGGTAACATGAGCCAGGGTTAGAGAGGGGGCGCGCTAACCAAGACCCTGCCCCCTAACCTCCACGCGGTGACCCTGGAAACAGACTCTGGTTCTGGTCTGGCTAAGAGGGGCAGGGATCGGGAGAGAAAACTACTGGTAGTGGTAGCAGTGCAAGTACGGAAATACGATAAAGATACATACAAATAAAATGCACAATTCTCCTGACCGATGTCCAACAAGATATTGCCCAAGTCCCTGAAGCAACGAAACGTCTCAGACATGGATGAGAGGTGCATCCAGTGACCAAAGTATGCCCACGTAGGGCGAAGCTCGAAGCCCTGAGGAGGTGGCAAACATTGCCAGCCCGTCGGCAAGAATAAATAAGACAGGACCGTAGAATGAAAGTCTACCTCGTGTTGGTGCGAGAGAAGATTGCAGCTGACCCCGCATTGGTAGCCTGGTGCAGATACATGTACTGGGCAAGGTTTGCCGAGCGCAAAAGAACAAGTTGCGTTTAGTGCATAACGAAACTACCCGCCCTGGGAAAACTGTGCAAGGTACTGTGCGATTAAAATTAACATCCCGGAAGAACTGAGGTTGGTGATGCCTAACGGAACTGCCAGCCTTGGGGCAACTGGGCAAGGTTCGATTGCAGTCGTAACTAACATCCCCGAAATAACTGGGGCGGGTGATGGCGGCGCGCGCAAAATCCTCAGTTACGCTTATAGTGCCCACTGAAACGACCCTCTACATTGTTTGTACTCGGTCCCATGCCAGTGCTTTCGAGGTAAATTGCAAATTGCCACGATCGATACGCGTCTAGAAAAGGCTGAGAATGTTCCTTCCCGGATCAAACTCAAAATGTACGGTAAAGCAAGGCCGACAATGTACGGATCAAACAGGAAGCCCTGGTCCTGAACATTGGCGAAGGCCGATACTTTACACAGTGTTTTATACGAGTAAGACGCCGTCCGAGGACAAGCTGACAAGCCCGAGAAATATTTCTCAGTCAGAACGGGTAAAGCAGCGTAACTCACTGTCTTGGCGTAGATCACAAAGCCCAAATATACGGCAAAGTTGATCGAAAAGGCGTAGATCCGAAAGGATCGTACCTAGGAAAGTTCACCTAGTAAATCAAAAGCTGGCAGAAACGGACGGGCGGGCCTAGTCACCATGGGCGACAATCGTCCGCGTAGATCACTCCGTTCTTGCCAGTGGACCAATTATACATCACAATAAGAATGATCAAATTGGCCGTGAAGAATGTTAGCAGAAGAAGAAGAAGAACCCGACTCCATGTTTGTTGTTTTCGCCTAGTTGTGTTCCTCGCCTAGTTGTGTTCCTCGCCATGTAAATACGAAATCTTTATGTATTTTCTTAATACCTTGTCCTTTTCTTCTAGTGTCGGCTACTCCCATGATTGTGATTTTATGTTGGATCATATATTCTACTATCTCTGTTGTTTTATCTCCTAATCCACTAATATTCCACGTTGCTATCCTTATCTCTGGTGTTTTACGTATTGCTGTGTTCTGTGTTGGTGCTACTTCCGCCGGCTTTGTTATTGTGTGTTTGCTTTGAACGCCGTTGTTACGCGTTTCTTCCTAAGTATTCCCCACAATTCCTGAGCAATGGGGTTTGAACAAACAAATCCTCTACCGGTTTGCTGGACCTGTCGTAGATTCATCCTTATTTGAACACTTGATGTTAAGGGAAACACACTAATAAAACATCCCAAAGCACTCCTAGTGCTAATGAATACTGCTCACACCGCCATTACTATTCCAGTTAATATAAATCTCTAATCAATAGTAATAAAAATAGTAAACGTCTTTTGAGTGACGCTTGGTCCATGTGATAAGATACATTGACACCTGAGTCTCGCTTGGTACGGAATCAATTAACTCATTTTTAACGTGACTCCAAATTCTTCAAACTTCACTATTGGCTATATCATCATTAATAACATTCATCATTATTGATCTCAGTTACAACTTTGTATTTGCATGTATTTACGCAAATATCTACACACCTTACAAAAACAAATCAAAATTTGTATTGATAATAAATTAATATACACATATACACATTGACTTTCTTGTTCCAGCTTGTTGAACTTTCTAAGGCCCAAGACATTGAAGCAGGTGATGGAACTACATCCGTTGTTGTTTTGGCTGGAAGTTTGTTGGATGCAAGTGCCAGTCTATTGGCAAGAGGTACACATTTAATTGGCAAAAATAGAAAAATATTTTAAATGTTCATTTTGCTATTCACTATATATGAAAACTGGTTAATTAACCCGGCTCCACATGGGTGAAAGTTATTAATCCTTGATGAGGAATTGGGTAAGCCTTTCTAAAAGATGTCATCTAATAGCATGAATTGTTTTTTCTGATATTTTTAAAGAAGTGGTTTGAATCGGCTATAAAGCCGTTAGAGAAGGCACCAGATATGCCCTCACTAAAACTAACTCTCACTCTTGAAGGACTCTCTTTTGATCACTGGGAACCAGACTCAGTACCACTAAACTTCTCAACCTCCATCCCTAAATTATTAAGCAAAGATGCCGAGCCTAATCTAGTGAAAAAGCAATTACAATGGAACATCTCCATTACATGTTTCCAGAAGACAGCTGGATAAGAATTTACACAGATGGATCGGCAATGGAGGCAACCATGAATGGTGGAGCAGGAGTGTACATTAGGCACCCAGATGCTACCACTGTGTCTCTAGCGGCTCCTACTGGAAGAATATGTTCCAACTACAAAGCAGAACTCATAGCCCTTCTGATGGCAGCACAGCACATGAATAAGCTGCAAGCACCTGCAGGCAAGATGGTATTTCTTACAGACTCACTGTCAGCTATACCAAGCCCTGGAGGCTAAATCCACTGACAGCACAGTACAAAAACTACAAAGAGAACTTGTTCAGCTTTCAGAAAAGGCAGAAATTCACTTGCAGTGGATTCCATCTCACTGTGGCATTGCAGGCAATGAGAGTGCTGATGTCTTAGCTAAGGAGGGCAGTGCCAAAGAGCAATTTTACCAACCCTTGTCTTTTCAAGAGGTCAAAACCCTCATACAGAGAAAATCTGCAGTAGACTGGAAGACAAACACTGGATATGATTATGGAAAAGACTCCCTCAAAGACCTAAGCAGAACAGACCAGGTCATTATATTTCGACTACGCACCGGACACTGCAGACTCAACAAACACTTATACAGACTAGGAATAAGTCAAACAGCTCTCTGCCAGTGTCAGCAGGCAGAACAGACACCAGAGCATATCCTGCAAGACTGTCCTCTTCTGTGTGAGCTGAGAAGCAACATGTGGCCACACCCAGTCGACCTGAAAACTAAGCTTTGGGGAAACCTGACAGACCTGAAGCTGTCTGCCCAGTTTGTGGTCCACAGTAAATTAAGCGCATGACCAGAGATCGCTGAAGAAGAAGAAGGATCTCTCTCGCGATCGTTCTAAAGCCATTTTTATCATCCTATTGTGATATATAAACAGCCAAACATCAGAATGTAATGTACGTGCACAAGCCTTCAGCACCTGGAGCACAGTTGCTTATCCTTCGGCGGTGTGTTCGATTTCTGCCAGCTATTGTGTGCGGTTCGCTCTCTGCTAGCCCTTGGCTGTCCCTAGCCGAAACCCACAAGGCAACGGGTTGCCATTTTCTTTTAGGGCAGCGACCCTTAGACGACCTGCCCTCCCTGACTTATGTGCGCCATCTGCCCAGCGAAACCGGTCGTTTTAATGAACACCTTGGTTTGCCGCCTGCTCAGGTTTGTTTACGGTTTGCTCCGCTAGCCTTTGTTTGTCCCCAATCAAACTACAAGGCAGCAGTAGTTCCTATGAGCGAACGCGCACTGGCTTTACCTCTACTGGGCTTTCCAGTTGTTCTGCACATTTGGGTGGGACGCACACCCTCTTGCTTACCGTGATTGCTGCCGTGCTTGCACTGGTTTTGCCTCTGCTGGGCTTTCCAGTAGTTCTGCTCTTGTGGGTGGGACGCACACCCTCTTGCTTGCCATGCTCGCCGCTGCAGTGTTTGACTCGCTTTTCGCACGTGCCATGCCGTGCCTGCCTGCCCCTCGGTGGGGCCCACTATGGCTTTGCCAGCGCGTCCTACCTTGGTGCCTGGTCACTTGATTTTTCCGTGCTCACGTTTTCGTGCCTTCCGTATCGTGCTCATATTTGCCTGGGCTATCACCGTCTGTGACTTAACCCGGTCCCCCACCCATTAGGTTTCGCCCCATGTGGTGTCACCCTTGCAACGTCCGTGTGCGTGCTCACTCTGTCCTGGTGCCTACCTCACAATTTCCGCCAATTCCCACTGGGCTGTCCGACTTCGAGAGCGCACAAACCTAGTTTCGCCCCTGATGCCCCATGACTCCGAGCATACTCATTGGCTCTAGGGCAGTGGCGCAAGAGAGAGCATGCTTGGGCTCTGAAATTCGTCACACGCGTATCGTCTCTTCGGTGGCTTTGGGTCATGCCCCCATCTCTGTGATGCGGCCCAACTCATCACCCAGCACACTCATCGACTCAAGAGAGAAAATGTTCAGGCTTCGAGTTCCGCCCCGTGAGGTTCCACATGTATCCTTCTAACTTTTCCCATCAGCCAGGAGAGACGAGCATTAATAGTCACTCTGGGAGTTCGCTCGCGAGAGGATCCCATCAAGCATGACTACCTTTGCATCTCTACTTGCCCCAGAGTAGCTCTCCTACGGCACCTGCCCTCTTAGCCAGACCGGAACTACTGTCTGTTACCAGCGTCAGCACGTGGAGGTGAGAGCAGGGGATTAGAACGATCTCCCTAATCCTGGCGCATCGCTTCCTTGCGCCTTTGACCCCTTGAAGGTTCTAAGCTTCAAGTACCTCAGAAGTCGACGAGGCTGTCCATATGGTTGAGGGATGCATGTACAAGGGTAATATAGGCCCACGTAAAATGTCAGAAGCGCAATACCAGGCGTCATGACTTTACGCCTGATGCGGGTGATCGAAAGAGGAAGAAGAATCGGCTATGTCGTTAAACGATTTTAAACGATTAAAAAATGTCTATAGTGTAGTTTGAAACAGAAAAATGAAGCTGTAATAACATGAAAATTATACATTCTGCGCAAATCAACGCAAACGGAAAAATGCAACGCAACTAATGGTACGTTAAGGGACGTAATCCATGCCTATGTTGTAGAGGCCATCTGGCAGTTTTTGGATTATATCCCTTTGACTGTCAGGCTTTCTTAACCGCGTGTCTTGCTGTAACAAAGATGCAGGATTTAAATGTCGGATTGGACATCAAGAATTCGATTTTATTTAATTTTTATGCTAATATTGTTCCGATTTCGAAACTGTTTCTTTAGCCGATCAAAATTTAGCCCGAAAAATATTTGTACCAAATTTGGTGAATATTGGATGATGAATGAGGTCGTGTAAACTGAGGTCGTGTATACCCGGGCACATTGAATTTTCAGCTTTTTATATATATATATATATTTTTTTTTTCAAATCCAGAAGCACTTGAGCTTTCAGCTCTTCGGCTCGGTGCCATGGACATTGTAACCCTTCGGTGCCACGAACACCGTGAATCTGGGAACCTGTGGCTTTTCTGCCAGTCCGCGGAATTAAATCCGCACCCACAGAGGGCTAGTCACCCACAGTCCAACGCGCTACGAACACGCTGGGCAAGTGGGCCAGCTTTATATATAGAGATTACACATACTTGAACTGTGTAGTGAAATGTAATTGCAATGTTGATGTAGAGCTAGGGACAGATAAAGTTATAAAAATACAGAAGGCAAGAAAGTTTCATCGCGCTAGGAAACTTATGGCCAAACTTAGAATATTACTTTAATGTTCAAGCAGTTCTGCTGTATTGGTCAGTCAGAAACATGAACAATGACTAAAAGAATAATGAATAAATTGCAAACTTTCATCCAGGAGAAAGGTTGACAAAGTGAAGTGCAGTTTTGCTATGAATATATTATTTTTCAGGGGTTGTGTTTAAATATGACAATCATTTCTCAATCAGGTATCCACCCAACTGCAATATCGGAGGCTTTCCAACGTGCAGCCACAAAATCTACAGAGATTCTTGAATTAATGATCACTCCACTTGAACTGAGTGATAGGGAGTCCCTTTTGAAAAGTGCATCCACTTCACTGAACTCAAAAGTAAACATTTTGTTGTTGCTATTCATTAATATATTCAACAGGAAATCCTAGTGAAATTTTGTTTGCATTGTGTCAGAATAACATTTTGTTGGTAGTGTCTGAATGAAATTTTGTTGGCACTGTGTCAGAAAAATCACCAGATGATGATGCTTTTCAAATCTTCTAAGTTGCGTTTTAGTGCATAACGAAACTACCCGCCCTGGGAAAACCGCGCAAGGTACTGTGCGATAAAAAATTAACATTCTCGGGAGAACTGAGATTGGTGATACCTAACGGAACTGCCAGCCTTGGGGCAACCGGGCAAGGTTCGATTCAGTCGAATAACATCCCGGAATAACTGGGGTGGGTGATGGTGGCGAGCGCAAAATCCTCAGTTACGCTGATAGCGCAGACTGAAACGTGATCGTAAAGGCATAGATCCTGAGCCGACATAGTCGGCAGAAAGGATCGCACTAGGAAAGTTCACCCTAGTAAATCAAAAGCTGGCTGAAACCGGGCGGGCGGGCCTAGTCACCATGGGCGCACAATCGTCCCGACGTAGATCACTCCGCTCTTGCCAGTGGACCAATTATACATCACAATAAGAATGATCAAATTGGGCCGTGAAGAACGAACGCAGAAGAAGTAGAAGAAAATCTTCTTCTTGTTCGTTCTTTACGACCAATTTTAATCCCTCTTTGTGATAGGTTTGATCTTTGCCAAGAACGTGTATACGTTACACATTGGTTTGGTAGGCCCCTAAATGCATAGAATTCTACACGTTTAGGACACATGCATCCGATTTCAGCCTAACCTCCTTAGTCGCCTCTTACGACATGCGTGGCAGGTAACAGTGATTCCATTCTTTACACCCCAAATTTTGGCCCCGGTAACCACTCGGGCGGCTTTTCAAATAACTACTGACTACACCGAGGATACATTTTATAGATGGAGATAGTTTTATTCTGTCTGATGTTTTGCAAAGTATACAATTACATTTTATTTGCAGAAATCTAGGAAAGATTTGCTTACTTTTGCTCCAACTTCCTATACAGGTTGTGTCGCAGTACTCCTCAATACTCTCACCAATCGCAGTTGATGCGGTCATGAAAGTTATCGATCCAGCCACAGCTACCAATGTAGATCTGAAAGATATTAAGATTGTCAAGAAACTTGGGTAGGAGCACATTGTCATAATGTAATTTTTTTTTTGCTGCAAATACACCTGAAACTTACTTTTGCACCTTTAACTAATAAACATGAAATTTTTTTTCTTTTGTGATATTTGATTAATCCACTTGTAATTACGGTGCAACAAATTGAACTTTTCTCTAATCCTGTTTTGCCTCACAGGATCGCCTTTGTGGTGCTGGGCCCACAAGGGAAGCAAAGAATAGTACCATTGCGACCTATAATACACTTCGTAAGAAACGACTAATGTAGGGCTTTGAAGCTTAATAAAAAAGTGTTGCAGCAATCGGATGTACTTGTAGCGCACAACGCATCAATCGCTCTTAGGCTAAGATCACATACATATCACAGAGTTGTTAAAAAGTGGTCAATATGGTGTGTTCGAAGAAGAGATTAGAAGAGATTTCTAGAACTTGCTTTTGTGTGACAGTGTTTTTCACCGCTTCTTGTTATTTCTCAGGTCGCGTGTCTTTTGCTTTGTATCCACTGTATCGGAGTAACATTGCTCTTTGAGGCACTGTCTGTTGTTAATCTGCTTATGTGGTCGAACCAGTGAAGTTTATACAAGAGACGACGTTGAATATATAGACAGTATTTCAAGCGAATGAAAGGATGGTGGCAGAACCATTTAATTTGTTGTTTCTTGATAAAGTTCACAATACTGATGTTGTAGCCACTTTGTTTCGGATTTCTTCATTTCTAAACGGGTCTCTTCTTGATACTCAGCTTTTCTTTATCCAATCCTATACTGAAGTACATTAATAACGCACCACCTGTATAATCCAGGAACAGAGTGTGAAATGTAAATATAAGTGTTTACAAGCTTACATATTTGGAATCCTTTTTCATTTTCCTTTCAATGCATGATGGTAATTGATTTGTACATTTGATTATGAAATTAATTGCATTTTGTGCAGGCGAACACCAAAAATGCAACCAATAAAAAAAAAAATTCATTCACACTATCCTCAGTATCTGGTATGTCTTCCATGTGCTTGCAAACAAGCTTGGCAGTGGCTCCGCATGGAATGCATAAGTCTGTGAAGGAAATTATGTGGAATCAAGTCCCATTCACGTGTAAGAGCATCTTCCAGCTGTTGCAGATTAGCTGCCGGGCGTACCTGTAGACTCTGCGTCCAAGCTCGTCCCAAAGATGTTCTATAGGTGACATGTCTGGTGATAGGGCAGGCCAATCAATTGTCATAATGTTCTGCTGCTGTAGATATGGCTGCGTTAAGCGTGCGGTGTGCGCACATGCGTTATCCTGCTGGAGAACCTGCAAGTCTGGATAATTTCTGAACGCAGAAGCAACCAATGCATCCAGAACCTCATCTCGATATGTCACAGCATTAACATTTGCACGGAAGACGTGAAGAGACAAGCGATGGTGAAAATTGAATCCTCCCCAAATGTGAATACTACCACCCCCAAATCGGTTGTGTTGACGAACACAGCAATCTGCAAAGCGCTCTCCACACTGTCGCCAAATCCGCACACTTCCATTAGCAAAGGATAGGTTGAATCTGCTCTTGTCTGTGAATAGGACAGCATTCCACTGCAGTCTAGTCCATCTGACATGTTCTGCCCATTGCAGGCGCTGCTGACGATGTCTGTGAGTCAAGTTTGGCCCAACATAAGGTTGTCTTGCAGTAAGGCCTGTATCTCTTGAGTCGTCGTATGACTGTCATTCGAGAGACTTGCCCACGTATACCCACTATTGCTGTTCAACTTGCCGGGAGAGAACGATTCCTTAGGTGACTGAGCACAATGTAGCGATCTTGCGCAGGGTTAGTAACTCGTGGTTGGCCACTCCGACGTCTATCCCGGGCACTGCCAAGGGCTCCGTAACATTCATTGAGACGTACAATAGTGCTGTGGTGGCAATTCATCCTTGTGGCAATAGCCCTCGAGATCATTCCGGTAGGCAACATACCAATGACTCGTTGGCGGTCATTTTCCGATAGTCGTGGCATTGTAAGCACATGTACCGGGTGTTTTGTCTCAACGGCCTTTTTATACCGAGTATACTGCCACAACGGATTTTGCGGACGATCTCGCTTGCTTTGCATAGACTACAAGACATGCAGGAAAAGTGGATGCTCTGGCACAAACTGCACAAAGAGTCGGCCTTAAAATTAGTCAAGAGAAGACTAAATATGCGTAGCAACAACATACAGCAAGATCCAATACTGATTGAGGGAAGGGACATAGAAGATGTGGATGAATTTGTCTACCTTGGAAGTAAGATCAGCAGATCAGGAGGTACAGATGAGGACATTAAGGCTAGGATTAGGAAGGCCCGACAGGCCTTTGCGATCCTGCACATGGTGTGGAAGTCCGCTGCCATCTCCACGAAAACAAAGCTCAGGATTTTCAGCTCAAATGTGAAGTCGGTGTTGCTGTATGGCTCGGAAACTTGGCGAGTCACTAGGGCAAATACAAATAAGATCCAGACCTTTGTCAACGGATGTTTGCGGCGGATTCTCAGATTGAAATGGTATGATAGAGTTACAAACACGGATCTGTGGATAGGAACAGGGCAGGAACCTATGATGACACAGGTCAAGAGGAGAAGATGGCGATGGATAGGCCATACCTTGCGGAAGACACAGTCGAGTGTCACTAGACAGGTGCTCGAGTGGAACCCGCAGGAAACGAAAAGAGGACGCCTAAGCAGACTTGGAGACGAGGTCTTACTGAGGAGCTGAAGAGTGCTCAATTGACCTGGGAGACCATAAAAATAACAGCCAGAGACCGAGAAGAGTGGCGAACAACTGTTGAGGCCCTATGCTCCACGAGGAGCAGAGAGGATTAATGATGATACTGCCACAACGCCTACACACTTTCAAGGTCCTAGCTGTTGGGAATCGTGTTGCACGTGTAACTTTCATTGTTTTCTTGTAGTCTGTACACAAACCCGTGGGTTTGAAAATTCACTTTCCATTCCAGCAGCTATTTGCTTTCTACCTCATGACAAACACGGGGAAAATACATTCCCACACTTTTTTTTTCTCATCCTCTCAGCAACAGTATTTATCATGACTGTTTTTAATGTGCTTCAGTATATTTTGCCTCACAGTGCCAGGATAAGAAGAGATTTCTAGAATGGGCTTTTGTGTGCGCTTCATAAAGTGTCTTTCACCTCCTCTGTTATTTATCTCTGAGGTCCACCTTTTGCATGGCTGACCATTCATTGTATCCATTCAAACTACTCTTTGTGACATTTTGTTATAATCGTTGATTTATGTTTACTCACAATACTTTTGGAAGTCTTAATATTATTCTTTAATAATGTCATCTCTGGCCCCCTTTTTTTTTTTTTTTTAACACCAGCTTAACAGTAATTATTAATATACACTTTTCTGTTTAGAGGCACAGTGGAGGACACAGAACTTATTGACGGACTGGTCTTCACTAGCAGGACATCTGGAGCTGGTGGACCTAATAAAGTAGAGAAAGCTAAACTTGGTCTTATCCAGTTCTGTATTTCTCCACCCAAAACTGATGTAAGTCTCAAGTACATATCACCTTACAGTACCACCTGCTGACTTATATTGTAGGTGCCAGATTTAATTGGTGGTGGTGGGGTTTAAGACAGTGAGAGCTAACCCGTATCCGCCCTGCAATAAAAATAGAAACTTGAATGGAGCTCAAATATGTAATTCCCCCAAGCTTAGGAGAAGCACACCACTAACAAATTGTAGGTGGTATTTCTAAAAATTGTTGGTCGTAATCTATTTTTCAATGGTCCAGCAGCACTTGAGCTCTTGCTATACGGCATGAAGTGTACATAGCAGCAAAGAACAGGTGTATCTGTATTTTCTGCCCACCCTGGACAGGAGTCAGAATTCACTCTAACACTAGGGGTTCTCAATGATACACCATCCAAGGTATGGTTTACTGTTCTCATTCCCGACCACTAGATTGCTGGTCTTGCCGAGTTCTACTGTACTCAAAGGATTTGTCCCACCTGTCTGTTGCTGTGGCTCTCAAGGGGAGCAACGGATAGTAACACTGCAACCTACAAGGCATGTCGTAAAGGCGACTGAGGTAGTTGCCTAGGAAGCTCCCCTAGTAAATAAAATGTGTCGCAATCGGATGTGCTGGCCTACATGTAGGTGCATAACTGGCACAATGGAAAATCGCTTTTAGGCTTCACGTACAAATCACAAAGAGTGGTTAACAAGTGGTCGACATGGAGTGTTCAAAGAAGAATTATCCAAATGTTCAAGACAAGAGAATCCTCACAGCCACTGCTTTTATCATAGATGTCATCAGTTAGCTGCACATATTCTCACTGTGCAAACGTGCTGATCTATGTGCAGGACAATTTAGACAACTGAACCAACACTGGAAAGAAAACTACATCGACCTCTGAACTACAAAAGGCAGCATTGATTGTATAGACACTTTCAAGTGTAAGGAAGGGAGAGTTGATAGCTGGATCAAACACAACCTCTTCAGTATCCTGAGTAGATGATCGCTATTGGTGTCAAATGTTTTGGTGAGATCAAAGGCTTATTTTTGTCTGCCGTATCGGGGAGAGAAGTATGTCTGAGAATATTTTTGTGTGGAACCCACACTGCAAGTCATTGGGTACCATCTGTTCAACATTTTCAGGACCACACTTGCATATACTTTTCCCACAGTGCTCACAAAAGATATTTCCCTTTAGTTCTTTCTTTCTCAAATCCTGTTTGCCTCACAGCGTCAGGTCAAGAAGAGATTTCTAAAACGGCCCTTGTATGCGCTTCGTAGATAGTCTCTTTCGTCGAATCTGTTATCTCTGAGGTCCATCTTTTGTGGCCGGCCTTTTGCTTTGTACCCGTGGTATCAGAGCAGCATTGCTCTTTGAGGTGCACAGTTTGTTGGTAATATGCTTACGTGGCCGAACCATTTAATTTGTTGTTTCTTGATGAAGTCTAGTACTGATGTTGTACCCACTTTTTCCTGATGTCTTCATTTCTCAACCGGTCTCTTGTTACACCCAGCATTCTGCGTAGACACTTCATCTCTGTCATGACAAGTTTTCTAATATCATTTGTTGTCAGTGTCCAGGTTTGGCACTGGTAACATAATGTGGGGAGAAAGATTGTGTTGAACATTGCTCTTTTTGTGTTCATGGTGACGTGCTTGCGTATTAAAATTGGCGCTATTTGTCCTATTATTTTATTTGCTTTGTTGCATCTGTGTTGAATTTCATTAGTTATTCTTCCGTTTGCTGAAAAATGCTCCCCAGGTATGTGAAGTCTTTTACTTGTTTTAGTGGGCGATTATCGATGGAGATATTGGTAGTGTTTTCCTCTCTGGCGAATATCATTACTCTGTTTTGTCGATGTTTATTCTCAAATTTTATTCATTACATACTGGAATGCAGCAGTTAAAAGGTCTATACAAGAAAAGAAAAAGTGTTTTCACAGGTGGCAAAAGTCAAAATTAGATGAAGACTACACCAAATACAGAACAGCAAGAATGTATAGTAAAAATAAAGTAAAGTCATCAGAATCTTGGGCAAAATATGGAGAACATTTAGCTGAACTATGCACTAAGGCACCAAGAAAATTTTACAGAAGCATTAAGGCAATGAGGCTAAGAGAAGAACAATTCAATCCAGTCACCATTATAAATAACAGGTCTAGGAAACCTCTTACCAACAGCAAAGATATTAAAGACAGATGGAAAGAATATTTTACGGAACTGTTAAACTGCGAAACACAAGGTACAGAAACATTTCAATTGAAACATGGAAAATACCAACAATTGAATATCTTAGAATCCGAAGTTGAAATGGCACTAAATCAAAGCAAAAGAAGGAAGGCAGCAGGGATAGATGGTATAACAACAGAAATGTTACTTGCGTGTAAGACAACAGCAATAACATGGCTGACCAGAATTTTAACATAGCCTGGGAGGCACAAGAGGTTCCAGATGACTGGCAGAGAGCTATTATAGTCCCAATATGGAAGAACAAAGGAGACAAAGAGAATGTGAAACATACAGGGGTATCTCTCTTTGAGCCAAATAGGAAAAATGTTTGCAAAAATATTGGAGCGAAGAGCAAGACATATATTAGAGCCCCAGTTAAGCAATAGCCAGTTTGGGTTTAGGAGGGTAAGAGCTGCACAGACGCAATATTTACACTAAAAGACAGATCTTCGAACAAACAATTGAATACAATCAAAGTAAACAGCTTATATTTATAGACCAAGAAAAGGCATTTGATAGAGTAAACAGGTGCAAACTATGGAAGATCCTTGAAGAATATGGCGTCCAAGGACAACTATTAGGTAACATCATGGCCTTATATCAAGATAGCCAGAGTACAGTAAGAACTACAGAAGGAATGACCGACTGGTTCTCCATTACATCAGGTGTTAGACAAGGTTGTGTCCTTTCACCACTACTCTTTATCGCATATATGGATAAAATAACTCAAGAGTCAATTCAGATAATGATGAAATAAATGAACTGCTTTTTGCAGATGATCAGTGCCTGATACATCAAAATGAACAAGATCTACAACATCATATTGACACTTTGAACAATAATTGTGTGAAACATGACATGAAAATTAACAACACTAAAACAGAAATAATGAATATGGGAAGAAAACATAATAATCTAGACATCCATGTCAATGGCACTAAAATAAACCAAGTGAAAGAATTCAAATACTTAGGAAGCATATTCACAGAAGACGGAAAACTAGATAGAGAGATAGAGGCTAGAGTACAAAAGCAAATGCTGTAACCTACCAGCTAGCCCCATTGTTAAGGCACCCAAAAATTTCACAGGCAGCTAAGAAACAAATGATCAACAGCATTTTTATACCTACTTTGTGTTACCAGAGCCAAACATGGACATTGAGCAAAGCGCAGTCACAAAAATAACTACATGTGAAATACGTTGCCTGAGAAAAGTTACCAACAACACAAGAAAAGACAGAATCACCAACATCAGCATAAGAAAGAAAGTTGGCACAAAACCGTGCTTGAATTATATAGATAAACAAAGAATGAAGTGGTTTGGCCACTTAATAAGAATGCATCCAAACTCCACAGTATACAGTCTTCTACAACAGAACATCGGGAAAGAAGGCAAGAGGAAGACCACGGAAAAGAAGGTTAGATGGCGTGGCAGCATCCTGTGAAAGAGCAAAGATAACAATCACACAAGCCACCAGAACAGCGCAAGACAAAAACAGAAAACCACGACACTGGGCAACAACCCGGTAGCAGTGTGACGACAAAGAAGAAGACATACTGGTTGAGTGTACACGAATTGCCCGATCTCTCCAAAACCTAAGGGGGTGCTAACGTTGAAAAACTAGATTGCGTACTATTGCATTTTAAAGTTCATATATGGTACATAGTTTGATACTGAAGATCACTAAATGCTATCAATTTGACTATGCATTACGGTTGCTATGGAAACCAGGATAAACAGCGGCCATATTGAATTTGTTAAAGATGATCTATAACAGTCACTATAACATGTATGTGCTCCATATTTGGTATGTATGTACACTCATAGACCCTTTACATGGTTACAATAGCATTTAATGAGATCCTTTACCGTTTTGATATCATATTTTGAAAATGTAATAATATATTTTGCCAAATTTTGGACTTATCGACTACTACATGAAAACAAACTCATTGTTTCCCAAATGCTTTTGAGACAATGTAACTACTGCAATGAGGAATAAGTGTTCAAAATTTTACTATAATATAACAAATAGTTTTTGAGAAACATGTATATAAAGTATAAAAACTGGATAAATGAGAAAACGAATTAATTTATGGTTTTTTATTACAAAATGAACATTTCTGAATACTTTTATAAGTTATTCTGCCCAACAAAGTTTTTCATAGTTCTAGACAGTTACAACAATCCTGCTACATATGCAGGTCCTCCCTCCAGGGCTTGCAGTTTCTCCTGTCTCTTCAGTTTAGCTGCTCGGACAGTGTCCCGTCTCTTAGTTTGCTTGCCCTTTTTGTACCTCAAGCTTTTCCTAATTCTCTTCTGCAAAGTATTGATATGTAGCGAAGCTTACGATCTGCCACAGTACTCTTGCAGCTTCCACCATTTCAGCAGATCATGTGAAATTGTTGCCACAGTTTGAAATATGATCTGCATTGCATGCTTCAACGCTGGTTTGTCTCTGGAAAGGGTCTTGCCAGTGGTTTCACACACCTGACAATATGTGGACATCCACTGCACAACCAACTCCAATGTATGGCCTCTAGTAAGCCAAGTGCCATGAAAGCTGATACTAATATCTACTTCATTGTCATGTAGAGGGATGCCTGAATGCTATGCATGAATTTGTCAAACATACTTTATGGTTTTAGAGAAAACCCTGCCCTCCAGATCTTCTAACTTTGAATATAATTTGTTCGCTTTGTTGTCAAATGTTTTGTAATGAAGGCATTGCAGGTTCATATATTTCTCATCTATGCAAAGTCCTGTAAGAACATCCACTGCACAACCAACTCCAATGTATGGCCTCTAGTAAGCCAAGTGCCATGAAAGCTGATACTAATATCTACTTCATTGTCATGTAGAGTGATGCCTGAATGCTGTGCATGAACCACACTCACCGACCAGATTGAGAGAGATGGGTGTCAATATTGGTGCAGCCGAAAAGAACAACATACTAAATATGCAAAGAGATTGATTAATCAACATCGAACTGGCGTGTGTAGCCGCTGGACTTGTTGAGGCGAAGATCGGAGCACCTATAGACATGTCCGGAGGGCTATGATGATAGTCCTCATATAACTGATATTTCTATAAAATTATTGAACAAATTGCACCGTTCCACAAAGTGCTGAATAAACAAATCAGTGCAGAATAAACAAATCAGTGCAGAATAAACAAACAATTTGTTGATGTCAAAAGATCTATCCCCATCATTACTTCTTGCAGCTAGGTACCTTCCACAAACTATTTCTTCACAACAAGAGCGGTAAACTTCTGCATGCACATCTAATCCTGACTTTCTTGCTGTCCGTTTTCAAAATAAGACTGGTATTTTTACATACTGGACTGCATCATGCATGAATATGATTGCATCAAATTGATATAAACAAACTACTGCGCTGTGTTCCACTTTTTGTATCCGTTGTCATCAATAGAAACATACCTGCTGTTAGAGGAGGTTATGTATTTATTTCAAACTGGCTTTGGATCTTTTCTGCAAGAAAAGAGTCCCTTCCAAAACTTTGAGAAGAACACGATGGACGGTTGATACAAAATCATTCGCTGCCAAAAACTCAGTGATATTACTAGGCACTTAGCCACACTGTCACTGTCTGTTTATTTGGGTCGCTTTCAGAATTTTCTGTAATGTTTATGACGTTCTGGTACACTTTTCTCTGCTTATGAGAATTTGTCAGTTGTAGGCTTCGTGATTTCTTATGTTGAGCAGCTGACTGGAGGGTAATTTTCTTGGGATGACGCATTTTTCAATTCGGAGCGTCGAGTATTCATTATTGTAAACAACGGCCATCTTGGAAAATCAAGAGACCCGCGTGATAATTTCAGCCAACGGGAATCGCACATTGTTTATGCTAATGTAGAGGTCAAGCTTACACCCATATATGGAAGTTTATGGAAGAATGCTGACGTGAATAAACGATCTTTGTATCAGAAAGTTAGCATGCCACAGTCCCGAAGCTTGCCGAACAATACAGGGGAGATAATGACGATTACAACGGTGTATGATACATACAGTTATCTCTTTGTGCAACTACCGTTGCTAGGGTTTGAAAAACGCAGATTTCATAATTTTCAATCGATGACAAAGCATCACCTTCCTTTTTTTGCATAGATCATACACATGCTTCATTGAGTGGCTGAAAAGAGATCAGAAGAGAGTTTTGGACATTTAGTGCAAGAAAGAACAAAAAGTGTGAGACCGTTAGGTCAGACAAACCCAAACATTTTCTTAGATCGAAATCTTTTGGATGCTTCTGTCCTGCATGCTTAGGTGCCTATGAAGCGAGGCACAACATATTCATGTTTTCATTGCAAACCACACAGATTTTCAAGAGTGGTCAAATTGGTTAAGTATGACGCAAAAAAGATTGTTACTGTGATCCAACACACCATCTGTTCACACATGAAGATAAAATATTCACAATTTTTGGTGGCCACTGTTGCGTACTCATCCATCTCTCTCTTTCTCTCTCTCTTTTTACCCGGATTGGGGCATAGGCCTTCAACCAACTCATGCCAAGTCTTCCTTTCTCTAGCTATCTCCTGCAGCTCCCTCCAGCTCTTCTTTATATTGTTGATCTCCGCCTCCATATCTTGTCTTCATGTATTTCTCGGCCTCCCCTTCTTTCGCTATCCCTGCGGGTTCCAGGCAAGGACCATTCTTGTTATATTCCCCTCCGGTTTTCGCAAAATGTGTCCTATCCAGCGTCAGCGTCTTTTTTAACCTGTTCGTTCACTGAAATCTGTCTTGTTCTCTCCGTAAGTTCCTCATTGGTGACCCTATCATACCATCTCATTCCCTCTATTCTGCGCAGACACCAGTTGATGAATGTTTGCAATTTATGCGCTATTGATTTAGTTCTCCGTGTTTCTGACCCATACAGTAGAACTGCTTTAACATGAGAGTTAAATATCCAAATTTTTGTTCTAGATTTGATTTCTTTAGACTCCAAATGTTTCCCAGTGCAATGAAAGCTCCTTCTGTATTCTTGTTTTGACATCTCTATCTGTTCCACCCTCTTTGTCTACGTTGCTGTCCAAATATGTGTATGATTCTACTTCTTGAAGTGGGATTTCTCCCAGGGAGATTGTGTTGTCGTTTGCTTTGTTAATTCTCAATATCTTTGTCTTTCCCTTATGAATGTTCAGCCCTAGTTGCTGGGACTTTTGATTCTATGTGTTTAGCTTATCCTGCATCTGATTTTGTGTATATGACAGAAGGGCTATATCATCAGTGAAGTCCAGATCATCTAGTTTCTCTGTCAGAGTCCATTGGATTCCATTTCTGGTGTCAGTTACTGTGGTCTTCATAATCCAGTCTATTGTCAGTAAGAACAACAAAGGTGATAGAAGACATCCCTTACGCACTCCAGTTTCTATTCCAAAAGTGTCTGTTAGTTTACTTTCATGAAGAACTTTTTATTCCATATCTGTATATGTTGCTCTTATTGGGTTAATAATTTTCTGTTGGATTCCATGTCTCATCAATTTCCAGTGTTTCGTTATCACTACTGTCAAAATCTTCTCATAATCTGCAAATCCGATATAAAGTGGGGATTTCCATTCAATACTTTGCTCTATTATTATGCGTAATGTGGCTATCTGATCAGCACAGGATCTATTTGGTCAGAAGCCTGCCTGTTCATCTCTTAGTTTTATATCAATGTCATCTCTGTCTCTACAGGATGATTCTGCTTAGTATTTTCCCAGGTACTGACAACAGCGTATCCCCTATATTTTCACACTTCTGAAAGGTCCCCTTTCTTTGGTAGCTTCACCAGGTATCCTTCTCTCCAGTTTGTACTCATCCATGCCATACTTTAATAACTGTGTGTATTGTATTAAAATCATTAACACACAATGTTACTCTTCCATGTGATAGTAGTTTTGCAACCAGGCTATTGAAGTAAACCAAGAAAAATATCTGACACAGAACCCCTTTCCTCAGAGAGACCATAATGTTCTAGAATTATTACCCTTTGTACAATCCTTCTTCGAATACTCCATATCAACCACTGTTAACCACCATGTGATCTGAACCTAAGAGCGATTGTACGCTGTGCCAGTTATGCTCCTACAAGTAGACCAGCACATTTGATTTCTGTGATGTTTTTATTTACTAGGATAGCTTCCCTAGCTCATACACTAGTCGCCTCTTACGACATGCCTTGTAGGTAGCTGTGGTACTATTCCTCGCTTCCATTGTGGGCCCCAGCACCACATGGCGGTACAATCTAAATAAACCAATTATATAAGTTAGAGAAACATTTGTGCGCTACATGTTATAGTTCGTTCCAAAATTGTGATCATCTTTACCGACCGATATAAAATCATCCACTTGACAGAAATTCTTGATTTTTGCATTTTTGTATAGGTAACAGTGACGACGTTCCAAAAGTATTTTTGCCCACCCAAACCTTTAGTTCTGTAAGAATTTTATTATATGTTATTACTAAATTTACGACGATGTTGATCTGGTATACTTATCGAAATTTTACAGTACGATTGTCAAGTTTGTCTATAACTAAGCATTTCCGTGTTCCAAATGCAATTCAGTGCACGTCAAAATCGGGAATCCAGTGGAATTAATCAGTTCACAATGTTTCCTACCGACTGTCATTGGCGTGTGTACGTGACATTTACTTTCATTTATAGAAGTGGAAGGTATCATTTGTTCACTATGTGACCTTTCATTTTATAATTTGTAATAGGAATACGCCTTTGCAATCATTCGCCACTGCAATCATTCGCCACCATTTTGTGTATTACTGTAAGTTCTAAACTTTGATGATCATTTTGTTGTGCTTATGCAAAATTATATAACAAAAACGTTTTTGCATCAACTAAGCTACCTACCAATTAGTTAAACATGGATTAGTAAGCATCGTGAGGTATATAAGACTGCATGTAAAAATTACTTGTATCCATCAGATAGATTTCGTACAAATTAAACCTTAGTGTGATCACGAATTTTGGAACGAACTATAGTAACCGTAGCTTGCTTCCCAATCTGTTAATTACATTTTTGTATGCTTTAGTCAGCTTTTTTAAGGAAGTTTACTTTGTTTTCCATTTAAACTTTTCCATAATTACTAATGGCAACCACTTATTTAAAGAAAAAAATGTATATAGTCAAGTTTTCATAGCCGAAGAACTCTGGACAGGGCTAGAAAGATTAGTTTAGCATAAATTCAGATAAAAGAAAACGCGTTTGATGACCATCTGATACTAAGTTGGAAAACAACAAAATGAAATATCTGCTATTTAAAACATAATTTTTAAACAGGAATTAGTGTTTGAAACTGATCCTGGAGTGAGGTTGTCCCTTTAATTTCTTGCACCTGTAGTCCTGGATTTACTTTTGAACAGCTTGGAGTATTGCACCATTCTTGATACAGATGCTGTGCTATATGTAGTGGGAATTCTAATAATGCTGATCGTGTGACAAGTAGCATGACAATGGAAGCACTGGTAATGACTAAGACACTACTCTGGCTTCAGTTACAAAACTACACTTATGTGTACATTCTGAGTGATTCATTCAGAATGATCTGGAACGGGGAGGCTGGTTTGGTGTGCAGGTAGTGGACTGAATCACATCGCAGAATTACATTCACTTTTGTTCCGAGGCACATGGATGTTGAAAGCAATGAGAGTAAACATGCCATAATATCAGGGTTCAGCTAACATTCTGAACGTCCTCATAGAGTGGCTGCAAGAGAACTTTTATCTAAACCAATACATATCAATTGCAAGAGTTTGGATTGAAAATACGAACAGCCATGAAAACAGCATAACAGACATTGAACTGGTACGGTTAGTCGCTGGATGCTGTTTGGGATATTGCGAGGAACATCACAGGTGCAGTGAAGATATGTCAAACTGCAACTGAACATGTGTATGCAGTTATGTCTGTTCTGTTAATTAACCAATTTTAAGCCTGTTAATTAACCAATTTTTAGCCTGTTAATTAACCAATTTTAATCAAAATAACAGAACACTATAATGATTGTTGCAACTCATAAGGATAACGAGACCATAAGCTAGATAAAAATTAGGCTTGTAATAAACTCTTGCATGCGTATATTATACCTAGACTGAGTTGTATCTATATTTGACAGATGGACAACCAAGTAATTGTCTCAGACTATACTCAGATGGATCGTGTCCTTCGTGAGGAACGTGCATATATTCTGGAAATTGTGAAGAAAATCAAGAAATCAGGATGTAATGTGTTGCTGATTCAAAAATCCATTCTGAGGTAACTATTATATTATATATTCGTGTAGTTTACTACAACTGCATTCTTTCTTTTCCGCTTTAAAAAAAAAATAAGATGTAAAATCAGAATGGAAAATAAATATGTGCGTATTTTGAGTATATTAGGCACATTACTTTTAAGTGTGATGTTTACTTAGTCAACTTGTAAAAATTAGTATATTTAATGGCACAAACAGCTTTAAGCACATCTCTGAATGATGATACACTTCACAGACCTGTACTGAAGGTTTTCTGAAGATAATTTTACTTATCTGATGGAGAATACACAAATAACTCTACTTGCTTATTGCTGTACTTAGTTTTATTTTGTAATTGCACATTTTGCTGTCATTCCACTAAATGAGAGAAGTGCCTGCATAATATTTAGTGTACTTTCTTTGTAGGCTTGTGGTCCTAGACTCAAAATTCTCCAGTTGAAATGACATTTTTCCCATTTCATAGTGGCTCTTAGGGCGACTGCGTGATGTTGACCACAGCTTGACCAGGGTTACAGTAAAGTATATCCTAATTCGTAACAACGTAATCCCTAATTCGTCTTATGGTATGAAAATGGGATCTTTATTTGCTACATTTATATCATTATGACATAGATTATTTTTATATAAATTAGTTCTCTTATCCTGACGCTGCGAGGCAAAACAGGATTGGAGAAAAGAAAGATTAGGTTTTCTGAAGATACCTGTTTACTTATCTCAATGTTTTAGTGTTTTACCTATGTGTTTGTTTTTAATTTACAGAGATGCTGTCTCCGACCTTGCATTGCACTTCCTAGCGAAAATGAAAATTTTGGTAGTGAAGGATGTTGAAAGAGAAGATGTTGAGTTTGTTTGCAAGGTAAGACTTTATGATTGCTTGTTTTCTTAATGCATTTTTCAGCTTTAGTAAAATTGCATTGATATTAATCTCACCAGTAGTCATCACCCATGTATTCTTGCATGTTTTATGACATAATACACATCCTTTTATCCCCCTCTTACAAGTTATGTATTCTATGCTTACATTATCTTTTTGTTTTCCTCCTTAGACTCTTGGTTGTCGACCAATTGCCAGCTTAGATCACTTTGTGCCAGAAAATTTGGGCACAGCAGAACTAGTTGAAGAAGTACAGACAGGCACCAGCAAAATTGTCAAGGTTACTACTACTACTACTCTTCATTATTACTTGCATGTTTTAGTTAGACCATTGACAGTTATATATATATTGGGTGGTTTTTCTGTGTTTAAAAACATTGGTAATCCCTCAGGTATTCTGCATATAATTATTTAAATAATAATCCACCTTTTAGTATTATGGAATTCATTATTTGTTTCATTTTTTGTAGGTGACAGGCATCATCAACCCAGGCAAGACTGTGACTGTGCTGATCCGTGGCTCTAATAAACTGGTGTTGGAAGAGGCAGATAGGTCTCTACATGATGCATTGTGTGTCATCAGATGCCTGGTTAAAAAAAAGTAAGAGATTAAGTGTGAAATATTCACTTAATGTTGTAAAGCCAAACAAAAATTGATTTTTACACCTTTTGGTGTCTCGCTGTGCTAATATAAAACTTCAGCATGCATGGTTGGTATTTAAAGATGCTTCAGTGATATTCACCAATGCTCTATCGGTCATCACGGCACTCAAAAGTGTAGATAAAACGGAGCTCAATGAGCTGAAAGCGATCCTCGATGCACTAGTGTACTCACTTAAACGCACCATCATTCAGTGGATACCATCACTGCAATATAAGTAGACATGAACAAGCTGGCCAGAGAAGGTGGGTAACTACCGCAGACTGACCTCAAGATCAGTTATGAGGAGGCCAGAACAACCATCGACTGGCAGTATAAAGACAAATGGTCGAGAGACCATCCACAGTACAACAACAGCGACTGGTACTATGGTCTTCTTCTGCGATCGTTCTTCACGGCAAATTTTGGTAATTCTTATTGTGATGTATAATTGGTCCACTGGCAAGATAGTGATCTACGTCGGGACGATTGTGCGCCCATGGTGACTAGGCCCGCCCGTCCGGTTTCAGCCAGCTTTTGATTTACTAGGTGAACTTTCCCTAGGTACGATCCTTTCGGATCTACGCCTTACGATCAACTTTGCCGTATATTTGGGCTTTGTGATCTACGCCAGGACAGTGAGTTACGCTGCTTTACCCGTTCTGACTGAGAAATATTTCTCGGGCTTGTCAGCTTGTCCTCGGACGGCGTCTTACTCGTATAAAACACAGTGTAAAGTATCGGCCTTCGCCAATGTTCAGGAACCGGACTTCCTGTCTGATCCGTACATTGTCGGCCTTGCTTACCGTGCATTTTTGAGATTGTTCGGAGAAGGAACATTCTCAGCCTATTCTAGACGCGTTGAGTACGTGGCAATTTGCAATTAACCTCGAAAGGCACCGGCATGGGGCCGAGTACAAACAATGTAGAGGGTCGTTTCAGGCGACGCTATCGGCGAAACTGAGGATTTTGCGCCGCCACCATCACCCGCTCCAGTTATTCCGGGGATGTTAGTTACGACTGCAATCGAACCTTGCCCGGTTGCCCCAAGGCTGGTAGTTCCTTTTGGTATCACCAACCTCAGTTCTTCCGGGGATGTTAATTTTTAGTCGCACAGTACCTTGCACGGTTTTCCCAGGATGAGTAGTTTCGTTATGCACTAAAATGCAACTTGTTCTTTTGCGCTCGGCAAACCTTGCCCAGTACATGTATCTGCACTAGACCACCGATGCGGGGTCTGCTGCAATCTTCTCTCGTACCGACACGAGGGTAGACTTTTATTCGTTACGGTCCTGTTTTATTTATTCTTGCCGACGGGCTGGCAATGTTTGCCCCTCCTCAGGGCTTCGCCCTTCGTGGCACACGTTTCGTCACTGGATGCACCTCTCATCCATGTCAGAGACTTTCGTTGCTGTTTCGTTACGTTTAGGAACTTGGGCAATATCATTGGACATCGGTCAGGAGATCTGTGCATTTTGTTAGTATGGATCTGTTTTGCATTTCCGTACTTGCACTGCTACCACTACCAGTAGTTTTCTCTCCCGATCCCTGCCCCTCTTAGCCAGACCGGAACCAGAGTCTGTTTCCAGGGTCACCGCGTGGAGGTTGGGGACAGGGTCTTGGTTAGCTCGCCCCCTCGCTAACCCTGGCTCATGTTACCACCATGACCTCATGAGCCTTTGACCCCGATCACGAAGTCGATTGCCACAGGCAAGTTTTCAAACAACTACCGGGCAGAGGCATTAAGAACAGCCGCCGAAATGATCTTAGAAGAAGCACCTCGCTCAACAAAGTCGTGATATTCACAGATGCCCTGTCGGTCATCACAGCTCTAAAAAGCGCAACCAGTGAGCTGAAAACGATCCTCGGTGTACTAGTAAGTTCACTTAAACACACCGTTATTCAGTGGATTCCATCACACTGCAATATAAGCGAAAATGAGGAAGCCGACCGGCTAGCAAAAGAAGGTGGACAACTACCGCAGACCGATTACGAGATCAGCTATGAGGAGGCCAAAACAACCATCGCTTGGCAGTATAAAGAAAAGTGTTCACAAGATCACTCACAACACAGTAGCAAAGATGGATACTATGATCTATCCGTGCGAAGAAGTTGCTATATTACGCCCTCGTACCGCCATAACAGGCTTCGGGCACATATTTTCAATTAGTTTGTGCAACTGTGAAAAGGCGGATATGATAGCAGAGCACATATTGCAAGGCTGTTAGCAGGCCTGAGAAACAAAATCGTGGCCTAATAACACAGAACTTTCTGAGTAGCTGTAAGTTGAGGAGTCCCTAAAAACAACGGTACCATTCATGAAGAGATTTGGTTCATCGGTCTAGGCTGGGATCGATAGAAGAAGAAATCTCAGGAATACAAAAAAAAAGGGAAGAGAACTGTGAAAGAATAGCAGTTACCAAACAATTCATAGAGACTGAGTAGCCTGAGAATGAGTGGGCACACATGTATACCAATGGATCGGCAATGAACGCAATCATCGATGGCAGAGGAGGTATAGTGCTTAAACTCCCAAAGGGCTCAAAGGTGCATTAAGATAATGCAGTGCCAGGATCAGTGGAGCTGGCACTAATCTAGACCCTGCCCTAACCTACTCGTGGTGACCCTGGTAACAGACTTTGGTTCTGGTCTGGCCAAGGGGGTACAGGTATCGAAGAAGAGGTAGTGGTAGCAGTGCAAGTACGAAAAAGCAATAAAGGGGAAAGCAGGTCCGAAAAGTCCTATACAATGCACACATCTCTTGGCCGATGTCCGCTAGAATTTGTCCAAGATCCCAAAATGTAAGATCTAGCAGTGTACGAGTCGTCTGCGAACAAATGCTAACTCCCGGAGTAAATGCGAAATTGAAGGGATGAGAGGTGCATCCCAAAGCCGAAACTTGGAGCTATGCGCATGAGTCGAGCTGCACTTCAGGGCAGTCCCTAGGCACGGTAAATAAGACGGCAAATGTGAGAACACAACGGTCGTAGTAACTTCCCGACAGATGGGAACGCTGCGCGCAAGGTGCATCCATCAAAGAGACTTAGACCTGCGGGGCGAAACTCAGAGCCCGCGTATGTTCTCCCTCTCTCACCCTCTCTCTTGAGTCCGAATATGCTGGGAGTCGAGTGGGCCCACATAGGACGAACCTCGGCCTCATCACAGGGATGGGGGCACGATTTTAAGCCCCAGGGTCGGACAACCTAGGCAAATGTGAGCACAGCGAAAACTGACGGTGATGATGAGGCAGGCATCAGTGCAGAGCGAGCACACATACGGGCGATGCACTAGTGTGCCCTACTGTGGCGAGAAGAGCATGGCACGGCGGGCAAAAGGTGTGCAGACTACCCGAATGTGCAGAAAAACTGGAAAGCCCAGCAGAGGTGACGTTTGTGTGCGTTTCCGCTTGCAGGGAACTACTGCTGCCTTGTAGTTTGATTGGGAACAATCAAAGGCTAGAGGAGCAAACCATATACAAAATTGGATGGGCGGCAAACCAAGTTGTCCACAAAAAGACCGGTTCGCTGGGCAGATGGGCGCTCTTAAACCTGGGAGGGCAGGCCAAATAAGCGTTGTTGCCCTCATAGAAAATAGCAACCTGCTGCCTTGCAGATTTGGCTGAGGACAGCAAAAGGCTAACGGAGTGCGAACCCAGTAAACGCTAGCTGAAACCGAATACACCACCGAAGGATAAGCACCTGAAATCCAATAGGTACTGAAGGTTGTGCACATACACCAGTTCTTGGTGTTTGGCTGTTTATATATCACATTAGAATGATAAAATGGGGATGCTAACGTTGAATAACTAGATTGCGTACTATTGCATTTTACAGTTCATATATGGTATATAGTTTGATACTGAGGATCACTGAATGGAAAAATGCTACCAATTTGACTATGCACTGTACGGTTGCTATGGAAACCAGGATAAACAGTGTCCATATTGAATTTCTTAAAAATGGTCTACAAGTCACTATAACATGTATGTGCTCAATATTTGGTATGTATGCACACTCATGGACCCTTTACATGGTTACAATAGCATTTAATGAGATCCCTTACCGTTTTGATATCATATTTTGAAAATGTAATAATATATTTTGCGCCAAATTTTTGGATTTATGGACTGCTACATGAATCGCTTCCCAAATGCTTTTGAGACAATGTAACTAAGCAATGAAGAATAAGTGTACAAAATTTCATTATAATCTAACCAATAGTTTTTGAGAAAAATGTATATAAAGTATAAAAACTGGATAAATGAAAAAACGAGAGAAAACAAATTAATTTGTTTTTTTTTATTACAAAATGAACATTTCTGAATACTTTTATCAGTAATTACGCTCAACAAAGTTTCTCATAGTTCTAGACAGTTATAACAATCCTGCTACATATGCAGGTCCTCCCTCCAGGGCTTGCAGTTTCTCCTGTCTCTTCAGTTTAGACCACCCACAACACAGCATCAGAGATGGTTACTATGGTCTGCACCCCGTAGTGAACGAGTTGCTATATTCCGCCTCTGTACCGGCCATAACAGGCTTTGGACCCACATGTTCAGCAAATTTAAAATTGGCACAACTAACCTGTCCCACTGTGAAAAGGCGGTCATGACGGCAGAGCACATACTGCAGGACTGCCAGCTGTTGGCAGGCCAGAGAAATTAAACCTGGCCCAATAACACAGAGCTTCGTGAGAAGCTGTACGGAGAGACCCTAAAGGAGTCGCTAAAAAAGTCCCTAAAAACAACAGTAGTACTATTCATTATAAAATTTGGTTCATCAGTCTAAGTGGGGATCGAGAGAAAGAGAATGTGGTGGTTAGATCCATGATCACCAATCTGAAACCACTAGAATGTGGTGGTGAGGTCCGGATTGCACACAGAATATGACTTTCTCATATAAATATGTAGCTAGTGTTAGCATTTGCTTCAGAATAACCACTTTTGAACCATTGTTTGTGAATTGAACGTATGTTACTCTGTGGTTTACAGCTGTGATACTGGGCCCAGCTCATCCGATTTCAATGGACATGTAAGTTATAATAGGTCCATTGGTCGATATCAGCATGAGGGAATGCTTGCCAGAGTGCAGGACCAAGGCGAGCTATCAGAGCCTTTTCCCATCCTGAATGGAGTCAAACAAGGCTGTGTGATTGCACCAACTTTGTTTAGCATTATGTTTTCTGCCATGTTGACCGATGCATTCAGAGATGGAGACGTAGGTGTCGACATCAAGTATCGTACAGAAGGAAAACTTTTCAACCCAAGGAGACTTCATGTAAAAACAAAAGTAAAGTCTGATACCATCAGAGATCTCTTATTTGCTGACGACTGCGCCCTCACTGCCAACACTGAGGCAGATCTCCAGACTAGCATGGACAGATTCTCACAAGCCTGCTCCAACTTTGGGCGTACCATTAATACAGAGAAATCTGAAGTCATGTACCAGCCAGCTCCAGGAAAAGTATATGCCGAACCAAATATTATGTGGCAAGAAACTGAAAGTAGTGAACCTTATCTTGGAAGCACGCTGTCCCAAAATGTCACCATAGCCGATGAAATAAATACCAGAATCTCAAAAGCTAGCAGCACTTTTGGCAGACCACATAGAAACGTCTGGCATAGATGTGGTATTGGTCAAGCCACAAAACTGAAGATATATCGAGCTGTCGTGCTACCAGTCCTTCTTCACCTCCTTCACGCATGTGAAACTTGGACTGTATATCAAGGAACCTAAACCACTTTCACAGTCTGCCTTAGAAAAAATAATGAACATAAAATAGCAGGATATGATCCCAGACATAGGTCCTAAAAAGAGCTGCTCTCCCCAGCATCTATACAATCTTGATGCAATCTAAAACATGATGGGCAGGACATGTGATTCAAATGCCAGATTGAAGAATACCCAAACAACTCCTTATAGTGAGCTGCATAGCGGTAAACGCTCACAGGGTAGTCGGAAAATGCAATTCAAAGATAGTCAAGAACTCTATGAAATCCTTTGGCATAGATGTCAACAACTGGGAGAATGTTGCTCAAGACAAGGTCAGCCTGACGCACACTTCTTCAACACTGTTCTTCGGCCTGCGTGGCAGATAGAACAGCACGGATGGAACAAAGTCAAAATAGAAAGGCAGTAAAACTCCCAAGTGCAAGTATACCTTGCCCACACTGTACAAGAACATTTCAGGCTCACTAGTCATCTATACACACACAAACAAACATAACGCAACTACATTCCCATGGATGAAAATTTGTGTGGTCATCATCACCAGTGATGAACGAGCATCATTGTTCGGTATTATTTGTGCCAAACTGATGTGTTTTGGTTGAGATTATAGTTCCTTCTTTTTTAACAAGATTAAATTATTGTTCCGCAGTTAACTTCCCAGAAAGTATTTGTATAGTAGGGATCACTTGTTTTTATCTCATTTTCAGGGCTCTTATAGCTGGGGGTGGAGCTCCAGAAATTGAGCTGTCGTTGCGTCTTATGGAATATGCCAACACTCTTACAGGCATGGAACAATATTGTTTCCGTAGCTTTGCAGAGGCTTTGGAAGTTATTCCATTTACACTTGCAGAAAATGCAGGTCTCAACCCGATTGCCACTGTGACAGAGCTGAGAACTAGGCATGCTCGTGGTGAAATAACTGCTGGCATTAATGTTCGAAAGGTGAGTTTTGTATTATGTCAACATTTTTTAAAACTCCTGCATAAGCTATTTATTACAGAATGCAGTAAGAATCCTTGGAAGATTTTTATGTAATACAGAATTTGCTATGTACATATGTGTTTGCACTTGTATATCTACCGCATGTCTACGCTCTTTACTGTCATAAATGTGCTACTAGCAGAATGATGATCTTTTTTTATACTTTTTTTTTTTACCAGTTCTTGTTCAATTGTTGAATCTCTCATTGCCGTTAGGATATTAATTTAACATTAGACTTCTTCACTTCCACCATTTACTTTTTTGTAGAAGTATTGAGGGGAAAACATAGTGATCTTGTGTGTGCTTGTTTCTTAAGGCACTTTGTAAGCTGATATTCATTTTCGTAAGGCTGTTCTTGATGTCGTCGTTCCATCCTTTGCATGGTCTTCCTCTTGCCTTGTACTCATACTTTTTCTGTGTAGCTCTCTGCGGTAGGTGATACCGGTGCATTCTTGTCAGGTGTCCAAACCATTTAAGGACAGACGGCACCCCTAAACAGAAATATTGATAATTGAGGTTGCGTTTATGATTCTAAATGATCAACTTGATGTAAAAACTCGGGAAAAATTTCAAAAATCCAAGCCTGTATATTCTATGAAAAAAATTTAATATAGAGGGGTTTTAAGGGAAAATGCCCAAAAGTGACCTTGCAAAATACAGGATGATTTATGTTCTATTCAGGTTAGCACTATAGAACTTTCAGATGTTATTGTAAATCGGCATATCTTGAACTGGTAGCAAAATATTTATAAAGTATAATAAAATGAGTTTTTCTGAATTTTTTAATGCAAATCCAGATTTTTGACTCAAAAAATATGGGGTAGGAGATATTTTTTTGCACGAGACACAAAAACTGTTCAATGAATTCTTATTAAAGTGGTAGGGAATGATCAAATATGCATAAGAAAGAAGTATGCACATTTATACAACAATCCTTTGAGTAGTTTTTGAAAAAAACGTGTATTTAGTGACATACATTTATGGAAAATAACAATTTTGAGAAAAAGCCAAAAACTAACATATTTTCAATTATTGACCAAATTAATTTACTTTAAGATCCCCAGGAGCATACAAACTTGCCTCAGCCCATGCTTTAGATGCTAATGCTAATTGTTTTACATCTTTCTATCTTTTTGTGCCTAAATTCTGTATTAGCAAGGAAGATATGTGGTTTTATAGATGACAGCAAAATACTGAAAATAATGTTTTCCAAAGGAAAAGTTAAACTAAAACAAAAGTTTCATATCGGCACAATTTCATATTATTAACTACAATATTGGCATCATTGACAGTTATTTTTAAGCTCCTCCTCAAAGTAAATGAGATCTTAGGACACCAAGTCCATATAAGATTATGGGAAGATTCATTAGCATTGTGAGAACCACCATGAATATATTTTGTCAATGAAGTCGCAAGATAGCTTGACAAATACTTGCATTATGTTGCTAACAATAAAATTAGGCAGTGTGTTTTAATCAACTAAAACTTTATCTTTATGGCCCAAGCTACTCAGCCTATCGCAGTTCTCATGGTTTTCTTTGTGATGTTTAAATATGGCTCAAATACTATTTATCCAACCAATTGGATCTAGTTTCCCAGAATTTTTCATACAAGCTCATAATCACGCTCCATAAGTTTAATGATGCTATTAGTTAATCTATTTGCACTACCATATTACTATAAACACTTTGCTACCATCTGTTGAAGCAAAGTTATGATATTTCCTATATAATTAGCTAAAAAAAACATATACATGTCTAGTTAAAAAATGTTATTAAAATACAAAACTACATTTTTTTTTCAAACTAAAGATAGATTCTTGTTCGAAATTGGATGTATTACCTAAAATATAAAAAAACTCAAATTTCATTTTTTAAGAAAAATCGTAATTATAGGGTGCGGTCTGTCCTTAATCTGTTGTTCTTTTATGAATTGCTTGACTGGTTTCACATTTGACTGTCTCTATAATGAATCGTGTAATTGATACAAAGAGCTGTAGATGCATTAACCTCATGGGCAAACAGATGGTGTGTCAGCATCAACACAGATAAGTGCAGCACTACACTCTTTACTCTCTCTCCCAAACAAAAGCTGGCACCATTAAAATAAATGGAGAACTGCTAAGAGAAGACAAGCAACCCACCTATCTCGGAGTTAAATTCGATGATAGACTGACGTGGAAGCAGCACATCAACAAAGCATCAGCAAAGGCCAGGAGGAAGTTAGCCATCCTGAGAAAGTTAAGTGGAACCACATGGGGCGCCAGTCAAAAAATACTTAAAATATTTATCAGCAGGGCATACGACCACACCTGGAATATGGGTCAGCTGCATGGTGTCCAGCATCAAACACCACATTAGGAGAACTGGATAAGGTGCAAAACCAGGCGCTCCGTGTCATCACAGGAGCAATGAAAACAACACCAATAGTGGAGATGGAAAGAGTGGGGGAATACAAACACTGAGAGAACGCAGAGACACAAAAGTGATGATGCAGGCAGAAAAGTTTCTGAGTATGCCAAGCCACCCAATGGAAAACAGATTCCAAAATCTAGCATTGGGGCGGCTGAAAAGAAGCAGCTTTATTCACCAGGCCAAAAGACTGAATAGGCAAACCTCAGACCTACCAAAAGTTGGCATTCCCATAAAGTCTGTGCCAGAGCAAACCCCTTGGAGAGAGTAGACTGAACCAGAAGTATGTATCCAGACAGAAGTGAAAGGAATATTCGACAAGAATGAGTAGAACAGCATACAACGCAAGACAGTCACTCTCAGTTTACTTGATGAAGAATACCCACATGACCTGGGTCCGGGTATACACGGATGGGTCAGCAGAAAATGCAGTGAAGAATGGAGGAGCAGGAGTGTACATAGAATACCCAAACAACGCTAGAGATGCGATTAAAGTACCAACAGGGGAAATTCTGTCACAACTATGATGCAGAAATTCAGGCAATCAAGGTGGCAACTGAAAAACTGTTGAATACCAGACCCGATCCTCAACCTGTTGTATTTTGACTGATGCAAAATCAGCACTCCAAGCACTTCAGTCCAGAAAATTGCCAGATCTACAGACCCTACTGTCTAAATTGTCCAAGCATCGCAGGGTCGTCTTGCAGTGGATACCCTCTCACTGTGGAATACCAGGAAATGAAACAGCAGACCGATTGGCCAAGGTGCTGCAGGAGAGCAGCCGGATGTGCCAGTTACCTACCACCAAAAGAAAAGGATGATTAAATCAATGAGAAAGCCACAAATACCAACACAAGACGATTACTATAATATGAGCAGATTGGAACAAGTTGTTATTCTGCGCCTTAGAACAGGACACAATCGGCTCCGCAGCCACATGTATACAAAATTCAAGATTGGCAATTCAGCCATGTGTACATGTGAACAGGCAAACCAGACTGCAGAGCACATACTTCAAGACTGCCCCGAATATGATACACTGAGGCAAACTCACTGGCCTAACGAAACAACACTCAACATAAAACTACACGGACCTCTGTGTGAGCTACAAAAGACAGTGAAGTTCATACAAGAGACAACATTGAATATATAGACATATTTCAAGCGAACAAAAGGAAGGAAGGATGAATCGTGTGCATGTCAGCTCTCTTTAGGTCAGCATAAGTTTAAACTATTATGTCCTTGCATGACTACACAATAAAGGTTATTTCTCAACTTTCCCTGTTAACCTTCCACAGGAATCACAACTTTTCACTATATTCTGTAGTGGGCATTTTTTTGTAAAGTTGTGGGTAGTAAACCAAGAAAGTGAACATATCATACATTTCTATAGTTCACTTTTACATGCATTTCTATTGTGCACTGTTTTAGC
This sequence comes from Arion vulgaris, assembly GCA_020796225.1. Taxonomy (NCBI): domain Eukaryota; kingdom Metazoa; phylum Mollusca; class Gastropoda; order Stylommatophora; family Arionidae; genus Arion; species Arion vulgaris. The sequence goes on along the minus strand of CM036759.1, from coordinate 58,432,366 downwards.
ACATTAGATGCAGAATTAATGAATGTTCACTTTTATCACTTGGTTGGTGTATGCTTAAACTAGTTCTTTTCTTATTCGAACGCTCCATATCGACCACTTGTCAATCAATCTGTGTGAACCCCAAAAGTGATTGTATGCTGTGCCAGTTATGCGCCTAGAAATAGTCCTGCACATCCGATTTCTACGCTGCTTTTTATTTACTAGGGTAGAAGTCCTAGGGCCTATATCGGTCGCCTCTTACGACATGATAGTGTATGTTGCAGTGGTACTATTCTTTGCTTCCCTTGTAGGCCCCGGCACCACATGGCGAAACTTGTTCTGTTAATTTTCAACCAACTTTGATCTTCTCATTTTGTAGATAAATTACTGTGTTGTTATATAACTGTCTCCTTCTTTCCAATTGCTATTTTGATGATTATACCGTTAGATGCATGATGAAGTTGACTTGTATGGAGCTCATCTCTAGTGCCACCATGTAGTTTTGAATGTAATGTTGAGTTGTAGGGCCAGCATTCCTTTCTAGGGAGGACATACTCTCTCTCGCGATCGTTCTGAATCCGTTTTTATCATTCTATTGTGATATATAAACAGCCAAATATCAAGAATGGAATGTACATGCACAGCCTTCAGTACCAATTGGAGCTCGGGTGCTTCTCCTTCGGCGGTGTGTTCGATTTCAACCAGCATTTACTGGGTTTGATCTTCGTTAGCCTTTTGCTGTCCCCAGCCAAAACCCACAAGGCAGCAGGTTGCTTTTTTTCTTTCAGGGCAGCGACCGTGACGACCTGCCCTCCCGGGCTGATGAGAGTCATCTGCCCAGCTATACCCGTCTTGTTAATGGACTGCTTGATTTTTCTACCGTCCAGTTTTGTGTACGGTTTGCTCCGCTAGCCGTTGATTGTCCCCAATCAAACTACAAGGTAGCAGTAGTTCCATGCGAGCGGAAACGAGCACTGGTTTTACCTCTGCTGGGCTTTCCAGTTTTTTTGCACTCTCGGGTGGTCCACACACCCTCATCCTTGCTGTGCCTGCCACTGCCGTGCATGCCTGCTTTTCTGACCCGGGCATCGTTGTGCGCTGGTGCCTACCTCACCATTTCCGTCAATTCCCAATGTGCTGAGCTGTCCCCGCCTGTGACTCAACCCGGTCCCTCACCCCTGTGATGGGGTCACGGGTTTTGCAACCTGTGGGCCCAACCTGGCATTGCTTGTCTGCGTACCCGCTCTGTCCCGGTGCCTACCGTATCGTCACCTTCAGTTTTCACCGTGCTCACATTTGCAGAGGTCTGTGTGGACACACGTGCAGCTCAGCTCAACTCCCAGCATACTCATCGGTTCAAGAGAGAACATGCGCGGACTCCGAATTTCGCCCTGCTCGGGTCGACGTATCTTCGATTGGCCTATATGGGCCCATGTGCAGTTCAACCCGACACCCAGCATACTCATCGGCTCAAGAGAAAGGGCTCAAGAGAGAGCATGCTAGGGTTCAGAATTTTACCTCGCGTGGGTCACATTTCTTCTATGGCTTTGAGTCGTGTCCCCATCCCTGAGATAGGGGCCCAAGTTTCGCCCTACGTGGGCCCCCGTGCAACTCAACGCATGCTCATCGGCTCAAGAAAGAGTATACGCAGGCTCCCAGTTTTGCCCCACGCGGTTCCACGTTTATCCTTCCAGCTTTTCCCATCGGCCGGGAGAGACGAGCATTAATAGGCACTCTGGGAGTTCGCTTGTCTGTTTTGCGAGCGGATCCCATCTAGCGTGACTACCTTTGCATCTCTACTTGCCCCAGAGTAGCTCTCCCACAGCACCTGCCCTCTTAGCCAGACCGGAACTACCGTCTGTTACCAGTGTCACCACATGGAAGTGAGGATAGGGGATTAGTGCCAGCTCACTAATCTGGCGTGCCATTGTTCCCTTGCGCCTTTGACCCCAGGAGGACATACAGGGGATAGTCTTGCAGGACATGTTCTGTGGTTTGATCAGCGGTGCCACAGGGACACAGAAGGGATGGGGACAACAGCACATTAAAGATACCTTGAGCATGATGAAGGTGGGGAAACCTAATAGAGATAAGTCTTTCAGGTAGGCTTTGATAGAGTGTAAAATGATGATGGAAATGCACATGTTTGCATGTCTACACCACCTAAAAATACACCTCAAAATTTCTTTACAAATTGATTAGTAAACCTAGTTGTTACACTGGATAGTACTTGCTACATTTAAGAAAGATATAAAACTGGGGTCAAAGACGATGGGGACAACGCTGCGCCAGGATTAGTGAGCCAGCACTAAACAAGACCCTGTGTCCCACCTCCACGTGGTGACCCTGGTAACAGACTTTGGTTCCGGTCTGGCTAAGGGGCAGGGATCGAGTGAAAGCTACAGGTAGTGGTATTAGTGCAAGCACGGAAAAGCAATGCAGGGCCAAAAATCCCAACTAAATGCATGCATCTGGCCGATGTCTTGGTTAAATTTTGCAGAAACGTAAGAAAACAGCACAGAGTACCTCAGAACTGAGGTGGGTGATATTGGCGAACGCAAAATTTCAGTTGCGTTGTTAGCGTCGATTGAAACTACCTTTTAGAATATCTGTGCGCAGTCCCAGTCTAGTGTTTCCTGGGGACAAGGAAAATGCAGGGTAAACACTTGCAAATTGCCAGGTGCCGACATGCGCCCCGAAACGGCTGAGAATACTCATACTGAGGATAAACTCACCATGGATAGAAAAGTAAAACCGATAATGCAAAGGCGTGACCCAAACATTGACTAAGGGCAATAATTTTCGGACCTGATTATCCTACACAGAGTGAGATGACATCCAAGCACTATTGCTTAGATCAGAGATGATCGTAAAGGCATAGATCAGGGCCCAAATATACGGCAGAATGGATCGTACCCTAGGGCGAGCTGCTCTAGTAAATAAACTGCTGGTTGAAACCGGACAAACCACCGAGGGATAAGCACCAGAGTTCCAATGGGTACTGAAGGTTGTGAACGTACACCCATTCTTGGTGTTTGGCTGTCTATATATCACATTAAACTGATAAAAACAGCCAAAAAGAACGATCGAGATAAGAAGATTGTCACCAGGTGCAACTGTTCTCTTTCTTGTGGTTCATTGCTTCTTTCACCATCAAACTCTTTTAACTGAATAATATTTATATCATCACTTCTTGCATCATCTACTATTGGTTTAGTGCTGTTAAAATCACAATTGCATTAACACTGCCCATGCTCCTTCATAAAATGGAAAAATGTTATATTTGCAGGGTGCAATCACAAACATTCTTGAAGAAAGTGTAGTTCAACCTGTCCTGGTTTCAGTTAGTGCCATCACACTTGCTGCAGAGACTGTGCGCTGTATCTTAAAGATAGATGATATTGTAAGTTGTTTACCTCTTAACAATAAATAGTTAATCATAAAGAATAGTTCATCTAACACAAGAATTGTCAATAGTAGTATAAATTGTAGAAACATGGAAGAAAACAAATACAACACAAGCTGGATTTAGATGAAAATACAGATACTTCTTCTTCTTCTCGTTGTTCTTCACGGCCCAATTTGATCATTCTTATTGTGATGTATAATTGGTCCACTGGCAGAACGGAGTGATCTACGTCGGGACGATTGTGCGCCCATGGTGACTAGGCCCGCCCGTCTGGTTTCAGCCAGCTTTTGATTTACTAGGGTGAACTTTCCATAGGTACGATCCTTTCTGCCGACTATGTCGGCTCAGGATCTATGCCTTTACGATCAACTTTGCCGTATATTTGGGCTTTGTGATCTAAGCCAGGACAGTGAGTTACGCTGTTTTGCCCGTTCTGACTGAGAAATATTTCTCGGGCTTGTCCTCGGACGGCGTCTTACTCGTATAAAACACCGTGTAAAGTATCGGCCTTCGCCAATGTTCGGACCGAACTTCCTGTCTGATCCGTACATTGTCGGCCTTGCTTTACCGTACATTTTTGAGTTTGATCCGGAGAAGGAACATTCTCAGCCTTTTCTGGGACGCGCTTGCACGTGGCAATTTGCAATTAACCTCGAAGGCACCGGCATGGGGCCGAGTACAAACAATGTAGAGGGTCGTTTCAGTCGGGCGCTATCAGCGTAACTTAGATTTTGCGCTGCCGCCATCACCCGCCCCAGTTATTCCGGGGATGTTAGTTACGATTGCAATCGAACACCCGGTTGCCCCAAGGCTGGCAGTTCCGTTAGGTATCACCAACCTCAGTTCTCCCGAGAATGTTAATTTTTTTATCGCACAATTCCTTGCACGGTTTTCCCAGGACGGGTAGTTTCGTTATGCACTAAAACGCAACTTGTTCTTTTGCGCTCGGCAAACCTTGCCCAGTACAATAATCTGCACCAGGCTACCGATGCGGAGTCAGCTGCAATCTTCTCTCGTACCAACACGAGGATAGACTTATTCGTTACGGCCCTGTCTTATTTATTCTTGCCGACGGGCTGGCAATGTTTGCCCCTCCTCAGGGCTTCGAGCTTCGCCCTACGTGGGCACACATTTGGTCACTGGATGCACCTCTCATCCATGTCAGAGATGTTTCTTTGCGTTCAGGGACTTGGGCAATATCTTATTGGACATCGGTCAGGAGATTGTGCATTTTGTTTGTATGGATCTGTATTGCATTACCGTACTTGCACTGCTACAACTACCAGTAGTTCTCCCCGATCCCTGCCCCTTTTAGCCAGACCGGAACCAGAGTCTGTTTCCAGGGTCACCGCGTGGAGGTTGGGGGCAGGGTCTTGGTTAGCACGCCCCTTCGCTAACCCTGGCTCATGTTACCACCATTACCTCATGAGCCTTTGACCCCGGATCGTGTCATCTATTGAACCTCGACTGATTTAATGAGCCATTCGCGGTTTCACCGTGAGACAGTGTGAACTTAGACATGCATGGCTTAATCTTTGAGACAAGCATATGACTACTGGCAGGATCAACCAGATAGCTGTCATGGACGAGACTGGACCGACAATGCTCGGGGTAGGGAGACAGCGCTATGTGCAGAGCGGATCCGGGCGTCCCGGCGAAAATGCGAACGACCGAGCACTCGCTTCCCACCGTTTTGCCGGCAAGACTTGCGCCTTGCCAAGCAAAGAACGACACCATGTTTCTACCTGCGGACCCACAAGCTCGTTACGAGAGCCGGCCTTTTAACGAGACCACCGTCGAGCGTTTAAAATTTTAGACTGACTGTATCACATCGCGACCGAGAAACTCCGATATACGGACACACACACACCACCAATAAGACCAGCGCGGCAGCGAGTCTTAATAGCAGCGCTACCTTGTTCGCTGAGAGCCTCGTTCGCGTGAAGAAGCGAAGAGGCACGCGCAGCCGTTAGAGACTATGCACGCAATTGGTTATCGACACTGGGAACGCGTTCGCTGACTGGCTTGCCCGTCCGGTTATTTTCAAAACGAGGAGGCACAGTTTGCAGACGCACAACCCAGATAAATACAGATACAAGTGACCATATCTTCTTCTTCTGCTAACATTCTTCACGGCCAATTTGATCATTCTTATTGTGATGTATAATTGGTCCACTGGCAAGAACGGAGTGATCTCCGTCGGGACGATTGTGCGCCCATGGTGACTAGGCCCGCCCGTCCGTTTTCAGCCAGCTTTTGATTTACTAGGGTGAGCTTTCCTAGGTACGATCCTTTCGGATCTACGCCTTTTCGATCAACTTTGCCGTATATTTGGGCTTTGTGATCTACGCCAAGACAGTGAGTTACGCTGCTTTACCCGTTCTGACTGAGAAATATTTCTCGGGCTTGTCAGCTTGTCCTCGGACGGCGTCTTACTCGTATAAAACACCGTGTAAAGTATCGGCCTTCGCCAATGTTCAGGACCGGACTTCCTGTCTGATCCGTACATTGTCAGCCTTGCTTTACCGTACATTTTGAGTTTGATCCGGGAAGGAACATTCTCAGCCTTTTCTAGACGCGTATCGGTCCGTGGCAATTTGCAATTTACCTCGAAATCACTGGCATGGGGCCGAGTACAAGCAATGTAGAGGGTCGTTTCAGTGGGCACTATAAGCGTAACTGAGGATTTTGCGCTCGCGCCATCACCCGCCCCAGTTATTCCGGGGATGTTAGTTACGACTGCAATCGAACCTTGCCCAGTTGCCCCAAGGCTGGCAGTTCCGTTAGGCATCACCAACCTCAGTTCTTCCGGGGATGTTAATTTTAATCGCACAGTACCTTGCAAGGTTTTCCCAGGGCGGGTAGTTTCGTTATGCACTAAACGCAACTTGTTCTTTTGCGCTCGGCAAACCTTGCCCAGTACATGTATCTGCACCAGGCTACCAATGCGGGGTCAGCTGCAATCTTCTCTCGCACCAACACGAGGTTAGACTTTCATTCGTTACGGTCCTGTCTTATTTATTCTTGCCGACGGGCTGGCAATGTTGCCCCCTCCTCAGGGCTTCGAGCTTCGCCCTGCGTGGTATACGTTTGGTCACTGGATGCACCTCTCATCCATGTCTGAGACGTTTCGTTGCTGTTTCTTTGCGTTCAGGGACTTGGGCAATATCTTGTTGGACATCGGTCAGGAGAATTGTGCATTTTATTTGTATGTATCTTTATCGTATTTCCGTAATTGCACTGCTACCACTACCAGTAGTTTCCTCTCCCGATCCCTGCCCCTCTTAGCCAGACCAGAACCAGAGTCTGTTTCCAGGGTCACCGCGTGGAGGTTAGGGGCAGGGTCTTGGTTAGCGCGCCCCTCGCTAACCCTGGCTCATGTTACCACCATGACCTCATGAGCCTTTTGACCCCAAGTGACCATATATTTAACACGAGCCAAAACTATTGAAAAAATCAGATCTCTCTCTCTCTCTCTATCTCTGCCTTTTAAATTTTAACCCGGATTGGGGCATATGCCCTCAGCCAACTCATGCCAAGTCTTCCTATCTCTAGCTATCTCCTGCAGTTCCCTCCAGAACTTCTTTATATTGTTGATTTCTGCCTCCAAATCTTGTCTCCATGTATTTCTCTGCTTCCCCTTCTTTCACTGTCCCTGCAGGTTCCAGGCAAGGACCCTCCTTGTTCCACTCCGGTTTTCACAAAGTGTTTTCTAAATCGGGTAATTGTGGCGGGACCTTTGACTTACACTTCGAGCTTGCGTATGGAGACTCTTGCTCTGGAGATGACAATTTGTAATTTGGCCCTTACTCCGGGGTAGTAGGGATTCTATCAGAGACCTTTCGCTGCTGTTTCTTATTGTTCGGAAACTTGGGCAATATTTTATTGGACATCGGCCAGGAGATTCGTGCATTTTGTTCGTATGGACCAGTATTGCTTTTTCGTATTGCACTGCTATCACTACCAGTAGCTCTCCATCAGTCCCTATTTCCCCCCCTAGCCAGACCGGAACCAAAGTCTGTTTCCAGGGTCATCACATGGAGGTGGGGAACAGGGTCTTGATTAGTGCCGGATCACTAATCCTGGCACACCCCCTCATGCACCTTTGACCCCTGGCCCATACAGCAGAACTGCTTTAACATTGGAGTTAAATATCCTAATTTCTGTTCTAGATTTGACTTATTTAGACTTCCATATGTGTCCAATTGCAACGAAAGCTCCTCTTGCCTTCTGTATTCTTATTTTGACATCTCTATCTGTGTCTACATTGCTGTCCAAGTGATTTAATGCTGAAGATGCGTTTCTTCTAACCACCCATCAGTTACAATCAATAAGTCCATCTATAAGCGACAAGTAAGTGGACAGCTGTTACATACATGTTGTATGTGAATCCTATATCAGAAATTTTCATCTGATAGTCGCAGCTTGGTCATGTTGCCAGTGTTTGGCAATCGTGAAGTAGCAGATGTTTTCCATTAGCAACACGTCTATCATTCACTAGAGACATGTTTAACTTTCCACCTTATGTACAGCTTGTCTACTAAAGATCTTACCCTTGTTTAGCCAAGAACTATATCTAACAAAAAATTGCATGTACAGTATCAACTAGAGAATATGAACAAAATGCAAGGAACAAGTCCATAGTGCTCCCATCTTCAATATAGCTGCCACGCGCATGTGACAACTGACAGTTTCAGTTCGGAAACATCGCCTACTCCCATTATAGTGTTCAATTCTAGCAATAATACGTTTGGCTCCCAAGTTCCTGTAGTCAATACAGAAGTAATCACTTTGTGATTTGTTTGGTTTGCGCAGAGAACGGACTTCGGTGCGCCTCAGTTCATATGCTCCTACACATGTATAACAGGTGCATACGAAATTTCGGTCTAAGAAAATGTTTGGGTTTGTCTGATATGAAAATCCCTTACAATTTTTGTTTGTTTTGTGCATCAAATTACACACTCTCTCTGCCTTTTTACCCCGGATTGGGGAATAGACCCTCAACCAACTCATGCCAAGTCTTCCTATCTCCTGCAGCTCCCTCCAGCTCTTTTTTATATTTTTATATTGTTGATCTCTGCCTCCCCTTCTTTCACTGCCCCTGAGGGTTCCATGCAAGGACCTTTCTTTTTATATTCTCCGGTTTTCGCAAAGTGTGTCCTATCCAGCGCAAGTGTCTTTTTTTTAACCTGTTCGTTCACTGGAATCTGTCTTTGTTCTCTCCATAAGTTCCTCATTTGTGACCCTATCATACCATCTTATTCCCTCTATTCTACACAGACACCAGTTGATGAATGTTTGCAATTTATGCGTTATTGTTTTAGTAGTTCTCCATGTTTCTGACCCATACAGTAGAACTGCTTTAACATTAGAGTTAAATATCCAAATTTTTGTTCTAAATTTGATTTCTTTAGACTTGCATATGTTTCCCAGTGCAATTAAAGATTTACTTGCCTTCTGTATTCTTATTTTGACATCTCTATCTGTTCCACCCTTTTTGTCTACATTGCTGCCCAAATATGTGTATGATTCTACCTCTTGAAGTGGGATTTCACCCAGGAGATCTCATGAGCGTTCTTAAGTCATTTTTATCATTCTAATGTGATATATAAGCAGCCAAACATCAAGAACAGATGTACATGCACAGTATTCAGTACCTATTGTATCTTAGGTGCTTATCTTTCGGTGGTGTGTTCGGTTTCAACTAGCGTTTACTGGGTTAGCTCTCCATTAGCCCTTTGCTGTCCCCAGCCAAACCTGCAAGGCAGCAGGTTGCTATTTTCTTTTAGGGTATCAACCCTTAGACGTCCTGCCTCCCGGGCGTATGGCGCCATCTACCCAGCGAAACCGGTCGTTTTGTGGACACCTTGGTTTGCCATCCGTCCAGTTTTGTGTACAGTTTGCTCCGCTAGCCTTTTATTCTCCCCAATCAAACTACAAAGCTGCAGTAGTTTCCTGGAAGTGGAAAGCGCGCACTGGCTTTGCCTCTGCCGGGATTTCCAGTTTTTTTTTCTGCACATTTGGGTGATCCGTAAAGAGCATTGTTCAACTCAATATTTATCCCAACATTATACTATCAGTGTCAAACCTGGATGCTAATATCAAATGATAGAAGACAGCTCATCATGACTGAGAAGTGTCTATATAGAATGAAGGGAGTATCAAGAAGAGACTCGCTTTAGTTTTAGAAATGAAGAAATTCCAAAGGACTGTTATGGTGGTAAAGTTTTGCTCAGGACAATCTATTTAATGATGATGATGAGTTTAAATTAACACACAAATTACTGAAGTTTAGAAAGGTGTCATTGTTGTTAAATATTGCAAGTAGATTTAACATTGTGTTAGGACAAAAGACATGTAACATGTAGACTAGTACTTCATTGTCATTGTATGTGCGCAACTTGTGATTACTGAAGGTGATCTGTCTAAATCTTGCTGCACTGAGAGTTGTGAAAAGGCAGGAAGAGGAAGCTCCACCAGGGGACTAAATCGGCAGTGAGGCAGAAATCACTCTTTTTATTCAGTTTTTGAATTAAAAGAAATTCTAGTTCTATTTTGTTGGAAGTTCCCTTCTGTTCAATGTATTTTAAAAATTCGTTAGCAAGCTGTGTTGAATTTATGCCTCTTGTATGCCCTTAAAACTTTAAATAAAAATGTAATCTAATATATATATGACAAAGATGAATGAAATTGTATGTCTGTCCCAAATTCTTTGGAGATATCTGGACATCTTACGGACTTGAAATTTGGAAAGAATGTGGCTTGCATGGATAAAGTTGAAAATTATAACACTAGACTTATTATACGTTTTACCACACTTACAACCATATTCTCAACTTGCACATGGTTTTTCTGCATAGAAATCACCGAAAGTGTCATTCCATGTTTTCACGAAGTTTCTGGTCACATGATCATGTTGTTACTTTCCGTGAAACCCCCTAATCACAAAGTACGGTAGTTTTACACAATACAAAAACAATGACTGCAACGTTTCGACCAACAAGGCCTTTAACAAGCAAACAAAACAAAGTGACAAATGTCACAGCGCACAACAAATACAGACTTTGACAAGATTATTACTTTCCGCTCAAGTCCTGTGGTCATATAATGCTATGATAACGACACTATTAGTATAACAACATTTATTAAACATATTTATTTATAACTTTCTCTAGGGTAGTTGATAGCATGCCTGCCTTGATAGTAGTAGACATGCGCTCGATTCACGTTCGGGCCAATTTTTTTTTTTTTAAACATGTCGATAAGTTAATAATCTGAATAAATTTAATTGCAAATTGTTATTTTTCAACTTCCACGGAATTCAATTGTATCAGGTTTTACTGGAAATGAGGGACAGTTTATGTGGGCTCGGAAGATCAGCGTAAAAGGATAACAAATGTAACTTTAAAAGTGGTGAAATATTACAACTAGATTTAAACTAAAACTTTCATGGGAGCGGGAATTCTGTTGTATCAGGTTTTACTGGCCGATGCATGGAGAGAAAACGTATTGATGGGGAAGAAGCCGATTTTGAAGCAACATGGCATGTTTCTTTAAGGGACTTTACAAATTGATTTAAATAAATTCCCCATGCGAAGAACGGGCAAACTGCTAGTATTCATAATTGTACTGTCTTTCTCACTTTGCTAACAGATGTACCTAGAAACAAACTCATTGCTCACCCCGCCCAGACCGGATACAGACAAAACAGAAGCACAGAGGACCAACTGGCTTACATCACCCAGGACATTGAAACCGCCTTCCAGGAAAGAAAGAAAGTAACAGCCATATTTTTACCTGTCCGGGCATTTGATACGGTATGGCACGATGGCCTAATGCTGAAAGTCCTACAAACAGGAGTCTCCAACAACATGTTCTCCTGGATCAGAAACCTCCTCTCCCAACGTACAGCCAGAGTAAAAATAGACAACCACCTCAGCAAGATGAAAAAAATGAAGGAAGGAGTTCCACAGGGCAGTGTGATAGCACCAACGCTATTCCTAATATACATAAATGACATCACCAAATGCTGCCCCCAGAAGGTCTCAAACAGCCTACACGCAGACGACTTCGCAATCTGGACAGCTGCAGAACACACTCAAAAACATCATATTTACTACAAACAACAGTAGAAAAAGTGGAGAACTGGTCAAAAAGTTGGGGCCTCAAAATTAACCACACAAAAACCACAGCAACTGTTTTTCTCTGTCGCCACACAAGGAAGAGTATCCATCAATTTAGAAAACGAAACAATACCCCACACAGATACACCCACCTTCCTTGGAATCACCCTAGACAGCAGACTTACCTGGAAGCCAAACATAGACAAAATTCAAAGAAAAGCCATACAAAGACTTGCTGTGATGAAGAAACTAGCTGGCACGTCCTGGGGCGAAAATTCAAAAATATTAAAGCAGGTCTACACAGGAGCAGTCAGACCCATCATGGAATATGGCTCTAGCTCTTGGACAACAGCAGCCAAAACAAGCACACACAAACTAGACAAGGTACAAAACATGGGCCTAAGAATAACTCTGGGAGCAATGAAAAGCAGTCCTATCATAGAAATGGAAAAACCGCAGACATAGAGCCTCTAGAACTCCGCAGAAAATGTAAAACACTCACCCAGTTTGAAAAACTAAAACGGCTAAAAGAACACCCTCTACACACAAAATTCCAAGAGAAAACAAAAACAGACTTGCAAGGAAAAGTTCCAACCATCTGGCCAGAGAATTTCATATGCAACATACAGACATCCTAGAAACTGACCCAGAAATGTGGGAACCCATAATACCAGAGCCATGGACACGCTACCAAAACATGGCCCAAATACACCTAGAAGTCTCAGGAATAATCTCCAAAAAATACAAACAGAGCAAAGAGCCATTTCACTCCAAATGCTACGAGAGCAATATCCCACCAGCACATGGACACATGTGTTCACAGATGGCTCAGCTACAGATGCTACCAGAAAGGAAGGCAGCGGAATCTACATCACTCACCCTCAAGGAAACACAGAAACACACTCTCTGGCAGCAGGAGAAACATGCACCAACTTTAGAGCAGAGGCAACAGCCCTTCTTTGCAGCCATACAGATTCTCAATGTGTCAGCAAAAAATATTGCAGTCTTTAGCGATTCAAGATCCGTTCTTCAGGCTATCTCAAGTCCCAGACAAGACGAGCTCATTCAGGACATATGGCAAAATATCAGCTTGTTGTCAAAAAATCCGAACTGGTCTTACAGTGGATACCAGCTCACTGTGGCATACCAGGAAACGAAAGGCTGACAAACTCGCAAAGGCTGGGGGGAACCTAACACAACACAAAGTTTTACAGAAGCAAAGACTCTCCTGAAACAATCCAGGAAAATGAGCCAGAGCACGACAGTATAAATACACTAAACAGAAAAACACAGACCACAATCTTCAGACTTAGAACGGGACACTGCAGTCTCAGAGCACACCTCCACAGAATGGGTCTCAGGGACTCTGCGGCCTGCACCTGTGGAGCACCAAAGCAGTCACCAGAGCACATCCTGCAAGATTGCCCTAGTCTTAGTAGTGAGAGATTGGAGATCTGGCCAACAGAAACAACACTACAAGACAAACTATGGGGAACCGGTGAAGACCTCAAGCGCACCACCCTGTTTATGACACATACCGGAGTAGTCGTATAGCAAAAGTTGATCGAAGAAGAAGAAGAAACTAACAGATGATATAGTAAGTGAGGCAGAGCTGAGAATAACTTTCAGTGAAGATCAGAACTAATCTAGATAGGACAAACTGAAGAAACAAATATTTAAAAAAATAAATCATGTCTTAAGAGTATATCCTACACGGTTAAAACAACATGAGTACCAGTTACATCCTGTCAATAAATTTTATGCATTAATTTCAGACAAGAAAACAGTTTAGTGAATGTTGATATAAAAGTCCCTTACAATAACATATTTGAATAATGCCAGTAAGTGTTAGACATCTATTGAAAAGTTGCAAGGAAACATTACAGATGTTCACAAACTAGTGTTACACTCATCATCAAGGTGCGTATCCGTTATAGGACGTTGCTCTCTTTGCAGCACATCTGAAATTCACTCTTGTCTCTTGCCAGTTCACCCACTTCGTCGATGGTCATGGTTTTTTTATATCTTGTAGCCATCTTCTTCTTGGTCTGCCTCTGCGTTCTGGGACCCTGCCCTCTAGTATTGTTCTTTCCAGGCCATCATGACGCTTGATGTGACCAAAGTATGTAATTTTTCTGTATAGTATGTTGTTTATCAGCCAATTCTCTTTAACGTTTAGTTCTTTCCGGACATCAGTGTTCTTTCTTTTTCTGTCCATGGTATTCGTAGGATTTATCTGTAGCATTTAGTTTCGAAGGACTGGATTTTCATTCTTAATTTTTGTGTAATAGTCCATGATTCACAACCATAAGTAGCCACTGGGAAAATGCTCTCAATATTTTTAATTTTAGTATTTTGCTGGTGCTTTGCCACATTCTGCATTGTGTTTAACTTCTTGATTGCTATTGCCAATCTTCTTGAGATCTCTTTGGAGCAGTCACCGTTATTGTTAATTATTGAGCCCAGATATTCGTAGCTCTCTACACATTGGAGTTCTTCATTGTTTTCTTGGATGTTAGGTGAGCCTTTTGCTTTGTCAGTTGACATGATTTTTGTTTTTGTGTATTCAAATATAGATAGTGTTTCACTATAGATAGTGTTACACTACTAGATAAATATTGATATATATATATATAGTGTGCTTCATAAATAGTATTATTCGTCGCCTCTGTTATCTCTGAGGTCCGCATGGCCAGCCTTTGTATCCATTGTATTGGAGCAACATCGCTCTTTGACTGTCACTGTCTTTTGGTAATCTGCTTATGTGGCGAACCATTTAATTTGTTGTTTCTTGATGAAGTTTAGTACTGGTTGTACCCACTTTTTTCCGATGTCTTCATTTCTCAACCGGTCTCTTCTTGTTACCCCCAGCATTCTGCGTAAACACTTCATCTCTGTCGTGACTAGTTTTCTTCTATCATTTGATGTCAGCGTCCAGGTTTGGCACTGATAGCATAACGTGGGGAGAAAAATTGTGTTGAATATTGCTCCTTTTGTGTTCATGGTGACAGGATTGCAATTTAAAATTGGCGCCATTTGTCCTATCATTTTCTTCTTTCGATCATGTCCTATAATTTGATTTGCTTTGTCGAATTTCGTTAGTTATTCCGTTTGCTGAACAAAATGATCCCTAGGTATGTCAAGTCTTTGTTTTAATGGGAGATTGTGGATGAGATAATGAGATATTGGTAGTGTTTTCTGTGGCGAATGTCATTATGTTAGTTTTTTCGATATTTATTTGCATACTGTATTCTTCTTCGATCGTTCTAGGCCTGTTTTAATCATTCTCATTGTGATATATAAACAGCCAAACATCCGAACGTAATGTACGTGCACCAGCCTTCAGCACCTATTGGAGCCCAGTTGCTTATCCTTCGGTGGGGTTTTCGTTTTCAGCCAGCTTTTGATTTACTAGGGTGAGCTTTCCCTAGGTGCGATCAGCTTTGCCGTATTTTTGGGCTTTGTGATCTACGCCGGGACAGTGAGTTACGCTGTTTATGCCCGTTCTGACTGAGAAATATTTCTCGGGGCTTGTAAGCTTATCCTTGGACGGCGTCTTACTCGTATAAGACACCGTGTAAAGTATCGGCCTTCGCCAATGTTCAGACCGAACTTCCTGTTTGATCCGTACATTGTCGGCCTTGCTTTACCGTACATTTTGAGTTTGATCCGGGGAAGGAACATTCTCAGCCTTTTCTAGACACGTATCGGTGCGTGGCAATTTGCAATTAACCTCAAAGCACTGGCATGGGGCCGAGTACAAACAATGTAGAGGTCATTTCAGTCGGCACTATCAGCGTAACTGAGGATTTTGCGCTCGCCGCCATCACCCGCCCCAGTTATTCGGGGATGTTAGTTCACGACTGCAATCGAACCTTGCCCGGTTGCCCCAAGGCTGGCAGTTCCGTTAGGCATCACCAACCTCAGTTCTTCCGGGATGTTAATTTTAATCGCACAGTACCTTGCACGGTTTTCCCAGGCCGGGTAGTTTCGTTATGCACTAAACGCAACTTGTTCTTTTGCGCTCGGCAAACCTTGCCCAGTACATGTATCTGCACCGGGCTACCAATGCGGGGTCAGCTGCAATCTTCTCTCGCACCAACACGAGGGTAGACTTTTATTCGTTACGGTCCTGTCTTATTTATTCTTGCCGACGGGCTGGCAATGTTTGCCCCTCCTCAGGGCTTGAGCTTCTCCTCACGTGGGCATACGTTTGGTCACTGGATGCACCTCTCATCCATGTCTGAGACGTTTCGTTGCTGTTTCTTTGCGTTCAGGGACTTGGACAATATCTTGTTGGACATCGGTCAGGAGATTTGTGCATTTTCTTTGTATGTATCTTTATCGTGTTTCCGTACTTGCACTGCTACCCCTACCAGTAGTTTTCTCTCCCCGATCCCTGCCCCTCTTAGCCAGACCAGAACCATAGTCTGTTTCCAGGGTCACCGCATGGAGGTTAGGGGCAGGGTCTTGGTTAGCGCGCCCTCTCGCTAACCCTGGCTCATGTTACCACTATGACCTCATGAGCCTTTTGACCCCGCATACTGTATTCATTGTATGTTAACTGGAGTCTGTTAATGTGTTGCTATACCTCTGTTGTTATGATTGCCTGATCATCGGCAAAAATAAATTCGTTTCCCAATGTTTCTTTCGCTGGTGTTGGCTATATTACAGATTTGATTCATTCACAAATTCCTCAACATCACTGTTGTGACTAGACACATTGTATTCTTCAGGATTATCACTTTTCGAAAAGTGATTACCATTCTCAGAAGCAATCCATGTCTGAATAAGCTGCAATGCCTGCTCATATGATAGATGCTGTTTATGAATGAGAGTAGAATTAATGTATGGTTTTAAAAGTATATAACAAAAACTGCCCTGTATGTGTTGTAAGAAGTTTTCAAATATGCTTGCCAGTCTTGCCGGATTGTTTTCATTTCACCATAAGAAAGGCAGGAAGTTAATCCATTTTTTAAGCAACGTAAACAGACATTTTTCTAAATAAAGGAAATGTTCTGAATCTAACACACAGATCTACTCAGATCTCCCATAAAAATACATCAGAAGTGATATTCAGGAAGTGATATTCAGTAGATGAAAGGAGTTTAGAGTAAGATTTACTGTTTCTCTCTTGCTAAGTGTGATAATAAATTTTAAACAGATATGCCTATTCAGAAAACTGTGTTCCAATATTTAAGTTGTAAAACTATTTTAGTAAATTTGTATTTCGTCTTTGATATATAGTTTTACAGCAGTCTTCATAGGGAATATGCAGAATAATAGCTAAATTATTGTGTGACAGCTACTCATTACTGAATCACTTTTAAAAATGCAATGCTATCTTGTTACATTTTTATTTCACCTTACTAATTCTACATATTTCCTTGTTTCAGGTGAACTGTTATAGAAATTGAGCAACCATTCATGGTTATCATTTCATGCTGTAAGGTTGCTTGATGGAATTTTGCTTGGAGGAATGTCTTGTATGTTGATAGAGGAAATCTACAGATACGCAATTAATTGTAGTGACTTGCTGATGTATGTGGAAGCTGAACAAATTGTCTTGATATATTCACATTGATATCTTTTATATCCACAATCTGCAGTTAGACGAGTTCTTTAAGAAAAGAACTTTAGTAGCTGTCAGTTTTTTCCAATAGTACAGATGATCAGCTAATTGTATTAAGGGGGGATTCGGGTCTTGAAAATCTAGAATCTATTTTCGTTGTTTTCATATTAATATAAAATTTGTATAAGCATTTTGAAAGAGTATGACTTAGAATAGTAGAAATTTTTTTTTTTTTTTAAATGTCAAAGTGTTGCCATGGAAACAATACAAAATGGCCGCCACGCACACATTTTCAAATCCCTAAGGCTCTGAATCTAATGAATGTAAATGAATTCTGTTTTCACTCTAAGGTGCGCAATTGTAATATCTAAAATATTACACATTCTTTTTAGGATATATTAAATATTTAATTTTTATAAATTTTTGGGTAAAAATTCCCTCAAAATTTGGTCAAAAAAACTGATTTTGGAGGGTGTGTTTACACAAAAATTTATAAAAATGTCACTGTTATTTCTACTTTGATAGAATGGAATATTTATTTGAGATTTTCTCTTTCATAATCATGGTGACAATCATTTTTCTTAAGCAGAAATGTATTCAGAAAAGTACTTTTAAATAAAATAAATAAAAACTATTTTATTTTATAATTTTGTTTTTCTATTTGTGAACAGTTATTAGCAGCTTGCAACGATGTTATTCTTACTGCATTTGTGATGAATATATCTAAATATGACAATATCTAAATATATGGGATCTCATTTAGTTAGTGAACAGAACCAATGTCAAAGCACTCTTCGCCCGAGTGGTTACCGGGGCCCAAATTTGGGGCGTAAAGAATAGAACCACTGTTACCTGCCACGCATGTCGTAAGAGGCGACTAAGGAGGTTTGGCTGAAATCGATGCATGTGTCCTAAACGTGTAGAAGTCTTATACGTTTAGGAACCTACCAAACCAATGTGCAACGTATACACGTTCTTGGCAAAGATCAAACATATCACAAAGAGTAATTAAAATTGGTGGTAAAGAATGAACGCAAAGAAGAAAGCACTCTTGGCAGATCCATGTGTTGCACAGTATCCCTTATGATTATTACGAACAAATAGTTTTCTGTTGTTTCATTCATCCTGGCAGGGGAACACTGCTACTCAAAACTCATGATTATTGCTTCCACATTTCATCTCCAGAAGTTTGTGGATGTTGAAATCTACTACCACATGTCACTCACTTTGTATGTTTTTGTGTTTACTCAGTTGTTTTTTTTTTAAAGTTAATAAAATATGGTTTGTTTCTCTTTTGTGTTTGTAAGAAAAGTGAATGGTATATTTTTGAACTAACTGTCTAAATGGACTGTTTGAATGAATGAGTTGGTGAAAGGGAAAGGTGTTACATATTTGTGATTCAAGTACATTACTGTCATCATCTTATGGCAGGTATCAATATCATGTAACATGTCCTTTGTAAAATATGACTCTCAACACACACACACACACACACACACGATCTGATAAACTCGTGCTCTACCGAGTTTTCTCGCCTCCTCCACCATCAATATTCATGGTTTCTTTAATGTCCTGCTATGTCAGAGTTTCTTTAATGTCCTGCTATGTCAGAGTTTCTTCATACTACCCTTTTAAAAAAGATATTTGTATCAATGGAGAAAAAGACAATGTGAACAGTTTTGAATATCTTGGTTCACTGCTAACAACAGATGGAAATGGGATGAAGGAAATTAAAAGAACAAACATGACTTTACAAAAAATTAAACAACTAAAAACAATATGGAATGGAACTGATAAAACAAAGATCAGATTACTAAGAGCATGCATATTCCCAGTTGCAACGTATGGGTGTGAAGTATGGACATTTGATAAAGCAGTGGAAAAACGTGCTTTTGTCGTCGGAGTGGTTACCTGGGTCCAAATTTGGGGTGTAAAGAATAGAACCACTGTTACTTGCCATGCATGTCGTAAGAGGCGACTAAGGAGGTTTGGCTGAAATTGGATGCACGTGTCCTAAAAGTGTAGATGTCTATGCGTTTAGGGGCCTGCCAAACCAATGTGCAACATATACCCATTCTTGGCAAAGATCAAACATGTCACAAAGCGTGATTAAAATTGGTGGTTAAGAACGAACGCGAAGAATAATATAAATGTTATATAAGAATCCTCCGTATATCTTGGACAGAGAAGAGAACAAATATATATACCCAGAAAGAACTCAAAATCAAGGAAAACTAGCTGATGCTACAAATAAGAAAGAGAAAATCGAGATATTTTGGACAATAAAAAGACATGAAGGGTTGGAGAAGACCATCATGGAAGGAGGCATACCGGCGAAGAGGAGACCACGGAGAAGATGGATTCGGGATGTAACTGATGGCTGCAGAGGCAGGACATCTGGCCTATTAGAGAGAATTCCGGAGGACTTCAGGACAAGCTATTTGATGATGATGAACTACCCTTTGAGTTGTCATGGCTAGACGTTCTCTTTCGTGATCGTTCTTAAGCCATTTTTATCATTCTATTGTGATAGATAAACAGCCAAACATCAGAACGTGATGTACGTGCACAAGCCTTCAGCACCTATTGGAGCACAGTTGCTTCTCCTTCGGTGGTGTGTTCGATTTCCGTTAGTCTTTGGCTCTCCGTTAGTCTTTGGCTGTCCCCAGCCAAAACTCACAAGGCAGCGGGTTGCCATTTTCTTTTAGGGCAGCGACCTTTAGACGGCCTGCCCTCCCGGGCTTATGAGCGCCATCTGCCCAGCAAAACCGGTCGTTTTAATGAACACTTTGGTTTGCCGCCCGTTCAGGTTTGTTTTACGGTTTGCTCCGCTAGCCTTTTTATTGTCCCCAATCAAACTACAAGGCAGCAGTAGTTCCCTGCGAGCGGAAACGCGCACTGACTTTACCTTTGCTGGGCTTTCCAGTTCTGCACATTTGGGTGGTACGCACACACTCTTGTCTGCCATGCTTGACGCTGCCGTACTTGCCCTGGTTTTGCCTCTGCTGGGCTTTCCAGTTGTTCTGCTCATGTGGGTTTGACGCACACCCTCTTGCCTGCCATGCTCGCCGCTGCAGTTCCTACCTCGCTTGCCGTGCGTGCCTGCCCCTCGGTGGGGCCCACTATGGCTTTGCCAGCGTACGTTCTAGCTCTGCTCTGGTGCCTGGTCATGATCGACTTTTTCCGTGCTCACATTTTTCGTGCTTTCCGTATCGTGCTCACGTTTGCCTGGACTGTCACCGTCTGTGACTCAACCCGGTCCCCCACCCATGAGATGAGGTCACCCTTGCAACGTCCGTATGCGTGATCGCTCTTATCTGGTGCCTACCTCACTTTCCGTCAATTCCCACTGGGCTGTCCGACTTCGAGGGGCAAAAACCGAGTTTCGCCCCATGATGGCCCACGTGCAACTCGACTTTCAGCATACTCTTCGGCTCCAGAGAGGCGGCTCGAGAGAGCATGCGCGGGATCTGAATTTCGCCACGCGCGAGTCAGTATCTCCGATGGCTTTGATTCGTGCCCCCATCTCTGTGATGGGGGCTAGATATTTGACCTGTTTCATTCATCCTGGCAGGGGACCACTGCAGTAGCCTGCCAAAATAGCAAATGTATGACACCCGTTGAATGGCAGGTTGCAGTATGGATGTCGTCTATAGAAGTTTACAATCTCCAGAGACAAACGTTATCTACTTACCTGGACATGCAATAGTGGCAATGAGAAAGAGGGCATGCTTTATTTGTCGGGAGTTTATGATGGATTGGAAAAGGGGATTTCCCATCCATCCTCATGGCGAACTGTTGGATGAGGACTACAATTGATGTTGAATCAATGGGGCCACAGGCACAATAAATAAAACAGACAGCACCACGCCAGAGGTTAACCTTTATTTTCGTCCTTGGCGCAGGAGTCGGGAATAATGAACGAACTGATAAATTGGATTACGATATCAGAGGCAACTGCAATAAACCGAAATGACATTCTTAATGCATTGGGAGTCCGAACAGAGGAGTTGCAGGGTTGTGAATCCTAGTCGTTGGCCAAACTGAGATGAATGCAGCTCGAAAAGAACGACATACCAAATATGCAATAAGATTGTTTTGTCAACATCGAACCGGCCTGTTGGGTCGCTGGACTTGAGACGGAGATTTGAGCACCTATGGACGTGTCCGGAATGCTAATGATGGTCCTCATATAACTGATTGGGGCCATAGGCGCAATAATTAAAAAGGACAACGCCGCGGCAGGAGAGTGAGGTGACCAAGACCGTACACCACCTCCTTGCGTTCACCATGGAAACAAGACACCGATTCTTGTCTGGCTAAGTGGTTGGGGATCGAGGGAGAGCTGCCACGCTGTATGGTAGTCTTCTTCTCTCGAACGTTCTTTATGGCTGTTTTTATAAGTCTAATGTGATATATAAACAGCCAAACACCAAGAACGGGTGTACGTTCACAACCTTCAGTACCAATTTTAGCTGAGGTGCTTATCCTTCGGTGGTGTGTTCGGTTTCAACCAGCGTTTACTGGGTTCACTCTCCGTTAGCCCTTTGCTGTTTCCAGCCAGACCTGCAGGGCAGCATTTTGCTATTTTCTTTTAGGGCAGCAACCCTTAGATGGCCTACCCTCCCGGATTGATGAGCGTCATCTGTCCAGTGAACCGGTCTATTTGTGGACTACTTGGTTTGCCTCCCGTCCAGTTTTGTGTACGGTTTGCTTCGCTAGGCTTTGATTGTCCCCAATCAAACTACATGTAAGGCAGCAGTAGTTCCCCGCGAGCGGAAACGCGCTCTGGCTTCACCTCTGCTGGACTTTCCAGTTCTTTTGAACTTTTGGGTGGTCCGGACATCCTCTCGCCTGTCTTGTCATGCACTTCTGCCAGCCGGTGGGCCCACTCATGCATCGCCCGCATGCGTGCTCGCTCTGCCCTGGCGCGTGCCTGATCATCACTATCAGTTCTCGCGGTGCTCACATTTGCCTGGGCTGTCCGACTTTGGGGTCTAAAGTCGTTCCCTCATCCCACGGGGGCCTGAGTTTCGCCTTATGTTGGTCCACCTGCAGCTCAACTCGAGGCCCAGCATATTCGGGCTCTAGAGAGATCGACAACAGTTGATCAACATCATTTTTATACCTACTTTATGTTACCAGAGCCAAACATGGACAATGAGCAAAGCGCAGTCACAAAAATAACTACATGTGAAGTGCGTTGCCTGCGAAAAGTTACCAACAACACCAGAAAAGACACAGCCACTAACATCAGCATAAGAAAGAAAGTTGGCACAGAACCTTGCTTGAATTACATTGAGAACAAAGAATGAAGTGGTTTGGCCACTTAATAAGAATGCATCCAAACTTCACAGTATACAGCCTTTTACAACAGAACATCGGGAAAGAAGGCAAGAGGAAGACCACGAAAAGATGGTTAGATGGCATAGCAGAATCCGGTGAAAGAGCAAATATAACAATCATCCAAGCCACCAGAACAGTGCAAGACAAAAACAGAAAACCACGACACTGGGCAACAACCCGGTAGCAGTGTGACGACAAAAGAAGAAGAAGAAGAGAGAGAGCATTTGCGGGTTCCGAGTTTCGCCCGCGGTTCCATGTCTCTTCGATGGATGCACCTCTCATCTTACATGTTTGTTTGTTCGGTCAGTCCCCCGTCCCCCTACTCACCTAGGACACGGGGTTTCGCCACGTGCAATTCAACTCGGGTCACCACCTTCGGACTTGGAGTTTACCGTACTTCGGGACTGCTCTGACATGCAGGTTGACTCTTGCACAAGGCTCCGAGTTTAGCCTCATATAGGCCCAATTCTTTGCTTTGGGATGCACCTCTCATACCTTCATGTTTATTTTCGTGCTTATGGAATCTTGCCCTGTAGGTGGAAATTTTGGTGTGGTCATTTACTCCCGGGGAGTTAGCATTCGCTCGCTGACGTCTCGTACTCGGCTGTTTTTTTACGTTTCTGCAAAACTTGGGCTTTGTTTCTACCGACAAAGGATATGCGTGTATTTTGTTCGTATTTGTGGACCTGCATTGCTTTTCCGTGCTTGAACTGCTACGACAACCTGTGGCTCTCCTTCGATCCCTGTGGCCCCTTGGTTTCCAGGGTCACCACGTGGAGGAGTGCAAGCACGGTCCCCGCCTAGACTGATGAACCAAATTTTATAATGAATTTTACTGTTGCTTTTATGGACTTTGTCCCTCCGTACAGCTTTTCGCGAAGCTCTGTGTTATCGGGTCAAGTTTCTTTTCTCAGGGCTGCAACAGCTGGGAGTCTTGCAGTATGTGCTCTGACGTCATGTTCGGCTTTTTACAGTGGCACAGGCTAGATGCCAATTCAGTTATGACCGGTATGGAGGCAGAATATGGCGACTTGTTCACTACGGGACAGACCATAATACCCATCATTGATGTTGTGTTGTGGGTGGTCTTTCGACCATTTCTTATTGTACTGCCAGCCGATGGTTGTCCTGGCCTCCTCATAGCTGACCTAGTGATCAGTCTGCGGTAGTCGCCGTCCTTCTTTTGCTAGCCTGCCGGCTTCCTCGTTACCGCTTATGTTGCAATGTGATGGTATCCATTGAATGACCGTGCGTTTAAATGAGTTTACTAGAACACCGAGGATAGCTTTTAGTTCATTGAGTGCTGCTCTTTCTAGTGCTGTGATGACCGACAGAGCATCGGTGAATATAACGACTTTGTTGCGCGAGGTGCTTCTTCTCTCTAAGATCATTTCGGCTGCTGTTCTTACCGCCTCTGCCCGGTAGTTGTTTGAGAACTTGCCTGTGGCAATCGACTTCGTGATCTTCACTTTCTTTGAGAGTTTAGGCACCATTCGTCCTCCGCCATCGCTGATTGCGTTCCTTGCCGATCCATCGGTATACACGTGTGTCCACTCATTTTCAGGGTACTCTATGAAGTTTTTGGTAACCTCTCGCAGTTTTCTTGTTGCCCTTTCTTAAGTATACCTGGGATTGATTCCCTTAATTCTGGCATATTAATCTTCCACGGCGGACTCTTATTAGTTGCCTGTATCAACGTGGGTTTATCCTTTGCTTAAACCGGGTGGACTTGGGTCTGTGCTTTTGGCACCTTTTGCGAAGCTGGTTCTCTGTAGCCTGCCCCTTCCTAGTCCGTTCATCCTGACATACATATGGTGGAGTTAAGCCGTTTCAGTTTTTCCACTAATATCAACACTTTTCTGTCCCTTCGATCTACCATTGGTTGGATGCCTGTGATTGCTTCCATCGCCTTGATGGGCGTGGACTTCATGGCTTCTGTGATAATGCATATTGCACGGTTCTTACTGCTGCTCACTTTGGCGAATTGCTTGTTGGATGCACTACTCCATGCTGCAATGCCGTACTCCAGGACCGGTCGCAGTCTTCCAGAGTAGAGTGATTTGAGGACTGGTGTTTGCTCCCAACGTGGAGCCTGTGAGTTTGCGCATCATACTGAGCATCTGTCACGCTTTTGCCGTAGCATTGTCTATTTTGGAACACCAAGTCAGCCTTCAGTCTAGTGTGAATCCCAGGTACGTTGGGGTTTTGCTTTCCGGAAGGTCTTGCCCATTGACTTCAAGCTTAATTCTGTAATTCTGGTTGCTCTGCTCCGTGTATGTGGTCTTTGAGGCGTTAATGTTCATGCTCCACTTTTCTGACCAGATTTCCAGCTTATTAAGCATATCCTGCAGTCGATTTGTTGCTATGGGCATTGACTCCTTTCTCGCCCAGATTGCCAGGTCGTCGGCATACATGGCTGAATGTACTCGCCTTGGTAGGCATGTTGCTATGTCGTTGACAAAGATTAGAAAGAGTGTTGGTGAGAGCACTCCTCCTTGGGGGACTCCTTGCCCTAGTGTGGACTTCATGCTTGTGTACCCCTGAACTTGAACCCTTGCTGTTCTGTTCTATAGGTATCTATCAAGCCATTTGTACATTCTTCCCTTTTAGCCCCTCTTTCCAGACTGTGTCGGTCGCCTTCTCCATATCTACCAAAACAGCCAGTGTCTGCTTCTTTTCTTGGAAACCATCCTCGATTTCCTGGGCAATATAGGTTACCTGATCTTCAGTAGATCGGTTTTTCCAGAAGACTCCCTGCTGCTCCATGAAAAGCCCTTTGCTTTCCAAGTGTCATAATAGCCGTTTATTCACCATACGTTCCATGAGTTTGCCTGTGCAGCTTAGTGGGCTTATTGGTCTGTAACTCGCCGGGTCGAGTTTATTTTTGCCTGGCTTTAGGATGGGTACCATGATCGCTTCCGTCCATTCTCTTGATACTATGCCTGTCCTCCACGACATATTTAGGACGCCAGTAGAGCTGTCTTTGCCCTAGTCCCCAAGTTTTTAAGCATCTCATTCGTCTTCCTCTTCTTTGCGTTCGTTCTTTACGACCAATTTTAACCACTCTTTTTGATATGTTTGATCTTTACCAAGAACGTGTATACGTTGCACATTGGTTTGGTAGGCCCCTAAACGCATAGATTTCTACAAGTTTAGGACATGTACATCAGATTTTAGCCAAACCTCCTTACTCGCCTCTTACGACATGCGTGGCAGGTAACAGTGGTTCTATTCTTTACACCCCAAATTTGGGCCCGGTAACCACTCGGGCGATCTCATTAGTGATCCCATCCTTTCCTGGCGATTTTCTGAGCTTGAGCTCCCTTAATGCCATTTCCAACTCGTTTCTGGAGAATGTATCCGTTAGGTGACCATCGGCTTTTCTTGGCTCCCTTGGAGAGCCCTCGCTTTTTTCTTTGTGTCATTTCTTTTGTTATGCTTACTCCGTGACTTCGGCATACTTTTTCATTAGAATATTTGCAGCTTCCCTTCCCGAGTACATCTTTTTATTTTGTTCCAGGACTATTGGGTGTCGGCTGGTGTTTTCATCACTCAGCGCTTTTGCCAGCTTCCACAATTTATGTCCGTCCCTATCAAGGATCAGGGATTCGGTCTTATTTACCCAACTCTGTCGTGCTGATCGTTTGGCCTCCAGTTTATACTTAGCCGCTGCCGCCTTGTAAGTAGTATTGGTCGTTACTGTCTGTGCCTCTTCTGTCTCTCTCCTTGCCAACTCAAGATCGTTTTCAAGCTTCTGAACATCTGCTGTCCAGTATGGCTTGTAATCCTTTCGTGCGCCTCTAGGAATGATTTCCGGTGCCGCTTTCAGGATCGCATGTGTTTGTTTTCATGCATGTTGAGCTGCTCAACATTGGCATCTGTCAGTGCCGTGTACCGTTTCCAGTTTGCTTTTTTGTAGTTCCACCGTGGCAACCACATTTTTGGTTCAGGTACAAATTAGAGGTCTACTAGCAGCTTGACGGGCCTATGGTCACTATCTCCGAGTTGTATAGTGACCATATGTACTGTTTTTGTGGAGAGGTCGCTCGTTGCGAAGGCCAGATTAGGGGTGCTTGTCGTATGCCACCTTCTCGAGTAGAAAATTAGCGGTTCGTCTGGGGCATTGATGAGGAACAGGTTGTTCTCAATCTCCCACTCCTCCACTTCTACTGTTCGTTTCGAGGTAGCCCCATCTTTCTGAGTGGCTGTTGAAATCACCGACCAGCGTGCATGCTGTATCATTGATGATTATTGCCTCGAGTAACAGCGAAATGTTACTTGGGCAGTTTACGTTATACAGAAGAATCTGCATTTCATCACATATAATGAGGACGCCTACGATCTCTGCTGCGCCGGCGCCTCTTGTGGTCACTTCCATTTGCTTTGCTGGAATGCCGTTTCGTACTAGGATGAGAACTCCACCTTTGTGCCCCTCTCGGTCTAATGTGAAGGTTTGGTAACCTCTGATCCCGAATCTATGTTGGTCATTTAGGTGCGTCTCTTGTATGCACGCAACATTAATCTCGTCTTCTGCAAGTCTTAAAGCAAGTGCTTGCTTTTTGTGATGAAGACCTTCGGCATTCCATTGCACATTTAATCGTCTCTGGCTAGTACTCGACCGTATCGAACCAGTAGTGTTTTCCCGTGGCCCGCAGCAGCTGGTTTGCCAAACCGGAGGACGGGGACCGTCGGTAGCAAAACGGGCCCTTCGAGGAATGGGGCCCGGCACTCATCCTGTCCGACATATCTCCACAAGCGTAGCATCATATCGAGATTCTATATTAAACATATTCATGATAAAATTTGGTCCATGCAGCCTTAGCATGGGTATGCTACGTCATTTTGAGCTCAAGTGCTTATCCTTCGGTCGTGTGTCCGATTTCAACCAGCATTTACTGGGTTCGCTCTCCGTTAACCTTTTATTGTCCCCAACCAAAACCCACAAGGCAGCAGGTTGCTTTTTTCTTTCAGGGCAACGACCCGCGTGGGTGCTGTTTTCTGTTTGGGATGCACCTTTCAACCCTTCGCATGCAGCCTTTCCCATCTGCCGGGAAGCTGATATGACCGTAATGTTCACTCATCTGCCGTTCCATTTAGTGTGCCTCGGGACTGCTCCGACACTCAGTTTGACTCGCGCACAGAGCTCCAAGTTTTCGCTCCACGTCTCAGCTCTGGGATGCACCTCTCATCCTTTTAGTTTGGTCATTTGGGAACTTTTTATCGGACATCGGCCAGGAGATTTTCGGACCTGCATTGCTTTTCCGTGCTTGCACTTCTACCACTACCTGTAGTTCTCCCCGATCCCTGCCCCCCTTGTCCAGACCGGAACCAAAGTCTGTAGGTAGGGTCTTGGTTAATGCCCCTTCACTATCCCTGGCGCATGTTGCCGCCATGCACCTTGACCCCGGCTTTGTTTCTACGGACATCAGCCAATAGATGCGTGCATTTTTGTGCCTACATTTCTTTTCTTACCCTACTACCACTACCAGTAGCTCTCCCACGATGCCTGCCTTCTTAGCCAGACCAGAACAACTGTCTGTTTCCAGGGTCACCACGAGGAGGTGAGGGCAAGGTCTAGATTAGTGCTAGCTCCACTAATCCTGGCGCGGCGTAATCCCAATGTGCCTTTGACCCCTTATTCATTCAAACATTCTACCATCAACTATTAAAAAACTGACACATATTGAATCTCAATGCACAACATTGGCATATAATTTGCTGAAAGCAGTTCAACACAAAATTTGTACATCAGGTATGTATCTCTTGGGCATGATGCATCTGTTGACTGCTTGATGCCTGCTGAGCTCTGGAACGTATTTGTTGTTGTTGCCTCTGAATGCTCTCATCATAAGACCTAACAGTTACTGTCGAGCGTGGTCCTGTATTCCAGACAACACCATTTTCATCAACAACGCCTGCTTCAACCTTGAGTAAATATAGAAATTGATATTATACACATTAATCTTTCAATGCATGGCTTCTATAAAAATCAGTAAAAATTTTCATAAAATAATGTGAAACAATACTAACAGAAGTAGCAACAAATCTTGAAAATTTCCTTTTCCATAAATGCGACTTAGGGTCCATAAATGCGACTGAGGGAAATAAAACATAAGCTACATAGATGACATAGATATACAGCTTCTGCTGCTTTGACAATCATCATCAAGGTGCATGTCCTTTATAGGACGTTGCTCTCTTTGCAGCGCATTTGAAATTCACTCTCTAGCCAGTTCACCTACTTCGCAGATGGCCATATTCATGGCTTCTTTAATGTCTTGTAGCCATCTTCTTCTTGGTCTGCCTCTGCGTCCTGGGACCCTGCCCTCCAATACTGTTCTCTCCAGACCATTGTGACGCTTGATGTGGCCAAAGTATCTAATTTTTCTGTATAGTATATTGTTTATCAGCCAATTGTCTTTAACATTCAGTTCTTTCAGGACATCAGTGTTCTTCCTTTTTCTGTCCATGGTATTCGTGGGATCTTTCTGTAGCATTTAGTTTCGAAGGACTGGATTTTCGTTCCTGTTTGTGTAATGGGTCCATGATTCACAACCATAAGTAGCCACTGGAAAAATGCATGTTCTCAGTATATTTAAATTTAATATTTTGCTGGTGCTTTGCCACATGTTCTTCATAGTGTTTAACTTCCTGACTGCTATTGTCAATCTTCTTGAGATCTCTTTGGAGCAGTCACCGTTATTGTTGACTATTGAGCCCAGGTATTCGTAGCTCTCTACATTTTGAAGTTCTTCATTGTTTATTTGGATGTTAGGTGAGCCTTTTGCTTTGTCAGTTGACATTATTTTTGTTTTTGTGTATTCAAATATAGATGTTGGTCTTCGCTATGTTTCTTGGTCATCATGATTAGGTTTTCCAAACCCTCTTTGCTGGTAGATCTGTGTCATCTGCGTATCTAAGCTCTCGTATGGATTTGCCGCCAATATTGAAAGGGTCGTAATTCACATAGTTGGCATAGTCTTTTACATTCCTCATAATGTTCTCCGCATATATGTTGAATAAGTATGGGAACAGAATACATCCCTGTCTTACCCCTTTTCAATCTCAAACCATTCAGCTATTTCACAACTATTTTAATGGTTACCTGTTTGTGGTATAGTGATTCTATGAGTTGTATTATGTGTGTTGGAAAGTGCATGTCTTTCATGATGTTCCACATTTTCTGATGTTGTATATGGTCAAAAGCCTTGCTATAGTCTATGAAGCATGCATGCAGGTCTACATTGTATTCTCTGCATTTCTCGATAATGAGTCTCATGCTGCAAGTATGGTCTCTAGTGCCTCTACCCCTTCTAAAACTTGCTTGTGCTTCATATATTTCATCTTATAATTTTTGCTCCATCCTCTTCATGATGATTCTTAGTAGGATTTTGCTGGCATGACTTATAAGGGCAATAGTTCTGTAGTTGGTGCATGCTTTGACAATACAATAAACTAAGACAATTCTAACAGAAAATTTACCTTAGTAGTGTGAATACCCAAGACTGAAAAAGGCAGCACAAAACTGGTACTAAAATAATCATTGTGAGGCTGGACTGTCTGACTGAGCTGGATACTGGTTGTTTCATTTGTCTGGAGAGGGCAAGGTAGTTAAAAAATATTTATAAATGAGCAGTTTTAAGAAAAATAGTCAGTTCTTTCTATCTAGAGTCAAATCAACTACATTTTCTTTTAATTAACCTTAACAAGATGTGAAAGCTCTTCACTTGCTGAATACATAATTTTGTGCTACATATTATAACCTATACTGACATATATGTTCTAATCAGAATTCATAATCAGCTGAAAATAGAAAATATTTAAATACTTTAAAAGAGCGTGACTTCTGATTATTTATCATCAATTTATATCTTGACTTGATACACTTTGATGTAGACTATATTTTTTATTCTTCCTATTCTTTTGGGTGATGCTATTTTGAAAAGTAAATGACACACAAACATTATGACAGTTGTGCTAACTAAAATTAGTAAACTGGTTCTTAATAAAGTATTGTGTGCTTTAACAGTAATTGCTTACTGTTTACTAAACCAACAACACAACACTCTAGATAGACTAATAGGAGAATAGTCTTCTTCAACATATGGCGAAAAGTTTGCATGCTTGGCTGATGGTTCCCATGACTTGCAATTCAAACACTCTCCTTATTCTGTGCTTCAAGCATCCAGTTCTGCTTGTACATTGTGGAATTCAAAACTTCTAAGAACAATGTACAGATTCAACATCGGTTTCAGTGTCCTCATTCAATAGACAGTTGCTGAACAGTCAAAAGATGTCCTTACCTATCTTCAACTGTCTAATGATCAGGGCTGTTTTTGCAAGTATGTCTGCTCTCTCATTGCCATTGTTATGGCAAATGCAGGACAGTATAAAAAAAAAATACAGATTAACCATGATACTCACTTTGGAGCTGAGATTTGTAGAACTGCTGCGACTCACAAGACTTGTGCTAACTGAGATCACAACAGAGCGGACCTGTCGGAAAAGTGCCGGTCGCTCTCCTCGCTGAACCACTCCTTCCACTTTCAGGGATAAGTGAGTGTCTGCACGAAGGATAGGCTCTTGGGAAAGACCCTGTTGTGGTGACACAGCCAGCTAAAATAAAAGAACGATATAAAGAAATTATCTACTGTGTAGTTCAAGGTCCATTAAAAAATGCCCCCCTTTTCTTGATTTATTTGGCGACTGTAATTTTGTGACTGTGTGTGATTCATATAAGAAAAACCACAAGTAAATTAGCTGAACTAATGGCATATCAGTTATATGAGGACTATCATCATAGCACTCCGGATATGTCCATAGGTGCTCTGATCTCCGCCCCAGCAAATCCAGCAGCGTCCAGCAACTCAACACGCCAGTTCGATGTTGATTAATCTCTTTGCATATTTAGTATGCCGTTCTTTTTGGGCTGCACCAATATTGACACCTATCTCTCTCAATCTGGTCAATGCAATGGCATAGAAAAAGTAATTATAATCTAAAATCAGTAAAAATTTAAAGCAAAAGGGATGACTTACTTAATTCAGTAAAATTCATGTTCTATAGACATCATATACTGATCAAGATAATAAAATGTAAGAAACATAAATCTAGAAGAGGATAGGAATAGTTAATAATACATACAACAACATGTCATAAATATTAACATAAAAACAAAGATATTATAAATTAAAAATGAGGGTAATAAAGTGTTATATATACGTTCTTGAAATCCCCATTGTAATTATATAATAATGTGACTGTGAGACAACCCAGACAGAGAATAACCCAATGTATCAAAGATGACTATGTGAGACAACCCAGACAGAATAACCCAATCTATCAAAGATGATTATGTGAGACAACCCAGACAGAGAATAACCCAATCTATCATAGAAGACTGTGAGACAACCCAGACAGAGAATAACCAGATCTATCAAAGATGACTATGAGAGACAATTCAGACAGAAAATAACTAGATCTATCAAAGATGACTATGAGAGACAATCCAGACAGAAAATAACCAGATCTATCAAAGATGACTATGAGAGACAATTCAGACAGAAAATAACTAGATCTATCAAAGATGACTATGAGAGACAATTCAGACAGAAAATAACCAGATCTATCAAAGATGACTATGAGAGACAATTCAGACAGAAAATAACCAGATCTATCAAAGATGACTATGCTAGGCAATCCAGACAGAAAATAACCAGATCTATCAAAGATGACTATGAGAGACAATTCAGACAGAAAATAACTAGATCTATCAAAGATGACTGAGAGACAATTCAGACAGAAAATAACCAGATCTATCAAAGATGACTATGAGAGACAATCTAGACAGAAAATAACCAGATCTATCAAAGATGACTATGAGAGACAATTCAGACAGAAAATAACTAGATCTATCAAAGATGACTATGTGAGACAATCCAGACAGAAAATAACCAGATCTATCAAAGATGACTATGTGAGACAATCCAGACAGAAAATAACCAGATCTATCAAAGATGACTATGAGAGACAATCCAGACAGAAAATAACCAGATCTATCAAAGATGACTATGTGAGACAATCTAGACAGAAAATAACCCAATCTATCATCATAAATGGCTATGAGAGGCAATGAGCAATGCAATGGCCATGTGCGGTTTCAGAAAGTTACAGTGGAGCTGTAGTTGATAATCAATAGATTCAAGGCATAAATAAAGAGCTCAAGGCAACATTAAGACACTTGAGATACATTTGGTCAGTCTAGTAATATATCTTGCCCAAATAGCTGTATCCTGAGCCTGTACAAATACTTCTTGAAAAATCTGAAATTTTCTCAGTTAAAAAAAATCACTACAGATTCACCTTGACCACTGTGCTTTGTAACGCCTGGAAGAAAAATCGTGGGAAGCTTGGTGATGCTCGGACAAAACTTGCAACCGACCAAGAAAGAATGTCCATCAGCTGTAATTGTTAAAATATAAAAAAATATATACACATATATAATATATATGCAGATTATTTCCATATAATTTCTTGATGTATGAGCTAGCGATGATGGGAGTAATTCCTTATAAGATGGTTCTAAAAAGAAATTAAATATAAAAAAAAAATACAATTTCTGCCAACCAATTTGCTGGTTGTATTTCGTGATAATGTAAAGCTCTGGTTAATAAATCAGCCATAGAACATGTCCCCTGAGTTTACAGGGTCAAATCATAGACGATTTGGTGAAGGATCCTACAGAATCCCTCCAGTACAGTATGTCTCTTTGTTAGGAATAGAATTATTGGGCATGTCCCTTTATGCACATCCCATATTGTCTCCAAAGATATGTTCAACACACGATCTCCATAGCCAATGGCCAATACTGCTTTGAAAAATCGTGAAAGGATTGGTTTGAAAACAATGGTGGAATCTTTGAGGAGGTCTAGGCTGAAAAGCCATTTTGTGTGTGCCAGGTTATGAGATCGCAAAGGGGAGTAAACAGGCTGATAGGCTTGTGAGCATTGCTTTTGTGGAAAGCGGACAAGCAATGGAGGGTGAGTCTACAACCCTAACCAGACCATACAAACATTAAATCAAACAGGGTATAGTAAGACAAGGATAGTAAACCAACACAAAACTGGAGTCGTTAGTTGCCACATGCTGAAAGATATACTGAGGAAGAGATTGGGGCACTTATAGACTAATTGGTGTGATGTGCAGTAATGATGTCAACTAAACTAAACGTTTATATTTATATATATATATGATTCCAGAGTCAAACTGTTACTTTAATGTTCCAAAATTGCCTGTTTGCTACAGGAAAATAGTTCCCAACCTTTTTTTTTCACCAGAGAACTCTGTTAACTGTTCTTAGGAGGAATGTTACAAATAAGTGTGCAAGAAAACATCTACTAAAACTTAGTTTCCTTATACAAATTATATAATTTGCTTTTGAAATTGCTAGAACTCATTTAATATCACATCTATCTTTGTTAAAAATCTGAAAGTTAAGGTACTGGTACAAACAGGGATCAGAGAAATAACCAAAATTTTCATCTCTGGGCACGCATGAGTCGGGAAAATGAATGCGCTGATAGGTTGACAGGCATGGCTATGAGATCAGAAGGAACTGCAAGAGAAATGGGTGTCAATATTGGTACAGTCTGAAAAGAATGACATATTATATATGCAAAAAAGATTGATTAATACACATCGAACTGGCATGTTGGGCCGCTGGATTTGTTACGGCAGGGATCAGAGCACCTATTGCCATGTTCGGAGTGCTATGATGATAGTCCTCATATAACTGATATCCAGGAGACATAAGTAAGTGCAATAAAAGAATAAAATTGAGTATAAAGTCTTTTTATAAAAATCAACCTTATAAGAAATGCTTGCAGATGAACTGTTCTCTGGCAAAACTTTATCCATGGCTGTCGAGATGTCCCTGATGACACCTAAAGCAGTGCTGACACTGGATGATGGAGAAGATGAGCTGTCATCTTTCCCTGTTGTCATAAACTGTCGCTCTCCAAGATTGCTTTGCCTAATTTCAATGTATACAGGGAGTAATTTTTATATACATGTGAAATGCTCTGCCTGCAAAAAGTTACCAACAACACCAGAAAAGACAGTCACCAACATCAGCATAAGAAAGAAAGTTGACACAGAACCTTGCTTGAATTACATTGAGAAACAAAGAATGAAGTGGTTTGGTCACTTAAGAATGCATCCAAACTCCAGTATACAAAGTCTTCTACAAAAGAACATCAGGAAAGGTGAGAGGAAGACAATGAAAAAAATGGTTAGATTGCATAGCAGAATCCTGTCAAAGAGTAAAAATAACAATCACCCAAGCCACTAGAACAGCGCAAGACAAAAGCAGAAAACCACAACACTGGGCAACAACCCGGAAGCAGTGTGATGACAAAAGAAGAAGAAGAAGAATTTTTATATAAACAAAAGGATACAAGTCTACATTATGGCAAATGTTTTTGTCAGGATGGACACAAATTGTTACAACATAAAATCAATAGAAATAATAAAATACAAAAATACATGTGGAACATTTATCATTTGTTGGAGGAAATATTTCAGTATTTCTGCTTTCATCAGTTTTCAAATAATTTTTATTTCATAAGTTCTATATAATAAGAAAATAAACACAAAGAAACTTACTTACCGAAATCTACTTTTTGTCACATTGATAGATTCTAGTCTATAACATCCATTTATTAATATTTTTTCTCACAAATAGACCAGAGGGTTGTCACTTTTGTTCACTAATGATTTATTTTAAGACCTCAGTTCTCCATGTCTTATGGGGATCTAGTGTACTGCACAGGCAGAAGTCTCTAACGCTTGGCTAATGAAAATTACAAATTTTATTTACTTTTCAACATGACTAATGAACTGGCCCTATTTTTGTATTATTTATGCATTTAAATGTATAGAATGCATGTTACCTAATGCAAAACATATGATAATACCATAATTAATATTTAAAAAGTTAAATTATATATATTTAAGATGTATAATCTCGTTTAAAAGCATGTTTTTCACCCTTTTCTGCGTTGCCCCACTATGAATTCATGTATAGTCAGTGAGTCTGGTATGGCGCATCTGTATGATTTTTGTGTGAAAGGACTGTTTTTAACAGTGTCCTTAGTCATTCAGGCAAGTCTACTCCGACTTCAGAGTATGCTTTTATTAATCCTGCATTTCCGATCATGCCACCATTTTGAATAATCTCAGCAGACACGTTTTTACTTGCGCTTGCCAAAACCACACATTTGCTTAGAAAATGGCATCTAATGACTCAAGATTACTGTCTTGATGAAGACTGAGTGTTAGTTCTTTATAGGCTGCTTACTAGACAAGTTATGCATCATTTTCTCTTGAAGGCCTTTATTTATTAATTTGTGTCTTCAAAATAAGGAAATATTTAGAAGTTATACATTTCCTGATTACTGTCTTATATATTCTCCAAACAGCTTCATGTTTGGATATATTGTGTAAATATGAAGGTACTAAGATACTGTATTAATTGTTTTAATGATATATTTCATACCTTTAGTCCCTTTCTCTGTGACTATAATTATTTGCAATTTGTAGAAAAAATTATTTTTAGCAACATCAAAATTAGGTCACTGATATCACCTCACACTTGATATTAAAACAACACATCTTGATAGTCCATTCAATTAGTTTTCCAACCATATATAACGTGCCTATTTTCAATGCAAGGAATATATATGGCTGCTAGTAATAGAGCAGGTCATAAAAAATAACCAAAATAACCTTAAAAACCCATGAATTTTTGAGAGTTAAAGACTAACAATCTGACTTTCAAAAGTATCTACAATAGGAAAATGTTATATAAGCAATCCAAGAAACAGGACACATCAATATGTAATATCAACATAAATAACAAAACATTGAAACAAGTCCATCGATTCAAGTACCTGGGATAATTCCTGACATCAGATGGCAGGTGTAAAACAGAGATTAGAAGTAGAATAGCTCAAGTGAAAGCAGCTTTTATGAAAATGAAAAACACACTATTCGTGAACTCACTACCAATGACACTGCGATGACAAATACTCCAGTGCTATATTGATCCAATACTTCTGTATGGCAGTGAATCATGGACAATGAATAAACAATCAACACGATCATTGGAAGTAACAGAGATGTGGTTTTACAGATGAATGCTGAAAATTCAATGGACAGGAAAGAAAACAGATGAGGTTTTAAATCAGGACTGCACATAAAGAAACTCTATCAAAAGAATTAGAATCCGACAATGAAGGTTCTTCAGGCATATAATGCGAAGAGAAGATTTAGAACATTTGGTTACAGGTAAAATTCAGGGAAGGAGAGATCGTGGAAGACAGAGGGAGAAGATGTTGGATGGCCTGACATCATGGTTTGGCACAAGATCGACATCAGAACTGATTACATGCACCAAGCAGAGAAGAGTTGTGGAGAGACATAATCGCCTACGCCGGCAGGCATGGCACTTGATTGATTGAATATGAGCAATAAGATCATCTGTTAACAATTGAAGAACATGAAATTGGAAGAAATTGGATTCAACATGGCATGAGTAGGTAAGAGTACTTGTGATGATAGACAAAGATTATGTATAATTAAAGTGTATAACAGACACATAAGTAAACGAAACCACTGATTGCACAAACTAAAAGCAGGACAAAATTTCAAAGACACCAAAGCCCTATTGAAAGCCAAGATGTCAAGTATCCACACTTTGTTGCAGAAGCCCTGGTAAGGTGGTCTGGTTCCATTGCGTGGATACCTGATAAGCGCTTATCCCAAAACAGGTAATGTAAGCTAGACAGGGCCAACCCATAACTCTATACTACCTCGATATAGACAGCACATGGCTGGAAATCTCTTGTGTAAGATCACCAAATGTGACACTGTTAACAACACAAGACAAATTTGCATAGCTGAGAATTGTTGTACTATTATTATTATGTATAACCAATGAGCTGCAGAAACCATCAGCATGCATAATCTTCATTGTCTACTGAAAGAGACTTAGCACCTATGGGTCTGCACAGAAGGTAGTGAAGTTTGTTCTATTCACCAACAATATTTTTATTTAACATTTTACCAATTCTGTTTTGAGTCTTGATGATGTGGTTACTTTCTATTATACAGTTCTTCTAGTTTTTATTAGCATATAAAGTATTATTGTTCCATTTTCAGAGACGTCACTTTTATCTTCACTTTCCTCTTTAATCTCCAGATAGATTGGCTATTGTCTTGTTCTTCTTCCCATGTAATATATTTTACTTTTGGTCAACACTTTTCTTCTTCTCTCGTTCGCCCGCTGTTAATTCAGGCGGAAAGTCACAACGCTTCTGACTGATTGCGCTTCTGACTCATTTTTGCATGAGACCTATATTACCCTTTTATGGGTGTTCCTCAACCATACGGACATCCTCGCCGACCAGAGGTACTTGAAGCTTAGATCCTTCAAGAGATCGTTACAGGAAACCTGTTGTCCTTGTAACTCTTTCTCGGACAGAGTTAGTGAAGGCAGAACGGATGACTTCTCTATCGGATTTCCTGCCTTTGGTGAGGTCATTCTGTACGCATCATAAGATAAACACTCTTTAATGATCTATTTGTGCTGTAAATTTGGGCTTGGATCTACGCCAAAGAGCATTAGCTACTCTATGCTGACTGGGTGAGGTCGCTCCAGTAAAGACCCGAGCGATCTCGATCCTTCTAGGGCTAGTCACAGAAACTGTCCCCTTTCTTGTATTCATTGCTCTTTTACGATCATTTATTTGCTGTATATTTGGGCATTATGATCTTCGCCGAAGAGCATGTCTACAATATGCGTTCTTTCTGACTATATGAGGTCGTTCCGGATTAGGATCATCCTCAGTCATTGGAGACGCATGTGCTTTGTCACACAAACAATCATACGTTGGCGGTATACTTAGCCTGTATATGATCTGAGCCATAGTGTTTGGACGTTATCTTACTCTGTGTAGAATGATCGGCACCCGAAAAGTATTGCCCTTAGCCACTGTTTGGGTTTGTATCAGTCAAGCCTATGCATTATCGGCCTTACTTTTCTATCCACGGTGAGTTTGTTCCTGAGTAGGAGTATTCTCAACCGTTTCGGCACTTGGCAAGTGTTTACTCTGCATTTTCCCTGTCTCCGGGAAACACTAGACTGGGACTGCGCACAGATATTCTAAAAGGTAGTTTCAATCAGCGCTAGCAGCGCAACTGAAATTTTGCGCTCTCAGCATCACCCACCTCAGTTCTTCCGGGTATGTTAGTTGTTTATGCAACCGTACCCTGCCGGTTGTCCCATGGAGTGCAGTTTCGTTAGGCACTAAAACGCAACTTTAGGATTTGCACTTGGCCAAACTTACCCACCTCAGTTCTTTTGGGGATGTTAGTTGTTTATGCAACAGTACCCTGTCCGGTTGTCCCAGGGAGGACAGTTTCGTTAGGCACTAAAACGCAACTTCAGGATTTGCGCTCAGCCAACTTTAACCAATAGATTTATCTTCGCTTGGCCCCTTGTACGGAGTTTACCGCAATCTTCCCATATGTCGCCACGATGTGTTACTGTGTATTTTTCTCTCTCTCTCGCGCGATCCTCTCCTAGGCTGATGAACCAGATTTTTTCATGAATGCTACCATTGTTTTAAGGGACTCCTCCGCTCCGTACAGCTTCTCGTGAAGCTCAGTGTTATCGGGCCAGGTTTTGCTCCTTAGGCCTACTATCAATTGGCAGTCTTCCAGTATTTGCTCTGCCGTCATGTCCGCCTTTTCACAGTGGCACAGGCTAGTTGTGCCAATTTAAAATTTGTTGAACATATTGGTCCGAAGCTTGTTATGGCCGGTACGGAGGCGGAATATAACAATTTGTTCGCTCGAACAGACCATAGTACCCATCTCTGATGTTGTGTTGTGGGTGGTCTTTCAACCATTCTTCTGTGTACTGTCAACCGATAGTTGTTCTGGCCTTCTCATAGCTGATTTCGTGATCAGTCTGCGGTAGTCGCCCACTTTCTTTTGCTAGTCTGTCTGCCTCTTCATTTCTGCTTATATTGCAGTGTGATGGTATCATCTGAATGACTGTGTGATTAAGTGAGTTCACTAGTACGCCAAGATTCGCTTTTAGCTCATTGAGCTCTGTTTTTACTGCGCTTTTCAGTGCCATGATAACCGAGAGAGCATCAGTAAATATCACGACTTTGTTGCGAGAGACGCTGCTTTTCTCTACGATCATTTCAGTGGCGGTTCTTATTGCCTCTGCCCGGTAGTTGTTGGAAAACTTGCCTGCGGCAATCGACTTCGTGATCTTCACTGCCTTTAAGAGTTTAAGCACTATTCCTCCCCCGCCATCGCTGATTGCATTAATTGCTGAGCCATCAGTATAAACGTGTGCCCCCGCACTCTCAGGGTACTCGGACTCTATGTATTTTTCCGTGACCGCTCTTCTTTCGCAGTTTTCTTGCTGCCCTTTCTTTAGTATACCTGGGATTGATTCCCTTAATTCTGGCATATTGATCTTCCACGGCTGGCTCTTATCGGTTGCCTGTATAAATTTGGGTTTACAATTTGCTAAGACTGGGTGGTCTTGAATTAGTGCTTTGACACTTTTTGCGAAGCTGGTTCTATTTATCCTACCCCTTCCTAGTCCGTTCATTCTGACGTACATATGGTGGAAGTTAAGCCGTTTCAATTTTTCCGCCAGTATCAAAACTTTCCGGTCTCTGTGGTCTGTCATCGGTCGGAGGCCTGCGATTGTTTTAAGCTTAATTTTGTGATTCTGATTGTTCTGCGAGAACACAGTGTAAGAGGTTTTAGAAGCGTTAATGTTCAGGCTCCATTTTACTGACCAGATTTCCAAATTAAGCTTATCTTGCAAACGATTTGTTGGTATGGGCATTGACTCCTCTCTCGCCCAGATTGCCAGATCGTCAGTATACATGGCTGAGTGTACTCGCTTTGGTAGGCATGTTGCTATGTCGTTGACAAAGATTAGAGAGTTGGGGTCAAAGGCGCAGTGGGACGCCTACGCGAGGGTTAGTAAGGGAGCACGAATCAAGACCCTGCCCCCACCTCCACATGATGACCCTGGAAACAGACTTTGATTCCGGTCCGGCCAAGGGGGTAACAGGGATCGAAGGAGAGCCACAGGTAGTGGTAGCAGTGCAAGCACGGAAAAGCAATGCAGGTTCAACGTTACGAACATAATGCACGTATCTCCTGGCCGTTGTCGGAATAAGCAAAGCCCAAGTTTGGCAGAAACGTCATTAATACAGCAGGGTACGAGTAGTCTGTGAACGAATGCAAACTCCCCCGGAGTAAATGACCGCACCAAAAGTAAAGGGATGAGAGGTGCATCCGCCGAAGAGACGTGGACAAAACTCGGAGCCCGTATAGCTCTAGCTCTCTCTCCGCGCCCGATATGTCGGGCCCGGGTTGAGTTGCACGTGGGCACATTCGCCCACTCTGGGTGAAACTTGTGGCTCTGAGGAGGGGGCCCGAATTTAGCAGAACAAGCCAGAGGCATTATAAAGGTGTGCACGGTGAAAAAAAACAGAAATGAAAGAAGCAGTAGTCATCAGTGAAGGAAACCTTACTCCCCCAGAGTAAAGGGTCGCAAGCAAATTGCCAGCTGTGGGGCAAAAATAAATAAGAACGATGCGCAACGAACCAAAGGTCGGGGTCAAAGGCTCATGAGGTCATGGTGGTAACATGAGCCAGGGTTAGCAAGGGGGCGCGCTAACCAAGACCCTGCCCCCAACCTCCACGCGGTGACCCTGGAAACAGACTATGGTTCCGGTCTGGCTAAGAGGGGCAGGGATCGGGAGAGAAAACTACTGGTAGTGGTAGCAGTGCAAGTACGGAAACACGATAAAGATACATACAAACAAAATGCACAAATCTCCTGACCGATGTCCAACAAGATATTGCCCAAGTCCCTGAACGCAAAGAAACAGCAACGAAACGTCTCAGACATGGATGAGAGGTGCATCCAGTGACCAAACGTATGCCCACGTAGGGAGAAGCTCGAAGCCCTGAGGAGGGGCAAACATTGCCAGCCCGTCGGCAAGAATAAATAAGACAGGACCGTAACGAATAAAAGTCTACCCTCGTGTTGGTGCGAGAGAAGATTGCAGCTGACCCCGCATTGGTAGCCCGGTGCAGATACATGTACTGGGCAAGGTTTGCCGAGCGCAAAAGAACAAGTTGAGTTTAGTGCATAACGAAACTACCCGCCCTGGGAAAACCGTGCAAGGTACTGTGCGATTAAAATTAACATCCCCGGAAGAACTGAGGTTGGTGATGCCTAACAGAACTGCCAGCCTTGGGGCAACCGGGCAAGGTTTGATTGCAGTCGTAACTAACATCCCCGGAATAACTGGGGCGGGTGATGGCGGCAAGCGCAAAATCCTCAGTTACGCTGATAGTGCCGACTGAAACGACCCTCTACATTGTTTGTACTCGGCCCCATGCCAGTGCTTTCGAGGTTAATTGCAAATTGCCACGTACCAATACGCGTCTAGAAGAGGCTGAGAATGTTCCTTCCTGACCAAACTAAAAATGTACGGTAAAGCAAGGCCGACAATGTACGGATCAAACAGGAAGTTCGGGTCTGAACATTGGCGAAGGCCGATACTTTACACGGTGTCTTATACGAGTAAGACGCCGTCCGAGGATAAGCTTACAAGCCCCGAGAAATATTTCTCAGTCAGAACGGGCATAAACAGCGTAACTCACTGTCCCGGCGTAGATCACAAAGCCCAAAAATACGGCAAAGCTGATCGAACCCTAGGAAAAGCTCACCCTAGTAAATCAAAAGCTGGCTGAAAACGAACACCCCACCGAAGGATAAGCAACTGGGCTCCAATAGGTGCTGAAGGCTGGTGCACGTACATCACGTTCTGATGTGGGCTGTTTATATATCACAATGAGAATGATTAAAACAGGCCTAGAACGATCGAAGAAGAAGAACCAAAGGTCACGGCTGTGTTGAAAGACAGGTCAGACACGCACAGTGCTCTTGATGTGGGCGACGAGAAGGCGTGGAAAACGTAATGGGTTAGCGGACCACCCAGATGAGCAGGTAAAATTCTAAAGTTGCATTTTAGTGCCTAACAAAACTGCCCTCCCTAGAACAACCGTGCAAGGTACTGTTGCATTTACAACTAACATCCCCGGAAGATCTGAGGTGGGTGATATTAGCGAGCGCAAAATTTCAGTTGCGCTGCTAGCGCTGATTGAAACTACCTTTTAGAATATCTGTGCGCAGTCCCAGTCTAGTGTTTCCCGGAGACGGAAAATGCAGGGTATTAAAGCACTTGTAAATTGCCAAGTGTCGACACACGCCCCGAAACGGCTGAGAATACTCCTACTCTAGATAAACTCACCGTGGATAGTAAAGTAAAGAAGATAATGCAAAGGCTTGACCCAAAAACATTGACTAAGGGCAATACTTTTCGGACGCCGATCATCCTACACAGAGTGAGATGATGTCCAAGCACCATGGCTCAGATTAGAGATGATCGTAAAGGCGTAGATCCGGGCCCAAATATACGGCAGAATGGATCGCACCCTAGGGCGAGCTGCCGTAGTAAATAAACAGCAGGTTTAAACCAAGCACACCACCGAAAGATAAGCACCTGAGCTCCAATTGGTACTGAAGATTGTGCAAAGTGCCGTTCTTGGTGTCTGGCTGTTTATATATCACACTAGAATGATAAAAACAGTCGTAAAGAACGTTCGAGAGAAGAAGAAGAAAGAGAGTTGGTGAGAGCACTCCTCCTTGCTCTAGTTTGGACTTCGTGCTTGTGTACCCCTGAACTTGAACCAGTGCTGTTCTGTACTCTAGGTATCTATCGAGCCACTTGTACATTCTCCTCTTTATAAAGAGGTTTAGCAGTTTCAGTTTTAGGCCCTCTTTCCAGACTGTGTCGAACGCCTTCTACCAAAACTGCCAATGTCTGCTTATTTTTCTTGGAAACCATCCTCGATTTCCTGGGCGATATATGTTACATGATCTTCGGTAGATCGGTACGTCTGAAAGCCTCCCTGTTACTCCATGAGAAGCCCTTTGCTCTCCAAGTGCGATGATAGCCTTTTGTTTACCATGCGTTCCATGAGTTTGCCCATGCAGCTTAGAAGGCTTATGGGTCTGTAACTCGGCTGGTATTTTCATCACTCATCGCTTTTGCCAGTTTCCACAATTTATGACCGTCCCTATCAAGGTTCAGGGATTCGGTCTTATCTATCCCACCCTGTCGTGCTGATCGTTTGACTTACCATTTGTACTTAGCCGCTGCGACCTTGTAAGCAGTATTGGACGTTACTGTCCGTGCCTCTTCTGTCTCTCTCCTTGCCAACTCAAGGTCATCTTCAAGCTTTTGAACCTCTGCTGTCCAGTAGGGCTTGTAATCCTTCCGTGCGCCTCTGGGGATGGTCTTCCATGCCGTGTTCAGGATTGCTTCAGAGAGCTCTTTTGCTAAGGATCGCATGTGTTTGTTTTCATGTGTGTTGAGTCGTTCAACATTGGCATCTGACAGTACCGCATATTGTTTCGAATTTGCTTTTTTGTAGTTCCACCGGGGGAGCCACATTTTGGGCTCAGGTACAAAATGGAGATCAACTTGTAATTTGACTGGCCTGTGGCCGCTCTCTCCTAGCAGTTTAGTGAATGTACGTTCTGTTTTTGTGGATAAGTCATTCGTTGCAAACGCCAGATCAGGGGTGCTAGTCATATGCTACCTTCTCGAGTAGACGGTTAGCGGATCGTCTGGGGCATTGATAAGGAACAGATTGTTCTCTATCTCCGAGTCCTCAACTTTGACGCCCCTGCTGTTCGTTTCTTGGTAGCCCCACCTTTCTGAGTGGCTGTTGAAGTCACAGACTACCATGCATGCTGTGTTATTTATTGTCATCACCTCTAGTGATAGCGAGATATCAATTGGGCAGTATAGGTTGTACAGAAGAATCTGCTTTTCGTTACATGTGATGAGGACGCCTAAGAACTCTGCTGCCTCCGAAGAACTCCGACGCCTCCTGCT
Source organism: Arion vulgaris (assembly GCA_020796225.1). Classification (NCBI taxonomy): domain Eukaryota; kingdom Metazoa; phylum Mollusca; class Gastropoda; order Stylommatophora; family Arionidae; genus Arion; species Arion vulgaris. Next base: position 58,387,861 of record CM036759.1, on the reverse strand, counting down.
GTCACATTTGTTTGTTTTGCTGGAATGCTGTTTCGTACTAGGGTGAGGACTCCACCTTTGTGCCCCTCTTGATCTTCATCTTCTTCTACGCTAAAGCCCGCTGTTAATTCAGGTGAAAAGTCATGACGCCTGTTATTGCGCTTCTGACTGATTTTTGCGTGGGCCTATATTACCCTTTTACGGGTGTCCCTCAACCATGCGGACAGCCTCGCCGACTTCCGAGTTACTTGAGGTTTAGATTCTTCAAGAGTGATAGTTGCAGGAGACCTATTGTCCTTGTAACTCTTTCTAGGACAGAGTTAGTTTTAGTGAAGGCATAACGGTGCCTTCTCTAATGGCTTTCCTGCCTTTGGTGAGGTCGTTCCATACGCAATGTAAGATAACCGCTCTTTAATGATCTTTTAGTGCTGTAAATTTGGCAAACAGGTGGGCATTTTCATCGTTTAGGGGGGCAATGGACTCATTCAGAGTTTAACTAATGTTCATGGTGTTACAAAACCGATATATCAGCTTTTGGATGTCTCTTGACAAAAACGAATGTTGCTTCACAATCACTTTACTGAAGTTTAAAAATCTTCAATAAGTGTAAAGTACTTATATCTAGGTACATGTCTACTTCCTTTTAACAAAGCTTTGAAAGTGGGAAAGCATGTGTTATTGTGTTAAAATCGAGTCATATTTAAAAAAAAAAAACTGTAATGTCTCCGACATTTGTCAACCTTGTCACGAAGACCAAAAGGAGTTTATACAGTGCAATCTTGAGTATGTAATAGTATTGGACAGAGCCACGCATATCATGTTTCCGCTATAGAAAACAGGTCCAAAGTTTGATTTGGCTTGGAATGTTAGGTATGATGGGAAATCAACCAAGAAACATCAAGGTGGTTTGACTCAAATACAAGTTATGGGCCATTAGTTTGATTACCAGAGTAATGGATACTCACTGTGCAGCTGGATTACACAGGTGTTCTTAGAGTACCATTTTGTAGTTGTATAGTTAGCGAAGGAGCATTTTATATATGGATTACAGTAGAATGTCATGAGATTTTGTTGTCCATGTTTAGCGGCAGATTGAGAAGACGTGGTTGGGATATATATTTTTAGACAATGACAAAAGAATATCGTTAGTCGAAGTAAAATGAGTCTTTTCCAAGAGAGTAGCAGTTGTGGGAAATTACAGTCGTGAGAACAATTAATGTATTCCACATTAATATCTTTTATGTCAACAATGCTTGACCAACGAATCAATGAAACGACCATGTCTTGAGGCGCATTTGAAGGCGAAACATAGTGCTCATATTAATTCAGATTTAAATTACTTTCAAACTTTAAAGACAAATTTTGAAAAAAGAGCAACATTAAAGTCTCTGTTTACTGCTCATACTACAACTGTCAATCGTACTATATATACTAGTTATCTAATTTCCTTAGTTAGTTTGTTCCTTTCGTGCCAAAGGCGGCACATAGGGCAGAGGTTTTAGATCTCCATGTGATATGGTTCTTTGCTAGCAGTTGGAGATCTTGTATGGTTTTACATCCCAATAGTTTACTTTCTTGTAGGTTTGTTCTTCGAAGAGTGGTCTTTGGTCTTCCACGTTTTCTTTTCCCAACTGGTGACCACATAAGGACTTGTCGATTTAGTCTCTTTGCGTCTGATCTAAGAACATGACCTAAATATTTCCACCTTCGTTTCCTTATAATATTTGATACGGGTTGTTGGTGTGTTCTATCTCTCACTGTGTTGTTAGAAACGAAATCACTCCATTTTACTTTTAATAATTTTCGTAGACATTCTCAAAGCTGTCCAGTTTCTTATCAATTTTCTTTGTTGATTTCCAACTTTCACAACCGTAGGTCAGTACTCATTGTTAAAAGAAATAAAAGAAATTGCATAACCCACTTACTCTGTGAGAAAAATCATACTATAGGAAAGAATTTAATCAAACCATCAATATCAGCATTTCTTAAAACGATTCTGGAAAAATATGACAAAGAGACGAACGCTATATCACTCAGTAACAATACTGTTAGCAAAAAACCAAAACCAATGAAATGAGTGAAGATATTGAAATACAACTTGTTGAAAAGGTGAAAACAAGAAAATTCTCAGTAAAAATGGATGAATCAATCTTGAGACAGTGAGGCCCTATTGATAACTTACGAAGGTATATATTGATAAAGGGGATAGTGCTGAAGAAGTGTTGTTCTGTAAGTCATTAGAAAGTACCACTACCTCCAAAGATATATATAATAAGCTAAAACTAATACTTAGATGTCAAAAATATACCAATTCAAAATATAACATCTTGTGCCACAGATGGTGCTCCTAATATTATAGGCAAGAAAAATGGCTGCTTAAAATTGATGAAAGATGAGATTCCAGAAATGCTTTTTGTGCATTGTGTTATTCACAGGGAAAATTTGGTAGCTAAAAATATTTTGCCTGTTCTAAACGAAGTACTAAATTCAGTTATAAAGTGTGTCAATACTATTAAAGCTAATGCCAAATTTGAGCGTCTCTTCATGCTAGTTTGTGAAGAACAAAATGCAGGTCATGTGAGACTTTTACTTCACACTGAAGTAAGATGGCTCTTGAAAGGGACCTGCTTGAAAAGATTATGGAACTAGTTGATACTCAGTGATTTTTGAAGCGACAAACCTGAAATGAAGTACCTGTTAACGGTCGATGGTAAAGTATTTGTGAGTTATCTAGCCGATATCTTTGAAAAACTAAATATATTAAATATATTAACTTCATATTAAACATATAATATTAATATATTATATATATTAACTTCAAGGAAAAAAATAAAACTCTTGTTGATGCTACGCAAATATATTGTTTTCCATTATCTTTATTGAATTATGTCAGAAATATATTTGCAACAAAAATTTTGAAAAATTTCTTTGGCTCCAGAAATGTGAAGTGACATACCGTTATACTTGTTATTGTCGATCATCTGAAAAATCTGCCGGCTGATTTAAAACAGATTTTCTGATTTGAAACAAATTGATTTTCCAACTTGGATGCTGCAGCCAATGTTAGTGTATTTGTCTGATATTTCAAATATGCAGTATCAAGAAGAACTCGCAGAAATGCAAAATGATGAGTCAGTTAAAACTTCATTTAATATAAAAGGAGTGATGGCATGGCTTTATGAGAAAACAGAAATCAAATATACAAATTCAACCAAATGTGCAAGAAAACTGTTATTACCGTTTCCATCTTCATATTTAGCTGAATATGGATTTGGTGCCATAACTGATTTGCTGCTAAAACATCGGCTGGATGTAGTACAACGAAGAGACTTGAGACTGAAGCTAACTAAATTGGAACCTAATATAAAATCTCTTTGCAGCATGCATCAAGCGCAAAAATCTCACTAAGTGTAATTAATAAATAATTACTAATAATTAAGAAAATATAGAAACATCTGTCCCTTAAAATTATTTCGTACTTGAATTTCAGTTTTCCGTTATGTTCTGAAAAATGTACTCACTGTGTTTTCTCAACAATTTCCTAGTGATTTCTTCCTAAAACCTTACTTTAAAAAGTTTCTACAGTGAACAATTAAATTTTTGGAAACTAAAATTTTGTGTATATGTCACATACAGGGGGATACAAATATTTGAAAGGTTTTGGTGGGGCATGGCACAAAAAGGTTGGGAAACACTGTTCTAGAGGGTCATATCAATCGGCGCTAGCAACGCAACTGAAGTTTGGTGCTCGCCGTCATCACCCACCTCAGTTCTTCTGGGGATGTTAGTTGTTATTGCAACTGTACCCTGCCTGGTTGTTCCAGGGAGGGCACTTTCGTTAGGCACTAAAAACACAACTTTTATGATTTGCGCTTGTCCAACCATACCCACCTCAGTTCTTCCAGGGATGTTAGTTGTTTTGGCAACCGTACCCTGCCCGGTTGTCCCAAGGAGGGCAGTTTCGTTAGGCACTGAACACAACTTTAGAATTTGCTATTGGACAACGGTCAGGAGATGCGTGCGTTTTATTTAGCGATTTCTGAATCAGCATCCGTGTTTGCACTGCTACCACTACCGGTGGCTCTCCTTCGATCCCTGTGCCCACTTGGCCAGACCGGAACGATAGTCTGTTTCCAGGGTCATCACGTGGAGGCGGGGCACAGGGTCTTGATTAGTTATCCCCATGCGCCTTTGACCCCCCAGTGTATATCTGAGACACTTGCCGATACCTTTGATTTGGAATGGTTTCAAGCCTCTGCTGGGCTTTCTAGTTTTCGCTGCTTATCGTGGTGGCCCTCTCACCCCTATGTTTTCCGCGCCTTCACCACCAGCGCCTAACGTATCTGCCCCGCATTTGGGCCTGCCTGTGTCTGGTCTGTATGCGCGTTTGCTCCTTTTTGGCTCCTGCCCCACCGTGTTTATCGGGTTTCTCCCCGAGCTCACATTTACTGTGCCTCGAGACTGCTCTGACACGCAGCTCGACTCGGGAGCAGGGTTCCGAGTTTCGCCCCTTGTAGGCCCTCGCCTCTGCTTTGGATGTACCTCTCATTCCTTCATGTTCACTATCTTATGGACTCTTGTGCCGTAGGTGGCAATTTTGGTGCGGTCATTTGCTCCAGGGAGTAAGCATTTGTTCGCTGATGACCTGTACACTGCTGTTTTCTTACGTTTCTGCAAAATTCAGGCAATTTTTCATCGGACATCGGCCAGGAGATGCGTGCATTTTGTTCAAAGATTTTTGAACCTGCATTGCTTTTCCGTGTTTGCACTACTACCACTACCTGTAGCTCTCCCTAGACCCATGCCCACTTAGCCAGACCGGAACCAATGTCTGTTTCCAGGGTCACCACGATAAGGTGGGACAGGATCTTGATTAGTGCCAGCTCACTAATCCTTGTGCAGCGTTGTCCCCATGCGCCTTTGACCCCCAGCACTTTCTAAGAAACTTTGTCACTGTGATAAACAATTCTGATGACATCACATCAGAATAAGCAACTATTTAGTGGCCAACTTCTCTGTGTCTACATTTTATTTAGTGTATTTTCTATTTATAGTTACATTTTGCAAAGGAAATCTACAGAATTAGCAGGTTTTTCACAAGTATCCTTAAAGTTATAATTCTTGTACACTACTTACCCTGTCTGTATGGTGGAGATAATGGTGGATATAACAGATTTCATACAGTCACAACACTGCTGGAGTCTAATGCAATGTTAAGGGTGCTTTTTTTCCCCCTTATTTTTACACAACAAAATTAAGAAAGAAACACACACTGAAATTAACTTTTCAATATAACTGAACGCTAAAATAAAACGTGTTAATGGTTAAAGAGAGAAGAAAGCAATGTGTAAAGCTCTTGGATGCAGTAAGGATATATCCTGTCAAATAATGAAATACCTTCTAGACACCCCTAACATGGATAACAGAGATAAACTATCCAGAACAAGTGCATGGGGACAAAGGCGCATTGGGATAACGTTGCGTCAGGATTAGTGGAGCTGGCACTAATCTAGACCCTGCCCTCACCTCCTCGTGGTGACCCTGGAAACAGACAGTGGTTCCGGTCTGGCTAAGAGGGCAAGGATCGTGGGGGAGATACTGGTAATAGTGCGAGAACAGAAAAGAAATGCAGGCACAAAATTACGAACAAAATGCACGCATCTCCTGGCCGATGTCCGTAGAAACAAAGCCCAAGTTTTGCAGAAAGAAAGAAAACAGCAGAGTACGAGACAATAGCGAATGAATGAAAACTCCCCCAGAGTAAATGACCGAACCAAAATTGGCACCTGCAGGACAAGAGTCGTAAGCACAAAATCGACCATGAAGGGATCAGAAGTGCATCCCAAAGCAGAGACGTGGGACTACATGAGGCGAAATTTGGAGCACTGTGCCAGAGTTGAGCTGCTTGTCCGGGCAGTCTCGAGGCACAATAAAAGTCACTGCAAGTGTCTCTGAAAACACAGTGAAGTATTGTGTCAGCACACAGGAATATTGTGGCAGACTCCGTATCAGGGGCTTGGCGCAGAAACAGTTGCTGGGTAAGGTTGGCAAAGCGTAAATTCTAAAGTTGCGTTTTAATACCTGACGAAACCGCCCTCCGGGCAAGGTACTGTTGCATTAACAACTAACATCCCTGGAAGAACTGAGGTGGGTGATGCCTAACGAGACTGCCCTCCCTGGGACAACCGGGCAAGGTACTGTTGCTTTTACAACTAACATCCCCGGAAGAACTGAGGTGGGTGATGCTTGGTGAGCAAAAAATCTCAGTTGCGTTGTTAACGCTGATTGAAACGACCCTCTATATTATCTGTGCTTGGCCCGTCTGGTGTTTCCCGGGACCTGCAAATTGCCATATGCCAACACGCACCTCGAGAAGGCTGAAAATATTCCTACTCTGGATGAAACTCACAGTGGTCAGTAAAGTAAGGCCAACAATGCAAAGATCTGACAGGCTTCTTAAACTTTGGCGAAGGCCGACACTTTACACGGTGTGTTATACAAGTATTATGCCGTCCCAGGGCAAGTTTATGTGCCCTGTGAAATGTTCCTAATCCGAAACGACCTCACAGTCAGAAAGGGTACAACAGTAGTAACTCACTGTTTGGCATAGATCACAAAGCCCAAATATCGAAAAGGCGTAGATCCGGGCCAAAATATACGGCAGAATGGATCATTCCCTAGGGCACGCTACCCTAGTAAATCAACAGCTGGCTAAAATCAGGTAGATGGGCCTAGTCACCATGGGCACATAACCATCAACGTAGATCAAGCGTTCTTGTCAAAGGATCAATTATATATCACAAGAAAAATGATAAAATTGGCCATGAAGAATGAACGAGAGAGAGAGAGAGAGAGAGAGAGAGAGAGAGAGAACAAATGCATACTTTCAAGTCCCATCTTGACATTCAACACCCACTATATGATGAGATGGATAGGTCTAAAGGCAACAAATTGAAAAGAGGTAAATCTCGCATGGGATGTGCAGAAGATGCTATCCAACAAATATGTAGATTTAGATATTAAACTAGCGAGTGGGTACCAATGCCTGTCAACACTATCGTTTTCATTTGTATCACATTCGACAGAATCAATAGAGAACATTTTCTTGCTGCGGTAAATACAGAGGTCAAAGCACTATCAGAGAAGAACAGATGCAATAGTATACAATGTTGGTTCAGTGATTCGAGAACAGATTGCATAGGTATTCATAGCAAGTTTGAGTTGGGCATTCACAGCAAGTGTGAGTTGCAAAACTATCCAGGAGGTGAGAGGTAACTCTGCTGTAACCAGCAGCATTATAATGGAGATAAATGCGGTACCATGGCTTTGAATTGGTTGAGTATACCAGAGTTCAGATATGAATCCATACTGAGCAACTCAATAAATATGCTCCAAAAAATTTCGGCTGCTTATATAAAACATGAGTGACTTGGCAGTTTGAAAACATCCAACAAAGCCCATCTAACTTTTATTTTGTATCATGTCATGAGGACGAGCAAGGTAACAAGCATGCAGATTGTCTGACTGATACAGCTGTGGTTAGGAGAGGACAAGCAATGACTAGTTCTGACATAATCAATACCACAAGAGAAGCAGGATGAATAAATGTGTGAACTAGCATCACTAGCAAGAGTGAAAGAGATAGGAGTGAAATTGGGAGATGCCAGGCATGTTATTGGAACAATACATTTTATTAGCCATAGAACGGGTGTGATCAGTCCTGTAATGTACTGTAATGATGATCCTTCTTCTTCACCTTTCAACTCCCAACGGAGCACAGGTCTTCAACAAACTTCTTCCAGCTGTTCCTCTCTCTTGCCATCCCTTCCAATTCTTTCCATGCTTTACCTATCCTTTTAATATCAGCCTCTAGCTCTCTTCTCCAGGTCTGTTTAGGCCTTCCCCATCTCCTCTTTCCCTGTGGGTTCCAAAACAGTGCTTGTCTTGCAATGCTTCCGGTCGGACTTCTCAATGTATTTCCTATCCATCGCCAGCGTCTCTTCCTGAGCTATTTCTCCACTGGTATCTGCTTTATTCTTTCTTGGAGTTTCTCGTTTGTAATCTTATCATACCATCTCAGTCCCTCTATTCTACGTAAACATCCATTTACGAAGGTCTGCAGTTTTCTGATGGTTTCCTTTGTTGTCTACCATGTTTCCGAGCCATAGAACAGCACTGACTTCACATTTGGTTGAAAGTTTCTCATCTTTGTGTTTGTTTTGATCTCCTTGACTTCCATATCTTACTCAATGCAATAAAGTTTCCCTTGCTTTTTGTATTCATATCTTGACATAATGATGATCCTTGCTAATCACTAATCATGTGTTATTGCTAGCAATGTGTGGAAAAATAAACAGACTCAATTCTGAAATAATAATGCATTGGTTATTGGTTAATGAAATGACATCATTACACTAGGGGCAGACCTATAGGTGCTCAGTCTCTCCCAACAGATATAGAAGAATATGCATACTGGTGGTTCCTATGGCTTGCTGGTTAAACACACCCCTCACTCTGCTCCTCAGGCATCCAGTTCTAATTGTACAAACGGTAACTCCAAACTGCTTAAATCGCTGGATCAATTCAACATATATTTTAGTGCCTTCACTTAACAGGCAGTTGCGAAGAGGCCGAAGAACATCCCCCTTATCCATCTTCAACTCCCCAACCATCAATGATGTTGATGCAATCCTGTCATTTCTTAATGCAGAAAAGGATATTAGAGAATTAAACAAATATCTTTGAGGGACACTAACAGGATATATGAAAATGATATCATCATCAAATAGCTTGTCCTGAGCAAAACTTTGCCACCCTAACAGTCCTTTGAAATGTCTCTCTCTCATAGGTCAGATGTCTCGCCTCTGCAGTAGTCATGCTCAATCAGTCACATTCTGAATCCATCTTCTCTGTGGTCTTTCTCTTCTCCTCTTTGCTGGGTTGCCTCCTTCCATAATGATCTTCTCTAACCTTTTGTGTCTTTTTATATGCCCAAAATATTTCCTTCATACCATTTCAATCTTTTGTTAGCAGTCAAACTAGATATTCAAAACTGTTCACATTTTCTATTTTCGTTCCACTGGTAAAAATATCATCTATCATGCTTGTTTTATCTCACATCGAGACATAGATTTTTATTTTTCGCTTTTCTCTTGCACTTCCATTTTTAATTTCTCAATCCTTTTTTGCGATGTTGATAGTAACACTGTATGGTCAGCATATCTTAGTTTACAGTAATTCTCTTCCTCTGATTATAAAAGGATCTAATTGTTTTTTTTTAAAATAGCTATCTTCTGTAACATTCCTCATGTTTTCAGCATATATGTTAAACAGACAAGGTGACAGAACGAAATCTTGTCTGACTGATGTATCATCACACATTCTTACAGCCACCGTTTGAAAGGATAAACGCTACGTAATTCTTATCATACTTATTCCAAAACAACATTTTAAAATACAACTTGTAAATAGGGGTACTGTATAAATGAATTTGCTGTATTCTAGAAAGAATTATATACAAACAGCAAATGAATCTTAGGAATAATTTTGTGTCTTCTTCTTCTTTGTGTTCGTTCTTTATGACCAATTTTAATCACTCTTTGTGATATGTTTGATCTTTGCCAAGAACGTGTATACGTTGCACATTGGTTTGGTAGGCCCCTAAACGCATATATTTCTACAGGTTTAGAACATGTGCATCCGATTTCAGCCAAACCTCCTTAGTCGCCTTACGACATGCGTGGCAGGTAACAGTGGTTCTTTTCTTTGCACCCCAAATTTGGGCCCGAACCACTCAGGCGTAATTTTGTGTCTATTTAAGATTGTGATTTGTGAGCTGGCCTGTTGGAAAATGTATGCAGTCAAGATGGTTTGTCAAGAGGCTTGTCATATTATAAGAGTTTAATTAACAGAGACTAACTAGACACATGAAGGACACACACTGATACTTAAAATGGAATCTAACAATATATGCATGAAGGGTTACACTCTGATATATAATAGTAAGGTTAACATGATGTACAAGATGAGGTATACACCCAGCTAACAAGATACATGAAGGATACACACTGATATTTAAAAGTGAAGCTGGGTCTGCATCAAAAGCTGACTTGTATAACGTGGAAGCCAGAAAACTTGCTTCTTTGTACACCTTTCAAGCATTTCCAACTGTAGACACAAGATATCATATTTTGTTTCTCACATGGAATACACATGTTCCCAGATTGTTATATTTACATTTGTGAAGTTAATCCTTGGCTGGTGAACTGCATAGCTGCTTCTTTAATGGAGAGAACCGTTGCACTACATTTAGGAACATGGATATCGGATCCTGCACGTATATGCCCAAGATTACCTCAGGGTTCCCCCTGGTAACGTAAAACTAGCCTCAGCGCGGACGGCAATATTGCCATGTGACGTCACAGGCTGAGGCGGTATTCTACAGACTAACTATTGACTGTTACTATTGGGAAACGCTGATCTAGACAATACATCTTGCAGATGTTAGAAACTTGTTGTTGGATGCATGTGTGTGTTATAGAAGATGTTTTCTGATGAGTAGCTATAGTTGTTGTTCTCACATACTATTTTAGTTTAATTTATACAGAATACTTAGATTAATTTTAAATATGATAACCATTGTACTTACTCAGCTTATGGTAGCTCTCTTCAGTTATCCATGAATAAGTAAGCTACATGTTTGCACAACACATCTTGATTAGCACATAAACTAACATCACTTATCAATAATCCATGAATTAGTCAGTCACAAGTTTGCACATCACCACAGCTTGATTAGCACAGAAACTAAACAGTATTACATAAATATATTTATCTACTACTGAATTTTGCTACTTTCCTTTTGTGTGAAGAAGCAGTTTGCTGAACATTGCATTGATCATTCCTTATTTTTCTATAATTGTTGAGGAAAATGTTAGCAAATGTTGGAACCGCGGACAATAAAGTTTTTCTTTTTTTGAGCTCCGCAGACACATGCAGTAATTGCTCCAATGAGAATTTTAAGTAGCAGCAGTTACAATTTGTATGACAATCTCCTTCTGGTTTGTCGTGGCCAAGAACTTATCTTCATATTCAGATGATATCAGCTTTGGAACAACTAGATATGATATGAAGCAGAGAACAGTGAGGTCTTGTGATGGGTACTTCAGTCCACCCCTATCTATTAAATGTGTGTAGTCTAACCAGGACAGATCAGGTTCAATTTCTGCTGTAATGCCCTTAGCTTGCTGAATAAGTAGGCAACATGAAGGGCACTTTAATCTTCTACACAGTCTGTAGGCAGCAAATCCACTGATGTAGACAAGTACATCCACAGTTCCATCAGGCACTATGATTTCAGAATTTTCTACATTCACTTCAAACCATGGGTCTCCTTGCTTGGCAGCACTTGTCTCCATCTCATTGTCTGTACTGAACACTGCTAATAAGTCACGAATTGAATATCACTCACATCTCGAGGAGCACATACACAAAACAGAAAACTTAGTTTCTTTTCAGTTTCCAAAATTTGCTGCACAGAAACAAGGTAGTTTGCCTCTGAAAGTTGCCTGTACTCACTGAATCTGGCCTCAAGATTGTCCGCTTTGTAGTTTCCTAACAAGATGTACTCTATGTTCATGATGTTTGTGAATGCATATTTAGTTAAATCTATCAATGTGTGAATCAAATGTATATTCAATGTGTGAATCAAAGCATGGAATGTTTCCCTGGTGAGCTTCCCCTTCTCTTACTGGTAGATTATGCTAGCTTTCCACCCATTTGCATAGCTGTTCCAAATTCAACAAATTAGTTTTATCAGTAGCTGTTATAGGCATGGCAAATGGGTTTCAAGCTTGTTCCAATAAATTTATTTTTAACATTTATAATGTTCCACCACTGTAGTATTGTATTAATAAAAGTTGCAGTACCATCCTCCTGATCACTGAGCCGTAGAGCTGCAACATTATACTCGATGAACACAGCAAGGGCTAGAGATACCTTCTGTCTATCAAAACTAGATGGAAACAGTGCTTTGTGAGTAATCGAAGGTGCTAATTTGGTAATGTTGTTACATTCTTTATTATACAAAATTTTCACGCTGGACATCTTTGCTCTCATGAGTTCCTCTGATTGTGATACAGGATAACAAGGGAAAACAAAAGTTTGTTCCGTGTCCTTCTGGTTGATCCAGTTGTGCCATATGCATTTCAATATATGTACTGAATCATGAAGCAAAAAGATTGGTGTTCCAGAATACACTGGATTCTCAAAAGTGTATGCATTCTGTGAACTTCCTGTGTGTTTGTACACTTTTCTGTTTACTGCATTGTTATCCGAATAACAGCCAGACTTTAAAACCAACGGACTGCACTGTCTGTATAGTCTGAATCAAATTTCCTTGCAAGTCATCTGATGTCATCTTCTTCATTGGAATTAGTCCAACCACTTCAGTGTAATTGCCAAATATTGAAGAAATAAAAAAATGCCTGCACAGTGGTAGCACTTTCGACTGCATTTGATGCTGTGCCAATCAATTTTCCTCCAGTATAATTTAGTGCAGCTTTGACATAAATTTCATCCATCTGAATGGCTACAATTTGGTCAGTTGCAGAAAGTTTGCTGCTCTTGATCTGTAAATATTTACTGATGTCAGAATCCCAGACTTTGTCAATGGCATAATTAAATTTCTGAGTGTGCCATGATGGGGAAGACACAGATAATTTGATCTTCTTAGAAATCTGTAGCATACTGGGGATTTTATATATGTCATGAATGCAAAACAGTGGGTGTTACTGCTGTACCGTTTTCTGTTATCTGGAGTTCTGACCAGCTGCAACTGTTCAGCGAGGAATTGAAGTGTTTGGCACAACACTAGTGCTTGTGGTGGTGGATGATAAACTAATTGCTTCAACCAGATTAGCATGTGCCTTTGTCATGTAATAGTCAACAGTTCTTCTAAATCTTTATATAAACAATAGACAAAGATTCTCAACATGAGACCATCTCTCAATTTTTCCACTACTTGACAGCCAGTTAAAGGAACTTTTTCTATGGAAACTCCCTTCAGGTGAACAGTAAAGGACATGTCCTGGTCTATTTTAATACTTAGTCCTATAGCTGGTGCTTCCATGGTTTCAACAATTAGTGTACAATAGAACATATTCCTTGTCTTTACAAATCTGCAGAAACTTTGCATTTAAATTATCTTGTAACCTTGCTTCATAATTGTCCTGAAAAACTTTAAAATCACTGATCAGATCTGACGCCAGCCAATCTTCAACATCTTTATTATATCTTTCTTGTACTGCTGTAGCTCGTGCTTGTGGATTCTTACGAAGAACGACAGGCGCTTTTGACATATAAGATGGAAGATTAGGAAACACAGTGGGAACAGCATCAGGTTTTAAAACTACACAACGCCTGTCAATAATGTGTTCTACATCATTTGCATCTGTATATTTATCTGAACGTACTAAATCTTCTTCTCTAAAATGTTTGATACAAACAACACTATGTTTCGTGGGAGCAATCTTGACCTGGAATATTTTTGATCCATTTGTCCCGAATTTCCTGACGATTTTCATTTGGAACCTTGAATGCTTTAACATAATCTCCCTCATAATTAGATCTACAATTTGGTACACAACACTTTCTAGGCATCGTTATTTTGTTATGTTTATTAAAGAAGGTAATTGTTAAATTATACACATAATTATAATCGTAATTTGATCTACATTTGGCACACATTACTTACTAGCTAGGTATCGTTATTTTATTGTTATGTTTTATTGTTTACAACACTGACAACAGCTGTTAGGTTTACTGAAGAAGGTACTTGTTAAATTAACTTATATTATACATATATAATTATTAATTACAATCGTAATTTGATCTACATTTTGGTACACAGCACTTACTATGCATCATTATTTTGTTGTTATGTTTACTGAAGAAGTCCGTTTGAGTCCGTATGTTTACTAAAATGTCCATATGTTTACTAAACACGTTTGAATAATCCGCTTCACCCTCCATCTTGACAAATAGAGCATTTAGGCCAGTTTGTAACGTTGGCCACGGTTCTCCTCTATCACCCGTGTTGTTTAACTGATTCAGTCCCGTGGAACACTGTAGTGCACATATTTCTTATCTGCGTGGCCGCAGCCGCTTAAAAGACGGCTACTATTTCGTTGAGTTTTTATTAATTTTCACTCCGATTGTAGTTTTATATCAACCGAAAACTAAGTAGAAAGGAAGTACTAACGATAACCAAATCACAACATCGTGGTTTTGACTAGAATCAGAAGTGAAACCAAGTTTAATTTTCGTTTTCAAGTTACCCTGTGATTAAAAAATAATGTCTAACAATTCAGAGTCTAGAAATGGTTTGTTATCAGCTCTGCTCTGCACGTTTACAGCTGCAGAAGCGCAGATTGGTTGCATGAAGATGTAGATACTGATAGTGAAGATAGTGAAGCTTCTGATGACACAGAAGTTTGTGATTTAAATAAGTCGATTATTAATAATTTAAATAATACTAGTAGTGTTTCCCAACCAGCTGCGAGAGGGCGTTGCCCCAGTCAGGTTCCAGTAGGATTGCAACAAAAAGAAGGATTCAGACAGAACCTACACAGTCTACTTGGAGAGAAGTTATATAGTTGCTATGTTAGGACTATTATTCATATACTTTAGTTCTTTATTCCTGTAAATATTGCAATAATTTCCACTGTATGTGATTATATATTATGAGACATGAATGTTTAGTATGTGAAATCTTCAATTTGACAATTTTTAATGGAAATTTCTTCAAAGATGGTCGTCTTGCTAATTTGCGAACAGTTAGTAAACCATATATTGCGTCAATATTTTCTTAATTTTTGTGTATTCATAAATGGATTACTTATATAAAGAGAGCAGTTACACTGACTTATTCACCATATTGTTCCTCAAGGCCCTTGGTAAGTTGGATTTTGTTCTCACAATTTCAATTAATTTTTTATTACATGCTAATATTTGTCATGCACAGTCAACACAACATTATATTTTCGCATACAATAAATATTTTATGAAAGTACAATCATTTATCTTTAATTTGATATTATAATAAGTTCAACTTTAAATCATATTTAGAAACAATATTTTAATTTAACTAAAGTATGTGTGCAACATTTTTGAAGTAAAAATAATTCCGTCCAGAGGTGAAAACAACCTGGTACTGAATCAGTTAATATTACACAGCAAATGTAGCTAAAATTCAGCCAACCAGATTGGGTCGAACATTGACATTTGCAGATGATATCTTAATATATAGGACTGGGTCAGATAGACGAGAGATGGTTGACGACATTCAGAAAACATTGCATACCATCTCGAGTTGGTGTAGAGAGTCTCGCTCTCAGGTCAATTCTGAAAAAGCATGTATGTTGTGGTGCTGGTTGAATAATCACATAGTCAAGGCTGATCTACCCTGTGTAACCTCGATGAACAAACCATCGAGCTCAGAGACAGGCTGCGCTATCTTGATCGTAGTCTATCTTTCAAACACCCTGTTGAACAGACGAAAAACGTGCAAGCGTGGTCTTGCGGCTCTCAAAGTTATGGTGGCCGCACAACTTGAGCAGAGACTACTTGTCCTTTTGTTCGATCAACTGGTTATGTCAGTGGTAGATTACGGACTCGAATTCTTACGATATCAAGATCACAATGTGAACGACTCGAACTGGTTCAGAATGAAGGTATGCTTATAGTCCTGGGCTGCACTAGAGATACCCCATTGTGAAGATGAGATATATGCTTGGCCTTCTGTCACTACGCTCCCGTCATGCAATCGCCAAAACCAAGGCATATATGTGGGTTACATGCGATAAGAGACATCCACTACACAAGAACACTTATGATGTTAAAGGCACGAGAATCAAGCGTGGCATGTCGTGGATGGCCCAGGCTGAAAGAACAATTGACCAGGTGACTACTGTTGCGACTCTACCAAAGGGGAAGAATGGATTCCAATAGATGACCAACTATCGCAACGTTATCATTACTCATGGAAGAGAATGTAGAGATTGGGGCAACATGAAAGCTGAACATGAAGACTGAAGTTAAGCAGCTGATAGAAAATAATGCAAGGCATGATGATGTTGTATATACCGATGGGTCGGTTCAACGTGGTGAGAAGTCCGCTGGGGTTTCTTGGCTAATGCGCATGGTAGGGTTGTTGCAGAGCGAAGTGGGGCATACAGGACAACTACTTCAAGTATGAGGATGGAGGTTGATGCCGTTACTGCTGTCTCCATTGGATCTCTGAGACTTCATTTACTGGGGCAGTTGTTGTATCTGACTCTCAGTCGATGCTTCACAAGATCCAGAAGGGCAGGTTTCGATGAGTGGATGTCGTCTATAGAAGTTTCTAACCTCCAGCGCTTACGTGGATATACTGTCCTGGGCATGCGGGTGTTTACGGTAATGAGAGAGCGGACAGGCTTGCATCAACAGCATTGATTGTTAGGGAGTTAAAGATGGATATTCTTCGGTCTCTTCGTGACTGTCTGTTGGATGAGGACACTAAAATCGATGTTGAATCGATCAAGCGATTTAGGCAGTTTGGAGTTACTCGTTGTTCAAGTTGAACTGGATGCCTGAGAGGCAGAGTGAGAGGTGTGTTTAATCAGCGAGCCACGGAACCATCAGTATGCATACTCTTTGATATCTGTTGGGGGAGACTGAGCACCTATGGGTCTGCCCGAGTGCAATGACGTCAGTTCAATAACCAATAACTATATTTACAATAATATTGAAGCATATACAGCATACTTTGTCACTTTATCATTGTCTTAGTTATTTTCACAATGATTTTAAACATGCTGCATACTGGTTCATTACATCAGAATAAGCATTTACAAAAGGTAGACATTTTTCCCCTAGCCAGACTGTTGTAAAGTGGTGAGTAAAATACCTACAGCAGAATTTTGTGATGTTTTTAAAGTAATTAACTGAAAATTTACACTGCAGCTTTAATGAATTATTTTAATGTGTATTTAATGTAGTACTTCGATATTTTTGAATCTTTTGCTTAATGCACATTATTATTAATGAGATTTTGTTAAAAAAGGTCATCATCCTTATTTTTGTACTTAGGAACAGCTTATAAACAACATACTTTTCTACAGCCTGTGTGATAAACTAATGTCAATCATACATTTTCATTACTAGGGACTCTTTCTGTTATGTGCAATTTGGTGTCTCCTTTAATCTCAAATCTACAACATTTCTTTTCTGTAGTGTAGCTAACCTGTTTTGTTACCAATAATCTTTTATGCAATGAGACTATGATGTCCATTCTGTCTCTTGGTTCCCACAAATCAAAACAGACCTGCAATTAGTTACTGAATAAAGATGAGGACTGCATCAGGAAGATGTATCAGGAAGCATTTATCGTCAATATTAACTCATTCCGTCCAAGAAACGCTCACAGCTTACTGAATAGTTCTCTCAGTATGCCAAAACACGATCCCAGTGTTTGGTTTGGGTCCATGCACTTTTTGTTTCACTGCTCAGCTGTAATTCGATCGAAACCGTTCTTTTTACAAATATCAACGGACAGATAACTCTCCTTTCATACACGATCGAATGAGCGTGGTCTGACATCTGTTTATATTTTAAAAAATTTAATTTGTTTGACTAACATATTTTTTCTGTTGCCAAAAGGTAAACTTTCGTGTGTTAACTTAATAACAAGATGTCTTTTCACACTCAACGTCTGTTAACAGCTGAACAAGTCACTGGTATGTTCCAACCTTCAAGTAAACATGACAAGGATTTCACCGACAGTGAATCTGTTGATGACGAATTTAGTAGTAGTGGTTCGAGTATTGTTTTAACTGATAACGAAAGTCTCGATAGTGACTGTGAGGGGGTGTGTCCACTGATTTCGACTGTTAGTGGGTCTACTTCTTCTACCTCTAGACCCACACAAGTAAAACATGCTCAGTCCACTGTGCCGGTATCTATACCCACACATGCTAGCACTAGTACTAGAATGACTGCAGACTCAGTATGGAATGAGGTTGGACTTTCCCCACAGAACAGAACTGAAAATTTATTTAGGTTCAACCCTTCTGCACATCCAGGAATTTCTGCTCCTTTATATGATGAATCATCAGCTTTAAAGTGTTTCCAGACAATTTTAACAGATACAGTTATTGACAACCTCATTATTTCTATCAATGACTAAGCTGTGTTCAAAATAAATGAGAAAATCGCCAAAGGAGGTATCAAGAAACAGTCTGTATACGCATCATGGGTGCCAATAAACCGAGAAGAGATTAACAGATTTTTAGTTTGCTAATTGTAATGGGACTAAACAGGCGTCCCAGAATTAGAGATTATTGGACCAAGACACCTACATTTTGGTATTCACCATTTGTTTTCCAGGTGTTCCCTAACAGAAGTAGGTTTGAGGCAATATATCACACAATGCTTCACGCTGGGGAACTAGGAGCGGAGTCAAAACACAAAATTGAACCGTTCCTGAATGCAATGGTTGGTAGCTTCCAAGATGCATTCTATCCCTTCCAGAATCTTTCAATTGATGAAATGATTATTGGGTTCAAGGGACGATGGAAGTACAAACAGTTTAATGCATCAAAACCCCACAAGCATCACATCAAATCATTTGGACTTTGTGACAGCGCAACGGCTACGCTCTACAACATCCTTCTCTACTTTGGAAAAGAGACCTCCTATGTTCCTGACGTTGACAAAGATGGGTTGCAGGCTGTTAAAGTTTTTCAGACTTTACTAAAAAATATTGAGAAAGGTCACACCATCTTTGCGGATAGGTACCACACTGCTCTTCCAGTTATCACTTATCTCCTTGACAGGGACATTTATTTTACTGGAACTGTGATGTAAAATAGAAAAAAGCTTCCGCAAGGACTCAAAGATCTGAAATTAAAACACAGGGAGTCTAAGTGGTTTCTTGATCAAGCAAAGAGAGTTATATGTGTGGCTTGGAGGGACAAAAAGCAAAAAACATTGCGTACTTGCCTCATGCTAGCTTCAGCAGAGAATGTTGTCGGCAATGACAAACCATTTGTTATAGACTGTTATAATCAGTCAATGAATGGCTGTGACAAAGCGGACCAAAATATTGCCTATTATTGCAATTTTGAACGCCGCTCCAAAAAAATGGTGGAAGAAAATTTTCTTCTGGCTGTTCGAAGTTGCACAGTATAATTCTTTTATTTTGTACAACTTTCTCATCTCGATGAACAAAAAAACTGGCTTTAGGGATTTAAAATCCATGCTTGTTCAGCAGTTATTAGAACACACTGCACAGCTGAGAATAGAAATTATTATTTCTGATCCCCTGAGATGTAATGTGTACTCAGAAAGTGCTATTCATTTAGTTGAGTACACAACAAAAGACAGAAAATGTCTAGTCTGCAGCACTCCTGCAAAATTGAAGCGCACAAATTTTATCTGTTCGGGGTGCACTGACTCCACATCTTCACCCTAAGACTTGTTTTGCATTTTATCATAAAGTTAAATTGCAGTCTCAGGCTAGAATAGCAACATAATAAAATGTTACTAAATGTATAAATGTTATAAAGTTGTTTTGTTTATGGCATGAATGCCAATTATTTTTTATGGCATGAATGCCAATTATATGAATTTATGTGCTTTGGAGTGGTGGTGTATGAAATGAATTTGAGAGTAATAGTTGTTATATAATTTTAAATTCTGAGGATGAATTACAAAGTTGAAATGTAAATAAATAAATGTGTGGATCAATTCGATACAATATACATGGATTATATGGATTTTCCTGGTGGTAAGTTGAATTTTGCATTCATTTTTATTTGATTTTTTTCAATAACATGAAATACAACAATACTTTACTAAATAAATACTAATTTACATGGATAACTATTTATTATCAGATGGTTCAGAATTTAATTCTGCATCTTTTGATACCAGCAGTATAAATTTACAGACGCAATATTCGCCCTCAGACAGTTAGTAGAAAGGACTATCGAATCCGACAAACATTTACACGTTGCATTTGTAGATCAGGAAAAAGCGTTCGCCGCGTAGATAGGCACAAGTTGTGGAAAATACTAACAACCTATGGGGTTAATGAACACCTAATCAACCTTTGCAAGAACATTTATACTGACAGCCAATGTACGATTAGAACAAATACAGGATTATCAGAAAAGTTTTACGTAGGGTCAGGAGTAAGACAAGGTTGCGTACTATCCCCGCTGCTATTCATCACGTACATTGACCACATTTGTAAAATAGCTAACACCAGCGAAGGAAACAACCTCGAGAACTCTTAAATGAATTTCTTTTGCAGACGATCAGGCAATCATATCAACAACAGAAGAACAGCTACAACAACACATCAACAGACTCCAGTTAGCATGTAACGAATACAACATGAGAATTAACATCGACAAAACAGAAGTAATGACATTCGCCAGAGAGGAAAACACTACCAACATCTCCATCGATAATCATCTACTAAATCAAGTAAAAGATTTCACATACCTGGGGAGCATTTTTTCAGCAAATGGAAGAATAACTAATGAAATTCAACACAGATGCAACAAAGCAAATCAAATGATAGGGCAAATGGCGCCAATTTTAAGATGCAAACACGTCACCATGAACACAAAAAGAGCAATGTTCAACACAATCTTTCTCCCACATTATGTTACCAGTGCCAAACCTGGACGCTGACAACAAACGATAGAAGAAAACTAGTCACAACAGAGATGAAGTGTCTACGCAGAATGCTGGGTGTAACAAGAAGAGACCGTTGAGAAATGAAGACATCAGGAAAAAGTGGGTACAACATCAGTACTAGACTTCATCAAGAAACAACAAATTAAATGGTTCGGTCACGTAAGCAGATTACCATCAGACAGTGCACCCTAAAGAGCAATGCTGCTCCGATACAATGGGTACAAAGCAAAAGGCCGGCCACGCAAAAGATGGACCTCAGAGATAACAGAGGCGACGAAAGAGACTATCTACGAATCGCATACTAGGGCCCGTTTAGAAATCTCTTCCTGACCTGACGCTGTGAGGCATACAGGATTCGAGAAAGAAAGAAAGAAAGTATAAATTTAGCTCACATAGAACTGAAGTTATATGCATATTTCCAAGATCACTCCAGCTTGAAAAATTTTGCTAGAAATGTGTTCTGGCAGAGCGTGACCACCCTCCAAAATTTTCTTGGACATAAAGAGTTAATATACTCTTGACATTGTCCTTCATTTTCAATTTCTTTCCTTGTATAATTTTTCACATCCAACTTACATGGCATTAACAACATAGATATTCACAGGGGTCAAGGCGCATGGGGTGCGCCAGGATTAGTGTTCCGGCACTAATCAAGACCCTGTGCCCCACCTCCATATGGTGACCCTGGTAACAGACTCTGGTTCCGGTCTGGCCAAGTGGGTACAGGGATCGAAGGAGAGCTACTGGTAGTGGTAGCAGTGCAAGTACGGAAGGGGAAAGCAGGTACACAAAATTAAGAACAAAATGCACACATCTCCTGGCCAAATGAACAATAAAATTTTGTCAGAGTTGCCAAAAAGTAAAAAACAGCACTGTACGAATCATCTACAAATGAATGCTAACTCCCCCGGAGTAAATGACCGAATTAAAGGGATGAGAGGTGCATCCATAGTAGAGAAGTGGGCCCACATGAGGTGAAACTTGGAGCCCTGCGCCCAAATCAAGCTGCGTGTTAGGACTGTCTTGTGGCATGGAAAATGAGAACACAACGGTCACAACACAATTATCAGCCTACCGGCTGATGGTAAAGGCGAACAGACGAACATGTAGGGATGAGAGGTGCATCCTAAGGCAGAGACGTGGGCCTACATGGGGTGAAACTCGGAGCCCTGTGCCCGAGTTGAGCTGCATGTCCAGGCAGTCTCGAGGCACAAAATAAAAAAAGTCGTGGCAAGTGTCTTTGAAAACACTGTAATGTATCGTGTCAACATATGGGAAGATTGCGGTAAACTCCATATCAAAGGCTTAGCGCAGATACATTTACTGGGTAAGGTTGGCCTAGTGCAAATTATAAAGTTGCGTTTTAGTGCCTAACGAAACTGCCCTTCCTGGGACAACAGTGCAAGGTACTGTTGAAATAACAACTAACATCCCCGGAAGCACTGAGGCGGGTGATGCCTAACGGGACTGCCCTCCTTGGGACAACCGGGCAAGGTACTGTTGCATTTACAACTAACATCCCCGGAAGAACTGGGGCGGGTGATGTTTGGCGAGCGCAAAATCTCAGTTGCGATGCTAGCGCCGATTGAAACGATCCTCTGTATTACGAGTATTAGTGCTTAGTCCCAGTCCGGTGTTTCCCGGGACCAGGGAAAATGCATGGTAGAAACTGCAAATTGCCAAGTGCTGACAAGATAGAAAGACAATAGTGAACTATGCCATGAGCTGACTATCTTACATGGATGCTGTATTAAGAAATATCCATTTGAGCATATATGCATGGAAATCTGTAACCTTAATTGAGAATGCATTTTTGTTTGCTGCTAAAAAAAATGTATCAGCCGAGCATACTCTCTTGAACATGTGCATTATCTTTCTCTTTTAATTAAAGATAATTTATCATACCTGCTGAACAACATGTGTCCACCGTGTGCCTTCCTGTCCATTTGTTAGCGCCAGTGTAGTTGATATTGCAGGTGGAGGTTTCATGCTAAAGGAAAAGCATGACAGCAGTAGAAGATGGTGAGCCTGAAGTATGTTTACACGTAAGTTAACGTAGGCACATGAGAATTCCAGTGGATTTGTAGGGGTACCTGCTGCCTGTAAATAGAGCAGCAAAAATGTCATATTATTTTTTAAATAACAAATGTACTTCTTCGAGCCCCCAAGGTATTATGTTTTCACACTTTTTTTTTTGCAGATCCAGAAGACTAACAATTTCAGACAAGTAGTGGGGTCAAAGGAGCATGGGGGCTGCGCCACGATTAGTGGGCCAGTACTAATCAAGACTCTGTGCCCCGCATCCATGCGGTGACCCTGGTAACAGACTTTGGTTCCGGTCTGGCTAAGGAGGCAGGGAGAGCTACAAGTAGTGGTAGTAGTGCAAGCAAGGAAAAGCAATGCAGGTCCCAAATCTACGAACAATGCACGCATCTCCTGATCGATGTTCAATAAAATTTGCCCAGGTGCAGAAAAGTAAGAAACAGCAGTGTCTGCGAACAAATGCAACTCCCCGGAGTAAATGACCGCACCAAAATTAAAGGGATGAGAGGTGCATCCAAGCGAAGAGATGTGGACCAGCGCAGGGCGAAACTCGGAACCTGTATAGCTCTAGCTCTCTCTCTCTCGTCCCCTAGAGTTCGTATATGCTGGGCCCCGGGTTGAGTTCCCACGTGGGCCCACATAGGGCAAAACTCGGAGCTCTGAGGAGGGGGCCCGAATTGAGCTCTGTGTCCGGACAAGCTAGAGGCATTGTGAAGGTGTGCATGGTGAGAAAGAACAGAAACATAAGAAACAGTAGTCGGTGAAAAAATCCCAACTCCCCCGGAGTAAAGGGTCGTAAGCAAATTGCCAGTTGTCGGGCAAGAATCAATAAGAACGAAGAGTAACGAATCAAAAGTCGGGGTCAAAAGGCTCATGAGGTCATGGTGGTAACATGAGCCAAGGTTAGCGAGGGGGCGCGCTAACCAAGACCCTGCCCCAACCTCCACGCGGTGACCCTGGAAACAGACTCTGGTTCCGGTCTGGCTAAGAGGGGCAGGGATCGGGAGAGAAAACTACTGGTAGTGGTAGCAGTGCAATTACGGAAATACAATAAAGATACATACAAACAAAATGCACAAATCTCCTGCCCGATGTCCAACAAGATATTGCCCAAGTCCCTGAACGAAAAGAAACAGCAACGAAACGTCTCAGACATGGATGAGAGGTGCATCCAGTGACCAAACGTATGCCCACGTAGGGCGAAGCTCAAAGCCCTGAGGAGGGGGCAAACATTGCCAGCCCGTCAACAAAATAAATAAGACAGGACCGTAACGAATAAAAGTCTACCCTCGTGTTGGTGCGAGAGAAGATTGCAGCTGACCCCGCATCGGTAGCCTGGTGCAGATACATGTACTGGGCAAGGTTTGCCGAGCGCAAAAGAACAAGTTGCGTTTAGTGCATAACGAAACTACCCGCCCTGGGAAAACCTTGCAAGGTACTGTGCGATTAAAAATTAACATCCCCGAAGAACTGAGGTTGGTGATGCCAAACGGAACTGCCAGCCTCGGGGCAACCGGGCAAGGTTTGTTCGCAGTCGTAACTAACATCCCCGGAATAACTGGGGCGGTGATGGCGGCGAGCGCAAAATCCACAGTTACGCTGATAGCGCGACTGAAACGACCTCTACATTATTTGTACTTGGCCCCATGCCAGTGCTTTCGAGGTCAATTGCAAATTGCCACGGACCAATGCGAGTCTAGAAAAGGCCGAGAATGTTCCTTCTCCGGATCATACTCAAAATGTACGGTAAAGCAAGGCAGACAATGTACGGATCAGACAGGAAGTTCGGGTCTAAACATTGGCGAAGGCCGATACTTTACACGGTGTTTTATACGAGTAAGACGCCGTCCGAGGATAAGCTTACAAGCCCCGAGAAATATTTCTCAGTCAGAACGGGCATAAATAGCATAACTCACTGTCCCGGCGTAGATCACAAAGCCCAAAAATACGGCAATGCTGATCGAACCCTAGGGAAAGCTCACCCTAGTAAATCAAAAGCTGGCTGAAAACAAACACCCCACCGAAGGATAAGCAACTGAGCTCAAATAGGTGCTGAAGGCTGGTGCACGTACATCACGTTCTGATGTTTGGCTGTTTATATATCACAATGAGAATGATTAAAACAGGCCTAGAACGATCGAAGAAGAATCAAAAGTCTCGACTGAGTCCAAAGACAGGGCAGACACGCAAGGTGCTCTTGATGAGGCGAAGGGAAGGCAACAAAAATGTAAGGGTGAGCGGACCACCCAGATGCGCAGATAAAAACTGGAAAACACAGCAGAGACTTGAACCCAGCATAAAACAATGGTCGCGGTAAGTGTTTCTGGAACACACTGTAACGCATCATGTCGATACATTGGAAGATTGCGGTTAACTTCGTACATGAGGCCAAGCGCAGAGAAATCTATGGGGTAAAGTTGGCAGAGCGCAAATTCTTAAGTTGTGTTTTAGTACTTAACGAAACTGCCCTCCTGGGACAACTGCAAGGTACTGTTGCATTTACAACTAACATCCCCAGAAGAAGTGAGGTGGGTGATATTGGCGAGCGCAAAATTTCAGTTGCGTTGCTAGCGCAGATTGAAACTACTCTTTTAGAATATCGGTGCGCAGTCCCAGTCTAGTGTTTCCCAGGGACAGGGGAAATGTGGAGTAAACACTTGCAAATTGCCAAGTGCCGCACGCGCCCCAAAACGGCTGAGAATACTCTTACTCAGGATAAACTCACAGTGGATAGGAAAGTAAAGCCGATAATGCAAAGGCTTGACCCAAAAACATTGACTAAGGGCAATACTTTTCGGACGCCGATTATCCTACACAGATTGAGATGACGTCCGGGCACCATGGTTCAGACCAGATAAATTCTAGGGCAAAAAGTTGATCGAAAAGGTGTAGGTCCATGCCAAAATATATGGCAGAATGGATCGAACCCTAGGGCTAGCTACCCTAGTAAATAAACAGCTGGTTGAAACCGAACACACCACCAAAGAATAAGCACCTGAGCTCCAATTGGCACTGAAGGTTTTGGGCGACACCCGGTCTTGGTGTTTGGCTGTTTATATATCACATTAGAATGATAAAACGTCCAAAAGAACGATCGAGAGAAGAAGAAAGACATGTAGTGCTATGCCTATAGTTGCAGAAACTCCTAATTAGGAAGTCTATTGGTAATCACCAAAGTACACCCTCGATTCCAGCATAGACACTCTAGAAACACCACTCATTGACTATACATGCAATCTGCATGTGACTTTAGTACAGAGAGCTAATTCCACGATTGCTCTAGAACAGATTCCCAAACTTTTTTGGCCCACCACCCATTTTGCACAACATAAACTTTATAACGTCTCTCCACATTATAACGGTTTGCCAACGTCCCCACCACATATATACATGCTCTATTTTCTCTTTAACATAGAAAATTGATATATATTTCTGTCAAACATGGTCAATTTTCAAATGACCATATGCATGAAATAGAAAATTGATGAAAATTTGGATCGTGTAAGAAGCGCATAAGATGAAATTAAATCCAGAATTCAAATTTTAAATGCAATCGCAAATTATCATGAAAATAATTTATTTAAAAATATATATTATTAATTTCTTCTTTAAAGAGCGGCCGAACCCTAATCGCCTGAACAACCCCCAAATTCTTCTGAACCCACTATCTCCCCCAAGAACGCTCCAGCGTCCACTGGGGCGGTACTGCCCACGCTGCTCTAGAACAACCACTTGTTGACCATTCTCTGTGACCTTTGTATGATTTAAGCCAGAGGGTGTAATGGGCGACTACTTGATTAGACAGAGGGAGGGTTTGCATTCAATTTCAATTTCCTTCTTTAATTTGAATTTTAAATTAAATTTTTTATATGAAAATAGAGTGATCAATTTTCAACTTTTTTTATTGTGGCCTTTACTTGATCTGAGCCATGGAGTGATCGCATGCTGTGGACATTATCCTAAGTATGTAGGAAATAAACATAGAGGGAGCTAGCAGTGAACCAAGACCCTAC
This sequence comes from Arion vulgaris, assembly GCA_020796225.1. Classification (NCBI taxonomy): domain Eukaryota; kingdom Metazoa; phylum Mollusca; class Gastropoda; order Stylommatophora; family Arionidae; genus Arion; species Arion vulgaris. Next base: position 58,361,078 of record CM036759.1, on the reverse strand, counting down.
CTCAGGTGGTGGTCCTGGAAACAGACTGCAGCACTGTATTGCCTGACAAAGCAGGTAGGGATCGAGGGAAGTGCAGCATGGTAGTAGTATTGGCGAAATAAAGAACACTATGTGATCTGTTTGCAATATAGACTAACAGTATCCCAGAGTGGATGTTTTTAGATGTGTCTTGTGGCCAACGTCTAGCGGTGAATAACTCACAGAACAAAATGGCCGGAAAACGGAGTAAGGAAATGGCACAAGTCGTCTTGTGTCGACGCAAGGAAAGAATGGAGAAAACTCTGCAACAGAGACCACACTCATGTGAATGGGTTGAGTAATATCGGCAGAGCACCAAATCTTAAGTTGCATTCGTGCGTTTAATGAAATTGCCATCCCTGGGACAACCAGGGTGGGCGAGAGCAAAATCTTACGTTGTGTTCATGTGCCTGAAAAGAACTGTCTTCCCTGGAAGAACTATGAGCCTGGATGAACTATGAGGTTGGCGAGCGAAAATCAAAAGTTGCGCTCTAGTATCTAATGAAACTGTCATCAGTGTTTACTCAGTGACTGCCTCCAGTCTCAGTCTCTTTCCTCTGAAGGAAAAATACAAAGTAGAAACTTCAAATTGCCTTGTGTCAACACGCATCCCAGTGAGGTTGAGAACGTTCCTAATCCGAAACAACCTAATCGAAGCTAGAAAAGTAAGACCGAAAATGTAAAGGATTATCAATTCAGATAAACCCAAACATTTCCAAAGGCCAAATCTTTCGGTCGCGCTGTCCTACATACTGAAGACATGCATATAGTCCTTGGCTGTATTAGAGATACTGTCATTGTAAATATGAGATATATGCTTGGCATTCTGTCACTAGGAAACCTTGGATAAGTGATGACACTTGGAAATGTATTCAAGAAAGTAGAAAGATGAAGCTTGCGACATTCAATACAACTCATGAAAACAAAACTAAAAAAATATAGATTAAGGACAAGGAAGTGAAAAAATTGCTAGAAGAGACAAAAGTCGATCGGCTGGCTGAAAAAGAGAAAAGTTTTTCGTCGATCTGTTTTGCGAAACGGCCTTTTGCTTTGTATTCACTGTATCGAGTAACATTGCTCTTTGATGCTCTTTCTCTTTGGTATTCTGATTACGTTTCAGAGTCCTTTAATTTGTTGTTTCTGATGAAGTTCAGTCCTGATGTTGTACTTACTTTTTTCTGATTACTTTATTTCTCAACCGGTCTCTTCTTGATACTCCTAACATTCTGTGTAGACATTTCGTCTCTGTCGTGACTAGTTTTCTTCTATCATTTGATGTTATCGATATAGGGAAACTACTAAATCTAACCTTACTACCTCTATATAGATGCTCTTGCATAGATTAATTAAGTGGTCATTATTAACCCCAAGGATTGACAATACTTTCCACAATTTGTTTCTGTCTACTCCACAAACACTTTTTCTGTTCTATGCACGCAACATGTAGGTGTTTGTCGGATTTGATGGTCCTTTCCCCTAACTGCCAGAGGGCAAATATTGTGACAGTACAGCTTCTATTCTTCCGGAATATCATTTGTGAGTCATTAAGCTGTGTCTCTCGATGGTATGGCAAGTCTTTTTTCGGAGTATTTTACACAATATTTTTCCGATAATTGATAATTGCTAAGTAGCAATAATCTGCTATATTTCGTACCATCACTTTTGCTACATTACAGTAATACAGTATTAGTTTTCAAAGAAGGCAATTTCATTAACAAGTTCATCGGCTATTATAATGTAGTCTGCACAGATATTAAATCGACAAGTCCTTATGTGGTCACCAATTGGGAAAAGAAAACGTGGAAGACCAAAGACCACTCTTCAAGAACCATCCAACAAGAAAGTAAACTATTGGGATGTAAAACCATCATACAAGATCTCCAACTGCTAGCAAAGAACCGTATCACATGGAGATCTAAAACCTCTGCTCTATGTGCCGCCTTTGGCTCGAAAGGAATAAACTAACTAACTAACTAACAGATATTAGTCTGTGACATACTATCATATAATATGTACAAACAGACACTGATCTATGAAAGACTACTAAAGATTCATCATCATGATTGCTTTCAAATAAGAGAAAGATGTCACTGATGTTAGTCCCCATGCAGAATAATTTATTTTCAGTAGCTGATAGTTGCATCTGCATCATATAAGGCTTGAATGTTTGATATAAGGCTGTTAGCTTTTGAACAAATTATGGTGCAATACTTTCTGAACATTCCTAGTAAATTTACAAATTTCAAAAGCTGTACAAGCATTTCAGTTGAATTTTGATCTGTTGACGTTTTTTTAGCTGAAATAACTCTACAGATTACAAAGGAACGCATGTCGCTTCACCACATCAAGGTGGAGCACACAAGATCTAATTAATTATTGACTGTTATCAAATTATTCAATTAGGCTGGGGTTTCTTGGCTAATGCGCATGGTAGGGTTGTTGCAGAGCCAAGTGGGCGACAGGACAACTACTTCTAGTATGAGGATGGAGGTTGAGGCCATTGCTGCTGCCCTCCATTGGATTTCTGGGACTTCATTTACTGGGGCAGTTGTTGTATCTGACTCTCAGTCGATGCTTCACAAGATCCAGAAGGGCAGGTTTCGCATGAGTGGATGTCGTCTATAGAAGTTTCTAACCTCCAGCGGCTTACGTGGATATACTGTCCTGGGCATGCGGGTGTTTATGGTAATGAGAGAGCGGACAGGCTTGCATCAACAGCATCAATTGTTGGGGAGTTGAAGATGGATAAGGGGATATTTTTGGTCTCTTCGCGACTCTCTGTTGGATGAGGACACTAAAATCGATGTTGAATCGATCGCGATTTAAGCAGTTTGGAGTTACCCGTGTTCAAGTCGAACTGGATGCCTGAGAGGCAGAGTGAGAGGTGTGTTTAATCAGCGAGCCACAGGAACCATCAGTATGCATACTCTTCTATATCTGTTGGGGAGACTGAGCACCTATGGGTCTGCCCGGAGTGCAATGACGTCAGTTTAGTAACCAATAACCAAATTATTAATGACAGCATTTGATTCTATGTATTATAGTAGACCTATTTTCTCTCTCACGTATAAAATAAAGATCCTGTTTGTGAACCTTTCTTCTTCTTCTTCTGCAATCAACTTTTGCTATGCGACTACTCTGGTATGTGTCATAAACAGGGCGGTGCGCTTGAGGTCTTCACTGGTTCCCATAGTTTGTCTGTGTTGTTTCTGTTGGCCAGATCTCCATTCTCTCACTACTGAGACTAGGGCAGTCTTGCAGGATGTGCTCTGGAGACTGCTTTGGTGCTCCACAGGTGCAGGCTGCCGAGTCCCTGAGACCCATTCTGTGGAGGTGTGCTCTGAGACTGCAGTGTCCTGTTCTAAGTCTGAAGACTGTGGTCTGTGCTTTTCTGTTTAGTGTTTTTATACTGTCGTGCTCTGGGTTGTATCCTACATTTGTTTTTCTCCAGATCATTTTCCTGGATTGTTTCAGGAGAGTCTTTGCTTCTGTAAAACTTTGTGTTGGGTGGTGTTGTGTTAGGCTCCCGAGCCCTTGTGAGTTTGTCAGCCTTTCGTTCCTGGTATGCCACAATGAGCTGGTATCCACTGTAAGACCAGTTCAGATGTTTTTGACAAGCTGATATTTTGTCGTATGTCCTGAATGAGCTTGTCTTGTCTGGGTCATGAGATAGCCTGGAGAACGGATCTTGAATCACTAAAGATTGCAATATTTTTTGCTGACACTTGCTGGTCGCTGAGAATCTCTATGGCAGCAAGAAGGGCTGTTGCCTCTACTCTAAAGTTGGTGAATGTTTCTCCTGCTGCCAGAGAGTGTGTTTCTGTGTTTCCTTGAGGGTGAGTGATGTAGATTCCGCTGCCTCCTTTTCTGGTAGCATCTGTAGTTGAGCCATCTTCTTCTTCTTCGATCGTTCTAGGCCTGTTTTAATCATTCTCATTGTGATATATAAACAGCCAAACATCCGAACGTAATGTACGTGCACCAGCCTTCAGCACCTATTGAGCTCAGTTGCTTATCCTTCGGTGGGGTGTTCGTTTCAGCCAGCTTTTGATTTACTAGGGTGAGCTTTCCCTAGGGTACGATCAGCTTTGCCGTATTTTTGGGCTTTGTGATCTACGCGGACATTGAGTTACGCTGTTTATGCCCGTCTGACTGAGAAATATTTCTGGGCTTGTAAGCTTATCCTGGACGGCGTCTTACTCGTATAAGACACCGTGTAAAGTATCGGCCTTCGCCAATGTTCAGACCCGAACTTCCTGCTTGATCCGTACATTGTTGGCCTTGCTTTACCGTACATTTTTGAGTTTGATCCGGGAAGGAACATTCTCAGCCTTTTCTAGACGCGGATCGGTACGTGGCAATTTGCAATTAACCTCGAAAGCACTGGCATGGGGCCGAGTACAAACAATGTAGAGGGTCGTTTCAGTCGGCACTATCAGCGCAACTGAGGATTTTGCGCTCGCCGCCATCACCCGCCCCAGTTATTCCGGGATGTTAGTTACGACTGCAATCGAACCTTGCCCGGTTGCCCCAAGGCTGGCAGTTCCGTTAGGCATCACCAACCTCAGTTCTTCCGGGATGTTAATTTTAATCGCACAGCACCTTGCACGGTTTTCCCAGGGCGGGTAGTTTCGTTATGCACTAAACGCAACTTGTTCTTTGCGCTCGGCAAACCTTGCCCAGTACATGTATCTGCACCAGGCTACCAATGCGGGGTCAGCTGCAATCTTCTCTCGCACCAACACGAGGGTAGACTTTTATTCTACATGTCCTGTCTTATTTATTCTTGCCGACGGGCTGGCAATGTTTGCCCCTCCTCAGGGCTTCGAGCTTCTCCCTACGTGGGCATACGCTTGGTCACTGGATGCACCTCTCATCCATGTCTGAGACGCTTGCTGCTGTTCTTTGTGTTCAGGGACTTGGGCAATATCTTGTTGGACATGTATCTTTATCGTGTTCCGACTTGCACTGCTACCCCTACCAGTAGTTTTCTCTCCCGATCCCTGCCCTCTTAGCCAGACCAGAACCATAGTCTGTTTCCAGGGTCACCACGTGGAGGTTAGGGCAGGGTCTTGGTAGCGCGCCTCGCTAACTCTGGCTCATGTTACCACTATGACCTCATGAGCCTTTTTGACCCCGTTGAGCCATCTGTGAACATATGTATCCATGTGCTGGTGGGATATTGCTCTCGTAGCATTTGGAGTGAAATGGCTCTTTGCTCTGTCTGTTTTTTTTTTAGATTGTTCCTGAGACTTCTAGGTGTATTTGGGCCATGTTTTGGTAGCATGTCCATGGCTCTGGTATTATGGGTTCCACATTTCTGGGTCAGTTTCTAGGATGTCTGTATGTTGCATATGAAATTCTCTGGCCAGATGGTTGGGACTTTTCCTTGCAAGTCTGTTTTTTGTTTTCTTTTGGAATTTTGTGTGTAGAGGGTGTTCTTTTAGCCATTTAGTTTTTCAAACTGGGTGAGTGTTTTAAATTTTCATGGAGTTCTAGAGGCTCTATATCTGCGGTTTTTCCATTTCTATGATAGGACTGCTTTTCATTGCTCCCAGAGTTATTCTTAGGCCCATGTTTTGTAACTTGTCTAGTTTCTGTGTGTTTGTTTTGGCCGCTGTTGTTCAAAAGCTGGAGCCATATTCCATGATGGGTCTTACTGCTCCCGTGTAGACCTGCTTTAATATTTTTGAATTTGCGCCCAGGACGTGCCAGCTAGTTTCTTCATCACAGCAAGTCTTTGTATGGCTTTTCTTTTAATTTTGTCTATGTTTGGCTTCCAGGTAAGTCTGCTGTCCATGGTGATTCCAAGGAAGGTAGGTGTATCTGTTTGGGGTATTGTTTCGTTTTCTAAATTGATAAATACTTTTTCCTTGTGTGGGAGAGGTAAAAACAGTTGCTGTGGTTTTGTGTGGTTAATTTTGAGACCCCAGCTTTTTGTCCATTTCTCCACTGTTTTTTGTAGTAGATAGGATGTTTTTTGTAGTAGATAGGATGTTTTTTGAGTGTGTTCTGCAGCTGTCCTGATTGCAAAGTTGTCTGCATGTAGGCTGTTTGAGACCTTCTGGGGGCAGCATTTGGTGATGTCATTTATGTATATTAGGAATAGCGTTGGTGCTATCACACTGCCCTGTGGAACTCCTTCCTTCATTTTTTACATCTTGCTGAGGTGGTTGTCTATTTTTACTCTTGCTGTACGTTGGGAGAGGAGGTTTCTGATCCAGGAGAACATGTTGTGAGAGACTCCTGTTTGTAGGACTTTCAGCATTAGGCCACCGTGCCATACCGTATCAAATGCCCGGGACAGGTCAAAGAATATGGCTGTTACTTTCTTTCCTGGAAGGCGTTTTCAATGTCTTGGGTGATGTGCAGTTGGTCCTCTGTGCTTCTGTTTTGTCTGTATCCGGTCTGGGTGGGGTGAGCAATGAATTGGTTTCTAGGTACCATGTCAGTCTCCTGTTTACTAGCCTCTCCATCAATTTCCCTGCACAGCTGAGAAGGCTGATGGGTCTATAGCTCTTTGGGTCATTTTTGTCCTTGCTCGGTTTCAAGATGGGGTAGATGTGTGCCTCCTTCCAGGTTGATGAAACTTGACCTGTTTTCCAGCTCTGGTTGAAAATGCTGAGGAGAAACCTTTGCCAAGAGGACCAAGGTGTTTAAGGAATTCATTGGTAATTCCATCCGCTCCAGGTGCCTTTTTCTCCTTTAGCTTTTTTATTTGGTCTTCTAGATCCTGCAGGGTAAACATAGCTGTCATGCTGTCTGTTGGGATTGTATCCTGTGTCTGTGTGTAGCACAGTTTTGGTCCTTTCTGTCCTGTCACCATTTAGGGTTTTTGTGAGGTTTCATAGTTTTTAGTGTCTTTCTCTAGATTTAGGGAGGCAATTTTTTCATGCCAACTGTCTCTCATGCTTTTCTTCTTTTCTTTGGTAAATATTGCCTTTGTCTTGTTGTGTAGGGTAACATTTTCATCTGTGGGGTCTGTTTCCATGTTTTCACTTTGGATGCTGAGTTCAGCGTGAAGCTCTTTCAGTTTAGGGGACCAATAGGGTCGGTAGTCTTCCCCTTTTTTCTCTTGGTATACTTATTTTTGCTGCATCTAGAACCCAGTTGTTGAATGTTTGGAGTTTGCGGTTTAGGCTATTTTCTTTATTTTCATGTTCTTAATGGCTTCTTCTAGGTGTGAGAAGATATTCCAATTTGCTTTTTTATAGTTCCAGCTGGGGGTGAGTGTTCCTTTTGGGGTGTTCCTCTGTCCTTTCATGGAGATTATTATGGGTTTATGGTCACTGTCCCCTAGTTGATTGCACACACTTCGACTTGTGAATTTTTCAACATCTTCAGTCGCTATTGCTAGGTCTGGGTTGCTGGTTGTTCTCCAAGGTCGAGAGTAGTATGAGTGTGGGTCATCAGGTTTGTTTAGGAGAACAAGACTGTTGTTGATGATGAAGTCTTCTACTTCCTCTCCTTTAACATTTAGGTCAGAGTACTCCCAGCTTGAGAATGGCTGTTGAAATCTCCAACTATTATCCAGTTTTCTGTGTTTGGTTGTATGTTGTTTAAGTGGATAAATTTGTTTGGTGGTGAATATATGTTGCAAATTGTGATTTCCTTGTCATTAGTTTTTAGGCAGATGGTTATCGCCTCTGTGTCGGTTGATTGGGAGCGATGCATTTCCCAGGCTGAGAACCTGTTTTTGATGGCAGTCATGACTCCCTTGGGTCGATCTTCCTATCTTGCCGGAAGATTTCATAGCCTCTAATGGAGAATCTGTGAGTGCTGGTAAGATGTGTTTCTTGGATGCATCACACATCGATGTCATGATCCTTCAGGAAGTTTTGCAGCTCTATTTTTTTTATTTCTGACGCCTTCCGCATTCCACTTCATTATTTTCAAATCCTGACCCGTGTGTTTGCTCTTGTCTTCTCTGGTCGATCTGAGAGTGTGAGGAATTGTGGTTGCTGTTGTGTTTGGAGGATGGGGCCCGGTGTTGAACCTACCTGGTTTCGACCTGTAAATATGACACCATACCGGAGTAGTGTTGATTGCATAGCTTCGGTTTTAGTGCGTAGATGCACGTTTTTTATTCCTGTGCCGCTTGGGCATGCATCTTCTGACTTCGACGGTTGAGATTTCATTTCTGGAATCTTCCTACCATAGACAGATTGCTTTTCTGGGCTTAAGGGTTCTTCCTACCCCGGACCGCCGTATTTAACACATAGCGAAAGCGGCGTGTCGGTAGCGATCGCAATTCTGATCGGTTACCATCGTATTCGAGTCGCTAACTACACCACAAAATATATCCATGAATAACACAATATATCCTGCGTCCAAATGATGGAAAAGTAGTAATCCAGGCCATGGAAGCAAGATGAAGTGATCAAAATTTAATGCTGACTCTAATCGATACGCTCGCTCAGCGCCATTTGTAAACCGGAAGTCCGCTTGTGAACCTAATTTGACAACAAAGTTTATATATATGTATGGCCTTTTCGCTTTACAGACGGTCAATTGGCAAGTGTTTTACTATGACAACTTCTGAGTTTTCACTTTTCTCTCTTGTCGCTCAGCTCATACATAAGTCTCTTCTCAAAAGACTCTGCGCCTTTTCGCAATTTGGCTTTTCACACAACTCTGTCATCAGTTAGTTTTTCCCATGTGCTGGGACCTATAGAAAAGTTTTTCATTGAGGCTTTGCAGACATCTTTAGATCTGAGCAGTGGTCTGCCCTGGTGCCTCTTCCCCTCCAAAGTTCACAGAACAACATTTGTTGTGGTATGCAACAAGTTTCCATTCTTCTCACATGCCCCAACCACGGCCAACTATATTTAACTGGCCAAAATGCACACTTTTTAATGGCGGATACGTGAGGCAGAGTGTTCGACAATTTTCAAACGGATTATTACTCTCCTGTATTACTACTATCAGGTTAGTTAGTTTGTTAATTAATAATTATTGTATAATTATACTTATATAGTTATAATTTAATAATTATCTTCCTTAACAACAAAATAACGATGCCTAGAAAGTGTTGTGTACCAAATTGTAGATCAAATTGCTAGGGAGATTATGTTAAAGCATTCAAGGTTCCAACTGAAAATCGTCAGGAAATTCGCGACAAATGGATCAAAAATATTCCAGGTCAAGATTAGCTTCCCATGAAACATAGTGTTGTTTGTATCAAACATTTTAGAGAAGATTTAATACGTTCAGATAAATATACAGATACAATTGGTGTAGAACACATTGACATGCGTTGTGTAGTTTTGAAACATGATGCTGTTCCTACTGTGTTTCTGAATCTTCCAACTTATATGTCAAAAGCGCCTGTCGTCTTCGTAAGAATCTACAAGCACGAGTTACAGCAGTACAAGAAAGGTATAATAAAAATGTTGAAGATTGGCTGGCGTTAGATCTGAGCAGTGATTTTAAGGTTTTTCAGGACAGTTATGAAGCAAGGTTACAAGAGAATTTAAATGCAAAGTTTCTTCAGATTTGTAAAGACAAGGAATATGTTCTAGTGTATATTGTAATTGTTGAAAGCACCAGCTATAGGACTCAGTATTAAAATAGATCAGGACATGTCTTTTACTGTTCACCTTGAAGGGAGCTTCCATGGAAAGTTGTTGCGTAGACTATTGATCTCCTTCGACATAATGTAACAAAAGTTGTCATGTAGACTATTGATCTCCTTCGACATAACGTAACAAAAGTTGTCATGTAGACTATTGATCTCCTTCGACATAATGTAACAAAAGTTGTCATGTAGACTATTGATCGACATAATGTAACAAAAGTTGTCATGTAGACTTGATCTCCTTCAACATAATGTAACAAAAGTTGTCATGTAGACTTGATCTCCTTCGACATAATGTAACAAAAGTTGTCATGTAGACTATTGATCGACATAATGTAACAAAAGTTGTCGTTTAGACTATTGATCTCCTTCGACATAGTGTAGCAAAAGTTGTCATGCAGACTATTGATCTCTTTTGACATAATGTAATAAAAGTTGTCATGAACTATTGATCAACATAATGTAACAAAAGTTGTGTAGGCTATTGATCTCCTTCGACATAATGTAACAAAAGTTGACCTGTAGACTATTGATCTCCTTCGACATAATGTAACAAAAGTTGGCCTGTAGACTATTGATCTCCTTCGACTTAATGTAACAAAAGTTGGCATGTAAACTATTGATCTCCTTCTTACTACCAGCTACTTGAAATTCTCATTATACAGTACTGTATGTGTTTACAGAGCTCAAAAAAGAAATACTTTATTGTCTGCGGTCCCAACATTTTCCTCAACAATTATAGAAAAATAAGGAATGATCAATGGAATGTTCAGCAAGCTGCTTCTTCACAAAAAAGGAAAGTAACAAAAATTCAGTAGTAGATAAATATATTTGTGTAATACTGTTTAGTTTATGTTCTAATAAAGCTGTGGTGATGTGCAAACTTGTGACTTACTTATTCATGGATTATTGATAAGTGATGTTAGTTTATGTGCTAATCAAGCTGTGGTGATGTGAAAACTTGTGACTGATTTATTCATGGATTACTGATAAGTGATGTTAGTTTATGTGCTAATCAAGCTGTGGTGTTGTGCAAACATGTGGCTTACTTATTCATGGATAACTGATGAGAGACCACCATAAGCTGATGTTAGTACACTAGTAATCATATATAAATTACTCTAAGTATTCTGTATAAAATTGAACTAAAATAGTATGTGAGAGCAACAACTATAGCTACTCATCAGAAAACATCTTCTGTAATACACACATGCATCCAACAATAAGTTTCTAACATCTGCAAGATATATTGTCTAGATCAGCGTTTCCAATAGTAACAGTCAATAGTTAGTTTGTGAGAATACACCGCCTCAGTCTATGACGTATTATGGCATTATGGCCGCCTGCGCTGAGGCCAGTATAGAGAAGGTCATGCCCCAACCATTATAGTCGTCTACTGCTGAACATGCCCATGATGGAAGGCAGATTTGCAGTACTTCAGAGTTGGTTATCTTATCGTACCACCTGATGTTCATAATCTTCGGAGACATCAAGGCGAAAGATAAGTCTCCTCTCGTGTCTTGAGTAGGCTGTCCATGTTTCTGAGCCAATAGTAAAGAACTAATTACACAGGCTCGATATATTTGAATCTTCGTCTGCAATGTCAGTTTTGTGTTGTCCCACGCCCGCTTTGATAGTTTGTCGAATGTAGTAGCCTCACTCCCTATACGAGCTTTGATTTCTTCATCAAGAGAAAGGCTGGCAGTACAACAAAGTTTAGTTCTTAAAATAACAATATATCTCACTTTCAGGGTAACATGACTCTTGACATACATTTCCATGGCATCTGCAATACAAGAGACCAGATCAGAGTTATCTCCCCTTTAAACCTGCTTGAGTTTGTTCTCTGCTGCACATGAATGCTGTAGACCAAGAAGCCAGTAGTGTACTTGTTCTGTCACCGCCTGAAACAGGTGGAATAATGACCGTCACAATACATAGCAATTCTAAATGTTGTTTCATGTAAAAATTGAGCTAAATTTGAATTAACTGAATTCTGAACCAATCTCTGGTTTATAAACTACAGCAAGGATATCTATTTCTATATCATAGAGTTTGGTCAAATTAGTTAATTTGATCAAATTTATATATATTTTCAAGATAGTTAACCAAAATTATTTTGTCATTTTAGGGCTGTTAGGAACTTGTGTGACTCTACATGTTGTTCGAGAGGTGACATTCTTCACCTCTCTTGTATTCATTGCTTGATAAAGGCCTTTTGGTCAAAACGTTGCTGTGTATTGTTTTTGTTTTTTGTAAAACTACAGTACTTTGTTTTTATGTGTTTCGCCATTGTTTCATAGTTTTACTGCAGTCACTAAAATTGTAGAAAATAAATTTACCATGCTTCGGTTTGGGCAATAGCATAAAGTGAACTTAGTGACAGAATGCCAAACATACATATCTTCATAATGGAAGTATCTCTAGTGCAGCCTAGGACTACACACATGCCTTTATTCTAAATACAATAGAGTTGTTCACATTGTGATCATGATATAGTGAGAATGTCAAGTACGTAATCTACCATGGACTTAGCAGTTGATGGAAAAGAAGGACAAGTAGTCTCTGCTCAAGGTGTGCGGCTACCATAACTTTGAGAGCTGCAAGACCACATCTGCAACGCTGTATTGTTTGTTCAACATGATGTTTGAAAGATAGACTATGATTAAAGGATATTTCAAGATAGTGCAACCTGCCGCGATGCTCGATAATTTTTCCATCAAAGGTGACTCAGGGTAGGTCAGCCTTGCCTACAGAATTATTCATATACCTCAACAGACACACCTCAGGATTGATCTGAGAGTGAGACTCCCTACACCTTTCTGGCCTTTCCAGTAATTTGTCAAATGCAATTTGCAATGTGTGTGAGTATGCGGTAGCTGCTGAGCAGTCTAGTGTAACATGGCATATTATCATTATAAAATAATGATTAAACAATAACTAAAAGCAAATATTTAATAATGTGCATAATTACTACTAATTCTCATGTTAGTAAGTCGCTGCATGGCGGTATAATACATATAATAATTGGCGACTCATTTAATTAGTTGGTTATTTGCTTGGATGTTAACATGGATCTATGCTTTTTTATGGCTACAACTATTCTCTTATAAATATTCTAAATACAGTGGAATCTCATTAGTGTGTTTCTCAAGAAACAGAAAAAATGGAGTCATTGAACACACAATATAAATTGAATTTAAATATCTTATATTCTAATTGTGCATAACAATTAAGTATTTTTAAACATGTTCTAAAATAATATCCATTGTTTATACCTCTTTTCTCTCTCTCAACGACTCTCGTGTTTTCATACTCTGTTACTCCATGAGCATGATTCGTAAAGTTGAGTCAGGAATGGTGAAATTCAACTGGGTGGAGGTACTAGTACAGACAATGATCAGAGAAATCACCTTCATTTTTGCCTCTGGGCACGCAGGAGTTAGGGGTAATGAACGAGCTGATAGATTGGTGGGCTTGGCTACAACATCAGAAGGAGCTGTCATGGATCGAAATGACATTCTTCACGCATTGAGTCTTTCCGAACAGAGTAGTTTCAGGTGTTTCAATCTCACTCGCTGACCAGATTGAGAGAGATGGGTGTCAATATTGGTGCAGCCCAAAAGAAAGACATACTAAATATGCAAAGAAATTGATTAATAACACCGAACTGGCGTGTTGGGCCGCTGGACGCTGCTGGATTTGCTGAGGCAGAGATCGGAGCACCTATGGACATGTCCGGAGTGCTATGATGATAGTTCTCATATAACTGATACCTCTTTTCATTCTAATTGTATTATAACAGCATTCATGTTAGTTTGCAAGTTCACAACATCGTCACCAACATCAAAACTTCATACAAAATGTTGTACTGTCCATTGCTTATAATGATTTTGATGGTGTAGGAACTGTACTGACTCTGATGTGTCATCCCTTTCTTCCTACCCCTTCTGTCATCTGATCAATGATTTATATAATGACATAGACTCCAAACTGTAACATTGTCACCACACCCAAAACAAACATTGAAGCTGACATCTTCTTCCCCTTCCTCTACTAATTGCCACCACTCTTCAGCTATCAACGTTTCCTTCAATAAAACGGTTTCTGGATCCTAACTTTTAAACTGGTTTGTTAGATAGACCATCTCCTTATTCTTTCAGAAGTAGGCGGTGTTCAGATGTGGCAACTGGTCAGCATTTATCTTCACCCTTCGCGAAGCATAGGTCCGCAACCAAGGCCTTCCAAGGCAATCTTTTCCAGATCTCCCCTCTTTTTCTTGCATTCCGTCTCCAACTCCCGTCTCCAGGTGTTCCTGGGTCTTCCCTACCTCTATTGCCCTGGGGTTCCATCGGAGAGCCTGTCTTGTGATGCTGTTAGGGGTTTCCTCGGTGTGTGTCCTATCCATCGTCACTTTCTGCTCCTTATCTCTTGTTCCACCAGTCGTTGTCCTGTCTATCCCAGAGTTCCCTGTTTCTAGTCCTGTTATACCATCACAGGTGGAGTATCCTGTGCAGGCATCTATTGATGAATGTCTGCAACTTTTGGTGTTCCCTTAGTTGTTCTTCATGTCTCCTCCCATATAGAATGACAGCCTTGACATTTTAGTTAAATATCATTCTTAGTTTGATTCCTGATCATTCTTGAAATCCACATGTTAAAATATAAAAGGCAGTGTTAAACTATCCAGAGCATGTGATTATCTCAAGAGTAAAGGTTGACATTCAACAACCACTCCATAATGTGTTTACACCTAAGGCCAAAAGAGGTAAATACATAGATGGGTTGTGCTGAAGATGTTATCCAGCAGGTATATCATCATCATCACTGGTGCTGCGCCAGCAAATCTCTGTCCCTGGTGTTTGATATCATCTCAGATGTTGATGCTCTTCCGAGCCATGAAGTCAGGCTATCCAAAATTTTATCTCTCTGTCTTCCTCTGTTTTGTCTACCCTTGATTTTACCGGTTGTCATGTGCTCTAAACCTATCTTCCTCATCACATGTCAGAAAAATGATGACTGCCTCTTTCTTATATTGATGATAAGCTTTCTCGTGTCTTAACCTCATTTAACACCTCAACAGTAGTCATTTTAGCAGTCCATAGGATTCTCCTCATTCTTTTGTAAAACCACATCTCTGTGGCCCTCAGAGATTTTTAGAGCCGTGTGTTTATTGTCCATGACTCGCATCCGTATTTCAGTATTGGTTATATGTAGCACTGATTAACTCTCATTCTCTCTCTCGCGATCCCCACTCTCATTCTGATCTCAACTGACAATGACTTGTTGCATATAATGCTTTTCCTTAACGATGTTTTTGCCTGCCCTATTCTGCTGTTTATTTCTGATCGGCACCAATCATCTGATGTTACCAGGACTTTGAGGTATTTAAATTGATGTACTTGTCTTAGCTCCGTCCCATTTACTGTGATGGTGCATTTTGTCAGAGTCTGCTTTTTTAATATGATCATAACTTCTGTCTTCTTAACATTCAAACTGAGTCCTTTGTTGGTACTTTCTGTCCCAACCGTATCAACTAGTTTCTGGAGATCCATTTCATTTCTTAAGACAGTATCATCAGAGTATCTCAGTTTATTTATGGTATGTCCTACGGTTATTCTAGCAATATCCTATTTTGACTTAAATATGCTTTCACAATACAGAGAGAACAGGTCTGGTGATAATATGCAGCCTTGCATATTTGTCTAACACCCTTTTCTATAATCTGCAAAGTTCCTATGTTATGTTGTGCGATCGACGTCATGGCGCATTGGGCATTCCCACTCGTGCTCTGTCCTCCGTTGCAGCAGCCATCCCAAAGTCCATTTTCTCACAGTACCCATAAGAAGTTGATTACTATATCTTCTCTCTCTACACGAAGATGACACTTTCTGGCATGTCCAAACTTAACGCTTAATTCTCGAACTCGTTCCAGTGTCTGAGACCCGCCCATGTCACACAATTGAGAGCGTACGCATTGATATCGGTGCTGTCCATACTTCTGCCCACTTGAGTCGGGTTATTGTTTGCAAGAGAGTCAGCACGGTCGTTAAAAGTTCCTATCTTTTTGTCTACTCTTATAGCTGCTGTTTGTTGCAAAATATATGTTCTGAATGACTCTTAGATCTTTGCTGTAGATGTTTAAGCTCTAACATTTTTGAAAGTTCCTGATGGTTTACTTTGTCGAACGCCTTGGTGTAGTCTATAAAGCACAGTATAGATCTGCTTTTACTTCTAATGATCTTTCTATTAGTGTTCTTAGGATATATATATAGCATTGCCAGTGCCCTTGCCTTCAACAAATCTACACTGTTTTTCACTGAGTTCCGGTCTTATTCTGCTTCTCATCCTTATCATTATTCTCAGTATCTTTGTCATATGGTTCATAAGACTGGTAGTGCGATGATCTTCACATTTGACTGCTCTTCTTCTTCTTGCATTCGTCTTGCGACCAATTTTATCCTTCTTTTTTAAATATATAATTGACCTTTGACAAGACCGTTGGTTTACGTTGTGCGATTATGCGCCCGTGGTAACTAGGCCCTCCCACCCGGTTTCAGTCAGCTGTTTACTTACTAGGGTAGCTAGCTCTAGAACGATCCAGGCTTGGAACTATGCCTTTACGATAATCTTTTTGCAGTATATTTGGGCTTTGTGATCTACGCCAAACAGTGAGTCTACACTGTACGCTCTTTCTGACCGTGAAGTCGTTCCGGATTAGGAACATTTCTCTGTCTTTTGGGGCATGTAAGCTTGTCCTGGGACGGCATCTTACCCGTCTAACACACCATGTAAAGTGTCGGCCTTCGCCAATGTTGGGATTTGGACAGCCTGTCAAATCTACATTTTTGGCTTTACTTTTCTGCCCACTTAAGAGTTTATTCCGGAGTAGGAACATTCTCAGCCTTTTCAAGGCGTGTGTCAACACTTGGCAATTTGCAGTTACAACTCTGCATTTTCCCTGGCCCCATGAAACACTGGGTTGGGGCTGCGCGCAGATATTTTAGAGGGTCGTTTCAATCGGTGCTAGCAACGCAACTGAGATTTTGCGCTCATCATCATCACCCACCTCAGTTCTTCCGGGGATGTTAATTGTTAGTGCAACAGTACCTTGGCCGGTATCCCAGATGGACAGTTTCGTTAGGCTCTAAAACGCAACTTTAGAATTTGCGCTTGTCCAACCTTGCCCAGCAAAATTTATCTGCGCTAAGCCTTTGATACAGAGTTTACCGCAATCTTCCTGTGTGTCGGCACGATACGTTACAGCGTTTTCAGAGACACTTGCAGAGACTTTTGATTCACACGCATCGTTAATTTTTTATTCTTGCCCCACAGCTGGCAATTTGCTTACGGCCCTTTACTCTGGGGGAGTTGGGATTCGTTCACAGACGACTCGTACACTACTGTTTCCACTGTGTACAATGCCTCTAGCTTGTCCGCAGTACACAGCGCTCAACTTGAGCCCCTTCCTCAGAGCTCTTAGTTTCGCCCTATGTGGGTCCACGTGCAAGTCATCTCGGGCCCACGTTTCTGTTCTGGATGCACCCTCATCCATTCATGTTTATCCGTTCAGCTTTTCTCTTTGGCCGGGAGAGACGTGCATAAATAGTCACTCTGGGATTCCGCTCGTCTGTGTTGCGAGTGGATCTTATCCAACATGACTACGTCTGCAACACTACCTATGCCAGAGTAGCCCTCCCTCAATCCCTACCTGCTTATCCAGACAGGAACCAATGGCTGTTACCAGGGTCACCACGTGGAGGTGAGATAGGATCTTGATTAGTGCCAGCTCACTAATCCTGGAACGTCGTTGTCCCCATGCGTCTAAGACCTCCAACTGCTCTTGATTTCTTCAATAAATATGGACTTCAGTAGATCTTTCAGAATACAACCACTGTCATTAATGTCGTTTTAAAGCTTTGTTATCACTTCTATTCCTAGATTTCAAGAGCTTGAATTTCTTCTGCTGTTATGTTATCCGGACACTTTCTTCTCTTAATGTGTTTTATGGCATCCTCAACTTCCGCTGCAAGTATTGGTGGTCCCTTCCATGTGTCTTGTATATTTAGTTCTGCTCTGTCATCATCGTATAGTTCACTAATGTATTCCGTCCATCTTTCCCATAAACATCATACTTTCTTTGGATTTCAGGCATCCAGTTAGCATGTGTCTTTCTTCCTGTGATGTCATTTATTTGTTTGTGCAAAGATTTTGTGTCTTTTTTATGCTGTTTCTCAATTTTGCTGCATCTTAGATTTAGCAAGCTCTCTCTCTCTTCATTTGAGGATCATCTTCATCGCACATGTCCATAATTGCCCCGATCTCCTCCCAAGCATATATCTCAGTGTGTTTAGGAAGACAAGCTCATTCAGGACATACGGCAAAATATCAGCTTGCTGTCAAAAAAAATCATAACTGGTCTTACAGTGGATACCAGCACACTGTAGCATACCAGGAAATGAAAAGGCTGACAAACTCGAAAGGGCTGGGGGAGCCTAACACCACCCAACACAAAGCTTTACGGAAGCAAAGACTCTCCTGAAACAATCCAGGCAAAATGATCTGGAGAAAAAAAATGGAGGATACAACCCAGAGCACGAAAGTATAAATACACTAAACTGAAAAGCACAGACCACAGTCTTCAGACTTAGAACGGGACACTGCAGTTTCAGAGCATACCTCTACAGAATGGGTCTCATGGACTCGGCAGCCTGCACATGTGGAGACCTAAGCAGTCCCCAGAGCACATCCTGCAAGACCGGGTAAGTCTGAGTAGTGTGAGAATGGAGATCTGGCCAACAGGACCAACATCTTGTAGAGCTGTTTCCTTCAGCGAAACACGTACAAACAAAGTACTATAGTTTTACAAAATACAGAAACAGTGACGATAAACAGCAACGTTTCAACCAACAAGGCCTTTATCAAGCAAACGAACAAACAGGAGTGACAAATTAAAATGAAACACATATGGACGACCAAATACAAACGTATCTAAGGAAAATCTGGAATAAAACGAATAACGAAATAAATGTAACACAAAAACACACATAAAAACTAGAAATAGAACGGAAAAGAAACAATGAAACATCTAGTAAATATATAACTTGAATACATGCAACATATACCCATATAGATTACAAAGCATGGGAAGAGAAAGTACTAAGAAGCATAAGAATGTAATATGTTGAGCCGTGGTCGCAAGGTACCATACAAAGAAATCAACTGATTCTCCAGAGCAAATCGACTACGATCATCAGAGGAACATGATCGGATGGCTGTGACCTGGACATCGCAAGCTCCTGAATGGCCAGTATCATTGAAATGGGTAGCTACAGGGTCACAGAGCATTGGCGTATATCGCGCAAGTGTTGGGCGAATCGGTCACTGAGTCTCCTGCCGGTTTACCCAATATAGGCCTTGTTGCACCGCTTGCAGATAATGGCATAGATAATATTACGGGACTCGCAGGTGAAACTGTCTTCAATAACGAACGTGGCTTTTGGAAAAGACACCGTGCGGGTCTGTATTACATAAGCACAAGTGTTGCAGCGCCGGCGGCCTTCCTAATCAGATTATGTTTCCTTCAGCATAATCTGGTTTACATTTACTGCATTTATTCTCACGACCTTGGTCTTTCCCCTGTGTATTTTCAAACCTAGTTGCTGAGACTTATTATTTAGGGTATTCATCTTATCTTTAATCTGTGCGTGATTGTGGGACAGCAATGCCAGATCATCTGCAAACTCCAGGTCCTCTAGTTGTTTCCTAAGTGTCCATTGTATTCCCCATCTGTTGTCTGTTGATTTCTTCCTTACATCGTGTTTTAATTTTGGTATGATTTCAGATGATATTTGACATATTGACTCCTATAGCATTTCCTAATGTTCATCAATGCTTTGTATTTTTGCTATTGCGCTGTACCTATTCTGCACTACCATGGTGTACATCTCTCTCATATCTTTGTCTGTTCTAAGTAGAGCTAAATTTAATTTGATGTTTTGTGGAGACTTCTTTATTCTTTTAAATTTTATTATAAATTTTCTGATTACTGGTATATGGTAGCTGTTGCAATCTGCTCCAGGTCTTGTTTTAACGGATATACCTACACCTACAAATATTAATCTTAACAGCGAATGCCTGTGAATACCAACATTACCATTTCTGCCCACATCACACTTGACAGAACAAGTTCCTACTACTATAGTAAATACGGAGGTCAATGGGATGGTTGGTGATGCTGTGGTATACACTGATGACTGTGATTAGAAGCTAGTGAAGTGCATGGGCATTTACTGCAAGTTTGAGATGCAAAGTTGTCAAGGATGCCTTTCATGTAAACATAAACAGCCTCACAATGGGGATGACAAATCCTGTGGGGATGATCACAAGTGCCAAAGCACTGACCCAAGGCCACCCGGTCTTAGCAAAGTGCAAACCCAAATTGATACAGGCAACTGATAAGAGCCCGCCGTGGAAGCTAAATATGCCAGAATTAAGGGAATCAATCCCAGGTATACTTAAGAAAGGGCAGCAATAAAACTGCGAAAGAAGAGTGGTTACCGAAAAATTCATAGACTGAGTACCCTGAAAATGAGCGGACACACGTGTATACCGATGGATCGGCAGTGGACGCAATCAGAGATGGCGGAGGAGGAATAGTGCTTAAACTCTCAAAGAAAGAGAAGTGTCACAAAATCGATTGCCACAGGCAAGTTTTCAAACAACTACCTGGCAGAAGCAGAAGCGCTGAGAACAACAGCCGAAATGATCCTAGAGAAAAGAAGCGCAACAAAATCGTAATATTCACCGATGCTCTATCGGTCATCACAGCCCTACAAAGCGCAGTCAAAACAGAACACACTGAACTGAAAGCGACCCTCGGTGTACTAGTAAATTCACTTAAACGCACGGTCATTCAGTGGATACCATCACACTGCAACATAAGCGTACGAAGAAGCCGACAGGCTAGCAAAAGCAGGTGGGCGACTATCACAGACTGATCATGAGATCAGCTATGAAGAGGCAAGAACAACTATCGGCTGGCAGTATAAAAAAAAATGGTCAAAAGACCACCCAAAAAACAACAGAAATGATGGGTACTATGGTCTGTCCCGTACAGAACAAGTTGCCATATTCCGCCTCCGTACTGGCCATAACAGACTCCGAGCCCACATGTTTAACAAATTCAGAATTGGCACAACTAGCCTGTGCCATTGTGAAAAGACGGACATGACGGCAGAGCACATACTGCAAGAATGCCAGCTTTTAGCAGCCCTGAGAAAAGAAAGGTGGCCCGATAACAGAGCTTCCCGAAAAGCTGTACGGAGGGATGGAGGCCCTAAAAGCAACAGGAAAATTCATTATAAAATTTGGTTCATCTGTCTAGGCGGGATTGCGCGATGGAGAGAGAGAGAGAGACACCTAACCAGTGTGCCGTGAATATGATACCAATTCATCATCCAGTGTAATGTCTCCATTTTCTAGTATGATGCCATCTGCAAATGCTCAACCAAGCCACCTTTAACTAACTTTTCTGAGTCAACTTCTTTCTGTATTTATGTTCCATGCATTTTATAATGACTTGATCAAGTGGCTGAAGGAGGCTTGTGCAGTCTGCCTGCTAAAACACTACATTTATAATTCTTAAATATTACGTGCCAATAAGGATGCAATGCCCAGTCACCGCTGATAGGCCGCAAAAAAAAAAAGAAATACTGATCCAAAGGTATTTGTTAAAATAGAGCAGTCACATTTGAATGTATCAAGTGAGGAGTGATGCTGTAATAGATGACATAATTAGACGATTTAGGAGGATTGGCACAGGGATAAGTAGTTGCTGGAATAATGTGAAAATGAGAAATGTGTTAATGAGATTCCATTGCATAACAAAAATTAACTAAAAGCACAAAACTACCTACTTTCAGATTCAATGAACTAAGAATGTCATATGCTACTTGGTATTGGCAGTAGCGCATCGCCTGGCGTGCCACTTTATATACTACCCAAGGACTGGCCTTATATATGCAGGCCATGACTTGTCCGTGGATAGGGCCACTCATTGGTTTCTGACAGCCAGCTTGGAAAAGCAAGGTGCACATGTGA
Organism: Arion vulgaris; assembly: GCA_020796225.1. Classification (NCBI taxonomy): domain Eukaryota; kingdom Metazoa; phylum Mollusca; class Gastropoda; order Stylommatophora; family Arionidae; genus Arion; species Arion vulgaris. The sequence continues at coordinate 58,339,381 of CM036759.1, read as the reverse complement.
ACCTGTACAACAATTAACAAGTTATTTTAGCCCAGCAATAATACAAAATAAAGGTATAATCTAGATCAGTTGTTCCCAGACTTTTGCAAGTCGCAAGTCTTGTCTATCCTATATCGACAAAGCTCCCTTGTTTCTGAATCTCAGAGGTGTCAAAATTTAGAATGTTCTTTGTTATTTAACTCAAGATTTATTTTAAACATATTATAAAAGTGAACATATCACAGACGAGCAGATCACGGAACAGGGGAGGAAAATGTCATATGCAGGCAATATTTTGGTGTGTCAACAGGGCATGGATCAAAAGCAGGTTGTGGGAGAACTTCAGTCAGAACTCAATTGCATAAATAGGTGGGGATGGAAAGCAGGAGCACTTGTCAACCTGATGAAGGCAGCGGTGACATGGTTCTCTCTAAATAACCAATACTCCAACATCAACTGTAATTTTGTGTTCGAGGGTTCTCAGGCAATGAAATTGAAGTTTTGCTTTTACAGAACACATAGACTATGTGGTAATGAAGGTGATGAATCATATATAACTGTTAATTAATAACTAATGTATTTAAAATATGTTAAACAAAAATAAAAACGTGAAGAAAATTATGCAATATTTTTAAGGCACATTCTGCAGGCCTGTAGTAGCAACATAACAATATTTTTTTAAAAAGTTGCACTTAACACTAAATGGTTTTTATGTATCGAGTTGACCTGACCTGAACTTGTGTTATCTCTCTGAAGTTGTCACTGATTGCTGTTGTCAAGCTGGCTAGGATGTGTGGTGAGACTGCATCCAAAGCACTAGGACATTCAGAACCAATAGCAGCCAGGCACTCACAGATATGCAGCTGACTATTTTCTGTTAAAAGTGTGAGTGAATGGATACTTATTTGGTCAATTTGATATCAGACAAAAACTAGAATAAGAGCTAAAGAAAAAATGGAATACTTGTCAGTTTTACCGACGAATGACTGGCTTAATAACTAGTAACCACCACTTCATAAAATCGGAAAGATCCTAGACTGCTCAGCGGCGACCATATCTTCATATTGCAAAATGTATATGGCAAATTATTAGAGCAGATAGTGGCCAGAAAAGTAATGTGCCGCATGAAGACAAACCACAGCCTTCCTGATACCCTGGGTAGCCACCAGCCAATAACCTAGAATAATGCTGGCACTTTTGTACATAAAAGTCTAAATAAAATATGGAAATGCAAGTTATATAGTATTAAAACTAAATTACGAATTTTCAATTCAAATGTTGTATCAATCCTAACATATGCCAGCGAGAGTTGGAGAATGACTAAAGATATAGAAAGCAAGTTGAATGCATTTGTAAATAGATGTCTGCGAAAAATAATGAATATAAAATGGAACAAATTCAGGAGAAGTGATGAAATGTCTGGTCAACCACTAGTGACAACTGTTATAAGAAAGAGAAGATGGAGATATGTTGGACACACCTTGCGGAGAAATGATCAACGAATATCAAAGCAGGCATTGAAGTGGGATGCAAAGAGTTCAAGAAAGAGAGGTCGACCTAAGGAGACCCTGAAACGAACTTTGCTGAGAGAGGCAAGAAATATCGGTCTCAGTTCCATGGATGAGATTGAGCGAGTTGCCCAGGATAGAGCGGTATGGAGAAATTACTTGCAGGCCCTACGTAACGTATAAAGCGGTACGAGAGGAATTATTATTATTATTTTGTGCAATTTTACTTTTCTGATGACATCCAAATATACAGGACTGGACCATAGAGACAAGTAGTGATTCAAGACATTACATATCATCTTGCGTTTGCGCAGCAAGTCTCGCTTTCGGGTCAATTCTGAGATATGCATGCTGTGGTGCTCAACAACTCTGTAGTCAAAATGGATCCACCTGGAATCACCTTAGATGTGCATGCTGTGGTGCTCAACAACTCTGTAGTCAAAATGGATCCACCTGGAATCACCTTAGATGTGCATGCTGTGGTGCTCAACAACTCTGTAGTCAAAATGGATCCACCTGGAATCACCTTAAATGTGCATGCTGTGGTGCTCAACAACTCTGTAGTCAAAATGGATCCACCTGGAATCACCTTAGATGGGCAGATGAGGTCAAAGGCGCATGGGGACAACGCCGCGCCAGGATTAGTGGAGCTGGCACTAATCTAAACCCTGTGCCCCACCTCCACACGGTGACTCTGGTAACAGACTTTGGTTCTGGTCTGGCTAAGGGGGCAGGGATCGAGGGAGAGCCACAGGTAGTGGTAGTAGTGCAAGCACGGAAAATAAATGCAGGTCCCAAAACTACTAACAAAATCCACGCATCTCCTGGCCAATGTCCGATAAAATTTGCAGAAAAGTAAGTAACGGCAGTGTACGAGTAGCCTGTAAATGAATATTAACTCCCACGGAATAAATGACCGCATCAAATTGAAGGAGTGAGCTGTGCATTCTGAGTAGAGGTGTGGGCAGACATGGGGCGAAACTTGGAGCTCTGAGGAGGGGGCTCGAGTTGTCCTGGGTCCGAACAAGCTAGAGGCACTGGGAAGGTGTGCACAGTGAGAAACAACAGAAACGTAAGAAACAGCAGTCGTCTGTGAGGGAATTCCAACTCCCCAGGAGTAAAGGGTCGCAAGCAAATTGCCAGCTGTAGAGCAAGAATCAATAAGAACGATGCATAACGAATCAAAAGTCTCGGCAAATGTATCTGAAAACGCTGTAACGTATCGTGTCGGCACACGTGAAGATTGCGGTAAACTCAACATCAAAGGCTTATCGCTGATATAGTTGCTGGGTAAGGTTGGCAAAGCGTAAATTCTAAAGTTCGATTTTAGTGCCTAATGAAATTGCCCTCCCTGCGACAACCGGGCAAGGTACTGTTGCATTAACGACTAACATCCCAGGAAGAACTGAGGTGGGTGATGCCTAACGGGTCTGCCCTCCTTGGGACAACCGGGCACGGTACTGTTACATTTACAACTATATATAGCCGTCCATCGCAAGCGATGATGACAATAATCTCAGACGTGTGCTGCTGAACCTCTCTGGTGTGTGCGGAGGTGACCGTAGAGTCCAATCCTAGAACAGAATCCCCTACCACAGGTGAGGCATACATGATCAAGGTTAGACATGTGCGTGTTGTGTGCTCTGTCTTTTCGCGCAGCTCGTTTTCTCTGTGCCTCAACAATACGATGATTCTCAGCTATTCGGGTTCCTCTTTGTTGTTACAGCGCCACATTTGGCGATCTTGCGCAAGGGATTCCCAGTATGAGGTGTCTATATCGAAGCATTTCAGAGACACTTTAAGAGTGTCTTTAAAGTGTTTTTTCTGTCCACCAGCTGATCGTCTGCCCCCTTCAAGTTCGCCATACATCAACTGTTTTGGGATGCGTTTATCAGGCATTCGAACAACGTGACCGACCCATTTCATTTGGGCCTTCTGCAACAGTGTGTTGATGCTTGGGATCTTTGCTCTTGTGAGGACTTCGCTGTCTGGAATTTTTTCCTTCCAGTTTATTTTTAGTATTCTGCGTAGACAGCTTGTGTGGAAATGGTTCAATTTTCTTGCGTGTCTGCTATACACTGTCCATGTCTCGCTTGCGTACAGCAGTGTGGTTAGCACTATGGCCTGGTAAACTTTCAGCTTTGTGACATTTACAACTAACATCCTCGGAAGTACTAAGGTGGGTGATGCCTAGGGGGACTGCCATCCCTGGAACAACCGGGCAAGGTACTGTTGCTTTTACAACTAACATCCCCGGAAGAACTGAGGTGGGTGATGATGGCAAGCACAAAATTTCAGTTGCGTTGCTAGCGCCAATTGAAACGGCCCTCAAATATATATGTGCGCAGCTCCAGTCTCCCGGGGGCAGGGAAAATGCAGAGTAAAACCTTGCAAATTGCCAAGTCTCGACACGCGCCCCAAAACGTTTGAGAAAACTCCTACTCAGAAACAAACTCACAGTGGATAGAAAAGTAAGACCGATAACCTAAAGGCTTGACTGGTACAAACCCAAGCATTGGCTAAGGGCAATACTTGTCGGACGCCTATCATCCTACACAGAGTAAGATGACGTCCACACACCATGGCTCAGATCGTACACAGGCTAAGCATACCACCAACATATGATCGTTTGTATGACAAAACAATACAGGTGATACTTCCTGTGATTAGCCCTAGAAGGGTCGAGATTGCTCGGGTCTTTAACTTGGCGACCTCACCCAGTCAGCACATGTAAGCTAATGCTCTTTGGCATAGATCTACGTCCTTCTTCTTCTTCTGCGATCAACTTTGCTATGCGACTACTCCGGTATGTGTCATAAACAGTGCGGTGCGCTTGAGGTCTTCACCGGTCCCCTATAGTTTGTCTTGTAGTATTGTTTCTGTTGGCCAGATCTCCAATCTCTCACTACTGAGACTAGGGCAGTCTTGCAGGATGTGCTCTGGGGACTGCTTTGGTGATACACAGGTGCAGGCTGCCGAGTCCCTGAGACCCATTCTGTGGAGGTGTGCTCTGAGACTGCAGTGTCCGTTCTAAGTCTGAAGACTGTGCTTTTCTGTTTAGTGTATTTATACTGTCGTGCTCTGGGTTGTATCCTACATTTGTTTTTCTCCAGATCATTTTCCTGGATTGTTTCAGGAGAGTCTTTGCTTCTGTAAAACTTTGTGTTGGGTGGTGTTGTGTTAGGCTCCCCCAGCCCTTGCGAGTTTGTCAGCCTTTTCGTTTCCTGGTATGCCACAATGAGCTGGTATCCACTGTAAGACCAGTTCGGATTTTTTGACAACAAGCTGATATTTTGCTGTATGTCCTGAATGAGCTTGTCTTGTCTGGGATATGAGATAGCCTGGAGAACGGATCTTGAATCACTAAAGATTGCGATATTTTTTGCTGACACTTGCTGGTCGTTGAGAATCTGTATGGCTGCAAGAAGGGCTGTTGCCTCTACTCTAAAGTTGGTGCATATTTCTCCTGCTGCCAGAGAATGTGTTTCTGTGTTTCCTTGAGGGTGAGTGATGTAGATTCCGCTGCCTCCCTTTCTGGTAGCATCTGTAGCTGAGCCATCTGTGAACACATGTGTCTATGTGCTGGTGGGATATTGCTCTCGTAGCATTTGGAGTGAAATGGCTCTTTGCTCTGTATTTTTTTGGAGATTATTCCTGAGACTTCTAGGTGTATTTGGGCCATGTTTTGGTAGCGTGTCCATGGCTCTGGTATTATGGGTTCCACATTTCTGGGTCAGTTTCTAGGATGTCTGTATGTTGCATATGAAATTCTCTGGCCAGATGGTTGAGACTTTTCCTCGCAAGTCTGTTTTTTGTTTTCTCTTGGAATTTTGTGTGTAGAGGGTGTTCTTTTAGCGGTTTTAGTTTTTCAAACTGGGTGTTTAAAATTTTTGCAGAGTTCTAGAAATTTTTTCCATTTCTATGATAGGACTGCTTTTCATTGCTCCCGGAGTTATTCTTAGGCCAATGTTTTGTACCTTGTCTAGTTTCTGTGTGTTTGTTTCGGCTGCTGTTGTCCAAGAGCTGGAGCCATATTCCATGATGGGTCTGACTGCTCCCGTGTAGACCTGCTTTAATATTTTTGAATTTGCGACCCAGGACGTGCCAGCTAGTTTCTTCATCACAGCAAGTCTTTTTATGGATTTTCTTTGAATTTTGTCTATGTTTGGCTTCCAGGTAAGTCTGCTGTCTATGGTGATTCCAAGGAAGGTGGGTGTATCTGTTTGGGGTATTGTTTCGTTTTCTAAATTGATGAATACTTTTTCCTTGTGTGGGGAGAGGAAAAAACAGTTGCTGTGGTTTTTGTGTGTTTAATTTTGAGGCCCCAGCTTTTTGTCCAGTTCTCCACTTTTTTGGTAGTAGATAGGACGTTTTTGAGTGTGTTCTGCAGCTGTCCAGATTGCGAAGTCGTCTGCATGTAGGCTGTTTGAAACCTTCTGGGGGCAGCATTTGGTGATGTCATTTATGTATATTAGGAATAGCGTTGGTGCTATCACACTGCCCTGTGGAACTCCTTCATTTTTTTCATCTTGCTGAGGTGGTTGTCTATTTTTACTCTTGCTGTACATTGGGAGAGGAGGTTTCTGATCCAGGAGAACATGTTGTGAGAGACTCCTGTTTGTAGGACTTTCAGCATTAGGCCATCGTGCCATACCGTATCAAATGCCCAGGACAGGTCAAAGAATATGGCTGTTACTTTCTTTCTTTCCTGGAAGGTGTTTTCAATGTCCTGGGTGATGTAAGCCAGTTGGTCCTCTGTGCTTCTGTTTTGTCTGTATCCGGTCTGGGCGGGGTGAGCAATGAATTTGTTTCTAGGTACCATGTCAGTCTCCTGTTTACTGATCTACTTCCAAATTTACGGCACTAAAAGATCATTAAAGAGTGTTTATCTTACAATGCGTATGGAATGAACTCACCAAAGGCAGGAAAGCCTATAGAGAAGTCACCAATTACACCTTCACTAAAACTAACTCAATTCGAGAAAGAGTTACAAGAACAATAGGTCTCCTGCAACGATCACTCATGAAAGATCTAAGCTTCAAGTACCTCAGAAGCCTGCGAGGCTGTCCATATGGTTGAGGGATGCCTGTAAAATGGTAATATAGGCCCACGCAAAAATCAGTCAGTAGCGCAATACCAGGTGTCATGACTTTCCGCCTGAATTAACAGTGGGCGTATAAGAGGAGGAGGAGGAGATGGGAAGATTAGTAACTGCTGTGACAGGTTGCTCTATTTTGGAACCTTTCATCGCATTTATCTCATATATATATATCATATTTAGTAAATGATACAATGTTGCAAACACGGTCTCACATTACTAAAAGTAGCAGAACACATCAAGCAGTGACTGCTTGCCTTCCTACTCCTTCAAATGGTTATGCCCATGGTGGATTATGGACTTGACATCCTCACAATATCATGATAATAATGTGAGCACCTGAAATGGGGAAAAGTATGCATATAGTTCTCGGTTTCACTAACGACACTCTCATTGTGAAGTCGAGATATATGCTTGACCTTCTGTCATGACATTCAATTATGTTATCACACAAATCAAAGCATCTATGCCTGTTAATGCGGGTCAGATACACCCACCGAACAAGAATACTAATGATACTAAGGAAGCGAGAATCCAGCCGAAGCTGAAAATACTATATTATGTTGCCGGATGACAACGGTTGCGACACTACCAAAAGGTGAAGAATGGATTTTGATATATAGGAAAATTGAAAATTATTGCATCATCATTACCCTTAGATAGTAATCTAGAGATTGAAGCAATATGAAAGTGGGTCTCATAATTAGGCAGCTAATAGAAGATAAAGCAGTGAATGATGACATTAATGTACATACTCATGCCAACATACTAGCCAACATGTGGTTTTTGTTTGTTTTTTTGTTTCTTTTGATCACCTGCTTTCAGTTCAGGCAGAAGTCATGACGCCTGGTATTGCATTTCTGACTGAGATTTGCGTGAGGCCTGCTTACCAGTGTCCTTCCTTACTCATGTGGTAAAAGTTGAGGTCATTTCTGCTGCTCTTCATTGGCTTTCTGAGACTGCTTATAGCAGCCATTATTGTGTCAGATTTTTAATCAATGCTTTGGAAAGCCCAAAGTGGTAGAGTGCAGTATGAGAGGATGCAATTAATCAAGACTTCTAACCACCAGGGATTTACATGGATGTATTGTCCTGGAAATGTTGGTGTTTGCAGTAATGATAGAGAAGACGTGCATTAACAATATAAATTGTAAGGAAATTGAAGATGGATAACATATCCTTTGTATTCTTGATCAGTGGGCAATCTTATCCACAGTAACATGTATATATGCTTTGGCAACAGCATGTCGGGAACATAGTGACAGAAGGCCAAGCATATATCTCATCCTTATAATGGGAGTACCTCGAAGGACAAGTATTCTTTGCTCAATGTGTGCGGCTACCATAACCTAGAGTGCAGCAAGACCCCCACTTGTTCAACATGATGTTTGAAAGATAGACTGTGATGAAAGGTTATTCCAAGATAGCGAAGCCTGTCACTGCGCTCTATGGCCTGTCCATCAAAGGTGACTCCAGGTAGGTCAGTTTTGGTGCTGAAATTATTCAAATACCACAGCCTGTCCATCAAAGGTGACTCCGGGTAGGTCAGTTCTGGTGCTGAAATTATTCAAATACCACAGCCTGTCCATCAAAGGTGACTCCGAGTAGGTCAGTTCTGGTGCTGAAATTATTCAAATACTATAATATACACATCTTTTCAGGATTGACCTGAGAGCAAGACTCTACACCAATGCAAGATGGTATTCACATTTTTCCTGAATGTCTTCAACCATCTCTTGTCTATCTGATCCAATTCTATATATTGAGATGTCATCTGCAAACATCAATGTCCCATGCAACCCGGTTGGCTGAATTTTTACTACATTTGTTGTGTAAATATTAAACAGATAATAGAGGAGAGTCCTGGGGTAATCTTGGGCAAATATGTGCAGGATCTGATGTCCATGTACCTAACAAGCACAACTGTTCTCTCTATTAAAGAAGCAGCTATCCAGTTTACCAGCCGAGGACTAATCCCACATTTGAGCAAAGTGAGTATCATGATTGAAAAGTCCACTTTATTATAAGCTTCCTCCAAGTCAATGACCTCAGCAATAGTCTGTTGCTTGGATTGGAACTCACCAATTATGGGGGATAAACATCATAAGCAAAGGTGCAAGCATTATCCCACGTTCCCTTCATTGGTCGATAGCTACCCAAAGTGTGATGAAGGATGTGGTCTGTCTCCAAGTGACACATTATCTTTCTGGTTACTATCTCCTCCTTGGGAGACTACCACACAATTTACTTCTCCATAACTTGACTTTCAACTGTTCTTGTCATTCCTTATCAAACTACTGTTTCCAAATCTACTCAAAGGGCCAGTGCAGGTTTATTTAATACTCGGAAGGAATCTTCAATTTTCTGAGCAAAATATAACGTCGGGTCTTCATTGGATCTATATTTTCGAATCCAATTCCTAGTTTTTAAAAAACAGATGCCATATCAATCTGGTGTTTATAATACGTTCCATTAATTTTCACACATGAATTAGAAAGCTAACAGGTCTGTAGATATTTGGGTCCTCTAGATATTTATCTTTCGTTGGTATCAATATCAATGTGACTTCCTTTCATGTCAAGTATGATTCCTTTCTTTCAGCTGCAATTTATTACTGCCAGCCACTTGTTTTGTAACTAGATCTATTAACATTTAATTTGTTATCCCATTTGAAAGGGCAAAGTTAGAACTTCATTCTAGTGACAAGCTTAATGATCTAGCATGATCAATGACTGTGCGCAGAAGAAAAGAAATAAACACTACCTTCAGACAATCCTATCAGATTTGTCAAAGTCTGAACAATCATATCACTGATGTCTGTACAACTCCTGCAGATCTCAACAGCACATCGCAAGATCATTCTAAGAAAGGTCAAATGTTGCTCCTCAGTGCTACTAACCAGAAGCAATATGTGAGTTTGTATAGCACCAACTGCTTCCGATGTCAGGTCACACGGGACACCTGCAAATTATCGGTTTTTAAAAACAAATGAGTAAAGCAATAAATAATTGAGTAGATGGTTGTAAAATAATATACTTTTTTGTCATTCCCTCACATATATCATCTTAAATATGTTCAAAGCAAATGGAAAGATGGATGGAATACTTCAAGGAACTCCTGAACAGACCAGCACCTACAAACCCCCAGATATCCAACCGGCAGAAATTGACTTGGACATCAACTGTGAGAAACCATCCAAGGAGGAGATTAGTAAAGCCATTAAACTTTTAAAAGATGGGAAAGCGGCCGGTCCAGATGGTATTCCAGCGGAGGCGGTTAAAGCCAACATAAACACATCCACAGAAATACTGTATAAATTATTTAGCAGAATCTGGGAGACCGAAGAAATACCAGCAAACTGGAGAGAAGGATACCTGGTGAAGCTACCAAAGAAAGGGGACCTTCAGAAGTGTGAAAACTATACAGGAATAATGCTGTTGTCAGTACCTGGGAAAATTCTAAGCAGAGTCATCCTGGAGAGACTGAGAGATGCCATCGATACAAAGCTAAGAGATGAACAGGCAGGCTTCCTACCAAATAGATCCTGTGCTGACCAGATAGCCACATTACGCATAATAATAGAGCAAAGTATTGAATGGAAATCCCCACTTTATATCGGATTTGTGGATTATGAGAAGGCTTTTGACAGTATTGATAGGGAAACCCTTTGGAAATTAATGAGGCATTATTGAATCCCACAGAAAATTATTAACCTAATAAAAGCAACATATACAGATATGAAATGTAGAGTTCTTCATGAAGGTAAACTAACAGACACTTTTGGAATAGAAACAGGAGTGCGTCAGGGATGTCTTCTATCACCTTTGTTGTTCTTACTGACAATAGACTGGATTATGAAGACCACAGTAACTAACACCAGAAATGGAATCCAATGGACTCTGACAGAGCAACTAGATGATCTGGACTTCGCTGATGATATAGCCCTTCTGTCACATACACGAAATCAAATGCAGGATAAGCTAAACACATTGAATCTAAGGTCCCAGCAACTAGGGCTGAACATTCATAAGGGAAAGACAAAGATATTGAGAATTAACCAGGCAAATGACAACACGATCTCCCTGAGTGAAATCCCACTTCAAAAGGTAGAATTACACTTGTTTTTGTTCCGGGGCACATGGGTGTCGTTGGCTGGCTCTGCCGCTATATCAGACGGCCAGCCAATGGACAGAGCTGACATCGTGAACGCCCTCATAGAGCGTGGCCGCAGAGAAGACCTTCATCTAAACTAATCCACATCAACTACTAGATTGCGAGAACTGGGTTTGAAGATTGGTGTGGCAAGAAAAGAACGGTACAAAAGGTATACGAGTAGGCTCATCAATCAAAATAGAACTGGTACGGTCAGTCGCTGGACGCTGATGGAGATATTGCGAAGGAGATTGGAGCACCTATGGACATGTCCGGAGTGCAATGAAGATATTCCAAACTGAAACTGAATCATACACATATTTGGGCAGCATGTAGACAAAGAGGGTGGAACAGATAGAGATGTTAAAATAAGAAAACAGAAGGCAAGAGGAGCTTTCATTGCACTGGGAAACATTTGGAAGTCTAAAGAAATCAAACTGGAACAAAAATTTGAATATTTAACTCTAATGTTAAAGCAGTTCTACTGTATGGGTCAGAAACATGGAGAACAACTAAAACAATAGCGCATAAATTGCAAACATTCATCAACTGGTGTCTGCGCAGAATAGAGGGAATAAGATGGTATAATAGGGTCACCAATGAGGAACTTATGGAGAGAACAAGACAGATTCCAGTGAACGAACAGGTTAAAAAAGACGCTGGCGCTGGATAGGACACACTTTGCGAAACCGGAGGGGAATATAACAAGAAGTGTCCTTGCCTGGAACCCGCAGGGACAGCGAAAGAAGGGAGGCCGAGAAATACATGGAGACGAGATTTGGGGGCGGAGATCAACAATATAAAGAAGAGCTGGAGGGAGCTGCAGGAGATAGCTAGAGATAGGAAGACTTGGCATGAGTTGGTTGAGGGCCTATGCCCCAATCCGGGGTAAAAGGCAAAGAGAGAGAGGAAAATGTTCAAAGCAAGCAGTGGTCTACCTCAGGTTGTTGCAATATTCAAAGTTTATCCTGCAAAGGGACTTGTGCCGGCCATATCAGTCTTCTCTGCTCTGTATACGCTTTAACAGCTTTGTATAATACGATCAGAAGTACCGTTGCCAGCTTAACATTCATTTCACAGTTCATATCTTTAGCTCATCCAGGTGGTGTCGGGGCCCGCAATGGAAGCAAAGAATACTACCACTGCAACCTACAAGGCATGTTGTAAGAGGCAACTTATGTAGGACCTAGGGAAGCTACCTAGTAAATAAAAAGCATAGCAGAAATCGGATGTGCTGGCCTACTTGAAAGCGCATAACTGGCACAACGTTCAATCACTCTTAGGCTCAGATCACATACAAATCACACAGAGCGGTTAACAAGTGATCGATATGGAGCGTTCAAGAAGAAAGATATCTTTAGCTTAGTGAAAAGATGGTATCTCAATCTGTTGTAGTCTGCGCGGAATTTGATATACAAGGAAACACGATATACAAAGTGCACCCTGAAAGGCAAAATGGGAATAGACAATAGACAGAAGTAGTTTTGCTCCTTCCTTTGCCAATCTGTCGGCGTCATCATTAGCAGGTATGTTGCAATTAGATGGGTGGAATCTACTGTGTAACAGCTCTTTTAACCGTTAGAATAGTGAATATAGTGTTTCTCTTGGATCCTTTGATTTGGAATTTTATGGATCCTTAGTGTTGAACTACTGACAGTCTTATTTTCTTTTATCGAATCTTGTTTTGCCACACAGTGTCAGGATAAGAAGAGATCTCTAGAACAAGCTTTTGTATCTCTTCTTCTTCTCTTCCACCATTTACTTCTTTATAGACGTAAACAAGCTTTTGTATGCTCTTCATAAAAAGTGTTTTTCACTGAGTCTTGTTATTTCTGCGGCCACCTTTTGCTTTGTGTCCACTGTATCAGAGACGCGTTGATAGTGTATCAGTGAAATGAAATATTTCCCTCTCTGTGCTTTCCTCTTTTATTGGGTTCCTGCTGAAGCTTTCAAAACATTTCTTCTGTCTATCTATTCTATAATCCTGTTTTCCCAATGCCTTGAAAAAAAAATAAAATGGCAAGGTGGCAGGAGTAGATAACATCTTGACGGAAGCACTGAGGGAGGGAGGAGAAGAGATGGCGAATCAGCTTCATATATAGTTTAACTTGGTGTGGAACAGGGAATAGATCCCAAAAGAATGTAAGAAAGGCCTCCTCGTAAAACTGCAAAACAATGGAGATTTATCACAATGTGACAAGTGGAGAGGGATCATGCTGCTTTCCATTCCCAGCAAAGCTCCCACTACTGTTATCTTGGGCAGGAAGAAAGAGGCCATTGACCAGAGGCCTTGAGATGAACAGGCTGGATTCAGGAACGTTAAATCTTGTAATAACCAGAAAGCCACCATGAGAATCATCATAGAACGAACAGTGAAGAGGCAGACTCCACCCTACATGTGTTTTGTGGATTTCGAGAAGACACAACAGCATAGATAGGCAGTCAATATGAAAAATCCTGAAACACTGAAACTTCTCAAATATCCAATAAGACTGTTAATATCATCCAGCAACTGTAAGGGGCCATCCATAAATTATGTCAACAAAATAAGGGGGTGTCTGGAAAAGTTTGACAATTGTTGACATGGGGGCAAGATAAATTGACGTCAACAATGTCATTTTATTCTAACCGGATTGAGCTCTTTCCAAGGAAGTTATAGTCTTTTGGCATCAATGCATCATATTATTATGTGTTTATCTTCAATGTAGACTGCTGACAGATTAACCACATATGGTATTAATCTGAATATGTTTAACGGATGACTGCATGGTCTTCTATTATTAATAATGCTATTATATATTTAATAGAAGTCCATGGAATGCTGACACTATAAATTCACAGACTGCTCTAAGCCACAGACAGATTACTGAGTCTATGAAACTTGAGAGCTCTTTAATATAAGACATGTGTAAGATTTTACTATGTATGATACTAAGAGTATGTATGCTATGCCTTAAAGACGCATGTCTATATATAATGAAACTAGACAAGCATAGGCTACAACCATGCAGATGAGTAACTAAAGTGTGGACACAAGTCACTCTGGACAATTTTCCAACAGTTGCAGAGTATATTGTGCCTGAAGTGTCTGAACTTGAGACAGAAAGTTTGCTAACTAAAGATCAAGATTGGTACAAAAACCACGTAAGAACAAGTCAATACTTTTTGCAAATTGTGAAATGCCATAATGAAAATTGTTGCCAGCCAATTCGAAGCTCATATTTTGATATTGTTGCCGATAGATTTCTTCCACCACCAATTCCAGTCTGCCAGACTACTGGAGGCCTTAAAGCACCTGATGCATCTGAGAGCGACTTGCACAGATTTCCTTCTCTTTTCTTCAACCAGTCTTTGAAACTTGATAACATGTTACCTCGATCTGCAAAGGCATTCAAAATTCTTCAATATGATCTATATTGTCCTTCCATTCAGTCGTCGTTGGTTGAACGAATTTGCAAAATCTGTCACCTCTATGTTGCTTCACAAGTCATGTTGAAGAAGCATGTTCAACTGCACCGACAACGTGATCTTGGACCTGGGCAATTAGCACATGCACCTCCTCAACCACAACGTATTCGGCCAGTGCAAGTGGCTGCAAAAAGGCACATAGAACTGATGGCATTTATTGCTCATAGAGAGATGTTAAGCGCAGAATGGTTAGACGAAGATGATGTAGACTTGTCTGATATGTTGGTTCCAGAAGGTGACATCAATGATAAATCAGCGACAATGCCCATTGTAACAATGGAGGAACATTTGGCTTCTCCGTGGGAAGATGATAGAAGATAGAAAAATTTGAAAAACTGACGGCAAAATAGGCCTATAAAGTAGTCTGTTTATAAATTCAAAGTTTAGTCAATTTGAAATATGTTAAACAATGTAAAAAGTGTAATATAATTAATTAATAATTTGTGTAGACCTTTTATTTTATTTCTGCATTAATATTTAATACTAAGCAGTGTATAAAATACGGCCCGTCTGGTTTTTTTGGGGGTTTAAAATATTTGTTGACATAATTTTATTAGGGGGTCGCTGGAAGTTTGACAGTTGTTGACGGGGGAGGGGGCCTAATATATTTGACTAATATATTAGGCAATATTTGACTAATATATTAGTCAAATATTGCCTAAAAGTTGTTGACATAATTTATGGATGGCCCCTAACAGGGGTATGCTGTCCAGGTTATCCACAATGGAAGACTGAGAAGTTCCAGGTCACTACTAGTGTTAGACAAGGACACCTGCTGTCTGCCCTTCATTACTTGGTGCTAATTGATTGGGTTACACATACACCATATACCAGGCCTGGAATAGGCATTCAGTGGATACTTATGTCAAAATTAAAAGACCTGGACTTTGTGGATAATCTTGCCCTCCTCTCACACATAATACAAGACATGCAGGAAAAAGTAGATGCACTGGCAGAAACGGCACAACGGGTCCATCTTAAAATCAGCCAAGAGAGGACAAAAGTTCTGGGAAGCAACAACATACAGAAAAAGCTGATATTGATTGAGGGAAGGGCTATAGAAGATGCTGGTGAATTTTCTACCTTGGCAGTAAGATCAGCCAATCAAGAGGTACAGATGAGAACATTAATGTCATTACTAGAAAAGTCCAACAAGCCTTTGCTCTCCTGCAGGCAGTGTGGAAATCTACTGCCAGCTCCACTAAAACAAAGCTCAAGATATTCAGCTAAAATGTGCAATCTGTGTTTTTGTATGGCTAGGAAACATGACGAGTCACCAAGTTAAATGCAAACAAGATTCAGACCTTTGTCAACAGATGGCTTCAGTGTATGGCTTCAGGCTCCCAGACTGAGGTGGTATGACAGTTGTAAACACAGAACTGTTGATAAAAACAGGAACCCATGATGACCCAGGTTAAGAGATAAAAACGGCGATGGGTCTGTATACACTGTGGAAGACACAGTCAGGTTCTACTAAACAAGCAATTGAGGAACTCACAAAGAAAAAAAAATGGGACAACCTAATCAGACCTGGAGACAGTCTTTTTGAGGAACTAAAAGATGCTGGAATATCCTGAGAAGCCATAAAACAGCCAGAGACCGGGAAATGTGGCAACAACTGTTGAGGTCCTATGCCCCACTAGGAGCGGGAAGGAATAAGTCTAAGAGTGTACACAGAGGAAGATGAATTCTATTTTTTCTATTACTTACTCTATTCCTTTTAAAGGGGGATCCTGGTCTGGAAACTTTGTTCGTGCTTTCATATTAATGTAGAATTTGTATTACAATTTTGAGATATTATGACTTAATAGAGTAGAAAAAAATTATTTAAAAAAAATATGTCAACGAGTTGCCATGGAAACAATAAAAAATGGCAGCCAAACACACAATTTTAAATCCCTAAGGCTCTGAAAGTAATGAATATAAATCAATTTTGTTTTCACTCTAAGGTGAGCAATTGTAATATCTAAAGAATTACACATGATTTTTAGGATATATTAAATATTACATTTTTAATGAATTTTTGGGTGAACACACCCCCAAAAACATCTTTTTTGACTGAATTTTGACTCAAAATTTATAAAAATTAAATATTTAATATATCCTAAAAATCATGTGTAATATTTTAGATATTACAATTGCACCTTAGAGTGAAAACAGAATTAATTTACATTCATTAGATTCAGAGCCTTAGGAATTTGAAATTTTGTTTTTGGTGGCCATTTTGTATTGTTTCCATGGCAAGGCTTTGAGATATTTTATTTTACTAATTTTTCTACTATTCTAAGTCATAATCTTTAAAAATGGTTATACAAATTTTACATTAATATGAAAACGAAAATAGCTTCTTGATCCCCACACTACCGAATCCCCCTTAATGCAATGTATCTCTATTCTAATTGTGTCATAGTTCCCATGTATTTCAATTAATGCGCTTATTGTAGCCAGTGTCCCGTTTGTTTTGATGCATACTGAATAGTTTTTAAATAAGCAGTGAGCTCACATTTAAACTTTGATAGGTTGGTCAGCAATTGAACAGCTTGACTGGCCAATTCTATGTTTGGATGGTAGCAAAATTCTCTACAAACTTTCAAGACTGCAGTATCTGAAATATACAAGCATATAATATATAGCTATAGTATTAACCTTCCAATATATTACCCTGCAGTAAAGCCTTTTCCAATTTAACCTGAATAAAAGCATTTGTATATTTTAATAGTGGTTTCATATTTACACAGGAAATGTTGTCAAAATTCAGCCTACTGGGTTGGGTTGACATTGAATTTTGCAGATGACATCTTAATATATAGTACTGGGTCAGAAAGATGAGAGATGGTTGAAGACATTCAGAAAACATTGCATACCATCTTGGGTTGGTGTAGAAAGTCACGCTTTCAGGTCAATCCTGAAAGGCGTGTATGTTGTGGTGCTCTTGGAATAATTCAATAGTCAAGGCTGACCTACCCGGAGTCACTTTTGACCAAGCACTGTGACAGGCTGCGCTATCTTGGAATAACATTTGATCATAGTCTATCTTTCAAACACCATGTTGAATAAATGATACAACATTGCAAGCGCGGTCTTGCGGCTTTCAAAGTTATGGTAGCTGCACACCTTAAGCAGAAACTACTTGTTCTTTTGTGCAATCAACTGATTATGTGTAAATGTGGCAGTTGGGCGTCATCACCAACAACAATCCACCCTGGCTTACCACAGGGTCACCATTATCTCCGGTGTTGTTCAATGCCTATACTGTGAGCATCACAAAAGAGCAGATCACGGGTAGAGGAAGGACAATGTCATATGCAGATGATGCGTTGGTGTATCGTCAGGGCAAGGATAGAGAACAGCTTGTGGAGGAACTTCAGTCAGAACTCGACCGCATAGGTAGATGGTGCGTTGAAGCAGGAGCATTGGTCAACCCCACAAAAGCAGCGGTGACATGGTTCTCTTTAAACAACCACATCGTCAACACTCCAACACCATCTGTGGTTTTGTGTTCAGAGGTGGTGGAGCGGTCTCAGTCTATGAAATACCTGGGGCTGCGTTTTGATCGTAGTCTAGCTTTACGGAACACATAGCTCATGTGATAATGAAGGCGAGGAAGGTTTGCTGGCGATGAGGGTAATGGCTGCGGCGGATTGTGAACAGCGCCATCTTTGTCTTTTATACCAGGGTCTGGTCCTTTCTGTGCTTGAGTATGCACTGGCGATCCTGACTCTCAGTCATAGTCAGATAGAACGACTGGAAAGAATACAGAACGAGGCGATGCGCATTATACTTGGTTGCACTAAAGATACGTCGTGCAGGGCGATGCGCTATCTCCTTGACTATCCTACTATGGAGTATAGAATACTGATGAGCCGTGCACGAGCATACCTTGGAGTCAATGCTGACACACAACATCCTCTGCACTTGGAAATAAAGAGACAAAAGGAAATAGGTTAAAAAGAGGAAAATATTGGATGGGTCAGGCCGAGGACTGTATTGAACAGGTGTGTACACTTGAAGATATTGATCCCGTGAAGAATGCCAACAGGAATTCCAGTGCCAACAGGAATCGCTACATCCTTTTCTGTATGCATCGAACTTGATAAAGAATGCAGGCAACACAACCCACTTGTCGTGGAGGCAGAGGTTCAGGCATTTATTTCTGAGAACGCATCTGAGCATGATGTAATCATTTATACATTAGTTCGGTGATTCGACATGTGCGGAGTTCATGGGCTTTCACTGCTCAGGTCGGAGGTGATGTTGTGAAGGAAGACAGTGGTGGTTTTGCCGTGACTACGAGCAGTCTCACTATGGAAATCATGGCGGTTACCAAAGCGATGATTTGGCTAGAATCACAGACTTTTATCCATGCATGTTTTCTCAGTGACTCAATGAGTATGCTCAGGAAGATTGAAACAGGATGGGCTAGGAGACATTGGATAGAATCGCTGGGGAGGTCTAGGCTGACAAAGATCAGTTTTATTATTGTGCCAGGGCATGCAGGTGTAAGGGGAATGAATGTGCGGATAGGCTTGCAGGTATGGCTGCTGTCCAAAGCGGACGAGCAATGGACCAGGCTGATATTATAAATTCCTTAAGGGAGAGAGGGCGTGTACATGATTCACGTAATAGCGGTGAATCCACAACACTAACCAGACTGCAAGAACTCAAAGTTAAGTGTGGTGTAGCTCGACAAGAACGCTATGCTGGCAGACAAAGAAGAATTGTAAACCAACAAAGAACCGGTGTTGTTAGTCGCCACACGCTGATGGACATACTGAGGGAGAGATCGGAGCACTTATGGACTAATTTGTTCGACGTGCAGTGATGGTGATCCGACGACTTAACTAAACTAAACTAAAACTGATTATGTCCGTTGTAGATTACGAACTAGGCGTTCTCACAATATCAAGATCATAATGTGAATGACTTGAACATATTCAGAATGAAAGAATGCGTATAGTCCTTGGCTGCACTAGAGATACTCCCATTGTGAATGAGATATACGCCTGGCCTTCTGCCACTACGCTCTCGTCATGCAATCGCACAAACCAAGGTATATATGCAGGTTACTGTGGATAAGAGACATCCACTGCACAAGAACACTAATGATGTTAAGAACATGAGATTCAAGCGTGGCATGTTGTGGATGATCCAGGCTGAGAACAATTGGCCAGGTGACCACAGTTGCGACCCTACCAAAGGGGGAAGAATGGATTCCAATAGATGGTAGCATGACCAACTATCGCAACGTTATCATTACTCATGGAAGAGAATGTAGAGATTGGGGCAACATGAAGGCTGAACATGAAGACTGAAGTTAAGCAGCTGATAGAAAATAATGCAAGGGATGATGATGTTGTATAAACTGATGGGTCAGTGCATCGTGTGTATAAACTGATGGGTCAGTGCATCGTGTGTATAAACTGATGGGTCAGTGCATAGTGGTGAGAAGTCAGGCTGGGAATTCTTGGCTAATGCGCATGGTAGGATTGCTGCAGAGCGAAGTGGAGCATGCAGGACATCTACTTCCAGTATGAGGATGGAGGTTGAGTTAATTACTGCTGCCCTCCATTGGCTCTCTGGAACTCCGTTTACTGGGGCAGTTGTTGTATCTGACTCTCAGTCGATGCTTTACAATATCCAAAAGGGCAGGATTTGGTATGTGTGGATGTCTATAGAATTTTCTAACCTGCAGAGGCATTAGTGGATCTATTGTTCTGTGCATGCAGCAATGAGAGAGCAGACAGGCTAGCATCAACAGCATTGATTGTTGGGGAGTTGAAGATGGATAAAGGGGATGTTCTTCAGTCTCTTCACGACTGCCTGTTGGATGAAGACACTAAAATAGATATTGAATCGATCCACCGATTTAAGCAGTTTGGAGTTACCCATTGTACATGTAGAACTGGATGCCTGAGAGGCAGAGTGAGGAGTGTGTTTAACCAGTGAGCCACAGGAACCACGAGTATGCATATTCTATATCTGTTGGGGGAGAATGAGCACCTATGGGTCTGCCCGAGTGCAATGATGTTAGCTTAGCAACCAATAACAGCTGTGGTTTCTATAGTCCTTTATATGATAAGGTTGGTAGCTTCATTAAGACAAAACACATGAAAATAAAGTAAAGTAGTTTTACAAAGTACAAATAGAAAACATAGCAACGTTTTGATCAAAAGGCATGTACCAAGCAAAGGATACAACCTGCATCAGAGCATTTCTGTATTCTAACAGGGGTGGCTTTGTGGCAAATAGCAGACTTTTCAGCCACATCACACATATTTCTAGGTCGCTCTTCGGGCTCTCTGCCATGACTTTGTAGCAGCCTCTTTTGCCAGCCATGCTATTTCAACATTTTCATTCCACCAAGGTGGTTGCAGGAAAGGAGTCAGAGCAGTCTTCTTTCTGGCAGTCTGCCGCAGTATACATAATCGGTTTTCGTGATCAGAGTGGCATGGCGTGTACTGAAAGACAGATTTAGGTCTTCTGTGTCTCAAATTATTGGCCTTATTAAGAAGAACAACGCAGGGGAGATGATCACTGTCTTGAGCCCCAAGAACATTCCATCGAGCAAAAGTAGCATCAGTTGTGGAGATCAGTGCCAGATCAATGACACCATCAGTGTCCTCAGGTCTAGAAGCTAACCGAGTTGGGCGGCTGTCATTCAATATCGTCAAGTCAGAGTTTAGTAGAGCAGAACTCAAAGCGATGCCCTGTCTATTCTCGGTAGCGTTGCCCACTCCTTTGATCATGCATTGAAATCCCTGCTATAAGAAACTTTGTGCATGGTATATCGGAGAGCTTCTCAAGGAAATCACAGTTATCTGTAATATGGAGTTTGTCCACATGGGCGTACACATTATAGATTCGCCATACCTGATCACGAATTGTTAATTGAATTCCTTGTAATTCCACACCCTCGTGTAAGAAGTCATGTGTCAAGGCAGTTGTGGGGAAGGCTATATTTCACATAGATAGCCTGACCTTGTCCTACTCCGGGTTCACTGGGAGTGAAATAACATTTGAAGCCTGGACACTCAAGGGCTTTGTCCTGCTGCAAGTTGGTTTCCTGAATCATGAAGATGTCGAAGTCATAGACTAACTTCTGTAGAATTGGTCCTCTCTGTTTTGCACTTCGACAATTCCAGTAGCCAATGCGTAGATATTTCAGAGCAAGTAGATCTGTCTTTCTTCTAAACCGTCTCTGTCCAGCCTGCGCTTACGCCTTTTCTCTTCTCTCCTCTACCTCTTCTTTTGTATGCATATTTTCTTGTCTGATCTGCTGGAGGACCAGTCAACGGTGCACGAACCCCGTAGCACCGGCTGGAGCTCATTACATATAATACAAATTAGATAGCAATGTAAACCTGAAAACAAAGAGCATGTAACATTATAATTGGTGAAAACGATAAATCACAAAATAATAGAACGCAGTATTTTGTTCAGCTTCTTGCCAACGATGTAGGAGAACAAACTAAATGGTAAAAAAAATAACCAACTGTAAAAAATACGAACGTTCCTATGAATAAAAGTAACTATAAAGAACATGAAATGATAAATTAACATTTAACTCAAACATAGTATTGAAAATTGAATCTTTTTTGAACTCAGCTGTTGTTGTGCATCAGAAAGTATTCAGATTTCAAAGTATTGGCTAGTAAAGCAAAGAGTGGGTTATGGGAGACTTTCATAACGCAAGTCTGTGGTGACAAGTCTCTATATCAATTCTGGCAGTTTCATCGCAAAATGAACAGGGGGAATACCAGCTAGTCTTTTCCTACTTTACGTGACTCGTCAGGATCCGTCTTGACAACAGATGCAGAAAAGGGGCAGGGGTTCCTTCATCGTTTCGTGGAACAGACAGAAAAAGGTGATAAAACTGACCGCCATAATATCATAAGTGCTCTTCGGGATATTACTAGCTCTGGAGAACCTTACATTGACTTAATAACAAAGGAGGATGTTGTTAATGCACTCAAGGCAAGCCACAGCATCGCTCCAGGGTCTGATGGTGTCCAATATCATCACATCAAACAGCTGGACGAGACTGTTATTACTGCAGTTGTGATGGATTTTAACAAAAGTGTACAGAATGCTGTGGTACCGAGGATTGGCTTCATAGTTATTTACGACCGCTCCACAAACATGGGAAGGATCCTAAACTGTTCAGCAGCTACCGCATACTCACCTTGCAAAATGTATATGGCAAATTACTAGAGACGATAGTGGCCAGAAAGGTAATGTGTCACTTGGAGAATGACCGCATCCTCCCTGACACTTTTGGTAGCTACCGGCCAATGAAAGGGACATGGGACAATTATGGCACGTTTGCAAAGGCTTCTAATCTAAGCAAGAGACTTGCTGTGGCCATCGACTTGGAGGATGCTTATAACAAGGTGAATTTTTCAATAATGGTGCAAATGTTAAGACTCTTTGATTAAATGTGAAGTTAATCCTTGGCTGGTGAACTGGATAGCTGCTTCTTTAATGGAGAGAACCGTTGCACTACGTTTAGGAACATGGACATCAGATCCTGCACGTATATATGCCCAGGATTACCCCAGGGTTCTCCTCTATCACCCGTGTTGTTTAATATTTATACAGCATATGTAGCTAAAATTCAGCCAACCGGATTGGGTCAGACATTGACATTTGCAGATGATATATTAATATATAGGACTGGGTCAGATAGACGAGAGATGGTTGCCGACATTCAGAAAACATTGCGCACCATCTTGGGTTGGTGTAGAGTCTCGCTCTCAGGTCAATCCTGAAAAAACGTGTATGTTGTGGTGCTCGTGAATAATCACATCGTCAAGGCTGACCTACCCTGTGTAATCTTTGATGAACATACCATCGAGCGCAGAGACAGGCTGCGCTATCTTGGAATAACCTTTGATCGTAGTCTATCTTCAAACACCATATTGAACAGACGATACAACGGTGCAAGCGTGGTCTAGCGGCTCTCAAAGTTATGGTGGCCGCACACCTTGAGCAGAGACTACTTGCCCTTTTGTTCGATCGACTGGTAATGTCAGTGGTAGATTACGGACTCGAATTCTTACGATATCAAGATCACAATGTGAACGACTCGAAGGGGTTCAGAATGAAGGTATGCGTATAGTTCTGGGCTGCACTAGAGATACCCACATTGTGAAGATGAGATATATGCTTGGACATCTGTCACTACGCTCCCGTCATGCAATTGCCCAAACCAAGGCATATATGCGGGTTACTCGGATAAGAGACATCCACTACACAAGAACACTAATGATGTTAAGGACACGAGAATCAAGCGTGGCATGTCGTGGATGGCCCAGGCTGAGAGAACAATTGGCCAGGTGACTACGGTTGCGACCTACCAAAAGGGGAAGAATGGATCCCAACAGATGGTAGCATGACCAACTATCTCAACGTTATCATTACTCTTGGAAGAGAATGTAGAGATTGGGCAACATGAAGGCTGATCTCGCAGTTAAGCAGTTGATAGAAGATAATGCAAGGGATGATGATGTTGTTGTATATACCGATGGGTCGGTTCAACGTGGTGAGAATCCGGCTGGGGTTTCTTGGCTAATGCGCATGGTAGGGTTGTTGCAGAGCGAGTGGGGCATACAGGACAACTACTTCTAGTATGAGGATGGAGGTTGAGGCCGTTACTGCTGCCCTCCATTGGATTTCTGGGACTTCATTTACTGGGGCAGTTATTGTATCTGATTCTCAGTCGATGATTCACAAGATCCAGAAGGGCAGGTTTTGGTATGAGTGGATGTCGTCTATAGAAGTCTCTAACCTCCAGCAGCTTACGTGGATATACTGTCCTGGGCATGCAGGTGTTTACGGTAATGAGAGAGCGGACAGGCTTGCATCAACAGCATCGATTGTTGGGGAGTTGAAGATGGATAAGGGGGATATTCTTTGGTCTCTTCGCGACTCTCTGTTGGATGAGGACACTAAAATCGATGTTGAATTGATCAAGCGATTTAAGCAGTTTGGGGTTACCCATTGTACAAGTCAAACTGGATGCCTGAGAGGCAGAGTGAGAGGTGTGTTTAATCAGCGAGCCACAGGAACCATCAGTATGCATACTCTTCGATATCTGTTGGGGAGACTGAGCATCTATGGGTCTGCCCGGAGTGCAATGACGTCAGTTTAGTAACCAAAACAGGGTGGTTTCTATAGTGCTTTATATGAAAAGGCGAATTTCTGTATTCTAACAGGAGTGGTTTCTATAGTGCTTTATATGAAAAGGCGACTAAGGCATTGCTCTGGCTAGAGTCACAAAACTACACCCATACATGCATTCTCTACATGAGCTTTTCAGGTGCGGTGTGCAATGCCATGAGCTGGAAAGTCCTCTACTCCAGAGCAAATTTATTTTATCATTCAGCATATAGTTGTGAACTGATTTTTATCACTTGAATATGTCATAATGGTTTTTAAATCATTTCACATTGGGCACCAGTCTAGCTGCTTATGATATTTGGTTTATACCATTTAAAACATGATTTTGGAGTGGATTGATTAATCCCAGAGTATCCCTCAAACCCCATAGATTGGATCATGAAATCAACAACAACAGATGGGGAATACAATGGACACTTCGGAAATAACTAGAGGACCTGGATTTTGCAGATATCTGGCATTGCTGTCCACAATCACGCACAGATTACAGATAAAATGAATACCCTAAATAATAAGTCTCAGCAACTAGGATTGAAAATACACAGGGGAAAGACCAAGGTCAAGAGAATAAATGCAGTAAATGTAAACCAGATTAAGCTGAAGGAAACAGCTCTACAAGATGTAGAATCATACACATACCTTGGTAGCAACATAGACACAGAAGGAGGAACAAACAAAGATGTCAAGATAAGAATACAAAAGCAAGGGGAAACTTTATTGCATTGAGTAAGATATGGAACAATCAAATTGATTATATTATGATAAATAAACGATTTCGAAATGGACTGCTTGCTAACTGTAAAAACAAGACCAAGCGCAGATTGCGACAGTGACCATGCACTATTGGTATGAAAAGTAAGAATAAGATTGAAGAAGTAAAAGAGGGGTACAAGAAACATCATATCATACTCCTCAACACTCAAGACTGATGCAAATGCGAAAGACTCATTTAAACGCATTATACAAAACAGATATAACGCTATGGAAAAATAGAAACAATAGACGAACAATGGCAGATGCTTAAAGAATCAATCCAACAAACGCCAAAGGAACTAACCCACACACATGTTTACGGATCAAAATGAAATTGATGACGGAAGACATTCTGGAATTAATGGAAAATAGAAGGAAAAACAAACAGAATAAAGCAGAATATGATCGAATCAATAAAGAGATAAGACAAAAATGTAAAAAAGCAAAAGAAGAGTGGCTAAATGAAAAATGCAAACAGATCAAAACAGAACACAAAGAAGACCCCAAATCAATATACGAAAATGTAGACGACTTACTTGGCAGACGTAAACGCACAACTACTGGATGTTTAAAATCAAAACAGGAAGATATCCTGATGGAAATAGACAACCTATATTGATCCGTTTCATTCTCGTGCTACAAATGAACAAGATCTACAAGACTTGATAGACATATTAGTGAGAAAAAGTGAAAAGAAGGATTAGCATGAATATAAAGAAAACAGAGGTTATGGTTGTCTTCAAGAAACACCAACATGTAATATCAAAATAAATAACCCAACACTGAAACAAGTCCATCGATTCAAGTATCTGGGAACATTCCTATCATCAGATGGAAGCTGTACAACAGAGGTTAGGAGTAGAATAGCTCAAACGAAAACAGCTTTTATGAAAATGAAGAACACACTGTGTGAACTCACTACCAATGACATTGTGAAAACAAGTACTCCAGTGCTATATTGAACCAATACTTATATATGGCAGCGAATCATGGACAATGAACAAACAATCAATCAATACGATCATTGAAGCTACAGAAATATGGTTTTACAGAAGAATGCTGAAAATTCCATGGACAGCAAAGAAAACAAATGCAGAGGTTTTAAATCAGGCCTGCACACAAAGAAACTGTATCAAAAGAATAAGAATCCGACAATCAAGATTCTTCGGCATATAATGCAAAGAGAAGGTTTAGAACATTTGGTGACTACAGGTAAAATTCAGGGAAGGAGAGATCGTGGAAGACAGAGGAGAAGATGTTGGATGGCTTGACATGATGGTTCACAAAAGATCGACGTCAGAACTGATTACATTGCACCAAGCAAAGAGAGTTGTGGAGAGACATGATCGCCTGTGACGGCAGGCACGACACTTGCTTGATTGAAGATATGGAAGTCAAGGGAGATCAAAACAAAAACAAAGCTGAGAATCTTTCAATCAAATGTTGTCAGCGCTGTTCTATGGCTCGGAACATGGAAGACAACAAAGGAAACCATCAGAAAACTGCAGACCTTCGAAAATGGATGTTTACGTAGAATAGAGGGACTGAGATGGTAAGATAAGATTACAAACAAGGAACTCAGAGAAAGAACAAAGCAGATGCCAGTGGAGAAAGAGCTCAGGAAGAGACACTGGTGATGGATAGGACATACATTGAGAAGATCAACCTGAAGCATTGCAAGACAGGCACTGTTTTGGAACCCGCAGGGAAAGAGGAGTAGGGAAGGCCTAGACCTAGAGAAGAGAGCTGAGACTGATATTAAAGGGAGAGGTAAAACATGGAAAGAGTTGGAAGGGATGGCAAGAGAGAGGAAGAGCTGGAAGAAGTGTGTTGAAGACCTGTGCTCCATTGGGAGTTGAAAGCTGAGGAGAGAGATACCTCATACCAATGTGCTTTACTCATTGCACCTCTTGGGTTCCTCTTGTTCAGCGATGTCAATTTGTTCATAGTTTGTGAGGGAACACATATTTGTGGGTGTACGATGAGGACATTGAGCAGATTTTTAAAGGAATTCAGTAGAAACCAGCACAGGTGAACTTATAAGCTGTTCCCTTTTCATTTTGCGGCTAACTTATCTTTTTTTCTTTTGTCCTTCTCTGTTTTTTTGCCGCTAGGCGTAGCAGGTTTAACTGATGATCAGTTTTCGAGATAATGCACGCTCGGTCGCTTGATATGGTGTGGTATTGTGAAGTTTTAAGATGTCTGTAACTCCATCAACCCATCTTTTCTTGGTCTGCCCTTTCCTCTTGATGATTCCATTTTCAGGTTGTACGCTCTTGCAACTGGTGTATTCGGTTCATTCTGACCAAGTGGCCAAACCATTTGAGTCTCTGTTTTTCAATAAATCTAATAGCAGGTGTTGTTCGACTGTTCTTCTAATTTCTTCATTTCTTATATGGTCTCTTCTTGTTTTATTTACTGCTTTCTCAAGCATCTCATTTCGCATGTGGTCATTTTCCTTTCCTGTTCTTTTGTCAGTGCCCATGTTTGGCTCTGGTAGCACAGTGTTGGTATAAAGATTGAATTTATAATCTGTCTTTAGTCACTACTGGAATAGCTGGGTGTTTCAAAATTGGGGTAAGCTGGTATGTAATGTTGTTGGCTTGCTGGATTCTAGTTTCGATCTCTCTGACCAGTCTACTATCAGATGTAAAGATACTTCCAAGGTATTTGAATTCTCTCACCTGCTTTAGCGTTTGGTCATTTATTTGTATGCTGATATCTTTATGTTCTCTGCCTATAGCCATGACTTCTGTCTTTTGAATGTTGATCTTCATGTTGTATTTGAGGCAGCTATTGTTGAGTAAGTTTATGTGTTCTGGAAGCTGTTCAATATTATTATGGAATAAACACTGGTCGTCAGAAAAGAGCAGTTCATTTTGTTGGTCTGCGTTGAGTAATGCTTCATCTATTTTGGTGATACTATCCATGTATATAATAAAGAGGAGAGGTGATAAAACACATCCTTTCTGACTCCTGATGTTACTGGAAACCAATTTGTGAGTCCGGCGCTTGTTCGTATGGCACTTTCACTTTCTGTATATATGGCTCTAACACAGTCTAGCAGTGTTCCTTTTATTCCTAGTTTTAGAACATCCCACAATATGTCTCTGTTAACCCTATCAAATGCCTTCTCTTGGTCTATGAAGGCTATATTCATTTAATTTTTGTGTTCTATAGTCTTTTCACTAATTTGTCTTAGGGCAAATATTGCATCTGTGCACCCTTTTCCTTTTCTAAATCCAAACTTGTGGGCTGAGTGTTGGCTCCACAATTGGTCTTATTCATTGCTCAAGAACTCTTGCAAAGATTTTTCCCACATGGCTTAGGAGGGAGATGCCTCTATATGTACTACAGTCTTGTTTTTACCTTTTTTCTTCCATATTGGTACTATAATAGCTTTTGCCAATCTGAAGGGACAGTTCTTTCTTCCCACGCCTTCTTGAAGATGTAATGTACCCAGGTTACTCCAATCTCTCCACACGCCTTTATTGCTTCTGCTGTTATTCCATCAATTCCCGCAGCCTTGTTCTTTGGGCTTCTCTTAATAGCTTCTCTTACCTCACTTACTAGTATTTCAGGTTCTTCAATGTTTGCATGTCTCTGTTTGAATGATGTTTTATTCCCAGTATCTGGTATATTCAAGAGGTCTTTTAAGTATTCTTCTCATCTTTCTCTGAGCTTAACTTCTTCATGTATAGGTTTACCTTGACTATCATTTATATATTCGGATGGCTGGAAGGGTTCGTCCCTTATTCTCATTTTTGCTATGGCCTTATAAAATTGCCTGCTGGACTCTACACATAATCTACTGAGATTTTCACCATACATGGTCCAAGATTTTTCTTTCTCTTGCTTGATTACTCTGGCTGATGTCTGCCTTGCTAGTCTGTATTTATCATAATCGTCTTCTGAGCGTGATCTTATCCAGGTCTTATATAGTTCTTTTTAATTTTATTGCTAACTGATGTCTGTAGTAAATAGCATAGGCTGGTCCCCACACTTCCTTATGGTTTTAGTGTCCTCCCATGACAGTGAATTAGTCACTACATTATCTTTAATGGCAAAAAAATATACAGCCCAAAATAAAAATAGGCATACAAGACAACTGCAAACCTTGTGTTTAAAAGGGAAAAAAAGCTATAATCTCTGTCATCATCTTGACCGAATGTGTTCATTATTAAACAGATGTACCTTTTCAATCTTTAACTTCCTCAAGGATGGTGACAAAAATATAATAATTCAAACAATTGATTCACCTGGGGTTAGAGAAATGAGAGTAACTGCCACATTTCCACACACAGCATTCAGCACACAAACTGCCTTTACCTTCAAAACAGAGGATGGCGTCTTAAAAGAAAATTCAGCTACATCCTGAGAAAAAAACCAATAAACTCTGGGACAAGTGAAATGTTGATAATGTACTTAATTGACTACCAAAAGCATTTATTTATTTAAGCAATAGTAAAATATACATCATATACTTTATGTTGTTTGGTGTACCAGTGTTACATTTGCTTATCAAAAATATGTGGGCATGGTTTTTGTTTTGGTACATTATCTCCATTTTCATGAAAAGATCAATCACAACAAATGTACTATATAATTGAACGTTATAAATGAGATACAATAAAATAATTCCACAACTACCTGTTGGATGATGACACAGAAATAATTGATACTGTGATTGAAAAGACTGGAATACTACAAATGAACATAGCAAATAAAGAGTTATCTCTGAGAATGGATAAGATGTGTTACAAAAGTCTCCTCTGTGATGAATTTGTTATAAGTAAGTGACAAGTTTGTTTCTCTAAAAACCACAATTGATCATTACACATTCTTCAGAATGTCTATCGTATTCATTGCGATTTGCAACTTAAATTTCATTTCCATAACAAGGCTGCTACTGGGAAATTTCGTGATATTGAAATCTTTTTTGTTTTAGATACTCATTATGGGACCACAGGCGCAAGAAATAAAATAGACACAGCGGCATCATGGTCAGTAAGCTGGCACTGACCAAGATGCTACCCCACCTCCATGTGGTGACCCTGAAAACAGACTACAGCACTGTGGTCTGGCTAGTTGGGTGGGGATTGAGGGAGAGCTACTGCACTGTATGGTAGTAGTGTGACGCAATCACAAATGCTATGAGATCTGGTGTTCTATGGAATAAAGGCCGCATGCCATAGCATGTTTTCAAATTGGCAGTTTCAAGTTGGAATTTTCATTGCACCAAGAAAAAAAAATCCATGATTTTCCAAGTGTTTGAATGGGCACCCTAATTGACAGAGATACCGATGCTTGAACCGTTAGCACTAGTTTACTTTCTCTATTATCATTAACAAGTATTCAAAATTTCAACTGTCATTATTGCTTGAAAACTGATGCTCATTGTTCTTCTTATTTTCTCGAATCCTGTTTGCGTCACAGCGTCAGGTCAAGAAGAGATTTCTAAAAGGGCCCTTGTATGCACTTCGTAGATAGTGTCTTTCGATGCCTCTGTTATCTCTGAGGTCCATCTTTTGTGTTGTTGGCCTTTTGTTTTGTACCCATTATATCGGAGCATCATTGCTCTTTGAGGTGCACTGTCTGTTGGTAATCTGCTGATGTGGCTGAACCATTTAATTTGTTGTTTCTTGATGAAGTCTAGTACTGATGTTGTACCCACTTTTTCCTGATGTTGGTAATCTGCTGACGTGGCAACCATTTAATTTGTTGTTTCTTGATGAAGTCTAGTACTGATGTTGTACCAACTTTTTCCCACTTCATTTCTCAACCGGTCTCTTTTTCTACCCAGCATTCGCGTAGACACTTCATCTCTGTCGTGACTAGTTTTCTTCTATCATTTGTTGTCAGTGACCAGGTTTGACACTGGTAACATAATGTGGGAGAAAGATTGTGTTGAACATTGCTCTTTTTGTGTTCATAGTGACATGTTTGCATTTTAAAATTGGCGCCATTTGTCCTATCATTTTTCTTCTTCTTCTGCATTCTCATTAGATTGGGATTTCGGATTCTCTAATAAAGGCAGCCATCTGCCTCAGATTATCAGCCATGCCATACAGTTTGTCTTGGACGCTGGTGTAAGTGGGCCACCTCTTTCTTCTCAGGTCTGCATACTGGGGGCAGTTCTGTAGGATATGTTCTGTTGTCATAGTTGCCAAGCCCCAGGTCGTTGGTGCCTATCTTGAATTTAGTGTACAGGTGGTGTCTCATTCTGTTGTGACCAGTCCGGAGGCGAAGTATGGCTGTCTGGTCCCTTCTGGACAGTTGGTAATATCCATCATTCTTGTTGTGTTTTGGGTGTTCTTTATCCCATTTTGATTTGTAGTGCCCTTTGGCGAAGGTTCTTGCTTCGTCATAGCTAACCAGGTTGTCATCTTGGGGCATTACTGCTCCCTCTTTAGTCTGTCAGCATCTTCATTTCCCTTGATCTTGCAGTGTGAGGGTATCCACTGGATTACTACCCTCTCAGATTCATGGGATAACTGGGCTAAGGTTGACCTGAGATCACTTAGTTCTGTGTTCCTTTCAGATTTCAGTGCTGAGATAGCGGACAATGCATCAGTCAGGAGCACTATTTTTCCATGTATTTGGTTCATATTTTGTAGTGCCATTTTGCAGCTGCACTGAGGGCCTCTACCTCAGCCCTGGAATGGTTGAGAACTTGCTGGTGGCCAGAGCTAAGGTTAGTTCTACTCCATTTTTTAGTCTGAGGACAACTCCCCCTCCTCCATTGTGGGTGGCATCTGTAGCCAAACCATCTGTGTATGCATGTGTCCATGAGTCCATTGGGTAGTTTTCATTTATGTGTTTTTCTGCAATGAGCCTTCTCTCCAGGTCTGTCTGTGTTCCTTTCTCGCCAATGCCACTTATTTCTTCTGAGAGCTCTGGGAGACTGAAAGCCCAGGGAGGGGAGGTGCTGGCTGGTTGAATGTGTCTTGGTTGAGTCAGTGCCAATATTGCATCTTTGTGAGCAAGTTCTTTGGAATTTGCCACAAGTTACTTTTAATCTGCCCCTATCATAGCTGTTGATTCGAAGGTGCATTGGATGGTTCGTCAGTCTCTTGAATTTTTCTCCTTGTTGAAGAACCTTCATGTCCCATCTGTCCTCCATCGGCTGGAGCCCTGTCACAGTTTCCAGTACTTCTATCGGGGTAGAACTCCATGGCTCCGGTGATGATCTGTGAGGCCTAGTTTTGCACTCTGCTTAGCTTTAGAAATTGTGTCTTGGAGGTTGTGGCCCAGGCTGCTATGCCATACTCGAGTACTGGTCGGACCTTTTCAAAATGCCACAATCTGCACCCCAGGTGGTGCCTGCTAGTTTATTCATGATCCTCATTCATTCTCTTTGCTCTTTTTCCAGCTTTGTCTATCTGTGTTTTCCAAGTCATTCTGCTGTCCATGGTGATTCCCAGATATGTTGAACATTCCTCCATTGGGAGTAAGTGGTCACTTATCCTGAGTTTCACCATTTGTTTCTTCTTGGAGAGGCTGAAGACTGTGAAGGTGGTTTTCTTTTCATTTATGGTGAGCAGCCAGGTACTGGTCTATTTTTCTAGCTTTTGAAGAGCAGCTTGCATCCTTGTGGTGGCTACTGCTATAGATTCTTCTTGTGTCCACAGTGCCAGATCAGCAGCGTAGATTGCACCATGCACTCTGTTAGGGATGTCTTCCATAATGTCATTCATAAAAAAAGAAATAGTGTGGGTGACAGGACCCCTCATTGGGAACACCTTGTCCCATGATAGCCTTCCTGCTAAGTTGTTCCTGGACCTGTACTCTGGTTGTTCTGTTTTTTAGATAGTGACATATCCAGCCATACATGCGTTCTCTAATTCCAAGTTTAAGGAGTTTGATTTTTAGTCCCTCACTCCAGACCCCATCGAAAGCCTTCTCCACATCGACCCATACTGTTAGTGTGTGTTTCTTTTCTTGAAAACCATCTTCAATTTCCTGAGCAATGTAGGTTACTTGGTCTTCTGTTGATCTGTGCTGATGAAATCCACTCTGCTGTGGTAGTATCAGTTGTTTCTGCTCCAAGTGCTACATGAGTCTTCTATTGACAATTCTCTCCATTACTTTTCCAACACAACTAAGGAGGCTAATCGGTCTGTAACTGCTTGGGTCAGTCTATCTTTTCCTTGTTTTGGAATAGAGCACGTGATTGCTTCTTTCCATTCACTGGGTATTTCAACTTTCTAGCTTGCATTCATAATTTTTAGCAGTTTTTTCTTTGCTTTTGGGCCTAAGTTGATGAGCATCTCATTTGTGATGCCATCCTTTCCTGATGACTTCTTAAGGTTAAGACACTGAAGTGCTTCTTCGAGCTCATCTATAGTGAAATTAGACACCATAAGTTCTTCTGGTGCTGTGGGTGAGTACTTGAGGGATTGCCTCTCTTCCATTGCCATATTTAGTCTTTCTGTGGATACGCTGACCTGGCTCACTCTTGCATAATTTTTAATAAAGATGTTGGCAGCTCTTTTACCTGTTAGCAATTTTTTTATTGCTTTCTATGGCAATTGGAGGATGGTTGGTGTTTTCGTCACTGAGGGCTTTTGACAGTTTCCATAGCTTGTTTCCATCTACAACAGAATGAGACACCATCTGTACACTAAATTCAAGATAGGCACCAACGACCTGTGCCCCTGTGGCTTGGCAAGTATGACAACAGAACATATCTTACAGAACTGCCCCCAGTATGCAACCTGAGAAGAGGTGGCCGCTTCACCAGCGTCCAAAGACAAACTGTATGGCGTGGCTGATAATCTGAGGCAGACGGCTGCCTTTATTAGTTAATCCAAAATCCCAATCTAGCGAGAATGCAGAAGAAGTTTCCATCTCTGTCCAAGTTGAGACTCTCAGTCTTGTCTCTCCAGCTCTGTCTTGCAGCTTGCTTAACTGCTCTCATATATTTAGCTGAGGCTGTCTTCAGTGCTACGTTGCTGTCTATGCTCTGTTCAATTTCTGCTTTTTCTCTGGCCTGACTCAATTCTTCCTCAAAATTTTGAACCTCTTCTGACCAATAAGGTTTGTGGTCTCTTCTTGCACCTCTAGAAATTGATTCTCTTGCTGCCCTCAAGATGGATGTGTTGAGCCGGTCTGTCATGTTCTTTATTTTTTTTTTATGTGTGTTTATGGACTCACAGTGGATGTAGCAAAGTCTATGAAACTGTATCCAGTCAGCTCTTTGTAGTTCACCTGGGTATTGGTTTTTGGACTTAGGGGGAATATTTAAGGTACAAGGAGAGCTTGACAGGTTTGTGGTCACTGTCTCCTAGCTGGTCCATGAAAGTTCGAACCAGTTTGTGGGCTATGTCACCGGTGGCAACCATTTGTGTTAACTTCTATCTGTTTCATGGGGATATGGTTGCGCTAGTATGAGTACTCCCCCTTGTGGCCTCTGTCTTGCCTGTATGCCTGATATCCTTGGACAGAAAATCTGTGTTGGGGGTTGAGGTGTGTTTCCTGAATATCTGCGTTCCGGTGAATTATGTTGAGTCTCATTGTGTCCGATGGAGCCTGATCTATAATATTTTTCTGTCGTCCCCTTGCTTTTGCTCCCGTGTGATCTCCAGTTAGTTTGACCACCCTTGTCTTCTTCTTCTTCCATAGTTTCAGACATCGATTTGTATACTTTTAAAGTAGTTAGTGGTCAACGGAGTCTATACATCTCCGTAAAGCTTGTCTTGGACTGATATGGGATTGGCCATGTGTTTTCTCTCTGTTTGAGTATGTTGGACATTCTTCCAGTATGTGTCTCTCTGTCATCTTGCTGATGCCACATGTACATATGTCAGATGGGTCTATTTTATACTTGTTAAACAGATGGTACCTCAGCCTATTGTGCCCTGTTCGTAGACGAAAATGACAACCTGTTCCTCTCTACTTAGTTGGTGGTATGCATCGTCCTTTTCATGCCTGGGTGATCTCTCAGCCATTTGTTCTTGTGGGCCATTTTTATCCGTACTTTTGCTTCCTCATGTCATACCAATTGTCTGTCTGTGTAGCCTGCTTCCTGCTTTTGCCAATATGTCCGCAGTCTCATTGCCAGGTATTCCGCAGTGAGATGGTATCCACTGTATTACCACTCTAGAGAAGATGTTGCATACTTGGTGTAGTGATGCTTGCAGTTCCATCGTTGTTATCGTCTTGATTTTTTAGAGCAGTAATTACTGACAAGTCATCGAAGAAATACCGGGTTTTCATTTACTTGTTCCTCTGACACTATGGCTTCTGCTGCCGCTTTTAGGGCCTCTGCTCTGTAATTGCTGGAGAACCTTCCTGTCGCTAATTTTAGTTTCCTGTGTTCCATGTCACTGAGCACTATGAGGGCTCCGCCTCCTCCATTTTCAGTTGCATTGCTGCAGACCCATCTGTGTATACATGGGTCCATCTGCTGTTAGGGAAGTGTTCCTTTAGGTACTGGTGGCCAGGAATTTTCTTTCTTCACTTTGTTGGTTTTGCCTGCTATCCCTGTGATGTTCTCATTCAGCTCTGGGAATTTTATATCTTTCCATATCTGTTTTGTGTTGGTATATTTTAGTGGTTTGGGAGAATCTTCAGCACATGATGGTTGTTTGCTCATCATCATCTTGGTTGTCGCTGCAAAGTTGGTTCGTTTTAGTCTGCCCCTTACTAGCCCTTCATTCTGTTGTACATTGGGTGATCTTCTAGTCTCTTGAACTTTTCTGCTTGTTTTTGTGTTCTGCTGTCTCTTATATCCTCCATTGATTGTAGGCCTGTGGTCTTTTCCATTTCCTGTATTGGGGTAGATCTCATTCCCCCTGTAATAATTCTCATAGTTTGGTTCTGAACACGGTTGATTTTTATTGAAGTTGGATTGGACTACAGTTGTCCATCCATAGTTCAATGTCGGGCTTAACATATCCCATATAAAGCTTCTTTAAAACACTGTTATCTGCCCCCAAGTTGTGCCAGCTAGTTTTTTCATGATTGCCATCCTGGATTTTGCTCGGGTTTTGTTTTTTTCAATCTGTGCTTTCCATGTCATGCGCTAGTCGAAGGTGATTCCAAGGTATGTGGGGTTTATCTCTGGGAGCAATATATGGTTATTTAGTAGGAGCTTTGGACTTTGAGGGCTCGGCTGATAGGAGAAAATCAGCTATGTCGTTATCTTAGGCTTTGATCCGCCATGTATTGAACCATTGGTCTAGGGATGTGAGGGCCTGTTGTATTCTGCTTGTTGCAGCGTAATCGCTCCTCTGATGTCCACAGGGCCATGTCATCTGCATGACAGGGCGTGGTGGATCCTTCTGGGTATGTTCTCGGTTATGTCATTGATGTATATGAGGAACAGTGTTGGCGACAGTACTTCCCCCTGAAGAACTCCTTGTTCTGGTGTTGTTTTCCTGCTGGTGAACTCTTGCACTTGCACTTTAGCAGTTCTTTTTCTAGAT
Source organism: Arion vulgaris (assembly GCA_020796225.1). Taxonomy (NCBI): domain Eukaryota; kingdom Metazoa; phylum Mollusca; class Gastropoda; order Stylommatophora; family Arionidae; genus Arion; species Arion vulgaris. Next base: position 58,302,815 of record CM036759.1, on the reverse strand, counting down.
ACTGTGATATCCATTTGTACATTCGTCCTGCTACTTGGTTTCTGCGCAACTTCACTTTTAGGCCAGCCTTCCACACTTTATCAAAAGCCTTCTCCAGATCTACCCATACTGCTAGCATTTGTTTTCCCTCTTGAAAAGCATCCTTTATCTCCTGGGCGATATATGTCACTTGATCTTCTGTAGATCTGTGTTTTCGGAAGCCTGCTTGTTGAGGGAGTAGTAAGCCCTTTTCTTCCAGATGCCACATTAGTCTGGTGTTGATCATACGCTCTAGCAATTGTCCTATGCAGCTCAGTAGACTAATTGGCCTATAACTGCTAGGATCTGTGGGATCCTTCCCTGTCTTTTTTATCGGTATCAGTATAGCTTCCTTCCACTCTTTGGGTATAACGCCACTTTTCCAGCTGCAGTTAAAAATTTATAGTAGCTTCTTTTTAGCTTCTTGTCCAATTTCTATTATCATTTCGTTTGTTATCCCATCACTGCCTGGTGATTTTCTTTTCTTCAGAGAGCGTAATGCTTTTTACAATTCATGCATTGTGAATTTAGTTGTCATGTGTCCTCGGGGACCTTGAATGAGGTCGTGGGCCATTAGTTCTTCTTTTATGGTTTCCTTCCTTTCTTCAGGAACATCTATATGATTTACTTGTGTAAAGTGCTCACTAAGGATATTGGCAGCTTGTTTCCGCTTAGCTGTTCATCATTCTGTTTGATGGTGATTGTATGCTTGTATTTATTTTCTTGGTTTAGTGCCCTGGCTAGTTTCCACAGCTTATTTCCATCTCTGTCCAGGTTAAGGCTTTGTGTTTTTTCTATCCAGCAGTTTCTAGCATTTTCATTTAGTGTTCGTTTGTATCTTGCGGAGGTGGCTTTAAGTTTGATGTTTGTTTCTGTTGTTCTTTCTATTTCTGCAATGTCCCTAGCTTTTGTTAGTTCTACTTCTAGTTGTTCTAATTCGTCCATCCAGAATGGGCTGTAGTTTGGTCTCGCACCTCGAGGGATGGACTCAGTGGCTGCTTTTGGAGGGCCTTGTTAAAGTCTGCAACCCCAGTTTTTAGCATACTCTGCGTATGTTTGTGGTGCGTATGTTTAGTGGTTCGCAGTATAGGTCTGTCAGGAGTGCAAATTTCCCCCAGTCTGGTCGTTTGTAGTTCAATCTTGGTAGCATGCCATATTTACGACCAGCTTAATCGGTCTGTGGTCCCTTCCTGCGAGTTGGTCTAGCACCATTCTATCAATTTTGTGGTGGATGTCTCCTGTACTAAAGGCCAGGTCTGGTGTGGAGGTTGTTTTCCAGGTTCTGGAGTAGTAGATAGGTTTATCCTCAGCATTGTTGATTAAGTGTAGGTTGCTGTCTATCTCCCAGTCCTCCACCTCGTCACCTCTGTTATTAGTATCCTGGTAGCCCCATCGCTTGGAGTGACTATTAAAGTCTCCAACTGCTATGCATTTGGTAGATTTTATGTTCATATTCTCCAGCACTAAGTCTTTGTTTGGAGGGCAGTAGATGTTATAAATCCGAGTGCTTCCAATTGGGGTTGTTGCGTCTATCCCTACAATTTCCGACTGTCTACTAGCGCATATTGCTAATTTCTTTACATGCAATCTCGTTTCAGGCAGAATCAGGACTCCTCCTTTGGATCCTTCCCTGTCTAGTTGGAAGGTCTGATATCCTCTAATGGAAAATCTGTGGCTAGAGTTCAGGTGCGTCTCTTGTATGCATGCTATGTCTATCTGCTCCTGTTGTAGATGTTTCAGTTATGGGACCTTCTTCTTTAATACTCCTTCTGCATTCCACTGCATAACGTTGAAAGTTCTATAATTTACTTCATTATTGTTTGTCCCTTCTAGCTGTCCCCTGGCTCAGAGGCTTGGATCGATCACTCCTGTCGTCTGTCAAAACTCCAGTCGACCACTACTCTTTTTTCGTATACTAGTCGATGTAGTAGTAAATGAATTGCGCTGCACATTGTGCACCCGTCTTCTGCGGCGTTTCTGTCAGGCTGCCCACCTTTAGCATTAATTTATTAACCTACAAGGCAGTAGGTTGGACTTGCTCTTAGTCCATCACCATGCGGTACGTTACCTATTGATAACAGGTCACGCTATTCTCCGATACGGCGCCGGCACGCTTAAGGCCACAATGTACGGCCAGGTGTTTGCTCTGACCATACATACACAAATACTAATTAACACATTCTATCCGCTTATAGTGGCCAGAAACTGTGTCAATCACACCGCAATCACAAGAAATCGCGCACAGTTTATCCGTTAGGAATTTTCACAACCGCCATCGGCCACCCTTGTGATGGTAGGTCCGACATTCTTACTGTGTGGCTAAATCTCCAAGGCAGATCGGCGACCGTAGAATCCGTTATCCCATATCTCATTGTGAGGGGTCGTTGCACCAAATTATGCAATTCTGGCCTGGTGCATCCGTTGACTGCAAGCATTTGTTTGGTTAGCATTCCCTAGCCTTTCATTGCTACACAACCGCTCCGCAAAGCTGCGGATCGATGTTTTCAAAACATTGCGGCGGTGATGCGTGTGCGCACGAACTCGATCCGTCAGCATCCCACCCAGAATGGAAACAAAACACATAAAAACACAGTAATCCTGTTTTAACTATAGAATATTGTAACAGTATGGATGGTTGGAATCGCTATACTGAATACATTTAATCACATATAAACTATCCTACACACTTAAAATACGTAAACATGTGGTATCAAAATCATCATATACGTATGTTTCTTTATTCTTAGATTCTATTCTCTGTATCAAGAAGGTTATCAAGATACTTGCATCTCTAATTCACTTCTATAAGTTGCATTTGTGCACCAACATTTCATGAAACATTTACATACTTAAATTACACCGTCTTAATGCACCGATCGATCCGATGTCCTTGGAATTTATCAGTCTATCTCTACACACAGGATTTCACGTTTTGGATTCCAACTGCAGCCCTTCTAAATCCAACGGTGTACCAGTTAATTTGAAGCTCGAGTTAATTGACGAGTAGAACTGGATCATCGTATCTGACTAAACCAAAGGCTAATGCTTGACAACTGACCCACTTGGTAACTATTGCTCTGAACAGTCAAATCAGACTGAGCGATGATTAAATGCGCCAACGTCCTCAAAGAATAACACTGTAGAACGACAGTCTAATGAAAGACTGTCAACCTAAGATGAAAGTTCTTCTACCACATGGTTGATGGCTACTGATCTGCAGTATTTAACACAAGATGGGGCTTGCGAAACTTGGAAATTGTTGCCAGCAGCGATAACTAACACGTTATATGCACGCTAAGTAATAGAATAAATATCACAAAGTTGGCACTTTGATATATCAAACCTAACAAACTCAGCCTTACTTTATCTAACACTTCGTTAATTTATTATAATATGTTCCTACTACCTGTATCACTTTCCTGCCTAAGTGCGAATCTTCTGTGCTTCTCTTGTGTTCTGGGGTTCTCTGTCGTTTCTGTATTCTCCTTGTCTTTCTTCTGTGCTGACTATGTCCGCCTTATATAACACCCTCATCCAGAAATTGAATTGCCCAATCACCAGCCTGCTGCCCCATCTGGTCGTAATTTACCGGTCACATGTTATTCACTTACCTCTGAAACCAAGGGCCGAATTTTGCGTTCGCCTCTGTTACCCTGTTACATATGAGCACTCGTACGAATATTTTAATCCATTGTACAGAATTAGAACAGAATTCCTGAATTTCTGAGCGCTGTCACTATACACAACATTCTGCCGCCATCTTGAAAACCTCGATCGTCCTATCATTAGATTTGCTTTGTTGCATCTGTGTTTAATTTCATTAGTTATTCTTCCGTTTGCTGAAAAAATGCTCTCCAGGTATGTGAAGTCTTTTACTTGTTTTAGTGGGTGATTGTCGATGCAGATATTGGTAGTGCTTTCCTCTCTGGCGAATGTCATTACTTCTATTTTGTCTATGTTTATTCTCATGTTGTAATCGTTGCATGGTAACTGAAGTCTGTTAATGTGGTGTTGTAGCTGTTCTTCTGTTGTTGATATGATTGCCTGATCATCTGCAAAAGAAATTCGTTTAAGAGTTCTCCGAGGTTGTTTCCTTCGATGGTGTTAGCTATTTTACAGATGTGGTCAATATACGTGATAAACAGCAGCGGGGATAGTACGCAACCTTGTCTTACTCCTGACCCTACGTGAAACTTTTCTGATAGTCCTGTGTTTGTTCTAATCACACATTGGCTGTTTGTATAAAGGCTCTTGCAAAGGTTGGTTAGGTGGTCATTAACCCCATAGGTTGATAGTATTTATACTCATTGTAAATCCATAAAATAAATACGCTGTGTAGAAGCCATTTTATACAGCAATATGTTTGCCTACACAAATCAGCTTCTTAACAGTTGATTAAATCTGAACGTTATTTCAAGAGAAAAGGAATTTCAAACATGTGTTGCTCGGTTGCTGGGCAATAACGCTTAAATATTTCATTATATTGAATAAACATTGAAAAATTGATATTTATACTAATGCTCTCTTGAATGTTCTAGACAGATAAATTGTACTCTCAGAAATCCTCTTGCATGGTCAAGCGGGTTCGAAGGCGCTGCACCAGGGTTAGTGAAGGGGCACTAATCAAGACCCTGTTCCCTAACTCCACTTGGTGACCCTGCAAACAGACTTCGGTTCTGGTCTGGCTAAAGGGGGCAGGGATCGGGGAGAACTACAGGTAGTGGTAGTAGTGCAAGCACGGAACAGCAATGCAGGACTGAAAATCCCTGAACAAAGCATGGATCTCCTGACCGATGTCCGCTAAAATTTGCCCAAGTCCCCAAAAGTACAAAACAGCAACGTACAAGCGTCTGCAAAAAAAATGCTAACTCCCCAGGAGTAAATGACCAAATTAAAGGGATGAGATGTGCATACTAAAGCCGAGACGTGAGGCGAAGCTAAGAGCCCTGTGCCGAGTCAGCTGTGTGCCAGAGCAGTTCCGAGGCACAGAAAAATCGATGGCTGGTGCGTACACATCGATCGTGACAGCTCCTTGGCCAATGACAGGGGCTGCATGCGAAGGGATGAGAGGTGCATCCCGAACAGAAAGAGCACCCACACGTAGTGAAACTCAGAGTCCTGTGCACGAATCGAGTGTCAGAGCAGTCCCAAGGCACGGAAAATGTGGCGGCAAATGTGAACACAACGGTCGTAGCAGCTTCCCAGCCGATGGGAAAGGCTGCATGTGAAGGGATGAGAGGTGCATCCCGAACAGAAAAGAGCACCTACACGGAGCAAAACTCAGAACCATGTGCACAAGTCGAGCTGCGTGTTGGAGCAGTCCCGAGGCACGGTAAATGAAACGGCAGATGTGTGAACATGGCGGTTGTATCAGCTTTCCGGCCGATGGAAAAGGCTGCATGCGAAGTGATGAGAGGTGCATCCTGAACAGTGAAGAGCGCCCACATGGAGGCGAGCTCAGAGCCCTGTGCACGAGTCGAGGCTCCGCGCTCATGGAGCGACAGGTGTAGGCGACACATGAAAGAATGCGATAAACTCCATACATGAGGCCAAGCGCAGATGAATGCTGGGTAAAGTTGGCGGCGTAAACCCTAAAGTTACGTTTTAGCGCCATACGAAACTGGCCTCCTGAGACAGCCGGGCAAGACGGTTGTTCACGCAATTAACATCCCGGAAAAATCAGGGCGGGTGATGACGGGATGCAAAATCTAAGTTGCAGATAGCGCCTAATGAAATGATCCATACATTATTATGTGTGGGTCCCAGCCAGCGTTCCCCAGATCAAGGGAAAATGCAGAGCAAATGCAAATTGCCAAGTGCCAGTACGAGCCTCGAAAAATTGAGATTGTGGTATACGAATAAAGTGTCCCAGGACAAAAACTCAAGGAACCACTGCTGCCTTGTAGTGCTGATTGAGGACAATCAAAGACTAGCAGAGTAAACCGTACACAAAACTGGATGGTAGGCAAACCAAGTAGTCCACACAAAGAAGGGTTAGCTGGGCAGATGACGCTCCTCAACCAGAGGGCAGGTGGTCTACGGGTCGCTGCCCTGAAGAAAATAGCGACCTGCTGCCTTGTGGGTTTTGGCTGGGGACAGCAAAGGCTAACGGAGAGCGAACCCAGTAAACGATAGTTGAAATCGGACACCTCGCCTAAGAATAAACACTAGAGCTCCAAGTAGTACTGAAAGTTGTGACGTAGCATACCCATGCTAAGGCTGCATGGACTAAATTTTATCATGAATTTTTTTAATTTAAAATCTTGATATGGTGGAGCCTGTGGAGTTCCATTGGGTAGGACGCATGTTATGTTATGCGATCGACGTCACGGCACATTGGGCATTCCCATGCATGCTCTGTCCTCCGCTGCAGCAGCCATCCTAAAGTCCATTTGCTCACTGTACCCATGAGAAGTTGATTACTATATCTTCTCTCTCTACCACGAAGACGACACTGTCTGGCATGTCCACACTTAATGCCTAATTCTCGAACTCGGTCCAGGGTAGGACGCATGCCGGGCCCCATGCCTCGAAGGAGCCATTTTTGCTACGACTGTCCCTGTTCCCCAACTCGCAAATCAGCGAGCGTGGCACACAGGAAAAAGCTACTGGTTTGATACGGCTGAATACTGGCCAGAGATGACTAAACATTGTGCAATGGAATGCCGAAGGTCTCCATCACAAAAAGAAGCACTCGCAATAAGACTTGCGAAAGAGAAGGCTGATGTAGCGTGCATACAAGAAATGCACTTAAATGCCCAACACAGATTCTGGATCAGAGGTTACCAAACCTTCAGATTATACTGAGGGGCACAAAGGTGGAGTCCTCACCCTTATCGAACGGCATTCCAGCAAAACAAATAAATGTAACAACAGGAGGCGCCGGTGCAGCAGAGATCATAGACGTCCTCATCACATGTGACGAAACACAGATTCTTCTGTACAACCTGTACTGCCCAAGCGATATCTCGCTATTACTTGAGGCGATGACAATAAATAACACAGCATGCATGGTAGTCGGTGATTTCAACAGCCACTCAGAAAGGTGGGGCTACCATGAAACAAACAGCAGATGCGTCGAAGTGGAGAACTGGGAGATAGAGAACAATCTGTTCCTTATCAATGCCCCAGACGATCCGCAACCTTCTACTCGAGAAGGTGGTATCGACTAGCACCCTGATCTGGCATTTGTAACAAATGACTTATCCACAAAAACAGTACGTACGGTCACTAAGCAACAAACTGCAAGTAGATCACTTTTTACCAGAACCGAAAATGTGGTTGCCCAGTGGAACTACAAAAAGCAAATTGGAAACAATATGCGGTACTGTCAGACACCAATGTTGAAAATCTCAACATGCATGAAAAGAAACATGTGATCCGTGGCAAAGGAACTCTCGGAAGCAATCATGAAAACGGCACAGGAGACCATCCCCAGAGGCGTGTGGAAGGATTACAAGCCCTATAGGAAAGCAGAGGTTCAAAAGCTTGAAGATGACCTTGAGTTGGCAGGGAGAGAGACAGAAAAGGCCCAAACAGTAACCTCTCCAACACTGCTTACAAGGCGGCAGCGGCTAAATGGAAGTCAAACGGTCAGCAAGACAGAGCTGGGTAGAAAGACCGAATCACTTGAATCTTAATAGGGAAGGACACAAAAATTGTGGAGGCTGGCAAAAGCACTGAGTGGCGAAAACACAAGTTGACCCCCAATAGTTTTGGAGCAAAATAAAAAAAAAAAGATGTGCTTGGGGAGGGAAGCTGAAAATATCCTAATGGAAAAATATGCAGAAGTCAGCAGAGTAAACATACCAAAGACCCAGAGCGAGGAAACAAAGAGAATAGCGAGAGCCCTCCAAGGCAAGCCAAGAAAAGCTGATAGTCACCTAACAGACACATTTACCAGAAACAAATTGGAAGAGGCATTGAGGGAGCTCAAGCTCAGAAAATCGCCTGGTAAGGATGGGATCACAAATGAGATGCTTAAATACTTGGGGACTAGAGCAAAGACAGCTCTACTGGCCATCCTAAACATATCGTGGAGGACAGGTATAGTACCAAGAGAATCATAGTACCACTGGCAAACTCATGGAACGCATGGTGAACAACGGTTATCATGGCACTTGGAGAGCAAAGGGCTTCTCATGGAGCAACAGGAGGCTTTATAAAGTACCGATCTACCGCGATCAGGTAACCTATATCGCACAAGAAATCGAGGATGGTTTCCAAGAAAAGAAGCATACACTGGCAGTTTTGGTGGACATGGAGAAGGCGTTTGACAGTCTAGAAAGAGGGGCTCAAACTGAAACTTCTAACCCTCAGTATAAAGGGGAGAATGTACAAATGGCTTGATAGACATCTTGAGAACAGAACAGCAAAGAGTTCAAGTTCAGGGTACACAAGCATGAAGGCCACACTAGAGCAAGGAGTCCCCAAGGAGGAGTGCTCTCACCAACTCTCTTTCTAATCTTTGTCAATGACATAGCAACATGTCTACCAAAGAAAGTACACTCAGCCATGTATACCGCGATCTGGACCGAGAGAGGAGTCAATGCCCATAGCAACAAATCGATTGCAGGATACACTTAACAAATTGGAAACCTGGTCAGAAAAGTGGAGCATGAACATTAACGCTTCTAAAACCACATACACTGTGTTCTTGCACAACCAGAATAACAAAATTAAGCTTAAAGTCAACGCGCAAGACCTTCCGGAAAGAAAAACCCCAACGTACCTGGGAGTCACACTAGACCGAAGGCTGACATGGTGCTCCCAAATTGACAATTAGTTAGTTAGGTTGTTCCTTTCGGCCAAAGCGGCACATAGGAGCAGAGGTTTTAGATCTCCATGTGATGCGGTTCATTGCTAGCAGTTGAAGATCTTGGTTTTACATCCCAATAATTTACTTTCTTGTCGGATTGTTCTTCGAAGAAATAGACAATGCTACGGCAAAAGCGCGACAGAGGCTCAACATGAAGCAAACTCTTGGGTTTCCGTGGGAGCAAACACCAGAATCCTCAAAACACTCTACTCTAGAAGAGTGCGACCGGCCCTGGAGTACGGCATTGCAGCATGGAGTAGTGCATCCAACAAGCAATTCGCCAAAATGAGCAGCAGTCAGAACCTAGCAGTATGCATTATCACAGGAGCCATTAAGTCCACGCCCATCAAGGCGATGAAAACAATCACAGGCCTCCAATGGCAGACCACAGAGACAGGAAAGTTTTGATATTGTACAAAAAATGGAAATGGCTCAACTCCCTCTATGTCGTCAGGATGCACAGACTAGGAAGGAACAGGCTAAAGAGAACCAGCTTGCAAAAGTGCCAAAGCACTGACCCAAAGTCCACCCGGTCTTAGCAAATTGTAAATCCAAAAGGATACAGGCAACTGATAAGAGTCCGCCGTGAAAGATCAATATGCCAGAATTAAGGGAATCAATCCCAGGTATACTTAAGAAAGGGCAGAAGAAAACTGCAAAGAAGAGGTTACAAAAATTTATAGAGATTGAGTACCCTGAAAATGGTGGGCAAACATGTATACCGATGAATCGGCATTGAGCATAATCAGCGATGGCAGAGAAGGAATAGTGCTTAAACTCTCAAAGAAAGTGAAGATCACAAAATCGATTGCCACAGGCAAGTTTTCAAACAACTACCGGGCAGAGGCATAAGAACAGCAGCTAAAATGATCTTAGAGAGAAGAAGCGGCTCGCGCAACAAAGTCATGATATTGACCGATGCTCTGTCGGTCATCATGGCACTAAAAAGGGCAGCCAGAACAGAACTCATTGAGCTGAAAGTGATCCTCGGTGTACTAGTAAACTCACTTAAGCATACGGTCATTCAATGGATACCATCACATTGCAACATACGCGGTAACGATGAAGCCGACAGGCTAGCAAAAGCAGGAGCTCAACTACCACAGACTGATCACGAGATCAGCTATGAGAAGGCCAGAACAACCATCGGTTGGCAGAACAATAAAAAGTGGTTGAAAGACCACCCCCAACACAACAGCAGTTATGTTATGTTATGCGACCGACGTCATGGCACATTGGGCATTCCCATTGTGCTCTGTCCTCCGTTGCAGCAGCCATCCCAAAGTCCATTTGCTCACAGTACCCATGAGAAGTTGATTACTATATCTTCTCTCTCTACCACAAAGACGCAGCTGCCTGGCATGTCCAAACTTAACGCCTAATTCTCGAACTCGTTCCAGTGTCTGAGACCCGCCCATGTCACATAATTGAGCGTACCGCATTGATGATATCGGCTCTGTTCATGCTTCTGCCGACTTGAGTCGGGGCACTGTTTGCAAGAGAGTCAGCATGCTCGTTACCCAGCACTCCAGCATGTCCAGGCGTGTACAGCCAAGTCATTTTCTTGAGATGTGATCTCGAATGATGTCCACCCATTCCACAGCATACTTCCAGATTCAATCAGTTGAAGCATATTCATCGAGTCTGATATGATGATTGTATGGGTAACCTGTTGCTCAGCCACCCATGACAGAGCCCTGGAAGCAGCGGTGATCTCCATAGTCATGCTCGATGTTGTTGTCTCAAAAGCCCTGCAGTCCTCATGAAGTGTGTGACCGTTTCGTTGTGCTGAGTAAGCCCACGATGATCTGGTGCCACGCTGACAGAGCCATCGGTGTAGATAATGATATCGCCTGGGCGGGAGTGCTGATCCACGAGTGCAAGAATTTCCGCATTGAGCGCGCCCAGGACCCATTCTCTACAGCGGCGTCCAAGTGTGCTGATAACCCTGGCGTAAGCAGTCATATCCTCTGATATAGGCATCCATTAGTCACCGTGCCTCAGCTCATCTAGAGTACAGACCTGTTTAATAACATCCTCTGCCTCGACCATCCAGGATCGACCTCTTTTCAGTCGCCTTCCCTTGTTCTCATTTATGGATTTGTGCAGAGGATGATTTGTGTCAGCAGAAACTCTCAGATACGCTTTTACCTGTGCGACTTTGTGTCTAGTGGCTATCGTTGGCAATCCAAGGACATAGCGCATTGCCTCACAAGAAGTGTCACGTGTGCAACCGAGTATAAGCCTCATCGCTTCATTTTGGATCCTTTCTAACTTATCCAGTGACCTTTCTAACAACAGCAGTGATGGGTACTATGGTCTGTCCCAGAGTGAACAAGTTACCATATTCCTCGTTTCGGCCACAACAGACCCCGAGCCCACATGTTTAACAAATTTAAAATTGGCACAACTAGCCTGTGCCACTGTGAAAGGGCGGACATGATGGCAGAACTCATACTGCAAGACTGCCAGCTGTTAGCAGCCCTGAGAAAGAAACTTGGCCAGATAACACAGAGCTTGAGAAGTGTACAGAGGACGGAGTCCCTAGAAGCAACAGTAAAATTCATGATAAAATTTGGTTCATCAGTCTGGCGGGGATTGAGGAGAGAGAGAATGGTCAAGGAGGAAAGTTATAGAACATGATAAAATAGCTCACATATACACTACAAAAATTGTTAATGCTTATGAAATTGAACTAGTGAAATTAACAATTCAACAATTAGATTAACCAACAAAAATTATAACAATATTTGGGTTTATGACCTCAAGATTCTGTGCAGTCCACAAGTATGCTGCTCTCAAAGCTAGTAAGCGAAGGTTATCCAGACAAACAGCCTTGACACTGCTCCGGGGATCAGATTTTAGAATTGTGAGCAATTGTATGACATGATCTTGTAAGTTCAGCAGTGACTTGACAGTTAACTGCGTCATTGTCTGTAGGGTAAGTGTCACAAACTTCACAGCTGGAAAACTTGTCAGCAAAGATTGACATAATTCCATTGCCTGTAACAGAGAATATCAGCTCTACTAAGTTACCCTGGCACAAGTCAGCAATTAAATGAACCGACCAGACTTGGAAATAGTTGCAACATTAGCATTAACACTCAAATTAGACACTTTTATCAATTCATAATTTTGAACTAACCAATTTCTAAATCTAGATCCTATATACTGCTCAATAACTAAATTTATACCATCATCATCATCATACAATAGTTAGTCCTGAGCAGAACTTTTCCACCCTAACAGTGCTTTGGAATGTCTCTCATAGGCCAGATATTTCGCCTCCAGTGTCATCATGTTCAAATCATCTATCACAAATTGAATCCATCTTACATGAAAAATCAAAAATATCGGACTTGTACAAATATATGCACCAACAACAGATGCGGAAGAGATCGGTTAGTTTTTATAACATTCTCCAGGATATAATTGAAAATGTCAGCCACAAAAAATTAGAATACTAAAAGCATGCATTTTCCTAGTGGCAACATAAGGGTGTTTAGCATGAATGTTAAACAAGGCAGTGAAAAATCATACTGGAGATGAGGTGTCTTAGAAGAGCTGCAATTGTGACAATAAGAGACAAAATTAGAAATGAAGAAATCAGAAGACTGGATGTGAAACCAGTCATGCTATTCATAAAAGAACAACAGATTAAATGGTTTGGACATCTGACAAGAATTCCCTGGTATCATCTACACGAGAGCCACACAGAAAAGTATAGCAGTACAGAGCAAGAGGAAGACCACGCAAAAGATGGAGCAACGGCATCAAGAACAGTCATAAGAAAATGAATAACAGCTTACAAAGTGCATTAGAACAAGCACACACAAAATCATTACACTCCCCCTTCTTTAAAGAAGTAAATAGTAGAGAGAAAGAGGTGGAAAAGCCTATATGTGCTTTTGTTGTTTTGTTCGTTCTTTACGACCAGTTTAATCACTCTTTGTGATGTGTATGGTCTTAGCCAAGAATGACTATACGTTGCGCCTCTGTTCATTTGCCCTACTTGTGTAGGGCAAGCAGATCAGAAAATTTAGGCGTATGGGAAATGTTTGAGTCAGTCTCGCTGACAGTCTGTCTCTCACACTTTCCCTTCCTTTGTGTATTCATTGCTCTTTAATGATCATTTTTCGCCATATATTTGGGCTTTATGATCTGCGCCAAAGAGTATGACAACACTTTGCATCCTTTTTGACTGTGTGAGGTCATTTCTGATTAGGAACATTCTCAGCCACTTGGGACACATGGGTTTGTCACTCGACAATCAATTTTCAGCTGTTAAATTGGTCTTTATTTGATCTGAGCCAGGGAGTGCATTTTGTGGACATATGTGTATGTCAATAGAGGCCGAAAAGTGTCAGCCTTTGCCAATGTCTGGGCTATCGAGATGACAAACCTTTCCATTATCTGTCTGACTTTTTAGTCATGGTGAGGTTGTTCCAGATTACTGTATAAACATTTTCAGCCATTTTGAGGTGCGTATCTGCACTTGGAAATTTGCAGGTTTACACTATATTTTCCTTTATGTCGGTAAACACTGGGCTGGGGCTAGTCACATACAAAAAGGAGGGGTCATGGCATTAGGTGCTAGAAAAGCAACTTTATGTTTGGCACTCGCCATCAAACCCCCAAGCTGCTTCTAACGCATGCATTTCAGCCTCATAATTGGAGCATACCACCTTCATGCACCAAACAGCTCTTGGATGATCTGTCTGGGTACCGTATATATACTCCGTAACCTGCTTTGATGGTGGCTTCAAATGCAGATCCGTCAGTAGAGACATGTACTCATTCTTGGGGATAGGCATCAATTGTTCTTTGAGATGCTATCGTAAGGCTGACTGTGTTGGTGCGTTTAGTTGATTCATCTATCAATGTTGTTCTAATTTCGGGTGTGTTCAAGGGTGTATGTGGTGGTAAGTTTGCTATTACTCTCTGCAGCTGTTGTCTTGTTTCTGGAAGGTGGTATCTGTCTTTGATTTCACTGACATGGTGGAGGATTGACTTTTGTTTAATTTTGTTTGTCTGTTGCCAATTCTCAACAACCAGTTTATTGGGGTGTTCTTGATGCATTCTTTTGCTCCTTTCATAAGCTTCAACAGCAGCTTTATTTCTACGCAGCCCAAAAGTTTCCACATGTGTCTGCATTTCACAAGCAGCGATTGGTGTTGCATTCCTTGCTCCACTGATTAGATGTAAAGCATTGTTCTAAGGAATCAAGGCTTGTCTTGGAACAAGTACTTAAAAGTGTAATGTTGTACTCTATTGCAGAGTGGATGTAACCAAGATATAAGCCTCTCTGAGTATCTTTGTCTGATAACCATGTTGTGCCAGCAAGCTTCTTCAATAGCTGTATCTTCTTAATGCTTTCTTCTTTACATTCATAATATGCTTCTTGAGGTTGAGCTTACTATCAAGTGTTTCTCCAAGATATGTAGGGTGTTATTCTCTTAGCAATTGGTGTTTTACTAAATTCAAGGTGATATTCTGTGTGGAAACTTTGTGGCTAATAGTGAAGATGGTATACACGGTTTTGCCACAGTTTATCTTTCATTTCCATGTCTGATAGTAGTCATAGAGTCTTCTTAGATCATTAAGTTTACGTGCTTGTTAATCAATCAAACACTCATCATCAAATAGCTTGTCCTGAGCAGAACCTTGCCACCCAACAGTCCTCCGAATTTCTCTCTCATAGGCCAGATGTCCTGCCTCTGTAACCGCCATGTTCAAACCATCAGTTACATCCTGAATCCATCTTCTCCGTGGTCTTCCTCTTCTTCTCTTTGCGGTATGCCTCCTTCCATGATGGTCTTCTCCAACTCTTCATATCTTTTTATATGTCCAAAATATCTCAATTTTCTCTTTCTTATTTGTAGCATCAGCCAGTTTTCTTTGATTTTGAGTTCTTTCTGGATAGATCTATTTGTTCTCTTCTCTGTCCAGATATACGAAGGACTCTTCTGTAAAACATATATCAAACACTAGTTAACACGAAATGTTGCAAAAGTGCTTCACACAGAGAGGTTGACCAGTAACAATTAGGAAGTGGAAATAACATAATATAGGCGACAATCTGAGAAGGAATCAAGGAAAAATCTTTGAAAGATAAGAATCACCTTCATGGCTGTTTCTGTATCATGATACATGTGCTGAAGTATAGGAATTAGTCCAAGCTTCATTTCTGTTGGTGTTGCTAATCCAGATATCATAGCACCAATTTTGTCACACACATTGGCAGCAAATGTCCTAGAAAAGTAAAATATAAAATGAATCTCTTAGAGGACTAAACTTGCATAGACAGTATAGTGGTACAAAACAATGCATGTTAGAAATTACTGTATGTACAGTGAGAGCAAAACTAAGGATATTATTGTTATTGGTTACTAAACTGATGTCATTGCACTCCGGGCAGACCCATAAGTGCTCAGTCTCCCCCAACAGATATCGAAGAGTATGCATACTGATGGTTCCTGTGGCTCGCTGATTAAATACACCTCTCACTCTGCCTTCAGGCATCCAGTTCTACTTGTACAACGGGTAACTCCAAACTGCCTAAATAGCAGTTGATTCAACATCTATTTTAGTGTCTTCATCCAACAGACAGTCGAAGAGATTGAAGAACATCCACCGTATCCATCTTCAACTCCCCAACAATCAATGCTGTTGATGCTAGTCTGTCTGCTCTCTGATTACAGTAAACACTGCATGCCAGGACAGTATATCCGTGTAAGCCTCTGGAGGTTAGAAACTTCTATAGATGACATCCACTCATACGAAAACCTGCCCTTCTGGATCTTGTGAAGAATAGACAAAGAGTCAGATACAACAAAGAGGGGCTCAAACTCCTAACCCTCGGTATAAAGAGAAGAATGTACAAATGGCTTGATAGATAACTAGAGAACAGAACAGCAAGGGTTCAAGCTCAGGGGTACACACGCATGAAGGCCACACTAGAGCAAGGAGTCCCCAAGGAGGAGTGCTCTCACCAACTCTCTTTCTAATCTTTGTTAACGGCATAGCAACATGTCTACCAAAGCGAGTACACTCAGTCATGTATGCCGATGATCTGGCAATCTGGGCGAGAGAGCAGTCAATGCCCATACCAACAAATCGATTGCAAGATACACTTACCAAGTTGGAAATCTGGTCAGAAAAGTGGAGCATGAATATTAACGCTACTAAAACCACTTACACTGTGTTCTCGCAGAACAATCAAAACCAGAAAATTAAGCTTAAAATCAATGGAAAAGACCTTCCTGAAAGCAAAACCCCAACATATCTGGGAGTCACACTAGACCAAAAGTGTACATGGTGCCCCCAGATAGAAAATGCTATGTTAAAGACTAGATAGAGGCTCAATATGATGCAAAAACTTGCAGGCTCCATGAGAGCAAACAGCAAGATCCATAAAACGCTCTACTCTGCAAGAATCGGCCGATCCTGGAGCACGGCATTGCAGCATGGAGTAGTGCATCCAACAAGCAATTCGCCAAAGTGAGTAGCAGCCAAAACCAAGCAGCACACATTATCACAAAGACCACCTTGACCTAGCAAACTGCAAAGATAAACTGATACAGGCAACCGATAAGAGTCCGCCATGGGAGACCAAAATGCCAGAATTAAGGGAATACTAAAAAAAGGGCAGCAAGAGAACTGCGAAAGAAGAGCGATCACAGAAAAATACATAGCGACCTAATCCCCCGAGAATGTGTGTGCACACATGTATACGCGGATCTGCAAAAAACGCAATCATCGATGGCGGAGGAAGAATTGGTTATCTTAAACTCTCAAAGAAAGTGATGGTCACGAAGGCGGTGCCACAGGTAAGTACTCGAACAACTACCGGGCAGAGGCAATAAAACAGCGCTGAAATTATCCTAGGAAGAGGCGCTCACGCAACAAAGTAGTGATATTCGCGATGCCCTATCGGTCATCATGCACTAAAAATTGCAGGCAAAAAAGAGCTCAATGAGCTGAAAGCGATCCTCGCCGTACTAGTGAACTCACTTAGCGCACCGTCATTCAGTGGATACCATCACACTGCAATATAAGCGGAAATGTTCAACAAATGTTCGAGCCCACATGTTCAACAAATGTAAAATTGACACAACTAGCCTGTGCCACTGTGAAATGGCGGACATGACGGCAGAGCACATGCTGCAAGACTGCCAATTGTTAGCAGGCCTAAGAAGCGAAACCTGGCCCGATAACAGTGAGCTATGTAGAAGCTGTCGGAGAGTCCCTAAAAATAATGGTAGAATTCATGAAGAGACTTGGTTCATCTGTCTATGCGGGGATCGACAGAGAGAGATACAACAACGGCCTCAGTAAATGAAGTCCCAGAGAGCCAATGAAGGGCAGCAGTAATGGCCTCAATCTCCACTCTCATACTAGAAGTAGTTGTCCTGTACGCTCCACTTCGCTCTGCAACAACCCTACCATGCGCATTAGTCAAGAAACCCAGCCAGACTTCTCACCACGATGAACTGACCCATCGGTGTGTATATACAACAACATCATCAGCCCTTGCATTATCTTCTATCAGCTGCTTAACTGCGAGATCAGCCTTCATGTTGCCCCAATCTGTTGGGATCCATTCTTTTCCTTTTGGTAGTCACAACTGTGGTCACCTGGCCAATTGTTCTCTCAGCCTGGGCTATCCATGCCACGCTTGATTCTCGTGCCCTCAACATCATTAGTGTTCTTGTGCAGTGGGTGTCTCTTATCCGCAGTAACCAGCATATATGTCTTGGTTTGGGCGATTGCATGACGGGAGCGTAGTGACAGAAGGCTAGGCATATATCTCATCTTCACAATGGGGTATCTCTAGTGCAGCCCAGGACTATACGCATAGCTTCATTCTGAACCCGTTCGAGTCGTTCACATTGTGATCTTGATATCGTAAGAATGCCGGTCTGTTATCTCCACGGACATAACCAGTCGATCGAACAAAAGGACAAGTAGTCTCTGCTTAACTTATGTGGCTACTATAACTTTGAAGCCATAAGACCACGCTTGCAACATTGTATCATCTGTTCAACATGGTGTTTGAAAGATAGACTACGATCAAAGGTTATTCCAAAATAGCGCAGCCTGTCAATGCGCTCGATGGTATGTTCATCAAAGATTACACAGGGTAGATCAGCCTTGACTATGGAATTATTGAAAGATCATGATATTAACAATGCAGAAATGCTTACAACACAAACTTACAATTGTTGTCTTTGTCACTCAAATAGGATCATGGCACAAGTGCTGCAGCTGACCTCCTTATAGGCAGTCTATGTCAAATCACCTGTGCCTGAACAGTGGCGATTTCTATAGTGATATGTATTATAAGAAAAAGTTACTATCCCCATATATAACCTTCCTGGGTCTCTTTTTGTACATCCTTGTCTTACTCCCATTTGCACTTTGAACAATTCTAATGTTTCTCCAGCTATTCTGGTAGCGCTTGTTGTTGTGATAAGTGTTTCTATAAGATGGATCAAATGTGATAGAACCCTATGTCTTTCATGTTGTTCCACAATTTCTGATGCTGCACATAGTCAAATGCTTTGGTGTAAATCTACAAAACAAGTATGAGATCCACTTATATTCTTAGCAGTAGTTTTGTCATAAAGCTCATAAAACTGATTGTGCAATTACGAAATAAGCACTAAATTGTAGCTTATCAAGCTCTTTAGCTGACATAACAAAGTTAATATAGGAAACAAACCGGGCAGAAACAAAATTACAAATAAATCATACACAGTTAACAAGTAAGATCATACAAATTAGTACAGAAGTTGTGCAGCTGAACTTACTTAGATTTTCTACAAAATTTTCGGCTGCAAACATTGCTGCCTCCACTTCTACAGCATCATGTGAATCCAGAGAAAGAATGATACTGTGATGAACATTTTTTTTCTCAGAGATGATACTGGCAACACTGCCAAGGGTTCTAATAATCAACAAAAAACAATTACAACATCAATATATGGAAGTAAAATACTGAACAGTAAGAAAAGATGGCGAAAAAAATTAGATATTTAAATCACTATCATATTTTTCTTTCCAAGTGAGCATGGTGCCACCAGTCTATGCCAACAAATTTATTTGATCTGAAGTAAGGTGGTTTCAATAAATACACAAAATATACTAAATGTATATTTTTATCTAACGGCCTTTACAAAGCAATGGGTACAAGAGAAAGAAACAACAAAATTATAAGAGGGCAAAGTTTTAAACTGTGGAATATATCAATAACAAGTACCATGCCTACCAGCAAAGGTGATCAAGTTTATCCTTAACTCTATCCCTACTACAGTTATCCTTTCAGATGCCAATCTCTTGTCGAACCACAATGTCAGACCATCCAACATCTTCTCCCTCTGTCTGCCATGATATCTATCCCTGTATTTTACCCATTGTTACCAAATGTTTCAAACCTCCTCCTCACGTTATGTGTCAGAAGAACATTGATTCTTATTCTTTTTATCAGGTTTTGTTATGTGCAAGCCTCTTTTAAAACCTTTTCATTTGTTTTTTTACTGTCCGTGGGATTTTCAGTATTCTTCTGTTAAACCATATCTCTATGGCTTCCAGCAATCTTATTGATTGTTTGTTCGTTGTCCATGATTCACTGCTATACATAAGTATAAGTATAGGTTCAATATAGCATTGGAGTATTCTTTTCCGCAGTGTCCCTGGTAGTGAATTCACACACATTTGTTTATGTTTATGATTGCTACCAATCCAAGCAAGAGACTGTTGTTGTGGTCAGTGACTTGTAGGATGCTTATAACAAAGTGGACTTTACAATCGTGATACTCTCTTTGCTAAAAAAGTGGGGTTAATTCTTGGCTGGTGAACTGGATAGTTGCTTCTTTAATAGAGAGAACAATTGCACTATACTTAGAAGTCAGATCCGAAACCTATATACCCGGGATTATCATAGGGTTCTTCTTTATCATCCATGTTATTGAATATTTACACATCAAATGTAGCAAACACTCAGCCAATCGGGTCGGGTTGAACATTGACGTTTGCAGATGGCATCTTAATATATAGAATTGGATCAAATAGACGAGATGGTTGAAGACATTCAGGAAACATTGCAAACCATCTTGTGTTGGTGTAGAGAGTCTCGCTTAAAGGTCAATCCTGAAAAAGCGGGTATGCTGTGGTTCTCTTTAAATAATTCCATAGTCACGGCTGACCTGCTCGGAGTCACCTTTGATGGACAAGTACCCAAGCGCCATGACAGGCTATGCTATCTAGGAATAACCCTTGGTCATGGTCTATTTTTCAAACATTATGTTGAACAGTCGATACGTTTTCTTGCAGCTCTCAAGGTTATTCATAGCAGCACACCGTGATCTTGTCCTTCTTTTTCACCAACTGTTTATGGCCATGGTAGATTACGGACTCATTTACGATATCAAAATCTTAATGTGAACAACTCAGATGTATTTAGAATGAAGGCATAGGTATAGTTCTAGGCTGCACCAGAGACACTTCCACTGTGAGGATGAGATATATGCTTGATCTTCTATCACTTTGTTTCCATTCTACCACTCAATCAAAAGCACAAGTGCGGGTTACTATGGATCAGAGACACCCAGTACACAAGAATACTAATTTTAAGGGCAGGAGAATCAAGCGTGGCCTATTGTGGATGGCCCAGATTTAGAGAATAATTAGCCAGGTGACCACAGTTGCAACCCTACCAAAAGGCAAAATAATAATTTCTCTCGTACCATTATATGTTACATAGGGCCTGCAAGTAATTTCTCCATAACACTATCTTGGGCAACTCGTTCAATCTCCTCCATGGAACTGACACCGATATTTCTTGCTTCTCTCAGAAAAGTTCATTTCAGGGTTTCCTTAGGTCGTCCTCTCTTTCTTGAACTCTTTGCATCCCACTTCAATGCTCTGCTTTGGTATTCGTGATCATTTCTCCATAGGTGTGTCCAACATATCTCCATCTTTTCTTTCTATAACAGTTGTCACTAGTGGTTGACCAGACATTTCTCTGATTTCATCACTTCTAAATTTGTTCCATTTTATAATCATTATTTTTCGAACACTATTTTCAAATGCATTCAACTTGCTTTCTATATCTTTAGTCATTTTCCAACTTTCACTGGCATATGTTAGAATTGATAACACATTTGAATTGAAAATTCGTAATTTAGTTTTAATACTATATAACTTGTAGTTCCATAATTTATTTAGACTTTTAAAAGCTGATGTTTTTGCCAATTCATATCATAATCTCTTTTTTTAACATTTCTTGTGCAATCAAAATTGCTACCTAAATAGGTGAACTGCTCTGTTATTTTTATCATTTTAGATTCCAGGGTGATATCTGCGTTACTTGCCATAGGTGTCTTCATGATATTTTGTTTTTTCATAGCTTATCTGCAGTCCAACTTTTGATGCTATAGATGACAAGTTCAAAAGGCAAAAGGGGAAGAATTAATCTCGATAGAAGGTAACATGGCTAACTACATAATATTACCATTACTCTTGGAAGAGAATGTAGAGATTGGGTCAACATGAAGGCTGAGCTCTCAATTAATCAGCTAATAGAAGATAGTGCAAGTGATGATGTTTATACTGATGGGTAGTGGTTAGAAGCTGGGGTTTCTTGGCTAGTGCACATGGTAGTGTTGTTGCAGAATGAAGGTTATGGCTGTCCTCCAGTAGCTCTCTGGAACTCTGTTTACTGGGGCCATTGTTGTGTCAGACTCCAGTCAATGCTTCAGAATGTCCAAAATGGCATGCTGCTGTATGAGTGGATGTCATCTATTGGAGTTTCCAACCTCCAGAGGTTTACGTGGATCTACTGTCCTGGGCATGTAGGTCTTTGCGAAAATGAGAGAGTGGGCAGGCTTGCATAACTGCACTGATTGTCGGAAAGTGAAGATGGATAAGAGAGATGTTCTTCAGTCTCTTCACAACTGCCTGTTGGATGAGGACACTAAAATAGATGTTGAATCTATTCAGCGATTTAGAGTTGCATGTTGTACAAGTAGAACTGGATGCCTGAGGGGAGAGTGAGGAGTGTGTATAACCAGCGAGCCACAGGAACCATCAGTGTGCACACCCTTTGACATCTGTTGGGGGAGACTAAGCACCTATGGGTCTGCTCAAAGTACTATATCATCAGTTCAGTAACCACTAACCATGAGCAGTATGTATTTTCTTTTCATAAAAACTGTTCTTGCTTGAGTTATTCTACTCCTTAACTGATTGTGTATGAGACGTCATTTGAATGCACAAAATGGCTTCTTCTTCTTTTCCACCATTTACTTCTTTATAGAACTGTTGGGAGTGAAACGTAGTGATCTTGTGCGTGCATGTTTTAAGGCACTTTGTAAGCTGATATTCATGATCGTAAGGCTGTTCTTGATGCCGTCACTCCATCTTTTACGTGGTCTTCCTCTTGCCTTGCACTCATTATACTTTTTCTGTGTGGCTCTCTGTGGTAGGAGATACCAGGGCATTCTGGTCAGGTGTCCAAACCATTTAATCTGTTGTTCTTTTATGAATTGCATGACTGTTTTCACATCCAGTCTCCTGATTTCTTCATTTCTAATTTTGTCTCTTATTGTCACACCTGTAGCTCTTCTAAGACACCTCATCTCTGTCATAATGATTTTCCGCTCATTAGCTGCTGTTATTGGCCATGTTTGACACTGGTAACAGTGTTGGCCAGAAAATCATTCTTATGAGATTTGCTTTAGTTGTTAGCGGTCATCTCTTTATGTGACAACAGTGGTGTTAACTGTCCCAGTACTTAGCTTTTGTGCAACGATTGCTGATTTCGCTATTGATACTTCCATCTGCTGTGAAAATTGCTCCTAAGTATTTGGCCTCAATTGTCTGTTTTATGTCTACATTCTGGAGTTTTATTGTAAGGTTTTCTGGTTGTCTACTTATTGCCATTGTCTCTGTCTTTATTATATTTATTTTCATGTTGTACTCCTCACTGTTGATGTTAACTAAGCTCAAATGGTTCTGGAGAGATTCTTCGTTTTCTGCAATCCGTACTTGGTCATCTGCAAATAAAAGTTCTGAAATATTATTTTCTTTCTCTATTCCTGCTTCTCTACTTATGTTGTCCATGTATGTTATAAACAGCAGTGGGGAGAGCACACATCCTTGTCTAACTCCTGAGTTTACTGTGAATGTTTTTGATGTTCCGGCTTTTGTTCTTATGTAACTTTTATTTGAAATGTATAAACTCTTGCAGACCTTGATGAGATGCTTGCTGATTCCATATTTTCTTAAACAACCCCATATGGCTTATCGCATGGATGAAACGTCACTTGAATGACATTTATTATTTAATTGATTTTCCATTACTTTCCGTTCCTATTCTACTTTTATATTAACTGGAAACTACTTAAAAGTGAAGTGTAAACGATAACCAACGAATATCATCAGGGTTTTACTAGAAATAGAAGTGAAACCAAGTTTAACATTCGTTCTAAGTTAACATGTGATAAAAATAAATGAGATTTTTCATGAATGATCATGATAATAGTTTGTAAACAGGTAAAAAAGAATGCATCCATTCACAATTTTCCGAATGTTTATGTATTCACAAACAGATTACCAATACAAAGAGTGCAGTTGCCATAAGTCAGACTTGTTTATTCAACCTATTGTTCATCAAAGGCCCTTGGTAAGTTGGATTTTTGTTATTTTAATTTCAATTTTTAATGAATGCTAATATGTTTCCTGCATAGTTAACACTGCATTATATTTGCTAATACAGTAAACAATTTGTGAAACTACATCCATTTGCTGCCAATTTGATACATAATAAGTCATATTGCAAATCATATTTTGTTAAACTAAAAGAGTGCATTTTTGGGAACTAATAAAATTAATTCCGTCTAGAGGTCAACAAACTTTGTAGTGAATCAGTTATCTCTGTTGTACATCTTCCATCTGATGTTATGAATATTCCCAGATATTTGGACTGATGGAACTGTTTCATTGTTGTGCTGTTTATTTTGGTATTGCATTGTGTTGATGCCTTTTTAAAAATAGAAATAAGCATTACTTGTGTTCTTTATATTTATGCTCAAATCCTTTTTTTCACTTTCATTTTATGTCTATCATGTCTTGTAGATTTTGTTCATTTGTCGCCATCAATGTATCTGAGATTGTTTGTTTTGTCCACCAACTGTTTTTCCTGTATAGGTTGAACAGGTCTGGTGATAGTAATCATCCTTATTCTTAGTCTTATTCTATTTTTTATTTTCAGATAGATCCCACTCTGATTCTCCAGTCTTATAGTTGCACTTTGTTGCCAGTACATATTTTTCATCAGTCAAGATTTTCCCATCAATATGTAGGTTTTCTAACATGTTAATTATTTCTTCTTGTTTAACTTTACCAAGAGTTTTCGAATAGTCTATGAAACATAGATGTAACTTCATTTCAAAGATATGCCAAATTTATTTGTATCGCTCTTTCCATTATTGTTCTTATTATGCAAGTTGTGCTGCTGGTTCTCTCCTCCCCCTTTGCTCTCAACAAATCCACATTGTTCTACATTAACTTCTAGTTTTATTTTGTTTTTGACTCTTCTCATGATGATGGATAGTAATTTTGTTATGTGACTTATGAGGCTGATTGTGCGGTGTTCTTTGAATAAATATATATCTTATATAACAGCGAGGCTCAAAATGAAATCGCCAATAGCGAAATTTATAACATGTTGTGCCAGTGACCAGGTGCAGTGGAAATTTCAGGTTGCACACAGTACACATATTATGCATAACTACAGGAAACCCTGATCCTTTACTTGGAGATCTTATTTTTCTTTTTTGCATTCGTTCTTATCAACAATTTTAATCACTCTGTGATTTGTTTGGTTTATGGAGAGAATGGAAGTATAAGTTGTGCCTTGGCTCTCTCTCTCTCGCGATCATTCTAAGCCATTTTTATCATTCTATTGTGATATATAAACAGCCAAACATCAGAACGTGATGTCGTGCACCAGCCTTCAGCACCTATTGGAGCACAGTTGCTTATCCTTGGGTGGGGTGTTCGATTTCAGCCAGCTTTGTATGCCGCTTCGCTCACCCCAGCCAAAACCCACAAGGCAGCGGGTTGCCATTTTCTTTTAGGGCAGCGACCCTTAGACGGCCTGCCCTCCCGGCTTATGAGCGCCATCTGTCCAGCAAACCGACGCTTTAATGAACACCTTGGTTTGTCGCCTGTTCAGGTTTATGTATGGTTTGCTCCCAGCCTTTGATTGTCCCCAATCAAACTACAAGGCAGCAGTAGTTCCCCGCGAGCGAAACATGCACTGGCTTTGCCTCTGCTGGGCTTTCCAGTTGTTCTGCTCATGGGTGGGACGCACAACATCTTGCCTGCCATGCCCCCGATGCAGTGCCTGCCTCGCTTTCCGCGCTTGCTGTGCTGGTCTGCCTCGGTGGGGCCCACTGTGGCTTTGCCAGCTGCGTGTTAGCTCTGCCCTGGTGCCTGGTCACCATCGGCTTTTTCCGTGCTCACATTTTTCGTGCCTTCTGTATCATGCTCACATTTGCCTGGGCTGTCACCGTCTGTGACTCAACCCGGTCCCCACCCATGAGATGGCGCTACGAGTTTCGCCCCATGTGGTGCCACCCTTGCAACGTCCGCATGCGTGCTTGCTCTGCCCTAGTGCCTATCTCACCATTTCCGCACCCACTGGGCTGTCCGACTCGAGGGGGCAAAACTGAGTTTCGCCCCATGATGGCCCACATGCAACTCAACTCGACTCCCAGCATACTCATCGGCTCCAGAGAGGAGGCTCAAGAGACAGCATGCGCTGGCTCCAAATTTCGCAACACGCGAGTCAACGTCTCTTCGATGGCTTTTATTCGTGCCCCTATCTCTGTGATTGGAGCTAGATTTTTTACCTATGTGGACCAACGTGCAGTCCAACTCGTCACCCAGCATACTCATCGGCTCAAGAGAGGAGACTCATGAGAGAGAATGCGGGCTCCGAGCCTCCGTGAGGTTCTACATGTATCCTTCTAGCTTTTCCCTCGGCCGGAGAGGCGAGCATTAATAGTCACTCTGGGAGTTCGCCCGCCTATGTTAAGCGGATTCCATCAAGCATGACTACCTTGCATCTCTACTTGCCCCAGAGTAGCTCTCCCACTGCACCTGCCCTCTTAGCCAGACCGGAACTACCGTCTGTTACCAGTGTCACCACAAGGAGGTAAGAGCAGGGGATTAGAGCCATATCCCTAATCCTGGCGTGCGCCCCTTGCACCTTGACCCAGATCGTGTCATCTAAGGAACCTCGACTTATTTAATGAGCCATTCGTGGTTCACCGTTAGACAGTGTGAACTTAGACATGCATGGATTAATCTTTGAGACAAGCATATGACTACTGGCAGGATCAACCAGATAGCTGTCATGGACGTGACTGGACCGACAATGCTCAGGGTAGGGAGACAGCGCTCTGTGCAGAGCAGATCCCGACGTCCCCAATGAAAATGCGAATTGAAGCAAACGACCGAGCGCCACTTCCCACCGTTTGCCGGCAAGACTGCGCCGTCAAGCAAAGAACGACACCATATTTCTACCTGCAGACCCACAAGCTGCTAAGTAGAGCCGGGCTTTTTAACAAGACCACAGTCGAGCTTTTAAAATTTTAGACTGCATCACATCACGACCGAGCAACTTCGATATATGGACACACGCACACCACCAGTAAGACCGCGCGAGTGAGTCTTAATAGCAGACGCTACCTTGTCCCTTTTTCGGGGAGCCTTGTTTGCTTCGGCGCTGAAGAAGAGAAGAGGCAAGCTCAGCCGTTAGAGACTATGCACGCAATTGGTTATCGACATTGGGAACCGTGTCACTACTGGCTCGCCGTCAGTTATTTTCAAACGAGGAGGCACAGCTTGCAGACGACAACCCAGATGTGCCTTGGTTCATAAGCTCCAAAGTATGTAAGACAGGTGCATCCAAAAATTTGGGTTTAGGTAATGACTGAAGTCAGAGCAAGACTTGCCTGAAAGGAGAGGGGATACTGGTCAAAGTAAGAAAGTAAGCCTTCAAGCAAAAATAAGACAGAGTGCCATATTAGGCATCACAACTACATCTGAATTCATAGCGATGAACAAATTTATATGGTCAAATGAAACAAGACAAAACAAATAGGTGACGACAAGAAATGAGAAAGTAATACTACAAGCATAACGAAAGCTCTGGAGATGTTCACAATGTGGGTATTCCTTAAGGACACACTGAACCCCTACATTTAACGATTTTTCTTTAAAAAATGAAATTTGAGTTTTTTTATATTTTAGATAATACATCCAATTTTGAACAAGAAGCTATCTTTAGTTTGCAAAAAAATGTAGTTTTGTATTTTAATTACATTTTTTAACTAGGCATGTATACGTTTTTTTAGCTAATTATATATGAAAAACCATAACTCTGCTTCAACAGATGGTAACAAAGTGTTTATAGTAATATGGTAGCACTGATAGATTAACTAATAGGACCATTAAACTCATGCAGCATCATTATGATGCATCTTGTATGAAAAATTCCTGGGAAATTAGAGCACATTGGATAAATAGTATTTGGGCCATATTTAAACATCACAAAGATAACCATGAGAGCTGCAATAGGCTGAGTAGATTTTGCCCTAAAGATAAAGCTTTAGTTGATTAAAAACAAACTGCCTAATTTTATTTTTGGCAACATAATGCAAGTATTTGTCAAGCTATCTTGCTACTCGTGACAAAATATATTCATGGTGGTTCTCACAATGCTAATGAATCTTTCCATAATCTTATATGGACTTGGCATCTTAAGATCTCATATGATTTGAGGAGGAACTTAAAAGTAACTGCCAATGATGCCAATATTGTAGTTAATAAGGTGAAATTGTACCGATATGATACTTTGTTTTAATTTAATTTTTCCCTTTTGGAAAACATTATTTTCAGTATTTTGCAGTCACCTATAAAAACCACATATCTTCCTTGCTAATACAGAATTTAGGCACAAAAAGATAGAAAGATGTAAACAATTAGCGTTAGCATCTAAAGCATAGGCTGAGACAAGTTTGTATACTCCTGGGGATTCTAGTAAATTAATTTGGTCTATAATTGAAAATATGTTCGTTTTTTGTTTTTTTCTCAAAATTGTTATTTTCCGTAAATATGTCACTAAATACACTTTTTTTTCAAAAACTACTCAAAGGATTGCGGCATAAATTTGCCCACTTTTTTCTTATGCATATTTGATGACCCCCTACCACTTTAAAAAAGAATTAATTGAACAGTTTTTGTGTGTCATGCAAAAGAATATCTTTTACCCCATATTTTTGGGGTCAAAAATCTGGATTTGCATTAAAAAATTCAGGTAAAACTCCTTTTATTATACTTTAAAATCTTTGCTACCAGTTCAAGGTATGCAGATGTACTTATAACATCTGAAAGTTCTATAGTGCTAACCTGAATAGAACTTAAATCATCCTGTATTCTGCAAGGTTACTTTTGGGCCTTTTTCCCCCTTAAAAACCCTCTATATTAAATTTTTTTCATAGAATATACATGCTTGGATTTTTGAAATTTTTTCCCGAGTTTTAACATCAAGTTGATCATTTAGAATCATAGATGCAACCTTAATCAATATTTATGTTTAGGGGTGCGGTCTGTCCTTAATTCTGACCCAATGGACAGGATTAGTAGTAGTCACAGTTCCAACGTGACAACGGATTGCCCATAATTGCTCTGTTCCTGTGCAGGAACACCACTCAAAATGCTTATCATTGTATCATGAGAACTCATAAAGCAAAAATCCAGACCCAAACCAGCAACTTGCACAAGCATTAAATGTATGTTAGATGTCAGAGTGCCAGCACCACCGTCCACCACTTAAATTTGCAACCCACATAGAAGAACACAGCAGTCACGACAAAACACAGCAGTCTGCACAAGCATCACTGTATAAGGCTGTCGCTAGATCTCTGGTGACTAGCTGTCCGCCATTTTCTGACTATGCATTTCACAACACAACCACAGTAGGAACAAACAAACAACATTTAGAATGGAGCTCACAGTGTCTCTTTAAGCACTAAACTTAGTAGCTTGGGAATAAAACCAGGTCCTACAAATCTAAACATGAGGAAAATTGCATTAGCAACTGCGCACAGAAGCAAACAACACTCCAAGGTCTTAACCGTTATGCCGTCTTTCTGCCATATTCACCAGAAAGTTCCAAATGGGCCGGATTGCCAAATGACAGACATCCTAGGAGAGGGAAAACTCTGAATTCAAATCCTGAGCAGATGGAACTCGTTAACTCAGAAAGGTACGCCATCTAGAAGAAAAATTCCAAACTTAAATCCCTGCAGAATTTTGACAATCTTTGGCTGGGTAAGGACTAGGGAAACAAATCCTGATCCAAAAGTAAGACGGAAGTACTGGGTCAAAGGGTGCAAAATAGACTAGCAAAGTGTAATTTCAGAGGTTGAAAACTGCAGGCTGATGACATGTAACTGGTACAGTCAGTTGTTCATATGAGACCTCTTCCTTAGCCAGTCAGTCTGATATCTCCTTATGTGATACTCCAAAGCAAGACAGATTCCCATGTATGGTGACCTGGCTCTGGTTGCACAGGTTAGACAATAGCACCAGGAAAATTTCTGAACTCTGCTCGCAAAAAGAGGGGTCTCTGTGGCGTAGAGGTTAGGTGTTCGGCTCTTGTGCCAAGGTCCCAGGTTTGCTTCCTCGTGGAACCATCTGGATATTTTTCCAGAGACCCTTATCTCAGTCCCCAGAACTTATGGACTAATTGGTTTGATGTGCAGTGATGATGATCCAACTAAACTAAACTTGTGTGGATTCATTTTATAGAATGACATTTCAATCCTGAATGGGGTCAAAGGCAGATTAATATTGGGTAAAATTGCTGAGCGTTTGAACCCTAAAGTTGCTTTTAGCGCCATCAAACTGCCCTCCCTGAGACAGCCAGGCAGGGTATGGTTGTTCCCACAATTAACATCCCAGGAAAAACCAGGGCGGGTGATGACGGCGAGTGCAAATCTAAGTTGCACTGATAGCGCCTAATGAAACGATCCATATATTATTATGTGCGTGGTCCGGCCCAGTGTTTCCCTGCTCAAAGGAAAATAGGGAGCAAATGCAAATTGCCAAGTGACGACACGAGCCTCGAAAAAGCTGAAAATGTGGTATAAGAAGTAATGCGTCCCAGGACACAAACCTCTGTTCTCCTCACAGGAAACCACTGCTGCCTTGTAGTTCTGGTTGGGGACAATCAAAGACTAGCGAAGTAAACCGTACACAAAACTGGACGGTAGGCAAACCAAGCAGTCCACAAAAGACGGTTAGCTGGGCAGATGATGCTCATCAGCCCGGGAGGGCAGGTCGTCTACGGGTCGCTGCCCTGAAAGAAAATAGCAACCTGCTGCCTTGTGGGTTTTGGCTGAAGACAGCAAAAGGCTTACAGAGAGCGAACCCAGTAAACGCTGGTTGAAATCGGACACACGGCCGAAGAATAAGCACCAGAGCTCCAAATGGTATTGAAAGTTGTGATGTAGCATGCCCATGCTAAAACAACGGTAGCATTCATGATAAAATCTGGTTCATCGGTCTAGACGGGGATCACGAGAGAGAGATATTGCCCAGGAAATTGAGGATGGTTTCCAAGAAAAGAAGCAAACACTGGCAGTTTTGGTGGACATGGAGAAGACGTTCGACATAGTCTGGAAAGAGGGGCTAAAACAAACTCCTAACCCTCGGTATAAAGGGGAGAATGGCTTGATAGATACCTAGAGAACAGAACAGCAAGGGTTCAAGTTCAGGGGTACACAAGCATGAAGGCCACACTAGAGCAAGGAGTCCCCAAGGAGGAGTGCTCTCACCAACTCTCTTTCTAATCTTTGTCACACGTAGCAACATGCCTACCAAAGCAAGCACACTCAGCCATGTATGCCGACGATCTGGCAATCTGGACGAGAGAGAAGTCAATGACCAAAGCAACAAATCGATTGCAAGATGCCCTTACCAAGCTGGAAATCTGGTCAAAAAAAGTGGAGCATGAACATTAGCGCCTTTAAAACCACATATACTGTGTTCTTGCAGAACAACCAGAATCATAAAATTAAGCTAAAAGTCAACGGGCAAGATCTTCTGGAAAGCAAGACCCCAATGTACCTGGGAGTCACACTATACCGAAGGCTGACATGGTGCTCCCAAATAGACAATGCTACGTTAAAGGCTAGAAAGAGGTTCAATATGATGAGAAAACTTGTAGGCTCCACGTGGGGAGCAAACATCAAAATCCTCAAAACACTCTACTCTGGAAGAGTATGACCGGTCCTGAAGTACGGCATTGCAGAGAAAGAGAAATCCTGAATAGTTTAGAGATATTACAGAATGCATTAAAGTGAAAAACTGTCAATAAAATCTAATCAGCCCTCCAAATTTACACCAGATAATGAGTGCAGACAATAAGAGATAACTTTTACTATTGTATTTTTGCTAGTTAGTGGATTTGATAATAAAATTTGAAGCTGGAGAATAAAGACAGCTTGCCTGTGCTGTCATCAAAAGGTGTGCAGATTCAGTTGTTGAACTCAGAAAAGTAAAACAAATTATGGCCATACTAGGCTCAAACCCATGTCAATCACTTAAATAAGAATGCATCCAAACTCCACAGTATACAGAGTCTTCTACAACAGAACATCGGGAAAGAAGGCAAGAGGAAGACCATGAAAAGATGGTTAGATGGCGTAGCAGAATCCTGTGAAAGAGCAAAGATAACAATCACACAAGCCACCAGAACAGCGCAAGACAAAAACAGAAAACACGACACTGGGCAACAACCCGGTAGCAGTGTGACGACAAAAGAAAGAAGAAATTGTTCCTCACAGACATTATTACTGAATCATACTTGACATCTAAGTTGGAATAGAGCTTCACAAGAAGAATGAACACTATAGTTTTATCAAGAACATACAAAGTACATTTGTAATGTGCTAAAATTAATTAAAGTAACCACAGCAAAATATCCAACTGGATGACATGCATTCACCTTAGAGTTATTGCTCTGGCAACTGGATCATTACTGTGGATGACTCCAAAAATTCTCCTGGTGAACTCATCAGCAGTAAAAATTTTGTCTAAATGTTTCTCACTCTGTTGTGCTACCCGTAAAATGCATAGACGAATAAAATTGTTCCTGTAAATAAATAATGCGTACATAAAAGCACTTCTTAATGAAGAAAAGTTGTATATATATATATTACAATGGTCGTTATCTTATATTAACAATGGGCAGTATTTCTGGTGCAGTAGGGAACTATATGCAGTTTGAACATGTTCTAGATTAGGGCTGTCCAACACAGTACCTGTGTGCGCCATGCATTACTGGCGTTCCAAATTACTTCGCTGGCTTTAACGGTAAACTGGACTTTGAGAGGGTAAAAAGCATTTCTGAATAACAGAATGTTTACTTTTTCTGTGACAGCACTCCCCAGAACACTGTCTTCTCCCTATTGCAATCTTGCTTTCTTTTGTAACCATTCTACTGCCACTAATCCCTTGCTTTGCTTTTTCACTGAAGCGCAGACTTCATCTTTAAACTTTTATCTTTAAACAACTAACACGCCAGAGCCGATTATT
This sequence comes from Arion vulgaris, assembly GCA_020796225.1. Taxonomy (NCBI): domain Eukaryota; kingdom Metazoa; phylum Mollusca; class Gastropoda; order Stylommatophora; family Arionidae; genus Arion; species Arion vulgaris. Next base: position 58,270,303 of record CM036759.1, on the reverse strand, counting down.
TGATCCATCTGCCACCTCATGATTTAAGCTTGAAGGAGTGGTGCAGTGAGTTTCCGTTTAGAGTAGGAACAATGTGTTATTGATTATAAATCTTATTTATTATTTTAATTTGATATTATAACTTGATCTGTGCTAGCTGTCAAAGGAGTGCAACATTCGTTAATTAATTTAATGTAATTTTAAAATATGGCTAAACTGCAATGGAACTACACTTTTAATTCTTAATGGGAGGATTTGTATTGTTTCATTATATACAAAGGCAAATCTGTGTGTTTCTTGTGTAATGGTAGCGTATAATATAGAACGACAGAAAATCACTTTCTCACTTTCCAAACATCTTGAACTTCTTACTGTCGAATTTGGTCACAGATTTAGTCCGTTTACCAATCCTTAAACCAATTATAATTTTTATTATGTAAAATAATAATATAATTTTATTACTATTATTATTGTGTGTATAATTATTATAGTCAGATGGCAGCAGCGCATCTCCAACAATCGCGCCCAGTATACAAAAAGGTTGGGCACAACTGTTCTAGATGGTGTATTTTCATTAGGAATGTTTGAATGTCTCTGTATGTAGTGGTCCATATGTAGTGTTCTTTGAAATTCGTCACTCCTGTTGTATCGATTGCTTGATAAAGGCCTTTTGGTTGAAATGTTGCGGTGTATTGTCACTGTTTTTGTATTTTGTAAAACTAAAGCACTTTTTTCGCTTCTAGATGGTCACACTGCCAATGCAATTTTTACCGAGATTAAAAATTGATGGCATTGGAGGGCATACTGTCACTGATTAATGTGTCCAGCTACCATAGCATTAAATGTTGGAATAAAGGTAATGACTGGCAAATTGTGAGCAGTGTCTCCCTTGTATCTTGTAAAAACAAGTTCATCACTCTGTGTGATCGATAGCAGTTTGGGCAAACCCGCATTTTATATGCTCCCCAAAATTCATGAACTCTACAATCCTGGTAGGCCATAAGTTTCTGCTTGCTCTTGTCCTACGGAACACATCGCCGAATTCCCTGACAGTATCCTTAATCCGATAGTCACCACACTCTCTTCATTTTTGAAAGATACGAACCACGCTTTGTCTGTTTTTTCTTCCATTGAATTGCTATCCGAGAGGACCTACCATCTCTTCCTCCTTGATGTGTGCTCATTGTACAACTCTATACCTCATCCTGATGGCCTTAAAGCTCTCCAGTTCTTTCTCAATAGGGGAACTAATCCACTTGTCAACCTCTGCTCTCCATCGTCTTTCAGAACTAGTTCTCACTCTCAACTCCTTTCAGTTCAATGACCAATTCTTTGAGCAGATCAGTGGGAGTCGAATGGGTACTAAAACGGGACCTAGTTATGCTTGTCTGTTCATGGGTTATCTTACTACATATGATGGCCCCCTTTCGTCTGTCTATCACAGATACATTGATGACTGTATTGGCATTACTGATATGCCTGAAGCCGATTTGTCCCGCTTCATAAATTTCATTAATGCTTTCAACCCTGCTATTCGCTTTACTTCTCACATCTCCACTTCTTGTGTCAACTTTCTTGACATTACTATCACCATATACCTATCCACTATCACTACATCAGTATATTACAAGCCTACTGATGAACATAGTTTTCTCATTTATACTTCTTCCCATCCCCAGGCTTGTCGTGATTCTTTGCCATTCTCACAGCTCTTGCGTCTTTGTAGCGAGGACGATGATTTTCTGGATAGAGTTCGCGACCTGCTTGATTTCTTCCCGAGGTGCCTATACCCGGAGAAGGTGCATGTATCGCCATACATCGAGTTCAGAAAATCACTCATCAGCAGGCCCTTACCAGCCAGCATAGGACTACTAACTCTGACAGAGTAAAACTTGTCTTAACTTTCCACCCCCATAGTTCACTGGTGAAAAATGTTTTATTTCGTCATCTGTCTATCCTTAAGTCAGATTCTGAGACCCGTTCAGTCTTTCCACACTATCCTTTGATGGTTTACAGACGGGACAGAAGTTTTAAGGATATGTTGGTACACAGTTGCCTAAAGTCCAATATCCAGAGTCCTTTTGGCATTGTCCAGTGTGGCCGTCAGCGTTGCAATATGTGTGCTTATGTGACACAGACGCGTACTGTATCTTTTCCTTTAGCCACGTTATTGAAGATGGTTTCACATGCGAGTTCCGTAATCTTATCTATGCCATTATCTGTAAGCGCTGTAACAAGGCTTTTACCAGCGAGACAGGCAAGAGACTCAGTGACTGATTCGCCCAACACTTGCGCGACATACGCCAATGCTCTGTGACCCATTTCAATGATACTGGCCATTTAGGAGCTCACAATGTCCAGGTCACAGCCATCCGATCGTGTTCCTCGGATGATCAGTCGATTTGCTCTGAAGAATCGGATGATTTTGTTGTATGGTACCGTCAACCACGTGGGCTCAATGTATTACATTCCTATGCTTCTTAGTACTTTCTCTTCTCATACCTTGTAACTTATATGTGCATATGTTGCATGTATTCAATCTATATATTTACTTTATGTTTTATTGTTTCTCTTCTTTTCTATTTCTAGTTTTTATGTGTTTACATTTATTTCGTTTTTCGTTTTTATTCCCAGATTTTCATTAGAAATTGTTTGAATGTCACTGTATCTAGTCGTCCATATGTAATTGTTTTTTAAATTTGCCACTCCTGTTGTTCATTTGCTTGATAAAGGCCTTGTTGGTCAAACGTTGCTGTATATTGTCATTGTTTTTGTAATTTGTAAAACTCAGTACTTTGTGATTACGTGTTTCATCAATCTAATACATAGGTTCCCAACGGGCGAATCCGCCCACCGGGCGCTGAGAAGTTGCAGGGGGCGCTGGGTCGAAAAGTAAATTTTAGGGGGCGTTGAGGACCATCCGCCGCCCCCCTAAGCTGAAAATGTAAAGTCACGTGAGTCCTGGCCACGCACAACGATTAATAGTGCAATAGACAGAATCTATGCATATTGTACCAGGTTATATCGGAATCAAAGAAGAAATCCAGACAGTATGATGTTGAGTATTTGAAATATGTTTTATTCAATCACCCACAAACAAGACATTACCAATGTGTCTGAATTTTCCACAAGATGTTTTCACATAAAGCTATGAAACCATCGCGATTAGAAGGACATGTGAACAAAATGCATCCTGGCAGAAAAGATGAAAATGTATCTTATGTTCAAGATTAGAGATCAATATTCAAGATGTTCAACTTTGGCTCGTATGGTTTCAGCGGCAGCAAAACAAGAAAATGATGGGTTACCTCTTCATGCAACATTTCCTACTTATTGCTAAATCTGAAAAACCGCACACTATTGGCAAAGAGTTGATACTTTCAGCGGTGAGTGAGGTTCTGTGATCTGTACTGCATACGCCACGGTCTGAAATGATTTTTTTTAAGTCTCATTGAGAAATAACACAGTATAGAGATGAATCGTCGAAATGATGTTTTGACGACTACTTTGAAGCTGTTTTTATAACTTGATCGCTCTTTTTTTACCAACAATTGAGTCTTTACCTCTGGCGCATGTTCGCTTCATAAAAGATGAAAACATTTGTCAAGAACTATTATTTGCAAAAACATTAGAAACGGACAATAAAGAAAAATCTATATCTGACGTATTGGAATACCATTTTTAAGAAAAAAGAATTCCGCTAAATAATATCTTGTCTGCTGCCGATGGTGCTCTGGCAATGGTGACGCTACAGCCAGTTGAATTCATATTTGAAAAAACTGTCCCAAATGTAGTCGCTGTGCGCCGTGCAAATGAGGGGCAGGAAAATCTTGCAGATCAAAATCAACCAGACTCAGGAGATTCAACATAATCCGCTGGAACGCCGAGAACATTTACACCAAAAAAGCAGGTCATAGCAGTGAAAAATAGGCCTTGCATGTATTCAGGAATCACACATCGAACCCCCACACAGATTTTCTGTCTGAGGTTATCAGTTATACAGATACGGCCAAATGGTGGATGGGGAGAGGGTGGGGGAGGGGCTTCCATACGCGTGAGCAACAAATACACCATGAAACAGATAGAAGTCAGCACAAATGGGGAAGCAGAAATCATAAGAATTGGCATCTTTGTAGACATCTAACAGATTCGAACTAACAGAGCCCTTATGCTGGAAACCATGACACTGACCAATACAAATTCTCTAGTAGTGGGAGATTTTAACAGTCACTTAGAAAGGTGGGGATACCAAGACACCAATGTAAAAAAGGGGGCGGCGGGGTAGAACAGTTGGAAATAGGCAACAACCTGCAGCTCAGGAAAGGACTCAATGACCCACCAACCTTCTACTCCAGAAGACAGAAAAAATATATCCCACAGACCTCGTCTTTGCCACCGGTGACATAGCCCACAACTTGAATAAAACCTTCATGGAACTGCTAGGAGACAGTGGCCACAAACCTGTCAAGCTCTCCTTGAAGATTAGATATTTCACCCAAGTTAAAAAAATAATGACCCAGTGGAGCTACAAAAAAGTTGACTGGGCACAGTTTGCAAGGCTCAGCGACATCTACTGTGACCCCATAAAAACACACCAAAAAAGATAAGGAACATGACATACCTACTTAACATATCCATTTTGAGGGCAGCAAGAGAATCAATTCCTAGAGGTGCAAGAAGAGACTACAAACCTTATTGGTCAGAAGAGGTCTAAAATGTTGAAGAGAAAGTGAATCAGGCCAGAGAAATATTAGAAACTGAGCGGAGCATAGACAGCTACATAGCACTCAAGGCAGCCTCAGCTAAATATAGGAGAGCAGTCAAAAAAGACGCAAGGCAGAGATGAAGAGACAAGACGTCTCAACATGGACAGAGGTGAGTTGAAGAAGCACTCCAGGGTCTTAACCTTAAAAAGTCACCAGGAAAGGATGGCATCACAAACAAGATGCTCATTAATCAAGAAAGTCAAGAAAAAGCTGCTAAAGTTTTAAATGCGAGCTGAAATTCGTAGAAATACCTAGTGAATGGAAAAAAGCTATCCAGTGCCCAAGCTAAAACAAGGAAAAGACAGATTCGTTCCAAGCAATCGTAGACCAATTAGCCTCTTTAGGTGGGTTGGAAAAGTGATGGAGAGGCTTCTCAATAGAAGACTCACGTGGCAACTGGAGTAAAAACAATTGATACTACTACAGCAGAGTGGATTCAGTCAGCATGGATCAACAGAAGACCAAGTAACTTACATTGCACAGGAGATTGAAAGTGGATTTCAAGAAAAGAACACTAATGGTATGGGTTGACATGGAGAAGGATTTCGACAGGGTCCAGAGAGAGGAACTGAAACTCAAACTGCTCAAACTCGGAAACAAAAGGCGCATGTATATCTGGATATGTCACTATCTGGTAAATAGAACAGCCAAAGTATAGGACCAGGAAAAACATAGCAGGAAGGCAATCATCGAACAAGTTGTTCCCCAAGGAGGGGATCCTGTCTCCCACGCTACTTCTAGTTTTTATAAATGATTATGGAAGACATCCCCAACAGAGTGCATGATGCAATCTACGCCGATGATCTGGCACTATGGACACGAGAAGAATCAATAGCAGTAGTCACCTCAAGGATGCAAGATGTAATTTAAAGCTAGAAAATAGACCAGGTCTTGACTTCCCTTTATAAATGAAAATTCTTCAGTCTTCAGCCTATCCAAGAAGAAACAAATGCTCAAACTCAAGTTTAATGACCACCTACTTTCAATAGATGAATGTTCAACATATATGGGAATCATGATGGACAGCCGGCGGACGTGGAAAACACAGATACATCTAGGGAAAAAGAAAAGAAGAGACTGGGGATCGTGAACAAATTAGCAGGTTCCAACAGTAGTGCGGTTTGTAGCATTCCGAAAAGGATTTACTCTGGGAGAGTTTGACCAGTATGTTAAGTATGGCATAGCAGTCTGGGTCATAATCTCCAAGACATACCTCATAAAGCTATGACGAGTATTAAGTCAGACCTCACGGATCATCACTGAAACCATAAGTCTATCCACATAGAAGTACTGAAAAAGGCCATAGGACTTCAACCATTGGAAGACAGATGGAACATTAAAGTACTTCAACGAGGAGAAAAATGCAAGAGACTGATTAACCATCCATTGCACCCCCAAATAAACAGCTATGGTAGGGGCAGATTGAAAAGGAGTAGCTTCATGGCAAACCTCACAGAACTTGCCCAAGCAGATCCAATATTGGCACTGGCTCAACCTAGAAACATACAACCAGCCAGTACCTCTCCTTCCTGGTCATACAGGCTTCCAGAGCTGGATGACCTCAATGCAGCTGCAAAAATAGCACTACAACATATGAAACAAATACATGGAAAAATTGTGCGTTTTGTCTGCTATCTCAGCAGTGAAATCTGAAAGGAACTCAGAACTAAGTGATCTCACGTCAACCGTAGCCCAGTTGGCCCATGATTCCGAGAGTGTAGTAATCCAGTGGATACCCTCACACTGCAAGCTCAAGGGAATGAAGATGCTGACAGACTGGCTAAAGAGGGAGCAGGGATGTCTCAAGATGACAACCTGGTCAGCTAGAAAGAAGCAAAAACCATCGCCAGAGGGAACTACACAACAAAATGGGAAAAATAACACACAAAACACAACAAGCATGATGGATATTACAAACTGCCTAGAAGAGACCATATTATCATACTTCGCCTCCAGACGGGTCACAACAGAATGAGAACAGAACTATATTCAAGATAGGCACAAATGACCTATGTTCCTGTGGTTTGACGAATATGACGACATAGCACGTCCTACAGAACTGCCCTCAGTATGCAGACCTGAGAAGAAAGAGGTGGCCCATTTAAACCAGCGTCCAAGAAAACTGTATGGCGTGGCTGATAGATGCCTTTATTTGAGAATCCGAAATCCCAGTCTAGTGAGCACGCAGAGGAAGAAGAAACAGAAAATGTACAAATAACAGAATTATTTCTGCAGGAAGAGTTAACAGAATTATTTCTGCAGGAAGAGTTGATAGAATTGTCAACAAATGAAGAGTTGAAATAGAAAATTGAATAATGGATATCAAGAATTGTGTCTACAAAGTTAAATTCAAATATTATATCAACCCTAATGGGCTGCAGTAAGAAGTTGTTTATTGTATTCCCATCACCATATTTAGCTGAAAGAGGATTTATCATGGTCACCAGACTATTTACAAAGAAACGAAACAGATTGTAAATAGAGTAATGCGAAGATTTAAAATTATTGATGACAAAAATGTCACCAAACATCGAAAAATTAGTTTCATCACATCTAGTTCAGCTCTAATAAATACATTATAACATAAATTGTGTCAACGATACTGCAAGGAATACAGTAATATTGGTATTATCTACTATATATATAAAATGGATGTTTGTCTGTTTGTTTGTTACCTATAGACTCGGAAACTACTGAACAGATTTAGCTTAAATTTACAGGATATGTTTGTTTTGATGTCGGGATGCTACCTGTCATAGTTTGAAATAGGTCGCGCTGACAATTTTAGAAGAATTATAAAAACCGAACACGCCTATTTCATCGAGAGTTTCTAAGTTTGTTTACAATTTGCTATGAACGTTTCCGAAAGTCTACGGTATACACATTAATATATACACAAGATTCGATGACGTATGTTTTAAAACTATGGAAACTCGATCTTTTTCATAGCATAAAATAATCGTTTCAAGGCAATTTTACAAACAAGCTGAAGTTAAAATACACAATCCAGGTTTGTTTCTTCATAGGATTTCTAATCATTTCGAATCATGATAAGAGAAATATCAACTGGGACGCGACATTAGTAGCAATGAAGCAGTATGTCAACTGGGACGCGACATTAGTAGCAATGAAGCAGTATATCAATTGGGGAGCGACATTAGAAGCAATGAAGCAGTATATGGACTGGGACGTAATTCAATTTTTTGTTGGAGGCGTAGCAACCTTGAGGGTACAGCTAGTTATCTAATAAAAGAACTGAAAAAAAATGTCCTTGTTTTTCAATTTATAGTATATACAATATAGTTTACCCAAGGAGGGGGGCGGTAGCTAATTATTCACTGAAAAAGGGGCGCTATTCAAAAAGGTTGGGAACCTATGATCTAATAGTTTTACTGCAGTCTCATATATATATTTGTATCTTGTAACATTGTGACAAGATGTATAAAGTGCATAAAGATTGCTGGTGGATAATACAGTGAGTGATAAGAGATCAATTTTGGAAAGGATTCATCCTTAGCACAAAAAAAAGAAACCCTTTGTGCTTACCAGTCATTGAAGGTACCCCATCAGTTGTTATAACAAGTTTTAAAAGCGGCAAGTTATTCTCCTTCATAAATGCAAGAAATATGTTAAAAATGTCTTGTCCTGAAGTCCGGTCTTTAAGGGGAAGAAGTTCAACATTCTTTTACTGTAAAATTCGAAAAGGTCATTCTAATAAATACACACAACTGTGCAGTATCCAAAATGCAAGTGATTTCATCTAATTGAAGTGAAAAATATTACACAACTGCAAGTCGCGATACAACTGAGTTTCCAAATTATTAGAAATCTGTTCAACCCTTCTAGCTACAGTTTGATGTGACAATTGAATACTCGGAATGGAAGACATAAGTTCAGATTTATCTTCAAGATCGCCGAAAGAGTTTCAGCTTTAATGACAATTGTTTCGTTAACTATTTCCCCACCATTGAAGGTTCTTCCCTTTAGCTAATACATGACAGATTTTGTAAGAAGTTATTATCACGTTACTTGATTGCTTAACAGTCTTTGTAAATAAGCTCTGTTGCACTGTTAATCTGGAGTTCGTTCTTCTTCTTCCGATCACGCGCTATTACTTCAGGCGTAAAGTCATGACGTCTGGTATTGTAATCTGGATTTAAGATCCCTCACTTTATGTCTTCTTTGTTCAGAATTCACAGAATATTCATTATTAAATTTGTTATGATTAGTGAAGAAGTGATAACAAATGTTGCACTCCTTTTACAGCTAGCATAGATCAAGTTATAATATCAAATTAAAATAATAAATAAGATCGATTATAATAACACATTGTTCCTACTCTAAACAAAAACTGATGCCACGCCTTCAAGCATAAATCATGACGTGGCAGATAGACCAAAGAATCGACTTGGACATGTTAATTGTTTGAAGTTTAAAGATGAAGTTGACGCTTTGTTCAGTGTACCAGCAAAGGATGGGACTAGTGACAGAATAGTTACAAAAGAAAACAAGCTTGCAATAGAGAGAAGTCAGTTTTCTCAGGAGTGCTGTAAAAAAAAAGAGGAAATGTTCTGTTATTCAGAAATGCTTTTTTTCCATCTTAAATTTCTGATTAACGTTAAAGGCAGCGGAGTAACTTGGGGTGCCAGAAATGCATAATGAGGATGCCCTCTGGCAACATTGATGGACAGCCCTGATGTACGTCATACTAGGTGCACTAAAGATACACCGTGCATGCAGGACGATTTGTTACCTTCTTCATTATCCAACTATAAAGGACAGAACAAGAATATGCTGTGCAAAGAGAAAAGGAACTAAAAGATACCAATCACAGCTGGAACAATATACAGTGGATGGTCAAGAACAAAGGAGAATGGTGTACATTTGTTGCTGCCCTAAGCGCCAGATGCATTTAGATAGAGAGAGATAGCAAAACAGACAAGCATATCCTATAGGTTATTATTATGCATGAATACTACCTAAAGGAATGAGATGCGGAGATAAAAATGTGATAATCAGCATGTTCTACTGAAGACTACCAGAAGAGTGTCTAATGGTAGCTGAGCAAGAGATTCAGAAGGACAAGGTGGAAGGTAGTGGTTAGATTGCCCTCAGGTTACAGGTACAGATGGAAGAAATAAAGAATTTTGTAGACTATAAGTTAGAAAATCTGTTTCATCCTGACATAACTGGAATAGTCGAGATAAGGCAGCATGGGGGGTGAAAAGTAGACAGTTATAGAAGTCCATGAATTTGTAAAAAGCTGAGTAATAGAGATTAGTGGGGATAAATCGATACAGTGATATCTAAGAATGTGAAAGAGATAGATATATCTGTTGGGTATTTGATATAAAGCAAAAACTACTGACAAGTCAGCGTACACCAGATAAATATATCTCACACATGTGAATGACCAACACAGCGCTGTATCTGTGTTAAAGCAATGGAAAGGAGTCACATAATTTAATCACTACATTGGATAAAATCCAGGTGAAATTAATACAAAAGTACACAATAAATAAAATATGAACAAGTGAGCTGTTAAACTAAAGACCAAACCGCTGAGATAAAGACAACCCTATCAATGTGAGGTTAGAAATGAGATATAATTTTTTTAAGTGACAGACAGTGATAGTATTGCTGAGAATCAAACATTGGAGCTCAAGCTTAGAAAATCGCCAGGTAAGGACGGGATCACAAATGAGATGCTTAAAACTTGGGAACTAGGCAAAGACAGTTCTACTGGCCGTCCTAAACATATCGTGGAGGACAGGCATAGTACCAAGAGAATGGAAGGCAGCGATCATGGTACCCATCCTAAAGCCAGGCAAAGATAAACTCAATCCGGTGAGTTACAGACCCATAAGCCTCCTAAGCTGCACGGGCAAAAATTATGGAACGCATGGTGAACAAAAGGCTATCATGGCACTTGGAGAGCAAAGGGTTTCTCATGGAGCAACAGGGAGGCTTACGGAAGGACCGATCTACCGAAGATCAAGTAACCTATATCGCCCAGGAAATCGAGGATGGTTTCCAAGAAAAAAACAGACGTCTGCAGTATTGGTAGACATGGAGAAGGCGTTCAACACAGTCTGGAAAGAGGGTTTAAAACTCAAACTCCTGAGCCTCGGGATAAAGGGGAGAATGTACAAATGGCTTGATAGATACCTAAAGAACAGAACAGAAAGGGTTCAAGTTCAGGGTACACAAGCATGGTCCACGTTACAGCAAGGAGCCCCCCAAGGAGGAGTACTCTCACCAACACTCTTTCTAATCTTTGTCAACGACATAGCAAAAAGCCTACCAGCGAGTACAATCAGCCATGTATGCCGACGATCTGGCAATCTGGGAGGAGAGTCAATGCCCATAGCAACAAATCAATTGCAGAGATGCTTAATCAAATTGGAAGTCTGGACGGAAAAGTGGAGCATGAGCATTAATGCCTCAAAAATCACGTATACTGTGTTCTCGAATAACAATCAGAATCACAAAATACCAAAATCCTAAATACACTCTACTCGAGAAGATGCGCCGGTCCTGGAGTACAGCATTGCAGCATGGAGTAGTGCATCCAACAAGCAATTCATCAAAGTGAGCAGCAGTCAGAACCGAGCAGCACACATTATCACAGGAGTCATGAAGTCCACGTCATTCAAGGCGCTGGAAACAATCACAGGCCTCCAACCAATTCCAGACCGCAGAGACAGGAAAGTTTTGCTACTGGCAGAAAAAATTGAAACGCTTCACTCCCACCCTATGTATGTCAGAATGCACGGACTAGGAAAGGGCAGGCTGAAGAGAACCACCCGCAAGAAATGTCAAAGCACTGACCAAAGACCACCCGGTCCTAGCAAACTGCTGACCCAAACTTACACTGGCAACCGATAAGAGCCCACTGTGGGAGACCAAAATGACAGAATTAAGGGAATCAATCCCAGCAATACTAAATAAAAGGGCAGCAAGAGAACAGTGAAAGAAGAGAGTCACAAAAAAATACATAGCGACCAAGTACCTGAGAGTGCGTGGGCACACGTGTACACAGATGGATTGGCAAAGAATGCAATTAGCGATGGCGGAGGAGGAATAGTGCTTAAACTCTCAAAGAAAGTGACGATCATGAAAGTGATTGCCACAGGTAAGTTCTCAAACAACTACCGGGCAGAGGCAATAAAAACAGCAATGAAATTATCCTAGAGAGAAGAGGTGCCTTGCGCAACAAAGTCGTGATATTCACTGATGCTCTCTCTGTCATCACGGCACTGAAAAGAACAACCAAAACAGAGCTCAATGAGCTAAGCGATCCTCGAGTACTAATAAACTCCCTTAAACGCACGCCATTATAAAGAACTAGTAGAAGTTCTGAAAGCAGATGAATAGACAGCATTGTAGAAACCCCACAACAAAAGATGCTCACAGCAAGCAATTAATCACTTCAAACAAAGTACAAATAAAAATCCAGCTGCCAGTGATACCTCACTGCAAGTGGGGAAAACAATTATAAAGTATTTGCTCTTGCCGAAGTCAGAAGTGCAAAACATAATTCCAAAAAATAGTTATATTTGATACAACTTTTAGCTTTTTGAATTAAATCACAAGGAACATATTTGAGAACAACTTCTAAACACTTGTCTTCTAACAATACAGGCATACAAACGGAACCAACAAATCTGATGCTTCAATATTACTTACCCTGCATGAAAAACATCAGCTATTTTGAGCATAGCAGAGTTTATGAGAATTGGAAATGGATATTTTTCAAATAGTCTGGGGGACTTCACAACTGCCTCACATTGCACTCCAATCTGTCCTGAACGAATTGCTGAAAAAGTTGTCAATAATAGCATAACATTGAAATACAACCTAAAACACTATAAAGAACATCTTTGCTCAGTTACTAAATTTTTAAAAGTTTATTTTCAGGATAAAACATTTACAACAAAGCACACACTAGCGCTGTACACTGTCTATATAGAAAAGAGACAGATGACAAAGGAAAATATTTAGTTGTCCACATGTGCACACGGAAAATAAAAAGGTAGACTGAAGACACATAAATAGAAAGTAAATAACCTGTTTTTATATCATGAGGTATATTGGACAATATAGTAACATCATGTCGGCTGCTTTTACTTCCCAGTGTTTCACTGGTGACAACTGAAACTGAGTGGACCTGAAACCCGTTACAGTTGAAAAAAACATTCCCTCCAACTGAGGAAGTTGATCATGAGACCATGCCCCTATAAAGCGAGTGTACTAATCAGCATGCCATCACTAATCAGCATGCCATCACAGCTCTCAAAGGCACATAACTACTGTTTATTATAGCAAGTTTCAGAAATCTAACATATGTTTAGAAACAAAAAGTGGGATTGTGTATGTCTACTAACAGTACAATACAGTGTACACTTTTTGAATCAAACAAAAATAGTGTTGTGTGTCAAATTCAAGCATATGACGTTCCTCACATAATCAACTGGCCTGTTTACCCCCTACAAACTTGGGTTTATGCATGTGCAATGACATGCAATTCCTGCAACAGCTATGGAACATTTTCAATGTATTAACAATGTCAATATAAAGTGTTCTAATCATAAAATGACATTTACATGATATTTTCATTACCTATATAATATGAACAGGCTGTGCTAGGATGTCTATCAAATGTTCTAGAAAAAACACAGTGTGCCAAAAATTGTTTTGTGGCAAAATTTGTTATACATTTATGTTAACATATGTTTATTCAATTACTCTTTAATTTATCACAATACCATCTATTTTTACAAAGTGGGTTGATCAAAAGATTGGTCGCCAGTGCGATGTCGGGTCATAAGGAAGCAAAGAATAGTACCACTGCAACCTATAATGCATGTCGTAAGAGGCACTGATGTAGGCCATAGGGATGCTACCCTGGTAAATAAAAAACAGCGCAGAAATCGGATGTGCTGGCCTACTTGTAGGTTCATAATTGGCACAACATACAATAGCTCTTAGGCTCAGATCACATACAAATCACTTAGAGTGATTGACAAGTGCATCATTCTGGGATGCACCAAAGATACACCAGGAGTGTCAATGAGATTCCTTCTTGACCTCCCAACTATTGCTAACAGAATTGAAACTTGGAATCAAGAATCAAGTGGTTCGGCCATCTAATGAGAATGGAACCACATTTACTACCATCACGTGCCTATAATAATTGACACGAGGTGCAGAGCACGAAGCAGGCATAGAACATGCTGGATAGATAACATCTCAAGAGTCTCTGGGTAAGCATGGACTGACGTCAAACGCAACACACCTGGCAAAAGATAGAGAACTAACTCTCCCACGTCGCTTACAGCAAATGTGGTTAAGATAAGATTGAAACTTGGAGGGTTCGATCATATCTATAAATCAAATGCAAACAAGGAACATCCTCTCCATGAAGAACTCATTAGGAGAAAGGGTGAAGACTCAAGAGAAGAAGATCATGGCTGAGTCAGACGGAAGATACTCTTAGGAAAAACTGTGATCCTTCCGGAATTGAACCAGGAGAGGAATGGATTGCTGAGCCGCCTCAATTTCAGACTGCTTTCACAGTTATTACATCTATTAAGAAAACTGCAAACAAAATAATTCATCACTGATTAGCATGGAGGTTGAGGCCCTCTTGAATGACATCATCAATGATACAGATGTGGTTATTTACACAGATGGTTCAGTCATTCGCCAACAATGCTGTCGTGGGCTTTTCAGCACTCCTAGGAGGAAAATAATAAGAGAGGCCAGTGGTGCCTAGGCAACATTCACAAGAAGTTTGACAATGGAGGTTAAGGCGTTACGGAGGCGGTGAAATAGTTGGCATCTCACAACTCTCTCGTGTTTTCTACTCAGTGACTCCAAGAGCACAATTGTAAAGTCGAATCAGGAATGGTGAGACACAATTGGGTGAGGTACTAGTACAGACAATGGTCAGAGAAATCACCATTTTTGTCCCTAGCACGCAAGGAGTTAGGGGTAATGAATGAGCTGATAGATTGGCTGGCTTGGCTACAATATCAGAAGGAGCTGCCATGGATCAAAATGACAATCTTCGCGCAATGAGAGTCTTTCGAAAAGGAATTTCATGACTGTAGAATCTCACCCTGACCAGATTGAGAGAGATGGGTGTCAATATTGGTGCAGCCGAAAAGAATGACATACTAAATATGCAAAAAGATTGATTAATCAACATCAAACTGGCGTATAGGGCCACTGGATGCTGCTGGATTTGCTGAGGCGGTGATCGAGGCACCTATGGACATGCCCGAGTGCATGATGATAGTCCTCATATATCTGATAACAATAACTGACAAGTGGTTGATATGGAGCGTTCGAAGAAGAAAAGATTGCTAAAATGCATTCATTTGACCAGGATGAGAAGAACATCATCTTTGTAGTGACTTCAGCTGGGGTAGGAAGTGAAATGACCCTACCAATAACGGTGAAAAATTAGAAGACATGTTAGGTGACATTAGATGTAGCCTGCATCAATGATGGTAGATCAACCCCAAGACTGTGTCATTAATTTGACATTGATGTCTCCAACCCTGTTGCCGCCGTGCTAATGGAGTATGCTGGGATATTACAACAGTGATCACTGTCCATGCATGATCCTGGTCGAGAAGCGCAAAACATGGTGGCACAGAGAGCAAGTGCACAAATTTCAGTATGACACAGCAGGGTGGGACACTATCAGCATATTAGGTACAATAAAATGAGAGCTACTTGCAATAAACAGAGAAGCTTGACACAGCTTCCGTGGGAGAATGAAAAGATTGCTGAAGACTGACTGAGCAAGAGGCAAGCTGTTAAATTATGACAGAAGGCCCACTAGCACACGGCCTGAATATACCAAGGTACTGAAGAAGGACATGGATGAGAAAAATGTGTCATTTTTACTTGTGCCAACAATATCCTGAAATAATTAGTACTGAAATACTGCATGATACCTTCTACATTAACATACATTGAACAAACACATTGTATGTATATGAAAGCTTTGTGCTGGACCTGTGCTTTGATAAAATTTGATTAACACAAAAATACTACACCAAACCAGAACTTTGTATAACTCATAAAAATATTCTTTTTAAATATTTGGTCTATTCTCGTGAAGAACATGTGGCAAAGCACCAGCAAAATATTAAAATTAAAAACATTGAGAACATGCATTTTTCCAGTGACTACTTATTGGTTGTGAATCATGGACCATTACACAAAAAACAAGAACGAAAACAAGAATGAAAATCAAGTCCTTTGAAACTAAATGCTACAGAAAGATCCTATGAATACCATGGACAAAAAAAAGAAAGAACACTGATGTCCTGAAAGAACTAAATGTTAAAGAGAATTGACTGATAAACAACATACTATACAGAAAATTAGATACTTTGGTCACATTAAGAGTCAATATGGCCTGAAATAATAATATTAGAGGGCAGGGCCCCAGGACGAGAGGCAGACCAAGAAGAAGATGGTTACAAGATATTAAAGAAACTATGAATATAACCATCAACGAAGTGGGTGAACTGGCTAGAGACAGAGTGAATTTCAGATGTGCCGCAAAGAGAGCAACGTCCTATAATGGATACGCACCTTGATGATGATCTATTCTCTAGAAAATGGCACTTTTTAAGATTTGTGCTAACCAAGCAAAGTCAGCTAGGTGGGAAGAATTTTGTGCACAAATGTTTTCCGATAGCTCCCTCCAGAAATGTTGGCGGTTTCACCAGGCCATGAACGGTGCGCCACACAGACGTATCATACCAGATTTTTAAGATCACGATCTGGTGTGGCGAAAAACCGATGAAGCTAAAGGAATGGCATTTCTGGATAATTTTATTCACAGACGAATCGAAATGATATGGAAGCAAGACAATATCATTTTGCTGTTATCGGAGCAACGTGTCGGCACAGAGTGGAATGACGATCTTGAATTCATGAGTGATGAAATACGCACAATGCTTAAGAGATCACACAATACTGCACCAGGCCCGATGGTATCCAATACAGTGACATAAACAGGATATCGGACAAAGACATGAATGAGCTTAGTAAAGAATTCAAAACTAGTTTAAAAATGCAGATCAGGAGGAATTTATTTACAAACACAGTTATTTAATACCACTGGCAAAACCTAACAAAAATCACAAACACATAAGCGATTTTAGAATAATTGCAATGCAGAACACAGTGGGCAAGCTTCTGGAAAAGTTAGTGGCATGCATGGTTCGATCGGGATTTGAGGAACGCCGCATGTTTCCTTCCCCCCTCGCATACAGGCGGAATAAAGAAACTGGTGTAATGCATCGATCTTTTCCTATGACATCTTTGAAGGTTTCCAGGCTGGTTTGGAGACTTGTGCTGTTGTACTAGATCTCGAGGATGCTTACAACAAAGTTCCAATCACATACCTTATACAAATGCACACGCTACTCAAAATCGATACATTGCTCATAAGATGGATTGCAAGGGCCCTGTTCGAGAGAAAAGTGGCACTCAGGTGTGGTAATTGGTACTATGTGCCGACAAAAATTTCACCGGGCCTACCCCAGGGGTCACCACTATCTCCAGTACTATTCAATGTATTCACCATAATGATTACAAGCAGCAATTATCTGGCAGGGACGAACACTCATTTGCAGACGACATCATAGTGTACAGACGGGAGAAACAGGGATGAAATTGCTAATAAACTCCAGGAAGAACTGAACCACATAATGGCCTGGTGTGATGTTTCTGGTGCAACGATAAACCATACCAAAGCTGTGCTATCATGGTTCTCCTAAATAATCACATTGTGAAGTCTGACACACCACATGTCACTTTAGATGGACATACACTCACCCGAACAGAATCTATGAGTTATTTGGGTGTAAAATTTGATCGCAGTCTATGCTTTAGAGACCATATCGACCATGTTATTGCCAAGGCTCGGAACGCACTATCCGCACTGAGAATCATGGCGGCTGCTAACATTGAGCAACGCCTTCTTTTGCTCTTGTATCAAGGTATTGTTCTGTCATGTATATAATATGCATGCGCTCTCCTAACAATTAGTCCTACGCAAACAGTGAGACTGGAAAGAATTCAGAATGAAGCTATGCGCATCATTCTGGGATGCACTAAAGATACACCAGGAGTGTCAATGCGATTCCTTCTTGACCTCCCAACTATTGCTAACAGAATTGAAACTTGGAGGGTTTGATCATATCTAAGAATCAATGCAAACAAGGAACATCCTCTCCATGAAGAACTCATTAAGGAAAAGGGTGTAGACTAAAGAGAGGCAGATCATGGCTAAGTCAGGCGGAAGATATGCTTAGGAAAATATGTGATCCTTCCGGAATTGAAACAGGAGAGGAATGGATTGCTGTGCCACTCAATTTCAGACTGCTTTCACCGTTATTACATCTATTAAGAAAAACTGCGAACAAAATAATCTATCACTGCTAAACGTGGAGGTGGAAACTCTCTTGAATGACATCATCAATGATACAGATGTGGTTATTTACACCCAAGGTTGAGTCATTGTCAACAACGCTGTGCATGGGCTTTTTCAGCACGCTCAGGAGGAAAAAAAATAAGAGAGGCCAGTGGGGCCTACGCAACAACCACAAGCAGCTTGACAATGGAGATTCAGGCGTTACGGAGGCGGTGAAATGGTTGGCATCGTTGTTTTTGGTCGTCCATTTGTTTTTTAAAATTTGTCACTCCTGTTGTTAGTTTGCTTGATAAAGGCCTTGTTGGTCAAAACGTTGCTGTATTTTTGTCATTGTTTTTGTAATTTGTAAAACTGCAGTACTTTGTGATTACGTGTTTTGCTATATAAACAGCCAAACATCAGAACGTGATGTACGTGCACAGCCTTCAGTACCAATTGGAGCTCAAGTGCTTATCCTTGGGTGGTGTTAGATTTCAACCAGCGTTTGTGTACGGTTCGCTCTCCGCTAGCCTTTTGCTGTCCTCAGCCAAAACCCACAAGGCAGCAAGTTGCCATTTTCTTTTAGGGCAGAGACCCTTAGACGGCCTGCCTTCCCGGGTTTATGAGTGCAATCTGCCCAGCAAAACTGGTCGTTTTAATGGACACCTTGGTTTGCCGCCCGTCCAGTTTTGTTTAAGGTTTGCTCCGCTAGCCTTTGAATGTCCCCAATCAACTACAAGGCAGCAGTAGTTACCTGCGAGCGGAAACGCGCACTGGCTTTATCTCTGCTTGGCTTTCCAGTTGTTCTGCACATTTGGGTGGGATGCACACCCTCTTACCTGCCGTGCTTATCGCGCTTGCCGTGCCTGCCTCGCTTGCCATACCATGCTCGCCTGCCCCTCGTTGGGGCCCACTATGGCATCACCAGAGTGCGTGCTTGCTCTGCCTTGGTGCCTGGTCACCATCAGTTATCACCGTGCTCACATTTTGTGCCTGTTGTGCTTCCATTTGCCTGGAATTTCGCCGCCTGTGACTCAAACCGGTCTCCCACCCTTGTGATGGGGTCACGGGTTTCGCCACCTGAGGGTCCACTCGTGAATCGCTTGCATGTGTGCCTACCTCACCATTTCCATCAATTTACACCGTGGACCCACACGCAGCTCAACTCGACCCCCAGCATGCTCATCGGATCAAGAGAGAGGGTTCAAGAGAGAGCATGCGCAGAATTTCGCCAAGCGGTCGACGCTCTCTTGAAGGCTTTGAGTCGTGCCCCCATCTCTGTAATGGGGCCAAAGTTTTGACCTATGTGGACCAACATGCGGCTCAACTCGACACCCAGCATGCTCATCGGCTCAAGAGAGAGTATGCACTGGCTCCAAATTTTACCACACGCGGGTCAACATCTCTTCGTTGGCTTTGAGCCAGAGTTTTGACCTATGTGGCCCAACGTGCGGCTCAACTCGACACCCAGCATACTCATCGGCTCAAGAGAAAGCATGAGTGAGTTCTGAGTTTCGCCACACGCGGTTCCACGTTCATCTTTCCATCTTTTTCCATCGGCCGGGAGAGGCGAGCATTAATAGTCGCTCTGGGAGTTCGCTCATATGTGTTGCGAGCGGATCCCATCTAGCGTGACTACCTTTGCATCTCTACTTGCCCCAGAGTAGCTCTCCCATGGCACCTGCCCTCTTAGCCAGACCGGAACTATCGTCTGTTACCAGGGTCACCACGTGGAGGTGAGAGCAGGGATTAGAGCCAGTTCCCTAAACCTGGCGTGCCGCTTCCTTGCGCCTTTGACCCGGCCCTAGTATTTGATTTGCTTTGTTGCATCTATGCTGGATTTCGTTAGTTATTTTTCCGCTTGCTGAAAAATGCTGACAAGAAATATTTGAAGTCAATATAAGAAAATGGTAGAGACCATCAGGAAAAATCTTGTTCAAAATAGTCTCTACTTACATATGATCATAAAATATACAAGAACTGACGTCGACTTATCGGTTTTCTATACAAGTGGCACATATTCCATATGCAGTAATTTTTTACAAGCAGTCTCATTGATTCGCTTTTGAAAAAAACAATGCTAACTTTTGTGACATTTAGGAACTGGCATGCACCGCTGAAGGAAACATTCTGAAATAAGACATAAACACTGCAAAATCAATCAATGTGGAAGTGACGCGTGATTGGAATAACTTCTTTTGCGTTCTCTTCTCTCTCTCTTTCTCGATCCCCGCTAGACCGATGAACCAAATTTTATCATGAATTGTTCTGTTGTTTTAAGGGACTCTGTCTCTCCGTACAGCTTCTCGTGAAGCTCTGTGGTATGGGGCCAGGTTTTGCTTCTCAGACCTGCTAACAGCTAGCAGTCTTGCAGTATGTGCTCTGTCGTCATGTCCGCCTTTTCGCAGTGGCACAGCCTAGTTGTGCCAATTAAAAATTTGTTGAACATGTACTGTGGGCCCGAAGCCTGTTATGGCCGGTACGGAGGCTCAATATAGCAACTTGTTCGCTACGGAACAGACCATAGTACCCATCTCTGCTGCTGTGTTGTGGGTGGTCTTACGACCACTTTTCTTTGTACTGCCAACCGATGGTTGTTTTGGCCTCCTCATAGCTGATCTCGTGATCGGTCTGCGGTAGTCGCCTCCTTCTTTTCCTAGCCTGTCGGCTTCTTCTTTTCCGCTTATATTGCAGTGTGATGGTATCCACTGAATAACCGTGCATTTAAGTGAGTTTACTAGTACTCCGAGGATCGCTTTTAGCTCATTGAGCTCTGTTTTGGTTGCTCTTTTCAGTGCTGTAATGACAGACAGAGCATCGCTGAATATCACGACTTTGTTGCACGAGGCGCTTCTCTCCACGATCATTTCAGCGGCTAATCTTATTGCCTCTGTCTCTGCCCAGTACTTGTTTGAGAACTTGCCTGTGGCAATCACCTTCATGATCTTCACTTTCTTTGAGAGTTTAAGCACTATTCCTCCTCCGCCATCGCTGATTGCATTCTTTGCCAATCCATCGATATACACGTGTATCCACTCATTCTCAGGGAACTCAGTCTCTATGAATTTTTCCACAACTGCTCTTCTTTCACAGTTCTCTTGCTGTTCTTTCTTTTGTATGCCTGGGATCGATTCCCTTAATTCTGGCAATTTGGTCTTCCATGGTGGGCTCTTATCGGTTGTCGGTATAAGTTTGGGTCGCATATGCTAGGACCGGGTGGTCTTTGATCAGTGCTTTGGCGCATTTTGCGAAGCTGGTTCTCTTTAGCCTGCCTCTTCCTAATCCGTTCATTCTGACACACATAGATGGGAGTTGAGGCGCTTTAGCTTCTCCGTCAGCTGCATAACCTTTTTGTCTCTGCGGTCTGGAATTCATGGAGGCCAGTGAATGTTTCCAGCGCCTTGATAGACGTGGACTTCATGGCTCCTGTGATAAATCGTGCTTCTCGATTTTGGCTGCTGCTTACTTTGGTGAATTGCTTGTTGGATGCATTACTTCATGCTCCAATGCCGTACTCCAGGACCGGTCATACTCTTACAGTGTAGAGCGTGTTAAGGATTTTGCTGCTTGCTCCCATGTGGAGTCTGCAAGTTTTCGCATCATACGAATCAAGCGTGGCATGTTGTGGATGGCCCAGGCTGAGAGAACAATTGGCCAGGTGACTACGGTTGCGACTTTTGGTAGCAAAAGGGGAAGAATGGATCCCAACAGATGGTAGCATGATGAACTATCTCAACGTTATCATTACTCTTGGAAGAGAATGTAGAGATTGGGGCAACATGAAGGCTGATCTCGCAGTTAAGCAGCTGATAGAAGATAATGCAAGGGATGATGATGTTGTTGTATATACCGATGGGTCGGTTCAACGTGGTGAGAATCCGGCTGGGGTTTCTTGGCTAATGCGCATGGTAGGGTTGTTGCAGAGCGAGTGGGGCATACAGGACAACTACTTCTAGTATGAGGATGGAGGTTGAGGCGTTACTGCTGCCCTCCATTGGATTTCTGGGACTTCATTTACTGGAGCAGTTGTTGTATCTGACTCTCAGTCGATGCTTCACAAGATCCCGAAGGGCAGGTTTCGGTTGAGTGGATGTCGTCTATAGAAGTTTCTAACCTCCAGCGGCTTACGTGGATATACTGTCCTGGGCATGCGGGTGTTTACGGTAATGAGAAGCGAACAGGCTTGCATCAACAGCATCGATTGTTGGGGAGTTGAAGATGGATAAGGGGATATTCTTCGGTCTCTTCGAGACTCTCTGTTGGATGAGCACTAAAATCGATGTTGAATCGATCAAGCGATTTAAGCAGTTTGGAGTTACCCGCTTTTCAAGTCGAACTGGATGCCTGAGAGGCAGAGTGAGAGGTGTGTTTAATCAGCGAGCCACAGGAACCATCAGTATGCATACTCTTCGATATCTGTTGGGGAGACTGAGCACCTATGGGTCTGCCCGGAGTGCAATGACGTCAGTTTAGTAACCAATAACCAATAACTAAGCCTCTATCTAGCTTTTACTGTAGCATTGTCTATCTGGGAGCACCATGTCAGCCTTCGATCTAGCGTTACTCCCAGATATGTTGGGGTTTTGCTTTCAGGAAGATCTTGCCCGTTTATTTTAAGCTTAACTTTGTGGTTCTGGTTGTTCTGCGAGAACACAGTGTATGTGGTCTTTGAGGCGGTAATGTTCATGCTCCACTTTTCTTACCATATTTCCAGCTTATTAAGTGAATCTTGCAGTTGATTTGTTGCTATGGTCATTGACTCTGCCCGCGCCCAGATTGCCAGATCGTCGGCATACATGGCTGAGTGTACTCGCTTGGGTAGGCATGTAGATATGTGTGACAAAGACTAGAAAGAGGGTTGGTGAGAGTACTCCTCCCTGGGGGACTCCTTGCTCTAGCTTGGACTTCATGTTTGTGTACCCAAGCGTTTGTTTTTTTCCCCCCGATCCAGAAGCACTTGAGCTTTTCAGCTCTTAGGCTCGGTGCCATGGACATCGTAACCTTCGGTTCGGTGCCACGAACACCGTAAATCTGGGGAATCTGTGGCTTTTTCTGCCATCCGCGGAATTGAACCCGCACACACAGAGGGATAGTCACCCGTAGTCCAACGCGCTACGAACACGCTGGGCAGACGGCGTACTCGAGCTTGAACCCTTGCTGTTCTGTTCTCTAGGTATCTATCAAGCCATTGGTACATTCTCCCCTTTATACCAAGGTTGAGGAGTTTGAGTCTGAGCCCCTCTTTCCAGACTGTGTCGAACGCCTTTTCCATGCCTACCAATACTGCCAACGTCTATTTTTTTTCTTGGAAACCATCCTCGATTTCCTGAGCGATATGGGTTACCTGATTTTCGGTAGATCGGTACTTTCAAAGCCTCCTGTTGCTCCATGAGGAGCCCTTTGCTCTCCAAGTGTCATAATAGCCTTTGTTCACCATGCTATATGAGCTTGCCCTGCAGCTTAGGGGCTTATGGGTCTGTAACTTGCCGGGTTGAGTTTATCTTTCCCTGGCTTTAGGATGGGTACCATGATAGCTTCTTTCCATTCTCTTGGTACTATGCCTATCTGCCACGATATGTTTAGGACTGCCAGTAGAAGTCTTTGCTCTAATTCCCAAGTTTTTAAGCATCTCATTTGAGATCCCATCCTTAACTCATAAATCTAAGCTTGAGATCCCTTAATGCCTCTTCCAGCTTGTTTCTGGTGAATGTATCCGTTAAGTGACTATCTGCATTTCTTGGCTCGCCTAGGAGTGCTCTCGCTTTTCTCCTTGTATCGTCACTTTTTATTTTAGGTCTGCTGACTTCTGTATATTTTTTCATTAGGATATTTGAAGCTTCCTTCCCCAAGCACATCTTGTTATTTTGCTCCAGAACTATTGGGGATCGGCTGGTGTTTTCATAATTCAGCGCTTTCGCTAGCCTCCACAATTTGTGACCGTCCCTATCAGTGGCATGTGGTGACTTTGCTCAAAGGGGACTAGGTTCAGGAACAAGGCAGCTTAGCAAGGATACTTTCACCGTTCACAGATCATAGGTTTTTCGAAATAGCTTTGCAATGTCCATACAGTTTTGTCTAGCATTACTGCTAGAAAAAAATGCATCATTTAGTTCCAATGTAATTTTATCCAGAATGACATCACCAACACATTTAATGATGTCGTTTTGAATTAAGTTAAAGGTTCCTTTAAATCCTCCCCTCCCAAAAAAAAATCTGACAAAGAAACTTTAATATTACTATAGTATTCAATGGTAAATGCATGAATTTAATGTAGTTTCCCCGGTTATTGAAATTTTCCTGTTTTTTTTTCCTTCTGAATGGCAATGGACGGTAGACTGACTTGGAAAACACAGACAGAGCTGGAAAAAGAGTAAAGCAGAGAATGGGGATCATGAACAAACTAGCAGGCACCACATGGGGTGCAGATAGTGGCATTTTGAAAAGGTTGTACACAGGAAGAGTCCGACCAGTACTTGAGTATGGCATAGCAGTCTGGGCCACAACCTCCAAGACACATCAGAAGGTAAGCAGTGTGCAAAATTAGACCTCATGGATCATCACTGGAGCCATGAAGTTTATCCCCATAGAAGTACTGGAAATTGTGACAGGGTTTCAGGCAATGGAGGACAGGCGGGACATGAAGGTACTTCAACAAGGAGAAAAATACAAAAGACTGATGAACCATCCAATGCACCCCCGAATCAACAGCTATGGTAGGGGCAGATTGAAAAGAAGTAACTTCGTGGCAAACTCCAAAGAACTTGCTTACAAAGACCCAATATTGGCACTGGCTCAACCAAGACATACAACCAGCCAGCCCCTCCCATCCCTGGGAATGCAGGCTCCCAGAGCTCTCAGAAGAAATAAGTGTAGGAGGGAATAGCCATGTATAGGGACATGGCTATGCTGGGGGCATATGGCCATCACCCTAGGGCAGAGACCGCCTCATACTAGACAGGTAGATAGGACAGCAGAAACGATATAGATAATATAAGGAGACACTGTAGGGTTTGCACGCCAAAGCTGCACATGATGATGAGAATAGTAGCACTAGAACGAGACTTTGACGTAGGTTAGTTAGGACTGCTAAGCGACGAAATAGTGACAACATAGGAGACCGATATAAACAGTAGACCTGAGTGGACGTGTTTGTAAACACCACCAGATTAACATCAATAAACATGAATCAGATCTAAGAGAACAGAGTTTGTGTCATTAACATCATACTCTTAGGTTATTCCATTATCCGTCATGCTATAAAGAGTAATAACTACAACATACCACAGAGATCTCCTACAACATAAGTGGCATTCTCAAGAAAGGAACACAGACAGACCTGGAGAGAAGGCTCATCGTAGAAAAACACATGAACAAAAACAACCCATTGGATGGTTCAGCTACAGATGCCACTCACAATGGAGGTTGGGGAGTTGTCCTCCGACTAAAAAATGGAGAGGAACAAACCTTAGCTCTGGCCACTGGCAAGTTCTCAATCAATTTCAGGGCTGAGGTAGAAGCCCTCAGTACAGCTGCAAAAATGGCACTACAACATATGAACCAAATACATGGAAAATAGTGCTTTTGACAGACGGATTGTCTTCTTCTTTGCGTTCCCGGCCTAGACTGATGGACCAACTTTTATCATGAATTTTACTGTTGTTTTTAGGGACTCCGTTCCTTCGACAGCTTTCGCGAAGCTCTGTGTGTTGTGGCCATGACTCGTTCCTTATACCTGCTAACCGTTGACAGTCTTGCAAGAAATGTTCTGCCGTCATGTCTGCCACTTTGCAGGGGCACAGGCTAGTTGTGCCAATTTTAAATTTATGGAACATGTGGGCTCTGAGCTTGTTGTGGCGGACGGAGGTGAAATATGGCGACTTGTTCACTGCGAGAGACACCATAGTATCCGTCACTGTCTGTGTACTGAGGGTGGTCTTTTGCCCATTTGCTTCTGTAGTGCGAACCGATGGTTGTTTTGACTTCCTCATAACTGATCTCGAGATCAGTCTGAGGCAGTCGCCCGCCCTCTTTGGCTAGCTTGTCGGCCGCTTCGTTTCCCTTAATGTTGCAGTGTGACGGTATCCACTGGATGACGGTGCGTTTGAGTGAACTCGTTAGTTCAGCGAGGGATGTTTTGAGCTCATTCATCTCAGTTTTGCCAACGCATTTGAGTGCGGTGATGACCGATAGAGCATCGGTGAATATCACGACCTTGTTGCTGTAGTGTTTCTTCTCTCCAAGATCATTTCGCCGCCTCTTTGATTGCCTCTGCTCAGTAGTTATTCGAGTATTTGCCTGTGGCGATCGCTTTCTTGACCGTGACTTTCTTTGAGATTTTAAGCACTATTCCTCCTCCGCCATCGCTTATTGCGTTATTTGCCGATCCGTCCGTGTATACGAAGGCCCACTGGATTGTCTGTTATCTCAGCACTGAAATCTGAAAGGAACACATAACTAAGCGATCTCAGGTTAACCTTAGCCCAGTTGTCCCATGATTCTGAGAGGGTAGTAATCCAGTGGATACACTCACATTGCAAGATCAAGGGGAATGAAGATACTGACAGACTGGCTAAAGAGGGAGCAGAAATGCCCCAAGATGACAACCTGGTCAGCTATGAAGAAGCAAAGACCATCGCCAAAAGGCACTCTGTACCAAAGTGGAATAAAGAACACCCAAAACACAACAAGAATGATGGATATTACCAACTGTTCAGAAGGGGCCAAACAGTCATACTCCGCCTCCGGACGGGTCACAACAGAATGAAACAACACATGTACACTAAATTCAAGATAGGAGCCAATGATCTGTGCCCCTGTGGCTTAGCAAGTATAACAACAGAGCATATCCTACAGAACTACCTCCAGCATACAGACCTGAGAAGAAAGAATTGGCCCATTTACACGTGTCCAAGACAAACTGTATGGTGTGGCTGACAATCTGAGACAGACGGCCGCCTTTATTAGAGAATCCAATCTAGTGAGAACGCAGAAGAAGGTTTTGCCAAAAAAAAAAAAGCCTGCATCAAATAATTGCCTAAGTAGTTCCCGGTTTACTACTACTACTACTCACGATCGTTCTTTACGGCTGTTTTTATCATTCTAGTGTGATATATAAACAGCCAGACACCAAGAATGGGTGTACGTGCACAGCCTTCAGTGCCTATTGGAGCTCAGGTGCTTATCCTTCGGCGGCGTGTTCGGTTTCACCCAGCTGTTTATTTACTAGGGCAGCTCACCCTAGGGTACGATCTTTCCTGCTGTATATTTAGGCTTGGATCTACGCCTTTATGATCATCTCTGATCTGAGCCATGGTGCTTGAATGTCATCTCACTCTGTGTAGGATGATCGGCGTCCAAAAAGTATTGCCCTTAGTTGATCCCTTAGTCAATGTTTGGATCAAGCCTTTGCATTATCGGCTTTACTTTACTATCCATAGTGAGTTTATCCTCAGTAGGAGTATTCTCAGCCGTTTCGGGCGTGTCGGTCACTTGGCAATTTGCAAGTGTTTACCCTGCATTTTCCCTGTCCCTGGGAAACACTAGACTGGGACTGCACACAGGTATTCTAAAAGGTACTTTCAGTTGACGCTAGCAACGCAGCTGAAAATTTTGCGCTCGCCAATATCACCCACCTCAGTTCTCCCGGGGATGTTAGTTGTAAATGCAACTGTACCTTGCACGGTTGTCCCAGGAAGGGCAGTTTCGTTAGGCACTAAAACACAACTTTAGAATTTGCGCTC
This sequence comes from Arion vulgaris, assembly GCA_020796225.1. Lineage (NCBI taxonomy): Eukaryota > Metazoa > Mollusca > Gastropoda > Stylommatophora > Arionidae > Arion > Arion vulgaris. The sequence goes on along the minus strand of CM036759.1, from coordinate 58,242,374 downwards.
TGCGAACTTTACCCAATAGATTTTCCTGCGCTTGGTCTCATGTACGGAGTTTACAGCAATCTTCCCATGTATCGACATAATGAGTTACAGTGTGTTCCAGAAACACTTACCGAGATGCTTTCCAGTTTTCATCTGCTCATCTGGGTGGTCCGCTTACCCTTACGTTTTCCATGTCTTCCGTCGCCTATCAGGAGCACCTTGCGTGATTGCCCTGTCTTTCGACTCAGCCGAGACTTTTGGTTCGTTACTCATCGATCTTATTTATTTTTGCCCCACAGCTGGCAATTTGCTTGCAACTCTTTACTCCAGGGGAGTTGGGTTTTCTTCACTGACGACTACTGTTTTTTTTCGTTTCTGTTCAGGGCCCCGAATTTCATCCAATGTGGGCCCACGTGCAACTCAACCCAGGGTCCGGCATATTGAGCTATAGGTGGACGAGAGAGAGCTAGAGCTATGCTGGCTCCGAGTTTCGCCCCACGTGGGTCCACGTCTCTTCGCTGGATGCACCTCTCATACCTTTCATCTTGATGCGGTCATTTTTAACTCTGGGGAGTTTGCATTGCTTCACTGGCGCCTCATAGTCTGCTTCTTCTTTGCGTTCGTTCTTACGACCAATTTTAATCACTTTTTGTGATATGTTTGATCTTGCCAAGAACGTGTATACGTTGCACATTGGTTTGTAGGCCCATAAACGCATAGACTTCTACACGTTTAGGACACATGCATCCGATTTCAGCCAAACCTTCTTAGTCGCCTCTTATGACATGCATGGCAGATAACAGTGGTTCTATTCTTTACACCTCAAATTTGGGCCCTTTAACCACTCGGCATCAGAGTCTGCTGTATTAGTATGTTTCTGCCAAACTTGGGCTTTGTTTCTACGGACATTTGCCAGGAGATGCGTGCATTTTGTTCGTACTTGTGGATCTGCTTTTATTTTCCGTGCTTGCACTGCTACCACTACCAGTAGTTCTTCCTGATCCCTGCCCCCCTTAGCCAGACCGGAACCAAAGTCTGTTTCCAGGGTCACCGCATGGAGGTAGGGGGCAGAGTCTTGGTTAATGCCCCTTCACTAACCCTGGTTAATGTTGCCACCATGCGCCTTTGACCCCGTTCCTGGTTTGAATATACTTATGCGTTATATTTTAAAACCTTTTTTTGCTCACTCAATTACAAATCTATTCTAGTTCCTTTGAAAGTTTTTAATGTAGCTATGCGATAGATGTGAGTCTTTTGTGTCGCATCTTGGCTGTGTGAAAATTACTGATATCACAAAAACCATTATTACTCCACATTACTTGATCTGTTTCCGACAGCACACAATGCCAACAATTGATATAATCTGTTTCTGCTTAGAATGCTCCATATCGACCATTTGTTAACCACTCTTTGTCATTTGTATGTGATTCGAGCCTAAGAGCGATTGTATGTTGTGCCAGCTATGCGCCTACAAGTAAGCCAGCACATCTGATTTCTGCAACGCTTTATATTTACTAGGGTAACTTACCTAGGCCCCTACCTCAGTTGTCTCTTACTACATGCCGTGCAATCCCGGCAACACATAGGCGAATTTGTTTCTTGATTTCAATTCATTTAACCATTTTGTACCAATATAATAGTCCGTTTTGAAATGGCACATATAGTATTTCATTTTTATTCTTACAGAAATGTCTGTGGCTGTACCTTTCATTATTACTTTATACTTTTCTTCAAACTGAGACTTCTAAATAATACTGCGGAGAATACATGTGACAAGCTAATGACACTGCATGCAGTATTGAGTATACCTCTGACCTACTTACTTGTCACATGTCTATATAACATACTCTACGCTTTGAGGAATCGCTTTCAAATACTAGTCCCTCGCTATATTTCATACTTTGAAGCGATGTCACACTATATTGACAATCGAACACTTCCCCAGATCTCTTTCATTAATGGGAACAGTTAAATAAGGTTAATAATCAAAGCACTACAACCTAGAAGATAATAAATAATAATAATTCCTCTCGTAACGTTATACGTTACATAGGGCCTGCAAGTAATTTCTCCATACCGCTCTATCCTGGACAACTCGCTCAATCTCCTCCATGGAACTGAGACCGATATTTCCTGCCTCTCTCAGCAAAGTTCGTTTCAGGGTCTCTTTAGATGATGAAAACGGCAAATAAATAGGCTAATGACAGAACGCCATATGTTGCGTTTTACATATACATACACAGACTGTCATTTAGGGAATCGTTCCGACAAACCAAGTCCCATCATGGAAAGAGTCTATTACGTCATGATCCACTTTGTTATAAAAAATGTGCGCTACCGATGTCAGAGTGATGTCTTTGGTTTCTCAATTAGCAGGAAATATCATTTGAGTATTGTGACGCAAATTGTGAGAAATATTAATGCTGTGTAATCAATACGTTTGTTTTATGCTTTTATGACACATGGAAATTTAATTCAAATTACTATAAAGTCTTGGCACTTGGGGAATAGGCGAGTCCTATAGTACATTGGACCTCTGGTCCCTATCAAGGTTCAGGAATTCGGTCTTTTCTACCCAACTCAGTCTTGCTGACTGTTTGACCTCCCATTTGTACTTAGCTGCTGCCGCTTTGAAAGCAGTATTGGATGTTACTGATTGGGCCTCTTCTGTCTCTTTCCTTGCCAGCTCAAGTTCGTTTTCAAGCTTTCGAACCTCTGCTGTCCAGTATGGCTTGCAATTCTTCCGTGTGCCTCTGGGGATGGTCTCCCGTGCCGCTTTCTGGATTGCTTCCGAGAGTTCCAATGCCAAGGATTGCATGTGTTTATTATCATGCATGTTTAGTTTTTCAACATTGGCATCTGACAGTACCGCATGCTGTTTCCAATATGCTTTTTTGTAGTTCCACCAGGTGAACCACATTTTAGGTTCAGGTGCAAAGTGGAGATCTATTTGCAGTTTGACGGGCCCATGGTCGCTATCTCCGAGCTGTTTGGAGACCGTACGTACTGTTTTTGTGCAGAGGTTGCTCATTGCAAAGGCCAGATCAGTTGAGCTAGTCGTATGCCACCTTCTCGAGTAGGGGTTGGCGGATCGCCTGGGGCATTGATAAGGAACAGGTTGTTCTCTATCTCCCAGTCTTCCACTTCTACGCCTCTACTGTTCGTTTCGAGGTAGCCCCACCTTTCCGAATCGCTGTTAAAATCACCAACCACCATGCATGCTATGTTATTTATTGTCATTGCCTCAAGTGATAGCGAGATATCGCTTGGGAAGTATAGGTCGGACAAAAGAATCTGTGCTTTGTCACATGTGATGAGGACACCTATGATCTCTGCTGCACCGGCGCCTCCTGTTGTCACATTTGTTTGTTTTGCTGGAATGCTGTTTAGTACTAGGATGAGGACTCCACCTTTGTCCCCCTCTCGATCTAATCTGAAGGTTTGATAACCTCTGATCCAGAATCTGTGTTGGGCATTTAAGGCGTCTCTGTATGCACCCTACATCGATATTCTCATTTGCAAGTCTTTTTGCAAGTGCTTGCTTCTTGTGATGGAGACCTTTGGCATTCCATTGCACAATGTTTAGTCGTCTCTGGCTAGTATTCAGCCGTATCGAACCAGTAGCTTTTTCCGCGGCTGCGATCGCTAATTTGCCGAATCAGGGGACGGGACCTTCGTAGCAAAAACAGGCCCCTTCGAGGCATGGGGCCTGGCACGCGCCTGCACGACGGATCTCCACAGGCGTAGCACCATATTGAGATTCTAAATTAAACATATTCATGTGAAAATTTGGTCCATGCAGCCTTAGCATGGGTATGCTACATCACAACCTTCAGTACCATGTGGAACTCTTACTAGTGCTTATCCTTCGGTGCAGTGTCAGATTTCAACCAGCGTTTACTCTCCGGTTCGCTCTCCGTTAGCCTTTTGCTGTTCCCAGCCAAACCTACAAGGATGCTATTTTCTTTTAGGGTAGCGACCCTTAGAAGACCTGCCCTCCCGCTGGTTGATGAGCATCTTCTGCCCAGCTAACCCATCTTTTTATGGACTACTTGGTTTCTTTTCATGTCAACTTCTGCTATGCGACTCTTCCCGGTATGTATCATAAACAGGGTGGTGCTGCAATATGAATATTTTTTTGCAGACACCTATTGATTGTTGAGAATCTGTACTGTACTGTGTACACTACTACAGCTGCAAGTAGCATACGTGCGTACACTTATACTAGTTTAACCTTTAGATACCAATAACGAAAATATACAGGATTTTTTTGTATAATGGTCGTCCCCAGATAAGATAAAATACGGGTTCTTATGCTGTCGCTCAGAACTTGCTATCGTCACATCTAATCCACCTTTCATATAACCAAAATTGCACCGGCATTTACTAACGGAACTGCTTTCTATTTATCTCTGGACCCGCTACTGAAAGGTTGTGTATTTTGTCGCGAATTTTGAAATCGTCTGTAAAAATGTCTCAAATTTCCTGAAAATGGCTGCAAATTATGGTGATAGCTCTATCTCTTTTCCCTGTCATTTCATCGAATTAGAAAAGGATACTTGTGTAATTGACGTGGGAAGTTACATAGATATCCCTTTCTCTGATTCTGACCACGAGGTTTCAAGTTCTGATTAGTCCGTTAATTTGCGGTTTTAACTGTGATCGTTGGTGTGATGCCACTTCCCCAGTTGAAGTCAAGCCATTTGTCGAAGACTGTGGGCATGTGCACGTCTTAGATGTGAATGCTGAGCCATTTGATTATTTTAGCCTGATAGTTAATGAGGACTTCTATCAGTCAGCTTTTGATCAGACCAGCTTATATGCCGTTCAACGTCAGGAAACCACTGGCAATGTTGTTAAGTACTGGGTACCCGTAACGCCTTCTGAGATTCGTCTATATCTTGATGGGCATTGTTGTTTTGCCACAGTACAAAATGTACACAGATGATCGATTGAATTAGGTAGGGGATCGAAATGTATGTTGAGAAATAGATTTGCTAAAATTTCTCAGTACTTTCACCTGAATGATTTGAGGAATCAGTTCCCCAAAGGCCATAGGAACTACGACACGCTGTACAAAGACCTTTCCTCGACATGGTGAAATGGAACATAGCTTCATGTTATCGCCCTGGCAGAGATATTAGTGTTGATGAAGCTATGATTCCCTACACTGGTCGTCTTAACTTCAAACAGTATATCAAGGGTAGGCCCAACCCTTGGGGGATCAAGGTCTGGTGTGCAGCGGACTCGATTACAGGTTGCCTTCTAAACTTCGACGTCTATGTTGTGCGTGTTCATGATCTAATGTCATATGGATCAGGCCTAATGCATATCTAATGCATTATGTCTGCAGCTGGTGGAGGATCTCCTCAACGAGAAGACCTACTTGTGCTCCAGAATAAGACCAAATCGCAAGGGCTGGTCAGCTGACTGTAAAGCAACTGCTATGAAGAGAATGCAGAAAGGTTCTGTGTTGTACAGGCAACAGGGGAATATTGTGGCTACTGTCTGGAGGGACAAGAGAATTATGAATTTGCTGAGCATAAATACAACGCCAGGAGAGACAACAGTGTCACGTTGTGCCCCTGGTGGTAGACGGGAGTTTCAGGTACCGTCAACCATGGCATTCTATAATAAGTCTATGCTTGGCATGGATAAGTTTGACCAGTTTTGCTCATATTACACTGTGGGAAGGAAGTCTGTTAAGTGGTGGAGATATCTCTAATTTTCTTACAGACTTCCATCGACAATCGCTGGATAATCTATTCCACTCGCACCGCCCACACCCAAAGGTTCTCTGTGCATCACTTGTGAAGGGCAACATTGTCACGAGGAGGGCTAACACCCTTTTGCCTACAAATGTAGCAGTCACTGGCAATCAGACGGCACACCGCATGATTCGTATGCCAGGAAAATGCAAAACCTGTTTCTGGTGCCGCAACAAAAAAGCACCTGATGGCAATAAAAACGTCCCGAGAATGTGTGTACGGTTGTAACATTTGCCAGATACATCTCTGCAAAGGCGAATGTTACCCCAGTCCATTCCAGCCTGGAGATATGAAATTTGGTAAGTACACTGTCTTGAACTATCCAGTAAAATTTTTGTTTTTTTCAAATTTTTTTCCACCAACTCGACTGCATTTTCAATCATCCTTTTGATGTATTCATTTTAATTTAGTTTCTTTTAGACTATGTCCGGGAGCAAGGACTGTTATAGGCCTCATCTAAATAATGAGAAATGCCTGCAGTCAAGTCAACGTACCTTCACGTGGTGCTCCCGCTTAAACTAACACGGCTCTGACAAAAGCGAGTCCCCAGCGCTATAACTGGGCCCCCCAATGCCGGAAGGGGTAAAATACCAGGCTATGGCTGGGGTAAGCCAGACAAAACCCTGGGAGGTGTGATCCCCGACAGGTGAAGCGGATGCATGGCCCACCTATGTGTGGACATGTCCAGATCCCCACCAAGATCACACCCAGGAGCTCACCTTGTTGAAAAAGCGGAGAAGGTAACTCCTAAAACCTCTGATGCCTGGCAGGCAGTGTTGGGAAGAGCCAGGACATGGATAGGAAGACTCCATAACTTGCCCCACTGAAGACGGACATGTCAGCCAGAATGGCGTGGGCACCCAGAAATGGAAAAAGACATCAACGCACAATACGGTTAGTGAGTATGCTCAGATATTTACTTAGATATGGGGTTGCTCCTGTGGACTGCTGCCAGGCGGGAGCAGCGCCGGACCCCAAGCCTCAAGGATCCACCCCAAGCTACTGACAGTAGCTCTACGCATCGAAGAACCAGGATTAAGCAGAGTAATGCCACTGGTCAAAACAAGAACAGCACACTAAAGATCATGCAATGGAATGCAGAAGGCGTTGCCAGAAAGAAACTCGAACTGCAAAAATTCCTACATGAACAACAGATCGACATCATATGCATACAGGAAACACATCTAAATAAAAACTGCCGCTTCTACATCAGAGGCTATGAGACATACAGACTGGATAGAGACGGACACAAGGGAGGCATCATCACACTAGTCAAAACAACATCGCAGCCTCAGAAACCTCCAGAAGTACAGGTGAAGCCAAACACCTAACAGTCAAAATACATGTCCTCCCAGAACCAATACATGTTACAAACTACTACTGCCCAAACAATAAGAAATTAGAACTGGAGAGCATACATACAGCTGAGAAGAACCAAATAATCCTAGGCGACTTTAACAGCCACTCCCAGCTGGGATATGCTACTATGGATTCAAGAGGAGATGAAGTAGATGGAAAACCTACTCATACACAAACCTGATTCAGAGCCAACTTTCTACTCAAGAGTATGGAGAACACAAAGCACACCCGATCTGGCAATAGCCACAGAAGACATCCAGAGACGTGCAGAAAGAGAGGTGATGAAACAACTAGGAGGAAGCGACCACAAACCAATCATTATTACTGTAGGAAAGCCCAAGTCACCAGAAAACAGGAAAAAAATAGCCAGCTGGAACTACAAAGGCAAACTGAACCTGTACAGAAACCTAACCGAAGGAAAACTGACAGAAACCCACACAACAAACAACATCCAGAAAAACATTACAACTCTTACAAACATCATACTAAAAGCAGCACAAAATCAATCCCAGAGGAGGAAGAAAACACTCACGAACCCTTCTGGACCAACGAACTACAACAATCACATGAAAAAGCCACAGCAGCACGAAAAAAAATGGAACAAGACCCATCTGACACAAATGTCACAGAACACAACAAACACCAAGCCATATACAGAAAAGAAAAACTCACATGCATTAGAAAAAGTTGGCAGGAAAAACAGCAACACTAAACATGGAAAAAGACAGCACAAAACTATGGCAGCTTGTAAAGAGCCTAAATGAAGAAAACACCACCAGCCATGCCTGCACAGTCATAGAAGATGGAGGGAAAACCTACACGGGCAAAATAGCTGCAAACATTCTTGCGGATGGCTTTGCAAAAGAAACATACACATGTCCAAAATCAAAGTCAGAGAAACAAAAAAGAACTAAAAAAAATAAACAAACAACTTGCAGACAAACAAGACACAATGAACAAACCTTTTTCTCTCAAAGAACTGGACAGCTAATAAAAACTAAAGAAAAAAGGCACCAGGACCAGAGGGGGTGACAAACGAAATTATAATAAACCTAGGAACAGGTGGCAGACAACACCTCCTGGACCTGATAAACCAATCTTGGATGCAAGGAGTATATCCAAAGGAATGGAAGGAGGTGGAAATAATCCCTATAGCAAAAAAAGGCAAACCCAAGGAAAACAAAGAAAGCTACTGTCCCATAAGCCTCCTCAGCTGCCTTGGGAAAACAATGGAGCGGCTCGTAAACAACAGGCTGCTTAACTTTCTAGAGGAAAAGAAAATACTTGATGACTGCCAATCAGGCTTCAGAAAACACAGAAGCACAGATGACCAAACCACCTATCTTGCCCAAGAAATTGAAGATGCCTTCCAGAATAAACACAAGCTGCTGGCCACCTTCTTCGACCTGACTAAAGCCTTCAACAAAGTCTGGAAAAAAGGACTCCTGCTAAAACTAGCACAAAGCGGAATCAAAGGTCACATGTACACATGGATCAGAGATTTCCTACACAGACGATGTGCAAGAGTCAAACTGGAGGACACAGAAGCAAGCTGGTCAGACTAGAAGATGGGGTTCCACAGGAAGTGCAATATCCCTACACTCTTCATCCTTTTTATCAATGATCTCCCCAAACAATTCACATCTAACATTCACAAGGCACTCCATGCAGACGACTTGGCCATATGGACCCAAACAGAATACATAGGAACTGCCAAGATCAGAATGCAAGGAGCCATAAATGCAGTAAAGAAATGGGCAGACACTTGGGGAGTCACAATAAACCAAAACAAGACAGTGTCAACACTATTCTCACTCTCTACAAAACCTGAACAAGTCGACTACCTGGACAACAAACCACTACCAAAGGAGGACAATCCTACCTATCTAGGAATAAAATTCGACAAAAGACTCACATGGGGTCCCCACATAGAAGAAACACAAAGGAAAGCCACAATAAGATTAAGACTCATGAAAAAACTAACAGGAACCACTGAGGCAGATGCAAACACTACACGCCAAATATACACAGGATATGTACGTCCAAAACTGAAGTATGGCACAGGAGCCTACACAACCGTAGCACAAACAAATCTACACAAGCTAGATAAAATACAGAACACAGGCCTCAGAATCATCACCGGAGATCTGAGAAGTACACAAATCAAAGATCTAGAAGCAACTACTGGCATTGAGAGCATGGGACACGAGGAACAAAAATACTCACACTATCAGAAAAGTTCAAACACACAGAAAATAACCCCATGCACCAAACAATCAAGGAACCAACCAAAAACCGCATAAAAAGACACAGCTTCCATCACTTGTCAAAATCACTCTCTGCAAAAACATGGACATCCTCTCAAAAGACCCAGCAACCTGGAAAATGATAGTACCATTCAACAACACAGACCTACAGCCCAACTTCACAGTGATAACAACAATTCCAAATGTAGACAAAAGGGTGAAGAAACAGGTCCCATCTTGAGAGCAAAGACACTAGAACACATTGACACCTCATACCCCCATCCCGAGTGGACCCATATATACACAGACGGATCATCAGACACGACAGCGAGGAAAGGAGGGCCGGAACCATCATCATACTCCAAGATGTCACTACACTAACAAATTCAAGTGCCACTGGAGAACTATCAACAAATTTTAGATCCGAACAACAGGCAATTGTGGATGCCTCAAAATACTGCAGCAAAGAAACATCCAAACAACAAACTTGTCTTCCTTTGCGACTGCTTGTCAGTCCTGCAGGCCACACAAAGGGAACCACAAGATAACATGGAAAGAGAGCTGATACTACAGCTAAACAAGCTCTCAGAACACAACAAAATTATTCTCCAGTGGATACCAGCCCACTGTGGAGTTCCAGGAAATGAGAGAGCAGACATGTGGCTAAGGAGGGAACAAAACTTACACAACAGAAACACCCAGTATCACTACCAGAAATCAAGACACATATCAAAGAAAGGAGGCAACAAACCACAGCCACCCACAAGATCCCATCAGCAGACTAAACAAAAAACAGCACACAACAATCTTTCGCCTAAGAACAGGTCACTGCAGGCTCAACCGCCACATGCACAGAATAAAGCCTGCTCAGACTGCACAGTGTGCATGCCAGACAGAAACACAGACTCCAGAGCACATCCTGCAGTCATGTCCATCATACATACACCAACGAAATGAAACATGGCCTCATGAACAAAGCTTACAGACCAAGCTATGGGGAACTCTCGAAGAACTCCAACTGACATGCAGCTTCATAGAGGCAACCCATCTCATGATTTAGACGAGCATACGAAACCGAACGCAAAGAAGAAAGAAGACTATGTCCATTTTCTTGTTCACTGACACAAATTGAGTGTTCTAGGAGCAATAGTTTTTTTGTAATTAATTTTTTTTAAATACATGCTGTGGAATGTCAGGGGTTATTTTCCTTTGCTGGGATTTGGGAAGTGATTTGGTGCCAAATGCAAATGGTGTGTTTTGTTTGTTTGTTTGTTTGTTTAGTAGGGGATTAAAGCCTCTTTAAGCCGAGGCACGCTACTTCAACCAAAGGCGAACCTTTTATTGGTTATATCAGAGCGTGTAGGCCAACAAACATGAAAAATAAGAATTAACTCCTTTCGGAGAATCCAGAGTGATGCCAAATGGTGTGGGGTCCAAACGGTTAAGTTATTAAACAGTTATTTGAGTTATACCGATTAATAATATTTATTATACGTCGGCTGTTGAACACAGTTTGAGAGTTTGACATCTCTTCTGGTAATTAATAGAAATTGTGGCACTTATGCTGCCACCATTTGTTTTAATAAAATGTGTATCCCATCTATATCCTACCTTTATCAAGTTCTGCTAATGCTGAATTTGCATCCTGCTCTTGTTCAAATGATATATTTGATAATTGTCGACTAGGTAACGTCGCCATTTTGCCATGCAGGTAGTGATGTGCGAATAGTAACTACTCGCTACTCGAATACCTTGATTTTATTTATCCAATAATATATCGTAATAATGGGCGCCCATGTTATGTTATGCGATCGACGTCATGGCACATTGGGCATTCTCATTCGTGCTCTGTCCTCCGTTGCAGCAGCCACCCCAAAGTCCATTTGCTCACAGTACCCATGAGAAGTTGATTACTATATCTTCTCTCTCTACACGAAGACGACACTGTCTGGCATGTCCAAACTTAACGCCTTATTCTCGAACTCATTCCAGTGTCTGAGACCCGCCCATGTCACACAATTGAGAGCGTACCGCATTGATGATATCGGCTCTGTCCATGCTTCTGCCCACTTGAGTCGGGGCACTGTTTGCAAGAGAGTCAGCACGCTCGTTACCCCGCACTCCAGCATGTCCAGGCGTGTACAGCCAAGTCATTTTCTTGAGATGTGATCTCCGAATGATGTCCACCCATTCCACACGCATACTTCCAGATTCAATCAGTTGAAGCATATTCATCGTCTGATATGATGATCGTATGGGTAACCTGTTGCTCAGCCACCCATGACAGAGCCCTGGAGGCAGCGGTGATCTCCATAGTCATGCTCGATGTCGTTGTCTCAAAGCCCTCGTGAAGTGTGCGACCGTTTCGTTGTGCTGAGTAAGCCCACGATGATCTGGTGCCACGCTTGACAAAGCCATCGGTGTAGATAATGATATCACCTGGGTGGGAGTGCTGGTCCACGAGTACAAGAATTTCCGCATTGACGACGCCGGGGCCCATTCTCTACAGCGGCGTCCAAGTGTGCTGATAACCTTGGCGTAAGCAGTCATATCCTCTGATATAGGCATCCATTCGTCACTGTGCCTCAGTTCATCTAGAGTACAGACCTGTTTAATAACATCCTCTGCCTCGGCCATCCAGGATCGACCTCTCTTCAATCGCCTTCCCTTGTTCTCATTTATGGATTTTGCAGAGGATGATTTGTGTCCGCAGAAACTCTCAGATACGCTTTACCTGTGCGACTTTGTGTCTCGTGGCTATCGTTGGCAATCCAAGGACATAGCACATTGCCTCACAAGATGTGTCATGTGTGCAACCGAGTATAAGCCTCATCGCTTCATTTGGATCCTTTCTAACTTATCCAGCGATGTTCTGCTTACTGTTAGAAGACCAAGGCCATAGTCCACCACGCTCAGCACTGAAAATGAAAATCGTGGCATATCCCAAAGGACGTAGCCATCAACCACAGTAAACAAGTCGTTGATTTTCTAGGCACCACTTATACGTTCAGTAGTTTGCCATTGCTTTCTGAACGGGTGGCGCCATCGTCCTTTGTTAAAATCAACGGAAACAATTTGCAAGCAAACTGTCCGCAGCGTGATTCGAACTCAGAACGTCGGGGTTAATAGACCGAGTCACTAACCCCTAGGCCACAGACGCCACTAGTCCCTGATAAAGAACGAGTAGAAGGCGTTGCTCAATATCCGCCCCCGCCATAACTTTGAGAGCGGTTAGCCCTTTTCTTGCCTTTTATGATTACGTTCTCAGCATGGCTCTTAAATGACGTAGCTTCTGTTAACTGTTATTCCAAGATACTTTAGTGTGCAGTTCTGTCAATGTCTTTGTTACACATGCTGACAACCGGGTAGGTGTCTTTACTATGTGAGTGTTAAGAGAGAACCATGTTAGAGAGGCCTTTGCTGGGTTTACATTCGCTTCGAATTCGTTGCACCAGTCACCAATCCTATTCAGTTCACACTGTAATGCAGATGCGATCTCGTTTCTGTCCTTGCCCATGCGATACACCAGAATATCATCGGCGTACGACATTGTTCTGCCAACTCCGATCCTTTGTGTGCTGGTTACCCGACGGTGATACATTGAAAAGGACTGGCGAGAGTGGTGATCCCTGGGGAAGGCTCATTAGGACCTGTTGTGGTTGTGATGCCCATGAACCGCAACGCATTGATAACGTGCGCTCAAAAAGTGCAGCAGCAATCCACTTGACCAAGCGTGTCAAGTGCATATCCTGCATATCCATCAATAACTGTAAGTAAGGGTAAGAGACATTGTTATATGCGTCCTGCAAATCAATGGCAGCTGCTGCCGTTTCCATCCCCATCTGAAACCCATCATACGCATCATATGCAAAGACCGCTGCATTGCACCAGGTGTCCTTTCCTGGGCGATAGCCGTCGAGAGTGGAGGGGAAAAGACCATTTGTCTCCATTATATTTGAAACTCTACGGGCTATGAATTTTTTCAAGCAGTTTGCCGACAGTGTTTTGCAAGGTAATAATTCTATATCCATTTGTGCCTGTGAGATCTTTTTCCAGGCTTAGGCAAGGGTCTCAGCCAATCATCAGGAATAGTGCCAGTATGGATACTTTTATTGAAAAGCTTGCATAATTCAGCAAGATCTTTGTCCTCCAGACATTTTATGTGACTGTACCGAACACCATAAGGACCAGGCGCTGTATCCGAACATGTCTTTAGTATTGATTTTATATTATCGACAGAAATGTATTCTATATTTTCGTCCATGACAGTCTGCATCTCATGCGAATGGTATACGATCTGCTGCATCCTTTACGTTCCTCTCTGTCTTTCTTTTCTGTCTGGAAAATAAAGTTATGCAAGAACGCCTCACCCCTCTCCTCATCTGTCCTCAAAATTACTCCACTGTCCAGATTCAGATTAGGCATTGAAAAGGGTCTCTCACCGCCATTCATGCTGCGGTGCAATCTCAGAATTTTGCAGTGATTGCTCGTTTCCACTTTCAACGCAGAATTTCTCCCATATAGTGTGCTTGGCTTCTCTTGCAATCTGCTTGAAATGTATAGCCAGACTGTTCTTTCTTTCTGTCAGGACTCTTCCACGTTCCTCGGAGAGATTTTGTGATTTTTTTGGCTTTTTCCCACGCTTTGGTCGCCATCCTTTTTCCGCCCATGCCTGCGCAACTTCAGGTGTCCACCATGGTGGTTGCTGTAAAGAAGTTCTTGTTTTAATTGGTGAACAATGTACCTTTAGCCGCAGCTGACTGATGACATTAGGTTGCACGCCCATGCTTTCTAGCACCAGATGCGAGTTGACCATATAGAATGTTCTTTGGAATTCTATCATCACTCATACGGCACACGTGTCCCAGCCATCTGAGACGTCGCTGACTCAGTAAAGTGTACATGCTTGGAATGCCAGCACTGTTCAGGACTTCTATATTGGAGATGTGATCTGCCATCGGATGTTGTATATTCGCCTGAGACAGTGCATGTGGAAGGTGTTGAGGCGATGTTCTTGTCTAGCATATGTGGTCCATGTCTCACTACCATATAGCAGAGTGCTGAGAGCACAAGCTTTATATACTTGTGTCTTGGTGTTTCTTGTGAGTGCCCTGTTTTCCCATACACGCTTTGCTAATTTGAACATAGCAGCGGAGGCCTTCCCAATTACTTACTTACTTACTTAATCCCGTCATGTCTAGTGACACATGGGGCTTCAGAAAGAACTTTCCATGCTCTCCTGTCCCGTGCAACCTTCAGCGCAGAGCCCCACGTCAGAGATGCAGTGTCCAGTTCCTCTTCCATCATGCGCCTCCATGTTGTCCGTGGTCTGTCTTTCTTTCTCTTTCCTTCTGGTTTCCAAGTGAGGGCTACACTTGCAGGCATTTCTTGTCTCATTCTCATAACATGTCCGAGCCATTTCCATCTTCTCTTTTTGAGTATGTCATTCATTGCCTCTTGTCTTGTATCTTGGAGTAGTTGGTTATTGGATATTTTTACTGGCCAAAAGATTCCCAAGATTCTGCGAAGACAAGAGTGGTGGAAAACTGACAGCCTGCTAGTATCTCCTTTGGTCATCCTCCAACACTCCGATCCGTAGAGCAAAACTGGCAAAACAATGCTTTTATAGAGTTTAAGCTTTGTGGTCCTATTGTAGATTTTGGACTTCCATACTGGTTTCATTCTGGCAAAAGCGGTTCTGGCCTTACTTAGACGTGATTTTATATCTTCCTCTGTGCCACCATTTAGTGTCAATACGCTACCAAGATATGTAAACTGCTCAACCCTTTCCAGTGTTTCATTTTCTAACATTACTGGTTGTTGGATTTCACTGTTTGTCATAATTTTTGTTTTTCCTGTGTTTTTTGTGTGACACCAGGGCTATATCATCTGCAAAGTCCAGATCCTCAAGCATATCGAAAGGGTCCATCTTATTCCTCTTGGTGCTTGTTGATTTATGGCATTTTTAGCACCCAGTCAATTGTAATACTAAACAAAAGAGAGGACATTACGCATCCCTGTCTTACACCAGATTTTACTGGAAATGTTTTGTTGAATTTTAGGTTGCAGGAGAAATCTTTATAGAAGAGGGCTATGATGTTGACAAGCTTCTGGGTACGCCGTATTGTCTTAGTATCTTCCATAGGCTGTCTCTGTGGACGCTGTCGAATGCCTTTTCAAAATCTATGAAGTTGATGTATATAGTCCTTTGCCACTCGCTACATTGTTCTAAAATGTTACGCAGGGTAAATATATGTTCATTTGTTCCTCTTCCTTTCCTAAATCCTGCTTGCTCCATTCGTAGACACTTATCTATTGCTTCTTGTATTCGCATTATGATAATTTTGCAGAATATCTTACTTGGGATTGAAAGCAACGTGATTCCTCTCCAGTTATTGCAATCTGTTAGATCTCCTTTCTTGGGGATTTTCACTACAGTACCCTTAGTCCAATCCTTAGGCAATTCTTCTTTCTCCCAGATATCTGCAAAGAGTGGCTCTAATATGTTTGCAGCTAAGATGGGATCGATCTTGAAAGCTCTGCTGTCATTTCATCATTTCCCGGTGCTTTGTTGTTTCTCAGGATCCAATAGCTTTACTATTTCTTGCTTTTCTGGCAATTTGAGGTTGATATCAATATCCTGTGCGGCCGGTGGAATATCAGGTGGATGTTCAGGATCAGGTCTGTTTAGCACATCTTCAAAGTGGGATGTCCATCTCATATCCTGCTCCTGCTCTGTTGTCAACAGTTGTCCTAGACTGTTCCTGACTGACATGTTATGGTTGTGTCATTTACCTCCGCATAATTGTTCCGGTAATCTTGTACAGTGTGTGCAGATCATGTACTTTAGCAGCCTTTTCTGCTATTTCTGCTGTCTTTTCCATAAATTTTCTATTGTCTGTTCTAGCACTTCTTTTTACCATTTTGTTTAGTTCTGTATATTCTTTTCTGCCTTATCTTTTGACGCTCTGATCTAATGCTATTGATGAGATTTTCTTTCTCCTTTCGCTTTAGGCCTTCCCAATGCGACCACTAATTTCATCATCGAGGGAGAGGTTGCTGCTGATGACAGAGCCAAGGTATGTAAAGGTGTTGACTACTTCAAGCGTATGACTGCCAATATTGATAGATGGGGCTCTGCTAATATCCTGGAACATTATATTTGTTTTCTTCAGGCTGATGGTCAAGCCGAATTCATTTGATTCTGCAGCAAATCTGTCCATGAGGTGTTGTAGCCCTTCTTCTGTGTGTGATGTTAATGCTGCATCATCGGCAAACAGAAGTTCCCTGATGGTGACTCATTGGACTTTAGTCTTTGCTTTGAGTCGCGCCATGTTGAACAATTTTCCATCTGATCTTGTGTGGAGAAATATTCTTTCTTCGGCGGATTCAAAAGCATGGGAGAGAAGTAGGGAGAAAATATCCCAAAGAGTGTGGGTGCAAGTACGCACCCCTGTTTGACGCCACTGTTGATAGGAAAAACGCTGGAGGAGGCCCCATCAAACATCACTGTACCCTTCATGTTGTTATGGAATGATGTTATGATTTTAAGCAATGTAGAAGGGCAGCCGATTTTTTCCAAAAGCTTGAAGAGGCCATCTCTACTCATTAGATTAAATGCCTTTGTTAGATCTATGAAGGCAATGTACAGTGGCATACGTTGTTCGTGACATTTCTCCTGCAGTTGTCTCAAGGAGAATAACATGTCAATAGTGGATCTATTGGATCTAAATCCACATTGTGACTCAGGGTATACTTGGTTTGCTAGCTTTAGTAACCTATTTAGTACTACGCATGCGAAGACCTTCCCCACGATGCTGAGCAACGAGATACCACTGTAGTTGTTACAGTCACCACGATCACCTTTATTTTTATACAAGGTGATGATGTTTGCATCTCTCATGTCCTGAGGCACTTCTCCCTCCTACCAGCATAGGCACAATAATTCATGCAGACTGGTCAGGAGAGTTTGCTTAGCACATTTGATTACTTCGGGGGAGATGCCGTCCTTTCCAGTTGCTTTCCGTTTGCCAGGGTGTCAATCGCAATACTGATTTCTGCCTCTGAGGGCATCTGGTCTAATGTGCTCAAGGTCGGAAGAGCTTTAATTGCATCAAACGCGATGTCAGTTACAATATTTTGGGTGGAATATAACTCTAGATAATGTTCCACCCAGCGCTCCATCTGTTTTTTTTTGCGATCGATTAGAACTTCCCTGTTTTTGTTTTAAGAGGTGCAGTCTTTTTGATAGCTGGGCCGAAGGCCTTCCTAATGCCCTCATGAACACCCATTATGTTTCCTGTATCAAAGGAGAGCTGGATATTTCTACATAACTCCTGCCAGTAGTCGTTTGCGCATCGCCTGGCTGTTTTTTGTGCGACACTTTGCGCTTCATTACTATTACGCTTCATTGACACCTGCAAGCGTGATCTAACTTCATGCGGCATAAACAAAAAACACTGGGAGCGGTTGGCCAAAGACAGGCAAGCATGACGAGCGGCAGTGAAGGGCGGATAAAAAAGAAAAGAAGAAAAATAACATCACATGTGGAGGCAAAAGAGAGCACAGAGAGAACATCCCATGCATCGGCTCTAGTCTCCAGTTTTACCTGCAGCAACTGTGGCAAGGATTAACTCTCCAGAATAGGCCATTACAGCCACATGAAACGTTGTGATTCAGCACAGAACATACCACGTGACGCAACACCTATTGTCTCCTGAGACAAAGAGGCCAATGATGATGATTTATCCAATAATATTGAAATACTAATGATAATAGCCGTCCATCGCAAGCGATGATGACAACAGTCACAGACGTGTGCTGCTGCACCTCTCTGGTGTATGCGGAGGTAACTGTAGAGTAACTATCGATCTTCTCCTATGACGTCTTTGAAGGTTTTCAGGCTGGTTTGGAGACTTGTGCTGTTGTACTAGATCTCGAGGATGCCTACAATAATATTCTAATCACATACCTTATACAAATGCTCACGCTACTCAATATCAATACATTGCTCATACGATGGATTGCAAGGGCCCTGTTCGAGAGAAAAGTGGCACTCAGGTGTGGTAATTGGTACTCTGTGCCAACAAAAATTTCACCAGGCCTACCCCAGGGGTCACCACTATCTCCTATACTATTCAATGTATTCACCATAATGATTACGAAGTAGCAATTATCTGGCAGGGGACGAACACTGTCATTTGCAGACGACATCATGATGTACAGACAGGGAGAAACAGGGATGAAATTGCTAATAAACTCCAGGAAGAACTGAACCGCATAATGGCCTGGTGTGATGTTTCTTGTGCAACGATAAACCATACCAAAGCTGTGCTATCATGTTTCTCCCTAAATAATCACATTGTGAAGTCTGACACACCACATGTCACTTTAGATGGACATACACTCACCCGAACAGCATCTATGAGTTATTTGGGTGTAAAATTTGATCGCAGGAGTGTCAATGCGATTCCTTCTTGACCTCCCAACTATTGCTAACAGAATTGAAACTTGGAGGGCTCGATCATATCTAAGAATCAATGCAAACAAGGAACATCCTCTCCATGAAGAACTTATTAAGGAGAAAGGGTGTAGACTCAAGAGAGGAAGATCATGGCTAAGTCAGGCGGAAGATATGCTTATGAAAATATGTGATCCTTCCGGAATTGAAACAGGAGAGGAATGGATTGCTGTGCCACTTCAATTTCAAACTTCTTTCACCGTTATTACATCTATTAAGAAAACTGCGAACAAAATAATCTATCACTGATTAACGTGGAGGTGGAGGCCCTCTTGAATGACATCATCAATGATACAGATGTGTTTATTTACACCGATGGTTCAGTCATTCGTCAACAACGCTGTGCGTGGACTTTTTCAGCACGCTCAGGGGGAAAAATAATAAGAGAGGCCAGTGGGGCCTACGCAACAACCACAAGCAGCTTGACAATGGAGATTTGGGTGGTTACGGAGGCGGTGGAATGATTGGCATCTCACAACTACTCTCGTGTTTTCATACTCAGTGACTCCGTGAGCATGATTCGTAAAGTCGAATCTGGAATTGTGAGACGCAACTGGATGGAGGTACTGGTACAGACAATGATCAGAGAATTAATCTTCATTTTTGTCCCTGGACACGCAGGAGTTAGGGGTAATGAACGAGCTGATAGATTGGCTGGCTTGGCTACAATATCAGAGGGAGCTGCCATGGATCGAAACGACATTCTTCACGCATTGAGAGAGTCTTTCCGAACAGAGGAGTTTTAGGGCTGTGAATCCCACTCGCTGACCAGATTGAAAGAGATGGGTGTCAATATTGGTGCAGCCTGAAAAGAACGACATACTAAATATGCAAAGAGATTGATTAATCAACATCGAACTGACGTGTTGGGTCGCTGGACGCTGCTGGATTTGCTGAGGCGGAGATCGGAGCACCTATGGACATGTCCGAGTGCTATGATGATAGTCCTCATATAACTGATAACTGTAAAGTGAGTCCAATCCTAGAACGCAAGTCCCTACCACACTTGGGGCATGATGATGCTCGTACATGAACAAAGTTGGATATTTGCATGTTGTGTTCTGTCTTTTCGCGCTGCTCGTTTTCTCTGTGCCTCAGCGGCACGATGATTCTCAGCTATGCTGGTTCCTCTTGTGTTGTTTCAGCGTCACATTTGGCGATCTTTGCGCAAGAAATTCCCGTTACATGGTGTCTATATCGAAGCATTTCAGAGACACTTTGAGAGTGTCTTTAAAGCGTTTTTTCTGTCCACCAGCAGAACATCTGCCCACTTCAAGTTCGCCATACATCAACTGTTTTGGGATGCGTTTATCAGACATCCGAGGAAACATAACCGGCATATCTCACTTGGTCCTTCTGCAACAAGGTATTGACGCTTGGGATCTTGTGAGGACTTCGCTATCTGGAATTTTGTCCTGCCAGTTTATTTTTAGTATTCTGCGTAGACAGCTTGTGTGGAAGTGGTTTAGTTTTCTTGCGTGTCTGCTATACACTGTCCATGTCTCGCTTGCATAACGCAGCGTGGTTATCACTATGGCCTGGTGAACTTCAGCTTTGTTAGCTACACTTATCCCTTTCCGCTCCCACACATTGACACGTAGCCCTCCGAACGCAGCACTGGCTTTGGATATCCTATTTTTGACCTCAGAGTCTATGTTCGCCGATCTGGATAGGATGCTGCCACGATAGGCAAAGTTGTCCGCTAGCAGGAGACGCTGGTGTTTAATGTTGATGACTGGATCATAGTACTGCTCTCTAGGGGCGGGCTGGAACATGACCTCTGTTTTCTTGGTGTTAATGGTAAGGCCAAATATATCACAGTCCACTGAGAGATTATCCATGTAAGTCTGCATTTCTTCCTCAGAGTTGGTAGCGAGGGTGCAGTCATCAGAAAACAACAGATTTGAGATAGTTGATTCTTTTACCTTCGTAGAGGAATTTATCCCCAGAAGATTGAATAGAATATCGTCTATCCTTTATTTAATCTTTACCCCATGTTCATCGTCTTTCCAAAAGACATCCATGAGCATGGCAGCAAACATCATGCTGAAGAGTGTTGGGGCCAGTACACAGCCCTGTTTGACGCCGTTGGTGACATGGAAGGTCTTCGACAGCTCCCCTCCATTAAGTACACGCGCCATCATGCCCTCGTGAAACTGTTGGACGATTTTAATGAATTTCACTGGGCATCCAAATTTTTCCATGATCTTTCATATTTGACAGTGTATCTCTGTTAACCGTGTCGAAAGCATTCGTCCGATCGACAAAGACCATGTAGAGATTACAGTGCTGCTCTTTACATTTCGTCTCTAGTTGGCGAGCAGCAAATATCGTGTCTGCTTTTCCTCGACCCACTCTGAAGCCACATTGGGTTTCAGATAGTAAGTCCTGTTCCAGGTAATCGATTAAGCGATTGAGGACTTTGGCCAATATCTTCCCAGCAATTGACAGGAGGGCGATCCTGCTGTGATTATCGCAGGCCTGACTGTTTCCTTTGCGTTTGTACAGGTGGACAATAGTGACATCCTTTAGTTTCTGTGGTACACGTTCGTTGCTCCAGATGGACTTAAAGAGATCTGTCAATTTCAGCATCAGCATGGGTCCTTCTTCTTTGTATACTTCGGTCGGTATTGAGTCCGCACAATAAACAATCTAGAATTAGATTCATTGAAAACTGAGATTCGAATGGTTTGGCCACTTGGTGAGGATGAACCCGAATACACCAGTTGCAAGATCATTCAACCTGAAAATGGAATGATCAAGAGGACGGGACAGACCAAGAAAAAGATGGGTTGATGAAGGTACAGACATATTAAAACTGCATAATAACACTGCATATCAAGCGACCGAGCGTGCACTATTTCGGAAACCGATGATCAGGTAAACCTGCTTCACCTAACGGCAAAAAAGCAGAGAAGATCAAAAGAAAAGAGCAATCTAGGAAAAGTACTCGTATTCGCTACTTTTGACATCTCACTTCTATCTCACACACATATAGATATTCAGTAAGTTTTGTCGCCTTAACAATTAACAGCTAAATGGTTGGTCTGAAAATCAATAGCAAGAAATCAGAAATAATGATTGTGAATAGGGCCACCATTACACCAGTCAAACTAGAAGATAAAATCCTTCCAAATACAACTGCTCTCACACATCTTGGAAGTGTTATCAGCCACGAAGGAGCTGAATCTGACATTAAAATCAGACTGAGTAAGGCACAAATTGCCTTCATGTTCCTTCAGACGGTATGGGGTCATAGGCGCTTGGGGACAACGCTGCACCAGAATTATGTAGCTGGCACTAATCAAGATCCTGCCCCACCTCCTTGTGGTGACCCTGGTAACAGGCATTGGCTAAGAGGGCAGGGATCCAGAAAACTTTAACGGGCCGATTGAGTTCCAAACTGCTGATGGAAAATATCGTACAGAACCCCTCTATGTCCTTCCTCGAGACCAGAGACGCCCCCCTTAGGTGGGAGTAGGAACCCATTCCTGACACTTCGACTAAATTAGATCCCCAAATACGGCAAATGCAATGACATATTAAGGCTTTGGAGGGTAAATTAGAGAATCGTTGGTCGACAAATGTGACCCTGGATCCGCGGAATGACAGGATGACGGTTCAACGGCCATCCCGGTGCGCTATCTGCAATGGGCGCGGGCACATCGAGGCTGAGTGTTGGCATAATCCGTTAAACAGCCACCACCCAGGAGGGCGGGCACGACCCTGGGTGCGTACAGAGAGGGCCCCGAGACAACATTAATGGGTAGGCAGGTTCTCGTGGGAAAAGTAAAGGAACCCTTTCATACATCGTGGTATATAGGTCAATACAGTGTTAGGCCTGTATTTTCATTGACCGTCGGCACACGATGGGTGATGTGGTCAGCATCACGCCGGCCGCCTTTACTTTCCCAGAGCATGTCTGGTACCCAGTTGAGGCTGGGTCGACCTGAGAGCCGTCGCGATCGGGAAAAATTCCACGCGCATTGAGGGAGCTGAACCCAGACCACCAGCCTTGCGAAGCGAGTTCACTAACAACTACGCTACAGCGGCTCAGGTTCTCGTGGATGCGACCATAAATGGTTCCGTGATAAGGTGTTTAATTGACACTGGTTCTCAGGTGTCGGCACTAACCGAAAAATGTTTTCGTCATTATTTCCCTCACACTCATTTGACAGAACGCAATTGGATACGTTTAACAGCAGCTAATGGCCTACAAATCCCGTATTTGGGACACGTGATCGTTGACGTTTACGTCTACGATACCCATTTAACTAACTGTGGGTTTTATAGTTTCAATGAGACAGCTACGAGCTCGGTGGATGAGCACCAGGCTATCCTGGGCACCAATGTATTGGGAAGATTGACGGTATTTCGTCCGCTGTTAGTTTCGGCAACGGCACCTGCCTCAAATAAGATAATACAAAAGAGTCAATCACCGGCGTTCATCTGGAACTCTGGCAAAAAGAATCCGATCATGTTCCTCTGATGATCGTAGTCGATTTGCTCTGGAGAATCGGTTGATTTCTTTGTATGGTACCTTGCGACCACGCGGGCTCAACGTATTACATACTTATGCTTCTTAGTACATGTACTTTCTCTTCCCATGCTTTGTAATCTATATGTGTATATGTTGCATTTATTCAAGTTATATATTTACTAGATGTTTCATTGTTTCTTTTCCGTTCTATTTCTAGTTTTTATGTGTGTTTTTGTGTTACATTTATTTCGTTATTCGTTTTTATTCCAGATTTTCCTTAGATACGTTTGTATTTGGTCGTCCATTTGTGTTTCATTTTAATTTGTCACTCCTGTTTGTTCGTTTGCTTGATAAAGGCCTTGTTGGTCGAAACGTTGCTGTTTATCGTCACTGTTTCTGTATTTTGTAAAACTATAGTACTTTGTTTGTACGTGTTTGGCAAAAATAAGACGTACATCCATGCGAATTCTTTGAAGGTGGTATGGGTTATCCTGCAGCATGTAATAGATTGACTGCACTATATATTTAATGGGGAGACTCACCAGAACAAGGGTTGTATTTTTTTAAATTAGCAGAAAAAACTAACAAAGATATTGTCATACGATGTGCAGTGTTGCAAAGGCATTGTTTCGATGATAAACAACATGTAGTGTATGCATTGTAGTTAGTTATTTTAAAAATAAGTAATTTTCTTGAAAATATATTGTAAAAAACCCCCACTTCATCGTGCAGTGGATTTCAAAAACATAAGTGCAAAGAATGCCAAACTGGCATATGATGTACATATCGCCCATAGCTTAGGTGAACCTCCAAAACATGTCTAACTCAATTGGTTTTGTAGATATGATTTTTGCAATGTAGCCCTTCCAAATTAAAAAATTATTTCAGATTAAAAAAGCAATATCTCTGCTTATATACAGTTTAGACAAAAAGTGGAGGTTCATGCTATAACTATGGGTGTTATGTACATCATATGCCAGTTTGGTATTTTTTAAACTTCTTATATTTGGAAATCCCTCTCCCCGATGCAGGGCGGGGAGAGGGGGTTTACAATATATTTCAAGAAAATTAATTAGTTTTTAAATAACTAACTACAGTGCATACACTAAACGTTGTTTATCATCGAAAACACTGCCTTTAGACAGGTGCCAAATTGTATGACAATATTTTTGTTAGATTTTAATGTGAATTTTTTAAAAATACAACCCTTGTTTTGGTGGGTTTCCTGCAAATTGTTTAGTACGTCATATTATTTTGACGTGAATTTCCACAATGACCCTAATTTTCATTGAATGGAGATTACATGATGTTGACGCAAATACATTATATTTGGGGTTTTTTTTCCTTTGGTTGATTTTAATACCTCATTGAGGTTATATAATGGTGAACTAAATATATAAAATATTTGGGATTTTGTGTCATACCTTTGGGATTGTTGGATAAATATTATTAACTTATGGAATTGCAACTACGTAATGTTGAACCAAATATGTAAAATATTTGGGGTTTTATTTAATTGCTTTGGGGATGTTGGTTGATTTAATACCTCGTTGAGGTTACATGATGTTGAACCAAATATGTAAAATATTTGGGGTGTTATTTAATTCCTTTAGGGTTGTTGGGTGGATTTTAATACCTCCTAGAGGTTAATGGATATTAACATACAATGTTGTATTAAATATTGTGTTTGAAATTTGAATTTGCATGATGATTTCCATTAATAACTTTTTTTTTTTGTGCTCAATATTTTCAGAAAGGGACTTGGTACCCACGACATGGACTGGCGACCGCATATGTATGATACCTCATCACCCCCAGACTCACACCATGTAAGGATAGGATGTTACAATACAACCACCTTACATTTCTGACTGTTGATATACACTATCCAGAGCTACAGAAGAGTTGATGGGTCGCATTTAATTATGTGTGGTGACTAAGTCCCATTTAATTCATACAACTTTGTCGTAGCCTCTCCTCACCTAAGGTGATGGTGTTTGGATACATGATCCAGTAGGGGAGGTCAGTAGAGCCATTTCTCGGAGCATAGACGAGTTGATGAGTCGCATTTAATTATGTGTGGTGACAGAGTCCCATTTAATTCAATCAACCATCGTCATGACTCCAGGCTAGGACCGTAATAGGAACCTGGCCCCAGGACCGTACCCAATAGAGATGGTTCAATCTGCCGGGACGTCAGAAACTGGAATGGGGGGGTGTTGGAGGGAATGGCTATGCCAGGGGCATACAGCCATGTCCCCTGGGCAGAGAGCCTCATACTAGACAAGTAGATAGCATAGTTAGTAGAAACGAGGTAGGTAGAGACTGTAGGGTATGCACACCAAAGCTGCACACTACGAACAGAATGGCAGCACTAGAATAAGACTAGTTTGACGTAGATTAGTTAGCACTGCTTAGCGACGTAGTGACAACAATAAGACCGATTTAATGACTGAACTTGGATGAACATGTTTGTAAACAGTCTTGGAATACCATCATTAAACATGATCTAATCACAAGAGATGTGTTTGAGTGTGTCATTAACATCTTACACCAAGATAATTACCATCTACCTATGCTGTATCAACTACCATTAGGCTCAGCATTCGCAAACTACTAATATCACCGCAGCATTAAACAGTAGAATGGAATACTCATTCTACTACAAATGTATTTTTAAAATTCAAATATAGCAAGTGGGTGTTTATAATAGATCTTTCAATTGTGCACATTTTGGTGTATGCAGTTTGTCTCTGCTGTTGATTGTAAGAAAGTTATAACAAATTTTGTAAGGACATTTTCTCCTTAAAATTTGTTCCTCAAAAACAGTGCGTAAAAGGCGGTTTTAGTATGCGTATTGTAAGAGTTAATATATGAAAGATGTAAGAAGTTAAAGAAAAAATATCTTTACATCTGTTGTGAAGCTTGTTATGTTTCCTGATTTTTGACCCACTGTGCCCCTAGTACTGAACCACTGTGCAGCAGCGGGTCACATGGAGTAGGTCAGTGTTAACTTATTTTATGCCCAAGAGTTGTTAGTTTAACATAAAATATTTTTTTTACTGTGAATCTAAGTGGTCACCATATACACTGGTACACTAAACTTAAATAAATTTTAAGAACTGAATTTATTTATCCAAAATGTGACCCACTCTGCACCGGTCTCTCCTATCAGTCCTAATGTAAGCACGCAAGATTTGGAAAATGACTAACGATACAGAAAGTAAGTTTAACACATTTGAAAGTGAATGTCTGCGAAAAATATTGAGCATAAAATATGACGCATTCAGGAGAGATGAAAAAATCAAAGAGATATCTTGTCAACCATTAGTAACAACTGTTATAAGAAAGAGAAGATGGACATATATTGGGCATACTCTAGGAAGACGTGAAAGAGGATGCACAAAGCAGGCAGTGGTTTCTTTTAAAGAAAGAAAGAACGTCTTAGGGAAATCCTGAAACGAACTTTACTGAGAGGTAGAAATATCAGGCTCAATTTATAGAAAAGATTGGACAAATTGCCCAGAACAGAGCGGTGTGGAGAAATTGTTTGCAGATAGACCAACTGTTTGTACGTCTGTCCGTTTCCGGTTTCAAGATGGAATGTGTTGTTTTCTTCGTACTTGCTATGGTCGGTTGATCTGAGGCTAAACACCCTCAATCGTGAAAACCCAAGTATTTCGGAAACAGAGGATTTGTCTAAAACGTGGCCATATTTAATTCAACCACACAGGCAACTCAAAAACTAACAAGCAGTCTTTCCACACTTGCAGAACAGGTTGGTCTCCAGATTAATTCTGCCAAGACCAAAATTATGGACCTCAAAAACTCGACAGACAACATCGTAATAAATGGCCAAACACTGGAGAAAGTTAAACATTTTACACATTTGGGTAGTAAAGTGTCAAACAACGGAGACACGATGAAAGAAATAAACTCCCGTATTGCTATAGCAGCTTTTGCCTTCACTACGTTAACAAATATCTGGCAATCTCAAGACCTTAGTATATGTACAAAAGTTAAATTGTTTAGATCTTGTGGGATTTCTGTACTGACCTACGGTTGTGAAGTTGGAAATCAACAAACAAAATTGATAAGAAACTGGATAGCTTTGAGAATAAATGTCTCCTAAAATTACTAAAAGTAAAATGGAGTGTGAGAACGATGGCCACGGCTACAAAATCAGCCCAAATTGCAGAAGAAATGAAGAGATACGAGCTAGACATACTGAGGTTAAGTGAAGTGAGATGGCCTGGAACAGATAGAAGAGTAGTTAGTGGATTAACGTTCATATATTCAGGGAGAGAAGATGGTAAGCATTTTGAAGGAGTGGGTATAATGATGACACCTAGAGTAGCAAAGAGCATGTTAGATTGGGAACCCATCTCGAGTCGGATAATTAGAGCCTGCTTCAGTACCAGGCATGTCAATATGACAATACTGCAGTGTTATGCACCAACAAACGAGGCTGACGATGATAAGAAAGACACATTTTATGAGAAACTACAAGATCGAATTAACAAGACTCAAAAACATGACCTGTTAGTAGTAATGGGGGACTTTAATGCCAAGGCTGGAAGTGAGGATGAAGGGGGGAGAGAGCTATAGGAAAACAAGGCATAAACACAATGAATGAGAATGGAGAAAGACTGGCGGAGTTATGAATGCTGTCAAACTTAGTAATTGGAGGTACCATCTTTGCACATAAGGAAATTCATAAACTTACTTGGCACTCACCGGATGGAGTGTCCAGGAATCAGATTGACCATATGTGCATAAATACACAATTTAGAACATCATTGCTGGATGTACTGCACAGAGGGGCAGATGTAGGAAGTGATCATAATTTATGCATAGGTAAATTGAAACTGAAATCGAAAATTCACCATACTAAAAAAACAACTGCGAATAGACAGTCAAAGGCTACAAAATAAAGAAGTAAAAAAGGAATATCAGCTCGAACTTAAGAATAGGTTCAAGTCACTCAATGGTGAAAATCTCACCAATGGTGAACCACTCATACTAAATTTCATCGATTTAAAAAAGCCTTTGATAGTCTACACAGAATCTCTCTGTGGAATATTATGAGAATACCAGACAAAATAATAAACATTATTAAGAGCCTCTATGATGGTTCACAGTGTGCAGTTCACACTGATGGTGGGCACAGCGACTGGTTTATGGTTGAAACCGGAGTAAAGCAAGGCTGTATTCTATCTCCGCTATTGTTTGGAGTGGCCATTGACTGGGTGATGCGAAAATTTTGCAGGGGCGAAACTGGCATAGATTGGGTAGAAAACAGTCAACTAAAGTCATCTAGAAGATTTGGATTTTGCAGATGATATTGCCTTGTTAAGTAGAAACAACCAAGATATGCAAAGAAAAACAGACAACTTATCATCTATAGCATCAAAAGTTGGACTGCAGATAAGGTATGAAAAAACAAATATAATGAAGATACCTATGGCAAGTAATGCAGATATCACACTGGAATCTAAAATGATAAAAATAACAGAGCAGTTTCACCTTTTTAGGTAGCAATTTTGATTGCACAGGAAATGTTAAAAAGAAATTATGATACGAATTGACAAAGCTACATGAGCTTTTAAAAGTCTAAATAAAATATGGAACTGTAAGTTATATAGTATTAAAACTAAATTACGAATTTTCAATTCAAATGTTGTATCAATCCTAACATATGCCAGCGAGAGTTGGAAAATGACTAAAGATATAGAAAGCAAATTGAATGCATTTGAAAATAGATGTCTGCGAAAAATAATGAATATAAATGGAACGAATTCAGGAGAAGTGATGAAATCAGAGACATGTCTGGTCAACCACTAGTGACAACTGTTATAAGAAAGAGAAGATGGAGATATGTTGGACACACCTTGAGGAGAAATGATCAACGAATATCAAAGCAGGCATTGAAGTGGGATGCAAAGGGTTCAAGAAAGAGAGGTCGACCTAGGAGACCCTGAAACGAACTTGCTGAGAGAGGCAGGAAATATCGGTCTCAGTTCCATGGAGGAGATTGAGCGAGTTGCCCAGGATAGAGCGGTAGGGAGAAATTACTTGCAGGCCCTATGTAACGTATAACGGTACGAGAGGAATTATTATAATAAATGGAGTGATTTCGTTTCGAACAACACAGTGACAACCCGTATCAAATATTATAAAGAAACGAAAGTGGAAATATTTAGGTCATGTTCTTAGATCAGACGAAAAGAGACTAAATCAACAAGTCCTTATGTGGTCACAAGTTGGGAAAAGAAAACGTGAAAGACCTAAGACCACTCTTTGAAGAACAATACTACAAGAAAGCAAACTATTGGGATGTAAAACCATACACGATCTCCAACTGCTGGCAACGAATCGCATCACATGGAGATCTAAAACCTTTGCCCTATGTGCCGCCTTTGGCACGAAAGGAATAAACTAACTAACTAAATAAGGCCTTAAAGTTAATTGCATATCATTTACAGGGCTTTGCGAATCAACCCCAGCTTTGTAACGCTGTTTGTGATTTTTCTAGGCATTAATACGTTCAGTAGTTTGCCATTGCTTTCTGAACGGGTGGTGCCATCGCCCTTTGTAAAAATCAACGCGAAACAATTTGCAACCAAATTGTCCGCAGCGTGATTCGAACTCAGAACGTCGACGTTAATAGACCTAGTCACTAACGCCTAGGCCACAGACAAATAAGGCCTACTATGTAACATATTTTCATCATCATCATCAAGTAGCTTGCCCATTCTGGAACGTGGCTCCCATGACAGCATTCCTGAAAAACTCTCTGTTCTGTTCAAGTTGGCCTGCGTTAGCAGCAGTCATTCTCAGATCGTCAATGATATCCTGCACCCATCGTCTTCTAGGTCTTCCTCTCGCTCTTCTTCCAGGCACCATTCCTTCCAAAATGAATTTATCCAGGCGCTCATGTCGTTTGATGTGTCCGAAATATTGAATGTTCCTTGTTTTTATGCTTTGTAATAATAACAAGCTCTCTTTATATCAAGCTGTTGCAGAACAGAAGCGTTTGTTCTTTTCTCTGTCAATGATATTCTAAGTATTATTCTGTAGCATTTGCATTCAAAGGCATTAATGATCTTCTCTGCCGCTTTGTCAATGTTCCATGTCTCACAACCGTATGTTGCCAAGGAAAAAACGCAGGCTCTTAAACACGAGATTTTTGTTCTTTGTTCCCTTCCATAGGTTATTTAGTTCTATTAATTTTTGCAAAGCAATGCATTCTTTTAATTTCTTTTATAGCATTCACGTCATTTGTCAGCAATACCCCAAGATATTCAAAGTTTTCGACGCTTTCTATTTTGTGGCCGTTGACACTATATATAGCCATCAATTCTGTTTTATCAGTTGTAAATATCTTCGTTTTTGTTGTATTGAGATAAAGGTTTTGATCTTCGCTGGTTTTTTGAAGTGACCGTATCAAGTTCTCCATACCAATTTGTGATGTAGATAATAGCACTGTATCGTCAGCATATCTTAATTCAGGTAGCTCCTGACCTCCGATCCCAGAGCGTCGTATTTCTCCATCTCTGTAGATTCTCTGACATTCCTCATGATGTTTTCAAGCATATATGTTTCAGCATGGTAGGGTTGTTGCAGAGCGAAGTGGGGCATACAGGACAACTACTTCTAGTATGAGGATGGAGGTTGAGGTCGTTACTGCTGCCCTCCATTGGATTTCTGGGACTTCATTTACTGGGACAGTTGTTGTATCTGACTCTCAGTCGATGCTTCACAAGATCCAGAAGGGCAAGTTTCGGTATGAGTGGATGTCGTCTATAGAAGTTTCTAACCTCCAGCGGCTTACGTGGATATACTGTCCTGGGCATGCGGGTGTTTACGGTAATGAGAGAGCGGACAGGCTTGCATCAACAGCATCGATTGTTGGGGAGTTGAAGATGGATAAGGGGATATTCTTCGCGACTCTCTGTTGGATGAGGACACTAAAATCGATGTTGAATCGATCAAACGATTTAAGTAGTTTGGAGTTACCCGTTGTTCAAGTCGAACTGGATGCATGAGAGGCAGAGTGAGAGGTGTGTTTAATCAGCGAGCCACAGGAACCATCAGTATGCATACTCTTCGATATCTGTTGGGAAGACTGAGCACCTATAGGTCTGCCCGGAGTGCAATGACGTTAGTTTGGTAACCAATAACCAGCATATATGTTGAAAAGGTACGGTGACAAAATGCAGCCCTTTCTAACTCCTTGGCCTATGCCAAACCGCTCTGATGTTCCCTCTTCTATTCTCACAGCTGCTTGTTGGTCTTTATATAGCATTTTTACAATATGCACTATATGAGGTATTTTATGAGAATATTTTATGAGGATAGAAATTCAATACTTTGCTTTGCTGTCAGTAACAATAGGCAAAAATATTGGAGCAAAGAGCAAGACATATATAGAGCCCCAGTTAAGCAATAGCCAGTTTGGGTTTAGGAGTGGTAAGAGCTGCACAGACGCAATATTTACACTAAGACAGATCTATGAACAAACAATTGAATACAATCAAAGTAAACAGCTTATATTTATAGACCAAGAAAAGGCATTTGATAGAGTAAACAGGTGCAAACTATGGAAGATCCTTGAAGAATATGGGTTCAGGGACAACTATTAGGTAATATCATGGCCTTATATCAAGATAGTCAGAGTACAGTAAGAACAACAGAAGGAATGACCGACTGGTTCTCCATTACATCAGGTGTTAGACAAGGTTGTGTCCTCTCACCACTACTCTTATTGCATATATGGATAAAATAACTCAAGAGTCAAATTCAGATAATGATGAAATAAATGAACTGTTGTTTGCAGATGATCAGTGCCTGATACATCAAAATGAACAAGATCTACAACATCATATTGACACCTTGAACAAAAATTGTGTAAAACATGACATGAAAATCAACAACACTAAAACAGAAATAATGAATATGGGAAGAAAACATAATAATCTAGACATCCATGTCAATGGAAACTAAAATAAACCAAGTGAAAGAATTCAAATACTTAGGAAGCATATTCACAGAAGACGAAAACTGGATAGAGAGATAGAGGCTAGAGTATAAAAGCAAATGCTGTAACCTACCAGCTAGCCCCATTGTTAAGGCACCTAAAATTTCACAGGCAGCTAAGCAACAGATGATCAACAGCATTTTTATACCTACTTTGTGTTACCAGTGCCAAACATGGACATTGAGCAAAGCGTAGTCACAAAAATAACTACATGTGAAATGCGTTGCCTGCGAAAAGTTACAACACAAGAAAAGACAGAATCACCAACATCAATAAGAAAGAAAGTTGGCACAAAACCTGCTTGAATTACATAGATAAACAAAGAATGAAGTGGTTTGTCACTGCCCTCCTGGGACAATCGGGCAAGGCGAATTGTTAGAATGCATCCAAACTCCACAGTATACAGTCTTCTACAACAGAACATCGGGCAAGAAGGCAAGAGGAAGACCACGGAAAAGATGGTTAGATGGCGCAGCAGAATTCTGTGAAAGAGCAAAGATAACAATCACACAAGCCACCAGAACAGCGCAAGACAAAAACAGAAAACCACGACACTGGGCAACAACCCGGTAGCAGTGTGACGACAAAAGAAGAAGAAGAACAATAGGTATTCGAGTAACAAATAATTCGCACATCACAAGCTAATGTCACATGATCTTTAAGATGGCCGACGACGCAAAATGTTTTTTAGCCTTGTTGAACGGTATTGCGAGAAGGAATTATTATGGACATTCTCAACTAACAGATGATGTTCTAAAGAAAGAGATTTATCCGGATATTTCACAGGAGGAGTTTGTTCGAATTATTTCAAGAACTTTCGGACTAGTGAAGGTATTTCTTCTCTTCTTTCGATCACCCGTAGCGGCAGCCTAGGTAAGGCTCAAAGTAAAGTAAGAAAGTCATGACGCCTGGTATTGCGCTTCTAACTGATTTTTGCGTGGGCCTATATTACCCTTTTACAGGCATCCTTCAACCATATGGACAGCCTCGCCGACTTCCGAGGTACTTGAAGCTTAGATCTTTCAAGAGTGATCGTTGCAGGAGACCTGATGTCCGTGTAACTCTTTCTCGGACAGAGTTAGTTTTAGTGAGGACATATCGGGTGCCTTCTCTAACGGCTTTCCTGCCGTTTGTGAGGTCGTTCCATACACAACGTAAGATACCACTCCTTAATGATATTTTAGTGCTGTAAATGTGGGCTTAGATCTACGCTAAGGAGGATTAGCTTACATGCGTTGACTGGGTGAGGTCGCAAAGGTAAAGACCCGAACGATTTCGACCTCTCTAGGGCTAGAAGTGTCACAGGAAGTGTCACCTATTTGTGTTGCTTTTGTCAAACAAATGGTCATATATTGGCGGTATGTTTAGCCTTTATGTGAACTGAGCCATGACATTAGGACGTCATCTGTGTAGGATGATCGGCGTCCGAAAAGTATTGCCTTTAGCCAATGCTTGGGGTTGTACCAGTAAATCCTTTGCATTATCGTCCATACTTTTATATCCATGGTGAGTTTGTTCCTGAGTAGGAGTATTCTCAACCGCTTCGGGGCGAGTGTCTTTACTTGGCAATTTGCAAGGATTTTACCCTGTATTTCCCATCTCCGGGAAACACTGATCTGGGGCTGCATTGGGTCTAGATATTCTAGAGGGTCGTTTCAATCAGCGCTATCAACACAACTGAGGTTTTGCGCTCGCTGCTATCACCCACCTCAGTTCTTTCGGGATGTTATTGCAACAGTACCCTGCCCGGTTGTCCCAGGGAGGGCAGTTTCATTAGGCAATAGAAACGCAACATTTATGATTTGAGCTTGTCCAACCATTCCCACCTCAGTTCTTTCTGGAATGTTAGTTGTTTTGGCAATCGTACCTTGCCCGATTGTCCCAGGGAGGGCAGTTTCGTTAGACTTTGAGCGCAACTTTAGCATTTGCGCTGACCAACTTTTACCAACAGGTTTCTCCGTGCTTTGCGTCATGTACGGTTACCCACATGCCTTCCCATATAGCGCCACGATGCTGCCCTGCCGTGTAAACCGAGACTTTTGATTCTCAGACCTTTCTTATTGATTCTAGACTACAGCTGGCAATTTGTTTGTGGCCCTTTACTTCTGGGAGTTGGCCTCTTTTCCAATTTGGATACACCTCTCATCCCTTCAGTACGCCAAATAGATGGCGATATATATTCGCAGACTTGAACATTGCCGAAAGGACGGAAATGCACTGGATGCGCTTATCTTACACTGATAGGGGCGCATCATTCCAACCGTTCTTGGCAAAGGCTGTTTATATATCACAATAAGAATGATCAAAATGGCCGGAAGAACGATCGAAAAAAAAGAAGTCATTTAGAGCATGTCTGGTTTGCTCTAGTATACCAATATAATTTCTGTTTGTGATATTAGTCATTTCTTCTTCTGCATTCTCACTAGATTAGGTTTTTGGATTCTCTAATAAAGGCAGCTGTCTGCCTCAGATTATCAGCCACACCATACAGTTTGTCTTGGATGTTAGTGTAAGTGGGCCACCTCTTTCTTTTCAGGTCTGCATACTGGGGCAGTTCTGTAGGATGTGTTCTGTTGTCATACTCGCTAAGCCACAGGGGCACAGGTCGTTGGTGCCTAATTTGAATTTAGTGTACAGGTGGTGTCTCATTCTGTTGTACCCGTCCGGAGGCGAAGTATGACTGTCTGGTCCCTTCTGGACAGTTGGTAATATCCATCGTTCTTGTTGTGTTTTGGGTGTTCTTTATCCCATTTTGCCTTGTAGTGCCCTTTGGCGATGGTTTTTTGCTTCTTCATAGCTAACCAGGTTGTCATCTTGGGGCGTTCCTGCTCCCTCTTTAGCCAGTCTGCCAGCATCTTCATTCCCCTTGATCTTGTAGTGTGAGGGTATCCACTAGATACTCTCAGAATCATGGGATAACTGGACTAAGGTTGACCTGAGATCACTTAATTCTGTGTTCCTTTCAGATTTCAGTGCTGAGATAGCAGACAATGCGTCAGTCAAAAGCACTATTTTTCCATGTATTTGATTCATATGTTGTAGTGCCATTTATGCAGCTGCACTGAGAGACTCTACATCTGCCCTGAAATTGCTGAGAACTTGCGTGCCAGAGCCAAGGTTAGTTCTATTCCATTTTTAGTCTGAGGACAACTCCCCTCCTCCATTGTGGGTGGCATCTGTAGCTGAGCCATCCGTGTATGCAAGTGTCCATGAGTTCATTGGGTAGTTTTCGTTTATGTATTTATCTGCGATGAGCCTTCTCTCCAGGTCTGTCTGTGTTCCTTTCTTGCCAATGTCACTTATTTCTTCTGAGAGCTCTGGGAGACTGCATGCCTAGGAAGGGGAGGTGCTGGCTGGTTGTATGCGTCTTGGTTGAGCCAATGCCAATATTGTGTCTTTGTGAACAAGTGCTTTGGAGTTTGCCACGAAGCTACTTCTTTTAATCTGCCCTATTGTACTGTTGATTCGGAGGTGCTTTGGGATGGTTCACCAGTCTCTTGTATTTTCTCCTTGTTGAAGAACCTTCATGTCCCATCTGTCCTCCATTGGCTGGAACCCTGTCACAGTTTCCAGTACTTCTATGGGGGTAGACTTTATGCCTCCAGTGATAATCCGTGAGGCCTGATTTTGCACTCTGCTTAGCTTTGCAAATTGTCTCTTGGAGGTTGTGGCTCAGGCTGCTATGCCATACTCAAGTACTGGTTAGACTCTTCCAGTGTACAACCTTTTCAGAATGCCTCCATCTGCACCCCATGTGGTGCCTAGCAGTTTGTTCATAATCTTCATTCTCTGCTTTGCTCTTTTCCAGCTTTGTCTATTTGTGTTTTCCAAGTCAGTCTGCTGTCCATGGTGATTCCCAGATATGTTAGACATTCCTCCATTGGAAGTAGGTGGTCATTTATCTTGATTTTCACCATTTGTTTCTTCTTGGAAAGGCTGAAGACTGTGAAAGTGGTTTTCATTTCATTTATGGTGAGCAGCCAGGTACTGGTCCATTTTTCTAGCTTTTGAAGTGCAACTTGCATATCGATTCTTCTTGTGTCCACAGTGCCAGATCATCAGCGTAGATTGCCCTGTGCACTCTTTAGGATGTCTTCCATAATGTCATTCATAAAACAAGAAATAGTGTGGAAGACAGGACCCTCCTTGGGAACACCTTGTTCCATGATAGCCTTTCTGCTAAGTTGTCCCTGGACCTGTACTCTGGCTGTTCTATTTATTAGATAGTGACATATCCAGCTATACATGCATCCTCTAATTCCAAGTTTGAGGAGTTTTATTTTTAGTCCCTCTCTCCAGACCCTGTCGAAAGCCTTCTCCATATCAACCCATACTGTTGGTGTGTTTTTATTTTTTTGGGATCCATCTTCATCTCCTGGGCAATGTAGGTTACTTGATCTTCTGTTGATCTGTGTTGACAGAATTCACTCTGCTGTGGTAGTATCAGTTGTTTTTGCTCCAAGTGCCACATGAGTCTTCTATTGACAAGCCTCTCCATTACTTTTCCAACACAACTAAGGAGGCTAGTTGGTCTGTAACTGCCTGGGTCGAGTCTGTCTTTCACTTGTTTTAGAATGGGCACTTTAGATTGCTTCTTTTCATTCACTAGGTATTTCCCCAACTTTCCAGCTTGCATTCATAATTTTTAGCAGCTTTTTTTTTTGCTTTTGGGCCTAAGTTGATGAGCATCTCATTTGTGATGCCATCCTTTCCTGGTGACTTCTTAAGGTTAAGACACTGGAGTGCTTCTTCAAGCTCATCTTTAGTGAAATTAGACACCATAAGTTCTTCTGGTGCTGTGGGTGAATACTCGAGGGATTGCCTCTCTTCCATTGCCATATTTAGTCTTTCTGTGGATATGCTGACCTGGCTCACTTTTGCGTAATTTTTAATAAAAATGTCGGCAGCTCTTTTACCTGTTAGCAATTTTTTATTGATTTTGTATCGCTATTGGAGGACGGTTGATATTTTCGTCACTGAGGGCTTTCGATAGTTTCTATAGCTTGTTTCCGTCTCTGTCCAAGTTGAGACTCTCAGTCTTGTCTCTCCAGCTCTGTCTTGCAGCTTGCTTAATTGCTCTCCTATATTTAGCTGAGGCTGCCTTGAGTGCTATGTAGCTGTCTATGCTCTGCTCCGTTTCTGCTCTTTCTCTGGCCTGACTCAATTCTTCCTCAAAATTTTGGACCTCTTCTGACCAATAAGGTTTGTAGTCTCTTCTTGCACCTCTAGGAATTGATCCTCTTGCTGTCTTCAAAATGCATGTGTTGAGCCGGTCTGTCATGCTCTTTATTTTTTTTTGGTGTGTGTTTATGGACTCGGAGTAGATGTCGCTGAGTTTCTGAAACTGTACCCAATCAGCTCTTTTGTCTTCTTCTTTGCGTTCGTTCTTTATGACCAATTTTAATCACTCTTTGTGATATGTTTCATCTTTGCCAAGAACGTGTATACATTGCACATTGGTTTGGTAGGCCCCTAAACGCATAAGACTTCTACACGTTTAGGACACATGCATCCGATTTCAGCCAAACCTCCTTGGTCGCTTCTTACGACATGCGTGGCAGGTAACAATGGTTCTATTCTTTACACCCCAAATTTGGGCCCCGTAACCACTTGGGCGAGCTCTTTTAATTCCACCTGGGTATTGGTTTTTGGACTTGGGGGGAATATTTAAGGTTCAAGGAGAGCTTGATAGGTTTGTGGTTACTGTCTCTTAGCTGGTCCATGACAGTTCGATCCTGTTCGTGGGCTATGTCACCGGTGCAAATGCGAGATCTGGGGTGGATGTATTTTTCCATCTTCTCAAGAAAAGGTTGGTGGGTCATCAGGTCCATTCATGAGTTGTAGGTTATTATCTATTTCCCACTCTTCTACCTCCTCACCGCTTGCATTGGTGTCTTGGTATCCCCACCTTTCAGAGTGACTGTTAAAGTCTCCACTACCAGACAGTTTGTATTGGTCAATGTCATGCCTCCAGCATAAGGGCTCTGTCGTTTGGACAATATATATTGTAGATTCGAATTTGTTGTTTGTCTACAAAGATGTCAATTCCTATGATTTCTGCAGACTTCTATCTGTTTCATGGGGGATATGGTTGCGCACGAGTATGAGGACTCTTCTTCTCCTTGTGGCCTTCTCTGTCATGTCTGATATCCTCAGACAGAGAATCTGTGGTGGGGGTTGAGGTGTGTTTCCTGTGTACATGCAACGTCTATTTTCTCACTGGCGAGTCTACTGCTAGGGCCTGCTTTTTGTTCTATATTCCCTCTGCATTCCAGTGAATTATGCTGAGTCTCATTGAGTCCGGTGGAGCATGATCTATATCTTTCTGTCGCCTTTGCTTTAGCTCCTGTGTGATCTCCCCCAGTTAGTTTTGGCCACCTCGTGATGGTAGATCCAACATTCTTACTGCGTGGCTAAATCTCTGAGGCAGATCGGCGATCGTAGAATCCGTTATCCCATTCCTCATTGTGAGGGATCGTTGCACCATGTTATGCGCCTTACGGCCTGGTGCACTGTTTTCTGCAAGCATTTGTTTTGGGTTAGCATTCCCTAGCCTTTGATTGCTACGCATGGTGAAAAAAAGGCTATCATGGCACTTGGAGAGCAAAGGGTTTCTCATGGAGCAACAGGGAGACTTTCGGAAGTACCGATCTACCGAAGATCAAGTAACCTATATCGCCCAGGAAATCGAGGATGGTTTCCAAGAAAAGAAACAGGCACTGGCAGTTTTGGTAGATATGGAGAAGGCGTTCGACACAGTCTGGAAAGAGGGGCTAAAACTGAAACTTCTCACCCTCGGTATAAAGGGAAAATGTACAAATGGCTTGATAGATAAGTAGAGAACAGAACAGCAAGGTTCACGCTCAGGTACACAAGCAGGAAGGCCACATTAGAGCAAGAGGTCCCCCAAGGAGGAGTGCTCTCACCAACTCTCTTTCTAATCTTTGTCAATGACATAGCAGCATGCCTACAAAGCGAGACACTCAGCCATGTATCGACGACTCAAACATGGGCGAGAGAGGAGTCAATGCCCATAGCAACAAATTGATTGCAAATATGCAAAATAAGCTGGAAATCGGGTAAAAAGTGAAACATTAACATGGGGCCCAAACAGACCACATAAAAGTGTTCTCGAGAACAACTAGAATCACAGAATTGTTTTAAAGTCAATGGGCAAGACCTTCCGGGAAACAAAACCCAACGCACCTGGGAGTCACACAGACAGAAGGCACATGGTGCACCCAAATACCCAAATGCAAGATAAAAGCAAAAGAGGTTTCAAATGAGGGCAAACTCGCAGGATCAACGGGGGGGAGCAAACACCAGAATCCTCAAAACACTATACTAGGAAAGAGGAGACGTCCGGGAGACGACATTGCAGCATGGAGCAGTGCATCCAATAAGTGAGCAGCAGTCAAAACAGAGAAGCACGCATTATCACAGGTGCAATGAAGTCCACGCTCATCAAGGCGATGGAAACAATCATAGGCCTTCAACCAATGTCAGACCACAGAGACAGGAAAGCCATGATACTTTTCTGAAAAGTCTTAACACCCACCCTATGTATGTCAAGATGAACGGACTAGGAAGGGGCAGGATAAAGAGAACCTGCTTTAAAAAAAGTAAAGCACTGACCCAAGGCCACCGGGTTCAGCAAAGGGCAAACCTAAATTTATACAGGCAACTGATAAGAGCCCATGGAATATCAATATGCTAGAATTAAGGGAATCAACCAGGTATATTTAAGAAAGGGCAGAAAAACTGCAAAAAGAGTGGTTACCAAAAATTCAGAGACAGAGTATACTGAAAATGAGTGGACACACGTGTATACCGATGGATCGGCAGTGGACGCAATCAGAGATGGCGGAGGAGGAATAGTGCTTAAACTATCAAAGAAAGAGGTCACAAAATGGATTGTCACAGGCAATTTTTTCAAAAAACCCATCTGGCGGAAGCAGAAGCTAAGAACAGCAGCCAAATGATCCTAGAGAAAGAAGCGCCGCGCAACAAAGTCGTGATATTCACCGATGCTTTATCAGGCATCACAGCCTACAAAGCGCAGCCAAAACAGAACACACTGAACTGAAAGCGCCCCCGGTGCACTAGAACCATTTTAAACGCAGTCATTCAGTGGATACCATCGCACTGCAACATAAGCGGTAATGAAGAAGTTGACAGACTAGCAAAAGCAGGTGGGCTTATTAACAGCAGACTGATCACGAGATCAGCTATGAAGAGGCAAGAACAACCATCGACTGGCAGTAAAAAAAAAATGGTCAAAAGACCACCCACAAAGCAACAGCAATGATGGGTTCTATGGTCTGTCCTCAGAGAACAAGCTGCCAATTCCGCCTCCGCCCGGGCCATAACAGACTCTGAGCCCACTGTTTAAAAATTCAGAATTGGCACAACTAGCCTGTACCATTGTGAAAAGGCAGACATGACAGCAGAGCACATACTGCAAGACTGCCAGCTGTTAGCAGCCCTGAGAAAAGAAACGTGGGCCCAAAACAAGAGCTTAAAGCTGTACGGAGGGATGGAGGCCCTAAAAGCAACAGTAAAATTCATGATAAAATTGGTTCATGGGTCTAGGCGGATGGGAGGAGAGAGAATACCAGCGACAATTGTGCATGTGTCAATGCCTCTTATTCCCAAATTGACTTCTCAACGCA
Organism: Arion vulgaris; assembly: GCA_020796225.1. Lineage (NCBI taxonomy): Eukaryota > Metazoa > Mollusca > Gastropoda > Stylommatophora > Arionidae > Arion > Arion vulgaris. The sequence continues at coordinate 58,201,310 of CM036759.1, read as the reverse complement.
CTAGAACTGCCTCACATGCATAATTACAAGACTGTCAATGTCGCTTACCTTGTTGGGAATTGAACGCTATGAAAAACGCAATAGCTCAGCCCTCAGAATGTAGATACGATCCAAGAACTTGAATTTACTCTATATCTTTTTTTGAGTTTCCAGGATGCACTATATGAACATGCTTTATTTATGGTCTTTTTGCAACCTTGAATTCAACAACAGCAATATAGTTACCTTTAATATTTAACCAGTGTTAATATTTAACTAAATTGTATCTGTGATTGTAAATTATCACTGTTTCTTAGTTACACAAAAGAGTGGGCAAGAGTCAGCGAAGAATAAAACACTGTTTCCTCTTGTATGCTGTAAAAGACAAATAAGAGGATTGTGTGTGAGCCACGATCCCACACTGTGAAAAAGCAAAAGCTACAGAAAAAAATCAAAATTGCACATGAAGATCTGGATGCTGTATTGGTGGGGGACGGAACAACTGTTAATCAGGAAGTGCAATTTTAAAAACCTACGGAGGAACCTTCAAGCAGATGTCAAGTCATACAAGTTGAGTTAGAGAGAAAATCACAAGGTCAAATTGCTGAAATTTTTTGTCTCTGCATTATGCTCTTTTGGACGCGATGAGAACACAATTTTGTAAGACGATTCAGAATTATTCCTAACTCAGAATCTGGTTCCATTGTTAGCTGGAAGGATGTGGAGTCAATAACATTGAGATAAGAACCCCTGCACATTTTGTATTTGAATTCAACATACTAGCCTCTGTACTACTCTTGCCACTTGAAGTAGCCACAATAAGTTCATGGTCTTCTTTTTTCTACAGAGCCTGGTGTCAGTTGATATGGACATGACGCAGTTAGAAATCTTTTACAGCTCAGATGTCAAGGAAAGATGGTGCATTAAAGAAGATCAAGCAGGAGCCCTAAGGAAATTTTGGAAGGCAAACAAATCGAAAGTTCATGCCAGCATTGTATCTCAAACCATGTGGGCCAATAGTCTGCAGAAGTTTTTGGCGAGTAGACTTAACAGTCACTAACTGGAACAAATAAATGCTCCAACAGCAATTATGGAACTAAAATTGTTGAAAACCTAATAAGGCAAAGGTAAACCATGTGATAATTTTAAAGTAATAAATGGCATGTGAACATCACTGTTAACTATAATTAACTCACTTTTACACTATCCCTGTTTTCGGAGCTAATTTTCAGCAAGTTCTTCAACACTGTCTTATGTTCCTCTTCCACACTTGTCACAGCCAACATCCATCTTAATGTACAGGCATCATCATGAAAACACAGCTATTTTATCTGATTTCGTGATTTTCATTTACTTTTATAATTTTACCTGCATTCTTCTGTTTATCCCTTCAGCGGATTTTTGTTGTTTACAGATTTGTGATTGTTTGTTTTTTGCATTTGTTGGTTTCACAGTTTTATTAATTTTCTAGAGGTTTACGCTGTCTCTCTCATTGGGGACAGGTTAAAATGGTTTTTTTCTAAATTTTGTGTTTTTTTTTTTTTTTTAATAATAGAAAGTATTTTCATTTTTTCATACAATAAGTATTGCTTGTTGTAAAATTCTATCTGGAAGTAATTTTAATTAATTTTTAAAATTGGCATAGTAACAGTATGTTTACCTAATTAAATATGCAAAAAATTCAAACCACCAGAACTTTCCTATAGGAACCTGTAGGTCTAAAGAGAAGCTTTGAGAGATCTGCCCGTCAGCATTGTCTAGCATACACTGGTTTTCTAGGAGATGGAGATTCAAAAAAACTTTCAAAGAAATTGTTGAGTCAGTGCCACACATCTATTCCTGTAAAGCAATGAGAAAACTAGAATCTTGCAGCCACATTCAGAAGAGGATGGGTAAAAGACTCATAGATAAAGTTGCTGCCAATAAAAGCAAATCATTTATAGAAAATGATAGAAAATATAAAGGGATTGAAGGAGTTGGAAGACTGACAAAAGCCACTATCAAAAGAATTCAGGGTCACTACGGAGGCGAAATTTGGCCAAACGTGGGAAATTTAGACGCGATGAAAAAGGCAATTTTTTGGGCATTTATGTTAACCCATACCCATAATTTAAAAAAATATTTACATAAATAAGGATAACTTTAATGTTAGCTCTAATCCAAAAAGTTGGAGTTCAATATTGGTTATTGGTTATTGGTTACTAAACTGACGCCATTGCACTCTGGGCAGACCCATAGGTGCCTCAGTCTCCCAACAGATATCAAGAGTATGCATACTGATGGTTCCTGTGGCTCGCTGATTAAACACACTTCACTCTGCCTCTCAGGCATCCAGTTCGACTGGAACAACGGGTAACTCCAAACTGCTTAAATCCCTTGATCGATTCAACATCGATTTTAGTGTCTTCATCCAACAGAGAGTCGCAAGAGACCGGAATATCCCTTATCCATCTTCAACTCCCCAACAATCGATGCTGTTGATGCAAGCCTGTCCGCCTCTCATTACCGTAAACACCCGCATGCCCAGGACAGTATATCCAAGTAAGCCGCTGGAGGTTAGAAACTTCTATAGACGACATCCACTCATACCAAACCTGCCCTTCTGGATCTTGTGAAGCATCGACTGAGAGTCAGATACAACAACTGCCCCAGTAAATGAAGTCCCAGAAATCCAAGAGGCAGCAGAACACCAACCTCCATCCTCATACTAGAAGAGTTGTCCTGTATGCCCCACTTTGCTCTGCAACAACGCTACCATGGGATAAGCCAAGAAACCCCAGCCGATTTCTACCACGCTGAACTGACCCATCGGTATATACAACAACATCATCATCCCTTTCATTATCTTCTATCAGCTGCTTAATCAAGTAGATCAGCCTTCATGTTGCCCCACCCTACATTCTCTTCCAAGAGTAATGATAACGTGAGATAGTTCATCATGCTACCATCTGTTGGGATCCATTCTTCCCTTTTTGGTAGAGTCGCAAACCGTAGCCACCTGGCCAATTGTTCTTCAGCCTGGGCCATCCACGACATGCCACGCTGGGTTCTCGTGCCCTTAACATCATTAGTGTTCTTGTGAAGTGGATGTCTTTTATCCGAAGTAACCCGCATATATGCCTTGGTTTGGACATGACGGAGCGTAGTGACAGAAGGCCAAGTATATATCTCATCTTCACAATGGGGGTATCTCTAGTGCAGCCCAGAACTATACGTATACCTTCATTCTGAACCCGTTCGAGTCGTTCACATTGTGATCTTGATATCGAATAATTCCGAAATCCGTAATCACCACTGACATTACCAGTCGATCGAACAAAATGGCAAGTAGTCTCTGTCGTGGGCCACCATAACTTTTAGAGCCGCAAGACCACGCTTTCAAAGTTTTATCGCCTGTTCAATATGGTGTTTGAAGATAGACTTTATCAAAGGTTATTCCAAGATAGCGCAGCCTGTCTCTGCGCTGATGATGTTCATCAAAGATTACACAGGGTAGGTCAGCCTTTACGATGTGATTATTCAACGAGCACCACAACATACACGCTTTTTAAGGATTGACCTGAGAGCGAGACTTCTACACCAACCGGGATGGTATGCAATGTTTTCTGAATGTCGTCAACCATCTCTCGTCTATCTGACCCAGTCCTAAATATTAAGATATCATCTGCAAATGTCAATGTCCGACCCAATCCGGTTGGCTGAATTTTAGCTACATTTGTGTGTAAATATTAAACAACACGGGTGATAGAGGAGAACCCGGGGGTAATCCCGGGCATATACGTGCAGGATCCGATGTCCATGTTCCTAACGGAGTGCAACGGTTCTCTCCATTAAAGAAGCAGCTATCCAGTTCACCAGCCAAGGATTAACTTCACATTTAATCAAAGAGCGCACCATTATTGAAAAATTCACTTTGTTATAAGCATCCTCCAAGTCGATGGCCACAGTCTCTTGCTTGGATTGGAAGCCTTCATAAACATCATATGCAAACGTGCCGTTTGTCCATGTCCCTTTCATTGGCCGGTAGCTCCCCAAAGTGTCAGGGAGGATGTTATTCTCCAAGGACACATTACCTTTCTGCCATATCTTCTTTAGTAATTTGCATATACATTTTGCAAGGTGAGATGCGGTAGCTGTGAGCAGTTTGGGATCCTTCCCATGTTTGTGGAGCTTGTAAATAACTATGAAGCCAACCTGGTACCACAGCATTCTGTACACTTTTATTAAAATCCATCACAACTGCATTAATAAATCTCGCCAGTGTTTGATGTGATGATATTGGACACCATCAGGCCCTGGAGCGGTGCTGTGACTTGCCTTGAGTGCATTAACAACATCCTCCTTTGTTATTAAGTCAATGTAAGGTTCTCCAGAGCTAGTAATATCACGAAGAGCACTTATGATATTATGGCGTAATATTTATCACCTTTTTCTGTCTGTTCCACAAAACGATGAAGGAACCCCTGCCCCTTTTTTGCATCTGTTGTCAAGACGGATCCGGGACGAGTCGTAAAGTAGGAAAAGACTGGCTGGTATTCCTCCCGTTCATTTTGCGATGAAACTGCCAGAATTGAAAAGAGACTTGTCGCCACAGACTTGCGTTATGAAAGTCTCCAAAACCCACTCTTTGCCTCACTAGCCAATACTTTGAAATCCCCAGTGGCTTGTGGCGAATAGCAGACTTTTCAGCCACATCACACATATTTAGGTCGCTTTTCGTGCTCTCTGCCATGACTTTGTAGAGCCTTTTTCCAGCCATGCTTCAACATTTTCATTCCACCAGGTGGTTTCAGGAAAGGAGTCCTAGCAGTCTTCTTTCTGGCAGTCTGTCTAAGTATACGTAATGGGTTTTCGTGGTCAGAGTGGCATGGCGTGTACTGAAAGACAGATTTGGGTCTTCTGTGTCGCAAATTATTGGCCTTATTAAGAAGAACAACAGGGGAGATGATCACTATCTTGAGCCCTGAACATCTCCATCAAGCAAAAATAACATCAGTTGTGGGGATCAGTTGTGAGATCAATGACACCATCAGTGTCCTCAGGTCTAGAAGCTAACCGAGTTGGGCGGCCGTCATTCAATATCGTCAAGTCAGAGTTTAGTAGAGCAGAACCCCGGGGATGGCCCTGTCTATTCTCGGTAGCGTTGCCCCACCCTTTGATCGTGCATTGAAATCCCTGCTATAAGAAACTTTTGCGTGGTACATCTGAGAGCTTCTCAAGGAAATCCCGCTATCTGCAATATGGAGTTTGTCCACATGGGCGCACATTATAGATTCGCCATACCTGATCACGAATTGTTAATTGAATTCCTTGTAGTTCCACACCTGGGGAAGAAGTCATGTGTGTAAGGCAGTTGTGGGAAAGGCCATGTTTCAAAAGATAGCCTGACCTCCCTACTCCCGGGTTCATTGGGAGTGAAATAACATTTAAACCTTGGGCACTCAAGGGCTTTATCCTGCTGCAAGTTGGTTTCCTGAATCATGAAGATGTCTAAGTCATAGACTAACTTCTGTAGAATTGGTCCTCCTTTTTTTGCACTTCGACAATTCCAGTAGCCAATGCGTAGATATTTCAGAGCAAGTCGATCTTCTTCTTCTTCTAACATTCTTCACGGCCAATTTGATCATTCTTATTGTGATGTATAATTGGTCCACTGGCAAGAACGGAGGATCACGCCGGACGAGGCGCCCATGGTGACTAGGCCCGCCGTCCGTTCAGCCAGCTTTTGATTTACTAGGTGAGCTTTCCCCAGGTACGATCCTTTCGGGTCTACGCCTTTTCGATCAACTTTGCCGTATATTTGGGCTTTGTGATCTACGCCAAGACAGTGAGTTACGCTTGCTTTACCGTTCGATCGAGAAATATTTCGGCTTGTCGCTTGTCCTCGAACAGCGCTTACTCGTAAAACACCGTGTAAGTATCGGCCTTGCCAATGTTCAGGACCCGGGGTTCCTGTTTGATCCGTTTCATTGTCAGCCTTGCTTACGTACTTTTGAGTTTGATCCGGGAAAGGAACATTCTCAGCCTTTTTTAGACGCGATCGTCGTGGGCAATTTGCAATTTACCTCAAATCACTGGCATGGGCCAGTACAAGCAATGTAGAGGTCGTTCAGTGGGCAATTAAGTTTTAAATGAGGATTTTGCTCTCCCCCATCACCCGCCCCAGTTATTCGGGATGTTAGTTACGACTGCAATCGAACCTTGCCCAGTTGCCCCAAGGCTGGCAGTTTTGTTTGGTATCACCAACCTCAGTTCTTCCGGGGTGTTAATTTTAATCGCACAGTACCTTGCACGGTTTTTCCAGGGCGGGTAGTTTCGTTATGCACTAAACGCAACTTGTTCTTTGCGCTCGGCAAACCTTGCCCAGTACATGTATCTGCACCAGGCTACCAATGCGGGTCAGCTGCAATCTTCTCTCGCACCAACACGAGGGTAGACTTTATTCGTTACGGTCCTGTCTTATTTATTCTTGCCGACGGGCTGGCAATGTTTGCCCCTCCTCAGGGCTTCGAGCTTCGCCTGCGTGGCATACGCTTGGTCACTGGATGCACCTCTCATCCATGTCTGAGACGCTTCGTTGCTGTTTCTTTGCGTTCAGGGACTTGGGCAATATCTTGTTGGACATCGGTCAGAGAATTTTGCATTTTATTTGTATGTATCTTTATCGTATTTCCGTAATTGCACTGCTACCACTACCAGTAGTTTCCTCTCCCGATCCCTGCCCCTCTTAGCCAGACCAGAACCAGAGTCTGTTTCCAGGGTCACCGCGTGGAGGTTAGGGCAGGGTCTTGGCTAGCGCGCCTCGCTAACCCTGGCTCATGTTACCACCATGACCTCATGAGCCTTTTGACCCCAGAGCAAGTCGATCTGTCTTTCTTCTAAACCGCTCTGTCCAGCTGTCGCTACGCCTTTCTCTCTCTCCTCTACTCTTCTTTTGTATGCATATTTTCTTGTCTGATCTGCTGGGGGACCAGTCAACGGTGCACGAACCCCGTAGCACCGGCTGGAGCTCATTACATATAATACAAATTCACAATAAGTATAACATACTGTCCTACATATATACCAAGCTTCATTAAGCTATCTATAATAGTGTTTGATAAAACTTGACATGATGATGTATGCTAATTTGACCATTTTCCACACAAAATATCATGTTTTCAGCAAATTTTATCAAAACTACTGTAAATTTACCTCTAAAACTTAATTTTTCTGAAATCTTTAACCATTATGTATATACTGAAAGCATTGTTTCAATCATATATAGTCAAATTCAATATACCAGTTTAACCTGTCCTTAAATAGGTCTTTTTTTCATGGAGTAAAATGTAATTTTTACACAAGCGTTAATGTATCCTGTCATCTATAAGATTTGTTAGGAAAATATGCGCAGAGAAGAAAAGGTAAGAATGATACAACAATGAAATAGACAGTGACGATATATTTTCAGAGTAACACAACTTGACATACTCTATAAAGTATATCTTAATTGGATGTTGAATGTGTTCAAGTACATGACAAAGTGCTGCAGTCCTTCACAAAATCATTGACATTTTTAAATAGAAAGAGAATGTCACCATTCAGTACCACAGAATCTGGGTTGTGCCTTTGCAAGTTGCGCCTCCTCGTTTTGAAAAAGAGAGAGCGAGCCAGCCAGCGAGCACGCAGTTTTCCAGTGCCGATAACCAAATGCGTGCATAGTCTCTAACGCCTGCGTGTGCCTCCCTGCTTCTTCGCACAGTGAAGCGGGTCAGGTTCCCAGCGGTTAAGGGACAAGGTAGCGTCTGCTATTAAAGACTCGCTCGCGTGTCACGGTCTTGTGTGTGTCCGTATCTCGTAGTCGCCCGGTCGTGATGTGAGGCAGTCAGTCTGAAATTTTAAAAGCTTAACAGTGGTCTTGTTAAAAGGCCGGCTCTCGTAACGAGCTTATGGGTTGGCAGGTAGAAATATGGTGTCGTTCTCTGCCTGGCGAGTAATAATTTTTACTTGAAAAATTAGTGTTCAAAGCAGGCCTTAACTGCCTGAATAATGGTGCATGGAATAATAGAATAGAACCGTGGTTCTATTTTGTTGGTTTTCGGAACTGGAGGTAATGATTAACAGGGACAAGCAGGGGCAGCGTTAGAGGTGAAATTCTTGGATCTCCACAGGACGAGCTACTGCGAAAGCATTTGTCAAGAATGTTTTCATTAATAAAAACAACGAAAATCAGAAGCGCGAAGACATCAGATACCGTCGAGGGTCATAGGTGCTTGGGGGCAACGCTGCGCCAGGATTAGTGAGCTGGCACTAATCAAGACCCTGTCCCTCCCCTACCTTCACATGGTGACCCTGGAAACAGACATTGGTTCCAGTCTGGCCAAGAGGGGCAGCTATCAGGGAGAACTACAGGTAGTGTAGTAGTGCAAGCACGGAAAAGCAATGCAAGACCAAAAATGCCTGAACAACGCGCACATCTCCTGGCCGATGTCCGCTAAAATTTGGCAAAATTCCTAAAAGTATGAAACAGCAGCGTACGAGCGCCCATAAACAAAATGCTAACTCCTCACTAACCGAGGGTTTGAGGAAGGGGAGGAGGTGTGAGCTCTTCATCTATAACATCCCGAAAAAACTGGGGTGGGTGACGTGACGTTGGCGAGTACAAAATTTAAGTTGCGTTGCTAGTGCAACGACCCTCTGGATTATTTGTGTGCAGCCCCAGTCCAGTGTTTTCCAGGGCCAGGAAAAATACAGAGTAGAAACTGCAAATTGCCAAGTGCCGACACGACTCTCGAAACAGCAGAGAATGTTCCTTTTCGGAATAAACTCACAGTGGCTAGAAAAGGACAGATAATGTAAAGTTTTGACTGGTACAAACCTATACATTGGCGAAGAACAATAAATTTTGGACGCTAATTGTTCTACACAAGTAAAATGACGTCCAAACACCATGACTCAGATCATATTAAGGCGAGTTAAACAGCAGAAAATTGATTGATTGTTTTTGCGACAAGCCCATGTGTCCCTAATGGCTGAGAATGTTCCTAATCCGAAACGACCTCACATAGTCAGAAAAGGCGCATATTGTAGACATACTTTTAAGGGAGAAATGTGATTTCCATTACATTTAATACAGATCATAAGAGAACTTTAAAGTGATCAAATGGCGGCTGTAAGAACATGCGATGATACATCAGATTGGTTTGACATAAGGCAGGAGTCAGACCAGGCTGGGGTGTCAAAGCGCAAGGAAGCGGCGTGCCAGGATTAGGAGATGGCTCTAATCCCTGCTCTCACCTCCAAGTGGTGACCTTGGTAACAGACGGTAGTACCGGTCTGGCTAAGAGGGCAGGTGCCGTGGGAGTGCTACTCTGGGGCAAGTAGAGATGCAAAGGTAGTCATGCTTGATGGGATCCGCTCGCAACATAGACGAGCGAACTCCCAGAGTGACTATTAATGCTCGCTCTCCCGGCCGATGGGAAAAGCTAGAAGGATACATGTGGAACCACGTGGGGCGGAACTCGAAGCCCGCTCATTCTCTCTCTCTCTTGATTCTCCACTCCTGAGCAGATGAGTATGCTGGGTGATGAGTTGGGCAGCATGTTGGCCCACATAGGTCAAAAGTCTAGCCATGGGGGAACGAATCAAATCCAACGAAGGGACGTTGACCCAGGGATGTGTGGCGAATCGGGGCCCGCGCATGCTCTCTCTTGAGCCACCTCTCTAGAGCCGATGAGTATGCTGGGTGCTGAGTTGAACCGCAAGCTGGGCCACATAGGTCAAAGCATTGGCCCCCATCACAGAGATGGGGGCACGACACAAAGCCATCGAAGAGACATTGATCCGCGTGTGGCGAAATTCGGAGCTCAAGCATGCTCTCTTTAGCCGCTACTCTAGAGCCAATGAGTATGCTGGGAGTTGAGTTGCACGTGGGCATCATGGGGCGAAACCGGTTTTGCCCTCGAGGTCAGACAACCCAGTGGGAATTGACGAAATGGTGAGGTAGGCACCAGGGCAGAGCGAGCACGCACGCTGGCAAAGCCATAATGGGCCCCATCGAGGGGCAGGCCGGCACGGCAAGTGCGGAAAGCGAGGCAACCACTGCAGCGCCGAGCATGGCAGGCAAGAGGGTGTGCGTCCCAATAGAAGACTCATGTGGCAACTGGAGCAAAAACAATTGATACTACTACTGCAGAGTGGATTCAGTCAGCATGGATCAACAGAAGACCAAGTAACTTATATTGCACAGGAGATCGAAGGTGGATTTCAAGAAAAGAAACATACACTAACGGTAGGGCTTGAGATGGAGAAGGCTTTCGACAGGGTCTGGAAAGAGGGACTCAAATTCAAACTGCTCAAAATCAAAAGGCGCATGTATATCTTGATATATCTGGTAAATAAAAGAGCCGAAGTAAAGGACCAGGAAAAACATAGCAGGAAGTCAATCATCGAACAAGTTGTTCCCCAAGGAGGGGTTCCTGTCTATAACACTACTTCGTTTTTATAAATAATTATGGAAGACATCCCCAATATAGTGCATGGTGCAATCTACGTTGATGATCTGGCCCTGTGGACACAAGAAGAATCAATAGCAGTAGTCACCTCAAGGATGCAAAATGTAATTAAAAACACTAGAAAAATAGACCAGGTCTTGACTGCCCTTTATAAATGAAAATGAAATCAATTTCAGTCTTCTTTCTATCCAAGAAGAAAAAAATGCTCAAACTCAAGTTCAATGACCACCTACTCCAATGGACGAATGTCCAACGTATATGGGAATCATAATGGACAGCAGGCGGGCGTGGAAAACACAGATAGGCAAATCTGGGGAAAAAGCAAAGAAGAGAATGGGGATCGTGAATAAATTAGCAGGCGCCAACAGGGGTGCGGGTTGTAGCATTCTAAAAAGGCTTTACGCTGGAAGAGTTTGACCAGTACTTGAGAATGGCACAGCAGTCTGGGTCATAATCTCCAAGACACACTTCATAAAGTTAAGCCTAATGTGAAGTGAGGCCTCACATATCATCACTGAAACCATAAGTCTACCCACATAGAAGTACTGAAAATGGCCCTAGAACTTCAGCCAATGGAGAACAGACGGACCATGAAGGTACTTCAACGATGAGAAAAATGTAAGAGACTGATGAACCATTCGATGCACCCCCAAATAAACAGCTACGGTAGGGGCAGATTGAAAAGGAGTAGCTTCATAGCAAACTCCAAAGAGCTTGCCCACGCAGACCCAATATTGGCACTGGCTCAACCAAGACACATACAACCAGCTAGCACCACTCCTCCCTGGTCATACAGGCTTGCAGAGCTGGATGACCTCAATGCAGCTGCAAAAATGGCACTATAACATATGAAACAAATACATGGACAAATTTTGCTTTTGGTCTGCTATCTCAGCAGTGACATCTGAAAGGAACACAGAACTAAATGATCTCAGGTCAACCGTAGCCCAGTTGGCCCATGATTCTGAGAGTGTAGTAATCCAGTGGATACCATCACACTGCAAGCTCAAAGGAGAATCAAAAGTTGGACTGCAGATAAGCTATGAAAAAACAAATATAATGAAGACACCTATGGCAAGTAACGCAGATATCACCCTGAAATCTAAAATGATAAAAATAACAGAGCAGTTCACCTATTTTGATTGCATAGGAAATGTTAATAAAGAAATTATGATAACGAATTGGCAAAGCAACATCAGCTTTTAAAAGTCTAAATAAAATATGGAACTGCAAATTATATAGTATTAAAACTAAATTACGAATTTTCAATTCAAATGTATCAATCCTAACATTTGCCAGCGAGAGTTGGAAAATGACTAAAGATATAGAAAACAAGTTGAATGCATTTGAAAATAGATGTCTGCGAAAAATAATGAATATAAAATGGAACGCATTCAAGAGAAGTGATGAAATCAGAGACGTCTGGTCAACTACTAGTGACAACTGTAATAAGAGAGAGAAGATAGAGATATGTTGGACACACCTTGAGGAGAAAGGATCAACGAATATCAAAGCAGGCATTGAAGTGGGATGCAAAGGGTTCAAGAAAGAGAGGTCGACCTAAGAAGACCCTGAAACAAACTTTGCTTAGAGAGGCAAGAGGTATCGGTCTCAGTTCCATCGATGAGATTGATAGAGTTGCCCAGGATAGAGCGGTATGGAGAAGTTACTTGCAGGCCCTATGTAACGTATAACGGTACGAGAGGAATTATTATTATTATCTTCTCATAAAATAAGTGAAAAATGTGTCCTTTTTTTCAATTTATAGTATGTACAATATAGTTTACCCAAGGGGACGCTGCGAATAATTCACTGAAAAAGGGGACACTCATTCAAAAAAAGTTAGAAACCTATGCTCTAGAATATCTGTGTGCAGCCCCAGACCAGTGTTTCCCGGAGACAGGGAAAATATGGGGTAAATCCTTGCAAATCGCCAAGTAAGACACGCGTTCCGAAGCGGTTGAGAATACTCCTACTCAGGAACAAACTCACAGTGAATAAAAAAAGTATGGCCGATAATGCAAAGGATTGACTGGTACAACCCCAAGCATTGGCTAAGGGCAATACTTTTTGGACGCCGATCATCCTACACAGATGACTTCCTAATGTCATGGCTCAGATCACATGAAGGCTAAGCATAATGCCAACATATGATCGTTTGTTTGACAAAGCAACACAAAAAGGTGATACTTCCTGTGACTAGCCCTAGAAGGGTCGAGATCGTTCGGATCTTTACCGTAGCGACCTCACCCAGTCAACGCATGTAAGCTAATCCTCCTTGGCGTAGATCAAATTTACGGCACTAAAAGATCATTAAGGAGTGGTATCTTACGTTGTGTATGGAACAACCTCACCAAAGGCATGAAAGCCGTTAGAGAAGGCACCCGATATGCCCTCACTAAAACTAACTCTGTCCGAGAAAGAGTTACACAGACATTAGGGCTACTGCAACGAACACTCTTGAAGGATCTAAGCATCAATCAGTTATCAGTTATATGAGGACTATCATCACAGCACTCCGTACATGTCCATAGGTGCTCCGATCTCCGCCTCAGAAAATCCAGCAGCGTCCAGCGGCCCAACACTCCAGTTCGATGTTGATTAATCTCCTTGCATATTTAGTATGTCGTTCTTTTCGGCTGCACCAATATTGACACCCATCTCTTTCAATCTCGTCAGCGAGTCAGAATCACAGCCCTGAAACTCCTCTGCTCGGATAGACTCTCAGTACGTGAAAAATGTCATTTCGATCCATGGCAGCTCCTCTGATATTGAGCCAAGCCAGCCAATCTATCTAAACTTCAAGTACCTTGGAAGTCGGCGAGGCTGTCCATATGGTTGAGGGATGCCTGTAAAAGGTAATATAGGCCCACGCAAAAATCAGTCAGAAGCGCAATACCAGACGTCATGACTTTACGCCTGAATTAATAGTGGGTGATCGAAAGGAGAAGAAGACAAGGCTGCATTTTGTCGCCTTGTCTGTTTAACATATATGCAAAAAACATCATGAGAAATGTTACAGAAGATAGCGGAAAAGAACAATATGATCCTTTATAATCAGAGGAAGAGAAATACCTGAACTACAATACGCTGACGATACAGGGTTACTGTCAACATTACAAACAGGGATTGAGAAATTATTAGGAGAAGTGAAAGATAAAAGTGAAAAATAAAATCTATATCTCAATGTAGCAAAAACAAAAATAATGACAACAGATAAAACGAACATGACAAAAGATATTTTTATCAACGGAAAGTAGAAAATGTGAAGAGTTTTCAAAATGAGAACAGTTTTGAACAGTTCACTACTAACAACAGATGGAAATAGGATGAAGGAAATTAAAAGAACAAACATGGCTTTACAAAAATGTAACAACTAAAAACATTATGGAACGGAACTGATAAGAAAACAAAGATCAGAATACTAAGAGCATGCATATTCCTGTGGCAACGTATGGGTGTGAAGCATGGACATTTAGTAAAGCAGTGGAAAAACATATATGTGCTTTTGAATATAAATGTTATAGAAGAGTCCTCCGTATATCTTAGACAGAGAAGAGAACAAATAGATCTATCCAGAAAGAACTCAAAATCAAAGAAAACTGACTAATGCTACAAGTACGAAAGAAAAAATTGAGATATTTTGGACATATAAAAAGACATGAAGGGCTGGAAAAGACCATCATGGAAGGAGGCATACCGCAAAGAGAAGAAGAGGAAGACCACGGAGAAAATGGATTCAGGATGTAAATGATGGTCTGAACATAAAGGCTGCAGAGGCAGGACATCTGGCCTTTGAGAGAGAGAGAAGTTCCGGAGGACTGTTGGGGTGGCAAAGTTCTGTTCAGGACAAGCTATTTGATGATGATGATTCTTAGGCGAAGATCATAAAGCCCAAACATACGGCGAAAAATGATAGTTAAAGAGCAATGAATAGAAGCAGCCGAAAAGTGACAGTTTCAATGACTAGCCGTAGAAGGGTTAAGAATGCTCCTAAATCGGAATGACCTCACCCAATCAGAAAGGTTGCAAAGTAGTAAATGCTCTTTGGCTTCAAGCCCAAATATACAACATTAAAGAGATCATTAAAGAGTGTTTATCATACGATATGTACAGAACCACAACACCACAGGCAGAAAATACAATAGAGAAGCTGAACTTCTCTAATTAACACTGTCCGTAAAAGTACTGAGGGTACGAGGACTCAAGATGAGGGTTCGACCACATGTTTCCTGTAACGATCACACTTGAAGGATCTAATCTTCAAGTATCTCGGAAGTCGACGAAGGCCCACTGCATGACGAGGGACACCAGTCATATGGTAAACAGGCCTCACTCAAAAATCAGTCAGAAACACAATTCCAGGTGTCATGACTACTGCCTGAATTGAGAGCGGGCAATCACAGAAGAAGAAGAAGGAAGTCTCCGTTACAGTGGTTTGGCAATGCATATAGAATGAGAGTAGGGTCAAAGGCGCATGAGGGAGTGTGCCAGGATTAGTGAGCCAGCACTAATCAAGACCCTGTCCCCTACCTCCACGTGGTGACCCCGAAAACAGACTTTGGTTCCGGTCTGGCTAATGGGGGCAGGGATCGGGAGAACTACTGGTAGTGGTAGCAGTGCAAGTACGGAAAGCAATGCAGGCCTATACGAACAAAATGCACGAATCTCCTGGCCGATGTCCAACAAAATATTGCCCAAGTTCCTGAGCAAAAAGAAACAGCAGCGAAACGTCTCTGATAGAATCCCTACTCCCCAGAGTAAGGGCCGAACACAAATTGCCATCTATGGGGCAAGAGACTCCATACACAATCTCGATGTGTAAGTCAAAGGTCCCACCACAAATTACCAGTTTCTCTGCCGATGGGGAGATTAGTAAACATGAAAGGATGAGAGGTGCATCCAGTGACGAAACCTGTGCTCACGTAAGGCAAAACTCGAAGCCCTGAGGAGGGGACAAACATTGCCAGCTGTGGGGCAAGAATAAATAAGTCAGATGCATATCGAATAAAAGTCTGCCCTCGTGTCGGTACGAGGGAAGATTGCAGCTGACTCCGTATCGGTGGCCTGGCGCAGATACATTTAATGGGCAAGGTTGGCCGAGCGCAAAAGATAAAGTTGCGTTTTAGTTCATAACGAAACTACCCTCCCTGGGAAAACCGTGCATGGTACTGTTGCGATAACAACTAACAACCCCGGAAGAACTGATGCGGGTGATTTCTAATGGAACTGCCAGCCTTGGGGCAACCGGACAAGGTACTGCTGCAGTCACAACTAACATCTCTGGAAGAACTGGGGCGGGTGATGGTGATGAGCGAAAAATCTCAGTTGCGTTGCTAGCGCCAATTGAAACGACCCTCTACATTATTTGTGTTTGGCCCCAGCCCTGTGTTTCCTGAGGCTAGGGAAAATGCGAAGTAGAAACTGCAAATTGCCACGCACCGACACGTGTCTCTCAAAGGCTGAGAATATTCCTACTCCGGAACAAACTCAAAAGTGAACAGTAAAGTAAGGTTGACAATGTAAAAATCTGACAGGCTGTCCGGATCCGAACATTGGCGAAGGCCGATACTTTATACCAGTGTTTCCCAACCTTTTTGTGCTGCCCCACAAAGCCTTTCAAAATTCATGTGCCCCTCCTCCTATGTAACATATACAAAATATTTTATTTTCCAAAATTTTAATTGTTCACTGAAGAAACTTAAATGATAGGTTTTAGGAAGAAATCACTAGAAAATTGTTTAGGAAACACAGTAAGTAAATTTTCAAAACATATAATGGAGAACAGAAATTCAAGTACGAAATCATTTTAATGACAGATTTTTTTTCTATATTATTTTAATTATTAGCAACTATTTATTACTTACACGTAGTGAGATCCTTGCGATTGATACATGCTGCAAAGAGATTTTATGTTAGGTTTCAATTTATTTAGCTTCAGTCTCAAGTCCCCTCGTTGTGTTACATCCAGCTGATTTCATTTTTATTGTTTATTTAACAGCAGCAAATCAGTTATGGCGTTATATCCACATTCAGCTAAATATGAAGATGGAAACGATAATAAGTGTTCTTGCAAATTTGGTTGCATTTGTATATTTGATTTGTTTCCTCACAAAACCATACCATCGCTATTTTTATATTAAATGAAGTTTTAACTGACTCATCATTTTGCATTTCTACGAGTCCTCTTGATACTGCATATTTGAAATATCAGACAAATCCACTAACATTGACTGTAATATCCAAGTTGGAAAATAAATTTGTTTCAAATAAGAAAATCTTTCTTTTAAATCCGCTGATCGAATTTTCAGATGATCGACAATAACAAGTATAACAGTATCAGTCACTTCACATTTCTGAGCCAATGAAACTTTTCAAAATGTTTGTTGCAAATATATTTCTGACATAATTCAATAAAGGTAATGAAACCAAATTTCTTTGCTTTTGCATCAACAAGAGTTTTATTTGTTACTTGAAGTTGGTTATTTAATGTATTTCGTTTTCAAAGATCAAAGAGTTATCGGCTAGATAACTCACAAATGTTTTAAAATCAACTGTTAACAGATACTTCATTTCAGGTTTGTCGCTTAAAAATCACTAAGAGTATCAAATAGTTCCATAAATCTTGTCACGCAGTTCCTTTTCGAGAGCCATCTTATTTCAGTGTGAAGTAAAAGTCTCACATGGTCTGCATTTTGTTCTTCACAAAATAGCTTGAAGAGACGCTGACATTTGGCATTAGCTTTAATAGCATTGATACACTTTATAATTGAATTTAGTGCTTCATTTAGAACAGACGAAATATTTTTAGCTACCAAATTTTCCATGTGAATAACACAATACACAAGAAACACTTCTGGATTCTAGGCACAGATGTTATATTTTTCATTGGTAATTTTTGACATATAAGCAATTGTTTAGCTTATTATATAATCTTTGGAGGTAGTGGTGCTTTCTAATGCTTTACAGAACAACATTTCTTTAGCAAAATCCCCATTATCAATATATCTTATGTAATCGATCCAAAGCAGATCACTCCGTTCTTGTCAAAGGACCAATTATATATTACAAAAAGAATGATAAAATTGACTGTGAAGAACGTTCAAAAAGAGGAAGAAGAAGAAGAATGAGAGTCTACTGTGGCAATTATGAGAAACCAGGAGCCAGACCTCAAAATAACTTATTTTCTGAGGACAATATTAGTCTCTGTTTGACTTAAATTAAATCAGGTCAAAAGGAAAACAGTTGAAAGAATTGTGTGTCCCATTGTAATAGAGAAATGACTAAATAAGCTAAGGACTAAGAATTTATTCTTAAACATGTGACAAATATTGACTGTTTTAACATACAAACCGTTTCAAATGTCTTCTCTTAACATTTGATTTTACATCAGCTTTAATCTGTCAATTCCTACAAAATGTTCACCATCTTCAAGATTACATCGGAGACCCTTGCCAGTGCTATGGAGTTTGCGTACTGCCGCTGAGATTTTCCTGAGTAAGAAAGGGATCAGGCACACATGGTTATTCACCGAAGTGCAATGATAATCATACAATCAATAAATCAATCAATCCTTAACTGTCACCTTCTTAGATAAGCTCCTTGCATTAATTTAATTCAGTTTTTGTCTCTATCACAAAATTTTGACCAATAACTATATATACATTCTAATTAAGGATATATGAAATTAACTTTTAAGTTTAATTTATCCCAAATTTGTTTCAACAGTGACAATTTTATTATTTTCATGTCTCTTATTCAAACTTTGTTACACTTTTGTGATCACATGTTCTTTGTCTGACTGTTTGTATTAGAAATAAACATTAACACATATTTGTTGTTCTTCTTTACAGGGATCAGAAGTTGTTAGATTTGAACTTGATGAAGCCAAGGTCACAGAGTTGCTGCATACTATGAAGGAAATAGATACACAGATAAATAATTACATAAGAACATAATTTATTTCGATAGCTTAGATAATGAAAACACAGCTATAAAATTAAAAGATTACATTTTCTTCTTAACTCTTTCCACGCCAATCACCGCACACTGCACCACTGCGTATTCCGTTGAGCGCCATTCCTCGTGCACTGTGCCATTCGAGTCATTTCCCCGTATACAAGTCTTTCCAGTTTTACTTCTACTATTTTACTTCTATGACTTTTTAATCTTGTTATTCTAATAGGTTGTCCAGTTTTCTTCAAATTAGTATACAATAAGACATATATATGTTTATTTATTGAGTAGTTAACCATTTGAAAAAAATTGCTATTTTTGCCTGCCTTGAATTAACTGTGTACAACTGAGGAAATAACTACATACGGAAAGAGTTAAATACTTTATGTAATGTTTCTTAATTCAACTCCAAATGTTGATATGTTGTCACAGGAAAAATACATGTCCTCAGAATTCTTTGCTTGTGTTAGACCATAGTTTTTCATACTAATTATCCCCTGAATTGCCATTGCCAGTCCCCTTTTGATTTCTTTTGTAGTCTAAATGAAAGGGTCTAAAGACAAATGATTGACTTTATTGCACCGAATTTTACCCCATTCTAGGGATCTCACCCCATCCTAGGGATCTCCGGTAAAAAATTCAGTTGGGAATAGATTAGTGCAGTCCTGGTTCGAACGCCCAACCTTTGGAATGCAAGACAACAGCTTAATACTTAGCCACAGAGACCCCCTAAATGATAAAGACTGCTTGATTGAATCTGATTTGGGGTCAAAGGCGCATGGAGATAACGCCGCGCCAGAATTAGTGGAGCTGGCACTAATCTAGACCCTGCCCTCACCTCCTCATGGTGACCCTGGAAGTAGACGGTGGTTCCAGTCTGGCTAAGAGGGTGGGGATCGAGGGAGAGCCACAGGTAGTGGAAGTAGTGCAAGCACGGAAAGGCAATGCTAGTACAAAAATCGCTAAACAAAATGCACACATCTCCTGGCCAGTGTCTATAGAAACAAAACCCACGTTTTGCAGAAACTTAAGAAAACAGCAGGGTACGAGACGTCAGCGAACAAATGAAAACTTCCCTGGAGCAAATGGCAGAACCAAAATTGCCACCTACGGGACAAGAGTCCGTAAGCACGAAAAGGAATATGAAGGGATGAGAGGTGCATCCATAATGTAGAGAAGTGGGCCTACATGGGGCAAAACTCGGAGCCCTGTGCACAAGTCAAGCTGCATGTCAGGGCAGTCCATAGGTACGGTAAATGTGATGGCAAATGCAATCACAATGGTCGAGCAGCTCCGCCCATGGAAAAGGCTGCATCGAAAGGGATGAGAGGTGCATCCCGAACAGAGAAGAGGGCCCACACGGAACGAAACTCAGAGCCCTGTGCATGAGTCGAGATGCGAGTCAGAGCAGCCCTGAGGTACGGTAAATGTGATGGCAAATGTGAACACAATGGTTGTAGCGACTTCCTGGCAGATGGAAAAGGCTGCACGCGAAGGGATGAGAGGTGCATTCTGAACAGAGAAGAGGGCCCACACGGAGTGAAACTAGGAGCCCTGTGCATGAGTCGAGAGCTGTGTGGTCATGGAACGACAGGTGAAGGCAACACATGGGAAGATTGCAGTAAACTCCGTACAAGAGGCCAAGCGCAGATAGAGATATTGGGTAAAGTTGGCTGAGCGTAAACCCTAAGCTTGCTTTTAGCGCCTAACGAAACTCCCCGAGACAGCCAGGCAGGGTACTGTTGTTCACACAATTAACATCCCAGGAATAATCAGGGTGGGTGATGATTAGCAAGTGCAAAATCTAAGTTGCGCTGATAGCACCTAATGAAACGATCCATACATTATTATGTGCATGGCCCCAGCCCAGTGTTTCCCGGTTCAAGGGAAAATGCAGAGCAAATGCAAATTGCCAAGTGCCAACACGAGCTTCGAAAAGATAAGAATGTGTTATACGGGTAAAGCATCACAGGACAAAAACTCTGTTCCCCCTCATTTTGATTGGGGACAATCAAAGGCTAGCGGAGTAAACCGTACACAAAACTGGACGGTATGCAAACCAAGTAGTCCATAAAAAGACGGGTTAGCTGAGCAGAAGACGCTCATCAACCCGAGAGGGCTGGTCTTCTAAGGGTCGCTACCCTAAAAGAAAATAGCAGCCTGCTTCCTTGTAAGTTCTGCTGGGGACAGTAAAAGGCTAACGGAGAGCGAACCCAGTAAACGCTGGTTGAAATCGGACACTTCACCGAAAGATAAGCACTAGAGCTCCAAATGGTACTGAAAGTTGTGACGTAGCATACCCATGCTATTGCTAAGGCTGCATGGACTAAATTTTATCATCAATATGTTTAATTTAGAATCTCGATATGGTGCCTGTGGAGATCCGTTGTGCAGGACGAGTGCCTGCCCTCTTGCCTCAAAGGACCCTTTTTTTGCTACCGATGGTCCCCGCTCCCGACTCAGCAAATCAGCGATCGCGACCCACAGGAAAAAGCTACTGGTTTGATATGGCTAAATACTGGCCAGAGACGACTAAACATTGTGCAATGGAATGCCGGAGGTCTTCATCACAAAAAACAAGCATTTGCAAAAAGACTTGCAGAAGAGAATATCGATGTAGCATGCATACAAGAGACGCACTTAAATGCCCAACACAGATTCTGGATCAGAGGTTATCAAACCTTCAGATTAGACCGAGAGGGGCACAAAGGTGGAGTACTCACCCTATTACGAAACGGCATTCCAGCAAAACAAACAAATGTGACAACAGGAAGCGCCGGTGCAGCAGAGATCATAGGCGTCTTCATCACATGTGACGAAGTACAGATTCTTCTCTACAATCTATACTGCCCAAGCGATATCTCGGTATCACTTGAGGCGATGACAATAAATAACACAGCATGCATGGTAGTCAATGATTTCAACAGCCATTCAGAAAGGTGGAGCTACCAAGAACGAACAGCAGGGCGTCGAATTCGAGGACTGGGAGATAGAAAACAATCTGTTCCTTATCAATGCTTCAGACGATCCGCCAACCTTCTACTTGAGAAGGTGGAATACGACTAGCACACCTGATCTGGCCTTCGCAACGTGTGACCTGTCAACAAGAACTCTTCGAATGGTCTCTAAACAGCTCGGAGACAGCGACCATAGGCCTGTAAAACTACAAGTTGATTTCCACTTTGTACCTGAGCCCAAAATGTGGTTCCCCCGGTGGAACTACAAAAAACAAATTGGAAATGATATGCTGTACTGTCAGATTCCAATGTTGAAATACTCAACACGCATGAAAATAAACACATGCGATCCTTAGCAAAGGAACTCTTGGAAGCAATCCTGATAGCGGCACGGGAGACCATCCCCAGAGGCGCACGGAAGGATTACAACCCCTACTGGATGGCAGAGGTTCAAAAGCTTGAAGACGACCTTGAGCTGGCAAGGAGAGAAACAGAAAAGGCCCAAGCAGTAACGTCCAATACTGCTTACAAGGTGGCAGCAGCTAAACATAAACGAGAAGTCAAATGGTCAGCACGACAGAGTTGGGTAGATAAGACCGAATCCCTGAACCTTGATAGGGACGGCCACAAATTGTGAAGGCTGGCAAAAGCGTTGAATGATGAAAACATCAGCCGACCCCCAATAGTTCTGGAGCAAAATAACAAGATGTGCTCGGGGAGGGATGCTACAAATATCTTAATGGAAAAATATGCCGAAGTCAGTAGAGTAAGCATACCAAAACCGATGAAACAAAGAGAAAAGTGAGAACCCTCCAAGGTGAGCCAAGAAAAGCTGATAGTCACCTAATGGCCACATTTACCAGAAACAAGCTGGAAGAGGCATTAGGGAAGCTCAAGCTTAGAAAATCTATGAAATCTATGGGGAAGGATGGGATCACAAATCAGATGCTTAAAAACTTGGGGACTAGAGCAAGACAGCTCTACTCGTTGTTCTAAACATATCGTGGAGGACAGGCATAGTCCCAAGAGAATGGAAGGAAGCGATCATGGTACCCATTCCGAAGCCAGGCAAAGATAAACTCGTCCCGGCGAGTTATAGACCCATAAGGCTCCTAAGCTGCACGGGCAAACTCATGGAACGCATGGTGAACAGAAGACTAACATGGCACTTGGAGAGCAAAGGGCTTCTCATGAAGCAGCAGGGAGACTTTCGGAAGTACCGATCTACCGAAGATCAGGTAATCTATATTGCCCAGGAAATCGAGGATGGTTTCTAAGAAAAAAAACAAGACGTTGGCAGTTTTGGTAGGCATGGAGAAGGCGCTCGACACAGTCTGGAAAGAGGGCCTAAAACTCCTGAGCCTCGGTATGAAGGGGAGAATGTATAGATGGCTGGATAGATACCTAGAGAACAGAACAGCAAGGGTTCAAGTTCAGGGTACAAAAGCATAAAGTCCGCTAGAGCAAGGAGTTCCCCAAGGGGAGTGCTCTTAAAACTCTCTTCTAATCTTTGTCAATGACATAGCAACATGTCTACCCAAGCGAATACACTCAGCCATGTATGCCGACGATCTGGCAATTTGGGCGAGAGAGGAGTCAATGCCCTTAGCAAGAAATCGATTGCAAGACACTCTCAACATACTGGAAATCTGGATGGAAAAGTGGAGCATGAGCATTAACGCCGCAAAAGCCATCTATACTTTGTTCTCGCAGAACAATCAGAATCACAAAATTAAGCTTAAATCAACGGACAAGACCTTCCTGAAAGCTAAACTCTAACGTATCTGGGAGTTGCACTAAACCAAAGGCTGACATGGTGCTCCCAGATTGACAATGCTGCGTTAAAGGCTGGACACAGGATCAGAATGATGCGAAAACTTGTAGGCTCCACATGGGGAGCAAACAGTAAAATCCTTAAAACGCTCTACTCTGGAAGAGTATGATTGGTCCTGTAGTACGGCATTGCAGCATAGAGTAGTGCATCCAACAAGCAAATTGTCAAAGTGAGCAGCAGTCAACGCCCATCAAGGCGCTGGAAACAATCACAGGTCTCCAACCAATGACAGACCGCAGAGACAGGAAAGTTTTGATACTGGCGGAAAAATTGAAACGGCTTCGGGGTCAAAGGCGCATGATGGCAACATGCGCCAGGGTTAGTGAAGGGGGACTTTACCTCCACGTGGTGACCCTGGAAACAGACTTTGGTTCTGGTCTGGCTAAGGGGGTAACAGGGATCGAAGGAGAACCACAGGTAGTGGTAGCAGTGCAGGCATGGAAAAGCAAAACAGGTCCAGAAAACCCTGAACAATGCACACATCTCCTGGCCGATGTCCGAAACAACTTGCCAAGTTGCCATAAAATAATAAACAGCAGTAGACGAGTCGCCGGCGAGCAATTGCAAACTCCCCAGAGTAAATGACAGAATTGGAGGGAATTGACAGAAATATGAGGTAGGCACCATGGCAGAATTAGCCCGCATGCGGATGATGCACGGGTGGGCCCACATGGGGTGAAACCCGTGCCCCCATCGCAGGGGTGGGGGCCAGTTGAGCCCCAGGCGGGGACAGCCCAGGCAAATGTGAGCATTGTGGGAATTAATGGAAATGGTGAGGAAGGCACCAGGGCAAAGAAAATAGCAGCCTGCTGCCTTGCAGGTTTGGCTGGGGACAGCAAAGGGCTAATGGAGAGCGAACCCAGTAAACGCTGGTTGAAACCGAACACGCCACCAAAGGATAAGCACCTGAGATCCAATAGGTACTGAAGGTTGTGCACGTACATCCGTTCTTGATGTTTGGCTGCTTATATATCACATTAGAATGATAAAAATGACCTAAGAACGATCGTGAGAGAGAGAAACGGCTTCACTCCCACCCTATGTACATCAGAATGAACATATTCGGAAGAGGCAGGCTAAAGAGAACCAGATTCATAAAATGTGTCAAAGCACTGATCAAAGACCACCTAGTTCTAGCAAACTGCCGACCCAAACTTATACCGGCAACCGATAAGAGCCCGTCGTGGGAGACCAAATTTCCAGAATCAAAGGAAACAATCCTAGGCATACAAAAGAAAGGGCAGCAAGAGAACAGCGAAAGAAGAGCGGTTACCGAAAAATTCATAGAGACTGAATACCCTGAGAATGAGTGAGTACCGATAGATCGACAAAGAACGCAATCAACGATGGCGGAGGAGAAATAGTGCTTAAACTCTCTTAAATAGTGTTTAAAGAATGTGAAGATCATGAAGGCGATTGCCACAGGCAAGTTTTCAAACAACTACCGCGCAGAGGCAATAAAAGAGAATGCGAAACATACAGAGACATTTCACTATTAAGCCACATTGGTAAAATATACGCAAAAATATTAGAACAGCGCATTAGATACATCGCTGACCCACACATAAGCCCCTCACAGTTTGGATTTAGAAGAGGAGTGGGATGCACAGACACTTTGTTCACTCTGAGACAACTGAGTAAAAAAGCAATAGAATATAATAAAGAGTTACACTTATTATTCATCGATCAAGAAAAGGCATTCGACAGAATAGATAGAAGTATTCTATGGGAAACACTAGAAAACTATGGGATCAAGGGACAACTGCTAGACAACATCAGAGCAATATACACAAATAGCCACAGTGTGGTAAGAACAACAGACGGAATGACAGACTCATTTGAAACAAAATCAGAGTAAGACAGGGTTGTGTGCTCTCACCTCTTCTCTTCAACATATATATATAGACAGAATAGTGAAAGAGGCACAGTGCGAAAAAGACCTTATTCACATAGAGAATGATTGTGACGACCAATTAAACAACCAAATCAACGAATTGCTTTTTAGTGGACGACCAAAGTTTAATCTATGAAGATGAAGATCAGCTACAACATCACATGAATTAATTGCTAATAGCATGTAGAAAGTACAACATGAAAATCAACAAACAAAAGACCGAGAGCATGAAAATCAGCAGAACACCAAGCCAAGCAAACATACAAATAGATAACACCAGAGTAAAGCAAGTATCTGAATTCAAATATTTAGGCAGCATTTTCACAGAGGACGGAAAACTAGATAGAGAAATAGAGACAAGGTGTCAAAAGCAAATGCAGTGACCTACCAGCTGGCACCATTACTACAATACCCAAAGATCAAGATGGAAGTGAAAAGACAGATGATAAAAGTATTTTCCTACCAACACTTTGTTACCAATGCCAAACTTGGTCTCTTACAGCAACACATCACAGAAAGCTCACCACGTGTGAAATGAAATGCTTGAGAAAGGCAGTGGAGTCACCAGAAAAGATAGACTACGAAATGAGGACATCAGAAGCAGGGTGGGCATAACTTCATGCACCGAATACATTGAAAGACAACAAATGCAGTGGTTTGGACATTTAATGAGAATGAAATACAACCAACCACCAATAACAGCATACAATAAAAAGAGATCAGGTACTAGAGCTAAGGGAAGACCAAGAAAAAGATGGCTAGACAATATCAAGACCACACTACATAAACACGGATACAACACAACAAGGGTGACTCATCTAGCCCTAGAACGCAAATTAAAGCTCCCATCCCTACGCTTAACGGCAAGAGTGGACAGCCAACTACATCTTCCACCTGGGAATAGACAATAGACCGGGTAGAGGCAATAAGAACAGCCGCTGAAATGATTCTAGAGAGAAGAAGTGCCTCGCGCAACAAAGTCGTGATAGTCACCGATGCTCTCTCGGTCATTACGACACTGAAAAGCGCAGCCAGAGCAGAACTCAATGAGCTAAAAGCAATCCTTGGCGTACTAGTGAACTCACTTAATCGCAGTCATTCAGTGGATACCATCACACTGCAATATAAGCAGAAATGAAGAAGTCGACAGGCTAGCAAAAGAAGGTGGGTGACTATCGCAGACCGACCACGAGATCAGCTATGAGGAGACCAAAACAACTATCGGTTGGCAGCACAAAGAAAAGTGGGCGAAAGACCACCCACAACATAACAGCAGAGATGGGTACTATGGTCTGTCTCATAGCGAACAAGTTGCTATATTCCACCTCCTACCGGCCATAACAAGCTTCAGGCCCACATGTTCAACAAATTTTAAATTGTGCCACTGCAAAAAGGCGGACATGATGACAGAGCGCATACTGCAAGACTGCCAGTTGTTAGCAGGCCTGAGAAACGAAATCTGGCCCGATAACACAGAGCTTCGCGAGAAGCTGTGCGGAAGGACGGAGTCCCTAAAAACAACAGTACAATTCATGATAAAATCTGGTTCATCGGTCTAGCGGATCGCGTGGCGCGAGAGAGGGAGAGAGATAGAGAGAGAGGATCTGACTTCATTTATTTGTTTTATTTACATACATTTTGAGACAAAAATGTATGACATACTGGGAAGAAAATATGTTAAATTTATGATAATTTAAGACCAGTAATCTATTTAATGAATGGGTACATTTTCAGTCCACCCCCCACCCCACCCTTCTAAAAAAAGCACAAAATGATTGATTTATTAATATCATGCCAAAAATTTTGTCCATTGTCCTAAAAAATTGCATGCATGCTTTCCATTACTGTTACATACTTATAAGTGGGGTCTCTGTGGCTTAGTGGTTACGCCCTTTATCTTGCGAGTCAAAGGTCGTTGGTTCGAATCCAGACCACGCCCTTCTGTTCACAAGTGCAGTTTTTTCCAGAGACCCTAGGATTGTTGCTGCAGCTACGGACCATGTTTTGTGCTATACTCTCGACAGGTGGCGTGCCATTTCTGCGGAGAGGGGCCAAACCATATGGGTAAAACCCGGTGCAATGAAGTCAATCCTTGGGCTTAAAAACTCTTTATGTGTGTTCTCTACCTATTTTTCTCTGAAATCTTCTAGTAAAATCAGTATATCTTTTTGGGTGTTTTTTTCTTCTCTTCTTCTTTTGATCACCCACTATTAATTCAGGCGTAAAGTCATGACCCCTAGTATTGCGCTTCTGACTGACTTTTGCGTGGGCCTATATTACCCTTTTACAGGCATCCCTCAACCATATGGACAGCCTCGCCGACTTCCGAGGTACTTGAAGCTTAGATCCTTCAAGAGTGATCGTTGCAGGAGACCTAATGTCCATGTAACTCTTTCTCGGACAGAGTTAGTTTTAGTGAGGGCATATCGGGTGCCTTCTCTAATGGCTTTCCTGCCTTTGCTGAGGTTGTTCCATACGCAACGTAAGATACCACTCCTTAATGATGTTTTAGTGCCGTAAATTTGGGCTTAGATATACGCCAAGGAGGATTAGCTTACGTGCGTTGACTGGGTGAGGTCACTAAGGTAAAGACCCGAGCGATCTCGACCCTTCTAGGGCTAGTCACAGGAAGTATCACCTATTTGTGTAGCTTTGTCAAACAGACGATCATATGTTGGCAGTATGCTTAGCCTTTATGTGATCTGAGCCATGACATTAGGACGTCATCTGTGTAGGATGATTGGCGTCCGAAAAGTATTGCCCTTAGCCAATGCTTGGGGTTGTACCAGTCAATCCTTTGCATTATCGTCCATACTTTTATATCCATGGTGAGTTTGTTCCTGAGTAGGAGTATTCTCAACCGCTTTGGGGCGCGTGTCGTTACTTGCAAGGAAATTTGCAAGGATTTTACCTCCTATTTTCCCGTCTCCGGAAACACTGGTCTGGGGCTGCACACAGATATTCTAGAGCAGTGTTTCCCAACCTTTTTTGTGCAATGCCCCACCAAAGCCTTAAAAATTCGTATCCCCCTACCCAACCCTATGTAGCTTATACAAAAATTTTAGTTTCCACAAATTGAATTGTTCACTGAAGAAACTTAAATGATAGGTTTTATGAAGAAATAACTAGGCAATTGTTGAGGAAACATAGTAAGTAAATTTTCAAAACATATAATGGAAAACTGAAATTCAAGTACAAAATAATTTTAAGGACATGTTTCAATACTATTTTAATTATTAGTAATTATTTATTACTGACACTTAGTGAGATCTTTGCGCTTGATGCATGCGGCTAGGATATTTTATGTTATTTTCCTATTTAGTAGCTTCAGTCTCAAGTCTCCCCGTTGTGTTACATCCAGCCGATTTCTTTTTAAGCAGCAAATCAGTTATGGCACTAAATCCACATTCAACTAAATATGAAGATGGAAACGGTAATAACAGTTTTCTAGCACATTTGGTTAAATTTGGATATTTGATTTCTGTTTCCTCACAAAGTCACGCCTGTGGTTCTTTTTATATTAAATGCAGTTTTAACTGACTCATCATTTTGCATATCTGCGAGTTCTTCTTGATACTGCGTATTTGAAACATCAGACAAATACACTAACATTTGCTGCAACATCCAAGCTGAAAAATCAATTTATTTCAAATCAGAAAATCTTTATTTTAAATCAGCCGATAGAATTTTCAGATGATCGACAATAACAAGTATAACGGCATCAGTCACTTCACATTTCTGGAGCCAATGAAATTTTTCTTCAAAATTTTTGTTGCAAATATATTTTCGACATAATTCAATAAAGGTAATGAAACCAAATATCTTTGCTTTTGTATCAACAAGAGTTGTATTTGTTCCTTGAAGTTGGTCATTTAATATATTTCGTTTTTCAAAGATATCGACTAGATAACTCACAAATAATTTACCATTGACCGTTAACAGATACTTCATTTCAGGTTTGTCGCTTAAAAAATCACTAAGATTATCAAATAGTACCATAAATCTTTTCAAGCAGTTCCCTTTCTAGAGCCATCTTACCTCAGTGTGAAGTAAAAGTCTCACAAGGTCTGCATTTTGTTCTTCACAAAATAGCATGAAGAGACGCTCACATTTGACATTAGCTTTAATAGCATTGATACACTTTATAACTGAATTTAGTACTTCGTTTAGGACAGGCAAAATATTTTTAACTACTAAATTTTCCCTGTGAATAACACAATGGGTCTTAAAAAAAGTACACACAAGATCACTACGTTTCACCCCAACACTTCTATAAAGAAGTAAATGGTGGAAGAGAAGAAGAACAAGTTGTATTTCAATATCTTCACTCATTTCGTCTGTTTTTTTTGCTAACAGTATTGTTACTGAGTGGCATAGCTTTCATCTCTTTGTCATATTTTTCCTGAACCGTTTTAAGAAATGCTGATATTGATGGTATAATTTTTCTCACATTTAGCAATGAGTAATGAAATTTGATAACTAGCCACAAGAGTACGAATGACAGTTGCAGTATGAGCAGTAAACAGAAACTTTAATGTTGCTCTTTTTCAAAATTTGTCTTTAAAGTTTGAAAGTAATTCAAATCTGAATTAATATGAGCACTATGTTTCGCCTCAAATGCTCTTCAAAACGACCTCGTTTCATTGATTCGTTGGTCAAGCATTGTTGGCATAAAAGACATTAATAAAATAATATTTCACATCAGGTGATATACGTTTGAGAAAGTTCGATTATTGTAGAATGACTATTTTTTTTTTTTTAAAAATCATTAAAAAAAAATTGTACTACTGGTTTTATGGTCAAATCTGCTCTTCTGAAAAAGTATGCGGTGTTCTCTATATATATGGGTGAATATTCTATTACTTTACTATTCCATAACTTTGTTCTCACGACTGCAATTTCGCACATCTGTTACTCTCTTGGAAAAGACTCATTTTACTTCGGCTAACGATATTCTTCTGTCATTGTCTAAACATTTATGTCCCAACCACGCATTCTCAATCTATCGCTAAACATGGAAAACAAGATCTCATAACATTCTACTGTAATCCATTTCTAAATGCTCCTTCATTAACTATACAACCACAAAATGGTTCTCTAAGGACGCCTGTATAATCCAGCTGCACAGTGAGTATCCATTACTCTGGTAATCAGACTAATGGCCCATAACTTGCATTTGAGTCAAACCACCTTGATGTTTCTTGGTTCCTTTTCCCATCATACCTAACATTCCAAGCCAAATTAAACTTCAGACCTGCTTTCTATAGCGGAAATATGATATGCGTGGCTCTGTCCAATACTGTTACATGCTCAAGATTGCACTGTATAAACTCATTTTGGTCTTTGTGACAAGGTTCGCAAATGTTAGACACATTATTTTTAAAAAAAATATGACTCGATTTTAACACAATAACACATGCTTTCCTGCTTTTAAAGCTTTGTTAAAAGGAGGTAGAAATGTACCTAGATATAAGTACTTTCCGTTTATTGAAGATTTTTAAACTTCAGTAAAGTGATTGTGAAGCAATATTCGTTTTTGTCAACAGACATCCAAAAACTGATATATCGGTTTTGCAACATCATAAACATTAGTTAAATTCTGAACGAGTCCATTGCCCCCCTAAAAGATGAAAATGCCCCCTGTGGGCGTCATGCCACGTTGGGAAACAGGGTTCTAGAGGGTCATTTCAAACAGCGCTATCAGCGCAACTGAGGTTTTGCGCTCGCCTCTATCACCCACCTCAGTTCTTTCGAGGATGTTAGTTGTTATTGCAACAGTACCCTGCATAGGACTACTAACTCTGATAGAATAAAACTTATCTTAACTTTCCACCCCCATAGTTCACTGGTGAAATATGTTTTATTCCGCCATCTGTCTATTCCTAAGTTAAATCCTGAGACCTGTTCGGTCTTCCCAAACTATCCTTAGGTGGCTTACAGACGGGACAGAAGTCTGAAGAATATGTTGGTACACAGTCGCCTTAAGTCCAATATCTAGTCATTTTGGCACTGTCCAGTCTGGCCGTCGACGCTGCAGTATGTGTGCCTATGTGATACAGACCCGTACTGTCTCTTTTCCTTTAGCCACGTTTGTTATTGAAGATGATTTCACATGCGAGTGTCGAAATATAATCTACGCTATCACTTGCAAGCAGTATGCTAAGACATATATCGCTGAAACAGGCAAAATGATCAGTGGCCGTTTAGGCCAACACTTGCGCGATATACGCCAATGCTCTGTGACCCCTATAGCCACTCATTTCAATGGTACTGACCATTTGGGAACGCTCATCATTCCTATGCCTCTTATTACTTTCTCTTCTCATTCTCCATATTTTATATGTGTATATGTGAGCGCCTGTAGCTCAAGCGGTAGTGAGCTAGATCACGAACCCAAGCATACCTGGTTCAAACCCCACGGTGGGCAAGTTTGGAAGCAAATTTGTTTCCATGGGATTTTTCCAAAAGGTAAAAATAGACCTCACCGTTCAGAAAGCAATGGCAAACTACTGAATATATAAGTGGCGCCTAGAAAATCAACGACTCGTTTACTGTGATTGATGGCTACATCCTTTAGGATATGCCACGATTTTCATATGTTAAATGTAAATAAATCATATTTACTGGATTTTTATTGTTTCTCTTCTTTTTCCACTTCTAGTTTTTCTGCATTTATTTCATTATTCGTTTTTAGTCACATATTTTCATTTTTTGACTCTTGCGATATCTTTGTCAAAGTCTATATGTCTCTTCTTCTTTGCGTTCGTTCTTTACAACCAATTTTAATCACTCTTTGTGATATGCTTGATCTTTGCCAAGAACGTGTATACGTTGCACATTGGTTTGGTAGGCCCTAAACGCATAGACTTCTACACGCTTAGGACACATGCATCCGATTTCAGCCAAACCTCCTTAGTCGCCTCTTACGACATGCATGGCAGGTAACAGTGGTTCTATTCTTTACACCCCAAATTTGGGCCCGGTAACCACTCGGGCGTAAAGTCTATATGTAGTGTGCCGTGAAATTCGTCACTCCAGTTGTATCGTTTGCTTGAAAAGGCCTTTTGGTCAAGAAGTTGCATTGTCACTATTTTTATATTTTGTAAAACTACAGTACTTTGTTATTAAGTGTTTCGATATATGATAGATGTATCATATATAAAAAATAAGTTTTATGATAAAACTAATGACAGCTGTCTTTAAAAATGTATGATTAAAAGATCGCTTTTAAAAAGATTATTTTTGCCTTGGTTATATTATATTCCTCCACTTTACTTGTATGTGATTCTTGCATTTATTATTATTTTATTTCTCTTGTACCGCTATACGTTAGCAATTTATACCTGCAAGCAATTTATCCATATCACTTTATCCTGGGCAATTAGTTCAATCTAGTCTACGGAACTGAGCCTGATATTTCTCATCTCTCAGTAAAATTCATTACAGGGTTACAGTGTCTACCTATTTTGTCAATTTTGTCATTGTTTTTGTAATTTGTAAAACTACAGTACTTTGTAATTACGTGTTTTGCCAATCAAATAGTTTTACTGCAGTTCCATATATATATATATATATATATATATATATATATATATATATATATATATATATATATATATATATATATATATATATATATATATATACTGAATATTCAGTGTCTACCTAGGACATCCTATTTTCTCTACCCTTTGCCTCCCACTTTATGGACTGCTTTGTGGTTCTTTGATCATTTCTTCCTAGAATACACCAACATCTCCACCTTCTCTTTCTTATAACAGTTGTTTTTAGTGGTTGCCCAGACATTTATCTCATCTTGAATTTTATGTTCATTATTTTTTGCAGACATCTATTTTGAAATGCATTCTACTAATTTCAATATCTTTAGTCATTTTCTAACTCTGGCTAGCATATATTAGGATTGATACAACATTGTAATTTTAAATTTGTAACTTAGTTTTAAAACTATATAACTTGGATTTCCATATGTTATTAAGACTTTTAAAAGCTCATATTGCTTCAGCAATTCGTAGCATAATTTCTTAATTCTTTCATTAGTAGCTTCAAAATCTGTAAAACATACTCATAAACTTTTCCTGATGACAAACCTTGTTTCCCTCCCCCTCCTCCCCCTCCCCTCTCTCCTCTCCTCTCTCTCTCTCTCTAGCCTGTGATGCTCCTGGCGCTTAGGACAGCAACAAATGTGTACCAGTTTTCTCTATTCTTGGCCATCCTCTGTATTGTGTTCCAGCTATTATTAATTTTTTTTGAGTTCTTGTTATACTGTTCTCCTCCCAGTCATCTTGGGTCTTCCATGTTTTAATTTACCCTCTGGTGTCCATCTCAGTGCAGTTTTTGTGACAGAGTTAGTCTTCATGCATATTACATGTTCAGTCCATCTCCAGCATCCTTAGTTCATGTTTATTTCCACTTTCTTCTATAGTATCCTATACTGGCCACCTGATTTATTGTATTACTGTTACGTTGATGTTCTAATTCTTGAGTTATTGTGTTAATTTTTTAGCTGCCTCTGCCCCGTAAGTACATTCCATTTTCCAAATATTAAAAGTCCTTTTACATTTTAAGGTTGTCCATTTTAATCCATCCGAATTTGAAGCTTAGATATCAGTTTCTTAATAGTAATAAATGTTTCACAAAGATTGTGTCTTTAACCCCATGATTTAACTGCCAACATGGAGGACCAGGTTTTCTGTACCTTAACCTCAAGGCTTCGACGACCCTTCTGGTAATACTACTGCCATCATAGTAATTGGGAAGCTCAAGCTCTGACAAAGTGATTACAACTTTGTGAGTGGTAATTTGTTTGTTCTTGTTAATTGAGTATTCAAGATTTTGAGAACTTTTGAAACCCAAAGATTAGGATAAATCAATTTGAAAATTGTACATTTCGATATAAAATACAATTATTTCTGAATAGGCATGCAGGTATTTGGTACATTTTAAAATGCTGATTGTAAACAGGATATTGTTTGATTTAAATATGAAAATCATTGTATGGTTATTTGTATTCGATGAATTCGTAAATGACCAGTTAAAGCAAGATAAGGTAACTGGTCGTAGTTAAGGCAAAAATAAATAATTTGAGAGAAATACTAATAGACAGAAACATCAAAGTAAACCGACTACGTGCATATAATTTGCTAAACACATAAAAAACACACTAAAAACACACTATCACTAAAATACACAAAAATACACTAAATCACACTTAAAACACACTAAAACGCACTAAAAACAAAACATACTAAAACAAACTAAAAACACTAAAACACACTAACACACGCTGAAACGCACTAAAAAAACAAAACGCACTAAAATACACTAAAACACACACAACAACAAAGTTGAACACACTAAAACTCACTAAAATGCACTAAAAGGCACTAAAACCCACTACAACACTAAAACACACTATAACACACTAAAATACACCACACTAAAAAGGAAATAAAATGCACTAAACACACTACAGCCCACTAAAAATACTCTAAAAAACAGACACATTAAAAACGTACTAAAACACTCACTAAAACACACTAAAAACACTCTAAAAAGAACACTAAAAGCACAAAACAAAAACACGCTAAAACACACTAAAACAAACAACACCAAAGTGGAACACACTAAACACACACTAAAACACACTAAAACGCAACAAAGTGGAACACACTACACACACTAAAACTCACTATAACACAAACACACTAAAACGCATTAAAATACACTAACGCACTCTAAAAAAACACTAGAGCACACTAAAAAGATACTGAAAAAAAAAAACACAGGGAAAAAAATTAAAAACATACTAAAACACTCTAAAAACACACTAAAACTAACAACACTAAACCACACTAAAAACACATCACAAACACACTAATACACAGCAAAAACACACTAAAACACACAACAACAAAGTGGAACACACTAAACACACATTATATATATGGCCTTTTTTCGTCTTTACTGATGGTCATTTGCCAAGTGTTTTACTGTGACAACTTCTTAGTTTTCGCTTTTCTCTCTTGTCATTCAGCTCATACATAAGTTCTCAAAAGACTGCGCCCTTTCGCAATTTGGCTTTCCACTCTGTAATCAGCTAGTTTTTCCCATGTGTTGGGACCTATAGAAAAGTTTTTCATTGAGGCTTTGCAGACATCTTTATATCTGAGTAGTGGTCTGCCCTGGTGCCTCTTCACCTCCGAAAGTTCACAGAACAACATTTAGTATGGTATTGGTTTTGGTATGCGACAAGTTTCCATTTTTCTCACATGCTCCAACCATCCTAGTTGTCTACTGTTTAGAATGCCCATGATGGAAGGCAAATTTGCACATTGCAGTACTTCAGAGTTGGTTATCTTGTCGTACCACCTGATGTTCATAATCTTGCGGAGACATCGAAGGTGAAAGATGTTAAGTCTCCTCTCGTGTCTTGAGTAGGCTATCCATGTTTCTGAGCCATACAGTAAAGAACTAATTACACAGACTCGATATATTTGAATCTTTGTCTGCAATGTCAGTTTTGTGTTGTCCCAAGCTCGCTTTGATAGTTTGCAGAATGTAGTAGCCGCACTCCCTATACGAGCGTTGATTTCTTCATCAAAAGAAAGGCTAGCAGTGACCATGGACCCAAGAAAGCAGAATTTTTGAACTGATGTTAGATGGTTGCACGCACTAAAACACACTAAACCACACTAAAATACACTAAATTGCTCTAAAAAACACTGAAATGCACTAAAACACACTAAAAACACACTCAAACACACTAAAACGCACTAGAACAAACTAAAAAAGACTAAAATACAAATAAAACACTAAAGCACACTACAGCACACTAAAACACTAAATAAAACTCTAAAACACATAAAAACACACACAAACGTAAAAAACATACAAAAATCACACTAAAATACACTAAAAACACATTAAAACATAATAAACATACTAAAACACGCAAAAATCACACTAAATACACTAAAAACATTAACTAAAAAACACTCAAACAAAAAAAAACAATAAAAATACACTACAAACACACTTAAACACACAACAAAGTGGCACACACTAAACACACACTACAACGCACTAAAAGGGAAATACAACGCACTAAACACACTACAGCACACTAAAAACACTATAAAACACACTAAACAGCACAAAAACACACAAAAGCTAAAAACAGGCAAAAATCACACTAAAATACACTAACAGTTATTGGTTAATAAACTGACGTCATTGCACTCCGGGCAGACCCATAGGTGCTCAGTCTCCACAACAGATATCGAAGAGTATGCACACTGATGGTTCCTGTGGCTCGCTGATTAAACACACCTCTCACTCTGCCTCTCAGGCATTCAGTTCGACTTGAACAACGGGTAACACCAAACTGCTTAAATCGCTTGATCGATTCAACATCGAATTTAGTGCCCTCATCCAACAAACAGTCGCGAAGAGACCGAAGAATATCCCCCTATCCATCTTCAACAATCGATGCTGTTGATGCAAGCCTGTCCGCTCTCTCATTACCGTAAGCCGCTGGAGGTTAGAAACTTCTATAGACGACATCCACTCACACCGAAACCTGCCCTTCTGGATCTTGTGAAGCATCGACTGAGAGTCGGATACAACAACTGCCCCAGTAAATGAAGTCCCAGAGATCCAATGGAGGGCAGCAGTAACGGCCTCAACCTCCATCCTCGAAGTAGGAGTAGAAGTAGTTATCCTGTATGCCCCACTTCGCTCTGCAACAACCCTACCATGCACATTAGCCAAGAAACCCCAGCCGGATTTCTCACCACGTTGAACCGACCCATCGGTATATACAACATCATCATCCCTTGCATTATCTTCTATCAGCTGCTTAACTGCGAGATCAGCCTTCATGTAACCATTTGGACTTTACACTAACAGTAAAAAACACTAAAACAGAAAAACATTCTTCTTTCTTTCTTTTGTCGTCACACTGCTACCGGGTTGTTGCCCAGTGTCGTGGTTTTCTGTTTTTGTCTTGCGCTGTTCTGGTGGCTTGTGTGATTGTTATCTTTGCTCTTTCACATGATTCTGCTACGCCATCTAACCATCTTTTCCGTGGTCTTCCTCTTGCCTTCTTTCCCGATGTTCTGTTGTAGAAGACTCTGTATACTGTGGAGTTTGGATGCATTCTTATTAAGTGGCCAAACCACTTCATTCTTTGTTTATCTATGTAATTCAAGCACGGTTTTGTGCCAACTTTCTTTCTTATGCTGATGTTGGTGATTCTGTCTTTTCTTGTGTTATTGGTAACTTTTCGCAGGCAACGCATTTCACATGTAATTATTTTCTGTGACTGAGGTCAACAATAGGATATCCAAAGCCAGTGCTGCGTTCGGAAGGTTACGTGTCACTGTGTGGGAACGGAAGGGGATAAGCATAGTCACAAAGCTGAAAGTTTACCAGGCCATAGTGCTAACCACGCTGCTGTACGCAAGCGAGACATGGACAGTGTATAGCAGACACGCAAGAAAACTAAACCATTTCCACACAAGCTGTCTACGCAGAATACTAAAAATAAACTGGCAGGACAAAATTCCAGACAGCGAAAACCTCACAAGAACAAAGATCCCAAGCGTCAACACCCTGTTGCAGAAGTCCCAAGTGAGATGGGTCGGTCACGTTGCTCGGATGCCTGATAAACGCATCCCAAAACAGTTGATGTATGGCGAGCTTGAAGGGGCAGACGTTTAGCTGGTGGACAGAAAAAACGCTTTAAAGCCCCTCTTAAAGTGTCTCTGAAATTCTTCGATATATACCATACGTGCTGGGAATCCCTTGCGCAAGATCACCAAATGTGGCGCTGTAACAACAAAGAGGAACCCGAATAGCTGAGAATCATCGTATGTTGAGTCACAGAGAAAACGAGCAGCGCGAAAATACAGAGCACACAATACGCACATGTCTAACCTTGATCATGTATGCCCCACCTGTGGTCGGGGATTCTGTTCTAGGATTGGACTCTACAGTTACCTCCGCACACACCAGAGAGTTGTAACAGCACACGTCTGAGATTGTTGTCATCATCGCTTGCGACGGACGTCTATTACTTGGTGTAGATCACAAAGCCCAAATATACGGCAAAGCTGATCGAAAAGGCGAAGATCCGGGCCGACATAGTCGGTAGAAAGGATCGTACCCTAGGAAAGTTCACCCTAGTAAATCAAAAGCTGGCTGAAACCGGACGGGCGAGCCTAGTCACCATGGTCGCACAATCGTCCCGACGAGATCACTCCGTTCTTCTCAGTGGACCATTTATACATCACCAAAAAAAAATGATAAAATTAACCGGAAAGAATGATCGAGAGAAGAAGAAGAAAACCACACAACAAAGTGGAACACACTAAACACACACTAAAGCACACTATAACACACAAACACGTTAAAACGTACAAAAACACAATAAAAATCTACTAAAACACACCAAAACATGCTAAAACGCACTAAAACGCACAAAAACCTACTAAATCACACTACAATACACTAAAACTAAAACATACTACAACGCACTAAAACGCAATAAAATGCACTAGTAGGGAGATATAACGCACAAAAAACATTAAAACACACTACAGCACCCTAAAAACACTATGAACACACTAAAAAACACTAAAACACACTAAAAACAGACTACACCACACAAAAACACACTAAAATACACTAAACTACACTAAAACACAGTAACACGCACAAAGAACACACTAAAACAAACACTAAACAAATACTAAAATACACTAAAAAACACTAAAACACACTAGACCACAAAAACTACACAAACACACTAAAACACAATAAAACACACTAAAAAGACTAAAACACACAAAGAACAAACTAAAATAAAGAATAAAACACGAGAAAACACACTAAAATACACTAAAACACTATAACCACAACACACTATAACACACTAAGACACACTAAAACACACTAAAACAATAAAATACACTAAAACAGACTAAAACACGCTATAACGCGCTAAAACGCATTAAAACACACTAAACAGGCAACAACAAAGTGGAACACACATAACACACTAAAATACACTAAAACACAGTAAAACACGCTAAAACCCACTAAAACACTACAACACACTACACTACACTATAACACACTAAAACACACTACAACGCACTAAAACGCACTAAAACACACTAAACCACACAACAAAGTGGAACACTAAAACACACAGGAAAACAATATAATACACAAATACGCTAAAGAACACTAAAATACATTAAAAACACTCTAACACTAAAAAACACTAAAACACAAATAAATTATAAAAAAACACACTAATACCCATATAAACACACAACAAAGTGGAACACACTAAACACACTAAAACACACTATAACAAAAACACACTACAATGCGCTAAACGCACTAAAACGCACTAAAATCTACTAAAACACTAAAACACTATAACATATTAAAACACACTTCCACGCACTAAAATGCATTAAAAGGGAAATACTACGCACTAAAAACACTAAAACACACAAAAACACATTAAAAACATACTAAAACACGCAAAAAGCACACTAAAAACACTAACAGTAAAAAACACTAAAACAGAAGAAAAAAAACAGCATACTAAAACACAATAAAAACACACTACAAACACATTAAAACACACTTAAATACACAACAACAAAGTGGAACACACTAAACACACACTTAAACACACTATAACAAAAACACACTCAAATGCGCTAAATTGCACTAAAACGAACTAAACACTAAAAACACTAAAACACACTACATCACACTAAAAACACTATAAAACACACTACAAACACTAAAACAAACTAAAAACAGACTAAAATACACTAAACCCCACTAAACACACGAAAACAAACTAAAACACACTAAAATACATTAAAAACACTAAAACATACTAACACTGGATAGCTGCTTCTTTAATGGAGAGAACTGTTGCACTACTTTTAGGAACATAGACATCGGATCCTGCACGTATATGCCCGGGATTAACCCAGGGTTCTCCTCTATCATCCGTGTTGTTTAATATTTACACAGCAAATGTAGCTAAAATTCAGCCAACTGGATTGGGTCGGACATTGACATTTGCAGATGATATCGTATATAGGACTGGGTCAGATAGATGAGAGATGGTTGACGACATTCAGAAAACATTGCGTACCATCTCGGGTTAGTGTAGAGAGTCTCGTTCTCATGTCAATCCTGAAAAAGAGTGTTTGTTGTGGTGCTGGTTGAATAATCACATCGTCAAGGTTGACCTACCCCGTGTAATCTTTGATGAACATACCATCGAGCGCAGAGACAGGCTGCGCTATCTTGGAATAACTTTTGATCGTAGTCTATCTTTCAAACACCATATTGAACAGACGATACAAAGGTGCAAGCGTGGTCTTGCGGCTCTCAAAATTATGGTGGCCGCACACCTTGAGCAGAGACTACTTGCCCTTTGTTCGATCGACTGGTTATGTCAGTGGTAGATTACGGACTCGGAATTCTTACGATATCAAGATCACAATGTGAACGACTCGAACGGGTTCAGAATGAAGGTATGCGTATAGTCCTGGGCTGCACCAGAGATACCCCCATTACGAAGATGAGATATATGCTTGGCCTTCTGTCACTACGCTCCCGTCATGCAATAGCCCAAACCAAGGCATATATGCTGGTTACTGCGGATAAGAGACATCCACTACACAAGAACACCAATGATGTTAAGGGCACGAGAATCAAGTGTGGCATGTCGTGGATGGCCCAGGCTGAGAGAACAATGGGCCAGGTGACTAGGGTTGCGACCCTACCAAAAGGGGAAGAATGGATCCCAACAGATTGTAGCATGACCAACTATCTCAACGTTATCATTACTCTTGGAAGAGAATGTAGAGATTGGGGCAACAGGAAGGCTGATCTCGTAGTTAAGCAGCTGATAGAAGATAATGCAAGGGATGATGATGTTGTATATACCGATGGGTCGGTTCAACGTGCGTGAGAAGTCCGGCTGGGGTTTCTTGGCTAATGTGCATGGTAGGGTTGTTGCAGAGTGAAGTGGGGCATACAGGACAACTACTTCTAGTATGAGGATGGAGATTGAGGCCGTTACTGCTGCTCTCCATTGGATCTCTGGGACTTCATTTACTGGAGCAGTTGTATCTGACTCTCAGTCGATGCTTCACAAGATCCAGAAGATCAGGTTTCGGTATGAGTGGATGTCGTCTATAGAAGTTTCTATCTTC
The DNA here is from genome assembly GCA_020796225.1 of Arion vulgaris. Lineage (NCBI taxonomy): Eukaryota > Metazoa > Mollusca > Gastropoda > Stylommatophora > Arionidae > Arion > Arion vulgaris. The sequence goes on along the minus strand of CM036759.1, from coordinate 58,159,920 downwards.
CAGTGGCTTACGTGGATATACTGTCCTGGGCATGCAGGTGTTTACGGTAATGGAGAGAGGCCAGGCTTGCATCAACAGCATCGATTGTTGGGGAGTTGAGGATGGATAAGGGGATATTCTTCGGTCTCTTCGCGACTGTTTGTTGGATGAGGACACTAAAATCGATGTTGAATCAATCAAGCGATTTAGGCAGTTTGGAGTTACCCGTTGTTTAAGTCGAACAACGGCAAAGTGAGAGGTGTGTTTAATCAGCGAGCCACAGAAACTGTCAATATGCATACTCTTCGATATCTGTTGGGGGAGACTGAGCACCTATGGATCTGCCCGGAGTGCAATGATGTCAGTTTAGTAACCAATAATCAATAGTCAAAAACACACTAAAAACAATAAAACAGTCAAGCACACTAAAACACACTAAAACACACTAAAACGCATTAAAAGGAACTTAAAATGCACTAAAACATTAAAACAAACAACAACGTGGAACACACTAAACACACTCAACCTCCTTTCTCATACTAGAAGTAGTTGTCATGTATGTCCCACTTCGCTCTGCAACAACCCTACCATGCGCATTAGCCAAGAAACCACAGCCGGACTTCACCACGTTGAACCGACCCATCGGTATATACAACATCATCATCCCTTGCATTATCTTCTATCAGCTGCTTGACTGCGAGATCAGCCTTCATGTTGCCCCAATCTCTACATTCTCTTCCAAGAGTAATGATAACGTTGAGATAGTTGGTCATGCTACCATCTGTTGGGATCCATTCTTCCCTTTGGTAGGGTCGCAACCGTAGTCATCTGACCAATTGTTCTCTCAGCCTGGGCCATCCACGACATGCCACGCTTGATTCTCGTGCCCTTAGCATAATTAGTGTTCTTGTGTAGTGGATGTCTCTTATCCGCAGTAACCAGCATATATGCCTTGGTTTGGGCGATTGCATGACGGGAGCGTAGTGACAGAAGGCCAAGCATATATCTCATCTTTGCAATGGGGGTATCTCTAGTGCAGCCCAGGACTATACGCATACCTTCATTCTGAACCCGTTCGAGTCGTTCACATTGTGATATTGATATCGTAAGAATTCCGAGTCCGTAATCTACCACTGACATAACCAGTCGATCGAACAAAAGGGCAAGTAGTCTCTGCTCAAGTTGTGCGGTCACCATAATTTTGAGAGCCGCAAGACCACGCATAACTCTGTATTCAAGAAAGAAGAAAGATGAAACTAGCAATATTTAATACTAAGGATGCAACAGATGAAATCCAAGCTAAAGAGGAATATAGACTAAAAGACAAGGAAGTGAAAAGAGCAGCTAGAAGAGATAAAAGAGCATATGTTAATCGACTGGCCGAAGAATGGGAAAAGGCAGCTAAGACTGGAAACAGTAAAATGCTATATCGAAATAGGGGGAGACTGCAGTAAAACTTGGTAAATAGTGAAACACGTACAAACAAAGTACTATAGTTTTACAAAATACAGAAACAGTGACGATAAACAGCAACGTTTCGACCAACAAGGCCTTTATCAAGCAAACGAACAAACAGGATTGACAAATTAAAATGAAACACAAATGGACGACCAAATACAAACGTATCTAAGGAAAATCTGGAATAAAAACGAATAACGAAATAAATGTAACACAAAAACACACATAAAAACTAGAAATAGAACGGAAAAGAAACAATGAAACATCTAGTAAATATATAACTTGAATACATGCAACATATACCCATATAGATTACAAAGCATGGGAAGAGAAAGTACTAAGAAGCATAAGAATGTAATACGTTGAGCCCGCGTGGTCGCAAGGTACCATACAAAGAAATCAACCGATTCTCCAGAGCAAATCGACTACGATCATCAGAGGAACATGATCGGATGGCTGTGACCTGGACATCGCAAGCTCCTGAATGGCCAGTATCATTGAAATGGGTAGCTACAGGGTCACAGAGCATTGGCGTATATCGCGCAAGTGTTGGGCGAATCGGTCACTGAGTCTCCTGCCGGTTTCCCAATATAGGCCTTGTTGCACCGCTTGTAGATAATGGCATAGATAATATTACGGGACTCGCACGTGAAACTGTCTTCAACAACGATCGTGGCTTTTGGAAAAGACACCGTGCGGGTCTGTATTACATAAGCACAAGTGTTGCAGTGCCGACGGCCACACTGGATGGTGCCAAAATGACTCTGGATATTAGGCTTGAGGCGATGGTGAACCAACATATCCTTAAGGCTTCTGTCCCGTCTGTACGCCACCAAAGGATAGTGTTGGAAGATTGAACGTGTCTCAGGATCAGACTGAAGAATGGAGAGATGACGGAATAAGACTTTCTTCACAAGGGAACTATGAGGGTGGAAAGTTAAGACAAGTTTCACCCTGTCAGAATTGGAAGTTCTATGCTGGTTAGAGAGAGCCTCCTGGCGAGAAATTTGCTGAACGCGCCTCATAGCAGAAGCAAGCACCTTATCCGGGTATAAGCGCTTACGAAAGAAATCCAGCATCTCGTGAGCTTTATCGAGAAAATCGTCGTCCTCGCTACAGAGGCGACGAAGGCGCAAGAGTTGAGAGAATGGTAAAGAGTCACGACAAGCCTGGGAATGGGAAGAGGTATAAAGAAGAAAACTATGTGCATCAGTAGGCTTGTAGTATACTGATGTAGTGATGGTGGATAGGCTGATAGTGATAGTGATGTCAAGAAAGTTGATCGTAGTCGATTTGCTCTGGAGAATCGGTTGATTTCTTTGTATGGTACCTTGCGACCACGCGGCTCAACGTATTACATTCTTATGCTTCTTAGTACTTTCTCTTCCCATGCTTCCTTTGGCTCTGGTCTGGTTCGATGACGATATGTACAGTAAGTGATTTGTAACCAAACATCAATGTAGTAATCATGCTTTGGTGTAATTAATTGAGTTTGGGTGTTGCTGGTTTGCAGAAATTGCTTTTGCTTCTTTGCTGAAGTGGATCGTTTTGTACATTTGCATTTCAATATGTTTGACCATTATTCCAATAAGCCAATTGGATATATATGCATTAGTAGACTGTTGGATGTATCTAAGTGCATTTTAAACATTTGTGTGAAATCCAAATGGTTACAGATATGATTTTTGTCAAAGGTTTTATGTCACATTTCAATGTCGGACATTTTCCCCCAAATCACCTGGACAGCCTTTTTATTTTCTGAATTCTGGTTCAAGTGACGATATGTGCAGTAGGTGATTTGTATTGACATCAATGTGGTAATCATGCTTTGGTGTAATTAATTGAGTTTTGAGGTTGCTGGTTGCCAGAAATTGCTTTTAGCTTCTTTGCTGAAATGGAGCGTTTTTGTACATGCATTTCAATATGTTTGACCATTATTCCAATAAGCTGAAGTGGATATATATGCATTAAGTAGACTGTGTTGGATGTGTCTAAGTGCATTTTTAAACATTTGTGTTGAAATAAATGGTTTTTGGGTATGATTTTTGACAAGGTTTTATGTCACATTTCAATGGGTTGGACATTTTCCCAAAATCCACTGGACCTTTTTATTTCTAGTTCTGGTTCGATGACAGTATGTACTGATAAGTGATCCTATTATTGGCATCAGTAACGGTAATCATGCTTTGAATTGTAATTAATTGAGTTTGGGAGTTTGCTGGTTTGCCAGAAATTTATGTAGATTCTTTGCTAACTGTGATGAATTTTGTACTTTAGTGACAATATGTTTGACCATTATTCCAATAGCCAAGTGGATATATATGCATTAGTCAGACTGTGTTGAATGTGTCTAAGTGCATTTAAACATTTGTGTTAAATCAAATGGTTTGAATGATTTTTGACAAAGGTTTTATGTCACATTTCCAGTGAGTTCGGACATTTTTCCCAAAATCACTGGACCTTTTGTTTCTGGTCTGGTTCGATGACGATATGTGCGGTAAAGTGGTTGTATTGACATCAATGTAGTAATCATGCTTTGGTGTAATTAATTGAGTTTGGGAGTTGCTGGTTGCCAGAAATTGCACTTAAATTCTTTGCTGAAATGGAGCGTTTTTGTACATTTGCATTTCAATATGTTTGACCATTATTACAATAAGCCAAGTGGATATATATGTATTAGTAGACTGTGTTGGATGTATCTAGGTGCATTTTAAACATTTGTATTGAAATCAAATGGTTTGGGTATGATTACGACAAAGGTTTATATCACACATTTCAGCAGGTTGGACATTTTCCCAAAATCCACTGGACCTTTATTTCTGGTCTGGTTCGATGACAATATATTGATAAATGATTCTTCATTAAATATCATGTGTAATCATAGCTGATTGATGGTGAGTTTGAAGGAGTTGCTTTGGTTTGCCAGAAATTGCTTTTAGCTCTTTTGCAAGTGGATCGTTTTTGTACATTTAAAAACTCAATATGTTTGACCATTATTCCAATAAGCCAGTGGACATATATGCATTAGTAGACTGTTGGATGTATCTAAGTGCATTTTAAGCTTATTGTATTGAAATCAAATGGTTTTGGAGGTATGATTTTTGATAAAGGTTTTATATCACATTTCAATGTCGGACATTTTCTAAAATCCTGGACCTTTTATTTCTGGTCTGGTTCGATGACGATATGTGCAATTAAGTGATTTATCAATGACATCAATGTAGTAATCATGCTTTAGATTGTAATTAGTGAGTTTGGGAGTTGCTGGTTTGTGAAATTGCTTTGCTTCTTTTGTAAATGGGCCTTTTACATTTGCATTCAATATGTTTGACCATTATTAATAAATAAATGGATATATATGTATTAATCAGACTGTGTTGGATGTATCTAATTGCATTTAAACATTTGCAATTTAATCGTTTAGATATGATTGTTTTTGACAAAAGGTTTTATGTACCATTTCAATGAGTTAAGACATTTCCCAAAATCCACACTGGACCTTTATTTCTGGTCTGGTTCGATGACGATATGTGCAGTAAGTGATTTGTATTGACATCAATGGTAATCATGCTTTGGTGTATTAATTGAGTTTAGGGAGTTGCTGGTTTGCAGAAGTAACTTAGTTTTTTGTGAATGGGCGTTTTTGTACATTTGCATTTCTATGTTTGACCATTGTTAATAAATAAGTGGATATATATGCATTAGTGAACTGTGTTGGATGTATCTATAATTACATTTAACATTCTGTTAAATCAAATGGTTTGGGTATGATTTATGTCACATTTCAAATAGGTTGATTTTCCCCAAAATCCACTGGACCTTTTTTATTTCTGGTCTGGTTCGATGACGTGTGCGGTAAGTGATTTGTATTGACATCAATGTGGTAATCATGCTTTTGGTGTAATTAGTGGGTTTACAGGAGTTGCTGGTTTGCAGAAATTGCTTTTAGCCTTCTTTTGCTGAAATGGAGCGTTTTGTACATTTTGCATTTCAATATGTTTTGGACTTGTATTCTGATCGCCAAATGGATATATATGCATTAATGAACTATTGGATGTATCTAAGTGTTTAAACATTTGTATTGAAATCAAATGGTTTCAGATGTATGATTTACGACAAAGTTTTATGTCACATTCAATGTCGGACATTTTCCCCAAAATCCACCTGGACCTTTTATTTCTAGTCTGGTTCGATGACGATATATTACAGTAGAGTGATTTGTAATGACATCAATGTGTATCAATAGCTGAGTATATTAGTGGAGTTTAGGAGTTGCTGGTTTGCTGTAAATTGCTTTAATATTTTGCTGAGGGAAAATGGGCGTTTTTTACATTGCATTCCAATATGTTTGACCATTATTCCAATAAGCCAAATGGATATATATGTATTAGTAGACTGTGTTGGATGTATCTAAGTGCATTTAAACATTTGTATTGAGAATTTAATCGTTTGGGTATGATTTTGACAAAAAGTTTTATGTCACATTCCAATGAGTTGGACATTTTCCTAAAATCCATGGACTTTTTATTTCTGGTCTGGTTCGATGACGGTATGTGCAGTAGAGTGATTTGTATTGACATCAATGTGGTAATCATGCTTTGGTGTAATTAATTGAGTTTGGGAGATTGTGGTTTGCCAGAAATTGTACTAGATTTTTTTACTGAAATGGGCGTTTTTACATTTGCATTTCAATATGTTTTGACCATTATTCCAATAAGCCAAGTGGATATATGTGCATTTGTAGACTGTGTTGAATGTATCTAAGTGCATTTTTAAACATTTGTATTGAAATTTAATCGTTTGGGTATGATTTATGACAAAGGTTTTATGTCACCATTTCAATGGATTTGATTTTCCCAAATCACCTGGACTATTTATTCTCTGGTCGGTTCGATGACGATATGTGCAGTAAGTGATTTGTATTGACATCAATATTAGTATCATGCTTTGGTGTAATTAATTGAGTTTGGGAGTTGCTAGTTTGCAGAAATTGCTTTTGCTTCTTTTGCTGAAATGGAGCGTTTTGTACATTGCATTTCAATATGTTTGACCTTGTTCCAATAAACCAGTAGATATATATGCATTGATAGACTGTTGGATTGTACATCTGATTGCATTTAAACATTTGTATTAATCAAATGGTTTGGATGTGATTTTTTGACAAGGGTTTGTAATCGTTTAATCAGGTTACAGACATTTTTTTTCCCAAACTCCACTGGACCTTTTATTTCTGGTCTGGTTCGATGACGATATGTGCAGTAAGTGATTTGTATTGACATCAATGTGGCCAATCGTGCTTTGGTGCAGTGGTGGGTTTAGGAGTTGCTGGTTTACTTAGAAATTCCTTTTAACTTCTTTAGTAAATAGACGTTTTTACATTTGCATTTCAATATGTTTGACCATTATTACAATAAGCCAAGTGGATATATATGTATTATTTGCTGTATTTGGATGTATCTAAATTATACATTTACTAAACATTTTGTATTGAAATCAAATGGTTTTGAATATGATTACGACAGAGTCACATTTAATAGGTTGGACATTTTAAAATCCTGGACCTTTTATTTCTGGTCTGGTTCGATGACGATATGTGCAGTAGTGATTTGTATTGACATCAATGTATTATCATGCTTTGGTGTATTAATTGAGTTTGAGTTGCTGGTTTGCCAAGAAATTGCTTTTAAATTCTTTTGCTGAAAGCGTTTTTTGTACATTGCATTCTAATATGTTTTGACCATTATTCCAATAAGTAAGTGGATATATACATTAGTGCAGCTGTGTTGGATGTATCTAGGCATTTAAACATTTTGTATTGATCAAATGGTTTGGGTATGATTCTATGTCACATTTCAATGAGTTGATTTTCCCAAAATCCACTGGACCTTTATTTCTGGTCTGGTTCGATGACGATATGTACATTAAGTGATTTGTATTGTGACTTGTCAATGTAGTAATCATGCTTTGGTATAATTAGTGAGTTTGGGAGTTGCTAGTTTGCAGTACTTTTTAACTAACTGCTGAAAATGGAGCGTTTTGTACATTTGCATTTCAATATGTTTGACCATTATTCCAACCGTAAGTGGATATATGCCATTGTAGACTGTATTGGATGTATCTAAGTGCATTTTAAACATTTTGTGTGAAATCAAATGGTTTGGAGTATGATTTTATGTCACATTCAATGAGTTGATTTTTCCCAAATCCACTGGACCTTTTATTTCTGAATACCAGTTCGATAAACGATATGTGCAGTAAATCAGTTGTAATCAACATCAATGTATTAATCATGCTACGGTGTAATTAATTGAGTTTGGGAATTGCTGGTTTTTGCAGAAATTGCTTTTAGCTTCTTTTTGCTGAAATGGAGCCGTTTTGTACATTTTACTGCATTTCAATATGTTTGACCATTATTCCAATAAACCAGAATGGATATATGTGTATTAGTAGACTGTGTTGGATGTGTCTGGTACATTTTAAACATTTGTATTGAAATCAAATGGTTTGGGTATGAATTTTATGTCACATTTCAGCCGAGTTGATTTTCCCAAAATCCACTGGACCTTTTATTTCTGGTCTGGTTCGATGACGATATGTACTGATAAAAATTGATTTGTATTGACATCAATGTAGTAATCATGCTTTGAGTATATGATAGTTGAGTTTGGGGTGCTGGTTGCAGAAATTATTTATTTCTTTGCTGAAATAGGTATTTTGTACATTGCATTTCAAATATGTTTGACCATTATTCCAATAAATAAGTGAATATCTGTCACATTAGTAGACTGTTGGATGTATCTAAGTGCATTTAAACATTTGTATTGAATCCAAATGGTTTGGGTATGATTGCCTTTGACAAGGTTTTATATGCATTTCAATGTCGGACATTTTCCCCCAAAATCCACCTGGACCTTTTATTTCTGGTCTGGATTCGATGACATTATGTACCAGTGAAGTAGTTTATAATGGCTTTATCAATGTGAGTAATCTGTGCTTTGGGTATGATGGTACAAGGTTTGTGGAGTTGCTGGTTTGCCAGAAATTGCTTTAGAATTCTTTGCTGAAAACGTTTTTGTACATTGCATTTTCAATATGTTTGACCATTATTTCAACAGCAAGTGGATATATGCATTGTGAACTGTTGGATGTATCTAAGTGCGCATTTTTAAACATTTGTATTGAAATCAATTAGTTTTACAGATATGATTGTGTCACATTTCAATGAGTTGATTGCCAAAATCCACTGGACCTTTTATTTCTGGTCTGGTTCGATGACGATATGTGCAGTAGGTGATTTGTATTGACATCGTGTATTAATCATGCTTTGGTGTAATTAATTGAGTTTAGGGTTGTGGTTTTACCAGAAATTGCTTTTAAGCTTCTTTTGCTGAAATGGAGCGTTTTTGTACATTTACATTTCAATATGTTTGACCATTATTCAATAAATAGTAGATATATATGCATTGACAGACTGTTAGTGGATGTATCTAAGTGCATTTATTGTTGTGTTGATCAAATGATTTTGGGTATGATTTTATGTCACATTTCAATGAGTTGATTTTTTCCCAAAATCCTGGACCTTTTATTTCTGGTCTGGTTCGATGACGACCTATGTACAGTAAAGTGATTGTGTGTATCAATAGTAATCATGCTTTGGTGTAATTAATTGAGTTTGGGAGTTGCTGGTTTGCCAGAAAATGCTTTTAAGCTTCTTTTGCTGAAATGGAGCGTTTTTTGTACATTTGCATTTCAATATGTTTGACCATTATTCCAATAAGCCAAGTGGATATATATGTATTAGTAGACTGTGTTGGATGTATCTCTAGGAATTGTATTTAAGTGTTTGTGTTAATTTAATCACGTTTGAGTGTGATTTATGACAAAGGTTTTATAACACATTCAATAGATTGGACATTTCCCTAAATCCTGGACCTTTTGTTTCTGAGTCTGGTTCGTGCTTGTATGTGCAGTAGAGTAATTTGTATTGACATCAATGTAGTAATCATACTTTGGTGTAATTAATTGAGTTTGGGGTTGCTAGGTTTGCCAAATTGCTTTTAACTTCTTTTTGCTGAAATGAGCGTTTTTGTAACATTGCATTTCAATATGTTTGACAAGTATTAATAAATCAAATCAGATATATATGCATTAGTAGACTGTTGGATGTATCTAAGTGCATTTTAAACATTTGTATTGAAATCAAATGATTTGGAGTATGATTTTATGTCACATTTCAATGAGTTGATTTTTTCCCAAATCCACTGGACGCTTTTTATTTCTAGTCTGGATTCGATGACGATATGTACAGTAAGTGATTTGTATTGACTTATCAATGTGGTAATCATGCTTTGGTGTAATTAATTGAGTTTAGAGTTGCTGGTTTGCCAGAAATTGCACCAGATTCTTTGCTGAAATGGAGCGTTTTTGTACATTTGCATTTCAATATATTTGACCATTATTATTCAATAAGCCAGGTGGATGCTATATGCCATTAATAGACTATTGGATGTATCTGTTGTTATTAAACTTATTTGTAGTAAAGTAAATAGTTTAGGTATAGTTACGACAAAGGTTTTATGTCACATTTCAATGTCGGACATTTTTAAAATCCACTGGACCTTTTATTTCTGGTCTGGTTCGTGACAATATGTCTGATAAAGTGATTTGTATTGACATCAATGGTAATCATGCTTTGGTGTTATGATGAGTGAGTTTAAGGAGTTGCTGGTTTTGCAGAAATTGCTTTTAGATTCTTTTTAACAAAATGGAGACTGATTTTTTACGTACATTTTTCAGTATGTTCGTATTCCAATAAACCAAGTGGATATATGCATTAATGGAGCTGTGTTGGATGTATGTAAATGCATTTTAAACATTTGTATTAAAATTTAATCGTTTGAGTAGATTTTTGACAAGGTTTTATGTCACATTTCAATGAGTTGACCATTTCCCAAAATCCCTGGACCTTATTTCTGGTCTTTGGATCAGTGACTAATGTACAATAGAGTGATTTGTATTGACATCAATGTAGTAATCATGCTTTGGTGTAATTAATTGAGTTTAGGGTTGCTGGTTTGCCCAAATTGCTTTTAAGCTTCTTTTGCTGAAATGGAGCGTTTTTGTACATTTGCATTTCAATATGTTGACCATTATTGCTGACAATAAGTAAGTGGACATATATGTATTAGTAGACTGTGTTGGATGTATCTAAGTGCATTTAAACATTTGTGTGAAATCAAATGGTTTCAGATATGATTTTGACAGAGTCTACATTTAATGAGTTTTGCCTTTTCCCAAAATCCATGGACCTTTTATTTCTGGTCTGTTTCGATGATATGTGCAGTAGAGTGATTGCCTTGATCAATGTGATCATGCTTTGGTCGCGTTGATTGAGTTTGGCAGTTGCTGGTATGCGTACCTAACTCTTCCCTATGCTGAAATGGAGCGTTTTGTACATTTGCATTTCAATATGTTTGACCGGCTTATTGACGAAGCCAAGTAAGATATCTGTATTAGTAGTCGCGTTTTTGCGTGTTCTACTGTGTTATTGTGTATTAGTTTGTTTAATTGTGTTTATTGTGGTTTAAGTTCTGTTTCATTCTAGATATATTCCATTTGCACTGGACATGTCCGCGGTGTCGATCTCCTTCTCAATATCTCAGCAGCGTCTACTGGCATGAATCATTCTCAGTTCGATTTTGATTGATGAGCCTACTTACCATTGCCTGTTTATGTGTTTCTTTTCTTGCCTCCAATCTTGCTGACTCAGCTTCTGCAATCCTAGTAGTTGACGTGGATTGGTTTAAATGAAAAATCTTCTTTAAACAAACACTCTATGAGATGGTTCCAAAATGGCTCACTATCCGCATTTGGATCATACAGTATCGTTAGAGCCAGCCAGCCTGCTCTGCTCTCCTCATTATAACGACTTGCCATGTACCCCAGAACGAAAATCAAGTGTGAGTTTCACATATATGCTTTAGTTTGGGCGATTGCGACGAGTGTAGTGAGAAGACCAAGCATATGTCTCATCACTACAATGGGAGTATCTCCTAGTGCAGACAAGGACTATACGCATGCTTTCATTCAGTGGTTCGCATTGTGATTTTGATATCTCAGGATGTGAAGTCCACTGTCATTCTGGACCTTAACCAGTTTCTGGAAATAAAGGACAAGCCCAGTCTCTGCTCCTGTGAGCTACACGGCTCAGAGCTGCAAGACCACATGTAACATTGTATCGTTTATTCGCACAGTACTATCTACTACTACAGAAAAAAGATGACAGAGGAGTAGACTTCCCAGTAACCAACAAATGACTGTAACTCTCAGTCGATGTGTGTAACCCAGGTATATTGAAGATGGGGTCGTAACTTTTGTGGACAAACATTTCTTGAACAATTTAGAAAAAAATAAATTTTAATGATAATATATATATATGGCCTTTTCGTCTTTACAGACGGTCCAACTGTCAAGTGTTTTACAGTAACTTCTAAAGTTTTCGCTTTTCTCTCTTGTCTTTCAGCTCATACCCATAGTCTCTTCTCAAAGACTCTACCATTTTGCAATTTGGCTTTCCACACAACTCTATCATCGCTAATTTTTTTCCATGTGCGGGACCTATGAAAGTTTTTTCATTGAGCTGCATGTCTTTATATATGAGCAGTGGTCTTAACACAGATTTGCCTCTTTCCTCAGAAAGTTTCACAGAACAACATTTGTTTTGTTATTCGACAGTTCCATTCTTCTCTCACACTGACTAAACCATCTTAGTCGTCTGCTGCTGAGCATGCCCATGATTGAGAGCGGATTTGCACGTTGCGGTACTTCTATTCAGAAGTTAGTTTATCTTGTCATACCACCCCCAGTGTTCATAATCTTGAGAACATCGGTGAAAGATGGTATTAAGAAAGTCTCCTCGTGTCTTAGTGGGTTGGTACTCATGTTCTGAACCATATATTAAGGCTGTTGCACTCGATGTGTTGAATCTTCGTACACGTGTCGTTTTGTGTTGTCCACGCTCGCTCTTTTGATAGTTTGCCGAATGCTGGTAGCGCGCCTATACAGACTTGACGTTTCTTCTAAATCAAAGGAAGGCTGGCAGTGACCATGAACTGAATGTAAGGGTGCGAACTGGTAAGATCGTTTGCCATTTAAAATTATATTTGTTGTATTATCTTCCAGACACATAAAACACTTAATTATGGGAGATACCCATAGTCAGAAAATAAATCGCATGCCTTTGACAAGGTATTGTAGGCATTGCGTGTAGTCTCTGCTGTATTATGGGCGACTAAGGCAGCATCGTCAGCGGAGGTCCTTGAAGAAGAGAATTTCCGTCGTTTTCTTGGCTCTTAAGGCCAAGTTAAACAGTGAACCATCAGATCTGAGTACGGATGAAGCTTATCACCATCAACGTCCCCCTGTGTAGTAGTTCAAGGGCTGCTGAAGATGCCAAAAGAGAGTGGGAGGCGATGACTGAACACCTGCCCGACTCCACTCTTAACCTCAGACTATCCAGATGTGCTGTCATCGGAACTGTATGCTGGCTTTCATGTGCCTCATGGAAGGGAGACAATCAGTGGAGCAACTTTGGGGACAGCCAATATGTAATATTTTATAAAGACTCAGCCTACTGACTGTGTCAAATGCAGCAGTCAGATCACGAAAGCAATACGCAAAGGCTTACTCTGCTCTCTGCACTTCTCTGCTTAGCTGTCGAAGGATAATGTCATTTGTTGATAGTCAGCTCTGAATCCACATTTTGTGACTCTAGAGACACCTCGCCAGTTTCTGTAGTCATTTTGAAAGGACTAGTACAAGTCTTGCCTGTGACACTTAAGGGGAGAATGCCTCTGTAGTTATTCACAATCCCTAAACTGTCACTTTGTTTTTATAGAGAGTGTTACTATCTTTGCATCCCCTTATGTCCTGAGGACATTTTCTCTCTCAGCACTGAATAAGGAGACCGTAGAAGGGAAACAAATCGGACATCCTATTATGTTGAGGATTTTCTGCGGGAATGTTGTCTAGTCTGATGCCTTGCCATTTGAAAGTTTGTTGATTGCTTCGGAAAGTTCTCCAACTCTGTGTGTTCGGTATCAGCTCTGTTAGTTCTGTTTTCGGTAATGATCTGATCGAGGACTGGGTGTGCTAGTTTCTCCACAAGTAAAGAATTTGGAATAATGTTTGTTTTACCCATCTTTCGAGCTGTTTGGTCATATCTGTTATTGGCTCACCTGTTTCTGATCTTAGTAGGCAATTTTGTTGTGTTTTAACTCCACCCCAAAAGCTATATGATATTTCATTGTTTCCTTAGTGTTGCCCATATCTGCAACATTTGTATCATAGAGCATGGAATTTGATAGTATTCATTGCACATATCCTTGACTCTCTGAGTGTTTGTAATCTTCAGTTGCCTGTGTGTAAAATAGTCTTTGAACTTTGTGAGTGTCTTTTTGGTAATTATTGGTATCTTCTCTCTTTTCCTCCAAGTAGGGGATGGTGTTGTTTCATTGTTCGACCAGTCTTTGTTGGAGAAATTTCTTGGTGCCAGGAATCAATGACACAGTCATTGTGTTAGATTCCCCCAAAATGTTCCACTTTCTAGTCTACGCTACAATCTCCCATTTCATTCTCCACCACAGAGCAGTAAGCACCTTTACAGAAAGTCTCCCTATTCTCTGTCCTCCCCATTTTAGTTACCTTCTTTGGGTTTGGGTGGTCTTCTTGTTAGAATGGGTTTTTCATTAAGTCATTTTTAACTTTGCTGATAACTAGTGCATTATCTGTGTCACAGTCGTGCTCAATGGAAAGTACGTGTATTTCATGTGTTTGGTGTTGTCTGCTTGTATTCAAAATCCAATCTGATGCCAGTGGCCTGATCGATAGGTACTTTACGACAATCTGTGTCTATGTTTGATAACAAAAAACGCCTTGAATTGTATTTTGTTTGGGAGCAGAATTCAAACAGTCTTTGACCATTATCGTTGATATTTCCAATGCCATGATGACTAGACATACTGTATGACTAAAATCAAATCAGATCCTATTTAGGTGCATTCATCACCGTATATGCAGTTGCTCATCGTTTCAAATGAGTTAACATTCATTCTGTAATAAGTTATAAAACTTGTCTTTATCTTACATGCTGCTAGGGTTGGTGCGTACACATTTGGTGTTTAGGGTCCACCTTTACATTGAGCCGTAAGTTTTACTCGCTCTGATGCAGCTACAGTTGTATGAATAGCTTTCACAGAGTCTATTGTGCAGCAAAGCCGATATACAGTCTAGGTTGATTTGGGCTTGGGCCTGCCAGAAGAAAGTGTAATTCTTTTCTTTTACTGAACCACAATCTGGAGCCTACCATGGTGCAGCTATGTCTGCCTGCAGTCTCAAGTTCTCTGTATGACGGCTCTTTTCTATGATGTCTTTTCTTTTGTCTGGGTCTGGATTGACAGTCTCTGAGCACATGGTTCTTCGTTCCATATTCCAAATTTTAAGTGGTTTATTTGTCTTGCTTCTATGTAACTGTTGCTTTCCGTGGTGTTGTGCGAGCAGTAAAGATAAGTATCGTCTCTCTTTGTGCCTAGCCTGGGCAGCTGATATGGAGGAATGTGCCTTGCCATTTGCTGAAACCCCTCTCTATACCTACTGTTTCATCCAAAGGAAAGGAAGATAAAAAGTCAATACGTTTGGGAATCAAGCAGGGTTTGCAGGAGAGATGCCAGAAGATGGCAAACAATACATATGACCATCAGCTGCCTTGGATCCTCTCCGGATTTTTGGTCAAGGTTTTACTCCTCAGCCCTCCTGCGTACCGTGCTGACCCACAAGGCCAGTGGGGACTTTCGATCAGGGTTACTCCCCTGGCCTTTAGCTCTCCCGAACCCCCTCTCCACAAGGCGATGGGCGATGCTATACAAAAAGTTTAATTGGTTGGTTGGTTGTGGTTACTAAACTGACGTCGTTGCATTCGAGCAGACCCATAGGTGCTCAGTCTCCCCCAACAGATATCGAAAGAGTATGCATACTGATGGTTCCTGTGGCTCGCGGTCATACACCTCTACTTTCTGCCTCTCATACATCAGTTCGACTTGAACAACAGGTAACCAAACTACTTAAATCCTTAATACAACCAAACTACTGTATACAAGTTTTATACAACAGGATATCATGGAACAAATCTGAGCGAACAGCAAAAAACAATGGACAGATGGCGGCGAATCTTGTAAAAAAGCAAAAATATCTTTCACCCAGAAAGCCACTGGTGCGGCGCAGGGCAAAACAGAAAACCACGGCATTGGGCAGCGCAGCAGTAACGGTATGACGACAAGAAGAAAACAGATTTAATTGTTTACTTTTGCAGAATTTTACCCTGTAAATACATATAATTACTTTTCATAGACGTTATTTGTAATAGCAGGTTACACTTTCCTCCTATTTAAGTAACATTTCAGCTCCTTCAACTATTAGCTCTGCGAACACACCACCGTTTACCCTGTCCAGATATACCACTTTTCTAACAGAACCTAGAAGCCGAGCTTGCCCTTTGACACCCAGCTAACAGATTGGTTACCCAAAGGAAAATTATTTTAACTGCTGATAAATCTGTTTACTACCTGTGGTAACAAATTAAAAGAAGCTAATGTGGAGAATACAGGTTTTATTGATAAGTAAATCAGACATAAATAAGTAGCTTCAACTTTCAGACATTCTTCTCTTCAACCATTTACTTCTTTGCTAGAAGTGTTGGGGGGTGGAGAGGGAGGAGGAGGTGGGAGGGACATGTGATCTTGTGTGCCTGTTTTAAGAGCACTTTGTAATGATATTCATTTCATGAGCTATCTGATGGCGTCGCTCCATCTTTTTACACAGTCTTCCTCTTGCTTTGTACTCATTTACTTTTACCATGGCATCTCTGTGGTGATAAATATATGGACATTCTATCAAGTGTCCAAACATTTAATCTACTGTTCTTTATAGATTATGACTGATTTTCACATCCAGTTTTCTTCTGATTTCTTCATTTCAAATTTTGTCTCTTATTGTCACACCTGCAGCTCTTCTCTCTCTCTCTCTCTCTCTCTCTCTCTCTCTCTCTCTCTCTGTCGATCCCACCTAGACCGATAGACAAGTCTTTTCATGAATCCTGCCGTTGATTTTAGGACTCCGCCTCTCCGTACAGCTTCTCGCTTGAAAGCTGTGTTTATCTGGCTCCAGTCTCGTTTGCTTAGGCCTGCTAACAGCTGGCAGTCTTGCGGTATGTGTTCTGCCGTCCGATCCGCCTACAGTGGCACAGGATAGTTGTGCCAATTTTAAATTTGTTGACATGTGGGCCGAAGCCTATTATGGCAGTACGGAGGCGGAATATAATAGCTATTCCTTGCAGGATAGACCATAATCACCACATCTCTAATGCTGTATTGGCCGTTGAGTCCTTTTCAATACTTTCTTTGTACGCCAACATATGGTTGTTTTGGCCTCCTCATGGCTGATCTCGTGATCAGTATGGGGTGGTCCTACCATCTTTTGCTAACCTGTCTGTCTCTTCATTTTCCTCCCACATTTCCAGTGTGATGGTATCCATTGTGAATGACAGTGCGTTTATGATGGGTTTACTAGTATGCCAAGGACCACTTTTATCATTGAGCTCTGTTTTCCTGCTTTCCAGTGCCGTGATGGAAGCGAGGCGCTTCTTCTCTCTAGGATCATTTCAGCAGCTGTTCTTATTGCCCCTGCCCGGTAGTTATTTGGGACCTGTGGCAATCGCCTTCGTCATCATCACTTTCTTTGAGAGTTCGCACTCCGCCATCGTTAATTGCGTTCTTTACCTGATTCATCAGTGTACACGTGTTACGCACTCTCAGGATACTCGGTCACTATGTATTTTCTGTGACCTCTCTTCTTTTGCAGCTCTCTTTGTACTGTATTCCTGGGATTGATTCCCTTAATTCGGACATTTGATCTCCCAGCGATATATCGGTTGCCGGTATCAGTTGTCTTTTCAGTTTGCTAGGACCAGGTGGTCTTTGTGGCATTTTGCGAAACTGGTTCTCTTTAAGCATATCTTTCCTAGTCCTTCATTCCCCAGCAGCCACATAGGGTGGGAATGAAGCCGGTACCAATTTTTCGCCAAGCAAAACTTCCCTGTCTCTGCGGTCTGCCTGGTTGAGATCTGTGATTGTTTCCAGCACCTTGATGGGCGTGGCTCCTGTGATGTCGCGGTGTTTCTCGCGAGGTTTCTGACTGCTGCTCACTTTGGCAAATTGTTAATTGGATGTACTACTCCATGCTGCAATAACGTACTCCAGAACCGGTCGTACTCTTCCCGAGTAGAGTGTATTTAGGATTTTGGTATTTGTTCCCCATGTGGAGCCTGCTAGTTTTCTCGTTATACCGAGCCCCTGTCTGGCCTTTACAGTAGCTTTTGCTAACTGGGGGCACCGCGTGAGCCTTCGTTTAATGTTACTCTCAGGTACGTTGGGTTTATACTTCCAGGGAGATCTTCCTCACTTATATTAAGCTTAATTTTGTGATTCTGATTATTCTGCGAGAACACAGTATAAGTGGTTTTGGAGGCGTTAATGCTCATGCTCCACTTTTCCGTCCAGACTTCCAATTTGTTAAGCGTCTCTTGCAATCGATTTGTTGCTATGGGCATTGACTCCCCCCTCGTCCAGATTGCCAGATCGTCGGCATACATGGCAGAGTGTACTCGCTTTGGTAGGTATGTTGCTATGTAGTTGACAAAGATTATAACGCAATCAGCGATAGTGGAGGAGGAATAGTGCTTAAACTATCAAAGAAAGTGACAGTCACAAAATCGATTGCAACAGGCAAATACTCCAATAACTACCGAGCAGAAGCGGAGGCAATAAGCACAGCGGCCGAAATGATCCTAGAGAGAAGAGACGCTTCTCGCAATAAGGTCGTGAAATTCACCGATGCTCTATCGGTCATCACGGCACTCAAAAGCGTAGGAAAAACAGAGATGAATGAGCTCAAAATGACGCTCGATGAACTAACGCGATCACTCAAACGCACCGTCATTCAGTGGATTCCATCACACTGTAATATAAGTGGCAACGAACGTGCCGACAAACTGGCAACTGAAGGCGGATCACGAGATCAGTTATGAGGAAGCCAGAACAGCCATCGGTTCGCACTGCAGAGACAAATGGACAAAAGACCATCCTCAGGCTAACAACAGCGACGGATACTATGGTCTGTCTCGTAGTGAACAAGTTGCCATACTTCGCCTCCGTACCGGCCACAACAAGCTACGCGCCCACATGTACAACAAATTTAAAATAGGCACAACTAGTCTGTGCCCATGCAACAAGGCGGACATAACGGCAGAACACGTTCTGCAGGATTGTTAACGGATAGCAGGTTTAAGAAACGAAACCTGGCCAAAAAAAACCCAGAGCTTCGCGAAAAGCTGTACGGTGGAACGGAGTCCCTTAAAACCACGGTAAAATTCATGATAAAGTTGGTTCATCAGTCTAGGCCGGGATCGCGAGAGAGAGAGAAAGAGTGTTGGTGAGAGCATTTCTCCTTGGGGGACTCCTTACTCTATCGCGGACTTCATGCTTGTGTACCCCTTGCTGTTCTGTTCTCTAGGTATCTATTAAGCCATCTGTACATTCTCCCTTTTATCCCGAGGTTCAGGAGTTTGAGTTTTAAACCCTCTTTTGCAGACTGTGTCGAACGCCTTCTCCATGTCTACCAAAACTGCCAGTGTTTGCTGTTTTTCTTGGAAACCATCAACGATTTCCTGAGCGATATAGGTTACATGATCTTCGGTAGATCGGTACTTCCTAAAGCCTACCTGTTGCTCCATGAGAAGCCCTTTGCTCTCTAAGTGCCATGATAGCCACTTGTTCACCATGCGTTCCATGAGTTTGCCCGTGCAGCTTATGAGACTTATGGGTGGGGTCAAAGCCGTATGGCGGCAACATGCGTCAGGGTTAGTGAAAGGGCACTTACCAAGACCCTGTTCCCTACCTCCACGCGGTGACTCTGGAAACAGACTTTGGTTCCGGTCTGGCTAATGGGGACAGGGATCGGGGAGAAATACTGGTAGTGGTAGCAGTGCAAGTACGAAAAAGCAATGCAGGTCCATAGAACAAAATGCACGAATCTCCTGGCCGATGTCCAACAAAATATTGCCCAAGTTCCCAAACAATAAGAAACAGCAGCGAAACGTCTCTGATAGAATCCCTACTCCCCCGTTTATCAGCCTTTTCGAGATTCGTGTCGGTACGTTGCAATTTGCAGTTTCTACTTCGCATTTTCCCTTGCCTCGGAAAACACTGGACTGGGGCCAAGCACACATCATGTAGAGGGTCGTTTCAATCATCACTAGCAACGCAACTGAGATTTTGCGCTCACCACCATCACCCGCCCCAGTTCATCCGGGGATGTTAGTTGTGACTGCAACAGTACCTTGTCCGGTTGCCCCAAAGGCTGGCAGTTCCGTTAGGCATCACCCGCCTCAGTTCTCCCGGGGATGTTAGTTGTTATCGCAACAGTACCTTGCACGGTTTTCCCAGGGAGGGTAGTTTCGTTATGCACTAAAACGCAACTTTATGTTTTGCGCTCGGCCAACCTAGCCCAGTAAATGTATCTGCGCCAGGCCACCGATACGGAGTCAGCTGCAATCGTCCCTCGTACCGACACGAGGGTAGACTTTTAACGTTACCTGACTTATTTATTCTTGCTCCACAGCTGGCATTGTTTGCCCCCTCCGGAGGGCGTCGAGTTTAGCCCTATGTGGGCACACGTTTCGTCACTGGATGCACCTCTCATCCTTTCATGTTTACTAATCTCCTCATCGGCAGAGAAACTGGTAATTTGTAACTGGACCTATGACTTACACGTCGAGCATGTGTATGGAGTCTCTTGCTCCGGAGATGGCAATTTGTGTTCGGCCCTTACTCCGGGTGAGTAGGGATTCTATCAGAGGCGTTTCGCTGCTGTTTCTTTTTGTACAGGAACTTGGGCAATATTTTGTTGGACATCGGCTAGGAGATTCGTGCATTTTGGTCTATGGACCTGCATTGCTTTTCCGTACTTGCACTGTTACCACTACCAGTAGTTCTCCCCGATCCCTGCCCCCATTAGCCAGACCGGAACCTAAGTCTGTTTCCAGGGCCACCACGTGGAGGTAGAGGACCAGGTCGTGATTAGTGCCGGCTCACTAATCCTGGCACACCCCCTCATGCGCCTTTGACCATTTCTCTTTGTTTCATCGCTTTTGGTCTTTGGTATGCTTACTCTGCTGATTTCAACATCATATTTTTCATTAGGATATTTGCAGCTTACTTCCCGAGCACATCTTTTATTTTACTCCAGAACTATTGAACTATTTGGATGGGGGAAGAAAGGATGGTGGCGGCTGGTGTTTTCATCACTCAGAGCTTTCGCAACAAGTTTCCATAATTTATGACCGTCCCTATCAAGGTTCAGGGATTCGGTCTTATCTATCCAGCTTTGTCGTGCTGACCGTTTGATTTTCCGTTTATATTTTGCCGCTGCCGCAGTATTGGAAGTAATAGATTGGGTCTCTTCTGTCGCTTTCCTTGCCAACTCACGGTCGTCTTCAAGCTTCTGAATCTCTGCTGTCCAGTAGGGTTTGTAATCTTCCTTCTGGGGATGGCCTCCCATGCCGCTTTCAGAATTGCTTCCTTGAGTATTTCAACACTGGCATCTAATAGTACCGCATATTGTTTCTAATTAGTATTTTTTTGTAGTTCCACGGGGGGAACTACATTTTGGGCTCAGGTACGAAGTGGAGATCCACTTGTAGTTTGACGGGCCTGTGGTCGCTGTCTCCAAGTTGCTTACAGTTTTCATTGACAGGTCACTCCTTGCGAAAGCCAGATCAGGTGTGCTAGTCATGTCCCACCTTCTTGAGTAGAAGGTTGGCGGATCGTCTGGGGCATTGATAAGGAATAGGTTGTTCTCTATCTCCCAGTAAACCACTTCGACGTCTCTATTTTTTGTTTCTTGGTAGCCCCACCTTTCTGAGTGGCTGTTGAAATCACCGACCATATGGTCATCGCCTCTAGTGATAGCGAGATATCTCTTGGACAGTATAAGTTGTACAGAAGAATCTCTATTTCATCACATGTAATGAGGATGCCTACGATCTCTGCTGCGCTGGCGACTCCTGTAGTCACTTCCGTTTGTTTTGCTGGAATGCCGTCTCGTTCTAAGGTGAGGACTCTACCTTTGTGACCCTCTATATCTAATCTGAAGGTCTGATAGCTTCTGATCCAGAACATGTGTTGGACATTTAGGTGTGTCTCTTGTATGCACTACGTCTGTCTTCTTCTGCAAGTCTCCGTGCAAGTGCTTGTTTTTTGTGGAGCAGAATTTCGGCATTCCATTGCACAGTATTTAGCCGTTTATGGGCAGTTTTCGACCTTATCAAACCAGTAGCTTTTTCCCGTGGGCCGCGTTCTCTGATTTCGGTGAATAAGGACCGTCGGTAGCAAAAAACGGTCCCCTTCAAGGCATGGGGCCCGGCGCTAGTCCTGCCCGACGGATCTCCACAGGCATAGCACTATATCGAGCTTCTAAATTAACAATATTCATGATACAATTTAGTCCATGCAGCCTTAGCATGGGTATGCTACGTCACAACTTTCAGTACTATTTAGAACGTAAGTGCTTATCCTTCGGTGAAGTGTCCGATTTCAACCAGTGTTTACTGGGTTCGCTCTCCATTAGCCTTTTGCTGTCTCCAGTTAAAACCCACAAGGCAGCAGGTTGCTATTTTCTTTCAGGGCAGCGACCCGCAGACGGCCTGCCCTCCCGGGCTGATGAGCGTCATCTGCTCAGCGAATCCGTCTTTTTGTGGACTGCTTGGTTTTTTTGCCTACCGTCCAGTTTTGTGTACGGTTTTCTCCGCTAGGCTTTGATTTTCCCCAATCAGCACTACAAGGCAGCAGTATTTCCCTGCGAAGGGAACAGAGTTTTTTCCTGGGACGCTTGACTTTCTCAGTTATTCGAGGTTCATGCCGGCACTTGGAAATTTGCATTTGCTCTGGGCTGGGGCCCCGCACACAATAATGTATGGATAATTTCATTAGGCGCTATCAGCGCAACATAGATTTTGCACTCGCCCATCATCACCCACCCTGATTTTTCCTGGTTGTTAATTGCGTGAACAACTGTACCTTGCCCGGCTGTCTCAGTGAGGGCAGTTTCGTTAGGCCCTAAAACGTAACTTTAGGGTTTACGCTCGGCCAACTTTGCCCAGCATTAGTCTGCGCTTGGCCTCATGTACAGAGTCTATCGCAGTCTTCCCATGTTTCGCCTACACCTGTCGTTCCATGAGCACAGAGCTCTTGACTCGTGCACAGGGCTCCGAGTTTCGCTCCGTGTGAACGCTCTTCTCTGTTCGGGATGCACCTCTCATCTCTACATGTTCGTCTGTTCGCATTAAACATCGGCAGGGAGGCTAGTAGTTGTGGTGCGACCATTATTTGCTCATTTTCCGTGCCACGAGACTGCCCTGACACGCAGCTTGACTTGGGCTCAGGGGTCCAAGTTCCGCCACATGTGGACCTACTTCTCTACTATGGATGCACCTCACACTCCTTTAATTTGATTTGGTCATTTACTCCTGGGGAGTTAGCGTTCGTTCGCAGACGACTCGTACACTGCTGTTTAATTTTTTACAAACTCGGACAAAATTTATCGTTCATTCGACCAGAGGTCAAGTGCCGAACCACTAATCCTGGCGCAGTCCCCATGCGCCTTTGACCCCGCTTTTGGGTCTGTAACTCGCCGGGTGAAGTTTATCTTTGTCTGGCTTTAGGATGGGTTCCATGATCGCTTCTTGCCACTCTACTGGCCCTATGCCCGTCCTCCACGACATGTTTAAGACTGCCAATAGAACTGTCTTTGCCCTATTTTCCAGGTTTTTAAGCATCTCATTTGTGATTGCATTCTTTCCGGGATATTTTCTAAGTTTTAGATCCCTTAATGCCTCTTCCAGCTCGTTTCTGGTGAATGTACCCGTTAAGTGACTATCGGCCTTAGCAGGCTCACATTGGAGGGCTCTCGCTTTTCTCTTCATGTCGTCTCTTTTGGCTGTGGTAATGTTTACTCTGCTGACGTTAGCATATCTTTCAATTAGGATATTCGCTGCCTCCCTCCCAAGGCACATTATGTTATTTTGCTCTAGGACTATTGGGGTCGGCTGGTGTTTTCGTCACTCAGCGCTTTTGCTAACTTCCACAATCCCTATCAAAATTAAGAGATTCGGTCTTTTCTACCCAGCTTTGTCTTGCTGCCCTTTTGACTTCACGTTTATATTTGGCTGCCGCCGCCTTGTAAGCAGTATTGGATGTTACTGTTTGGGCCTCTTCTGTCTCTCTTCTTGCCAGCTCAAGATCGTCTTCAATCTTTTGGACCTCTGCTGTCCAGTAGAGCTTGTAATCCTTACGCGCGCCTCTGGGGATGGTCTCCCTTGCCGCTTTCAGGATTACTTCCGAGAGTTCTTTTGCTAAGGATCGCATGTGTTTAGTCTTCCTTTTTCAATTTGCTGTATCCCAATATGTTCTCTCCAGCTAACTTGATTGCGTCGTTGAACTTGTGTATTATCCTTTCCATCCCCTCCTGTAATAAACTAAAATTGTTTTTTAAAGCCAGCCTGAACTTTTGTTTTGTTTCTGGGTTTTGCAGTTTTGTGATGTAAAATCGTTGTATTCTTTGTTCCCCTATTTTAGTCTTCCTAAATTTTAGTTTCCCTATAACTAAATTATAGTCACTATCAACATCTGCCAGTCTTCTCACCATCACATCTTGCAGCGTGTGTCTCAACTTTCCGTTGATTAAAATGTGGTCTATTTGATTTTCTGTATGACTTTCTAGCCATCGCCATGATGTCTTATGCATTCTTTTGTGTGTGAAAAGTGTTCTACCAATAACCACATCATTGTCTCCCTAAATTCGTACAATCTTTCTTCATTGTTTGAATTTATTCCTATTCCTTCTTCTTCTTCTTCTGCGATCGTTCTTCACGGCCAATTTTGGTCATTCGTATTGTGATGTATAATTGGTCCACTGGCAAGAACGGAGTGATCTACGTCGGGACGATTGTGCGCCCATGGTGACTAGGCCCGCCCGTCCGTTTTCAGCCAGCTTTTGATTTACTAGGGTGAACTTTTCCTAGGTACGATCCTTTCGGATCTACGCCTTTACGATCAACTTTGCCGTATATTTGGGCTTTGTGATCTACGCCAGGACAGTGAGTTACGCTGCCCGTTCTGACTGAGAAATATTTCTCGGGGCTTGTCAGCTTGTCCTCGGACGGCGTCTTACTCGTATAAAACACCGTGTAAAGTATCGGCCTTCGCCAATGTTCAGGACCCGGGCTTCCTGTCTGATCCGTACATTGTCGGCCTTGCTTTATCGTACATTTTTTGAGTTTGGTCCCGAGAAGGAACATTCTTAGCCTTTTCTAGACGCAGTTGGTACGTCGCAATTTGCAATTAACCTCGAAAGGCACCGGCATGGGGCCTAGTACAAACAATGTGGAGGGTCGTTTCAGTCGGCGCTATCAACGCAACTGAGGGTTTTGCGCCAGCCACCATCACCCGCTCCAGTTATTCCGGGGATGTTAGTTACGAATGCAATCGAACCTTGCCCGGTTGCCCCAAGGCTGGCAGTTCCTTTAGATATCACCAACCTCAGTTCTTCAGGGGATGTTAATTTCTAATCGCACAGTACCTTGCACGGTTTTCCCATGGCGGGTAGTTTCGTTATGCACTAAAACGCAACTTGTTCTTTTGCGCTCGGCAAACCTTGCCCAGTACATGTATCTGCACTAGGCCACCGATGCGGAGTCAGCTGCAATCTTCTCTCGTACCGACACGAGGGTAGACTTTTATTCGTTACGGTCCTGTCTTATTTATTCTTGCCGACGGGCTGGCAATTTGCCCCTCCTCAGGGCTTCGAGCTTCGCCATTCGTGGGCACACGTTTCGTCACTGGATGCACCTCTCATCCATGTCAGAGACTTTTCGTTGCTGTTTCGTTACGTTTAGGAACTTGGGCAATATCTTGTTGGACTTCGGTCAGGAGATTTGTGGATTTTGTTTAGTATGGATCTGTTTTGCATTTCCGTACTTGCACTGCTACCACTACCAGTAGTTCTCCCGATCCCTGCCCCTCTTAGCCAGACCGGAACCAGAGTCTGTTTCCAGGGTCACCGCGTGGAGGTTGGGGGCAGGGTCTTGGTTAGCGCGCCCCTCGCTAACCCTGGCTCATGTTACCACCATAACCTCATGAGCCTTTGACCCTTATTCCTATTCCGTTTTTCCCCATTACACTTTCTCTGCCTCTGTTGTCATTACGCACTTGTGCGTTGAGGTCCACTGTAATCATAAATACATCATGTTTGGGGATTTTTGCTAATATTGCTTGCAGAATCTCATAAAATTTATCTTTGATTTCATCTTCTGCATCTTCTGTTGGAGCATATAGCACACTGTAACCGACATTTTTGCAAATTTTGAATTAAATCTAGTATATAAAAGCCGTTCGTTTATTGGTTCCCATTTTAATAAAGTATTACTGTATTATTAAAAAAAATTATAATGCAGTTTCCTCTTTATGTTGCCCATCTGTTCTGCCTGACCAAACTATTACTTCGCCTGTCCTCAATTTCCTTTTTCCCGTTTCTTCTCATCTTGTCTCTGTGATGCCTAAAATATTAATTCTATAGTTTCATTTTCTTCAAAACCTGGGCAGGGTTTCGGTCTGAAATAAGTTCTTACATTCCAACATCCAACAACAAATAGTGTAAAAAAAAAGGTTAGTCGTCTGGGTTAGTTCGTGCTTTGTATAATCATACTCTCGGCAGATAACATGACCCATTTCTGCGGAGAGGGATCGAGTTAAATGTGGTAAATCCCGGTGCAATAAAGTCAATATTTTGGCTTTAGACACTTTAAATATATTAGGAAGCTGAATTAAATATTTCTAGGTTGCAACACATCTACCATTTATTTCTGGCTATAGAAAAAGATATATGATTTTCAGGTCTTCTTCTCCCTTCTCTCGTTCGCCCGTTGTTAATTCAGGCGGAAAGTCATAACACCTTGTAATGCGCTTCTGACTGATGCGCTTCTGCGTGAGACCTATATATTACCTTTTTACAGGCGCCCTTCAACCATACGGACAGCCTCGCCGACTTCAGACGTACTTGAAGCTTAGATCCTTTAAGGGGTCAAAGGCTCATGGCGGCAACATGTGCCAGGGTTAGCGAAGGGGCGCGCTAACCAAGACCCTGCCCCAAACCTCCACGTGGTGGCCCTTGAAACAGACTTAGGTTCCGGTCTGGCTAAGGGGGGCAGGGATCGGGGATAACTACAGGTAGTGGTAGTAGTGTATGCACCGAAAAGCAATGCAGGGGATGACAATCCCTGAATAAACGAACTGGAAAATAAATGATCCTGGCCGATGTCCGCTAAAAATTGCCCAAGTTCAAAAGGACGAAACAGCAGCGTACGAGCGATCGAGATCAAAATGCTAACTCCCCTGGAGTAAATGACCGAATTAAAGGGATGAGAGGTGCATCCTCTTTCTTCTTTTATTTCTTTCTTTCTCGAATCCTGTATGCCTCAGCGTCAGGTCAGGAAGAGATTTCTAAAACGGGCCCTAGTATGCGCTTCGAAGAGACTATCTACGAAGCGCATACTAGGCCCGTTTTAGAAATCTCTTCCTGACCTGACGCTGTGAGGCATACAGGATTCGAGAAAGAAAGAAAGAAAAGAAGAAAGAGGTGCA
Source organism: Arion vulgaris (assembly GCA_020796225.1). Classification (NCBI taxonomy): domain Eukaryota; kingdom Metazoa; phylum Mollusca; class Gastropoda; order Stylommatophora; family Arionidae; genus Arion; species Arion vulgaris. The sequence goes on along the minus strand of CM036759.1, from coordinate 58,132,678 downwards.
TCCTAAAGCTGAGAGTTGGAGCGAAAACTCGGTGCACGAGTCAATCTCCGTGTCAGAGCAGTTCCTAGGTACGGTAAATGCGGCGGTAGAGGTGACACAATGGTCTTACCACAAATAGCAGGTTCCCGTACGATGGGAAAGACTGCACACGAAGGGATGAGAGGTGCATCCAAATTGGAAAAGAGGACCAACTCCCTAGGAGTAAAGAACCGCAAACAAATTGCCAGCTGTAGGCTAGAATCAATAAGAAAGTTGCGTAACGAATCAAAAAGTCTTGGTTTAAACGGCAGCGCAGCATCGTGACGCTACATGGGAAGGTATGCAGGAAACCCGTACATAAGGCAAAGCGCGGAGAAACCTAGTGGGTAAAGTTGACCGATCGCAAATTCTAAAGTTCCGTTCAGAGTCTAACGAAACAGCCCTCCCTGGGACAATCGGGCAAGGTACGGTTGCCAAAACAACTAACGTGCCCGGAAGAACTGAGGTGGGAATGGTTGGACAAGCGCAAATCACAAAAGTTGCGTTTTTAGTGCCTAATGAAACTTCACTCCCTGGGACAACCGGGCAGGGTACTGTTGCAATAACAACTAACATCCCCGAAAGAAATGAGGTGGGGGATAGCAATGAGCGCGAAACCTCAGTTGCGTTGATAGCGCCGATTGAAACGACGCTCTGGAATATCTGTGTGCAGCCCCAGACCAGTGTTTCCAGGAGACAGGGAAAATACGGGGTAAAATCCTTGCAAATTGCAAAGTAACGACACGCGCCCCGAATCGGCTGAGAATACTCCTACTCAGGAACAAACTCACCGTGGATAAAAAAGTATGGCCGATAATGCAAAGGCTTGATTGGTACAAACCCAAACATTGGCTCAAGGCAATACTTTTCGGACGCCGATCATCCTACACAGAGTAAGATGACGTCCAAACACCATGGCTCAGATCACATAAAGGCTAAGCATACTGCAACATATGATCGTTTGTTTGACAAAGCAACACAAAAAGGTGACACTTCCTGTGACTAGCCCTAGAGGGGTCGATATCGTTCGGGTCTTTACCTTAGCGACCTCACCCAGTTAATGCATGTAAGCTAATCCTCCTTGGCGTAGATCTAAGCCCAAAATTACGGCACTAAACGATCATTAAGGAGTGGTTATCTTACGTTGCGTATGGAACGACCTCACCAAAGGCAGGAAAGCCGTTAGAGAAGGCATCCGATATGCCCTCACTAAAACTAACTCTGTCCGAGAAAGAGTTACACGAACATCAGATCTCCTGCAATGATCACTCTTGAAGGATCTAAGCTTCAAGTACCTCGGAAGTCGGCTAGGCTGTCCATATGGTTGAGGGATGCCTGTAAAAGGGTAATATAGGCCACGCAAAAGTCAGTCAGAAGCGCAATACCAGGCATCATGACTTTACGCCTGAATTAATAGCGGGTGAGCGGGTAATGAAGTTAAAGAAGCAATAAAAATTAAAAAAGAACTATATAAGACTTGGATAAGATCACGCTCAGAAGACGATTATGATAAATACAGACTAGCAAGGCAGACATCGGCCAGAGTAATCAAGCAAGAGAAAGAAAAATCTTGGACCATGTATGGTGAAAATCTCAGTATATTATATGTAGAATCCAGCAGACAATTTTATAAGGCCATAGCAAAAATGAGAATAAGGGACGAATCCTTCCAGCCATCCGAATATATAAATGATAGTCAAGGTAAACCTATACATGAAGAAGTTAAGATCAGAGAAAGATGGGAAGAATACTTCAAAGACCTCTTGAATATACCAGATACTGGGAATAAAACATCATTCAAACAGAGACATGTAAAAAACATTGAAGAACCTGAAATACTAGTAAGTGAGGTAAGAGAAGCTATTAAGAGAAACCCAAAAGAACAAGGCTGCGGGAATTGATGGACTAACAGCAGAAGCAATAAAGGCGTGTGGAAAGATTGGAGTAACCTGGGTACATTACATTTTCAAGAAGGCGTGGAAGAAAGAACTGTCCCTTCAGATTGGCAAAAAGCTATTATAGTACCAATATGGAAGAAAAAGGTAAAAAACAAGACTGTAGTACATATAGAGGCATCTCCCTCCTAAGCCATGTAGGAAAAATGTTTGCAAGAGTTCTGGAGCAACGAATAAGACCAATTGTGGAGCCCACAACAGTTTTGGTTTAGAAAAGGAAAAGGGTGCACAGATGCAATATTTGCCCTAAGACAAATTAGTGAAAAGACTATAGAACACAAAAATAAAATGAATATAGCCTTCATAGACCAAGAGAAGGCATTTGATAGGGTTAACAGAGACATATTATGGGAGGTTCTCGAAAACTACGGAATAAAAGGAACACTGCTAGACTGTGTTAGAGCCATATATAGAAAGTGAAAGTGCCATACGAACAAGCGCCGGACTCACAAATTGGTTTCCAGTAACATCAGGATCGGCAAGGATGTGTTTTATCACCTCTCCTCTTTATTATATACACGGATAGTATCACCAAAATAGATGAAACATCACTCAACGCAGACCAACAAAATGAACTGCTATTTGCTGACGACCAGTGTTTATTCCATAATAATATTGAACAGCTTCAAGAACACATAAACTTACTCAACAATAGCTGCCTCAAATACAACATGAAGATCAACATTCAAAAGACAAAAGTCATGACTATAAGCAGAGGACATAAAGATATCAACATACAAATAAATGACCAAACGCTAAAGCAGGTGAGAGAATTCAAATACCTTGAAAGCATCTTCACATCTGATAGTAGACTGGACAGAGAGATCGAAACTAGAATCCAGCAAGCCAACAACATTACATACCAGCTTACCCTAATTTTGAAACACCCAGCTATTCCAGTAGTGACTAAAAGACATTATAAATTCAATCTTTATACCAACACTGTGCTACTAGAGCCAAACATGGGCACTGACAAAAGAACAAGAAAGGAAAATTACCACATGCGAAATGAGATGCCTGAGGAAAGCAGTAAATAAAACAAGAAGAGACCATATAAGAAATGAGGAAATTAGAAAAACAGTCGGAACAACACCTGCTATTAGATTTATTGAAAAACAGAGACTCAAATGGTTTGGCCACTTGGTCAGAATGAACCCGAATACACCAGTTGCAAGAGCGTACAACCTGATAATGGAATCATCAAGAGGAAGGGGCAGACCAAGAAAAGATGGGTTGATTGAGTTACAGACATCTTAAAACTCCACAATACCACACCATATCAAGCGACCGAGCATGCATTATCTCGGAAACCGATCATCAGTTAAACCTGCTACGCCTAGCGGCAAAAAAACAGAGAAGGACAAAAGAAAGAAAGAAAGAGATCGAAAGAAGAAGAGATCTTTCAAGAGTGATCGTTGCAGGAAACCTGTTGCCTGTGAAACTCGTGCCTTTGTTCTCGTACCATTGGTACTTTTACGGCCAGAGTTAATTAGTGAATTGCAACTTCTCTGTCGGATTTCCTGCCTTCGGTGTGGTCATTCCGCACGCATCGTAAGATAAACACTCTTTAATGATCTTATTGTGCCGTAAATATGGTCTTAGAGCATTAGCTACTCTGTACTGACTGAGTGAGGTCGCTCCGGTAAAGACCCGATCTCGACCCTTCTAGGGCTATTCACAAGAAATATCACCTTTCCTGTATTCCTTCCTTTGCGTTCCCGGCCTAGACTGTTGGACCAACTTTTATCATGAATTTGACTGTTGTTTTTAGGGACTCCTCCGTACAGCTTTTCGCGAAGCTCTGTGTGTTGTGGCCACGACTCTTTCCTTATACCTGCTAACCGTTGACAGTCTTGCAAGACATGTTCTGCCATCATGTCTGCCATTTTGCAGGGGCACATGCTAGTTGTGCCAATTTTAAATTTATGGAACATGTGGGCTCTGAGCTTGTTGTGGCCGGTACGGAGGCGAAATATGGCGACTTGTTCACTGCGAGAGAGACCATAGTATCCGTCACTGTCTGTGTACTGAGGGTGGTCTTTTGCCAATTTGCTTCTATAGTGAGAACCGATGGTTGTTTTGACTTCCTCATAACTGATCTCGAGATCAGTCTGAGGTAGTAGCCCGCCCTCTTTGGCTAGCTTGTCGGCCGCTTCGTTTTCCCTAATGTTGCAGTGTGACGGTATCCACTGGATGACGGTGCGTTTGAGTGAACTCGTTAGTTCAGCGAGGGACGTTTTGAGCTCATTCATCTCGGTTTTGCCAACGCATTTGAGTGCTGTGATGACCGACTTTCCTGTATTCATTGCTATTTTGCGATAATTTTTGTCGCCTTGTATTTGGGCATTATGATCTTCACCAAAGAGCATGTCTACAATATGTGCTCTTTCTGACTATATAAGGTAGTTCCGGATTAGGATCATTCTCAATCATTGGAGACGCATGTGTTTTGTCATTCAAACGATCATATGTTGGCGGTATGCTTAGCCTGTATACGATCTGAGCCATAGTGTTTGGACGTCATCTTACTCTGTGTAGGATTATCGGCGTCCGAAAAGTATTGCCCTTAGCCAATATTTGGGTTTGTACCAGTCAAGCCTTTGCATTATCGGCCTTACTTTTCTATCCACGGTGAGTTTGTTCCTGAGTAGGAGTATTCTCAGCCGTTTCGGGTCGCGTATTTGCAAGGTTTTACTCTGCATTTTTCCTGTCCTCCGGAAACACTGGTTTGGGGCACATATGTTTTTGAGGGTCATTTCAATCGGCGATTTCAACGCAACTAAAATTTTGCGCCCGCCAACATAATCCACCTCAGTTCTTCCGGGGATGGTAGCTGTAAATGCAACAGTACCTTGCCCGGTTGTCCCAGGGAGAATAGTCCCATTAGGCATCACCCACCTCAGTTCTTCCGGGGATGTTAGTTGTTAATGCAACAGTACCGTGTCCGATTGTCCGGGCAATCTCGTTAGGTATCACCCACCCCAGTTCTTCTGGGGATGTTAGTTGTTAATGTAACAGTACCTTGTCCGGTTGTCTCAGGGAGGGCAATTTCGTTAGGCCCTAAAGCGCAAGTTTAGAATTTGCACTTTGCCAACCTTACCCCGCAAATGTATCTGCGCTAGGCCGTTTACGGAGTTTACCGCAATATTCCAGTGTGTCGACACGATACGTTACAGCGTTTTCAGAGGCCCTTGTCGAGACTTTTGATTCGTTACGCTTCTTTCCTATTGATTCTTGCCACACAGCTGTCAATTTATTTCCCCCTCCTCAGGGCTCCGAGTTTTGCCCCATGTGGGCCTACGTCACTTCTATGGATGCATCTAGCATCTGTTTGTGTTCATTTGTACTTCCCATCGACAGGAAAACAGGTAATTGTAGTGCGATCGTTGACTACACTTCAAGCTTGTGTATGGACTCTTGCTCCGAAGGTGGTAATTTGTTTGCGGTCCTTTGCCCCGGGGCAGTAGGGATTCGTTCACAGACACTACTGTTCGTACACTACTGTTTGCTGTTTCTTAGTTTTCGGCAACTTGGGCAAATTTTTATTGGACATCGACCAGAAGAAGCATGCATTTTGTTCGTAATTTTTGGACCTGCATTTCTTTTCCGTTCTTGCACTACTACCACTATCTGTAACTCTTCTTTATCGTCACTGTTTCTATATTTTGTAAAACTATAGTACTTTGTTTTTACGTGTTTAGCTATTTTTCCAAGTTTTTCTGCAGTCTCCACCCTCCCTCGATCCCTATCATCTTAGCCAAATCGGAACCAATGTCTGTTTCCAGGTTCACCACGAGGAGGTGGGGCAGGGTCTTAATTAGCGCCAGTTCACTAATCCTGGTGTAGCGTTGTCCCCAAACGCCTATGACCATGATTTTCAGGTAAATTGTATCTCCTGTAACTGCCCCAAATTACCAATATCTATGTATCTATTATCACTCTTTTTCTCTGTATCTTTGACTAATACTGCAGAATTTGCCGTTAGCGAAAAAGACTAACAAGTCTCTAATTATTCTTGCAGAGGACAACAGACGAAAATACCGCCAACTACTTTTTTCTTGCAGCAATCTGGCAGAACATATATCTGGAGTTATTATGTTCGATGAGACTGCTAGACAGAGCGATTCAAATGGTATTCCATTTCTAGAAATTCTTCGGAAAAGCGGGATTATACCTGGAATAAAGGTTTGAATACACAAACACAAATGCTCATAAACATTAACACAATGACTGACAGACTATAAATGTACAGGTATATATTCAGGGCAAGCTTGCACAAAACGAAAACAGCTTCAGTTTCAATTTCAGTTTGGAATATCTTCATTGCACACCGTACATGTCCATAGGTGCTCCGATCTTTTTCGCAATATTTCCAACAGCATCCAACGACTGAACGCCCCAGTTCGATTTTGATTGATGAGCCTACTCATAGACCTGTTGTGCTGTTCTTATCTGGCCACTCCAATCGTCAATCCCATCTCCTGCAATATAGTAATTGACGTGGATTGGTTTAAACTTTAAACGAAAATCTTCTTTGCGGCCACACTCTATGATGACGTTCAAAATGGCTCTATCCACTAGCTGGCCCCTCGATTTGGTGACAGCGCAAGACAGTCTGTCTGCTCTCTTATTGCTAACGACACCCATGTGCCCTGGAACGAAGATAAGTGTAATTCCGCAAATTGTTGACGCTTGTAGTGATTGAGCAGCGCATCGAACCAGCCTCCTTCTTTCGAATCCCACTCAATGAATCACCCAGAATGCAAGTATGTGTGTAGTTTTGTGCCTCAGCCAGAGCAGTGCCTTAGCCTCCTCTAGTACCGTCATTATCATGCTGCTTGTTGCCACACTAAATGCACCACTGGTTTCCTTGACCATTCTGTTGCATGAGCTTGCAGAGAACCGGACTTTTCGTGGCGAACTATCGATCCATCCGTGTAAATCATAACGTCACCTTCAGTTAATTTTTCATCTATGATGGCTATAACGTCTGCATCCAACGCGGCATGATTACTCTCTCTGCAAACTGTGTCGAATTTAATGATGGTTGAAAAAGTGTTCACGTATATTGAAGGCACCGGTATCCTTTCTTCTTCTTCTGCGTTCGTTCTTCACGGCCAATTTGATCATTCTTTTTGTGATGTATAATTGATCCACTGGCAAGAACCGAGTGATCTACGTCGGGACGATTGTGCGCACATGGGGACTAGGCCCGCCCGTCCGGTTTCAGCCAGCTTTTGATTTATTAGGGTGAACTTTCCCTAGGGTACGACCCTTTCTGCCGACTATGTCGGCTCGGATCTACGCCTTTACGATCAACTTTGCCGTATATTTGGGCTTTGTGATCTACGCCGGGACAGTGAGTTACGCTGTTTATGCCCATTCTGACTGAGAAATATTTCTCGGGGCTTGTAAGCTTATCCTCGGACGGCGTCTTACTCGTATAAGACACCGTGTAAAGTATCGGCCTTCGCCAATGTTCAGACCCGGACTTCCTGTTTGATCCGTACATTGTCGGCCTTGCTTTACCGTACATTTTTGAGTTTGATCCGGGAAGGAACATTCTCAGCCTCTTCTAGACGCGTATTGGTACGTGGCAATTTGCAATTTACCTCGAAAGCACTGGCATGGGGCCGAGTGCAAACAATGTAGAGGGTCGTTTCAGTCGGCACTATCAGCGTAACTAAGGATTTTGCGCTCGCCGCCATCACCCGCCCCAGTTATTCCGGGGATGTTAGTTACGACTGCAATCGAACCTTGCCCGGTTGCCCCAAGGCTGGCAGTTCCGTTAGGCATCACCAACCTCAGTTCTTCCGGGGATGTTAATTTTAATCGCACAGTACCTTGCACGGTTTTCCCAGGGCGGGTAGTTTCGTTATGCACTAAACGCAACTTGTTCTTTTGCGCTCGGCAAACCTTGCCCAGTACATGTATCTGCACCGGGCTACCAATGCGGGGTCAGCTGCAATCTTCTCTCGCACCAACACGAGGGTAGACTTTTATTCGTTACGGTCCTGTCTTATTTATTCTTGCCGACGGCTGGCAATGTTTGCCCCCTCCTCAGGGCTTCAAGCTTCTCCCTACGTGGGCATACGTTTGGTCACTGGATGCACCTCTCATCCATGTCTGGGACGTTTCGTTGCTGTTTCTTTGCGTTCAGGGACTTGGGCAATATCTTGTTGGACATCGGTCAGGAGATTTGTGCATTTTCTTTGTATGTATCTTTATCGTGTTTCCGTACTTGCACTGCTACCCCTACCAGTAGTTTTCTCTCCCGATCCCTGCCCCTCTTAGCCAGACCGGAACCATAGTCTGTTTCCAGGGTCACCGCGTGGAGGTTGGGGGCAGGGTCTTGGTTAGCGCGCCCCTCGCTAACCCTGGCTCATGTTACCACCATGACCTCATGAGCCTTTGACCCCGTTCTTATCAATCAATTTGACCACTCTTTGTGATCTGTATAGTTTGCTCTGAAAACTTGAGTATGTTACTTCCCGTTTAACTTCCATTCTTTCTGTCACTGAATGTTGTTAATTCTATATTAAAATAGGGGGAAGACTGCAGTAAAAGTTGGTAAATAGTGAAACACGTACAAACAAAGTACTATAGTTTTACAAAAACAGAAACAGTGACGATAAACAGCAACGTTTCGACCAACAAGGCCTTTATCAAGCAAACGAACAAACAGGAGTGACAAATTAAAATGAAACACAAATGGACGACCAAATACAAACGTATCTAAGGAAAAGCTGGAATAAAAACGAATAACGAAATAAATGTAACACAAAAACACACATAAAAACTAGAAATAGAACGGAAAAGAAACAATGAAACATCTAGTAAATATATAACTTGAATACATGCAACATATACCCATATAGAGTACAAAGCATAGGAAGAGAAAGTACTAAGAAGCATAAGAATGTAATACGTTGAGCCCGCGTGGTCGCAAGGTACCGTACAAAGAAACCGATTCTCCAGAGCAAATCGACTACGATCATCAGAGGAACATGATCGGATGGCTGTGACCTGGACATCGCAAGCTCCTGAATGGCCAGTATCATTGAAATGGGTAGCTACAGGGTCAAGAGCATTGGCGTATATCGCGCAAGTGTTGGGCGAATCGGTCACTGAGTCTCCTGCCGGTTTCCCCAATATAGGCCTTGTTGCACCGCTTGCAGATAATGGCATAGATAATATTACGGGACTCGCATGTGAAACTGTCTTCAACAACGAACGTGGCTTTTGGAAAAGACACCGTGCGGGTCTGTATTACATAAGCACAAGTGTTGCAGCGCCGACGACCACACTGGATGGTGCCAAAATGACTCTGGATATTAGGCTTGAGGCGACTGTGAACCAACATATCCTTCGTCACCTCTGTAGCGAGGACGACGAGTTTCTCGATAGAGCTCACGAGATGCTGGATTTCTTTCGTAAGCGCTTATACCCGGATAAGGTGCTTGCTTCTGCTATGCGGCGCGTTCAACAAATTTCTCGCCAGGAGACTCTCTCTAACCAGCATAGAACTTCCAATTCTGACAGGGTGAAACTTGTCTTAACTTTCCACCCTCATAGTTCCCTTGTGAAGAAAGTCTTATTCCGTCATCTCTCCATTCTTCAGTCTGATCCTGAGACACGTTCAATCTTCCAACACTATCCTTTGGTGGCGTACAGACGGACAGAAGCCTTAAGGATATGTTGGTTCACAGTCGCCTCAAGCCTAATATCCAGAGTCATTTTGGCACCATCCAGTGTGGCCGTCGGCGCTGCAACACTTGTGCTTATGTCATACAGACCCGCACGGTGTCTTTTCCAAAAGCCACGTTCGTTGTTGAAGACAGTTTCACGTGCGAGTCCGTAATATTATCTATGCCATTATCTGCAAGCGGTGCAACAAGGCCTATATTGGGGAAACCGGCAGGAGACTCAGTGACCGATTCGCCCAACACTTGCACGATATACGCCAATGCTCTGTGACCCCTGTAGCTACCCATTTTAATGATACTGGCCATTCAGGAGCTTGCGATGTCCAGGTCACAGCCATCCGATCATGTTCCTCTGATGATCGTAGTCGATTTGCTCTGGAGAATCGGTTGATTTCTTTGTATGGTACCTTGCGACCACGCGGGCTCAACGTATTACATTCTTATGCTTCTTAGTACTTTCTCTTCCTATGCTTTGTACTCTATATGGGTATATGTTGCGTGTATTCAAGTTATATATTTACTAGATGTTTCATTGTTTCTTTTCCGTTCTATTTCTAGTTTTTATGTGTGTTTTTGTGTTACATTTATTTCGTTATTCGTTTTTATTCCAGCTTTTCCTTAGATACGTTTGTATTTGGTCGTCCATTTGTGTTTCATTTTAATTTGTCACTCCTGTTTGTTCGTTTGCTTGATAAAGGCCTTGTTGGTCGAAACGTTGCTGTTTATCGTCACTGTTTCTGTTTTTGTAAAACTATAGTACTTTGTTTGTACGTGTTTCACTAATTCTATATTACTTAATTTTTAGCCACTCAATGTAGCTCGTGTATGATCTGAGCTGAACATGTTTTAACAAAAAATTTGTAACTTTGTGAGATCGTTCCGGATAAGGAACATTTTCAACCGTTTAGGACGGGAATATTTTGTGTTCGAGGCAGGCAATTTCAAGCAAATTTGTTCGCGTGGAATTTTATGAACGGTAAAATACAGACCTCATCGTTCAGAAAGCACTGTAAAACTACTGAACGTATAAGTGGTGCCTAGAAAATCGACGACTCGTTTACTGCTGTTGATTACGACGTCCTGTAAAGTATATGCTAGTTTTTGATAGTTTTTTCGCCGGCAAGAAATTTAGAGTTTTTTTTCTGTACTTTCCTCTCAAGGAAGCGAAGATCTTGAACACAAGACACATGTGCTTATATGAGCCGTATTGACATCACCAGCCAATCGGCTGTGTTGTCACATATCTCTGTGCTGAATTCCAGGCTGCAGTAAAGGAACATCCGTCATTAACAGAGTGTTGCTAGGACCGGATAATTCTGATACCTGCTTGACTTTAGGTAGCATGACTTTACATATACAGGTGGTTTTTTTACACGATTTTTGAAACTTGTATATCGTTCACTTGTGCCATTTCTTTGTCCGTTATCGATCTTTAGACGTTGCTCATGAGACTCGTGTAAGCGCAGCCACTCAAGATTCTGCTCGTCTGTTGCGCGAACAAATTTCATACCATTATAAAACGACTACAGAATAAAATACTGAAGCATATTGGCTGTCCCCCAAAGTTGCTCTAGTTGATTGTCTCCTTCCATGAGGGCATGAAAGCCAGCATACAGTTCGATGGCAGCACATCTGATAGTTTCGAGGTTAAGAGTGGAGTCAAGCAGGGTTGTGTCCTTGGCCCCTCCTCTTGGCATCTTCTTCCCAGTCCTTTTGAACCACTCCTTGGGGGACGCTGATGGTGATGTTTTCATCCGCACTAGATCTGATGGTTCACTCTTTAACTTGGCTCGTTTAAGAGCCAAAACAAAAACGACGGAAATTCTTCTCAAGGACCTCCTTTTCGCTGACGATGCTGCCTTAGTTGCCCACAGTGAGACTACACTGCAATGCCTAATCAATAATTTGTCAAAGGCATGCGACCTATTTTCTCTGTCTCCAAAACAGTTGTACTATGTCAAGGAGGTAACACAACAAATATCACTTTAAATGGTAACCATCTAACACCATTTCAAAAGTTTTGCTATCTCGGGTCCATGGTAAGTGCCAGGATGAAGAAATCAACGCTCGTGTAGGGAGTGCGGCTACTACATTCGGCAAACTATCAATGCGAGCGTGGGACAACACAAATCTGACATTGCAGACGAAGATTCAAATATATCGAGCCTGTGTAATTAGTTCTTTACTATATGGCTCAGAAACATGGACAGCCTACTCAAGACACGAGAGGAGTCTTAACATCTTTCACCTTCGATGTCTCCTCAAGATTATGAACATCAGGTGGTACAACAAGATAACCAACTTTGAAGTACTGCAACGTGCAAACCTGCCTTCCATCATGGACATGCTCAGCAGTAGACGACTAAGATGGTTGGGGCATGTGAGAAGAATGGAAACTAATCGCATACCAAAACAAATGTTGTTCTGTGAACTTTCAGAAGGGAAGAGACACCAAGGCAGACCACTGCTCAGATATAAAGATGTCTGCAAAGCCTCAATGAAAAACGTTTCTATACGTCCCAGCACATGGGAAAGACTAGCTGATGACAGAGTTGTGTGGAAAGCCAAATTACGAAAGGGCGCAGAGTCTTTTGAGAAGAGACTTATGTATGAGCTGAACGACAAGAGAGAAAAGCTAAAACTCAGAAGTCACAGTAAGACGCTTGCCAATTGACCGTCTGTAAAGACGAAAAAGGCCATATATATATATATATTACTGCTTAATTGCATGGTAGCTCCCATTCAATCAATACCCTCTTTGCCAGACTACAGTGCAATAATCTGGTTACAGGACCACACAAAAGAGCTAGATTAGAGTCTTGATCAGTGTTTCAGTGCTAGCTCACTGACGCTGGCGCTGCCATATCACTTTGATTCATTATACCTGTGGCTTCCCTATTTAGTGAGAGATGTATCAATTTTACCACTGCCACTATTCATTAGTCTCTCGATTCCTAACGGACTAAAAAATATCTTAATATGTGAGTTGAGAACAGAGGTAGTGATGTGGAGCATGGTTTGTGAGTACAGGCTGATCTGTTTTCTTTGTGTCGTATAGTTCAGTTGATAAGTATAGTTTCTGACAACATTTTATAAAACGTGTAGCTGATTGTTACAGGTGGATAAAGGTGTAGTTCATCTTGGCGGAACTTTACGAGAATTTACTACAGTAGGACTAGATGGGTTGAAAGAGCGACTTGATGAGTACAAGGCGATGGGATTTCAATTCGCCAAGTGGAGAAGCGTCCTGAAGGTGTCTAAATATACCCCGTCCAATCTGGTAAGATTATGTTCGTTATTTTCAGCCAGACATATAATTTTGCTGGTATCTAACTGTGTAATACAACTGTATGTTATATTTAGAACGTCTGGTATTGAACATAAAATTATTTTTTCTTCATATCTTATTTACATATTACTCTAATTTTGAAGAACATTTCAGAATGCTTTATGTCAATCATATCGTAAATCTGTACAACACTATTATACGCAGAGAAGTAGAAAGACAAGTAAATTAAAGATGGATCTTTCTGTGCTTGCATTTCAACTGAATGTAACAGATGATATGAAATATTATTATTTTTAGTATTGCAGAAACAGAAATAGTATAAGACGGTTCATGCTTTAATGAGATCAATCTATTCTTGAGTATTCTGTGATCTCTGTGTGTTTCATGACAGTTTAACTTCTGCAAAAACGTGCAGTCGATGGTCTCTGAAATGCTCAGACTGAAATGATAACAAGTTTCAACTCTGTGCTTTTTTTCTCATGATTATGACTGGTTATTCTCTAGCATGTCTGCAATAGATATTAGAAAAAAAGTAAAACCTCCTTAGAAAATTCATTTTTCATGTGGCATCACATGTTTGTGAATTATGGACTATTAAACACGTCTTTAAAAAAAAATTGATTCTTCAGAAATTTCCTAAAATATGTAGATAAATAAAAAACATTCAAGGTACCTAAATCAGGAAAGGTTAATTGGTTTGTCTCCGGTTCATATTTACTTTTGATTGCAAATGCAGTCACAAACACTTGAAGAAGTAAATTTGATTCAAATTTAAATAAATAATTTTTCCTTCTTAATTTAAAATATATTTTCATGCAGCAACGTCATTCTCATAACAGCCAGCCTGAAATTATCTCGGTCTCTAACCATATCTCCTCCATCATCATATTATTAGTAGATACACACGTTGTAATATCGTTGAGCTGAATACCGAACCCACAGAGTTGAAACTTTCCGAAGCAATCAACACACTTTCAAATGGCAAGGCATCAGGATTAGACAACATTCCTGCAGAAATCCTCAAATATAATAGGGATGTCCTACTGTCCCACCTCTGCAATCTCCTTATTCAGTTCTCTCTCTTTCTTTGTCTTTTTACCCCGGATTGGGGCATAGGTCCTCAGCGAACTCATGCCAAGTCTTCCTATCTCTAGCTATCTCCTGCAGCTCCCTCCAGCTCTTCTTTATATTGTTGATCTTCGCCTCCAAATCTCGTCTCCATGTATTTCTCGGCCTCCCTTCTTTTGCTGTCCTTGCGGGTTCCAGGCAAGGACCCTCTTGTTATATTCCTCTCCGGTTTTCGCAAAGTGTGTCCTATCCAGCTCCTGCTTCTTTTTTTTTAACCTGTTTGTTAACTGGAAACTGTCTTGTTCTCTCCATAAGTCCCTCATTTATGACCCTATCACACCATCGTATTTCCTATATTCTGTGCAGACACCAGTTGATGAATGTTTGCAATTTATGCGCTATTGTTTTAGTTGTTCTCCATGTTTCTGACCAGTACAGTAGAACTTCTTTAACAGTAGTGTTAAATATCCGAATTCTTGTTCTAGATTTTATTTCTTTAGACTTCCTTATGTTTCCCAGTGCAATGAAAGCTCCTCTTGCCTTCTCTATTCTTATTTTAAGATCTCTATCTGTTCCACCCTCTTTGTCTACGTTGATGCCCAAATATGTGTATGATTCTACTTCTTGAAATGGGATTTCACCCAGGGAGATCGAGGTGTCGTTTGCTTGGTTAATTCTCAATATATTTGTCTTTCCCTTATGAATGTTCAGCCCTAGTTGCTGGGACCTTTGATTCAACACGTTTAGCTTATCCTGCATCTGATTTCGTGTATGTGACAGAAGGGCTATATCATCAGCGAAGTCCAGATCTTCTAGTTGCTCTGTCAGAGTCCATTGGATTTCATTTCTCGTGTTAGTTACTGTGGTCTTCATAATCCAGTCTATTGTCAGTAAGAACAACAAAGGTGATAGAAGACATCCCTGACGCACTCATGTTTCTATTTCAAAAGTGTCTGTTCAAAACGACTACAGAAATTGGAGGAGCGTGTTCTCCCAGAGTCACAATTATGGGTTCAGAGCTCTACTGTCAACAACTGACATGATACTTACCCTTCGACAGCTACAAAAGAAGTGCAGAGAGCAGAGTAAGCCTTTATGTATTGCTTTCGTGGATCTGACTAAGGCATTTAACACAGTCAGCAGGTCAAGTCTTTATAAAATATTTAAGTATATTGGCTGTCCCCAAAGTTGCTCCAATTGATTGTCTCCTTCCATGAGGTATTGAAAGCCAGCATACAGTTCGATGGCAGCACATCTGACAGTTTCGAGGTTTAGAGTGGAGTCCAGCAGGTCAGTGTCCTTGCCCCCACTCTCTTTTGACATCTTCTTCGCAGTCCTTTTGAACCACGCATTAGGGGACGCTGATGGTGATGTTTTCATCCGCACTAGATCTCTCTCTCTCATGATCCCGGCCTAGACTGATGAACCAACTTTTATCATGAATTTTACCGTGTTTTTAAGGGACTCCGTATAGCTTCTCGCGAAGCTCTGTGTTATGGTGCCACGTTTTTTTTCTTATACCTGCTATCAGTTGACAGTCTTGCAGTACGTGCTCTGCCGTCATGTCCGCCTTTTGCAGGGACACAGGCTAGTTGTGCCAATTTTAAATTTGTTAAACATGTGGGAGCGGAGCTTGTTGTGGACGGTACGGAGGCGGAGTATGGCAACTTGTTCACTACGAGACAGACCATAGTACCCGTCACTGTTGTTGTGCTGAGGATGGTCTTTTGTCCATTTATCTCTATAGTGCCAGCCGATGGTTGCTCTGGCTATCTCATAACTGATCTCGAGATGAGTCTGAGGTAGTCGCACGCCTTCTTTAGCTAGCTTGTCGGCGTGTTCGTTTCCGCTTATGTTGCAGTATGATGGTATCCACTGAATGACGGTGCGTTTGAGTGCGAACTCTAGTGCACCGAGGGTCGCTTTCAATTCATTTAGCTCTGTTCTGTCTGCGCTTTTGAGTGCCGTGATGACCGATAGAGCATCGGTGAATATCACGACTTTGTTGCGAGAGGTGCCTCTTCTCTCTAGGATCATTTCGGTCGCTGTTCTTATTGCCTCTGTCCGGTAGTTACTTGAGTATTTACCTGTGGCAATCGCTTTTGTGACCGTCACTTTCTTTGAGAGTTTAAGCATTATTCCTCCCCCGCCATCGCTGATTGTGTTTCTTGCCGATCCGTCAGTGTACACGTATGTCCACTTATTTTCAGGGTATTCGGTTGCTATGTATTTTTCTGTGGCAGCTCTTCTTTCGAAGTTTTCTTGCTGCCCTTTTTCAGTATGCCTGGGATTGATTCCCTTAGTTCCGGCATTTTGGTTTTCCACTGCGGGCACTTATCGGTTGCCCGATAATTAGGGCGGAAAGAAGCTGAATGTAAGATTTCAGACTGTGTGTGCGTGATATTTTAGCGCTATATATCTACTTTCAAAGCTAATCAGTCTATTGTCTATTCCCAGGTGGAAGATGTAGTTGGCTGTCCACTCTTGCCGTTAAGCGTAGGGATGGGAGTTTTAATTTGCGTTCTATCGCTAGATGAGTCGCCCGTTTTGTTATATCCGTGTTTATGTAGTGTGGTCTTGATATTGTCTATCCATCTTTTCTTGGTCTTCCCTTAGCTCTAGTACCCGTTCTCTTTTTAATGTATGCTGTTATTGGTGGTTGGTTGTATTTCATTCTAATTAAATGTCCAATCCACTGCATTTGTTGTCTTTCGATGTATTCGGTGCATGAAGTTATGCCCACTCTGCTTCTGATGTCCTCATTTCGTAGTCTGTCTTTCCTGGTGACTCCTACTTCCTTCCTCAAGCATTTCATTTCCCACGTGATGAGTTTTCTGTGGTGTTGCTGTAAGAGACCATGTTTGGCACTGGTAACAAAGTGTTGGTAGGAAAATACTTTTATCATCTGTCTTTTCACTTCCATCTTGATCTTTGGGTGTTGTAGTAATAGTGCCAGCTGGTAGGTCACTGCATTTGCATTTTGCCACCTTGTCTCTATTTCTCTATCGAGTTTTCCGTCCTGTGTAAAAATTCTGCCTAAATATGTGAATTCAGAAACTTGCTTTACTCTGGTGTTGTTTATTTGTATGTTTGCTTGGCTTGGTGTTCTGCTGATTTTCATGGTCACGGTCTTTTGTTTGTTAATTGTTATGTTGTACTTTCTACATGCTATTAGCAATGAATTCATGCGTTGTTGTAGTTGATCTTCGTCTTCATAGATTAGACTTTGGTCGTCTGCAACAAGTAATTCGTTGATTTGATTATTTAATTGGTCGTAGTGATCATTGTCTATGTCAATAAGGTCTTTTCCGCACTATAGCTAATCAGTATCCCGTTGAAAGTAATAATTATGAACAAATAATGTCTGAAATAATAAGTACACGTTACTCAATATTTTTGGTGGTGCCTGGCCCCACTAGCCCTTAATGACGAGCCGCCCCTGCATACTAGTGAGAGAAAGTGAAAAGAAAGGATTAAGCATGAATATAAAGAAAACAGAGGTTATGGTTGTCTCCAAGAAACAAGAAACACCAACATGTAATATCAAAATAAATAACACAACACTGAAACAAGTCCATCAATTCAAGTATCTGGGAACATTCCTAACATCAGATTGAAGATGCACAACAGAGATTAGGAGTAGAATAGCTCAAACGAAAGCAGCTTTTATGAAAATGAAGAACACACTATGCGTGAACTCACTACCAATGACATTGCGGAAACGAGTACTCCAGTGCTATATTGAACCAATACTTATGTATGGCAGTGAATCATGGACAATGAACAAACAATCAATACGATCATTGGAAGCCACAGAGATGTGGTTTTACAGAAGAATGTTGAAAATTCCATGGACAGCAAAGAAAATAAATGTGGAGGTATTAAATCAGGCTTGCACACAAAGAAACCTTATCAAAAGAATAAGAATCCGACAATCATTTTCTTCGGGCATATAATGCGAAGAGAAGGTTTAGAACATTTGGTGACTACAGGTAAAATTCAGGGAAGGAGAGATCGTGGAAGACAGAGGGAGAAGATGTTGGATGGCCTGACATCATGGTTCAAAAAAATATCGACGTCAGAACTGATTACATGCACCAAGCAAAGAGAGTTGTGGAGAGACATGATCGCCTACGCCGGCAGGCACGGCACTTGATTGATTGAACTATAAATTTGTCAGATTGTGTAAGGATGTTATTTGAAACAATACAAAAGATGAAAAGTTTAAGACAGTCTGGATATGATCAGATAAAAATTGCTGCTAATGAAATTGCAGAGGATCTTGAATGCAGTCCCAAATTTCCTGTCGAAACCCGAAGTTAGAGCCAGAAGAAAAAAGCGTCAATTTGACTATAAAGAAGCTGTCGATGCACCTTTAACAGAGGAGAATAAATGTAAAATAAACTTATTCAGTTATATTTTGGACATTACCCTTAATTCTCTAAATGTTTTTGGAAACCCATAGCAGCAATTTTCAGTTTTTATATGACATTTTAAAACTCAAGGACGTTATAGATAACAAAACGTTAGAAAATTATTGTAACAGTCACCAGTCAATACTTTCGGTCGAAAATGAATCGAATATCAGTAAATGATCTTCAAGAAGAATTACTTGATATATCCAGAATGCTACCATATTCTATGAAACCTTTGGATGTTTTAAATTATTTGTGCCGAAATAACTTGATTACTTTGTATCCGAATACTGCTGTAACTCTGAGAATTTTGTTAAGACTAGATCTCTGTAGCTAGTGGGAACAGACGTTTTTCCAAAACAAAAAATTAATAAAACACTACTTATGAAGTTCAATAAGTCAAACAAAACTTAGAAATATGTCATAAATTGGCACAACTATCCTGTGCCCCTGCAATATGGCAGACATGACGGCAGAACACGTCTTGCAAGACTGTCAACGTTTAGCAGGTATAAGGAAAGAGTACTGGCCACACCACACAGAGCTTCGAAAAGCTGTACGGAGAAACGGAGTCCCAAAAAACAACAGTAAAATTCATGATGAAAAATTGGTTCATCAGTCTAGGCCGGGAACGCAAAGGAAGGAATCTCTCTCTCTCTCTTCTCTCTCTCTCTCTCTCTCTCTCTTGCGATCACCGCCTCGACTGATGTATTAGTTTTCCCAATAAATTATATTCATGTTGAAATCTGATTCATGCAGCATTAGCATGAGTGTGTTTCGTCACATCTTTAGCGCCATTTAGAGCTCTGGTGCTTATCTTTCGACGATGTGTTCGGTTTCAACAGCTGTTTATTTACTAGGGTAAGATCCATTCGGCCGTATATTTTGGCCCGCATCTACGCCTTTTCGATCAACATTTTGCCGCAGCATATATCTGATCTGTGCCAATGGTGTGACATCTTGTGTGGACATCATCTCACTCTGTGTAGGATGATCGGCGTCCCAAAATTAGAGCCCTTAGACAATGTTTGGATCAAACCTTTGCATTATCAGCCTTACTTTTCTATTCACGGTGAGTTTATCTAGAGTAGGAGTATTCTCAGCCGTTTCGGGGCGTGTGTCAACGCTTGGCAATTTGCAAGTGTTTACTCTTCATTTTCCTTGACCCTAGGAAACACTAGACTGGGACCGCACACAGATATTCTAGGTCATTTCAATCGGCGCTAGCAACGCAACTGAAATTTTGCGCTCGAACACATCATCCACCTCAGTTCTTCAGGGGATGTTAGTTGTAAATGCAACAGTACCTTGCCCTGTTGTGCAAGGGAGGGCAGTCCCTTTAGACATCGCCCACCTCAGTTCTTCCGTGGATATTAGTCGTTAATGCAACAGTACCTTGCCCGGTTGTCCCAGGTAGGGCAGTTTCGTTAGACACTAAAACGCAACTTTAGAGTTTGTGCTTGGTCAACTTTACCCAAAAGGTTTTTCTGCGCTTGACCTCATGTACAAAGTTTACCGCAACTTTCCGATGTATCGACACGATGCGTTTCAGTACTTTCCAGAGACACCGAGACCTTTGTTGTGTACTGGGTTCAAGCCTCTGCTGTGCGTTCCAGTTTTCACCTTCTCATCTGGGTGGTTTGCTCACCCTTACGTTTGCCACTCCTTTCCGTCGCACTATCTACAGCACCTTGCGTGTCTGCCCTGCCTTTGGGCGCATCCGAGACTTTTGATTCGTTTCTCTTCGTTCTTAGTGATTCTTGTCCCACAGCTAGCAATTTGCTTGCGACCCTTTACTCCGTGGGAGTTGGGATTCCTTCTCTGACGACTACTGTTTCTGATGTTTCTATTGTTTCTGATCATGAACACCTTCACAATGCCTCTAGCTTGTCCGGACACAGAGCTCAATTCGAGCCCCCTCCTCAGAGCGCCGAGTTTCGCCCTATGTGGGCCCACGTGCAACTCAACTCGGGCCCGGCATACAGCGCTCTAGGGGACGAGACAAATAGAGATAGAGCTATGTGGTCTCCGAGCTTCGCCCTCTGTGAGTCCACGTCTCGTCGCTGGATGCACCTCTCATTCTTTTAATTTTGGTGCTGTCATTTACTCTGGGAGAGTTTGCATTCAATCGCAGACGACTCGTACACTGCTGTTTCTTATTTTTCGACAACTTGGGCATCGGCCAGGAGATGCGTGCATTGTTCAGGATTTTGGACCTGCATTGCTTTTCTGTGCTTGCACTACAACCACTACATGTAGTTCTCCCTTGATCTCTGCACCCCTTAGCCAGACTGAACCAAAGTATGTTTCCAGGGTCACCGCGTGCTGGTGGAGCATAGGGTCTTGTTTAGTGCCGGCTCACTAATCCTGGCACAGCTTCTCATGCTCCTTTAACCCCATATATAATATATAGTAACAGCTAATAATTTCTATTACTGCTCGCATGCTTCAATTTTAAATATTGATATTGACAAAGTTGCTCCTCCTTACCATAGCTAAACACGTAAAAACAAAGTACTATAGTTTTACAAAATACAGAAACAGTGACGATAAACAGCAACGTTTCGACCAAAGGCCTTTATCAAGCAAACAATACAACAAGAATGACGAATTTTGAGGAACACTACAAATGGACGATTACATGTAGAAACATAAACCTATCTAATGAAAATCTGGGAATAAAAGGAATAACGAAATGAGTGCAACACAAAACCGGAAGTGGAAAGAAGAGAAACAATAAACAATATAGTGGATAAATACCACATATATGGAGCAAACACACATATAGATTACAAGGCACGAGATAAGACAGTACTAAGAAGCATAGGAATGTAATGCGTTGAGTCCAAGAGGTCGCAAAGTGCCATAGAATGAAATAAAACGGTTCTCCAGGGCGAATCGACTGCTATCATCGGAGGAACATGATCGGATGGCTGTGACCTGGACATCGTCAGCTCCTGAATGGCCAGTATCATTGAAATGAGTGACCACAGGAGTCACAGAGCATTGGCGAATATCGCATAAGTGTTGGGCGAATCGGTCACTGAGCCTCTTACCGGTTTCACCAATATAGGCCTTGTTGCATCGTTTGCAGGTGATGGCATAGATGATATTGCGGGACTCACACGTGAAACTGTCTTGAATGACATACGTAGCTTTTGGAAAAGAGACAGTGCGTGTCTGTATTACATATGCACATGTATTACAGCGCCGACGGCCACACCGGATGGTGCCAAAGTGACTCTGGATATTAGGCTTGAGGCGACTGTGTACCAACAAATCCTTGAGGCTTCTGTCCCTTCTGTACGCCACCAAAGGATAGTGTTGGAAGACTGAACGTGTCTCAGGATCAGACTGAAGAATAGGAGATGATGGAATAAGATCATTTTCACCAGGGAACTATGAGGGTGGAAAGTTAAGATGAGTTTAACCCTGTCAGAATTGGTTCTATGTATGTGGAAAGGGCCTCTGGCGAGCAATTAGCTGAACCCGATGCATGGCAGATGTAAGCACATTCTCCGGGTATAGGCGCTGGCGGAAGAAATCAAGCATCTCGTGAACTCTATCAAGAAAATCGTCGTCCTCGCTACAGATTTTCATTAGATAGGTTTATGTTTCCACATGTAATCGTCCATTTGTAGTGTTCCTCAAAATTCGTCATTCTTGTTGTATTGTTTGCTTGATAAAGGCCTTTTGGTAAAGGCTGACAGTATGTATTGACAGAAATATCATAGAAAACACAGAAAAGGAACACACTAGTTCAAACACCATACAATATTTAAAACAATATGGTAATAATTAGCATCAGACAAAAATATTCAATTTAGAAATAAACAAGTTACATGCAGATTTATTAGTCTGTGAAAGTGAGCAGGAGAAAATAAAATGCAATATTATAATTTAAAAAGCACAAGCAAGCTTATCAGAACTTGAGTTTGTAGCACTGCGTGGTAGGTCTGGTGCAG
The DNA here is from genome assembly GCA_020796225.1 of Arion vulgaris. Classification (NCBI taxonomy): domain Eukaryota; kingdom Metazoa; phylum Mollusca; class Gastropoda; order Stylommatophora; family Arionidae; genus Arion; species Arion vulgaris. The sequence continues at coordinate 58,110,262 of CM036759.1, read as the reverse complement.
TAAGTTCACATTTAGATAAGGTGAGACAACATTAGACAAAACAAAATCACACCACATGCACATCAAAGTAGAGCTTTTGTTGGGAACCACTGTCATAAATACTTAACATGTAAAGTATATAAAGATCTCACAGAAGATGTCATAACACATACACAATTGTACACGCATAATCAGGATATAATAAATATTGCATTTATCACAAGAGACATTTTTAATTCATCAAATACAACATTTGAAAAAGTTCACAATAACATCTCACACAGTAGGTCAATCCATGCTGACACAGTTCCATAAATACAATTAGCAATGCAGGATTACATGACAATATACAGACTGTATTTTCCAGATAAAATAATTCCAAAACAGCACATACTAGAACATCACTGTGCAAACTGGATCAGAATTAATGGTTTCGGATTGGGCTTTTAGGAGAACAAGGAGGAGAAGTTGTACATTCAATGGTAGCTGGTATAGAGAAAAGAGCTTGGGGTATAAGAAATAAAACTAAGGAATTTAAAATTTATCATAAATACCCAGCTGCTACAAACTTATCCAGCTGTAAATACACAAGTTCACTGTGAAAAACATACAGTTTAAATCAGGGTCTTGCGGTATATTTTCTCAGTATGATGCAAGTTTTCGAAATGCAGCTCTTTAAATGTTTTTCTCTTTAAAATAATCTTTAAGTGTGATTTTGATTTTACTGCTTATGCCGCCCTCCTTACGATGCCCCTGATGCAGCCTCTCTCTGTATCATAGCACGACACGACCCTGGTTTAAATAACAACAGACCTGTGGGCTGTACAATTTTATTTTTCACTGCTGTATTGTGTATTGTCTAGCTGTCTAAATAACAATTTAGAACAGTTATATTTATATGTAACGTGTGTTTGTGAGATGTCCTAGGTAAGCATTCTACACGTCAGTAGGTATGTATGAGCAAATTTGTATGAGTATGTATGTATGAGTAAGTATGTATTAGTAAGTATGTATGAGTATGTATGTATGAGTATGCATGTATGAGTAAGTATGTATGAGTATGTATGTATAAGCAAGTATGTATGAGTATGTATGTATGAGTTTGTATGTATGAGTATGTATGTATGAGTATGTATGTATGAGTATATATGTATGAGCAAGTATGTATGAGTAAGTATGTATGAGTAAGTATGTATAAGTATGTATGAGTATGTATGTATGAGTAAGTATGTATGAGTAAGTATGTATGAGTATGTATGTATGAGTTTGTATGTATGAGTAAGTATGTATGAGTATGTATGTATGAGTTTGTATGTATGAGTAAGTATGTATGAGTATGTATGTATGAGTAAGTATGTATGAGTAAGTATGTATGAGTAAGTATGTATGAGTATGTATGTATGAGTTTGTATAGAGTAAGTATGTATGAGTATGTATGTATGAGTATGTATGTATGAGTAAGTATGTATAAGTAAGTATGTATGAGTATGTATGTATGAGTAAGTATGTATGAGTAAGTATGTATGAGTAAGTATGTATGAGTAAGTATGTATGAGATAAGTATGTATGAGTATGTATGTAGTGAGTAAGTATGTATGAGTAAGTATGTATGAGTAAGTATGTATGAGTAAGTATGTATAAGTATGTATGAGTATGTATGTATGAGTAAGTATGTATGAGTATGTATGTATAAGCAAGTATGTATGAGTATGTATGTATGAGGTTGTGTATGTATGAGTAAGTATGTATGAGTATGTATGTATGAGTAAGTTGTATGAGTAAGTATGTATGAGAAGTATGTATGAGTAAGTATGATGAGTTGTATGTATGAGCAGTATTGTAAGTATGTATGAGTAAGTATGTATGAGTAAGATGTATGAGTATTGATGAGCAAGTATGTATGAGTAAGTATGTATGAGTAGTATGTATGAGTATGTATGTATGAGTTGTATGTAGAGTAAGTATGTATAGTATGTGTATGTATGAGTATGTATGTACGAGTAAGTATGTATGAGTAAGTATGTATGAGTATGTATGTATGGAAATATGTATGAGTAATATGTATGAGTATGTATGTATGTAGGTATGATATTTATGAAATAGAAAAGATTGTACATTTTGCTATTGTGATTTATATTTTACAAATATATGGCCTTTTTCCTCTTTACAGACGGTCAATTGACAAGTGTTTTACTGATACAACTTCTGAGTTTTCGCTTTAATCTCTTGTCGTTCAGCTCATATATGTCTCTTCTCAAAAGACTCTGCGCCTTTCCACACAACTCTGTCATCAGCTAGGTTTTTCCCATGTACTGGAACCTATAGAAACGTTTTTCATTGAGACTTTGCAGACAACTTTATATCTGAGTAGTGGTCTGCCCTGGTGCCTCTTCCCCTCCGAAAGAACACAGAACGACATTTGTTTTGGTATGCAACACGTTTCCACTCTTCTCACATGTCCCAACCATCTTAGTCGTCTACTGCTGAGCATGCCCATGATGGAAGGTAGATTTGCACGTTGCAATACTTCAGAGTTGGTTATCATGTCGTACCACCTGATGTTTATAATCTTGCGGAGACATCGAAGGTGAAAGATGTTACGTCTCCTCTCGTGTCTTGAGTAGGTTGTTCATGTTTCTGAGCCATATAGTAAAGAACTAATTAAACAGGCTCGATATATTTGAATCTTCGTCTGCAATGTCAGTTTTGTGTTGTCCACGCTCGCTTTGATAGTTTGCCGAATGTAGTAGCCGCACTCCTATACGAGCGTTGATTTCTTCATCAAGAGAAAGGCTGGCAGTGACCATGGACCCAAGATACCAGAATTTTTGAACTGGTGTTAGATGGTTGCCATTTAAAGTGATATTTGTTGTGTTACCTCCCTGACATAAAACAACAATTTTGGAGACACTTATAGTCAGAGAAAATAGGTCGCATGCCTTTGACAAATTATTTATTAGGCATTGCAGCAGTGGCGGCTCGTGATCATTTTTGTTGGTGGAGCCAGACATTCTTTTCCGGATAAATCATGGTTTTAGATTGCTATATTGTAATTTTAAAAATAATTAATACGCGTTATACATTATTTTTGGTGGGGCCCGGCCCCATTGGCCCTTATAGACGAGCCGCCACTGCATTGCAGTGTAGCCTAACTGTGGGCGAATAAGGCAGCATCGCCAGCGAAAGGAGGCCCCTAAAAGAATTTCCGTCGTTTTTGTCTTGGCTCTTAAGCGAGCCAAGTTAAAGAGTGAAACATCAGATCTAGTGCGGGGTCAAAGGCTAATGGCGGCAACATATACCAGGGTTAGCGAAGGGCGCGCTAACAAGACCCTGTCCCCTACCTTCACGCTGTGGCCTGAAACAGACTTAGGTTCCGGTCTGGCAAAGGGAGGGGAATCGGGAGACCTACAGGTAGTGGTAGTAGTGCAAGCACGGAAAAGCAATGCAGGGGCCGAAAATCCCTGAAAAACGCACACATTTCCTGGTCGAAGTCCGATCACATATGCCCAAGTTCAAAAGTACGAAACAGCAGCGTGCGAGCGTCCGCGAAAAAAACAAAGGTGGAAGTGTAAACTCGGAAAAGCAATGCATGGGCCAGAAATCCCTCAACAACGCACACATTTCCTGGCCGAAGTCTGATAAAGTATGCCCAAGTACAAAAAAGAAGTACGAAACAGCAGCATACGAGCGTCCGCGAACAAAACAGTGGCGGTAGTGCAAACTCGGAAAAGCAATGCATGGGCCGGAAATCCCTGAAAAACGTACACATTTCCTGGCCGAAGTCCGATAACATATGCCCAAGTTCCAGAAAGAGTACGAAACAGCAGAGTACGAGGGTCCGAGAACAAAACTCCCCAGAGTAAATGTCCTCTTCAAGGGAAAAGAGGTGTATCCCAAAAGCCGAAACATGAAGTGAAACTCGGCGCCGTGTCCACGTGAATATCTTGGACTTATCAGCTTCCCAGCAGATGGGAAAAGTTGTATGCGAAGGGATGAGAGGTGCATGCTGAACGGAGCGAAACTCGAGCCATGTGCGCAAGTTGGACAGCGTGCCGTGGTACTTCCAATGCACGGTAACTGTGGTACATCAGGTGATGGTGGCACAAGGAAGATTACGATAAAACTCCATACATGAGGCCAAGCGCAGACTAAGATACTGGGTAAAGTTGGCCGAGCGTAAAACCAAAGTTACGTTCTAGCGCCTTACGAAACTGCCTTCCTGAGACAGCCGGGCAGGGTACGATTGTCCACGCAATTAACATCCCCGGAAATATCAGGACGGGTAATGACCAACGAGTGCAAAATCTAAAGTTGCGCTGATAGCGCCGAATGAAACGACCCATACATTACGACGCGCGAGGCCCCAGCCCAGGGTTTTCCGGATCAAAGGAAACGACAGAGCAAATGCAAATTGCCTAGTGCCAACCGGAGCGTCCATAAAGCGTCCCAGGACTCTGTTCTCTTCGTAGGGAACCACTGCTGCTTTGTAGTTTTGGTTGGGGACAATCAAAGGCTAGCGGAGTAAACCATAAACAAAACTGGACGGTAGGCAAACCAAGCAGTAAATTAACAAAACTGGTAAAGCTGGGCAGATGAAGCTCATCAGCCCGGGAGGGCAGGTCGTCTACGGGCCGCTGCCCTGAAAGAAAATAGCAACCTGCTGTCTTGTGAGTTTGGCTGGGGACAGTCAAAGGCTAACGGAGAGCGAACCCAGTAAACGTTAGTTGAAATCTGACACACGACCGAAGAATAAGCAACTGAGCTCCAATTGGCACTGAAAGTTGTGACTTAGCTACCCATGCTAAGACTGCATAGACCAAATTTTATCATGAATATGTTTAGTATAGAATTTGGATATGGTGCTACGCCTGTGGAGATCCGTCGGACAGGACGAGCGACGGGCCCCATGCCTCAAAGGAGCCCGTTTCTTTCTACCGACGGTCCTCGCCCTCCAACTCGGCAAAGCAGCGAGTGAGGCCCACGGGGAAAAGCTACTGGTTCAATACGGCAAAGTACGATTAAACATTGTGCAATGGAATGCCGAAGGTATTCATCACAAAAGCAAGCACTCGCAATAAGACTTGCAGAAGACGAAATTGATGTTGCGTGCATACAAGAGACCCATCTAAATGCACAACATAGATTCGGGATCAGAGGTTACCAAACCTTCAGATTAGACCGAGAAGGGCACATGGGTGGAGTCGTCACCCTAGTATGAAACGGCATCCCAGCTAAGCAAACAGAAGTAACCACAGGAAGTGCCGGCGCAGCAGAGATTATAGGCGTCCTACTTACATGTCAAGAAATGCAGATACTTCTGTATAACTTATACTGCCAAGTGACATCTCGCTGTCACTCGATGCAATGAGTATCAATGATACAGCATGCATGATGGTCGGTGATTTCAACAGCCACTCTGAAAGATGGGGCTACCTCGAAACGAACAGCAGAGGCGTAGAAGTGTAAGACTGGGAGATAGAGAACAACCTGTTCCTCATCAATGCCCAAGACGATCCGCCAACCTTTTACTCGAGATGGTGACATACGACTAGCACCCCCGATTTGACCTTCGCAACAAGTGACCTCTCCACAAAAACATTACGTACGGTCACAAAGCAACTCGGAGATAGTGACCATAGGCCCGTCAAACTGCATGTAGACCTAAAATGTGTACCTGAGACCAAAATGTGGTTGCCACGGTGGAACTACAAAAAGCAAACTGGAAACAGTACGGGGCACTGACAGATGCCAATGTTGAACACATCAACATGCATGAAAAGAAACACATGCGATCCGTGGAAAGGGGAACTCTCAGAAGCAATACTGAAAGCGGCACGGGAAACCATTCCTAAGGGTGCACGGAAGAATTACAAGCCATACTGAACAGCATAGGTTCATAAGCTTGAAAACGACCTTGAATTGGCAAGGAGTGAAGCAGAACAGGTACAGTCAGTAACGACCAATACTGCTTAGAAGGCGACAGCAGCACAGTACAAGCGGGAGGTCAAACGATCAGCACGACAGAGCTGGGTTGATAAGACCGAATCCCTGAACCTTGATATGGATGGCCATAAATTATGTGACATGGGCACGTCTCAGACACTGGAACGAGTTCGAGAATTAGACGTTAAGTGTGGACATGCCAGACAGTGTCGTCTTCGTGGTAGAGAGAGAAGATATAGTAATCAACTTCTCATGGGTACGGTGAGCAAATGTACTTTAGGATGGCTGCTGCAGCGGAGGACAGAACATGCATGGGAATGCCCAATGTGCCGTGACGTCGATCGCATAACATAACATAACATAACATAACATAAATTGTGGAAGCTAGCAAAAGCGCTGAGTGACGAAAGCACAAGCCGATCACCAATAGTCCTTGAACAAGATAAAAGATGTTCTAGGAAGGAAACCCAAACATTCTAATGCAAAAATATGCCGAAGTCAGCAGAGTAAACTTAGCAAAAGAAAAAGTCGACGACACAGAGAAAAGCTAGAACCCTCCAAGGCGAGCCAAGAAAAGCTGATAGTCACTTAAAGGATACATTCAACAGTAATGAGTTGGAAGAGGCATTAAGGGAGCTGAAGCTCAGAAAGTCGCCCGGAAAGGATGGTATCACAAATGCGATGCTTAAAATCTTGAGTACTAGAGTAAAGGCAGCTCTACTGGCCGTTATAAATATGTCGTGGAGGACTGGCGTAGTACGACGAGAATGGAAAAAAGCGATCATGGTACCCATCCTAAAACCAGGCAAAACCAAACTCGACCCGGCGAGTTACAGACATATAATCCTCCTAAGCTGCACGCATGGGCGGCTTGTCAGTAAGGGCCAGTGGGGTCCGGTCCCACAAAAATATTGAGTAACGTGTACTTATTATTTTAGACATTATTTGTTCATAATTATTACTTTCAATGGGATACTGATTAGTTACAGTGCGGAAAAGACCTTATTGACATAGACAATGATCACTACGACCAATTAAATAATCAAATCAACGAATTACTTGTTGCAGACGACCAAAGTCTAATCTATGAAGACGAAGATCAACTACAACAACGCATTAATTCATTGCTAATAGCATGTAGGAAGTACAACATGAAAATTAACAAACAAAAGACCATGAAAATAAGCAGAACACCAAGTCAAGCAAACATACAAATAGACAACACCAGAGTAAAGCAAGTTTCTTAATTCAAATATTTAGGCAGCATTTTCACACAGGACGGAAAACTCGATAGAGAAATAGAGACAAGGTGTCGCAAAAGCAAATGCAGTGACCTACCAGCTGGCACCATTACTACAACACCCAAAGATCAAGATGGAAGTGAAAAGACAGATGATAAAAGTATTTTCCTACCAACACTTTGTTATCAGTGCCAAACATGGTCTCTTACAGCAACACCACAGAAAGCTCATCACGGAGAAAATGAAATGCTTGAGGAAGGAAGTAGGAGTCACCAGGAAAGACAGACTACGAAATGAGGACATCAGAAGCAGAGTGGGCATAACTTCATGCACCGAATACATCGAAAGACAACAAATGCAGTGGTTTGGACATTTAATGAGAATGAAATACAACCAACCACCAATAACAGCATGCAATAAAAAGAGATCGGGTACTAGAGCTAAGGGAAGACCAAGAAAAGATGGATAGACAATATCAAGACCACACTACATAAACACGGATATAACAAAACAAGGGCGACTCATCTGGCCCTTGAACGCAAATTAAAACTCCCATCCCTACGCTTAACGGCAAGAGTGGACAGCCAACTACATCTTCCACCTGGGAATAGACAATAGACTGATTAGCTTTGAAAGTTGATATATAACGCTAAAATATCACACACACACAGTCTGAAATCTTACATTCAGTTTCTTTCCGCCCTAATTAGTATACACATCTGGTCATTAGGGGCCAGTAAGAACAGGACTAACAACCAAAAATAATTAACCTGTACTTATTATTGTAGAAATTATTTTTTCATAATTATTACTTTTAACTTGACACAGATTAGCTTTGAAAATTGAATACGTAACACTAAAATATAAATATTATATCAGAATAATATAACAACCATATTAACATATTCTTATTAAAAAATATTATTAAGACAAACTCATCATTTTCCATCTAATGCTTCGCGCATTGTGCCTCGCACTATTTCTGGGGATAGTTTAAAATTTTCTATCTAAGATGTAAACATTGCGTCCTCTGACCTTTGATCGCTATTGCATTGGTAATTGCCAAAACAATTATATCATTTTCATTTAGCCGGAAGTTATATTCATTCTTACGCGGCCAAATTACTTCCTAGATAAACAAGGACTCTAGATCAAATAGTCCGTTTAATTATCGATTGAATCCGCAGTATATAAAAACATATAACATTATAGAAAATAATAGTAATAAATAACAAACCATCATAGAATATGATTAGTTTTAAGGAATTGTCCCTTGCATTAATATATCTTGTCTACAGAGTGAATTCATGTAACGTGTGTAAAACCATAACACCCAAAAAACTACCACATACGTGACCTTGGTTTCCCTGTACGTTTGCATATTATGAACTCTGTGACAGGTCGTCTGACGTCACTTGATCTAGGTCAGCTAAAGACAGAGACGATGGCAATAAGTAGACAACCAGAAAATCTTACAATAAAACTCCACAACGTAGAAATAAAATAAACAATTGAGGCCAACTACTTAGGAGCAAATGGAAGTATCGATAGCGAAATCAGCAATCGTTGCACAAAAGCTAACAAGGTACTGGGGCAGTTAACACCACTGTTGTCAGATAAAGAGATACCGCTAAAAACTAAAGCAAATCTCATAAGAACGCTTTTCTGGTCAACACCAGTGTCAAACTAGAGCCAACTATAAACTAATCTTAAGTTATCAAGAGTTGGCTGTGGTCAAACATGGCCAATAACAGCAGCTAATGAGCGGAAAATCATAACGACAGAGATGAGGTGTCTAAGAAAAGAGATGCAGGTGTGACAATGAGAGACAAAATTAGAAATGAAAAAATAAAAAAAAGATTTGATGTGAAACCAGTCATGCAATTCATAAAAGAACAACAGATTAAATGGTTTGGACACCTGACAAGAATGCCCTGGTATCGCATACCCCAGAGAGCCACACATGAAAAGTATAATGAGTACAAAGCAAGAAGAAGACCACACAAAAGATGGAGCGACGGCATCAAGAATAGCCTTGCAAATATGAATATCAGCTTACAAAGTGTCTTAAAACAAGCACACAAATGATCACCAAGTCTCCATCCCCAACCCTTCTATAAAGAAGTAGATGATGGAAGAAAAGAAGAAGAAGAAGAAGATTGTACAAAAGTACCCAATTTTCTTTCGTACACTGACGTTATCAACTGAGTTGAGCGAAACACTTAAAAACATATTTAACAATAACAAAGTTACAAAGTCCTAGAGATTTACAAAAAACAAAAACAATGACAATACACAGAAACGTTTCGATCAAATGCCTTTATCAAGCAAAGAATACAACAGAAGTGAAGAATTTCACGTCTTTCACAGTGCTCTACATATAGATTGAAAATCGTGGCATATCCTTTACAGGTCCAAAGCAAACGAGTCGTTTTCTACGTTTACCGCAGAGATTATACATTACAAAAAATATATTATATATTATAAAATCTCCTAACATGTATACGACACGTGGTCTCATTCACAAATTAGTGGTTTGTTGTCATATCGGTGATGCATGTTCAAAATGCGTTCCAGACAAGTTTGTTTTAAAAACAATCTTCTCTAGGCGCTCCTATCGTTTGATGTCTCCAAAATATTTAATTGTCCTTGATTTTATGTTATTTAATAGCCAACTCCCTTTGGTATCAAGCTGTTGCAGAACAGAAGCATTTGTTCTTTTCCTGAAAGGAGTAATAACTTCCCGGAATAGACAAATAATAGTAAATACTCTAAAAATCTCGATTTTTCGAGATTTTGCCGTGCATCAACAAGAAAAATGACCACGAGCCGCCACTGCTGCGTTATGTGTTTTCAAAGTGATGTGCAAGGAAAACGAAATTAAACTAACTTGTTTAATTCTACGTGTTGCTTCCTTCATCCAGCAACTGTAATGTGTGTGAAAAGTAACATGAAATGTGGCTCGTATCTTCCAGGCAATGGTTGAAAATACAAATTTATTAGCTAAATTTGCGAGTATCTGTCAGCAGTCTGGAATGGTACCAATAGTGGAGCCGGAAGTATTGTCTGATGGAGATCACGATTTGGAGTCAGCAAGAAGGGTGAGTCATGACTAAATATAGTTACTCTTGTATTTATATTATTACCGTGTTCTCTTGCACATATTTCTATTATTATCGTTGCCAAGATTACATGCAATATCATGATAGTCGAGCGTTCATCATCATTCATCATCGGCCTCTTTCAGTTTCAGTTTCAGTTTGGAATATTTTCATTGTACTCCAGACATGTCCATAGGTACTCCGATCTCCTTCGCAATATCTCCAACAGCGTCCAACGACTGACTGTATCAGTTCGATTTTGATTGATGAACTTACTCACGTACCTGTTATGCTGTTCTTTTCTTGCTACTCCAATCTTCAAACCCAGCTCCTGCAATCTAGTAGTTGACGTGGATTGGTTTAAATGAAAATCTTCTTTGCGGCCACACTCTATGAGGGTGCTCAAAATATCTGCTCTATTCATTGGCTGGCCCTCTGATATGGTGGCAGAGCCAGCCTGTCTGCTCGCTCATTGTCAACGACACCTATGTGCCCCGGAACGAAGATAAGTGTGATTCTGCAAATTTTTGACGCTTGTAGTGATTCAGTTCATTGCCTGAGCACCGAACTAGCCTCTACCTTGCGGATCATACTCAATGAATCACTCATACTGCACGCATGAGTGTAGTTTTGTGACTCCAGCCAACGTAAAGCATTAGTCACCGCCAGTACCTCCATTGTCATGCTGCTTGTTGTCATTCGCTTATTCTCATCGGCCTCTTTGTCTCAGGAGACAATAGGAGACAATATGGAAAAAGAGGGCAACAAATACGAATGCAATACATACAGAAGTTTATTATTATTAAGTCATGTGGGAAAATTATATGCTAAAATGTTGGAATCTAGAATCGAATCTATAATAGAATCACAACTGAACATGGCTCAGTTTAGGTTCAGTAAGGGAAAGAGCTGCACTGATGCCCTGTTCACACTAAGGCAACTCAGCAAAAACACCATAGAATATGACAAACAGCTCTTCTTCTTTAGATCACCCGCTATTAATTCAGGCGTAAAGCCATGACACTTGGTATTGCGCTTCTGGCTGATTTTTGCGTGGGCCTATATTACCCTTTTACATGCATCCCTCAACCATATGGACAGCCTTGCCGACTTCCGAGGTAATTGAAGCTTAGAACCTTCAAGAGTGATCGTTGCAGGAGACATAATGTCCATGTAACTCTTTCTCGAGAAGAGTTAGTTTTAGTGAGGGCATATCGGGTGCCTTCTCTAACGGTTTTCCTGTCCTTGGTGAGGTCGTTTCATACACAACGTAAGATACCATTCCTTAATGATCGTTTAGTGCCGTAAATTTGGGCTTAGATCTACGTCAATGAGGATTAGCTTACATGCGTTGACTGACTGAGGTCGCGAAGATAAAGACCCGAACGATCTCGACCCTTCTAGGGCTAGTCGCAGGAAGTATCACCTTTTTGTTTTGCTTTGTCAAACAAATGATCATATGTTGGCAGTGTGCTTAGCCTTTATGTGATCTGAGCCATGACATTAGGACGTCATCTGTGTAGGATGATTGGCGTCCGAAAAGTATTGCCCTTAGCCAATGCTTGGGGTTGTACCATTCAATCCTTTGCATTATCGTCCATACTTTTTTTTTATCCACGGTGAGTTTTTTTTCTCAGCCGCTTCGGGTCGCGTGTCGTTACTTGACAATTTGCAAGGAATTTATCCTGTATCTTTCCTGTCTCCGTGAAATACTGGTCTTTGGCCGCAAAAAGATATTCTAGAGGGTATTTGCAATCGGTGCTAGCAACGCAACTGGGGTCTTGCATTCGCTGCTATCACCCATCTCAGTTCTTTCGGGGATGTTAGTTGTTATTGCAACAGTACCCTGCCCGGTTGTCCCAGGGAGGACAGTTTCGTTAGGCCCTAAAAACGTAACTTTTTTTATTTGCGCTTGTTCAACCATTCCCACCTCAGTTCTTCCGGGGATGTTAGTTGTTTTGGCAACCGTACCTTGCCCAACTGTCACAGAGAGTGCAATTTCGTTAGGCTCTGAACGCAACTTCAGAATTTGCGCTCGGCGAACCTTACCCAATAAGTTTCTCCGTGCTTAGCCTCATGTACGGGTTTCCCGCACACCGTCCCATGTAGCGACACGATGTTGCTCTGTCGTGTATTCGAGTTTCGTTACGCACCTTGCCGTGCCTGCCGTGCTTGCCATGCCTGTCTTTTCTAGCCACCTATGGGCCCATCCGTGCATCGTTCACATGCGTGCACGCTCTGCCCTGATGCCTATCTCCCCATTTCTATCAATTCTCACCGTGTTCATATTTGCCTGGGGTTTCCTCGCCTTTGACTCAACCCGGTCCCCACCCCTGTGATGGGCTCACGGGTTTCGCCCCATGAGGGCCCACCCGTGCATCGCTCGCAAGCATGCACGTTCTGCACTGGTGTTTACCTCACCAGTTCCGTCAAATCCCACCTTACTCACATTTGCCTAGGTTGTCAGTGTGGACCCACGTGCAGCTCAGCTCGACCCTAGCATACTCATCGGCTCAAGAGAGAGGACTCAAGAGAGCATGCGCGGGCTTCGAATTTCGCCCCTCACGGGGCAACGTCTTTTCGATAGGCTTATGTGGACCCATCCGTGAGATGGATGGTGGGGGATGGCCGAGTTTCCGCCTATGTGGTCCCTCGTGCAGTTCAACTCGACTCCCAGCATACTCATCGGTTCAAGAGAGAAGGCTCAAGAGAGAGCATGCGCGAGCTCCGAGTTTCGCCATACGCACCAATGTTTTGTTTGCGGGCGCTCGTACGATGCTGTTTCGTACTTTTGAACTTGGGCATATTTTAGCGGACATCGGCCAGGAGATGCGTGCTTGTTCAGGGATTTTCGGCCACTGCATTTCTTTTCCGTTCTTGCACTACTACCACTACCTATAGGTCTTCCCGATCCCTGCTCCCCCTAGCTCAACCGGAACCACAGTCTGTTTCCAGGGTCACCACTTGGAGGTGGGGAGCAGGGTCTTGATTAACGCCGCCCCTTCGCTAACCCTGGCACATGTAGCCTCCATGCGCCGTTGACCCAACAAACAGCTCAACTTAGTATCATAGACCAAGAAAAGGCCTTTAATAGAATAAACAGAAACAAACTATGAGCCAAACTAAGTGAAAACGGAATTCAGGGCCAATTATTAAACAATATGAGAGCGCCATATAAAAAATGCTCAAGCTTGGTACGAACAAGCGACGGCCTGACAGTTGAATTTGAATTATCATCAGGAGTAAGGCAGGGACGTGTGCTCTCGTCTATACCTTTCAATGTATACATAGAAAGGATAACGCAAGAAACCAAGACAAATAACATCATAGATAACAACTACAATTTAATCAACAAATTACTATTTGCAGATGATCAGAGTATAATTAACGACAACGAACACAAACTTCAACAACACATAAATACACTGCAAGCGACATGCGAAAAATATGACATGGCAATTAACACCTCCAATACAGAAGTCATTACAATAAGTAGGTCAGCCGGTCAACTAAACATACATGTGGATAATGTAAAAATACAACAGACTGCAGAATTCAGATATCTCGGGAGTATATTCACAGCAGATGGAAAGATGGGCAGAGAAATCGAGACTAGATGACAGAAGGCAAACGCAGTGACATACCAACTGTCAGAACTATTCGCCCAAGTGGTTACCGGGGCTCAAATTTGGGGTGTAAAGAATAGAACAACTGTTACCTGCCACGCATGTCGTAAGAGGCGACGAAGGAGGTTTGGCTGAAATTGGATGCACATGTCCTAAACGTGTAGAAGTCTATTCGTTTAGGGTCCTACCAAACCACTGGCAACGTATACACGTTCTTGGCACAAAGATCAAACATATAAAAAAAGAGTGATTAAAATTGGTCGTAAAGAACGAACGTAAAGAAGAAGAAGTCACCGCTGTTAAAACATCCAAGCATTAACATGGCAGTCAAACGACAACTGATAAACTGCATATTTATTCCAACTCTCTGCTATCAGTGCCAAACATGGTTCCGGACTAATACTCAAGAAAGAAAGATTACAACATATGAAATGAGATGTTACAAGGAGAGATACAGTGAGAAACGAGAATATCAGAAGCATCGTTGGTACTATACCATGAATACAGTACACCACGAAGCAAAGAATTAAGCGGTTCGGCCATCTAATGAGAATGTAACCACATTTACTACCATCACGTGCCTACAATAATCAACACTCAGGGCCCAGAGCACGAGGCAGGCCAAGAACACGATGGATAGATAACATCTCAGAGTCCTTGCGGGGTCAAAGGCGCATGAGGGTCTGCGCCGTGATTAGTGAGCCGACACTAATCAAGACCCCGTGTCCCACCTCCACGTGGTGGTCGTGGTAACAGACTTTGGTTCCGGTCTGGCTAAGGGGACAAAGGGATTGAGAGAGAGCCACAGGTAGTGTTAGTAGTGCAAGCTCGGAAAAGAAATGCAGGTCCAAAAATCCCTGAACAATGCACGCATCTCCTGGCCGATGTCCGAGAACATTTGCCCACTTTGCGGGACAATAAGGAACATCAGTGTACGAGTCGTCTGCGAAAGAATACAAATTCCCCGGAGTAAATGACCGCACCAAAATTAAAGGGATGAGAGGTGAATCCAACAAAGGGACGTGGTCTCACGTGGGGCGAAACTCGGAGTCCGCATAGCTCTAGCTCTCTCTTTCTTACTCTCGTCCCCTAGAGCCTGAAATGCCGGGCCCCGGGTTGACTTACACGTGGCCCCACATAGGGCGAGTTGCAAGACTCTGAGGAGGGACCCGAATTGAGCTCTGTGTCCAGACAAGCTAGAGGCATTGTGAAGGTTTGCACGGTGAGAATTAACAGAAACACAATTTAAGCCCCAGGTCCGGACAGCCTAAAGGGATGTGAGCACGGTGCGAACTGACGGAGATGGAGAGGTAGGCACCAGGGCAGAGCGAGCACGCAAGAGGACGATGCACGGGTGAGCCCACAAGGGGCGAAACCAGGGCCGCCATCACAGAGGTGGAGGCTAGGGTTAATCCCCAGGGTCGGACAGCTCAAGCAAATGTGAACACGCTGAGAACTAACGGTAACGATGAGGCAGGCACTAGGGCAGAGCGAGAACGCATGAAGGCGATGCACGAGTGGGCCCACCGGTGGGCAGAAGTAAATGGCACGACAGGCCAGGCAGGCACGGCAGGCGCGGCAGGCGAGAGGGTGTGCGGACCACCCAAATGTGCAGAAAAACTGGTAAGCCCAGCAGAGGTGAAGCCAATGCGGGTTCCCGCTCGCAGGGAACTACTGCTGCCTTGTAGTTTGATTGGGAACAATCAAAGACTAGCGGAGCAAACCGTACACAAAAAGAAGCCGCTGCCGTAAAAGAAAATAGCAACTTGTTGCCTTTGCAGGTTTGGCTGGGGACAGCAAAGGGTTAACGGAGAGTGAACCCAGTAAACGCTGGCTGAAACCGAACACACCACATCAGTATGCGGTAGTCGCCCACCTACTTTTGCTAGCCTGTCGGCCCCATCGTTACCGCTTATGTTGCAGTGTGATAGTATCCATTGAATGACCGTGCGTTTAAGTGAGTTTACTAATACACCGAGGATCCCTTTCAGTTCAGTGTGTTCTGTTTTGTCTGCGCTTTGCAGGGCTGTGATGACCGATAGAGCATCGCTGAATATCACAACTTTGTTGCATTTCTCCCTTCTTCTCTCTAAGATCATTTCGGCTGCTGCTCTTAGCGCCTCTGCCTCTTCTCTTGGACGCGTTTATGTTCATGTTCCACTTTTCTGACCAGATTTCCAGCTTATTAAGCTTATTTTGGAGTCGATTTGTTGCTATAGACACTGATTCCTCTCTCGCACAGATTGCCAGGTCGTCGACATACATGGCTGAGTGTAATCGCTTTGGTAGGCATGTTACTATGTCGTTGACAAAGATTAGAAATAGAGTTGGTGAGAACACTCCTCCTTGGGAGACTCCTTGCTCTAATGTGGCCTTCATGCTTGTGTACCCCTGAACTTGAACCCTTGCTGTTCTGTTCTCAAGGTATCTATCAAGCCATTTGTACATTCTTCGGGTCTCTGTGGCTGAGTGGTTAAGCCCTTCGCCTTGCGAGTCGAAGGTCGTGGGTTCGAGTCCGGACCGCGGCCTTCTGTTCACGAGTGCATTTTTTCCAGAGACCCTAGGATTGTTGCCGGAGCTATGGAGTTCGTGCTTTGTGCAATACTTTCGGCAGGTGGCGTGCCATTTCTGCGGAGAGGACCGAGCCATATGGGGTAAAACCCGGTGCAATGAAATCAATCCTTCGGCTTAAAAACCCTTTTTATACCGAGGGTGAGGAGTTTCAGTTTTAGTCCCTCTTTCCAGACTGTGTCGAAAATATCTATATAAACTTCTCCTTCTCCATATCTACCAAAATTGCCAGTGTCTGCTTCTTTTCTTGGAAACCGTCCTCAATTTCCTGTGCGATATAGGTTACCTGATCTTCTGTAGATCGGTACTTCCGGAAGCCTCCCTGCTGCTCCATGAGAAGCCCTTTGCTCTCCAATTTCCATGATAGCGGTTTATTCACCATACGTTCCATGAGTTTGCCTGTGCAGCTTAAGAGGCTTATTGGTCTGTAACTCGCCGGGTCGAGTTTATCTTTCCCTGGCTTTAGGATGGGTACCATGATAGCTTCCTTCCATTCTCTTGGTACTATACCTGTCCTCCACGACATACTTAGGACGGCCAGTACGTAGAGCTGTCTTTGTTCTAGTCCCCATCGTGCGATGAGTTGCAAAATGCATGTGGCAAGTACTGTTCTAATATTGAGGCTGAGACCATTGCCATTGAAGCCTCAGTGCACCATCTTACAAACATATTCCAGCTCCATCCAGAAAAACCTAGCACACAGTTATCTTTACTGATGGTAAGTCAGTGCTACAGGCACTAGAAAATGCAAACCCTGAGAGCCCAGCGTGCCAGTCCCTGGCTCTATCTATCAGTTCATTCATCAACACTTTTGCCGTCAAGCTTACCTTACAGTGGATACCAGGACACAGCAACATACAGGGAAATGAAAGAGCAGACGGGGTCTAAGGCTCATGAGGTCATGGTGGTAACATGAGCCAGGGTTAGCGAGGGGGGCGCGCTAACCAAGACCCTGCCCCAACCTCCACGCGGTGACCCTGGAAACAGACTATGGTTCCGGTCTGGCTAAGAGGGGCAGGGATCGGGAGAGAAAACTACTGGTAGTGGTAGCAGTGCAATTAAGGAAATACAATACAGATCCATACTAACAAAATGCACAAATCTCCTGACCGATGTCCAACAAGATATTGCCCAAGTCCCTGAACGCAAAGAAACAGCAACGAAACGTCTCTGACATGGATGAGAGGTGCATCCAGTGACCAAAGTATGCCACGCAGGGCGAAGCTCGAAGCCCTGAGAGGGGAAAACATTTCCAGCCCGTCGGCAAGAATAAATAAGACAGGACCGTAACGAATAAAAGTCTACCCTCGTGTTGGTGCGAGAGAAGATTGCAGTTGACCCCGCATCGGTAGGCTGGTGCAGATACATGTACTGGGCAAGGTTTGCCGAGCGCAAAAGAACAAGTTGCGTTTAGTGCATAACGAAACTACCCGCCCTGGGAAAACCGTGCAAGGTACTGTACGATAAAAATTAACATGCCCGGAAGAACTGAGGTTGGTGATACCTAACGGAACTGTCAGCCTTGGGGCAACCGGGCAAGGTTCGATTGCAGTCGTAACTAACATCCCCGGAATAACTGGGGCGGGTGATGGCGGCGAGCGCAAAATCCTCAGTTACGCTGATAGTGCCGACTGAAACGACCCTCTACAGTGTTTGTACTCGGCCCCTTGCCAGTGCTTTCGAGGTTAATTGCAAATTGCCACGTACCAATGCGCGTCTAGAAAACGCTGAGAATGTCCCTTCTCCGGATCAAACTCAAAATTGTACGGTAAAGCAAGGCCGACAATGTACGGATCAAGACAGGAAGTTCGGGTCTGAACATTGGCGAAGGCCGATACTTTACACGGTGTTTTATACGAGTAAGACGCCGTCCGAGGATAAGCTTACAAGCCCCGAGAAATATCTCTCAGTCAGAACGGGCATAAACAGCGTAACTCACTGTCCCGGCGTAGATCACAAAGCCCAAAATACGGCAAAGCTGATCGAACCCTAGGGAAAGCTCACCCTAGTAAATCAAAAGCTGGCTGAAATCGAACACCCCACCGAAGGATAAGCAACTGAGCTCAAATAGGTGCTGAAGGCTGGTGCACGTACATCACGTTCTGATGTTTGGCTGTTTATATATCACAATGAGAATGATTAAAACAGGCATTGAACGTCGAAGAGGAGGAAAGAGCAGACATCCTTGCAAAGGCAGGAGCAAATAGTCAACAGCATGACAGACCAATAACTCTGCAGACTGCTAAACAAATAATAGAAGTAACAAAAGGAGGAGTGGATGAATGAGTGGGCAATGGGCAAAACAGGCAGAGCCCTCTTTAAACACATGACCACTCCAAATCCCAAAGATGCCATAAATGACCTCACACGACAAGAACAAGTCATTATTTTCCGCCTTAGGACACAACATGTGCCCCTGAATGCTCACCTACACCGCATCCAACCAAAGATTGCCCCACAATGTCAACTGTGTGACTATTCAGAAGAAACTGTCACACACCATCTCTTCAAGTGCCCTGCACTCAGTGACCTACGCCACAAGTATCTACCTCCAGACCCAGATGTTGAAAACTCTCTCTATGCTAACACACCACAACTCAGACAGACCTGCAAATTCACTGCCATGGCCTCAAGTCGAAGGGGAAATGCTCAGATGACTGCTGGATTGGAAAAGTAAAAAGTAAAGTAAAGTTCTAGTCTCCAAGGTTTTATGCATCTAATTTGTGATACCATCCTTTCCCGGCGATTTTCTAGGCTTGAGCTACCTTAATGCCTCTTCTAACTCGTTTCTGGTGAATGTATCCGTTAGGTGACTTTCGGCTTTTCTTGGCTCGCCTTGGAGGGCTTTCGCTTTTCTCTTTGTGTCATCGCTTCTGGCTTTTGTTATACTTACTCCGCTCACTTCGGCATATTTTTGCATTATAATATTTGCGGCTTCCCTTCCCGAGCACATCTTTTTATCTTGTTCCAGGACTATGAGGGGTCAGCTGGTGTTTTCATCACTCAGTACTTTTGCCAGCTTCCACAATTTATGTCCGTCCTTATCAAGGTTCATGGATTCGGTCTTATCTACCCAGCTCTATCGTGCTGATCGTTTGACCTCCCGTTTGTACTTAGCCTCTGCCGCCTTGTAAGCAGTATTGGTCGTTACTGTCTGTGCCTGTTCTGCCTCTCATCTTGCCATCTCAAGGTAGTTTTCAAGCTTCTGAACCTCTGCTGTCCAGTATGGCTTGTAATCCTTCCGTGGTTTCCCGTGCCGCTTACATGATTGCTTCTGACAGTTCCTTTGCCAAGGATCGCATGTGCTTCTTTTCATGCATGTTGTGCTGCTCAACATTGGGATCTGTCAGTGCCTCTAACTTTTTCCAATTAGCTTTTTTGTAGTTCCACCGTGGCAAACACATTTTGGATTCAGGTACAAATTGGAGTTCTACTTGCAGCCTGATGGGTCATTATCTCCGAGTTGCTTTGTGACCGTACGTAATGTTTTTGTGGAGAGGTCGCTTATTGCGAAGGCCAGATCGGGGGTGCTAGTCGTATGTCACCTTCTCGAGTAAAAGGTTGGCGGATCGTCTGGGGCATTGATGAGGAACAGGTTGTTCTCTATCTCCCAGTCTTCTACGTCTTCGTCTCTACTGTTTGTTTCGAGATAGTCCCATCTTTCTGAATGGCTGTTGAAATCACCGACCACCTTGCATTCATTAATAGCCATTTCTTCGAGTGACAGCGAGATGTCACATGGGCAGTATAAGTTATACAGAAGAATCTCTGTTTCGTCACATGTAATGAGGACGCCTACAATCTCTGCTGTGCCGGCGCCTCATGTAGTTACTTCCGTTTGTTTTACTGGAATGCCGTTTCGTACTAGGGTGAGGACTCCACCTTTGTGCCCCTCTCGGTCTAATCTGAAGGTTTGGTAACCTCTGATCCCAACCCTATGGTGTGTCTCTTGTATGCACGCAACATCAATCTCGTCTTCTGCAAGTCTTATTGCAAGTGCTTGCTTTTTGTGATGGAGGCCTTCGGCATTCCATTGCACAATGTTTAATCGTCTATGGCCAGTGCTCTGCCGTATCGAACCAGTAGTGTTTTCCCGTGGCCCTCGCAGCCGCTGGTTTGCCAAACCGCGGGACGGGGACCGTCGATAGGATAAAGTGGGTCCCTTCGAGGCATGGGGCCCGGCACTCGTCCTGCCCGACGAATCTCCTCAGGGGTAGCACCATATCGAGATTCTAAATTTAAAATATTGATGATAAAATTTGGTCCATGCAGCCTTAGCATGGGTATGCTACGTCATAACGTTCAGTACCATTTGGAGCTCAAGTGCTTATCCTTCGGCTGAGTGTTCGATTTCAACCAGCGTTTACTGGGCTCTCCGTTAGCCTTTTGCTGTCCCCAGCCAAAACCCACAAGGTTGCTATTTTCTTTCAGGGCAGCAATCCATAGACGACCTGCCCTCCCGCTCTGATGAGCGTCATCTGCCCAGCGAACCCTTCTTTTTGTGGACTGTTTGGTTTGCCTGTCGTCCAATTTTGTGTACAGTTTACTCCGCTAGCTTTTGATTGTCTCCAACTAAAACTACAAGGCAGCATTGGTTCCCTACGAAGAGAAGAAGAGAACAAAGTTTTGTGTCCTGGGACGCTTACTCGAGGCTCGTGTCGGCACTAGGCAATATGCATTTGCTCTGTAATTTCCATAGACCCGGGGAAAGACTTCGCACATCGTCATGTATGGATCGTTTCATTTGGCGCTATCAGCGCAACTCAGCTTTGCACTCGCCAGTCATCACCCGACCAGATTTTTCCGGGGATGTTAATTGCTTGAACAATCGCACCCTGTCCGGCTGTCTCAGAGAGTGCAGTTTCATAAGGCGCTAAAACGTAACTTTATGGTTTACGCTCGGCCAACTTTACCCAGTATCTTAATCCGTCCTTGGCCTCATATACGGATGTTATCGCAATCTTCCCATGTGTCGCCTTCATTTACCTTGCACGGAAGTGCCCTGGCACGCTGCTCAACTCGCGCTCATGGCTCCGAGTTTCGCTCCGTGTGGGCTCTCCTCTCCGTTCGGGATGCACATCTCATCTATTCGCATGCAGCCTTTCCCCTCTGCGGGCAAGCTGATACGACCAACATGTTCACACATCTGCCGTTTCGTTTACCGTGCCTCGGAAATGCTCCGACACTCAGCTCGACTCGTGCTCAGGGCTCCGAGTTTCGCTCCGTATAGGCGCGCTTTTCTGGTCAGGATGCACCGTTCGTCTCTTCGCATGCAGCCTTTCCCATAAGCCGGGAAGCTGATACGACCGTCATGTTCACACATCTGCCTTTTCAGTTAGCGTGCCTCGGGACTGCTCCGACACTCAGATTAACGCGTGCACAGGGCTCCGAGTTTTACTTCATATCTTGGCTTTGGGATGCACCTCTCATCCCTTTAATTCAGATATTTATTTCGGGGGAGTTAGTGTTTTGTTCGCGGACGCTGGTATTCTGCTGTTTCGTACTTTTTGAACTTTTAGCGGACATCGGCCAGGAGATGCGTGCTTTTTGAGGGATTTTCAGCCCCTTCTTTGCTTTTCCGTGAGTGCACTACTACCACTACCTGTAGTTCTCCTCGATCCCTGCCCCCCTTAGCAAGATCGAAACCACAGTATGTTTCCAGGGACACCACTTGGAGGTGGTGAGCAGGGTCTTAATTATCGCCCCTTCGCTAACCCTGGTACATGTTGCCTCCGTGCACCTTTAACCCCATGTTTAGGATCTGATATCAAAAGAATCATGAAAAATCAATGACAAGAAGATCTGATGTAATTTGCAATATGAGTTACTATTGTCATGACATGCTCGAACTTCAGCATCTTTATGCATACCGACTCCTGCAGGATAAAGAGAGTCATTTTGGAAATAATTCATCCTCAGTATAAGGAGCAAGAAACCTCATATCTTTACCAGTCATTGAAATAGTCCCATCAGGTGATAGAAACAGGTTTTAAAAGTAGAAAGTTACTCTCCTTCACAAATGCAAGGAATATCTTTGCGGGTATCATCTCGTCCGCGTCGCCGCGTTGGACGCTGAAAGAGACAAGTCATATTGAACTCAACTGCGTAGGACTAATCGTAATGATAGTGTATGTATATTCTATACATGATAGAACGATTCTTTGGTACAGGAGCATGACAAGACGTTGCTCAAAATCAGAAGTCATGATTCTCAGGACACAAAGTGCGTTGCGAGCCTTGGCAACAGCATGATCGTTATGGTATCTAACTTTACACCCAAGGTCAAACTTGATACCCAAATAGCTCATAGATACTTTTCAAGTGATTGTATATCTCGCTCTCAGGTCAATCCTGAAAAAGCGTGTATGTTGTGGTGCTCGTTGAAAAATCACATAGTTAAGGCCGATCTACCCCGTGTAATCTTTGATGATCATCGAGCGCAGAGACGGACTGCACTATCTTGGAATAACCTTTGATCGTAGTCTATCTTTCAAACACCATGTTGAACAGACAATGCATCGTTGCAAGCGTGGTCTTGCGACTCTCAAAGTTATGGTGGCCGCACACCTTGAGCAGTGACTAGTTGTTCTTTTGTTCGATCTACTGTTTATGTCCGTGATAGATTACGGACTCGGAATTCTTACGATATCAAAATCCCAATGTGAACGACTCGAACGGGTTCAGAATGAAGGAATGCGTATAGTCCTGGGCTGCACTAGAGATACCCCTATTGTGAAGATGAGATATATGCTTGGTCTTCTGTCACTACGCTCCCGTCATGCAATCGCCCAAACCAAGGCATATAAACGAGCTGATAGATTGACTGGCTTGGCTACAATATCAGAGGGAGCTGCCATGGATCGAAATGACATTCTTCACGCATTGAGAGAGTCTTTCCGAATAGAGGAGTTTCAGGGCTGTGAATCCCACTCGCTGATGATTGAAAGAGATGGGTGTCAATATTGGTGCAGCCCGAAAAGAACAACATACTAAATATGCAAGGAGATGGATTAATCAACATCGAACTGGCGTGTTGGTCCGCTGGACGCTGCTGAATTTGCTGAGGCGGAGATCGGAGCACCTATGGACATGTCCGGAGTGCTATGATGATAATCCTCATATAACTGATGACTGATCTGCTGG
This sequence comes from Arion vulgaris, assembly GCA_020796225.1. NCBI lineage: Eukaryota > Metazoa > Mollusca > Gastropoda > Stylommatophora > Arionidae > Arion > Arion vulgaris. The sequence goes on along the minus strand of CM036759.1, from coordinate 58,086,658 downwards.
TTACTGCGGATAAGAGACATCCACTGCACAAGAACACTAATGATGTTAAGGGCACGAGACTCAAGCTTGGCATGTCGTGGTTGTCCAGGCTGAGAGAACAATTGGCCAGGTGACTACGGTTCGGACCCTACCAAAAGGGAAAGAATGGACCTCAACAGATGGTAGCATGATGAACTATCTCAACGTTATCATTACTCTTGGAAGAGAATATAGAGAGTTGGGCAACATGAAGGCTGATCACGCAGTTAAGCAGCTGATAGTAGATAATGCAAGGGATGATGATGTTGTATATACTGATGGGTCGGTTCAACGTGGTGAGAAGTCCGGCTGGGGTTTCTTGGCTAATGCCCATGGTAGGGTTGTTGCAGTGCGAAGTAGGGCATACAGGACAACTACTTCTAGTATGAGGATGGAGGTTGAGGCTGTTACTGCTGCCCTCCATTGGCTCTCTGGGACTTCATTTTCTGGGGCCGTTGTTGTATGTGACTCTCAGTCGATGCTTCACAAGATCAAGAAGGGCAGGTTTCGGTATGAGTGGATGTCGTCTATATAAGTTTCTAACCTCCAGAAGCTTACGTGGATATACTGTCTGGGGCACGTGGGTATTTGTGGTAATGCGAGAGCGGACAGGCTTGCACCAACAGCATCGATTGTTGGGGAGTTGAAGATGGATAAAGGGATATTCTTCGGTCTCTTCGCGACTGTCTGTTGGATGAGGACACGAAAATCGATGTTGAATCGATCAAGCGATTTAGACAGTTTGGAGTTACCTGTTGTACAACTCGAACTGAATGCATGAGACTCAGAGTGAAAGGTGTGTTTAACCAGCGAGCCACAGGAACCATCAGTATGCATACTCTTCGATATCTGCTGGGAGAGACTGAGTACCTATGGGTCTGCCCGGAGTGCAATGGTCAGTTTAGTAACCAATAACCAATAACGAGTGATTGTATGTCCCGTTTATTTTGACGCTTGGTGTTTAGTATCAAAAGTATCATGCCAGATTGATTTCATTTACTAACCATAATATTGATCGCAACTCTTGGTTATTTTGTTACTGTGTACTTTTGTATATAATGTATACAATGGGATTCAATACATCAGACGGACATAAAAAATGTGAATGACTCTATAGCTTGAACATGTCCAGAGTTATATGCACGTTGGTAAATTGTGGAAACAATACTTGCGAAACTAAATATTTGCTTCTTTGATGAAGTAGACAGTTTCACTATGAGTAGGAATATGGACGTTAGATGCTACGTGGATGTATAAGTGATATCATCATCAAATACCTTGTCCTGAGTAGACCTTTGTCACCCCAACAGTCCTCCGAAATTTCTCACATATGTCCTGCCACTGCAGCTGTCACGTTCAAACCATCAATTACATCCTGAATCCATCTTCTCCGTGATCTTCCTCCTCTTCTCTTTGCCAGTATGCCTCTCCTTCCATGATGGTCTTCTCCAGCCCTTCATGTCTTTTTATGGGTCCAAAATATCGAAATTTTCTTTTTCTTATTTGTAGCATCAGCAATTTTTCTTTGATTTTGAGTTCTTTCTGGATAGATCTATTCTCTTTTCTCTGTCCAAGATATACGGAGGACTCTTCTGTAAGACTTATATTCAAAAGCACATATGTTTTTCCCTTGCCTTATTAAATGCCGATGCTTCACATCCATACGTTGCTACTGGAAATATGCTTGCTCTTAGTATTCTGATCTTTATTTTCTTATCAGTTCCGTTCCATACTGTTTTTAGTTGTTTAATTTTTTTTGCAAAGCCATGCTTGTTCTTCTTTTAATTTCCTTCATCCCTTTTCCATCTGTTGTTAGCAGTGAACCAATATATTCAAAACTGTTCTCATTTTCTACTTTCTCTCCGGTGACACGTGTATTTTAAACCTGCACATAACAAAGAATGTACAAAAACACTACTGACATCTAGAACACGAAAATAATTTACGAAATGTCGTACATGTCACAGTCTGCAATAGCTTCAACTCTACCGAAACGGAAAAAATGGACTTAGTCTATCGAGAATTGATGAACTTTAGCAATGTTATCATTACACTTCAAAGCATTGGGAAAACATGTATGGAAAGTTCAAGGAGCAGCATGTATCTGGCGGAACCTCGTATTCATCATGGCCTGCCTAAAAAGTTCTCTGTCTCTTGCAAATTCTTCTAGTGTCATGTTTTAGGTTTCTTTGATGTCCTGCTGTCACCTTCGTCGTGATCGAAAGTGAGCACGTGGACTGATGTCGGGAATGATGATATATTGGTATTACTGAGGCAACAGACACTGTCCCGTTTCTAGTTCAGTGCAATGTTATTTTGCTAGTGAGTCCTGCCTACCTACGATTATGTTCCTTCTGAGTAATTTACTATGTATTGTGACTACAAAAATTGAGACACTGAAAGAACTATTAGTGTGGAGTTTTATGACATGTCATAATGTTAATTATACCGATGGGATGTAATCAGTGTGTGTGCAAGCAAACAAATTATTTTCTTGTTATTGCCCTTCGCTAAGAACGAAAAGTTCTGAATGTCCAATTTAAAGAAATATTCTTTCTTTTCTTTTGTCCTTCTCTGTTTTTTGCCGCTAGGCGTAGCAGGTTTAACTGATGATCGGTTTCCGAGATAATGCATGCTCGGTCGCTTGATATGGTGTGGTATTGTGGAGTTTTAAGAAGTCTGTAACTCCATCAATCCATCTTTTCTTGGTCTGCCCTTCCTCTTGATGATTCCATTTTCAGGTTGTACGCTCTTGCAACTGGTGTATTCGGGTTCATTCTGACCAAGTGACCAAACCATTTGAGTCTCTGTTTTTCAATAAATCTAATAGCAGGTGTTGTTCCGACTGTTCTTCTAATTTCCTCATTTCTTATATGGTCTCTTCTTGTTTTATTTACTGCTTTCCTCATTCATCTCATTTCGCATGTGGTAATTTTCCTTTCTTGTTCTTTTGTCAGTGCCCATGTTTGGCTCTGGTAGCACAGTGTTGGTATAAAGATTGAATTTATAATCTGTCTTTTAGTCACTACTGGAATAGCTGGGTGTTTCAAAATTGGGGTAAGCTGGTATGTAATGTTGTTGGCTTGCTGGATTCTATTTTCGATCTCTCTGTCCAGTCTACTATCAGATGTGAAGATACTTCCAAGGTATTTGAATTCTCTCACCTGCTTTAGCGTTTGGTCATTTATTTGTATGTTGATATCTTTATGTTCTTTGCTTATAGTCATGACTTCTGTCTCTTCATGTTGTATTTGAGGCAGCTATTGTTGAGTAAGTTTATGTGTTCGTGAAGCTGTTCAATATTATTATGGAATAAACACTGGTCGTCAGCAAAGAGCAGTTCATTTTGTTGGTCTGCGTTGAGTGATGCTTCATCTATTTTGGTGATACTATCCATGTATATAATAAAGAGGAGAGGTGATAAAACACATCCTTGCCGTACTCCTGATGTTACTGGAAACCAATTTGTGAGTCCGGAGCTTGTTCGTATGGCACTTTCACTTTCTGTATATATTGCTCTAACACAGTCTAGCAGCGTTCCTTTTATTCCGTAGTTTTCGAGAACATCCCATAATATGTCTCTGTTAACCCTATCAAATGCCTTCTCTTGGTCTATGAAGGCTATATTCATTTGATTTTTGTGTTCTATAGTCTTTTCACTAATTTGTCTTAGGGCAAATATTGCATCTGTGCACCCTTTTCCTTTTCTAAATCCAAACTGTTGTGGGCTGAGTGTTGGCTCCACAATTGGTCTTATTCGTTGCTCCAGAACTTTTGCAAACATTTTTCCCACATGGCTTAGGAAGGAGATGCCTCTATATGTACTACAGTCTTGTTTTTACCTTTTTAAGAAATATTAGAAGACTTAAAAGTCAATAGTAGATTCCTTCAAAGAACACTAAACCACAGTACTGGAAGATTTGTATTATGTTGACAATATTTGTATTTTGACCACCAGCCAATGTGAGGATGCTCAAAGGAAAATAAGTATACTTTCCAGATCAGTTCTTCTTCTTCTACTTGTTCTTCTTCAAACACTTCTTACCGAGCAATTGTTAAGCCACTCTTTGTGATCTGTATGTGATCTCTTTCTCTCTCTCTCCCTCTCGCGATCATTCTTAAGCCGTTTTTATCATTCTATTGTGATATATCAACAACCAAACATCAAAAACGGAATGTACGACCTGCACAGCCTTCAGTACCAATTGGAGCTGAAGTGCTTATCCTTCGTTGGTGTGTTCAGTTTCAACCTACGTTTACTGGTTTCGCTCTCCGTTAGACTTTTGCTGTCCTCAGTCAATACCACAAGGCAGCAGGCTGCTATTTTCTTTCAGGGCAGAGACCATTAGACGGACTGCCCTCCCGAGCATATGAGCGCCATCTGCCCAGCAAACTTTACGTTTTGTAGAAACCTTTGTTTGCCGCCCGTCCAGTTTTGTGTATGGTTTGCTCCGCTAGCCTTTAATTGTCCCCAATCTAACTACAAGGCAGTAGTTCTCTGCGAGCGGAAACGCACACTGGCTTTACCTCTGCTGGGATTTCCAATTGTTCTGCACATTCGGGTGGTATGCATACCCTCGTGCCTGCCGTGCATGCTGCACCTTGCCATGCTCGTCTGTCCCTCGGTGGTCCCACTATGGCATCGCCATCGTGCGTGCTAGCTCTGCCCTGGTGCCAGGTCACCATCAGTTTTTGTCGGGCTCACATTTTACGTGCCTTTCGTTCCTACCATGCATGCCGTTCCATGCTTACCTGCCCATCGGCGCGCCCACTCTTGAATTGTCAGCGAGCGTGCTCGCTTTGCGATGGTGCCTGCCTTATCGTCACCATCAGTTTTCGCCGTGCTCACGTTTGCCTGGGTTGCACGGTTCTGGGGCTTATAATCGTGCCCCAATCCCTGTGATAGGGACCCGAGTTCCGCCCTATGTGGGCCCACGTGCAGTTCAACTCGACTTCCAGCATACTCCTCGGCTCAAGAGAGGGCTCAGAGAGAGCATGTGCGGGCTCCGAGTTTCGCCACACGCCTTTCCACGTTTATACTTCCAGCTTTTCCCATCGACCGGGAGAGACGAGCATCGATAGTCACTCTGTCAGTTCGCTCGTCTGTATTGTGAGCGGATCCCTTCTAGTGTGACTACCTTTGCATCTCTACTTGCCCCAGAGTAACTGTCCCACGGCACCTGCCCTCTTAGCCAGACCGGAACTACCGTCTGTTACCAGGGTCACCACGTGCAGGTAAGGGCAGGGGATTAGCGCCAGCTCACTAATTTGGCACGCCGTTCTTTCCTTGCGCCTTTGACCCCGGATAGTGTCATCTAAAGAACCTCGACTTATTCAATGAGCCATTCGCGGTTTCACCGTGAGACAGTGTGAACTTAGATATGAATGGCTTAATCTATGAGACAAGTTTATGACTACTGGTAGGAGCAACCAGATAGCTGTCATGGACGTGACTGGACCGACAATGCTCGGGGTAGGGAGACAGCGCTCTGTGCAGAGCGGATTCCGACGTTCCTTCCAAAATTGCAAAATTGAAGCGAAACGACCGAGCGCTCTCTTCCCACTGTTTTTCAGGCAAGACTGCGCCTCAACAAGCAAAAAACGACACATTATTTCTACCTGCCGACCCATAAGCTCGTTGCGAGAGAGGTCTTTTAACGAGATCACCGTCGAGCTTTTAAAATGTTTTAGACTGACTGCATCACATCACGAACAGACGACTTCGATATACGGACACACACACACACACACGGCCGCGCGAGTGAGCGAGTCTTAATAGCAGACGCTACCTTGTCCCTTATTCGCTCGGAGCCTGGGTCGCTTCGTCGCGTGAAGAAGCGGGGAGGGACGCTCAGCCGCTAGAGACTGCACGCAAGTGGTTATCGACACTGGGAAACCGCGCTCGCTTACTGGCTCGCTCGTCCGTTTATTTTCAAAACGAGGAGGCGCAGCTTGCAGACGCACAGCCCAGATATCAAGCCATCTGCACATTCTCCCCTTTATACCGAGGTTCAGTAGTTTGAGTTTTAGACCTCCTTTCCACACTGTCAAACGCCTACTCCATGTCTATCAAAACTGTCATCGTCTGCTTTTTTCTTGGAAACCATCCTCGATTTCCTGGGCGAAATAGGTTACCTGATCTTCGGTAGATCGGTATCTACTAAAGCCTCCCTGTTGTCCATTTGCTCTCCAAGTTAAATGATAGCCTTTTGTTCTTCATACGTTCCATGAACTTGCCGTGCAGCTCAGGAGGCTTATGGGTCTGTAACTCGCCGGGTTGAGTTTATGTTTCCCTGGCTTTAGGATGGGTACCATGACTGCTTCTTTCCACTCTCTTGGTACTATGCTTGTCCTCCACGATATGTTTAGGACGGCCAATAGAGCTGTCTTTGCTCTAGTTCCCAAGTTTTTAAGCATCTCATTTGTGATCCCATCCGTTCCCGGCGATTTTCAAAGCTTGAGATCCCTTAGTACCTCTTCCAACTAGTTTCTGGTGAATGTCACTGTTAGGTGACCATTGGCTTTTCTTGGCTCGCCCTGGAGGGCTCTTGTTTTTCTCTTTGTTTCGTCACTTTTGGTTTTTGGTATGCCTATTGTGCTGACTTCGACAAATATTCCCAGGGAGGGCAGTATCGTTAGGCATCACCCACCTCTGTTCTTCCGGGGATGTTAGTCGTTAATGCAACAGTACTAGAACTTTGTACCAGAACCAAAAATGTGGTCCCCAAGGTGGAATTACAGAAAAGCAAATTTGGAAAGATTTGCGGATCTACCAGATACCAGCGTTGAACATCTCAACATGCAAGAAAACAAACACATGTGATCCTTAGCACCAGAGCTGTCGGAAGCAATCATGAAAACGGCAAGGCAGACCATCGACAGAGGTGCACGGAAGGATTACAAGCCATACTGGACATTAGAAGTTCAAAAACTTGAATACGACCGTGAGATGACAAGAAGAGAGATAGAAGCGGTACAGAGAGTAACGACCAACACTGCTTACAAGGCGGCAGCGACTAAATACAAACGTGAAGTCAAACGGTCAGCAAGACTGAGTTGGGTAGAAAAGACCTGGGATCAAAGGCGCATAGGGGCAAAGCCGCGCCAGGATTAGTAGAGCTGGCACTAATCAGGACCCTGGGCCCCACCTTCACGCGGTAACCCTGGTGACAGTCTTTGGTTCTGTTCTGGTTAAGGGGCAGGGATCGAGGGAGAGCTACAGGTAGTGGTAGTAGTGCAAGCACGGAAAAGTCGTGCAGGTCCAAAATCTACGAACACAATGCATGCATCTCCTGGCTGATGTCCGATAAAACTTGACCAAGTTGCCGAAAAGTAAGAAACAGCAGTGTACGAGTCGTCTGTGAACGAATGCAAACTCCCCCGGAGTAAATGACAGCATTAAATTGAAGGATGAGATGTGCATCCTGAGTAGAGGGTGCAAACATGGGTTGAAACTAAAAGCACTCAGTAGTAGGCCAGCGTTGTCCTGTGTCCGGACAAGTTAGAGGCACTGGGAAGGTGTGCACGGTGCGAAACAACAGAAACGTAAGAAACAGCAGTCGTCTGTGAAGGAATCCCAACTACCCCAAAGTAAAGGGCCGCAAGCAAATTGCCAGCTGTTCGCAAGAATCAATAAGAGCGATGCGTATCGAATCAAAAGTCTCGGCAAGTGTCTCTGAAAACGTTGTAACGTATCGTGTCGGCACACGGTAAGATTGCGGCAAACTCCGTGTCAAATGTTTAGCGCAGATACAGTTGTTGGGTAAGGTTGGCAAAGCGTAAATTTTAGTTCCTAACGAAACGGCGCTCCCGGTGACAATCAGTTTACTGTTGCATAAACGACTAACATCCTCACAAGAATTGAGGTGGGTGATGCCTAACGAGACTGCTCTCCCTGGGACAACCGGACAAGGTACTATTGTATTAACAACTAACATACCCGGAAGAACTGAGGGGGGTGATGTTGGCGAGCGCAAAAGTGCACGCAACATCAATCTCGTCTTCTGCAAGTCTTCTTGCAAGTGCTTGCTGTTTGTGATGGAGAATTTCGGCAATCAATTGTATAATATTTAATCGTTTATGGTCAGTTCTCGGCCGTATCGAACAAGTAGTTTTTCCCGTGGACCAAGATCGCTGATTTGCCAAGTAAAGCGACGGAGACCGTCGGTATACAAAGGTGGGCCCTTTGAGGGCCCTCATGAGTCCAGTACTCATCCTGCCCGACGGATCTTCACAGGCGTAGCACTATTTCGAGATTCTAAATTAAACATATTCATGAACAAATTTGGTCCATGCAGCCCTAGCATGGGTATGCTACGCCACAACCGTCAGTACTATTTGGAGCTCGAGTGCTTATCTTTCGGTGCCCTATTTCAACCAGCGTTTACTGGGTTCGCTCTCCGTCAGTCTTTGGCTGTTCCCAGCCGAATCTACAAGGCAGCAGGTTGCTATTTTCTTTTATGGTAGCGACCCTTAGACGACCTGCCCTCCCGGGTTGATGAGCGTCATCTGCCCAGGTAACCAGTTTTTTTGTTGACAACTTGGTTTTCCTACCGTCCAGTTTTGAGTACGGTTTGCTCAGCTAATCTTTGATTGCCAACTATAAGGCAACAGTGGTTCCTGCGAGGGGAACAGAGTTTTGCCATGGGACGGCGTTTTACTCGTATACCTCATTCTCAGCGTTTTCTAGGCTTGTGTCGGCGCTTGGCAATTTGCAATTGTTACTCTGCTTTTTCCCTAGCCTCGGGAAATACCGGACAGGGGCCACGCTCAAATAATATATTCATTAGGCGTTATCAGCGCAACCTAGATCTTACGCTCGTCAAGCATCACCCGCCCTGGTTTTCCAGGGATGTTATTTGTGAGAACAAAAGTATCGTGCCAGGACAGGGTAGGTAGTTTTTTTAGGCTATAAACGCAACATTGGGATCCGCACTCGGCCAACTTTGCCCACTAGTTTTATCAGCGCTTAACATGCTTTTTCCAAGACACTTGCCGAGACCTTTGATTTACACTGGTTTAAGCCACTGTTGGCTTTCCAGTTTTCTCGGCTCATCTGGGTGGTCTGCTCACCCCTATGTTTCCCTAGCCTTTCCATCACCAGCACCTTGAAAGTTTACCCCGCCTTCGGGCTCACCTGTGTATCACCCGTATGCGTGTTCGGTATGCGCCTGCCCCACCTTGTTTATCAGATTTCTCACCTTGATCATTTACCGTACCTCGCGCCTGCCCTGACACGCAGCCCAACTTGGGTCCAGGTCACCAAGTTTGGCCTCATGTGGGCCCCCATACCATGACACATTGTCATGCACATTTCTCATGCACATTTCTCCGAGTCTCGCCCCATGTGGGCTCACTTCTCTTTTCGGGATGCACCTCTCACCCCTTCATGTTCACTTGTGCGGCCCTTTCCGTCTTCCGGGAAGCTGATAAATGTGGTTCGACCGTTGGGAGTTCACGTTCACCGTACTTCGGGGTGCCCTTACTCGCAGCACGACTCGTGCACAGGGCTCCGAGATTCGTCCCATGTGGGCCTCCGTGCCATTACTCGGGGCTCGACTCGTGAGCAGGGCTCCAAGTCTCCCCCATGTGGGCACATTTCTCTTTTCGGGATGCACCTCACATCCCTTCATGTTCACGTGTACGGCCCTTCCCATCAGCTGGGAAGCTGATAAATGTGGTGCGATCATTGACACGTTACAGACACTTCGTGCTTATGAACTCTTGCCCAATAGGTGTCAGTTTTGGTGCGTTATTTACTCGGGGTGGGGGTAGCATTCGTTCACTGACAACTCGTACACTGCTGTTTTCTTACGTTTCTGCTTATTTGGCATCTTTTCTTCGGACATCGGCCAGGTGATGCGTGCATTTTGTTCGTAGAATTTGGACCTGCATTGCTTTTCCGTGCGTGCACTACTACCACTACATGTAGCTCTCCCTCGATCCCTGCCCCTTAGCCAGACCTGAACCAAAGTTACCAAAGTCACCACGTGGATGTGGGGCACAGAGTCTTGATTAGTGCTCGCTCACTAACTCTGGCGCAGCGTTGTCCCCATGCCCCTTTGACCCTAAAGCACTAATCAAGATCCTACACCATCTTCTCGTGGTGACCCTGGTAACAGACATTGGTTCCGGTCTGGCTAAGTGGGTAGGGATCAAGGAGAGCTACAGGTAGTGGTAGTAGTGCAAGCACGGAAAGGTATTGCAAGTCCAGAAATCCCTAACAAAAGCCAACGGTCGCACCACAGTTATCAGCTTACCGGCCGATGGAAAGAACCGTACAAATCAACATGTAAACATGATAGGATGAGGGATGCATCCAGAGAAGAGACGTGGATCCGCGTGGAGCAAAATTTGGGCACGAGAAGAGTTGCACGTGGGCCCACACAGGTCGAAACTCAGAGCAATGAGGCGGTGGATCGAGTTGAGTTTTAAGGTCGGAATAGCTAGAGGCATGATGAATGTGTGCACGGTGAGAACCAATGGACATGGTGAGGCAGGCACCAAGGCAGAGCAGGCTCGGAAGCGGATGATGCACGAGTGGACAGACGGGCACAACGTTGATGGTGCAGTCATGGTAGGCGCAGCAGGCGTAAGGGTGTGTGGTCCTCGCAAATGTGTAAAAAAACTGGACAGCCCAACAGAGGCTTGAGTCCAGTGCGCGTCTCTGCTTGCAGAGAACTACTACTGCCTTGTAGTTAGATTGGGGACAGTCAAAGGCTTGCGGAGCAAACCCTACACAAAACTGGACGGTAGGCAAACCAAGCAGTCCATAAAAAGACGGGTATAGCTGGACAGATGACGCTCATCAACCCGGGAGGGCAGGTCGTCTAAGGGTCGCTACCCTCAAAGAAAATAGCAACCTGCAGCCTTGCAGGTCGGCTGGGAACAGCCAAAGACTGACGGAGAGCGAACCCAGTAAACGCTGGTTGAAATCAAACAGGGTCAAAGGCGCATGGAGGCTACATGAGCCAGGGTTAGCGAAGGGGCGGAGCTAATCAAGACCCTGCTCCCCACCTCCAAGTGGTTACCCTGGAAACAGACTGTGGTTCCGGTCTGGCTAAGGAGGGGGCAGGGATCAGGGAGACCTACAGGTAGTGGTAGTAGTGGTACGAGCTAACACGAACAAAACAGTGGTGGTAGTGCAAACACGGAAAAAGCAATGCATGGGCCGAAAATCCCTGAACAACGCACACATTTACTGGCCGAAGTCCGCTAACAAGTTAAAAAGAGTACGAAACAGCAGAGTACGAGCGTCCGAGAACAAAACAATAACTCTCCCGGAGTAAATGACCGAATTCAAGGGAAGAAAGGTGCATCCCAAAGCCAAGACATGAAGCGAAACTCGGTGCCATGCGCACGAGTCAAGCTGAGTGTCGGAGCAGTTCCGAGGCACGGTATATGAAACAGCATATGTGTGACTGGATGGTCGTATCAGTTTCCCGCCAGATGCTAAAGGCTGCATACGAAGGGATGAGAGGTGCATCCAGAATAGAGCAAAACTCGGAGCCATGAGCGCGAGTTGAGCAGCTTGCCGGGACACTCCCGATGCACGGTAAATGTGGTACATCAAGAGACGGCGGCACAAGGGAAGAGGGAAGATAAAACTCCGTATATAAGGCCAAGCGCGGAGTAAGAAAAGGGGTAATGTTGGCCGAGCATAAATCCAAATGTTACGTTCTAGTGCCTCACAAAACTGCACTCTCTGAGACATCCGGGCAGGGTACGATTGTTAACCCAATTAACATCCCCGGAAAAATCAGGTCGGGCGATGAACGGCGAGTGCAGAAGCTAAGCTGCGCTGATAGCGCCGAATGAAACGACCCAAACATTACGGCGTGTGGTGCCCCAGCCCAGGGTTTCCCGGATCAAAGAAAATTACATAGCAAATGCAAATTGCCTAGTGCCGACACGAGCCTCGAATAAAGCGTCCCAGGACACAAAACTCTGTTCTCCTCGCAGGGAACGACTGCTGCCTTGTAGTTTATGGTTGGGGACAATCAAAGGCTAGCGGAGCAAACCGCACACAAAACTGGACGGTAGGCAAACCAAGCAATCCATGAACAAAACAGGTATAGCTGGGCAGATGACGCTCATCAGCCCGAGAGGACAGGTCGTCTACGGGTCGCTGCCCTGAAAGAAAATAGCAATCTGCTCCCTTTTGGGTTTTGGCTGGGGACAGCAAAAGGCTAACGGAGAGCGAACCCAGTAAACGCTGGCTGAAATCGAATACACGGCCAAAAGATCAGCACCTTAGCTCCAATTGGCACTGAAAGTTGTGACGTAGCATACCCATGCTAAGGCTGCATGGACCAAATTTTATCATGAATATGTTTAGTATAGAATCTCGATATGGTGCTAGGCCTGTGGAGATCCTTCGGGCAGGACGAGTGCCGGGCCCCATGCCTCGAAAGGCCCTCCGTTTTTCTACGGTCCCGCCCTCCAACTCTGCAAAACAGCGAGCGAGGCCCACGGAAAAAAGCTACTGGTCCGACACGGTCGAGAACTGACCATAGACGATTAAACATTATGCAAAGAAACGCTGAAGGGCTCCATCACAAAAAGACACTCTCAAAAAGACGCAGAAGACGAGATTGATGTTGCGTGCATACAAGAGACACACCTAAACGCCCAACATAGATTCGGAATCAGAGGTTACCAGGCCTTTAGAATAGACCGTTAGGGGCACAAAGATGGAGTCCTCACCCTAGTACGAAACGGTATTCCAGCAAAGCAAGTGGATTTAACCACAGGAAGCGCCGGCACAGCAGAGATCGTAGGCGTCCTAATTACATGTGACGAAATGCAGCTTCTTCTGTACGACATATACTGCCCAAGTGACATCTCGCTGTCGCTCGTGGCAATGATTATCAATGATACAGCATGCACGGTGGTCAGTGATTTCAACAGCCACTCAGAAAGATGGGGCTACCTCGAAACGAAAAGCAGGGGCGTAGAAGTAAAAGATTGTGAGATAGAGAACAACCTGTTCCTCATCAATGCCCCAGACGATCCCCCAACCTTCTACTCGAGAAGGTGGCATACGACCAGTACCCCCGATTTGACTTTCGCAACAAGTGATCTTTCCACAAAAACAGTATGCATGGTCACAAAGCAACTCGGAGATAGTGACCATAGGCCCGTCAAGCTACAATTAGACCTCCAATGTGTACCTGAGCCCAAAATGTGGTTGCCACGGTGTAACTACAAAAAAAGCCAATTGGAAACACTACGCGGCACACTGACTTATGTCAATGTTGAGCAGCTCAACATGCATGAAAACAAACACATGCGATCCGTGGCAAGGGAACTCTCATAAGCAATCTTGAAAGCGGCACGGGAAACCATTCATAGAGTCGAACGAAAGGATTACAAGCCATACTGGACAGCAGAGGTTCAGAAGCTTGAAAACGACCTTGAGCTGGCAAGGAGTGATGCAGAACAGGCACAGACAGTAACGACCAATACTGCTTACAAGGCGGCGGCGGCAAAGTACAAGCGTGAGGTCAAACGATCAGCATGACAGAGCTGGGTTGATAAGACCAAATCCCTGAATCTTGATAGGGACTGCCATAAATTGTGGAAGCTAGTAAAAGCACTGAGTGAGGAAAACACCAGCCGACCACCAATAGTCCTGGAACAAGTTAAAAAGATGTCCTCGAGAATGGAAGCCGCAAACATTCTAATGCAAAAATATGCCAAAAATAAGTCAGCAGAGTAAGCATAGCAAAAGAAAAAGTTGATGACACAATGAGAAAAGCTAGAGCCCTCCAAGGCGAGCCGATAGTCACCTAACGGAAACATTCACTAGTAATGAGTTGGAAGAGGTATTCAGGGAGCTCAAGCTCAGAAAGTCTCCAGGAAAGGATGGAATCACAAATGAGATGCTTAAAAACTTGGGGACTAGAGCAAAGGCAGCTCTACTGGCCCTCCTAAATATGTCGTGGAGGACAGGCATAGTATCACGAGAATGGAAGGTAGCGATCTTGGTACCCATCTTAAGACCAGGCAAAAATAAACTCGACACGGCGAGTTACAGACCAATAAGCCTCCTAAGCTACAAGGGCAAACTCATGGAACGCATTGTGAACAAAAGGCTATCTTGGCAGTTGGAAAGCAAAGGGCTTCTCATGGCACAAAGGAGGCTTTCGAAGCACCAATGTACAGAAGATCAGGTAACCTATGTCGCCCAAGAAATCGAGGATGGTTTCCAAGAAAAGAAACAGACACTGGCAGTTTTGGTAGATATGGAGAAGGCGTTTGGAGAAAGAGGGCTAAAACTGAAACTCCTCACCCTCGGTATAAAGGGAAGAATGTACAAATGGCTTGATAGATACCTAGAGAACAGAACAGCAAGGGTTCAAGTTCAGGGGTACACAAACATAAAGGCCACATTAGGAGTTCCCCGCTTCCGAGCCTGCTCTGCCTTGGTGCCTGCCTCACCATGTCCATTGGTTCTCACCGTGTACACATTCATCATGCCTCTAGCTATTCCGACCTTAAAACTCAACTCGATCCACCGCCTCATTGCTCTAGGAAACACAAGGAGTCCCCCAAGGAGGAGTGCTCTCACCAACTCTCTTTCTAATCTTTGTCAATGACATAGCAACATGCCTACCAAAGCGAGTACACTTTGCCATGTATGCCGACGACCTGGCAATATGGGCGAGGAAGAGTCAATGCCCATAGCAACACATCCGCCGAGTGGTTACCGGAGTCCAAATTTGGGGTGTAAAGAATAGAACCACTGTTACCTGCCACGCATGTCGTAAGAGGCGACTATGGAGGTTTGGCTGAAATTGGATGCATGTGTCCTAAACATGTAGAAGTCTATGTGTTTAGGTGCCTACCAAACCAATGTGCAACGTATACACGTTCTTGGCAAAGATCAAACATATCACAAAAAGTGATTATCATTTGTCGTAAAGAACGAAAGCAAAGGAGAAGAAGGAGCAACAAATCGACTGCAAGATACGCTAAATAACCTGGAAGTCTGGTCAAAAAAGGGGAATATGAACATAAACGCTTCTAAAATAACCTACATTGTGTTCTCGCAGAACAACCAGAATCTCTAAATTAAGCTTAAAGTCAAAGGGCAAGATCTTCCAGAAAGCAAGACCAAAACGTACCTGGTAGTCACACTCGACCGAAAACTGACTTGGTGCCCCCAAATTGAAAATGCTACGGCAAAGGCGAGACACAGGCTCATGATGATGCGCAAGCTCGCAGGCTCCACGCGGGAGCAAACACCAGAGTCCTCAAAACACTCTACTCTGGAAAAGTGCGGCCGGTCCTGGAGTACGGCATTGCAGCGTGTAGTAGTGCATCCACCAAGCAATTCGCCAAAGTGAGCAACAGTCAAAACCGTGCAATACGCATTATCACAGGAACCATCTTCTCCACGCTCATCAAGGTGATGGAAACAATCACAGGCATCCAACCAATGGCAGATCGAAGGGACAGAAAAGTCTTGATATTGGCCGAAAAACTTAAATAGCTCGATTTCCCCCCTATGTACGAAAGAATGAACGGACTCGGAAGGGGCAGGAGCAGCTTCGCAAAAAACGACAAAGCACTGACCGTAGACCATCCGGTCCTAGCAAAATGCAAAGTCAAATCAATCCCGACAACCGACAAGTGCCCGCCGTCGAAAACCAAAATGCCAGAACTAAGGGAATCAATCCCAGACATTCTGAGAAAAGGGCAGCAAGTAAACTTCGAAAGAAGAGCGGCCACAGAAAAATACATAGTGACCGAATACCCTGAAAATAAGTGGATACACGTGTATACTGATGGATCAGCAAGGAACGCAATCAGCGATGGCGGAGGAGGAATAATTCTCAAACTCTTAAAAGAAGTGACAGTCACGAAAGCGATTGCTACAGATAAATACTCAAATAACTACCGGGCAGAGGCAGAGGCGATAAGAACAGCGGCCGAAATGATCCTACAGAGAAGAGGCACCTCTCGCAATAAAATCGTGATATTCACCGATGCTCTATCGGTCATCACAGCACTCAAAAGCGTAGGCAAAACATATCTCAATGTGCTGAAAACGACCTTCGATGCATTAGTGTACGCACTTAAACGCACCGTCATTCAGTGGATACCATCACTCTGTAACATAAGTGGAAATGAACACGCCGACAAGCTAGCTAAAGAAGGCGGGCGACTACCTCAGACTGATCTCGAGATCATTTATGAGGAAGCCAGAACAACCATCGGCTGGCACTATAAAGACAAATGGTCAAAGACCATCCTCAGCACAACAACAGCGACGGGTACTATGGTGTGTCTCGTAGTGAACAAGTTGCTAAACTCCGACTCCGTACCGGCCACAACAAGCTCCTTGTCCACATGTTTAAAAAATATTAAATTGACATAATTAGCCTGTGCCCCTGCGAAAAGGGGAAATCACGGCACAGCACATACTGCAAGATTGTCAACTGATAGCAGGTATAAGAAAAGAAACCTGTCCTCAAAACATAGAGCTTCGCGAGAAGCTGTACGGAGGAAGGAGTCCCTTAAAACCACGGTAAAATTCATGATAAAGTTGGTTCATCAGTCTAGGCCGAGATCGCGAGGAGAGAGAATCGAACACATCGCCGAAGGATAAGCACCAGAGCTCCAAATGGTAGTGAACATTGTGAAAGTACATCCGTTCGGGGTGTTACACTCTTTATACATAATATTAAACTGATAAAAACGGCCGTAAAAGAACGATCGAGAAGTAGAAGAAGATTGTCGAAGTTAATTATAGCGAAGCTAAATACGTAAATAATCTCTTAGTACTTTGAATAAACTCTACAACGATATATATTTCGATATGTTTTTTAGAATAGTTTCTTAGCAGTATGTACCAAACCAACGGGATCCTAGACATTTCCACTAAGAACATGTTAAACTGTTTAGTTAGAGGGTAGAGTATTTCAAAATAAGTTTCAACGTTTTTTTCTCTCTCAAAAAAGCAAAACTTTATATGGATTTTGATTTTAGAGATATAAAACTAACAGAATATAGAATAACTAGCTGATTAACCCGGCTTCGCACGGGTGAAAGTGTTAGTAATCCTTGATGAGGAATTGGTGACGCCGTTCCAAGAGATATCGTTTTCTTCTAAATAGTGTACGTTATATTTATTTATCAGTTATGGCCTGATAGTAAACAACATTCCTTGTTTTCCCGTGAAAACACCATGTCTTGAAGTTGTTATATTGAGTGCACAATATTGCAGAAGTCTTCTGGTAGCTTGATTGTGTCAGTGTTTGGTTCCTTGCAAAGCCGCCCATCTCCTAAAGCAAGCAATTGATCAGCAAATTGTCCAGCATTGACATCCTGCTGTAAATGGACCCTCATGTTGGTAGTTAATTTTAAATTTTGAACATGTCTCCAAAGATGGGATCATTTCAGACACGCCTTGAGCTCATCAGCCATTGTTCCTCTAGGAATAATAGGAAATGTTTGCCTGAAATCACCAGCAAGAACCACTACTGCTCCACCCATAAGTTGTCGATTGTTTCTAATATCTTGAAGAGACCTGTTGAGTGCTTCTAGTCCGTGCTTGTGAATCATAGTGCATTCATCCCAAACAATCAATTTGCATTGTTGTAAAACTGCCGCTTTTCCTGTTCCTTTACTGATGTTGCAAATTTGCTCTTCGGTACGTGCTAAGTCTAGTGGCAATTTAAGAGTAGAGTGGGCAGTTTGCCCTCCTTGAAGCAAAGTAGCTGCTATTCCAGAAGAAGCCATAGCAATTGCAATATGCGATTTAAAGCGAATTTTTGAAAGGAGTAAATTCATCACAAACGTCTTTCCTGTCCCTCCTGGTGCATCAATGAAGAATAGACTGCCTGTACCACCATTCACTCGGTTCATAATTATATCCTAAACATTTCTTTGGTCATGAACTAATAGTGGCTCCTTGATGGCTACGTAATGCTAAGTCGCCGGCGTTGTAAACGGTTTCTTTAAGTATTTCTCTCTGCAAACGATTGATGTTGTTTCTTGCTGAATGTGGAAGCCCTAATTCTTGTAAAGTTTTACCAACCTCGTCAATAACTTTATCCTCTATGATGATTAAGATTTCGTTAAATATGTCTTGGTTGCAATCAATTTGCAAGTCAGGATTCTGTTCTCTTGTACGATTAAGAATATCTTCAGACATACTTTCCTTGAATGTGTCCCACAAATGTTATGGATTTGATGGATTGCATGAGGTAATAAGAATGATGAAAAGTGATCTGATCTTTTGTGGTGATTCTGATGCAACTGTTTCTGCCATCGTAGCATGCCATTGATTGTCGTCCTCCAGTAAATAAAGCTTTTGGCATGCTTCACGGAATGTTGCACAAACTTGACCCTCAACCGTCTTTAATTCAGTAAATGATATTGGACCTCTAACAGTATGAAGTAGGATGCGGAGGTAGAAACATTCGAAATTGTTTGGATGAACAGTATAAACACGTCCCAAAACATCGCTAGATTTAACACCATCGAACCCAACAACTGTGACTCCCTACTTTCTTCTATTAAAAGCTTTCATTGACCTATCCCATGTGTAATATTTAGGAACGTCAAAGTAAAGTAAAGTCTTTGAAAAGTCGTCATTTTGACAAAGCTCAAAAAGGCAGTTAAAGTTGTTCTTGGAGGTTGCTGAACTCTTTGTTGGAAATTTTCTGTATTGAAGTAAACTCTCTGTCCGTTTTGAAGGTGTACGCTCAGTTGCATTACGGAAGGATATCTCTCATGAACTGGGAAATCCAATATCCGTCAAACTGCTTCATTGCTGCTGATGTAGCGGCCAGCACGATAACCTTCTATTTCAGCAATAAATTCTCCATCTTTTTGAATGCCAAACACAGCTTGATCAGAACCTTTGTGTATGTATTTTAACACATATTTGATCGATTTTACTGAATTGCAGTACTCAACATTAATATGTGCATCAAACATTCGTAACAACATTGGACAATACGGAACAATCCATCTATTGTCGATGTTAAATTCAACTGAACTATTTCCTCTCTTAAGTTTCTTAGTTGCTTCGAATCCTCCATCAGCTAACTTTCTTCTTCGATATAGTGGATAGCCATTTTCTCCAGTTTGAGTTTCGAGCAACAGACTCTTCGGATATCGTTTGGTACATTTGCCGTCCTTCATATATGGGGAATTCGGATTGATGTATCCACATGGTCCATGCACCATTTGCTCTATAACGGTTTGATGTAGTTGTGGATCTAAGTTCGGATCAGGAATCTCTGCCCTAAAAATGCGATCAACATTATTTGGGTCAATCTTATTTAATAACCAAAATAATAAATTGTTATGTGGCAAACCCCGTTTCTGCCATACTGTTGAAGACACCCAACATCTCACAGGACCAAAGATCTCTCCCTTCGTTATTAGTTGCATTAATTTAATTAACTTTTGACGAAACACACGTGCAATTAGATCATGTCTATCCAAATGTGACTGTCCTGGTAGTAATTCATCTTGTATTTCTTTCCATTTTGGGTTACATGTAAACGTTAAGAATAGATCCGGTTTTCCATAATTGCGAACATAAGTAATCGAATCTTGGGTATATTCATGCATATACCGTGGACCTCCGGTAAACGTTGATGGCAAAATAATCAACGTGCCATAGTTGTTTGCCTGGCCATCTATCGCAACAGCATCCTCAAATGAACATATTCTTCTGAACGTAGTTTTGTTTGGTTCAATCGAATATAGAGCAATCGTTCGCATTCAATTTTTGCGAACATATCTAACAAAAATTGATGGAATAGTTGGCGACAACTTAAAAGGTGATTTGGAGTATCTCATGATATCATGATTCGAAATGAGTAGAAATCCTTTGAAGAAACAAACTTGTTTGAAATCAATTTAGTGACTGGATCCCTTTGATTGATGCAATTGTAGTAGCCGTCTTCACCACGAGGAAATAAAATTGGATACTGAAGGGCATCGTAATATCTGTGTGTTTCTGAAATTCGGTGCAGCTTGTTGTCTCGTTTTTCTAAAATTACGTCCTGCTTTCCAAAATCATTTCCTGCTATGATAATGGCAACTTCGTTTACTACAGGTGCATTATAAGTCCGCTCATGTTAACCGGTCGAAACTCTTCGTTTACTACAGGTGCATTATAAGTCCGCTCATGTTAACCGGTCGAAACTATGTCAGCGCGGATTGCAATTTTCCTGTCGTCAGTGGGCAACTGATCTAATACAGTCTTGAAACTTCTGACATAACTGTTGCTAGTGTGTAGCATACGTTGAATAGCTAATACTGTATTGTGATTAGTTCCTGGATTACAATTGATGCGCTGATTTGCCTCAGCTTCTTCATTACCCATGAAATAAATTTGAAGAAATTTTGGGCCTTCATTTGGTTGTGGCAAGAGTGAACTAAATTGATGATATACTTGACCTTGAATTTTAAAAGTTGGCATAAATCCTTGATCAAATTAACAAGACCCAAAACATGACCTGTTAGTAGTAATGGGGGACTTTAATGCCAAGGTTGAAAGTGATAATGTAGGGGTAGAGAGAGCTATAGGAAAACAAGGAATAAACACAATGAATGAGAATGGAGAAAGACTGGCGGAGTTATGTATGCTGTCAAACTTAGTAATTGGAGGTACCATCTTTGCACATAAGGAAATTCATAAACTTACTTGACACTCACCATATGGAGTGACCAGGAATCAGATTGACCATATGTGCATAAATACACAATTTAGAACATCATTGCTGGATGTCCGTGCATACAGAGGGGCAGATGTAGGAAGTGATCATAATTTATGCATAGGTAAATTGAAACTGAAATTGAAAATTCACCATACTAAAAAGAACAACTGCGAATAGACAGTCAAAGACTACAAAATAATGAGGTAAAGAGGAATATCAGCTCGAACTTAAGAATAGGTTCGAGTTACTCAATAGTGAAAATGAACAGAACATTGAAGACAAATAGACTAAGATAAAGGACACACTACTGGGGCAGCAAATAGTAGCGCAGGATTAAAGACGAAAGACAGAAAACCCTGGATAAGCGATGACACCTGGAAATGTATTCAAGAAAGAAGTAAGATGAAACTAGCAATATTTAATACTAAGGATGCAACAGATGAAATCCAAGCTAAAGAGGAATATAGACTAAAAGACAAGGAAGTGAAAAGAGCAGCTAGAAGAGATAAAAGAGCATATGTCAATCGACTGGCCGAAGAAGGGAAAAGGCAGCTAAGACTGGAAACAGTAAAATGCTATACAACACACTAAAACAACTTACTGGAACATTTGTTTCAAAGGGTGGCCCAATCAAAAGCAAAGATGGTAAAGTTCTAACATCAGATACCGAGCAGAAGAAAAGATGTGCAGATCATTTTGAAGAAATATTAAATATACCTGATCCACCAGTACTACTCAAGTTTGACGAAGAGGCAAGAAACAGCTCCCTACCAATTAACGAAGAAATGATAAGTGTAGCTGAGGTCAAGGAGGCAATCAATTCCTTGATAAACAATAAGGCAGCGGGTGATGACAACATTACTGCAGAAATGCTCAAAGCGGCTGATGATACAACTATTAGCCAGGTGCAAGAACTATTTAATAAAGTATGGGAAGAAGAAACTGTCCCAGATCAATGGAAGAAAGAATCAATTGTTAAGATCCCCAAAAAGGTGATCTCAAAGATTGCAACAACTGGAGAGGATCACCCTATTATCAGTAATGACCAAGACTTTCTGCAAAATCATTCTTAATAGAATCAAAGGAGCAGTGGACACAACCCTGAGAGAAGAACAAGCTGGTTTTAGACCTGGGAGAAGCTGCTTAGACCAAATAATTACCCTACGACTAATTTTGGAGGAACATATTGAGAAGCAACAACCACTCATACTAAATTTCATCGATTTTAAAAAAGCCTTTGATAGTCTACACAGAATCTCTCTGTGGAATATTCTGAGATGCTATGGAATACCAGACAAAATAATAAACATTATAAAGAGCCTCTATGATGGTTCACCGTGTGCAGTTCGCACTGATGGTGGACACAGCGACTGGTTTATGGTTGAAACCGGAGTAAAGCAAGGCTGTATTCTATCTCCGCTATTGTTTGGAGTGGCCATTGACTGGGTGATGCGAAAATGTTGCAGGGGCGAAACTGGCATCGATTGGGTAGAAAATAGTCAACTAGAAGATTTGGATTTTGCAGATGATATTGCCTTGTTAAGTAGAAACAACCAAGATATGCAAGAAAAACAGACAACTTGTCATCGATAGCATCAAAAGTTGGACTGCAGATAAGCTATGAAAAAACAAATATAATGAAGACACCTATGGCAAGTAATGCAGATATCACACTGGAATCTAAAATGATAAAAATAACAGAGCAGTTCACCTATTTAGGTAGCAATTTTGATTGCACAGGAAATGTTAAAAAGAAATTATGATACGAATTGGCAAAGCAAGATCAGCTTTTAAAAGTCTAAATACAATATGGAACTGCAAGTTATATAGTATTAAAACTAAATTACAAATTTTCAATTCAAATGTTGTATCAATCCTAACATATGCCAGCGAGAGTTGGAAAATGACTAAAGATATAGAAAGCAAGTTGAATGCATTTGAAAATAGATGTCTGCGAAAAATAATGAATATAAAATGGAACGAATTCAGGAAAAGTGATGAAATCAGAGACATGTCTGGTCAACCACTAGTGACAACTGTTATAAGAAAGAGATGGAGATATGTTGGGCACATTGAGGAGAAATGATCAACGAATATCAAAGCAGGCATTGAAGTGGGATGCAAAGGGTTCAAGAAAGAGAGGTCGACCTAAGAAGACCCTGAAGCGAACTTTGCTGAGAGAGGCAGGAAATATCGGTCTCAGTTCCATGGAGGAGATTGAGCCAGTTGCCCAGGATAGAGCGGTATGGAGAAATTACTTGCAGGCCCTATGTAACGTATAACGGTACGAGAATTATTATTATTATAAATCCTTGATGAGAAATTGGAGAAGTTGTGCCAAAAGATGTCATCTGATAGCATGAATTGTATTTTCTGATATTTTTAAGAAGTTAGAGTCAGCTATGTCGTCCATAAACGATTTTAACGGTTCAGGTGGTTCTTGTAATGTAGGCAACTGAACTTTTTCTCCAGAACAACACATTCCAGGTGTTTCACCAATCCATTTTTTTGCCTTGCAGTGAGGACAAACTGCTGTCAATCCCCAATAGCAATTATTGGGTATTTTTCGTATTCACGATTATTATTGTAGTTTAATGCTTCATTCTTCAAAGACCATATAGCAACTCGTGCTATTGCTCGTCGTCTGGCGTCTTGTTCGAGTCGGACAGCTGTTTGTTGACATGTCTCATTTGATGGGTTATCAGCCATGCGTGTCCTATTGACGTCGAATTAAGACAACATCCTCGTCTTCTTGAACTCTAGCATTGGCCATTCTCGACCTATTAGCTTCCTTCCGATTTTCTGATATCATTACATTTTCTGCAGACCTACTTGCCGCTCTTCGTTTACAGTCGATTCTGGACTGACTGAAGAGTTTTCTTTTCTTATGTGGCATTGCATATAATGAATAGTTTAACAATAACAATAAAAATGACCTGTGGAATTTTGACAAACACGTAAACCTAATATTTATCTATTTTCAAAACTGAGATACGTTTTAGCTTTGACATTTAAATTTTCCGTTGTTGAATAATCTGTTGAGTGCAGGAAATGACAATGCGGATCTCAGCGCATTGCGTATATGAGCACATGAAATGATGACGCAATGTTTGGTATCGGTCAACTAAGTTAATGTATGCAAATGTAGGTCACGTTGTGATAAAATGGTTTTTATTTATTTAAAAAAACGAATATTGATTTGATTTCGAAATTCTTTCCACTGTTAATATAATTTTAGTCGCATGCATGTTTTTACCTACTTTGGTGAATTGTTGATGTAAATTGAGGTCAGCTTGTTTGAACAATCAAATGACGATTTTATGCTATGAAAGAGGTCGAGGTTTCCATAGTTTCAAAACATACGTCATCGAATCTTGTGTATATATTAATGTTACACCTAAGCCTTACGACAAATTGTAAACAAAAATTGGATAGGATAGCAAACTTTGGTTTTTAATTATTCACAAAACTAATATTGATCCGATTTCGAAAATCTTTCCACTGTTAACCTTATTTTGGTCTCGTGCGTGTTTCTGCCAACTTTGGTGATTTGTGGATTTGAACTGACGCCGTGTATAGTGAGACACACACACCGACTTTGGAAAATATAGATACAGATTGAAAAACCAATAACGGGAGCATATAATGTTTCTAATATAATATATTTAAGCCTGGAATCTTACAAGGGTTTGGCTCCGAAAAAAATAATTTTCTTTGTTAATTAAGTTAGAGCAATTCTTTTTTAATGGGCATGTTAAGCTATGAATGTAGATATATTTAAATGCATTAACAAAATAAAACATTGCATGGTTGCCAAGACAACAGCGGCCATATTAAACAAAATACATGCTATTAGGATCCTAAAATTTACAAAACAAACAAATATATTGAGAATTAAATGATTGATTCATAAACTGTAAGCATATTTACAGCTACTGGTGCATTTATTTTCTGTAAAGTCTCAAACAAATATATTTTATTTTTATTTAAAAACTTAGGCTTGGCAAAAAGCCACACAAAATGTTTTATCATTTCGCCTTAAAAATTAATTATTAAATCAAATATTCAAAACTATGTAATTTGAAATGCATCAGTAGCGTCAAAATTATATATAGAATATTCACCTCAAATTTCGTGTATCTTGCTTTAGTATTAGTTAAAAATTAGGGATTTCCAACACAAACAAATTGAAAAAAATGATTTTGAGAAAACTCAATTTTGAACTTGGAATTTGAAAGAAAAAGGTATAGAATTGAGCGCTTCTTATTAATGCTGTAATGCGAATACGCAAACAAAACCACATAATTTTATGTGTAACCGATAGTACAAATGTTGTACTTTATAGAACGAACACTTTGAACAATCGATGTTTTTGACTAAAATTAAAATTTTCTAGAAGACAAACCCTTAATTAAAACAGTCCACTGTAAGAAGGAACAGCATGGGCCAAAGTCAAAAGAATGCTCATCTCTGGAGTTGCCCATTCGAAGACGAAATGTACAGAGTATTTCTGACATGGAATAATACACTGAAGGTTACAAAAAGACAGAGAAGTATTTATGGTCCTTGTGAAAACCTCATTGTACTACATGGCATGACGAGAATTAGCTAACAAAATGCAGTACCTGAACATCTTGTGTTTTCTCCTTACTAATGTGTTATTGAAGTATTAATGTTCTGTTCATTTTCCACACACAGTGCCATAATTATTGTACCCATTCAATATTACTGTTGTTTTATACTATTATGTGACACAATAAAACGTTATAGGTTATGCTCTTTTAATCAAACATTTGGATGCAGTCCACATGTAGTCAAGATCTAATTAATCAACATGAAAACTTGAAGAGCTCGTGAAGTTAAGTATCTGGTAGTGACAGTTTTGGAGCCTAGAGCA
Source organism: Arion vulgaris (assembly GCA_020796225.1). NCBI lineage: Eukaryota > Metazoa > Mollusca > Gastropoda > Stylommatophora > Arionidae > Arion > Arion vulgaris. The sequence goes on along the minus strand of CM036759.1, from coordinate 58,061,056 downwards.
TCACTCCCGAATGCTAAGACGGTAATAGCTCTAGCCCTCTAAGTCCTTAATCCATTACATGCCTTACTTTTGTTACAATGTTGTATCAAGCATACTGTGTCGTTACTTATAAATGTTGTCCTTTCTGTATGCAAGGTGACAGAGGAAGTGCTTGCAATCCAGTTTAAGGCTCTAGCTGACCATCATGTGTTCTTGGAAGGAATCTTACTAAGGCCTAATATGGTGATACCCGGACAAATCTACAAGGGTCCTAAAAACAGGTAACAAAAATCTGTTAATAATTCTGAGAAATATTTTGTTATCTTATTGGAAAGTTTAGTCCAATTTAACATGTCTTAAAGTGAGCGAATAGGTCGAAAAAATGTACACATCATGCTCTGAAATTGTGCTAGTGACACAAACGACAGGTCCTCGACAAACTTCTATGTGGTGCGGACATCACTCATTGAGATGCGGAAACCAAACCGGGAGAAGGTGCAGACCGCGTTGTCGGCCTTCACATATTTTATAACAGGCGGCACCTTGGACAAGAAATTATATTTAGTAATAACATGATGGCATCTGAAGTAGACATGTCGAGGTGGAGTTATGACAACATACATGACGCCATCTGAAGTAGACGCCGTCTGAAGTAGACATGTCGAGGTGGAGTAATGACAACATACATGACGGCATCTAAAGTAGACATGTCGAGGTGGAGTTATGACAACATACATGACGGCATCTAAAGTAGACATGTCGAGGTGGAGTTATGACAACATACATGACGGCATCTAAAGTAGACATGTCGAGGTGGAGTTATGACAACATACATGACGGCATCTAAAGTAGACATGTCGAGGTGGAATAATGACAACATACATGACGGCATCTAAAGTAGACATGTCGAGGTGGAGTTATGACAACATACATGACGGCATCTAAAGTAGACATGTCGAGGTGGAGTTATGACAACATACATGACGGCATCTAAAGTAGACATGTCGAGGTGGAGTTATGACAACATACATGACGCCATCTGAATAAGACATGTCGAGGTGGAGTTATGACAACATACACGTACGTGCTGTTAGAATGCATACTCCAGCCGCGTGTGTCATAGTGTATCTATTGTCTATTCCCAGGTGGAAGATGTAGTGGACTGTCCACTCTTGACGTTGAGCGTAGGGATGGGAGCTTTAATTTGCGTTCTAGGGCTAGATGAGTCGCCCTTGTTGTGTTGCATCCGTGTTTATGTAGTGTGGTCTTGATTTTGTCTATCCATTTTTTTCTTGGTCTTCCCTTAGCTCTAGTACCCGTTCTCTTTTTAATGTATGCTGTTATTGGTGGTTGGTTGTATTTCATTCTCATTAAATTTCCAAACCACTGCATTTGTTTTTCGATGTATTCGGTGCATGAAGTTATGCCCACTCTGCTTCTGATGTCCTCATTTCGTAGTCTGTCTTTCCTGGTGACTCCTACTTCCTTCCTCAAGCATTTCATTTTACACGTGGTGAGCTTTCTGTGGTGTTGCTGTAAGAGACCATGTTTGGCACTGGTAACAAAGTGTTGGTAGGAAAATACTTTTTATCATCTGTCTTTTTACTTCCATCTTGATCTTTGGGTGTTGCAGTAATGGTGTCAGCTGGTAGGTCATTGCAATTGCTTTTTGCCACCTTGTCTCTATTTCTCTATCGAGTTTTTCGTTCTCTGTGAAAATGCTGCCTAAATATTTGAATTAAGAAATTTGCTTTATTCTGGTGTTATCTATTTGTATGTTTGCTTGGCTTGGTGTTGTGCTGATTTTCATGGTCTCGGTCTTTTGTTTGTTGATTTTCATGTTGTACTTTCTACATGCTATTAGCAATGAATTAATGTGATGTTGTAGCTGATCTTCATCTTCATAGATTAAACTTTGGTCGTCAGCAGAAAGCAATTCGTTGATTTGGTTGTTTAATTGGTCGTCGTGATCATTGTCTATGTCAATAAGGTCTTTTTCGCACTGTGTCTCTTTCACTATTCTGTCCATATATATATTGAAGAGAAGAGGTGAGAGAACACAACCCTGTCTTACTCCTGATTTTGTTTCGAATGAGTCTGTCATTCCGTCTGTTGTTTTCTCTCTCTCTCGTGATCCCGCCTAGACTGATGAACCAACTTTTATCATGAATTTTACCTTGTTTTTAAGGGACTCCGTTCCTCCTTACAGCTTCTCATGAAGCTCTGTGTTTTGGGGCCAGGTTTCTTTTCTTAGACCTGCTATCAATTGACAATCTTGCAGTATGTGCTCTGGCGTCATGTCCATCATTTCGCAGGCTAGTTGTGCCAATTTTAAATGTGTTAAACATGTGGGCACGGAGCTTGTTGTGGCCGGTACGGAGTCGGAGTATAGCAACTTGTTCACTACGAGACACACCATAGTACCCGTCGCTGTTCTTGTACTGAGAATGGTCTTTTGACCATTTGTCTTTATAGTACCAGCCGATGGTTGTCCTGACCTCCTCTAAGCTGATCTCGTGATCAGTCTGCGGTAGTCGCCTACCTGCTTTTGCTAACCTGTTGGCTTCCTCGTTACCGCTTATGTTGCAGGATGATGGTATCCATTGAATGACCGAGCGTTTAAGTGAGTTTATTAGTACACACAGGATCGCTTTCAGTTCAGTGTGTTCTGTTTTGGCTGCGCCTTGTAGGGCTGTGATGACCGATAGAGCATTGGTGAATATCACAACTTTGTTGCGCGAGGCGCTTCATCTCTCTAAGATCATTTCGGCTGCTGTTCTTAGCGCCTCTGCCTCTGCACGGTATTTGTTTGAAAACTTTTGAATCAACTTCGTGATCTTCACTTTCTTTAAGAGTTTATGCACTATTCCTCCTCCGCCATCGCTGATTGCGTCCACTGCCGATCCATCGGTATACACGTGTGTCCACTCATTTTCAGTGTACTCAGTATCTATGAATATTTCGGTAACCACCCTTCTTTCTCAGTTTTCTTGCTGCCCTTTCTTAAGTATACCTGGGATTGATTCTCTTAATTCTGGGATATTGATCTTCCATGGCGGGCCTGTATCAATTTGGGTTTGCACTTTGCTAAGACCGGGTGGCCTTGGGTCAGTGCGTTGGCACTTTTGGCGAAGCTGATTCTCTTTATCCTGCCCCTTCCTACTCCGTTCATCCTGACATACATAGGGTGAGAGTTTGAGTATCATGTTGAGCCTCTATCGTGCTGTTGTCTATTTGGGCGTACCATGTCAGCCTTCTTTCTAGTGTGACTTTCAAGTACGTTGGGTTTTGCTTTCCGGAAGGTCTTGCCCATTGACTTTAAGCTTAATTCTGTAATTCTGGGTGTTCTTCAAGATTTGTTGCTATGGGCATTTACTCTTCTCTCCCAGATTGCAGGTCGTCGGCATACATAGCTGAGTGTACTCGCTTTGGTAGGCATGTTGCTATGTCGTTAACAAAGATAAGAAAAAGAGTTAGTGAGAGCACTCCTCCTTGGAGGACTCCTTGCTCTAATGTGGCCTTCATGCTTGTGTACCCCTCAACTTGAACCCTTGCTGTTCTGTTCTCTAAGTATCTTTCAAGCCATTTGTACATTCGTCCCTTTATACAGAGGGTGAGGAGTTTCAGTTTTAGCCCATCTTTCCAGACTGTGTCGAACGCCTTCTCCATGTCTACCAAAACTGCCAGTGTCTGCTTCTTTTCTTGGAAACCATCCTCGATTTCCTGGACGATATAGGTTACCTGATCTACGGTAGATCGGTACTTCCGGAAGCCTCCCTGCTGCTCCACGAGAAGCACTTTGCTCTCCAAGTGACATGATAGCCGTTTGTTTACCATACGTTCTATGAGTTTTCTTGTGCAGCTTAGGAGGCTTATTGGTCTGTAACTCACCGGGTCGAGTTTATCTTTGCCTGGCTATAGGATGAGTACCATGATCGCTTCCTTCCATTCTCTTGGTATTATGCCTGTCCTTCCCTACATATTTAGGACGGTCAGTACGTAGAGCTATCTTTGCTCTAGTCCCCAAGATTTTAAGCATCTCATTTGTGATCCCATCCTTTCCCGGCGATTTTCTGAGCTTGAGCTACCTTAATGCCTCTTCTAACTCGTTTCTGGTGAATGTATCCTTTAGGTAACTATCGGCTTTTCTTGGTTCGCCTTGGAGGGCTTCCATTTTTCTCATTGAATCATCGCTTCTGGCTTTTGTTATGGAAAAGGGGAAGACTGCAGTAAAACTTGGTAAAATAGCAAAACACGTTCCCCGATTTTCATTAGATACGTTTGAATGTTTCTGTAATCATCCATTTGTAAGTGTTCTTTGAAATTCGTCACTCCTGTTGTATCGTTTGCTTGATAAAGGTCTTTTGGTCGAAACGTTGCTGTTTATCGTCCCTGTTTCTGTATTTTGTAAAACTATAGTACTCTGTTCGTGTTTCGTTTTTGTAATGCTTACTCTTGGGCACTTGGGCAGTATAAGTAATACAGAAGAATCTGTATTTCATCACATGTAATGATAAAAAAAAAAAAAAAAAATGATGACGACTACAATCTCTGCTGCGCCGGCGCCTCCTGTAGTCACTTCTGTTTGTTTTGCTGGAATGCCGTTTCGTACTAGGGTGAAGACTACACCTTTGCTCCCCTCTCGGTCTAATCATGAGATTTGGTAACCTCTGATCCCGAATCTCTGTTTTGGCATTTAGGTGCGTCTCTTGTATGCACGCAACATCAATCTCGTCTTCTGCAAGTCTTATTGCGAGTGATTGCTTTTTGTGATGGAGGCCTTCGGCATTTCATTACATAATATTTAATCGTCTATGGCCAGTGATCGGCCGTATCGAACCAGTAGTGTTTTCCCGTGGCCCGCAGCTGTTGATTTGCCAAACCGGGAGACGGGGACCGTCGTTAGCACAAAGTGGGCCCCTTCGAGGCATGGGGCCCGGCACTCGTCCGCCTGACAGATTTCCTCAGGCGTAGCACCATATCGAGATTCTAAATTAAAAATATTGATGATAAAATTTGGTCCATGCAGCCTTAGCATGGGTATGCTACGTCATAACGTTCAGTACCATTTAAAGCTCAAGTGCTTATTCTTCGGCCGAGTTTCCGTTTCAACCAGCGTTTACTGGGTTTGCTCTCCGTTAGCCTTTTGCTGTCCCCAGCCAAACCCACAATGCAGCAGGTTGCTATTTTCTTTCAGGGCAGCGACCCGTAGACGACCTGCCCACCCGCTCTGATGAGCATCATCTGCCCAGCGAACCCTTCTTGTGGACTGCTTGGTTTGTGTCCAGCCTTTGATTGTCCCGAACCAAAACTACAAGGCAGCAGTGGTTCCCTACGAAGAGTTTTGTGTCCTGGGACTCTTTATTCGAGGCTCGTGTCGGCACTAGGCAATTTGCATTTGCCCTATAATTTCCCTTGATCCGGAAAACACTGGGCTGGGGCCCCGCACATTGTAGTGTATGGATCATTTCATTGGGCGCTATCAGCGCAACTTAGAGTTTGCATTCGCCAGTCATCACCAGCCCAGATTTTTCCGGAGATGTTAATTGCGTGACCAATTGTATCCTCCTCGGCTGTCTCAGGGAGGGCAGTTTCGTAAAGCCGCTAAAACGAAACTTTGTGGTTTACGCTCGACCAACTTTACACAGCATCTTAATCTGTGCTTGGCCTCATATATAGTTTTATCGCAATCTTCCCTTGTCTCGCCATTACCTGATGTATCATATTTACCTTGCATCGGGAGTGCCCTGTCACACTGCTCAACTCGCGCTCATGGCTCCGAGTTTTGCTCCGTGTGGGCTCTCTTCTCCGTTCGGGATGCACCTCTCATCCCTTCGTATTCAGCCTTTTCCATCTGCCGGCAAGCTGATACGACCAACATGTTCACACATTTGCCGTTTCGTTTACCGTGCCTCGGGACAGCTCCGACACTCAGCACGACTCGTGCACAGGGCTCCGAGTTTCGCTTCGTGTGGGTGCTGTTTTCTGTTAGGGATGCACCTTTCATCCCTTCGCATGCAGCCTGTCTCATCTGCCGGGGAGCTGATGCGACCGTCATGTTCACACATCTGCCGTTTTGTTTTAGCGTGCCTCGGGACTGCTCCGATACTCAGTTTGACTCGTGCACAGGGCTCCGAGTTTCACTTTATGTCTCGGCTTTGGGATGCACCTCTCATGCCTTTAATTCAGTTATTTATTTCGGGGGAGTTAGTGTTTTGTTCGCGGACGCTCGTAATCTGTTGTTTCGTACTTGTTGAACTTGGGCAAATTTTAGCTGACATCAGTCGGGAGATGCGTGCGTTGTTCAGGGATTTTCGCCCTGCATTGCTTTTCCGTGCTTGCACTACTACCACTACCTGTAGTTCTTCTCGATCCCTGCCCCCTCCCTTCCTTAGCCAGACCGGAACCACATTCTGTTTTCAGGGTCACCACATGGAGGGTTAGCAGGGTCTTGATTAGCGCTCATTCGCTAACCCTGGTACGCGTAGTCTCCATGCACCTTTGACCCCCGTAATCAATCTGTGACGCTTGAAGCAAAATGTCCCATCTGTACCAAGTTTCTATGTCTCTCTGTCTATGTTGATAAAATGTGTTTGTTATTATTAGACCGTGTTCTAAATATAGATTTATTAGCTCTTCCCCATTGTTGTTTCGTTCTGCTGATTTGTCTCCAAAATGTCCTAAACAGTGTTCATGGTCATTTGTTTTCTTCCCTACTCTTCCGTTAAAATCTCCCATTACATATATCTCTTCTTTGCTTTTGATGTTCAGTTATCAGTTATATGAGGACTATCATCATAGCACTCGGACATGTCCATAGGTGCTCCGATCTCCGCCTCAGCAAATCCAGCAGAGTCCAGCGACCCAACACGCCAGTTCAATGTTGATTAATCAATCTCTTTGCATATTTAGTATGTCGTTCTTTTCCGGCTGCACCAATATTGACACCCATCTCTTTCAATCGGGTCAGCGAGTGGGATTCACAGCCCTGAAACTCCTCTGTTCGGAAAGACTTTCTCAATGGGTGAAGAATGTCACTTCGATCCATGGCAGCTCCCTCTGATATTGTAGCCAAGGCAGCCAATCTATCAGCTCGTTCATTACCCATAACTCCTGCGTGCCCAGGGACAAAAATGAAGGTGATTTCTCTGATCATTGTTTGTACCAGTACCTCCACCCAGTTGCGTCTCACCATACCTGATTCGACTTTACGAATCATGCTCATGGAGTCACTGAGTATGAAAACACGAGAGTAATTGTGAGATGCCAACCAGTTCACCGCCTCCGTAACCGCTCGAACCTTCATTGTCAAGCTACTTGTGGTTGTTACGTAGGCCCCACTGGCCCCTCTTAATATTTTTCCTCCTGAACGTGCTGAAAAGCCACGTACAGCGTCGTTGGCGAATGACTGAACCATCGGTGTAAATAACCACATCTGTATCATTGATGATGTCATTCAAGAGAGCCTCCACGTTTAGCAGTGATAGATTATTTTGTTCGCAGTTTTCTTAATAGATGTAATAACGGTGAAAGCAGTTTGAAATTGATGTGGCACAGCAATCCGTTCCTCTCCTGTTTCAATTCCGGAAGGATCACATATTTTCCTAAGCGTATCTTCCGCCTGACTCAGCCATGATCTGCCTCTCTTGAGTCTATACATTTTCACTTTAATGAGTTCTTCATGGAGAGGATGTTCCTTGTTTGCATTGATTCTTAGATATGATCGGACACTCCAAGTTTCAATTCTGTTAGCAATAGTTGGGAGGTCAAGAAGGAATCGCATTGACACTCCTGGTGTATCTTTGGTGCATCCCAGAATGATGCGCATAGCCTCATTCTGAATTCTTTCCAGTCTCCCTGTTTGCGTAGGACTAATTGTTAGGAGAGCGCATGCATATTCTATACTTTTGAAGTTATTTAAAGTGATAGAGAGACTTTTAAAGAAATCTTTTCGTTCTTCTTCGTTATTGTCATGACATGGGGCATATACTTGAATGTATGTTGTTTTCTCTTTCTCCATTATCTGTATGCTTATTATTCTTTCTGATAAATATTCAACATTAGTTATGAGTTTGGCTTTATGTTTTGCCGACGCCATGTTTTGCTCTTGCATTTTTGTCTTCTTCTTCTTCGATCGTTCTAGGCTTGTTTTTATCATTCTCTTTGTGATATATAAACTACCAAACATCAGAACGTAATGTACGGGCACCACCTTCAGCACCTATTTGAGCTCAGTTGCTTATCCTTCGGTGGGGTGTTTGATTTCAGCCAGCTATTGTGTGCTGATTCGTTTCTTCCGCTAGTCTTTGACTGTCCCCAGCCAGACCCACAAGACAGTGGGCTGCTAATTCTTTCAGGGCAGCGACTCTTAGACGGCCTGCCCTCCCGGGCTTATAAGCACCATCTTCCCAGCAAACCGGTCGTTTTAATGAACACCTTGGTTTGCCGCCCGTTCAGTTTTGTTTACGGTTTGCTCCGCTATACGTTGATTATCCCCAATCAATCTACAAGACATCAGTAGTTCCCTGCGATCGGAAACGTGCACTGGCTATGCCTCTGCTGGGCTTACCAGTTGCTCTGTACATTTGGGTGGGACGCACAACCTTCCTAACGCGATGCTTCTGCGATGCTGCCGCGATGTTGCCGAGATGCTGCTGCGCGATGCTGCTGCTGCCACGCTTGCACTGGTTTTGCCTCTGCTGGGCTTACCAGTTGTTTTACTGGGTGGGAGGTCCCTCGATGAGGCCCACTATGACTTTTGCCAGCGTGCGTGCTAGCCCTTCCTTGATGCCCTGTCACCATCGTCTTTTTCGTGCTCCCATTTTTCGTCACATGTGGCGCCGTGTGCGCGCTCGCTCTACCCTGGTGCCTACCTCACCGTTTCCGTCAATTTCTGCTGGGCAGTCCGACTTCGAGTGGGCAAACGTGGGCAAACCGAGTTTGCCCCATGTTGTCCACGTGCAACTCAATTCATCAACCGGCATTATCATCGGCTCAAGAACTACGAAAGAAGAGAGAGAATGCGTGGGCTCCTAATTTCGCCACACACGGGTCAACCTCGCTTTGGTTTTGATTCGAACTTTTGACTCATGTGGACCAACGCGCGGTCCAACTCATCACCTGTCATTCTCATCGGCTTCAGAAATAAGCAACAGGAGAGAGAATGCGTGGGCTCCGAGTTCACCCCGCGAGATTCCACATGTGTCGTTCTGGCTTTTACCTTTGACCGGGAGATGCGAGCATTAATAGTCACTCTGGGAGTTCGCTCGTCTGTGATGCGGGCGGATCCCATCAAGAATGACTACCTTTGCATCTCTACTTGCCCCAGAGTAGCTCTCCCACAGCACCTGTCCTCTTGGCCAGACCGGAACCACCGTCTGTCACCAGGGTCACCACGGGGAGGTGAGAGCAGGGGATTAGAGCCATCTCTCTAATCCTGGCTCGCCGCTTCCTTGCGCCTTTGACCCTGCATTTTTGTCTATCTCGCTCCATATCAGAACGTATTTATTAAATACTTCTTTCATGTTTTTATTTTTATTTCTAGTGTCTGCAATACCTAAAATATGTTTTTGTTTACCATGAAATTTATTAGATCAGATGTTTTGTTCCCCAGGCCACATATATTTATTGTTGCTGTTCCGGTTGTTGTCATTGTCGCTCCTTGAGTGTCATAGTTAATGTGTATAATCGCAACAGTAAACTGAATACACTACAGTGGCAACGTTCGTTTAGCCAGGAAGAAAAAAACATAATCTTTTGTAGTGACTTCAACGCTAGGTGTATGTAGTGGGGAAGAGATACTACCAACAGACAAGGCAAGAAGTTAGAAGAACCGTTGGTCATATCAGATCTTGTCTGCATCAATGGTGGTAGAACAACCAGATAACTACTCGCCGAGGTGACTCTGATAGTGTCATTGATTTGGCATTGGTGTCTCCCACTCTGTTGCCACTTTGCTAATGGACTGGGATGGGATGTTACGAGAGTGATCTCTGTCCGTGCATGATACTGGTCGAGAAACGCAAAAAAGGGCTAGTGTGGTCTTCCTCTCACCTTCTTTCCTGATGTTCTGTGGTAGAATACTGTATTCTACAGAAAATCACTCGCCAGCAGACCCTCACCAGCCAGCGTAGGACCACTAACTCTGACAGAGTAAAACTTATCTTAACTTTCCACCCCCATAGTTTACTGGTGAAAATGTTTTATTCCGTCATCTGTCTATTCTTAAGTCAGATCCCGAGACCCGTTCTGTCTTCCCCAACTATCCTTTGGTGGCTTACGGACGGGACAGAAGTCTTAAGGATATGTTGGTACACAGTCGCCCTAAGTCCAATATCCAGACTCATTTTGGCACTGTTCAGTGTGACCGTCGGCGTTGCAACACGTGTCCTTATGTGATACAAACACGTACTGTATCTTTTCCTTTAGCCACGTTTCTTATTGACGATGGTTTCACAGTCGAGTCCCGCATCTTATCTATGCCATTATCTGTAAGCGGTGTAACAAGGCTTACGAGACAGTCAAGAGGCTCAGTAACCGATTCGCCCAACACTTGCGCGACCTATGCCAATGCTCTGTGACCCCTGTATCCACCCATTTCAATGATACTGGCCATTTAGGAGCTCACGATGTCCAGGGCACAGCCATCCGATCATGTTCCTCGGATGATCGCAGTCGATTTGCTCTGGAGAATCGGTTGATTTCTTTGTATGGTACCTTACGACCATGTGGGCTCAACGTATTACATTCCTATGCTTCTTAGTACTTTCTCTTCCCATGCCTTGTAATCTATATGGGTATATGTTGCATGTATTCAAGTTATATATTTACTAGATTTTCATTGTTTCTCTTCCGTTCTATTTCTAGTTTTTATGTGTGTTTTTGTGTTACATTTATTTCATTATTCGTTTTTATTCCCAGATTTTCATTAGAAACGTTTGTTTTTGGTCGTCCATTTAAAAAAAAAAAATTTGTCACTCCTGTTGTCCGTTTGCTTGATAAAGGCCTTGTTGGTCGAAACGTTGCTGTATTTTGTCATCGTTTTTGTAATTTGTAAAACTACAGTACTTTGTGACTACGTGTTTTGCCAATCAAATAGTTTTACTGTAGTCTCATCTATTTTTAGAATACTGTATAGAGATCTGAGTATCAGGAAAGAAGGCGAGAGGAAGACCACGAAAAAGATGGTTAGATGGCAAAAAAGAATCCTGTCAAAGAGCAAAAATTTAACTAATAACTGTCTTTAGCAAAGGTGTACGCAAAGTGATTAGCTGCCTGTTTGCCTATGAGGATGTTCTTCTTCTTCCGCGTTCTCACTAGATTGGGATTTCGGATTCTCTAATAAAGGCCGCCGTCTGCCTCAGATTATCAGCCAAGCCATACAGTTTGTCTTGGACGCTGGTGTAAGTGGGCCACCTCTTTCTTCTCAGGTCTGCATACTGGGGGCAGTTCTGTAGGATATGTTCTGTTGTCATACTTGCCAAGCCACAGGGCACATGTCGTTGGTGCCTATCTTGAATTTAGTGTACAGGTGGTGTCTCATTCTGTTGTGACCCGTCATTCTATGAGGATGTCATTGTCAACATTCAATGCATTATGTGTTTCTTCATGCAATCTCATCACTAAGTTGTTTTACAAGTGTCCACATTTCCCTTGTACATCTTTCAAAGTTTAAGGATTCTGTTTTTCTCCTCCAACCTCTTCGTTCGAGCTGCTGAGACTTGGTTCTTTGAAACGTGGCCTTAGCACGCTAGTAGATTTATGGTATTCTTGGTACGGACAGATTTCTGCCTGCTTTCTAGATATGTGTATGTTATTGCGCAGCTGTTCCAATTCCTTATTCTAGTAAGTTTGTAGTGCATTTGATCCCCTGTATATATTGTTTTATGTACATCATGTATTATGCATCTTCTGAATTGATCGATTACTTTATTGATGTTTGCGCGATCGTGTACATCGTCTAGTCTGCCTTTTTGTAATTTCACCTAGATATGGCGCTGCTTTTCTGGATGAATTGATTTTCAACAATTAGAAAAACTGGTCAGTTGTCACTACCTCCAAGCTGTTTTCTAATAACACGTGTAGTGTTCCACTACACGTCTGATGAGTGGAATGCCAAGTCTGGTGTAGAATGAAGTGATGTTTATTGTGATCTCGAGTAGAAGGCTGGCTTGTCTATTCACTGGTTAGCAAGGAATTTTTAAAATAGTAAAATGTGTAAGTGATCGATAGGGTTGTGAAATAAAATGGCATATGTTGGAAAGTATATTTCAGACCACAGCTTTCCTAATGACCTTTTTCTTTTTTCTGACGTTGCTATTAAAATCAAATTGGATGGAAAATGCCCACCAAAAAACTGGTTCATACAAATTCTTTCGCCAAATCCACTCTCATCGGCTGTTATAAAACAAGTCTGAGCGAGTTTGACTTGTAAGTTAGCTGAAAAGAGAAAGGGATGAGCAATATAGAAGTATGCATGGACGAAGTGAAGAGAGTATTAATAAAATTTCTAACGCAAAGAAAGAAATTGCGAAGATTTGGTTGACAGCAATGTTTTTACTATAACTCAGTAATCTAGAAACAAATATAAAAAAACCGATCAATCTTGATCTACAAATTAATTCTATCAACAATTGTCTCGTGGACAATAAATTAAATATTCGAGTATATACGTCCATTCAGGCAGACTTAAATTGTAGGATCATGAAAATAGTAATGTGTTTGTGTGGTTGCATGCATTTATATCTAATACGTATTCTATTCCAGTCCTCAAGAAATTGCACTTGCCACTGTTCAAACCATGCAAAGAAGAGTTCCAGCGGCCGTGCCTGGAATTATCTTCTCATCAGGCGGTCAAGATGTGCAAAGTGCAACATTAAACTTGAATGAAATCAATAAGGTTAGATGAGCAATATATGATGTATACAATTCTAGATATTTAACAACAAGAACAGTCTCCACATTGTTATTAACTTTTTGCTTCTGATTAGTCATGTTATTATTTCAGATCTTCATTGGGGTCAAAGGCACATAGGGACAACGCCGTGTCAGGATTAGTGAGCTGGCACTAATCAAGATCCTACCCCACCTCCACGTGGTGACCCTGGCAGCAGACAACCGATAGTGTCTGGCTACGCGGGTAGGGATAGAGAGATGATACATTCTGGTATAAGTAGTGTTGCAGACGTAGTCATGTTGGATGAGATCTACTCGCAACGCAGATGAGCGGAATCCCAGAGTGGCACGTCTTAATGCACGTCTATCCCTGTCGAAAGTAAAAGCTGAATGGATAAACATGAATGGATGAGGGGTGCATCCAGAGAAGATACGTGGGCTCGAGTGGAGCAAAACTTTGGCCCGAGATGAGTTGCACGTGGTCCCGCATAGGATCGGAGCTCTGAGAAGGGGGCCCGAGCTGAGCTCTGTGTCCGGACAAGCTAGAGGCATTGTGAATGTGTGCACGGTGATAACCAATAGAAACGTAAGAAACAGTAGTGTACGAGTCGTCTGTTAACGAATCTAACTCCCTTGAAGTAAAGGCCCAGAAGCAAATTGCCAGCTGTGGAACAAAAATCAATAAGAACAATGTGTAACGAATCAAAAGTCTCGGCAAGTGTCTCTGAAAACGCTGTAATGTATCGTGTCAACACACGGGACGATTACGGTAAAGATCGTATCAAATGCTTAGCGCAGATACATTTACTGGGAAAATTTGGCCAAACGCAAATTCTAAAGTTGTTTTTTAGTGCCTAATGGGACTGCCCTCCTTGGGACAACCGGGCAAAGTACTATTGCATTTACAACTAACTTCCTCGGAAGAACTAAGGTGGGTGATGTTGTGAGCGCAAAATCTCAGTTGCGTGCTAGCGCCGATTGAAACGACCATCTAAAATATTCGCGCGCAGCCCCAGTCAAGTGTATCCTGGGGACAGGGAGAATGCAGAGTAAACCCTGCAAATTGCCAGGCCGACACGTGCCCCGAAACGGCTGAGGAACAAACTCACCGTGGATAGAAAAGTAAGGCCGGTAATGTAAAGGCTTGACTGGTACAAACTCAAACATTGGCTACGGGCAATACTTTCGGACGCCGATCATCCTACACAGAGTAAGATGACGTTCAAACACCATGGCTCAGATCATATAAAGGCTAAGCATACTGTCAAAATATGATCGCTTTTATGACAAGTACACACGTTTCCAGTTACTGAGAATGTTTATAATCCGGAACGACCTCATAGTCAGAAAGAGAGCATATTGTAGACACACTCTTTGGCGAAGAACATAAAGCCCAAATATACGGCGAAAAATGATCGTAAAACAGCAATGAATACAAGAAAGGTGACCGTTCCATTGACTAGCACTAGAAGGCTTGATAATGCTCCTAAACTGGAACGCCCTCACCCAGTCAGCGCAATGTAGCTAGTGCTCATTGGCGTAGATCGAAGCCCAAATTTACGGCACTAAAAATCATTAATGAGTGTTTATCATACGATGCGTACGGAACGACCTCACCAAAGGCTGGAAATCCGATAGAGAAGTCACTAGAGCACGTCACTAATTAACTGTCTGAAAAAGTGAGAAATGACAACAGATTTTCTGTAACGATCACTCCTGAAGGATCTAAGCTTCAAGTACCTCTGAAGTCGGCGAAGCTGTCCGTATGGTTGAGGGACGTAAAAGAGTAATTTAGGCCTCACGGAAAATCAATCAGAAGCGCAATACCAGGCGTCATGACTTTTGACTGAATTAACAATAGAAGAAGAAGAAGATCTTCATTGCTAACAATCTGGGGCTGGATGAAAATCAAAATGCGGCTTGACACTAAAGTCACAAAAAAGAGAGAAACAGATTCGATGCAAGACATATCTATCACAACGAAACTTGCAGGCTCAACTTAAGGAGTATGCGAAAAAGGTTTTATAAATATATATATATATATATATATATATATATATATATATATATTTACTGGGTGAGTGAAAAGTCCTAGTTTGTAGCATTGCGGCATATGCAATGACAATCACGTCAAATTTTGTTATACTAAACCGCAACAAAACGACGAGAGACATAAAAGAAGACAAAACATAACTATACCTGTTGCAGTCTGAAACATTCAGATGGCTACACGGTTACCCGATGTACCAGTGAATATTTGTCTTTTGATGGAGACGTATGAAAAGGAGAAGCTTTGCAGAAACAGTTAAAATTGTCTGATATTCTGGAGGACCAGTCAGCGGTGCACAAACCCCGTAGCACCGGCTGGAGATCATTTCATATAATACAAATTAGACAGCAATGTAAACCTGAAACAAAGAGCATGTAACATTATAATTGGTGAAAACGTATAAATGACAAAATAATATAATTCAGTATTTTGTTCAGCTTCTAGCCGACGATGAAGGATAACAAACTAAAATATGCATACAATAGAAGAGGTAGAGGAGAGAAAAGAAATGGACATAAGAGACGAGCTGGACACAGAAGGTTTAGAAGAAAGACGGGATCAAAGGCGCAAGGAAGCGGCGCGCCAGGATCAGGGAGATGGCTCTAATCCCCTGCTCTCACCTCCAAGTGGTGACCCTGGTAACAGATGGTAGTTCTGGTCTGGCTAAGAGGACAGGTGCCGTGGGAGAGCTACTCTGGGGCAAGTAGAGATGCAATGGTAGTCATGCTTGATGGGATCCGCTCGCAACATAGACGAGCGAACTCCCAGAGCGACTATTAATGCTCGTCTCTACCGGCCGATGGGAAAAACTAGAAGGATACATGTGGAACCTCACGGGGCGGAACTCATAGCCCGCGTATTCTCTCTTGATTCTCCTCTCTTGAGCCGATGAGTATGCTGGGTGATGAGTTGAGCCGCACGGTGGTCTACATAGGTCAAAAGTCTAGCCTCATCACGGAGATGGGGGCACGAATCAAAACCATCGAAGGGACGTCGACCCGCGTGTGGCGAAATTCGGAGCCCGCGCATGTTCTCTCTTGAGCCGCCTCTTTAGAGTCGATGAGTATGCTGGGTGACGAGTTGAACCGCAAGCTGGGCCACATAGGTCATATCACTGGCCCCCATCACAGATATGGGGGCACGACCCAAAGCCATCGAAGAGACGTTGACCCGCGTGTGGCAAAATTAGGAGCCCAAGCATGCTTAGCCGCTACTACTGATGCCTTGTAGTTTGATTGGGACAATGAAAGTCTAGCGGAGCATACCGTAAACAAACCTGAACGGGCGGCAAACCAAGGTGTTTATTAAAACGACTGGTTTTGCTGGACAGATGGCGCTTATAAGCCCTAGAGGGCAGGCCGTCTAAGGGTCGCTGCCCTAAAAGAAAATGGCAACCCGCCGCCTTGTGGATTTTCGGCTGGGGACAGCCAAACCCTAGCGGAAATCGTACCGCACACACACGCTCGCTGAAATCGAACACCCCACCCAAGGATAAGCAACTGTGGTGAAGGCTGGTGCTCGTACATTACGTTCTGTTTGGCTATTTATATATCACAATAGAATGATAAAAATGGCTTTAGAACGATCGAAAGAAGAAGAAGAAGAAGAAGGAGAGATCGACGCTCTGAAATATCTACGCATTGGCTACAGGAATTGTTGAAGTGCAAAACAGAAAGGTGGAATATTCTGAGATGCTATGGAATACCAGACAAAATAATAAACATTACTAAGAGCCTCTATGATGGTTCACAGTGTGCAGTTCGCACTGATGGTGGACACAGCGACTGGTTTATGGTTGAAACCGGAGTAAAGCAAGGCTGTATTCGATCTCCGCTATTGTTTGAGTGGCCATTGACTGGGTGATGCGAAAATGTTGCAGGGCGAAACTGGCATCGATTGGGTAGAAAATAGTCAACTAGAAGATTTGGATTTTGCAGATGATATTGCCTTGTTAAGTAGAAACAACCAAGATATGCAAAGAAAAACAGACAACTTGTCATCGATAGCATCAAAAGTTGGACAGCAGATAAGCTATGAAAAACAAATATAATGAAGACACCTATGGCAAGTAATGCAGATATCACACTGGAATCTAAAATGATAAAAATAACAGAGCAGTTCACCTATTTAGGTAGCAATTTTGATTGCACAGGAAATGTTAAAAGAAATTATGATACGAATTGGCAAAGCAACATCAGCTTTTAAAGTCTAAATAAAATATGGAACTGCAAGTTATATAGTATTAAAACTAAATTACGAATTTTCAATTCAAATGTTGTATCAATCCTAACATATGCCAGCGAGAGTTGGAAAATGACTAAAGATATAGAAAGCAAGTTGAATGCATTTGAAAATATATGTTTGCGAAAAATAATGAATATAAAATGGAACGAATTCAGGAGAAGTGATGAAATCAGAGACATGTCTGGTCAACCACTAGTGACAACTGTTATAAGAAAGAGAAGATGGAGATATGTTGGGCACACCTTGAGGAGAAATGATCAACGAATATCAAAGCAGGCATTGAAGTGGGATGCAAAGGGTTCAAGAAAGAGAGGACGATCTAAGGAGACCCTTAAACGAACTTTGCTGAGAGAGGCAGGAAATATCGGTCTCAGTTCCATGGAGGAGATTGAGCGAGTTGCCCAGGATAGAGCGGTATGGAGAAATTACTTACAGGCCCTATGTAACGTATAACGGTACGAGAATTATTACTATTATTATTATTATTATTATTATTATTAAAACAGAGAGGACCAATTCTACAGAAGCTAGTCTATGACTTCGACATCTTCATGATTAAGGAAACCAACTTGCAGCAGGTTAAAGCCCTTGAGTGTTCAGGCTTCAAAAGTTATTTCACTCCCAGTGACCCCGATGGGAGACGAGGTCAGGCTATTTATCTGAAATATGGCCTTCCCCACAACTGCCTTGACACATGACTTCTTACACGAGGGTGTGGAATTACAAGGAATTCAATTAACAATTCGTGATCAGGTATGGCAAATCTATAATGTGTACGCACATGTGGACAAACTCCATATTGCAGATAACTGGGATTTTCTTGAGAAGCTCTCAGATGTACTAGGCTCAAAGTTTCTTATAGCAGGGGACTTCAATGCTCGATCTAAGGAGTGGGGCAACGCTACCGAGAATAGACAATGCATCGCTTTGAGTTATACTCTATTAAACTCTGACTTGACGATATTGAATGACGGCCGCCCAACTCGATTAGCTTCTAGACCTGATGACACTGATGGTGTCATTGATCTGGCACTGATCTCTACAACCGATGCTACTTTTGCTCGATGGAATGTTCTCGGGGCTAAAGAAAGTGATCGTCTCCCCTGCGTTGTTCTTCTTAACAAGACCAATAATTTGCGGCACAGAAGGCCCAAATCTGTCTTTCAGTACACGCCATGCCACTCTGATCACGAAAACCCATTACGTATACTGCGGCAGACTGCCAGAAAGAAGACTGCTATGCTAGGACTCCTTTCCTGCAACCACCTTGGTGAAATGAAAATGTTGAAAAAGCATGGCTGGCATAAGAGGCTGTTACAAAGTCATGGCAGAGAGCCCGAAAGAAGCGACCTAGAAATATGTGTGATGGATCTGAAAAGTCTGCTATTCGCCATAAAGTCACTGGGGATTTCAAAGTATTGGCTAGTGAAGCAAAGAGTGGATTATGGGAGACTTTTCATAACACAAGTCTGTGGTGACAAGTCGCTACATCAATTCTGGCAGTTTCATCGCAAAATGAACACAGAAAAACTGCAGCAGAAGAGCACATAGAATCAGAGTACCCTGAACGCACGTCTACACGGACGGATCGGCAAATTACGCAATAAGCGATGGCGGAGGAGGAATAGTGCTTAAAATCTCAAAGAAAATCACGGTCAAGAAAGCGATTGCAACGGGCAAATACTCGAATAACTACCAAGCAGAGGCAGAGGCAATCAAAGAGGCGGCCGAAATGATCTTGGAGAGAAGAAACACTATACGCAACAAGGTCGTGATATTCACCGATGCTCTATCGGTCATCACGGCACTCAAATGCGTCGGCAAAACTGAGATGAATGAGCTCAAAACGTCCCTCGCTGAACTAACGAGTTCACTCAAACGCACCGTCATCCAGTGGATACCGTCACACTGCAACATTAAGGGAAACGAAGCGGCCGACAAGCTAGCCAAAGAGGGCGGGCGACTACCCCAGACTGATCTCGAGATCAGCTATGAGGAAGTCAAAACAACCATCGGTTCGCACTATCGAAGCAAATGGGCAAAAGACCACCCGCAGCACACAGACAGTGACGGACACTATGGTCTCTCTCGCAGTGAACAAGTTGCCATATTTCGCCTCCGCACCGGCCACAACAAGCTTCGAGCCCACATGTTCCATAAATTTAAAATTGGCACAACTAGCCTGTGCCCATGCAATATGGCAGACATGACGGCAGAACACGTCTTGCAAGACTGTCAACGTTTAGCAGATATACGAAAAGAGTACTGGCCACAACACACAGAGCTTCGCGAAAAGCTGTACGGAGGAACGGAGTCCCTAAAAACAACAGTAAAATTCATGATAGAAGTTGGTCCATCAGGCTAGGCCGGGAACGCAAAGAAAGGAACAAGAAGACTACCAGCCAGTCTTTTTCTACTTTACGCGATTCGTCAGGAGCCGTCTTGACAACAGATACAGAAAAGGGACAGGGGTTCCTTCATCGTTTTGTGAAACAGACAGGAAAAGGTGATAAAACTGACCGTTATAATATCATGCGTTCTTCGTGATGTTACTAGCTCTGGAGAACCTTACATTGACTTAGTAACAAAGAAGGATGTTGTTAATGCACTCAAGGCAAGCCACAGCACCGCTCCTGGGCCTGATGGTGTCCAATATCATCTCATCAAACAGCTTGACGAGACTGGTATTAATGCAGTTGTGATGGATTTTAACAAAAGTGTACAAATTGTTGTGGTACCCGAGGATTGGCTTCATAGCTTCTTATGACCCCTCCATAAACATGAGAAGGATCCTAAACTGCTCAGCAGCTACCGCATACTCACCTTGCAAAATGTATATGGCAAATTACTAGAGAAGATAGTGACCAGAAAGGTAATGTGTCACTTAGAGAATGACCACATCCTCCCTAGCCAATTTGGGTAGCTACCAGCCAATGAAAGGGACATGGGACAATGCTGGCACGTTTGCATATGATGTTTATGGAGGCTTGCAGTCCAAGCAAGAAACTGTTGCTGTGGCTATCGACTTGGAGGATGATTATAACAAGGTGAATTTTTCAATAATGGTGCATTCTTGGATTAAATGTGAAGTTAATCCTTGGCTGGTGAACTGAATAGCTGCTTCTTTATTTAATGGAGAGAACCGTTGCATTTCGTTTAGGAACATGGACATCGGACCCTGCACGTATATGCCCGGATTACCCCAGGGTTCTCCTCTATCACCCGTGTTGTTTAATATTTATACAGCAAATGTACGAGTAGTTAAAATTCAGCCAACCGGATTTAGTCGGACATTGACATTTGCAGATGATATCTTAATATATAGGACTGGGTCAGGTAGAAGAGAGATGGTTGACGACATTCAGAAAACATTGCATACCATCTCGGGTTGATGTAGAGAGTCTCGCTCTCAGGTCAATCATGAAAAAGCGTGTATGTTCGTTAAATAATCGCATAGTCAAGGCTGATCTACCCCGTGTAATCTTTGATGAACATACCATCGAGCGCAGAGACAGACTACGCTATCTTGGAATAACCTTTGATCGTAGTTGATCGTATTCAAACACCATATTGAACAGACGATACAACGTTGCAAGCGCGGTCTTGCGGCTCTCAAAGTGGTAGCCGCACACCTTGACCAGAGACTACTTGTCCTTTTGTTCGATCAACTGGTTATGTCCGTGGTAGATTACGGACTCAGCATTCTTACGATATCAAGATCACAATGTGAACGAATCGAACGGGTTCAGAATGAAGATATGCGTATAGCACTGGGCTGCACTAGAGATACCCCATTGTGAAGATGAGATATATGCTTGGCCTTCTGTCACTACGCTCCCGTCATGCAATTGCCCAAACCAAGACATATATGCAGGTTACTGGGATAAGAGACATCCACTGCACAAGAACACTAATGATGTTAGGGCACGAGAATCAAGTGTGGTATGTCGTGGATGGCCCAGACTGAGAGAACAATTATCCAGGTGACTACGGATGCGACCCTACCAAAAGGTGAAGAATGAATCCCAACAGATAGTAACATGATCAACTATCTCAACGTTATCATTACTCTTGGAAGAGAATGTAGAGATTGGGGCAACATGAAGGCTGATCTCGCAGTTAAGCAGTTGATAGAAGATAATGCAAGGGATGATGATTTTGTTGTATATACAGATGGGTCGGTTCAACATGGTGAGAAGTCCGGCTGGGGTTTCTCGGCTAATGTGCATGGTAGGGTTGTTGCAGAGCGAAGTGGAGCATACAGGACAACTACTTCTAGTATGCGGTTGGAGGTTGAGGCCGTTACTGCTGCCCTCCATTGGATCTCTGGGACTTCATTTACTGAGGCCGTTGTTGTATCTGACTCTCAGTCGATGCTTCACAAGATCCAGAAGGGCAGGTTTCGGTATGAGTGAATGTCGTCTATAGAAGTTTCTAACCTCCAGAGGCTTACTTGGATATACTGTCCTGGGCATGTGGGTGTTTACGGTAATGAGAGAGCGGACAGGTTTGCATCAGCAGCATCGATTGTTGGGAGTTGAAGATGGATAAGGGGGATATTCTTCGCGACTGTCGAGTTTGTGAAGTCCATAATTTTGGTCTTGGCAGAATTAATCTGGAGACCAACCTGTTCTGCAAGTGTGCAAATGTTGCTCGTTTGTTTGTGGGTTGCTTGTGTGGTTCAATTCAATATGGCCACGTCATCGGTAAAGTCAAGATAAAATAGTCTGCTGTTATTAAGCCATTTGATGCCTAGTTGATCATCTTGGGTGCATTTGCGCATGATCCAGTCTATAGCTATCCCAAAAAGTATTGGTGACATACTTTACTTACTTTTTCGATCCAGCAGTCATCTGAGCATTTGCCCTTCGACTTGAGGCCATGGCAGTGAATTTACAGGTATGTCTGAGTTGTGGTGTGTTAGCATAGAGAAAGTTTTCAACATCTGGGTCTGGAGGTAGGTACTTTGGTAGGTCACTGAGTGCAGGGCACTTGAAGAGATGGTGTCTGACAGTTTCTTCTGAATAGTCACACAGTTGACATTGTGGGGCAATCTTTGGTTGGATGCGGTGTAGGTGAGCATTCAGGGGCACATGTTGTGTCCTAAGGCGGAAAATAATGACTTGTTCTTATCGTGTGAGGTCATTTATGGCATCTTTGGGATTTGGAGTGGTCATATGTTTAAAGAGGGATCTACCTGTTTTGCTCATTGCCCACTCATTCATCCACTCCTCCTTTTTGTTACTTATATTATTTGTTTAGCAGTCTGCAGAGTTATTGGTCTGCCATGCTGTTGACTATTTGCTCCTGCCTTTGCAAGGATGTCTGCTCTTTCATTTCCCTGTATGTTTCTGTGTCATGGTATCCACTGTAAGGTAAGTTTGATGGCAAAGCTGTTGATGAATGAACTGATGGATAAAGCCAGGGACTGGCACGCTGGGCTCTCAGGGTTTGCATTTTCTAGTGCCTGTAGCACTGACTTACCACCAGTAAAGATAACTGTGTGCTAGGGTTTTTCTGGATGGAGCTGGAATATGTTTGTAAGATGGTGCACTGAGGCTTCAATGGCAATGGTCTCAGCCTCAAAATTAGAACAGTACTTGGCACATGCATTTTGCAACTCATCGCACGATGTATCTGGGTATTCTATTCGTGCACCGTATCCAGCATTAATAGTCCCCTTGAGCCATCTGTATATACATGTATCCTTCCTTCCTTTGCGTTCCCGGCCTAGCCTGATGGACCAACTTCTATCATGAATTTTACTGTTGTTTTTAGGACTCCGTTCCTCCGTACAGCTTTTCGCGAAGCTCTGTGTGTTGTGGCCAGTACTCTTTTCGTATACCTGCTAAACGTTGACAGTCTTGCAAGACGTGTTCTGCCGTCATGTCTGCCATATTGCATGGGCACAGGCTAGTTGTGCCAATTTTAAATTTATGGAACATGTGGGCTCTGAGCTTGTTGTGGCCGGTACGGAGTCGAAATATGGCGACTAGTTCACTGCGAGAGAGACCATAGTATCCGTCACTGTCTGTGTACTGCGGGTGGTCTTTGCCCATTTGCTTCGATAGTGCGAACCGATGGTTGTTTTGACTTTCTCATAGCTGATCTCGAGATCAGTCTGGGGTAGTCGCCCGCCCTCTTTGGCTAGCTTGTCGGCCGCTTCGTTTTCCCTAATGTTGCAGTGTGACGGTATCCACTGGATGACAGTGCGTTTGAGTGAACTCGTTAGTTCAGCGAGGGACGTTTTGAGCTCATTCATCTCAGTTTTGCTGACGCATTTGAGTGCCGTGATGACCGATAGAGCATCGGTGAATATCACGACCTTGTTGCGTGTAGTGTTTCTTCTCTCCAAGATCATTTCGGCCGCCTCTTTGATTGCCTCTGCCTCAGCTCGGTAGTTATTTGAGTATTTGCCAGTTGCAATCGCTTTCTTGACCGTGACTTTCTTTGAGATTTTAAGCACTATTCCTCCTCCACCATCGCTTATTGCGTTATTTGCCGATCCGTCCGTGTAGACGTGCGTCCACTCATTTTCAGGGTACTCTGATTCTATGTGCTCTTCTGCTGCTGTTTTTCTGTCGAGGTTTGTTTGATCCCTTTTGCTCATTATGCCTGGGATTGATTCCCTTAGTTCTGACATTTTTGTTTTCCATGGCGGGCACTTGTCGATTGCCGGGATTTGTTTGGCTGTGCATTTGGACAGGACTGGATGGTCTGTGGTCAGTGCGTTAGAGATTCTAACGAAGTTTTTCCGCAAGTACTACTACTTTCTTGTCCCTTCGGTCAGTCATTGGTTTGATGCCTGTGATGGTCTCCATCGCCTTGATGGGCGTGGACTTTATGGCTCCAGTGATAATGCGTAGGGCCCGGTTTTGACTGCTGCTCACTTTTGCGAATTGCTTGTTCGATGCATTGCTCCACGCTGCCATACCGTACTCTAGGACCGGTCGCACTCTACCAGAGTAAAGTGTCTTGAGAATTCTGCTGTTTGCTCCCCATGTGGAACCTGCGAGTTTTCGCATCATTGTTAGCCTGTGTCTCGCTTTTGCCGTAGCATTCTCGATCTGGGTGCACCAAGTCAGCTTTCTGTCGAGTGTGACTTCTAGGTACGTTGGGGTTTTATTTTCTGGAAGGTTCTGCCCATTGACTTTAAGCGTTATCTTGTAATCCTTGTTATTCTGGGAGAACACAGTGTAAGTGGTCTTTGAAGGATTTATTTTCATATTCCACTTTGCTGACCACACTTCAAGGTTATTTAATGTAGCTTGCAGTCGATTTTCTGCTGTGGGCATTGACTCTTCTCTCGCCCATATTGCCAAGTCGTCGGCATACATGGCAGAGTGAACTCGTTCTGGGAGGCATGTTGCAAAAGTCATTGACGAAGACTAGAAAGAGAGTCGGTGAGAGCACTCCTCCTGGGGGACTCCTTGCTCCAGTGTGGCCTTCATACTTTTGTACCACTGAACCTGAACCCTTGCTGTTCTGTTCTCTAGGTATCTATCGAGCCAATTGTACATTCTTTCCTTTACGCCGAGGGTGAGCAGTTTTAGCCTTAATCCTTCTTTCCAGACTGTGTCAAAAGCCTTCTCCATATCTACCAAGACCGCTAGTGTCTGTTTCTTTTCTTGGAAACCGTCCTCGATTTCCTGGACAATGTAGGTTACTTGATCCTCTGTGGATCTGTATCTCCGAAAACCGCCTTGTTGTGCCATAAGCAGCCCTTTGCTCTCCAAGTGCCAGGATAAGCGTTTGTTCACCATGCGCTCCATAAGTTTGCCCGTGCAGCTTAGGAGGCTTATTGGTCTGTAACTCGCTGGGTCGAGTTTATTTTTGCCTGGTTTTAGGATGGGCACCATGATTGCTTCTTTCCATTCTTGCGGTACTATGCCTGTTCTCCACGACATGTTGAGAACGGACAGTAGAGCGACCTTTGCTCTGATTCCCAAGTTTTTAAGCATCTCATTGGTGATCCCATCTTTTCCGGGCGACTTTCTGGGTTTCAGGTCCCTTAAAGCCTCTTCCAGCTCGTTACTGGTGAATGTGTCCGTTAGGTGACTATCTGCTTTTCTCGGCTCGCCTTGGAGAGCCGAGCTTTTCTCTTGGTGGCATCAACTTTTCCTTTGCTATGCTTACTCTGCTGACTTCGGCATATTGTTGCATCAGGATGTTTGCTGCTTCCCTACCCGAAGCCATCTTCTTGTCTTGTTCGAGGACTATAGGTGGTCTGCTGGTGTTTTCATCGCTCAGCGCTTTGGCCAGCTTCCACAGTTTATGGCCGTCCCTCGAGGTTCAGGGATTCGGTTGTTTTGACCCAACTCTGTCTCGCCGCTCGTTTGACCTCTCTTCTGTATTTTGCTGCTGCCGCCTTGTAGACAGTGTTTGTCTCCACTGACTGTGCCTGCTCTGCCTCACTCCTTGTCTTCTCAAGGTCTTTTCAAGCTTCTGAACCTCTGCTGTCCAGTATGGCTTGTAATCCTTTCGTGCGCCTCTGGGGATGGTTTTCCGTGCCGCTTTCAGGATTGCTTCTGACAGTTCCCTTGCCACGATTCGCACGTTTTTCTTGTCATGCATGTTGATTCGTTCAACATTTGCATCAGTCAGTGCTCCATACTGTTTCCAATTGGCTCTCTTATAGTTCCACCGTGGCAACCACATTTTGGGCTCAGGTACGAAATTGAGGTCTACTTGCAATTTGACAGGTCTATGGTCACTATCCCCTAGTTGGTGGGTAACCGTACGGACTACTTTGGTGGATATATCGCTTGTTGCAAAGGCCAAATCAGGGGTACTCGTTGTGTGCCACGTTCTCGAGTAGAAAGTTGGTGGATCGTCTGGAGCGTTGATGAGGAACAGATTGTTCTCGATCTCCCAGTCTTCCACCTCAACTCCTCTACTGTTTGTTTCGAGTACCCCATCTCTCCGAGCGGCTGTTGAAATCACCGACCACAATACATGAGTTCTCACTGATATTCATTGTTTCGAGTGACAGCGGCGTGTAACTTGGACAGTAAAGATTGTACAGAATGATCTGTATGTCTTTGCACGTAATTTGCACACCTATGATCTCAACTGCTCCGGGGTTTCCCTTTGTTCCTTCCATCTGCTTGATTGAACCTCGACTGATTTAATGAGCCATTCGCGGTTTCACCGTGAGACAGTGTGAACTTAGACATGCATGAATCTTTGAGACAAGCATATGACTACTGGCAGGATCAACCAGATAGCTGTCATGGACGAGACTGGACCAACAATGCTCGGGGTAGGAGACAGCGCTCTGTGCAGAGCGGATCCCGACGTCCCCGGCGAAAATGCGAAATTGAAGCGTAACGACCGAGCGCTCGCTTCCCACAGATTTGCCGGCAAGACTTGCGCCTCACCAAGCAAAGAACGACACCATTTTACTACCTGCGGACCCACAAGCTCGTTGCGAGAGCCGGGCCTTTAACGAGACCACCGTCGAGCGTTTAAAATATTAGACTGACTGCATCACATCGCGACCGAGAAACTCCGATATACGGACACACACACACCACCAATAAGACCGAGCGAGCGAGCGAGTCTTAATAGCAGACTCTACCTTGTCCCTTATTCGCTGGGAGCCTCGTTCGCGTGAAAAAGCGAGGAGGCACGCGCAGCCGTTAGAGACTATGCACGCAATTGGTTATCGACACTGGGGAACGCGTTCGCTGACTGGCTCGCCCGTCCGGTTATTTTCAAAACGGGGAGGCACAGTTTGCAGACGCACAACCCAGATATACATGTATCCATTCGTCTGGAAAAGATAGTATGGTATCTTGGGCCATCATCCAGAGATCTACTGGGTCTGAGTTCTTCTTGGTGATGTCTTTGGTAAGTGTGGTGTTTATTTTTGGACAGGCGAGACTACAATTTGGAGGGAATTCTGTGTGTACAATTTGTGTCTCTTCTCTGTTCTCCGGCATGTGATATTTTTCTTGCAGGCCTAATGCCACGTCTAGGATTGTTTTTGCTTCAGTCTGTGCTGTGGTCGCCAGTTGTCTACTAATTGTCTGTTAGGGTGGTTTCTATTAAGTCTTTTATATCTTTCCACTGTCTCTACTACTGCTGCCTCCCTACGCATTCGCAAGGGCTCAATGTTTGTATGGATTTCACATGCTGCTGTAGGAGCTGATCTAATACCTCCAGAGATGAAATGCACTGCCTGGCTCTTTACTTTGTCCAGAGCTTCCTTTGTTGTTTTACTACATGTTGCCTGCAGTGCTAATTTGCAATCCATTACAGAGCGTACATAACCGATGTAGAGTTGCCTAAGTGTGTTTTTGTTTGCGTCCCATGAGGTACTTGCAAGTCGTTTTAGGAGATTTAGTCTCTTTTTTTACTTCAACTTCAGGTTTTGGACATGTTTGTTAAATGAGAGCTGCCTATCTATCGTCACACCTAGGTATGTTGGGTTATCTTCTTTCTTTAGGATATTACTGTCTAGTGTTAGTGTAATATTTTTCTTTGCCATCTTGTTACTCCTGGTGAAAATAGAGTAGGTTGTCTTGGTGTAGTTCACTTTCAATTTCCATGTCTCACAGTATTTGCTGAGCCTGTCAAGGTCTTCATTTAGCCACCTTTCACTAAAGCCAGTGTCCTTGCTGGTGTGTCAAAGGACCAGGTCATCAGCATATAATGCTTTTTCTGTCAGTAGCTCTTTGGGCATGTCATTCAGAAACAGGAGGAACAGTGTACATCTTAGTGGAGATCCCTGGGGTAGACCTTCTTCTTGCACCTGCTTGGAAGAGACGCCATTGTTGATCTTTGTCTGGATTGTGCGGCCTGTGAGGGATGTTTTCACCCAACGATACATCTTACCATGGATTTCTGTATCTAACATTTTACCCAACAATCCTTTTCGCCACACTCTGTGGTATGCCTGTTTCAGGTCAATGAATACAGCAGTAGTGTGTTTTTCCCCCTGGAACCCATTAATGATCATTTGGCTCAGTCTAAAATCTGATCATCAGTTCTCTGTCCTGCTCTAAGTCCTGCTTGGCTACTGTTCAGCATCTTGGTGGTTTCGAGCCACCAATATAACCGGTGATTAATCATTCTTTCAGCTAGTTTACCTAGGCATGAAGTGAGGGATATTGGCCTATAGATTTTCACGTCTTCAGATGGTTTTCCTTTCTTCAAGATAGGTGTTATTGTTGCATTATTCCATATCTTGGGCAATGTACCCTCATTCCAAGTTTTATTAATTGGATCTAGGATCACTGCTTTACCAACATTACCAAGGTGGATGAGCATCTCATTGTCTATTTTGTCTGGACCTGGTGACTTCCGAAGTTTTAGTTTCTTCATTGCTCTGGTGAGCTCAGTTTGTGTGAAGTCGTCCTCAAAGAGTGCAATATTGGCGCTACAGGCATGTTCTTTTAACTTCAGCTCATGTATGCAGTCTTTGTCCTTCTTTATATGTTTATCTGTTCTGTTAATGGATGCAAAGTATTTGTTAAGTATTTCTGCTTTCTTTTGATCTTCTACTATTGTTGCTTCATCTGTACTTATAGGCCTAGGGTTGTTTCGACGTTTTTCTCCACACAAATTGCTCAGTAATGACCATGCTTTAACCCAATTTTTTCCTACATCAAGATCTGCTACTATTTTGTGTCATTTTTCTCTTTTGGCCGTATTGACGGTCCGTTTTACTTCAGCATTAGTTCTATTGTAGATGATTTTGTTTTCTAGTGTGGGCTTCTCTTCAAAATGTTTCCTCACTTGTTCTCTTTCTTGTACTATTTTTGCAATTGTTTCATTCCAGAATGGTTTATAGTTCTTTCTACATCCTCTAGGAATGCAGATGGAGGCTGCTTTCAGCAGAGCTTCTGTGATCACAGCGCAGTAGTGTTCAATTGTTGTATTACACTTTATTTCACCTAGCAGTTTATCTGTTGTTTCTTGATACTTTGTGCAATTGGCCTTTTTGAAATTCCAGCGTGCTCTCTGTAGAAATCGTTTGGGAGATGGTGTCAGTACAGATGATAGGATAGGTCTGTGGTCACTTCCTATGCCGTCAAGCACCTCTAAAGTGTGTCTTTGGAGGATGTCAGATTAAAGAATGGTCAAATCTGGCCTACTTAACGTGTTGTGTACCCTGTGTAATATGGTTGGAGTTGATATGTTGTCTTGGAGGACTAGTAGATTGCTTGTGTTACAATTTCTTCAATCCCTTTCCCAGTCTGGTTATATTTTTTTTAACCCCACTGAGGGGAGTGTCCATTGAAATCTCCAGCAAGAATCAGTCCAGAATACACTGTGTCACTGAGATATGAAAAACTGCAATTGGTACCAGGGGGGTTGTACACATTATAGACTGTATTTTTTCTCGTCTTGCCAAATTGTTGCCCTCTGTATATCAGACGGTTGGTGAGATGTGATGTTTGTCACATTCCCCTGGATATCATTTCTTATATAAGTGATGATTACTCTGCAGTCAGTACATTTACAGGTGTAATCTATGCATCCTGGAATATGTTGGTCTGTGTCCTGATGGAGGGTTTCCTGTAGCAGTGCTATGTGTATTTTCTTATGGTGTAGTAGGTGTATTAATTCTAGTTGGTGACATAACGCAGCCCTGCTTCACACTCGAATTAACTGTGAACCAGTCTGAGTTTCCTACATCTGTTCTTACAAAGCAGGATGCTTCAGAATAGAAGGCTTGTATGATATTGATGTATTTTTCTGGAAGCCGTAGGTCTTAAGAATCTCCCAGAGAGAAGAACGGTGAAGACTATCAAACGCTTTCTGAAAGTCTATAAAATTTATCACTAGTGGTGACTGGAGTTCAATTGATTCTTCTATAATGGATCTCAGCGTGAAGATATGATCGGTACAATAACGATGTGGACGAAAGCCAGCTTGTTCTTCTCTTAGCCTTTCGTCGACACCTTTTTTCAGCCTCTCCATTAAAATGCTGCAGAATAGTTTGCCATGTGTTGATAGTAGAGTTATTCCGCGCCAGTTGTTGTAATTTGACAAACCTTTTTTTTTGGGGAGCTTGAATATTACTCCGTCTTTCCAATCTTTTGGAGGGGGCTCTTTCGCCAAACGTCGTTCATTAAGGTACGTAGGAATCCCATTGATTCCTCTTCAGTTGCTTTTAGCATCTCTCCTGAAATATCGTCGCTACCACTGGCTTTGCTGTTTTTCAGTTTCTTGATGGCTTGTTTAATTTCTTCCATTGAGAAGTCGTCAATGGGTGCATTTGATGATAGCATTTGTATTTCTGTTTCAAAAACTGGTGTCATCGTTGGGTTGAGTCTATTTAATACCTTTTTAAAATATTCAGCCCATCTTTCCGATTGGGCTTGTTGTAATGTTATGGATTTGTTGTTTTTCCCTTCACATGACAGCTTTCCGTCGCGGATATTCGTTAACTGTTTCATAATATGAAAGAGTGTTTTACTGCTCCCTGTTTTGGATGCTGTTTCTGCCTTTAGAGATAACTTCTGGATGTAATCACGTTTATCTTTGCGAGCATTTGTTTTAATATCTTTGTCCAGTTGTCTATATTCAAGGACTGTTGATTCGTTTTGAGTCGATAGTATTCTTAGTTTAACTTCTTTTCTTTCATGGATTTTTTGTCATGTTTCTTCATTTAACCAATTCTTTCTTTCCTATTTTATATATCCCACTGTTTCTGCTGCTGCAGATTTAATAGTGTTCTTAAAAAGTTCCAATGATTTTCTATGTTCTTCTCGGTATGTCCTGTTGTATTGACGTTATGTAAGGTGCATCCTTACATAATGGTATTTAATGTGCATCCCAAAACAGTTGATGTATGGCGAGCTTGAAAAGGGCAGATGTTTAGCTGGTGGACAGAAAACGCTTTAAAGACACTCTTAAAGTGTCTCTGAAATGCTTCGATATAGACAATACGTGCTGGGAATCCCTTGCGCAAGATCGCCAAATGTGGTGCTGTAACAACAAAAGAGGAACCGAATAGCTGAGAATCATCGTATTGTTGAGTCACAGAGAAAACGAGCAGCGCGAAAAGACAGAGCACACAACACGCACATGTCTAACCTTGATCATGTATGCCCCACCTGTGGTCGGGGATTCTGTTCTAGGATTGACTCTACAGTCACCTCCGCACACACCAGAGGTGCAACAGCACACGTCTGAGATTGTCGTCATCATCGCTTGCGATGGACGGCTATATTGTATTATCTAAGGTGGTCAATCAATTATGGATATCGATATTGTAGGAACTTTTAATGTTTGGTAATAGTAGGCGTTTATAATCTATTTTCTTAGCATTTTTTGCGGTTTGTATAGTACTTTCAATTTAGTTCTTATTTTGGCAATGCATAAGTTGTGGTCGCTGCCAATATCTGCCTCTCTGTATGCTCTTACATCTAAGACGGACGTACGAAATTTCGAGTTTATACAGAAGTGATAAATCTGTTTTTTTGTATGTTGGTCAGGAGAATTCAAAGTTGTTTTTATAATATGGTTGTTGATATAATCATCATCAAGGTGCGTATCCTTTGTAGCACATCTGAAATTCATCTGTCACTTGCCAGTTCACCAATTTCGTCGATGGTCATGTTCATGGTTTCTTTAATATCTTGTAGCAATCTTCTTTTTGGTCTGTCTCTGCGTCCTGGGACCCTGCCCTCTAGTAATGCTCTTTCCAGGCCATCGTGACGCTTGATGTGACCAAAGTATGTAATTTTTCTGTATAGTATGTTGTTTATCAGCCAATTCTCTTTAACATTTAGTTATTTCAGGACATGTATGTTCTTTCTTTTTCTGTCCATGGTATTCGTAGGATCTTTCTGTAGCATTTAGTTTCGAAGGACTTCATTTTCGTTTTTAAATTTTGTGTAATAGTCCATGATTTGCAACTATAAGTAGCCACTGGGAAAATGCATGCTCTCAATATTTTTAATTTTAGTATTTTGCTGGTGCTTTGCCACATGTTCTTCGTTGTGTTTAACTTCTTGATTGCTAATTGTGTGTTGATATAATCTGGTTGACAATATTGGAGCAGGTCATTATAAAGAACAAAATATATTGAAGTCCCTCCAGATGTTTAATGGTTAAATGAGAATTTCATTCATCACTACATTCACTCATTTGGCAATAGAATCAACTACTACAGTTCACAATACCCACCATGTAGTAAAATTGCTCACTTGTAGTGTACTCACAGTTGGAGATCATTTCGTCGTTTCATTCACATCTCTTTAATGTGCAGTATATATATATATGGAACTTCGTGAGCTCCGAAAAGGCCAGTATCATTGAAATGGGTGGCTACAGGGGTCACAGAGCATTGACGTATGTCGCGCAAGTGTTGGGCAAATCGGTCACTGAGCCTCTTGCCTGTCTCGCCGATATAAGCCTTGTTACATCGCTTGCAGATAATGGCATAGATAAGATTACGGGATTCGCATGTGAACCCATCGTCAATAAGAAACGTGCCTAAAGGAAAAGATACAGTACGCGTCTGTATCACATAAGCACACGTGTTGCAACGCCGACGGCTACTGGACAGTGTCAAAATGAGTCTGGATATTGGACTTAAGGCGACTGTGTACGAACATATCCTTAAGACTTCTGTCCCGTCTGTAAACCACCAAAGGATAGTTGGGGAAGACAGAACGGGTCTCAGGATCTGACCTAAGGATAGACAGATGACGGAATAAAACATTTTTCACCAGGGAATGGGAAGAAGTATAGAGGAGAAACTATGTGCATCAGTAGGCTTGTAATATACTGATGTAGTGATAGCGGATAGACGTAAGGTGATAGTAATGTCAAGAAAGTTGACACAAGTAGTGGAGATGTGAGAAGTAAAACGAATAGAAGGGTTGAAAACATTAATGAAATTAATGAAGCGTGACAAATCGGCTTCAGGCATATCAGTGATGCCAATACAGTCATCAGTGTATCTGTGATAGACAGACGGAAGAGGGCCAGCATATGTAGTCCATACTAGGTGTTCAAGATAACCCATGAATAAACAAGCATAACTAGGTCCCATTTTAGTACCCATGGCAACCCCACTGATCTGCTGAAAGAATTGGTCGTTAAACTGAAAGGAGTTAAGAGTGAGAACTAGTTCCGCAAGACGAAGGAGAGCAGAAGTTGACACAAGTGGATTAGTTCTCCTATTGAGAAAGAACTGGAGAGCTATAAGGCCGTCAGGATGAGGTATAGAAGTGTACAATGAGTACACATCAAGGAGGAAGAGACGGTAGGTTCTCTCGGGTAGCAACTCAATGGTAGAAAAGACAGACAAAGCGTGGTTCGTATCCTTCAAAAATGACGGGAGTGTGGTGACTATGGGATTAAAGATGCTATCAAGGAATTCGGAGATGTGTTCAGTAGGACAAGAGCAAGCAGAAACGATAGGCCTACCGGGATTGTAGAGTTTATGAATTTTGGGGAGCATATAAAAGGCGGGTTGACCCAAATAGCTATCGATCACACAGAGTGATGATGCACTAGATGGAAGGTCGTTCGTGGCAATTAAGTTCTTAATGACTTCACGAACCTAATTATTATTAGACTGAGTGACATCAGTAGGGCCGGTTTTATAAAACTGAGTGGGCGCGCAGTTGGTTATGACCTTCCTGAAGGTAAAGATCTTTGCTCCAGACGACTATAGCTCCGCCTTTGTCGGCGGGTTTGATAACATTGTCATCACGTCGACGGAGGTGTGATAGAGCACGAAACTCCGACGGTGACATGTTAGACTGCCATAGGCGTTTGGGGTGGAGCAGTCCAATATCATGTATAGTTAATGTCATGCTAACTTTAGATATCATGACTCCGTACTTACATGTTTATAGTTTATGTTGTCAATGGATTGTCATTATGCCATTTGTATTTGTATAATTCATTATTTATAATTAGTACGAACTGTTGCAAAATTATTCACAAAAGTTTACTACATTATAAAACATTAACACATACTTAATGTTGTATCTCATTGCAATACAGGTAGTTACGAATCTATTTTACTGAAACCAAATTGTGGAAAACAATTGAAACAATGTATCAACGGTACTGTATGTAATTGTATCAAGTTCATCCATATCAGTATAATTCCCTTGCTTTTATGTTAAATTATTATACATTCATCAGGTGAGTTTGTACTATCCATGGCATCTCACATTCTGTTATGGATATGCTCTTCAAGCTAGTGTGCTTCTCGCTTGGCAGGGTAAAGACGAGAACATACAACATGCACAACAGGAGTTGATAACAACAGCCAAGGTAAATAATAGTTACGAGAGGACGACTTAAAATAAACACACATTAAATAAGTAAGTTATTGATTGACAGGATACTAATAGTTGCACTTTTCTTAATTATCTTCGCTGTGGTTTGGTACGTGCATCCCCATAGTTCCTCAAACATAAGAGGAAATAACACTGCCAGTGAATTTAAGTTGTGTCTACTGCACTACTATTTCACAATATGCCTTTTCTACCAGTTACATTTCTTTGTTAACGAATCATATATATATTTCGTAGTTCATAATCGTTGATATAACGTTGTCCGAAGAAAGTACAATATTCTGTTATTAAGAGCATCCTTCCGAAAGCTGTGCAGGTATTTTAGGCACAATGTATCAGTTTTCATTATTTCTCAACTTCTTCAATGATCGGCAGGCGCTTGTTCGTTCGTCTTTCGGTCCAATACCATTCAGTTATATATTCCTGTGATTTTAAATTGTTACTTTGTTTTCATATAATGTGCTCCATGTATATGACTTACAATAAAAAAGAATCCTTCTGACATGACCCAATGCTTGACACCCGAATAGGTATTGGTCAATAGTTTCATGATGATTTCATGTGTACTTGCAACACAGCCGGAACTATGACATGTGTTGCAGTAAAATTATATGTTTGCGATTACTAAATGTTATCTGTTGAATTCTGAGACGAATATGGCACTCTGATATCCCTTATAGTGTGATTGATATTGTAGGTTCAGTTCAAGTTGTCCATGAGTCTGTAGAACTCTTTTCAGGTGTTTCCGATGCTATATCTGTTCTGTGAAATGTCATTATTTACTGTTGAATGACCGTTTTTGGCAGTGTGGAGAGTTGTTGATGTTACTGTTTGTTCTCTTGTGTTAATCCCTTAGTAGTTAACTTGTCTGCTTTATCATGTCCATGTGTATTTGTCCACTGATCCACTGCATAATTATGTTAATGTCATGATATGCAATACCTTGATTAATATCTAGAGCTAGTTGGAAAGTACACATTTACAATATATACCATCTTCTTGAAATGCAGACACTGAATCTGAAAAGATAATTATGGTTTGTGCAATTGCTGGATGAGCTTCAAAAACGTTCATCAGATGGTGCGTGTAAAGATGCTTTTCATCATCATCAATCATCAAATAGCTTGTCCTGAGCAGAACTCTGCAACCCCAACAGTCCTCCGGAATTTCTCTCTCATAGGCCAGATGTCCTGCCTAAACTGCTATCATGTTCAAAGTATCAGTTACATCCTGAATCCATCTTCTCCGTGGTATTCCTCTTCTTCTCTTTTCCGGTATGCCTCCTTCCATGATGGTCTTCTCCAGCCCTTCATGTCTTTTTATATGTCCAAAATATCTCAATTTTCTCCTTCTTATTTGTAGCATCAGCCAGTTTTTTTTTATTTTGAGTTCTTACTGGATAGATCTATTTGTTCTCTTCTCTGTCCAAGATATACGAAGGACTCTACTGTAACACTTGTATTAAAAAGCACTTATATGTTTTTCCACTGCTTTATTAAATGTTCATGCTTCACACCCATACGTTGCCACTGGGAATATGCATGCTCTTAGTATTCTGATCTTTGTTTTCTTATCAGTTCCGTTCCATACTGTTTTGAGTTTTTTAAACTCTATATGTCCAGTCGACGATCCCAGCGTAGAAAACAGTTCTCTCATTATGCTAAAACACGCTACCAACGGCTAATTTGAGTCCATGCACGTTTTGTTTTACTGTTAAGCTTCTATTCGTCCGACACTGTTTTTGTTTACAGAATTCAACGGGCAGATAACTCCCATTTCATTCATATACTATACAGCATGGTAGAATTTAGTTTCGAATTTTTAGTAAATAGTTTTATTCGCAAATATATTTTTCCTGTTGTGAAAAAAGCGAATTTTCGTGTGAAAAGTTTAGTTATAAGATGTTGTTTCGTCCTCCACGTCGATAAAGTGTCAAACAAGACATGGATTTGTTCCAAAGTTCAAATAAACACACACAGTGTTTCATGTTTATGATTTCACCGACAATGATGGAGAATTCAGCAATGGCTAAGTATTGATTCAAGTTTGAAAGTCGTAGTAGTTACTCTGAACATGAAATACAACAATAATTTACTAAATAAATGCTGATTTACATATATAACTATTTATTATCAGATTGTTCAGAATTTAATTCTGCATATTTTGATACCAACAGTATAAATCTAGCTTACAAAGAACTTAAGTTGTAGGCATATTTCCAAGATCATTCCATTTTGAAAAATTTTGCTAGAAATGGGTTCTGGCAGAGCGTGATTACCCCCCAAAACTTTTGTGGACATAAAGAGTTTTAATTTTTGTAAAGCCATGTTTGTTCTTCTTTTAATTTCCTTCATCCCATTTTCATCTGTTGTTAGCAGTGACCCAAGATATTCAAAACTGTCCACATTTTCTACTTTCTCTCCATTGATAAAAATATCATTTATCATGTTCCTTTCCTTTTTTCCTTTGCGTTCCCGTTTTATCATGTTCGTTTTACCTGTTGTCATTATTTTTGTTTTTGCCACATTGAGATGTAGATTTTGTTTTTCCCTTTATCTTTCACTTCTCCTAATAATTTATCAATCCCTTTTTGGGATGTTGACAGTAGCACTGTATCATCAGCGTATCTTAGTTCAGGTATTTCTCTTCCTCCGGGATCGTATTGTTCTTTTCCGCTACCTTCTAAGATGCTTTTAGCGACGCATAAATATCAACTTCCTATGAAGTATAACTCGAACAACTCGAAAAGTATCTATCTAGATACTGTATGTAGGCCTTATAAACTGCTTCTTATTGTAACCTGAAATGTAGATTTGTCAGTATAGACAGGGGCGGCTCGTTATTAAGGGCCAATGGGGCCCGGCTCCATCAAAAATATTCAGAAACGTGTACTTATTATTTTAGACATTATTTGTTCATAATTATTACTTTCAACGGGATACTGATTAGCTTTGAAAGTTAATATAGAACGCTAAAATATCACACACAGTCTAAAATCTGAAATTCATCATCTTTACTCCCTAATTAGTATACACCCCTGGTCACTAAGGGCCAGTAAGAACCGTCCCCACCAAACCAAAAATAATAAACGTGTTCTTATTATTTTAGAAATTATTTTTTCCTAATTATTACGTTTAACTTGACACTGATTAGCTTTAAAAGTTGAATATATAACACTAAAATATAAATATTAAATCAGAATAATAAAACAATCATATTAATTTATAACATATCCTTATTAAAAAATATTATATAGACTGAAACTCAGCATTTTCCCTCTAATGTTTCCTGCATTGTGCATGTGCACTATTTTTGTGGGGCCAGTTTAAAAGATTCCTTTCTAAGATGTAACATTGCGACCTCTGACCTTTGATCGCTATTGCAATAATAATTTCCAAAACAATTATGTCATTTTCATTCAGCCGGAAGATATATTTCATTTTTACGCTGCAAAACTACTTCCCAGATAAACGAGGACTCTACATTAAATAGTCCGTTTAATTATTGATTGATTCCCATAATTTTATACAAAAATAGTATAAAATTATCGAAAAGAATAGTAATAATAACAAACTATCATAGAATATGATTAGTTTTAGAGAATTGGTCGTGGTATTAATACATCTTGTCTACAGCAATTTCGGTACAATCCACAGCCAGGCTCTAGCACAGGCCAGACAACTGGTCGGGTATTCCCTGACCTAGATAATAAAAGGGATCTGGAAAATACAGATGTTTGATAGAACACTGCACGCTTTTTGCAATTTCACTCAATTCTGTGAGTCTATGGTTATTTATTGGTGAAAAATATTTAAAATATTGATATTCCTTATTGTTAAACTTAACTTGTTGCATAATATGACTTAGAGTTAGCATTTTGTGTTGATTTTAAAATGATATCGTCTATATACACCAATACTGGAATGCGAGGTCACGTGGTGTAGTTGGGGTCTAATTTCTCACAATTCTTACCTGAGCCCGAAGGCCCAGTAGTTTATAGTTGGCTCTGTACAATCACACCGTTAAAATTGTGTCATTCTAAATATAGACTGTTTTCGTGCGTTATTTTAAATATAACGCAGAGGGTCCCCATTATTATTGTGTTGACGGTAAATGACCTTGTGTTTCTGTAGAGCCAACCATAAACTTAAGTTATCTATAGTTGGTTGTGGTTCCTGATAGGAAAGCAGAAGCACTTCTACCTATCATTAGGGCACACATTCGACCCAGTGCAACGGTCATGTCCGACCAGTGGCTGGGGCGAGCGTACAGAACAGTTGTCAGTATTCCGAGCTTGAACCACCAAACAGTCAACCACTCAGTTAACTGTGTTGATTCAAATACACTAATACAGGAGCACATACATAGACCATCGAGCGCTTGTGAAAAACTGCTAAGGAAAGGAACAAGAGGCAAAATGGGACACATCGCCATCTCTTTGACTCATACATGAGTGAGTTCATGTAATGTGGCGTCGTCGGACTAAATCCCGAAATTTGGACACCTTCCGAGAAATTATTACTGATATCACCTTCTGGCCTCCACAGTAACCCACAACTACTCACAGTCCCGTCCTTTAGTACAGTACATTCTTTTTAAGGGTTCCCAATTCAAACAAAACACTGCTTATTTTAAAACCACATCACACAAAAACCACGAAATCCGTGAACTTTGCACTCGGTTTCCCTGTACTTCCGCATCTCGTGAACTCTGACCGGTCGACTGACGTCACTTGATTTAGATCAACTAGATTCTCCCCTTTAGCGGTGAGATTGTACAAAAGTACCAAATTTTCTTTCGTACAGTTGTCAACGGAGTTGAGTCACAGCCAACTCTAGATAAGTTTATAGTTGGCTCTGGTTGAATTGAGCGAAACACGTAAAAACATTTTTAACAATAACAAAGTTACTAAGTACTAGAGATTTACAAAAAACAATAACAATACACAGAAGCGTTTCGACCAAATTGCCTTTATCAAGCAAAGAATACAACAGAAGTGAAGACTTTCCCTTCTTTCCCAGTACACTACATATAGATTGAAAATCATTTGCAGGACGTAGCCATCAACAGCAGCAAACGAGTCGTTTTCTACGTTTACCGCAGAGATTATATATTACAAAATCACCTAATATACAGGGTGTTCAAGATAATTGCAGACCGTGAATGGAGCTAATCTGGCATACATGTATGAAAATGGGAAGGTTCAGTTATGACGTAGTATAGGTCAAGGTTGTGTGACGGTGTGTAATTGTGGAAGGGGCGATGAACAAATGTGACGTAGGACGAGCTAGTCAGAACCGGTTTAAATAGTAAATAAACACAACTCAATTTGTACCTGGCAACTTTCGAATTATCAATGGGGATGCAATTATCTTAAAACCCTGTATATTTGACGCGATGGTCGCGTTCACAAATTCGTAGTTTGCGTTCTATACATATTTAAAAAAAAAACTTTCTCTATGCGCTACTGTCGTTTGATGTGTCCAAAACATTTCATTGTCCTTGATTTTTTAAATTATTTCATAGCCAACTCTCTTTAGTATCAATCTGTTGCAGAACAGAAGCATTTGTTCTTTTCTTTAAAGAGGTAGTAACTTGACGGAATAGACAAATAATAGTAAATACTCCAAAATACATTATTTTTCCTAAATTTTTGCCGGGCCCCACCAAGAAAATTGACCACGAGCCGCCACTGGGTCACTGATATCACATATTACATGACACTGATATTAAAACTACTTATCTTGATAATACATTCTTCTTCTCTCGATCGTTCTTTTCAGCCGTTTTTATCAGTCTAGTGTGATATATAAAAGGTCAAAAACCAAGAACGAGTGTGCGTGCACAATCTTCAGTACCATTTGGAGCTCTGGTGCTTATCCTTCGGTGATGTGTTCGATTTCAACCAGCGTTTACTGGGTTCGCTCTCCATTAGCCCTTTGCTGTTCCCAGCCAAACCTGCAAGGCAACAGGTTGCTATTTTCTTTTCGGTAAGCGACCCTTAGACGACCTGCCCTCCCGGGTTGATGAGCGTCATCTGCCCAGTTAACCGGTCTTTTTATGGATTACTTGGTTTGCCAACAGTCCAGTTTTGTGCAGGGTTTGCTTCGCTAGCCTTTGATTGTCCCCAATCAGCACTGCAATGCAGCAGTAGTTCCATGCAAGCGGAAGCTCTCAGTGGAATCACGCTTTTTCTGGGCCTTTTAGTTTTCCTGCACATTTGGGTTGTCCGCTCACCCTTACTTTTCTGACCACGTTGAGTTTGTTCCGGGGTAGGAACATTCTCAGTCTTTCCTAGTCGCACATCGTCATGTATGGATCGTTTCATTAGGCGCTATCAGCGCAACTTATATTTTGCACTCGCCAGTCATCACCCGCCCTGATTTTTCCAGGGATGTTAATTCCGTGAACAATCGTATGCTGCTCGGCTGTCTCAGGGAAGGCAGTTTCGTTAGGCGGTAGAACGCAACTTTTAGGATTTACGCTCGACCAACTTTACCCAATAGATCTATCTGCGCTTGGCCTTGTACGGAGTCTACCGAGTGTCGCCTTCGACCTTCACCCATCACCATCGTGTTCATATTTGCCGTACCTCGAGATTGCCTGCCACCCAGCTCGACTCGTGCACAGGGCTCCGAGTTTCGCTACATGTGGGCACTCTTCTATATTCGGGACGCACCTCTCATCCCTTCTAGCAGCCTTTCCTGTCGGCCGAGAAGCTGCTAATTGTGGTACGACCGTTGTGTTCACATTTGCGTTCGCATTTGCCGTACCGCGGTACTTCCCTGATATGCACCTTGACTCGTGCATAGGGCTCCAAGTTTCGCCCCATGTAGATCTACCTCCCTACGTTGTGGATACACCTCTCATCAATTCATGTTCGTTTTCGTGCTTACAGACTCTTGTCCCGTAGGTGGCAATTTTGGTCTGTCATTTACTCCGGGAGAGCTTTTATTTGTTTGCTGACGTCTCGTACTCTGCTATTTTCTTACGTTTCTGCAAAACTTTGGCTTTGTTTCTACGGACAGCGGCCCGGAGATGCGTGCATTTTGTTTAGCGATTTTAGGACTAGCATTGCCTTTCCGTGGCTGCACTACTACCACTACATGTAGCTTTCCCTCGATCCCTGCCCTCTTAGCCAGACCGGAACCACTGTTTGTTTCTCTCTCTCGCGATCGTTCTTAAGCCTTTTTTATCATTCTATTGTGATATATAAACAGCCAAACATCAGAACGGGATGTACGTGCACAGCCTTCAGTACCAATTGTAGCTAAGTGTTTATTTTTCTGTGGTGTGTTCGGTTTCAACCAGCGTTTACTGGGTTCGCTCTCCGTTAGCCTTATGCTGTCCCCAACCAAAACCCATAAGGCAGCAGGTTGCCATTTTCTTTCAGAGCAGCGACCCTTCTGTCCCTCCCGGCCTGCCCTCCCGGGCTTATGAGCGCCATCTGCCCAGAAAACCGGTCGTTTTGTGAACACCTTGGTTTGCCGCCCGTCCAGTTTTGTGTACGGTTTGCTCCGCTAGACTTTGATTGTCTCCAACCAAACTACAAGGCAGCAGTAGTTCCCTGCGAGCGGAAACGCGCACTGGTTTTACCTCTGCTGGGCTTTCCAGTTGTTCTGCACATTCGGATGGGACGCACACCCTCGTGTCTGCCGTGCCTGCCGTTCTTTCCGTGCCTTCCATGCATGCCGTGCGATGCCGTACCGTGCCATACTTGCCTGCCTCTCGGTGGGGCCCACTATGGCATCGCCAGCGTACGTGCTAGCTCTACCCTGGTAACGGTTACCATCAGTTATCGCCGTGCTCACATTTTCCGTGCCTTCCGTATCGGGC
This sequence comes from Arion vulgaris, assembly GCA_020796225.1. Taxonomy (NCBI): domain Eukaryota; kingdom Metazoa; phylum Mollusca; class Gastropoda; order Stylommatophora; family Arionidae; genus Arion; species Arion vulgaris. Next base: position 58,018,777 of record CM036759.1, on the reverse strand, counting down.
TCCCATTTACTTGGGCTGTCCCCGCTTGTGACTCAACTCGGTCCCCCACCCCTGTGATGGGTCACGGGTTTCGCCACCTGAGGGCCCACCCGTGCATCGCTCGCCTGCTTGCACGCTCTGCTGGTGCCTACCTCACCATTTCCGTCAATCCACCGTGGACCCACGTGCAGCTCAACTCGACTCCCAGCATACTCATCGGCTCAAGAGAGAGAGCATGCGCGGGCTACGAGTTTCGCCCCTCGAGGTTCCACGTGTATCCTTCCAGCTTTTCGAATCCGCAGGGAGAAACGAGCATTAATAGAGCAGAGGCAGAGGCAATCAAAGAGGCGGCCGAAATGATCTTGGAGAGAAGAAGCACTACACGTAACAAGGTTGTGATATTCACCGATGCTCTATCGGTCATCACGGCACTTAAATGCGTTGGCAAAACAGAGATGAATGAGCTCAAAACGTCGCTCGCTGAACTAACGAGTTCACTCAAACGCACCGTCATCCAGTGGATACCGTCACACTGCAACGTTAGGGAAACGAAGCAGCCGACAAGCTAGCCAAAGAGGGCGGGCGACTACCTCAGACTGATCTCGAGATCGGTTATGAGGAAGTCAAAACAACCATCGGTTCGCACTACAGAAGCAAATGGGCAAAAGACCACCCTCAGCACACAGCCAGTGACGGATACTATGGTCTCTCTCGACGTGAACAAGTTGCCATACTTCGCCTCCGTACCGGCCACAACAAGCTCCGAGCCCACATGTTCCATAAATTTAAAATTGGCACAACTAGCCTGTGCCCCTGTAATATGGCAGACATGACGGCAGAACACGTCTTGCAAGACTGTCAACGTTTAGCAGGTATAAGGAAAGAGTACTGGCCACAACACACAGAGCTTCGCGAAAAGCTGTACGGAGAAACGGAGTCCCAAAAACAACAGTAAAATTCATGATAAAAATTGGTTCATCAGTCTAGGCCGGGAACGCAAAGGAAAGGAAGCCACTCTGAAAGTTCGCTCGTATGTGTTGCGAGCGGATCCCATCTACAGTGACTACCTTCGCATCTCTATTTGCCCCAGAGTAGCTCTCCCACGGCACATGCCCTCTTAGCCAGACCGGAACTACCGTCTGTTACCAGGGTCACCACCTGGAAGTAAGAGCAGGGGATTAGAGCAAGCTTCCTAATCCTGGCTCGCCGTTTCCTTGCGCATTTGATCACACTGTCTGTTTCCAGTGTCACCACGAGGTGGTGAGGGCTAGGTCTAGATTAGTGCCAGCTACACTAATCTTGGCGCGGCGTTGTCTCCATTGTCACAAAATTAATCAACTTTGGGCAAAATTAATCAACTTCTTTGAAAGGGCTACCTCCCGACGAATATCTAAAATTAAATTCTTCAGACCAAAATCTCTCAGTAGTTGTAATATCAGTCCATTTAACCAAATGTATGATGTTGTATTGATTCTCAATTGATGACATCATTTCTTCATCTAAATAAGCGTTTCCCAAAGTGGACGGTACCACGCACCCGCTCCTTCCCTGTTGGCGCTGAAGCATTCTAAGGGGCGATAGTGGATTCAGAAGAATTTGGGGGTGTTCATGCAATTAGGGGTCGGTCGCTCCTTAAAGTGGTTACTGGCCAGAGTCCTCCTCAATCGCTTAATTAATCACCTGAACAGGACTTACTCCCTGAGACCCAATGTGGCTTCAGAGAGGGTAGTGGAACAGCAGACATGATATTTGCTGCTCGCCAATTACAGGAGAAATGCCAAGAGCAGCACCGTAACCTCTACATGGTCTTTGTTGATCTGACGAAGGCTTTCGACACGGTCCCAAGAGAAGATCAATGGAAGATCATGAACAAATTTGGATGCCCAGTGATATTCATTAAGATCATCCAACAGTTTCACGAGGGCATGATGGCACGTGCACTTGATGAAGGGGAGCTGTCGGAAGCCTTCCATGTCACCAACGGCGTCAAACAGGGCTGTGTACTGTCGGAAGCCTTCCATGTCACCAACGGCGTCAAACAGGGCTGTGTACTGGCCCCAACACTCTTCAGCATGATGTTTGCTGCCATGCTCACGGATGCCTTTTGGGAAGGCGACGAACATGGGGTAAAGATTAGATACAGGACAGACGGTAATCTATTCAATCTTCGGAGGTTAAAATCCTCCACCAAGGTAAAAGAATCAACTATCTCAAACCTGTTGTTTGCTAATGACTGCGCCCTGCTACCAACTCTGCGGAAGAAATGCAGACTTACATGGACAAGTTCTCAATGACTTGTGATAAGTTTGGCCTCACCATTAACACCAAAAACAGAGGTCATGTTCCAGCCCGCCCCTAGAGAGCAGTACTACGATCCAGTCATCAACATTAAACACCAGCGTTTCCTGCCAACGGACAACTTTGCTTATCTTGGCAGCCTCCTATCCAGATCTACAAACATAGATTCTGAGGTCAACAATAGGATATCCAAAGCCAGTACTGCGTTCGGAAGGTTACGTGTCACTGTGTGGGAGCGGAAGGGGATAAGCATAGCCACAAAGCTGAAAGTTTACCAGGCCATAGTGCTAACCACGCTGCTGTACGCAAGTGAGACATGGACAGTGTATAGGAGACACGCAAGAAAACTAAACCACTTCCACACAAGCTGTCTACGCAGAATACTAAAAATAAACTGGCAGGACAAAATTCCAGACAGCGAAGTTCTCACAAGAGCAAAGATCCCAAGCGTCAACACCCTGTTGCAGAGGACCCAAATGAGATGGGTCAGTCACGTTGCACGAATGCCTGATAAAAGCATCCCAAAACAGTTGATGTATGGCGAACGTGAAGGGGGCAGACGTTCAACTGGTGGACAGAAAAAACTTCCATATAGTTACTACGTGCTGTGAATCCTTGCGCAAGATCGCCAAATGTGGCGCTGTAACAACAAAAGAGGAAATAAATTATTATCGTGATTTTGAGATTGAAAAATCATTAAAAATTTGAATTATGCACTTTAATTTATCTTTTGCCAATTTTAGGTGATCCATTTTTTCATCAATTTTCTATTTCATGCATATAATCATTTGAAAATTGACAATGTATGACAGAAATATATATCAGTTTTCTATGTCAAATAGAAAATAGAGCATGTATATATGGGTGGAGGGGGCGTTGGCAAACTGTTATATTGTGGAGGGGCTTTACAAAGTATATGTTGTGTAAAGTGGGCGGTGTGCCGAAAAGGTTTGGGAATCTATGATCTAAATGAAATAATTCTGGTAGGGGAATAATAGGTTTCTTAATAGGTGTCAATGTATTTTGTACTGAGAACAAGGTTAAATTCTTCAAAATATCAATATTTTCTGGCAGACGATAATGCAGCTCTTTGTACAGGCTAATCAAAAAGGGCTGTGCCAATTTTTCGAATGTGAGTTACTTGAGAAGCTTGAATGTTTTGGTAATTACCAATTCCACAAGCCTTTTCCCAAATCTAGAACCCAGCTGTTGTTTCGAATCAAGAAATTCTTCAGTGTTAGTGTTAGGATCAAGAGGATCAATCCTGCTTTGTTGGCAGTACTATCATGTTAGCAATAAATGTAATAAGAAGAGATAGATCAGAAAGCAATTTTGTTTTATCAGTGGTACTTGATTCAAAAAGTGTATTCACTTCTTGAACATGTTTTAGAATTGGATGCAAAAATAATATCAATAACTCATTCTGAGGGTCGCATTACATTTCGTACAGTAAAGTGGCGATGTAACATTTATCATTAGAACTTGCTAACTGAAAATGAGTCTTCAATTCAATCCACTGGTTTAAAATTCTACTAATTGCTGGTTCAATTGCTAACCACCTGGTGGCACAAGAATGTAAGATCTTAAGTGGTTCCTTATCATTAATGCTCTGGTAAAGTTTATTGTAAGAAATTTGTCTCAGTGCACTCTGAGAAAACCATTTATATGTTTCACTTACCAAAAACTCCGTGTTTGTTTGTGTTAGTCACATGCGTAGTTACAACTGACTGTAGTTTGTATCTATTTACAGAACAACTTACACACTATATATATATATATGCAAATACAGAAAGGTGACAATTCTTCTTCTCTTCTCTCGTTCGTTCTTCACAGATAATTGTATCATTTTCTCTGTGATATGTAATTGATATTTGACAAGAACGGGTTCTACGTTGACGATTATGCGCCCATGGTGACTAGGCCCGTCTACCTGATTTCAGCCAGCTGTTTATTTACTAGGGTAGCTAGCCCTAGGGAACGATTCAGTCTGCCGTATATTTTGGCCCGGATCTACGCCTTTTCGATCATTTTTGCCATATATTTGGGCTTTGTGATCTACATCAAACAGTGAGTTACTACTGTTATGCCCTTTCTGACTGTGAGGTCGTTCCAGATTAGGAACATTTCACGGGGCTTATAAGCTTGTCCTCGGACGGTGTCTTACCCGTATACAACACCGTGTAAAGTGTCGGCCTTCGCCAATCTTCGGATCCGGACAGTTTATCAGATCTTTACATTGTCGACATTACTTTACTGTTTACTTTTGAGTTTGTTTCGGAGTAGGAACATTCTCAGCCTTTTCGAGACGCATGTCAGTAAGGGGCAATTTGCAGTTTCTACTTCGTATTTTCCATAGCCTCGGGAAACACCGGACTGGGGTCAAGCACAAATAATGTAGACGGTCGTTTCAATCGGCGCTAGCAACGCAACTGAGATTTTGCGCTCGCTAAACATCACCCGTCCTGGCTTTTCCGGGGATGTTAGTTGTGACTGCAACAGTACCTTGCCCGGTTGCCCCAAGGCTGGCAGTTCCGTTAGGCAGCACCTGCCTCAGTTCTTCCGGGGATGTTAGTTGTTATCGCAACAGTACCTTGCACGGTTTTCCCAGGGAGGATAGTTTCGTTATGCACTAAAACGCAACGTTATGTTTTGCTCTCGGCAAACCGTACCCAGTAAATGTATCTGCGCTAAGACTTTGATACGAAGTTTACCGCAATCTCCCGTATGTCGACACGATACGTTGAAACGTTTTCAGAGACACTTGCCGAGACTTTTATTGTGCCTCGAGACTTCCCGGACAAGCAGCTCAACTTGGACACAAGGCTCAAAGTTGCGCCCCATATAGGCCCACGTCTCTACTATGGATGCACCTCTCATTCCTACATGTTCATCTGCACGCCTTTACAATCGGCCAGGAGGCTGATAATTGTAGTGCAACCGTTGTGTTCACACTGTCCGTGCCTCGCGACTGCCCTTGACCTGCCTTGACACGCAGCTTGACTTGGGAGCAGGGCTCCAAGTTTCGCCTCATGTGGGCCCACTTCTCTACTATGGATCCCTTCCTCATCCCTTTAATACTGGTATTCAATCGTCCTCATTACCTGTGCTGAACTTTGACACACTAACCGTACTTATGAATTTCTCTTTCTCCTGTGCCAGACTTCCGCCTCTGCAGCCATCATGCTCAAACCGTCAGTTACATCCTGAATCTATATTCTCCGTGGTCTTCCTCTTCTCTTTGCAGGGATGTATCCTTCCATAATGGTTTTCTCCAACCCTTCGTGTCTATTTATCTTTCCAAAATATTTCCTTTTTCATTGCTTTTTGTAGGATCAGCTAGTGTTCTTTGAATTTGATTTATATCACATTTAATGTCGTCTAGGAATCGTTACGAATATTTTATAATCCGAAGAAGAGAAATACCTGAACTAAGATATGACGATAATACAATGGCGAAACACGTAAAAACCAAGAACTGTAGTTTTACAAAGTGCAGAAACAATATCCAGCGACGTTTTGATCAAAAGGCATGTGTGAAGCAAAGGATACACCAGAAGCGAAGAAATTCTGACTTCTTGGACGGCAGACATAACATATACAGCCCTAAAATGAAAATATGTGAATCAAAACGAAAACGAAATAAATGTCAAAGGAAAAAGAAGATAAAACAATAATAATTAAATATATACTTAGCATATATACATTTAACATATATACATTTATTATGGAGCATGAGAAGATGCAGTTTTAAGAAGTATAGGAACGTAGTGCGTTGAGTACATGATGTAGCAAAGTATCATATGAATATGTAAAACGACTTTCTAAGACAAACAACTTGGATCATCAGATGAACATGATTGGATGGCTGTGACCTCGATATCGCTGCTATCAAATGGCCAGTTTCATTTAACTGAGGGGATACCTGGATCACAAAGCGTTTGCGTATATCAAGTACTGTTGGTAGAAACGTTCATTAAGCTTTTTGCCAGTTTTGCCTATATATGCACTGTCACAACATTTACAAGTGATGGCATAGGTTATGTTATGGGACCTGCATGTAAAATCATCATCAATAACAAAAGTGGCTATAGGAAAAGATACAGTACGGGTCTGTATCACATGTATGACATCACCGACGACAACATCGGACTGTGCCAAAATGACCCTGACATTTTTTATGTAGAAATCAAGAGCGTTAGAGGCACCAGGTTTGGGTGTCCATTAATATTTACGGGTTGCCTCTAACGCTCATTATTTCTACATCAAACATCTCTACACGACATTAGACTGATTCACCGCACAAGGCTAGAGCATTTTAACATGTCACTGTCTGAATTTCGTGCTCTATCTTATTTCAGTCGACATGATCAAACCCATTGACAAAGGAGGGGCAATAGTTGTCTGTCGCAAATACGTACAGGAACGTAACAACCATCTGCTTGACGCTCAGTTTTTAAAACTGTTCCCACTTATGCACCGTTATCAAATAATATAAGAGATTTCTGTGACGTAGAGGTTAGGTACTTCTCGTGCCAAAAGTACTCGGTTCGCTCCTTCGTGGGGGCCATCGGAATATTTTTCCAGAGATCCCTGATCTCAGTGTAGGTGGGATAGAGTTCCTAGTCCTACCGGAGAAGATTCAATTTGAGCACGTAAAAGAACCCTTGGCAGTTCAAAATCGAGAAGAGCATGCTGGAAAGTTGCTGCCGTGGCAAAATTCATTAGAAAAAGTTAAAAAAATAAAACTTCTACAGAATATCTTCAAAATTACATCGGTGACCCTGGCCTGTGCTACGGAGTTCGTGCACTGCAGCTGAGACCTTCCTGTGTAATAAAGAGATCAGAGCACACATGGCTACTCACCGAAGTGCATTGATGATGATTATTGGTTACTAAACTGACGTCATTGCACTCCGGGCAGACCCATAGGTGCTCAGTCTCCTCCAACATATATCGAAGAGTATACATACTGATGGTTTCCGTGGCTCGCTGATTAAACACACCTCTCACTCTGCCTCTCAGGCAACCAGTTCTACTTGTACAACGGGTAACTCCAAACTGCCTAAATCGCTTGATCGATTCAACATCAATTTTAGTGTCCTCATCCAAAAGACAGTCGCGAAGAGGTCGAAGAATATCCCCATTATCTATCTTCAACTCCCCAACAATCTATGCTGTTGATTCAAGCCTGCCTGCTCTCTCATTACCGTAAACACCCTCATGCCCAGGACAGTATATCCACATAAGCCTTTGATTGGAGGTTAGAAACTTCTATAGACGACATCCACTCATACCGAAACCGTCAATAATGATGGTTCTCGCAATCAATCATTCATCAAATAAAAGTAAGATTCGTAAAGCTATTAAGAACTTAATTAGTAAGAAAGACCTTCCTACCGTTGCATCTTCACTCTGTTATAGATAGATGTTTCGGAAAACTTGCATTTTACATGCTTCCGAAGATTCACAAACTTCACAATCCTGGTAGACTTATCATCTCTGCTTACTCTTGCCCTACTGAACCAATCTCGGATTTTATTGACGGTATCTTCAATCCTATATATACCCCACTACCTTCATTTTTGAAAGATACTAATTACGCATTGACTATTTTTTCCCATCTACTTGTTACCTGCCATGGCTTACCGTCTCTTCCACCTTGGTGTTTTGTCATTATACACCTCTAGCTATTTGTCACTAGGAGAACGAATCCGATTGTCTCCATATTTGCTCTTATTCGTCTTGCAAACTAGTTCTTACTCTAAACTCATTTCCGTTCAATGACCAATTCTTCGATCAGATCAGTGGAATCGTCATGGACACTCAAATGGAACCTAGTTATGCTTGTCTGTTCATGGGTTTTCTTGAGCACCAAGGTTGAAACACATCTTATTGACCTCTTCCGTCCGTTTATTCTAGATAAACTGAAGCTGATTTGTCCTGCTTCATAAATTTCATCAAATAATTTCAACGCTGCTATTCTCTCTCTCTCTCTCTCTCGCTTGTGTTCCCGGCCTAGACTGATGAACCAATTTTTATCATGAATTTTACTGTGATTTTAAGGGACTCCGTTCCTCCGTACAGCTTTTCGCGAAGCTGTAAACTTTCTGCACTTCACTATCACCATACACCAATCCAATATCACAGCAATAATATAGTATAAGCCTACTGATGCGCATAGTTTTCTCCTTTATACCTCTTCCCATCCACAGGCTTTGCCATTTTTCAACTCTTGCGCCTTCGTTGCCTGTGTAGTGAGAGCGTGTATTTTCTTGGTATGACTCGCAAGATGTTTGATATCTTCAGCATCCGCCTATACCCGGAGATGATTGTATTTGCTATGCTTCGGATTCATCAAATGTGTCGCCATAATGCCCTAACCAAACAGCATAGGACTTCCAACTCTGATATGATTAAACTTATCTTGACTTTCCACCAAAATAGTTATATGGTGAAAAATATGTTTTATTCCGTCATATTTAAATTTTAAAATATGATCCAGAGACATGTTCAGTCTTCCAAAACTGTACTCTGGTGGCTTATAGAAGGGAAACGAATCTTATGGATATGTTGGTACACAGTCGCCTTAAAGCCAATATCCAGGGTAAATTTGACTGCAACTAGTGTGTTATTCAGCGATGCTATACATGTGTTTATGTGATACTGCCCGTACTGTATCTTTTTCTAAAATCAGTTTTGTTATTGAGGATGGCTTTACATGCTAGTCCCGCAACATAATCTACGCCATAGATTCCCAAACTTTTTCGGGCCAGTGCCCCTTTGCAAGACATAAATTTTGTAACCCACACCATTACAATATTTTTCAACATTGAAGCCGTTTGATATTTTCGACGTAAATAGCAACTAAATAAGGGTCCAAGGATTGACTTCATTGCACCGGTTTTTGCCATATGGTTCCGTCCCTGTCGACAGAGATAATGCCATCTATCAAGAGCATTGCACAAAGCACAAACTCCGTAGCTCATGCAACAATCCTAGAGATCTCATGAAAAAAATGTATCTCGGTCCGGATTCGAAACCATTACCTTCAGTATGACAGGCAAACGACTTAACCACTTCTCGGCATTGAGACCCCCAATAGCAACTAATGATACATGACTGCTTATGTTGTAAAATTATTGAAAAAGTAGTGGCCAATATGTGCTTCATCTTGAACACAATTATTACTATACATATTTTGATAAAACGAAGCCCATATGTAAAGATTGTAAAGTGTATGCTCGAATAACATTATGCAGTTTCATACTATAGTTTAACTATGAATATTAGGAATACATATTAAGAGATTGCATGAAATTAGTAAGAATATTATTGTAATAGTTAAAACACCGTCAACTTTATTACAAAATTGCTGCTTTCGAATTTACAAAGTAAAAATAAAAATAAAAATTACAAATTAATGTGAAGGATGAGCCTGGTGCATTCTTAAAAGTTTGTTAATATCGAGTGCAATTTTCGTTAAAAACAGTCGTAAATCGCCACGATCAATTATATGCAATCTGTTCCTATTCTTAGACAGTAAATTCGTTTCAGAACTAAACCCACGCTCAGCCAAATAAGAAGATAGAAATGCAATTTAAAATCTCTTCACTATTTTCCAAAATCCAGGGTATAGTGTCGGTATTGATTATTGAAGCCAGAACTCTTGGTTTTTGAAGAACTTTTGAATTTAATTTTTAGTTCTTCGTTTGTTGTGAGTTCTATAAGTTCCACTTCTAAATTTGATGATTCTTCTGTGTTTACATGTGAGAAAGGATCTAGAACCCAATTTGATATATTCATATGCTTAAAATCTTGAATCGCTCATTGAAATCAGCATGGAGAGCCTCCAAGTGTTGACAGTATGAAAGTAAATCATCCTTTTTGAGAGACACTGCTGATAAATTTGAAAAGTGGCTATATTCCCCTCGGCCTAGATTCCGCTTAAACATAAGTTTCCCCACAAAAGCGGCAATAATGTTTTTCGTTTTAATTAAATTCAAATCATCACCTTATAATTTTAGATTGACTTCATTAAATAGTTTATAGAGGTCTGACAAATAAGCGATGCCATTTTTTTATTTAATCAGGTTGGTCCGCAATCCGTCGTCTTTGCTTTCTAGGAACTCTAGTACTGACAGTGCCGGATTAGCTTTATAGCAGAAGTAACAAATGCTACGAGCCCCGCGTTTCTGGAGGCCCCGCGCCTAGAGCAGAAAATGTTTAGCTTGTAAAACTATCAAACAAGATTTGGATGACATCTAAAATAACATGGATCAAAGGGTAGAGTGTCGTAATCAGGCGTACAGACTAATTTCGAAGATGAGTAAGTTGGAAACAGGAATAATGACCATTTTATGGAACGGAATTCTAGAACACTTGCAAGCAGAGAACGTTCTTTTTTGACATTAAAGCGTATAAAAAGTGAGTTAAGGAACATGATGGGACAAGATCGTCTAAATAACCTGAACATTGAACGTAATTTACCTAGAGAAATTGATTTGTCTAGTGTTTTGCTAACATTAAATCGAGAAAAGTTTGTTTGTAAAAGTTGTGTTTTATTTTATCATACAAAACTTAGGGCCTCTTGGTAACATTTGCTACAGGCCTCGCGCTGGCTTAATCCGGCACTGAGTACTGAATCATATAAATTGTAACATCGATTCAGAAAAATACCGTTTGAAAGCCAACGAACTTCTGTGTGAAGCAGCAAAGTAAGCTAAACAATATGTCACTCAATGAATTGCTTCTAATCTTATTGACTGTTCTAATAACGTAATGGAGCGACGTATGCAGGCGTTCACTTAAATTCTTCGCAACCAAATGTTGACGATGAAGAACAATGCATAACAAGTATATTTGGTACTGCTTTTTTAAAATGCGCTATGAAACCCTTGTGGTGTCATGTCATTGCTAGAGAACCATCAGTAGCAGCAGACAAAATATTACAAATTTGGGATTGGCTTTCTCTTGAAAAATTTTATTCATGATATTAAATATTGATTCTCCCTTTGTATCCGCTTCTAAATTTTTAGCAAATTATAATTCTTGACACACTTTTTCTTCTTTTATGAATCGAACGTATGATAAGAGTAGTGCTTCATTATTTGGAAGAGTTGATTCATCGAGTTGAATGGAAAATTGGCTTGTCTTCAAATAATCGCATAATGATTTTTCAACGTCTTCAGCCATTTCATCGATTCTTCTTTACACTGAATTATTGCTCAAAAGAATTTTTCTGATGATATCTGACGCTGGCTTGCGAAGCATAGTGTTTATAACTTTTTTTACTGCCGGTAAGATTAATTCCTCACCAATTGAGTGTGGTTTTCCAGCTTTTGCTATTAATAATGAAATATTATAAGAAGCTTGTATGTAATCTTTCATTATTTTGTTTAGTGGACGACGCAAAAAGTGTTCATATAGTTGGACATTTCAAATATTTTTCTTCTAGTACTTGAAAATAATAAATGTGTAATGCAAATGATTAATGTCACCACTAATTAATTCATTTATTCTATACCTTTTGGATTTTCTTAGGCAAACGGACTCGCATCAATGGGTCAGTGCGTATCTAATGAGAGATGTTTAGTCTCGGAGAGCAGACAACTTAAAAAAGAACAATCTCGGTTCAGTTATACATACCACGATGAACAGAACTGGATCCGGAATATTGATGAAAATGAACATTCTCATCATAGTATGCCAGCCCCTGTGGAAGAAAAAGCTGCGGAAAAGGCTGCGGAAAATGTTCTACAACCTCTACCTTCTGAGACTCAAGCAGATGCCTAGTAACTTTTATCTCTCCTTGCTCGACTAATCCTAGCAACTAAATCTTCCCTTCTTGAGAATCACACCAACTAATTATAACGTCTTCATGAACACGCCAGTTCGCTACAACTTCTCATAGCTTCGACTATTACATACAATATATCCTTGTTGGTGATCAATCATTTTAGTCTACGAACTACAACTTTTACTTGTTCACGAACATACCTGCTAATTGCAAATATAGTTGGGAAACACGTCTATAAACTACAATCGTTTCTTGATCATTGAACATACTAACTACAATAGTTCCTTGCTGAGAATTTAATTACTAACTTTAGTCATTTCTTGATGAGGACAGCCCATTAGCCACATCGCCTCCTTGTTGACTATTATGCTTACTAACAAAAATCTCTTGTTACCGAGGTCCGAACATAATTACACCGCCTCGATGAAGAGGAGAGCCTACTTATTATCTACATTCTTCCATGGTGAAAAGTCCTACTAACTACAGCCTTTCTTTATTTAATCGAATTAGTCTACTAACAACAACAACCAACCTTATCGTATTAAGGATCAATTCTGTTAACCCTTTCACCCTACTGAGCCGATAAAGAGGTTCGTGGTATTTTTTAAGATGTCTCAAAGCCAATATACTAGCTAATTCAGTATATATTGTAATATGCATGCGTCCGTGAATAACACAAATTACGGAGTGAAAGGGTTAACTACATCTTCTCATTGACGAGGAAGGTCTATTAACCATAGAGTTTCCGTGTTGAGGAACAAGACTACACACTACACAATTACCATGTTGAAGTCCACGTCAAATTACTACACCACTCTTCAAGGATACGTGTGCGATGACGAGATAGACCATCATTCAAGTCGTTCTCAACTAATGGCAATATTCACTGAGCACAATTTTCTAGCCACGATACACACTGACTCTCTGGGTTTAAACTTCTTCGAGGCAACCTGATGATCTACTATTTATAACATCGCGACTATAATACAACGTTTATGCTTTTACGGATTTGTTCAACCAGCTACACCCTATTATTGTTGAAGAAACAAATTAACCACTGCAGTATCAAATGAATTTGCAATCTTGTTATGCTGTGGAACATGTTTACTAACTAAACCAGTTGTCATCAAAATTTCAAACAATGCTACAGACCTTAGCTATACAAATTACTGCTCCTTCTCCAGAGACTGTTCTGCTTCGTTAGAATAAAACTAATAAAGTAGTATTTGGTGGATTACAAACAGTTGCAGCAAGTGAAATTAAACTTAATATGGCCAGGTCATTTTATTTCGACTACGCACCGGACACTGCAGACTCAATAAACACTTATATAGACTAGGAATAAGTCAAACAACTCTCTGCCAGTGTCTACAGGCGGAACAGACACCAGAGCATATCCTGCAAGACTGTCCTCTCCTGTGTGAGCTGAGAAGCAACATGTGGCCACACCCAGTTGACCTGAAAACTAAGCTTTGGGGAAACCTGACAGACCTGAAGCTGACTGCCTAGTTTGTGGTCCACAGTAAATTAAGCGCATGACCAGAGATCGCTGAAGAAGAAGAATATGAAACATCTACTTCCTCAGAGTTGCTACTAAATAGGTTATTATATTACTACTAGTAAACAAACACACATGGTTTCTAGTGTTGCACTTTTCTAAATAAGCTTGGACACGAGAATATTCGTTCGCAGAATTAAAGCTATGTTGAAGGTGAATTTTTTAAAAATTTTGTTGTTGCTGACAGTCAATTTCGTCTTACCTGTTGATGTTGCGTTTAAATTATAATTGGTCTTTATTATGACGAACAGAGCTCATTATTTTTATTTTGACCACTTTCTGCAATTTTTGCACATATTTTCAATTATATTTTCCCTGTGACTTAATTCAATGTGGTTTACAGTAGAATACTGGGCCTATTTTTCCCCCTAACCTTTGTTTTACTGCCGGCAAATATAATTTGACCAATGGGTTTTACTCCGGACGATGTGCGTTTACCCTATGAGACGGTTTATTATGCCGTTTCCGAACGTCGTTTCTCGGTCATTTGTACCTGTTATTTGTCTCTAGACGTCAACCAGGAGACACTTGTGTAGAAACACAATTTTTAAAGTGTATTAAACGTGACTTTCATGATGAAAACTGTCTTAAAGTTGACACATAGAGGCAGAAAATAGGTTTCTGCAGTCACCTCACATAAATATTAGTTGGAATAAAGAAACATGCTTGTGTAGTGTTTTAAATGTTTTTAAATATATATATATTATATTCCTATCGTAATATATCCTGCAAGCAATTTCTCTATAACACGTTAACAAGGACAAATCGCTCAATCTCCTCTATAGAATTGATTCCTATATTTCTTGCCTTTCTCAGTAAAGTTGGTTTCAGGGTTTACTTAGGTTGTCCTTTCTTTCTTGAACCTTCCTTCCTTTGCGTTCCCGGCCTAGACTGGTGAACCAATTTTTATCATGAATTTTACTGTTGTTTTTGGGACTCCGTTTCTCCGTACAGCTTTTCGCGAAGCTCTGTGTGTTGTGGCCAGTACTCTTTCCTTATACCTGCTAAACGTTGACAGTCTTGCAAGACGTGTTCTGCCGTCATGTCCGCCATATTGCAGGGGCACAGGCTAGTTGTGCCTATTTTAAATTTATGGAACATGTGGGCTCTGAGCTTGTTGTGGCCGGTACGGAGGCGAAGTATGGCAACTTGTTCACGTCGAGAGAGACCATAGTATCCGTCACTGGCTGTGTGCTGAGGGTGGTCTTTTGCCCATTTGCTACTATAGTGCGAACCGATGGTTGTTTTGACTTCCTCATAACCGATCTCGAGATCAGTCTGAGGTAGTCGCCCGCCCTCTTTGGCTAGCTTGTCGGCTGTTTCGTTTCCCCTAACGTTGCAGTGTGACGGTATCCACTGGATGAAGGTGCGTTTGAGTGAACTCGTTAGTTCAGCGAGGACGTTTTGAGCTCATTCATCTCAGTTTTGCCAACGCATTTGAGTGCCGTGATGACCGATAGAGCATCGGTGAATATCATGACCTTGTTGCGTGTAGTGTTTCTTCTCTCCAAGATCATTTCGGCCGCCGCTTTGATTGCCTCTGCTCGGTAGTTATTCGAGTATTTGCCAGTGGCAATCGCTTTCGTGACTGTTTCTTTCTTTGAGATTTTAAGCACTATTCCTCCTCCGCCATCGCTTATTGCGTTATTGGCCGATCCGTCCGTGTATACGTGCGTCCACTCATTTTCAGGGTACTCTGATTCTATGTGTTCTTCTGTTGCAATTTTTCTGTCGAGGTTTTTTTGGTCTCTTTTGTTCAGTATGCCTGGGATTGATTCCCTTAGTTCTGGCATTGTGGTCTTCCATGACGGGCACTTGTCGATTGCCGGGATTGGTTTGGGTGTGCATTTGGAAAGGACTGGATGGTCTGTGGTCAGTGCGTTAGAGATTCTAACGAAGTTAGATCTCTGTATTCTCCACTTTTCGGATTCATACATTCTTTCATGCATTGGATGAGATTCGAGCCGTTTGAGTTTTTCTGCAAGTACTACTACTTTTTGTCCCTTCGGTCAGTCATTGGTTGGATGCCGGAGATTGTCTCCATCGCATTGATGGGCGTGGACTTCATGGCTCCAGTGATGATGCGTAATGCCCGGTTTTGACTGCTGCTCACTTTTGCAAATTGCTTGTTAGATGCATTGCTCCACGCTGCCATGCCGTACTCTAGGATCGGTTGCACTCTACCAGAGTAAAGTGTCTTGAGAATTCTGGTGTTTGCTTCCCATGTGGAACCTGCGAGTTTACGCATCATTGTTAGCCTATGCCTCGCTTTTGCCGTAGCATTTTCGATCTGGGTGCACCTAGTCAGCTTTCTGTCGAGTGTGACTCCTAGGTACGTTGGGGTTTTGTTCTCTGGAAGATTCTGCCCATTGACTTTAAGCGTTATCTTGTAATCCTTGTTGTTCTGGGAGAACACAGTGTAAGTGGTCTTTGAGGGATTTATTTTCATATTCCACTTTGCTGACCACACTTCAAGGTTATTAAACGTAGCTTGCAGTCGATTTTCTGCTGTGTGCATTGACTCTTCTCGCGCCCATATTGCCAAGTCGTCGGCATACATGGCATTTGCTCTCACTTCAATGTCGTGTGACTATGTAACATTTCTCCTAAGAATAGGTCAACATCTCTTAAACATCTCTTTCTTATAACAGCTTTTAGGAGACATTTATGTTATTTCATCACTTATAAATTCGTCCCAATTTATGTTCATTATTTTTCTTAGACATCTATTTTCAAATGCATTCAACTTACTTTCTATATCTTTTGTCATTTTGCAACTCCTGCTCCCATATGTTTTAACCGACACAACATTGCAATTAATTTTTAATTAATTGTAAAACTATATAAAATGAAGATCAATATTTGTTTGGACTTTTAGAAGCTCATGTTGCTGTGCAAATTCCTAGCATAATTTATGTTTTCTTGTGTCTCATATGGTCAAAACTGCTAGGCAGGTAGATGAACTGCTCTGTTGCTTTTATCATTTTGGATTAGCACAGGATATATGTGTTACTTGTCATGGGTGTCTTCATTATAACTACAAAATATGAAACACTAGAATGTACTACATAAGAGAATGCGCATTTATAAATATATTTTATAGTTTAGTGTTCGCAGTTGAAACTGCTTCTGACTTTTGTATGCAAGTATTTGAACTCATTTCTTCTTTGGCATCAGCTGAGTTTTTAAATCGCTTACAAAAAACACTTTTGCATCCCTTTGTCGTATGGTTCTAATGATCGGAGTGGAACTGGTAGGAATTTCCAGTCCTGAAGTTTCGTTGGTAGCAATTGTGGTCTTTTTTCTTGCAGACATTTTATAATAAAAACAACAATAACAATGAGAACGAATGGGCCAAGAACAGCAAGGAGAATATACCAGCCAGGAATAGAAAGCGCAAATACTATTGCAGGAAGCAAAAAGAACACAGCTAGAATGTAGACAATTGCGTACCACCTGTACTTAGCAGTTTGGTTGCCTAGGAAACGTGACAGAGGTAAAGGAAATCGCAGTGCTGGGATAGGGTAGAAGAGGATAATTCCAGAAATGTTGAAGAACAGATGACAGAAGGCAACTTGCAAAGCGTTCTTCATTTTATCAGAAGAAGTCGCAAGTGCTGATAAAATAGCAGTCGTTGTGGTACCTATATTAGATCCCAGAGTGAGAGGGTACATCCTTTCGAGCTCGATCACACCAATGCCAACCAATGGTGTCAGTGTAGAAGTAAAGATTGATGAACTCTGAACAACGATAGTCAATCCTGCACCAATCAGAATAGCTAGGTAACCTGTGAAGTAGCCACAACACCCTGGAAAATCTGCGTTAATAAACTTTTTGATGATCATCGCCATTGGTCCCTGTAGCAAAGTGTGCAGAAGTTTCACAATGCATACCAAACATGCGCAAAGAATGGCAAGTGAGATAACCAAAAGAATCCCACCAATAGCTTTGTCGTTCAGTTTAGGTACAGTCCCTGAATAGGTATTCGCCTGAAAAGAGAAATATAAGAAGTGAGTTAGATGTATATTATTGTGTTATTGTTAGTATTATTATTATTTAAAACAGTTATGCAAGTAGAGGGTTGAAAACGTAGTTTTTTTCACACATTTTAAGAATATTTGTTTACACATGGGCTTCTAAGAGATAACATGGGCTTCTAAGAGATAACATGGGCTTCTAAGAGATAACATGGGCTTCTAAGAGCTACATACATTTGTAATGGTGTTCGTGGGTAGTACTAGACTAACAGGTACAAGACTTACACACCAAGTGCTACAGAATATTAGTGGGAACGCGACGAAGAGCCACGACGGAATAGTGCGACAAAAAAGGTTAGTAACGGAGGACGGAGAAAAAAACAACAGAAAAAGGTTGACATCTTTGTTGATGTAGGGGATTATAATTTCCTTAAGCTGTTGCTCGCCTTTTCAACCTAAGGACGAACCTTTAATTTGGTTATATCAGAGTGAGTTGGCCAATAAATATGACAAATAATAATATATTTATTTCGGATAATCCAAGTGGAATTAATCACTGCAAGTACTTAGAAACTATTTTGGGAAACTAGATAGATCCTTCAAGTGTGTATAAACTGGACAGACCAGTCTAGTGTGTAGACCTCAGACAGCTCATCCAAGTGCATAGCAGCTAGACAGATCCTTCAAGTGTGTAGAAACTAAACAGTTTGTTCAAGTATATAGAAGCTAGACAGACCAGTCAAGTGTATGGAAGCCAGATATATTCTTCAAGTGTGTAGAAACTAGACAGTTTGTTCAAGTACATAGAAGCTAGACAGACCAGTCAAGTGTATGGAAGCCAGATAGATCCTTCAAGTGTGTGGAAACTAGACCGTCGTGCAAGCGCATAGAAGCTAGACAGACCAGTCAAGGGTGTAGAAGCCAGACAGGTCCTTCGAGTGTGTAGAAACTAGGCAGCTCCTTCAAGTGTGTAGAAACTAGACAGATCGTTCAAGTGCATAGAAGCTAAACAGTTCGTTCAAATGTGTAGGAGCTAGACAGTGAAACACGTACAAACAAAGTACTATAGTTTTACAAAATACATAAACAGTGACAATAAACAGCAACTATTCGACCAACAAGGCCTTTATCAAGCAAACGAACAAACAGGAGTGACAAATTAATGAAACACAAATGGACGACCAATACCAACGTATCTAAGGAAAATCTGGAATAAAAACGAATAACGAAATAAATGCAACACAAAAACACATATAAAAACGAAATAGAAAGAAACAATGAAACATCTAGTAAATATATACTTGAATACATGCAACATATACCATATAGATTATAGCATGGGAAGAGAAAGTAAGAGCATAAGAATGATACATGCAACATATACCCAAGAGATATACCAATCTCTATGGGTATATGTTGCATGTATTACATTCTTATGCTTCTTAGTACTTTTTCTTCCCATGCTTTATAATCTATATGGGTATATGTTGCATGTATTCAAGTTATATATTTACTAGATGTTTCATTGTTTCTTTCTATTTCTAGTTTTTATGTGTGTGTTTTGTGTTACATTTATTTCGTTATTCGTTTTATTCCAGATTTTCCTTAGATACGTTGGTATTTGGTCGTCCATTTGTGTTTCATTTTAATTTGTCACTCCTGTTTGTTCGTTTGCTTGATAAAGGCCTTGTTGGTCGAAACGTTGCTGTTTATCGTCACTGTTTATGTATTTTGTAAAACTATAGTACTTTGTTTGTACGTGTTTCACTATTTACCAAGTTTTACTGCAGTTTCCCCCTATTTCGATAGGAGCTAGACAGATCATTCTAAAGACGTCAGACTGCCAAGTAAGACAAGACATTTATGTTATTAATTTGGTGAAAGTAAAGGTAGAAGATTACATGGAAAACAATTTTTTATACCATGTTTTTTTTTTCTTGCTCTAGTTCATCTGTGACATATACCAGTATATCAAATAATTAAAAGAAGCATATATGTACTCTGCTTTGAGAGGAATCAGTGTTTCTCTATACGCACCTCCTTGAGGGACTTGCATAGCAACCAATGTTTACATTAGGTTACTATGTGAATACCTTCAGAACATAACAATTCTCAAGCTTAAAGCTGCTAAATTATAATTATACGGTGGCAAACAAAAGTCCATATACACCGTGTTTTCATGGGAAGTCACTCTGTGATTCACTACGAACATTCAAAATTGTCTGTTGACTAGACTTCGTTTTGAAAATGTCTACTAACATTGTCTGTTTGTTCGTTTGCTTGATAAAGGCCTTGTTGGTCGAAACGTTGCTGTTTATCGTCACTGTTTATGTATTTTGTAAAACTATAGTACTTTGTTTGTACGTGTTCTACTAACATTACGTATTTTCCCCAACATCAAATCTGTTTTATACTACATACGTGTTTATCATATGTGATAGTGGTTAGTGACATTTCTTTTGTTCATAATGGGAAACAAGAAACATAATAGAAAATCTGGTAAGCGTAAGTTTTGTGGAAACCAGTACACTAAATCAGCTAAGTTAGAGATAAACAAACGTGATGCACCTGTTGTCGATAGTGAATACACTTAGCCTGTCTGCTTATGTGTAAAGAAAATTAAAGTATTTGAAAGTGAAACACAGTGTGATTAAGAAAACAAAGGACATGGGTTTATCCTTATTGATGTAAAGCTGCTGTTTGCGTTTTAATGTAGTAACTTTAGATGTGAAAAATGTTGTCAGTACTCACTAACATGTGAGCTCGTGGAACAAACTCGAAATGGTTTTTGTCATGACATTAGAATAAAATGCTTGGAATGTGGAGAGTGGAATACCAATTTTAACACTTCTGATGGATCATCTACAGCTACTCACAAACTCAAAAAAGTAAATGTGAGAATGGTAGCATTTTGTGCGCTCTATTGGGAGAGGTCATAGTTCTCTGCAGAATTTTTCATTGTATTTCTTCTTCTTGCGTTCCGGCCTAGACTGATGGACCAACTTTTATCATGAATTTTACTGTTGTTTTTAGGACCTCCGTTCCTCCGTACAGCTTTTCGCGAAGCTCTGTATGTTGTGGCCATGACTCTTTCCTTATACCTGCTAACTGTTGACAGTCTTGCAAGACATGTTCTGCCGTCATGTCAGCCATTTTGCAGGGCACAGGCTAGTTGTGCCAATTTTAAATTTATGGAACATGTGGGCTCTGAGTTGTGTCCGGCAGGAGGCGAAATATGGCAACTTGTTCACTTCGAGAGAGCCCATAGTATCCGTCACTGTCTGTGTACTGAGGGTGGTCTTTTGCCCATTTGCTTCTATAGTGCGAACCGATGGTTGTTTTGACTTCCTCATAACTGATCTCGAGATCAATCTGAAAAGTCGCCCGCCCTCTTTGGCTAGCTTGTCGGCTGCTTCGTTTCTCCTAACGTTGCAGTGTGACGGTATCCACTGGATGACGGTGCGTTTGAGTGAACTCGTTAGTTCAGCGAGGGACGTTTTGAGCTCATTCATCTCAGTTTTGCCAACGCATTTGAGTGCCGTGATGACCGATAGAGCGTCGGTGAATATCACGACCTTGTTGCGTGTAGTGTTTATTCTCTCCAAGATCATTTCGGCCGCCTCTTTGATTGCCTCTGCCTCTGCTCGGTAGTTATTCGAGTATTTGCCAGTGGCAATCGCTTTCGTGACAGTTACTTTCTTTGAGATTTTAAGCACTACTCCTCCTCCGCCATCGCTTATTGCGTTATTTGCCGATCCGTCCGTGTAGGCGTGCGTCCACTCATTTTCAGGGTACTTGATTCTATGTACTCTTCTGTTGCGATTTTTCTGTCGAGGTTTGTTTGGACCCTTTTGTTCAGTATGCCTGGGATTGATTCCCTTAGTTCTGGCATTTTGGTTTTCCATGGCGGACACTTGTCGATTGCCGGGATTGGTTTGGGTGTGCATTTGGAAAGGACTGGATGGTCTATGGTCAGTGCCTTAGAGATTCTAACGAAGTTAGATCTCTGTATTCTCCACTTTCCGAATTCATACATTCTTTCATGCATTGGATGAGATTCGAGCCGTTTGAGTTTTTCCGCAAGTATCAATACTTTTTGTCCCTTCGATCAGTCATTGGTTGGATGCCGGTGATTGTCTCCATCGCCTTGATGGGCGTGGACTTTATGGCTCCAGTGATTATGCGCATGGCCCGGTTCTGACTGTTGCTCACTTTTGCAAATTGCTTGTTAGACGCATTGCTCCACGCTGCCATACCGTACTCTAGGATCGGTCGCACTCTACCAGAGTAAATTGTCTTGAGAATTCTGGCGTTTGCTCCCCACGTGGAATCTGCGAGTTTACGCATCATTGTTAGCCTATGCCTCGCTTTTGCCGTAGCATTTTCGATCTGGGTGCACCAAGTCAGTTTTCTGTCGAGTGTGACTCCTAGGTACGTTGGGGTTTTGCATCCCGGAAGGTTCTGTCCATTGACTTTAAGCGTTATCTTGTAATCCTTGTTGTTCTGGGAGAACACAGTGTAAGTGGTCTTTGAAGGATTTATTTTCATATTCCACTTTGCTGACCACACTTCAAGGTTATTTAACGTAGCTTGCAGTCGATTTTCTGCTGTGGGCATTGACTCTTCTCTCGCCCATATTGCCAGATCGTCGGTATACATGGCAGAGTGTACTCGTTCTGATAGGCATGTTGAATGTCATTGACGAAGATTAGAAAGAGAGTCGGTGAGAGCACTCCTCCTTGGGGACTCCTTGCTCCAGTGTGGCCTTCATGCTTTTGTATCCCTGAACCTGAACTCTTGCTGTTCTGTTCTCTAGGTATCTATCAAGCCAATTGTACATTCTTCCCTTTACTCATTAGGAGTTTCAGCCTTAAGCCTTCTTTCCAGACTGTGTCAAATGTCTTCTCCATATCTACCAAGACCGCCAGTGTCTGTTTCTTTCTTGGAAACCATCCTCGATTTCCTGGACAATGTACGTTACTTGATCCTCATGGATCTGTATCTCCGAAAGCCTCCTTGTTGTGCCATAAGCAGCCCTTTGCTTTCCAAGTGCCAAGATAACCGTTTGTTCACCATGCGTTCCATAGTTGCCCGTGCAGCTTAGGAGGCTTATTGGTCTGTAACTCGCTGGGTCGAGTTTATTTTTGCCTGGTTTTAGGATGGGTACCATGATTGCTTCTTTCCATTCTTGTGGTACTATGCCTGTTCTCCACGACATGTTGAGAACGGACAGTAGAGAGGCCTTTGCTCTGTTACCCAAGTTTTTAAGCATCTCATTGGTGATCCCATCTTTTCCGGGCGACTTTCTGAGTTTCAGGTCCCTTAAAGCCTCTTCCAGCTCGTTACTAGTGAATGTGTCCGTTAAGTGACTATCTGCTTTTCTTGGCTCGCCTTGGAGAACCCGTGCTTTTCTCTTGGTGGCATCGACTTTTTCCTTTGCTATGCTTACTCTGTTGACTTCGGCATATTGTCGCATTAGAATGTTCGCTGCTTCCCTACCCGAAGCCATCTTCTTTTCTTGTTCGAGTACTATTGGTGGTCTGCTGGTGTTTTCATCACTCAGCGCTTTGGCAAGTTTCCACAGTTTATGGCCGTCCCTATCGAGGTTCAGGGATTCGGTTGTTTTGACTCAACTCTGTCGCGCCGCTCGTTTGACCTCCCTTCTGTATTTTGCTGCTGCCGCCTTGTAAGCAGAATCCATTCAGCAAGTAATGACATTTTAATGGAAAGCATGAATGCTGCTGCAAAGGAGGTAAGAGAGCTCAAGTCATTTGGCATGGTCAATGATACACCTACTGAGTCAAATGCCGTAGACTGTGCAGTGTCATTAGATGGGTCCTGGCATGGTCGGGGTCACGCAATCTATCATGGAGTGGTGACTGCAATATCAGTGGACACTGGAAAGTGTGTTGATGCTGAAGCTCTTAAAATATTTGTAAAGGGTGTCAGCACTGGGAGGCAAAGAAGGAATCTGTAGATTATGAAAAGTGGAAGCTTACACACATCTGCAAAATAAACCATACTGGAAGTGCCGGGGCAATGGAGGCAGTTGGAGCCGTTCGTATATTTAGTCGGTCAGAACAAATGAGAAAGCTACGATATAAACAGTATTTGGGTGATGGAGATTATGCATCTTTCAAGAAAGTCCAGGAAACATAGCCATATGGGAATTTGGAGGTTGTAAAGCTGGAGTGTGTTGAACACGTTCAGAAAAGATGTGGGACACGATTGTGGAAGTTGAAAATGAAAACAAACGACTAAAGCTGGATGATGGAAAAGGTTTAGGGGGAATTGGGAGACTTTCTGATAAAAAGATAGACACGCTTCAAAATAACAACGTACGATTCGCGTGTAAGCGTATACTCTCAATTCCTCCTGAATCAATTGTCAACCATAATTACCAGCTCTCATTGCAAGAAAGCCGGGCACTCTCCCCACGCACTATAGGCAAAATGGTGAAAAGTCATAATTCCTGGGGTTCAACAACAACTAAAATATTTACCATATAACTAATGTACAAAAGAGATCCCTACAACCTACTGTTGACCACAGTCCTTCACCATGAAATAGCAAACAATAAAACAAAAAATTGCTTTTCTTCACTGACAGTTAACCACGATTTTTTTAATTAAACCACTTATTATTGAAAGTCCTCTTTTTCTTGCCATCTTGTTGCACATATACAAAGCTATTTGGCTGATGTGCACCTAGCCGTTTAATTTCAAGCTTTTCTTATATCTTTAACGAAGGAAACGGATTTCGTAATAAATAATCCCCTTGATTCGTTTTGAATTTCGAGTAAGCCACAACTTCAAAAGTAGGTCACAGCTTGTCAACCGTAAACTAGTGTACGTTGTAGAAGACATTTGTATATTGAATACGAAACGGACGATTACCGTTAACGATTACAATAATAGTTAGTTATATATTTCTATTAATGCATATCCTTTCTACTATTTTATATATTATTTTGATTCAATCGATAATTATACAAAGTACTATTTAATCAAGAGTCGTCGTTTAACTGTTAATTGGTTGATAGCGTAGGAACTCAGCTTTCGGTGAATAAAATGGTTTTGGCAATTATTATTAAAGGTAGTGGTCAAATGTCAGATGTCGCAATGTTACATCGTCAGTAGAGAATTTTAAAACGACCCCATAAAACATGGTGAGCTGATACGTTATATAGAGAAGCTACAACATTTGAAACCGTATATATAATAGTTTTTTAATAATAATATTTATATATTATTATGATTGTTATATTATCATGATATAATATTTATATTTTAGTGTTAAATATTCAACTTTCAAAGCTAATCAGTGTCAAGTTAACTATAATAATTACGAACAAAATTTGTTTAAATAATAAGTACACGTTAATTATTTTTGGTTTGGTAGGCATGTTCTTACTGGCCCCAATGACCATGGTGTATTTTAAATTTGGGAGGAAAAATATGTTGAATTTTAGAATTCAGAATGTGTGTGATATTTTATCGCTGTATATATTAATAATGTCTGAAATAAGTACACGTTACTCAATATTTTGGTGGGGCCTGGCCCCACTGGCCCTTAATGACGAGCCGCCCTGTATATATATATATATATATATATATATATATATATATATATATATATATATGTCTTCAGGAATAGTTAAATATATATATTTACATAGTAATGGTATTGTAAATATGTTATGATAAATATAAATCATGTTGTTGAGAGAAGACAGACAATACAAGGGACTCGAGGAAAAAGGTAGACTGAGAGATGAAAACATGTTTAATAGACAAGATATACAGAATAAGTCATACGTGATTAAACGATGTTTTGCGTGCCAGGACACGGGACATTTATCACGGGACTGTTTGAGAACGATGAGACGAAATAAGCAGAGAAAGAGGGATTGAGACAGAAATAAATAATTGGTTTGTCATCACAGGGCAAACAGTTATAGTCTGTCCATTAATTCGTGAGCACGTTTGAAATTGATTTTCTCGAAAACTACCTGTTGGATCTCAGTGATTTTTGCAAGCAGCCTTAGAATATCCATGACACTAGAGAAATATTTTTTTTCCAAGAAAATTTGCAGTAGTTTGAAATATTTCTTCTTCAGGTTATATTAAAATCAACCTCACCGGATTGTACACAATAGTAACAGATTTACGGTACACAGACGCGTTGTTCTAAAATACATTATGGTAACATTGAAATATCGTGAGTTTCACGAATTCCGTGCACCTAACCCAGTCGACTTTGAAAGCGGAAAGCATATGACGTTATAATTGGGATACCGTTTTATAGTTATAGGCGTATCTCGCTATTTGTATGAAGCTATTGTATCATATTTGTTGGCTTATCAAAATTGACATTGATATCACATTCATAATGAGTCTGAAGTGCACATTTATAACAATGCAGAAGGTTACAGTTTTACTATACCAACACTTCCGTAGGGAATCTAAGAGAGGTCATCTATATTGCGATATTCATAACCCTGAGAAACGAACGCAACTGGCGCTTGGTCTGAATAGAGAATCCTTTTCCCGATGGATTAAACAGGACACAAAGTGCACTAATGTCAAGCAAGGAAGGAAAAGAACAATTGACGACTTTGACATAGATGTCATAAGACGGGGGCTCTTGAAAATGTTTGCGACAAATCAACTTGTTACTCTCAGGAAACTGAAATTAAAACTGCAATCAGATTGCAGCATAGACATTTCTAAAAGTACTTTATGGAAAATTGTAAGAGCCGCCGGCTTCACCTTCAGAAAACTATAGGCGGCAGGAATATTATTTGTGAAAAGCCACATTTAATTGCTGCCGAAGTAAATACCTGAGGCAGATCCGTGAGCGGCGGAGGCAAGGCTATGATATTGTATATTTGGACGAATCCTGGGTCAATGCTCACCACACCAATGCTAAAGAATGGCAATCAGTAGACGGTGAACAGAAAAGAAAAATACCAAGCAGCAAAGGCCAGCGTATTATACTAACACATGCAGGAAGTAGTGAAGAAGGTCTTGTCCATGACGCTGGACTTATTTTCCAATCAAAAGTACCGACGGTAGGGACTACCACACAGAAATGAATGAACATATTTTCAGGCACTGGATGGAGAAAGATCTACTTCCAATTCTAAACAGACCATGATGCTTGGTAATGGATAATGCATCCTATCACAACGCAGTATCAGCGGAAGACAAAGTACCAACTGCATCAAATACAAAGATCAAATTAGGACTTGGCTTGCTAAGGAAAATGTCAGCTTCGATGATACATATTTGAAACCCGAGTTGTTGCACCTGGTGAGGATGACAAATAAGACAAAGGTGTTTCATATTGACAAAATCATTGCGGAATACGGCCACACGTCTTTGCGACTACCTCCATATCATGCTCAATCCGATAGAGCTTGTCTGGGCTAAAGTAAAAGGGCAAGTTGCCGAACAGAACAGGACGTTTAAAATGTGTGATGTTGAAGTTCTGACACGTGAGTCCTTCTCAATGATAGACATGCAGTTCTGGAAGAAGTGTGTTGAACATGTGCTCCGAGAGGAAGACGAGTACTGGCACCGAGATGGATTACAATTTGTCCAGCCAGTAACAATTATCAACCTCATGGAATCGTCAGATTCGGGATGATACAAATCATATTTTGATTACAGACTGAGAAATAGCAACGTATACATTTCCATATCCAAATGCGTCTACCATCCTACAATTTGTGGTGAAGTTAAGACACCTTTAATGGTACCGAAGGGAGGACAACTGTTGCATATTTCCTTTCCCGTTGCACATAAAGGGCCCTTTTAATTCGACTACGTTAATATGGAAACCTATGAATAAATTGAAGGGACAAATTTAGGATACGAAAAAATTAAAATTTTCCCGTTTTTTAATTTCATAAAAGATCAAAAATTCCCCGATGCAAAATCCGTAGCATTTTGGGATACTGGTTGTTTTTTATTTTGCGTCATGGATATTCTAAGGCTGCGAAAAAAATCACTGAGACCCAACAGTGTTTTCAAAATCAATTTCAAACGTGCTCACAAATTGGCAGACTATGTAATAAATTAAACGGGAACCCCTAGTTTTTGTTGTGTGGAAATTAAAGGGACAAGTTTTTTATGATCAGGGCCCAGAACCTATCAGTGAGCAAATGTTAAAATTTAATGGGGACTTTTAGAAAGACGGGGATATTTAGGGGGTTCGTGATTTATTGAAAAGGGGTTTGTGAGACGGAAGGGTAGGAAGAAAGTTTTAAAAAAATTCTTGAGAAAAATCTGAAATTGAAATTTTTGGGGAATGATTTTTGAAAAAGGAAAGGTTATATTTGAACTGGAAACGCAGATGGAGAGTATTTTAAATTTAAAAAACCAGTTAAAAATAAAATAAGAGGTGCTCTGTGGTCCGGACAGTAAAAGTTTTTCCCCTTGAGATTTATAAGGAAAAAACTTGTTCTGGAGTTGGCCGAGGGGAGGATAAGAAGAATCAAGAATAAAAAGGGACCTGGAAAAACCGGAAGTTGTTACAAAACAGAAATAACTAGAAGAGAGCAAAGACGGTCTGGCAAGCACAGAAGAAACTAGATGAAAGGGACATAATTTAAAAAAAAGCGCGAGATAGACGACCAAAAGAAAAATTCCCGGATACAGGAAGAACTAAATGAAATGTTCTGGATTCGAAAGCGGGGGGACGAAGGGCTAGAGACGAAAAAGAAGAAGAAAAAGGGTTTGAGAGGAAGGAGATATGTATTTAAGAGGAAGATATGAAATTCAGAGGAACTAGAAATATGAAACAGGCGAATAAGAGAAGGACGAAACGGGGAATCCCAAGGGGAAATATGAAGGCCGCCGCAAAATTTTACAATTAGAGAAGAGAATTTAGTCTCGGAAAAAGTTTATATATAAGAATTTAGTCTCTAAAAGAAAACTGAAAATGGCCCTTTTGAAAGATTGAGGAAAAAACCCAAGTACGTTAAACCAGATGTTTCGTTTATTGATTAGATTTCTTTCTTGGAGGGGGGAAGGAAAAAGAGAAAGACATCCAAAATTATCTATTTTGTTTTTATTGTCTATTGTCTTTCCCCGGTGGATGATGAAATTGATTTCCCTTTGGTTAAGTGTAGGGAGGGGATCTTTAATTTTTTATTCCGGGGCAGATGAGCCGTCCGTGTTGTGTTAATCTGTTTATTTAGTGTGGAAAATTTTTGTTGCAACGTTACCAATGTCGGCTTGCCGCCTGCCCAAGGGGGACTTAATCATAATTTTGAGTCATTTCAGGCAAAATTTTACCCTACCCAATAAAAATATTACACATTCTGCTGTATGTTTAACACAATTTTAACAAAATTAAACAAACAGAAAATACAATTTTAAAGCTAATCCCCATATAAACATGGGGGATACAATAAACAAAACATGAAAAAATTTAAAAAAGGGGAAAATTTTAAAAATGCCTACCAGGGGCGCATCATAATGATAAGTGTCTCCGTTTATAATATGTATCACAAAATTTTTGTTATCATTGGAATCCCCTTTTTTTATTTGCCCTTTTGATACCTATGTTAGATCTTTTTTCAGTATCTTCTTTTTTATATGTTTATTTCTTTCCTTTGAAATGTTTCCGATTTTTCAGTGTTTTGAAAATGTTTTTTGGATTACTTGTTAAACAATGATGTTTCCTTTAGGTTTTTTTCAAAACTTTTTTATAAACCCCTTCATCAACACCCCAAAACTTTAGTCCGTATTCTTTTTAATTTTTCCCAAAACCCGGGAAGGTTAGAAGAACAAAAAAAATGAAGAGAGTGGGAATTTTTCAAAAAATAAAAGAAAACCCATAACTTTTAAAAAAAAGTAAATATTAAAGACAATGGTAAAAACCTAACAGAAAAAGAAGAAATTCTAAAGAGGAAAGAATATTGCAGGAAATGTACCCGAACAAAAAAATAACTATGAAAACAAAAACTAAAATAACCCCACAGAGAAAAGAGAACAATCGTTGGGAAGTTGAATGAAAATAAAAGTTTGAACACGCAAGGAAACTCGAAGATGTGATAATATTTCAGTATTTATAAACGCTGGGGGAAAAAAAGGTAAACAAATTCATGAAATTATTTAAAACGGGAATATTGTCCAAAAAAGGGAAAATCAATTTTATCCAAATCCAAAATGGAAACAAAAAGTCCAAACCCAAAAAAGGGAAATTGATTACCCAAAGGGTAAAATTTTTCAAAAAATATCTGGAATACTGAAAAGGACAAAAATATCAAATAACACAACTGTTTTAAAAGGGGAAAGAGATTTCCAAATATTTACATGAAACAAAAAAAGACAAACCTATAGTATAAAAAGATCTGTACTCGTTTTTGAAATTGGCGTGTGATGTAAATTCAAAAATTTTGGGAAAATAATGGAAAAACAGGGGCCATAAACAATCTAAGAATTTTGGGGGTAAAAGGCCAAGAAAACAACGGGCCCCAAAAATTATATCTGGGCTTCGCCTCACCTCCAGGTGACCCGGAACAGACGGTTTTTGGTTGGGTAAGAGGGCAAGGGGGGAGAGCTACCGGGGAAGTAGATGCAAAGGTAGTCACGCTAGATGGGATCCGCTCCCACGACAGCGAACCCCAGTGACTATTAATGCTCGTCTCCCCGGCCGAGGGGAAACGCTGGGGATAAACAACCGGGGGTGGGGGCCCCGGATCTTCGAGCCCTCTCTGGGCAGGGTTGTGGGCGGTTAGCTGCAAAAGGGCCCACAGGGAAACTGGGACCTCACAGGGAGGGGGAGATTTAAAACAAAGATTTAAACCCCGCGGCAAATTAGCCCGGAGTTTTTTTGAGCCGTGGTATGCTGGGGCAAATTTAGCTGCCGTGCCACATAAAAAACGGGCCCCCACGCAGGGATGGGGCCATTTATAAGCCCCAGTCGAAAACCCAGGAAAACGTGGGCAGGGAAAACGGGATAAAAGGCAGGCACCATCGAAAAGCGAACACCCCGCTGGCGATGCAAGGGGGGCCCGCCGAGGGGCGGGCGTACGGCACGCAAGGTGGGCAAAAAAGTGGTACGGAAAAATTTAGGGGTAACCGTCCCGGGGGCAGATTGACCTGGCGATGCCATGGGGGGCCCCTCGAGGATGGGCGAGCTGACTACGGGCGGGGCGGCAGGCGGCAGGGGGTGGCAACCACCTGAATGTCAGAACTGGAAGCCCACCCCGCTGTGGGGAATCGCGCCTTGTAGTTTGAGGGGGGACAATCAAAAGCTAGCGGGACAAACCGTACCAAAACGGGACGGGGGAAACCAAAGTGTTCCCCAAAATATTTTCGGGCAGAGACGATCATCCCCCGGGAGGGGGCCGTCTAGGGTCGCTCCCGGGAAAAAAAATATCACCTGTTTGAAACGCTGGGTTAAAACAACCAACCATCGAAGTACCAGGCTTCAATTGATACTGGATTTTCCGTACTTCCGTTCTTGATGCTTCCTTCTTTTTTCGTCCTGTGCCTCACGGGTGGTCGGGGAAGAAAATTTTCAAACCCCAAGACCCAGATAGTCCTTCCGTCCCTCTGTTATCTCTGGGTCCATATTTTCTGGCCGGCATTTGCTTTGTCCCCATTGTATCGGGCAGCATTCCCTTTTTTGGGGTATGTCTGGTGGTAATTGTTAGGGGCGAACCATTTAATTTTGTTGTTTTAGGTTGTCTGATGATGTCCCCTTTTTTCCTGATTCTTCTTTCCCGGTCTTTTTTACACCCAGCATTCGGGGTGATATTTCATCTCTGTTGTGACTAGTTTTCTTCTTCGTTTTTGTCCGCCCGGGTTTTTCCAGGTAACATAATGTGGGGGAAATATTTTTAAATTGCTTTTTTGTTTCTGGACTGTTTGCATTTTAAAAATTAAAGATTTCCCCCATCATTTGATTTGTTTGTTGCATCTGTTTGAATTTCATTAGTTATTTTTCCCTTTTGCTAAAAAATGCTTAGGTAAAAATTTTTTACTTGATTTATGGCATTATGATGGAATTATATGCTTTCTTCTGGCGAAGTTTACTTCTGTTTTTCGATGTTTATTCTCATGTTGTATTGTTACTGCTAACTGGGTCTGTTGATGTTTGTTGTGCTGTTCTTCTGTTGTTGATATGATTGCCTGATCGTCTGCAAAAGAAATTCATTTAAGATTCCCCGGGTTGTTTACTTCCGGTGTTAGCTATTTTCGTTGGGTCATATGGGATGAATAGGGGGGATAGTACGAAACCCTTTCTTCCCTGACCCTACGTGAAATTTTCATAATCCTGTATTTGTTCTAACGTCATTCTGTCAGTATAAATTTTTTGAAAGGGTTGATTGGTTTCATTAACCTC
Source organism: Arion vulgaris (assembly GCA_020796225.1). Taxonomy (NCBI): domain Eukaryota; kingdom Metazoa; phylum Mollusca; class Gastropoda; order Stylommatophora; family Arionidae; genus Arion; species Arion vulgaris. The sequence goes on along the minus strand of CM036759.1, from coordinate 57,986,805 downwards.
ATGGGTTTTTTTTAGTTTTTTTCCCACAACTTCCCTATCTAGGGGTGAATTTTCCTGATCTACAAATCAACGTGTAGATGTTTGTGGTTGACAGCCCTTTTTCTACTATCTGTCTGGGGGCGAATATTGGTCTGTACAGCTTTGTTTTTCCCTGAACCCCATTTGGGGAGTCATTGTTTGCCCCGATGATGTGCGGAGCCTTTTCAATTTTTTGCAGAATTTTTTCCCAGTGTGACTCGTAGCCCCATGCCTCATACTTGTATGCCCCTTTTGCTCCCTTTTCTTCTTCCAGATGGGGAAAAATTTTTAGATTCCCCCAACTTGATGTTTTTGTTTATAAAACAAAATAGTATAAAAACGGCTTAAGAATGATCTGGAGAGAGAGAGAGAGAGAGATAAGAGAATTTTTTAGTGGTCAAATTGTGGCTGAAAGAACTGCGATGATACATCAGATTGGTTTGACAAAGCGGAATCAGATAGTTGATTCTTCCATTGCTATCATGAAAATGTTGCAGAAGATGAAAAAAGGACAATACTGTTGTTATGTTTTTATTTTGGTTAGTTGTTACTTGTATCCCCTTTTTTGGCGTTAGGAAAGGGAGATGTCCCTGAAGAATTTAATGGCCAATGGCTATTGCGCCCCCGAAGCTATTCGGGTTAATTTTCTTTATGCCCACAATGGAAAAAAATTTTGTTATTTGATGAACATTTTTGATGGGGGGGGTTTGATGGGCCGAGTCCTAATAGTACCTTTTAGTGGGAAAAGGGATAAAATGAATATGCTGATGATAGGTTTCAAATTGAAAAAAAGATTGAAAATTAAAAAGGGAATGAGAAAAGCTAAAAAAAAAAATCTATATTCATGGGCAAAAACAAAATAATGACAATGATAAAAGAAACCCAAAAAAGGTTTTTTTTTATAAAAAGGAAGAATATAAAAAATTGAGAGTTTTGAATATCTCGGTTCATCAACCCAAAAGATATAATGGGATAAAGGGAAATTAAATGAAAAAAAAAAGGGCCCTAAAACAATTTAACAAGAAAAAACATTTGTATTGAAACAATAGAAAAAAAGATCAAATACGAGCATGCATTTTCCCTATGGGGGAAAACTGGGACTTTTAACAAATGTCAAAATGGTTTTTAAATTAATTTTACAGAAGAGTCATCCTTTATCAGGATCAGAAGAGCACAATTAGGTTCATCCTGAAAGTACTGAAAATCAAACTGATACTGAAAAGGAACCAAAAAGTGAAGTATTTAGGACTTTAAAAATGCGCAGGGGTTTGGGAAAAGACCATTATAAAGGGGGTTCCCAACAGAGAAAGAAGAGGAAACAACAGAGAAGAAGGATTCATGATGTTGATGATTTTTATGTGGCTGCAGAGGCAAGACATCTGGCCAGGAGAGAGAGAAAGAGAGAGAGACTCGGGATTTTTTGGGGGGGAAAGCTCTGCTCAGAACAACCACTTAGTAGGATCAAAGTAATGCATGGTTTAATTTGAAAGGGTTTTTGGGATGACACAAATTATCATTTTGTTGTCAAAGTTTAAGAATAATTATATCAAAGTTTGAAGGGACACATGGTTTAAACATTTCTAGTTAAATATAAATATATACAGTTACATTTTTAAAAAAAACAAACAAACTAAGCATATATTATGAAAAACCTATATGTACCCAGACACACCCAAACATCCGTTGAACACTTCATTCATCGAAGCATACTGACCCTCCACTTGCCCCATTGGAACATAAAAATTCTCCCCCCAAAGTTCTTCTCCTGTGTGTTGTTATCCAAGAAGAAGCCATTAATTTAAAATATGACTGTTTGACAAAAACAACTCTGAATTCTGACAAAGTGCCTGTTCCGGGATTATTTTGAAATATTTTAAAATGAGGAGATTAAAAGAATTGTAAACAGTAATTTAGTTTAATAAGAGGGAAGAAATGAAAATTTTTAAAAAATTTTTAAAAACGATTTGATAAAATTGGGATGCAGGTGCAAAAAAAATAGTTTAAAAAGTTCGATTTAAAAGAAGATGGCACTCCCCAAACCCAGCACCCCCCCCTTATGGATAACAGACTCTGCACCATTTAGTCGGGGGAAAAGGGGTATATCGAAGGAAACATTTACATGATAAGGCAGTGTATAAATGCAGTCACAAGGGTTTTGTTCGGGGCTGCTTTTATAACTAACAGAATCTCAGAGTTCATGACTACACGAGTCCCGGACGGGATGATTAAAACAAGGACGAATGGAACAAATGACAGTAAACGTAGCAAGCCGGGAGCTTCTTTTAATTTTAGTACAAATTTTTGTGTTTTCTGAAACCCCACTCCCTCAACACCCTGGATCGATGAATATTGTTCGTGGGGGGAAGGGTCACAAAATATTTATGTGGTTTCCCACATCGATTACAAATACCAACCTTTGGGGGGACAATGGTTATTTTACAATCACCCGGGAGGGGGAGTTATAGAAAAAAAATGTTGTGGGAACCCCTTTTGGGTGTTGTTTGGGGGTTGTTTTATTTCCTCCCCTATTCTAAATTTTGGGAGTAGTAGTATTATTTCTTATAAGATGGTATTTTCAAAGTATATTTTTTATTATATGATGGTATTTTTCCCTAGTAGTAGTATTTACTACTTATTGATGGTTTTTTTTCTGGATTCTTTTTTTTTCCCTTTTTTTGGTTTCCCATACTATTTAGTTAAATATAAATGATTTCCATATTGATGGTGACCCCATTTACACATTATTCTACACCCCAATATTTAAACAAATGTTTTCGTTTATACATTTTTTTTGGGATGTTAGTTTTTTGGGACAATAAAACACGTCCATTGATCGTTTGAATTTAAATTTTCGTCTCCTCGTTTACTAATTGTTGCTAATGACCGTCACTACAAAACATAAATTGGTTTTTCTAGTCGATGTCTCTTTTTAGTGTTGTTTGGCCAAGAGTATTTTTTGAAAACCCTCAGTCTGCTAAAAAACTATCAAAATATATCAACTAAAACTAAAGCAAATGTCTGACCTGCCACCTGGGAGGGGGGGGGGGGCTGCTACTACAAAAGCCCAGGAATATAAAGACAGAGTATGTCAATATGTAATAACGGTCACATAAGATAAAACAGGTTATAAAAAAAATGAATACATTTTTTTACCTCAGTAATTGATAAATTTTCATTTTTGTCCCGGAACATCAGAGGGAAAAAGCGTGAGAGAGTTGATGACATCACACAATAAGAATATCCATCCATGGAGGGGGAATTATGCGGAAGAAAATGACGAACTGAATCTCATGAAGGAGATAAAAATTTTTTGTAGTCGTTTAAAATTCGGGGATAACCAATAAACGCAGCGAGGCGAGGGACCATCAAAAAGGCCTCGTTGATATTCATATGCGAAATGAGGCGCCCGTCGAAAAGTTAACGAAATATAATCAGGGATCAGTTATGGTCATGTCAAAGCATTGGGGATGATCCTCAAAAAAACAATTTTATTGTGAACATGAAGATAACAAAATATCGTAAAGCATGCTAAAAAGCTGAAGGATATCCCAAAGAGGTTAAAAGGTTAGTTTCAGCGGTTTTAGTATTTTTTTCATGTTGAAGAATATTTTTTTATAAACAAGTATTTTAGATTTGTTTTTCTTTGAGATGTGAGACGGAGACAGACAAAGAAGAAGATAGCTACAAGTTTTAAAAAAACCATGAATATAATCGACGACGGGGTGTTTAAAAACAGAGTGAATTTCAGATTGGAGAGCAAATCCATAAAATCGCACTTTGATGATGATTTTCTTAGATGTATTTGTATAGAAATTGTGCCCAAATGATAAACATTTTGCGACCACACACTTACCCAGTCAGATGACAAAAGGCCTGCTGTCCTGACTGCCCTTAAAGGCAGGAAATTTGTCTTTTGTATGCCCTTTAAATTCTGTTCACCATACAACCACGGTATGTCCATATTTATATATTTTTATTCTTTTCTTTACAAAGACCTCACCTTAGAATGATTATTTTTATATAGTGAGCGATAATGTAATTGTAAAGTTAAAGTAATTTTGTCAGTTTTTGGTTCCATAAAAAAAGCAACCCTAAATTTAAACCTTCGTGTAAATATACCCAAAAAAGGGAGCCATAAACGTTTGGTGGATTTTTCTTAAGATCTACTAGAAAATTTTAATTTGTTTATGGTAATATTTACAACAACATATTTATTAAATGAAAATGTTATCAAAGACTACTTTAATCTCCAATCATCTTCTTCTTTTTTGGTTTTCGTACTTTGTACCAATTTTAATCACTCTTTGTGATATTTTTGATTTTTTGTCAAAAACTTATACGTTACTTTGGGTTTTGGGTGGGCCCCCTAAGCGCAAAAACTTCTCCCGAAAAATTTCCCCAATAATAATAAAAATAATTTCCCTCTAGATTTTATACATTACGGGGGCTTGAAGTAATTTCTCCATACCCTCTATACTGGGCAACCTGCTCAATCTCCTTCATTGAACTAGCGAATTTTTCCTCTCTCAGAAAGTTCGATCAGGTCCCCAATGTCTCCCTTTTTTCTTAACCCGTTTTTAATGCCTGTTTGATATTCGGATTTTTCTTCTCAATTTTCCAACAAATCTCCATCTTTTTTTCTTATAACAGTTGTCAAGGGCCAGACATTTCTCTGATTTCATCACTTCTCCTGAATTCGTTCCTTTTTATATTCATTATTTTTCACAGACATCTATTTTCAAATGCATTCAACTTCCTTTCTATATCTTTAGTCATTTTCCAAACTCGCTGGCATATGTTGGGATTATCCTTTTTAAATTTTAAAAAATTTAATTTTTAGTTTTAATACTATATATTGATTCAATTTTATTTGATTTTTAAAAAGCAGATGTTTTTTGCCAATCAATTTATCATAATTTCTTTTAAATTTTCCCTGTGCAATAAAAATTGCTACCTAAATAGGGAACTGCTCTGTTATTTTTACATTTTAGATTTGTGATATCTGAAATTAAGGGCTTCATTATATTTTTTTTTTTCAAATTTATCTGGCCCAATTTTTTATCTATAGATGACAAGTTGTTATTGTTGACTTCAGCTGTTTTTCATTGTTTTTTTGTTAAACCCAAAAAAAAAAACTTAGGTCTCAGAATGTTGATGTGATAAATATGGGGGTTTAGAAATAATATAATCTGTGGCAAAAAAAAGGTAATGGTTGGTATATGTAAAAAAGAAATAAAAAAATCACATTTATAGCTATTTGGTTATTGGTTTGAGTCTGTCAAAAAAAGGAAGATACATAAGTGCTCAGTATTCCCGCAGATTTTCCCCAAGACATCATCATCCCCGGTCCTTTTTAAACACCTCATGACTCTTCTCTCTTTAGTTCTGCTTAAAACCATTGAATAAATTACTTTAAAACAAAGTCAAACTAACGATTTTTTAGACGGGGTAACCATTTTTTAAATAAAGAAACTTTAAAAGAAGATTTAAAGGTAAATTTTAAAAAAAAGAAGAGACGTTTTAAATTTAAGAGATAGTATGAAAACAATATGAAACGCCTGTCTTGTTAAATATCGATCGAGTACATATTGTCACCGATTCAAATCATGAACTGAGATACCAAGATAATGGATAATCAAAATAGTATAAATACGGGTGAGCAAAAAAAAAATTGACTTGTCTTCATGGCCAAAATACTTTAAAATTTCACACTACTGGATATCATCACCCCAGTAGCTTAACATGTGCAGTTTTGCCATAACAGTTGTCCAAAAAATTTACCCAACATGGTTTGGAGGCTGAGGTGTTGGGGGGCCCCTTCTCGGCGGGGGTTTTGGGGTTCAGCTCCCCCAAGGGGAAACCCGCCCCACCTTCAGGTGCCCCCAGCCTCAACTGGGCCTTGCCCGGGAAAGGGCGGGCCGGGGGATGCACCCATCACCCATCGTGTGACGGGCAAAAAAAATACGGGTTAACACCTATATCCCGAATAAAGGGGTTTTTTCTTTTTTTTTTTACTTATGGTAAATGTCCTCCCTCCGGTGAATAGGTGTGTCATATTCATCTTTCTATCACACCATGTACCTTTCTCCTTGTTCTTTCTATTCCCCCTTTTCTCGAATAAATAATTGTTTTCCCAAAGAAAAATTTTTTAGATCATAAAAATACTTTTTTTCCATCCCAATCTTTTTCATAATTCTGGAGTTCTTTAAATAGATGTGTTTCCCTTTTTTATCCTTGAAATTTGATAACTACCCCAAAAAATTTTTATTCAAAAGCATTAAATATTTTTTTAGTTTTGATAAATCCCAGTATCACCTCACATGTTATAAATGGGAATATTTTGTTTTTTGCCTGTTTTCTGTTAAGTTTTTTTCCCTTTACAAAGATTTTTTTTTCTTCCCCTTCCCCAGGGCTATCGCCAAGACCTTCCAACCCCCCTACCCAAGGTCACCCTTTTCCAGATCTCCCACTCTTCCCGTCCTCTTGCATTCCATCTCTAACCCGCCCGGGGTTTCGGTCTTCCTTCTTTTGCCCCGGGGTTCATGGAATCCCAAAAGTTTTTGGGTTCCCCCAGGGGTTTCTATCCATCTCCACCTTTGCTCATTTTTCTTGTTACCCGCCTTTTCCCGCCCATCCCCCAGTTCTCTGTTTTTGGGTCCTGCTCCATCCGTGGGTATTCCCTAGGGATCTATTGATGAATGTCTCAACTTTTTTGGGGTTTCCCCTTTTGTTGTTCTCCTGTTCTGCTCCATACAGAAAGGGCAGACACATTTGGTTAAAAACATTATTTGTTTTATTCCCAAACATTCTTGAACTTTTTCTTCGAATGGCAAAAGCTGATCTTCTTTTGTATTTAATTAAATCTTCATCTGTGCCACCTTAATGTTTTGGCCAGATATGTAAATGTGTCCACCTCTTTTTTGGGATCCTCTCAATAAGATTCCCGGGGAAACCCGCATTTAGTCTATGATCTTTTTTTCTCCCCCTGAATAGTCACCAGGCTGTAGACTGTTTTATTTTTTTTTTCTTCATCTGCTATGGTTGTGAGAGAGGAGTGTAGATCATCTCAAAATAAATTGACTCATCATGGGCCCAACCCTTTTTTCCTGGAGTTGTTGATCCATTTCCCGTCAATAGCCAGCAGGAAAAAAGGGAAGGGCGAAAAGGGAGCCCCTCGCCCCCAAACTTTATTTCAAGGCCTGTTTTTCTTTAAGAATTTCGATCTCTCAAAATTTTTTTTATTAAATTGGTTGTTCAAACCATATGTCTAGAAATTTGAGGTTTCCCCTTAGGCTATCAAATGCCTTTTTATAGTCCACAAAATTTATGTAGAGGATGGTTCCACTATTCGCCCACATGATATGCATCGATTTTGATCTGCAGGACTGTTTTCCAAATCCCTTTTTTTCATCCCTTTTTTCCCCTCTGTAGTTTGAGCCCTAGGATGATTGACAGTATTTTGCCTGGCAAACAGGGGCATTATTCCCTATAGTTAATTCTGAGTTTCCCTTTTAGTAGTTTTATATATAGCTCTTCAGTTTTTTATTTCTTCCTCCCAAATTTTTCCCCAAAAAGTTTATGTCTGTTGAGATGTCACATTTGCTTTATTCTAGGATACCATCTTTAGTCCATTTGTAGTTGGAGAATGGCCCTTTTTTTCCCTTTTTTGCTCAGTCGATTGTTAGATCTTTTTATGGATCTTTTCCGGTTTGGCCCCAGACATAAAATTTAGCCGGGATATAATAACATTCTATTTTAACCGAGAAATTATTGTTTTATTCTACATGTTGGTGTTTTTTAGAAGTAAATTTTTTTCCCCCTTTTATCCTTTGTTTGAAAAATTTTTGGAGAAACGTTGCTTGTATTTATTTTTTTTATTTGTAAAACTACATACTTTGTATGTGTTTCGCCATTTTTTCCAGTTTTTCTGGGCTTCTTTATATACCAAAGAGAAACACAGTACATTTGCTGTAATGTCACACAACATGTAAAAAAAAAATTCTAGTAAAAATTTTGAACAATATAGAAATTAGTGACATTTAATTAAAAACTGAAACACAGAAGTGGAAAGATATCAATAATTATCTGAAGAAACTGGGAAAACAGATGATAAAATATATTAAAAAAAAGTTTCTTTAAAGATTGATAATACTTTTAAAATTTAAAAAAAAAAAAATGACTTTTCCTAAATGATGGAAAGAGAAAAATTATTTTTAAACAATTAAAATATTAAATACTTTAGAAAGAAAATAGATTGACAGAAATTACCAAAAAAGAAATAATGTCATGGTTTACAAATGTTTGAACATTGAACAAACATTATCAAAAACTTATTAACCCACTTGGGACCACTAAATTCTATCCACTTCCCTATTATACTTTTTTAGCCCAAATTATCTTTCGAATTTTATCATCATCCCAAAAGCGTTTCTGAGAGCAGAACTTTAACCATAACCTCGAAATTTTTTTTTTAGACCATATCTTTACCCCTTGCCTCATGCTCAAATCCATCTTCCCCAATCATCTTCATGTTCTTCTTCTTTGGGGTGATGCCCTGTCTTTTTTAAATTGACATTTAAAAACCAAAAATAATGGAATTATGATGTCTGAAATTTTATTGCCGACAATCGAAAAAGGCAGAAAATGGCTAGAATGTGCTGATATGAGTAACGAAAGGGGCCATTGGCCATTGAAAAAAATAGCAGTCTGGGACTGAACAAACCCCACTCCAATAGTGTGTTATTCAAAGGTTTTCGAAATGCAGTCCTGATGATTCAGCAAGGTCCTATTGTTTTTTATTTATTATTTTCTCAAAATCATTTACCGTCCCCAAAAAGTCATTTTTCTTGTTTTGTGTAGTTGATCCCTGGCCTATGAAAAAGTTTTTTAAATTTTTCACCAAAAAACCCTGGACTTCATCCAACAAAGTTTCATAAGCGTTCTCCTCCCCAACACCCCCGTTCCCTTTAGCTATATTAGATAGGTCGTAACCTGGGGATCAAAAATTATAAAATTGTTGAAAAAAAAAACAAGTTATAAAAATATTTATTTTTTTTAATTGACATATTAATTAATTAACGGGGAACTCCCCCAGATGATTTTAGTAGACCCAAACATTGGGGAAACTGTGTTCAGAATCTGTTTGCATTCTGACATCTATAAAATTTTTTAACTGAAAAGTGGGATTGTTATAGTTTTAAAAGAAGAGCCCGGGTAGCATAGTAGTTACACTCACAGCCGGGTGAGTTGAATTCGACAGGGGTGCATTTTTAGGGGTATTTTTTCCACCAAAAGGGTTTTTATCTCAACCAGCCTCTATTGGGGACTAAAAAACATGAAGAAGACGGGGGCCCCGTGATGTTGGCCAATCACCCTCGGGGGCCGACGGTCAGGAAAAACTGGCCCTTTTTTTTTTTAATATATTATGAATTTAAAGACCTGTTTTTTTACTAGTTCATCAAAAAAGGTTTAAGTCCATATGCTTATCATTTGTTCTCATATGACAAGCACTGATTTTCTATCAATACGTTCTAAAATTGTCAGATCTCATCCGATTTCCCTGGGGGTTCCAAACCGTGGTATATTTTCTCAGTGATGAAAGTCCAAAAAGGCCCCAAATGTTTTTTTTTTTAAAAAAAACCTTTATTTTTTAATTTTTTTTAAACCACAAAAAAGTAAAAATACTATTTTTTTTGGGAAAAAATAAGCTTAAAAAAAAGATATCAACTGTCAAAAAAAATCTACACAGTTTTATCCTTCTAACTTTTAAATTTGAAATTTGTTAATTAGGGTTTTTAATGAGTGGCAGCAATATAGATTCAATGGGAAAAAATTTAAAATTTTTTTAAGTTTTGTTTGTCTATTTAACTTAAAATTTTTTTAAAATTTAATTTTTAATTTGGAAAAATTTTTCCCACTAATAAGAAACAGGAGGTAAATAAAATTCTCAGAGCTTAAAAAATTCGGATACAAGTAATTTAAATTATTTTTTTACAAATAATTAAAAAAATCCAAAAGGTTTTATAAATAGGGGTTTCATTCGGGGTCCTGTAATTCTTCTTAAAATCATTTGCATTTTTATTAATATTTTCATTTTCAACCGAAAGTATTGACTGGTGACTGAAAAACATCGCTTTTTTTTTCATCTATATTTTGAGTTTTAAAACATAAAAATTGAACCAGTAGGGTTTCCCGAGGTGAAAGCCCTTCAGAAATTACGGGTAATGCAAAAATATAATTGAAAAGTTGATTTTAAATTTTTTTCCCCTTGGGTTCACACACTTCATATCAAATTGACCCCCTTCTGGGTCTAACTTTATTTTCGGGAAATTTGTACCATTCTCTGCAATCTCATTGCAGAATTTTATTGATCAATCCCGATTTCTATAACTTTTTTGATAGTCGATAAAATTTTACACAGTCTGACAAATTTATTGACAGATTGCAAATTCAGACTTTATTTATTTCAAATAAAATATTTTCAAAGAAATTCCCCCATATAAACTTTAATTGTTTATTTTTCTTTCCCCCCTTTTTTTAACTTTGTTTCTGCATTCTGTTGACGTCTTCTTTTTTGAAAAATGCATCATAGGGTTTAAATCGTAAAGGTTTTGGTATGTACTTGATGACCACAAGTGCACTCAGTGGTGTTTAATTGTGAAACATATTTCTTTAGTACTTCTATCACACACAGAACGTAAAAAAAGCCCAATATTACCTAAATAATTTTTTCACACACAGGCCCGTTCCCATAGATATACCAAGTCCATCAAATCTACTTTTTTAAATTTTATCCCTATTGTCTACCATCATCATTTCAATTATAATAACTAATTTCAATTGCGGTAAAAATAATAATTGTCTTACCTGATCATTTTCATAAAAAAACTAAATTAGTATAAATGCAAAAAAAATTACACTAACAAATGATTATATGTTTTCATTTTAAACACAAGACACCCTGGGGCCCCTTCTCGACAAACTAACGAAAACAAAAAACTGTAATAATTATAAACTAAAACAAAACTTTAACACGTAACGTGCAATTTTCTTTGTGATAATTGCGTCTCAGCTTTTTGGAGGGGGCGGGGATATCAAAAAAAACTTGGGGGGTTTAAAGTATTTCAAGCACACCAGCGTGCACCGCCCAAAAACCGAAATCAAAGGGCCAGCGCTGGACCCCTTTTTTAAATCTAAATGGTCATCAATATCGGAAAAACAAACCAATATAGGAAAAAAAGACCAAAGGGACAACCGGCCAGGTTGTGGGGGTGGGTCTAATCAAACCCTGTGCCTCACCTCCCACTGACCCTGGAAACAAATTTTTTTCCGGTCTGGGTTTAAAGGGGCAGTATAGAGGAGGCCGGTAGTGGTAGAAAAAACGGAAAAAAAATGACAAATTACGAACAAAAAGAACGCATTCCCGGCCGATGTCCGATAACATTTGCAAAGTTCCCAAAAAAGAAACGCAGGTACGGCGTTTGCGAAATGATGCTAACTCCCGGAAATAAAAAACAAAAATTTAAAGGGGCAAAAGGGTGCACCGGGTAGAGGGGGCTCACATGGGGGGAAACTGGAACCCCGCCCGAATCGACCAGGGATTCATAGGCACGGAAAATGGAACAATGGTTACACCAATTTTTCATTCTGGCCCAGGTGGCCAGACGAACATGTAGGGGAGAGGTGCATCCTATAGAGAAGTGGGAACATATGGGGAAAAGGGGCCCTATGCCCGAGTTGAGCTCTTGTCCGGGAGTCTTGAGAGACGTCAAGTCTCTGGCTTTTAAAACGCAAAGTTTGCGACAAGGGTTTCGGGGAACTCGTAACAAAGGCTTAGCGCAGATACATTTCTGGGAGTTTTTCCGAAATTTCCCAAAATTGCGTTTTTGTGAACAAAATGCCCCCCTGGGACAACTGGGCAAGGTACTTTACTAACCAACATCGCTGGAATAACTTTGGGGGGGTGTTGTGGGGCGCAAAAACTGTTGATTTTAGTCATTGAAACGACCCCCTATATTTTTGTTTGCCCCGTCCCGGGGTCTCCAGGGACCAGGGAAAATGCAAAAGGCAATGTCAGTGCCCCCACCCCAAATGGCAAATTTTTCCCCAAATAAACTCAAAGTGGTCAGTAAATGGTCGACAATCAAAATATCGACAGGCTGTCCCGATCCCAAAAATTGGCAAGGGCCACCTTTACCTGGGGATCGAATTCCCCCCAAGAAAAACTTATATCCCCCGAAATGTTCCTAATCCGGAACACCTCACATCAGAAAGGCCGATAACTCACGTTTGGGGTGATCCAAAAAACCCAAATACGGCAACAGCGAAAAAGGCGTAGATCCGGGGGAAATAGGCAGAATGGTTTCCTAGGGGGGTCCCTATAAACCCAAAAGGGCTGAAAATTGAGACGCCCATCCCCCCGGGGCATAAATCGTCAACTAAAATCCAAAAGTCAAAAAATCAATTATATTCACAAAGAAAGTAAAAATTTCTTTAAAAAAACGATAGAAAAAAAAAAAAAAATTATAAAAAAGTTCTATGTCTTTACACAATGTATATGTAAATAAATTTCTGGTTTTTATTTTGAAATCATTTAATAAAAATTCAAAATTAATATTGATGGGTTAATGGAATTACAATAATAAAGATAATAAAAAACTTTATGTTTTATAGTTCAAATAAATTAAAAAAAAAATTTAGCCAATTTAGTATTTCAACTTTTTAAAAAAACCCGTTTGATCAGTCATAGAATTCATTTTCAGGTTAAAAAATCAACAAATAATAGAAAAAGAATTCTTTAGAACCCCCATATTTGGATCATAACGAACAAAAAAAAAAAGGGAAAGAAAATATTTGTTGATAAGCACAAATAGAAGAACTACAATTTTTTATGAACAACATAAAAACCTAAATAAAACATCTTATAAAGAAAACAGGAATTTTAATTATTAATAATTCAAATTGTATTTTGATTTCTCTGTTAGGCCCCCCCAGGGGGCGCCTGATGGGGCCGCATTCTTTTCGGGGACGGCACGGTCTTGAAAAGTTGAGCAAAATATGGGGAAAAATATAAAAATAAATTCTGAACAAATCAGGGTAAAATTAGAAACACACGTTCAAATCAGATGATCAGAAGAAAAGAAGATAGCGACATACAGACGAGAAGGCACTCTCGGGAAAAACCCCCCCAGGGAACCCCTTTTGAGAAAAGACCGGGGGTTGTACTTTTAATTTTTGTTTCAAATTAATTTTCTGTTGGGGAAAGGGCCCCCCAGAAAAATGATCTGCTGTGGGGAAGGAAAAGTGATTTCTGTGAATTTGTTGTGCATAGTACAGACGAGAAGAATGCATGGATGAATAGGAGATAAAACTATGTGATATTCTCAGAGCTCACGACAGATAAATATTTAAGGTAATTATATTTTTGGTCTATTTAATTTTTCTTAAAAACTTTGGGTAAATCTTTTTTTTATATAATTTGATTCTTTATTTTTTAATTTTTGGGGAAGATTTAAAATAAAAAATAAAGTTGGGCTTGATTTTGTTAACGATTGTAACAGCAGAGTTTTCTTACTGTTCCCAAATTCAGGGGGGCAAATGCGCATTGGGATCGCCGCGCCAGGTTAGGGGCGGGAATAATTAACCTTTTCCCCCCACGCGGGGACTTGGGAACAGACTTTTTCCCTCGGGTAAGGAGGCACATGGATGAAAGAGCTACAGGTGGTGGTAGCGTGCAAGCACGGGAAAAAAAATCAAAGCCACAAATCGAACAAAAAGCACGCAGCCCGGCCCCGTCCGTAGAAACAAACCCATTTTTTGCGAAAAAAAAAAAAGAGGATAGAGTGCAACGGCAACTCCCCCCATAAATGCCACCCAAATTCAAAAAAGTCCCTAACACGAAAATAAATGGAATTTAAAGGGATGGGGGTAGCAAAGCAGAGACTGGGGGCCCCATGGGGGAAATGGAGCCATGTGGGGAGTCAAACTGGGGGCAGGGGGGTCCCCCGACTGTAAATGTGTCGGCAAATGTTAACACAATGGTATACCCCAAGTGCAGCTTCCCGTCCCATGGGAAAAGGGTTGCCGGGGATAGAGGGCATCCCAAAATTGAAAGAGGACCCAAACCCCGGGGGTAAATGGGCCCCAACAAATTTCGGGTTTTGGGGGTAGTATAAAAAAGAAAAATGAGTAGCGAATCAAAGTCCGGCTAGTAAATGGAAAAAACGGAACCGCATCGTGTTGAATGGGAAGGTAGTGCAAACCCCGAATGAGACCAAACGCAGAGAAACCTATTGGGTAAAGGAGAGCGAAAATTTAAAGTTGAGTTTGGGTTTGGTTTTGGGTTTCTAAACTGCGTCATTGCCCCGGGAACCCATAACCGTCTCCCCCCCAGATCTCAAAGTATGCATACTGATGGGTTTCCCGGGGTCGCTGATTAAACACACCCTCACTCACCTCCGGCATCCGTTCGACTTGGGAAAAACCTAAATCCAAACGCCAAAACCCGGGTCGATTCAACATCATTTTAGGTCCTCATTTAAAACATCGAAGAACCAAGAATATCCATCCATCTTCCCCCCAACAATCGATCTGTTTTTGCGCCTGCCCTCTCATTACCGTAAACACTGGTTCAGGGTCTAAACGAAACTTCCCCCCCTGGGAAACCCGGGGGAGGCGGAGTTTGATACGAACCAATTGTCTGTTTTTTTTGTCTTTGAGTTGTTGCCCGGCAGACTTCCCTCTCTTCCTCCGTGTTTCCATTGACCCTCCATCCTCATTGAACTTAAACTCCCGTTTTTTTCAAGGGGGAACCCCACTTTTCCACCTCCTCCTTGTCTTCAGAACTAGTTTAAACCCCAACCCTTTGTTCAATGACCAGTTCTTTTTGGACAGTGGGGGCGCCATGGGTAAAATGGGGCCCAGTTTTGTTTTTATTCAGGGTCATCTTAGCACCCGTATGGTTTATGTTTCCCCCTTCCCGTCCGTGTATCAAAAACATTGAATTTATTCATTACCGTATGCCAAGCCGTTTTTCACCTTCATTAATTTTTAATCCTTTAATCCGCTATTGGTTTAACTCACATCTCTCCTTGTGTCAACTTTCTTGACATCACTATACTATCAGCCTATTACATACCTGATCTACAACCCGTGCAATGTTTTTTTCTTTTCCCCCTTCCCTTCCCGGCTTGTCGGATTCTTTCCCTTCTCTCAACTTGCCTTCGTCGCCCCTGAGCAAGGCGGGGGGCGACGATTTTCTATAGAGCTACAGATGCTGGATTTCTTTCGTAACCTTTTTCCCGGGAAAATGCTTGTTCGCGCGGCGTTCAGAAAATTTTTCGCCAGGCCTTCCTCCGCGAACTTTTACCCCGACAGGGTGAAACTTGTCTTAACTTTCACCTCTGTTCTTTGGAAGAAAGTCTTATTCCGTCATTTTTCCATTCTTCGTCTGATCCTGAGACACGTCAACTTCCAACACTATCCTTTGGGGCGTACAGACGGGACAAACCTTAAAGGGTATGTTTGGGTTTACAGTCCCTCAAGCCTAATATCCGAGTCTTTCACCATCCAGTGTGCCTGGGCCAACACTTGTACTTATGTAATACAGACCCCCAGGGGTCTTTCCAAAAACGTTTGTTGTTGGGAAAAAAGTTTCACGTCGAGTCCCGTAATTTATCATGCCTTTTCTGCAAGGGTGCCGGCCTTTTTGGGGAAACCGGCAGAGATGTGACCATTCCCCCCCCACTTGGGGAATACCCAAGTCTTCCCCCTTGCTCCCCCTTTAATGCGGCCATTCAGACGGTCAGGTTTTCAGTCCATCATGTTCCTTTTGATGATCAGCATTTTCTCTGGAAATCGGGTTTATTTCTTTGTATGGTATTTTTGACCCGGGGTCAAAACATTCTTAATTTTAGTACTTTCTTCCCATCTTTGTAAATTTTAGGTATATGTTTGTATTTTTAATTCTTTTTTTATACTTTCTTCCCATCTTTTAATCTATATGGGATATGTTGGACAAGTTATATTTTACTAGATGTTTTTTATTTTTTTCTATTTCTATTTTTATGTTGTTTTTTTTTTTACATTTATTTCGTTATTCTTTTTTTTCCAGATTTTCCTTTGATATTTGTATTTGGTCGTCCATTTTTTTCATTTTTAAATTTTCACCCTGTTTTTCTTTTTCTTGAAAAGGCCTTGTTTGGGCAACGTTGCTTTATCGTCACTGTTTATTATTTTTAAAACAAAAAAATTTTTGTTTGTGTTTTATATACCCAGATCACATAAAGGCTACTCCCCAACATATGATCGTTTGTTTTCAAAGCAAAAAAAAAAAGGTGATACTTCCGATAGTCTTAAAGGATCGAGATCTTCGGGTCTTTACCCACACCACCCGTCAATCTGCCAAATTTTTTCGATATTTGCCCCAAATTTGGCACTAAAAAAAATAATTGGATTGATTTCTTACGCGAGTTGGGGGACCTACTCTCAGGAAAACCGTTAAGAAATCACCAGTTTCCTTTACTAAATAACTCTGTCCGAGAAAATTACAAAGGGCAAAGATCTCCGCCGATCACTCTTGAAAGATCTAATTTGACCGAAATCGGCAGGCTGTCCATATGGTTTAGGGGTGCCTGTGGGGGAAAATAACCCCAACCAAAAAAAGTCAAAACGCAAAAAGGGTTGGGCTTTCCCTGAATTAACGCGGGCGTATGGGGAAAAATAAAAAACTTTAGGAGGAGAGATAGAGTGCAGGGAAATTTGAAATAGAAAATAAACAGATCGCGACGATAAACGGATAGGCCTTTTGTAGACTGTGTCCCCGAAGATCGAAATGTCAACCTGGGAAAGTGGGCCCTCTGCCGCAGCAGATCTTCCGTGGAGAAAAAGATCGGGCACAGAATGAAGTGCAATGATGATGGTCCTATCAATCAATCAATCATCCATTATCTAATTTCATTCTAAATTCTTCTTTTCATTGATAAACAGGTGTTTATATGTCCTAGAACGGGATCGGTTCGCGTGCAGAGTGGAGTGCCGGTCAAACTTCCTCGAATATTTAGTTATTCCTTATCTCAGGGTACACAAAAACAATATTTCTAGCGATTGAATATTGTGTATTGAGTTCGAATACGAAGCAAGTACTCTTCTCTGTCGACTCCACTGTACTATATACTAAAGCTACGTTATGTACACATACTCTATAACAAACCTGAATAATTTTTTCAGTAAAAGGTGTAGTGATGACTTTAAGCATGTCCTTGTTAGCTCCCTTTTCCTGTTTCAATGGTAGAGAATTCACGATTGCTTCTGTTAAGTGGAATAGATAACCTAAGAAAGAATAATAAAAACGAAATTTACTAGTAGACGCTTACCCTGTCTAGTTCTTATATAATTTAAAATCATCAGCATGATCAGATTAGACGGCCTCCACGATGACCAGTCGGATCTAACAGGATTTCACAGTATAACTAATTAGATACGGTACATTAGAAAATGTGAGGTTAAATATTCCTAAAATCATACACTGACGTATTTGATGTTTATATAATTGTATCAGTAACCCATCTGTACAAATGTGTATCTGTACAATATTTTTGCAGGTTATCGAAGGATCTGTCTTACAATCGATACATTGTTACAGAAATTGCAATGAAAAGTTGATATTGTGTTAGGAACAATATCAGTACTATGTTCCATTACGAACGTTGAATTACCAAACTAATGTACATATTAGTGATAAGTTCTGCAGTTATAGGTCTCATTGGCAGCGGAAAGAGAGAGAAAGAGAAAGAGAGATTATTTGACACTAAGATCAGCTTTACTGATGAGAGTATACCGAATGATGTAGAGTGAGACAGAGTAATCCCGAGAACAATATATTTATTTCTTCTCTCTACGATAACCCACATGGTCAGATCACATTTTTCATCTGCTACCGTATGACAGTAGAATGTTTCAACTGCTACTGCCTTTTGGAGGGGGGCTTGTAAGAGAAAATAGGGGAGTAAAACCTGATAAAAAATTATCCCATTGGGAGACTTTCGCATAAAGAACATATTCCTCGGCTATGTAGGTACCAGTATTAGTAGTGAAATTGATTCTCGTAAATCCTATCTTTGGCCGCTGCATTAAATAATTGTGATTTAAATTTTTTTAACTGATTTTCTTTCAGGTAAATGTATAATTATTTAAATTTAAAGGTAAAATGTCATTGGAACTGAAGTCATTGCACTCTGAGTGAGCCCCCTCGACATTCATTTTCATCCAGTTGATTGTTGATGAATGTACTCACACTCTCTGTTGGCGGTTCTAAAATGTATTTTAACTCGTCAAATTATTCCCATTACAGCTAGGTCATCTCTGACGTCGATCAACCGGAGCATACGCTCAGAGCATATTTGAGTTGGAAAACAGACTTTTAACTTGCTAACTACGATATCCGAAGTCTTATCTGAATCCGGTAGTTATGTTTATATGCCAATGAAATAAGAAAAGTGCAATTGAACACGGGATCTACGTTGTATCGTCTGTCTGATAGGGCTAGGAACTCGAGCTTCCCTTCACTGGGAGCAGAGAACACTGGAAAAAAGCCAGCTTCACTCTCGAAGCGAACTGGGTACTTTTGAAACGAGAGGCGAGCACCGTTTCATACGCCATAGAAACTACGAGCCTAATCATTGAAATAGATCTTCAACACTTCATGCATCTTAATATGGTAGTGCATTATGTCAAACTGTTCGATGTTCATTTCTAGTTGTTTTTCCTTCAAATTACACTGCTGTCGTTTTTTTGTGCGCTCATTCTCAACCTTTCTTTTCATTGTGGCTACATCAATTCATACATTCATGTTCACTTTAAATCAACAATAATGTATCATCCACCAATGTATCATTATTATTTGTATTTTAATGTGTATTCCTGGCATACCTTTGATTTGTTTTAAATGTGTTCACGGTGTCTGTTAAATAGACACAATAACAGTTCACTACTTGTCTTACTCCTCTTTTTATATCCATATTATCCATATATATATCGAATAATAATTATCATTTGTTACTCGTGTCGTATGTTATCAGTTTATATTTCTTATTGACACGATGCCTTATCCATCCAAGTCTTTTTCTTTGGAAGCTTTTATTTACTTGTTGGTGTTATAAAATTGTCAAAAGCTCTCTAGTTAATGAAGCATACATAGATACATTTTTGCCGTCTGTAAACTGTTCTGTTAATATCTTTAAACAGAATATTTATTATTATTCGTCTGTCGTTTTATTCTTACTGGAATAAAATTGCACTTACCTATCTAGCTGTCCTTTTTAATTGTAATTTTATTTTCATTAATATTTGAATAGTATATTAGTTACATGACTCTTCAAACGAAGTTCTCTATAGGCTCCACAGTTCTAAAACGTACTACACATAAATAGAATTAATTTCCCTTTCTCTCTCTCTATCTGCGTTTGCCTTCGTATTTCATTGTGAACGACTGAGAAAAGTAGCAGTCGCATATAGCCTCCCGAAACTGATATAGAACTTATAGTGAAAGGTTTGAAGATATTAAAATATGTTAGACTATGCAAATCTGAAGTAGTTTTACGGCTTTCACTGTGCTGTTATCACATGACTGGTATCATAAGGTTGATATCACAGATCAACTTATATGTCGTGCTAATTATGTACCTGTATTACAGATGGTGACACAGTTTGTTGTGCTCTGTGCACATTTCAAGAATGATGACCGAGCTCTACATGGAAAGACGTGGACGGACATCATTTCTATTTGATATGGTTGAAATAGCTTCCATTTTGTTCTTCGAGTAACTATAATAGTTGTTTTCTAACGTTTTTGTTGATTTGCCATTTTGTAACAGAATCAAACTAGGTTAATACATGTTTAATATATATCAATTTGGAATCAATATCCTAGGTTTTAGACATGTATTACATATAAAATAAAAATTGTAGGTGCGATAATTTGTTAAAACGTAAACTGTCACTCACCACTGATAAGTTCAAGCGGAAGAAGTACAATCACCGTCAGCCAGTTAAACATATCATGCACTGTAGCTCCAGCAAATGCTCTCCTGAACTCACCTTTGTCGTTCATCTGACCTAATGCAACTATTGTGTTGGTCACTGATGTTCCAATGTTTGCTCCCATTGTTATAGGTATTGCTGTTCTGATGTCAAGAACTGTCCAGACAGAGAGAAAAGAATATTGTCATGTCATTAGCCACGTTAGCATCATCGCTTGCGATGGACGGCTATTATTACAGAGCATAATTAAACTTGCTTAAAGACTTAAGAGAGAGATAGAGAGATAATCTCTTAAATATCACTTACTTCCAGCCCCAACCATGCTAACCACTATGCTAGTGGACGTTGATGAACTTTGTACAAGTACCGTTACCAGCACTCCTATCATTAAACCAGCTACAGGATTTGTCAAGATGTCGCTCTGTTGAAAAACTCTGCCTGCCGCTTCACCTGATGGGGATGACAGAAAACGTGTCTAAGCTATTTATTCTTATAATAAAGTTACCTAATACATCACCAACATAACATTTAGACATATTCCATACTTTATGATACATACACACCACATAAAACGCACTTCATAAATGGATGCCACTCGTTTCACATACATAGTAAACGCATCCCATATAAGCATCAGTGATCACAATATAATAACAATATTAGTTGCCCAATATTCTCTAAAAAACGAAGCTTTAAAATGTATGTTATTACATACACGCACAGATAAATATGTATATACGTAAGCATACCGGTACACATGCACACACATACGTATATAAGCATATGCATACCTCCAAGAAGTCTGAAGGCTGAACTCAGAAAATCTAGAGAACAGATGAACATGTACAAACAGCCAATGATCAATATAATCTTTACGAGATATCCGATGGCCCGTAGTACCTGTCCTTTCTGTGACAATTCTGTATAAGGAGAATCAACAATACATAAATGCTATTAATGTATTTTTAAGGGGCGGGGGCGGGTTCTGTAGTGTGGGGATCACGAAGCTATATTCGTTGTTTTCATATTAATGTAAAACTTGTATTACCATTTTGAAAGATGATGACTTAGAAAAGTAGAAAAAGGTTAGTTTACAAAAAAATATCAGTGTTGTCATAGAAACAATACAAAATGGCGACCAAATACAAAATCTGAAATCCCTCAGGCTCTGAATCTTTCTTTCTTTCTCGAATCCTGTATGCCTCACAGCGTCAGGTCAGGAAGAGATTTATAAAACGGGCCCTAGTATGCGCTTCGTAGATAGTCTCTTTCGTCGCCTCTGTTATCTCTGAGGTCCATCTTTTGCGTGGCCGGTCTTTTACTTTGTACCCATTGAATCGGAGCAGCATTGCTCTTTGGGGTGCACTGTCTGATGGTAATCTGCTTACGTGGCCGAACCATTTAATTTGTTGTTTCTTGATGAAGTCTAGTACTGATGTTGTACCCACTTTTTCCTGATGTCTTCATTTCTCAACCGGTCTCTTCTTGTTACATCCAGAATTCTGCGTAGACACTTCATCTCTGTTGTGACTAGTTTTCTTCTATCGTTTGTTGTCAGCGTCCAGGTTTGGCACTGGTAACATAATGTGGGCAGAAATATTGTGTTGAACATTGCTCTTTTTGTGTTCATGGTGACGTGTTTGCATCTTAAAATTGGCGCCATTTGCCCTATCATTTGATTTGTTTTGTTGCATCTGTGTTGAATTTCATTAGTTAATCTTCCATTTGCTGAAAAAATGCTCCCAGGTATGTGAAATCTTTTACTTGATTTAGTAGGCAATTATCGATGGAGATATTGGTAGAGTTTTCCTCTCTGGCGAATGTCAGAATGTGAATGACACGTTGCCATGGAAACAATAAAAATGCAAACACAAAATTTCAAACCCCTAAGGCTCTGAATCTAATGAATGTAAATTAATTCTTTTTTCACTCTAAGGTGAGCAAGTGTAATATCTAAAATATCACACATGATTTTTAAGATATATTAAATATTACCTTTTCTATAAGTTTTGTGTAAAAATACCTGAAAATTCGGTCAAAAAGCTGTTTTTGAGGGTGTGTTTACACAAAAATTCATTAAAAATGTAATATTCAATATATTCTAAACAGCATGTGTAATATGTTAGATATTACAATTGCTCACCTTAGAGTGAAATCATAATTCATTTATATTCATTAGATTCAGAGCTTAGGATTTGAAATTTTGTGTTTACGGCCATTTTTATTGTTTCCATGGCAACGTGTTGATATATTTTTGAAAACTAAACTTTTTCTACTCATTTAAACCACAATATCTCAAAATTGTTATACAAATTTTACATTAATATAAAGCAACGAAAAAGTTTCCAGACCAGAGTCCCCCCAAAGTAAACACACATATAAGACCACATATTTCGAATAAAAATGATTTTTACATGGACAACAACACATTAAAGCAAATATGATGTTAGGACTGCTAATTAAGAATATGTGTGTAAATAAACTACATAATAAGATAAAGAATTAATCTAAGTTACTACTTATGTAAGTAAAAATGTTTCATGTAAATATATGGCCCTTTTCATCTTTACAGACGGTCAATAGGCAAGTGTTTTACTGTGACAACTTCTGAGTTTTCGCTTTTCTCTCTTGTTGTTCAGCTCGTACATAAGTCTCTTCTCAAAAGACTCTGTACCCTTCCGTAATTTGGCTTTCCACACAACTGTCATCTGCTAGTCCCTCCCATGTGCTGGGATCTATAGAAAAGTTTTCATTGAGGTTTTGCAGACATCTTTATATCTGAGCAGTGGTCTGCCCTGGTGCCTCTTCCTCCGAAAGTTCACAGAACAACATTTGTTTTGGTATGCGATAAGTTTCCATTCTTCTCACATGTCCCAACCATCTTAGTCGTCTACTGCTGAGCATGCCCATGATGGAAGGCAGATTTGCACGTTGCAGTACTTCAGAGTTGGTTATCTTGTCGTACCACCTGATGTTCATAATCTTGCGGAGACATCGAAGGTGAAAGATGTTAAGTCTCCTCTCGTGTCTTGAGTAGGCTGTCCATGTTTCTGAGCCATATGGTAAAGAACTAATTACACAGGCTCGATATATTTGAGTCTTCGTCTGCAATGTCAATTTTTGTTGTCCCACGCTCGCTTTGATAGTATGCCGAATGTAGTAACCGCACTCCTATACGAGCGTTGATTTCTTCGTCAAGAGAAAGGCTGGCAGTGACCGTGGACCCAAGATAGCAGAATTTTGCACTGGTGTTAGATGGTTGCCATTTAAAGTGATATTTGATGTCTTACCTCCTGACATAATACAACTGTTTTGGAAACACTTATTGTCAGAGAAAAGAGGTCGCATGCCTTTGACAAATTATTAATTAAGCATTGCAGTGTAGTCTCACTGTGGGCGACTAAGGCAGCATCGTCAGCGAAAAGGAGGTCCTTGAGAAGTATTTCCGTTGTTTTTGTCTTGGCTCTTAAGCGAGCCAAGTTAAACAGTGAACCATCAGATCTAGTGCGGATGAAAACATCACCATCAGCGTCCCCTAAGGCGTGGTTCAAAGGACTGCGAAGAAGATACCAAAGAGAGTGGGGGCAAGGACACAGCCCTGCTTGACTCCACTCTTAACCTCAAAACTATCAGATGTGCTGCCATCGAACTGTATGCTGGCTTTCATGCCCTCATGAAAGGAAACAATCAATTGGAGCAACTTTGGGGACAACCAATATACTTCAATATTTTATAAAGACTTGGCCTGCTGACTGTGTCAAACGCCTTAGTCAGATCCACGAAAGCAATACATAGAGGCTTGCTCTGCTCTCTGCACTTCTCTTGTAGCTGTCGAAGGGTAAATATCATGTCAGTTGTTGACCGTCTAGCTCTGAATCCACATTGTGACTCTGGAAGAACACGCTCCGCCAGTTTCTGTAGTCGTTTTGAAAGGACTAGTGCAAAAGCTTTGCCTGTTACGCTTAGAAGGAGATGCCTCTGTAGTTGTTACAATCCCCTTATCCCTTTGTTTTTATAGAGTGTCACTATCTTTGCAACCCTCATGTCCTGAGGAAGTGTTCCCTCTCTCCAGCACTGAATAAGGAGATTGTAGAGGTGGGGCAGCAGGACATTCCTATTGTATTTGAGGATTTCTGCAGGAATGTTGTCTAGTCCTGATGCCTTGCCATTTGAAAGTTTGTTGATTGCTTCGGAAAGTTCCTGCTCCGTGGGTTCGGTATCCAGCTCGATTTGGTCATGATGTTTCGGTATGATCTGATCGAGGACTGGGTGTGCTGGTTTCTCCACAGAGTAAAGATTGGAATAGTGTTCCACCCATCTTTCGAGCTGTTTGGTCATATCTGTTATTGGCTCACCTGTTTCTGATCTTAGTGGTGCAATTTTTGTTATGTTTGGTCCCAGAGCTACTCTGATATTTTCGTACATTGCCTTGGTGTTGCCCATATCTGCAGCATTTTGTATCGCAGAACATAGATTTGACCAGTATTCATTTGCACACCTCCTTGACTCTCGTTGCAATATTGATTTTGTGTGCCGAAGATGGTCCTTTGAACTTTGCGATGGTTTATTTTTGTAATTTATTAGAGCTCTTTTCTTTTCCTCAAGTAGAGGGCTTAGGTTGTTTCATTTTGTTCTACCCAGTCTTTGTTGGAGAATTTCTTGGTGCCAAATGAGTCAATGGCACAGTCATATATGTTAGATTTTAGAATGTTCCACTTTTCGTCTACGCTACATTCTCCCATTTCATTCTCACACAGAGCAGTAAACGCCTTTCTGAAAGTCTACCTATTCTCTGTCATCCCCATTTTGGTGACGCTGACTTTGGGTTTGGGTGGTCTTCTTGTTGAATAGGTTTTCCTTGAAGTATTTTGACTTTGCTGATAACTAGTGCATGATCTGTATCACAGTCCGCGCTGTGGAAAGTACGTGTGATTTTCACTGTGTTGAGGTGTTGTCTGCGTGTGAGTACAAAATCAAGCTGGTGCCAGTGACCTGATCTTGGGTAGCACCATGACACCCTGTGTCTGTGTTTGACAGAAAAAACGTATTTGTCACACACATGTTGTTTTGGGAGCAGAATTCAAGCAGTCTTTGACCATTATCGTTGATATTTCCAATGCTATGATGTTCCAGGCATACTGGCCATGACTGGTGATCAGATCCTATGCGTGCATTTAAGTCGCCCAATATAAACAGTTGCTCATCTACTGGAAATGAATTAACGACATTCTGTAATGAGTCATAAAACTTGTCTTTATCTTCTGCAGACGCTGCTAGGGTTGGTGCGTAGACACATATGATGTTTAGGAGTCCACTTTTTACATTTAGTCGTAGTGATATTACTCGTTCTGATGTAGCTACTGGTGTATGAATAGCTTTCACAAGTCTATTGTGCACGACAAAGCCGACTCCATACAGTGTAGGTTGATTGGTGCTTAGGTCCTGCCATGTAAATAGATACCGACAATATAAAAGAAATTGAAAAGGACACAGCCATGCGATCTACAGACAATAAACTAGGATCTCCTAACGAAAGCAATGCAAGTGAAATACATAGCAGTGAAACAAGATATGTTGTGGCATTTGTAACCAAGTAATGTTACAATGTAATTACACAAATGTTTATGTCTCTGTAGGCTACAAAGGTTTGACATATATATATATATATATATATATATATATATATATATATATATATATATATATATATACATATATATATACTAGCAGTTTACCCGTTCTTCTGAGGGAATTTAGTTTAAATCTTTTTTTAAAGTCTCTTAAAGAAACATGCCTCGTTGCTTCAAAATCGGCATCGGCTTCTTCCCCATTAAAAACAATACGTTTTCTCTCCATGCTTGGTTTGAAAATTTTGTCGGTTGACCACATAAAATTAAAATGTCCTTCATTCCGATTGCTAGTAAAACCTGTTACAACAAAATTCCCGTTCCCTTGAAAGTTGACAAATAACAATTTAAAATGTCCCTCATTTCGATTGCCAGTAAAACCTGATAGTAGAGAATTCCCGTTCCCGTGGAAGTTGAATTTAGTTTAAATCTAGTTGTAATATTTCACCACTTTTAAAGTTACATTTGTTATCCTTTGCCGCTGATCTCCCGAGCCCACATAAACTCATTCCGATTGCTAGTAAAACCTGATACAATTGAATTCTGTGAAATTTGAAAAAATAACAATTGGCAAATTAAATTTATTCATATTATTAACTTATCAACGTGTTTATAAACAAAAAATTGACCGAGTGTTTTTTAAAAATGTGGCCCGAACATGAATGGAGCGCATTATCTATTGTAATGCAGAAGAGCACGTTATCAAACTACGCTACACAAACTTATAAATAAATGTGTTTAAAATACGTTATAATAATAGTGACCTTGTCATAGCATTATGTAACCGGGAATTTAGCGGAAATTAATAATTTTGTTGTAATATTTTTGTCAAAGTCTGTATGTAGTGTGCTGTGACAATCGTCACTTTGTTTTATCGTTTGCATGATTAAGGTCTTGTTGGTCGAAACGTTACTGTGTATTGTCATTGTTTTTGTATTTTGTAAAACTACTGTACTTTGTGATTACGCGCTTCGGCAGAGTAAAGTAACACCATGATCACGTGACCGGGAAAGTCTTGAAAACATGGATAGACGCTTTCGGCAATTTCTACACAGAATAACCATGTGCGTTAAGTTGGAATATTTTTATAGAAACATACAAAATGTAAAGTTGTATAATTTTTTTCTCTTCCTATCTATGAAAGCTACCTTGTTGAAAAATTTCAAGTTCGAAGAATGTTCAGATATCTTCAAACAATTGTGACAGACATACAATTCCATTCATCTTTGTTTTTATATGGTATCCTACATATATATATTTATATATATTATCCTATATCCAATATATACATATATCCTATATATATATATGTATTATATACTATATATATATATACTATGTATATATATATATATATATATATATATATATATATATATATATATATATATGTATATATATTGTATAAAACATAACATTTTAACCGCAAATTGTGTTGCATTATTAATAAATTTATTCTCAAATAATTTAAACTATAAATTTAGCATATTTGATAAACTTGTGAATGTTTCTCACCACATCGCTAGTGCACTGTAAATCAAACGTTAGAAACTAGTCATTGATTATAATCTCTGGTTAACATATCCGATTGCACGGCATTACTGTCACACACATAGGTCTTTAGTCTCTAAAAGTAGATTTTCGAGGGTATGTAATCTATGTTATCGTTGAGGGTATGTTATCTTTTCCGTGAATGCTGGTTTTGCACATTTATTAACGATGACGTTACCAACTCTTGATACCACAGATTACCAAAGTTTGAAAAGTGTGTGACGGTATGATAGTTACTTGTTTCTCCAACATCGCAAATTTCTTGTTTGTTCTTCATCATAATCAGCAATGGAATGATTATGCTTCTATTATTACAATGAAAAATAATTAGGAAATAACTTACTTTTGTCGTCACACTTCTACCGGGTTTCAGCCTAGTGTCGTGGTCTTCTGTATTTGTTTTGTCGTCACACTTCTACCGGGTTTCAGTCTAGTGTCGTGGTCTTCTGTATTTGTTTTGTCGTCACACTTCCACCGGGTTTCAGCCTAGTGTCGTGGTCTTCTGTATTTGTTTTGTCGTCACACTTCTACCGGGTTTCAGCCTAGTGTCGTGGTCTTCTGTATTTGTTTTGTCGTCACACTTCTACCGGGTTTCAGTCTAGTGTCGTGGTCTTCTGTATTTGTTTTGTCGTCACACTTCTACCGGGTTTCAGCCTAGTGTCGTGGTCTTCTGTATTTGTTTTGTCGTCACACTTCTACCGGGTTTCAGCCTAGTGTCGTGGTCTTCTGTATTTGTTTTGTCGTCACACTTCTACCGGGTTTCAGTCTAGTGTCGTGGTCTTCTGTATTTGTTTTGTCGTCACACTTCTACCGGGTTTCAGCCTAGTGTCGTGGTCTTCTGTATTTGTTTTGTCGTCACACTTCTACCGGGTTTCAGCCTAGTGTCGTGGTCTTCTGTATTTGTTTTGTCGTCACACTTCTACCGGGTTTCAGCCTAGTGTCGTGGTCTTCTGTATTTGTTTTGTCGTCACACTTCTACCGGGTTTCAGCCTAGTGTCGTGGTCTTCTGTATTTGTTTTGTCGTCACACTTCCACCGGGTTTCAGCCTAGTGTCGTGGTCTTCTGTATTTGTTTTGTCGTCACACTTCTACCGGGTTTCAGCCTAGTGTCGTGGTCTTCTGTATTTGTTTTGTCGTCACACTTCTACCGGGTTTCAGTCTAGTGTCGTGGTCTTCTGTATTTGTTTTGTCGTCACACTTCTACCGGGTTTCAGTCTAGTGTCGTGGTCTTCTGTATTTGTTTTGTCGTCACACTTCTACCGGGTTTCAGCCTAGTGTCGTGGTCTTCTGTATTTGTTTTGTCGTCACACTTCCACCGGGTTTCAGCCTAGTGTCGTGGTCTTCTGTATTTGTTTTGTCGTCACACTTCTACCGGGTTTCAGCCTAGTGTCGTGGTCTTCTGTATTTGTTTTGTCGTCACACTTCTACCGGGTTTCAGTCTAGTGTCGTGTTCTTCTGTATTTGTTTTGTCGTCACACTTCTACCGGGTTTCAGCCTAGTGTCGTGGTCTTCTGTATTTGTTTTGTCGTCACACTTCCACCGGGTTTCAGCCTAGTGTCGTGGTCTTCTGTATTTGTTTTGTCGTCACACTTCTACCGGGTTTCAGTCTAGTGTCGTGGTCTTCTGTATTTGTTTTGTCGTCACACTTCTACCGGGTTTCAGCCTAGTGTCGTGGTCTTCTGTATTTGTTTTGTCGTCACACTTCTACCGGGTTTCAGCCTAGTGTCGTGGTCTTCTGTATTTGTTTTGTCGTCACACTTCCACCGGGTTTCAGCCTAGTGTCGTGGTCTTCTGTATTTGTTTTGTCGTCACACTTCTACTGGGTTTCAGTCTAGTGTCGTGGTCTTCTGTATTTGTTTTGTCGTCACACTTCTACCGGGTTTCAGCCTAGTGTCGTGGTCTTCTGTATTTGTTTTGTCGTCACACTTCTACCGGGTTTCAGCCTAGTGTCGTGGTCTTCTGTATTTGTTTTGTCGTCACACTTCCACCGGGTTTCAGCCTAGTGTCGTGGTCCTCTGTATTTGTTTTGTCGTCACACTTCCACCGGGTTTCAGCCTAGTGTCGTGGTCTTCTGTATTTGTTTTGTCGTCACACTTCTACCGGGTTTCAGCCTAGTGTCGTGGTCTTCTGTATTTGTTTTGTCGTCACACTTCTACCGGGTTTCAGTCTAGTGTCGTGGTCTTCTGTATTTGTTTTGTCGTCACACTTCTACCGGGTTTCAGCCTAGTGTCGTGGTCTTCTGTATTTATTTTGTCGTCACACTTCTACCGGGTTTCAGTCTAGTGTCGTGGTCTTCTGTATTTGTTTTGTCGTCACACTTCTACCGGGTTTCAGCCTAGTGTCGTGGTCTTCTGTATTTGTTTTGTCGTCACACTTCCACCGGGTTTCAGCCTAGTGTCGTGGTCTTCTGTATTTGTTTTGTCGTCACACTTCTACCGGGTTTCAGTCTAGTGTCGTGGTCTTCTGTATTTGTTTTGCGCTTATCGAATGACTCGAGTGATGAATTTATGCATCTTTTCTTCTTCTTCGCCCTAGGAGGCCTAGGTCCGCAACCTAGGCCTTTCAGGCCCGCCTATCCAAGGCCATATTTTCCAGATATCTCCACTATCTCCGCATTTTCTTTTATGCATCGTTTGATAATATATAAACATTCCCCCTATCCATTTTTGGGGCCCACCTTACCTTTTGCACTTATGTTCTGTTATAGTAGACATTATGTCTAGCGCGGTTTGACTGCATTCTTACTTGGTGGCCAAACCATTTCATTCTCTGTGTTACGATATAGTACATGCACGGTCATAAATTGAGATATGGTTTATTGAAATATGATTTCAAACTGCACTCTCTGATGCTGGTTGAATTTGTGACTTTGTCTCTTCTCGTGCTGTTTGTGCCTGTTTTCGTAGATATCGCATTTCCCATATAGTTATTTTCTGTTCCTGTGCTTTATTCAACATGTTTGGCCTTGGTTGCATAAAATAAGAATGTAGATTGTTTTGATTATTTGTTGTTTAGCTGACATGTAGACGCTTGGATGTTTGAGTAGTGACAATATTTGTCTTCTAGGCTCTAGTTTTTATTGTTGTTGAGTTATTTAAATAGGCTTCTAAGTATTTTAAGTCTTCTGCTTGTTTGATTGCAGTATCGTTGATATGACCGCTTAATTTACTATGTTTCCGCCCTATACTCATTGCCTCAGTTTTGTTGTGCTTATTTTCATGTCCTATTTTGTGCAATTGTAATACAATGAGTAAGTATGGTGTTGTAGTTTATGTTTGTATTGGTGTATTTAGCACGGATCACTCTGCGACAGGTCTAGCAAGCCGGTGGATGGTGAAAGTAACTGCTACTACAAAAAAAAAAAGAATAGATAAACGGACAGACACTTACAGAATAGAAACGATACACGACAATGAGATAAAACATCGATTGAGATGGCTACTTGGAACATCTGTGAAGGGGGAGATAAAGTGGCAGAATTAGTAGAGTTCATGATTGTAACAAAATCACAATTTAAGGGATAGCAATTGTGATTACGGGAATTATTAGCTGATATAAAAACAGAGGACAACACGTAAATAATAAACTATATCGAAATATACCGTTTTTATTCCTCGGTAGCCGCTGTAGCGTAGTTGTTAGTGAACTCGCTTCTCAAGGCTGGTGGTCTGGGTTCAACTTCCGCAGTGTGCGTGGAATTTTTCCCGACCGCGACGGCTCTCAGGTCGACCAGCCTCAACTGGGTACCAGACATGCTCTGGGAAAGTAAAGGCGGCCGGCGTGATGCTGACCACATCACCCATCGTGTGCCGACGGTCAATGAAAAATACAGGCCTAACACTATATTGCCCTATATACCACGAGGTATGAAAGGGTTCCTTTTTTTTTTTTTTTACTGTTTTTGTTCGGAATGCAAAATTATTTAATGCATAATATTATTATCAAACGGGAATAACTTAATTTAAAGGCATTTCTCATATCACTGTACAATGCTCAATATTATTTACACATTAATCATAAGCGATTAAAACTATAGTGCGTTCAACTTGTCATGCTCACATATAAAAATATGTATCTTTGTAACCATTTGATGAAATAACTTGAAAACTTGCATGTGAACTACACATGTTCCCGACGCTACAAAATATTTTTGCCATTCAAACAATCATACCATCTAGAAGTTTCGTTCTTTGTGCTATATGTTTAATGCCTCCATTGGCATGGTTGAAGAAAACTAATGTTTACAACCATTTAATACATTGATGACAAAAATAGCAACATTCAGGACGAATTCCATGTTTTTTAAAACAATTCTTGCATTTTCCATGCACCAAATCGACTTGGGATTGAACGAGGTAAACAAATGACGTCATTAGTGCCAGACGGATTTTTAGTTAAATGCGTATATAGAAATTAGTGTGAGGCTATTGGGTCATATTGTTGACTTCTCAAAACAGACACTGACATAACGTTTCTAATGAGTTTGAAGTTACAATGCAAAAAGTATCATCAATACTATACGTGCATTTCCGCAAAAAGGCACATATGGGTCATCTGTTCTACAGTATACAGAGAACCAGAGAAAATATATATGTTATTGTAGTGATACGTCTCTACCACATATGTAAACACACGCACATTGTAACGAAGAAGTTGCGATTTGAAAAGAGCGTCTCCAGTAGCTCCGCCATTGCCAGTCCCAAACCTGGACGTGAATTGGGGATGGCATTATGACATGGCAGCTATCTTTAACTGTAATGTAAGTTATTTAAAAAAGCAATAATACAACTAAGTCTACATTTCTTGTTTATTTCATGACTCTATTGCAAGTACCAACATTGGGCCCCCATGTATACGCTGAGATGCCTTTGCATAAGACTTGTCATCAAATGTCATATTGATGTGTTTGCTGGTAAAAAGTAAAATTCTGAATCAGAATCACCAAATATATCCCCAACATCAAACGAAACCGTTATATTACAATATCCAGGTTTCATATAGAAATTTCTTCATCAGAAATTTGCGTCTGTATAATTATAAGATTGGGTGCAAAGTTTCGCTACTGTGGAATTGGTGGTTTTGCTGCAATTCTCATTGGACTGTGGGCATGAGTTGTTGAACGGACTATAACAAAAATTTTTGTGTAAAAAGAATCTATTTCCAAAAGTATCTTGTTTGAATGCAAACTATAAAAACTAGTGACATATACTCGTATGTTTGTAATGCATCTGACATCTAGAACTTACAGCGCTCCTGAATAGTTCATATATGATGACGATTGAGTGGGAGTGAGTATATAGTGACAACACACAATATCACACAAACTGTGTTAAAGCTTATTGAAGACAAACAATGCTTACATGGAGATCTTCTTTGTTGCTTCTGTTATGATTTTTAATGTATTTAATGTACTAATATAACTTTACTCTCAATTTATGATTTTGAAACACATACTATTATATATATTGAACTGCTTTTCTAACACACATTTCTAAATGATGGAGAAAGGCGGTACCTTAATATATGTGCAGAAGTTACAGGATCTCTAAATATTTCATGTAAATTGTGAGTTCAACTCTAGACTGATTTAACAAATTTAAAGTATTCATTTTATTATTGGTACAATCCAACCATGATATCATTCTTAAATGTTATCAAACAATAAACATTTTACAATATGGATATTTTTTAAAGCTCTGTCTACGCGGTTGGGTTTAGGAAACAAGGAGAGCCACTAATTAACAAATTTGACAGTGTAGAATACTCAATCATCACTTACCACTCCATGGTGTATAACTGACACTGATGCTGGTGACTTTCCATGGATCTTCTTCTTCGACATTGACAACCAGGTCCTTTTCTTTATCAGCGTTCTTGTCTGCTAGTGTAACATTGTTTTTACCGTTTTCAGCATTGCTGTCTTTCACATAGCCTCTATTTGCCTGTAAATATTTTTTAGATTGTAATAAAAACTGATCATAATGATATGTATTGCTATTGGAATATAGATGTAGATTGAAAAGAGAAAGAAGATATTAATCAAACACATGCTCAAAAAAACATAGAAGAGACGCGGAGTCAAAGGCGCATTGGGACATGCGCCAGGATTAGTGAGCTGGCACTGATCAAGACCATGTGCCCCACCTCCACGCGGTGACCCTGGTAATAGACTTTGGTTCCGGTCTGTCTAAGGGGGCAGGGATCGAGGGAGAGCTACTGGTGTGGTAGTAGTGAAAGCGCGGCAAAGCAATACAGGTCCAAAATCTACGAACAATGCACGCATCTCCTGGCCGATGTCCGATAAAATTTGCCCAAGTTGCCGAAAAGTAAAAAACAGCAGTGTACGAGTCGTTTGCGAACAATTGCTAACTCCCCCAGAGTAAATGACAGCACCAAAATTAAAGGGATAAGAGGTGCATCCAGAGTAGAGTCGTGGCCCACATGGGGCGTAACTTGGAGCCCTGTGTCCGGGATGAGATGCTTGTCCGGGCAGTCTCGAGGCACGATAAAAGTCTCGGTAAGTGTCTCTGAAAACGCTGTCTGGCTGGGGACAGTCAAAGGCTAACGAAGAGTGAACCCAGTAAACGTTGGTTGAAATCGGACACACAGACGAAAGACAAGCAACTGAGTTCCAATTGGCACTGAAAGTTGTGACGTAGCTACCCATGCTAAGGCTGCATGGACCAAATTTTTTCATGAATATGTCTAATTTAGAATATCGATATGGTGCTACGCCTGTGGAGATCCGTCGAGCAGGACGAGTGCCGGGCCCAATGCCTCGAAGGAGCCCGTTTTTTGCTACTGACGGTCCCCGTTCTCCAACTCGGCAAAGCAGCGAGCGAGGCCCACGGGAAAAAGCTACTGATTCAATACTGCAAAGTACTGGCCAGCGGTGATTAAACATTGTGCAATGGAATACCGAAGGTATTCGGCACAAAAAGCAAGCACTCACCATAAGACTTGCAGAAGATGAAATTGATGTTGCGTGCATACAAGAAACCCATCTAAATGCCCAACATAGATTCGAGATCAGAGGTTACCAAACCTTCAGACTTGACCGAGAAGGGCATAAGGGTGGAGTCCTCACCCTAGTTCGAAACGGCATACGAGCCAAGCAAATAAAAACAACTACAGGAAGTGCCGACGCAGCAGAGATCGTAGGCGTCCTAATTACATGTGGGGAAATGCAGCTTCTTCTGTACGACATATACTGCCCAAGTGACATCTCGCTGTCGCTCGTGGCAATGATTATCAATGCTACAGCATGCATGGTGGTTGGCGATTTCAACAGCCACTCAGAAAGATGGGCCAACCTCGAAACGAACAGCAAAGGAGTAGAAGTGGAAGACTGGGAGATAGAGAACAACCTGTTCCTCACCAATGCCCAAGACGATCCGCCAACCTTCTACTCAAGAAGGTGGCACACGACTAGCACCCCTGACTTGGCCTTCGCAGCAAGCGACCTTTCCACAAAAACATTACGTACGGTCACAAAGCTACTCGGAGATAGTGACTATAGGCCCGTCAAACTCAAGTAGACCTAAAATTTGTACCTGAGCCCAAAATGTGGTTGTCACGGTGGAACTACAAAAAAGCAAATTGGAAACAGTATGGGACACTCACAGATGCCAATGTTGAACGCATCAACATGCATGAAAAGAAAAACATGCGATTTGTGGCAAGAGAACTCTCACAAGCAATCCTGAAAGCGGCACGGGAAACCATTCCTAGAGGCGCACGGAAGGATTACAAGCCATACTGGACAGCAGAGGTTCAGAAGCTTGAAAACGACCTTGAATTGGCAAGGAGTGAGGCTGAACATGCATAATCAGTTACGACCAGTACTGCTTACAAGGCGGCAGCAGCAAAATACAAGGGAGAGGTCAAACGATCAGCACGACAGAGTAGGGTTGATAAGACCAAATCCTTTGAACCTTGATAAGGACGGCCATAGATTGTGGAAGTTAGCTTAAGCGCTGAGTGACGAAAACACTAGCCGACCCCCAATAGTCCTTGAACAAAATCAAAAGATGTCCTCGGGAAGGGAAGCCACAAACATTCTAATGCAAAAATATGCAGAAGTCAGCAGAGTAAGCATAGCAAAGAAAAAATCGATGCCACTAAGAGAAAAACTAGAGCCCTCCAAGTCGAGTCAAGAAAAGCTGATAGTCACCTAACGAATACATTCACCAGCAATGAGTTGGAAGAGGCTTTAAGAGAGCTGAAGCTCAGAAAGTCGCCCGGAAAGGATGGGATCACTAATGAGATGCTTAAGAACTTGGGTTCTAGAGCAAAGGCAGCTCTACTGGCCGTACTAAATATGTCCTGGAAAACAGGCATAGTATCACAAGAATGAAAGGAAGCGATCATGGTACCCATCCTAAAACCAGGTAAAAATAAACTCGACACGGCCAGTTACAGACCAATAAGCCTCTTTTAATGCACGGGCAAACTGATGGAACGCATGGGGAAGAAACGACTATCTTGGCACTTGGAAAGCAAAAGGCTTCTCATGACACAACAGGGAGGCTTTCGGAAGCACCGATCTACAGAAGATCAAGTAACCTACATCGCCCAGGAAATCGAGGATGGTTTCCAAGAAAAGAAACAGACTGGCAGTTTTGGTAGATATGTAGAAGGCGTTTGACACAGTCTGGAAGGAAGGGCTAAGACTGAAACTCCTCATCCTCGGTATTAAGGGAAAACTATACAAATGGCTTGATAGATACCTAGAGAACAGAACAGCAAGGGTTCAAGTTCAAGTGTACACTAGCAAGAAGGCCACACTGGAGCAAGGAATCCCCCAAGGAGGAGTGCTCTCACCAACCCTTTTTCTAATCTTTGTCAATAACATAGAAACATGCCTGCCAAAGCGAGTACACTCAGCCATGTATGCCGACGACCTGGCAATATGGGCGAGAGAAGAGTCAATGCCCATAGGAACACATCGACTACAAGCTACGTTAAATAACCTGGAAGTGTGGTAAAAAAAGTGGAATATGAACGTAAATGAGTCTAAAACCACTTACACTGTGTTCTTCCAGAACAACCAGGATCAAAAATTAGCTTAAAATCAATGGGCAAAATCTTTAAGAAAGCAAGGCCCCCACGTACCTTGGAGGCACACTCGACCGAAAACTGACCTGGTGCCCCCATATTGAAAATGCTACGGCAAAAGCGAGACACAGGCTCACGATGATGCGCAAGCTCGCAGGCTTAACGTGGGGAGTAAACACTAGAGTCCTCAAAACACTCTACTCTGGAAGAGTGCGACCGGTCCTGGAGTACAGCATTGTAGCGTGGAGCAATGTATCCAACAAGCAATTCGCCAAAGTGAGCAATAGTCAGAACCGTGCAATGCGCATTATCACAGGAGCCATGAAGTCCACGCCTATCAAGGCATCACAGGCATCCAACCAATGGCAGATCGAAGGGACAGAAAAGTCTTGGTAATGGCGGAAAAACTTAAACGGCTCAATTCCCACCCTATGCACGAAAGAATGAACGTATTCGGAAGAGGCAGAATACAGAAGACCAGCTTCGCAAAAAACGCGAAAGCACTGATCGCAAACAATCCGGCCCAAACAAACTGCAAAGCCAAAGCAATCCCGGCAACCGATAAGTGCCGCCGTGGAAAACACAAATGCCGGAACAAAGGAATAAATCCAGGAATATTTAAAAAGGCCAGCAAGAAAACCTTGAAAGAAGAGCGGCCACAGAAAAATACTTAGAGACAGAGTACCCTGAAAATAAGTGGTTACACGTCTATTCTGACCGATCGGCTAGGAACGCAATCAGCGACGGCGGAGGAGGAATAGGTTTAACTCTCAAATAAAGTGACGGTCACAAAGCGATTGCCACAGGCAAATACTCAAATAACTACAGGGCAGAGGCAATAAGAACAGCGACCGAAATGATCCTAGAGAAAAAGGTACCTCTCGCAACAAAGTCGTGATATTCAAAAATGCTCTATCGGTTATCACGGCACTCAAAGGCGTAGGCAAAACAGAGCTGAATGAGCTCAAAGCAACCCTCGATGAACTAGCGCGTTCTCTCAAACGCACCGTTATTCAGTGGGTACCATCACACAGCAATATAAGCGGAAATGAAGATGTCGACAAGTTAGCTAAAGAAGGCGGGCTACTACCTCAAACTGATCTCGAGGTTAGTTATGAGGAAGCCAGAACAACCATCGGCTGGCACTATAAAGACAAATGGACAAAAGATCATCCTAACCACAACAACAGCGACGGTTACTATGGTCTGTCTCGTAGTGAACACGTTGCCATACTTCGCTTCCGTACCGGCCACAACAAACTCCGCGCCCACATGTTTCATAAATTTAAAATTGGCACAACTAGCCTGTGCCCCTGCAAAAAGGCGGACATGACGGCAGAACACGTTCTGCAAGGTTGTCAGCTGATAGCAGGTATAAGAAAAGAAACCTGGCCCTAAAACACAGAGCTTCGCGAGAAGCTGTACGGAGGAACGGAGTCCCTTAAAAACAACAGTAAAATTCATGAAAAAGTTGGTTCATCAGTCTAGGCCGGGATCGCGCGCGCGCGAGAGAGATGTGCTATTTGTTACAAAGGATAAGTGGAGATGCAGACGCTGTCTCCAAAGAAAATCAAAGGATGGTGTTAAGAAGAAGTGAAATATTTACAAAGCAAATAACAGTGAAAAATCGAAAATACTGTGTTCATACTAGTGTTATGAAAGCAACTGAAACATACTTTTAGTCATAGATATGTGTTTTCTTGAAATTCTGGGTGATCAAAATTCTGAGTTAATGCCTGTGGAGTCAAAGAGAGAGAAAGCAAGAAATGTAAAACAAGGACGCTATGGCGCTCTCGGGCGCCAGTCTGGACAGCGTGCTTCTATACTGATCTATACTTTTTAAAAATTACAACTCCTCTTTGTTTAAAACATAAAATAAACACAGGCAAACTAAATTGCTACAGGTGGAATGGATGTGGCATGGTGAGTGTGACTCAAATTAAAGTGCGATACAAAACCAAAACCTTAAAATTATATATGCTATATTACCAGAGCCGGATTAGCCTAGTAGCAGAAGTAGCAAATGCTACGGGCCCTGCGCTTCTAGGGGGCCCCGCGCCTATGTGACAGATGAAAATGGAAAAATAACCAGATGTTATATCAAAACACGCAAGCTGTCTGAATTTTTAAATGTCGTGTGTGATGGTGCTGAATCCAACGAAATCGAAGTAGAAAATACAGAATACGTGTCCTACTGTGTAGTAGATGAAAGCAGTGCTATAGAAGAATCATCATTACCAATATTACCATTAAGATCAGCAACTCTTCATGATTTAGCCACATTTTTCACAAGACAAACTGAAATCAAATGTACAAGTCCTCCCAATTTAGCCATATCATCTTCAAGCCAAAGAGAGGCAGAAAGCACAGCACATGCTTCTAATGTAGCAACATCATCTACAAGCCAAAAACACAACGAAAGTAAAATGTA
The DNA here is from genome assembly GCA_020796225.1 of Arion vulgaris. Classification (NCBI taxonomy): domain Eukaryota; kingdom Metazoa; phylum Mollusca; class Gastropoda; order Stylommatophora; family Arionidae; genus Arion; species Arion vulgaris. The sequence goes on along the minus strand of CM036759.1, from coordinate 57,948,085 downwards.
CTTCAACGATATTGGTGAATGGCCAAACAACTTCAAACAATCCACGATTTTGTCGAAAGTCGTTCTTCACATACACACATACACCAACAAACAAAACTCACGTGAAAGATTGGTTGTGTTATACAGAAACTAAAGGACAACTGTTCTGTTTTGTTTGCAAAGTTATTGATTTAGGCTATACCATAGAGTGACTGGTGTATTTGGAATACTCCGGCAGTTAAAATCTATTACAGAGGAAGAGATCTTGAAAAGAACTCCAAATATTGTCAGCTCTTACCAAGAGGATTTGGAAGAAAGCCTAGGCGACGAACTTATGCAGTTCACTGAACTTAAAACTAATGTAGCTGCTGCTATTTGCAACGAAAAGCATGAGGCTCTAGAACTGCAATTTTATAAACTTATAATGGAAAATTTATTAGAGTCGTGTTTCCCAAATGTAGAAATAGTCTTACGAATTTACTAGTTTTTAATGATTACTAACTGCAGCTGAGAACGTTCTTTTTCAACATTAAAGTGTATAAAAAGTGAATTAAGGAACATGATGGGACAAGATCGTCTAAATAACCTCACCTTAATGAACATTAATTAAGTAATTTACTTAGAGAAATTGATTTGTCTAGTATTATCTCTAAATTTGCTCACATTAAATCAAGAAAAGTTTGTTTGTAAAAGTTGTGTTTTATTTTATTATCATACAAAACCTAGGGCCCGCGCTAAAATTTGCTACGGGTCCCGCGCTAGCCTAATCCGGCACTGTATATTACCTATTCCATGACAATTAACATATTATTGTAACTTAATTAACTAATTTATAAGTTCATTCATGCAACATTCGTAACTTCTAAATGTTTAGTGAATTTCTACAATTAAATAACAGGATCAGTCAACATTTCATACATACACTGCGCATTGACAATATTCTATACGAAAGTATAATTAATTTTGCAGTATTGTTATTGTGAAGAAGTACACGATTAATATACGATGGAAATTATAGCGCATGAAATTACCTTCCTATTTTTGGTTTCCTTCGAGTATTTTCCTTCCTCGTCATAGAATGCTTTGTTGTCCATAATTTTCCTGAAAGAATGAAATAGATTTTTTTTTAATTTGCAGAAACTTGATCTTGCAGAATCATATACATAATTTTACTTTTAGTAAATCAAAATATATTTCCACTATTTACTTTTTAAATAGAAGAGCAGAATGGAAAGCCGCTGCTGGGGCAAAATTCATTAGAACAGATTAAAAATAAAAAGTCCTACAAAATATCTTCACCATCTTCAAAATTTCATCGAGGACATTCGCCGGCGCTACAGAGTTCCTGCACTGCCACTGAGATCTTCCTGTGTAAGCAAGAGATCGGAGCACACATGGTTGCTCACCGAAGTGTAATGATGATGGTCAAATCAATCAATCAATCTTTTTTAAATTTTAGTAAAGCCTACTTAGTTTAGAGATTCGTGTAACTGGAATATTAAACAGCTGGATATTAAAGTAGAAAAGTCACATACATGCATGCAATTAGAACATAAGAACACCGAAATCACTTTTTCCTCGCTATGTTTTTCCTTCAGTTCTTTAGAAATTTTAAAAGAGTTCTCTAACAAAATCTAGTATAAGTTCCTTATGTTAAGTACCAGAGCACTGTTTCATGCACTTTACAATGTACAGTTAAAACTCGGTTTTACAATGTTAAGTACCAGAGCACTGTTTCATGCACTTTACAATGTACAGTTAAAACTCGGTTTTATAATGTTAAGTACTAGAGCACTGTTTCATGCACTTTACAATGTACAGTTAAAACTCGGTTTTATAATGTTAAGTACCAGAGCACTGTTTCATGCACTTTACAATGTACAGTTAAAACTCGGTTTTATAATGTTAAGTACCAGAGCACTGTTTCATGCACTTTACAATGTACAGTTAAAACTCGGTTTTATAATGTTACGTACCAGAGCACTGTTTCATGCACTTTACAATGTACAGTTAAAACTCGGTTTTATAATGTTACGTACCAGAGCACTGTTTCATGCACTTTACAATGTACAGTTAAAACTCGGTTTTATAATGTTACGTACCAGAGCACTGTTTCATGCACTTTACAATGTACAGTTAAAACTCGGTTTTACAAACATTTTCTACAAAAATATAATAATCAAATAGTATTTCCGTTTTTTCCATTTTACTGCTTTGGTTCGTTAGGTGATTTATCTGAAAAGTGATACTCCCAGAACGGTTTTTCATGTTACTTGTCGTATTCTTGGAGTTAACGGACGACAAACAAAACCAAAAAAAAAGAAGAAATAAATCACTAAGCTGAAAATCTGTATTCAACTCGGCAGAATATCAGCTGCGGTCATTGAAGGAGCACGGCGCCACACCGGTGATTTAGCTATATCTCCTACCATGGTGACTGTGCAGCCACCGAAGAGGGTTCGAATCCGGATCGAGGCACGTGAAATTGTGTGTGAGGTTCCTAAGATTGTTGCCGGAGCTACGGAGTTCGTGCTTGAGCAATGCTTCGTCAGATGGCATGTCTTCTCTGCCGACAAGACGGAGCCATATGGGAAAACCCGGTGCAATGAAGTCAATCCTTTGCCTTTAGATCCTTTTGCTGACATTTATAGTTTTGACTTAGCGATCTTTAAAATCTCAAGCCTACCGAAAAAAATCTCCATACCAGCTAACCGGGGAGAAAGTTTTACAAGTTTTGTTTCTCTGATATTTATTCTCTAAATCGACATTTGCAAACACAAAGGTTTACTTTTGTCGTCCATGCTGATCCAATTATAATTGGTTATACATGCCGGTAAATAATCAAAAACTTAAGCTGTGATCGAAAGTGGTTCACATAGTTAACATAGTTTATATCAACAATAAGAATGTGTAACTGCCTCCTAGCTGGGACCCTTTTTTAAAAAATGTGACATATGTGACCTACATTTGTATCCTGGTACACCTGCTTCTCACAGGAACCCTGTTCTCTAAAACGAAACTTTATGTTTAAGAACAACACGTTTGCCATTTATTTTGCTTTATAAAATATATATATAACAAAATAACACTGCAATAAGACTACAAAATAATGAGGTAAAAGAGGAATATCAGCTCGAACTTAATAGGTTCGAGTTACTCAATGGTGAAAATGAACACAACATTGAAGACAAATGGACTAAGATAAAGGACACACTATTGGGAACAGCAAATAGTAGCGCAGGATTAAAGACGAAAGATAGAAAACCCTGGATAAGCGATGACACCTGGAAATGTATTCAAAAAAGAAGAAAGATGAAACTAGCGATATTTAATACTAATGATGCAACAGATGAAATCCAAGCTAAAGAGGAATATAGACTAAAAGACAAGGAAGTGAAAAGAGCGCTAGAAAGATAAAGAGCATATGTCAATCGACTGGCCGAAGAAGGGAAAAGGCAGTTAAGACTGGAAACAGTAAAATGCTATACAACACACTAAACAACTTACTGGAACATTTTTTAAAGGGTAGCCAAATCAAGAGTAAAGATGGTAAAGTTCTAACATCAGATACCGTGCAGAAGAAAAGATGGGCAGAATATTTTGAAGAAATATTAAATAGATCTGATCCACCAGTACTACTCAAGTTTGACGAAGAGGCAAGAAACAGCTCCTACCAATTAACGAAGAAATGATAAGTGTAGCTGAGGTCAAGGAGGCAATCAATTCCTTGATAAACAATAAGGCAGCGGGTGATGACAACATTACTGCAGAAATGCTCAAAGCGGCTGATGATACAACTATTAGCCAGGTGCAAGAACTATTTAATAAAGTATGGGAAGAAGAAACTGTCCCAGATCAATGGAAGAAGGAATAATTGTTAAGATCCCCAAAAAGGTGATCTCAAAGATTGCAACAACTGGAGAGGGATCACCCTATTATCAGTAATGACCAAGACTGTCTGCAAAATCATTCTTAATAGAATCAAAGGACAGTGGACACAACCTGATGAAGAACAAGCTGGTTTTAGACCTGGGAGAAGCTGCTTAGACCAAATAATTACCCTACGACTAATTTTGGAGGAACATTGAGAAGCAACAACCACTCATACTAAATTTCATCGATTTTAAAAAAGCTTTGATAGTCTACACAGAATCTCCCTGTGGAATATTCTGAGATGCTATGAATACCAGACAAAATAATAAACATTATTAAGAGCCTCTATGATGGTTCACAGTGTGCAGTTCGCACTGATGGTGGACACAGCGACTGGTTTATGGTTGAAACCGAGTAAAGCAAGGCTGTATTCTTCTTCTTCTTTGCGTTCCCGGCCTAGTCTGATGGACCAACTTCTATCATGAATTTTACTGTTGTTTTAGGGACTCCGTTCCTCCGTACAGCTTTTCGCGAAGCTCTGTGTGTTGTGGCCAGTAATCTTTTCGTATACCTGCCAAACGTTGACAGTCTTGCAGGACATGTTCTGTCGTCATGTCTGCCATATTGCATGGGCACAGGCTAGTTGTGCCAATTTTAAATTATGGAACATGGGCTCTGAGCTTGTTTGGCTGGTACGCAGGCGAAAATGGTAACTTGTTCTGCAGAGAGACCATAGTATCCGTCATTGTCTGTGTACTGCGGGTGGTCTTTTGCCCATTTGCTTCGATAGTGCGAATTGAGGGTTGTTTTGACTTCCTCATGCTGATCTCGAGATCAGTCTGGGGTAGTCGCCCGCCCTCTTTGGCTAGCTTGTCGGCCGCTTCGTTTCCCCTAATGTTGCAGTGTGATGGTATCCACTGGATGACGGTGCGTTTGAGTGAACTCGTTAGTTCAGCGAGGGACGTTTTGAGCTCATTCATCTCAGTTTTGCCGACGCATTTGAGTGCCGTGATGACCGATAGAGCATCGGTGAATATCACGACCTTTGCGTATAGTGTTTTTCTCCAGATCATTTCGGCAGCCTCTTTGATTGCCTCTGCCTCAGCTAGGTAGTTATTCGAGTGTTTGCCAGTTGTAATCTCTTTCTTGACCGTGACTTTCTTGAGATTTTAAGCACTATTCCTCCTCCGCCATCGCTTATTGCGTTATTTGCCGATCCGTCCGTGTAGACGTGCGTCCACTCATTTTCAGGGTACTCTGATTCTATGTGTTCTTCTGCTGCAGTTTTTCTGTCGAGGTTTGTTTGATCCCTTTTGCTCAGTATGCCTGGGATTGATTCCCTTTGTTCTGGCATTTTTGTTTTCCATGGCGGACACTTGTCAATTGTCGGGATTGGTTTGGCTGTGCATTTGGACAGGACTGGATGGACTGTGGTCAGTGCGTTAGAGATTCTAACGAAGTTAGATCTCTGTATTCTCCACTTTCCGGATTCATACATTCTTTCATGCATTGGGTGAGATTTGAGCCGTTTGAGTTTTTCTGCAAGTACTACTACTTTCTTGTCCCTTCGGTCAGTCATTGGTTGGATGCCTGTGATGGTCTCCATCGCCTTGATGGGCGTGGACTTTATGGCTCCAGTGATAATACGTAGGGCCCGGTTTTGACTGCTTCTCACTTTTGCGAATTGCTTGGTCGATGCATTGCTCCACGCTGCCATACCGTACTTTAGGACCGGTCGCACTCTACCAGAGTAAAGTGTCTTGAGAATTCTGCTGTTTGCTCCCCATATGGAACCTGCGAGTTTACGCATCATTGTTAGCCTATGTCTCGCTTTTGCCGTAGCATTTTCGATCTGGGTGCACCAAGTCAGCTTTCTGTCGAGTGTGACTCCTAGGTACTTGGGGTTTATTTTCTGGAAGGTTCTGTCCATTGACTTTAAGCGTTATCTTGTAATCCTTGTTATTCTGGGAGAACACAGTGTAAGTGGTCTTTGAAGGATTTATTTTCATATTCCACTTTGCTGACCACACTTCAAGGTTATTTAACGTAGCTTGCAGTCGATTTTCTGCTGTGGGCATTGACTCTTCTCTCGCCCATATTGACAAGTCGTCGGCATACATGGCAGAGTGAACTCGTTCTGGGAGGCATGTTGCAATGTCATTGACGAAGACTAGGAAGAGAGTCGGTGAGAGCACTCCTCCTTTGGGGACTCCTTGCTCCAGTGTGGCCTTCATACTTTTGTACCCCTGAACCTGAACTCTTGCTGTTCTGTTCTCTAGGTATCTATCGAGCCAATTGTACATTCTTCCCTTTACGCCGAGGGTGAGCAGTTTTAGCCTTAATCCTTCTTTCCAGACTGTGTCAAATGCCTTCTCCATATCTACCAAGACCGCCAGTGTCTGTTTCTTTTCTTTGAAACCGTCCTCGATTCCCTGGACAATGTAGGTTACTTGATCCTCTGTGGATCTGTATCTCCAAAAACCGCCTTGTTGTGCCATAAGCAGCCCTTTGCTTTCCAAGTGCCAGGATAAGCGTTTGTTCACCATGCGCTCCATAAGTTTGCCCGTACAGCTTAGGAGGCTTATTGGTCTGTAACTCGCTGGGTCGAGTTTATTTTTGACTGGTTTTAGGATGGGTACCATGATTGCTTCTTTCCATTCTTGCGTACTATGCCTGTTTCCACGACATGTTGAGAACGGACAGTAGAGCGACCTTTGCTCTGTTTCCCAAGTTTTTAAGCATCTCATTGGTGATTCCATCTTTTCCGGGCGACTTTCTGGGTTTCAGGTCCCTTAAAGCCTCTTCCAGCTCGTTACTGGTGAATGTGTCCGTTAGGTGACTATCTGCTTTTCTTGGCTCGCCTTGGAGGGCCAGGGTTTTTCTCTAGTGGCATCAACTTTTTCCTTTGCTATGCTTACTCTGCTGACTTCAGCATATTGTTGCATCAGGATGTTTGCTGCTTCCCTACCCGAAGCCATCTTTTTGTCTTGTTCGAGGACTATAGGTGGTCTGCTGGTGTTTTCATCGCTCAGCGCTTTGGCCAGCTTCCACAGTTTATGGCCGTCCCTATCGAGGTTCAGGGATTCGGTTGTTTTGACCCAACTCTGTCTCGCCGCTCGTTTGACCTCTTTTCTGTATTTTGCTGCTGCCGCCTTGTAAACAGTATTTGTCTCCACTGACTGTGCCTGCACTGCCTTCACTCCTTGTCTTCTCAAGGTCTTTTTCAAGCTTCTGAACCTCTGCTGTCCAGTATGGCTTGTAATCCTTTCGTGCGCCTCTGTATTCTATCTCCGCTATTGTTTGGAGTGGTCATTGACAGGGTGATGCGAAAATGTTGCAGGGGCGAAACTGGCATCGATTGGTAGAAAATAGTCAACTAGAAATTGTTAAGTAGAAACAACCAAGATATGCAAAGAAAGACAGACAACTTGTCATCTATAGCATCAAAAGTTGGACTGCAGATAAGCTATGAAAACAAATATAATGAAGACACCTGTGGCAAAAAATGCAGTTATCACACTGGAATCTAAAATGATAAAAATAACTGAGCAGTTCAACTATTTGGAGCAATTTTAATTGCACGGAAATGTTAAAAAGAAATTATGATACGAATTGGCAAAGCAACATCAGCTTTAAAAAGTCTAAATAAAATATGGAACTGCAAGTTATATAGTATTAAAACTAAATTACGAATTTTAAATTCAAATATTGTATCAATCCTAACATATCAGCGACAGTTGGAAAATGACTAAAGATATGGAAAGGAAGTTGAATGCATTGAAAATAGATGTCTGCGAAAAATAATGAATATAAAATAGAACGAATTCAGGAGAAGTGATGAAATCAGAGACATGTCTGGTCAACCACTAGTGACAACTGTTATAAGAAAGAGAAGATGGAGATATGTTGCCCACTTTGAGGAGAAATGATTAACGAATAATCTGGGTTGTGCGTCTGCAAACTGTTCCTCCCCGTTTTGAAAATAACCGGACGGGCGAGCCAGTCAGGAACGCGGTTCCCAGTGTCGATAACCAATTGCGTGCATAGTCTCTAACGGCTGCGCGTGCCTCCTCGCTTTTTTTCACGCGAACGAGGCTCCCAGCGAATAAGGGACAATGTAGCGTCTGCTATTAAGACTCGCTCGCTCGCGCGCGCGGTCTTATTGGTGGTGTGTGTGTGTCCGTATATCGGAGTTTCTCGGTCGCGGTGTGATGCAGTCAGTCTAAAATTTTAAAACGCTCGACGGTGGTCTCGTTAAAGGCCCGGCTCTGCAACGAGCTCGGGTCGCAGGTAGTAACATGGTGTCGTTTTTGCTTGGCAGGCGCAAGTCTCCGGCAAACTGTGGGAAGCGAGCGCTTGGTCGTTTCGCTCAATTTCGCATTTCGCCGGGACGTCGGATCCGCCTGCACAGAGCGCTGTCTCCCTACCCCGAGCATTGTCGGTCCCGTCTCGTCCATGACAGCTATCTGGTTGATCCTGCCAGTAGTCATATGCTTGTCTCAAAGATTAAGCCATGCATGTCTAAGTTCACACTGTCTCACGTGAAACCGCGAATGGCTCATTAAATCAGTCGAGGTTCAATAAAGGCTCATGAGGTCATGGTAGAACATAGCCAGGGTTAGCGAGGGCAAGCGCTACAAGACCCTCCCTAACCTCCACGCGGTGACCTGAAACAGACTCTGTACTGGTCTGGCTAAGAGGGCAGGGATCGGGAGAGAACTACTAGTAGGGTAGCAGTGCAATTCGGAAATACGATAAAGATACATACAAATAAAATGCACAATTCTCTGACGATGTCCAACAAGATATTGCCCAAGTCCTGAACGCAAAGAAACAGCAACGAAACGTCTCAGACATGGATGAAAGGTGCATCCAGTGACCAAACGTATGCCCACGTAGGGCGAAGCTCGAAGCCCTGAGGAGGGGGCAAACATTGCTAGCCCGTCGGCAAGAATAAATAAGACAGGACCGCAACGAATGAAAGTCTACCCTCGTGTTGGTGCGAAAGAAGATTGCAGCTGACCCCGCATTGGTAGCCTGGTGCAGATACATGTACTGGGCAAGGTTTGCCGAGCGCAAAGAACAAGTTCGTTTAGTGCATAACGAAACTACCCGCCCTGGGAAAACCGTGCAAGGTACTGTGCGATTAAAATTAACATCCCCAGAAGAACTGAGGCTGGTAATGCCTAACGGAACTGCCAGCCTTGGGCAACTGGGCAAGGTTCGATTGCAGTCGTAACTAACATCCCCGGAATAACTGGGGCGGTGATGGCGGCGAGCGCAAAATCCTCAGTTACGCTTATAGTGCCCACTGAAACGAACCTCTACATTGTTTGTACTCGGCCCCATGCCAGTGCTTTCGAGGTAAATTGCAAATTGCCACGTACCGATACGCGTCTGAAAGGCTGAGAATGTTCCTTCCCGGATCAAACTCAAAATGTACGGTAGCAAGGCCGACAATGTACGGATCAAACAGGCCGGCCTGAACATTGGCGAAGGCCGATACTTACACGGTGTTTTATACGAGTAAGACGCCGTCCGAGGACAAGCTGACAGGCCCGAGAAATATTTCTCAGTCAGAACTGGTAAAGCAGCGTAACTCACTGTCTTGGCGTAGATCACAAAGCCCAAATATACGGCAAAGTTGATCGAAAAGGCGTAGATCCGAAAGGATCGTACCAGGAAAGCTCACCCTAGTAAATCAAAAGCTGGCTGAAAACGGACGGGCGGGCTTAGTCACCATGGGCGCACAATCGTCCCGACGTAGATCACTTCGTTCTTGCCAGTGGACCAATTATACATCACAATAAGAATGATCAAATTGGCCGTGAAGAATGTTAGCAGAAGAAGAAGAAGAAGATTAACGAATATCTGGGTTGTGCGTCTGCAAACTGTGCCTTTTCGTTTTGAAAGTAATCGGACTGTCGAGGCAGTCAGCGAACGCGGTTCCCAGTGTCGATAACCAATTGCGTGCATAGTCTCTAACGGCTGCGCGTGCCTTTTCGCTTCTTCACGCGAACGTGGCTCCCAGCGAATAAGGGACAAAGTAACGTCTGCTATAAAGACTCTCGCTCGTCCGCGCGGTCTTATTGGTGGTGTGTGTGTGTCTGTATATCGGAGTTTCTAGGACGCGATGATACAGTCAGTCTAATTTTAAACACTCGACGGTAGGTCTCGTTAAAGGCCCGGCTCTCGCAACGAGCTTGTGGGTCCGCAGGTAGAAACATGGTGTTGTTCTTTGTTTGGCGAGGCGCAAGTCTTGCCGACAAAATGGTGGGAAGCGAGCGCTCGGTCGTTTCGCTCAATTTCGCATTTTCGCCGGGGACGTCGGGATCCGCTATGCACAGAGCGCTGTCTCCTACCCGAGCATTGTCGGTCCAGTCTCGTCCATGACAGCTATCTGGTTGATCCTGCCATAGACTCTGAAACAGACTCAGTTCCGGTCTGGCTAGAGGGCAGGGATCGTAGAACTACTGTAGGTAGCAGTGCAAGTACGGAAATGCAAAACAGATCCATACTAACAAAATGCACAAATCTCCTGACCGATGTCCAGCAAGATATTGCCCAAGTTCCTGAACGTAAAGAAACAGCAACGAAACGTCTCTGACATGGATGAGAGGTACATCCAGTGACCAAACGTGTGCCCACGTAGGGCGAAGCTCGAAGCCCTGAGGAGGAGGCAAACATTGCCAGCCCGTCGGCAAGAATAAATAAGAGGACCTAACGAATAAAGTCTACCTCGTGTTGGTACGAGGGAAGATTGCAGCTGACTTCGCATCGGTGGCCTAGTGCAGATACATGTACTGGGCAAGGTTTGCCGAGCGCAAAAGAACAAGTTGCATTTAGTGCATAACGAAACTACTCGCCCTGGGAAAACCGTGCAAGGTACTGTGCGATACAAAATTAACATCCCCGGAAGAACTGAGGTTGGTGATACCTAACGGAACGGCCAGCCTTGGGCAACCGGGCAGGTTCGATTGCAGTCGTAACTAACATCCCCGGAATAACTGGAGCGGGTGATGGTGGCGAGCGCAAAATCCTCAGTTGCGTTGATAGCGCCGACTGAAACGACCTTCTACATTATTTGTCTTGGCCCCATGCCGGTGCCTTTCGAGGTTAATTGCAAAATTGCCACGACCAACGCGCACGTATAGAAAAAACTGAGAATGTTCCTTCTCCAGATCAAACTAAAATGTACGGTAAAGCAAGGCCGACAATGTACGGATCAGACAGGAAGTCCGGGTGCGAACATTGGAGAAGGCCGAAACTTTACACGGTGTTTATCGAGTAAGACGCCGTCCGAGGACAAGCTGACAAGCCCCGAGAAATATTTCTCAGTCTGAACGGGCAAAACAGCGTAACTCACTGTTCTGGCGTAGATCACAAAGCCCAAATATACGGCAAAGTTGATGGTAAAGGCGTAGATCCGAGCCGATATAGTCGGCAGAAAGGATCGATCCGGGAAAATTTACCCTAGTAAATCAAAAGCTGGCTGAAAACGGACGGGCGGACATAGTCACCATGGGCGCACAATCGTCCCGACGTAGATCACTCCGTTCGTGCCAGTAGACCAATTATACATCACAATAAGAATGATCAAATTGGCCGTGAAGAACGAACGCAGAGAAGAACGAGTCATGGGTCCGCAGGTAGTAACATGGTGTCGTTTTTGCTTGGCGAGGCGCAAGTCTTGCCGGCAAAACTGTGGGAAGCGAGCGCTCGGTCGTTTCGCTTCAATTTCGCATTTTCTCCGGGGACGTCGGGATCCGCTCTGCACAGAGCGCTGTCTACCTACCCCGAGCATTGTCGGTCCGGTCTCGTCCATGACAGCTATCTGGTTGATCCTGCCAGTAGTCATATGCTTGTCTCAAAGATTAAGCCATGCATGTCTAAGTTCACACTGTCTCACGGTGAAACCGCGAATGGCTCATTAACATCAGTCGAGGTTCAATGGATGACACGATGACATGCCAAAGCTCATGTTTCACGGAGGAAAATGAGCCAGGGTTAGCGAAGGGGCGCGCTAACCAAGACCCTGCCTCTAAATCACCACGCGGTGACCCTGGAAAAAGACTCAGGTTCCGGTCTGACTAAAGGGGGCAGGGATCAGGGAGACCGTGAAAGCAAAGCAGGGGCCGAAAATCCCTGGAGAATTCACACGTCTCTTGGCCGATTGTCCACCGAAATAGGCACGAAACAGCAGCGTGCGAAGTTATCTGTGATGACAGTGTGAGCTTAGAGACGCAACGCATAAAAGAAATCCCTGAAAAATAACACACATTTCCTGGTCGAAGTCCGCAAAATGTATGTCCATACTCAGAAAGAACTGTGAGATAGCAGAGTACGAACGCTTCGCAAACAAAATCGTGGTCACTGCAACGTAGAGACTGGGAATCCTGAAAACACACATTTCCTGGCCAAAGACCGCAAAAATACGCTTGAGCTCCAAAGTACGAAACAGTAGAGTACGTGAGTCCGCGCCCAAAACAGTGGTCACTGCAATGCAGAAGACTGGAAGTCCCTGAAAATACACACACATTTCCTGACCAAAGACCGCAATAAGTCTTACGAAAGCGTCCCATGAAACATAGCTCTGTTCTCTCGCAGGGAACTGCCGCTGCCTTGTGGTGTCATGGTTGGGTACAATCAAAAGGCTAGCGGAGCAAACCGTAAACAAACCTGAACGAGTGACGAACCAATGTGTTCAGTAAAACGACCGGTTCGGTGGGAAGATGGCGCTCATAAGCCCGGGAGGGCAGGTCATCTAAGGGTAGCAGCCCTGAAAGAAAATGGCAACTCATTGCCTTGTGAGTTTTAGCTGGGGACAGTCGAAGGCTAACGGAGAGCGAACCGTACAAACGCTGGTTGAAAACGGATACACGTCCGAAAGATAAGCACCTGAGCTCAAAACGGCACTGAAAGTGTAACGTAGCTACCCACGCTGACGCTGCATGGACTAAATTTTATCATGAATATGTTTATTAATAATGAAATTCGATATGGTGCTACGCCTGAGAAGTCCCGCCGGGTAGGACGAGTGCCGGGCCCCATGCCTCGAAGGGGCCCGCTTTATGCTACCGACGGTTCCCGCCCTCCAACTCGGCACAGCAGCGAACGAGGTAACCGGGTTAAAGCTACTGGTGCGATACGGTCGAGTATTGACCTTAAGAAATTAAATATCACCCAATGGAATGCGGAAGGTATCCACCACAAGAAGCAAGCACTCGCAATAAGACTTGCAGAAGACGATATAGACGTTGCGTGCATACAAGAAACGCACCTCAATCCCAGACATAAGTTCGAGATCAAAGGTTACCAGACCTTCAGAACAGACAGAGAAGGACACAAGGGTGGAGTCCTCATCCTAGTCAGAAATGGCATTCCAACCAAGCAGATGGAAGGAACAAAGGGAAACCCCGGAGCAGTTGAGATCATAGGTGTGCAAATTACGTGCAAAGACATACAGATCATTCTGTACAATCTTTACTGTCCAAGTTACACGCGCTGTCACTGAAACAATGAATATCAGTGAGAACTCATGTATTGTGGTCGGTGATTTCAACAGCCGCTCGGAGAGATGGGGTACTCGAAACAAACAGTAGAGGAGTTGAGGTGGAAGACTGGGAGATCGAGAACAATCTGTTCCTCATCAACGCTCCAGACGATCCACCAACTTTCTACTCGAGAACGTGGTACTACAACGAGTACCTCAGATTTGGCCTTGCAACAAGCGATATATCCACCAAAGTAGTCCGTACGAGTTACCACCAACTAGGGGATAGTGACCATAGACCTGTCAAATTGCAAGTAGACCTCAATTTCGTACCTGAGCCCAAAATGTGGTTGCCAAGGTGGAACTATAAGAGAGCCAATTGGAAACAGTATGGAGCACTGACTGATGCAAATGTTGAACGAATCAAGCCATGACAAGGAAAACGTGCGATCGTGGCAAAGGGAACTGTCAGAAGCAATCCTGAAAGCGGCACAGGAAACCATCCCCAGAGGCGCACGAAAGGATTACAAGCCATACTGGACAGCAGAGGTTCAGAAGCTTGAAAAAGACCTTGAGAAGACAAGGAGTGAGGCAGAGCAGGCACAGTCAGTGGAGACAAACACTGTCTACAAGGCGGCAGCAGCAAAATCAGAAGAGAGGTAAAACGAGGGCGAGACAGAGTTGGTCAAAACAACCGAATCCCTGAACCTCGATAGGGACGGCCATAAACCGTGGAAGCTGGCCAAAGCGCTGAGCGATGAAAACACCAGCAGACCACCTATAGTCCTCGAACAAGACAAGAAGATGGCTTCGGGTAGGGAAGCAGCAAACATCCTGATGCAACAATATGCCGAAGTCAGCAGAGTAAGCATAGCAAAGGAAAAGTTGATGCCACCAAGAGAAAGCCTGGGCTCTCCAAGGCGAGCCGAGAAAAGCAGATAGTCACCTAATGGACACATTCACCAGTAACGAGCTGGAAGAGGCTTTAAGGGACCTGAAACCCAGAAAGTCGCCCGAAAAAGATGGGATCACCAATGAGATGCTTAAAAACTTGGGAATCAGAGCAAAGGTCGCTCTACTGTCCGTTCTCAACATGTCGTGGAGAACAGGCATAGTACCGCAAGAATGGAAAGAAGCAATCATGGTACCCATCCTAAAACCCGGCAAAAATAAACTCGACCCAGCGAGTTACAGACCAATAAGCCTACTAAGCTGCACGGGCAAACTTATGGAGCGCATGGTGAACAAACGCTTTTCCTGGCACTTGGAGAGCAAAGGGCTGCTTATGGCACAACAAGGCGGTTTCGGAGATACAGATCCACAGAGGATCAAGTAACCTACATTGTCCAAGGAATCGAGGACGGTTTCCAAGAAAAGAAACAGACACTGGCGGTCTTGGTAGATATGGAGAAGGCTTTTGACACAGTCTGGAAAGAAGGATTAAAGGGTAAAACTGCTCACCCTCGGCATAAAGGGAAGAATGTACAATTGGCTCGATAGATACCTAGAGAACAGAACAGCAAGGGTTCAGGGGTACAAAAGTATGAAGGCCACACTGGAGCAAGGAGTTCCCCAAGGAGGAGTGCTCTCACCGACTCTCTTTCTAGTCTTCGTCAATGACATTGCAACATGCCTCCCAGAACGAGTTCACTCTGCCATGTATGCCGACGACTTGGCAATATGGGCGAGAGAAGAGTCAATGCCCACAGCAGAAAATCGACTGCTAGCTACATTAAATAACCTTGAAGTGTGGTCAGCAAAGTGGAATATGAAAATAAATCCTTCAAAGACCACTTACACTGTGTTCTCCCAGAATAACAAGGATTACAAGATAACGCTTAAAGTCAATGGGCAGAACCTTCCAGAAAATAAACCCCAACGTACCTAGGAGTCACACTCGACAGAAAGCTGACTTGGTGCACCCAGATCGAGAATGCTACGGCAAAAGCGAGACACAGGCTAACAATGATGCGTAAACTCGCAGGTTCCACATGGGGAGCAAACAGCAGAATTCTCAAGACACTTTACTTAGAGTGCGACGAGTCCTAGAGTACGGTATGGCAGAGTGGAGCAATGCATCGAACAAGCAATTCGCAAAAGTGAGCAGCAGTCAAAACCGGCCCTACGCATTATCACTGGAGCCTATAAAGTCCCGCCCATCAAGGCGATGGAGACCATCACGGCATCAACCAATGACTGACCGAAGGGACAAGAAAGTAGTAGTACTTGCGGAAAAACTCAAACTGCTCAAATCGCATCCAATGCATGAAAGAATGTTTCAATCCGGAAAGTGGAGAATACAGAGATCTAACTTCGTTAGAATCTCTAACGCACTGACTACAGACCACCCAGTCCTGTCCAAATGCACAGCTAAACCAATCCCGGCAATCGACAAGTGCCCGCCATGGAAAACAAAAATGCCAGAACTAAGGAATCAATCCCAGGCATAATGAGCAAAAGGACCAAACGAACTCGACAGAAAAACTGCAGCAGAAGAGCACATAGAATCAGAGTACCCTGAAATGAGTGGACGCACGTCTACACGGACGGATCGGCAAATAACGCAATAAGCGATGGCGGAGGAGGAATAATGCTTAAAATCTCCAAGAAAGTCACGGTCAAGAAAGCGATTGCAACTGGCAAATACTCGAATAACTACCGAGCTGAAGCAGAGGCAATCAAAAAGGCGGCCGAAATGATCTTGGATAGAAGAAACACTACACGCAACAAGGTCGTGATATTCACCGATGCTCTATCGGTCATCACGGCACTCAAATGCGTCGGCAAAACTGAGATGAATGAGCTCAAAACGTCCCTCGCTGAACTAACGAGTTCACTCAAACGCACTGTCATCCAGTGGATACCGTCACACGCAACATTAGGAAACTAAGCGGCCGACAAGCTAGCCAAAGAGGGCGGGCGACTACCCCAGACTGATCTCGAGATCAGCTATGATGAAGTCAAAACAACCATCGGTTCGCACTATCGAAGCAAGTGGGCAAAAGACCACCGCAGTACCAGACAGTGACGGATACTATGGTCTCTCGCGCAGTGAACAAGTTACCATATTTCGCCTCCGTACCGGCCACAACAAGCTCAGAGCCCACATGTTCCATAAATTTAAAATTGGCACAACTAGCCTGTGCCCATGCAATATGGCAGACATGACGGCAGAACACGTCTTGCAAGACTGTCCACGTTTAGCAGGTATACGAAAAGAGTACGGCACAACACACAGAGCTTCGCGAAAAGCTGTACGGAGGAACGGAGTCCCAAAAACAACAGTTAAATTCATGATAGAAGTTGGTCCATCAGGCTAGGCCGGGAACGCAAAGGAAGGAAGGAATATCAAAGCAGGCTTTCAAGTGGGATGCAAATGGTTCAAGAAAGAGAGGTCGACGTAAGGAGACCTGAAACGAACTTGCTGAGAGAGGCAGGAAATATCGGTCTGGTTCCATGGAGGAGATTGAGCGAGTTGCCCAGGATAGAGCGGAGAAATTACTTGCAGGCCCTATGTAACGTATAACGTAGGAGAGAATTATTATTATTATTATATATAGTATATATATATATTTTCAAGTAGTAGCACGTGCCTTGCGGAAAGTCGCATTATTCACAGCCCGCCTGAAAAGCTCTCTGTCTCTTTACAAGTTCTCTGCCTCTTTCTGCGTAATGTTCAAGGCTTTTTGATGTCCTGCTGTCATCTTCGTCTGGTCGCCCCTGCCTCGTTTTCTAGGAACTATGCCTTACATTACCTTTCTCTCCAGACCACTGTGGCGTTTAATGTGGCCAACATATTTCATCTTCCGGGACATGATGTTATTTATGAGCCAATGCTCCTTGATATTCAGGTCTGTTAGGATGTCTTTGTTTCTTCTCTTCTCTGTTCAGGATGTTCTAAGGACTTTTCTATAGCACCTTGTTTCAAAAGCTTCAATTTGTTTTTTAATGTTTATGTTAAGGTCCACGATTCGTATCCATATGTTGCCACATGGAATATACATGTTCTTTAGAAGTCTTACTTTTGTTTCTTTGCTTTTATATATATATATATATATATATATATATATATATACATATATATATTTACCAACAACTTTTCTTTAGTTAATTTGTTTATCTGAAAGCGAATGTAAAACTATGTCTTCTTTTTTTTTCCCGATCCATAAGCACTTGAGCTGAAAGTTCTTCGGCTCGGTCTCATGGACATCGTAACCCTTCGGCTCGGTGCCACGAACACCGTAAATCTGGGGAACCTGTAGCTTTTCTGCCAGTCCGTGCAGTTGAACCCCCACTTACAGAGGACTAGTCACCCGTAGTCCAACGCGCTACGAACACGCTGGGCACGCGGACGTGTCTTCTTTAAAACTAGTTTTAACTAGTAGCCTACAGATGTTCTCTGAATTTCTTTCCTTTATTGTGGTAGTTGATCCAACCTTGTTAGTGTAATTGCGGTTCATAATTTACTAACAGATCACAATACCTGAATACTATTATTATACATTAAAAGTTTTGATCATTTACTGTATAAATGTTTCACTATCAAGCGTAGCCATCTATCATAATAGAGGTGTCTATTTACACACGTGTTTCCCAACGTGGGACCCACGCTCCACAGGGGCATTTTCATTGTTGGGGGTGGGGGAATTATACTCCTTCAGAGTTTAACTAATGTTCATGATGTTGCAAAACCGATATATCGCCTTTTGGATGTCTGTTGACAAAAGCGAATGTTGCTTCAGAATCAAGTTACTGAAGTTTAAAAATCTTCAGGAAACGGAAAGTACTTATATCTAGGTACATTTCTACTTCCTTTTAACAAAGTTTTGAAAGCGGGAAAGCATGTGTTATTGTGTTAAAATCGAGTAATATTTTTTGTCAAAACGGTAATGTTTCCGACATTTGCCAACCTTGTTATGAAGACCAAAATGAGTTTATACAGTGCAATCTTGAGTATTGCTAGATCAAATTATAACTTCTGATAGTAATGAAGAAGATTTAACTAATGGTAATAGCGACATTGTATTGTTTATGGAATGCAGTACAATGTGAGCATCGATAGTTGTAATTGTAAAGCTAATGTGACAATTGCATCTAAAGAATGGGCTTTGCACATTCCTAATACGTCATTTACATGACAAAAATAATATTTTGAATTGTATTCTCAATATCTTCCATAATATTATAGTAGGATGGGTGTAATGTGTTATTAGGGACTATCAATATTTTTCTACAAGTAAATAGGTTACGTAGTTTAGTTTTACCTTTGTATGCTAATTTTGTTTAGGAATTTCCATTTGTTGATGTGGTCGCACTAAAAAGTGAATATCTTAAAAACTAATGCACATAATGAGATGAAACCTATAGAATATGTTCACACATGGATTATATTCATTTATGTACTAATTCTGGAAAATTATATGAGTATTTAGATGTAATACGGGATCGAAAGCTCAAGAAACGGCGCGCCAGGATTAGGGAGATGGCTCTAATCCCTGCTCTCACCTCCAAGTGGTGACCCTGGTAACAGACGGTGGTTTCGGTCTGGCCAAGAGGGCAGGTGCTGTGGGAGAGCTACTCTGGGGCAAGTAGAAATGCAAAGGTAGTCATGCTTGATAGGATCCGTTCGCAACATAGACGAGTAAACTCTCAGAGAGACTTTTAATGCTTGCATTTCCCGGCCGATGGGAAAAGCTAGAAGGATACATGTGGAACCTTGCGGGGCGGAACTCGGAGCCCGTGCATTCTCTCTCTTGATTCTTCTCTTTTGAGTCGATGAGTATGCTGGGTGATGAGTTGGGCCCAACGTTGGTCCACATAGGTCAAAAGTCTAGTCCCCATCACAGAGATAGGAGCACGAATCAAAACTATCGAAGGGACGTTGACCTGCGTGTGGCAAAATTCAGAGCCCGCGCATGCTCTCTCTTGAGCCGCCGCTCTAGAGCCGATGAGTATGCTGGGTGCAGAGTTGCACGACAAGCTGAGCCACATAGCGCAAAGCACTGGCCCCGTCACAGAGATGGGGGCATGACCCAAAGCCATCGAAGAGACGTTGTGGCGAAATTCAGAACCAAAGCACGCTCTCTTTATCCGCTACTCTAAAGACGATGAGTATGCTAGGAATCGAGTTGCACGTTGGCATCCTGGAGCGAAACTCGGTTTTGCCCCTCGAAGTCGGACATCCAAGTGGCAATTGACGGAAATGGTGAGGTAGGCACCAGGGCAGAGCGAGCACGCACGCTTACAAAGCAATAGTGGGTCCATCAAGAGGCAGGCCGGCACGGCAAGCACGGAAAGCGAGGCAAGCACTGCAGCGGTTAGCATGGCAGGCCATAGGGTGTCCGTTCCACCCACATGAACAGAACAACTGGAAAGCCCAGCAGAGGCAAAACCAGTGCAATTACGGCAAGCACGGCAAAGGCGGCACGCATGGAGGCAAGAGGTGTGCGTCCCACCCAAATGTGCAGAACAACTGGAAAGCCAAGCAGAGGTAAAGCCAGTGCGCGTTTCCACTCGCATGAGAACTACTGCTGCCTTGTAGTTTGATTGGGGACAATCAAAGGCTAGCGGAGTAAACCGTAAACAAGCCTGAACGGGCGGCAAACCAAGGTGTTCATTAAAAATACCGGTTTTTCTGGGCAGATGGCGCTCATAAGCCCAAGAGGGCAGGCCGTCTTAGGATCACTTTCTTGAAAGAAAATGGCAACCCGCTGCATAGTGGGTTTTCGGATGGAGAGAGCCAAAGGCTACCGGAAAGCGTACCACACACAAACGCTGGCTGAAATCGAACACCCCACCCAAGGATAAGCAACTGTGCTCTAATAGGTGCTGAAGTTTGGTGCACGTACATTGCGCTCTGATGTTTGGCTGTTTATATATCACAATAGAATGATAAAAATGGCTTTAGAATGATCGAAAGAAGAAGATGTAATACAAACCTGTGAGTATAAATATTTTTAATGATTTGTTGTTTTTTCAAAATAGTCATGGTATAATAATAGAATTTACTCAAACGTATATCACCTGATGAAATTTGTAGCAAAAATATTTAGCATATTCTAAATGAAGTGTTTAATTCAGTTATAAAGTGTATCAATGCTATTAAAGTTAATGTCAAATGTGATCGTCTCTTCAAGCTATTTTTTGAAGAACAAAATGCAGACCATGTGAGACTTTTACTTCACACTGAAGTAAGTTGGCTCTAGAAAGGATTGAAAAGATTGAAAAGATTTATGGAACTATTTGATAATCTTAGTGATTTTTAAGGCAAACCTGAAATGAAGTATCTGTTAACGGTTGATGGTAAAGCATTTGTGAGTTATCTAGCCAATATCTTTGAAAAACTAAATATATTAAATAACTAATTTCAAGTAACAAGTAAAACATGTTGATGCAAAAGCGAAGTTATTTGGTTTAATTACCTTTATTGAATTATGTCAGAAATTTATTTACAACAAAATTTGGAAAGGTTTTGTTGGCTCCAGAAATGTGAAGTGACTGATACCGCTATACATGTTATTGTCGATCATCTGAAAATTCTATCAGCTGATCTATATGTCCAGTCGACGCTCCCAGCGTAGAAAACAGTTCTCTCATTATGCCAAAACACGCTGCCAACGGCTAATTTGAGTCCATGCACGTTTTGTTTTACTGTTCAGCTACTATACGTCCGACACTGTTTTTGTTTACAGAATTCAACGGGCAGATAACTACCATTTCATTCATATACTGTACTGCATGGTAGAATTTATTTTCGAATTTTTAGTAAATAGTTTTATTCGCAAATATATTTTTCCTGTTGTGAAAAAGTGAACTTTCGTGTGAAAAGTTTAGTTATAAGATGTTGTTTTGTCCTCCACGTCGATAAAATGCCGAACAAGACATGGATTTGTTCCAAAGTTCAAATAAACACACACAGTGTTTCATGTTTATGATTTCACCGACAATGATGGAGAATTCAGCAATGGCTAAGTATTGATTCAAGTTTGAAAGTCGTAGTAGTTATTCTGAACATGAAATACAACAATAATTTATTAAATAAATACTGATTTACATATATAACTATTTATTATCAGATTGTTCAGAATTTAATTCTGCATATTTTGATACCAACAGTATAAATCTAGCTTACAAAGAACTTAAGTTATAGGCATATTTCCAAGATCATTCCATTTTGAAATATTTTGCTAGAAATGTGTTCTGGCAGAGCGTGATTACCCCCAAAATTTTCGTGGACATAAAGAGTTTTAAGGTAGCATATCCCTCAACATATGGTGACTAACAAAGATAATGACATTTTCAGATAAATGCATTGTTAAAAAAGAAAGAAAATGCAAGTTTAGAAAGAAAGAATACTAGACATGGGGACATTATTCAAATATTGGAACTGATTTTGGAGCTGATGCGAAAAGACTCTGAAAAGAAACAAAACAACAATAAATGTTTGAATACATTTTTATGCACGCTGTTTGAAAGAATATTTTGTATACAAACACGTAGTGGAGGAGGCAGTGTGTAGTGCTGTGTCATATGTTACTGAAGGTGCAGCATCAATAGTCAAGTTATTTGAAGAACTTGACCTTCCTATTGGATACTATTCTGTGCATAGTAGTAAAGCCATGGATGCGGCTCAAATAAATAATTCCAGAGAAAATCATCAAAATCAACACAGAAATAAAGAAAAACATTGAGAAAAAGGTTTCTAGATGACACAGAAGCCAGAGAAGGGGATATGTGTGCAACAGGGGGTCATTAGCAGCATTTTGGTAGGAAAAAAAAAAAATTAAATTGTTTTTGACGTTTTTCAGAGAATAGGTTCTTTGGACATTGTAGCAAACTTTCAAACATGATATATCTAACAGTTTTTGTTCAATTGACTTACAATTTGCTTCCATTATTTTAAGATATATAATGGAAATTTTCTGTTAGATTTAACTCAATTCAACAATAATAACCTGGTTTTTTTTGTCTTAAAATATACTTTATTAAAGCAATTTTAAACCATTTTCAAATGAGGTACTACCTTTTCATTAATAAAAAATGTTTCAATGAAATCCACTAATTCTAACATACAATCTGTGATAGACTAATGGAAATGAAAATATAGATGATAAAAAGTATTTTCCTACCAACACTTTTTTACCAGTGCCAAACTTGGTCTCTTACAGCAACACATCACAGAAAGCTCACCACGTGTGAAATGAAATGCTTGAGGAAGGCAGTGGAGTCACCAGGAAAGACAGACTACGAAATGAGGACATCAGAAGCAGAGTGAGCGTAACTTCATGCACTGAATACATCGAAAGATTAACAAATGCAGTGGTTTGGGACATTTAATGAGAATGAAATACAACCAACCACCAATAACAGCATACAATAAAAGAGATCGGGTACTAGAACTAAGGGAAGACCAGGAAAAGATGGATAGACAATATTAAGACCACATCTATAAACACGGATACAACACAACAAGGCGACTCATCTAGCCCTAGAACGCAAATTAAAGCTCCCATTCCTGCGCTTAACGGCAAGAGTGGACAGCCAACTACATCTTCCACCTGGAAATAGACAATAGAGACAACAACAAAATAGACTGCTGTGGTGAATACTTGAGTTAAAATAAAGGCTTTCATTGAATTAGTTGTTTAGTTATCATGTTTGAAAAATATATTTTTGATTGGCCCTCAGCAGATTAGACAGAAAATATGCATACAAAAGAAGAGGTAGAGTAGAGAAGAGAAATGGACGTAAGAGAGGAGCTGGACAGAGACGGTTTAGAAGAAACACAGATCGACTTGCTCTGAAATATCTACGCATTGGCTACTGGAATTGTCGAAGTGCAAAACAGAGAGGAACAATTCTACAGAAGCTAATCTATGACTTGACATATTCATGATTCAGGAAACCAACTTGCAGCAGGATAAAGCCATTGAGTGTCCAGGCTTCAAATGTTATTTACTCCCAGTGAACCGGAGTAGGACGAGGTCAGGCTATCTATGTGAAACATGGCATTCCCCACAACTGCCTTGACACACATGACTTCTTTTACCCGGGGGTGTGAATACAAGGAATTCAATTAACAATTCGTGATCAGGTATGGCGAATCTATAATGTGTACGCCCATGTGGACAAACTCTATATTGCAGATAACTGGGATTTCCTTGAAAAGCTCTCCGATGTACCACGCACAAAGTTTCTTATAGCAGGGGATTTCAATGCACGATCAAAGGAGTGGGGCAACGCTACCGAGAATAGACAGGGGATCGCTGTGAGTTCTGCTCTACTAAACTCTGAATTGACGATATTGAATGACGGCCGCCCAACTCGGTTAGCTTCTAGACCTGAGGACACTGATGGTGTCATTAATCTGGCACTGATCTCCACAACTGATGCTGCTTTTGCTCGATGGAATGTTCTCGGGGCTAAAAAAAGTGATCATATCCCCTGCGCTGTTCTTCTTAATAAGGCCAATAATTTGCGACACAGAAGGCCCAAATCTGTCTTTCAGTACATGCCATGCCACTCTGATCACGAAAATCCATTACGTATACTGCGGCAGACTGCCAGAAAGACGACTGCTAGGACTCCTTTCCATCAACCACCTTGGTGGAATGAAAATACTGAAAAAGCATGGCTGGCAAAAGAGGCTGCCACAAAGTCATGGCAGAGAGCCGGAAATAAGCGACCTAGAAATATGTGTGATGTGGCTGAAAAGTCTGCTATTCGTCACAAAGTCACTGGGGATTTCAAAGTATTGGCTAGTGACGCAAAGAGTGGGTTATGGGAGACTTTCATAACACAAGTTTGTGGCGACAAGTCTCTATATAATTTCTGGCAGTTTCATCACAAATGAATAGAGTCTTTTCCTACTTTACGTGACTGTCAGGAGCCGTCTTGACAAAATATGCAGAACAGGGCAGGGTCTTCATCGTTTTGGGGAACAGACAGAAAAGGTGATAAACTGACTGCATAATATCATAAGTGCCTTCGTGATATTACTAGCTCTGGAAGAACCTACAATGACTTCATAACAAAGGAGGACTTCAAACAAAGGCAAACCATAGCACTGCCCAGGGCCTGATGGTGTCCAATATCATCACATCAAACAGCTGGACGAGACTGTTATAATGCAGGTGTGATGATTTAACAAAAGCAGAATGCTGTGGTACCCGAGATTGACTTCCTAGTTATTTAGACCCTCCACAAACATGGAAGGATTCAAACTGCTCTGCAGCACCCAACTCACCTTGCAAAATGTATGGCAAATTACTAGAAGATAGTGGCCAGAAAGGTAATGTGTCACAGAGAATGACCCATCCTCCTGCCACTTTGGGTAGCTACCGGCCAATGAAAGGGACATGGGACAATGCTGGTACGTTTGCATATGATGTTTATGAAGGCTTCCAATCGAAACAAGAGACTGTTGCTGTGGCTATCGACTTGGAGGATGATTATAACAAGGTGAATTTTTCAATAATGGTGCATTCTTGATTTAATGTAAGTTAATCCTTGGCTGGTGAACTGAATAGCTGCTTCTTTATTTAATGGAGAGAACCGTTGCATTTCGTTTAGGAACATGGACATCGGATCCTGCACGTATATGCCCGGATTACCTCAGGGTTCTCCTCTATCACCCGTGTTGTTTAATATTTACACAGCAAATGTAGCTAAAATTCAGCCAACCGGATTTAGTCGGACATTGACATTTGCAGATGATATCTTTTAAAATATAGGACTGGGTCAGATAGGCAAGAGATGGTTGACGAGATTAAGAAAACATTTGTACCATCTCGGGTTGGTGTAGAGAGTCTCGCTCTCAGGTCAATCCTGAAAAGCGTGTATGTTGTGGTGCCCCGTTGAATAATCACATAGTCGAGGCTGACCACAGCCAGGCTCTAGCACAGGCCAGACAACTGGCCAGGTATTCCCTGACCTAGATAAGAAAAAGGATCTGAAAATTACAGATGTTTGATAGAACACTGCACGCTTTTTTGCAATTTTACTAAATTCGGCGAGTCTATGGTTGTTTATTTATGAAAAAAATTTATAATATTGATATTCCTTATTGTTAAACTTAACTTATTGCATAATATAACCTTGAGTTAGCATTTTGTGTTGATTTTAAAATGAATTCGTCTATATACCAATACTGGGAAAGCGAGGTCACGTGGTGTAGTTGGGGTCTGATTTCCCACAATTCTTACCTGAGCCCGAAGGCCCAGTAGTTTATAGTTGGCTCTGGGCTGACCTACCCTTGTAATATTTGATGAACATACTATCGAGCGCAGAGTCAGGCTGCGCTATCTTGGAATAACCTTCGATCGTAGTCTATCTTTCAAACACCATATTGAACAGACGATAGAACGGTGCAAGCGTGGTCTTGCGGCTCTCAAAGTTATGGTGGCCGCACACCTTGAGCAGAGACTACTTGCCCTTTTGTTCGATCGACTGGTAATGTCAGTGGTAGATTACGGACTCGGAATTCTTACGATATCAAGATCACAATGTGAACGACTCGAACGGGTTCAGAATGAAGGTATGCGTATAGTTCTATGCTGCACTAGAGATACCCCCATTGTGAAGATGAGATATATGCTTGGACTTCTGTCACTTCGCTTCTGTCATGCAATCGCCCAAACCAAGGCATATATGCGGGTTACTGCGGATAAGAGACATCCACTTCACAAGAACACTAATGATGTTAAGGGAACGCGGGGCATGTCGTGGATGGCCCAGGCTGAGAGAACAATTGGCTAGGTGACTACGGTGCGACCCTACCAAAAGGGGAAGAATGGATCCCAACAGATGGTAGCATGACCAACTATCTCAACATTATCATTACTCTTGGAAGAGAATGTAGAGATTAGGGCAACATGAAGGCTGATCTCGCAGTTAAGCAGCTGATAGAAGATAATGCAAGGGATGATAATTTTGTTGTATATACTGATGGGCCGGTTCAATGTGGTGGAAGTCCGCTGGTGTTTCTTGGCTAATGCGCATGGTAGGGTTGTTGCAGAGCGAAGGGGGCATACATGACAACACTTCTAGATGAGGATGGAGGTTGAGGCCGTTACTGCTGCCCTCCATTGATCTCTGGGACTTCATTTACTGGGGCAGTTGTTGTATCTGACTCACAGTCGATACTTCACAAGCTCCAGAAGGGCAGGTTTCGGTATGAGTGATGTCTTCTATAGAAGTTTCTAACCTCCAGCGGCTTACGTGGATATACTGTCCTGGGCATGCGGGTGTTTACGGTAATGAGAGAGCGGACAGGCTTGCATCAACAGCATCGACTGTTGGGGAGTTGAGGATGGATAAGGGATATTCTTCTGGTCTCTTCGCGACTGTCTGTTGGATGAGGACACTAAAATCGATGTTGAATCGATCACGCGATTTAGGCAGTTTGGAGTTACCCGTTGTTCAAGTCGAGAGTCAGAGTGAGAGGTGTGTTTAATCAGCGAGCAACAGGAACCATCAGTATGTATACTTTTCGATATCTGTCGAGAGAGACCTATGGGTCTGCCCGGAGTACAATGATGTCAGTTAAGTAACCAATAACCAATAACCAAAAATATATATATTTTTAGTAACAGCGGCCATATTGGAACCTAATTTGCAAATGCATTTTTTAAAAATCATAGGTCATTATATGGTTTAACTAAGTGGTTTAAATTAAGATTAAATTGCTACCTTAAAAGAAAGATTTTCTGATTTGAAACAAATTGATTTTCCAACTTGGATGATGCAGCATGTGGATTATGTGGATTTATCTGATATTTCAATATGCAGTACCAAGATGAATTCAGAAAGACAAAATGATGAGTCAGTTAAAACTTCATTTAATACAAAAGGAGTGATGGCATTGCTTTGTGAGGAAACAGAAATCAAATATCCAAATTCAACCAAATGGGTAAGAAAACTTGTTATTACCGTTTCCATCTTCAAATTTAGCTGAATGTGAATTTAGTGCTATAACTGACTTGTTGCAAAAAAAAAAAAAGATATCGGCTGAATATAACACAATGGGAAACTTGAGACTGAAGCTAACTAAACTGGAACCTAACATAAAATCTCTTTGCCGCATGCATCAAAAACAAGGATCAACTAAATATAAGTAACACATAATTACTAATAATTAAATAATAAAATAATATAGAAAATCTCATTAAAATGATTTCGTACTTGAATTTCAGTTCTCTATTACATGTTTTGAAAATTTACTTACTGTGTTTCCTAAAAAATTCTAGTGATTTAAATTTCTTCAGTGAACATTTTAATTTTTGGAAATTATAATTTTTGTATGTTAACAGAGGTGGGGGTGAGGGACATACGAAGTTTTGAAAGGCTTTGGTCGGACATGTCACAAAAAAGGTTGGGAAACACTGATTTACACACTGAATATTGCTAACTTCAAATCCACATTAATGTTGCCTCTGACAATTCGTTACATAATTGCATTTTTGGTATCTCCCTTGCAGTCAAAATTGCTACCCAAATAGGTGAACTGCTCTGTTATTTTGAGGTCAAAATTGCATGAAATAAGTGAACTGCTATGTTATTTTAATTCTTTTGGATTCCAACTCAATATCTGCATTACTCGTCATAGCTTATCGTAGTCTAACTTTATACACCATCATCATTACCATAAGGTGCCGTGCCGGATGGCGTAGGCGATGATGGATCTCCACAAATTTCTGTCTCTGGTGTTTGCTATCCTCTTAGATGTTGACGCTCCTTAGTGCCATGAAATCAGGCTATCCAAAATTCTCTCTCTCTTTCTCTTCCTCTGTCTCGTCTATCCTCGATTTTTATATATATATTTAATTTTCCTTGTTTTTATGTTCTTTAATAATCAACTCTCTTTAATATTAAACTGTTGCAGAACAGAAGGATTTGCTCTCTTCTCTGTCTATGATACTCGTCTGTAACCTTTTGCAGTCTGTCAATGACCCATGTCTCACAATAAAACGTTGCCAATGGAAAAACACAGGCTCTAAAACACCAGAGGTTTGTTATTATGTCAATTTCCTTCCATGGATTTGTTAATTCTTTTAATTTTTGCAAAGCAATGCTCAGCCTTCTTATAATTTCGTTTATAACAATTCCGTCACTTGTCAGCAATTCCACAAGGTACACAAAGCTGTCCACTCTTTCTGTTTTGTGACCGTTGATACATATATTAGTCATAATTACTGTTTTATCGGTTGTAAAGACCTTCGTTTACGTTTTATTTAGACACAGGTTTTGAATCTTCGCTGTTTTTATGAAGTGACATTATCAAGTTCTCTATACCATTTTGTGATGTAGATAGTAACACTGTATCATCAGTATATCTTATTTCTGGTAACTTGTGACCTCCGATCCCCAGTGCGTCACATTTTCCCATATTTGCATATTCTATTGCATTCCTCATGATGTTTACCGCATATATGTTGAATAGGTTGGGTGACAAAATGCAGCCCTGTCTAACTCATTGGCCTTTGCCAAACTACTCGGATGTTTCTCGCAGCGTCTTGCTGGTCTTTATATAGCATTTTTACATTATGCACTAGATGAGGTGAGAACACCATCTCTGACATTACCATTTCATAAATTGTGGTGTTTTACACAATCAATGGACTCTGAATAATCAACATAGCAAACACATAGGTTTATGTTATATTCTCCACATTTTTCTATTTTTTTTTCGTGTAATCGTGCAACAGTATTAAATTGCGAACAATATATATGTTCCACACATACAATTATAAGTCGAGATACTGTGGAACAAAAATGCACAAGAATTACGCAGACTATTGTGAACAGATCCCAGATTAGTTTATAAAACACTATATTGGGTATATAAGTAGAGAGTATTATGTTATGCATACAACAGCAATATATTTCCAATGACGATTAATTTTGCAAAGACATCCTAAGCATTCCATGGACATCTGTGCCACGATTGATCAAGGCTATGTTGTAAATCAAATAATGAATGTCTTTATTGCTTGAATATGTGACACCTACTAATGTTTTAAAAGAAAGGGAGAGATGAAGTATTGATTATTGGTTACTAAACCGATGTTATTATGTAACAGGAGATAAATCAAGGGTTTTGAAATAATTACGCTGTTCGTTGGACGGATCTGGTAAATAAGGTTACATAACCCCTATTTTGAGTGCTATATTAGAGGAAAAGGAGTGATCCAGTTGTAGGTTTTCTTTCCGCGACAACAGCTTGTCGTGAAAGAAAATGTGGTGTAAACATGCGTAATCATTTGAACAATGCAGAATAGTTAGTGGACATTTTCGCTCACAATTGGCAGTTTGAGACATCCGGGACCTTCTGGAAGCCGGAAGTATTGCGTAGTCAGGTCGGTTTGATTGAAAATATATTTATTCATCGCGAATTAGGTTAAGTTGTTTTGTAAACACCATAATAGTACATTTCTGAAAACTTTTGGGAATTCTTGTGGCGAAATTGTTAGGAAGTATAAATAAGGCTAACACTGAAAAATTCTACAGACAGAAGAGCCAGAGAGACAGAAGAGACAGAACCTTGGGCTGATTCAGGAACGAGCAGCAGTTCATGGTGTCTCTGTCTAAGAGATTTTTTTGATGGAGGACAGAAGCCAATGGCAAGGTCTGTAGCAGTACTTGAGGTATATTAGTAGAGAGCTAAGAAGATGTAAAGCTCTGATGGACATGTAGAGTATTTCCTGGTAACTAAAATTTTCATGGAGATTTGAGAGGAGTATTGGACATAAAATATAATTTTCAAACGAGATTACAGTGATCGACAGAAATGACACAGAGTTAATTGATTTGATACACAAAATTCTGGACGTACATGAATCACATGGTGAGGATGAGACTTGTTTGTTCCTATCCTTATTGAGATAGTACTGATCTATATATTACTGGGAAGACATGCTTGTAATTACCATCACAATAATTTTAATATGGTAGAGGAGTAGAATGGAGACATTGTTAATAGATGTGGGAAGAATCTCTGACATTCATTACTATTAGAACACTGATTTTTGTGATTCTGGTAGTTGTTTAGTTTTATAATATGACTCTCAGTCGATGCTTTACAAGATCCAGAAGGGCAGGTTTCGGTATGAGTTTATGTCGTCTATAGAAGTGTCTAACTTCCAGAGGCTTACGTGGATATACTGTCCTGGGTATGCGAGTGTTTAGGGTAATGAGAGAACGAACAGGCTTGCATCAACAGCATCGATTGTTGCGGAGTTGAAGATGGATAAGAGGGATGTTCTTCGGTCTTTTCGCGACTGTCTGTTGGATGAAGACACTAAAATCGATGTTGACTCAATCAAGCGATTTAAACAGTTTGGAGTTACCCGTTGTACAAGTCGAACTGGATGCCTGAGAGGCAGAGTGAGAGGTGTGTTTAATCAGCGAGCCACGGGAACCATCAGTACGCATACCCTTCGATATCTGTTGGGGGGACCTGAGCACCTATGGGTCTGCCCGGAGAGCAAAGACGTCAGTTTAGTAACCAATAACCAATAACTATAATATGAGGTCCCAGTAAAGGGACCTAAATAAAATAAATTGCGAGTTTACAATCGTTTAAATGACTGTTGGTGTCATTATTTACAGAATTAGAAGAATATAATAATAATGCTACAATTACACTTTGGGCAGACCCATAGGTGCTCAGTCTCCCCCAATAGATGTCGAAAAGTATGCATACTGATGGTTCCTGAGGCACACTGGGTAGACACACTTCTCACCTTGCCTCTCAGTCGTCCAGTTCTACTTGTACAACGGGTAGCACCAAACTCCTTAAATCGTAACATCTATTTTTGTGACTCCATCTAACAGGCAGCCGCGATGAGATCGAAGAACATCTCCATAATCCATTGTTAACTCACCGACAATCAATGCTGTTGATGAATCCACGTAAGCCCCTGGAGGTTTGAAACGTCAATAGACGACATCCACTCATACCGCAACCTGCCATTTTGAATCTTCCGAAGCATCGACTGTGAGTTAAATACAAAAACGGTTCCAGTATGCGGAGTCACAGAGAGCCAATGGATGACAGCAGTAACGGCCTCAACCGCCATCCTCATATTGAAAGTAGTTGTCCTTATATGCTCCACTTCGCTCTGCAACAAAACTACAACGAGCACTAGTCAAATAACCCCAGTCTGACTTCTTACCCCGATGCACAGAAACATTGGTATAAACAACGACCTCATCTTCGCTTGCATTACCTTCCATCAGATGCTTAATGTTGCCCCAATCTTAACTCTCTCTTCCAAGAGCAATGGTAACTTTGCGGTAGTTGGTCATGCTACAATCTATTGGGATTTATTCTTCTCCTTTTGGTAGGGTTGCAACTGTGGTCATCTGGCCACTTGTTCTCTCAACCTGGGCCACCCACAACATGCCACGCTGGATTCTCGTGCCCTTAGTGGCATTAGTATTCTTGTGTGGATGTCTTTTATCCAGACTAACACGCATATATGCTTTAGCTTGGGTTATAGCATGTCGGAAACGTTGTGACAGAAGGCTTGAGATGATGTAGATACTTTATATTATTACGCACATGTGGTACCAGCAAGATAACATAATATACATAATAACAAAGTATTCTACTACTCATCATCAAAGTGCGTATCCTTTATAGAACGTTGCTCTCTTTGCAGCACATCTGAAATTCACTCTGTCTCTACCCAGTTCACCAACTTTGTCTATGATCATATTCATGGTTTCTTTAATATCTTGTAGCCATCTTCTTCTTGCTCTGTCTCTGCGTCCTGGGACCCTGCCCTCTAATATTGTTCTCTCTAGGCCATCATGACGCTTGATGTGAGGAAAGTATCTAATTTTTCTGTATAGTATGTTGTTTATCAGCCAATATTCACTACTACAACATCATAAATTATGGGAACAGCATTGAGATAAGAGACACAGTTCATCTAAGTTTAACATTGGCTAATTAACAACCAGAAGCTGTGATTATAGCCAAGAAAACATCTAAATAGCTTCTTGTGCACAAATAATAAAGGCAATCCTCTCTTCATAGTTAGTTAACCTTTTTGCACATAATATAATGAGATATATTGATCCAAACCGCAATAATTTCAATTCGTTCAAAATATAATCACAGAACTCATATACGAAGATGGCATAGTTCTCAAAAATGATGTCGAATGATTAGGCTAGTTAATCTATTTAGTCACAAGAACATAGTGAAGACCGGAACGTTGTTCTGAATACAAAGATAGTTTAAGCTATGGCCACCGACAGTACAATATGTCAAACCAAAATTACTACAGATTAACAACAACTCAGACTATACATAAGAAACCAGAAGATTACTGAACATAGAACATCACAGGCTAAATAGAAAGAAGAAAATGTTGTACACAAGCAAGTTAACAAAGTTTAGTTTAGTTTAGACGTCGGATTATCATCACTGCACGTCGAACCAATTAGAACATAAGTTCTCCGATCTCCCCCTCAGTTTGTCTCTCAGCGTTTGGCGACTAACGCCTCCGGTTCTTTTGTAGTTTACTATATTTTTAGCTACCAATATAGTGTTCTTCTCTAGCTACACCACACTTGACGTGGAGTTCTTGCAGTCTGGTTAGTGTTTAGATTCATCACTATTACTGGAATCGTGAACACGTGGAGATAAAAGATGTAAAAGATGGAGGGAGCAAACGTATACATAGACGTAAAATGTTCTAGTAAGTACAGGTGAATTCCCTTGACCTGTGTCGTTGAAGATGATACGGTGCCGACCTAGACACCAGACGAGATTCAATGGTCATCACTTTACCTGTACTCTCCTCCTAACCACCTCGTGCTACCTATTCATGATCCGACTATGTGAACTAAAATCAATTACATAACGCCCACGGCCACAAAGCCATCCTTCGACATATACGAGGGAAGTCAATAAGTAAGCCACAAATGGCTGTAGAAAAATAACTAAACATGATAACAACTTGAAACCAGTTTATTTTTATACATACATTGTTCCTTTATTTCTCAACATAATTTCCACCAACATTGATGCACTTATCCCATCGTTTTATCAATCCTCCCAAACCGGCTGCATAGAACTGCGGGCTCTGTTTTCTAAACCACGTTTTCACTTCACATTCAACTTCGGCGTCATTCGCGAAATGTCTCCCGCCAAGGTGGGTTTTCAGTGGACCAAAAGGTGGAAATCGTTAAGGGCTAAGTCGGGACTGTAAGGTTGATGTTCCAGAACTTTCCACCGTAGTTGGTTAATTTTCTCCTGAGTTAATCGAGCCGAATGTGGTCTGGCATTGTCATGAAGAAGCAACACTCCTGTAGTCAGCAGTCCTGGGCGTTTTTTCGAATTGCATCATGAAGAATCGATAGAACTTCACAGTATGATTCAGAATTCACATTGTCACCGTTCTTCTTGAAATTGGTTAAAAGCACTCCTTGACAATCCCAGAACACCGTCAGCATGACTTTCCCTGCTGATGGCGTAACCTTGAATTTTTGACACAAGGCGAAGAAAGATGTTTCCACTGTGCACACTTTGATTCGGGCTGGTAATGATGCACCCATGATTCATCCTCAGTAACAATCCTGTTCAGCATGTCTTCTCCTTCATTTTCGTATCGACAGAGATGACGCAAGGACAGGCCAAATTGGTTCATTTTGTGTTCCTCCTTCAATTGTCTGGGTACCCACATTGAGGACACTTTCTTGGGGAGAGTTAGTTTCCTATCTTGTGCCAGGTGTGTTGCGCTTGACGTTGTTAGTCCATGCCTTCGCAGGGACTCTGAGATGTTATCTATCCATCGTGTTCTTGGCCTGCCTCATGCTCTGCGCCCTGAATGTCGATTATTATAGGCACGTGATGGTAGTAAATGTGGTTCCATTCTCATTAGATGGCCAAACCACTTGAGTCTTTGCTTCTCGATGTACTGTATGCATGGTATAGTACCAACGATGCTTCTGATATTCTCGTTTCTCACTCTATCTCGCCTTGTAACGTTGACAGCTTTTGTAGACATCTCATTTCACATGTTGTAATCTTTCTTTCTTGTGTCTTAGTCAGGAGCCATGTTTGGCACTGATAGCAGAGAGTTGGAATAAATATGCAGTTTATCAGTTGTCGTTTGACTGACATGTTAATGCTTGGACGTTTTAATAGTGGTGACAGTTGGTATGTCACTGCGTTTGCCTTCTGGCATCTAGTCTCGATTTCTCTGTCCATCTTTCCATCTGCTGTGAATATACTCCGGAGATATTTGAATTCTGGAGTCTGTTGTATTTGACATTATTCACGTGTATATTTAGTTGACCTGTTGACCTACTTATTGTCATGACTTCTGTTTTGGAGGTGTTAATTTTCATGTCATATTTTTCGCATGTCGCTTGTAGTGCATTTATGTGTTGTTGAAGTTTGTGTTCGTTGTTGTAAATTATACTCTGATTATCTGCGAAGAGTAGTTCGTTGATTAATTTGTAGTTGTTATCGAGGTTGTTATCTGCATTGGTTTCTTGCGTTATCCTGTCTATGTAAATATTGAACAGTATAGGCGAAAGCACACATCCCTGCCTTACTCCTGATGATAATTCAAATTCGTCTGTCAGGCCATCGCTTGTTCGTACTACGCTTGAGCATTTTTGGTATAGCGCTCTAATATTGTCTAATAGTTGGCCCTGAATTCCATATTCACTTAGTATGGTCCATAGTTTGTTTCTGTTTATTCTATCAAATGCCTTTTCTTGGTCTATGAATGCTAAGTTGAGCTGTTTGTCATATTCTATGGTGTTTTCGCTGAGTTGCCTTAGTGTGAACAGGGCATCAGTGCAACTCTTTCCCTTTCTGAACCCAAATTGAGCGATGTTCAGCTGTGGTTCTATTATAGGTTTGATTCTAGATTCCAAAATTTTAGCATATAATTTCCCAACATGACTTAATAATGATATGCCTCTGTATGTATTGCATTCTCTTTTGTTGCTCTTTTTTCCATATTGGTATTATGATGGCTTTCTGCCAATCTTTGGGGACTTCTCTTTCTGTCCAGGCTGACTTGAAGATTCTATGTATCCATTGTATTCCTGTTTCTCCGCATGCCTTGATTGCTTCATTGGTTATACCGTCTATACCTGCTGTCTTGTGACGTGGACTCTTCTTCACAACTTCTTTTTTTTCTTGGATGAGTATATTTGGTTCTTCTATGCTTGTGTTATTTTTAAATCTATTCGCAATTGGTGTTGATGGTTGGTTAAGTAGTTGTTATCATGTTTAGTTATTTTTCTACAGCCATTTGTGGCTTACTTATTGACTTCCCCTCGTATATATTAATTAATGAGCCGATGTCATATCACCAGACCCATATGTGTTAAGTCTCCATAGCAGATATTGAAACACGTACAAACAAAGTACTATAGTTTTACAAAATACAGAAACAGTGACGATAAACAGCAACGTTTCGACCAACAAGGCCTTTATCAAGCAAACGAACAAACAGGAGTGACAAATTAAAATGAAACACAAATGGACGACCAAATACAAATGTATCTAAGGAAAATCTGGAATAAAAACGAATAACGAAATAAATGTAACACAAAAACACACATAAAAACTAGAAATAGAACGGAAAAGAAACAATGAAACATCTAGTAAATATATAACTTGAATACATGCAACATATACCCATATAGATTACAAAGCATGGGAAGAGAAAGTACTAAGAAGCATAAGAATGTAATACATGCAACATATACCCCTATAGATTACAAAACATGGGAAGAGAAAGTACTAAGAAGCATAAGAATGTAATACGTTGAGCCCGCGTGGTCGCAAAGAAATCAACCGATTCTCCAGAGCAAATCGACTACGATCATCAGAGGAACATGATCGGATGGCTGTGACCTGGACATCGCAAGCTCCTGAATGGCCAGTATCATTGAAATGGGTAGCTACAGGGGTCACAGAGCATTGGCGTATATCGCGCAAGTGTTGGGCGAATCGGTCACTGAGTCTCCTGCCGGTTTCCCCAATATAGGCCTTGTTGCACCGCTTGCAGATAATGGCATAGATAATATTACGGGACTCGCACGTGAAACTGTCTTCAACAACGAACGTGGCTTTTGGAAAAGACACCGTGCGGGTCTGTATTACATAAGTACAAGTGTTGCAGCGCCGACGGCCACACTGGATGGTGCCAAAATGACTCTGGATATTAGGCTTGAGGCGACTGTGAACCAACATATCCTTAAGGCTTCTGTCCCGTCTGTACGCCACCAAAGGATAGTGTTGGAAGATTGAACGTGTCTCAGGATCAGACTGAAGAATGGAGAGATGACGGAATAAGACTTTCTTCACAAGGGAACTATGAGGGTGGAAAGTTAAGACAAGTTTCACCCTGTCAGAATTGGAAGTTCTATGCTGGTTAGAGAGAGCCTCCTGGCGAGAAATTTGCTGAACGCGCCGCATAGCAGAAGCAAGCACCTTATCCGGGTATAAGCGCTTATGAAAGAAATCCAGCATCTCGTGAGCTCTATCGAGAAAATCGTCGTCCTCGCTACAGAGGCGACGAAGGCGCATGAGTTGAGAGAATGGTAAAGAGTCACGACAAGCCTGGGAATGGGAAGAGGTATAAAGAAGAAAACTATGTGCATCAGTAGGCTTGTAGTATACTGATGTAGTGATGGTGGATAGGCTGATAGTGATAGTGATGTCAAGAAAGTTGACACAAGAGGTAGAGATGTCAGATGTAAACCGAATAGCCGGATTGAAGACATTAATGAAATTAATGAAGCGTGACAAATCGGCTTCAGGCGTATCGGTAATGCCAATACAATCATCAATGTATCTATGATACACAGACGGAAGAGGGTCATCATAGGAATTCCATACTAGGTGCTCAAGATGACCCATGAATAGACAAGCATAACTGGGTCCCATTTTAGTACCCATGGCGACCCCACTGATCTGCTCAAAGAACTGGTCATTGAACTGAAAGGAGTTGAGAGTTAGAACTAGTTCAGAGTGGCGTACAGACGGACAGAAGCCTTAAGGATATGTTGGTTCACAGTCGCCTCAAGCCTAATATCCAGAGTCATTTTGGCACCATCCAGTGTGGCCGTCGGCGCTGCAACACTTGTACTTATGTAATACAGACCCGCACGGTGTCTTTTCCAAAAGCCACGTTCGTTGTTGAAGACAGTTTCACGTGCGAGTCCCGTAATATTATCTATGCCATTATCTGCAAGCGGTGCAACAAGGCCTATATTGGGGAAACCGGTAGGAGACTCAGTGACCGATTCGCCCAACACTTGCGCGATATACGCCAATGCTCTGTGACCCCTGTAGCTACCCATTTCAATGATACTGGCCATTCAGGAGCTTGCGGTGTCCAGGTCACAGCCATCCAATCATGTTCCTCTGATGATCGTAGTCGATTTGCTCTGGAGAATCGGTTGATTTCTTTGTATGGTACCTTGCGACCACGCGGGCTCAACGTATTACATTCTTATGCTTCTTAGTACTTTCTCTTCCCATGCTTTGTAATCTATATGGGTATATGTTGCATG
The DNA here is from genome assembly GCA_020796225.1 of Arion vulgaris. Classification (NCBI taxonomy): domain Eukaryota; kingdom Metazoa; phylum Mollusca; class Gastropoda; order Stylommatophora; family Arionidae; genus Arion; species Arion vulgaris. Next base: position 57,910,185 of record CM036759.1, on the reverse strand, counting down.
TATTCAAGTTATATATTTACTAGATGTTTCATTGTTTCTTTTCCGTTCTATTTCTAGTTTTTATGTGTGTTTTTGTGTTACATTTATTTCGTTATTCGTTTTTATTCCAGATTTTCCTTAGATACGTTTGTATTTGGTCGTCCATTTGTGTTTCATTTTAATTTGTCACTCCTGTTTGTTCGTTTGCTTGATAAAGGCCTTGTTGGTCGAAACGTTACTGTTTATCGTCACTGTTTCTGTATTTTGTAAAACTATAGTACTTTGTTTGTACGTGTTTCACTATTTACCAAGTTTTACTGCAGTCTTCCCCTATTTCGATATTCACAGCAGATATTGAAAGGTATGCATGCTGATCGTTCCCGTAGCTCGTTGTTCAGTTCACTTCTCATTTTATTCTATCTTCAGTAGCTCTCAAGTCTGATCTTAGAATATAAATTGTGTTTTCTTTGTGTGTGTTTGTGTGTCATAAAAAAACCTTTCGAACATCAAATCATGAAACGTTGACAGCTCAATCGTGCTGGAATGCGTAGGTCAAAGCGACTGTTTTCAGCTCTTTGTACGTGTTTATTTTGGGGAATAGAGATGAGTTAGTTAAGTTGGTTACACATTATTTATATATATTTTTAGCGTGGTCAGTCGACCATTGGTCAATTCATACACAGTTGGTAGGAAGGGAAAAAATAAAAATTGAAAAGTCGCATTGTAATTTGTTTGGTTATCAAAACATACGAGACAAATTTAGTTTTTATCCTCAACGTATGGTAAGTTAGCGCCATTAAAGGGCCTTATGAACGGTGCTCATCCATAATTAAAGTCAAAAAAATTAAAAGAATGCATTTTGTGAACGATGGTAAGACAAACAAATCAGGACAAGTCAGTGATTCTGCCATGCCCAATGTGTGAGTAATTTATGATTACTGAATTGTTCATCCCCACTTTTTTCTATCATGCAAACATAAATTTCTGTTATACTTTTTTTCTTCTGTCAAATAAAATGAAAATAAAACCCCGATTTTATTCCATGATGTATTCTGGGATTACAATGGTAGGCTCATATTTTTATTTGACCTACGGCGGGTAATGTGGTCATCATCACGCAGACCACTTTCTTACTTCCTAGTGTTTCTCTGGTCCTCAACTTCTGGGTCGACCTGGGAGCAGTTACAGTCGGACAAATACCACAAGCAAATCCCAGGCGAAGTTGGATAGTAAAGCTATAAGCTGGTATATTAAATAAAACAATTACGATTGTGAGTTGTGTATACGTTCGTCTGCCTGTTATCTTTTCTCTGCACACATTAGGGGCTGTTTGTCAGTTTTCACTAGTAAGTACGGTTCGTAGCAAGCAAACAATAGAACAGTCTATATAAACAATTTCCCATGTGTAGATTAACATTTACTTTTGAAGGATCCGGGTTTCCACTTACCTTATACATTTTCAATGCGAAATTTGAGAAGACGGGTGCTTGACCTTAAAGCTGCTAAGTATATATGTTCTTTCATGCATGTAAAAGGCAGAATTGTGTAGCTGTGCTATATCTATATACATCATGAAAGACTTGCATTTTCCAACACAAATAATACAACTCATAGAATATCTATACCACGAACAACAGGCAACCATTAAAATAGGAGGTGAAATGACTGAATGGTTCGAGATTCAAAAGGGGGTAAGACATGGATGTATTTTGTCTCATACTTATTCAACATATATGCGGAGAACATCATGAGGAATGTAAAAGACGATGTCAACTATGTGAATTACGACCCTTTCATTATAGGCGGCAAATCCATACCAGAGCTTAGATACGCAGACGATACAGTATTATTATTATTCACCAGCAAAGAGGGTTTGGAAAACCTAATCATGACGACCAAGAAACATAGTGAAGACCAACATCTATATTTGAATACACAAAAACAAAAATAATGTCAACTGACAAAGCAAAGGCTCACCTAACATCTAAATAAACAATGAAGAACTCCAAAGTGTAGAGAGCTACGAATTCATCGGGCTCAATAATTAACAATAACGGTGACTCTCAAAACAACCGTACAATTCATGATAAAATTCGGTTCACCGGTCTAGGAGGATTGACAGAGAGAGAGAGAGAGAGAGGAGGGAGGAGAGAAATGAAGGCATCAGGAAAAAAGTGGATACACCATAGTTTCAGCAAGAAACAACAAATTACCAACAGACAGAGTGTATCAAATAGCAAAGCTACGCCGCTACAATGGATACAAAGTAAAAGTCCGTCCACACAAAACGTGGACCTCAGAAATAACAGAGCTGGTTAAAAACACTATTTATGAAGGGCACATAAAAGCTTGTTCTATAAATCTCTCAGTATCCTGACGCTGTGAGGCAAAACAACATTAGAGAAAACGAAACGAAACTGTTGTCATATGCAAACATATTCGTTTCTCTGTTCATTGCACATTCATGAGAGAAAATATACTATCTACATTTGCATTGTGTCCTGGAATGCTAACGAGGAATTTGCAAAGATTCAGGAACTGCGAATACTGGATTCGCACATCTACACTGTCCGAAAAATTAAGCCCATTTCTACTGACACGATTTACTATTCAAATTACCTTTATTCTTGCTCAGTTCCTATTCAGTGAACTGTCTCAAAAAGAAAAACTGATCAAACAACACTGAATCATCTTTTGACATCAATTTATCTTCTTGAAATGTTAATGTTTCAATAACATCGGTCCAGACTAATAAAGAGTCTAGAAATATCCACGTAGAGGTAGACATTTCCTTCAAGTTGGCTATCCACTTCTCTAAATAAGCTGTATATATTTAATAAAACTCACCCACCTCAGCATACAATTTCCGAATATCAGCAACTTCTGCTTCTTCTCCCGATTATTCCTCTCGGCCAATTTTATCATTCTTATTGTGATGTATAATTGTGATCTACGGCGGGACGATTGTGCGCTCATGGTGACTAGGCTCGCCCGTCCAGTTTCAGCCAGCTTTTGATTTACTAGGGTGAACTTTCCCTAGGGTACGATGCTTTCTGCCGACTATGTCGGTCCGGATCTAAGTCTTTTCAATCAGTTTTGCCGTATATTTGGGCCTTGTGATCTACTCCAAGACAGTGAGTTACGCTGTTATGTCCTTTCTGACTGTGAGGTCGTTCCAGATTAGAAACATTCCACGGGGCTTATAAGCCTGTCCTCGGACGGTGTCTTACTTGTATAAAACACCGTGTAAAGTATCGGCCTTCGCCAATGTTCGGACCCGGACAGCCTGTAAGATCTTTACATTGTCGACCTTACTTTACCGTTCACTTTTGAGTTTGATCCGGAGTAGGAACATTCTCAGCCTTTTCTAGACGCGCATTGGTACGTGGCAATTCGCAGTTAGCCTCGGAAGATACCGGCCTGGGGCCAAGCACAAACAATATAGAGGGTCGTTTCAATCGGCGCTAGCAACGCAACTGAGGATTTTGCGCTCGCCACCCTCACCCGCCCCAATTTTTCCGGGAATGTTAGTTGTGACTGCAACTGTACCTTGCCCGGTTGCCCCAAGGCTGGCAGTTCCGTTAGGCATCACCTACCTCAGTTCTTCCGGGGATGTTAATTGTTATCGCAACAGTACCTTGCACGGTTTTCCCAGGAGGGTAGTTTCGTTATGCACTAAAACGCAACTTTTTGCTTTGCGCTCGGCAAACCATGCCCAGTACATGTATCTGCACCAGGCCACCGATGCGGAGTCAGCTGCAATCTTCCCTCGTACCGACAAGAGGGTAGACTTTTATTCGTTACGGATCTGACTTATTTATTCTTGCCCACTAGCTGGCAATGTTTCCCCCCTCCACAGGGCTTCGAGCTTCGCCCTACGTGGGCCCACGTTTCGTCCCTGGATGCACCTCTCATCCTTTCATGTTTACCAGTCACCCCATCGGCAGAGAAACTGGTAATTTGTGGAGGGACCTTTGACTTACACGTCGAGCTCGTGTATGGAGTCTCCTGCTCCGGAGATTACGATTTGCGTTCGGCCCTTACTCCTGGGAAGTGTGGCTTATGTCAGAGACGTTTCGATGCTGTTTCTTTTTGTTCAGGAACTTGGGCATTTTTTTGTTGAGCATCGGCCAGGAGTTATATGCATTTTGTTCGTATGGATCTGCATTTCTTTTTTTTTTACTTGCACTGCCACCACAACCAGTAGTTCTCCCGTTCCCTGCCCCCATTAGCCAGACCGGAACCAGAGTCTGTTTCCAGGGTCACCACGTGGAGTTAAGCGACAGGTTCTTGATTATTGCCGGCTCACTAATCCTGGCACACCGCCTCATGCGCTTTTGACCCCATATCAGCAATTGATAATCTTCTTCAATTGTTGAACTCCGTATGTTTTCCATCGGCCGGGAAGCTGCTACGGCCTTTGTGTTCTCATATTTGCCATCCCATTTGCCGTACCTCTGGACTGCTCTGACACGCAGCTTGACTCGTGCACAGGGCTCCGAGTTTTGCTCTAGTCTCAGCTTTGGGATTCACCATTCATCCCTTTAATTCGGTCACATACTCCAGGGAGTTGGCCTTTTTCGCGGACGACTCGTACGCTGCTGTTTCTTACTTTTCGGTAATTTGGACAAGTTTTAGTGGATATCGGCCAGGATATGCGTGCATTGTTCAGGGATTTTCGGACCTTCATTGCTTTTCCGTACTTGCACTACTGCCACTACCAGTAGCTAGCTCTCTTTCGATCTCTGTGCCAGCTTAGCCAGACCGCAACCAAAGTCTGTTACCAGGGTCACCACGTTGAGGTAGGACACAGGGTCTTGATTAGTGCCGGACCACTAATCTTGGCGCAGCCCCCATGCTCCTCTGATCCCCCTTTAATTTCTAAACCGGTCTCTTCTCAATACTCTCAGTATTCGGTGTAGACACTTCATCTCTGTCGTGACTAGTTTTCTTCTATCGTTTGATGTCAGCGTTCAAGTTTTGCACTGGTAGCATAACTTTGGGAGAAATATTGTGTTGAACAATGCTCTTATCATGATCACAGGTGTGCATTTCATTTCGTTTGGTGTCATTTGCCTTATGATTTGATTTGCATTATTGCATCGACGTTGGAATTCGTAAGCCATTTTTCCATTTGCTCAAAAAATGCTCTTTAGCTTTGATTTGCTTTAGTTGATGCTTGTCAATGAAGATATTTGTAGCGTTTTCCTCACAAGTGAATGTCATTACTTCGGTTTTATAAATGTTTCGTCAATAGCGGAAACAGTAAGTAAATGTGTAGTTAGTTATCAAGTGAGCTGCGCCGAGTTGTGTAATTAAGTCACTCAGAGGCAAGATATTTGGACCATGACTTTCAATACCGACAAATATCAAACGTCGCCAATGCAGTAGTGCGAGAGTGACGTTAAGGTAAACATTAAAAGTATAACAAGACACCAAATAATTAAGTTTTAGTGTAATCTGTGATTTATTTTAGTAATATAATTTTTATTAGTGTAAATGCAAGTGTTTGTAACATCTTTCATTATTCTTGTAGTTAAGACTCTTTAACAAGAATCACAGGTCTTAGTATTGTTATAGTGTGAATTATTTTATACAAAATAATGACTGTCCCAAAAAAACGGACGTGTGACAAGAAATTTCTCGGGTGCAACATTTAGCAACCCTAACATACTATTATTTAGAAACAGTTATTTGTTTCTATTAATTCTTATTAACTTTTAAGAAAGATTTAAGGAATGTTTAAGTTGGTCGCCATGGCGCCAGCGCTTGTCGTGCTGGACAGCGATGAGATAGAGGATATCAATGTAGTGTGTCCCTACCATTTATTACTTTATGTTTTTGCTTTTATATTGTGTGTTTAAATGCGTAGTTAAGAATTCAATAAAAGGGTAGCGACTCGAAGGTTTGAAAACCTTGTTCTAAAACAAGAATGCTCAGATAAGTGGGCCATCACAACACGACAAAACAATTTCTAATACGCACTTAATGCGCGTGAAGCATTCGCAGACATTAACACGTTGACCTAGTGGTGTTTATGCATGGAAAAATCTAACAAGGCTAAGGTAAGCTCATTTACATCCGTCACAGCTCTCCCCTCTCACCAAACCTTAATATATACAGCCTCTTTTATCAGTATTAACTATAAGAAAAATGAAGTATATATATATAGTATTCCAATCTTCTGTGGATATGCATCCTTGACATTTGAATGCTTGCACTTGAATCGTAAATATTAAGAAGACACTAAGTCAGGTATGAAATGAAAATCGTGGCATATCCTTTACAGGACATAGCCATCAATCACAGTAAACGAGTCGTTTATTTTCTAGGCACCACTTATACGTTCAGTAGTTTACTATTGCTTTCTGAACGGTGAGGTCTATTTTTACTTTTCGGAAAAATCCCACGGAAACGAATTTGCTTCCAAACTTGCCCACCGTGGTGTTTGAACCAGGTACACTTGGGTTTGTGATCGAGCTCACTACCATGACATTCATACTTTTAATCAATGGGCGTAACATAAAGGTTAAAAAGAACCGTTAAATTGTATCCAAACTAGTAGACTCTTTTACGATCCTTTTTTTCGTCGTATATTTGGGCATTATGATCTTCGCCAAAGAGCATGTCTACAAAATGCGCTCTTTCTGACTATATGAGGTCGTTCTGGATCATCTTTTACATTCTCAGTAATTGCATACGTATGTGTTTTGCCATACAAACGATCATATGTTGGCGGTATGCTTAGCCTGTATACAATCTGATCCATGGTGTTTGGACGTCATCTTACCCTGTGTAGGATGATCGGCGTCCGAAAAGTATTGCCCTTAGTCAATGTTTGGGTTTGTACCAGTCAAGCTTCTGCATTATCGGCCTTACTTTTCTATCCACGGTGAGTTTGTTCCTGAGTAGGAGTATGCTCATCCGTTTCGGGGCGCGTGTCTGCACTCGGCAATTTGCAAGGATTTTACTCTGCATTTTCCGTGCCCCGGGAAACATTGGACTGAAGCGGAGCACATATATTTTTGTGGGTCGTTTCAATTGACGCTAGCAACGCAACTTAAATTTTGCGCTCGCCGTCATAACCCCCTCAGTTCTTCCGGGGATGTTAGTTGTAAATGCAACAGTACCTTGCCCGGCTGTTCCAGGGAGGGCAGTCCCTTTAGGCATCACCCACCTCAGTTCTTCCGGGGATGTTAGTCGTTAATGCAACAGTACATTGCCCGGTTGTTCTAGGGAGGGCAGTTCCGCTAGGCACTAAAATGCAACTTTAGAATTTACGCTTTGCCAACCTAACCCAGCAAATGTATCTAAGCTAAGCCTTTGATACGGAGTTTGTCGAAATCTTCCTGTGTGTAGACACGATACGTTACAGCGTTTTCAGAGACACTTAACGAGACTTCTGATTCGTTACGCATCGTTTTTATTGATTCTTGCCCCACAGTTGGTAATTTGCTTGAGACCCTTTATTCCGGGGAGTTGGGATTCCTTCACAGACGACTACTGTTTCTTACGTTTCTGTTGTTTCTCACCGTGCACACCTTCATAGTTCTAGCTTGTCCGGACACACAGCTCAACTCGGGTCCCCTCCTCAGAGCTCCGAATTACTCCCTATGTGAGACCACGTGCAATTCGTCATCGGACCCACGTTTTGCTCCAAGCGGACCCACGTCACTTACCTGGATGTATCCCTAATCCATTCATGTTTATCCGTTCAGCTTTTGTTTCGGCCTGGAGAGACGTATATTAATAGTTACTCTGAGACTCCGTTCGTCTGAGTTGCGAGCGGATCTCATCCAACATGACTACGTCCGCAACACTATTTATACCAGAGTAGCCCTCACTCGATCCCTGCCTACTTAGTCAGACCGGAACCATCGTCTGTTTCCAGTGTCAACACGAAGAGTTGGGGCAGCATCTTGTTTAGTGCCAACTCAATAATCCTGGCGCGTCGGTGTCCCCACGCGCCTATGACCCCAGACGAGTCAATAAATCCAGGAGTTTTTAGAGGATTACTAAATTTTGCATCTAAATTAGATGTAGATTTGAAGAATCACTTGGAAACCAGTACGGTCTTCAAATATGTTTCTAAGACCGATCAGAATGAGATACTGACTGCCTGCTACAACAATACAATGAGGAGATAAGAATAGAAATTAGAGAAGCTTCATTGCCATGGCTGATGATACAACAGGTGTTTTGGAGCGCACTCAAAATGTCATTGTTCTACGATACGTGTTGAATGGAGAAATATTTGAGCTTTTTGGGGATTCTTTCAGGCGACTAAAATAATTATTATTTGACAATGGACGCCGCAATATCCACAAGAAAACAAGTTAATAGATATTGTCGATTCAAAAAAATAAATAAATGTGAAGGCAGATATGACAGTATAATAACAATAGAACATTTGACAATACATATTTCAAAAGTATGAAAAGTAACATAAGAGTTATAATTGTAAATTTTAAACAAAGTGTAACTTGATCCCAAAATGCATGTGATCGTGTCATTCACATGTCAGCTTAACCACAGCTGACAATGTTACAAAGGGGAGTGTTAGTTGTAGGTTGATGACGTAAAATAAGGTCGTGACTTAGGTCTTGGAACGTGTCACATAACCAGGTAACTAACTATACATTATTAAAAGATAACAAACGTAACATTCGCAAGTGAATGTTGGATTGTTGTGTTACGCTCTGCGTACTCACTGTTTATTGACATTATTCAAAATAGTATGATTTATTACATGAAACATGTAACTTGTACTAAAGTGCAACTATCTTCATAAGCAAGAGATTGATCTGTAAGGTAAAAATAAAATGAGTCCTGTTGAGACCAGACTCGACAAAATATAGACTAGCCTTATTTTTGGGGGATGCAATATTTCAGTACTTATTCTCGATAGGTGTTCTTTCCTATCTCATTAAGACATGTTTCGCCCTAGTGGTTACCGGGCCCAAATTTGGGGTGTAAAGAATAGAACCACTGTTACCTGCACGCATGTCGTAAGAGGCGACTAAGGAGGTTTGGCTGAAATCGGATGCACATGTCCTAAACGTGTAGAAGTCTATGCGTTTAGGGGCCTACAAACCAATGTGCAACGTATACACGTTCTTGGCAAAGATCAAACATATCACAAAGAGTGATTAAAATTGGTCGTAAAGAACGAACACAAAGAAAGAAGAAGAAGACATGTTTCTTTTATACAGCTGATTTGTGTCACTTTCGAATGCAAAGCTAATGTTAAAATTGCATGACCTACTAACCTTAAAGGTCGAATGTAAAACCAAATGGTGTCGAGGGAAAGACCCAGTTATATGTGTTACAAAAGTAAAAATAGAGCGCGTATGCAGACGTAACAAGCGAACAGTGGGGACGTAAACAACAACAATTTCGTATTGTGCATTTTTTCAATAATTATTTCTCTAAGCAGGTCTAGTATTTTCTCCAGCAGTTCTGCGTTCTTCCACTATGAGCCTCTAGGTCTCTTGTCCTTTTTTGTCTTTGATCTACCAGCGCATTTCATTCAGTTCCCTGTCGGTGATTGTTTGGTAATATTGGTTGCAGGCTTTCACGGCGTGTGACCCATCACAGTGACCGTTTATTTAGGATCTTCTGTTATATGAGCAAGTCGAGTTCTCTGGTTGCATTTAACTTCTGGATTTAGTCTTTAGTGTATGCATATTCAAACCCATTTTATGCTAAAACAGCCATCGGATGGCGATATAGAGAGAAGTGGGCGCAAGACCACCATTCAACACAGCGCCAAAGATGGGTACTATGGACTGTCCCGTAGCAAACAAGTTGTCATATTCGGTCTCCGCACCGGCCATAACAGACTCTGGTCCCATCTCCACAACAAATTTAAAATTGACACAACTAGCCTGTGCCAATGCGAGAAGGCAGAAATGACGGCAGAGCTCCTACTGCAAGACTGCCCACTGCTAGCAGGCCTGAGAAACGAAACCTGGCCGGAAAATACCGAGCTAAATTACAACTGTACGGAGGGACGGAGTCCCTAGAAACAACAGCAGAATGTATGTGGAAATCTGGTACATCAGTCTAATCGGTGATCGCGAGAGAGAGAAACCCATTATATGAGGAAAAATTAGTTTACGTCGTTGTTCACTTTTGCATTTGAACTTGAGATACCGGAGTTATTTCATCCTCGACGTCTAGGCTAAATAAACACCGTTGTTATGTTACTAATAAGAAATAATTAAAATTTTACAGCACTAAAGCTTTGGGTGAGCGAAAAATACTTAACGAAAGTCGCCACTGTTATCTATAGAAAAATGTAAAAAAAAACCCAATAACTTCTGTCTCAAGTGGGTGATTTTATATCGGTCGGTAAAGATGTTCACGAATATTGGAACGAACTATAGCTGTTCTCGTAAAGCCCACCGAATTCGATTTCTCTCATAAGCTCTTGGTTCTCTCACAATGCAATCCAATGCCAGCAGGAACAGGATGGGAGAAAGAAGATACGCTGTTAAACACCGGATCTGATGTTAAAAGAGTGATTGAATTATCCCAACACCGGATCTAATAAGGATTGATTGAGTTATCCCAATACCGGATCTGACGTTAGAGAATAGATTGAGTTATCCCAACACTGGATCTGACGTTAGAGGATAGATTGAGTTACTCCAACACTGGATCTGACGTTAGAGGATAGATTGAGTTATCCCAACACCGGATCTGACGTTAGAGGATAGATTGAATTATTTCAACCCAAGATCTGATGTTAAAGAATAGATTGAGTTATCCCAACACCAGATCTGACGTTAAAGGGTAGGTTGAGTTATTCGAACACCAGATCTGACGTTAAAGGATTGATTTAGTGAGCCCTCATGTGTCGCCATGCACTGTAGGTTCTAGTATGTTATTTCTTTTATGTTGGTATTCTTTCGTCAAATACAGTAAGGACCAGAAGTTTCCAGGTTTTCTTTCTTTTAAGCTGTCAAAATGCTATAGTCTCCATATGTAAACGTCAAAAGCTGTTGGTGTCATTCTTATTGGTTATTGGTTACCGAACTAACGTCACAGCACTCCGGGTAGACTCATAAGTGTTCCGCAACCAATGTCGAAGAGTATGCATACTGATACTTCCCGTGGCTCGCTGATTAAACGCACTTTTCTCTCTGTCCCTCAAGCATCCAGCTCTACGTGTAGAACGAGTAATTATAAACTCCCTAAAGAGCTGGATTGATTCAACGTCAATGCTTTTATTGTCATCCAACAGTAAGTTGCCAAGAGACCAAAGAACATCCCCCTTATCCAACATCAACTCCCCAACAATCATTAAAGTGTATATACGTGCTAATCTTCCATTCTACTGACTGTTCTGCAATTATAGACATTATGGAAATACGTTGTCTACATGATTTGTTCTGCCATAAACATGCCTGCTCGATCATCTGCGTATCTACAGCTATTTTTATTGTGTCCATCATCGTTCTATTTAGCATTTTTCATGGCACTGACGGTGGCATAATATCTCTATAATTTTCACATTCCTGGAATCCTCCTTTCGTTAGCAATTTGACTAGATTTCCTTGTTTTCACTGTTTGTTAATATTTCATGAACGAATCGTTTATGTGAGTATATTCATGGTTTGCCAGTGTTCATTCATTTTTCTTTGCTACCCTTCCACGTCAGCAACAAACCCACAGCAAACACCCACAAGATCCCATCAGCAGACTAAACAGAAAACAGCACACAACAATCTTTCGCCTAAGAACAGACCACCGCAGGCTCAACCACAACATGCACAGAATAAAGTCTGCTCAGACTGCATAGTATGCATGCCAGACGGAAACACAGACTCCAGAGCACATCATGCAGTCATGTCCATCATACATACACCAACGAAACGAAACATGGCCTCATGAACACAACTTACAGAGCAAGATATGGGGAACTCTCGAAGAACTCCAACTGACATGCAGCTTCATAGAGGCAACCCATCTCAAGGTTTAGTCGAGCATACGAAACAGAACGCAAAGAAGAAGAAGAAGAAGAACATGCAAGGGAACAAGGAGCAACAAGGACACCGAGGGAAAAGTAGTAACGTTCTACTTCTTTATTATTATGGTGACCGTGCGTGATAAAAGATTCGAAGAAAGATGAGAAAAAAAAGAATACAATTATACAATAAAAATAATGATGTATTAGCTTCGCCAAAAGGATATAATGTATGATGAACAGCAACAAACAAACAAAATAAAGATAAATAACGCAAAGAAAATAAGTTATTGCTAACACACAAAAAAACAACTGTTCAAACTTACAATTTGTCTTGGACTGTGTCAAGATCATGCGTTGATGAAATAAATTAAACGGACGCTACCGTTAAGCCACGGCATACAGTAATTAGTATTTAGTCTTCTTTCATGAAGACTAAGTTGACAAACGATTGTCAATTTTTCCGACTACGTCTCGTAAAAGCCCTCTTGACACCAGCTTTTAACAGGATCCAGGTAGGAGACAACGACAGCCATTGGCTGAAAGCCCGAAAGCTGTAAAGCGACTGACATTCTAGATAGAAGGTAAGTGTAGTGACATGCTTAATTATTGAAGGTTAATTCTTTTAACAAGGTTGAATGTGTGAAGATGTTGGTTGCAGTTGCGTGCCGTCAATTGACTAACATGGCTAGCCTAGTCCCCCAGAGACAAGACAAATGTTAATCTAATTTGAGTTAAATTACTATGGGTCGTAACGGCATAAAATAAAAATATTAATTAAACAGCATTAATATTTTTCCCAATTTACTGCACGATACTCAACGATATTACAGTTACTTGAGACTCCATTTACATCACTCTGACATCGGAAGCGCTAGGCTATTTTTTTAACCAAAAGGTGTCATGACAATCGGCTCTTTCCGTTGAGAGCATAGTGTCCATCCACCTGGTCAGTTTATTATGTGTCTTCTTCTTTATTTTGTCGTCACACTGCTACCGGGTTGTTGCCCAGTGTCGTAGTTTTCTGTTTTTGTCTTGCGCTGTTCTGGTGGCTTGTGTGATTGTTATCTATGCTCTTTCACAGGATTCTGCTACGCCATCTAACCATCTTTTCCGTGGTCTTCCTCTTGCCTTCTTTCCCGATGTTCTGTTGTAGAAGACTCTGTATACTGTTGAGTTTGGATGCATTCTTATTAAGTGACCAAACCACTTCATTCTTTGTTTCTCTATGTAATTCAAGCACGGTTTTGTGCCAACTTTCTTTCTTATGCTGATGTTAGTGATTCTGTCTTTTCTTGTGTTGATGGTAACTTTTCGCAGGCAACGCATTTCACATTATCTGAATTTGACTCTTGAGTTATTTTATCTATATATGCAATAAAGAGTAGTGGTGAGTGGACACAACCTTGTCTAACACCTGATGTAATAGAGAACCAGTCGGTCATTCCTTCTGTTTTTCTTACTGTACTCTGGCTATCTTGATATAAGACCATGATATTTCCTAATAGTTGTCCTTGGACATGATATTTTCAAGGATCTTCCATAGTTTGCACCTGTTTACTCTATCAAATGCCTTTTCTTGGTCTATAAATATAAGTTGTTTACTTTGATTGTATTCAATTGTTTGTACGCAGATCTGTCTTAGTGTAAATATTGCGTCTGTGCAGCTCTTACCCTCCTAAACCCAAACTGACTATTGCTTAACTGGGGCTCTAATATATGTCTTGCTCTTCGCTCCAATATTTTTGCAAACATTTTTCCTCTATGGCTCAAAGAGAGTCCCTGTATGTTTCACACTCTCTTTTGTCTCCTTTGTTCTTCCATATTGGGACTATAATAGCTCTCTGGCAGTCATCTGGAGCCTCTTGTGCCTCCCAGGCTATGTTAAAAATTCTGGTCAGCCATGTTATTGCTGTTGTCTTACACGCAAGTAATATTTCTGTTGTTATACCATCTATCCCTGCAGCCTTCCGTTTTTTGCTTTCATTTAGTGTCATACGATTATGTATATATACGATAAATACTGACTCTGGCGTTCCCTCGCAAGCAAATTTATTTGCCCTTTCCATCTTCTGATTTGTAGTGCTCTGGCTATTAACCTTATTTAATTTCTCCCGTTAATGAAAGAAATTTGGACAAGTGTTCAAATGTTCGATTGTCAATATAGTTTGACAGCGCTTCAACGTGTGAAATATGGAAGAACACGTAATCCCAAAGTACTGTAGTTTTACAAATTACAAAAACAATGACAAAATACATCAACGTTTCAACCAACAAGGCCTTTATCAAGCAAACGAACAACAAGAGGGACGAATTAAAAAAACAACAACAAATGGACGACTACATACAAACGTTTCTAATGAAAAGCTGGGAATAAAAACGAATAACAAAATAAATGTAACACAAAACACACACATAAAAACTAGAAATAGAACGGAAAAGAAACAATGAAACATCTAGTAAATATATAACTTGAATACATGCAACATATACCCATATAGATTACAAAGCATGGGAAGAGAAAGTACTAAGAAGCATAAGAATGTAATACGTTGAGCCCGCGTGGTCGCAAGGTACCATACAAAGAAATCAACCGATTCTCCAGAACAAATCGACTACGATCATCAGAGGAACATGATCGGATGGCTGTGACCTGGACATCGTGAGCTCCTAAATGGCCAGTATCATTGATAAGATTACGGGACTCGCATGTGAAACCATCTTCAATAACAAACGTGACTAAAGAAAAAGATACAGTACGCATCTGTATCACATAAGCACACGTGTTGCAACGCCGACGGTCACACTGGACAGTACCAAAATGAGTCTGGAAATTGAACTTAAGGAGACTGTGTACCAACATATCCTTAAGACGTATGACCGTCTGCAAGCCCCAAAGGATAGTTGGGGAAGACTGAAAGGGCCTCAGGATCTGACTTAAGGATAGACAGATGACGGAATAAAACATTTTCACCAGCGAACTACGGGGTGGAAAGTTAAGATAAGTTTTACTCTGTCAGAGTTAGAAGTCCTATGCTGGCTGGTAAGGACCTGCTGACGAGTGATTTTCTGAACTCGATGCATAGCAGATACAAGCACCTTCTCCGGGTATAGGCGCATGCGGGTGAAATTCTGCACACCTCTGGTTTGCTGTGTGGTAATTCTGACCTATTTACAGAACTAACTTAGTAACATTTCAGTCATGTGGTTCGTTGGTTAAATAAACTCCTCATTATTTCACCCAGGTGCCAAGTCATTTTCGTGTGAATTTTGTGGTTTCAATTTATTAAAAAAATCTGTGCAGATATATCAACAATTGCCGTGTCCCCACTCAACAGGTGATCGCTGAGCAACCGACAGAAGTTCTGCTTACACATATTTTCCACTGCACGGCGATCTTTTTTTTTTATGCCACCCCGCCTTTTTTATAGCTTCAGCAAACATCTCCATGCCCAGAACAGTTATATCATCTTTATCAGATATATTAGGATTATCGTTATAAGACTCCGGTCATGTCCATAGGTGCCCCAGTCATGTCCATGGGTGCAAATCCAGTAGCGGCCGAACACGTCAGTTCGATGTTTATTAATCAATCTCGGGGAGTCTCTGTGGCTAAGTGGTTACGCCCTTTGCCTTGTGAGTCGAAGGTCGTGGGTTCGAGTCCGGACTGCGCCGTTCTGTTCACAAGTGCAGTTTTTCCAGAGACCCCTAGGATTGTTGCTGGAGCTACGGAGTTCGTGCTTTGTGCAATACTCTCCGCAGGTGGCGTGCCATTTCCGCGGAGAGGACCGAGCCATATGGGGTAAAACCCGGTGCAATGAAGTCAATCCTTCGGTTTTAAAACCCCTTTAAACTTTAATCAATCTCTTTGCGTACTTGATATGTCGTTTTTTCGAGCTGTACCAATATCGCACCTACCTGTCTCAATCTGGTCAACGACTGGGATTCATAATCCTAAACTCCTCTGTTCGGAAAGATTCTCTTATTGCACTAAGAATGTCATCCCGGTCCATTGCAGCTCCTGATATCCTAACCATGTCAGCCAATCTATCAGCTCCGTCAAAATCCCTGCGTCTAGGAAATGATTTTTCTATTCCCTGTCTGTACCAGTACGTCCACACAGTTTCGTCTCACCATTTATGTTTCGATTTTACGAATCATACTCATTGAGTCACTGAGTATGAAAATACGAGAGTGGTCGTGAAATGCCAACCACGTTCCCGCCTATGTAACTGTCCGCACATCCATTGTCAAACTACTTGTGATTGTTGCGTAGAACGACAGCCAACTGTAAATAACTAAGCCTAACAACTGACAGAAAAACCCCTAACCTAGATCAGATCGGGAGGCTGGAAATTATAGGGTTGATAGAACGCTGCAAGCTTTTTTGTAATTTTACTCCATTATGTGTCTATGGTTACTTATTGGTGAAAAATGTTCATAACATTGATATTTATTGTTAAACTAAACTTGTTGCATAATATAACTTCTATTTAGCATTTGTGTTGATTTTAAAATGAATTCGTATATATATATATATATATATATATATATATATATATATATATATATATATATATATATACAACAGTACTGGAATGCGAGATCACGTGGTGTAGTTGTAGTCTGATTTTCCATAATTCTTACTTGAGCTCGCAGGCCCATAAGTTTATAGTTGGCTCTGATTGAACCCACTGGCCTCCCATTATTTTGTCCTCCTGAGCGTGCTGAAAAAAACCCCACGCATATTGCTATTGGCGAATAACTGAACCACCTCTGTAAATAACTACATATGTTTCATTGAAGTCATCCAAAACAGTAAATCTAAATAAACTAAGAAGGTTGGAATCCCAAAAGACGGTATTTCCACACGTACCATATCCAGGTATATTGGACATTTCGAAGCGTGAACTAAAAGTCCGATACAATAATTGTCCTAGTAAATGGAATCTCAGAAAGCCATTGGAGAACAGTAGTACGATTTCAATCTCCATCCACGTACTGAACGAAATTGGCATGTAAGTGTCATTCAGCTAGACGATTCCACTGTGCATTAAATTGATAAACCTATACATGATTACTCAATGCAATACATATCTATCACAACAAGATTATCATTCCCTGCCGCCCGAGTGGTTACCGGGACCCAAATTTGGGGTGTAAAGAATAGAACCACTGTTACCTGCCAAGCATGTCATAAGAGGCGACTAAGGAGGTTTGGCTGAAATCGGATGCACATGTCCTAAACGTGTAGAACTATATGCGTTTAGGGGCCTACCAAACCAATGTTGCAACGTATACACGTTCTTGGCAAAGATCAAACATATCACAAAGAGTGATTAAAATTGGTCGAAAAGAACGAACGAAAAGAAGAAGAAGATCATTCCCTGCGTTATCTGCTTTCAGTTATGTAATTGGGTTACAGGCGCGTGGGGACAACGTCACGCCAGGATTAGTGAGTTGGCACTAATCAAGAGCCTGTCCCACCTCCTCGTGGTGACCCTAGAAACAGAGAGTGGTTCTGATCTGACTAAGAGGGCAGGGATCGAGGGAGGGCTACTCTGGTATAAATGGTGTTGCAGACGTAGTTATGTTGGATGAGATTTGCTCGCAACGCAGACTAACGGAATCTCAGAGTGACTATTAATCTCTCTCGTCTCTCCGAGAGTCTCTCCCGGCCGAAGCAAAATGATAAACGGATTAACATGAAAGGATAAGGGGTGCATCCAGGGAAGTGACGTGGGCCCGCTTGGAGCAAAACGTGGGCCCGAGACAAGTTGCACGTGGGCCCACATAGGGTGAAAGTCGGAGATCTGAGGAGGGGGCCCGAGTTGAGCTCTGTGTTCGGACAAGCTAGAACTATGAAGGTGTGTACGGTGAGAAATAACAGACACGTAAGAAACTGTAGTCGGCTGTGGAGGTATCCCAACTCCCCCAGAGTAAAGGGTCGCAAGCAAATTGCCAGCAGTGGGGCAAAAATCAATAAGAACGATGCGTAACGAATCATAAGTCTCGGCAAGTATCTCTGAAAACGCTGTAACGTATCATGTCAACACACGTGAAGCTTGCGGCAAACTCCGTATCAAAGGCTTAGATACATTTGCTGATTTTTGGTCCATTTCTGGTTTTTAATTTGTCACTCCTGTTGTTCGTTTGCTTGATAAAGGCCTTGTTGGCCGAAACGTTGCCGTATTTTGTCATTGTTTTTGTAATTTGTAAAACTACAGTACTTTGTGATTACGTGCTTTGCAAATCAAATAGTTTTACTGCAGTCTCATCTATTTTGTGAATATTTCAAAATCCCATTGGTCGCAATATAGATAGACAATCAATTGATCTGCACTCATCCAAAATAGTATAGCTAATAATAATAATTCCTCTCGTACCGTTATACGTTACATAGGGCCTGCAAGTAATTTCTCCATACCACTCTATCCTGGGCAACTCGCTCAATCTCCTCCATGGAACTGAGACCGATATTTCCTGCCTCTCTCAGCAAAGTTCGTTTCAGGGTCTCCTTAGGACGACCTCTCTTTCTTGAACCCTTTGCATCCCACTTCAATGCCTGCTTTGATATTCGTTGATCATTTCTCCTCAAGGTGTGCCCAACATATCTCCATCTTCTCTTTCTTATAACAGTTGTCACTAGTGGTTGACCAGACATGTCTCTGATTTCATCACTTCTCCTGAATTCGTTCCATTTTATATTCATTATTTTTCGCAGACATCTATTTTCAAATGCATTCAACTTGTTTTCTATATCTTTAGTCATTTTCCAACACTCGCTGGCATATGTTAGGATTGATACAACATTTGAATTGAAAATTCGTAATTTAGTTTTAATACTATATAACTTGCAGTTCCATATTTTATTTAGACTTTTAAAAGCTGATGTTTTGCCAATTCGTATCATAATTTCTTTTTAACATTTCCTGTGCAATCAAAATTGCTACCCAAATAGTTGAACTGCTCTGTTATTTTTATCATTTTAGATTCCAGTGTGATATCTGCATTTTTTGCCACAGGTGTCTTCATTATATTTGTTTTTCATAGCTTATCTGCAGTCCAACTTTTGATGCTATAGATGACAAGTTGTCTGTTTTTCTTTGCATATCTTGGTTGTTTCTACTTAACAAGGCAATATCATCTGCAAAATCCAAATCTTCTAGTTGACTATTTTCTACCCAATCGATGCCAGTTTCGCCTCTGCAACATTTTCGCATCACCCAGTCAATGGCCACTCCAAACAATAGCGGAGATAGAATACAGCCTTGCTTTACTCCGGTTTCAACCATAAACCACAGGTGTCTTCATTATATTTGTTTTTCATAGCTTATCTGCAGTCCAACTTTTGATGCTATAGATGACAAGTTGTCTGTTTTTCTTTGCATATCTTGGTTGTTTTACTTAACAAGGCAATATCATCTGCAAAATCCAAATCTTCTAGTTGACTATTTTCTACCCAATCGATGCCAGTTTCGCCTCTGCAACATTTTCGCATCACCCAGTCAATGGCCACTCCAAACAATAGCGGAGATAGAATACAGCCTTGCTTTACTCCGGTTTCAACCATAAACCAGTCGCTGTGTCCACCATCAGTGCGAACTGCACACTGTGAACCATCATAGAGGCTCTTTATAATGTTTATTATTTTGTCTGGTATTCCATAGCATCTCAGAATATTCCACAGAGAGATTCTGTGTAGACTATCAAAGGCTTTTAAAATCGATGAAATTTAGTATGAGTGGTTGTTGCTTCTCAATATGTTCCTCCAAAATTAGTCGTAGGGTAATTATTTGGTCTAAGCAGCTTCTCCCAGGTCTAAAACCAGCTTGTTCTTCTCTCAGGGTTGTGTCCACTGCTCCTTTGATTCTATTAAGAATGATTTTGCAGAAAGTCTTGGTCATTACTAATAATAGGGTGATCCCTCTCCGGTTGTTGCAATCTTTGAGATCACCTTTTTGGGGATCTTAACAATTATTCCCTTCTTCCATTGATCTGGGACAGTTTCTTCTTCCCATACTTTATTAAATAGTTCTTGCACCTGGCTAATAGTTGTATCATCAGCCGCTTTGAGCATTTCTGCAGTAATGTTGTCATCACCGCTGCCTTATTGTTTATCAAGGAATTGATTGCCTCCTTGACTTCAGCTACACTTATCATTTCTTCGTTAATTGGTAGGAGCTGTTTCTTGCCTCTTCGTCAAACTTGAGTAGTACTGGTGGATCAGATCTATTTAATATTTCTTCAAAATGTTCTGCCCATCTTTTCTTCTGCTCGGTATCTGATGTTAGAACTTTACCATCTTTACTCTTGATTTGGCCACCCTTTGAAACAAATGTTCCAGTAAGTTGTTTTAGTGTGTTGTATAGCATTTTGCTGTTTCCAGTCTTAACTGCCTTTTCCCCTTCTTCGGCCAGTCGATTGACATATGCTCTTTTATCTCTTCTAGCCACTCTTTTCACTTCCTTGTCTTTTAGTCTATATTCCTCTTTAGCTTGGATTTCATCTGTTGCATCATTAGTATTTAATATCGCTAGTTTCATCTTTCTTCTTTCTTGAATACATTTCCAGGTGTCATCGCTTATCCAGGGTTTTCTGTCTTTCGTCTTTAATCCTGCGCTACTATTTGCTGTCCCCAATAGTGTGTCCTTTATCTTAGTCCATTTGTCTTCAATGTTCTGTTCATTTTCACCATTGAGTAACTCGAACCTATTAAGTTCGAGCTGATATTCCTCTTTTACCTCATTATTTTGTAGTCTTTGACTGTCTATTCGCAGTTGTTCTTTTTAGTATGGTGAATTTTCAATTTCAGTTTCAATTTACCTATGCATAAATTATGATCACTTCCTATATCTGCCCATCTGTATGCACGGACATCCAGCAATGATGTTCTAAATTGTGTATTTATGCACATATGGTCAATCTGATTCCTGGTCACTCCATCTGGTGAGTGCCAAGTTAGTTTATGAATTTCCTTATGTGCAAAGATGGTACCTCCAATTACTAAGTTTGACAGCATACATAACTCCTCCAGTCTTTCTCCATTCTCATTCATTGTGCTTATTCCTTGTTTTCCTATAGCTCTCTCTACCCCTACATTATCACTTCCAACCTTGGCATTAAAGTCCCCATTACTACTAACAGGTCATGTTTTTTTAGTCTTGCTAATTTGATCTTGTAGTTGCTCATAAAATGTGTCTTTCTTATCATCGTCAGCCTCATTTGTTGGTGCATAACACTGCAGTTTTGTCATATTGACATGCCTGGTACTGAAGCGGCTCTAATTATCCGACTCGAGATGGGTTCCCATTCTAACATGCTCTTTGCTACTCTAGGTGTCATCATTATACCCACTCCTTCAAAATGCTTACCATCTTCTCTTCCTGAATATATGAAAGTTAATCCACTAACTATTCTTCTATCTGTTCCAGGCCATCTCACCTCACTTAACCTCAGTATGTCCAGCTCGTATCTCTTCATTTCTTCTGCAATTTGGGCTGATTTTGTAGCCGTGGCCATCGTTCTCACATTCCCAAATCCAATTTTAGTGTGTGTTTTGAGCCAAGTAATGTACGAGTCGGGTTGCTGACTTCCGCAGAGCGGCTTTCATCAGCAACCGTCATTGATGCACTAGGTGCACCGCACACCACCTGGCTGGTCGGTTTACCGGTATGGCGTCCTTTCTTACAAGTTTCTGTAGCTATTTCAATTTCTTGTGATGAGGTAGCTGGCCTCACGCACAAGTCCTCCTTTTTTTCATCCGGGCTTGGAACCGGCATTGACAGAATATAGCTAAGCAACTGTAATAATAGCCGCTCCTCGCAAGCTATGATGGCAACAAGCTCAGACGTGTGCTGGTGCACTTCTCTGGTGTGTACGCAGGTGACTGTAGAGTCCAATCCTGGAACAGAATCCCCTACCACAGATCAAGGTTAGACATGTGCGTGTTGTGTGTTCTGTCTTTTTTGCGCAGATTGTTTTCTCTGTGCCTCAACGGCACGATGATTCTCAGCTATGCGGGTTCCTCTTTTGTTGTTACAGTGCCACATTTGGCGATCTTGCGCAAGGAATCCCAGCATGTGGTGTCTATATCGAAGCATTTCAGAGACACTTTAAGAGTGTCTTTAAAGTGTTTTTCTGTCCACCAGCAGAACGTCTGCCCCCTTCAAGTTTGTAATACAACTGTTTTGGGATGCGTTTATCAGACATTCGAGCAACGTGACCGGCCCATCTCACTTGGGCCTTCTGCAACAGTGTGTTGACGCTTGGAATCTTTGCTCTTGTGAGGACTTTGCTATCTGGAATTCTGTCCTGCCAGTTTATTTTTAGTATTCTGCATAGACAGCTTGTGTGGAAGTGATTTAGTTCTCTTGCGTGTCTGCTATACACTGTCCATGTCTCGCTTGCGTACAGCAGCGCGTTTAGCACTATGGGCTGGTGAACATTCAGCTTTGTGGCTACGATTATCCCCATCCGCTCCCACACAGTGAAACGTAGCCTTTCGAACGCAGCACTGGCTTTGGATATCCTATTGTTGACCTCAGAATCTATGTTTGCCAATCTGGATAGGAGGCTGTCAAGATAGGCAAAGTTGTCCGCTTGCAGGAGACGATGGTGTTTAATGTTGATGACTGGATCGTAGTACTGGAACATGACCTCTGTTTTCTTGGTGTTAATGGTAAGGCCAAACTTATCACATGCCATTGAGAACTTGTCCATGTAAGTCTGCATTTCTTCCTCAGAGTTGGTAGCGAGGGCGCATTCATCAGCAAACAACAGGTTTGAGATAATTGATTCCTTTACCGTGGTGGAGGATGTTAACTTCCGAAGATTGGATAGTAAGAAACTGTATGTAGTATGTCCCCAACCCACCGACAAAAAGATTTCGGTATATTTCAGGTAAACGTTTGTGTTTTTTCATTACCTTAATTGATTTTTTATCCAGAATATTAGATCCGTACAAGACAATGAATGTAGCAAGTGTTTATGAATGTCTTCTATTCATATCCTCAATTAAAGAAACTTTGAATATTGTGGTTGATGTTACGTCCTGTAAAGGATATGCCATGATTTCCAGTAGGCTGTTGACTGATGTTTTAATATTTCTCTTCTTGTATTTAAAGCATTTCCGAATTTTATTCTAAGTGTTCTATTGTGCTGTATTAAATGTTACAATTTATATTTTTGACACTACAAATGACATAGGAAATTATGATTACTTTTCTTCACCGCTTTTTTCCTGCTATATTCCTAAAACAGTGAATGTACCATCATTAAGGTGTGTGTCCTTTATAGGACGTTGCTCTCGTTGGTCATATTCATGGTTTTTTTTAAATATCTTGTAGCCATTGTCTTCTTGGTCTGCCTCTGCGTCCTGGGAACCTGCCCTCCAATATTGTTCTCTCCAGGCCATCGTGACGCTTGATGTGGCCAAAGTATTCAATTTTTCTGTATAGTATATTGTTTGTCAGTCAACTGTCTTTAACATTCAGTTCTTTCAGGACATCGGTGTTCTTCATTTTTTCTGTCCGTTGTATTCGTAGGATCTTTTTATAGCATTTCGTTTCCAAGGACTGGATTTTAGTTCTTGTTGTTTGTGTAATGGTCCCTGATTCAAAACCATAAGTAGCCACTGGAAAAATGCATTTTTCAGTGAATGTATACAAATAGGATATAGAGCACTACAATTTGTTGACAAAGTTTAAGTTGTAAGATATTGATTATGAAGTATCAACACGCGTGCTATGGTCGATTATACAGGATATAGGAAATAGAAGTTCAGCGACGAGTATTGGTAACGGTAGGAGCAGTACAAATGGGATTGCTCTTACTTATAATACATACGCAAAATGACAATACAAAATGAATTTGGTTAAAAAAAGAAATTAAGATATTGTAGCTTCTGGATCTCAGGGGAGCATATATTTGCACTCTTCAATCACTATTTTAGTTCTTTGAAATCTTTTGGAGTCTTCTACATTACGCTCATTTATATTGGGGTCTCTATTGTGAATTGGTTTGCATGTCGTTCTGAAAGCTATAGATTCGAATTCGGACCGAGTCTCATGTGCAAACTTTTCATGAGAACCATAGGATTGTTGCTGGAGTTACAGAATTCGTGCTTTGTTACTCTCGGCAGATGGCATGCGATTTCTTCCGACGGAGAGCGAGCCATATGGGGAAACCCGGTGCTATGAATTCAATCCTTCACCTTTAGACTATTTTTAGACGCTCATTTCTGTATCCTTTCAAATGGTTTTGCTAATACTTATTTTACATCCTGTGGTCCACAGTTTGATTTCTTCAGTTTTCCTGTAGGGGTCAGTGCGTGGGTACCATTAATTAACCAGTCCTTATATCAGCAGTTCGCCCGTGTGTTGCCGGGGCTCGCAAGGGGAGCAAAGAATAGCGGCACTGCGACCTACTAGGCATGTCGTAAGAGGCGACTGTGGGGTTGGCGAAGGGTTGGCTACCCTATCCAGTAGAAAATTGTATCCACAAAATCCAACCAACCATGAACAAGTCACATAAAAATAAAATAACTGTGCCAACCAAGAAGAAAGAAAGCTCTTCTAGATTAGGTATGAAGCGATGCAGAGAAAGTCGCAAGGAGTCTGCACCGCAGATTATCTTCCTTTCACCAAGGAAAAGCTCCAGAATTGGCACCAGGAATGTTAGAAGTATGTATGAAATGGGAAAGATAGCACAGGCTATAAATGAGATGAAATACAACGGGATTGACATCTTGGGAATATGTGAAACTAGGTGGAATGGTACAGACAAACAACGTCTGAACACAGGAGAAACAATTCTGTTCTCAGGCCATATGGAAGAAAATGCCCCCCATAGTGAAGGTGTGGCTTTAATGCTATCTAAATGCACTAATAAAATGGGAAGCAGTGAGTCCTAGGATAATCACAGCAACATTCAGAACCACCAAAAAGATAGTATTCTTGAATGTGACCCAGTGTTATGCACCTACTAACGATAAATAGGAAAAAGTTAAAGAGCAATTTTACATAAAACTTCAAAATACTATAGGTAATCAGAGAAATGGGAACATTAAAATTCTGATGGGTGACCTCAATGCCAAAATAGGCGCAGACAACATAGGCTATGAGGAGATCATTGGGAAACACGGACGAGGGGTAATGAACGAAAATGGAGAACTGTTCACCAGTTTCTCTGCAGTGAATCAATACGTCATAGGTGGAAGTGTCTTTCCACATAAAAGAATACATAAAGCAACCTGGGTATCACCAGACCACATAACAGAAAATCAAATTGACCACATTTGCATAAACAAGAAATTCAGGTCATCTCTACAAGATGTAAGGGTTCTAAGGGGTGCAGATGTAGGTTCGGATCACCATTTGCTGATAAGTAAAATTAAACTGAAGTTTAAGGGATACATAACATCTCATGAACATAGACACCAATATAATATCTGTTACACGTCAGCAGTCAAGAAACAGAGGAACAGTTTATGGTCTCAGTCTCTAATAAGTATGAGGTTTTTCGACAATTAGAAGATGAGGTGAGTGCGGAAGAATGCTGACAGCAAGCCAAAAATATTTGGAATGAAACGTGCACAGAGGTATTGGGAAAGAAAGAGCGGAATCATAAGGCATGGATAACACCAGAAACTCTAAAGGAAATGAAGAAAGGAAAAAGAGAAAAGCAGATTTAAATAATAGCAAAACTAGAACTACCAAAGCCATACCCCAAGAAAAATACACAGAAGCTAGCAAGAAAGTGAAGAAGCAAATAAGGTCAGATAAGACAATACGTAGACGATCTAGCAAGAGAAGCGAAGGTAGCTGCAGCAAAAAGAAACATCAGGGATCTTTACAACACCTCTAGAAAGCTAGCAGGAAAATATAGACAATCACGTGGGTGATCAAAAATAGTAGTGGGAAACTATCACTAATGTTAGAGACCAAATGGAAAGATGGATGGGATACTTCAAGGAACTCCTGAACAGACCAGCCCCCAGATATCCAACATGCAGAAATTGACTTGGACATCAACTGTGAGAAAACATCCAAGGAGGAGATTAGTAAAGACATTACACTTTTGAAAGATGGGAAAGCGGCCGGTCCAGATGGTATTCCAGCGGAGGCGGTTAAAGCCAACATAAACACATCTACAGAAATACTGTATAAATTATTTAGCAGAATCTGTGAGACCAAAGAAATACCAGCAAACTGGAGAGAAGGATACCTAGTGAAGCTACCAAAGAAAGGAGACATTCAAAAGTGTGAAAGCTAAAGAGGAATAATGCTGTTGTCAGTACCTGGGAAAATACTAAGCAGAATCATCCTGGAGAGACTGAGAGATGCCATCGATATAAACTAAGAGATGACAGGCAGGCTTCCGACCAAATAGATCATGTGCTGACTAATAGGCCCACCTGTCGCATTATAATAGAGCAAAGTATTGAATGGAAATCCCCAATTTATATCGGATTTGTGGATTATGAGAAGGCTTTTGACAATATTGATAGAGCAACCCTTTGGAAATTAATGAGACATTATGGGATTCCACAGAAAATTATTAACCTAATAAGAGCAACGTATCATCATTATCATCAAATAGCATGTCCTGAGCAGAACTTTGCCACCCCAACAGTCCTCCGGAATTTCTCTCTCTAGGCCAGATGTCCTGCCTCTGCAGCCGTCATGTTCAAACCATCAGTTACATCCTGAATCATCTTCTCCGTGGTCTTCCTCTTCTTCTCTTTGTCAGTATGCCTCCTTCCATGATGGTCTTCTCCAGCCCTTCATATCTTTTATATGTCCAAAATATCTCAATTTTCTCTTTCTTATTTGTAGCATCAGCCAGTTTTCTTTGATTTTGAGTTCTTACTGAATAGATCTATTTCTTCTCTTCTCTGTCCAAGATATACGAAGGACTCTTCTGTAACACTTATATTCAAAAGCACATATATGTTTTTCCACTGCTCTATTAAATGTTCATGCTTCACAACCATACGTTGCCAATGGGAATATGCATGCTCTTAGTATTCTGATCATTGTTTTCTTATCAGTTCCGTTCCATACTGTTTTGAGTTGTTTAATTTTTTGTAAAGCCATGTTTGTTCTTCTTTTAATTTCCTTCATCCCATTTCCATGTGTTGTTGTGGAACAGGTAGAGATGTCAAAATAAGAATACAGAAGGCAAGAGGAGCTTTCATTGCACTGGGAAACATATGGAAGTCTAAAGAAATCGAATCTAGAACAAAAATTCGGATATTTAACTCTAATGTTAAAGCAGTTCTACTGTATGGGTCAGAAATATGGAGAACTACTAAAACAATAACGCATAAATTACAAACATTCATCAATTGGTGTCTGCGCAGAAAAGAGGGACTAAGATGGTATGATAGGGTCAGGGTCAGGCAGTATTTTTTTAGTATGATGCAAAGCTTCGAAATGCCGCCCTTTAATAATTTTGCTGCCACCCATTTTTCAACAAAGTCTGGCTCATTGCCACGGCACTATTGGGCATGATCAGTTTTCATGGTGATAATTTCAAAAAATCATAAAAAATAAACTAATAAACTTAGGATTTTGAGACTATGGGATAATGTTCATATATGAATGAGCTACTTATCTGTCTATATGTAGAGAATATTATTAATAATCCACAAGCTATTGCTGTAACTGCTGTTGGCGTCGGTCCCCATGCCTACCTACAGTATGATACGCCCCCGTTTTCGGGGTGGATGTCCATCACCTACACCTGTACGACTGGGAATAACTGCTATTGATCTATAAACATCGTCACGTGAATCAAAATCCAATCTTGTTTCACATTCAGAGCCCGTTTTATCACTATCACTGGCTAAGAAGTCAGAATCAGTCATTTTGGACCTGGCTATCATCAGCTAAATCTCATGGTTTACTTGCGAAAAAATGTGCCCGTCGTCGTTGGACACAAGTCGTCGGCGGCAGACAAAGGGAGTTTGTCTTGCGATTTACAACAATCTACTAAAAGTGTTATCCTTCTAACTTTAACTATTGCAAATTCGTTAATTAGGGATGTGTAGTCTAGTGTGGCAGCCAATGTAGATTCAACAGACGTTAATGACATATTTCTAAGTTCTGTTTGGCTTATTGAACTTCTTAAATACCCGCCTGCCCAGCGTGTTCGTAGCGCGTTGGACTACGGGTGACACCAAAAGCGTGAATCGTTCATTTAGAGAATTAAGGGTAATGTCCAAAATATAACTGAAAAAGTTCACTTTACATTTATTCTCCTCTGTTAAGGGTTCATCGACAGCTTCTTCATACTCAAATTGACGCTTTTTCCTTCTGGCTGTAACTTCAGTTTCGGCAGGAAATTATATACTGCATTCAAGATTCTCTGCAATCTCATTAGCAGCAAATTTTCATCTGATCATTTCCAGATTGTCTATAACTTTTCACTTTTTGTATGGTTTCTGATAACATCTTTACACAATGTGACAAATTTATAGTTACAGATTGCAATATCTTCAAGACTGAACTTTTTTCAAACCAAATATCATGCCAAAGAATTACGTCGCATATAAAATTATAATGTTAATATTTTTTGCTAATCCTCTTGCTTTAACTTTAGTTTTTTGCATCTCTGTCGAAGTCTTCTATTATTTTGGAATACTGTGTCATAGATTTCACAAAGTTGAAATCGTAAATGTTTTAAAGCATCTATTCTGCTTGGCCACCTAGTAGCATTCAGTGGTTTTAGAGTTAATTGTGAAACATGAATTTGGTAAAAATAGAGCAATAAATAACGAACGCAAAAGTAGGCAAATGTAAATATTTCCTTAGCAACTCTCTATAACACACAGAACGCAAAAGTAGCTCAATATTACCTACATAACTCTATCTATCACACACAGGCTAACATTATGCACCTGAGATATACCCAGTCCATGCAAATGGAATTTTTTAATTCGAGTCCCTATTTTCCTAACATAATCATTTTCAATGATAATATGTAACTACAATTGCTTTAAAAAACAATAATTCTCTTACTTGATCTACTTTTTAAATACGAAAACTGAATTATTATAAATGCAAACATTTTATACAGATACAGATATATTAAACATCTAACTTTGTGATTTAAACAAAGGAACAGCCACTTGCCATTTTTGGAGACAAACTAACAATAAAATCAAATATTGTCAACAATTGTAAACTCAAAGCAGAACTATCAACATTTAAGACGTGCAACTGTTTTTTGGGGATAATTGCCGCACCTTCGTTTTTAGGAGTGGCCGCAAGAAATTACAAACAAAAATAATAGCTTCGCACTGTCAGATCACAAGTCTTTCGGCGAGGGAGTACTAGTGATGCACCTGCACAACAAACTGAAATCAAAGTGTACCAAAAACGAGTAGGCAAAGGCGTGCGGTAAATTATAAATCGTATACATCAATATCGGAATAACAAAGACCATTACAGAAAAGAGTTGCGTAAAAATGTTAATTATTGAATGGTTCAAATTTTATTTTGATTTCGCCGCTTTTGCCGCCCACCCCACCCCATGGTTCCACCTGATGCGGCCGCATCTTTGCATCATAGCACCGCACGGCCCTGGATAGGGTTACACATGAGGAACTTATGGAGAGAACAAGACAGATTATAGTGAACGAACAGGTTAAATAAAATGACGCTGGCGCTGGATAGGACACACTTTGCGAAAACCTGAGGGAAATATAACAAGAAGGGTCCGTGTCTGGAACCCATAGGGACAGCGAAAGAAGGGAGACGAGAAATACACGGAGACGAGATTTAGAGGCAGAAATCAACAATATAAAGAAGAGATGGAGGGAGCTGCAGGAGATAGCTAGAGATAGGAAGACTTGGCATGAGTTGTTTGAGGGCCTATGCCCCAATCCGGGTTTACAAGGCAAAGAAAGAGAGAGATATATATCAGCAGTTAAGCATGACATTAATGTGCGACGTTTCAATCGTAACCGATGCTAACCAATCACACTCATGCTAATTACTGATGTTATGTGGGAAAGCATACAGAAGTTAGGCAAGTATTAACAATTTTATCACAGCAGATCATTGTGAAATTATCTCACATTTTTAAAGTGATTTTCTTCATCGAACGCTTCATATCGACCTTTCATATCGATATTAATCGTTCTTTGTGATTTGTATGTGATCTTAGCCTAAGAGCGATTTTACTTGTACCAGTTATGCGCCTACAAGTAGGCCAGTACGTCCGATTTCTGCGACGCTTTTTATTTACTAGAGTAACTTCCCTAGGCCACTACCTCAGTTGCCTCTTACATGCCTTGTAGGTCGCAGTGTTACTATTCTTTGCTCCCCAGCTCAGCAAAATTTGCAAGTAGAGTTTGTCCCATGTGTAGTGCGACGTGGTAATTACATATCTGAATGCTGTATCATGCGCTGTCAACACTCTATACTTCACATTCAGTACATGGGATTTTAAAACTCCCCTGCAATCGCCAGTGAGTTCATTATAATAACATCAAGGTTAATTGGACACCCTTGGTTTCGTTTCTTGTAAATTGCAAACTAGTCTATCATTGTCTTTACATTTACCTGTCATGTGCCCCCTGAAGGCTCTTTTGTATGCACAGACAACTCGCATTGAATTGTGTGCCATGTATATTTTCTGATGATTTGATCTTTTTTTTTTTTTTTTTTAGAATATCTTACTCTTGCATCATGTTTCTAAAATTGCGTGCACGTGAAGTGTTTGAAAAGTGAAATTGACGAACTGAATCAACAAGATGATTTCTCTCATTGCTCCATTGAGCATTAATTTTTTTAAATGGTCATTCTACCGTTGCATTGTGTGCTGGAATAACAAAGAAATAATGTGCTGTCTTCATGATTTCATAGTACATTTCACTACTCCTACAGTTTTCAATATAGTTATCGATAGGTAGCGCACCGCGTGGTGATGGACTAAGAGCGAGTCAAACCTGCTGCCTTGTATGTTAATAAATTAAAGCTAAATTAAAGCCTGACAGAAACGCCGCAGAAAACGGGTGCACAATGTGCAGCGCAATTCGTTTTACGACGACATCGACTAGTATATGAAAAAAGAGTAGTGGTCAACTTTAGTTTCGACAGTCGGCAGTAGTGATCGATCCAAGCTTCCGAGCCAGGGGACAGTTAGAAGGGACAAACACCAGTGAAGTAAATTATAGAACATTCAACGTTATGTAGTGGGATGCAGAAGGAGTACTAAAGAAGAAGGTTCCATTAAGGTATCAGTATCAGCAGAGAATGGGTGTCATTAGTAAATAAATCATAAAAATTCAATTTTAAAGATATAGATCCCACATTTTCACACGTGCTAAACAAATGATCAAGCAATCTAAAACAGTGATTGACAATGTAGTTCAGTATAGACAGGTAGGTAAGTGAGATTTTTGACAAGTAAAAAATATTTTAGTCTTGTGCAAAATATAGGTGTAACTTATTACACAATTTTACGACTGTAATTTTGCATGCATGTTAACATTAGGACTGCCTATAGCGTATACTAGGATAATTCCAATATCTTGAGTATAATTTTTTTATGATTTTTCAAAGACGACAATTTTTAACCCAAAAAAGACAATTTTCAGGTGGCAACAAAATAAAATCTATTCAGTGTATACTATTTATCCTAGTACTTGCCAAAATCACACAATCTGTGTATATGATGTTTAATTTTGAATGAATTTGACTTTACTATTTCATTAAAATTTTGTAATAAGTGACACCTAAATTTTGCACATGACTAAAATAATTTTTCTTCTCAAAATCTCACTTACCTACTTGTCTATACTGAACTACATTGCCAATCACTGTTTTAGATTGCTTTATCATTTGTTTAGTACGTGTGAAAATGTGGGATATATATCTTTAAAATTGAATTTTTTATGATTTATTTACTAATGACACCCATTCTCTGCTGATACTGATACCTTAACGAAACATCTACAACAGGAGCAGATAGACATAACATGCATACACGAGACGCACCTGAACTCTAGCCACAGATTTTCCATTAGAGAATAGACCTTCCGATTAGACAGGGAAGGACCCAAAGGTAGAGTCCTGATTTTCGCCCGAAACGAGATTACATGTACAAAAATAGCAATATGCGCTAGTAGACAGTCGGAAATTGTAGGGATAGACGCAACAACCCCAATTGGGAGCACTCGGATCTATAACATCTACTGCCCTCCAAACAAAGACTTAGTGCTGGAGAACATGAACATAAAACTTGCCAAATGCATAGTAGTTGGAGACTTTAATAGTCACTCCAAGCGGTGGGAATACCAGGATACTAATAACAGAGGTGACGAGGTGGAGGACTGGGAGATAGACAGCAACCTACACTTAATTAACAATGCTGAGGATAACCCCAGCTACTACTCCAGAACCTGGAAAACCACCTCCACACGAGACCTGGCTTTTTGTACATGAGACATCCACCACAAAATTGATAGAATGGTGCTAGACCAACTCGCAGGAAGTGACCACAGACCGGGTAAGCTGGTCGTAAATGTGCATACTTCCCACAGCAACCAAAGCTGCTACCAAGATGGAACTACAAACGAGCAGACTGGGGAAAATTTGCACTCTGACAGACCTATACTGCGAACCCCTAAACATACGCAAGAGTATGCTAAAAACTGGGGTTGCAGACTTCAACAAAGCCCTCCAAAAAGCAGCCACAGAGTCCATCCCTCGAGGTGCGAGACCAAACTACAGCCCATTCTGGACGTACGAATTAGAACTAGAAGTAGAACTAACAAAAGCTAGAGACATTGCAGAATTAGAAAGAACAACAGAAGCAAACATCACACTTAAAGCCACCTCCGCAAGATACAAACGAACACTAAATGAAAATGCTAGAAGCAGTTGGATAGAAAAAACACAAAGCCTATAACCTTAACATATGGAAATAAGCTGTGGAAACTAGCCAGGGCACTAAACCAAGAAAATAAATACAAGCATACAATCACCATCAAACAGAATGACGAACAGCTAAGCGGGAAACAAGCTGCCAATATCCTTAGTGAGCACTTTACACAAGTAAATCATATAGATGTTCCTGAAGAAAGGAAGGAAACCATAAAAGAAGAACTAATGGCCCACGACCTCATTCAAGGTCCCCGGAGGAGCACATGACAACTAAATTCACAATGCATGAATTGTAAAAAGCATTACGCTCTCTGAGGAAAAGAAAATCACCAGGCAGTGATGGGATAACAAACGAAATGATAATAGAAATGGGACAACAAGCTAAAAAGAAGCTACTAGAAATTTTTAACTGCAGCTGGAAAAGTGGCATTATACCCAAAGAGTGGAAGGAAGCTATACTGATACCGATAAAAAAGACGGGAAAGGATCCCACAGATCCTAGCAGTTATAGACCAATTAGTCTACTGAGCTGTATAGGAAAATTGCTAGAGCGGATGATCAACACCAGACTAATGTGGCATCTGGAAGAAAAGGGCTTACTACTCCCCCAACAAGCAGGCTTCCGAAAACACAGATCTACAGAAGATCAAGTGACATATATCGCCCAGGAGATAGAGGATGCTTTTCAAGAAGGAAAACAAACGCTAGCAGTATGGGTGGATCTGGAGAAGACTTTTGATAAAGTGTGGAAGGCTGGCCTAAAAGTGAAATTGCGCAGAAACCAAGTAGCAGGACGAATGTACAAATGTATATCACGGTATCTAGAAAAAAGAATTGCTAAAGTGCAAGTGCAAGAGTTCACCAGCAGGAAAATAACACTAGAACAAGGAGTTCCTCAGGGCGGAGTACTGTCGCCAACACTGTTCCTCATATACATCAATGACATAACCGAGAACATACCCAGAAGGATCCACTACGCCCTATATGCAGATGACCTGGCCCTGTGGACATCAGAGGAGCGCATTACCGCTGCAACAAGCAGAATACAACAGGCCCTCACATCCCTAGACCAATGGTCAACACATAGCTGATCAAAGCCAATGAAAAGAAAACGACATACACGATTTTCTCCCTCTCAACCAAGCCCCAAAGTCCAAAGCTCCTACTAAATAACCATATATTGCTCCCAGAGAAAAAACCCACATGCCTTGGAATCACCTTCGACCAGCGCATGACATGGAAAGCTCAGATTGAAAAAATAAAAACCCGAGCAAAATCAAGGATGGCAATCATGAAAAAAC
Source organism: Arion vulgaris (assembly GCA_020796225.1). NCBI lineage: Eukaryota > Metazoa > Mollusca > Gastropoda > Stylommatophora > Arionidae > Arion > Arion vulgaris. The sequence continues at coordinate 57,876,037 of CM036759.1, read as the reverse complement.
TAGCTGGCACAACTTGGGGGGGCAGATAACAGTGTTTTAAAGAAGCTTTATATTGGATATGTTCGGCCGACATTGGACTATGGAATCTCTGCATGGGCAACTGTAGCCTAATAAAAACTTCAATAAAATTAACCGTGTTCAGAACTAAGCCATGATAATTATTACAGGGGAATGAGATCTACCCCAATACAGGAAATGGAGAAGACCACAGACCAACAATCAATAGAGGATATATGAGACAGCAGAACATAAAAACAAGCAAAAAAGTGAGACTGCGGATATATTGGCAAAAGCAGGAAGCAGGCAACCACAGACAGACACCAGTATAACATGAGGAAGCAAAAGTACGGATAAAAATGGCCTACACGAACAAATGGCTGAGAGATCACCAAAGGCATGAAAAGGACGATGCATACCACCAACTAAGTAGAGAGGAACAGGTTGTCATTTTTCATCTACGAACAGGGCGCAATAGGCTGAGATACCATCTTTTTAACAAGTATAAAATAGGCCCATCTGACATATGTACATGTGGTACCAGCATGTTGACAGAGACACACATACTGCAAGAATGTCCAACATACACGGAACAGAGATAAAACATGGCCAATCCCCATATCAGTCCAAGACAAGCTATACGGAGATCTCCGTATGTACATAGACTCCGGTTGACCACTAACTACTTTAAAAGTAAACAAATCGATGTCTGAAAACGTTGGAAGAAGAAGAAGACGAACTGAATCAACAAGACGATTTCTCTCATTGCTCCATTGCGCATTAATAAAAATAGTCAATCTACCGCTGCATTGTGTGCTGGAATAGCAAAGAAATACTGTGCTATCTTCACGATTTCATAGTACATTTCACTACTCCTACAGTTTTCAATATAGTTGCACCACTTTTTTGCGATGGCACTTGCTTTTTATAGGTGACTGCAAATTATTCCAGATTGCAGTACTGATCACAGCACTTTGAATCATCTATGGGGTCAAAGGCGCATAGGGGCTGAGCTAGGATTAGTGGTCCGGCACTAATCAAGACCCTGTGCCCCACCTCCACGTGGTGACCCTGGTAACAGACTTTGGTTCCGGTCTGGCCAAGTAGGTACAGGGATCAAAGGAGAGCTACTGGTAGTGGTAGCAGTGCAAGCGCGGAAGGGGAAAGGAGGTCCACAAAATTACGAACAAAATGCACGCATCTCCTGGCAGAATGAACGACAAAATTTTGTTCGAGTTGGTAAAAAACAGCTGTGTACGAGTCGTCTGCGAACGAATGCTAACTCCGCCGGAGTAAATGACCGAATTAAAGGGATGAGAGGTGCAGCCAAAGAAACATGCGGAACAGTAAAATACAGAGGTACCGACCAAAAATCACAACTTGGTGGAATGACGAAGTAAAACTAGCGGTAAAGGAGAAAAACACAGATACAACTTATGGGCAAAAACAAACATCAAAACGACCTCACTGAGTATAGAACAGCTAGAAAACAAGCCAAGGAGATAATAAAGAAGTCTAAAATACAAGCATGGCAAGATTATGGCGAAACATTAAATTCAGACTACAAAATTCAACAAGACATTTTTACAAGAAAATTAAAGCTATGCGGGAAAGACAAGAACAATATGACCCAACTGAAATTATTAACGATGAAAACGGCCAAGCTCTTAATGATCCAAAAATGATAATGAACAGATGGCGACAATACTTTAGTGAACTTCTCAACCTACAACAAGAGGACCAACTGAACACTCAAGAACACACAGTAAATGTAACTTCAGAAGTAGAACCAAGCATAACACTATCAGAGATCAGAAATGCTGTAAATATGGCCCCACCTAATAAAACATCAGGCCCAGACAATATCCCGGCCGACCTAATCAAAGCAACTAAAGAGGTAGGAATCAGCTGGCTCCATAGACTATTCAACCAAGTCTGGATCACACAAGAAACACCAGAAGATTGGAGGAATGCTACAATTGTTCCCATCTGGAAGAAGAAAGGTAGCAAGAGGGACTGTACAAAGTATAGAGGATTTCACATACCTTGGGATCATTTTTTCAGCAAATGGAAGAATAACTAATGAAATTCAACACAGATGCAACAAAGCAAATCAAATGATAGGGCAAATGGCGCCAATTTTAAGATGCAAAACACGTCACCATGAACACAAAAAGAGCAATGTTCAACACAATCTTTCTCCCCACATTATGTTACCAGTGCCAAACCTGGACGCTGACAACAAATGATAGAAGAAAACTAGTCACAACAGAGATGAAGTGTCTACGCAGAATGCTGGGTGTAACAAGAAGAGACCGGTTGAGAAATGAAGACATCAGGAAAAAGTGGGTACAACATCAGTACTAGACTTCATCAAGAAACAACAAATTAAATGGTTCGGTCACGTAAGCAGATTACCATCAGACAGTGCACCCCAAAGAGCAATGCTGCTCCGATACAATGGGTACAAAGCAAAAGGCCGGCCACGCAAAAGATGGACCTCAGAGATAACAGAGGCGACGAAAGAGACTATCTACAAAGCGCATACTAGGGGCCGTTTTAGAAATCTCTTCCTGACCTGACGCTGTGAGGCATACAGGATTCGAGAAAGAAAGAAAGAAAGAGGTGCATCCGTAGTAGAGAAGTAGGCCTATATGAGGGGAAACTTGGAGCCCTGCGCCCAAGTCAAGTTGTGTGACAGGGAAGTCTCGTGGCACGGAAAAAAAGTCTCGGTAAGTATCTTCGATATCGCTGTAATGTATCATGTCGATATATGGGAAGATTGCGGTGGCCTCTGTATCAAGGGCTTAGCGCACATACATTTATTGGGTAAGGTTGGCCGAGCGGAAATTCTAAAGTTGCGTTTTAGTGCCTAACGAAACTGCTCTCCCTGGGACAACCGTGCAAGGTACAGTTGAAATAACAACTAACATCACCGGAAGCACTGAGGCGGGTGATGCCCAACGGGACTGCCCTCCTTGGGACAACCGGGCAAGGTACTGTTGCATTTACAACTAACATCCCCGGAAGAACTGGGGCGGGTGATATCCGGCGAGCGCAAAATATCAGTTGCGTTGCTAGCGCCGAGAGAAACAACCCTCTATATTATTTGTGCTTAGCCCCAGTCCGGTGTTTCCCGCGACCAGGAAATTGCAGGGTAGAAACTGCAAATTGCCACGTGTTGACACGCGCCTCGAGAAGGCTGAGAATGTTCCTGTAAGGCCAACAATGCAAAGATCTGACAGATTGTCGAGATCCGAACTTTGGCGAAGGCCGACACTTAACACAGTGTGCTACACGTGTATTACGCCGTCCCAGGACAAGCTTATGTGCCCGTGAAATGTTCCTGATCCGGAACGACCTCACAGTCAGAAAGGGCATAACAGTAGTAACTCACTGTTTGGTGTAGATCACAAAGCCCAAATATACGGCAAAGCTGATCGAAAAGGCGTAGGTCCGGGCCAAAATATTCGGTAGATTGGACGGTACCCTAGGGCAAGCTACCCTAGTAAATCAACAGCTGGCTGAAATCTGGTAGACGGTTCTAGTCACCATGGGCGCATAATCGTCATCGTAGATCAAACGTTCTTGTCAAAGGATCAATTATATATATCACAAGAAGAATGATAAAATTGGCCGTGAAGAATGAACTAGAGAGAGAGAGAGAGAGAGAGAGAGAGAGAAAATCATCTATGTGCACACCTTGGTCAGTCAAAAATCGGATGGAAGCTTCCACATTTTCCCACGACATGTCATCAAAATCAGCGACTTGAAACATGGAAATTCTCTTAGTGGCTGAACCCACATCTTGAGGTATTCCAAGCATCCTTCATAAAGTCATTGCACATTATTATAGAACACTTTAACTTCGTCTTCATGTCCATCACTTTCCAGCTCTTTGATCATGTCTTTCACATTCCAAGGAATGAAGTTTTTGTTTTTACTTCCTTCTTTTGTTTTGTCTTGCACTAGTGAGATAATTTTTATTAGATCAATCAATGAATTGCATTCCTTTTCTATTTCACTGATGTGAGAATGAAACACACTGATCACTGAATTGACATAGCACAAATCTACTTCACTTAAAGGATTTTTTCAAAGAAGTGCTTTAAAACAGCAAGAGGCATGTTCTGAGGCAAAAAAATTATCTCAGAGCGGGAAACATGTGGGTAATTCTCTGAATTGTTGAGAATAAAGACAACCAACGTGTTTTACTATGGTAAAGTAACTAACGGTACTCCACCTCAACGTTTTGTTTGCTCTTATGATTCTTAGTAGTTGTCCACAGATTGTAGGTTCTGTTTCGAGTGCCCAGTTAGAAAACCAAATTTGGCGCAGTTATTACGCTGTTACCACATGATGTCGCTGACCTAGTGTTAATTTTGTCTTTGCTCGTAAAATTTCTAAAAAAATCTACGAATTTCCCAAATCGTTTTCGGACGCTCGTGATTTACTCTTGAAATGAAGACATGCCCACAACAATTAGGACGTATGGCAACCCTAACTTGGATGAATATCTGAGACGAAAGATTTGGATGAAGATCTGAGAAAAAACTGATTTGAGAACTAATGGAGCTTAACACTCACTGACAACTTGCTGGCCTGGAGCGTCATAAAAAGTGCCAAGGAGAAAGCAGAAAATACAACATAATGGGAGGTAATTCCATTGTATCTCGAGACTTAACAGAATGTTATAATGTTCGGAGGTAATCAATGTATCCAAATACGGGATCTGAAGTAATACAACATCGAAATGTGTATGTCACTTAGTACTGTAAAATATATTTACAATGGATTAGATTGTGTCACTATGACGGTCAGTCAATGAGAATACAATTAATTTTCTATGTGCATCAATGTGGGTGAGCATATCGGCTATGTGGCGTTTGCTTGGATCCACTAATGAACTATTGCTCGTGCACTGTGATAACATTGCTTGCCCATTCCTGTTCAAAGAAGGTCGGAGATAGCCTGCTTCTTTGTCCTACATTTTCAGACGTCGACTAAAGTAGTAAGTGATCAAATGGAGTGTATATCTCCATATAACTTGTCTTGTTCTGATATGGGGGATTGGGGGAGGAAGGTGGGGGGAGGTTGAAAATGTTTGTTTTCTCTGTTCATTGCATATTGGACATTCTTGAATAATGTGTGCCTCTGTCGTCTTGATGGTACAACATGTGGACACGTCAGTAGGGACCTTGTACTTGTTAAACAGAAGGTATTTGCCGATTTCGTAGTTGGAAGATGATAACCTGTTCTTCTCTAGGTCCTACTGAGTTGGTAGTAGAAATAATATTTTTTGTTTATCCCGGTTGCTATTGTAAGGCATTTCAATCAATAATTTATCCTCTTCTAATGTCGTAAGGGTGTCTGTCTGTGACGATCTGCCGCCCATCTTTGCCCCTTTGTCCGCCATGTATACCGTAGTGGGATGGCATTCACTGCATTACCATTCTCGAACATTTTTTGCGTGCTTGATGTGGTGTTTCTCGAAGGCCCTTTTAGTTGCTTTCTGCGTGAGAGCAGTGATTACTGAAAGTGCATCAGACAAAAATATTACATTTTCTTTTACATATTATATATATACTAATCAGGAATGTATTCTGTGACTTCTATGGCATTGGCCACTGTTTTGTAGTTGCTGAAGAACCTTCCTGTCGCTAATGTTTGCTTTCTATTTTCTACGTTACTGAGTACTATGACAGTTTCCCTCTTACATTTTCAGTTACATTTGTTGCAAAACCCGTCAGCCTATTCATGGGTTCATCTACTGTTTGTGAAGTTTTCTGTTATACAGGCTACATTGTGGCCATGAATTTATTTAATTCGCTTGTCTGGTGACTTCTAAATTTATATCTGGGAGTTTTTATCTTTCCATGCTTGCCCTGTGTTGCTAAATATGTGTGCTTTACTTGTAATTTCAGCCTATGGTGATTGATTTTTCATCATTAACTTGCTTGTCGCTGCAAAGTTGGTTCATTTTAATATGCATACTCAATCACGACGTGACACATATGGTAGTCTTCTGATCTCATGAGCCTTTCTGTTTGTTTTAGTGTTCTGCTGTTTCTGTTATTCTATATTGACTGTAAAAATCGAGGGTAGACGAGACAGAGTAAGACAAAGAGAGAAAATTTTTGATAGCCTCACTTCATGGCACGGTAGAGCGTCAACATCTGAGTTGATAGCAAACACCAACGACAGAGATTTGTGGAGATCCATGATCGCCTACGCTAGCCGGCACGACACCTGATGATAATGACTGTAGGTCTCAAATTTCTTTATTACCAAAACGTAACTATTTGGAGGGGGTACGTGGTGAAGTGGTTAAGATGTGTGCTTTCCGTTCTGAATGTTTTAATCTCGATCGCTTTGTTCAGTTCGCATGTGCATTTTTTTCAGGAGATCCTAGGATTGTTGCTGGAGCAACGAAGACCGTGTTTTGCGCGGTCTGTGCTCTTGATATGGTTCTTGTCATTCCTGCTGAGATGGACGGGGCCATATGGGGAAACATGGTGCAATGAAGTCAATTAACTTTAGACTTTTTTTTTTAATGCAACAAGAAATGATGACATATATTGGCATTGAATCCTTGCATCATGCTGCTGTGAAATCTAGACCCGAAGAAAGATCTTTGCAAAAGAATAAGATAGGTGATAAAATAATTGCAGAACACATTGCATCACAGTAGAAATTGTATCAAGTTGTAACCAGGCCAAGGACGTTTTTCATTCCGCGAATCAGCCTTGTTCCATGCAATGTAAACCTTCCATTTATTTTGGAATCTGTCAACTTAAAATAATTCCAGTTTAATATGAAATGTTTAATTATGATATTCAAGTCACAAGATCAGACTTTTGAAAGTGTGAACAATCAATGAAACTGTACATGGACATTACTGTACTGTACATAGACTGTACATAGAAATTATATAGTCATTTCTAGTTCTACAGATCAAAGTATTTTTCAAAGAGAGTAAGCAACAATGTAAAAATACTTTTAGAACAAACCAAATGAAAAAAATTAGAACACAACTCTTCACTAATGTTATTACTTTAATATAAAAGAAATATCAGGAGTGATTACACAAGTGAATTACACAAGTTTCACTTGTGTTCTGCACATAAGCAATATAAATTACAAGTACAAATAGGGTGAAAGGCATAGTTTATGGCTCACATGATAAAAGTTTACAGACGGAATGTAGAAAATACAAGATAAGAAAAACATTTAGAACATATTCCCATTTACTGACTACAAGTGCCATTAAGTTACATGTGGTGTGGAGATAGTAATATACTGTTGTAAACTGTGACACTACTGAACACTCACAGTTTTTTTTCTAAGTGGATTCTGCTACAGACCCAGTAAAATGACAATCCACATAAAATGAATAATTTGGCCATCAAGAAGTACCAAGATCAGACTTTTGAGTTTATCAATCAATTAAGTGCCATGCCTGCTGGTGTAGGCAATCATGTCTCTCCACAACTCTCTCTGCTTGGTGGATGTAATCAGCTCTGATGTCGATCTTGTGTCGAACCATGATGTCAGACTATCCAACATCTTCTCCCTGTCTTCCACGATCTCCCCTTCCCTGAATTTTACCTGTTGTCATCAAATGTTCTAAACCTTTTCTTCTCATGAATGAGTTTATACTCTTCTTATTACTAACAGTGCAACTATGGGTCATTGTACTGTTTTCTAACATATAATCACAATAATAATGAGTAAAATTGTTTGAAAATTACCAGAATATGATAGTACAACATGCAGTACACACACATGGCTGCACTTCAGGAACAACAAGATGCTGGTAGACTTGATTCAGGTCAGTGTCAACTGATGTACATATCATAACCAAAAGCAAAAGAAATGCAGAGAATAAGAAATAACATAATTTACAAGCGTTATATTAGTGAAACGCTCTAAAGCAAAGTGCCATAAAGTAAAGTACACCTGTACAAAGCATGGTACATATTTTATACAGGTGGGTCAAATGGAGCACACTTGCACCATGAAGTATCCCTATTTCTGTTCATTGTAAACTTGATATATTTGACTTAGTATATATTGTATACTGGTGCAAGCAATCATAAGCCTCAACAACCTCCTCTCTCAATCAATTCTGTTGACTTTCTTCCACGTTACGAAATTAAGATATTCAATAACCTCTTCCATTAACCCTTTCACCTTTCATTTTTTTAACCTCTGTTCCCAATTATTTTGAAGTGCAAATTAAACAATCAATGTCATGTAGTTTAGACCACTATATCTCTATGGTTTGTCTGAGGTATAACATATTATATATCAAATTGTTCATAATTGGATGATGAAAAGTTTAATATAACTATATTTTACATTAGACAATATATGTGAGAGAGAGGAGAATTATTGTTCATGACTAATTTTTTTTTTTTTTAACCCTCTTATTCCTAGCCCTTCAGAAAAAGTTCCTACCGAATTCCCAGGGCAAAGGAAATAACCCAGTAACAATGAGAAGTGCTCGTGAAATAAAATTCATAACAAATACAATTTCTAATCAATATTTGTGATTTAAAGTCCAATTTACAGTTAAAACTGAAAATTCTTTGTACTCAATGATTTGTATTGCAGCTTATTGTTCACAGATGTCTTCAGTAGGAATGAAAATCGTGGCATATCCCAAAGGACGTAGCCATCAACCACAGTAAACAAGTCGTTGATTTTCTAGGCACCACTTATACGTTCAGTAGTTTGCCATTGCTTTCTGAACAGGTGGCGCCATCGTCCTTTGTTAAAATCAACGGAAACAATTTGCAAGCAAACTGTCCGCAGCGTGATTCGAACTCAGAACGTCGGGTTAATAGACAGAGTCACTAACCCCTAGGCCACAGACGGAGCAATTAAATAAAGATAATCCATATACAAACAAATTCTATAAGTTTAAACCCATTAGGTGAAGTAGATTTTAAAATATGCACATTTTAGTACAGCCATGTCAAATAAGAAAATTCCAAAATAAAACTAGTGTTATGAACTGTTATGTTATGAAAATAAGACTACACAACTAATTTATTTACATGCATGATGCCACTCATTTCAATATTTTATAGAAGAGCATTTTGTGAATGATATAATTCAAAACAATATTTCACACAGAGAAATGGGGCATGTGAACAGCCGGAACAGATGAAAGTTGTACATTTTCTCTTTTCTTTCGTACTGCAAAACACACAGATTCGATCGACTCCTGCAAAGCGCCTCATGTGTTTTGTGCCTTGTAAATGTTCAATTGAATTCAAGTTTCTGGGTCTGTCCTTGGTCTGTGGTCCTTGATCTCGCTCTTCGGCTGGCATCAGTTTTGCAGCGTCATTCACAAGTTCATCTTTCAAAATTATTTTGAACTGTTTGAATGTAATTTTCTTTGTGTCATTTATTCTTGAAAGTGAGTATAAAATAAACGCATTATTTTTCCTGATGGGTTAACTACAAGCCTCTTACGACAAGAGAATATTATCTGCAATATCCAAATCTTCCAGTTGACTGTTTTCCACCTAATCAATACCAGTTTCAACCCTCCAAATGTTCTCATCACCCAGGCAATGGTCATTCTGAGCGGCAGCAGATATAAAAAAAAAAAAACCTGTTTACTCAGGTTTCAACAATAAACCAGTCCCTTTTGCCATCGTTAGTATACACTGTTCACTATCATACAAACTTTTGAAATCAATTATTATTTTGGTTTGACTCCCACAGCATTCCAAAATATTCTACATACAGATTTTGAGTAGGCTATCAAAATCTTTTCAGAAATCGATAAAATTTAGGATAAGCCGTTGCTTCTCAATATGTTTCTTGAACAAAAGTATTCGATTAATTATTTGGTCTAAGCAAATTCTCCCAGGTCTAAAATCAGTTTGTTCTTCACTCAGGTTTGTATCAACTGCTCCTTTGATTCTATGAAAAATGATTTTGGAAAAAAGGCTTGGTCATTACTGATAATAGGGTGATCCCTCTCCTTTTGTTGTAATCATTAAGTTCATCGAAAAAGGGGGAGACTGCAGTAAAATCTATAGAACATAATGGTAAATAACATATAGTGTTATTGCGACTAATGGAGATGCAAGTATTTGCAGACTGATCTCCTAGGATCAAAAGTCCTCAAATCTTGCAATGAATTCAGCTCTCAAATACTTGAGCTCATATGCATTCTGCTGAATGTCATGTACATGCTTTAACTTATTATGGTAGAAAAATTATTAATCTTGAACATCTTCAGCTGACTTTCCCAAAGTAGCAGCTTGTTTTTAAATGACTATGCTCATATAACTCAGGAACCAACTAACATGATTTTATAAATTGACGTTTTTGTACTGCCATTCAATATAAAAAGAATAGGACATGCAGTGTTTCTTGGATATGAAAAACAAATATAATGAAGACACCTATGGCAAGTAATGCACATATCACACTGGAATCTAAAATGATAAAAATAACAGAGCAGTTCACCTATTTGGGTAGCAATTTTGATTGCACAGGAAATGTTAAAAAGAAATTATGATACGAATTGGCAAAACATCAGCTTTTAAAAGTCTAAATAAAATATGGAACTGCAAGTTATATAGTATTAAAACTAAATTACGAATTTTCAATTCAAATGTTGTATCAATCCTAACATATGCCAGCGAGAGTTGGAAAATGACTAAAGATATAGAAAGCAAGTTGAATGCATTTGAAAATAGATGTCTGCAAAAATAATGAATATAAAATGGAACGAATTCAGGAGAAGTGATGAAATCAGAGACATGTCTGGTCAACCACTAGTGACAACTGTTATAAGAAAGAGAAGATGGAGATATGTTGGGCACACCTTGAGGAGAAATGATCAAAGAATATCAAAGCAGGCATTGAAGTGGGATGCAAAGGGTTCAAGAAAGAGAGGTCGACCTAAGGAGACCCTGAAGCGAACTTTGCTGAGAGAGGCAGGAAATATCGGTCTCAGTTCCATGGAGGAGATTGAGCGAGTTGCTCAGGATAGAGCGGTATGGAGAAATTACTTGCAGGCCCTATGTAACGTATACGAGAGGAATTATTATTATTATTATTAAACCTTCCATCATCTATATAAAGAGACTGAGCATCAAGAAGTTTACCTGATGTAATATAAATCAGTTCTGCTAACAAATAATAAAACAAAGATGAGATTCAAGTTTTACTATATCAGAAACAATACCACTGAAGTAAGTATAGTGGTAAAAAATTCATCTAAAACCATGAATCAGAAATGTGGTAAAGCATAGACTGTAAACAATGTAAGCATTCAACAAAAACAATTTAGAAAATTCAGCAGTTATTAATCATAAGTATGGCAGTAAAACTCTCAATGCAATTTATTAGGGCAAGTTTTGCTTTGCAGCTTGTCCAATACGTTGATTGACTTCTATCAGGTTAATTGGAAGCTCAAGAGCTCGTTTTTTACCTGTTTTGTCATAGGAACCATGAAATGTTTTTATAATTGTGAACTCATCAATCACTTTTCCTTCCTGAAAGATGCCAAATAAAAATACCATAACATTTTGAAACTAAATATACTGAATTTTTCTTAGTAAAGTAGTTTCACAAAGTAAAAACAAACAAGAAACAGGATGTTTCGACCAAAAGGACTTTATCAAGCAAAAGATACAAGAACAAACAGGATACATAGTTCTATATAACATATATCATAGACAAACTAAAAGGATGAATGTCTATTTCTAACTAAAGGGTAAGTTGCTGTATCATGTTTTTGTTCTTTGTAAAACTACCTTACTGCATGTTTACATATTTCCCTTTTGGTATATAGTTTTACTGTAGTCTTCCATTGTATGAATTAATCCTCAATCTAAACTAATGTATACATCTCTGACCAAATTCTAATCTATATGTCTAAACATATCCTACTTTTAGATTCATCTTCATTTCATTAATTATATTCAATTCAGTTATTTTTCTTTTACTTTCCATTATTACGTGCTTTTCATATATAATTCTTATCTCCAAAAATCCAAAATTGTATTAACGCTGTCTGTCCATATTTTCATTTGCAAATGCAACTAAATTACTTGTCTATTTGTAATATTTATTTCATTTAAACGTTTATGCGGCAAATTTGATGTTTAATTGATTATTTATGTAGTCTCACCAAAATACCCTCATTGACTTCTGTGTATACTCTTAGAAATGAATCTGAATTTCTTCAAATAATGCAGTGGTCAGCTGGAGGATGTTAGCCTCTCCCAAGAGATTTGACAGAATTGTACTGGTGAAGGCCCCACTAAGTTTTCTTTGCTACTCATAACTGGGGCACTTTTTGCAACATATTCTGCAAAATTTTTGTCTTTATGAATAAACTGACAAGCCATTGTTATGTTTTGGGTCCAGTAGCCTTTGGGCTCTTGCTGTTCTGTCCAATGCCGTATAGTTAGAACATCAAATGTAATAAGACTAGTCGATTTTGACAAATTATTTTCTTGTTATTGACAACACAATTAGATGTCTCCTACTGTAATTAATGTTTTCAGTTTGGTTTATCTTTATTGCACTATGAACATGTCAATAGATGTTCCAATCTCCTGCGCAATATCTCCAACAACATCCAGCAACCATACAAATATGACTCACAAATATTGACCCTTTGGGAGAAATGAATACCAATACCCTCAATATTCGGGAACATCTTCGTTTTGACATGCTCAACATGGTCCCTGAAACACAAGCTCTGGTCAAATTTCACACCTAAACATTGCATCGATTTAGTTCCAGATATATCAACTCCACGCAGTCTCACACAGACATACATACGTTAACAGTGTGATTATTAATGGAGAACCATGTTAGTGCTGCTGGTAATATATGTAAGACAACAAAGAAGAGCTGAAGAAAGGAGAATATTTCAGACTATTAATCAGGGATTAATCACTGCAAGTACCTTCATTGTCATTCTACTTGTTGTGCCACTGGCTTCCTTGATCTTTTTGCCATTTGAGCTTGCAGAAAATACCACAGCAGACTTTTGGTGACAAACTACCAATATATCGTTGTAGATCATGTCACACTCATTATGCTAATGATGCCTTGATGTTTGCATCTACCATCATGGGATTTCACTCTGCCCCCCGTTGCTGAATTTGATGATGGTCGAAAAGATGTTCCCGAATATTGAGGGTACTGGTATTCATTTCTCCCAATGGGTCATTATTTGTGAGTTTACATAACAGCTGAACAGTGTCTGCAGCATGGCCAACCCACGATTTGTCCAACTTTAACCGACTCCCATTTCTGATACTGAGCACCTGATGCGGTGGATGATACTTTTTAGCACTTACTTTGAGATAAGCATGTGCTCTAGTTATCTTGATTCTATACTCCATTGTTGGAAATTAAGGAGAAACCTCATCGCCATGCAGGGTATATCCCTAGTGTAACCCACGATGGTATGCATAGCTTCATTCTGTATTCTCTCCAGTCATTCAATTTGCATCTTACTAAAAGTGAGGATGGCCACTGCATATTTGATGGTTGAAAGGACCAGCACCTGGTACAGGATGACAAGCAGCCATTGCTCAATATTAGCAGCCTTCAATACTCTCCTTACCATTAGACCTTTACAGGCCTTGACAATATGCTCAACATGGTCCCTGAAACACAAGCTCCAGTCAAACTTCACACCTAAGCATTGCATCGATTTAGCTCCAGATATATCAACTCTGCACATTTTCACAACAGATGTACAAGCGTTAACAATGTGATTATTAATGTAGAACCATGTTGCTGCTGCTTGTAATATATGTAAGACAACAAAGAAGAGCTAAAGAAGGGAAAATATTTCAGACTTTTAACACCTTGTGGACCAAACGCGACACTAAGTAGCATTTTTTATAGTAAAAACAAATGTCCTGGTCCACTAAGAGTTAATCATGGATATCTCAGTAAAAGAGAAATTCGCAAAATTGCATAGATTTATGTATAAAACCATTTATACGTCAGTCTTGACATGGGGATGTGAGTCATGAACACACAAACCAGGTTCAAATTTTTGGAAGGCTGTTCACATTTGGTGATACAAGGTTAGGAACCAGACTATATGTCAAGGTCTCAAAATTCAACCCTACAGACCACAGTGAATCAGGGTCAAAGTATAATGGTTTGATAATCTCTACAGAATGGAAGAGAACCAATTATCATGACAAGTATGAGAGTTCAAGAGTTAGAGATCTAGACTATCAGAAAGACTCAGAATGCGACGATAGGACAACATTGAACAGCTCCTGAAGAATAATTTGAAGTGAGACTCTTGATAGAAAAGTATGATATTCTACCTGAGTAACCTCTGCACGCCAAGGTAGAAGAGATGTGCCTGGACTTTCAATTTAATATGGTAGTCTGTTGCATGTCTCCGATATTCTGCCAAAGTTTAGAAGCAGTTATTTACCGGTGGCAATTCATAATGAGAAGCTCCTGTTCTTTAGTTTTATAAGAATGTATGTCACCTCTATCATTTTCAATTGCATTTTGAGCATAACTATAGGTAGATAGAAGCTTTGTTTGAAATTTGTGTGTGATGTATTTTGATGTTATATGGTCTCATTGTTTTCAGATTGTAGAACGTTTTTGTCTTCAATGTCTGGAAGAAGTTAAATTGGGAGAGCATTTTCATTGACCAGGAGGGGGTCTACATGGTGGAACTTATTTTGGGAATAAGTTTGCAAGAACAATGCTGTTAGCAATTTTTGTTTCTGCATGAGCTGAAAAGATACTTCTTTTTAAGTCTCCTTGTATCAGTTCATCACATTGAATAAAATTGTGTTGGAACACAGAATTTGTGATTTATTCACAAACATGCAACATCAATATCCATGAAAAACTGTATATCACAAATTGTAAAATAATGTGAAATACTACTTTTGGCAGAACAAGATGTCTTAACCATGTTGTACTATTTATACTGATTTTACTTTCAAATACAAGTATGATTTATATTACTAAACGAAACACAAATATAAAACTTTGATATCTCACTCATCACTCAAATGATGGCCTAGTGACAAACTGTATCACTTTAGCAATGTTACCTACATAATTAGTTAATTTTTAGGAATAAAATATCTTACAATAGTAACAAACTATGTAATAGGAATAGTTAAAAAAAATGGGAAAAATAAGCTTGAGCAGACAGAACAAAGCAATCAATAAATGTGAAATGAGAAGTCTTAACCTTTTGAGACCGCTGAGCCGATATATCGGTTAGAGTAATGTTTATGATGATGCAAAACCGATGTACCGGCTTTTGGATGTCTTGAAAAAATGACATCCTGAAGTTTAAAAATCTTAAGGATACGGAATGTCCGATACTTAGGTACATTTTACCTCCTTTAACAAGATTTGAAAGTGGGAAAGCGTGTGTTATTGTGATAAAGTTGAGTTATATATTTTTTTTTACGACGTGTCAGACATTATCATAAAGACCAATAACTTGTCATTAAGACCAAATTAAGTTTATACAGTTTAATTTTGAGTATTTCTAGATCAAATTACATCTTGTGATAGTAATGAAGAGGATTTAGTTGACAGTAATATCGACATTTCATTGTTTATGAAATGTTGAATCAATAGTTTTATTTTAAGTATAATGTTATAATTGCATCTAAAAAATGGGCGCTACTCATTCCTAATACAAGTCATTTATATGAGAAAAATAATATTTTGAGTTGTATAATTCTCATTATCTTCCATAATAAAATGGTGGGATGAGTGTAATGTGTTATAAGTAACCATCAATATTTTTCTACAAGTAAATTTGTTACATAGTTTGGTTTTATCATAGTATGCTAATTTTGTTTTATAATTTCCATTTGTTGACATGGCGCACTAATAAGTGAAAATTATAAAACTACTGCACCTAATTAGGTGAAACATATAGAATATGTTAACACATAGATTATCTTCATTTAACTGCTACTTTTGGAAATATTTATGAATATTAAGATGTAATACAAACCCGTGAGTATAAATAATTTTTTGTTTTCTTCAAAATAGTCATGTTACAATAATCTAATTTTTTTAAACATATATCATCTGATGTAAAATATTATTATACTAATGTATTTCACATCTAATTAGCAACAATTTAATATTAATATATTATGTGTCATACTTTAGAGAAACAGTACTAGAGTTACAAAGGTTTAAACTATGGGATATTGAATGATAAATTTGAATTGCAAAATAAATGCATCCAGAGGTCAAAATAATTACAGAGTGAAATGGTTAATGAAAACAAACAATATTCTTTGAAGTGATGTTATAAAACATGTAAAGATAAGAAAAAGTATAAGTGTACTATCAAAGAACAAATATACTCAAAGACAAAAAGACATGATGATCTGAATATACTATTAGAATGAAACCATTTAGCCAGAAGATATGCATGTAAAAAAATGATGACATATAATGTAGGAACACATAAGTGCAAATTTTAGAAACAAAATACAAAGTAACACTTGAGGTCACATTCATTTAGTAGGGTCTGAAACAATAAGGAAATCATCATGGAATGATTACAGAATGATGACTAGAAGAATTAAAGAGAAAGAAAATATTACCTGAACATCAGAAACCTGTTCCAGGTGCATGTGAGTTTTATTGAGCACAAGCAATCGTGTGTACCCATAGTCCATACTGTGAAAAGCTGACCACTCTGCTGGCTTCTTCACAAACCCTGAGACATTCTCACGGCACCCCTAAGTGAAATAAAATCAGTTTATAGCAGTAATTAACAATGGTATATACTATAGTCAGTTTATACGTAAATAAATTACTAGTTTCATTATTGCTTAATCTTGACTATGTTTACAGTAATCTATGCACTGTGAATAAGAGATCCAAAACTGAGGAAAGAAGACATCAGAAAGATAAGATGTAAAAGTCTTCAAGTGGACCTCACCACTTAGAGCATTTAAGTAACTAAAGAGTTGTGTCTCTTCTTTATTTTTATTCTACTGTTCATTGTTAGGTGTTCTCCAGTCTCCTACCCTTGTGGGCTCACCGAGCACAAATGTAGTTACATTGTTTTCTGAGGGTGTTCCATGGGACATATAGGCGCAACAAATAAAAGGGACAGTGCAGTGTCAGTGAGCTGGTACTGACCAAGACCCTACCCACCTCCCTACGGTGGCCCTGGAAATAGACTACCACACTGTAGTCTGGTTAAGCAGGTGGGGATCGAAGGAAAGCTACCATGGTCTAGGTAGGTAGGTAAGTACAGTCACCATTTTTATGAGATCTGCTTGCAATATAGACAAGCAAAATCCCAGAGTGATTATGCCTACATGTGTCCCCTGGATGACATCTAGTGATGGGAAAACTTGCATGAATACAGAACAAATGTAAGGAGTAAGGAAATAGTATGAATAGTCTGTAAGCGTAAACTCACATCACTCAGAGTCAATGGTCGCACCATAGTTGCTCACTCTCAAGAAGACTTGTTGAGACCGAAGTAACGTGGCCAGTTGACACAGTGTAAGACTGCAGTAAACTCTGTACCAGAGGCCAAGTGCAGGTAAATGGGTTGGGTAAGGTTGGCTGCAACAAACACAGTAGGGTATGTCCAAAGACAAAAGAAAAAGTGGCTAAGCGATAACACCTGGACAAAAATTCAAGAAAGGAAACAAGCAAAACTAACTCTTCTATCCACGAAAGACAAGCTTTCATACGATACCAAGAAACAAAAATACACCATGTTAGATAAAGAGGTGAAGTCAAGAACACGAAAAGATAAACAAAACTTTATTCACAATCTAGCCACCGATGCGAAACAGCTGCAAAACTGAGAACAATAAGACCGTATTCCACATTATGAAGCAACTATGCAAACATACTCCTACACCGAATAAACCCATCAAAGACAATCAAGGTAGGATACTGCTGTCAGAAGAACAACAAAAACAACGGTGGGCAGAACATTTTAAAGAAATACTAAATAGACCGCAACCAGAGATTGTTCCCAACCTAGATGAAGAAATCACCATGCCCACACTAGAAGCTTCCTGCGAGCCATTCACACTGGAAGAGTTGAAATCTGCCATTAAAAATTGAGAAACAACAAAGCGGTTGGTGATGATAACATCTCTGGAGAAATGCTCAAAGCAGCAGATGATAACAACTTACAACATATGCTCCAACTGATAAATGAAATCTGGCAAAATGAATCCCCACCACAACAGTGGAAAGATGGTGTTATTTTCAAATTACCTAAAAAAGGAGATTTATCTGATTGTAATAACTGGCATGGGATCACCCTACTGTCAGTGCCAGGAAAACTTTTTTGTAGCATGTTACTCGAGAGACTGAAGAAGTCTATAGACGAAAGGCTAAGAGAAGAACAAGCAGGGTTTAGACCAAAACGAGCATGCATAGATCACATCTTCACACTAAGAGTAATCATTGAAGAGTTCGAGAATTTCAATCGAATTTAATCATCAACTTTGTTGATTTTCAGAAAGCGTTTGACAGTATTCACCGTCCTACGCTTTGGAAACTACTAAAAATTACGGTTTCCTACTAAATTCATCAACATCATAAAATCCTTCTACAGTGAATCACGCTGCAGTGTAAGAACAGATTTCGGTAATTCTGACTGGTTCCCAGTGGAAACAGGAGTGAAACAAGGCTGCGTCTTATCGCCAATGCTCTTTGGAATAGCAATTGACTGGGTCATGCGAAAATGCACAAATATCGCAAATATGGGCATCAAATGGGCTGATAAAATTTTAGAAGACCTTGATTTTGCCGATGATATAGCCCTTTTGAGTTCATCACACCAAGATATTCAAATGAAAACAAACCTTCTCCAAAATATCTCAGGACAAATTGGTCTCCAAATCAACACCACAAAAACAAAAATTGTTGACCTTACCAGCAGTCCAGAAAATATCCAACTAAAAACTACACTCTTGAAAAGTCAAAAGTTTTACATACCTAGGGAGTATGATGACATCTACGGGGATACAGCGCCAGAAATTCCATACAGAATCGCATTGGCATCAAGTGCTTTTAACAAATTGTCAAACATATGGAAGTCCAATTCACTCAGCAAGCACTTAAAATTAAAGATCTTTAACTCTTGTGTGATTCCAGTATTAACTTATGGATGCGAGAGTTGGAAAGCAACAAAAGCTCTAGAAAGAAAATTAGATAACTTTGAGAATAAATGTCTTAGAAGAATACTGAACCTCAAATGGTCAGATTTCAGACCTAATACACAAATAAGGCAAGAGACCAAGCAAGAAAATGTATCAAATTTTATAAGAAAGCGCCGCTGGAACTACATCGGCCACACACTTAGAATGGATGAGAGAAGACTCCTTACCAATCCCTCATATGGACACCAGAGGGAAAAAGAAACGAGGAAGACCAAGAGAGACTCTGCGTAGAACCATCATCAGAGAAGGCTCAACGATGGGCCTAACAAAAATTAAAGACCTAAAACAGATAGCAACGAACCGCGAGGCATGGAGAGCTATGACCTCTGCCCTATGCGCCCCACAGGCCCAAGAGGAAAGACTAACTAACTAAGGTTGGCGCGCTGAAAAGAGATGGGCTGGGCAA
This sequence comes from Arion vulgaris, assembly GCA_020796225.1. Taxonomy (NCBI): domain Eukaryota; kingdom Metazoa; phylum Mollusca; class Gastropoda; order Stylommatophora; family Arionidae; genus Arion; species Arion vulgaris. Next base: position 57,856,414 of record CM036759.1, on the reverse strand, counting down.
AAAGAGACAGACAGTTTAGATGTATGACAGATTGACTTGCCCTCAAGTATCTATGCTATGGCTACTGGAATTGTCAAAGTGCAAAACAGCGAGGACCAATTTTCTAGAAGCTAGTTTATGACTTCAACATTTTCATCATTCAGGCAACTAACTTGCAGCAGAATAAAGCCATGGAGTGTCCAGGCTTCAAATGTTATTTTATTCCCAGTGAACCTGGTGGAGGACAAGGACAGGCTATCTATGTGAAACATGGTCTTTTGCACAACTGTATAGATACATATGACTCCTTACCTGATGGTGAGAATTACAGGGGATTCAGGTAAGAATTTGGGATCAGGTATGACGAATCTATAATGTGTATGCCCATGTAGACCTACTTCATATTGCAGATAATTGAGATTTTCTTGAGAACCTCTTTGATGTTTCAGATACAAAGTTTATTATAGTAGGGAATTTCAATATTTGATCGAAGGAATGGGGCAACAATACTGAGAATAGACAGAGCATCACTTTGAGTCATGCTCTAGTAAACTCTGACCTGTCTATTTTGAATGATGGCCACCCAACTTGGTTAACGTCTAGACCTGACAACACAGATAGTGTCGTCGATCTGGGACTCATCTCCACTACCAACTCTACTTTTGCTCAATGGAATGTTCTTGGAGTGCAACAAAGTGATTATCTTCCCTACGTTGTTCTTCTTAACAGGGTCAATACCTTGCGAAACAGAAGTCTCAAATCTGTTTTATCAGTACATGACATGTCATACTGATCTAAAAACAAATTACGTATATTGTTTTCAAATGCCATAAATAAGACTGCTAGGACTCCCTTCCTCCTGTTCTTGTCAAAGATCAATTATATATCACAAAGAGAATGATAAAACCCGTGGAATCAAAATGTTGAAAAAGAGTGGTTTGCAAAAGAGACTGCTGCAAAGTCATGACAGAGAGCCCAAAAGAAATTACCTAGAAATATGTGTGATGTTGCTGAAAAGTCTCATGGCCGACACAAAGCCACTAATAACTTCAAAGAATTGCAAGTGCAGCAGTGAGCTATGAAACTTTCATAACACAAGTCCGTGGTGATAAGTCTCTACATCAATTCTGCCAGTTTCATTGCAAAATAAACAAGAGGATGGGGTCAAAGGCGCATAGGGACAACGCTGCACCAGGATTAGTGGAGCTGGCACTAATCAAGACCCTGTGCATCACCTCCATGCAGTGACCCTGGAAACAGACTTTGGTTCCGGTCTGGCTAAGGATGCAGGTATCGAGGGAGAGCTACTGGTAGTGGTAGTAGTGCACGTACGGAAAATAAATGCAGGTCCACAAATACAAACAAAATGCATGCATCTCCTGACTGATGTCCGATAAAAATTTGCCCAAGTTGCCGAAAAGCAAGAAACAGTGTACGAGTCATCAGTGAACGAATGTTAACTCCCTCGGATTAAATGACCGCACCAAAATTAAAGGGATGAGAGGTACATCCGGAGTAGAGACGTGGGCCCACATGCAGCGAAACTTGGAGACCTGCGTCGAGTGGACCTGCATGTCGGGACATTCGCGAGGCACGGAAAATGCGAACACAACGGTCACACCACAATTATCATCCTACCGGCCGATGGTAAAGGCGTACAGATGAACATGTAGGGATGAGAGGTGCATCCATAGTAGAGACATGGGCCCATATGGGGCAAAACTTGGAGCCCTGTGCTCGAGTTGAGCTGCTTGTCCGGGCAGTTTCAAGGCACGATAAAAGTCTCAGCAAGTGTCTTTGAAAGCGCTGTAATGTATCGTGTCGACATACAGGAAGATTGCAGTTAACTCTGTATCAAAGGCTTAGCGCAGATACATTTACTGGTAAGGTTGGCCGTGTGCAAATTCTAAAGTTGTGTTTTAGTGCCTAACAAAATTGCCCTCCCTGGGACAACTGGGCAAGGTACTGTTGCATTTACAATTAACATCCCTGGAGAACTGAGGTGGGTGATGTTGGCGAGCACAAAATCTCAGTTGCGTTGCTAGCACCGATTGAAACAACCCTCAATATTATTTGTGCTTAGCCCCAGTCCGGTGTTTCCTAATACCAGGAAAATGGAGGGTAGAAACTGCAAATTGCCATGTGCCGACACGCGCCGCGAAAAGGCTGAGAATGTTCCTACTCCGGAATGAACTCAAAGTAGTCAGTAAAGTAAGGCCGACAATGCAAAGATCTGACAGGCTGTCCAGATCCGAACACTGGCGAAGGCCGACACTTTACACGGTGTATTACACGAGTTTTACGCCGTCCCAGGACAAGCTTATATGCCCAGTGAAATGTTCCTAATCTGGAACGACCTCACAGTCAGAAAGGGCATAACAGTAGTAACTCACTGTTTGGTGTAGATCACAAAGCCCAAAGATATGGCAAAAAGCCGATCGAAAAGGCATAGATCCGGGCCAAAATATACTGCAGAATGGATCGTTCCCTAAGGCTAGCTACCCCAGTAAATAAACAGCTCCTAGTAAATAAAATTCCAACTCTATGCTATCAGTGCCAAAAATGGCCCCTGACTAAGACAGAAGAAAGAAAGATTACAACATGTGAAATGAGATGTCTAAGAAAAGCTGTCAATGTTACAAGACAAGATAGAGTGAGAAATGAGAATATCAGAAGCATCGTTGGTACTATACCATACATACAGTACATCAGGAAGCAAAGAATCAAGTGTTTTGGCCATCTAATGAAAATGGAACCACATTTACTACCATCACATGCCTATAATAATAGACACTCAGGGCGCAGGCAGGCCAAGAACATGATGGATAGATAACATCTCAAAGTCCCTGCGAAAGCATGGACTGACAACGTCAAGCGCAACACACCTGGCAAAAGATAGAAAACTAGCTCTCCCCACGACGCTTGACGGCAAATGTGGTTAAGATAAGATAAGATAAGTAAATAAACAGTTGACTGAAATCGGGTAGACGGGCCTAGTCTCCATGGGCGCATAATCGTCAACGTAAGACCTGTTCTTGTCAAAGATCAATTATATATCACAAAGAGAATGATAAAATTGGCTGTTAAGAACGAACGTGAGAAGAAGAAGAGAACAAGAGGACTACCAGCCAGTCTTTTTCTAATTTATGTGATTCGCCAGCAGTCGTATTGACAACAGTTGGAAAAAAGGGGCAGAGATTCCATCAGCATTCTGTGGAAAAGACAGAAAAAGGTAATATAGATGAATGCCATTATATTATGAATGTTCTACGTGATATTAACATTGGAGAGTCTTATGCTGACTTCCTAACAAAGGAGGAAGTTGTAAATCACTGCTTCAGGGCCTGATGATGCAAAGTATCATAACATCAAACTTGACAAGACTGTTATTAATGCAGTTGTAATGAATTTCAAATGTGTCATGTGCAATGTGTCAAACATGGCCAATAACAGCAGCTAATGAGCGGAAAATCATAACGACAGAGATGAGGTGTCTTAGAAGAGCTGCAGTTGTGACAATAAGAGACACAATTAGAAATGAAGAAACCAGAAGAAGACTGGATGTGAAACCAGTCATGCAATTCATAAAAGAACAACAGATTAAATGGTTTGGGCAACTGACAAGAATGCCCTGGAATCGCCTATCACAGAGAGCCACACAGAAAAAGTATAATGAATAGATAGCAAGAGGAAGACCACACAAAAGATGGAGTGACGGCATCAAGAACAGCCTTACAAAACTTGATATCAGCTTACAAAGTGCCTTAAAACAAGCACACACAAGACCACTATGTCTCCCCAACACTTCTATAAAGAAGTAAATGGTGGAAGAGAAGAAGAGAATGAATTTCAACAGCAGCATGACTCTAGTGCATAACTAATAAGACTGTAAACACCAGGGTAAAAGCTAGTTTTTTTGTTACTATTTGTAAAATCCTGTCATTTTGTAATACAATGAATAATAGCGTCTTTTGGATTTTTATTAGTAAGGTGTACAGATTTATTTTTCTCTCATGAGGGTGACAAGTTGGTGAGGCTTTCATTAGCAATGTCTACTGTAAGATTGGATTGGTTACATTATTATTTGATATCAATCCTCAATGTAATAGTAGTCGGTGCAGGAACATATCAATATCTATTCCATATCTTCAAATGTCTATATAATTTACACTCCCATGTGGACCTTGAGTAATAACACTTGAGATCTGAGAAAAAAGCCCAATGTGATTTTCCAAGTATGCAATAAAATATGACTAAGGAGGACTGTATGAGCTAGTGCTACAGAAGCCAATCACTTCATTAAATGTTTTGGTACATGTTTAATGTAAGAACCAACTCCATTACTAACCCAATTGTCATTAAGGAATAGCAAGACACAATGTGAGAAAAAATATATTATCAAAACAAATGTCACAGAATATGTGAAGGTCTCCTGTAACAGTGAAGCATCAATAGGACAATGTGATACGTCCAAAGATAAAAATAGTGTGGGTTGGTGGAGTTATCAAATCTTTGTTGCAATCACTCATTATATACAAAAATAAATAATATCAATAACTAGTAATACTGCACTTTTTCTGTTACAGTTAGATAAACTATCATTCTGTTACAGTTAGAGAACCTACCAATCTTACTTGCAAAAGAATATTCTGTAGTTTGTTTTTGTGTATGAGTTTTAATTATATATTGATAAAGACATATTCTTATTGAAGAGAAAACTTAAATAACTTACAGCTGAACCAGTAATTATCTGGACGGGTGCCTTTGGATCTGTATATGGATGTTCATAGCTACCATTCATGACCTGCATGTTAAACAATGTAAAATTGCATCTTTGGCAACATTTCTCACATAAAAATGAAACAGTTATATGTAATGAAAAGAAATCCAATAAACTGTTTCTCTAAGCAGGAATAAAAAATGAAGCCATAACATAAAAGAAAGGGTACAGGTAAAAACACAATCAAAAACATAAAGTTTGAGTTGCAGGTGCTTTTGTGCATGCTAAAAAACATATCAAACATTGCAGCTAGATGTATTGTTTCTGCACAATTTCAGTTTCAGTTTGGAATATCTTCATTGCACTCGGACATGTCCATAGGTGCTCCGATCTTCGTAATATCTCCAACAGCATCCAGCGACTGACCGTACCAGTTCGATTTTGATTGATGAGCCTACTCACGTACCTGTTATGTTGTTCTTTTCTTGCTACTCCAATCTTCAAGCCCAGCTCCTGCAATCTAGTAGTTGACGTGGATTGATTTAAATGAAAATCTTCTTTGCGGCCACACTCTATGAGGGCGTTCAAAATATCAGCTCTATCCATTGGCTGGCCCTCTGATATGGTGGCAGAGCCAGCCAGCATATCTGCTCTCTCATTGCCAACGACACCCATGTGCCCCGGAACGAAGATAAGTGTGATTCTGCAAATTGTTGACACTTGTAGTGATTCAGTCAATTGCATGCGCACCGAACCAGCCTCTACCTTGCGGATCATACTCAATGAATCACTCAGAATGCACCCATTAGTGTAGTTTTGTGACTCCAGTCAACGTAAAGCATTAGTCACCGTAAGTACCTCCATTGTCATGCTGCTTGTTGACATACAAAATGCACCCCTGGCCTCATGGACCATTCTGCCACATGAGCTTGCAGAGAAGGCCCATGCAGACTTTTCGTGATGAACTACCGATCCATCCGTGTAAATCACAACGGCATCTTCATTGCAGTTTTCATCAATGATAGCCTTAACGTCTGCATCCAGCGCCACGGGATTACTCTCTTTGCAACGTTTGTCAAATTTAATGATGGCGCAAAAAGTGTTCCCGTATATTGAAGGCATCGGTATCCATTCTTCCCCATAATCGATATTTATGAGCCCACATACCAGCTGAACAGTGTCGGCAGCACGGCCAACCGACAACTTGCCCAGCTCTAATCGATTTCTCCACTGGTGCTGAGCAGCTCATGCAATGGGTGACCCTTTTTTAGCACTTATTTTGAGGTACGCAAGTGCTCTAGCTATTTTGAGTCTATACTCCATGGTCGGGAAATCCAGGAGAAACCTCATCGCCACGCAGGGTGTATCCTGTGTGCAACCGAGAATGATACGCATAGCCTCATTCTGTATTCTTTCCAGTCTTTCAATTTGCGTTTTACTAACAGTGAGGATGACCATTGCATATTCAATGGTGGAGAGAACCAGCGTCTGATACAGGATGGCAAGCAGCTGTTGCGCGATATTAGAACCGCCATAACTCTCATTGCCGCTAAACCTTTACTTGCTTTGACAATGACATACTCAACATGTTCCCTGAAACAAAGGCTGCGATCAAATTGCACACCCAAAAATGTCATCGATTTAACTCCGGACAAACCAACACCGCAAAGTTCTACAATAGGCGTACATGTGATTATTGAGTGAGAACCATGTTACTGTCGCTTTTGTAGGGTTAACTAGTGCACCAGAGACATCACACCAGTTTGTGATGAAGTCAAGTTCCTTCTGTATCTCACCGGCAATGGCATCCCTGTCTTTACCCTGTCTATACACTAGAATGTCATCAGCAAATGACAAAGTTCTACATCTGCCATCGAGTTGTTGTTTTGTGATTAACACACTGTATTGTTGAATAAGACCCTGTGGCAATCCAGAATATACAGTCACCGGTTCAGAAAACCAACCACCACATCGCAGTACAACCTTCCTTTGAATAGCGCAGCACTATCCATCTTATGTATAGAGCAGGGTCGGCAACCTACGGCTCGCGAGCCGCATGCGGCTCTTTCGATGTCAAGTTGTGTCTCTTTCGATGTCAAATTGCGGCCTTCCAGTTCCATGTGCAAAAAATAATAATTATATTATTTTATTTTCAAAACTCAAAGAAATATTGCAAACAGAATAAAAACCATGAATGTAGGAAGGAGAGAGGATAAAGCGTCCCTATAATAAATACATTGCCGGTAGTCAAATTAAAGCACTGTCGAAATGTAGCTGCGCAGCTGGTTGCAACGCCACGTTGTTCTTGCGGCAAATGAATGCGCCATATCCGTCGCATCGAAACAAAATTTCCGTGATTTCAAGAAGAAGACGATTTAGAAGCGAATTATTTTCTCAAAGGTATGTACGCTTTAACGTTTAACGAAATTAACTTTTTTAGTAACAGATTAGCAATTAACGAAATTAACTATTAGCTATTTAAGTAGCGGTAGCTTTTAGTGACATATTAGCAATTTTAGATAGCTAAATAAAATTTTAAAAATTGTTTATTTCAGCACAACTTCAAGAATGGCATCTGATAAAAAAAAAGAGACGAACTGAAGAAGAAAATCGAGAATTTAATCAGGATTGGACGGAATCGCTTTGCTCATATGCAACACAGATGGCCTTCCAACTTGTCTCATCTGCCAAGAAAAACTTGCACACAATAAGAAATCAAATTTGGAGAAACACTTCACTACAAAACATACTGAATTCACTGCTAAATATTCAACCGGTGACGCATGGAAAAAGCTGTTAAAGAGCTTCAAAACAAAAACAACAGTCGAGTTCTATGCTAAAAACTGGGTGCAATCTTCAAATAATGTAAATCTTGCAAGCTTTGCAATATCACTACAAATTGCAAAAAGAGGGAAACCATTCACAGATGGTGAGTACGTCAAAGATTGTTTCATACGTGGAGCTGAAGAACTGTTTCGTGATTACAAAAACAAAACAGAAATAGTGAAGAAAATCAAAGATTTGTCATTATCTGCTAAAACAGTACAAGATAGAACTGTTAAAATGTCTTCAAATGTAACACATATGCAAGTGGAAGACATCAAATTGGCTTCTGCTTTATCACTTGCTATAGATGAGTCTTGCGACATAAAAGACACGACACAAGTTACCCTTTTCGTCAGGTATATGTCGTCCCAAGGTCCAAAAGAAGAACTGCTAGATTGCAGCGCTCTCAGGGCAAACTCGTGGAGAAGATATAGCAAATGCTGTGCAAAAATGCCTGGAAGACTGTGAAATCGATATAAATAAAATCGTTTCCATAGCAACTGATGGAGCCAGAAGTATGACAGGAATAGGTAAAGGGCAACAACGATTTTTCGTAAAAATAAACCACGAAATTTTAACGTTTCACTGCATAATTCACCAAGAGGCGCTTTGTGCCCAAACATTTCCGGCCGAAATAGTTGAGGTCATGAACTTGGTAATTAAAATCATTAACAGCATTTTGGGAAAAGCACTCAACCATAGCCAATTTAAGGAATTTCTTGAAGAAATAGAAAGCCAGTATTCTGACCTACTTCTGCACAATAAAGTGCGATGGCAGGGGTAACGTATTGAAACGTTTTGCTTCTTGCTTGAGTGAAATAAAAACATTCTTAAATGAAAAAGGTATTGTCCATCCTGAATTGGAAGAAGACAAATGGCTGCAAAAAATTCAACTTCATGGTGGATATCACAAAGAAACTAAATGAGCTAAATGTAAAACAGCAAGGAAAAGGAGACCCAGCCTATGCCTTGCTTGAGGAAGTGGTTTGTTTCGAAAATAAATTATTTCTTTTGTCGAAGACCTGAGAGCGTAAATTACTTCATTTCGAAAATCTAAAGCAATATCGCGATGAAACCAATGCAACTATTGACACGAATTACTTCAGCATGGTTATAAACAAAATGAAGAATGGATTCGCCGAGAGATTTAAGCAATTCAAAACAAATGCAAGTAGTCTGGCGTTCATAGTAAATCATCTCAATACAAATACAAATGAGATCAACATTGAGCCATTTGGAATTGATGCCGGTTCGCTTCAAATGCAATGGCTGGATTTGAAAACCAAACACTTGTGGAGTGGCAAGTTCACAGAACTCAAGAGCAAGTTAGAAGAGTTGGAGGTCCAGAAAAGCATGCACGTTGCGCTGCACAAGTGGACAGCTCTAAAAGAAATACCGCGAGTTGAGGCACTCATATTTGATGCATGGAAAAGTCTTCCAGAATGCTACAGTGAGGTGAAGAAGTTGGCATTTGGAGCGTTGACGATCTTCGGGTCAACATATTCGTGCGAGCAAGCGTTCTCTTGCATGAATATAATAAAAAGTAAAGTAAGAAGCCAACTAACAAATAAAAATCTAGAGGCATGCTTGAAACTGAAAATAACAAGTTATGAGCCAGATTTAACCAAACTTTCAAAAAGCATGCAAGGCCAATGCTCCCATTGATGTAACTATTGTAGCGATCTATTAAAATAATTTATTTAAGATTTAAATTTTTATATGAATAAATATTATTTCGTATTTAAAGCCATTTATTTTAAATCAAAAATCAAATTTATATACCTAATCATAATCAAATACCATAATATTGAAACAACAATGTTAGTGGCTCTTTAAAAACTGAGAAATTGTGTAAATTATAACTTTTGGCTCTTCTGTCTCAAAAGGTTGCCAACCCCTGGTATAGAGGGTGCACCTGGAGCATAAGATAATCATAGGGCACTCTGTTGTTTCTGCACAATGACTCTCTTTAAACTTGTTCACATTGATTGATACTTGACAAGAAAAGACTCAATGGAGTAAATTTCCCAGTTCTGCGTGCCCATGGACGAAAATGAAGGTGATTTCTCTGATCCCTGTCTGTACCAGTACCTCCACCCATTGTTGTCTCACCATTCCCGTATAGTGAGGTTTACAGTGTTAGGCCTGTATATTTAATTGACCATCAACACAAGATTGGTGATATTTTCAACATCACACTTGCCGCCTTTACTTTCCTGTGCTTTTCTGGTACCCATTTGAGGCTGAGTTTTCCTGAAAGTTGTTACGGTTGGAAAACAATTCCCCTCCCACTGTGGAATTGAACCCAGGCCATGTGCCTAAGAAAAAAGTGCACTAACCACAACACTATCACTGCTGGGACATTACAATGCACAACATATTATTGTGAACATCGAAAAACCTAGATCTATTGTGGACCTAGTTTTATCTTATAAATATGACTTTGTTGTATGTATGAGCCAACAAAAATAGGAACAAACCGTTCTATTATAGAGCGGCCATAATCTCTCATACGAGTGTTCATGGGCCCATATTGCCAAATCAACTCCATTGTCATATAGAACATCTTCAAATCCATAAATGTGTAGTACTGGGATTCCAACTCGAGTCTGAAAGGGACAGAATGAAAGAAATTAAGCAACACCTATTGTTCTGACCAAATTACTATAGCAACACAAAGATATGTAAACAGACTATTATTTACTTTTCCGAAACATGGGTATGATTTTAACAACAGCCAGTGCAATATAAAAGGGAAAATATCACACCACAAAGAAAAGTAATTTTACAAAGAACAACAACAGACTGTTTCATTCTACAGTCTTCCTTATTACTAGTACAATATCAGTTTCAGTTTGGAATATCTTCATTGCACTCGGACATGTCCATAGGTGCTCCAATCTCCTTCGCAATATCTCCAACAGCGTCCAGCGACTGACCGTACCAGTTCGATTTTGATTGACAAGCCTACTCATATACCTGTTATGCTGTTCTTTTCTTGCTACCCCAATCTTCAAACCCAACTCCTGCAATCTAGTAATTGACGTAGATTGGTTTAAATGAAAATCTTCTTTGTGGCCACACTCTAAGAGGGCATTCAAAATATCAGCTCTATCCATTGGCTGGCCTTCTGATATGGTGGCAGAGCCAGCTCTCTCATTGCCAATGACACCCATGTGCCCCTGAACAAAGATAAGTGTGATTCTGCAAATTGTTGACGCTTGTACAATATACCGGGATTCATCTTGAACAATTCAGTCTTAGAATTACAAAATAATTTAAAAGGTTACAAAATAAAGATTTCGTAGCATCTATATTAAATATAACAAAATAACATACAGTTCACATTCTTACAATGCTTTCATTCCTAGTGCAGTCTGCAGTCCCAGTGCTTGAACAGTACATGGGACGGTGTCCAAACACCACAACCCATGGACGTAGGGCTCTGTTTTCTGGTTTGTTAGCTTCCTGAAAAAAAATTATCAATATAGAATACCTCAGTTAACCTGCTATTCACAAGATAAAAAAAGAAGAGAAAGGTTCCAAAATAGTAAAATGGACTTCCCAGTTTTCAGTGCAAGCCCATCAATGTTCAATTTTCAGTAGATATTTTCTGACAGCAAGTATGCTCTCTAGAAAGGAAATAAAACATATTCTGGTTATTGGCTTGAGATTAGTTATTAACTGCTGTTAGTAGTAAATGGGTTGAAAGTGACAATTATGTTACAGAAGCAAGACTGCAGGCGCAATAAAACAAAGTGACAATGGTGCGTCGGGGTCAGTGAGCTGACACTGATCAAGACCATATCGCATTTCCATGTGTTGGCCCTGGGAACAGACAGAGACTCAGTAGTCTAGCAAAATGGGTGGGGATCAAAGGAGAGCTACCATGCGATAAGGAAGTTGTGCAGGTGCAATCAGATGCTATGTGATCTGTTCGCAATATAGACAAGCAGAATCCCACAGTGGATGTGTCCACATGCACCATCTGGTCAACGTTCAAAGACACATGACAGTTACAAATGCAGTACAAATGAATCATGGACAAGTACACAAACATTAAAGAAGAAAATCATTTTTTTAGTTAAATTCTCAGAAAGCCGGAACAGAGAAGAAGAAAACATACATTCCACAAAATCTGCACACAGATCTTTATGGCTCATAAACAATATTATGTCTTGAAAGCTGAAATTTTTCGATCACATTGACCACAATACAGTGGGTGAGAGATAGGGGATGTTCCTTGAGGACAAGTCAGGAGGGGATCAAAACAAGTGATAACAAGACATACAAAGATATGTTTTATGAAGAAACCCATAAAGTTCTTTATGTGTCCTTGTAATTTTGCTCTTTCAACTCTTTTCAACTCTTTTATAATTATTTGTTTGATAATTTTTCTTTGCTAAATTGTTAAAAAGTTGCTAACAGTAGATACTGCAAGTTCTATTCTGATCTCTTCATCAAAATCACTTCATTTAAAATACATTTTTATTATAAAGAGGGAACACCTTATTCAGACACAAGTCAATCTATTTTTGCTTTCAAATATCATGCAATCAATCTGACTAGTGTGCTAAGAAGAATGTTTCATCTTTGATCTTTGCTTGGCTAGTGAAATCAATGGGATATTTCATTTTTTTAAAGTTGTTATTAGAGTAATTACATTTGTTCATTCAAGGCCACACCCACATATTAAATCAAATAAATTTTAAAGTTAGTATTCTGTTAATAGATAATAAGCATGAATAACGGAGATGATGGTATAAGTCAATAACAAATTATAGAGCATAAATTATAGAGTGTGCTAAATTATTGTGTTTTAATAGAGCTCGGATATGGGCTGTTTTTGCTCAGGAGCTCTGGGGAAGGGATTTTTAAGGTACAGGTGACCAGGGTTCAAAAGGTTAAGGGGTTTTAAAGCCGAAGGATTGATTTCCTGGGATTTACCCCATATGGCTCGGTTCCTCTCCGCAGAAATGGCACGCCACCTGCTGAGAGTATTGCACAAAGCACAAACTCTGTAGCTCCTGCAACACTCCTAGGAGTCACTAGAAAAAATGTACTTGTAAACAGAACGGACCAATACTGACATACAGATGCAAGTCATGGACAATAAACAAACAGATAGAAAAATCTCTGAAGGCCACAGAGATGTGGTTTTAAGAAGAATGATGAGAATCCCATGGACTGCTAAAATGACTAATGCTGAGGTGTTGAATGAGATCAAGACACAGAGAAAGCTTCTCATCAATATAAGAAAGATTCAGCCATCCTTTTTCAGACATGTGATGAGGAGGGAAGGTTTAGAACACATTGTAACAACTGGTAAAATCAAGGGTACACGAGACAGAGGAAGACAAAGAGAGGAAAATTTTGGATAGACTGACTTCATGACACAGTAGAGCGTCAACATCTGAATTGATAGCAAACACTAGAGATAGAGATTTGTGAAGATCCATGATCGCCTACTTCAGCCAGCACAGCACCTGATGATGATGATGAAACAGAACGATGCGATCCGGATTCGAACCCACAACCCTCATCTCGCAAGGCCATAACCACTTTGCCGCAGAGACCCCCTTTCTGTTTACCAAATGGAGGTCTATATATTTCAGTGAATTAGTGGAGAGCGGTTCATATCCCACTACAGTTGATTTTTGTTGAATCTGTCAATTAGGGCCCAGCATGCAGAAATTGACTCTCACTTTTGGGGTGCAGAACGCATAGATGGCAATTTTATCCAGTTTTTGTTATCTTGTTTACATTTTATTTCTACTGTCATTTTTCACAAATAAAATATCACTTCTGAATGGAAACTATCTTGAATCTTAATAAGTTACCTCAAGATCTTTCTTCAGCCATTCGTACTGCTTGAAAATTTGTGTAGATCCATAATACCAGAAAAAAATTAGCTCTGTGGACACTGACACAAAATGGACTGGACCCATGTTGAAGCTGCAGATTAAATAAGTGCAAAGGTAGATCCTAAGAGAAATGTGAGACACTCAAAGAAATTGTGAATTTGCTACAATCAAATTGTGACAGCCAAAGGCTGACGGAGAGCGAACCCTGTAAACGCTGGCTAAAGCCAGACACATCGCCGAAGTATAAGCACCAGCACTCCAAATGGCACTGAAGATGTGACGAAACCCACCCATGAAGGCTACATAAATCAGATTTCCGCATGTATGAGACCAAACAAAAAAAATTGTTTTCTTTTCTGCAGAATTTATGGGGAAATCTGGTACATCAGTCGGGTGATTGCGAGAAAGAGAGAATTTGCTGACAAAATAAATATCACACAAGCAGTGGGCCATGCAATGATTTGTCACACTTCATAAATTTCATTAATGTTTTCAACCCTTCTATTCATTTTACTTCTCACATTTCCACTATTTGTGTCAACTTTCTTGACATTACTATCACCATATACCTATCCATTATCACTACATCTGTATATTACAAGCCTACTGATGCACATAGTTTTCTCCTTTATACTTCTTCCCATCCCCAGGCTTGTCGTGACTCTTTGCCATTCTCGCAGCTCTTGCGCCTTCATCACCTTTGTAGCGAGGACGATGATTTTCTTGATAGAGCTCGCGAGATGCTTGATTTCTTTCGCAGGCGCCTATACCCGGAGAAGGTGCTTGTATCTGCTATGCATCGAGTTCAGAAAATCACTCGTCAGCAGGTCCTTACCAGCCAGCATAAGACTACTAACTCTGACAGAGTAAAACTTATCTTAACTATCCACCCCCATATTTCGCTGGTGAAAATATTTTATTCCGTCATCTGTCTATCCTTAAGTCAGATTCTCAGACCCTTTCAGTCTTCCCCAACTATCCTTTGGGGTGTTGTAGTTCTGATTTTTTGTTGATGATTTATTTATTTGATGGTTTCCTTTTTCATGTCTATTAGATGGTATTCACAACAGTTATACGATGATACAACATAGGAAACAACCATGATTTATTGTTGGATTTCCTTATCTTTATTGATGTTAACAGACAGACTCATACACGTCCATTCAATGTTTTTGTTCGTCTCCTTATGTTGTCACGTCGCTAAGCAGTACTAACAATTCTACGTCAACTAGTTTCACTACGTCAATGTCTTGTTCTAGTGTTGCTATCTGCTTATAGTGGGCAGTTTTGGTGTGCAAACACTAAATCTCTACTTATCTCCCTTTACAAGCCTATCTCTATCTAAACTACCTGTCTAGTCTGTTGGCTACTACCTGGGGTTTGGGAACGGTTGTGCCCGGTCCTGGCAGACTACTACAGGGGGCTTACAGACGGGACAGAAGTCTTTAGGATATGTTGGTACACAGTCGCCTAAGTCCAATATCCAGACTCATTTTGGCACTGTCCAGTGTGGCCGCCGGCGTTGCAACACGTGTGCTTATGTGATACATACGCGTACTGTATCTTTTTCTTTAGCCACGTTTGTTATTGAAGATGGTTTCACATGCGAGTCCCGTAATATTATCTATGCCATTATCTGTAAGCGGTGTAACAAGGCTTATATCGGCGAGACAGGCAAGAGGCTCAGTGACTGATTTGCTCAACACTTGCGCAACATATGCCAATGCTCTATGACCCCTGTAGCCACCCATTTCAATGATACTGGCCATTTAGGAGCTCACGATGTCCAGGTCACAGTCATCCGATCATGTTCCTCGGACGATCGCAGTCGATTTGCTCTGGAGAATCAGTTAATTTCGTTGTATGGTACCTTGCGACCATGTGGGCTGAACGTATTACATTCCTATGCTTCTTAGTACTTTCTCTTCTCATGCCTTGTAATCTATATGGGCATATGGTGCATGTATTAAAGTTATATATTTACTTGATTTTCATTGTTTCTCTTCTTTTCTATTTCTAGTTTTATGTGTGTTTTTGTGTTACATTTATTTCGTTATTCGTTTTTATTCTCAGATTTTCATTAGAAACGTTTGTATGTAGTCGTCCATATGTTTTTTAAATTTGTCACTCCTGTTGTTCGTTTGCTTGATAAAGGCCTTGTTGGTTGAAACGTTGCTGTATTTTGTCATTGTATTTGCAATTTGTAAAACTACAGTACTTTGCGATTACGTGTTTTGCCAATGAAAATGCATAGATCACTGCTTGTGATCTGGATCAAAATTAAGATGTCCCATAACAGAAGAGCAATGAGTAACATCTATTGAAATTATAATGAACACAATATAAGAAAGTCAATAATTGTAGCTTATATGATGAAAGAGTAAGTAACCACAATAATTCTGTGACTTACATTATGAAAGAAATATAATAGGTAAGGTTAAACTGAAGGTGTGAACTAGATGATAGAAGAATATTTTTAAAAGTGATGATGTAGGTGAATGTATAAAGATACTAGTAATGTTTAGCACAGAAGTAGGCCTCAGAACATCCTTATATGGTATGGAAGCAATGCAACATAACCATTATGACAAAAACAATAAAAGATGATAGAGAGAGAAGATACTGAGAATCCTGACAGCATAACATTCACGCATGCATGAAACATGTCTGGGAACTTTGTAAATTGAAGAGCATCAATAATTTAGTTGATTGCCAATGCTGGGGGCAAAGAGTTGTGGAGATCCACGATAGCCAATGCCTGAGGCATGCCACCTGATGATAATTCACTAATTAAAAGGAACCGACTTACCTCTTCATTATATTTATCTAGCATAGTTCTAAATGGAGAACTATGACCTAATCCAAACATCTTTGTTTGAAATCGGTATATCTTTATCAACCTAACATATGCCAGAGAGAGTTGGAAAATGACTAAAGATATAGAAAGCAAGTTGAATGCATTTGAAAATAGATGTCTGCGAAAAATAATGAATATAAAATGGAATGAATTCAGGAGAAGTGATGAAATCAGAGACATGTCTGGTCAACCACTAGTGACAACTGTTATAAGAAAGATAAGATGGAGATATGTTGGACACACTTGAGGAGAAATGATCAACGAATATCAAAGCAGGCATTGAAGTGGGATGCAAAGGGTTCAAGAAAGAGAGGTCGACCTAAGGAGACCCTGAAACGAACTTTGCTGAGTGAGGCAGGAAATATCGGTCTCAGTTCCATGGAGGAGATTGAGCGAGTTGCCCAGGGTAGAGCGGTATGGAGAAATTACTTGCAGGCCCTATGTAACGTATAACGGTACGAGAGTAATTATTATATTATTATTATTATATTTTTATACTTTACAAATTGATGCAAGCATGTCTTCTCTCTAACTATCGTGAATCCTGCATGTACAGGATAGTAGATCTATGTAAGAGCTTGGATATTGAAAGCCTTGATACAGGACATCACTTATTACATGACATGTTATTTTAAACCTTGCTGAAGCATGGACTAAGAGTTGAACATTAGTACTGCCTTAGAAGTCTCAGAAAGTCCCTGGAGAAAATCAGGAACAACATCATACTGTAAGAAATTGCTCTGTATGCAGCTCTTCATTCAGCTATGCAGCGACACTACCAATTTTGCACCACAGAGACTTAAAATTGGGGTGTTGAAAATGGATAAGGGAGACATTTATTTTCTCAGCGACTGCCTGTTAGATGAGAACACTGCAAATTATGATAACTCTACAGCATTTCAAAGAATTTGAAATCACATATATAAGCAGAACTGAGCACATGAGAGGCAGAATGAGGAGCTTGTTTAACCAGCAAGACAAATAAACCAGTGGGATGCATATACTTCAACAAATTCTGTGGAAGACAGGATCTATGGGTCTGTTCGGAGTTGTATGATGTCGATTCAGTAACAAATAACTTTACAAATTGCATGTGTGTCCAGGTCAAAATAAAAACATTTTAATGAGTACCCTTTTTAAAACTTAAATTAATAAAATTAATTATATGTATGTTACTATTTACTATTTGTAAATTTTTTATCTTCTTTACCTTTAAGGTCTAGGTTTTTTTGTTTGGTATGTAATTGCTTCTGTTTGGTGTACAGGTTATGATTTCACAAGTCTAACAAGGTATGAGGAAAGAAGTGTAGAAATTATAAGATATATATATATATATATATATATATATATATATATATATATATATATATATATATATATATTATATATATATATATATATATATATATATATATATGTTATAGTGTTACATTCAGTGCCTGGCAATATTGTAATATTTACCTGTAATACATTTTACCCTCGTCTCCCGGCATAACAAAACGACTGCGGTAATGGGAAAAGTTGCTGGGAACAGAACAAATACATTTTACTACTCCATTAGCATACATTAAATGGCAATTTCTTCTCATCTGAAAAGAAAGTCATGCATTGATTTTATCTATGCACAACAATGGTATATATTGTTACATAATATAAACATTAACTAATAAGACACACTTTGTAACTAAATTGCAACCCAACATAACAAAATGTTTAACTTCTAAACTAAACATACTGCACTTCAAAGTTACATAAGAAAATGTAACAAGTAATAACTTGTATTTGACAAAACTAAAGCCAAGATTAAATAACTATTAACACTAAAAATGAAGTTTAGTGATGATGTAGTCTCAAATATAAATAAGTACATCAGAATTACATCTTGAATACATCAGAACAATTACTAAACAGATACCTGTGGAGAAAGAGCTAAGGAAGAGACGCTGGCGATGGATAGGACATACATTGAGAAGACTGACTGGAAGCATTGCAAGACAGGCACTGTTTTGCAGCCAGCAGGGAAAGAGGAGATGGGGAAGGCCTAGACAGACCTGGAGAAAAGAGCTGGAGGCTGATATTAAAAGGATAGGTAAAACATGGAAGTAATTGGAAGGGATGGCAAGAGAGAGGAAGAGCTGGAAGAAGTTTGTTGAAGACCTGTGCTCCGTTGGGAGTTGAAAGGTGAAGAAGGATAAGACATCAGAACAATGTCGCCTCAAATATAAATAAGTACATCAAAACAATGACATCTGACTACATCAGAATGATGTTGCCTTAAATATAAATAAGCTGCAGCTCAATACTACGTAATTCATTATGTGCATGATGAAAAGCAGTAAAACATTTTGTATAAACGAATTCCATAATTAAAGTTAGCCCAGGGGACTATTTAGGTCAAGGATTAACTCAATGCTTCCAATCAGCTAAATATCCAGTCAGCAGAACATGTTGAATCACACCATTAAATGATTACTTGATTGGGTGTTTTTTGCAGTGTACAAGTCTAACAAAATTAGTTAACATAAAACTTTATATATGGAGAGAAATCCTAAGTATTTTCAAGATCAGTTGCTTTACAAGAATTGATATGCTGAGGAGAAGATTTGAGCACATATGGACCTGTCTGGAATACAGTGATGTTGATACTACCAATCACTAACCAAGATTAGAGTTTAAAAATTGAAGTTTAACAATTTTTTAAACTGCAATTCTTGCTTCCTTTCACTTGTTTTCACATCCCATATTTGTTTAATTTGTTTGTTTAGTTAACACTTTGGCTGCCACCAACGACAAAATTTGGCGAAATACCAAGTCCCTTTCGCTGCAGGTGTGACTTTTGTCGACCGACATGTCAGTCGACAATGTTTTTTAAACGGGCGAAAACAGGGTCCCATGACGCCTAACGACATTCTTGTCATTGTCTAAAAACGTATGTCCCAACCACGCCCTCTCAATCTGTCACTAAACATGGAAAACAAAATTTCATGACATTCTTTTGTAATCCATATATAACTGCTCTTTCGTTAACTATACAACTACAAAATGATACTCTAAGGACACGTGTATAATCCAGCTGCACAGTTAGTATCCATTACTCTGGTAATCAAACCATTGGCCCATAACTTGTATTTGAGTCAAACCCCCTTGATGTTTCTTGGTTGCTTTTCCCATCGTACCTAACATTCCAAGCCAAATCAAACTTCGGACATGCTTTCTGTGGTGGAAATATGATATGCGTAGCTCTGTCCAATACTATTACATACTCATGATTGCACCATATAAACTCATTTTGGTCTTCATGACAAGGTTGGGAAATGTCGGACACATTACAGTTTTTTTTTAATATGACTCGATTTTAACACAATCTTTCTTTCTTTCTCGAATCCTGTATGCCTCACAGCGTCAGGTCAGGAAGAGATTTCTAAAACGGGCCCTAGTATGCGCTTTCAATAACACAATAACACCTGCTTTCCCGCTTTCAATGCTTTGTTAAAAGGAGGTAGAAATGTACCTAGATATAAGTACTTTCCATTTATTGAAGATTTTTAAAACTTCAGTAAAGTGATTGTGAAGCAACATTCGTTTTGTCAACAGACATCCAAAAGCCGAAATATCGATTTTGCAACATCATGAACATTAGTTTAACTCTGAACGAGTCCATTGCCCCCTTAACGATGAAAATGCCCCCCTGTGGAGCGTGAGCCTCATGTTGGGAAACAGGGGTCTAAACCAACAATTTCATAACCAAGAGACTGGAGTCCTAACCATTCAATCTTTAGAGGAAAGAAAAAGGCAGTTAAAAACTTCATACTTTTCAATGAAATGTTTCAGTTTTCTGATACACTACATTGGATTCAATAACTTGAACCATAATCCCTTTGTGTCA
Organism: Arion vulgaris; assembly: GCA_020796225.1. Lineage (NCBI taxonomy): Eukaryota > Metazoa > Mollusca > Gastropoda > Stylommatophora > Arionidae > Arion > Arion vulgaris. The sequence goes on along the minus strand of CM036759.1, from coordinate 57,836,282 downwards.
CAGACATTGTTTGGTGACTTGATTACATAGTTCAGAGAATGTACTCAGATTCTAAACAACTAAATACAAACTGACTAGGCTTCTTCATGGTTTCCTGGACAAGTCATATATGGAAGTCTTGAAGCCAATGGTTGAATCTGTCTCATGAACTCATCTCCCACTGTACCTTCAAGCTGGAAGAACAAACACAAACATTTTAATGGAAAATCTTATTACAATATAACTGTTGTATATAATTAAGAATAGGATGGATTAGTGTAATGCATAAGCGTTTGCCTATAGACTGGCACAAGAGAGTTGTGGGTTCAATCTTTATCTGGGTAAAATATTTATTACTAAAAGAATTTACACTAATAATCAATCAATTAATTTTATAAACTAAATCTACACTTTTCTCCAATAACCGTTCACTCCTTCATAGTCAGGTAATACTTACATCATTCATGTCATATGCAAAGTCCCCTGAAATATATTTGAATGTGTTATCAAACTTTACATAAACATTTAAATCAAAATGTTTTTAATTTTCACAAACTATGAAATATTTAAATAAGTTATAAAAGGCCTTCTGTTCACGAGTGCAGTTTTTCCAGAGACCCTAGGATTGTTGCCGGAGCTACGGAGTTCGTGCTTTGTGCAATACTCTCGGCAGGTGGTGTGCCATTTCTGCGGAGAGGGACCGAGCCATATGCGGTAAGACCCAGTGCAATGAAGTCAATCCTTCGGCTTTAAAACCCTTTAAACAGTCACAAACTTCACAGTTTACAGTTTTCAAAATCTCAGACTATATCTGAACAATGAAAAGTGTAAGCAACCTGAGATAATGTTTAATCAATGAACGATCAATGTAACTTAGGACAACTTGTTACTAATTACAAATGATGGTAATATTTGAACAATAAAAAGTTTATAAAATGCATGACAATGTATGAACAATAACAATTGTATGTAAACTAAAGCAGTGTCTGAGTAATCAAAAATTTACACAAATGAACGTTATCTAATGAATCAGAAATCTATACAACCCAAGACATATGAGCAATGACAGGTGTTGCAACAGAAAACATATCTGATCAATGAAAAGTCTAAAAAGCATTTAAAGACAAAGGATTTACTTCATTGCACCGTGTTTCCCATATGGCTCTGTCCCTCATGGCAGAGATGGCGTGCTATCTGCCGAGAATGTTGCCCAGACTCCATAGTTCCAGCAACAATCCTAGTGATCTCATGAAAAAAATTGCACATGTGACTCTGCCCAGATTCAAACCCACAATCTTCAGAAAGACAGGCAAATATCTTAACCACTTCATCATAGAGACCCCCATTTGATCTTGTTAGCAATCAAGATTTGTCATTATTTATGGCAGTTGAATTAGGTGATTATGGTCAATAAAAAGAAGTAATACTTGTGTATTAAGGGCCACAAGAAAATGTACCAAACACTCATCAACAATGGGTGCCATATAAAAATTTTCAGAGCACAACAGCTAACTCTCATTGCTTCCCCTGGGGTACTTAGAACTCTTTATTCACTAACTAGGTGTCTTTTCTTTCATTTTGGAGAAATCGCCCGTTTCCATATCTTCTTGAACAGGTGGTGCAACAGCTCTATTATGGTTGAGATGTCTACTTTCATAGCTTCTGGATGCGCGCGAGTGGTAACCGGGGCCCAAATTTGGGGTGAAGAGAATAGAACCACTGTTACCTGCCCCGTATGTCATAAGAGGCGACTAAGGAGGTTTGGCTGAAATCTGATGCATGTGTCCTAAACATGTAGAAGTCTATGCGTTTAGGGCCTACCAAACCAATGTGCAACGTATACACTTTCTTGGCAAAGATCAAACATATCACAAAGAGTGATTAAAATTGGTCGTAAAGAATGCACGCAAAGCAGAAGAATAGCTTCTGGATGAATTATGTGTAACCCTGAACATTTACCATGCTTGAAGTAGCCTTAGTGTCTGCATAACCTCTTATTTTTCACCAACTATAAATTCAGGCATAAGTCAAGTTACCTAAGACTGATTTTTACATGAAGGCTTACTTTCCTTACCACCAATGTCCATAACCATTCAGGCAAGCCTTACCCAGACAAGCTTGCAAATTACATCTTCAAGTAAAGATCAGACCTCCTGTAGTTCAATAACATACTGTGTGCACATGCAGACTTTTTGGCCAAACTAGCCTAGAGCCAGAATTTCCACAACACATGGTCGCAATTGCAGTGTGTTATCAAATTCACTACCAGCAACCCTTTTTTTGCTGATGGTTCTATATTTATATCAAATGGTTTCTATGCTGGTTCTCTCTCTTGCGATCACTGCCCAGACCGATGTACCAGACCTCCCCATAAATTCTATTCATTTGAAAATCTGCCTTAGCATTGGTGTGTTTTACGTCACATCTTCAGCACCATTTGGAGCTCTGGTGCTTATCCTTCGGCGATGTGTCCGGTTTCAGCCAGCGTTTACTCGGTTCGCTCTCCGTCCTGTAGGCATCTATTGTTTTTTTTAAGGTGTGGGATAGCTAGCCCACCACAATCAACCTTCTTAGTCACCTCTTACGACATGCGTGGCAGGTAACAGTGGTTCTATTACTTCAAGCAGGCCTTCGACAAGGTGTGGAAAGATGGTCTTATGGCAAAGCTCAAAAGAAATGGAGTCCAAGGCAACATGCAAAGATGGATCCAATTGTTCCTGCATAATAGAACCAGAGTCACACTCGATGGACATCAGAGCAAAAAGGTCTTACTGCGTCATGGGGTACCTCAGGGAGGAGTTATGTCTCCAACTCTCTTCCTTGTCTACATCAACGACCTAGTAAAGGATCTGCCAGCTGGAGTGAAGGCCGCTCTATATGCAGACGATTTAGTGCTATGGTGCGAGACAACACACAACATCTGCAACTTGTAGAATACAGCGAGCAGCAGATAAACTTATGGAATGGGCAGAGAAGTGGTGCGTTACAATCAACACAGACAAAACCTCCACAACACTGTTCTCCCTCTCCCCAGGGACAAAGCAGCCAACATACACTTAGGAACCACCCCAATACAAGAAGAAAGCAATCCAACTTATCTAGGGATCACATTTGATAAACGATTCACATGGAACAAGCATATAGAAAACACAGAAGGAAAGGCCAGACGAAAAATTGGAATACTCAGAAAACTGGCAGGTACCAACTGGGGAGCTAATGAACACACACTTAAAAAGGCTACAGCGGAACAATTAGACCTCACCTAGAGTTCGGCTCAACAGCATGGGCTACAGCTGCTAACACACACCTGCAGACATTGGACAGAGTGCAAAATCAAGCACTCAGGATCATCACCGAAGCCATGAAATCTACGCCTATCACAGAGATGCAAAAACCACTGGAGTACACGCCTGGCTTACAGAAGGAAACCAAAAATATGATCCAGATGGAGAAATACACCAGTATGCCCTTGCATCCAATGAAAGCAAGATTAAATGATCTGGCACTTGGACGACTAAAACGCAACAGCTTCGTCCATCGGGAAAGCGACTAAAAAGACAGTACCAAGATGACCTACCAATGCACACAACACCGCTGATACTTAGTCTCGACCCTGTTCCCTGGAAACAAGTTAGTGATACAGCAAAAATCATCACAACAATTAGTGGAATCACAACTGGAGACATACACAATGACCTGCAGAAGAGAACAGCCACTATGTGCATGATCCAAGAAAACTACCCTAAAAAATCATGGATCCACGCCTACAACGATGGATCTGCAACAGATGCAATCAAGAACGGAAGGGCTGGTAACTATATTACATATCCCAACAATCACACCGAAACAAAGTACATGCCAACTGGTAAATTTTGTTCAAACTACACCGCAGAGGCTCAAGCACTAATACAGGCCGCAATCATGATCAATAATTCCAACTCTGACTGCCAACAAGTGGTATTTTTCACACACGCACTATCTGTTTTGCAAGCCCTAAAGAGTAACCATCCATCCCTGAGAAAAGAGCTCAGCAAGATCTCTACCAACAAAAGAGTTACACTTCAGTGGGTACCATCACACTGCAGAGTGCCAGGTAACGAGAAGGCAGACAAACTTGCTAAAAAGGGAGCTGAATGTGAACAAATAGATAATGAAATCACATACTTTGAAAAAAAAAGCTATCATGGACATTAGAAAAGAACCTAAACCATCCAACGATGACTACCACACACTTGACAGACAAGGACAGACTATCATCTTCCGACTCAGGATAGGTCATAACAGACTGAACAAACACCTACACAGGCTGTGATTGTCCCCAACCCCACTGTGCCCCTGTGGCTCCGTTGAACAAACCACAGAACATGTCCTGCAAGACTGCCCCTGTATGTCCTCCCAAGAAAGGAATGCTGGCCCTACAACACAACACTACATTCAAAACTACATGGCACTAGAGATGAGCTCCAGACAACAGTCGATTTTATCATAAGAACGCGTCTAACGGTATAATCATCAAAAAAGCGATCGCAAAGAAGAAGAAGAAGTGGTTCTATTCTTTACAACCCAATTTGGGCCCCGGTAACCATTCGGGCGATGCTGGTTCTATACTAACACCATGTATTGGTTAATCTCTGTGTAACACTTCTCTAAAATACTTTACCCATCTGTTCCGTTGTTCCTCTTCCTTGTTAAAACGCTCTCCACTTTTGACCTTCACATGTACAGTGTGGTTCTGTTGCTTTCTTGACAGTATTTGTATGATATTGTATCATGTTTACGGGTCCCCCAGTTCTGTTATCCTTTCTGCCTCAACTACTTTGTTAATGCGGTTCCTCTTATGTTGTCTGGCACTCTTTTTTCACCTTTAAACTCAATATGACATCTCATGGTGCATGATATAATCCAGTTTGGATGGTAAATTAAAACTAATGAGGCAGACGTTTAGGTAAAAGGAATCACATTTGAGACATGATTTATGTTCAAGAAAAATATTGCATATAGTAGCTATAAATTTATGTTAATGTATTCTGATTGTTACCAGTTCTTAACGTATGCTATCACATTATGTCAGCTGATGAAAAATTGCATTCACTTATCTACATAATGGCATGTCATTCATAAACCTTCATTTAAAAAAAATAAAAGCCTAATTAACCTACACCTTTTCATGTAAAAAAAATGAACAAAAATCAATGTAACCACAGCAACTTTTGCAATTTGGTTGGTGCTATGTGTGGGAGAAACCAGACAGGGAGGCATCTAGTACTGCTGTTAAGAGAGGCAAGTTCCAACAGGGACAAGCTAGATGATGATGATGAGGTGTTAAGTAACGAACATAGATACCAATGAAACAATATAAATTAATTTTAGTCAACTGTTGAACAGACTGTTTTTGACATAAGGAACTTGGAAATGATTCTAGAAGAAAAACTAACAAGTACACATACAGAGGAATGGAAATATACTTAAGGATTCAGGAGGAGAAAAGTTATGCCAGACTTACCAACATGAAGAATAGCATCATAAATGCCAGCATATGCCTCTTTCTCCAGCCTGATGAGAGAACGAGAATTGACATTACCCATATCTCCATACACTGCAAGATGAGGACTCCAGTCTTGACCTTCAGGCATTGCTTGGAACATATGCTCATCTGACAACTCATACTCATTACCTACAACGTAAGCTGCAAATAATAAAATGCTAAAGATTTAACCAAATAAGTAAAACAAATACACACATAAACATTATATCTATTTCTCTATCTAGTTTTCCATCCTCTGTGAAAATGCTGCCTAAATATTTGAATTCAGATACTTGCTTTACTCTGGTGTTACCTATTTGTATGTTTGCTTGGCTTGGTGTTCTGCTGATTTTCATGGTCTCGGTCTTTTGTTTGTTGATTTTCATGCTGTACTTTCTACATGCTATTAGCAATTAATTCATGTGATGTTGTAGCTGATCTTCATCTTCATAGATTAAACTTTGGTCGTCCGCAAAAAAAACAATTAGTTGATTTGGTAGTTTATTTGGTCGGAATTTGTAAGGGAGGATATTTGTAAAGGCGCAAAGTTTCTACCTAAAACGAGCCTAGTAAAACCGTGACATCTTACCATGTACACTAAGTGTTAAACAATATCTCAACACGTTGATTACCACATTGCAAAACACACTGTGGTTGACATAATTTGTGTTCAATTATTCAGTCTGCAGATGTATGTACAAATTAACTGATTAGATACCTTGTTTTTTTTTAGCCTCTGGATGGAATTAATCTTTTAGTTCCCAAAAAATTGCACTTGTGGTTTAGCAAAACTAAATTATTGTTTCTAGATAGGACTTACAATATGACTTATCAGATATCAAATTGAAGACAAATGAATTTACTTTCACAAAATATTTATTGTTTTAAAAAAATTTAAGGCTGTGTTGACTATGCATGAAAAATATTAGCATGTATTAAACAAAACTAATTGAAATTATGAGAACAAATTTCCAACTTACCAAGGGTCTGATGAAGAATATGTTGAATAAATCAGTCTAACTGCTCTCTTTAAATATGTAATCCATTTACGAATACAGAAACATTAAGAAAATAGTGAAGGAATGCATGGTTTAATAACTGCTCACAAACTAGCATCATGACCACTCATAAAAATCTTTTGTTTTTTACGGTCACAGGGTATCCTAGAATGAATGGTAAACTCTGTTTTACATCTATTTCTAGCATAAGCCACGATGATATGTATTTGTTATCATTTACGCATCACTTCTAAGTAGTTTCGGTTATTCTAAAATTCCAATCGGACGAAAGTAATGGAAACTCAACGAAATAGTAAACGTCTTCTGAGTGATACGTCGTCCATCCAATAAGATATATTTCACACTCAAGTGTCCGTTTACGGAATCAGTAAACATTTTATTTTTTTAAAGAAATTTGACTAATGACATTAATTTTGTAGATAAATGAATGTACTTTTATCACAAACTAATAGAATGTGAGAAATGTAAGTTGAGAACCAGATCATAATGCAGTCTACAGCACATGGCCAAACAGGTGCATGCTGCAACAACTGATTAGTTATTGTGTTAAACATCAGAGCTCCAACATGGAAGTCTGAAAGTAAATAAAGAAGCTAGATTATCTAAAATAAACATTGCTTGGAAACACAGTTTATTTTTTCTAATCTGACAGGAACCATCAGTATGCATACTCTTCGATATCTGTTGGGGAGACTGCGCACCTATGGGTCTGCCCAGAGTGCAATGACGTCAGTTTAGTAACCAATAACCAATAATCTGATATGAAGCAGCAGCAACAAGTGTGACTAATTACTTCAACACTAAAAGCATCTTGTTAAGTGTTCATGACTTACTATACAGTTTTCCTGGAATCAGATCATCCAAAATAACTTTGCTGAAGAACTGTGTCCTTTTCTGCAAGCCACTATCCACAAATTTGGTACTGTTTCCAAGTTTGCTTTGTGTTAGTTGGCCATTGAAGCCATAGAGAACTATGCTTTTCTCTGTCCAGGCAATTTGGCTCCAAGAAATCACTATTTGGTTAGGTGTCTCTGCAATTATATAGGTCATGAAAGCCAATTTATACATGTTTACAACAAAAGCTGCTTAATACATGCCAAGCATTCTCTGTTTTTATACTACATGTCACTTCTTTAAATTCTTCCCTATTTCAGCCCAATCAAATTCTAATAAATTTGCAGAAAAAAACATACAGTAAAAAAATTAGTTTAAAGTACATGTAAGGACGAATAACACTAAACAAAGTAATAATGCTACTTACCTCCATAAGCAATGTGAATTTGCTGTGGTTGGACCAGAAGAATTGGTGGATATACTTCAGCACCAACTGTCAGTACTGAAATCACAGTGAGAGCTACTCCAACTTCTAGCACCTTGATCATGGCTACTCTTATTTACTCAGTATCTTTACAGAACTGTCATTGCAAATATGCTGCAAAAGGATAATAGTGTACAACTGAACACAAAATTGCACATTTTCTGAAAGTGAGCAAATGAAGTCAATAGATATGATGAGATATATGTTTTAATATCTCAATATAATATATGAACTTGAATCCATGCCAAGTGTGTTGTCACATTGTACCTGGGTGATTCTGATCAATTTTTCATACTTACAGCAAACAGATTTAACAAGCTATATACTGATTATACTCCATAACTAGTCATCATCATCATCAGGTGCCATCTCCACATCGAAGGTTGGCTGCAATGAATCTCCAGCATCCTGTCTTTCGCCTTGGTGTTGCACACTGCCAGACTGTAACCTGTCTATTTCTTAAAGTTTCCCTCCCACTTATTTCTCGGCCTTTCTCTTGCTCTTCCCCTCTCAACTTTCCCCTGTAGTAAATGTTTTATCATGGTGTCATGTCTTTTTATGTGCCCAAAATACTTTACTTGTCTGAATTCTATTTCTCTTAATAATTGTTTCTTCATGTCTAGATTTCCTAAAACTTGTTTATTTCTCTGCTTTTCTGTCCATGAAACTCTGCCTATTATTCTATATATCCACATCTCAAATGCATCAATTCTGTCTTCTAACTGCTTGTTCATTGTCTATGTTTCTGAGCCAAACATTAATATAGGATATATATAGCATTTGATCATTCTCATTTTTAGCCTGTTTGTAATTTGTTTGGATGTCAGTAACTTTCTCAACCAACTTTTGTTTGATAAAACAGAAATATTGACAAGATGGACAGAATATGTAACGGCTCTATTTGATGATCAAAGAAGCAGTAAACACAGTATAAAGTGCAATGACAGCCCAAGAATATTAAAATCTGAAGTTGTAAGAGCAATCGAAACAATGAAGCGAGGAAAGGCTGCAGGATTGGACAATATTACTGTGGAAATGTTAACCTCCTTAGAGGATTTTGGTATTTCAACCATTACAGATTTGTGCAATGATATATATAACACAGGATATATACCAAGAGACTTGAAGACATCAGTATTCATACCACTACCCAAAAGCCCAAAGCACAGGAGTGCACAGACTATAGGACAATTAGCCTGATGAGCCACATAACAAAAATACTACTCAAGATCATACATGAAAGAATTAAAAACAAGATAGACATAGAAGTAGGAGAAGAACAGTTTGGCTTTAGAAACAACAGAGGAACAAGAGAGGCAATACTTTGTATAAGACTACTCGCTGACAAGTATATAGAAGTGCAAAAGTATCTACTTGTGTTTCATCGATTATAGCAAAGCTTTTGACAGAGTCCAACATGAAAAACTAATCATATGTCTACAAGAAATAGGCCTAGATGGGGATGATATCAGACTAATAAGTAACATATACTGGGAACAGACAGCAATAATAAAATATGAAAATAGCTACTCTCCATACATAGACATAAAGAGAGGAGTGAGACAAGGATGCATACTGTCACCAAGCCTATTTAACATCTACACAGAGAAAATCTTCAAACAACTAGAGGAATGCCAGGACTCAAGATCAATGGAAAAATAATAAATAACTTAAGATATGCAGATGACACAGTATTGGTAGCAGAAAATGAACAAGATCTACAAGAATTAGTGGACCAATTGGACAGAACTAGCAAGGAATATGGATTAGACATTAACATACAGAAAACAAAAACTATGGTAATCAACAAGGAAATGGAAAAATCTAAAATGAATATAAAAATACATGGAGAATTACTACATCAAGTAAAAAGCTACTCCTATCTCGGTCAGATGATAACAGATGATGGCAGATGTATAACTGAAATTAAAAAAGAGAATAGGAATGGCCAAGGATAATTTCAATAGTATGAGAAAGTTACTGACATCCAAACAAATCACAAACAGGCTAAAAATTAGAATGATCAAATGCTATATATATCCTATATTAATGTATGGCTCAGAAACATAGACAATGAACAAGCAGTTAGAAGACAGAATTGATGCATTTGAGATGTGGATATATAGAAGAATAAGCAGAGTTTCATGGACAGAAAAACAGACAAATAAACAAGTTTTAGGAAAACTAGGCATGAAGAAACAATTATTAAGAGAAATAAAATTCAGACAAGTAAAGTATTTTGGGCACATAAAAGGCATGACACCATGATAAAACATTTACTAGAGGGGAAAGTTGAGGGAGAAGAGCAAGAGGAAGACCGAGAGATAAGTGGGAGGAAACTTTAAGAAATGGACAGGTTACAGTCTGGCAGTGTGCAACACCAAGGCGAAAGACAGAGGATGCTGGAGATTCATTGCAGCCAACCTTCGATGTGGAGACGGCACCTGATGATGATGAACTTTCTCATACTATTGATAGGCACAAGTTGTGGAAAATACTAACAACCTATGGGGTTAATGAACACCTAATCAACCTATGCAAGAGCATTTATACTGGCAGCCAATGTACGATTAGAACAAATACAGGATTATCAAAAAAGTTTCACGTAGGGTCAGGAGTAAGACAAGGTTGCGTACTATCCGCTGCTATTCATCACGTGAGGAACCCGAATAGCTGAGAATCATCGGATTGTTGAGTCACAGAGAAAACGAGCAGCGCGAAAAGACAGAGCACACAACACGCACATGTCTAACCTTGATCATGTATGCCCCACCTGTGGTCGGGATTCTGTTCTAGGATTGGACTCTACAGTCACCTCCGCACACACCAGAGAGGTGCAACAGTACACGTCTGAGATTGTTGTCATCATCGCTTGCGATGGACGGCTATTAGAGTTAGAATATTGACCACATCTGTAAAATAGCTAACACCAGCGAAGGAAACAACCACGGAAAACTCTTAAATGAATTTCTTTTTGCAGACGATCAGGCAATCATATCAACAACAGAAGAACAGCTACAACAACACATCAACAGACTCCAGTTAGCATGTAACGAATACAACATGAGAATAAACATCGACAAAACAGAAGTATTGACATTCGCCAGAGAGGAAAGCTCTACCAATATCTCCATCGATAATCACCTACTAAATCAAGTAAAAGATTTCACATACCTGGGGAGCATTTTTCAGCAAATGGAAGAATAACTAATGAAATTCAACACAGATGCAACAAAGCAAATCAAATGATAGGGCAGATGGCGCCAATTTTAAGATGCAAACACGTCACCATGAACACAAAAAGAGCAATGTTCAACACAATCTTTCTCCCACATTATGTTACCAGTGCCATACCTGGACGCTGACAACAAACGATAGAAGAAAACTAGTCACAACAGAGATGAAGTGTCTACGCAGAATGCTGGGTGTAACAAGAAAAGACCGGTTGAGAAATGAAGACATCAGGAAAAAGTGGGTACAACATCAGTACTAGACTTCATCAAGAAACAACAAATTAAATGGTTCGCCACGTAAGCAGATTACCATCAGACAGTGCACCCCAAAGAGCAATGCTGCTCCGATACAATGGGTACAAAGCAAAATGCCAGCCACGCAAAAGATGGGCCTCAGAGATAACAGAGGCGACGAAAGAGACTATCTACGAAGCGCATACTAGGGCCCGTTTTAGAAATCTTTTCCTGACCTGACGCTGTGAGGCATACAGGATTCGAGAAAGAAAGATTCAAGTTTTAAATGATTATTCAAACACTATAATAATTTATTTTAAAATAATTATTATTAATTTCTTCTATAAGAAGCCACCGACCCCTAATAATATCAGTTCGACCCCCAGTTAGTTTGGAACATTTTTCAACCACAAACAACTTTGGTCAACTCATCCTCGATTCGGTCCTAGAGAAACACTTGAAAGTAAAGGTGGCCAGCCTGATGTTGACGATATCGCCCATCATGCCACACTGATAAAAGAAAATTTGGATGGAACACCTATATATATATCTACATATATATATAGATAGATAGATGGTCAATTGGCAAGTGTTTTATTGTGACAACTTCTGAGTTTGGGCTTGTCTCTCCTGCTTTTCAGCTCATCCCTAAGACAGTCTCTTGCCAAAAGCTTCTGCCCCTTTGTGTAATGTTGTTTCCCACAAATATTTTCCCAATATATCACTTGGTATGAAAAAGGTTCCTTCATTGCTAGATCTATCCTCTTCTGCCCTGGGAGAGATCATCCAGAGAGAATAATGACACAATCCTATCATTAGTTTACCACCTGACCTAGTTCTAATCAAAGTTTATCCTATGTTTTCTTTCCATTAAACTCTTATCTAGATTTTCAAGGTCTAGACCCTGACTGATACTTTCTCATTCTTGTCATAACAATCAATCAGTACTCTTCCATTCTGCAAAATTAAATGCACAACTATTTGGGACTGTTCCACTCTGGTCTTGTAGGGATTAAACTTTAAGATCTCAGTGTATTGTTTGGTTATAAACCAAAGTTTTAATAAATTATTGCCGTCGTGTTTTTTCTATTTCATTATTACTGGCTATAATGAATCCAACATAAATAAAATAGCATTATTATTATCTGACTTTGTAGACTAAGCTAAGCAATACCAAATGTGAAATTGTATTTCTACTATTACATAATAAATGCAAACATGTCACCATGAACACAAAAAGAACAATGTTGAACACAATCTTTCTCCCAACAGACTCCCAACGCATTACCAACAGACAGTGCACCTCAAAGAGCAATTCTGCTCCGATACAATGGGTACAAAGCAAAAGGCAGGCCACGCAAAGATGGACCTCAGAGATAACAGAGGCGACGAAAGAGACTATCTACGTAGCGCATACAAGGGCCCGTTTTAGAAATCTTTTCTTGACCTGACGCCGTGAGGCAAACAGGATTCGAGTAAAGAAGAAAGAAGAAGAAACTATTGAAATTATCCTTGGCCATTCCTATTCTCTTTTTAATTTCTGTTATACATCTGCCATCATCTGTTATCATATGACCAAGATATAAGAAACTTTTTACTTGATGTAGTAATTCTCCATGTATTTTTATATTCATTTTAGGTTTCTCCATTTCCTTGTTGATCACCAGTTTTTGTTTTCTGTATGTTAATGTCTAATCAATATTCCTTGCTAGTTCTGTCCAATTGGTCCACTAGTTCTTGTAATTCTTGTTCACTTTCTGCTACCAATACTGTGTCATCTGCATATCTTAAGTTGTTTATTATTTTCCCATTGATCTTGTGTCCTGGCATTCCCTCTAGTTGTTTGAAGATTTTCTCTGTGTAGATTTTAAATAGGCTTGGTGACAGAATGCATCCTTGTGTCACTCCTCTTTTAATGTCTATGTATGGAGTGTAGCTAATTTCATATTTTATTATTGCTGTCTGTTTCCAGTATACGTTGCTTATTAGTCTGATATCATCCCCATCTAGGCCTATTTCTTGAAGACATATGATTAGCTTTTCATGTTGGACTCTTGTCAAAAGCTTTGCTATAATCAATGAAACACAAGTAGATACTTTTTGCACTTCTATATACTTGTCAGCGAGTAGTCTTATACTAAGTAATAAGTATTGCCTCTGTTGTTCCTCTGTTCTTTCTAAAGTCAAACTGACTGTTCTTCTCCTACTTCTATGTCTATCTTGTTTTTAATTCTTTCATGTATGATCTTGAGTAATATTTTTGTTATGTGGCTCATCAGGCCAATTGTCCTATAGTCTGTGCACTCCTGTGCTTTTGGCTTTTTGGGTAGTGTTATGAATACTGATGTCTTCAAGTCTCTTGGTATATTTCCTGTGTTATAAATATATCATTGCACAAATCTGTAATGGTTGCAATACCAAAATCCTCTAAGGAGGTTATCATTTCCACAGTTATATTGTCCAATTCTGCAGCCTTACCTCGTTCCATTGTTTCGATTGCTCTTACAACTGCTCCATAACTAAACTAGTAACCTATATTTTATTTTATGCTGTTGATTGTTTAATGCTTCTGAATCTTCATAATTTTAACATCAAACCTGGAATGCAATGAATAATGATATACATCATACAGCTATAGATAGATAGTATATGTCATAAGTTCACATTTATATAAAAGTAAATAAATATTTATAATCCATTGTGATTGGTACCACTTGAATATGTTTTCTTCGAGCCACTGCATTTCATATTAAATCATTAAATGTAAATAGAGACAGACATACATAGAACTATGGAGTGTCTGGTAGTGGTACTATTGGCATGGCTATTGAATCACTAAAAGTTTCAATAATTGAAGTAATGGTCTCAGTTATCTGCCAGAGGTAACAAAGAATATGATCAACAAATAGACACTTTTAAGACAGTACAAGTATTAAGAGCTTCCGTAAAAACAAATTGATAAACACAAGATTCGAACCACTTACCGGTCTCACTTGTCATTAATTTTAACTTTTTACCTACTTTGCAGTCCAGCTAAATAGTACCTTCTCACCGTAACTGAGGAAAATGTTTCATGTGAATCGTTAGACTAACGATCGTTAGACTAACGATTAGTTAATATTTCGCGTCTGAATGATAAACTAAAAGGTGTTTTTTTCAGAAAATAACGAAACTTGAGAGACTTTGCAACACTCAATTCACAACTCAGTAACAATCAATCATCTGCGTATGTCTGTTAGATGACAACTAGATATAATTGTTATAATTATTTTTATATATCCGTTGAGCCAATACCAAAGTACATACTTGACGACGAATGACTAATTGATTTAGTAATTTTGGGAAGTTTGTTAACTCGGTCGGTGTTTTAACTACTCATAAATTTGACGTGGATCCGGATACATAAACTGTATAAAAAATTAATTGCATATCCTTTACTACAGGACTTTGCGAACCACAGCTTTTTAACGCGATTTGTAATTTTTCTAGGCATTATTACGTTCAGTAGTTTGCCATTTCTTTCTGAAGTGAACGGGTGGTACCATCGTCCTTTTGTAAAAATCCACGCGAAACATTTCCAACCAACTGTCCGCAGCGTGATTCGAACTCAGAACGTCGGGGTTAATAGACCGAGCCACTAACCCCTAAGCCACATACGCCACCAAACTGTATACAAATACCAATAAATTCAGTGTGCATCTTTGTTTAACTGATGATCGGTCTCCGAGAGAGTGCATGCTCAATCGCTTGATATGTTGTGGTATTGTGGAGTTTTAAGATGTCTGTAACACTATCATTTTTTCTTGTTCTGCCCATTCCTCTTGACGATTTCATTATTCCATTTTCAGGCTGTGAGCTCTTGCAACCGGTGTATTCTAGTTCATTCTCATCAAGTGGCCAAACCATTTGAGTCTGTTTTTCTAATAGCTGGTGTTGTTCCGACTGTTCTAAATTCTTCATTTCTTATATAGTCTCTTCTTGTTTTATTTACCGTTTTCTTCAAGCATCTCATTTCACAGGAGGTAATTTTCCTTTCTTGATCTTTCATCAGTGCCAATGTTTGGCACTGGTAGCACAGTGTTGGTATGAAGATTGCATTTATAATCTGTCTTTTAGCTTCTACTGGAAATGATGTGTGTTTCCAGATTGGTGTAAGTTGGTATGAAATGTTGTTGATTTGCTGGATTCTAGTTTCGATCTCTCTGTCCAGTCTACTATCAGATGTGAAGATTCGTCGAAGGTATTTGAATTCTCTCACCTGATTTAACGTTTGGTCATTTATTTGTATGTTGATATCTGCATATTCTCTGTTTATAGTCATGACTTCTGTCCTTTGAATGTTGATCTTCATGTTGTGAGGCAGCTATCGTTGAGTAAGTTTATGTGTTCTTGAAGCTGTTCACTATTATTATGGAATAGACACTGGTCGTCAGCAAAGAGCATTTTTGACTATCCTACTATGGAGTATAGAATACTGATGAGCCGTGCACGAGCATACCTTCGAGTCAATGCTGACACACAACATCCTCTGCACTTGGAAATAAAGAGACAAAAGGAAATAGGTTAAAAAGAGGAAATTCTTGGATGGGTCAGGCCGAGGACTGTATTGAACAGGTGTGTACACTTGAAGACATTGATCCCGGTGAAGAATGGATACCAGTGCCAAGAGCATTCGCTACATCCTTTTCTGTATGCATCGAACTTGATAAAGAATGCAGGCAACACAACCCACTTGTTGTGGAGGCAGAGGTTCAGGCATTAATTTCTGAGAACGCATCTGAGCATGATGTAATCATTTATACGGATGGTTCGGTGATTCGACATGTGCGGAGCTCGTGGGCTTTCACTGCTCAGGTCGGAGGTGATGTTGTGAAGGAAGACAGTGGTGGTTTTGCCGTGACTACAAGCAGTCTCACCATGGAAATCATGGCGGTTACCAAAGCGATGATTTGGCTAGAATCACAGACTTTTATCCATGCATGTTTTCTCAGTGACTCAATGAGTATGCTCAGGAAGATTGAAACAGGATGGGCTAGGAGACATTGGATAGAATCGCTGGGGAGGTCTAAGCTGACAAAGATCAGTTTTTTTATACCAGGGCATGCAGGTGTAAGGGGAATGAACGTGCGGATAGGCTTGCAGGTATGGCTGCTGTCCAAAGCGGACGAGCAATGGACCAGGCTGATATTATAAATTCCTTAAGGAGAGAGGGCGTGTACATGATTCACGTAATAGCGGTGCATCCACAACACTAACCAGACTGCAAGAACTCAAAGTTAAGTGTGGTGTAGCTCGACAAGAACGCTATGCTGGCAGACAAAGAAGAATTGTAAACCAACAAAGAACCGGTGTCGTTAGTCGCCACACGCTGATGGACATACTGAGGGAGAGATCGGAGCACTTATGGACTAATTTGTTCGACGTGCAGTGATGGTGATCCGACGACTAAAGAGCATTTTGTTTGTCTGCGTCCAGTGACGTTTCATCTATTTTGGTGATACTGTCCATGTATATAATGAAGAGCAGAGGTGATCAAATATATCCTTGCCGTAGGCCTACTTTCGATGTTACTGGAAACCAATTTACGAGTCCAGCTCTTGTTCATATGACACTTTCACTCTCCTTATATATGGCTCTAACACAGTCTAGCAGCGTTCCTTTTATTCCGTAATTTTCAAGGACATCCCATAATATTTCTCTGTTAACCCTATCTAAGGCCTTCTCTTGATATAGACAGGCGTGTGTCCTCTCACCTCTACATTTTATCTTCTTCAATGATCCCTACTTTTATAACATACATGGATAAAATTACACAGGAGTCAAAATTAGAAACGGAAACAATTAATGAATTGTTATTTGCAGACCACCAATGTTTGATATACCTACAAGAACAAGAGCTACAACATCATATCGACACCTTATATTATAATTGTTAAAATTATGACATGAACATAAACATAGCCAAAACTGAGGTAATGCACATAGGAAGAAATCATAATACACTAAACATCAACATCAATGGCAGTACAATAGAGCAAGTACAGCGATTCATGTACCTAGGAAGCATATTTACAGAGGATGGAAGTCTCGACAGAGAGATAGAAACTAGAGTCCAGAAAGCAAATGCAATAACCTACCAGCTAGCACCACTACTCAGACATCCAAACATCTCGCTGACAGCTAAACAACAGTTGATCAACAGCATCTTCATACCCACTCTATGTTACCAATGTCAAACATGGACAATTAATAAGAAACATACACAGAAAATAGCAATATGCGAAATGAGATGTCTCCGCAAAGTCACCAACAACACAAGAATCGACAGAGTTACGAATACCAGCATCAGAGAAGAGGTTGAAACAAGAAACAAAACAAGTATAAATAGCTGTCAATAATTATTAGTACAATTAAGAAAGTTAAATTTTAAATAAATCGATAACTTGCGTAGTAAAAATATGACCGTATAAGTAGCAAGTTATCGATTTATTTAAAATTTAACTTTCTTAATTGTACTAGTAATTATTGACAGCTATTTATAGCTTTATTTACAAAAAATGTTACGTTATGTATATACAACTGTCTTAGCAATGTGTACCTATGCAACCGTAAACATTAAAAAAAAATATTATACAAAATAAGTTTGTTGTTTATCAATATCTCACTTGGTCATCTCTCACTTCTAAAATTTGGTCACTTCTCACTTCCAACATGAACACCTCACACTTCTAATATAGTCACCTCAAACTTCTAATTTGGACACCCCTCACTTCTAGCATGGTCATCTCAACCTCTAACATAGACACTTCTACACTGGTCATCTCACACTTCTAAAATGTTCACCTCACACTTCTAACATATAATAGATGCCTATAATAGAGTGCCGTTGCATTTTTAATGGTGCAGCTGACTGAACTCAATATCAGCCCATTCCTCCTCAATTGGATCTTTGCGGCCCTCTTCCAGCGAAAGATAGTGTTTAAATGTGGCAGTTGGGCGTCATCACCAACAACAATCCACCCTGGCTTACCACAGGGGTCACCATTATCTCCGGTGTTGTTCAATGCCTATACTGTGAGCATCACAAAAGAACAGATCACGGGTAGAGGAAGGACAATGTCATATGCAGATGATGTGTTGGTGTATCGTCAGGGCAAGGATAGAGAACAGCTTGTGGAGGAACTTCAGTCAGAACTCGACCGCATAGGTAGATGGTGCGTTGAAGCAGGAGCATTGGTCAACCCCACAAAAGCAGCGGTGACATGGTTCTATTTAAACAACCACATCGTCAACACTCCAACACCATCTGTGGTTTTGTGTTCAGAGGTGGTGGAGCGGTCTCAGTCTATGAAATACCTGGGGCTGCGTTTTGATCGTAGCCTAGCTTTTACGGAACACATAGCTCATGTGATAATGAAGACGAGGAAAGGTTTGCTGGCGATGAGGGTAATGGCTGCGACGGATTGTGAACAGCGCCATCTTTGTCTTTTATACCAGGGTCTGGTCCTTTCTGTGCTTGAGTATGCGCTGGCGATCTTGACTCTCAGTCATAGTCAGATAGAACGACTGGAAAGAATACAGAACGAGGCGATGCGCATTATACTTGGTTGCACTAAAGACACGTCGTGCAGGGCGATGCGCTATCTCCTTGACTATCCTACTATGGAGTATAGAATACTGATGAGCCGTGCACGAGCATACCTTCGAGTCAATGCTGACACACAACATCCTCTGCACTTGGAAATAAAGAGACAAAAAAGAAATAGGTTAAAAAGAGGAAAATCTTGGATGGGTCAGGCCGAGGACTGTATTGAACAGGTGTGTACACTTGAAGATATTGATCCCGGTGAAGAATGGATACCAGTGCCAACAGGAATCGCTACATCCTTTTCTGTATGCATCGAACTTGATAAAGAATGCAGGCAACACAACCCACTTGTCGTGGAGGCAGAGGTTCAGGCATTAATTTCTGAGAACGCATCTGAGCATGGTGTAATCATTTATACGGATGGTTCGGTGATTCGACATGTGCGGAGCTCATGGGCTTTCACTGCTCAGGTCGGAGGTGATGTTGTGAAGGAAGACAGTGGTGGTTTTGCCGTGACAACGAGCAGTCTCACTATGGAAATCATGGCGGTTATCAAAGCGATGATTTGGCTAGAATCACAGACTTTTATCCATGCATGTTTTCTCAGTGACTCAATGAGTATGCTCAGGAAGATTGAAACAGGATGGGCTAGGAGACATTGGATAGAATCGCTGGGGAGGTCTAGGCTGACAAAGATCAGTTTTATTTTTGTGCCAGGGCATGCAGGTGTAAGGGGAATGAACGTGCGGATAGGCTTGCAGGTATGGCTGCTGTCCAAAGCGGACGAGCAATGGACCGGGCTGATATTATAAATTCCTTAAGGGGGAGAGGGCGTGTACATGATTCACGTAATAGCGGTGAATCCACAACACTAACCAGACTGCAAGAACTCAAAGTTAAGTGTGGTGTAGCTCGACAAGAACGCTATGCTGGCAGACAAAGAAGAATTGTAAACCAACAAAGAACCGGTGTCGTTAGTCGCCACACGCTGATGGACATACTGAGGGAGAGATCGGAGCACTTATGGACTAATTTGTTCGACGTGCAGTGATGGTGATCCGACGACTAAACTAAACTAAACTAAACACTTCTAACATGTGCATCTCACACTTCTAACTTAAACACCTCACATTTGTACCATGCTCATCTCACACATCTTCTTCTCACTTCTACAATTGTCACCTCTCGGTTCTACCAGAGTCACCCTACACTTCTAAGATAGACACCTCAGACTTCTAAGATGTAAACTCTCCCTTTTGCTTTGGACACCAGTCACTTATAACATGGGCACCTCTTATGGTCACCCCCCATCCTAACATGTGCACCTTTCACTTCTACTTTGGACATTTCTCATTTCTAACTTGACCACTTCTAACATTGTCATTTCTCATTTCTAACATAGTCGCCTTGCACTTATAACATAGTCACCTCTCACTTCTACCCTGGTCACCTCTCCTTTATAACATGTTCATCTCACACTTCTAACGTGGACATCTCTCCCTTGTAACATGGTCATCACACACTTCTAATGTGAACACCTCTTACTTCTACTTTGGGCACCTCTCATTTTTAAATTGTACACTTCTAACATGATCGTCCCTTCTAAATTTCACACTTCGAACATTGCCACCTCTCACTTTAACATAGTTACCTCTCACTTCTAATATGGGTATCTCTCACTTCCAGCATAGGCATCTTTTGTTTTTAATATAGGTACCTTTCACTTGTACTTTGGATATTTATAATTTGAACACTTATAATTTGGACACTTATAATTTCTAACATAGTCGCCTTGCACTTATTACATAGTCACCTCTCCCGTCTAACATGGTCATCTCACACTTCTAATGTGGACACCTCTCAACTCTAACATTGTCATCTCTCACTTCTAGCATTTGCACCTCTCACTTCTACTTTGGGCACCTCTCACTTTTAACCTGTGCACTGCTAACCTGGTCATCACGCACTTCTAAGACACCTCAAACTTCTAAGATGTCAACTTTCCCTTTTTCTTTGGACACCTGTCACTTATAACATACGCACTTCTTATGGTCATCTCACATTCTAACATGTTCACCTCTCACTTGTACTTTGTACACCTGTCACATCTAACTTGAACACCTCACACTTCTAACATAGTCACCTCTCACTTTCAACATGATCATCTCAAACTTCTAGCATGGCCATCTCAAACTTCTAACATAGTCACCTCTCACTTCAACAATGGTCAACTTATACTTCTAAGATGGTCACCTCTCACTTCTACTTTGGGCACCTCCCACTTCCACTTCTAACTTCGACACCACACACATCTAACATAGTCACCTCTCACTTCTAACTTGGACACCACACACTTTTCCGTTGGGCACCGCTCACTTATAACTTGGACACCACACACTTCTAACATAGTCACCTCTTCCTTCTAACTTGGGCACCTCACACTTCTAACATACTCACCTGTCCCTTCTAACTTGGGCACCGCTCATTTCTAATAGAGTCATCTCACACTTCTAATGTGGTCACTAGTAAATACTAAATTATAAACACACGACATTTTTATATATCATATGCCGGGCTTTCCTATAGGTTAGTAGCCATTTCACCTTTTTGTTACAAATGGCAACGTGTTTACCGATGCGTAAGTCTCACCTCTGGCCCTTTAATTTGCCGCTATCCGGTATTATATTCCTATATATGTATATATTTACTACACCTATATGTCTTAATAATACCTATGCTACGAAAAATATTTGTATATTACACTCACTGTATTTGTTAGTTATAAATGTATATATGTTTGTCTATATAGGTATATATATATAAATATTTGTATAAATAATTGCCTAAATTCTTCTACAATAAATAAAACACAAACTACATTGTGTGATACATCTATTACTAAACAAAAAATATAATTATATCCCTTATATCAGTCATCACCCATGTACTAAGAATAACTAATATATCTTGATATAACACACACACCCTCATATACTAAATACTATCGCATACATACATCTTAACAGTGACCTCATACTATTCACTTACTTCCATACATCTCCCCTTACCCACCCCTGCTTAGTTTTATATATAAACATGATTAAACCTATATTACATACAACACTAACATACACACTTATATACACAAATATATAAATCACACTCCTCTTTTACACTTATATAACTACTCGACCAGTTTATCTATCATATGTCCGGTTTTCCTATTGGTTAGTATACCAATACGTCCGATATTTTACAAATGGCGACAACAAAGTTTCACCTTTACTTTCCTACTATTTTATAACTATATATATATATATATATATATATATATATATATATATATATATATCACTTTCAATAAATATATTGTATATAAAGTTACACATGTTTCTTATTTATAACTGTATATATGTATGGTTATATATGTATACCTGTCTCTCTATATGTATATATGTATCTATAGCAAATTCATTGTATGTGCAAAGCTAAGAATAACGCTAATATATATATATATATATATCTAACTACACACACACATACACCCTGCTATAAGTGAATACTTATCATATACTTGAACATACCGAAATCCTCCCCTTTACCCCATCCTTTTTATATATCTGACTATACAACCTCACTCACATATACACTTATATAAGTAAATACTCTCACATACTTTAACATACCAAAATTCGTCCCCTTTACTGCCCCCACCTCCTCCCTTTTTATATGTCTACCTGATTAAACAACCACACTCAGATATACACTTATACTAGTAAATACTATCACATAATACCTATACAACCACGCATACACACTTATCTACACAAAATATACTCTTAATTTAAGCGTACCTACCTTAACATTGCTCAAATAGAACACAAAGAACATTACCTTACCATAGACAAGCATATGAGGTCAATATATATTTAAAAATATTACGTCATATCTAAATATAGCTTATGGTTAACAGAAAAATAAAAAATATCACCCAGAAATCAAAATAAAATTTTATGTTTTTTATATTACCCTGTGAAAAATAAAATTTTACAAAAATTATCGATTTTTCAAAAATTATCGATTTTTCAAAAAAAAAAGCAACCATATTTTATATATAACTACCTACCTAATACCTACCTAAATAAAAACAATAATTATCACGCCCTTAATAACCTAAAAATTATCTCCCCATTATATAAACCAACATTTATCTCCACCTTAGTAAATCCTTCTTTGGCCATGATCCCAGCCGACGCATAGGCCACCTATGAGTATATTGCTCTTGCCTATCAATCTCCACCCCAAATACTACCTAAGTATCCCTATGTATAATAAAATTATCTCCCCCTTTAAAAACCCACACATTATCTCACCATTACATAGACCAATAGTTATCCTTCCTTAGTAAATCCTTATTTGGCTTTGCTCCACCGCTAGGGGTGGAGTATATTACTATATAAGTTATAGTAAGGGTGGGGTAGGGTGGCGTATATTCTTATATAAACACTATTAGCACCAGAACTGATACCTAAGTACCCCCTTACAACCTAAAAATTATATCCCGCTTAGTTAAACCAATAGTTATCTCCCCCTTAGTAAATCCTTATTTGTCTTTGCTCCTATCCGACTACTAGGGACGCCTTTGCGTATATTGCTCTTGCCATCACTATTATTTTATATATATTTATATATATATTATATATATATATATATATATATATATATATATATATATATATAGATGTATACCAATAGTTATCTCCCCTTAGTAAATCTTTCTTTGTCTTTGCTCCACCACTAGTGGTTGGGTATATTACTATATAAGCTATATAAAGGGTGGGGTGGGGTGGGGTGGAGTATATCGCTATATAAACCCTATTAGCGCCACAATCCTAATAGTCCGCGCCGAAATGCTACCTGAAGGGAACATTATATACTACTAACAGACCAAACTGCCTATGAAGCTTTCCACAACAGAATATCAGGAAAGAAGGCAACAGGAAGACCGAGGAAATGGTGGATAGATAACGTAATTGAATTCTGTCTGGGGACTAATAAAACCATCACACAAGTCACTAGAGAAGCGCAAGACAAATACATAAAACCACGACACTGGACTAACAACCCGGTAACAGTGTGCTGACAAAAGAAGATATATTGCTATTGCCTGCCTGCCCAGCGTGTTCGTAGCGCGTTAGACGACGGGTGACAAGCCCCTGTGAGTGCGGTTTAATTCCGCGGGCTGGCAGAAAAGCCACAGGTTCTCCAGATTTACGTGTTTGTGGCACCGAACCGAAGGGTTACGATGTCCATGGCACTGAGCCGAAGAGCTAAAAGCTCAAGTGCTTCTGGATCGGAAAACAAAAAATATATATTGCTATTGCTGATATTTATGCTTTCATTGAATGATCATTTTAAAAGGAGCAATATCTCCGACAAAGTCATTTTCAAATGTGAGGTAATTTGAACAAATAGTAAATTGATCAACTTATATTATCGATATAAAACCAAATTACTTTAACTATAAACGTCAGCTCGACAACTTTCTATTCAGCTACTTTCAAGTATGTCATCAAAGACATTCAAACTCTATACTGCCAAATAAACAACAAATGATCAAAAACATCCTTATTCCTCGGGCTTCCAGACGTCGCGGTTTTCCGGTTTTGAGGCCCCCATTTGTCCCGGTTTTTGCCCCATCTCAAACTGTCTAATGAAAGTTGCACATAATTCGAACTTTTCTCGATATTCATAAGGCAGAAATGTTTTTATTTGAAAACTTGAAATGTCCACGTTCATACATAACACTGTTACGATAATTTTACTGTCATTATCGTTGTGATTAGTAAATTTAAAATGTGAAAAGTCCACGTAGACGCAGTAGTTTTTGTTTCATTACCAATGTACAGGACACAAAACAAATGTAGAAAGAATCAATTATTTGAGGACTATCATCATAGCACTCCGGACACATCCATAGATGCTCCGATCTCAGTCTCAACAAATCCAGTAGAGCCCAGCGGCCCAAAACGCCAGTTCGCTGTTGTTTAATCAATCTCTTTGCAATTTTGGTATGTCGTTCTTTTCGAGCTTCACCAATATTTACATCCATCTCTCTCAATTTGGTCAGCTAGTGGGATTCACAACACTGAAACTCCTCTGTTTGGAAAGACTCTCTCAATGCGTTAAGAATGTAATTTCGGTCCATTGCAGCTCCCTCTGATATTGTTGCCAAGCCTGCAAATCAGTTCGTTCATTACCACCAACTCCTGCGTGCCCAGTGACAAAAATGAAGGTGATTTCTCTGATCCCTGTTTGTACCAGTACCTCCACACAATTTCGTCTCACCATTCCTTATTCGACTTTACGAATCATGCTTATGGAGTCATGTATGAAAACACGAGAGTAGTTATGAGATGCCAATCATTTCACCGCCTCTGTAACCTCCCGAACCTCCATTGTCAGACTACTTGTGGTTGTCGCGTACGCCCAAGTGGCCTCTCTTATTATTTATCCTACTGAGCGTGCTGAAACATCCCAGGCAAAGCATTGTTGGTGACTGACTGAACCATCGGTGTAAATAACTACATCTGTATCATTGACGTTGTCATTTAAGAGGGCCTCAACCTCCAAGTTAATTAGTGATGGATTATTTTGTTCACAGTTTTTCTTAATGGATGTAATAACTGTGGATGTAGAAAGAATATTTTCACACATGAATGCGCAGTAGACAGAGGTACGAAATTACTGCAGGTGTCAACGGTTAAAACAATAATTCTTCTTCTTTTGTCGTCACACTGCTACCGGGCTGTTGCCCAGTGTTGTGGTTTTCTGTTTTTGTCTTGCGCTGTTCAGGTGGCTTGGGTGCTTTATTGTTATTTTTGCTCTTTCACAGGATTCTGCTATGCCATCTAACCATCTTTTCGTGGTCTTCCTCCTGCCTTCTTTCCCGATGTTCTGTTGTAGGGAAAGAAGGTAAGAGGAAGACCACGAAAAGAGGAAGAAGCAATAATTAAATATGTATTTAATTATCGAATGAGCTGTGATTATTGTTTCTAGGATTACTGCACTCAATGGCAAGATCTTTGCTCCATGGGTTTGAAGTTCGACAAATATCAGATGTCGACGATGCAGTAGTGAGACATAGACTTTAAGGTTAACATTCAAAAGTATTCATCATCATCATGTAGCTTGTCCCTTGCTGAACTTGGCTCCCATGACAGCATTCCTGAAAAAACTCTCTGTTGAAGCAAGTAACAGCAAGTTGTCCGGCGTCAGCAGCAGTCATTCTGAGGTCGTCAATGACATCCTGCATCCATCGTCTTCTAGGTCTTCCTCTCGTTCTTCTTCCAAAGCACCATTCCTTCCACAATTAATTTCTCCAGGCACTCATGTCATTTGATGTGTCCGACATATTTAATTTTCTTAGTTTTTATGCTTTGTAGTGGCCAACTCTCTTTAATATCAAGCTTTTGCAGAACAGAAGCGTTTGTTCTTTTCTCTGTCCATGACATTCTATTTACTTTTCTGCAGCATTTGCATTCAAAGGCATTAATGATCTTCTCTGCCGCTTTGTCAATGTTCCATGTCTCCCAACCATATGTTGCCAAACGAAAAATGCAGGCTCTTAAACACGTGATTTTTGTTCTTATGTCAGTTCCCTTCCATAGGTTATTTAGTTCTTTTAGTTTTTGCAAAGCAATGCTCATCCTTCTTTTAATTTCTTTTATAGCATTCCCGTCATTTGTCAGCAATGCCCCAAGATATTCAAAGTTGTCGACTCTTTCTATTTTGTGGCCGCTGACACATATATTAGCCATCATTTCTGTTTTATCAGTTGTAAATATCTTCTGTAAAATAGCTAACACCAGCGAAGGAAACAACCTCGGAGAATTCTTAAACGAATTTCTTTTTGCAGATGATCATGTAAATCATATCAACAATAGAAGGACAGCTACAACTACACATTAACAGACTCCAGTTAGCATGTAACGAATACAACATGAGAATAAACATCGACAAAACAGAAGTAGTGACATTCGCCAGAGAGGAAAATACTACCAATATCTCCATCGACAATCGCCCACTAAAACATGTAAAAGACTTCACATACCTGGGGAGCATTTTTCAGCAAACGAAAGAATAACTAATTAAATTCAACACAGATGCAACAAAGCAAATCAAACGATAGGACAAATGGTGCCAATTTTAAAATGCAAACAAGTCACAATGAACACAAAAAGAGCAATGTTCAACACAATCTTTCACCCCACATTATGTTACCAGTGCCAAACCTGGACACTGACAACAAATGATAGAAGAAAACTAGTCACGACAGATGAAGTGCCTACGCAGAATGCTGGGTGTAACAAGAAAAGACCGGTTGAGAAATGAAGACATCAGGAAAAAAGCGAGTACAACATCAGTACTAGACTTCATCAAGAAGCAATAAATTAAATGGTTCTGCCACGTAAGCAGATTACCAACAGACAGTGCACCTCAAAGAGCAATGCTGCTCCGATACAATGGATACAAAGCAAAAGGTCAGCCACGCAAAAGATGGATCTCAGAGATAACAGAGATTTCGTCGCGAAATAGACTATCTACGAGCGCATACAAAGGCCCGTTTTAGAAATCTCTTCTTGACCTGACGCTGTGAAGCAAACATGATTCGAGAAAGAAAGAAAAAGAAAGAAAGAAAAAGAAAGAAAGACAACTTCGTTTCCGTTGTATTGAGATAAAGGTTTTGATAATCGCTGGTTTTTGAAGTGACCGTATCAAGTTCTCCATACCAATTTGTGATGTAGATAATAGCACTGTATCGTCAGTATATCTTAATTCGGGTAGTTCCTGACCTCCGATCACCAGAGCGTCGTATTTCTCCATCTCTGAAGATTCTCTGACATTTCTCATGTTTTCAGCATATATGTTGAATAGGTACGGTGACAAAATGCAACCCTGTCTAATAACTCCTTCGCCTATGTCAATCCAAAAGCATTACAAGACACCAAACAATTCCTTTTTAGTATAATGTGGAATTAATTTTATTAATATAATTTCTATTAGTATTAATGCAAGTAATAGTATGAATGTTTGTAGCATCTTTGATTCTTCTTCTTGTAGTTAAGACTCATAAGCATAGCAAGAATCACAGATCTTAGTATTGTTATAATGTGAATTATTTTATACAAAATAATAACTGTCCCGGAAAACAGGGACTGGTGGCAAAATATGTCCCCTTAAACAACGGGTGTGATTTCAAGAAATGTCCCGGTTTCTTTGTTGCAACATCTGGCAACCCTATGTGTTTCACGCTCTTTACTGAGATCTGCCTGCAGTAACATTTGTGAATGGCGAGTTCTATCGTTATAACTGCTACTTCACAGTAACAGCTGCTAGAGATCTTGAATTTGTTGTATAAGTGGTGTCTCATTTTATTGTGTCTTGTTCTGAGACGAAGTATGAGCATTTGATCTCGTTTGGACAGTTTGGGGGTGATTTGCTTTCTACTTAGCATTGTATTGCCATTGGATGGTAGTTTTACCTTTCTCGTTATTGACCAGCTACTCTTATTGGGACAGTGTTTGATAAAACTGGAAAACCTTATATTAATTTAATAATAAAAAGAGAATAAATTTAATGTTCTCAAAGTATGCCGCAGCACTAATCCAGTGCCTGATGGTGTTCAGTGTCACCACATCGAATACCTTGATGAGACGGTTAGTAATGCAGTTGTGACAATCCAGGGCCTGATGGTGTTCAGTGTCACCACATCGAATACCTCGATGAGATGGGTAGTAATGCAGTTGTGACAATCCAGGGCCTGATGTTGTTCAGTGTCACCACATCGAATACCTTGATGAGACGGTTAGTAATGCAGTTGTGACAATCCAGGGCCTGATGTTGTTCAGTGTCACCACATCGAATACCTCGATGAGATGGGTAGTAATGCAGTTGTGACAATCCAGGGCCTGATGTTGTTCAGTGTCACCACATCGAATACCTCGATGAGATGGGTAGTAATGCAGTTGTGACAATCCAAGGCCTGATGTTGTTCAGTGTCACCACATCGAATACCTCGATGTGACGGTTAGTAATGCAGTTGTGACAATCCAAGGCCTGATGTTGTTCAGTGTCACCACATCGAATACCTCGATGAGATGGGTAGTAATGCAGTTGTGACAATCCAGGGCCTGATGTTGTTCAGTGTCACCACATCGAATACCTCGATGAGATGGGTAGTAATGCAATTGTGACGGATTTCATCATCATCAAATAGCTTGCAATGAGCAGAACTTTGCCACCCTAACAGTCCATCAGAATTTCACTCTCTCATAGAACAGATGTTTCGCCTCTGCTGCCGTCATGCTCACATCATAAGTATCATTCTGAATACATGTTCTTCGTGTTCTTCCTCTTTTCCTCCTTGTCAGGATCGCTCCTTCCATAATGGTCTTCTCCAATCCGTTGTGTCTTTTTTTGTATGTTCAAAATACTTCAGTTGTCTAATTTTTATTTGTAGCATGAGCCAGTTTTCTTTGATTTTGAGTTCTTTCTTGTAGATCTAGTTGTTATCTTCTTTGTCCATGATATTAAACATACGTTGCCACTAGGAAAATCAATGCTCTTAGTATTCTGATTTTTATTTCCTATCAATTTAATTACATGCTGTTTTTAGTTGTTAATTTTTTTCTAAGGCCGTATTTGTTCTTCTTTTTGGGTCACAGGCGCAGTGATGGGGACAACGTCGCGCCAGGGTCAGTGAGTTTGCACTGAACAAGGCCCTACCCTACCTTCATCGTGGTTGCTCTGGAAACAGACAACGGCTCCTGGCTAAGTGGGTGGGGGTCCAGGGAGAGCTACTCTGGTATAAGTAGTGGTGCAAGCGCAGTTCTGTTTTATATGGGGTCTACTCGCAACACAGACGAGCAGAATCCCAGATTGAATACGTCTGCGCGTTTCTCTTGGCCGATGGAAAAAGTTGCTTAAATACAAAACAAGTATAAGAAGTAACAAGATACAAGTCGTCTGAAAGCATAACCTCACGTCCCTCAGAGTCAATAGTTGCACCATAATTGCCCGATCTCGACAAGAATCGTTGAGACGACATACCGTATCGTGACGACACAAGGAACGATTGCAGGAACTTTTATCGGAGGCCAAGAGCAGACAAATTGATTGGGTAAGGTTGGCCAAGCGCAAAACGTATAGTAAAGTTCTTGTGCTTAACGAAACTACCCCACCCCCTCCTCCTGGAGCAGCTATTTTGCATTAGCACTGTTGTACTGTTTAAGTTTTGGTAATGCTGTATCATCAGCAAATCTTAGTTCACGTAATTCTCTTAATCCGATCGTATTGTTCTTTTCTTCTATCTTCTGTAACATTCTTCATGATGTTTTCAGCATATGTTAAACAATGCGACATAATGCAACCTTGTCTGACTCCCTGCCTAATGTATCATCGCGTGCTCTTACAACCGCTATTTGAACACTGTAAAAATTATCTTACAGTGTACTAAATGTGATGAAAATTAAATTGTTTTAATTATTTTCACCAATTTCTGATGTTTTACAGAATTAAATTCACACGAGTAGTCAATAAAGCATGGGTGTAGATCTTCCTTATATTATATATATTATATATATTATCTATGATTGTTCTCATGTTTAATACGTGGTCACATGTATCTCTGTTACGTCCAACTCCATCTTGGATTATATTGGCGTTGTTTTTCAATTTTTTTTTAGTCTTCCCATAATAATTTCTAGTAATTTTTTACTTATGTGGCAAATCAATGTTACTGTTCTACAGTTAGTTATGCGGTGTCTCCCCTTTTTAGGTATTTAAAAAAAAATAAACATAAATCTTTTTATTTCTTTGACTATATCTCTGTTTCTCATATATTAAAACAAAAATGTTCTTAGAAAAATATTTTGTGATATACTTGTATGCTTTGTTCTCCTACAGCTTTGATAAACTCCGCTGAAATATTATCACGTTCTGACGAGTTTCCCATCTTGAAGTTCTTGTTAACAAGTGCGTGTATACACGCGCACACACACACAAACACACATACACATACGCATATATATATCAATCAATCAATTAAGAGCCATGCCTGCCGGCGTAGGTGATTACGTCTCTCCACAATTCTCTCTGCTGGGTGCATGTTATCAGTTCTAACGTCGATCTTGTGTCGAACCCTGATGTCATACGCATATATATATTATGGAACAATATGAAAGACATGGGGTTCCAATCACAATTCATACATCTAATAGAGACACTTTATTACGAACAACAAGTCGCAGTTAGAAAAGCGGGAGAAACATAAGAATGGTTTGAAGTGCAAAAGGGAGTAAGACAAGGATGCATAACTCCATATTTATTCAACACCTATGCAGAACATATAATGCGAAATGTTAAGAATGACGAAAACTGTAAATTTTTTGACCCATTTACAATCAGGGGAAATTTGATTCCAGAACTAAGGTACGCAGACGACATAGTACTACTCTCAAATAGTGCCACCGGCTTGGAACATCTAGTTCGGACTGTCAAAAAGCACATCGAAGATCATAACCTTTTTCTGAATATAAAGAAAACTAAAATTATGTCAATCAACAAAGCAAAATCTGAACCCAAAATTACCATCAATAATGAAAACATTGAGAATGTCACAGATTTTGAATATCTTGGCGCTATAATTACCAACAATGGAGATTGTACGAAAGAAGTTAGAAGAAGGTTAGCCATGGCTTTCCAGAGGTTGGTGAGCATGAAGAAACTATGGAAACACACGAGAAAAGAAACAAAAGTAAGACTTCTGAGAACATGCATATTCCCTGTGGCAACATATGGATGCGAATCGTGGACTATATAACACAAACATTTAAAAACAAAATTGAAGCTTTTGAAACAAGGTGCTATAGAAAAGTTCTTAGAACATCCTGGACATTGAAGAAACAAAGACATCCTACAAGACCTGAATATCAAGAAGCATTGGCTCATAAATAACATCATATCACGAAAGATGAAAAATTTTGGCCACATTAACCGCCACAGTGGTTTGGAGAGAAAGGTAATGGAAGGCATGGTTCCTGGAAAACGAGGCAGGGGACGACCAAGACGGAGATGACAGCAGGGCATCAAAGAAATTTGAACATGACGCTGGAAGAGGCAGGAGAACTTGCAAGAGACAGAGATCTTTCCAGGAGGGCTGAGATGAATGACACGTTCCGCAAGGGACATGCTGCTACTTGAGATATATATATATATATGGTGTAGTGGGTCTATTTGTTGGTTGTTGCTTATTATGGTATTGATGGTGATGGTAATAGTAAGCAGCATACACTGGTTATAAACTACAGACACAGGCTTGTTGACTTCATACAAGTTTATTGATCTTAGGTGTCGTATCAAAAACACGTCTGCTTGCGTCCACTGTTTATGTTGGTCTCCTATGTTGTCACTCTCGTCGCTAGGCAGTCCTAACTAATCTACGTCAAAGTCTCGTTCTAATGCTGCTATTCTCATCATAGCGCGCAGCTTTGGTGTGAAAACCCTACGGTGTCTCCTTATACTATCTAGCTCGCTTCTACTATCCTATCTACTTGTCTAGTGTGAGTCTCTCTGCCATGAGGCCATGGCTGTATGCCCCCGGCATAGCCATTCCCCCCAACGTTCCCAATTCCAGTTTTCTGCCGACCCGGCAGATTGAACTATCTCCTCTGGTATGGTTCTTGGGCCAGACGCCTGGTACAGTCCTAGCCTGGAGTCATGACGATGGTTGTATGAATTAAATGGGACTTAGTCACCACACATAATTAAATGCGACTCATCAACTCGTCTATGCTCCGAGAACTGGCTCAATTGACCTCCCCTACTGGATCATCTATCCTAACACCATCACCTTAGGTGATTAGAGTCAACGATCAAAGTTGTATGAATTAAATGGGACTCATTTGGTGGACCTCACCACACATAATTAAATGCAACTCATCAACTCGTCTGTTGCTCTGGATAGTGTATATCAGCAATCGGAAATGTAAGGCGGCTGTATTGTAACATCCTATCCTTACATGATGTGAGTCTGGGGGTGATGAGGTATCATACATGTATGGTCGCCAGTCCATGTCGTGGTTACCAAGTCCCTTTCTGAAAATATTGAGCCAAAGAAAAAAAAAAGTTATTAATGGAAATCATCATGCAAATTCAAATTCTCAAACACAATATTTAATGCAATATTGTATGTTAACATCAATTAACTTCCATGAGGTATTATCATCCACCCCACAAACCCCAAGGAATTAATTAACACTCCAAATATTTTACATATTTGGTTCAACCTTATGCAACCTCGACGAGGTATTAAATGCACCCAACATCCCCAAAGGAATTTTTTAAAACTCCAAATATTTTACATATTTGGTTCAACATTATGTAACCTCAACGAGGTATTAAAATCCATCCAATAACCCCAACAGAATTAAGTAAAACCTTAAATATTTTACATATTTTGTTCAACTGTTACACTACCTCAAGTCAATGAGGTATTAATATCCATCCCAAAAGTATGACACAAAATCCCACACATTTTACAAACCTCATTTAATGAAGTTTACTATCCATACAACAATCCCAAAGAGATCCAATAGCTAAACACGTAAAAACAAAGTACTATAGTTTTACAAAATACAGAAACAGTGACGATAAACAGCAACGTTTCGACCAAAAGGCCTTTATCAAGCAAACATTACAACAAGAATGACGAATTTCGAGGAACACTACAAATGGACGATTACATGTAGAAACATTGAAACGTATCTAATGAAAATCTGGGAATAAAAA
This sequence comes from Arion vulgaris, assembly GCA_020796225.1. NCBI lineage: Eukaryota > Metazoa > Mollusca > Gastropoda > Stylommatophora > Arionidae > Arion > Arion vulgaris. Next base: position 57,802,537 of record CM036759.1, on the reverse strand, counting down.
CGAATAACGAAATGAGTGCAACACAAAACCGGAAGTGGAAAAGAAGAGAAATAATAAACAATAGTGGATAAATAACTTATGTATATGGAGCAAATACACATATAGATTACAAGGCATGAGATAAGACTACTAAGAAGCATAGGAATGTAATGCGTTGAGTCCAAGAGGTCGCAAGGTGCCATAGAATGAAATAAAACGGTTCTCAAGGTCGAATCGACTGCGATCATCGGAGGAACATGATCGGATGGCTGTGACCTGGACATCGTCAGCTCCTGAATGGCCCGTATCATTGAAATGAGTGGCCACAGGGGTCACAGAGCATTGGCGAATATCGCGTAAGTGTTGGGCGAATCGGTCACTGAGCCTCTTACCGGTTTCACCAATTTAGGCCTTATTGCATCGCTTGCAGGTGATGGCATAGATGATATTGCGGGACTCATACGTGAAACTGTCTTTAATGACATACGTAGCTTTTGGAAAAGAGACAGTGCGGGTCTGTATTACATATGCACATGTATTACAGCGCCGAAAGAGGTAACTACGAAAGTTGGGCGTGGGCTAACTATCCCACACCATAAAAAACACTAGAAGGTTACAGAACGGAGAGCGAACCGAGTAAACGCTGGTTGAAACCGGACACATCGCCGAAGGATAAGCACCAGAGCTCAAAATGGTGCTGAGGATGTGATGTAAAACACACCAATGCTAAGGATGCATGAATCAGATTTTCACATCAATAGAATTTATGGGGAAATCTGGTACACCGGTCTGGGCGGTGATCGCGAGAGGGTGTGAGTATCCATAGAAAACCACTAGAGGGGACACATTTCATATGAGCCGTGATGATGATGATGAGTGGTAATATACTAAGATCTCACCCTGGGGTCAAAGGCGCAAGGAAACGGCGCGCCAGGGTTAGGGAGCTGGCTCTAATTCCCTGCTCTCATCTCCACGTGGTGACCCTGGCAACAGACGGTAGTTCCGGTCTGGCTAAGAGGGCAGGTGCCGTAGGAGAGCTACTCTGAGGCAAGTAGAGATGCAAAGGTAGTCACGCCAGATATGGGATCCACTCGCAACACAGACGAGCGAACTCCCAGAGTGGCTATTAATGCTCGCCTCTCCCGGCCGATGGGAAAAGCTTGAAGGGTAAAAGTGGAACCGCGTGTGGCGAAACTCGGAGCCCGTTCATGCTTTCTCTTGAGTCCTCTCTCTTGAGCCGATGAGTATGCTGGGAGTAGAGTTGAACTGCACGAGGGCCTACATAGACCGAAACTCGGGCCCTATCTCACGGATGGGGGCATGATTAAAAGTAATCGAAGAGACGTTGACTCAAACGGGGAAGGGGGAATTCGAAGCCCGTGCATGCCTCTCTTGAGCCGATGAGTATGCTGGGAGTCGGGTTGAACTTCATGTGGGTCCATATAGGCCGATCGAAAGGACGTTGACTCGTGCGGGGCGAAATTCGGAGTCCGTGCATGCTCTCTCGTGAGCCCTCTCTCTTGAGCCGATGAGTATGCTGGGAATTCAGCGGGAAAGATGAACATGGAACCGCGAGTGGCGAAACTCGGAGCCCGTGCATCTGCCGCGCATGGGTGCCGAGTTGAGACGCAATTGGGTCCACATAGGTCAAAACTGTGGCCCTCATCACAGGATGGGGGAACAACTCAGAGCCATCGAAGTGACGCTGACCCGCATGTGGCGATATTCGGAGCCCGCGCATGCTCTCTCTTGAGCCCTCTCTTGAGCCTCTCTCTGAGCCCCTCTCTTGAGCCGATGAGTATGCTGGTAGTCGAGTTCAGTTGCACGTGGGTCCTCATGGTGCGAAACTCGATTTTGCCCCATGGAGTCGGACAGCCCTGGAAAATGCAAGCACGGAGGGAATTGACGGAAATGGTGAGGAAAGCACCAGGGCAGAGCAAGCAGGCACGCTGGCAAAGCGATAGTGGGCGCCAGCAAGGGGCAGACGAGCATGACACGGCATGCAAGATAAGCGCGGCAAGCTGCAAGCATGGCAGGCAAGAGGGTGTGCGTCCCACCTAAATGAGCAGAATAACTGGTAAGCCCAGCAGAGGTAAAGCCAGAGCGCGTTATCATTGCACGGCATAGCACGGCAAGCGAGGAAGGCACGGCAAGCGAGACAGGCACGGCAAGCGAGGTAGGCACGACAAGCGAGGCGGGCATGGCACGGCATGCAAGGCAAACGTAGCAGATAAGAGGGTGTGCGTCCCACCCAAATGAGCAGAACAACTTGAAAGCCCAGCAGAGGTAAAGCTATTGCGCGTTCCCGCTCGCAGTTAACTACTGCTGCCTTGTAGTTTATAGGGGACAATCGAAGGCTAGCGGAGCAAACCGTACACAAAGCTGGACGGTAGGCAAACCAAACAGTCCATTAACAAGACTGACATAGCTGGGCAGATGACGCTCATCAGCACGGAATGGCAGGTCGTCGACGGGTTGCTGCCCTGAAAGACAATATCAACCTGCTTTCCTTGTGGGTTTTGGCTGGGGACAGCCAAAGGCTAGCGGAGAGCGAACCGTACACAAACGCTGGTTGAAATCGAACACACCACCGAAGGATAAGCACCTGGGCTCCAATTGGTACTGAAGGCTAGTGCACGTACATTACGTTCTGATGTTTGGCTGTTTATATATCACAATAGAATGATAAAAACGGCTTAAGAACGATCGCGAGAGAGAGAGATCTCACTCCGACTAAATTTCCATGATATTTCTTTCTTTATTTTCTCGAATCCTGTTTGCCTCACAGCGTCAGGTCAAGAAGAGATTTCTAAAACGGGCCCTTGTGTGCGCTTCGTAGATATTGTCTTTCGTCGACTCTGTTATCTCTGAGGTCCATCTTTTGCTTGGCCGGCCTTTAGCTTTGTACCCATTGTATCCGAGCAGCATTGCTCTTTGAGGTGCACTGTCTGTTGGTAATCTGCTTACGTAGCCGAACCATTTAATTTGTTGCTTCTTGATGAAGTCTAGTACTGATGTTGTGTAGTAGATTACTTCACCACTACACTTATACTATCTTTTGGTCACTGGCAACACAAAACTGTAATAGCTTATTTCTACTATCCTATTGGGATGTAAAACCATACAAGATCTGCAACTGCTAGCAAAGAACCGTATCACATGGAGATCTAAAACCTCTGCCCTATGTGCCGCCTTTGGCACGAAAGGAACAAACTAACTAACTATCCTATTATCTCAGCGTTCATACCTATCAATCTGAACATTCAACTGTCATACCGAAGGATATATCTCATACGAGATTAAATTTTGTTTATTTTTCACAAATAGAAACTACAAGAAAATTATAAACATATCATTTATCAATACAACGTCAAAATTAATCAATAATATACATTTGTTCACATTACCACACCTTTTCTCTAGTAAAAGTTAACAAATGTTCTGTTCTCCTAAATATTTCCTCCTGTTAGAATAGAATGTCAGAGTTTTGTTCTAGGGGTGGGATACGTAGATATCTTGTAGTCATCATGAACCTCTTATCCTAGACTAGCGAATATTGACTGTTGAAGTCTACTACTGTCTCAGGACTATCCTCTGAATCGCTGAATGCTCTGTTCTCTAGCTATTATGTGTATCGCTTCTACTCTGCTAGCGAATATTAACTGTGTGTGTCTTTTATTCTAGACAACACTCATTGACTTGTCGATTCTTTCTGTCTGTAACAGTCATCAGACTACCCTCACTGCCCCTACCTCTCTGATCTGCTCTGTCTGAATGAATGTGTCAAAAAATGATATCTGATTCTCTTCTACTCTGTCGGCTGGCGAATATTAACTGTGTGTGTCTCTTATTCTAGAGTACACTCCTTGACTTGTCGATTCCTTTCTGTCTGTAACTGTCCCAGACTACCTACACTGACTGTCCCTGGGTACCTCTCTCTCTGCTCTATCCGAACGATTGTGTATGAGTCCCAAAAATGCATCCTATTTATCATATGGCATTTTCTCTTTGTTTACAATCGGTCATTGTCCTGTAAGTATTCTCCAACTGTCAAATCTAGTTGTCGGTTGGAAAAACCTGACCGGACAATCACCTATGCCATTTCTAAAAAAGGAATACAATTAACCTAAACTTGGCTGCACGGAAAAGAAAACAGGGCATAAGTTCACTTCTAGTCAAGGAAAAAAAACCCTTGCTAATATATCTGGTATGTTATTGTACGTACACAGACTATGGTATACGGTTACCCTTTATTCCATTGTAAGTACATGCCTAGTTGGAGCTTAGGACTAAAATAAAGGAAAAGAAAAACCTGGTACCAATTCATAGTTCATAAGTACGGTTCCAATTTCACTGCAACGTGTCACCCCATAATTGCTCTGTTCCTGTGCCAATGAATATCACACGAAATGTTAACACCTGTGAAAAGTTTCCTGTGTGAACTAATTCCAGAATGAAACAGCCGCGTACCGCCACAAAAAAGCAACCTGCACCGCATAAAATGCATATGGCCGTCGCGAATGTAGCAACACAAAACTGTTCATCACTTCAATAGCAATTCTTGTCGAAGGGGACATCAATCACGGTAAAATCCAGCTTTCTGCACTCGCAATATAACTGCATACGGCAGATTGAGCTTGTTCGTCATAACCGCTGTCCGCCATTTTCTGAATACACACAACAAACACACGGTTGACACAGCAAAAGCATTCCATGTAACAGTCACAGCTCACAGCGTTGCTCAAGCACTAACTCAGTAGCTCGGCAAACGAAACCGGAAAATACCCGACCAAACATGGCGGGAATGCGCTAGCAAAGTCGTGTACAGAATCAAACCGTTCTGACTCTGAATGGCCTTCCCGCATTCCGCCATTGTTGGCCAGATTTTTCCTGGTACCAATATTCACTGCTACAGTTGTACCCACTTTTTCCTGATGTCTTCATTTCTCAACCGGTCTCTTCTTGTTATACCCAGCACTCTGCGTAGACACTTCATCTTTGTCGTTACTAGTTTTCTTCTGTCACTTGTTGTCAGTGACCAGGTTTGGCACTGGTAGCATAATGTGGGGATAAAGATTTTGTTGAACATTGCTCTTTTTATGTTCATGGTGACATGGTTACATTTTAAAATTGGCGTCATTTGTCCTATCATTTGAATTGCTTTGTTGCATCTGTGTTGAATTTCATTAGTTATTCTTCCGCTTGCTGAAAAAATGTTCCCAGGAATGTGAAGTCTTTTACTTGTTTTAATGGGCGATTGTCGATGCAGATATTGGTAGTGCTTTTCTCTCTGGCGAATGTCATTATGTCATGATACTGACAGAGCCTTAAACAAGGATGTAATCTTGAGACTAGAGATCTTTGACATAGAATGTGGCATGAGTTAAACATATGGATCAAACGTCTATAGTACTAGTGAGCCAAAGGATCTGCCAACAAAAATATATTCTTCGTATGTTGAAGGAGACTGTGCACCTATAGACACGATTGGTGTGCGGTGACATTTTTTCGGTTCGCGTGCAAATTAAAAATGGAAGAAATTACTCAATTTATTGTTTAACAATATTGATATTAATCGAAACATGTCAAATGTATTTACACGAAACGTCAATTTGACAATTAATCATAGTTTATAGGGTTCATCATCATCAGGTGCTGTGCCGGCTGGCGTAGACGATCATGGCTCTCCACAAATCTCTGTCTTTGGTGTTTGCTATCAACTCAGATGCTGACGCTCTACCGTGCTATGAAGTCAGACTATCCAAAATGTTCTCTCTCTGTCTTCCACTGTCTCATCTATCCTCGATTTTACCGGTTGTCACAATGTGTTCTAAACCTCCCTCCTCATCACATGCGCGAAAAATGATGACTGTCTCTTTCTAATATTGATGATAAACTTTCTCTGTGCCTTAATCTCATTCAACACCTCAACATTAGTCACTTCAGCAGTCCATTTGATTCTTATCATTCTTCAGTAAAGCCACATCTCTGTGGCCCTCAGAGATTTTTCGATCTGTGTGTTCATTGTCCATGACTCGCATCCGTATGTCAATATTGGTTCTATGTAGCACTGAATAACTCGCATTCTGATCGCAATTGACAAGGACTTTTTGCATATAACGCTTCTCATTTTCAGGAACGATGTTTTCGCTAGCCCTATTCTGCTCTTTATTTCTGATCGACATCTGCCATCTGATGTTACCAGGACTCCGAGGTATTTAAATTGCTGCACTTGTCTTAGATCAGTCCCATTTACTGTGATGGTGTATTTTGTCAAAATCCGCCTTTTTTATATGATCAAAACATCATAATCATAGGGTTAAAAAATAAACTAGCTAACGTTTACAACATGATGTCGGCCATAAAGTTCATTATTTCTGATTTAAGATGTCTTTTCTGATGGCATCGCACTTCTATCTCCCATTAAAAAAGATATTCAGGAAAAGATGTGCCGCTAACACTAACCAGTACAGCCAGGTGGTTGGGTTTATAATAATCAGAATAAAACATAAATAACGATACTGAACCAGTCAAACTAGAAGATACATTCTTTCCAAAAACAATTTGAAAGTGTTATCTTAGCTACAAGGACAAATGTAAATGGGTAACCAGACAATTGCACACATGACAATTGCTACACACAAGACAATTGCACACATGACAATTGCACACATTGTCAATTACACATAAGACAATTGTACACGGGACAACAGCACACATAAAGAACTGAACTCAGGAAATAATACTAGATTTGCTGTTTGTGGAATCAGTGACTCTATGTCTGATTTTGTTCTTATGTTGATTTGATATCAATCTGAACATTGTACAGTTAAACCTTTCCTCCTGTCCTGGTCAACAATTGTTACTATCATTAGAGTCATTATCTCTGCTGTTCTAGATTTGCTTGAGTGACTTCCTTTGTATTGACATGTATACACTTACATTCTTGACCTAGCTTTGCAAGTGATGTCTAAAGAATCTGTGTTCAAATTTGAGATGGATACAGGAAAGATAATAGGTAAACTGACACGCTGTACAGCACAACATTCATTTGTTCGCTGCCATAATCTATACTATCTACCATTAGGCTACTATAGTTTGAATTGACTACAACAGAAGAAAGTCGACTGTTTCTTGACTTCTTTGACTTTTTAACGAGTGTGATATCGTTATTGTATACGTTTCCTTCTTGAGTACCACCCGTGGGACGGTTTTATTTCACGATAGAAGCCAAGATTATTAAAGCCTCAGCATTAGTTTTTAATAACGACAATATCTTGTATTATAATATTAAAAGTCATTTTATTTTCAAGAAGTAAGAAAAGTTTCGGTTCTTGAGGCGAATGACTAATTTACAATAATTTGTGTTTATGACAAGGGTTTATGGAAATTTAAGATTATTAGTGTCATGTGCCTGTTTATCCTATTTCATTTATTTATTTATTTATTTATTTTATTTATGCTCTTTGTTTTCAGGTTTACATTGCTGTCTAATTTGGATTATATGTAATGAGCTCCAGCCGGTGCTACGGGGTTCGTGCACCGTTGACTGCTCCTCCAGCAGATCAGACAAGAAAATATGCATACAAAGAAGAGGTAGAGGAGAGAAGAGAAATAGACGTAAGCGACGAGCTGGACAGAGACGGTTTAGAAGAAAGACAGACCGACTTGCTCTGAAATATCTACGCATCGGCTACTGGAATTGTCGAAGTGCAAAACAGAGAGGACCAATTCTACAGAAACTAGTCTATGACTTCGACATTTTTATGATTCAGGAAACCAACTTGCAGCAGGATAAAGCCCTTGAGTGTCCAGGATTCAAATGTTATTTCACTCCCAGTGAACCCGGAGTAGGACGAGGTCAGGTTATCTATGTGAAACATGACCTTCCCCACAACTGCCTTGACACACATGACTTCTTACCTGAGGGTGTGGAATTACAAGGAATTCAATTAACAATTCGTGATCAGGTATGGCGAATCTATAATGTGTACGCCCATGTGGACAAACTCCATTTGCAGATAACTGTGATTTCCTTGAGAAGCTCTCAGATGTACCACGCACAAAGTTTCTTATAGCAGGGGATTTCAATGCACGATCAAAGGAGTGGGGCAACGCTACCGAGAATAGACAGGGCATCGCTTTGAGTTCTGCTCTACTAAACTCTGACCTGACGATATTGAATGACGGCCGCCGAACTCGGTTAGCTTCTAGACCTGAGGACACTGATGGTGTCATTGATCTGGCACTGATCACAACTGATGCTACTTTTGCTCGATGGAATGTTCTTGGGGCTTGAAGATAGTGATCATCTCCCTGCGTTGTTCTTCTTAATAAGGCCAATAATTTGCGACACAGAAGACCTAAATCTGTCTTTCAGTACACGCCATGCCACTCTGATCACGAAAACCCATTACGTATACTGCGGCAGACTGCCAGAAAGAAGACTACTAGGACTCTTTCCTGCAACCACCTTGGTGGAATGAAAATGTTGAAAAAGCATGGCTGGCAGAAGAGGCTGCTACAAAGTCATGACAGAGAGCCCGAAAGAAGCGACCTAGAAATATGTTGATGTTTCTGAAAAGTCTGCTATTCGCCATAAAGCCACTGGGGATTTCAAAGTATTGGCTAGTGAGGCAAAGAGTGGGTTATGGGAGACTTTCATAACGCAAGTCTGTGGCGACAAGTCTCTATATCAATTCTGGCAGTTTCATCGCAAAATGAACAGGAGAAATACCAGCCAGTCTTTTCCTACTTTACGTGACTCGTCAGGATCCGTCTTGACAACAGATGCAGAAAAGGGCAGGGTTTCTTCATCGTTTCGTGGAACAGACAGAAAAAGGTGATAAAACTGACCGCCATAATATCATAAGTGCTCTTCGTGATATTACTAGCTCTGGAGAACCTTACATTGACTTAATAACAAAGGAGGATGCTGTTAATGCACTCAAGGCAAGCCACAGCACCGCTCCAGGGCCTGATGGTATCCAATATCATCACATCAAACAGCTGGACGAGACTGTTATTAATGCAGTTGTGATGAATTTTAATAAAAGTGTACAGAATGCTGTGGTACACGAGGATTGGCTTCATAGTTATTTACGACCGCTCCACAAACATGGAAGGATCCTAAACTGCTCAGCAGCTACCGCATACTCACCTTGCAAAATGTATATGGCAAATTACTAGAGAAGATAGTGGCCAGAAAGGTAATGTGTCACTTGGAGAATGACCACATCCTCCCTGACACTTTGGGTAGCTACCGGCCAATGAAAGGGACATGGAACAATGCTGGCACGTTTGCATATGCTGTTTATGAAGGCTTCCAATTCAAGCAAGAGACTGTTACTGTTTCCATCGACTTGGACGATGCTTATAACAAGGTGAATTTTTCAATAATGGTGCGCTCTTTGATTAAATGTGAAGTTAATCTTTGGCTGGTGAACTGGATAGCTGCTTCTTTAATGGAGAGAACCGTTGCACTCCGTTTAAGAACATGGACATCGGATCCTGCACGTATATGCCCGGGATTACCCCAGGGTTCTCCTCTATCACCCGTGTTGTTTAATATTTACACAGCAAATGTAGCTAAAATTCAGCCAACCGGATTGGGTCGGACATTGACATTTGCAGACGATATCTTAATATATAGGACTGGGTCAGATAGACGAGAGATGGTTGAAGACATTCAGAAAACATTGCGTACCATCTCGGGTTGGTGTAGAGAGTCTCGCTCTCAGGTCAATCATGAAAAAGCGTGTATGTTGTGGTGCTCGTTGAATAATCACATCGTCAAGGCTGACCTACCCTGTGTAATCTTTGATGAACATACCATCGAGCGCAGAGACAGGTTGCGCTATCTTGGAATAACCTTTGATCGTAGTCTATCTTTCAAACACCATATTGAACAGACGATACAACGTTGCAAGCGTGGTCTTGCGGCTCTCAAAGTTATGGTGGCCGCACACCTTGAGCAGAGACTACTTGCCATTTTGTTCGATCGACTGGTAATGTCAGTGGTAGATTACGGACTCGGAATTCTACGATATCAAGATCACAATGTGAACGACTCGAACGGGTTCAGAATGAAGGTATGCGTATAGTCCTGGGCTGACTAGAGATACCCCATTGTGAAGATGAGATATATTGGCCTTCTGTCACTACGCTCCCGTCATGCAATCGCCCAAACCAAGGCATATATGCTGGTTACTTCGGATAAGAGACATCCACTACACAAGAACACTAATGATGTTAAGGGCACGAGAATCAAGCGTGGCATGTCGTGGATGGCCCAGGCTGAGAGAACAATTGGCCAGGTGACTACGGTTGCGACTCTACCAAAAGGGAAGAATGGATCCCAACAGATGGTAGCATGATGAACTATCTCAACGTTATCATTACTCTTGGAAGAGAATGTAGAGATTGGGGCAACATGAAGGCTGATCTCGCAGTTAAGAAGCTGATAGAAGATAATGCAAGGGATGATGATGTTGTTGTATATACCGATGGGTCGGTTCAACGTGGTGAGAAATCCGGCTGGGGTTTCGTGGCTAATGCGCATGTTAGGGTTGTTGCAGAGCGAAGTGGGGCATACAGGACAACTACTTCTAGTATGAGGATGTAGGTTGAGGCCGTTACTACTGCCCTCCATTGGATTTCTGGGACTTCATTTACTAGGGCAGTTGTTGTATCTGACTCTCAGTCGATGCTTCACAAGATCCAGAAGGGCAGGTTTCGGTATGAGTGGATGTCGTCTATAGAAGTTTCTAACCTCCAGCGGCTTACGTGGATATACTGTCCTGGGCCTGCGGGTGTTTACGGTAATGAGAGAGCGGACAGGCTTGCATCAACAGCATCGATTGTTGGGAAGTTGAAGATGGATAAGGGGATATTCTTCGGTCTCTTCGCGACTGTCTGTTGAATGAGGACACTAAAATCGATGTTGAATCGATCAAGCGATTTAAGCAGTTTGGAGTTACCCGTTGTTCAAGTCGAACTGGATGCCTGAGAGGCAGAGTGAGAGGTATGTTTAATCAACGAGCCACAGGAACCATCAGTATGCATACTCTTCGATATCTGTTGGGGAGACTGAGCACCTATGGGTCTGCCCGGAGTGCAATGACGTCAGTCTAGTAACCAATAACCAATCAATAACCAATAACCTATTTCATTGAGTTTCAGATTTAAAAGCCATAATTTTGTTCCCGTTTTCAGTTCCATATGTGTGCAATTGATTTGTTTGCAATTATCTTGTGTACAATTATCTATTGCGCAATTGTGTATGTGTGCAATTGTCATGTGCGTAATTATCATGTTTGCAATTGTTATTTGTGCAATTGTTATGTGCGTATTTGTTAAGGAACCCTGTAAATGAGACCTGAAAACTTAAAATTGGAAATAATTTGCCGGGAACAGATTCAGCTGAAGGCAGACTGAAAACTGATCTGAGAACTAGTGAAACAAGTATGAGGTAGCTTGCTGATGGTGAGAAGGAGCATCCAAGGAGAAAGCAGCAACCAAATATTACTAAATAATTCCATTTATCTATTATCTCTCGAGACTAACAGAATAAAATCGAGTGTTTTTAAAATATATATATAGTGATTGTATTGATATTGATACATTGTTTACTTTTTCTTTACCTCAGAGTTTTCTCTTTCGTACATAGTGTAGTGGTGCACAGCTACAATAAGCGTGCCGTCATCAGATTAGCTTTACAGATTATTAATTATAGACGTATAAGTAATTAATATGATCAATAGACAGGAAAATTGTAATATAATACACACATATGCACGTACACAAACACACCCACACACATCCACTTACATATATATACATATATATATACATATATATATACATACATATATACATACATATATACATATACATATACATATATATGTATACATATATATATATATATATATACATATATATGGAAATTCAAGAGGACTGCCCTTAATATATATCGAATGAGATTGACAGTTGCAGGTCTGTGTTCAATGAAGAATAATTAAGATCAATTCAAGTGAAAGGGAGCCGCCCGTGTGGTGCCAGGGCTTGCAAAGAAAGCAAAGTATAGTACCACTGTGAGTTACAAGGCATGTCGTGAAGTGACTGATGTAGTGGCCTAGGAAGCTACCCTAGTAAATAAAAAGCGTCTCAGAAATCGGATGTGTTGGTCTACTTGTAGGCGAATAACTGGCACAACGTAAAATCGCTCGTATGCAAAGATCAATAAACAAATAACACAGAGTGGTTAAAAAGTGGTCGAAGCGGGGCGTTCGAAGAAGAGGAAGTGAAAGAGATTGTATTATTATAGATGACATAGACAAAAACGGTATATTAATGTTTGTTCTCCTTAACTATATTCATACATATATATAAGTCATGATTTGCAAATGTTTGATAAGCACTGTCAATGTTTAATATGTGCTTGTATTTACTAAATCAGCTGCATATTCATCATTGTCTTCTACCTGCCAGGGTGTTACATTTGAGGCAGTTGTTCTGGGGATACCCATGTTTTGAAGCAACGTTTCTGATAGAGGCGTGAAAACTTGGTTCGAACTGTATGGACTTGCAGTAGGTGAACCATTTGAAATGGTAGGCCTACTGTTAGCGATGTTATCTTGTAGAATATGTTGTCGGACGTGTTCATTACCTGGGATCGGAACGTCATGATCAGAAGTTGACTGATATCCGTCCGTTTTAATATTATCATTTATTTTGTTACTGACATGCGAGTCTAACGTAATATCTGTTTTCATTAAACTCAATGTGCGCTGTGTAAGAGGACTGTTTAGCATGCTAGATGTCTGAATGCTGTCATCTGTTAAGAAGTCCTTTTGTATCTTCTCATGTCCATAGTTTGAGATCACCGATTGTACATCATATTTCATATTCTGAAAAAGTAGATTCTGTAGTGAAATGTCATTAATTTCCTCAGATGCAATTCCATCTGTTGTGTAGATCACTATTGTGTTTGTTGAGTCAGCATTTGAAGATTCTGTGTCATCATCATTATGACCTTTTGAATTTGAGGGGAGTATTTGTTCTACACCTTCAGAAACGTTCATACCTTTTAAAGCACTAAACATCATTTTGTTTGAAGCCTGAAATACATATTTAAGGTTCTCATTTTTAGCAGTTCTATTGTTGCTACTTCTGCTTGAATTTATGTTGTGAAGATATGAGGGTTCTTGTAGAAGTAAATCTTGTTGATGCATCAAATCTGGATTTTCCTGACAGTAAGCCTGAAGTTGACTGTGTACATTGAATATACTTGCATTTTTATTCACCTGGTCGTCAACATACATTGCTTCAACGATGCCTTGGTTTTCTGCAAAATAAAATTCGATATATATATTGTTCATATGTACAGTTCCAACTTCACTGCAACGGGTCACCCAATTGCTCCGTTCCTGTGCCAACAAAAATCACACAAAATACTAACAACTGTCTTCTGTGTCGTGAACTAATTCCAGAATAAAACAGCCGTACCGCCACAAAAAGCAACCAGCACGCATAAATGAACATGGCAGTCGCTAAAGTGTCAACACAAAACTGTTCATCACTTGAATTGCAATTCATGTTGAAGGGAGCATCAATCACGACAAAATCCAGCTTTCTGCACACGCAAAACAATGCATACGGCAGATTGAATTGGTTCGTCATAGTCGCTGTCCGCCATTTTCTGAATACCCACTTTCGCAACAAACGAACGGTTGACACAGCAGAAAGCATTCCATGTAACATTCATAGTTCAAATCATTGCTCAAGCACTAACTCAGTAGCTCGGCAAACGAAACCGGAAAATATCCGACCAAACAAGGCGGAAATGCGCTAGCAAAGTCGTGTCCAGAATCAATCAACTCTGATTCTGCATGTCTTCCGCATTCCGCCATTGTTGTTCAGATTTGTCATCTCTAATATATATATATATATATATATATATATATATATATATATAGAGAAGAGAGAGAGATGTTATTCAGTGCTACGTAAAAGCCAATACTGACATACGAATGTGAGTCATGGATAATGAACACGCAGATCGAAAAATCGAGTTCTACAGAGATGTGGTTTTACAGAAGAATGATGAGAATCCCATGGAATCGTAACGAATCAAAAGTCTCGGCAAGTGTCTCTGAACACACTGTAACGTATCGTGTCGACCACGTGAAGATTGCGCAAACTCGTATCAAAGGCTTAGCGCAGATACATTTGCTGGGTAAGGTTGGCAGCGCGTAAATTCTAAAGTTGCGTTTCAGTGCCTATGAAACTGCCCTCCTGAAACAACGGGCAAGGTACTGTTGCGTTAACCACTAACATCTCTGGAAGAACTGAGGTGGGTGATGCCTAACGAGACTGCCCTCCCTGGAACAACCGGGTAAGGTACTGTTGCATTTACAACTAACATCCTCGAAAGAACTGAGGTGGGTGATGCTGGCGAGCGTAAAATTTCAGTTGCGTTTGTAAGCGCAATTGAAACGACCCACAAAAATATATGTGAGCAGCCCCAGTTCAATGTTTCCCCTTGTAAATCCTTGCATTAAGTGCTGACACGCATCTCAAAATAGCTGAGAATACTCCTACTGAGGAAAAAACTCACCGTGGATATAAAGTCGGACTTCACTAATTAACTCTGATCGTAAAAGTACCAACGGTACGAGGACAAAGGCACGAGTTTCACGGACAAACAGATTTTCTGCAACGATCATTCTTGAAGGATCTAAGCTTCAAGTACCTCTGAAGTCGGCTAGGGGCTAGACTGTCCGTATGGTTGAGGGCGCTTGTAAAAAGGTAATATAAAGGTCTCACGCAAAAATCAGTCATAAACGCAATACCATGCGTCATGACTTTCCGTTTGAATCAACAGAGAACGAACGAGGAAGAAGAAGAAGAAGAACTAATTTGATTATCGAATCAGTCTATTATTCTCTTTTTTTATAGTTATTACTTGCATTGTTTTAGCGAGAATAGTAGAAACGCAGAAGAACAACAAAGTATAGTTCATAAAAGGATATCAATGCAAGGCCATGTAGTGATGATGAAGACAATGGATAAACAACAAATTGACTTTTTCTGTCAAAACCTTTTAAGTGGGCACAGGTTAATAGAGTGCAGTAAAGAATAGCATCGATTTATAGAAGTGTTTCCCAACCTTTTTTGCGCAATGCTCCACCTAAGCCTTTCTAAAATTCACATGCCCCCTATGTAACATATAAATAATTTTAGTATTCAAAAATTGAATTGTTCAAGTATGTGTTAAAGTATGTGTTAAAATTAATTTAATGGGAATTGAAGTAAATGTAGACTAAAAAATGCATATTTAAATGTATATGACACATTTATCCCACCGCAAAATAACATATTTTTCCATTTGATAAATTGCCCCTCTTAACAATCAAATTGCCCCCCTGTGGGACGTGGGCCCCACATTGGGAAACACTGATTTATAGTGCATATGAAAAGTAAGTAGTAGCATCTTAATGACACATTTAAATGTGCTTGTTGAGATCTTAGAAAAAAAAACAGATTCAGTAAATCAGTAGTTAAAAGTAAATGACAGATTAATTAAATTTCATAAGACATACCTCTGGTAATATTAGCTGTTGTCCTCAATCTTGCTGTACTGTCATCGTTGTAAT
The DNA here is from genome assembly GCA_020796225.1 of Arion vulgaris. Classification (NCBI taxonomy): domain Eukaryota; kingdom Metazoa; phylum Mollusca; class Gastropoda; order Stylommatophora; family Arionidae; genus Arion; species Arion vulgaris. The sequence goes on along the minus strand of CM036759.1, from coordinate 57,786,899 downwards.
GCATCCTTGCTTTCACTGGAAGGCAAGAAAGGGACAGAATGGGTTGAGGGGGAGGTATGTAATGTGATGTTGTGATGAATCAAGCAAAACAAATACAACAAGAAAATAAAACATCAGTTGTTATACTCATAACTTGAAAACCACTTTCGTAATTGATAGTTAACAGTCTTGACATTTGCTACCACGGGAGTCTCTGTGGCGTAGAGGCTCGCCTTTCCTGCCAAAGGTAATTGGCTCGCTCCCTCGAGGATATTTTTCCAGAGATCTCTGATCTCAGTGTAGGTGAGAACGAGTTCCTAGTCCTATCGTGGCAGTTCAAAATCGAAAAGAGCAGGCTGGAAAACCTCTGCCCGGGCAAAATTCATTAGAAAAGATTAAAAATAAAAGCCCCACAAAGTATCTTTACCATCTTTAAAAGTTACATCGGGGATCCTCGGTGGTGCTACGCAGTTCATGCACTGCAGCTGAGATATTCCTGTGTAAGAAAGAGATCGGAGCACATATGGCAACTCACCGAAGTGCAATGATGATCGTCCTATTTACAACAAAACATAACTCAAGACAGTGAGGACAAGAGCTGAAATGCTGCTGAATCCAATGAAAAGCAAGAAGAAACTAAAATTGTGGCAGGGAAATCAGCAATGCCCATACAGGACAGTGACTGTTTTAGATGACCTCTAACTTGACTCACGCCACTTGATGATAGTTTAATATAATTCAACTCCATTTTTGTCATAACTATCAATATGTATTACATAAGTCTTTTTGATCAACATCACAAATACATATGAAACGAACATATTTTAGCAATAACACATTTGTCACAGAAAATAAGTCTATTGTCTTTCCCCAGGTGGATGATGGAATTGGTTGGCCACTCTTGCCGTTAAGCGTAGGGTAAATTGTTTGTTTATTTTTCGTTGTTTATCAAATTATGTTGTTCCTTCAGTTAACTAAACTTATCCCAAAAACTAAGACGCCCTCGCGACAAACATTCCTAACACAATACTTACCTTTCTGAGGCACATAGTGAAATTGAAAGGTACAATGCTGGTTACTTTGAATGCACTTCAAATGAAGGACGGCTGTAATTGAGCATGTCAAAGCAGGTTTTGGTTCAAAGCAAGGCACATTGTACGAGATCACTCTTTGATAAAGAAGATCCTTTCCTGTAGGTGAATATTTCTTGGATTCCCAATGTATTCCAGATGTTTCGTCATCATAAGCTACGTACACGTGATACATGTCTGAATAGAAGAAATACAGTTTGGGCGAAAAGTTACTTACTTTCTACACTTACATCACAAAGATATCAGAATACAATACAAACAGCAAGTTACTGATACAAATACGAGGGAAGTCAATAAGTAAGCCACAAATGGCTGTAGAAAAATAACTAAACATGATAACAACTTGAAACCAGTTTATTTTTATACATACATTGTTCCTTTATTTCTCAACATAATTTCCACCAACATTGATGCACTTATCCCATCGTTTTATCAATCCTCCCAAACCGGCTGCATAGAACCGCGGGCTCTGTTTTCTAAACCACGTTTTCACTTCACATTCAACTTCGGCGTCATTCGCGAAATGTCTCCCGCCAAGGTGGGTTTTCAGTGGAGCAAAAAGTTGGAAATCGTTAGGGGCTAAGTCGGGACTGTAAGGTTGATGTTCCAGAACTTTCCACCGTAGTTGGTTAATTTTCTTCTGAGTTAATCGAGCCGTATGTGGTCTGGCATTGTCATGAAGAAGCAACACTCCTGAAGTCAGCAGTCCTGGGCGTTTTTTTCGAATTGCATCATAAAGCATCGATAGAACTTCACAGTATGATTCAGAATTCACATTGTCACCTTTCTTCTTGAAATTGGTTAAAAGCACTCCTTGACAATCCCAGAACACCGTCAGCATGACTTTCCCTGCTGATGGCGTAACCTTGAATTTTTGACACAAGGCGAAGAAAGATGTTTCCACTGTATTGAAGCATGCTTTGATTCGGGCTGGTAGTGATCAACCAATGATTCATCCTCAGTAACAATCCTGGTCAGCATGTCTTCTCCTTCATCTTCGGATCGACAGAGATGACGCAAGGACAGGCCAAATCGGTTCATTTTGTGTTCCTCCTTCAATTGCCTGGGTACCCACATTGAGCACAATTGAAGAAAGTGCTTTTAACCAATTTCAAGAAGAAAGGTGACAATGTGAATTCTGAATCATACTGTGAAGTTCTATCGATGCTTCATGATGCAATTCGAAAAAACGCCCAGGACTGCTGACTTCAGGAGTGTTGCTTCTTCATGACAATGCCAGACCACATACGGCTCGATTAACTCAGGAGAAAATTAGCCAACTACGGTGGAAAGTTCTGGAACATCAACCTTACAGTCCCGACTTAGCACCTAACGATTTCCAACTTTTTGCTCCACTGAAAACCCACCTTGGCGGGAGACATTTCGCGAATGACGCCGAAGTTGAATATAAAGTGAAAACGTGGTTTAGAAAACAGAGCCCGCGGTTCTATGCAGCCGGTTTGGGAGGATTGATAAAACGATGGGATAAGTGCATCAATGTTGGTGGAAATTATGTTGAGAAATAAAGGAACAATGTATGTATAAAAATAAACTGGTTTCAAGTTGTTATCATGTTTAGTTATTTTTCTACAGCCATTTGTGACTTACTTATTGACTTCCCCTCGTATATACTAATCTAATACAAACACAAAATAAATGACTACATAACGTAACACAAATACAAGATAATCTAACGCAAACACAACATAAACAAATTCAAACATAACAAACGTATCTCATCTTGTATTGTTTCGTTAACTAAAATACATTGGGGGGAAAAAAGACTAAAATTTGCATTCCCTGAAAGAAGAGTTGTGTATATTCTAAGACTTACACAACAATACTTTCTTGCTTTTCACTGCTAAACTGATAGATCACAGTAGTTGTCTACTTATTTGCTAATCAGTTTGTGTTTTTTCTTGATCCAGAAGCACTTGAGCTTTCAGCTCTTCGGCTCGGTGCCATGAACATCGTAACCCTTCGGTTTGGTGCCACGAACACCATAAACCTGGATAACCTGTGGCTTTTCTGTCAGCAAGCGAAATTCAACCCTCACTCTCATAGGAAGCTTGTTATCCGTCGTCCAACGCGCTATGAACACGCTGGACAGGCGGGCTGCTAATCAGTTTAAAGCTAAGGTATATAACGTTGGTCACATGTGGATCATCTATTTCTTCCTTGGCTACGTTTACCACCACTGTCATAATTTTATTAGCCACCTATTGACATTTTTTGGGGTGCATTTCATGGAAAGTTATATACCAAGTGATAGTTTTCCTATTTGAATAATAAGTGCAATATGTGATACATTCTTAAACTAATCATGTCTGCAACAGCACGACTACGTCAGATAAATTTGCGTAAAGAATACCTTATCATAACGTTTAATGCATGTGATATAAACTGGTACTTCGATTATCGACATTTTCATCTTTCGATCGTTTTCAACTATAAACACCCTATAACATTTAACTTATTGTCGCCAACATTGTATGTTCTCATAATATTTACACAAATGTTGACTGATTTCTGTTGTATGTAAAATATCTGCTTTTTTGTGTGGATACTTCTTATGGTGAAGGAGTTCATTTTATTCATAGCCTTCTAAACAATTATGGTATCTATTGATCTTGTTGCTTTATTATCTGTTGTTCGCTTTCATGTAACAAGAACTATTCAATCAATACAATACTGAATGTGACTTTTTATTACTACCGACATTCACTAATATATATTCATTATATTTGCTGAAATGGTAATTTTATCTTAAGCTGTTCTGTTCTATCTTTTCAATTTATATCGCAGTGTTTATTTAATTTGTATTGGTATTTCATGAAGGAGTATGCTGGGACCTTTTTTTAGTCTGGATAATCTTAACTAACTGTAGCGAAGCGATGATAATCTTCTTCTTTCTTTTTTGATTTATGTAATGCTGTTTTGTCGTGCAACTAATGATAAGAAGAGATTTCTAGAACGAGCGCTTAATGTGTGCTTCGTACAAAGTGTCTTTCACAGCCTTTGTTATGTGGTCAAACTTTTACATGGACAACTTTTTGCAGTGTTTCCACTGTATCTAAGCAGCATTACCCTGTGCACTTTCTGTTTATAATCTGTTTATGTGGCGGTAATATTGAATTTGTTGTTTCTTACTGAAGTTCAGTACCGATGTTATACCCACTTTATAAATGTCTTCATTTCTAAATTGATCTTTTCCTGCTACTTCCAGCACTCTGCATTAACACTCTGTCGTTAATAGTTTTCTTCTATAGTTTAGTTGTCAACATTTAAGTTTAACACTGATAGTATACCGTATGTAGAAAGATATATAGTGAATTTCGTTATGTATTCTTCATTTGCCCTAAATCATTTTCCCTGTGTAGCAGCTAAAGACATCAGTTCTATATTGGTGCCTAGCTACACCACGTTTGATTTTTTATTTATGCAGTCTTGCTAGGGCTGCAGATTCACCACCATTCATTGAATCGTTTGCACATACCTTCTTTCTTAGGGAATTCTGAATGTCAGCTTGTCCGCCTTCTACAGCAGACATACTTGCAAGCCTATTGACGTGTTCATTCCGCTTTGCATGATCTAGCACAAAAATAAAATTGATTTTTGTCCTCCTAGATCTATTTAGAGACTCCAACCATTGCCTTGTAGCCCAGCCCGACTCGATCTTCCTGAGCATACTAATATTGTAACTGAGAAAAACATTCACGGATTGAAGTATGTGACTCCAGTTAGTTCACCGCTTTAATTACTGTCATGATGTCCACAGTGAGACTGCTTGTAGTCATAGCACAACCACCCCTTTCTTTCTTCACAATGTCTCATCTGACTTGAGCAGTGAAAGCCCATGAGCTCCGAACCAGCCGAACCACTGACCCACCTGTGTAAATGATCGCATCGTTCACAGTTGTCCCTTCTGCACATGGCTGAGAGTAAGGATCACCGGGACATACTAAATCACAGCAAGGACCAGACCCTGGTATAAGATACAATATGGTGCTGCTCACAATTTGATGTAGTCATTACCCGCATCGTGGTCATATCCTTCCTAGCCTTTATTACCAAATGGTCTATATGTTCTGTAAAACAAGACTTCGATCAAACGGCAGACCCAGGTATTTCATTGTCTGAGACCTCTCCACCACCTCCGAACACAAAAGAACAGTTGGCGTTGAAATATTGACAATACAAATGTTCAAAGAGAACCATGTCCACACTGCCTTTTTCGGGTTGGCCAGTTCTCTTGCTTCCCATCACCCCTTTCTTATGTGGTCGAGCTCTGACTAATGATTTCCAACATCCTGCTCTCGATCATTGCCATGGCGATACCCGAAAACATAGTCTCTGCATATGCCATTGTCCTTACCCAACACGTGTTCGGCTCGTCTGTAATTTTTACAGTGTAGACCTTGAACAGTACCGGTGAAAATAATAAATTAATTTTAGTCAGCTGAATTATATATTAATTTGTAACAAATGAATCATAAATCTTCATACTCAGCAACTTACATGCGAAAGTTAAAAGTACGAAGTTAAGGTAATTTTGCCAAATAGAACATATGAATGCAATATTTTAATCAGTTAACTGTTATCAAGCAGAAGGTCATTATCATCAGGTGCCACTCCGGCTGACATAGACGATCATAGATGTCAACAAATCGCTGTAGCTGGTATATGTAGCATATAAATGTACATTCGGAAAGTGTCTCATGACCAGAGTAGAGTGTTGTTATAGAATACACATGGAGACTGAAGGAGGGTCACATGACTTATAGTAAGTAATCATGAAAGTACTCATACTTAAGTACTCATGATGCCCGAGTGGTTACCAGGGCCCAAATTTCTGGTGTAAAGAATAGAACCACAGATACCTGCCACGCATGTCGTAAGAGGTGACTAAGGAGGTTTGGCTGAAATCAGATGCGCGTGTCCTAAACGTGTAGAAGTCTATGCGTTTAGGGGCCTATCAAATCATTATGCAACGTATACACGTTCTTGGCAAAGATCAAACATATCACAAAGAGTAATTAAAATTGGTCGTCAAGAACGAACGCAAAGAAGAAGAAGAAGAAGCACTCATGAAAGTCAAAGACATCTTCTGACCGACTCATAATCAAATAACATTTCCTGACTGACTGACATATATATCATTTAAAAAGCTAAAGTTAATTGCCTATCCTTTACAGAACTTTGCGAATCAATTCCAGCTTCTTAAAGGGATTTTTAGTAGTTTTCCTTGCTTTCTGAGCGGGTGGTGTCATCGTCTTTTGTAAAAATTCACGCGAAACAATTTGCAACCAAATTGTCAGCAGCGTTATTCGAACTCAGAACGTAGGAAATAATAGACCGAGTCACTATCCACTAAGCCACAGACGCCACTATATATAGACGCATATATATATATATATATATAATCAATTACCAATCATATATTTCCTTATATCAGGCATATTAGACACCAAATTGATGAAAATGTGTAGAACAAGTCTAGAAACTTGTTGGCACAAAGCTTAATTATAAGTATGAACTTATTATTGTACACTGTTTCTTTTTTACCGGGCTCAATATTTGGGCTGTCTTCTGTGGTAAAAATGTCTATACGATCACCAGTAAGCGCTGACACAATGCTCGAGCTCAATTTGTGAATACACAGTTTAGTCTTAAGACCTAAAAAGAGAATAATTACATTTCACAACATTTATTAATATTATTAAAGTTGGTTCCAAAATTCATGAACATCTTTACCGACTGATATAAAATATTCCACTTGACAGAAATTATTGATTTTTACATTTATATATGTAAGAGTGGCGACCTTCGTAAAGTATTTTTTGCCTACCCAAACCTTTAGTGCTGTAAGATTCTCATTATATGTTATTACTAAAATAACATCAATGTTGATTTGGTATACATGTAGAAGCTTAGCAGTACGATTGTACAATTTTTCTATAATTAAACATTTGCGGGCTCCACATGCAATTCAGCGCAAGTCAAAATTGGGAATCCCATGGAATTAATCAGTTCACAATGAATCCTAACGATTGTCCTTGGCGTATGTACACAACATTTATGTTCATTGATAGAAGTGGAAGGTATCATTTGTTCACTACGTTCACCCGAGTGGTTACCGGGCCCAAATTTGGGGTGTAAAGAATAGAACCACTGTTATCTGCTACGCATGTCGTAAGAGGCGACTAAGAAGGTTTGACTGAAATCAGATGCACGTGTCCGCTAGCTCATGCTAACCCGAAACAAATGCTTACAGAAAACGGATGCACCAGGTCGTAAGGCGCATAACATGGTGAAATGACCCCTTACAATGAGGAATGGGATCACGGATTCTACGGTCGCCAATTTGCCTCGGAGGTTTAGCCGCGCAGTACGAATGTCAGACCTACCATTACGAGGGTAGCCAAAACTTACTGCGTGAAGAGGTCGGCACAAACGGGGAAGCAGAAGTCATAGGAATTATATCCTACAAAACTGCCCCCAGTATGCAGACTTGAGAAGAAAGAGGTGGCCCATTTACACCAGCGTCCAAGACAAACTGTATGGCGGGGCTGATAATCTGAGACAGACGGCTGCTTTTATTAGAGAATCCGAAATCCTAATCTAGTGAGAACGCAGAAGAAGAAGAAGAAATTCACTACGTCACCTATCTTTTTATAATATGTAATAGCGATACGCCTTTGCAAACATTCGCAACCATTTTGTGTATTACTATAAATTCTAAGCTTTGATTATCATTTTGTTGTGCTTATACAAAATTATATAACAAAAACGGTTTTTGCATCAACTAAGCTACCTACCAATTAGTTAAATAAGAATTCATAAGGTTGTGAGGTATATAAGACTGCCTGCAAAAAATTACTGTTATCCATCCTGTAGATTTTGTACACATTAAACCTTAGTGTGTTCACGAATTTTAATTGATTTGACCGCTTTGTTCTCTCAAGTGGCTAATGAGCGTACTTGACAATCAAAGAGAACATGATCGCACTTCCGTTTATAAAAATTTTGCTAACAAAACAGAAATTGAATTTTTGCCTTGCTCTCTCTCTCTTTCTTTTCTCCAATCATGTTTTGCGTCACAGCTTCAAGGTAAGAAACCAGCCCTTGTGTGTGCTTCATAAATAGTGTCTTTCGTTGCCTCTGTTATCTCTGAGGTGCGCATTTTGCGTGTAGGTCTTTTGCTTTGTATCCACTGTATCGGAGCAACATTGTCTGTGAGGTGCTCTATCTGCGGGTAATCTGCATATGTGGCCGAACCATTGTCTTGCTGAGTTATGCATAGTAAAATCAGCGAAAAAGTGAAATGGTAAAATTTCAAAAAGCCAAGAATCTTTTAATGTGAGATTTCTAACAATTCAAATCTCTAAATGAAATGGATTTGATACCCTTTTTATCTTTCCTCCACTTTTCCCCTCCCTCAGTTCCACCGTCTTTAGAACTTGTGAGGTGCGAATATTAAATACTCGAATACACAATACTCTCTCGCTCGCGATCACTGCCCAGACCGATGTACCAGATCTCCCCATAAATTCTACTTATGTGGAAATCTGATTCATGCAGCCTTAGCATTGGTATGTTTTACGTCATATCTTCAGCACCACATGGAACTCTGGTGCTTATCCTTCGGCTATGTGTCCGGTTTCAGCCAGCGTTTATTCGGCTCGCTCTCCGTTCTGTAGCCATCTAGTGTTTTTACGGTGTTGGGTAGCTAGTTCCACGCCCATCTCCTTAGTCGCCACTTGCGACATGCGTGGTAGGTAACAGTGGTTCTATTCTTTACACCACAATTTAGGCCCCGGTAACCACTCGGGCGGATTACCCAATACTATACATGAAGTACCGAAAGTAACGATTGCCTATTAAAAAATATTCTTTACTTATTATGTTGCCAGCTTCTTGAGGCCCCCCACCTTCCCTCTTCTGCCCTATCGCATATGAAATATTGGCTGCAATGAATTTCCAGTTACATTCTGTTTCTTGCACTGGTGGGGGCATACTTACTATGTTACCAGCTACTTGAGCACCCCGCATATTAAATATTTTTTGCAATGAATTTCCAGTTACATTCTGTTTCTTGCACTGGTGGGGGCATACTTACTATGTTTCCAGCTTCTTGAAAATATGAAATATTGGCTGTAATGAATTTCCAGTCGTATTCTATTTCTTACCCTGGTGATATCTATCTCTCGATGTTCAATTTCCAAATATATTACTTTAATGTCAGATAGAAAGATTAGCGCCGCCAGTACCGAGTACTTGACCAATAACAGCAGCTAATGAGCGGAAAATCCTAACGACAGAGATGAGGTGCCTTAGAAGAGCTGCAGGTGTGACAATAGGAGACACAATTAGAAATGAAGAAATCAGATGAAGACTGGATGTGAAACCAATCATGTAATTCATAAAAGAGCAACAGATTTAATGGTTTGGATACCTGACAAGAATGCCCTAGTGTCGCCTACTACAGAGAGCCACACGGAAAAAGTATAACTGGTAGAAAGCAAGAGGGAGACCACACAAACGATGGAGCGACGGCATCAAGAACAGTCTTACGAAAATGAATATCAGCTTACAAAGTGCCTTAAAACAAGCACACACACGATCACTTCTTCCCGCACCCCATTCAAATCTTTCTTAGTTTGACGAAATAATAATTAATAAATCACTTGACCAATCGTTTGCACACCTTTGTTAGTGATAGATTTTTATCTAATATAAAATAAATATAAAAAGAATATAACTTGAATAAGAGAAATAAATACTCACTGGCATTCACAATCATAGGACTGATTGCATGAAGAGTGCCATTCAGATTGCCAAAATTATGATCAGCTGTGACAATAACTCCGAGACAAACCTTATTAGTGTCAAAGTTATGACGTGAGGATCTGATCATGTCCGAGCACTGTGATAGACAGCGTTCTGAAAATAGGAAGAAAAAAAAAGTCCACCAATTTATATATTAATATATTAATATATTTCAAATTTTCTCTATTCTGTTTGTACCTTTCGCTTCAGGGTATGTGAAGAGTGGCTCTGGGATCGAACCAGGGCCGTGCGGTGTATTTTCTCAGTATGATGCAAGTATTCAAAATGCCGCTCCTTAATAATTTTCCTGCCACCCATTTTATAACAAATTCTGGCTAACTGCCACGGTATTTTTGGGCATGATCAGTTTTCTGTGTGATAATTTCAAAAAAATCAACTAATAACATTATGATACACCCCCGTTTTCGAGTTGGGTGTTTATCACCTACTCATGTACCACTGGGGATAACTATTGATCTATAAACATCGTCACGTGAATCAAAGTCTAAATAAGTATCACATTCAGAGCTATCACCATGTTATCACCTTGTTATCACTATGTTATCAGCCGTGTTATCACTATCACTGGCTAAGAAGTCTGAATCAGAGTCATTTTGGACCTGACTATCATTAGCTAAATCTCCCATTTAAAAAATCATGGTTTACTTGCAAAAAAAGGTGCGGGACGACACAGGTCGTCGGTGGCAGCCAAAGGGAGTTTGTCTTTCGATTTACAACAATCTACTAAAGTTTTACCCTTCTAACTTTAACGTTAACAAATTCGTTAATTAGGGATGTGTAGTCTAGAGTGGCAGCCAATGTAGATTCAATAGACATTAATGACAGATTTCTAAGTTTTGTTTGACTTATTGAACTTTTAAATAGTGTTTTATTAATTTAACTTGGAAAAATTTCTGACACCACTAGCTACAGAGACAGTGAGTGTTAATAAAATGCTCAGAACTACAACAGTTTTTGGCTACAAAGAAATCAAGTTATTTTGGCACAGATAATTTAAAACATCCAAAAGTTTCATAGAATATGGTAGCATTCTGGATACATCATGTAATTCTTCTTGAAGATCATTTGCATTTATATCCGATTCATTTTCGACCGAAAGTTTTGAATGGAACAATAATTTTGTAGTGTTTTGTCATCTATATCCATGAGTTTTAAAATGTCACATAAAAACTGAAAATTGCTACTATGGGTTTCCAAAAGCTGAATCGTTCATTCAGACAAGTAAGGGTAATGTCCAAAATATAATTGAAAAAGTTTATTTATAATGTATTCTCTGTTAAAGGTTCAGCGACAGCTTCTTCATACTCAAATTGACACTTTTTTCTTCTGGCTCTAACTTCAGTGACGGCAGGCAGTTATGTACTGCATTCAAGATTCTATGCAATCTCATTAGCAGCAATTTTCATCTGGTCATATCCAGATTGTCTATAATTTTTCACTTTTTGAATGGTTTCTGACGACATTCTTACACAATCTGACAAATTTATAGTTACAGATTGCAATAGCTTCCATTCATTTATTTCCAATAACATAGCATGCCAAAGAATTACACTGCATATAAACTTGAAATTGTTAATATTTTTTACTAGTTCTCTTGCTTTAACTTTAGTTTCTGCACCTCTGTTGACGTCTTCTATTATTTGGAATAATGCATCATAGATTTTGCAAAGTTGAAATCATAAAGGTTTTCTTCTTCTTCTTCTGCGTTCTCACTAGATTGGGATTTCGGATTCTCTAATAAAGAGTTACGATGTTCATGGCACCGAGCCGAAGAGCTGAAAGCTCAAGTGCTTCTGGATCAAGAAAAAACACAAACTGATTAGCAAATAAGTAGACAACTACTGTGATCTATCAGTTTAGCAGTGAAAAGCAAGAAAGTATTGTTGTGTAAGTCTTAGAATATACACAACTCTTCTTTCAGGGAATGCAAATTTTAGTCTTTTTTCCCCCCAATGTATTTTAGTTAACGAAACAATACAAGATGAGATACGTTTGTTATGTTTGAATTTGTTTATGTTGTGTTTGCGTTAGATTATCTTGTATTTGTGTTACGTTATGTAGTCATTTATTTTGTGTTTGTATTAGATTAGTATATACGAGGGAAGTCAATAAGTAAGTCACAAATGGCTGTAGAAAAATAACTAAACATGATAACAACTTGAAACCAGTTTATTTTTATACATACATTGTTCCTTTATTTCTCAACATAATTTCCACCAACATTGATGCACCTATCCCATCGTTTTATCAATCCTCCCAAACCGGCTGCATAGAACCGCGGGCTCTGTTTTCTAAACCACGTTTTCACTTTATATTCAACTTCGGCGTCATTCGCGAAATGTCTCCCGCCAAGGTGGGTTTTCAGTGGAGCAAAAAGTTGGAAATCGTTAGGTGCTAAGTCGGGACTGTAAGGTTGATGTTCCAGAACTTTCCACCGTAGTTGGCTAATTTTCTCCTGAGTTAATCGAGCCGTATGTGGTCTGGCATTGTCATGAAGAAGCAACACTCCTGAAGTCAGCAGTCCTGGGCGTTTTTTCGAATTGCATCATGAAGCATCGATAGAACTTCACAGTATGATTCAGAATTCACATTGTCACCTTTCTTCTTGAAATTGGTTAAAGCACTTTCTTCAATTGTGCTCAATGTTGGTACCCAGGCAATTGAAGGAGGAACACAAAATGAACCGATTTGGCCTGTCCTTGCGTCATCTCTGTCGATCCGAAGATGAAGGAGAAGACATGCTGACCAGGATTGTTACTGAGGATGAATCATTGGTTGATCACTACCAGCCCGAATCAAAGCATGCTTCAATACAGTGGAAACATCTTTCTTCGCCTTGTGTCAAAAATTCAAGTTACGCCATCAGCAGGGAAAGTCATGCTGACGGTGTTCTGCCGTCTGCCTCAGATTATCAGTCACGCCATACATTCTGCTTTGACCACATAGTAGCACTCAATGGCTTTAGGGTTAATTATGAAACATGAATTTGGTAAAAATACATCAATAAATAACGAACACAAAAGTAGGCAAATGCAAATATTTCCTAAGCAACTCTCTCTCTCTCTATCATACACAGAACGCAAAAGTAGCCCAATATTACCTACCATAACTCTATCTATCACACATATGCACACGTTCTGCACCTGAGATATACCCAGAGCCGGATTAGACCAGCGCGGGGCCCGTAGCAAATTTTAGCCTGGGGCCCTAAGTTTTGTATGATAATAAATAATAAAACATAAATTTTACAAACAAACTTGTCTCGATTTAATGTGAGCAAATTTAGAGATAATACTAGACAAATCAATTTCTCTAAGTAAATTACATTCTATGTTCATTAAGGTGAGGTTATTTAGACGATCTTGTCCCATCATGTTTCTTAACTCACTTTTATACTCTTTAATGTTGAAAAAGAACGTTCTCCGCTGCAGTTAGTAATCATTAAAGACAAGTAAATTCGTAAGACTATTTCTACATTTGGGAAACACGACTCTAATGAATTTTCCATTATAAGTTTATAAAATTGCAGTTCAAGGGCCTCATTCTTTTCGTTGCTAATAGCAGCAGCTACATTAGTTTTAAGAAGTTCAGCGAATTGCACAAGTTCGTCGCCTAGGCTTTCTTCCAAATCCTCTTGGTAAGAGCTGACAATATGTTTAGTTCTTTTTCAAGATCTCTTCTGCTGTAAGAGATTTTAACTGCCGAAATGTTCCAAATACATCAGTCACTCTATGGTACGCTTCCATGCGTTTAGCTAAGGCAGAGAGTACATTATCAATTATGACAATAAACACCTGACTTTCAAATTTTTTTTTGGGTGTTTGATTTTCTACAACTTCATCGAGCGTAGTAGAGCCACTAAAATCGTCGTACTTAGTATTTCGCTTGCGTCGTCGTGAAGTTTGTTGCTGATATTCTTGACAGTGAGTCAGGATTTTGGCTTTGGCCTCAATATCTGAAAATGTAGGCCGCATTGCTTGAACGTACCCGTGTAACGATTCATAAAAAGCATATCCCGTGTTAAGGTCTTGATCAGGTGACTGTAATGAAGCGCTAGACGCTTTCAAGCGTTCTAGAATTCCGTTCCATAAAATGCTAACTATTCCGTTTCCAACTTACTCATCTCCAAAACTAGCCCATACGCTTGATTACGACACTCTACCTTTTGATCCATGTTATTTGAGATGTCATCCAAAACTTGTTTGATAATGGTAAACCACATAAAAGTGCTTTTGTCGCATCAGCTCAGGAAGACCACCTGGTGTCCGACAGTCTCTTCAAAGTCGGAGTTTTGAACCTGTATCTTCCAGTGCTTTTGTAAGAATGCCCCATCGATAGGTAGAAGCGGAAAAGAATGTATAGAGACTTTCAACAAAATCGAAAAAATGGATGCTTCTATACAACATTCTGCAGCACACTTCGCAACCAAATTCAGTGAATGTGCAAAGCAGGGAATTTATTCTGCGTACTTATTTATCTCCTTAATGCGTGCTTGTAAGCCGTTGTATTTCACACTCATGTTGCTGGCATTGTCATAGCTTTGACCGCGGCAGTCTTTGATATCAATGCCATTTTCCTTTAAAAATCAAGTAAACTTTGGGCGAGTTGTTCAGCAGTATGACCTTCCATATCCAAGAACTTCACAAACCTTTCCACTGGTCCAGATGGTAACACATAGCGCACTATTAGAGTGAGTTGGTCCACATGCGAAATGTCTGGAGTAGAGTCCAGTGATACGGAATAGTACTTGCATTTCTTAATTTCGCAAATAATATGATCCAGTAAGCTTGATGCAATTAGATGGATAAATTCATCACATGTTGTTTTTGATAAGTATGATGTATGTCCCTGTCCTTTATTTGCATAAGTATTTATATGCTGAGCCAGAAAAATGTCAAATTTGGCTATTAATTCCAACAAACCTAAATAATTTCCATTATTAGGTGAACCAATAATTTCATCCCTACCCCGAAATGCAAGACCTCGTTCTGCTAAAATTGGATTACTGAAGTAATTCGCTCCAAAAGTGTCCGCCAATATGTTTGTTCGGTCTCAATTTGGCTTACAAGTTGAGAATCGACACGAGCATCTTTCTTTTGCAAACTAACAGAGAAATTATCGCTTGTCTATGGGAAGTGCTTTCTTCATGTCTTTTCAACAAATTATTTGCGTTTTCCAATCGTCAAATCCTTCTTTCGTAAACCGTGACGAACAGTCTGAATCAGTAACTTTACAAACAAAACAGAAAAGTTGTCCTTTAGTTTCTGAATAACACAACCAATCTCTCACATGAGTTTTGTTTGTTGGTTTATGTGTATATGTGAAAAACGATTTTCGACAAATTCGTGGATTGTTTTCTTTATCGTATGTTTTTTTTTTGGGAAGACAAGAAATCACTGTTCATATGTTGCACTTCGCTGCTTCCTTTCGCAATCCAATAATCTCGATTGAAGTTGATTGGCCATTCACCAATATCGTTGGAGTACATTTTATTTTCGTTGTGCTTTTGGCTTGTAGAAGATGTTGCTACATTGGAAGCATGTGCTGTGCTTTCTGCCTCTCTTTGGCTTGAAAATGATATGGCTAAATTGGAAGGACTTGCTGTACATTCGACTTCAGTTTGTCTTGTGGAAAATGTGGCTAAATCGTGAAGAGTTGCTGATCTTAATATTGGTAATGATGATTGTTTTATATCACTATCTTCATCTACTATACTGTGAGACGCGATTTCTATATTTTCTGCTTCGATTTCTTTGGATTCAGCACCATTACACACGACATTAAAAAATTCAGACAGCTTGCGTGTTTTTGATACAAGAACTTGGTTATATTTTCCTTTTCATCTTGTGCTTTACGCTTTGCACTTCCAGAAGCGTAATGTCGACCCGTATCTCTGGCTCTGCTGCTCTTGATGTCTATCTCAATCTGGGAAGAGAAAATGAATTTACAAATAAAATGTAATTCTTCTACTTTCTACTAATATAACATATAAATGTGAAAGTTTGGACAGCGTTTTATGATATAACAATTTACTCATGATGATATATTATATACAGGGTGCTTCGTAATTTAACCACTTAACATGACTATAACTCTGATTTAAAACATTTGAATTCATTGAAAACGAAAAATGATAGAAACTATTTTTAAAATTAATTTCTCACTGAAACATAAAATTAGCTATGTAAAATAAAATAATAATAAAATAACAAGATGGGAGGATTTAAATACATTCAAAGTTAGCAGAACAAATACAAAATTACTCTCTGTGTCCGTTTGTGTGCTTCTCTGTAAAATTATGCAGCTCTGTGTTGCGGCTTCTTGTTGCTGCTCCTTCAAGTGTGTCCAAGTTTTCTGTTTAATCATTTGGCCCTCCCTCGCATTATTTTCTGGGACATCTAGTCGAGTGCAAAACAGTTTCTCACAAAAACGTGAATGACATGAAATTTATTTAGGAGTGCCCAGATCTGCTCATGTCTTAGAACAATATTTCATACGCCCACTTGCATTTATTTTAAACTAAGTTTCGCGCAAAAACTACTGAACGAACAGAGACTTGAACTGGGTTATGAGTCAAATTTAATTGTTCTTTTGTTCAAGCTTTCAAGTTTTCGTTTATTAGAAGCGTGTGCACACAAGAGACACTCCTATACAAAAAGTAAAAAAACTGTTACGTTGTTAATGAGCTCAGTGTGACCGCCCAATTAAGTCGAAATTGAGTAAACATGACCTTGGCCTAACCTCAATAAAAAAAAAAATGAAAGGGAAATTATTACCCACCTCCCAAACTTGGTTCCTTGTTTATGACTAGTGACAACTTAGCTCCAGAGGCGGGCCCCCAAGCGCGGGCCCGTAGCATTTGCTACTTCTGCTACTATGCTAATCCGGCTCTGGATATACCCAGTCCATGCAAATGCTATTTTTTAATTCGAGTCCATATTGTTCTAACATAATCATTTTCAATGATAATAAGTAACTAAAATTGCTGTAAAAACAAACATTATCTTACCTAATCTACTAATCTACACACACACTGTATTAGTATAAATGCCAACATTTATACTGATACATATATATTATATATATCTGATTTTCTGATTTAAACACAGGAACAGCCACATGCCACTTCAAAAGAAAAATTAACAATAAAATCAAATATTGCAAACATTTGTTCAAAGCAGAACTATGAACACGTAACACGGGCAATTGTCTTTTGTTGATAATTACCGCACCTTAGCTTTTAGAAGTGGCCGCGGGAAATTGCAAACAAAAATAATAGCTTTGTGCTGTCAGGTTACAAGTCTTTCTGCGAGGGAGCGCCAGCGATGCAGCGACGAACCGAAATCAAAGAGTACGTAATCGCTTAGTCAGAGGCGTGCAATAAATTATAAATCGTGTACATCAATATCGGAATAACATAGACCATTATGGAAAAGCGTTAGGTAAAGATTTTAATTATGGGATGGTACAAATTTTATTTTTATTTCTCCGCTATTACCATCTGCATTTGCCGCCCCTACCAGAGTTCCGTCTGATGCGACCACCTCTTTGCATCATAGCATCGCACGGCCCTGAATGGAACATTCGCAAAATTGCCTCACTAAGATCGCAAACGGGCGAGCGAATAACAGATAAGAACAAACAGCTCGAAAGGTGGGCGTAACACTACTCAAATCGTTGCTTTGTGGAGAAACCAGCAATCACATTAGAGGATACAGAAAACATCATGAGCTAACCGAACTGGATGCTGAACCCACAGAGATGGAACTTTCCAAAACAATCAACAAACTTTCAAACGGCAAAGTATCAAAGAACTAGACAACATTTCTGCAGAAATCCTCAAATAAAACAAAGATGTCCTCCTACCCCACATCTACAATCTCCTTGTCCATTGTTAGAGAGAGGATGAAATTCCATAAGACATGAGGGATGCAAAGATAGTGACGTTCTATAAAAATAAAGGAGAAACGGGGACTGTAACAACTACAGAGGTAGCTTCCTTTGAAGTGTCACATGTAAGACCTTTACTCTAGTCCCTTTAAAACGACTACAGAAACTTGCAGAGCGTGTTCTCCCATTCACAATGTGGATTCAGAGCTGGGCGGTCAACAACTGACATGATATTCACTTTTCGACAGCTGTAAAGAAATGCAGAGAGCCATTATTCATTGCTTTCGTCGATCTGACTAAGGCATTTGACACTGTCAGCAGATCAGGGCTTTATAAAATATTAAAACATATTGGTGGTCCTCCAAAACTGATCCAATTGATCATCTCTTTACATTATCCATTCTTTAAACTTCTTCCAGCCATCTGGAACAAGTGACTTCTACTGTTGAGTAATCCCATGATGGATGGCAAATAACACTTTACAGTACTTAAACGTTCTTTATTTTGTCATATGACCTGATGTTCATAATCTTGCGAAGACAGTAAGTTAAGAGATTTAATGTTTTATCTCGTGTTTGGGTAAGCTGTTCATGTTTCTGAGCCATGCAGTAAAGACATAGTTACACAGGACCGATAGATCTGAATCTAGTATCTATGTCTGCAACGATAATTATGTGTTCTCTTTGATAGTCTATGAAATGTAGTGATTGCAACACATATTTGTGCATTGATTTCTTCATCAAGATATAGTGGCAGTAACTATATAACCTAGATAGCAATATTTTAGAACTGGTGTTAGATGATTGTTATTCGAAGTGATGTATGTTTGTTTCGTACTTACTTGACATAAGACCACTGTGTTGATGACAATAACATTCAGAGAAAACAGGTCGCGTTGACCGTATTGTTGATTAGAGAATGCAGGATAGGCTCACTGTTAGCGACTACAGCAGTTTCATCAACGAAAATGAGCTCATGCGAAGAATTTCTTAAGGTTTTCTTTTTAATCTTGACTCTTAAACGATCCAGATTTGAAAGTAAACCATTAGATCTAGTCAGGGGCGGCTCATTAAGGGCCAGTGGCAATTTTTCTTTGATCAACGTAAAAAAATTAATTATTCAAAATAGACCCAGAACTCTCAGGTACTACTACCCACGGACGGCTCATCCTTAAGCGCCAGTAGGGCCAGCCCACCAAAGATATTGAGTAACGTGTACTTATTATTTTATACATTATTTGTTCATAATTATTAATTTCAACGGGATACTGATTTGCTTTGAAAATGGACATATAACGCTAAAATATCACACACACAGTCTGAAATCTTACATACAGCTTCTTTCCTCCCTAATTAGTATACGCCCCTGGTCATTTGGGGCCAGTAAGAACAGGCCTACCAAACCAAAAGTAATTAACCTGTACTTATTATATTAGAATATTTTTTTTTTCGTAATTATTACATCCAACTTGACACTGATTAGCTTTGAAGGTTGAATATATAACACTAAAATATAAATATTATATCAGAGTAATATAACAACCATATTAATATATAACATATTCTTTTTTAAAAATATCTTAATGACAAACTCATTTTCCATCTAATGCTTCAGCATTGTGCGCTCACTATTTCTAGGGAGAGTTTAAAATTTCTTATCTAAGATGTCACATGTTACCTCTGACCTTTGCTCACTATTGCAATGATAATTGCCAAAACAACTATGTCATTTTAATTTAGCCGGAAGATATATTCATTCTTAGGCGACCAAACTACTTCCTAGATAAACAAGGACCCTAGATCAAATAGTCCATTTAATTATCGATTGAATCCCCAATTTGACATAAAAACAGTACAAAATTATATAAAGTAATAGAAATAAATAACAAACCACTCTAGAATAAGATTAATTTTAGAGAATTGTCCCTTGCGTTAATATATCTTGTCTACAGAGTGAGTTCATGTGGCGTATGTAAAACCATAACACACTAAAAACTACGACATACGTGACCTTTGAACGTGGTTCCCCTATACGTTCGCATATTATGAACTCTGCGACAGGTCGATTGACGTCACTTGATCTAATTAAGTTAAAGACAAAGACGATGGCAATAAGTAGACAACCAGAAAACCTTACAATAAAACTCCAGAGCGTAGAAATAAAATAAACATTTTAGGCCAACTACTTAGGAGCAATTTTCACAGCAGATGGAAGTATCGATAGCGAAATCAGCAATCGTTGTACAAAAGCTAACAAGGTACTGGGGCAGTTAACACTACTCTTGTCAGATAAAGAGATACCGCTAAAAACTAAAGCAAATCTCATAAGAACGCTTTTCTGGTCAACACTATGTTACCAGTGTCAAACCAGAACCAACTATAAACGAATCTTGAGTTATCTAGAGTTGGCTGTGGTCAAACATGACAAATAGCAGCAGCTAATGAGCGGAAAATAGTAACGACAGAGATGAGGTGTCTTAGAAGAGCTGCATTGGGTCAAAGGTGCAAGGAAGCGGCGCGCCAGGATTAGAGAGATGGCTCTAATCTCCTGTCCTCACCTCCACGTGGTGACCCTGGTAACAGACGGTGGTTCCAGTCTGGCTAAGAGGGCAGGTGCCGTGGAGAGCTACTCTGGGGCAAGTAGAGATGCAAAGGTAGTCATGCTTGATGGCATTCGCCCGCAACACAGACGAGCGAACTTCCAGAGTGACTATTAATGCTCGCCTCTCCCAGTCGAAGGAAAAAGCTTGAACGACACATGTGGAACATCGCGTGGCGGAACTCGGAGCCCACGCATTCTCTCTCTTGTTGCGTATTTCTTGAGCCGATGAGAATGTCGGGTGATGAATTGGACCGCACGTTCGAATCGAATCAAAACCATCGAAGAGATGTTGACCCGCGTGTGGCGAATTTCGGAGCCCAAGCATGCTCACTCTTGGGTACTCTCTTGAGCCGATGAGTGTGCTGGGTGATGAGTTGAGTTGCACGTGGGCAACATGGGGCAAACTCGGTTTTCGGACAGCCCAGTAGGAATTGACGGAAACGGTGAGGTAGGCACCAGGGCAGGGTTAAAAATGTGAGCACGATAAAGATGATGGTGACAGGGCATCAAGGCAGGGCTAGCACGCACGCTGGCAAAAGTCATAGTGGGCCTCATCGAGGGCAGGCACGGCAAGAGGGTGCGCGTCCCACCCAGTAGAACTGGTAAGCCCAGCAGAGACAAAACCAGTGCAAGCGTGGCAGCGGGGTAGCAACAGCATCGCGACAGCAGCAAGCGTGGCAGCAGCATCGCAGCAGCGGTAGGCAGGGTGTGCGTCCCACCCAAATGTACAGAGCAATGGAAAGCCCAGCAGAGGCATAACCAGTGCGCGTTTCCGATCGCAGGGAACTACTGCTGCCTTGTAGATTGATTGGGGACAATCAAAGGCTAGCTGAGCAAACCGTAAACAAACCTGAACGGGCGACAAACCAAGGTGTTCACTAAAACGACCGGTTTTGTTGGGTAGATGGTGCTCATAATCCCGGGAGGGCAGGCCGTCTAAGGGTCGCTGCCTTGAAAGAAAATGGCAATCCACTGCCTTGTGGGTTTTGCTGGGCACAGTCTAAGGCTAGCGGAAGAAGCGAATCCGCACAAAATAGCTGGCTGAAATCGAACATCCCACAGAACGATAAGCAACTGAGCTCAAATAGGTGCTGAAGGTGGTGCACGTACATTACTTTCTGATGTTTGGTTGTTTATATATCACAAAGAGAATGATGAAAATTAGCCTAGAACGATCGAAGAAGAAGAAGAAGAGCTGCAGGTGTGACAATAAGAGACAAAATAAAAATGAAGAAATCAGAAGAAGACTGGATATGAAAACAGTCATGCAATTCATGAAATAACAGCAGATTAATTGGTTTGGACGCCCGAGTGGTTACCGGGGCCCAAATTTGAGGTGTAAAGAATAGAACCAACCACTGTTACCTGCCACGCATGTCGTAAGAGGCGACTAAGGAGGTTGGTTGAAATCGGATGCACATGTCCTAAACGTGTAGAAGCATATGCGTTTAGGGGCCTACCAAACCAATGTGCACCGTATACACGTTCTTGGCAAAGATCAAACATATCACAAAGAGTGGTTAAAATTAGTTGTAAAGAACGGACGCAAAGAAGAAGATTGGTTTGGACACCTGACAAGAAAGCCCTGGTATCGCCTATCACAGAGAGCGACACAGAAAAAGTATAATTAGTACAAAGCAAGAGGAAGATCACACAAAGGATGGAGCGACGGCATTAAAAAAAGCCTTACGAAAATGAATATCAGCTCACAAAGTGTCTTAAGACAAGCACACACAAGATCACCACGTCCCCCCAACCCCATCCCCAACCCTTCTATTTTAAACTAAATGGTGAAAGAAAAGAAGAAAGAAGAAGAAGAAGATTGTACAAAAGTACCCAATTTTCTTTCGTACAGTTGACTTTGTCAACTGAGTTGAGCGAAACACGTAAAAATATTTTTAACAATAACAAAGTACTAGAGATTTACAAAATACAAAAACAATGACAAGACAGAAACGTTTCGACCAAATTGCCTTTATCAAGCAAAGAATACAACAGAAGTGAAGAATTTCACCTCATGCACAGTGCACTACATATAGAGTGAAAATCGTGGCATTTCCTTTACAGGACGTAGCCATCAACCATAGCAAACGAATCGTTTTCTACGTTTACCGCAGAGATTATTTATTGCAAATAATATATATTACACAATCTCCTAACATGTATACGACGCGTGGTTTCATTCACAAATTAGTGTTTTGTTGTCATGCGGGTAACGTATGTTCAAATTGCGTTCCAGACAAGTTTTTTTTAACAATCTTCTCTAGACGCTCCTATCATTTGATGTGTCTGAGATATTTAGTTGTCCTTGATTTTATACTATTTAATAGCCAACTCTCTTTAGTATCAAGCTGTTGCAGAGCAGAAGCATTTGTTCTTTTCATGAAAGGGATAATAACAACATGGAATAGACAAATAATAGTAAATACTTAAAAAATCTCGATTTTTCCGAAATTCTTGCCAGGCCCCAGCAAGAAAAATGATCACGAGCAGCCACTGGATCTAGTGCAGATGCAAATTTGATTCTGTAACCATGCTTCAACGAATCAAGTGCACTAATCACTGGATCTAGTGCAGATGCACATTTGATTCTGTAACCATGTTTCAACGAATCAAGTGCACTAATCACTGGATCTAGTGCAGATGCAAATTTGATTCTGTAACCATGCTTCAACGAATCAAGTGCACTAATCACTGGATCTAGTGCAGATGCAAATTTGATTCTGTAACCATGCTTCAACGAATCAAGTGCACTAATCACTGGATCTAGTGCAGATGCAAATTTGATTCTGTAACCATGCTTCAACGAATCAAGTGCACTAATCACTGGATCTAGTGCAGATGCAAATTTGATTCTGTAACCATGCTTCAACGAATCAAGTGCACTAATCACTGGATCTAGTGCAGATGCAAATTTGATTCTGTAACCATGCTTCAACGAATCAAGTGCACTAATCACTGGATCTAGTGCAGATGCAAATTTGATTCTGTAACCATGCTTCAACGAATCAAGTGCACTAATCACTGGATCTAGTGCAGATGCAAATTTGATTATGTAACCATGCTTCAACGAATCAAGTGCACTAATCACTGGATCTAGTGCAGATGCAAATTTGATTCTGTAACCATGCTTCAACGAATCAAGTGCACTAATCACTGGATCTAGTGCAGATGCAAATTTGATTCTGTAACCATGCTTCAACGAATCAAGTGCACTAATCACTGGATCTAGTGCAGATGCAAATTTGATTATGTAACCATGCTTCAACGAATCAAGTGCACTAATCACTGGATCTAGTGCAGATGCAAATTTGATTCTGTAACCATGCTTCAACGAATCAAGTGCACTAATCACTGGATCTAGTGCAGATGCAAATTTGATTCTGTAACCATGCTTCAACGAATCAAGTGCACCAATCACTGGATCTAGTGCAGATGCAAATTTGATTCTGTAACCATGCTTCAACGAATCAAGTGCACTAATCACTGGATCTAGTGCAGATGCAAATTTGATTCTGTAACCATGCTTCAACGAATCAAGTGCACTAATCACTGGATCTAGTGCAGATGCAAATTTGATTCTGTAACCATGCTTCAACGAATCAAGTGCACTAATCACTGGATCTAGTGCAGATGCAAATTTGATTCTGTAACCATGCTTCAACGAATCAAGTGCACTAATCACTGGATCTAGTGCAGATGCAAATTTGATTCTGTAACCATGCTTCAACGAATCAAGTGCACTAATCACTGGATCTAGTGCAGATGCAAATTTGATTCTGTAACCATGCTTCAACGAATCAAGTGCACTAATCACTGGATCTAGTGCAGATGCAAATTTGATTCTGTAACCATGCTTCAACGAATCAAGTGCACTAATCACTGGATCTAGTGCAGATGCAAATTTGATTCTGTAACCATGCTTCAACGAATCAAGTGCACTAATCACTGGATCTAGTGCAGATGCAAATTTGATTCTGTAACCATGCTTCAACGAATCAAGTGCACTAATCACTGGATCTAGTGCAGATGCAAATTTGATTCTGTAACCATGCTTCAACGAATCAAGTGCACTAATCACTGGATCTAGTGCAGATGCAAATTTGATTCTGTAACCATGCTTCAACGAATCAAGTGCACTAATCACTGGATCTAGTGCAGATGCAAATTTGATTCTGTAACCATGCTTCAACGAATCAAGTGCACTAATCACTGGATCTAGTGCAGATGCAAATTTGATTCTGTAACCATGCTTCAACGAATCAAGTGCACTAATCACTGGATCTAGTGCAGATGCAAATTTGATTCTGTAACCATGCTTCAACGAATCAAGTGCACTAATCACTGGATCTAGTGCAGATGCAAATTTGATTCTGTAACCATGCTTCAACGAATCAAGTGCACTAATCACTGGATCTAGTGCAGATGCAAATTTGATTCTGTAACCATGCTTCAACGAATCAAGTGCACTAATCACTGGATCTAGTGCAGATGCAAATTTGATTCTGTAACCATGCTTCAACGAATCAAGTGCACTAATCACTGGATCTAGTGCAGATGCAAATTTGATTCTGTAACCATGCTTCAACGAATCAAGTGCACTAATCACTGGATCTAGTGCAGATGCAAATTTGATTCTGTAACCATGCTTCAACGAATCAAGTGCACTAATCACTGGATCTAGTGCAGATGCAAATTTGATTCTGTAACCATGCTTCAACGAATCAAGTGCACTAATCACTGGATCTAGTGCAGATGCAAATTTGATTCTGTAACCATGCTTCAACGAATCAAGTGCACTAATCACTGGATCTAGTGCAGATGCAAATTTGATTCTGTAACCATGCTTCAACGAATCAAGTGCACTAATCACTGGATCTAGTGCAGATGCAAATTTGATTCTGTAACCATGCTTCAACGAATCAAGTGCACTAATCACTGGATCTAGTGCAGATGCAAATTTGATTCTGTAACCATGCTTCAACGAATCAAGTGCACTAATCACTGGATCTAGTGCAGATGCAAATTTGATTCTGTAACCATGCTTCAACGAATCAAGTGCACTAATCACTGGATCTAGTGCAGATGCAAATTTGATTCTGTAACCATGCTTCAACGAATCAAGTGCACTAATCACTGGATCTAGTGCAGATGCAAATTTGATTCTGTAACCATGCTTCAACGAATCAAGTGCACTAATCACTGGATCTAGTGCAGATGCAAATTTGATTCTGTAACCATGCTTCAACGAATCAAGTGCACTAATCACTGGATCTAGTGCAGATGCAAATTTGATTCTGTAACCATGCTTCAACGAATCAAGTGCACTAATCACTGGATCTAGTGCAGATGCAAATTTGATTCTGTAACCATGCTTCAACGAATCAAGTGCACTAATCACTGGATCTAGTGCAGATGCAAATTTGATTCTGTAACCATGCTTCAACGAATCAAGTGCACTAATCACTGGATCTAGTGCAGATGCAAATTTGATTCTGTAACCATGCTTCAACGAATCAAGTGCACTAATCACTGGATCTAGTGCAGATGCAAATTTGATTCTGTAACCATGCTTCAACGAATCAAGTGCACTAATCACTGGATCTAGTGCAGATGCAAATTTGATTCTGTAACCATGCTTCAACGAATCAAGTGCACTAATCACTGGATCTAGTGCAGATGCAAATTTGATTCTGTAACCATGCTTCAACGAATCAAGTGCACTAATCACTGGATCTAGTGCAGATGCAAATTTGATTCTGTAACCATGCTTCAACGAATCAAGTGCACTAATCACTGGATCTAGTGCAGATGCAAATTTGATTCTGTAACCATGCTTCAACGAATCAAGTGCACTAATCACTGGATCTAGTGCAGATGCAAATTTGATTCTGTAACCATGCTTCAACGAATCAAGTGCACTAATCACTGGATCTAGTGCAGATGCAAATTTGATTCTGTAACCATGCTTCAACGAATCAAGTGCACTAATCACAATGTCATCGCTGCTCTCATCATATGGTATGATAATAATAATTTAATATATATAAATGACAAACGTGCATAATAATAATTCCTCTCGTACCGTTATGCGTTACATAGGGCCCGCAAATAATTTCTCCATACCGCTCTATCCTGGGCATTTCGCTCAATCTCCTCCATGGAACTGAGACCGATATTTCTTGCCTCTCTCAGCAAAGTTAGTTTCAGGGTCTCCTTAGGCCGTCCTCTCTTTCTTGAACCCTTTGCAATTCAATGCCTGCTTTGATATTCTTTGTTAATTTCTCCTCAAGGTGTGTACAACATATCTCCATCTTGTCTTTCTTATAACAGTTGTCCCTAGTGGTTGACCAGACATTTTCCTGATTTCATCACTTCTCCTGAATTCGTTCCGTTTTATATTCATTATTTTTCGCAGACATCTATTTTCAAATGCATTCAGCTTGCTTTCTATATCTTTAGTCATTTTCAAACTCTCACTGGCATATGTTAGGATTGATACAACATTTGAATTGAAAATTCATAATTTAGTTTTAATACTATATAACTTGCAGTTCCATATTTTATTTAGACTTTTAAAAGCTGATGTTGCTTTGCCAATTTGTATCATAATTTCTTTTTAACATTTCCTGTGCAATCAAAATTGCTACCTAAATAGGTGAACTGCTCTGTTATTTTTATCATTTTAGATTCCAGTGTGATATCTGCATTACTTGCCATAGGTGTCTTCATTATATTTGTTTTTCATAGCTTATCTGCAGTCCATCTTTTGATTCTATAGATGACAAGTTGTATATTTTTCTTTGTATATCTTGGTTGTTTCATGTGTATAGGTGCAGTAATAAACAAACACATACCTCTGTATGGAGAAGGAAGTTGTGAGGCTCGGACACTCAACAAATCATGAATTTTCTTGTATTCATCTTTCTTTGTTTTCATGCGCCAAATCCTTATATATGGAATTCTAAGATTCAAGAACAACAAAAACATTAATTGAAAAAATGGATGCTGGCTTAGATATTATTTGTTAATTTCTCATCCAATTAAGTAAACTATGTAGCTATTACAAATTAGTATAATAACAAAGCTTTCATTTTTTTAGAATGTGATGAGAAAAGTATAGTTAGAACACATTGTGAAAACCCTGTGAGAAGGGGTCTCTGTGGCTGAGTGGTTAAGCCCTTTGCCTTGCGAGTCGAAGGTCGTGGGTTCGAATCGCGGCCTTCTGTTCGCGAGTGCAGTTTTTTCCAGAGACTCCTAGGATTGTTGCTGGAGCTATGGTTCGTGCTTTGTGCAATACTCACGGCAGGTGGCGTGCCATTTCTGCTGAGAGGGACCGAGCCATATGGAGTAAAACCCGGTGCAATGAAGTCAATCCTTCGGCTTTAAAACCCTTTAAAACTGTGAGAAGACAGAGTGAAAAAAGTATGAACAGTGTCTTCAAGGTACGTAAGCGTGTCAAAATTCGAATTCAGTTATCACCAAAATTACTATATAATACTAAGCAGAAGAACAAGAATCCACAAGTTACTGAAACATTTTAGAAAGAATATGTAAGCATTGACGTAAAAGCTAGTGTTCTTCAAAGAAGATATCAGGAAAACATTTAACTGTTTGAAGAGCAAATGAAATTCTTACTTAATATCAAAGTTATTCTTGGTGACTGCATACTCCTTGTCAAAGATACCATCATGGCAGCATGTGCCTATTAATCCATTAGGATGAATCATCTCATGATTACCTGCATCAGTACACACAATCACCACACGCACTACTCTGTCTTCTAGGTTGATTAACTAAAAAATGAGATATATTGATAAATATAATATATGAACATACAATATAGGAAATTATGTATACGTAACTGGATTTAGTATTAGAGATTACCATTTTAATTATTAGAAAACTAAATGGAAAAGACTAATTTGTGACAACTTGTAAAATCGAGGGTAGACGAGACAAAGGAAGACAGAGAGAGAAAATGTTGGACTTCATAGCACAGTAGAGCGTTAACATCTGAGTTGATAGCAAACACCAACGACAGAGATTTGTGGAGATCCATGATCGCCTACGCCAGCCGACACGGCACCTGATGATGATGGATTTTTCTATGTTTATTTTGGGTCTTCTTTACATTGTCTTATCCCCTTTTATATCGTATTAACTAGTCGTTTATGACATATAGTGTCGTTTCAAACTTAAGTTATTTTATTTGGATCAATTGTGTTGTAGAGATTGCTGTAAGCCCATTGTTGCCATGGTGTTTTTAAATTGTGTCTATTCATTTGTGTCTTGATCCTCCTTATGCTGTCAGAACAGATCTTGTGTTGCTTCTGTAGTGGTCAAAACCGGGCTTCATTTTTATCATCATCATCTAATAGTTTGTCATGAGCAGGACTTTGCCACTCTAACAGTTCTTCGGAATTTATCTCTCTCACAAATCATATGTCCCGCCTCCGCTGTCGCCATGTTCGAAATATGGTCGCACCACTTTATTTTCTGTATCATGTGATCGTCACAATTTGTATGATGTCTGTGCTTCTGTTAATTGTTGATGACTTTTGTCCAGCTCCCTCATCTCACTATTTGGTATCTTCCATTCGTGTGCATTATGTAAAGTCTATTTTTCACATTGGTAGAAGAGGATAGGTGTAAATATACCATTTATAATCTTTCGTTTAACTTGATGTTTGTATGCTTTAGTAATGGTGCCAGCTGCTTTATCCATTAGTTGGACCTTTAGCATATTGTATCAATTTTTTAACACATCTGTCATCAACTATTTAAAGACAGAAAAAAGTGTTTCAAGTATTTCGTCATCTTCTTTTCCTCCAGTATAATCAAGTTGAAAAATATACTTTGTGATTATTTTTGTGTTTAGACTTTTGAGCTTCTTTAAATTCTAATTTCATTAATTGTTGAATCATTAAGATCTATTATAAGTGAGCTTGGTGTTTTGCTATTTATATTTTCTGTCTTTATGGTGTTTGTCTTCATATTTTATCTTTCATATGATGAGTTTCTGTGAATTTGTGTGACATTGCAATTTCTTTACACCATTATATATTCCAATCTGTTCCTCCTCAAATATTCATTCATTCAACATACAGTAACTTGAATATTTTCTTCCTCCATTGTGTTCACTTCATCTACAAGGTGAAGTTATAAACTTGCTTCTATAGTCCCATTTAAAAACTTGCATTCAAACATCATCTTCTTCTTCTTTTTCTCTCGTTCGCCCACTGTTAATTCAGGCGGAAAGTCATGACGCCTGGTATTGCGTTTCTGACTGATTTTTGCGTAAGACCTATATAAACTTTTACGGGTGTCCCTCAACCATACGGACAGCCTCGCCGACTTCCGAGGTACTTGAAGCTTAGAACCTTTAAGAGTGATCGTTAGAGGAAACCTGTTGTTTTTGTAACTCTTTCTCGGACAGAGTTAGTTAGTGAAGGCAGAACGGATGACTTTTTTTTATCGGATTTCCTGCCTTTGGTGAGCTCGCTCCGCTCGCATCGTAAGATAAACACTCTTTAATGATCTTTGTGCGCCGTAAATTTGGGATTGAATCTACGCCAAAGAGCATTAGCTACATTACGCTGACTGGGTAAGGTCGCTCCGGTAAAGACCCGAGCGATCTCAACCCTTCTCGGGCTAGTCACAGGAACTGTCACCTTTCTTGTATTCATTGCTCTTTTACGATCATTGTTTCGCCGTATATTTGGGCTTTATGATCTTCGCCAAAGAGTATGTCTACAATATGCGCTCTTTCTGACTATGTGGGGTCATTCCGGATTAGAATCACTCTCAGTCATTGGAGACACATGCGCTTTCGTCATATCATGTGTTGACGGTATGCTTATCCTGTATACGATCTGAGCCATGGTGTTTGGACGTCATCTCAATCTGTGTAGGATGATCGGCGTCAGAAAATTTAGTCAATGTTTGGGTTTGTACCAGTCAAGCCTTTGCATTATCGGCCTTACTTTTATATCCACGGTGAGTTTGTTCCTGAATAGGAATATTCTCAGCCATTTCGTGGCACGTGTCGGCACTTTGAAAGTGTTTAATTTGCATTTTCCCTGTCCCCAGGAAACACTAGTCTGGGACTGCGCACAGATATTCTAGAATGTCGTTTCAATCGGCGCTAGCAACGCAACTGAAATTTTAATTTTGCGCTCGCCAGCATCACCCACCTCAGTTCTTCTGGGGATGTTAGTTGTTTATGCAACAGTACCCTGCCCGATTGTCCCAGGAAGGGCAGTTTCGTTAGGTACTAAAACGCAACTTTAGGATTTGCGCTTTTCCAAACTTACCCCCCTCAGTTCCTCCGGGATGTTAGTTGTTTATGCAACAGTACCCTGCCTGACTGTCCCAGGGAGGGCAGTTTCGTTAGGCACTAAAACGCAACTTTAGGATATGCGCTCGGCAAACTTTACCCAATAGATTTATCTGCGCTTGGCCTCTTGTACAGAGTTTACTGCAATCTTCCCATATGACGTTATAGTGTTTTTCCGAGACACTTCCCTGAACTTTGATTTGAAATGTTTCAGGCCTCTGCTTGGCTTTCTAGTTGTCAATGCCCATATGGGTGGTCCGCTCACTCCTACGTTTGCCGCTCCTTCCCATCGCTTAATCACCTGCGCCTTGCGTATCTGCCCCGCCTTTGGCCCGCCTGTATATAGTCCGTATGCACGCTTGCTACTCTTTGGTGTCTATCCCACCTTGTTTATCGGATTTCTCACTGTGCTCACATTTACTGTGCCTCGAGATTGCCCTGACACGCAGCCCAACTCGGGCGCAGGGCTCCGAGTTTTGCCCCTTGTGGGTCCTCGTCTCTACTTTGGATGCACCTCTCATCCCTTCATTTTCGTTATCTTATGGACTCCTGCCCAGTAGGTGGCAATTGTGTTACGGTCATTTGCTCCAGGGAAGTAAGAATTCGTTCGCTGACGGCTCGTGCACTGCTGTTTTCTTACATTTCTGCAAAATTCGGGCAAGTTTTCATCGGATATCGCCCGGGAGATACGTGCATTTTGTTCAGGGATTTTTGGCACTGCCTTGTTTTTCCGTGCTTGCACTACTACCACTACCTGTAGATCTCCCTCGATTTCTGCCCTCTTAGACATACGGGAACCAAAGTCTGTTACCAGGGTCACCACGAGGAGATGGGGCAGGATCTTTATTAGTGTCTACTCAGTAATCATGGCCTGGCATTGTCCCCATGCGCCTTTGACCCCAAACATCATCTAATATCTCTCAAATACTGCCATGAATTTGCATCGATCCCCATTAATTTGTTGCGTATGTCCTTAAATTTTCTCTGTCAACGTGAGTCTTACATTTTAAATTTGCAATTATGCAGGCGGAGTAATTATCTTAAAGTGGCATGTTTCTTCATAAATATTCATCATCATCAGTGTCTTGCCGGCTGACGGAGACGACCATGGATCTTCACAAACCTCTTTCCCTGGTATTTGCTATCATCTCAGATGTTAACGCTATGACTTTTCAAAAATAAGATATTTGCGCAATTACACTAAAATATATTTTCCAAGAATGCAATAATTATTTATACTATTTATAAGAAATATTTACAGCATTTATATTTAGAGAAGTTTTGAGAGGAAGCTAAGACACAGAGAAAACGTATTGTCAATTTAAGAAAGAGAAAGTCATCATTTGTTGGTCATGTGATGAGAAGGGGAGGTTTAGAAAACATTGTGACAGCCGGTAAAATTGAAGAGAGACGAGACAGAGGAAGGTAAAGAGAGAGAAAATATTGGACAACCTTACTTCATGGCCCTGATCTTGTTGACACCGTGCAAGCAGTTCTTGGTTTGAGATAGCATTTGGCCAGAACACGCGTAAGATCATCCGAAGACAAGTTGTATGCAGTGGCGGCTCGTCATTAAGGGCCAGTGGGGCCGAGCACCATCAAAAATAATGTGTAATGTGTATCAATTAAATTATAACCTAACCCAATACCATGATTTTCCACACAAAAATATGTTTGGCCCCACCAACAAAATTTAACACGAGCCACCACTGGTTGTATGTATAGTGGACATTCTCCAATATTCTGATCCGTATAGTAAAGTTGACAGCATACAGCTGCGGTATATATCAGTTTTAGTTCTGATGTTGAATTGGGCTGATTTCCAGACCGTCTGAATGCAGGTTATGCCTTACTCAGTCTGTTTTTAATGTCAGATCCAGCTCCCCCTTCGTTTCTGATAACACTTCCAAAATATGTGAAAACATTGCATTTGGAAGGATTATATCTTCTAGTTTGACTGGTGCTGAGGTGGATATGTTCAGTGTCCTTATTTCTGTTTTCTTCTGATTGACTTTCAGCCAAACCAACTGGCTGTACTGGTTAAGACGGCAAAACTTTTCCTGGATATATTTATGTTTCTGAGATAGAAGTGTGATATCATCAGCAAGATTTAGATCTTCCAGGGAAACGTGATAGTCCATCTCATACTTCTTGACTTATCTTCAGTTGTCTTACCCAATCTATTACAATGTTGAATAGTAGGACTGACAATTACACATCCTTGTCGCACGCCTGTTTGGACTTCAGACTTCGCTCGGAAATATCAATACTGCATGTAAATTTGCCGTAGCAGCTTTCATGATGTTTATAAAACACAGTTGAATTCCATACCATCTTAGAATACGCTAAAGTATTTCACTGTGTGTGCTATCAAATGTCTTTTCGAAGACGTTAAATGTTATATAGAGTTTGCTTTGCCATTCTGTGCTTTTAAAAAATGATATTTCTAAGAGCAAACATTTGACCTATACAGCTCCGTCCTCTATGAAACCCATCCTGTTCCTTTATCTATGTCTTATCTACTGCATCAATAATGCGCTGCACGATTAATGTGCTTCAGATTTTGCTTGGGATGGATAGGAACGTTATTCCAAGCTAGCAGTTGCAATCGCTAAAGGAGCTCTTCTTGTGTAATCCTGATGGTGCGCTCTTTGATTAAATGTGAAGTTAATCCTTGGCTGGTGAACTGAATAGCTGCTTCTTTAATGGAGAGAACTGTTGCACTACGTTTAGGAACATGGACATCGGATACTGTACGTATATGTCCGGGATTACCCCAGAGTTCTCCTCTATCACTCGTGTTGTTTAATATTTACACAGCAATTGTAGCTAAAATTCAGCCAACCGGATTGGGTCAAACATTGACATTTGCAGATGATATCTTAATATATAGGACTGGGTCAGATAGACGAGAGATGGTTGACGACATTCAGAAAACATTTGCGTACCATCTCGGGTTGGTGTAGAGAGTCTCGCTCTCAGGTCAATCCTGAAAAAGCGTGTATGTTGTGGTGCTCGTTGAATAATCACATAGTCAAGGCTGACCTACCCTGTGTAATCTTTGATGAACATACCATGGAGCGCAGAGACAGACTGCGCTATCTTGGAGTAACCTTTGATCGTAATCTATCTTTCAAACACCATATTGAACAGACGATACAACGGTGCAAGCGTGGTCTTGCGGCTCTCAAAGTTATGGTGGTCGCACACATTGAGCAGAGACTACTTGCCCTTTTGTTCGATCGACTGGTAATGTCAGTGGTAGATTACGGACTCGGAATTCTACGATATCAAGATCACAATGTGAACGACTCGAACGGGTTCAGAATGAAGGTATGCGTATAGTCATGGGCTGCACTAGAGATACCCCATTGTGAAGATGAGATATATGCTTGGCCTTCTGTCACTACGCTCCCGTCATGCAATCGCCCAAACCAAGGCATATATGCGGGTTACTGCGGATAAGAGACTACACAAGAACACTAATGATGTTAAGGGCACGAGAATCAAGCGTGGCATGTCGTGGATGGCCCAGGCTGAGAGAACAATTGGCCAGGTGACTACGGTTGCGACTCTACCAAAAGGGAAGAATGGATCCCAACAGATGGTAGCATGACCAATTATCTCAACTTTATCATTACTCTTGGAAGAGAATGTAGAGATTGGGGCAACATGAAGGCGGATCTCGCAGTTAAGCAGCTGATAGAAGATAATGCAAGGGATGATGATGTTGTTGTATATACCGATGGGTCGGTTCAACGTGGTGAGAAATCCGGCTGGGGTTTCTTGGCTAATGCGCATGGTAGGGTTGTTGCAGAGCGAAGTGGGGCATACAGGACAACTACTTCTAGTATGAGGATGGAGGTTGAGGCCGTTACTGCTGCCCTCTATTGGATTTCTGGGACTTAATTTACTAGGGCAGTTGTTGTCTCTGACTCTCAGTCGATGCTTCACAAGATCCAGAAGGGCAGGTTTCGGTATGAGTGGATGTCGTCTATAGAAGTTTCTAACCTCCAGCGGCTTACGTGGATATACTGTCCTAGGCCTGCGGGTGTTTACGGTAATGAGAGAGCGGACAGGCTTGCATCAACAGCATCGATTGTTGGGGAGTTGAAGATGGATAAGGGGATATTCTTCGGTCTCTTCACGACTCTCTGTTGGATGACACTAAAATCGATGTTGAATCGATCAAGCGATTTAAGCAGTTTGGAGTTACCCGTTGTTCAAGTCGAACTGGATGCCTGAGAGGCAGAGTGAGAGATGTGTTTAATCAACGAGCCACAGGAACCATCAGTATGCATACTCTTCGATATCTGTTGGGGAGACTGAGCACCTATGGGTCTGCCCGGAGTGCAATGACGTCAGTTTAGTAACCAATAACCAATAACCAATCCTGATGACTACTCCTCTGTTCCATGCACCAAGTATTACTCGAGCATTCCATTTACATGTAAACAATGGTAGTAGCAGTGGCGGCTGGTGGTAATTTTTCTTGGTGGGGCCAGGCAAAAATTTCAGAAAAATCGTGTTTTTTTTGGAGTATTTATTATTATTTGTCTATTCTGGGAAGTTATTACCCCTTTCGGAAAAATAACAAATGCTTCTGTTCTGCAACAGCTTGATACTAAAGAGAGTTGGATATTAAATAATATAAAATCAAGGACAATTAAGGGGTTTAACTCTCTAGAAAATGTTAGATTTAGTCAAAACAGTGATTTTTAAAGTGTTTAATTCTAGAAAGTACAACATTCGTACTATCGATTACACATAAAATCATGTTGTTTTGTTTACGTCTCAGCATTACAACATTAATATTCCTTTCTCTTTCTTTCGTTCATTCTTCATGGCCAATTTCATCATTCTTTTTCTTTTATATAATTGGTCCACTGTCAAGAACGGACTGATCTACGTCGGGTCGATTGTGCGCCCATGGTATCTAGGCCCGCCCATCCGATTTCAGCCAGCTTTTGATTTACTAGGGTGAACTTTCCCTAGGGTACGATCCTTTCTGCCGACTAAGTCGGCCCGGATCTACGCCTTTTCGATCAGCTTTGCCGTATATTTGGGCTTTGTGATCTGCGCCAAGACAGTAAGTTAAGCTGTTATGCCCTTTCTGACTGTGAGGTCGTTTCGGATTAGAAACAATTCTCGGGGCTTATAAGCTTGTCCTCGGACGGCGTCTTACTCGTATAAGACACCGTGTAAAGTATCGATGTTCGCCAATGTTCGGACCCGGACAGCCTATCAGATCTTTACATTGTCGACCTTACTTTACCGTTCAGTTTTGAGTTGGATCCGGAGTAGGAGCATTCTCAGCGTTTTCTAGATGCACGTTGGTACGTGTCAATTTGCAGTTAGCCTCGGAAGACAACGGCCTAGGGCTAGGCACTGACAATGTAGAGCGTCGTTTCAATCGGCGCTAGCAGCGCAACTGAGGATTTTGCGCTCGCCACCATCACCCTCCCCAGTTTTTCCTGGGATGTTAGTTGTGACATCAATAGTACCTTGCCCGGTTGTCCCACGGCAGGCAGTTCCGTTAGGCACCACCCACCTCAGTTCTTCCGGGGATGTTAATTGTTATCTCAACAGTACCTTGCACGGTCTTCCCAGGGAGGGTAGTTTCGTTATGCACTAGAACGCAACTTGTTGTTTTGCGCTCGGCAAACCATGCCCAGTACATATATCTGCACCAGGCCACCGATGTGGAGTCAGCTGCAATCTTTCCTCGTACCGACACGAGGGTAGACTTTTATTCGTTACGGATCTGACATTTATTTTTTCCAACGAGCTGGCAATGTTTGCCCCTTCCTCAGGGCTTCGAGCGTCGCCCAGCGTGGGCACATGTTTCTTCACTAGATGCGCCTCTTTTCCTTTCATATTCACAAGTCTCCCCATCGACAGAGAAACTGGTGATTTGGGGCGGGACCTTTGGCTTATACGTCGAGCACGTGTATGGAGTCTCTTGCTCCAGTGATTGCGATTTGCGTTCTGGTGCCTACCTCACCATGTCCGTCAATTCCCTCTGGGCTGTCCGAGCTTTTTTTCGGTCGGGAGAGTCGAGCATTGATAGTCACTCTGGGAGTTCGCTCGTCTAAGTTGCGAGCGGATCCCATCAAGCATGGCTACCTTTACATCTCTACTTGCACCAAGTAGCTCTCCCGATCCCTGCCCCTTAGCCAGACCAGAAACTGAATCTGTTTCCAGGGTCACCGCGTGGAGGTTGGGGGCAGGGTTTTGGTAAGCATAAGTTTAAAAATAAGCATTTAATATATATTTCTTGAGATTTTACAAAAAATAAATGCACCAGTAGCTGTAAATATGCTTACAGTTTATAAATCACCCCTTTTTCGCAACATATTTGTTTGTTTTATAAATTTTAGGATTCTAATAACATGTAATTCTTTTAAAGATGGCCGCTGTTGTCATGGCAACCATGCAACGTTTTTTTAAAACATTAAAATAGATCTACATTCTTAGCTTAAAATGCCCATTATAAAATAATTTCTCTTACTTAATTAATGAAGAAAATTATTTTTTCGGAGCAAACCCTTCAATATTTCGGACACAACAAACGACAGGAGCGTCTAGAGAAGATTTTTAAAAAAAACTTGTCTGGAACGCAAATTGAACATGCGTCATCCACATGAAAAAAGACACAAAAACAAGCAACGCGAACTTGTCAACGTGTATAGAGCGTTTCATACATATTAAGGTGATTTTGTAATATATAATCTCCGCGGCAGATGACTACGTCCTATAAAGGATTTTGTATGTAGTGTACTGTAAAGAAGTGAAATTCTCACTTCTGTTGTATTCTTTGCTTGATAAATCAAATTAGATCGAAACGTTTCTGTGTATTGTCATTGTTTTTGTAAATCTCTAGTACTTTGCTATTGTTAAAAATGTTTTTACCTCTTTCGCTCAACTCAATTGACAACTAACTCAAATTAGTCATATCAAATAAATATACGAAAGAAAATTGCTGTAGACAAGGTGTTTTAATTCAAGGGACAATTCCCTAAAACTAATCTTATTCTATGATGATATAATAGTTATTACTATTATTTTCTATAATTTTATACTATTTTTATATCAAATTGAGAATTCTATCGATAATTAAACAGACTATTTAATTTAGAGTCCTCATTTATCTGGGAAGTAGTTTGGCCGCATAAGAATGATGTATCTTCTGGCTGAATGAACATGACATAATTGTTTTGGCAATTATCATTGCAATAGCGACCAAAGGTCAGAGGTCGCAATGTTACATCTTAGATAGTAATCTTTTAAACTAGCTCCAGAATTAGTGCATGGCACAATGCGCGAAGCATTATAGGCAAAATGATGAGTTTCAGCATAAATAATATTGTTTAATAAGGAGATGTTATTTATTAATATGATTGTTATATAATTCTGATAGAATATTTATATTTTATTGGTATATATTCAACTTTCAAAGCTAATCAGTGTCAAGTTAAAAGTAATAATTACGAAAAAATAATTTGTAAAATAATAAGTACAAGTTAATTATTTTTGGTTTGGTGGGACCGGTTCTTATTGGCCCCTAATGACCAGAGGCGAATACTAGTTAGGGAAGAAAGATGCTAAATTTCAGATTCAGACTCCGTACCGGCCACAACAAGCTACGCGCCCACATGTACAACAAATTTAAAATAGGCACAACTAGCCTGTGCCCATGCAAAAGGCGGACATGACGGCAGAACACGTTCTGCAGGATTGTCAACGGATAGCAGGTATAAGAAACGAAACCAGGCCACAAAACACAGAGCTTCGGTACGGAGAAGCTGTACGGAGGAACAGAGTCCCTTAAAACCACGGTAAAATTCATGATAAAAGTTGGTTCATCAGTCTAGGCCGGGATCGCGACAGAGAAAAGATTCAGACTGTGTGTGATATTTTAGCGTTAAATATCAACTTTCAAAACTAATCACTATCCCGTTAAAAGTAATAATTATGAACAAACAATGTCTAAAATAATAAGTACACGTTACTCAATATTTTTGGTGGGGCTGACCCCTACTGGCGCTTAATGATGAGCCGTCCGTGGGTAGTAGTATATTACCTGAGAGTTATGGGTCTATTTTGAATAATTAATTTTTTAACGTTGATCAAAGAAAAATATTGGCTTAACACTGTAGTTCTCAATATACCTCATGGAAGGAAAAATGATTCTTAACCTCCCTTATATTTGTATGCAAACACCGTTTAAGTAAAATGAAATAAAAAGCAGTTGTTGATTGATTAAGACTGCGGTATGCATATTTTTAAAGGGTTTATGTCATAATTGCTTGTAATTATCTCGATCCCTGATATCAGATGGTTTCATTTGGTCAAAGGCGCAAGGAAGCGGCGCGCCAGGATTAGAGAGATGGCTCTAAGCCCCTGCCCTCACCTCCACGTGGTGATCCTGGTAACAGACGGTGGTTCCGGTCTGGCCAAGAGGGCAGGTGCTGTGGGAGAGCTACTCTGGGGCAAGTAGAGATGCAAAGGTAGTCATGCTTGATGGGATCCACCCGCAACACAGATGAGCGAACTGCCAGAGTGACTATTAATGCTCACCTTTCCCGGTCGAAGGGAAAAGCTAGAACGACACACGTGAAACCTCGCGTGGCGGAACTCGAAGCCCACGTATTCTCTCTCTTGTTGCATATTTTTTGAGCCGATGAGAATGCCGGGTGACGAGTTGGACCAGGCGTTGGTCCACATGGGTCAAAAGTTCGAATCAAAACAATCGAAGGGTGGTTGACCCGCGTGTGGCGAAATTCGGAGTCCAAGCATGTTCTCTCTTGCGTACTCTCTTGAGTCGATGAGTGTGCTGGGGGATGAGTTGAGTTGCACCTGGGCAACATAGGGCAAACTCGGTTTTTCCCACTCGAAGTCGGACAGCCCAGTAGGAATTGACGGAAATGGTGAGGTAGGCACACGGGCAGAGCGAGCGCGCATACGGACGTGCAAGGGTGGCGCCACATGTGGCGAAAAATGTGAGCACGGAAAAAGACGTTGGTGATAGGGCATCAGGGCAGGGCTAGCACGCATGCTGGCAAAGTCATAGTGGGCCTCATCGAGGGGCAGGCCGGCACGGCAAGATGGTGTACGTCCCACCCACACGAGCAGAGCAACTGGAAAGCCCAGCAGAGGCAAAACCAGTGCAAGCGCGGTGGTGGCAGCACAGTGCGGCAGCAGCAAGCGCAGCAGCGGTCAGCAGGGTGTGCGTCCCACCGAAATGTACAGATTAACTGGAAAGCCCAGCAGAGGCAAAGCCAGTGCGCGTTTCCGCTCGCAGGAACTACTGCTGCCTTGTAGTGGATTGGGTAAATCAAAGGCTAGCAGAGCAAACCGTAAACAAACCTGAACGGGCGACAAACCAAGGTGTTCATTAAAACGACCGATTTTGCTGGGCAGATGGCGTTCATAAGCCCGGGAGGGAGGCCGTCTAAGGGTCACTGACCTGAAAGAAAATAGCAACCCACTGCCTTGTGGGTTACGGCTGCGGACAGTCAAGGCTAGCGGAGAGCGAACCGCACACAATAGCTGGCTGAAATCGAACACCCCACCGAAGGATAAGCAACTGTGCTCAAATAGGAGCTGAAGGTGGTGCACGTACATTACGTTCTGATGTTTGGCTGTTTATACATCACAATAAGAATGATTAAAATTAGCCTAGAACGATCGCAAGAGAGAGAGAGAGAGATGGCTTCATTCCCTTTCTTTTAAATAGAGACCAACCTTCAAAGTTATGAAATCTTTTTCTTGATACTTTATTCCTGGTCTTTTTTCATCGCAGTATCGAAACTTCTGAAAATCAATAGATTGAACAATCTCCACAGAAGACTTGCTTGGTGAACTGATTTCTGTCAAATTTCACGAAGTGTGGAAATGTGTTTTTATGAACTATTTGTAAAAAATTATATATTGTCACATTTCAAACAAACAGTTTAGAGATAATAGTTAGAAGATAGAGGTTTTGATAATGTTTATTATTTTAGCCGGTATTCCATAGCATCTCAGAATTTTCCACAGTGAGATTCTGTAAAGACTATCAAAAGCCTTTTTTTTAATCAATGAAATTTAAGATAAATGGTATCTTCTTAATTTGTTCCTCCAAGATTAGTCTTAGTGTAGTTATTTGGTCCAAACAGATTCTCCTACGTCTAAAATTAGCTTGTTCCTCTCTCCGAGTTGTATCCACTGCTCATTTGATTCTGTTGAGAATGATTTTGTTATATTAATCTTAACTATTTCTTTTTTCACTTGTTTATTCTTCCAGTTTGTAACTTCTACTTGTTTATATCTCTCATGTATATTATATTATATAAACACAAGATAGAGTATACTCGCATTAATGATATGCGATTTTTCTTGTGTCGTCTGCCTGATTGAATGATAGTCTGCCTGGTAGTCTATCTGGTATGTAGGCTGTCTTGAAGATTTTCTGATGCGTTGTCTGCCAGATATGTTGTCTGCCTGGCATGTAGGTCATTAAAAACATTGGAAGAAACGGTTGGATATTGGTCATACGTTTATCCTGAGCATTTTCTTCAACGTAATTTCATTTTGTTTGCGGCACAGTGTCTGATTGTGCTATTCACGAGTCATTAATATAAAGAAAGATACTGAATAGGATATTGCTTGAATATAAATCCTCACAAAAGATTTGT
Source organism: Arion vulgaris (assembly GCA_020796225.1). Lineage (NCBI taxonomy): Eukaryota > Metazoa > Mollusca > Gastropoda > Stylommatophora > Arionidae > Arion > Arion vulgaris. Next base: position 57,745,470 of record CM036759.1, on the reverse strand, counting down.
AAGAAAAGATCAACATGATCTCTGTTACTAAGAAACATACTGAGTAGGACATTGCTTGACTAGAAATCCTCACAATAGATTCGTAAGAAAAGAACAACATGATCACTATTGTCATGCCTAACTGCTTGACGGGAATCAGCTCTTTTATCTTTGACATGTATCGAAGTTACATGAGATTCACTGCAGAGTTCGCCTCCAGATATTAAGAGCGCCCAGTTTGTGACACTGCACACATCATGACTTTGAACAAAACAGTATTTTGTAGATTGATATAATTCTCTGGAAACCTATCAAGTAAAATAAAAATCACCAAGAGATCCAGCAACATGGAATCCAAAGAGCAAAGTTTATTGCATGTCACAGGCAACCAGATAACAAACTGGCATTCCCTCTGAAATCACAGTATCATTAGTAACAGTACACTTTTCATATAGCATATTTTTCGCAGAACACAGTTATAATCACAGCTCGTCTAAGGGTCTCTTTATCTCTTGCACACTCTCCTGTCCTCTCCTTGATTATCTACAAGTCTTCTTTGATGTCACTTTACCACCGTCGTCTCGGTCACCCTTACTTATTTTTCAAAGAATCATACTCTCCATTATTGATCTTTCTAAACAACTGCAACATTTATTGCTAACAAAATATTTACGTTTTTGAGACAAGATTTTGTTTATGAGAAAATGTTTTTCGATGTTCAGGTCTTGTCGGGTATCTGTATTTTCTTAATCTTTGTCAAGGGCGTTCTATGAATCGTTCTGTAGCACTGATTCCCCTAATTTAATTTCCTCTTTAATGTTTGTTTAATGATCCATATGTTCTATCTATCTATATCCTCATCGAGTATCGTTTGACAGATAAGGTTTGCACAAGCGACTCCCATTGTTACCGTTCTGTTGCCTTTCTAGCAATTGTTTCAAATGTCAGGTCACAATCTTTTAGCTCTCTTTCCGCAGTTCTTCTCCATGTTTTTGGACGCCCAGGTCTTTTTCATATCCGTTGTCCATCGGAGAACCGTCCTAGCCAATGCCCATACTGGCATACGACATGCGTGAACAATAACCTCCATATTCGGCTTTTAACTATGGTCTCCAATGATGGACAGTTTGTTCGCTTTAAAAGCTCTTCATTTGCTATGGTATTTGGTCAGAATATGTGCAGAATTCTTTCTAAGCATTTATTTTGCAATGTCGCCAGCTTTTTAAAGATGTTGTGGGTCATTTTCCATCACACATTACTGTATAGTAATACTCACAGGTCACTGATTCGAAATATTTTAAGTTTTATTTTAAGACCCAATTCTTTGGCTTTATATGTTTTATTGAGCATGACACAAATTTTGACTTGCATTGTTAGTTTTTCCAACTACTTTCATTTCCAGAATCACCATCCTATGATAACGTACTTTTCAGGTATAACACGTAATAACAAAGTACTGTAGTTTTACAACATACAAAAACAATGACAATACCCAGCAACGTTTCGACCAAAATGGCCTTTATCAAGCAAACGATACAACGAAATTGACGAATGTCACAGAGCACTACATATAGACTTTGACAAAGATTACAACGGTTAAAAATGAATGTAAATATGTGACTAAAAACGAATAACGAAATAAAGACAGAAAAACTAGAAGTGAAAAAAGAAGAGAAACAATAACAAATCAAGTAAATATATGACTCATATACATTTAACATACACACATATACAATATAGAGCATGAGAAGAGAAAGTACTAAGAAGCATAGGAATATAGAGCGTTGAGTCCATGAGGTCGAAAGGTACCTTATAAAGAAATAAAGCGATTCTCCAGGGCAAATCGACTACGATCATCAGATGAACATGATCGGATGACAGTGACCTGGAGGTCGCGAGCACCCAAATGGTCAGTTCCATTGAAATGGTTGGCTACAGGGGTACCAGAGCAATGGCGTGTACCTCGTAAATGTTGACCAAAACGGTAAATGAGCATTTTGCTTGTTTCACCGATATATACCCTAGCACACCGCTTGCAAGTGATAACGTTGATTATATTTCGGGACTCGCATGTGAAACCGACCTCAAAAACAAACGTGGCTAAAGGAAAAGATACAGTACGAGTCTATATCACATAACGCCGACGACCACACTGGACAGTGCTAAAATTACTTTGGAAATTAGACTTAGGGCGACTGTGTACCAACATATCCTTAATACTTATGTCCCGTCTGTAAGCCACCAAAGGATAGTTGGGAAGACTGAACGGGTCTCAGGATCTGACTTAAGGATAGACTTATGACGGAATAAAACATTTTTCACCAGTGAACTATAGGGGTGGAAAGTTAAGATAAGTTTTACCCTGTCAGAGTTAGCAGTCTTATGCTGGTTAGTAATGAATGGCTCGGAAACATGGACAGTGAACAAGCAGTTAGAAGACAGAATTGATGTATTTGAGATGTGGATATATAGAAGAATATTCAGAGTTTCATGGACAGAAAAACAGACAAATAAACAAGTTTTAGGTAAACTAGGCATGAAGAAACAATTATTAAAAGAAAGAAAATTCAGACAAATGAAGTATTTTGAGCACATAAAAAGACATGACATCATTATAAAATCTTTACTAGAGGGAAAAGTTGAGTGCGAAGAGCAAGAGGAAGACCGAGAGATAAGTGGAAGGAAACTTTAAGAAATGGACAGGTTACAGTCTGGCAGAGTGCAACTCCAAAGCGAAATACATAGGATGCTGGAGATTCATTGTAGCCAACCTTCGATCTGGAGACGGCACCTAATGATGATGAACATGATTGAGTTTTCTGATTTTTAGTTTTACTAATTATTTTCGTTTTTGGAAAATGATTTTTGAGTCTTATTGCTTGAGCTGTTATGGAAAGTGTATCTATTTTCGATTTTTCTTTTGTTTCCTGTTGTTCCATATATCTTAATAATATTCAAACTCTGAATTGCCTTGGAAAGTCTCCTTCTGAACTACATTTTAAGTTTTAATTGCAGTTAACTGCGGAAAGATTACATTAGAAATGTTCAACATTTTTCTTTTCTTTAATAATCTTTTTTGATGATTTTTGTTTTTCTTTTCAGAAAGAAAGTTCTGGTCTTCACCATGCTTGTTGTGTAAATTTAATTTTAGTAATAGCGCATGCTCTTTTATTTCACTGAATGAATTTTCATATTTCTAAAAGACAGTTTTCTTCTTCATTTTCATAGAAATAATGCATTATAGTCTGTCTCTTTGTATCCGTGATCTGTGATTATTTATTTTATATGATGAGTTTGCACTGAATGTTTTGCCTTTTCTTGGTATAATTAAAATTACATTGAATCATTACTTTTTGATAGCCTTCTTCATCAGAGAAATAGGACACATACACAGATAAAAGCAAAATATACAACATAGAGGATGAAATGAAAAAGTTGTAAATGTGTACCTGTAGTGATATCAATATCGTCAGCCATTGAGGTTTCTTGTCGACACGTTTTGTCAGTGGAATTTTTGTTCTTTGACGTACCTGTGGCCTTAATATAAAACGTTTCATAAGTTTTTCAGCAGCAAAATCAAACATAATATTGTTTCCTGAGTAATTTTTATGCAAATGGTACTGCATGTAATGACTTTGTATTTGCTCGTCCTTGCATGTGTTTCTTCCAACTCGTTACCTACTTTCAATTTAACGAAGTCTTAAATTTACTGCTTCCCTAATTAATTGTGTCGATATACAACTTGTGATCGACTGCCGTTGTCAGACTTTGTATATTTTGCTTTTAATGTCAGTGTTTGTGTTTTGTATCAATGATGAGGCCCTTTCGGTCGATAGATCGGTTTGCTTTTGCATAATCAGTATTCGCTGGTTGCAACTGCCAGAGGTCCGTATTTTTGCAAGTATTCCCAACAACAAATACTTCATCAAATATTAAACGATACATTCATCGTCACTAGAGGACATACCTTTTTGTGATAATGTTTACCAGCTAACACTTGCAATATGCGTCAGCAGCATGGTGCCCAGCATTAAATACCGCATTATGTAAGCCGGACAAGGTGTACAATCAAGCACCTCAAGTCAGTTTCAGTTTAGAATATCTACATTGCACTCCAGACATGTCCATAGGTGCTCCGATCTCCTTCGAAATATCTCCAACAGCGTCCAGCTACTGACCATACCAGTTCGATTTTGATTGATGAGCCTACTCATATACCTGTTATGCTGTTCCCTTCTTTCTACTCCAATCTTCAAACCCAACTCCTATAATCTAGTAATTGACGTGGATTGGTTTAAATAAAATTCTTCTTTGCGGTCACACTCTATGAGGGTGTTCAAAATATCAACTCTATCCATTGGCTGGCGGTCTGATATGGTGGCAGAGTCAGCCAGCCTATCTGCTCTCTCATTGCCAACAACACCCATGTGCCCCAGAACGAAGATAAGTGTGATTCTGCAAATTGTCGACTCTTGTAGTGATTCAGTCCATTGCCTGCGCACCAAACCAGCCTCCATCTTGCGGATCATACTCAATGAATCATTCAGAATGCACTCATTAGTGTAGTTTTGTTTACTCCAGCCAGTGTATTGCATTAGTCACAGCCAGTACCTCCATTATCATACCGCTTGTTGTCATATGAAATGCACCACTGGCCTCCTGGTCCATTATGCCATAAGCATGCAGAGAAGGCCCATGCGGACTTTTCGTGACTAATAGACGATCCATCCGTTCTTCTTCTTCTTCTTCGATCGTTCTAGGCCTGTTTTAATCATTCTCATTGTGATATATAAACAGCCAAACATCAGAACGTGATGTACGTGCACCAGCCTTCAGCACCTATTTGAGCTCAGTTGCTTATCCTTCGGTGGGGTGTTCGTTTTCAGCCAGCTTTTGATTTACTAGGGTGAGCTTTCCCTAGGGTTCGATCAGCTTTGCCGTATTTTTGGGCTTTGTGATCTACGCCGGGACAGTGAGTTACGCTATTTATGCCCGTTCTGACTGAGAAATATTTCTCGGGGCTTGTAAGCTTATCCTCGGACGGCGTCTTACTCGTATAAAACACCGTGTAAAGTATCGGCCTTCGCCAATGTTTAGACCCGAACTTCCTGTCTGATCCGTACATTGTCGGCCTTGCTTTACCGTACATTTTGAGTATGTTCCGGAGAAGGAACATTCTCGGCCTTTTCTAGACGCGCATTGGTACGTGGCAATTTGCAATTGACCTTGAAAGCACTGGCATGGGGCCGAGTACAAATAATGTAGAGGGTCGTTTCAGTCGGCGCTATCAGCGTAACTGTGGATTTTGCGCTCGCTTCCATCACCCGCCCCAGTTATTCCGGGGATGTTAGTTACGACTGCAAACAAACCTTGCCCGGTTGCCCCAAGGCTGGCAGTTCCGTTTGGCATCACCAACCTCAGTTCTTCCGGGGATGTTAATTTTTAGTCGCACAGTACCTTGCACGGTTTTCCTAGGGCGGGTAGTTTCGTTATACACTAAACGCAACTTGTTCTTTTGCGCTCGGCAAACCTTGCCCAGTACATGTATCTGCACCAGGCTACCGATGCGGGGTCAGCTGCAATCTTCTCTCGCACCAACACGAGGGTAGATTTTTATTCGTTTCGGTCCTGTCTTATTTTTTCTTGCCGACGGGCTGGCAATGTTTGCCCCCTCCTCAGAGCTTCGAGCTTCGCCCTACGTGGGCATACGTTTGGTCACTGGATGCACCTCTCATCCATGTCTGAGACGTTTCGTTGCTGTTTCTTTGCGTTCAGGGACTTAGACAATATCTTGTTGGACATCGGTCAGGAGATTTGTGCGTTTTGCCTATATGTATCTTTATTGTTGAACCTCGACTGATTTAATGAGCCATTCGCGGTTTCACCGTGAGACAGTGTGAACTTAGACATGCATGGCTTAATCTTTGAGACAAGCATATGACTACTGGCAGGATCAACCAGATAGCTGTCATGGACGAGACTGGACCGACAATGCCCGGGGTTGGAAGACAGCGCTCTGTGCAGAGCGGATCCCGACGTCCCCGGCGAAAATCGAAATTGAAGCGAAACGACCGAGCGCTCGCTTCCCACAGATTTGCCGGCAAGACTTGCGCCTCGCCAAGCAAAGAACGACACCATGTTACTACCTGCGGACCCACAAGCTCGTTGCGAGAGCCGGGCCTTTTAACGAGACCACCGTCGAGCGTTTAAAATTTTAGACTGACTGCATCACATCGCGACCGAGAAACTCCGATATACGGACACACACACACCACCAATAAGACCGCGCGCGAGCGAGCGAGCGAGTCTTAATAGCAGACGCTACCTTGTCCCTTATTCGCTGGGAGCCTCGTTCGCGTGAAAAAGCGAGGAGGCACGCGCAGCCATTAGAGACTATGCACGCAATTGGTTATCGACACTAGGGAACCGCGTTCGCTGACTGGCTCGCCCGTCCGGTTATTTTCAAAACGGGGAGGCACAGTTTACAGACGCACAACCCAGATGATCCATCCGTTCAAATCACAACGTCACCTTCATTGCAATTTTCATCAATGATAGCCTTGGCGTCTGCATCCAGCGCCACGGGATTTCTCTCCTTGCAACTTTTGGCAAATTTAATGATGGAGAAAAAGTGTTCCCATATATTGAAGGCATCGTTATCCATTCTTCCCCATAATCGATTTTGTGAGCCCGCATACCAGCTGAACAGCGTCTTCAGCACGGCCAACCTACGACTTGCCCCGTTTTAACCGATTTCCTCCATTGGTGCTGAGCAGCTCGTGCAATGGGTGATACTTTTTAGCTCTTATTTTGAGGTACGCACCTGCTCTAGCTATCTTAAGTCTATACTCCATGGTCGGGAAATCCAGGAGAAACCTCATCGCCACGTAGACACCCTACGTTGGTTCTTTCCACCATTGAATACGCAATGACCATCTCACTGTTAGTAGAACGCAAATTGAAAGACTGGAGATAATACAGAATTAAGCTATGCGTATCATTCTCGGTTGAACACGGGATACACCATCCCGTGTATTGAATTCTTGTACCAGGTCCTTCATGTCGTCATTCGACAAATCGGCAACTCTTTATAGCGAATGGCATCATGACCTGGCACAGTGCTTCCAGAGGTTTTCAGTGTTGTCCTATAATCTCAGCAGTAACACATAGTTCTTCATCCAACACCACATCGCTGCACAACTCTGCTATGTCCCCTGTGTCATGAGTCTTTCTGCCTCGTCATTGTGGTCTGTCTGCTGCAAATAGCGTTTGAGGAGAGCTGAACCCTTATTTTCATCTGTTTCTGCAGGATTAAGCCAGTGCTTTGGAAATCCATTTCCAAATGCATTTACATCTCGCAGTACCATTCATGCGCTAGTGAAATCTCCAGAACGTGGACAGGGATTTTTCAGCGCACAGCCTATTGCAGAATTCGTTCCATGGACACTTTTAGCCAGATTTGCACATGCTTTAAAGGACACATCTTTATCTTCCATGTCCTTTTTCAGTTCCTTGGTATATGTATGTTGTGTGTTAGTGGCCCTTCTGGCCTTCTGCCACAATTTGACAGCTCGTCTCTTGATCAGCCAGGCTTCAGCGAACATGTTATTCCACCATAGAGGCTGTATCAAATGCATCTGTATATTGCGAGGAGATCTAATTTTATTACGCCTGATCTTACTGATAGTGTCACACCCTGCTGTGTCATACCAAAAGCTGTGTGCACGTTCTCTGTGCCCCCATGTTCTGCGTTTCTCGACCAGGATCATACACGGACAGTGATCACTGTCGTGATATCCAAGCATACGCCATTTGCACAGCGGCAACAGAGTGGGAGACACTAATATCAAATCATTGACACTGTCAGAGTCCCCTGGTCGACTTGCTAGTCTTGTTGCTCTACCATCATTGATACAGACCAGATCTGATTTCACGAGCGCGTCTTCCAACTTTTCCCCCTGCTTGTTGGTAGGGCTACTACCCCACTGTCTACCCCTGGCGTTAAAATCACCACAAAAGATGATGTTTTTCACTTCCTGGTCAAATAGACTTTGCCACTGTAGTGTATCGACCTTACACCCATACACATTCACTAGAACGAAAGGGACAGATGTCTGCGCTCTAACAGCATGTACCTGCATTGTGTCACTGTTCCATCGCGACATGTCTGCTTCAGACACAAAGCTGAGAATCTCTCAATCAAATGTGAATTCAGTGCTGTTCTACGGCTTGTCATTCCTAACACGAATTGCTTGTCCAAGATGATGTCTGTTGTAGACGCCACGAAAACCGGCAATGCGGACTGTCCCTTCCCCTAGATTGATTTCTTGCAGGGCAATGATGTCAGCACCACATAAGAGTTTGTGGAGGACAGGTCGTCTTTGCTTTACGCTGGCACAATTCCAGTGGATGCGTACGTTCTTTCGACCTAGTCGTTCGCCTCCACAATAACTGACTATTGAATATCTAGATATGCCTACCAGAACCGTTCTACTGGTCTGTCAGATCTGCTTTCATGTCTACTGGATCTCCTACAAATAACCCCGGTCAGCTCTGCTTGAGCTCCCTCCACAGAAATGTACCAGATCTGCTCTGCTTGAGCAGCTGTCCTAGCCTCTGCCTGTCCTCGAATTCCATCCCACCGTATTTATACCAGGCTGGTGTTATGCAATCTATTATTCTCCCGGAAGTTCTAGATCGGGTTGTTTTCTCAAAATACTACGCCTAACACTAATCTACGAATTTCAGTGATCTAACTAGATGTTAAGATAACCTGTTTATAGTTACTTCCGGCTTCTAGAAGATTTTCGAAATTCTCAAATTGTTAATTGTTGAACAGAAACTTCCACCGACTAATCTGCGATGTCCAAACCATTACGTAAGTGTTTACAAAAACAAGATGTTTTGCGAAAATTAAATTTATAACCGGGTCATTTTTTTCTTCAAATAAAGTACTCAACATAGGGGTCGGATAACCCAGTTTACTAGATTCGTCTAACCAACAGCGTCCTTATTTCGAATACACTTGGCCTGTCTCTCTGTTACAGCTATACCGCAGTCATTCAGCTCATCGGCACGTAGACACATCTTAAGCTTGGGTGGATTCGATTGTATCATCCCTCTTTTTAGTATAATAGTGCTAACATTGCGTTGTTTGTCGTAACGGCAATTTTGCGCACACCTCAAGTCATCACAAAGGTTACACAACTGGCGGAGAAATAAAGCGCCTAAGTTCCCACCCTATGTACGTCAGAATGAACGGATTAGGAAGGGACAGGCTGAAGAGAACAAGCTTTGCAAAAAGTGCCAAAGCACTGATTAAAGACCACTCGGTCCTAGCAAACTGCAAACCCAAACTGACACCTGCAACCGATAAGAACTCGTCGTGGGAGACCAAAATGCCAGAATTAGGGGAATCAATCCCAGGAATACTAAAAAAGGACAGCAAGAGAACTGCGAAAAAAGGCCAGTAACAGAAACATTTATAGAGACCAAGTACCCTGAGAGTGTGTGGGCACGCGTGTATACCGAAGGATCGGCAAATAACACAATCAACGATGGCGGAGGAGGAATAGTGCATAAAATCTCAAAGAAAGTGAAGATCACGAAGGCGATTGCCACAGGTAAGTTTTCAAACAAACAGAGGCAATAAGAACAACCGCCGAGAAATCCTAGAGAGAAACAGCACCTCACGCAACAAAGTCCTGATATTCACCGATGCTCTCTCGGTCATCACGGCACTAAAAAGCGCAGACAAAGCAGGGTTCAATGAGTTAAAAGCGGTCCCCGGTGTACTAGTAAACGCGCAGTCTTTCAGTGGATACCATCACACTGCAATATAAGCGGAAATAAAGAAGCAGACAGGCTAGCTAAAGAAGGAGGGCGACTACCGCAGACTGATAACGAGATCATCTATGAGGAGGCCAAAATAAACATCGGTTGGCAGTACAGAGGAAAGTGGTCGAAAGACCACCCACAATATAGCATCAGAGATGTGTACTATGGTCTATCTCGTAGCGAACAAGTTGTTATATTCCGCCTCCGTACCGGCCACAACAGACTCCCAGCCCACATGTTCAACAAATTTAAAATTAGCACAACTAGCATGTGCCAATGTGAAAAGGCGGAAATGACGGCAGAGCACATACTACAAGCACGACCTTCTCTATAATTTACGATGGCCGCGCTACAAGACTGCCAGCTGTTAGCAGGCCTGAGAAACGAAACCTGCCCCGATAACACAGAGCTTCGCGAGAAGCTGTACGGAGGGACGGAGTCTCTAAAAACAACAGCAGTATCAATGAAAAAATGTGGTTTATCGGTCTAGACGGGGATCGAGAAAGAGAGAGAGAGAAAAGTCATCACAGAGGCAGGTAGATCAACACCTTTAGAAGAAGTTGATAGAATGTGCGCTTTGGGTGGGCATATGTACTGAGAGAAACAAAAGATACGAAAGAACTGGCACAGGCAGAAAAGTTCATGTTTATGTCAAGCCGTCCGTAAGAGATTCGATAATTAAGTGATCGGGCGACTGAGTAGAAACAATGTTATCTACCAGGCAAAATGAATTCAACGTCAAAATTCAGACCTACTTAAGGTCAATATCCCCTTAAAGCCTGTGCCAGAACAAATATTTTGGAGAGAGGAGACTGGAGGACAAATACATATCCAAGCAAAAGTTGAAAAATATTCGACACGGAGGAACAGAACAGAGTGCGCCGTAGGAAAGACAATTTAGGCTGACCCATAAGGGTTTAGTCTTCCCAAGCAGTGTCGAAGTGTATGCATACTGACAGTATTCGTACCTTGCTGCTATAAAATGTTATTTCAAAACAGCTCGGTTTCGACGTTCGATACCCTGCTTATCAATGATGACTCGAATGTGTACTACATTTCAATCATTTTTAACATAGAACGCACTATATAAGTTATCGGTGTATAAAATGATCGTCAAACGAATACCACGTCACAGCTCGTGGTCTTTTCCGTTTCAAGTATAAGCAATTGTATTAATTCCGAAACCATGACGACACAATTAGGATTTAAAGATAATCCACTATCCAGAAGTTGTTGAAATCGAGCTTCACGAAAATTGACATTCGGATAATACATGTACATATATGTATATACGTATTCACCTTTAAAAGGAAATAGTAACATATTTATATCATTTAAACTATTTGTCAACAAATATCATTTAATGACAAATATATTGTCTATGTCTAACTATATCAATATACAAACACAGAGAATTAGATGATAAATCCAGAGCCGATCAAGACCCTACTTTTCTTACTAGTGGTAGCCCTAGTTCTAGGTTGTATCTCTTTAATGAAGTAAATGAATAGAGATCGATGAGAGAAAGAAACGGGGCTACAGACGCAATAAATAAAAAGGACATTGACAAGTCCGCGACAGGTTCAGTGAGCTGGCACTGCCCAAAACCCTATCCCACCTCCCTGGAGTATCTCTAGAAACAGACTACCACTGTATTGGGGCTTAGCGAGTAGGGATCGAAGGACAGCTACCCTTGTATAGGAAGTAGTGTTAGTACAGTCAAGATTGCTATGAGATCTGCTCGCAATATAGACGAACAAAAAAATCCGAGAGTGAATGTGCCTACACGTGTCGTCTGTCCGATGTTTAGTGATGCAGAAATTGGCACGAATACAAAATAATTGACCGAAAAACGGAGTAAGGCAATGGTACGAGTCGTCTGTAAGCGTGAACTCCCGTCACCCAGAGTCAATTGTCGCACCATAGTTGCACGATCTCACCAGGACGCGTTGAGACCGATGTAGCGTGTCGCGCCGACACAAGTAAGACTGCAATAAAATACCAGAGGTCAAACGTTTGTGAATTGGTTGGGTATGGATGATCGAGCGCAAAACCTAAAGTTGCGTTCTTGTACTTAAAGAAACTGCCCTCCCTGTGACAAGCGGGGTGGCCGACATTGGTCCAGCGCAGAATCTAAAGTTGTGTCGGACATTAATCACATGCACATTGTCCATTGGGGTCAATGAGTGGGGATACTAGAGCGTCTACCTAAGGTAGAAACGAGGGAGTACTGCCGTGATTCCCAATAGAATCTACATGAGTAGGAGTTTCCACAATACTGAGCATAGGACTACTCGAATAGAGTTGCTGGAGTCTTCTGGGTCTGCAAGAAAGCTAGGTACTCTCCTCCGCTCAAATATAGGAAACAAGGTGAAAACCATTCCTGGGTTTTAAAGACGATGAAGGAACAGAAACCCGGTCGTAAAATGTAATACTCAAAACGGATGTTTTGAAAAACGAAATAGATAAATATCTTATATACACAAGATAATAGACAACATTTTCAAAACAAGCGGGGAAAAAAGGAAATGTTCAAGATAAATAACGATTTGTTGAAACATGTCCAGATCGAATCGTTACGGTTAGCACTAAAACAACTAGAACTGGTGATATAGTAAACACATCAAAGCAGAATAAAAAAAATTGTTGTTCATTTTGAGTTACACATAATTCTCTTGATATATCTGCCGGTTTGGTTAATCTGTTGACATTACACTCAGTTAGCACATTTGTTATTTTGAAGTGATAGAAATTTATATGGAAAGTAAATGTATTATAAGCATTGCTGATAAAATGAAATATAAAACTGACTAAAAGATCAGTAATAAAAGAAGAAATATGTGCGGAGAATTTAGTTAATAAAACGATAAATTAAACTTTACTTTATCACCATGAAAAACAATATAGAAAATTGGTACCTACTTTATGAATGTGTAAAACGCTAATTACATCTACAACTAAAATGTATTGTTACCATAAACATTATAAATAAATGAATAAACAATAACTTTTAAATAATTGAACGATAAATAAATTATAATACCTTTATGTCACAGTTCACTTCCAAATCTGATACTAAGTGCAACCTATATTGAGTAAGTCATAGTATAATTCTACTTACATTATAAAACGGGAAAATATATTTCTTACATTTCATGAAATGGGATTCGGATTTTCCGTCAATAACAGTTCTAATTTTAGAAAATGTTAAATCCGTTAACGCACAACGCAGATTTTGCACTTTATAATTTAGTTATTTGTAGCGCCCCAAAAATGTATGAACTGTCTTTCTTGTGACACCGCGAATACTCTAGACGAGATAAAGACATTTCTTTTTAACGCGAACCTTACATTTTTTTAAATCCTGCAATCTTGTTTTCGGATTTACCCGATATTATTAATGCTTCCCATGGAAGAAAATAGTCTCTACAAGAATTTATGTAAATAATGTACCTGTACAATTGACAGATCTTATATTAGCTCATGGTGAACTTACAATAAAATATGATTGAAATGTCTGATTCTCTTATATTGCCTAGTTCATGAACGAAGGTACTATACTCGGTTCATTTATGATGAAGAAGAAGAAGATCCATCGCATTCAATCACCCATCGATACAAACGTAAATGGAGAGACTGTCTTTTTTATACATTGTTTCTTATTTTGGCTTGTGTGAATTTTGACGAAGATCCAACAATTCAACAAGTGTCAATTTTGTTGTTGCGTCTGTTTTTCAGGACGACAAATAAATTGAGGACGTGGAGAGGAGATTAGTGTGTAGAAATATGGACAAATAATGTATCAATGGACACAGTATAAATACATGACTCTGACCCGGTACCCACACCACTGCAAATAATTGCATACGTTTCAATAGTGAGCGGAGAATGAAGGTACGTGTGATAAAGGACAAATCACTATACTCTGTGAAAACAACAAACTTATAGACGCCATAGACAGGGTTGGCTGAAATCGGATGCATGTGTCCTAAACGTGTAGAAGTCTTATGTGTTTAGGGGCCTACCAAACCAATGTGCGACGTATACACGTTCTTGGCAAAGATCAAACATATCACAAAGAGTGATTAAAATTGATCGTAAAGAACGAACGCAAAGAAGAAGAAGACGCCATAGACGTTTGGTCATGGAATCAGATGTAACCTTTAGAAACCCTTATCTCATGGTTTTTGAGACGACAGCTTAAAACTCTTATGTCAAATTGTGCAGAAGTAGGGGCTCAGCATAGTTCGATCAAGCTAGTGTGAGAATTATGTCACTGAAGTTTCACTGATGAAGTCACTGATGTTTCATATGTTGCAGATTGTATGTGTAGTAAATGATTGCAAATATGTATATGCGAGTTCGATATTGTAATACAATTATATTGATTCACTTCAAGATATCGTTTGATTAAACGAGTTAAGTGCCAGAATAATTCTGAAATGCAAGATGGGGTCAAAGGCTCATGAGGTCATGGTGGTAACATAAGCCAGGTTTAGCGAGGAGGCGCGCTAACCAAGACCCTGCCCCGACCTCCACGTGGTGACCCTGGAAACATATTCAGGTTCCGGTCTGGCTAAGGGCTGCAGGGATCGGGGAGAGCTACTCTGGTGTAAGTAGAGATGCAAAGGTAGTCATGCCTGATGGGATCCGCTCGTAAGATCCGCTCGTTTATGTACAACCGGTTTGCTGGGAAGATGGCGCTCATAAGGCCGGGAGGGCAGGCCGTCTAAGGATCGCTGCCCTCAAAGAAATAGCAGCCCACTGCCTTGTGGGTCTGGCTGAGGACAGTCAAAGACTAGCGGAAGAAGCGAATCCGCACACAATAGCTGGCTGAAATCGAACACCCCACCGAAGGATAAACAACTGTGCTAAAATAGGTGCTAAAGGTTGGTGCACGTACATTACGTTCTGATGTTTGGCTGTTTATATATCACAAAGAGAATGATTAAAACAGACCTAGAACGATCGAAGAAGAAGAAGAAATGCAAGATTTTACAAAAGTGTAAAGGCGAAGGCTTGACTTTATTGCACCATGTTTACCCGCCTGCCCAGCGTGTTCGTATCGCGTTGGACGACGGGTGACAAGCCCTCTGGGAGTGCGGGTTCCGCGGGCCGGCAGAGAAGCCACAGGTTCTCCAAATTAACGGTGTTCGTGGCACAGAACTGAAGGGTTACGATGTTCATGGCACCGAGCCGAAGAGCTGAATAGCTCAAGTGCTTCTGGATCGGAAAATCTTTTTTTTTTTAATGCACCGTGCACCAAACACATTGACCCCTCTCAGCAGAAATAGTACGCTATCTACCGGAAGTATGAAACTCCGCAGCTCCAGCAATAGTTCTATGAATCTTTTGAAGAAAAAAATAAAAACAGTATTCATGAACCGAGCGACGTCAGGATTCGAACCCACACATGACTTTCAGAACGTAAGGCAAACATCATCAAGGAGACATCCCATTAATGTATGTTCCAGCAAGAACGCAGATGTTAGAACTTCAATTATTATCAACCTCGTCATAATAGTCTTGCTTTTATTATTGCACTGCTCGCATTTTTTATTACAAAGATACAGACGTAATCTAAGTAACAGCAGCAGTTTAGGAGTAGTAATATGAGTAGTAATATTGAGAGCAGTAGACCCTGGACGTACCACAAACGCTCATTTCGTAACATACACACACACACACATATATATATATATATATATATATATATATATATATATATATATATATATAGTACTATAAAAAAATTAATTCCTCTCGTACCGTTATACGTTACATAGGGCCTGCAAGTAATTTCTCCATAATGCTCTATCCTGGGCAACTCGCTCAATCTCCTCCATGGAACTGAGACCGATATTTCTTGCCTCTCTCAGCAAAGTTCGTTTCAGGGTCTCCTTAGGTCGTCCTCTCTTTCTTGAACCCTTTGCATCCCACTTCAATGCCTGGTGGATATTCGTTGATCATTTCTCCTTTAGGTGTGTCCAACATATCTCTATTTCTCTTTCTTATAACAGTTGTCACTAGTTGTTGACCAGACATTTCTCTGATTTCATCACTTCTCCTGAATTCGTTGCGTTTTATATTCATTATTTTGCGTAGACATCTATTTTCAAATGCATTCAACTTGCTTTCTATATCTTTCGTCATTTTCTAACTCTCGTTGGCAAATGTTAGGATTGATACAACATTTGAATTGAAAATTAGTAATTTAGTTTTAATACTATATAACTTGCAGTTTCATATTTTATTTAGACTTTTAAAAGCTGATGTTGCTTTGCCAATTCGTAACATAATTTCTTTTTAACATTTCCTGTGCAATCAAAATTGCTACCAAAATATGTGAACTGCTCAGTTATTTTTATCATTTTAGATTCCAGTGTGATATCTGCACTACTAGCCATTGGTGTCTTCACTATATTTGTTTTTTCATAGCTTTTCTGCAGTCCAACTTTTGATGCTATAGATGACAAGTTGTCTGTTTTTCTTTGCATATCTTGGTTGTTTCTACGTAACAAGGCAATATCATCTGCAAAATCCAAATCTTCTAGTTGACTATTATATATACGAGGGCGAGTAATAAGTAAGTTACAAAGTTCTGTGGGATGGTAAGTAAATGTAGTTGATGTTTTCTAGGGGTGTCATTAGATGACCGCAAAATCGAACTTCGCCAGGTGGCGCAAGTGTCTCATGCGCATGCGCAGCGCATAAACAAAATGGCGACTGTAGTTACGGAGGGTACAGCCAAAGAGCAACGTACTGCTGTGCGTTTTTTGTTTGCAAAAGGACTGCCTGCAACGGACACTCATAAGTAAGTGCTTCCTGTTAATGCTGACAAATGTTTGTCCCGTAAAGCGGTGCATAGCTGGGTAGAAAAAATGTCTCAAGGACGCTCTAAAATTGTTGATGAAATCCGATCTGGTCGTACTGTTGAGATTGCAACAGAAGCATTCATGCAGCGGGTGGAGGAGAAGATTAGAGGTAACAGACGAGTAGCGATAGACTCTATAGCATCTGTAATAGGGTGCTCACATGGTTCAGCATAATGCATGATCGAATGAAATTTAAGAAATTGTGCTCAAGATGGGTACCCAGACAATTGAAGAGGAACACAAAATGAACCGATTTGGACTGTCCTTGCATCATCTCTGTCGATACGACGATGAAGGATATATGCTGAACAGTTACTGGGGATGAATCATGGGTGCATCACTACCAGCCCACATCAAAGCGTTCTTCAATGCAGTAGAAACAGCCTTCATCGTTTTGTGTCCAAAAATTCAAGGTTACGCCATCAGCAGGAAAAGTTATGCTGACGGTGTTCTGGGACTGTCAATGAGCGCTTTTAACCAATTTCAAGAAGAAAGGTGACAATGTGAATTCCGAATCGTACTGTGAAGTTCTATCGATGCTTCATGATGCAATTCGAAAAAAATGCCAGGACTGCTGACTAGAGGAAAATTAACCAACTAAGGTGGGAAGTTCTGGAACATCCACCTTACAGTCCCGACTTAGTCCCTAGCGATTTCCATCTTTTTGGTCCACTGAAAACTCACCTTGGCGGGAGACATTTCGCGAATGACGCCGAAGTTGAATGTAAAGTGAAAACGTGGTTTAGAAAACAGAGCCCGCAGTTCCATGCAGCCGGGCGGATAAAACGATGGGATAAGTGCATCGATGTTGGTGGAAATTATGTTGAGAAATAAAAGGACAATGTATGTGTACAAATAAACTGGTTTCAAGTTGTTATCATGTTTAGTTATTTTTCTACAGCCATTTGTGACTTACTTATTGACTTCCCTCGTGTATATATATATATATATATATATATATATATATATATATATAGAGAGAGAGAGAGAGAGAGAGAGAGGCAATATTTTCTTTTCTATGACAGAATTTGCCGATGGGTAGATATTGTAATCGTTAGAGTCTTCTGAAATAACTGAATTGGTTATGTAATAAATGTGGAAATCTGCTGCTCGTTGCGTCTACTGGTTGATTTCGAATGTTGGTGGTACATATGAAAAGAACGACATACCAAATATGCATAGAGATTGCTTAATCAACATCGAACTGGCGTGTTGGGCCGCTGGAAGCTGCTGGATTTGTTGACCCTAAGAGCGGAGCACATATGGACGTGTCCGGAGTGCTATGATGATAGTCCTCTGATAACTGATGGCATGAAGCTGCTATCGACATGTCCCTACATATATCGCTCGTTCTTTAGTTATGTAAGAGACCATTTATCAGCTGAATTGTGTACGGTATGTCGCAGAGTTAATAGTTGCATATTTATCACTTGAATACTACACTATCTAGTAACTTGACTGACTTTACCAGACCAGCAATCTTACCGTTTGCATGAACCAACCATTTTACAGTTTGAATACATTAACACTTTCACAATTTGACTGCACACAAGCTTCTACTACTTGACTGTGCCAGTTCTCTAACAACTCGACTAAGATAGCGACATTTATTTTCTTAACCCCAAGCAATTATGGGTTTTTATCCTTTTTCCTTTATATTAGCAGGGAAGAGCACTTGGCTTTCCTGCAGACCCAGAAGACTCCAACAACTCCAGGCGTGTAGTGTGATATGCTTAGTGTTTCGGAAATTGCTACACAAGTAGAGTCAGGTAGAGATCGGTGAGCACTGCAGTATACCCTCGATTCTAGCGCAGTAAGCTCTCTAGAAGCACCACTTATTGACCACACTGGACAATGTGCATGTAACTATAGTCCAAACAGCTACTTCCACGATTGCTCCAGAATAACCACTCGTTGATCTCTCTATTTGATCTGTGTGAATTACGCTAGAGATAATACTTGGCGACCACCTGTGCGGATAGACAGGGTGTTTACGTTCACTCGTACGATCAATTTTCGGCTGCTTGATTAATCTGAATAATCTGAACCAGAAAGTGTTCGCATGCTAATGGCGTCATCCTTCATAAGCGGGACCCAAAAAATATCGCTGAGTAGTGGAAACACACTGAAACTATTCCGCAGTTTTTAATGAGATCAGGGAATTCATTAAATCATCTTCCGCAAGACATATCATGGTTACAAGATTTATCTTTCTTGACAGATATTACATTCAAATGAAAAGAGTCAAACCTCGAACTGCAAGGGAAAGACCATGTAATCTCAGATATGTTAAAGGGTGAAAGGCGCAAGGGGCCTGCACCTGGATTAGTGGTCCGACACTAATCAAGACCCTTTGCCTCACCTCCACGTGGTGACCCTGGTAACAGACGTTGGTTCCGGTCTGGCCAAGTGGGTACAGGGATCAAGGGAGAGCTATTCTGGCGTGGGTATGAATGCAGACGTAGTCACATTCTATCGATCGAGAGCTATAGGTAGTGGTAGTATTGCAAGCACGGAAAAGCAATGCTAGTCCAAAAATCGCTCACCAAAATGCACGCATCTCCTGACCGCTGTTTGTAGAAACAAAGCCCAAGTTTTGCAGAAACGTAAGAAAGCAGCAGAGTACGAGATGTCAGCGAACAAATGAAAACTTACCCGGAGTAAATGACCGAACCAAAATTGCCACCTACGGGACAAGAGTCCGTAAGCACGAAAACGAACATGAAGGAATGAGAGGTGCATCCATAAGTAGAGAAGTGGGCCTACATGGCGCGAAATTCGGAGCCCTGTGCACTAATCAAGGTGCGAATCAGGACAGTCCCGAGGTACGGTAAATGCGACGACAAATTTGAACACAACGGTCGTAACACAATTAGCAGCTTCCCGGCAGATGGGAAAGGCTGCACGAGGGGATGAGAAGTGCATCCCGAATAGAGAAGAGGACCCACATGGAGCGAAACTCGAATCATTGTGCACGAGTCGAACTGAGTGGCAGGGCGGTCCGAGGTACGGCAAATATGAACATAACGATGGCGATGGGCGAAGGGCAAAGGCGACACATGGGAAGAGGTCGTTAAACTCCGTACAAGGCCAAGCGCAGATAGATCTATTGGTTAAAGTTGGCCGAGCGTAAATCCTAAAAGTTGCTTTCTAGCGCCTAACGAAACTGCCTTCCCTGACACATCCGGGCAAGGTACTGTTGTTTTAACAACTAACATCCCCGGAAAAACGAGGGCGAGTGACGATTGGTGAGTGCAAAATTTAAGTTGCGCTGATAGCGCCTAATGAAACGCACCTATACATTATTATATGCGAGGCCCCAGTCCAGTATTTCCCTCAGCCAGGGTAAATGCAGAGTAGCAACAGCAAATTGCCAAGTGCCGTCACGCGACTGGGAAAAACTGAGAATAGTCCTACCCGGAAAAACTCAACGTGGTCAGAAAAGTTATGGTGAGCGGACCACCCAAATGTGCAGGAATACTAAAAGGCTCAGCAAAGTCTTGATTCCACTGAGAGCTTCCCCGCACGGAACGACTGCTGCATTGTAGTATGATTAGGGACAATCAAAGGCTAGCAGAGCAAACCATACACAAAACTGGACGGAAGGCAAACCAAGTTGTCCATAAAAAGACGGGTTACCTGGGCAGATGACGCTAATCAAATCAGGAGGGCAAGTCGTCTAAGAATCGCTGTCCTGAAAAAAATAGCAACTTGCTGCCTTGTGAGTTTGGCTGGGGACAGCAAAAGGCTAACGGAGGGCGAAGATAAACACTGGATAAGAATTAGAGCTACAATTTGTAATGAACGTCGAGATCAGTCTGCTCATACCCATGCTAAGGGTGCATGGACCTAATTTTTTCAGGAATGTACAGTAATTTAGAATCGCGATATGGTGCTACGCCTGTGGAGATCCGTCGTGCAGGACGAGTGCCGGGCTCCATGCCTCGAAGGGACCCGTTTTTTGCTATCGACGATCTCCATCCCCCAACTTGGTAAACCAGCGATTGCTGGTTTTTCAAACGGGTAAAAGCTATTGGTTCGATATGGCCGAATACTGGCCAGAGACGATTAAATATTGTGCAATGGAATGCAGAAGGTCTCCTTCACAAAAGCAAGCACTTGCACGGAGGCTTGCAGAAGTTGAAATCGACGTAGTGTGCATACAAGAGACACACCTAAATCCCCAACACAGGTTCTGGATCAGAGGCTATCAGACCTTCAGATTAGATCGATAGGGCACAAGGTGAAGTTTTCGCGCTGGTACGAAACCGCATACCGGCGAAACAAACGGAAGTGCCAACAGGAGGCTTCGGCGCAGCATAGATCGTAGGCGTCCTGATCACATGTGACGAAATACAGATTCTTCTGTACAACCTATACTGCCCAAGTGATATCTCGCTATCACTTGAGGCGATGACTATAAATAACACAGCATGCATGGTAGTCGGTGATTTCAACAGTCACTCAGAAAGGTGGGGCTACCTCGAAATGAACAGCAGAGGCGTCGAAGTCGAGAACTGGGAGATATAGAATAGCCTATTCCTTATCAATGCCCCAGACGATCCGCCAACCTTCTAGTCGAGAAGGTTGCATACGACTAGCACCCCTGATCTGGCGTTTGCAACGTGTGACCTGTCAACAAAAACTGTACGAACAGTCTCTAAACAACTCAGAGACAGCGACCATAGGCCCGTCCAACTACAAGTGGATCTCCATTATGTACCTGAGTCCAAAATGTGGTTCCCCCGGTGGAACTACAAGAAAGCTAATTGGAAACAATATGCGGTACTGTCAGATGCCAATGTTGAAAAACTCAACACGCATGAAAATAAACACATGCGGTCCTTTGCAAAGAAACTCTCAGAAGCAATCATGAAAGCGTCATGGGACACCATCTCCAGAGGCGCACGGAAGGATTACAAGCCTTACTGGACAGGAGAGGTCCAAAAGCTTGAAGACGACTTTGAGCTGGCAAGGAGAGAGACAGAAGAGGCTCAAACAGTAGCGTCCAATACTGATTATAAGGCGGCAGCAGCCAAATACAAACGTGAAGTCAAACGGTCAGCACGACAGAGTTGGATAGACAAGACTGAATCCCTAAACCTTAATAGGGACAACCACAAATTGTGGATATTGGCAAAAGCTCTGAGTGATGAAAATATCAGCCGGCCCCCAATAGACATGGAGCAAAATAACAAAATGTGCTCGGGAAGGAGGCTGCAAATGTCCTTATGAAAAATATGCTAAAGTCAGCAGAGGAAAATACCAAAACCAAAAGCGACCATACAAAGAAAAAAAGCAAGAGCTCTCCAAGGCGAGTAAAAAAAAAAAGTCGATAATCAACTAACGGTGACATTCACCAGAAACGAACTTGAAGAGGCAATAAGGGATCTCAAGCTTAATAAATTACCAGGAAAGGATGGGATCACAAATGAGAAGCTCTACTGGCATTCCTAAACATATCGTGGAGGACAGGCATAGTACCAAGAGAAGGGAAAGAAGCGACCATGGTACCCATCCTAAAGCGAGGCAAAGATAAACTCAACCCGGCGAGTAACAGACCAATAAGCCTCCTAAGCTGCACGGGCAAACTCATGGAACACATGGTGAACAAAAGCTATCATGGCACTTGGAGAGCAAAGGGCTTCTCATGGAGCAACAGGGAGGCTTTCGGAAGTACCAATCTACCGAAGATCAGGTAACCTATATCGCCCAGGAAATAGAGGATGGTTTCCAAGAAAAAAAACAATCGTTGGCAGTTTTGGTTGACATGGAGAAGGCGTTCGACACGGTCTGGAAAGAGGGCCTAAACTAAAACTCCTGAACCTCGGTATAAAGGGGAGAATGTACCAATAGCTTGATAGATACCTAGAGAACAGAACAGCAAGGGTTCAAGTTCAGGGGTATATAAGAATGAAGTCTACACTAGAGCAAGGAGTCCCCCAAGGAGGATGAGTCACCAACTCTCTTTCTACTCTTTGTCAACGACATAGTTAAATGTCTACCCAAGCAAGTATACTCAGTTATGTATGCTGACGATCTGGTAATCTGGGCGAGGGAGGAGTACATACCCATAGCAACAAATTGATTGCAAGATACACTTACCAAGCTGGAAATCTGGTCAGAAAAGTGGATCATGAGCATTAAGGCTTCTAAAACCACTTATACTGTGTTGTCGCAGAACAATCAGAATCACAAAATTAAGCTAAAAATCAACAAGCAAGATCATTATGAAAGCACAACCCCAACCTATCTATGAGTCACACTAAATCGAAGGATCACATGGTGCCCCCAGATAGACAAAGCTACTGTAAAGGCCAGCCAGAGGCTCAGTATAATGAGAAAACTGGCAGGCTCCACATGAGGAGCAAACAGTAAAATTCTCAGTACACTCTACTCGGGAAGAATACGGCCAGTTCTGAAGTACGGCATTTGAAGTATGGAGTAGTGCATCCAACAAGCAATTCGCCAAAGTGATCAGCAGTCAGAACCGAGCAGCACGCATTATCACAGGAGCCATGAAATAAACGCCCATCAAGGCGCTGGAAACAATCACAGGCCTCCAACCAATGACAGATCGCAGGGACATAAAGGTTATGCAACTGGCGGAGAAACAATAAAGGCTCAACTCCCCGCTATGTGGGTCAGAATGAATGGATTAAGAAGAGGCAGGCTAAAGAGATCCAACTTCGCAAAAAAAAGCCAAAGCACTGACCAAAGACCACCCGGTCTTAGCAAACTGTAAAGCCAAACTAATACCGGCAACTGATAAGAGCTCGCCGGGGAGACAAAAATTCCAGAATTAAGGGAATCGATCCCAGGAATACTAAAAAAGGGCAGCAAGAGAACTGCGAAAGAAGAGCGGTCACAGAAAAATACATAGAGTCCGAGTACTCTGATCGCAAAATGAACAGGAGGAATACCAGCCAGTCTTTTCCTACTTTACGTGACTCGTCAGGATACGTCTTGACAACAGATGCAGAAAAGGGGAATGGGTTCCTTCATCGTTTCGTGGAACAGACAGAAAAAGGTGATAAAACTGACCGCCATAATATCATAAGTGCTCTTCGTGATATTACTAGCTCTGGAGAACCTTACATTGACTTAATAACAAAGGAGGATGTTGTTAATGCACTCAAGGCAAACCACAGCATCGCTCCAGGGCCTGATGGTGTTCAATATCATCACATCAAACAGCTGGACGAGACTGTTATTAATGCAGTTGTGATGGATTTTAATAAAAGTGTACAGAATGCTGTGGTACCCGAGGATTGGCTACATAGTTATTTACGACCGCTCCACAAACATGGGAAGGATCCTAAACTGCTCAGCAGCTACCGGATACTCACCTTGCAAAATGTATATGGCAAATTACTAGAGAAGATAGTGGCCAGAAAGGTAATGTGTCACTTGGAGAATGACCACATCCTCCCTGACACTTTGGGTAGCTACCGGCCAATGAAAGGGACATGTGACAATGCTGGCACGTTTGCATATGATGTTTATGAAGGCTTCCAATCCAAGAAAGAGACTGTTGCTGTGGCCATCGACTTGGAGGATGCTTATAACAAGGTGAATTTGTCCATAATGGTGCGCTCTTTGATTAAATGTGAAGTTAATCCTTGGCTGGTGAACTGGATAGCTGCTTCTTTAATGGAGAGAACTGTTGCACTACGTTTAGGAACGTGGACATCGGATCCTGCACGTATATGTCCGGGATTACCCCAGAGTTCTCCTCTATCACTCCTGTTGTTTAATATTTACACAGCAAATGTAGCTAAAATTCAGCCAACCGGATTGGGTCGGATATTGACATTTGCAGATGATATCTTAATATATAGGACTGGGTCAGATAGACGAGAGATGGTTGACGACATTCAGAAAACATTGCATACCATCTCGGGTTGGTGTAGAGAGTCTCGCTCTCAGGTCAATCCTGAAAAAGCGTGTATGTTGTGGTGCTCGTTGAATAATCACATCGTCAAGGCTGACCTACCCTGTGTAATCTTTGATGAACATACCATCGAGCGCAGAGACTGGCTGCGCTATCTTGGAATAACCTTTGATCGTAGTCTATCTTTCAAACACCATATTGAACAGACGATACAACGGTGCAAGCGTGGTCTTGCGGCTCTCAAAGTTATGGTGGCCGCACACCTTGAGCAGATACTACTTGCCATTTTGCTCGATCGACTGGTAATGTCAGTGGTAGATTACGGACTCGGAATTCTTACGATATCAAGATCACAATGTGAACGACTCGAACGGGTTCAGAATGAAGGTATGCGTATAGTTCTGGGCTGCACTAGAGATACCCCCATTGTGAAGATGAGATATATGCTTGGCCTTCTGTCACTACGCTCCCGTCATGCAATCGCCCAAACCAAGGCACATATGCGGGTTACTTCGGATAAGAGACATCCACTTCACAAGAACACTAATGATGTTAAGGGCACGAGAATCAAGCGTGGCATGTCGTGGATGGCCCAGGCTGAGAGAACAATTGGCCATGTGACTACGGTTGCGACTCTACCAAAAGGGGAAGAATCGATCCCATGATGAACTATCTCAACGTTATCATTACTCTTGGAAGAGAATGTAGAGATTGGGGCAACATGAAGGCGGATCTCGCAGTTAAGCAGCTGATAGAAGATAATGCAAGGGATGATGATGTTGTTGCATATACCGATGGGTCGGTTCAACTTGGTGAGAAATCCGGCTGGGGTTTCTTGGCTAATGCGCATGTTAGGGTTGTTGCAGAGCGAAGTGGGGCATACAGGACAACTACTTCTAGTATGAGGATGGAGGTTGAGGCCGTTACTGCTGCCCTCTATTGGATTTCTGGGACTTAATTTACTAGGGCAGTTGTTGTCTCTGACTCTCAGTCGATGCTTCACAAGATCCAGAAGGGTAGGTTTCGATATGAGTGGATGTCGTCTATAGAAGTTTCTAACCTCCAGCGGCTTACGTGGATATACTGTCCTGGGCCTGCGGGTGTTTACGGTAATGAGAGAGCGGACAGGCTTGCATCAACAGCATCGATTGTTGGGGAGTTGAAGATGGATAAGGGGATATTCTTCGGTCTCTTCACGACTCTCTGTTGGATGAGGACACTAAAATCGATGTTGAATCGATCAAGCGATTTAAGCAGTTTGAAGTTACCCGTTGTTCAAGTCGAACTGGATGCCTGAGAGGCAGAGTGAGAGGTGTGTTTAATCAGCGAGCCACAGGAACCATCAGTATGCATACTCTTCGATATCTGTTGGGGAGACTGAGCACCTATGGGTCTGCCCGGAGTGCAATGACGTCAGTTTAGTAACCAATAACCAATAACCAATAACTCTGAGAGTGTGTGGGCACAAGTGTATACCGATGGATCGGCACTTAACGCAATCAGCTATGGCGGAGAAGGAATAGTGCTTAAACTCTCAAAGAAAGTGAAGATCATGAAGGCGATTGCCACAGGTAAGTTTTCAAACAACTGCCGGGCAGAGACAGAGGCAATAAGAACAGCCGCCTAAATGATCCTAGAGAGAAACAGCGTCTCACGCAACAAAGACGTGATTTTAACCGATGATCTCTCGGTCATCTTCTTCTTTTGTCGCCACACTGCTACCGGGTTGTTGCCCAGTGTCGTGGTTTTGTCTTGTGCTGTTCTGATGGCTTGTGTGATTGTTATTTTTATCTTTCACAGGATTCTGCTACGTCATCTAACCACCTTTTCCGTGGTCTTCCTCTTGCCTTCTTTTCCGATGTTCTGTTGTAGAAGACTATGTATACTGTGGAGTTTGGATGCATTCTTATTAAGTGGCCAAACCACTTCATTCTTTGTTTCTTAATGTAATTCAAGCAAGATTCTGTGCCAACTTTCCTTCTCATGCTGATGTTGGTGACTCTGTCATTTCTGGTGTTGTTGGTAACTTTTCGCCAGAAAAGACAGTCATCACAGCACTAAAAATCGCAGCCAAAACAGAGCTCAATGAGCTAAAACGGATCATCGGTGTACTATTAAACTGACTTAAACGCACAGTCATTCAATGGATACCATCACACTGCAACATAAGCGGAAACGAAGAAGCCGACAGGCTGGCAAAAGAAGGAGGGCGATCACCGCAGACTGATCACGAGATCAGCTATGAGGAGGCCAAAACAACCATCGGTTGGCAGTACAAAGAAACGTGATCGAAAGACCACCCACAATACAGCATCAGAGATAGGTACTATGGTCTGTCCCGTATCGAACAAGTTGCTATATTCCGCCTCCGTACGGCCATAACAGACTTCGGGCCCATATGTTCAATAAATTTTAAAAAACGGCACAACTAGCCTGTGCCACTGCGAAAAAGCGGACATGATTGCAGAGCACATACGGCAAGACTGTCAGTTGTTACCAGACCATTGACACGAAACCTTGGCCCGATAACACAGAGCTTCGCGAGAAGTGTAGGGAGGACGGAGTCCCTAAAAACAGCAGTACAATTCATGAAAAGATTTGGTTCATCGGTCTAGGCGCGGATCGAGAGAGAGAGAGAAAAAATAAATTACAACTTTGGATTGGACTTGTACAACAGAAACTCACTTTCTCACATTTGAAATATGTTGCGGAATCTATTATTGGCAATGTATGTAATCGTGTTCTTTTTGTCAAACATCTTGAACTTCTCACTGTCGAATTTTGACACAGATTTAGTCAGTTTTCAACCCTTGAACCACTAGTAAATGTTTATTAATAAACCATTCGCGTCTATTGATGCAACTGAACTTAGAAGTAGAGTCTTTGAAGTTTACGAAAAATATAATCTTTAGAGTTAGAATTATAAATCTTACATCTGCAAGAAGACATCATCCCATGACATGTATGACAATTTCTTGGTTTTTGTGGACAAGAATAATATCCAATGATTAGTTGCTTGCTCTAACGCATTTCATGCTTTGGTTCAACATATCTTTGTGAAGTCTTGTTTTCATCTACGAACATTATCAAAGATAACAACCGATCCTGTCTGACGGACTCACACTTAGATGATGCGATAAGAGCAGCCTGTACCAATTACACACCAGAAGTTCTTCAGTGTGCAGCGAATATGCAATGCCAAATGTCCAACTAGCTATATAAAATGTAAGTACAATTTTTGTTTTAATTAAACGTTAAAATTATAAGTCAGGATTAAGTTTGCATCTGTTATTATTGTTTTCTTTATTAATAATACTATTAATATTATTTTAATACTATCATTATTGCTTGTATTATTATTACAATCGCCACATGACGCCCGGGCAACCCCAACCATAAGTCAAATGTGCCCAAGTAAACAAAATAGTTGGACAGCACTGAAGTAAACACATAGATAAAAAGATCACGATAATCCAGCACAAAATGTACATGATTACATGCTTTCGTATTAACAGAAAAAAGAATTATTTAGATTCTAGTCACCGAATCAACAGGAAGGCATTGATATATATATTCAATATTTTATATTTTGATAATTTCCAGTTTCAATATAATTTTTAAACAACCAAGTCTCGATGATTAGTTAGTCATGGCTAGTAAGTCATGTTATGTGGACAGGTTGTGCTATATATTCTTCGCTGCTTTAACTGTAAGGGCAAACTGCATTTCCGGTCTTCTCTGGGTGAGTGCCAGTCAATATAAGATGTTTGAGACCTGTTGAATAAACACATTTATATTTAAGGATCAACTTTAGGGAAATACAAGGGGATCATAGGCGCTTGGGGACAACGCTGCGCCAGGATTAGTGAGCTGGCACTTATCAAGACCCTGCCCTACTTCCTCGTGGTGACTCTGGAAACATACATTGGTTCCGGTCTGGTTAAGAGGGGCAGAGATCGAGGGAGAGCTACATGTAGTGGTAGTAGTGCAAGCATGGAAAAGAAATGCAGGTACAAAAATTACGAACAAAATGCACGCATCTCCTGGTCGATGCCCAATAAAAAATGTGTCCAAGTTGCCAAAAACTAAGAAACAGCAGTGTACGAGTCATCTGTGAACGAATCCCTACTCCCCCGGAGAAGAGGGCCGCGAACAAATTACCACCTGCTGGGCAAGAGTCCGTACACAGACTTGAAGTGTAGTCAACGGTCGCACTACAATCAACAGTTTCCCTGGCGATGGGAAGTGCAGTACAAATGAATACGAAAGGATTAGAGGTGCATCCATAGAAGTGACGTGGTCCCACATGGAGCGAAACTCGGAGTCCTGAGGAGGGGGCAATCAAATTGCTAACTATGGGGCAAGAATCAATAAGAACGAAGCGTAACGAATCAAAATTCTCGGTCTCTAAAAACGCTGTAACGTATCGTATCGACACATGGGAAGATGCGGTAAATTTCGTATCAACGGCCTAGGGCAGACACATTTACTGGGAAAGGTTGACAAAGCGCAAATTCTAAAGTTGCGTTTTAGTGCTTAACGAAACTGCCCTTCATGGGAACACCGGGCAAGGTACTGTTGCATTAACAACTCACATCCCCGGAAGAACTGGGGCTGGTGATAGCTAACGAGACTGCCCTCCCTGAGATAACCGGGCAAGGTACTGTTGCATTTACAACTAACCTCCCCGGAAGAACTGAGGTTGATGATGTTGGCGAGCGCAAAATTTCACTTTCGTTGCTAGCGCCGATTGAAACGGCCCTCAAAAATATATGTGCACAGCCCCAGTCAAGTGTTTCCCGAGGACAGGGAAAATGCAGAGTAAAACCTTGCAAATTTCTGAGTGTCGATACGCGCCCCGAAACGGCTGAGAATACTTCTACTCCGGAACAAACTCACAGTGGATAGAAAAGTAAGTCCAATAATGCAAAGGCTTGACTGATACAGACCCAGATGACGTCCAAACACTATGGCTCAGATCGCATACCGCCAACATATGATCGTTTGTAGGACAAAACACATGCGTCTCCAATGACTGAGAATGATCCTAATCCGGAACGACCTCATATAGTCAGAAAGAGCGTATATTGTAGACATACTCTTTGGCGAAGATCACAAAACCCAATTATACGGCGAAAAATGATTGCAAAAGAGCAATGAATGCAAGAAAGGTGACCGTTCCAGTGACTAGCGCTAGAAGGATCGAGAATGCCCCTAAACTGAAACGACCTCACCCAGTCAGCGCAATGTAGCTAGTGCTTTTTAGCGTAGACCCAAGCCCAAATTTACGGCACTAAAAATCATTAATGAGTGTTTTTCATACGATGCGTACGGAACGACCTCACCAAAGGCAGGAAATCCGATAGAGAAGTCACACTTCACTAATTAACTCTGGCCGTAAAAGTACCAACGGTACGAGGACAAAGGCACGAGTTTCGCGGACAACAGGTTTCCTGCAACAATCACTCGTGAAGAATCTAAGCTTCAAGTACTTCTGAAGTTGGCGAGGCTGCCCGTATAGTTGAGGGTCGCCTGTAAAAAATTAATATATAGGTCTGACGCAAAAATCTGTCAGAAACGCAATACCAGGCGTCATGTCTTTCCGCCTGAATTAACAGCGGGCGAACGAGAGAAGAAGGAAAAGAAGAAGAAAGGAAATACATGAATATTGAATTAATAATGTTGGACGGTTTACTACATTTAACATCACTATCTAGCTTCAGCAAACTATTCACACACATGATTGATTGATTGAACCATCATATTTGCACTTGGTGAGTAACCTTATGTGCTTTGATCTCTTTCTTACACAGGAAGATCTCAGCTGCAGTGCATGAATTCCGTAGCACCGGTGAGAATCCCCGATGTAATGTTGATGATGGCGAAGGTAGTTTTGTTTGAATTTTATTTTTAATCATTTCCAATATATAAAGTTTGCCCGAGCAACGGCTTTCCAGCCTGCTCTTCTCGGTTTTGAGCTGCCAATGGCAGTTCTTTTACGTGCTCAAATTGAACACTGGACCTACGTTTTATCATCCGTCCCCGATAATACTAGGAATTCGATGTGACCTACACTGAGATGAGGGATCTCTGGAAAAATATCCATATGGCTACACGAGGAAGCGAACCTGGTACTTTTGGCACGAGAGACGAGCACCTATCCTCTACGCCACAGAGACCCATATAAAATGTTCACACACAAAAATGTGTTAATTAAATCAGTAATATTTTATTTTTGTAATAAAATTATTATGTCATATTATATTGAAAATATATTATATGAAACATGTAACATATATTCAACTGCGTTTTATACCGGGTGAGTATGCAAAGTACTCTTGTACTTTTTTAAAATATGTAGTTTTTTGTTGTTTTTAAAATCCTTCACAAATACTTGACTGTTTCTTTCACATATTGTTGTTTATTGCGGCTATTTATGTGTATGTTACTTGTACGATGTTTTCATTTAGAATATTTTTTCACATTATTTGAATATCTTGGCTCTAATTAACAAACATAGATTGCACGAAAGAAGTTATAAGACTAGCCATGGCTTTCCAATGGTGGTCAGGGGACAAAGACGTATAAGGGGGTGTGCCAGGATTAGTGAGCCGACACTAATCAAGACCCTGTCCCCTACCTCCACGTGGTGACCCTGGAAACAGACTTTGGTTCCGGTCTGGCTAATGGGGCAGGGATCGGGGAGAACTACTGGTAGTGGTAGCAGTTCAAGTACGGAAAAGCAAAGCAGGTCCATACGAACAAAATGCACGATTCTCCTGACCGATGTCCAACAAAATATTTCCCAAGTTCCCGAACAAAAAGAAACAGCAGCGAAACGTCTCTGATAGAATCCCTACTCCCCCGGAGTAAGGTTATTGGTTATTGGTTACTAAACTGACGTCATTGCACTCCGGGCAAACCCATAGGTGCTCAGTCGTCCCCCAACAGATATCGAAGAGTATGCATACTGATGGTTCCTGTGGCTCGCTGATTAAACACACCTCTCGCTCTGCCTCTCAGGCATCCAGTTCGACTTGAACAACTCCAAACTGCTTAAATCGCTTGATCGATTCAACATCGATTTTAGTGTCCTCCTCCAACAGAGAGTCGTGAAGAGACCGAAGAATATCCCCTTATCCATCTTCAACTCCCCAACAATCGATGCTGTTGATGCAAGCCTGTCCGCTCTCTCATTACCGTAAACACCCGCATGCCCAGGACAGTATATCCACGTAAGCCGCTGAAGGTTAGAAACTTCTATAGACGACGTCCACTCATACCGAAGCCTGCCCTTCTGGATCTTGGAGTAAGGGCCGAATACAAATTGGCACCTCCGAAGCAAGAGACTCATACGCAAGCTCGAAGTGTAAGTCAAAGGTCCCGCCACAAATTACCAGTTTCTCTGCCGATGGGGAGATTAGTGTACATGTGAACATGAAAGGATGAGAGGTGCATCCAGTGACGAAACGTGTGCCCACATAAGTCCTGAGGAGGGGGCAAACATTGCCAGCTGTGGGGTAAGAATAAATAAGTCAGATGCGTAACGAATAAAAGTCTACCCTCGTATCGGTACGAGGGTAGATTGCTGCTGACTCCGTATCGGTGGCCTGGTGCAGATACATTTACTGGGCAAGGTTGGCCGAGCGCAAAACCTAAAGTTGCGTTTTAGTACATAACGAAATGGCCCTCCCAGGGAAATCCGTGCAAGGTACTGCTGCGATAACAACTAACATCCCCGTAAGAACTGTGACGGGTGATACCTAACGGAACTGCCAGCCTTGGGACAACCGGACAAGGTACTGTTGCAGTCACGACTAACATCCCCGGAAAAACTGAGGCTGGTGATGGTGGCGAGCGCAAAATCTCAGTTGCGTTGCTAGCGCCGATTGAAACGACCAATTACATTATTTGTGCTTGGCCCCAGTCCGGTGTTTCCCGAGGCTCGGAAAAATGCGAAATAGAAACTGAAAATTGCCACGTACCGACACGCGTTTCGAAAAGGCTGAGAATGTTCCTACTCCGGAACAAACTCAAAAATGAACAGTAAAGGAAGGCCGACAATGTAAAGATCGGACAATATTATTATTGTTATTTTATTATGATGTAATATTTATATTTTAGTGTTATATATATATATATATATATATATATATATATATATATATATATATGTATATATATATATAACTTTCAAGGCTAATCAGTGTCAAGTTAGAAGTAATAATTACAAACAAATAATTTCTAATAAGTACACGTTAATTATTTTGGTTTGGTAGGCCTGTTCTTACTGGCCCCTAATGACCAGCGGCGTATACTAATTAGAGATAAAAAATGATGAATTTCAAACTGTGTGATATTTTAGCGTTTTATATCAACTTCCAAAGCTAATCAGTCTATCTATTGTCTATTCCCAGATGGAAGATGGAGTTGGCTGTCCACTCTTGCTGTTAAGCGTAGGTGTGGGAGCTCTAATTTGCGTTCTAGGACCAGATGAGTCGCCCTTGTGTTATGTCCGTGTTTATGTAGTGTGGTCTTGATATTGTCTATCCATCTTTTTTTGGTCTTCCCTTAGCTCTAGTACCTGATCTGTTTTTATTTAATGCTATTATTGGTGGTTGGTTGTATTTCATGCTCATTAAATGTCCAAACCACTGCATTTGTTGTCTTTCGATGTATTCGGTGCACGAAGTTATGCCCACTCTGCTTCTGATGTTCTCATTTCGTAGTCTATCTTTCCTGGTAACCCCCATAGCCTTCCTGGAGCATTTCATTTCACACGTAGTGAGCTTTCTCATGTGTTTTGCTGTTAGGGGACAAGTTTGGCACTGGTAACAAAGTGTTGGTAGGAGAATACTTTTTATCATCTGTCTCTTCACTTCCATCTTGATCTTTGGGTGTTGTAGCAATGGTGCCAGCTGGTAGGTCACTGCATTTGCTT
The DNA here is from genome assembly GCA_020796225.1 of Arion vulgaris. NCBI lineage: Eukaryota > Metazoa > Mollusca > Gastropoda > Stylommatophora > Arionidae > Arion > Arion vulgaris. Next base: position 57,711,944 of record CM036759.1, on the reverse strand, counting down.
TTGACACCTTGTCTCTATTTCTCTATCGAGTAGTTTTTTTTAAAATTCAAGCTAATCAGTATCCGTTCTTCTTCTTCTTTGTCGTCACACTGCTACCGGGTTGTTGCCCAGTGTCGTGGTTTTCTGTTTTTGTCTTGCGCTGTTCTGGTGGCTTGTGTGATTGTTATCTTTGCTCTTTCACATGATTCTGCTACGCCATCTAACCATCTTTTCCGTGGTCTTCCTCTTGCCTTCTTTCCCGATGTTCTGTTGTAGAAGACTCTGTATACTGTGGAGTTTGGATGCATTCTTATTAAGTGGCCAAACCACTTCATTCTTTGTTTATCTATGTAATTCAAGCACGGTTTTGTGCCAACTTTCTTTCTTATGCTGATGTTGGTGATTCTGTCTTTTCTTGTGTTATTGGTAACTTTTCGCAGGCAACGCATTTCACATGTAGTTATTTTTGTGACTGCGCTTTGCTCAATGTCCATGTTTGGCTCTGGTAACACAAAGTAGGTATAAAAATGCTGTTGATCATCTGTTGCTTAGCTGCCTGTGAAATTTGTGGGTGCCTTAACAATTGGGCTAGCTGGTAGGTTACAGCATTTGCTTTTGTACTCTAGCCTCTATCTCTCTATCTAGTCTTCCGTCTTCTGTGAATATGCTTCCTAAGTATTTGAATTCTTTCACTTGGTTTATTTTAGTGCCATTGACATGGATGTCTAGATTATTATGTTTTCTTCCCATATTCATTATTTCTGTTTTAGTGTTGTTGATTTTCATCCGTTGAAAGTAATAATTAGGAACACATGTCTTAAATAATAAGTACACTTTACTCAATATTTTTGGTGGGGCCGGGCCCCACTGTCCCTTAATGACGAGCCGCCCCTGAATATAACCATCGACGAAGTGGATGAACTGGCTAGAGACAAAGTGAATTTCAGATGCGCTGCAACGCGAGCAACATCATATAAAGGATACGCACCTTGATGATGAAAGCAATATTACATTTTGAAACTATTTCTGTCGCACCTCTTCTTGCATAATTTACCTGCAACAGCTCCCTGAAAGCCAGCATTGTAGTCACAAGCAACCTCGTTGTTGACATAGTTAGTCCGGTCATCCGTATAATCATCTGTCTGACCAGGTCCGCCAACCATAGCACCATATAATGTGTGAACATTAGGCACACCACTGTTAAACACATCCGATCCACATGGAGCAGGTAGGTTGGGACAAGAACTGTCAAAATCATAAATGACATATGATATAATTAATTAGATTTAGGTATAGATATAAATAGATGCACAAATAATAGCTCATTAATGGAAGGAAAAGACATATGGAAACCATAAAAATTAACTAGAAATACAATACCGACATAACTGAAGTGACAATTCTGATAATTGTATTTTCTACGTTAGCATATAACTATAAATTCGAATCTTTTTGATAGAAAGTCTTGGCATACGCCAGTCGATACAATTATAAATTAGTTCCTGACTCACTAAGTTATGAAAGGCACTTTCCACTTAGCTGCAACACTAGAAGATATCTAACACGACATACGAATCCTGCATTATTCGCAAATTGCTCAAAATATATAAATATCTCAGTTCTCATGATGAACTCTGAAAACTGTTGGCTAATTATTGGTACTTCTAATAGATTGGAATCCCATTACCTTGACCTGTGATGAGGATTATGTGGATAGGTCTTGCCAAAACCAACGACGTAGCTGGATCCAGTATCCCCAAGAGCATAGTGAATTTGACACATGGCCCAGTGACGTAATTCAGAAGGCAGTATTCCAGCTTCAGCAGCAACAAGAGCAGCCATAGCCATGTTTGCTAAAGTGTGTCAGGATACAATTCAGTCATAACCATGTTGGCTTGTGTAAGTCAAAGCATTATTCAACAATAATTGTATGATGGAGAAACATGGACATAAACAAGTATATAGAACGAGAAAAAACGTGGAAATAAAAAAAACATATTTCTTGGAGCAAAATGAACCCAAAAAAGGGGTCAAAGGCTCATGAGGTTATGGTGGTAACATGAGCCAGGGTTAGCGAGAGGGCGCGCTAACCAAGACCCTGCCCCCAACCTCCACGCGGTGACCCTGGAAACAGACTCTGGTTCCGGTCTGTCTAAGAGGGGCAGGGATCGGGGAGAACTACTGGTAGCGGTAGCAGTGCAAGTACGGAAATGCAAAACAGATCCATAGTAACCAAATGCACAAATCTCCTGACCGATGTCCAACAAGATATTGCCCAAGTTCCTAAACGTAACGAAACAGCAACGAAAAGTCTGACATGGATGAGAGGTGCATCCAGTGACGAAACGTGTGCCCACGAAGGGCGAAGCTCGAAGCCCTGAGGAGGGGCAAACATTGCCAGCCCGTCGGCAAGAATAAATAAAACAGGACCGTAACGAATAAAAGTCTACCCTCGTGTCGGTACGATAGAAGATTGCAACTGACTTCGCATCGGTGGCCTAGTGCAGATACATGTACTGGGCAAGGTTTGCCGAGCGCAAAAGAACAAGTTGCGTTTAGTGCATAACGAAACTACCCGCCCTGGGAAAACCGTGCAAGGTACTGTGCGATTAAAAATTAACATCCCCAGAAGAACTGAGGTTGGTGATACCTAAAGGAACTGCCAGCCTTGGGGCAACCGGGCAAGGTTCGATTGCAGTCGTAACTAACATCCCCGGAATAACTGGAGCGGGTGATGGTGGCGGGCGCAAAATCCTCAGTTGCGTTTATAGCGCCGACTGAAACGACCCTCTACATTGTTTGTACTAGGCCCCAATGCCGGTGCCTTTCGAGGTTAATTGCAAATTGCCACGTACCAACGCGCGTCTAGAAAAGGCTGAGAATGTTCCTTCTCCGGATCATACTCAAAATGTACTGTAAAGCAAGGCCGACAATGTACGGATCAGACAGGAAGTCCGGGTCCTGAACATTGGCGAAGGCCGATACTTTACACGGTGTTTTATACGAGTAAGACGCCGTCCGAGGACAAGCTGACAAGCCCCGAGAAATATTTCTCAGTCAGAACGGGTAAAGCAGCGTAACTCACTGTCCTGGCGTAGATCACAAAGCCCAAATATACGGCAAAGTTGATCGTAAAGGAGTAGATCCGAAAGGATCGTACCTAGGGAAAGTTCACCCTAGTAAATCAAAAGCTGGCTGAAAACGGACGGGCGGGCCTAGTCACCATGGGCGCACAATCGTCCCGACGTAGATCACTCCGTTCTTGCCAGTGGACCAATTATACATCACAATAAGAATGACCAAAATTGACCGTGAAGAACGATCGCAGAAGAAGAAGAAGAAGAACCCAAAAAATAATTGCTCGAATAATTTTGAATGACAAACAATTGTATAAATATATTTATTAAAATTAAAATTAATCAATTATTTTTCAAACATAAATAAATATGATACTCGTTATACAAAGTGTTACAGATTGTAGCACAGAAAACAGAAACTGTTTAAAATTGATTACGGTCAACCTTCGTTGATGTGTGAATTACATTTTATATGATCTGATATGAAAATGTATCATTTTACAACAATAAAACATCAAGATGGAAGAGCAAATACTATTGCAGGAATAACAATGCATCGCAATCAATCGATGAATATGTAGTAACAGTAATCTTTTTATTGAGTATGTAAGGAAGAACAATGATGACAACATTACTGCAGAAATGCTCAAAGCGGCTGATGATACAACTATTAGCCAGGTGCAAGAACTATTTTAAAAAGTATGAGACGAAGAAACTGTCCCAGATCAATGGAAAAAGGGTATAATTGTTAAGATTCCCCAAAAAGGTGATCTCAAAGATTGCAACAACTGGAGAGGGATCACCCTATTATCAGTAATGACCAAGACTTTCTGCAAAATCATTCTTAATAGAATCAAAGTAGCAGTGGACAAAACCCTGAGAGAGGAACAAGCTGGTTTTAGACCTGGGAGAAGCTGCTTAGACCAAATAATTACCCTACGACTAATTTTGGAGGAACATATTGAGAAGCAACAACCACTTATACTAAATTTAATCGATTTTAAAAAAGCATTTGATAGTCTACACAGAATCTCCCTGTGGAATATTCTGAGATGCTATGGAATACCAGACAAAATAATAAACATTATTAAGAGCCTCTATGATGGTTCACAGTGTGAAGTTCGCACTAATGGTGGACACAGCGACTGGTTTATGGTTGAAACCGGAGTAAAGCAAGGCTGTATTCTATCTCCGCTATTGTTTGGAGTGGCCATTGACTGGGTGATGCGAATATGTTGCAGGGGCGAAACTGGCATCGATTGGGTAGAAAATAGTCAACTAGAAGATTTGGATTTTGCAGATGATATTGCCTTGTTAAGTAGAAACAACCAAGATATGCAAAGAAAAATAAAATATGGAACTGCAAGTTATATAGTATTAAATCTAAATTAGCAATTCTCATTTCAAATGTTGTATCAATCCTAACATATGCCAGCGAGAGTTGGAAAATGACTAAAGATATAGAAAGAAAGCTGAATGTATTTGAAAATAGATGTCTGCGAAAAATAATGAATATAAAACGCAACGAATTCAGGAGAAGGGATGAAATCAGAGACCTATCTGGTCAACCACTAGTGACAACTGTTATAAGAAAGATAAGATGGAGATATGTTGTACACACCTTGAGGAGAAATTAACAAAGAATATCAAAGCAGGCATTGAATTGCAAAGGGTTCAAGAAAGAGAGGACGGCCTAAGGAGACCCTGAAACGAACTTTGCTGAGAGGGGCAGGAAATATCGGTCTCAGTTCCATGGAGGAGATTGAGCGACTTGCCCAGGATAGAGCATTATGGAGAAATTACTTGCAGGCCCTATGTAACGTATAACGGTACGAGAGGAATTATTATTATTATTAAGAAAGGAAAATGAAGTAGAATAGAAAACAAGATAAATAGAAAAAGAGGAAGAATAGAAAAAAGGAAGAAATATCACCTACCAGAATATCGTAAGGATCCCCACTGTAACCGGAATGCTAGACCCTTGGGAGTGTATGGCACTTTACCCCCCGGCAACCATCCTCTGAAAGAATTAGTGACTGCTGTTTTGTACCTGTCGTTGCCTGTGGCTTTGAACAAGAGAATCTGTTGTGTTGAGCACAAATAATCCACTTAGTATTGTATTTCTCAAGACAATATTGACACAATTCAAATGTTAATTATTAAAATAAGCATGTCTAATGTCTATGAAATGACTGGAGAAATGTATCAGAAAAAACTGTGGCAGAGACACGATAGTAATGTCTAATAATATGTAATGTTAGTTTTGATAGTCAAAACTCACTGCAAGTGGAGATTTTTAAGTATTCTTCTGCTCCAGATTATCTTGGTTTTTTTGCAATAACTTTATTGTTTCATTTGCTCGTATTCACTCTGTGTGTTCTTAAATATTTAAATGCTCAATTATTTTCTGTTGTCTCGAGACAAGTTGTACATGTCCCTTTTCTTAGTTTTCATAGTCAATAACTGTTACCTTGCCATATGTATATATATAATTAATAAAGTCGGTTTAGTAATGGTAAGACGACGCTGGATCAAAGAAATCCCTTCGTTTTCGTCAACGGGCACCCCGGAATCAAGTTCTGCAATCATTTTATCAGTACCAAAGACAAACTCATCAAAAGTTCATATCTTCATCTTGTAGAGCAGATACTACATTAGCTGGTTGTGACATTTTAAAAATATTTAATGGTCCATGACAAGCACAATGTTCTTCTCACAAACCTTGTTTCTGTTACTACATTTTCTTGGTATTTTAGTGTGTAACCTTAAAAAATGCAATTTAACATTATTATAGTCACAAGAAAGCAAGACAACATATTTTCAAGTTTATTCAAACTTTCTTGATGTTTTTTTGTTTACCTTTACATTACTTTCTTGCTATTTATAATTACCATAATAAATATATTTTATAATTCTCACACACTTATATATACATATTATTGTAAACTGTTAGATATCAAGAATAAATTGTGCAAATATTCAGTATATATATATATATGGAACTGCAGTAAAACTATTTGATTGGCAAAACATGTAATTACAAAGTACTGTAGTTTTGCAAATTACAAAAACAATGACAAAATACAGCAACGTTTCGACCAACAAGGCCTTTATCAAGCAAACGAACAAACAGGAGTGACAAATTAAAATGAAACACAAATGGACGAACAAATACAAACGTATCTAATGAAAATCTGGAATAAAAACGAATAACGAAATAAATGTAACACAAAAACACACATAAAAACTAGAAATAGAACGGAAAAGAAACAATGAAACATCTAGTAAATATATAACTTGAATACATACAACATATACCCATATAGATTACAAAGCATGGGAAGAGAAAGTACTAAGATAAGATAAGTAAAAGAATAAATTGTAACAGTATTTATCTTCTCTGAATGTTGAAGTATTTTTGCTTCAGCTAAGCAAGGGTTTCAGAATGTCAACTAAGTTGTGTTTTCTTTTTCACTATCAAATCGGACATCATACAGTTTTTGTCATCTCTAAAAACTGTATGTGTTAAATTATATTTGAACCTACCTGATTACCAACGATCTTCTCATCCCAAGACTGTCCCCATGCAGGATCTGAATCAAACTGTTTCTCTGCCTCCGCCAGGTATTTAGCGTCGTTGGTTGCCTTGTGCAACCATATGGAGCCCCAGCCTAACTCGTCTGTATAGTTATTGGAGCTGTGAAAGCAATTTTATTGAGAGATATTATTTCTGATAGTAGATGTTATGTTTCTTTGTGTGTGTTTGTTAGAAGACATGTCAAACTGATTGATTAAAGCATGATCAATGCATTTCGATGAGCATTCTTCGATCTTTTACTTACAGAGGAGGTCTAAGCGGCACCAACTGCGCAGTACCAACTAAAACCTCTCATGTAATCTAAGATTTGTTAAAATGTGTAGAAATTTTAGTTTACTTGGTATAATAAATTTCTATCGCGCATAGGCTTTCCATCCTTTTCTTATCGATTTTCATTATATTTTAATACGACTTAGTCGTTTTATCGCTCGATTCTGATAGGACTAGGGGCTTGATCTACATTAAAATCATTTGAAAACGTCCTGATCACTCCACATGGAACTCGAATCGAACTCTTTTGTAGCGAGTTCGTGTAACACGTTTGTTCCTAACGACATTGCAACACAATTCTCCCCAACGACATAGAAACACACTTGTCCCTAACGACATAGCAACACAATCAATTATTACTAACGACATAGGAATTTAATTGTCCCTAACGACATATCAAACACAATTGTCTCTAACGACATAGCAAACATATTTGCTCCTAACGACATAGCAAACGCATTTGCTGCTAATGACATAGCAAACACAATTGAATTCGAACAGGTAAATATTCGAGTAATTACCGAGCAGAGGCAGAGGCAATAAAAGCTGCTGCCGAAATGATCCTAGAGAGAAGAGGCACCGCTCGCAACAAGGTCGTGATATTCACCGATGCTCTATCGGTCATCACGGCACTCAAAAGTGTAGGCAAAACAGAGAAGAATGAGCTCAAAGCGACCCTCGATGAACTAACGCGCTCACTCAAACGCACCGTCATTCAGTGGATACCATCACACTGTAACGTAAGGGAAACGAAGCAGCCGACAAACTAGCCAAAGAAGGCGGGAGACTACTACCTCAGACTGATCACGAGGTCAGTTATGAGGAAGGCAGAACAACCATCGGTTCGCACTACAGAGACAAATGGACAAAAGACCATCCCCAGCACTCCAACAGTGACGGATACTATGGTCTGTCCCGTAGTGAACAAGTTGCCATTACTCGCCTCCGTACCGGCCATAACAAGCTACGCGCCCACATGTACAAGTTCAAAATAGGCTCAACTAGCCTGTGCCCATGTAAAAAGGCGGACATGACGGCAGAACACGTTCTGCAGGATTGTCAACGGATAACAGGTTTAAGAAACGAAACCTGGCCACGAAACACAGAGCTTCGCGAAAAGATGTACTGGGGAACGGAGTCCTAAAAACTACAATAAAATTCATGATAAAAGTTGGTTCATCAGTCTAGGCCGGGAACGCGAGAGAGAGAATCCGAACAACTATGAACAATTAAAATCACTAATACACCTTTTGTGTAGTCTTTCAAATGTATTGGTCTCTTTACTATAACATCTTCGTATAGCTTTCTATATAAGGGAAGACTGCAGTAAAACTATGCTGCAATTGCGAAACACGTAAAAATAAAGTACTGTAGTTTTGGAGAGTGCAATAACAATACACAGCAACGTTTCCACCAAAAGGTCTTTACCAAGCAAAGAATACACCAGAAGTGAAGAAATTCACTTCCTTACAAACAAACCTCTAGGTTAGGGACTTATTGTTTGATTCTATATGTTGTGTGCGGTATAAGAAGTGAATTTCTTCCGTTGCTACCCTGGGTTCTTTAAAAAAACTCTCTATTCTCATTGTACCTACGTGTAAAACCCGGCTGCTTGTGGGACGGATTCACTATATCTTCCATGATGTTGATTAGCGAATTCCCACAACTGTTTGGCGTGTGTTAGAAGAGTAGCAGCATAGGTTGGATCTGAAGATTTAAAACAATATCATTACAATATCAACTACTAAAAACATATCGACACTCCCAAGAAAAATACATCTATAATGTTCCAATGTAAAAAAGACAAAATGACAGACGAGCGAGCGAAATAAAACATGTGCAAATTATATTTCATGTAAACCTCTCTCCTGTATCTCAGTTATTTCAGTTTATCTCAGTTCTCAGTGATATTTATTCACATTCCGTTGATTTTGATGAAAAGATCAAAATCTTCCCAATGCTATCTTGATTGGGATAATCTCTCTCTCTCTATCTATCTATCTATCTATCTATCTATCTATCTATCTATCTATCTATCTATCTATCTATCTATCTATCTATCTATCTATCTATCTATCTATCTATCTATCTATCTATCTATCTATCTATCTATCTATCTATCTATCTATCTATCGTGTATCTTTTTAATCCCGGTTGGAGCATAAACCTCAAATCATTTTAAGTCTTTCAATCTTTAGTTACATCGTTCTTGTACCGATCATATCTTCACGTTGAGATCCATTATAGAAGAATCACTTAAATTCCAATCACCACTAGTGATAAATTTTATAGACTTTCAGAAAGCGTTTGATAGTCTTCATCGTTCTACTCTCTGGGAGATTCTTAAGACCTACGGCTTCCAGGAAAAATACATCAATATTATAAAAGCCTTCTATTCTGAAGCATCCTGCTGTGTAAGAACAGATGCAGGAAATTCAGACTGGTTCACAGTCAATTCGGGTGTGAAGCAGAGCTGCGTTATGTCACCTATGCTTTTTGGGATAGCTATAGACTGGATCATGAGCAAATGCACCCAAGATGATCAACTAGGCATCAAATGGCTTAATAACAGCAGATTATTTGATCTTGACTTCGCCGATGACGTTGCCATATTGAATTCAACCACACAAGCAATCCACAAACTAATGAGCAATTTTTCCACCCTTGCATAACAGGTTGGTCTCCAGATTAATTCTGACAAGACCAAAATTATGGACCTCACAAACTCGACAGGCAACATCGTAATAAATGGCCAAACACTGGAGAAAGTTGAACATTTTACATATTTGGGTAGTAAAGTGTCAAACAACGGAGAAACGATGAAAGAAATAAACTCTGGTATTGCTATAGCAGCTAGTGCCTTCACTAAATTATCAAATATCTGGCAATCTCAAGACCTTAGTATATGCACAAAAGTTAAATTGTTTAGGTCATGTGTGATTCCTGTACTGACCTACGGTTGTGAAAGTTGGAAATCAACAAAAAAAAATTGATAAGAAACTGGACAGCTTTGAGAATAAATGTCTCCGAAAATTATTAAAAGTAAAATGGAGTGATTTCGTTTCTGACAACACAGTTTAGTTTAGTTTAGTCGTCGGATCACCATCACTGCACGTCGAACAAATTAGTCCATAAGTGCTCCGATCTCTCCCTCAGTATGTCCATCAGCGTGTGGCGACTAACGACACCGGTTCTTTGTTGGTTTACAATTCTTCTTTGTCTGCCAGCATAGCGTTCTTGTCGAGATACACCACACTTAACTTTGAGTTCTTGCAGTCTGGTTAGTGTTGTGGATTCACCGCTATTACGTGAATCATGTACACGCCCTCTCTCCCTTAAGGAATTTATAATATCAGCCCGGTCCATTGCTCGTCCGCTTTGGACAGCAGCCATACCTGCAAGCCTATCCGCACGTTCATTCCCCTTACACCTGCATGCCCTGGCACAAAAATAAAACTGATCTTTGTCAGCTTAGACCTCCCCAGCGATTCTATCCAATGTCTCCTAGCCCATCCTGTTTCAATCTTCCTGAGCATACTCATTGAGTCACTGAGAAAACATGCATGGATAAAAGTCTGTGATTCTAGCCAAATCATCGCTTTGGTAACCGCCATGATTTCCATAGTGAGACTGCTCGTAGTCACGGCAAAACCACCACTGTCTTCCTTCACAACATCACCTCCGACCTGAGCAGTGAAAGCCCACGAGCTCCGCACATGTCGAATCACCGAACCATCCGTATAAATGATTACATCATGCTCAGATGCGTTCTCAGAAATTAATGCCTGAACCTCTGCCTCCACGACAAGTGGGTTGTGTTGCCTGCATTCTTTATCAAGTTCGATGCATACAGAAAAGGATGTAGCGATTCCTGTTGGCACTGTTATCCATTCTTCACCGGGATCAATATCTTCAAGTGTACACACCTGTTCAATACAGTCCTCGGCCTGACCCATCCAAGATTTTCCTCTTTTTAACCTATTTCCTTTTTGTCTCTTTATTTCCAAGTGCAGAGGATGTTGTGTGTCAGCATTGACTCGAAGGTATGCTCGTGCACGGCTCATCAGTATTCTATACTCCATAGTAGGATAGTCAAAGAGATAGCGCATCGCCCTGCACGACGTGTCTTTAGTGCAACCAAGTATAATGCGCATCGCCTCGTTCTGTATTCTTTCCAGTCGTTCTATCTGACTATGACTGAGAGTCAGGATCGCCAGCGCATACTCAAGCACAGAAAGGACCAGACCCTGGTATAAAAGACAAAGATGGCGCTGTTCACAATCCGCCGCAGCCATTACCCTCAACGCCAGCAAACCTTTCCTCGCCTTCATTATCACATGAGATATGTGTTCCGTAAAGCTAGACTACGATCAAAACGCAGCCCCAGGTATTTCATAGACTGAGACCGCTCCACCACCTCTGAACACAAAACCACAGATGGTGTTGGAGTGTTGACGATGTGGTTGTTTAAAGAGAACCATGTCACCGCTGCTTTTGTTGGGTTGACCAATGCTCCTGCTTCAACGCACCATCTACCTATGCGGTCGAGTTCTGACTGAAGTTCCTCCACAAGCTGTTCTCTATCCTTGCCCTGACGATACACCAACACATCATCTGCATATGACATTGTCCTTCCTCTACCCGTGATCTGCTCTTTTGTGATGCTCACAGTATAGGCTAACAACACAGTGAGAGATAGAACACATCAACAACCCGTATCAAATATTATAAGGAAATGAAATATTTAGGTCATGTTCTTAGATCAGACGAACAGAGACTAAATCGACAAGTCCTTATGTGGTCACCAGTTGGGAAATGAAAACGTGGAAGACCTAAGACCACTCTTCGAAGAACAATCCAACAAGAAAGTAAACTATTGGGATGTAAAACCATGCAAGATCTCCAACTGCTAGCAACGAACCGCATCACATGAAGATCTAAAACCTCTGCCCTATGTGCCGCCTTTTGGCACGAAAGGAACAAACTAACTAACTAATCTTTAGTTATATTCTGCAGCCTCTTCTATGTCTTCCGTATATCGTTAATTTCTATCTTCACATATCTTCACATATTGTTAGGCCTACCTCTCTGTCGGTTGTCTTGCAGGTACCATGAAAAGGCCCTTCTTGTTATATTCAGGTTTTTTCAGTGTCTTTCAACCTCTTTTCTTCACCTCGTTCTCTCCATAAAACCCTAATTAGTGACCCAATCATACTCTATTCTCCTTAGTCACCAGTTGATGAATGATTTTAGATTATTAGTTATTATTTTAGTCGTTATCCGTGTTTCTGATATATGCGAAACTGTCTTAAAATTGAAGTTAAATATTCGACTTTTGTTTCAAGATTTGATTTATTTAGACTATCACAAATTTACAGTGGAATGAAACCTCCTCTCGTCATGTGTGTTTTATTCTGATATTCATATCCTTTCCTTTCTCTTTGCCTACATTGCTACCTAAGTATGCGTATGATTTATCCTCTTGAAGTGGGGTTTCACACAAGGAGATCATGTTGTCGTTTACTTGGTTAATTCTCATCATATTTATCTTTTTGCTATAATGTTTAGCGCTAGTTGTCATGGCATCCGGAAAATTGTGTATAGCTTACCCTGCATTTGGTTTCATGCATTGGACAGATGTGCTCTATCATCAGCGAAGTCCAGAGCATTTAAATGCTATGTCAAAGTGTAAGTTTTCCCTCGTGAAGAACTCCCCCTTTCATGTGTATATCTGTTTATTTTTCTAAGTTAAGTAAATGCTTTATTTGGGATTCCTTAGTGTCTCATCAATTTCTAAAAGATCGACGCTGTCAACGGCATTTTGTAACCATCATCATCAAGTTTATCCTTGTCGGAACTTAGCTTCCATGATAGCAGTTCTAAATGTCTTCCTGTCATGCTTGAGGTGTTCTTCGTCTTAGGCAGTAATAATAAGGCAACAGGGATAATGACATTAGTTCCAAATTGGTTATTGGTTATTGGTTACTAAACTGATGTCATGGGCAGACCCATAGGTGCTCAGTCTCACTCAACAGATGTCGAAGAGTATGCATACTGATGGTTCCCGTGGCTCGCTGATTAAACACACCTCTCACTCTGCCTCTCAGGTTGTTCGACTTGAACAACGGGTAACTCCTAACTGCCTAAATCGCTTGATCGATTCAATATCGATCCAAATATGAGCTAGAAATCTGAAGATTGAGTAGAGGCCCTATAAATATAGATATGATTAATAAGAGATTACATACAAATGAGCAATCTACGAAAAATATGTTGTTGGCAGAGACGTTACATTGTATGACTATAACATGGAGCTACAGAAACTGTGATGTCTTAGACACAACGACTTGATAAGATCTGAATGAAACATTATGTTCATCATAGAAGGAAAAATATGACAAATAAAAAGCGGTTACCTTTAGTCTTGAATGCTAAATAACCTGCAGCCATTGCTGCAGCGGTCTCCATAGCAACGTCACTGCCTGGTTTATCTGCGGTAATTTTGAAGGCAGGGCGAGCCATAGTCATCAATTCAGGAGGTCCCCAGAAGCCGTGGTCTTGTCCCGCATCGCCGACCTACACGAGGAGAGGAAAAAAAATGCAACAACAACTTAATAAAATATTACTCGTTCTTTTTTGTAAAGGAATCAAATTAAAATCGTGGCATATCCTTTACAGGACGTAGCCATCAACCACAGTAAACGACGAGGCGTTGATTTTCTAGGCACCACTTATACGTTCAGTAGTTTGCCATTACTTTCTGAACGGTGAGGTCTATTTTTAAATGTTTGTAAAAAACCCACGATAACGAATTTGCTTCCAAACTTGCCCACCGTGGGGTTTGAACCAGGTACACTTGGGTTTGTGATCGAGCTCACTACCGCTTGAGCTACAGACGCTCACTTTTAAAAACTAACGTAATGAATATTTGTATGCATAAACGAGTAAAACATTTGACGTAAAATATGTAAACACTAGCTGATAAATTTGATGCAAAATTAGTAGAGTATTCAGAGAAATCAATTTGATGTGAAATAATGAAAAGTCAGCATTAAGGTTAACATGAATTTATTGAGCAGTTTGATAATGGACTTTCACAATTTTCTGTCACTGGTAAAAATAAAAACGTTGAACAGTTAAAATAATATAGGAAGTTACATAGTTTTACAACAAAACTGCTTATTTTCAATTTCTAAGTTCTCAGTCTAAACCATTGATTCCCAAATTGTTTCGGCCCACCGCCCACTTTGCACAACACAAACTTTGTAATGCCCCCTTCTACATTATAACAGTTTGCCAACGTCCCCCTATCACATATACATACGCTCTATTTCTCTTTGACATAGACAATTTATATATATTTATGTCATACATGGTCAATTTTCAAATGATTATATGCATGAAATAGAAAATTGATAAAAAAATGAATCGTGTAAGAAGGGCATAAGATGAATTAAAATGCAGAATTCGAATTTTAAATGATTATTCAATCGCAAAATCACGAAAATAGTTTATTTTAAAATAGTTATTATTATAAATTTCTTCTTTAAGGAGTCACCAACCTCTAATCACCTGAACACCCCCAAATTCTTCTGAACCCACTATAGCCCCCATAGAACGCCTCAGCGCTCACTTGGGGCGGGGGACAGTCCGCCCACTTTGGGAAACACTGATCTAATCAGTCATTTATGTTGCAAGAAGAAGGGTTCAAAGGCGCATTGGGACAACGTGGCACCAGGATTAGTGAGCTGGCACTAATCAAGATCCTGCCCTCACCTCCACGTGGTAGCCCTGGTAACAGATAATGATTTATGTCTGGCTAAGCGAGTAGGGATCGAGGGAAGGCTACTCTGGTATAGGTAGTGTTGCAGACGTAGACATGTTGGATGAGATCCGCTCGCAACGCAGATGAGAGGAATCACAGAGTGACTATTAAAGCACGTCTCTCCCGGTCGAAGGGAAAAGCTGAACGGATAAACATGAAGGGATTAGGGGTGCATCCAGAAAAGAGACGTGGGCCAGCGTGGAGCAAAACTTGGGCACGTGACGATTTGCACGTGGGCCCACATATGACGAAACTGGGAGCCCTGAGGACGGGGTCTGAGTTGAGCTCTGTTTCAGGACAAGCTAGAGTCATTTTGAATGTGGGCACGGTGGAAGCCAATAGAAACGTTAGAAACAGTAGTGTACAAGTTGTCTGTGAACGAATCACAACTCCCCGAAGTAAAGGGCTACAAGCAAATTGCTGGCTGTGGGGCAAGAATCAAAAGAATGATGCGTAACGAATAAAAAATCTCGGTATGTGTCTTTGAAAACGCTATAACGTATCGTGTCGACACACTGGAAGATTGTGGTAAATTCCGTATCAAAGGCTTAGCGCAGATACATTTCCTGGGTAAGGTTGGTCAAGCGCAAATTATAAAGTTGCGTTTTAGTGCCTAACGAAACTGCCCTCCCTGGGACAACTGGGCAAGGTACTGTTTCATTAACAACTAACATTTCTGGAAGAACAGAGGTGGGTGATGCCTAACGGGACTGCCTTCCTTGGGACAACCGGACAAGGTACTGGGGCATTTACAACTAACATTCCTGGAAGAATTGAGGTGGGTGATGATGGCGAGCGCAAAATCTCAGTTGCGTTGCTAGTGCGAATTGAAACGACCCTATTAAATATCTGCTAGCAGCCCAGTCCAGTGTTTCCAGGGCCAGGAAAATGCAGAGTAGTAACTGCAAATTGCCAAGTGTCGACACACGCCTTGGAAAAGCTGAGAATGTTCCTACTCCGGAATAAACACTAAGTGGGCAGAAAAGTGAGGCCGAAAATGTAAAGATTTGACAGGCTGTCCAAATCCCAACATTGACGAAGGCCGACACTTTACACGGTCGGTTATACGACTAAGACGCCGTCCCAGGACAAGCTTATGTGCCCCAAAATACCGAGAAATGTTCCTAATCCGGAACGACTTCACTGCCCGAAAGGGCTTAAAGTGTAGTCTCACTGTTTGGCGTAGATCACAAAGTCCAAATATACGACAAAGATGATCGTAAAGGCGTAGATCCAAGCCTGGATCGTTCTAGGGCTAGCTACCCTAGTAAATAAATAGTTGGCTGAAATCGGGTGGGCACGCCTAGTCACCATGGGCGCATAATCAAACAATGTAAACAACGATCTTGTCATAGATTAATCATATCATCATCATCAGGTGCCGTCTCCACATCGAAGGTTGGCTGCAACGAATCTCCAGCATCCTCTGTCTTTCTCCTTGGTGTTGCACTCTGCCGGACTGTACATGTCCATTTCTTAAAGTTTCCCTCCACTTATCTCTCGGTCTTCCTCTTGCTCTTCGCCCCTCAACTTTCCACTCTAGTAAAGATGTTATCATGGTGTCATGTCTTTTTATGTGCCCAAAATACTTTATTTGTCTGAATTTTCTTTCTTTTAATAATTGTTTCTTCATGCCAATATTTCCTAAAACTTGTTTATTTGTCTGCTTTTCTGTCCATGAAACTCTGCATATTCATCTATATATCCACATCTCTAATGAATCAATTCTGTATTCTAACTGTTTGTTTATTGTCCATGTTTTCGAGCCATACATTAATATAGGATAAATATAGCATTTGATCATTCTCATTTTTAGCCTGTTTGTAACTCTTTTGGATGTCAGTAACTTCCTCAGACTACTGAAATTATCCTTGGCCATTCCTATTCTCTTTTAATTTCTGTTATACATCTGCCATCGTCTGTTATCATATGACCAAGGTATAAGAAATATTTTACTTGCTTTAGTAATTCTCCATGTATTTTTATATTCATTTAAGGTTTCTCCATTTCCTTGTTGATTACCATAGTATTTGTTTTCTGTACGTTAATGTCTAATCCATATTCCTTGCTAGTTTTGTCCAATTGGCTCACTAGTTCTTGTAATTCCTGTTCACTTTCTGCTACCAATACTGTGTCATCTGCATATTTTAAGTTGTTTATTATTTTCCCATTGATCATGAGTCCTGGCATTCCCTCTAGTTGTTTGAAAATTGTCTCTGTGTAGATGGTAAATATACTTGGCGACAGAATGCATCCTTGTCTCACTCCTCTATGTCTATGTATAGAGAGTAGTAGCTACTTTCATATTTTATTATTGCTGTCTGTTCCCAGTATGTTTTGCTTATTAGTCTGATATCATCACCATCTAGGCCAATTTCTTGTAGACATATGATTAGCTTTTCATGTTGGACTGTCAAAAGCTTTGCTATAGTCAATGAAACACAAGTAGATACTTTCTTGCACCTATATAATTGCCAGCAAGTAGTCTTATACTAAGTATTGACTCTCGTGTTCCTCTCTTCTGTCTAAAGCCAAACTGTTCTTCTCCTACCTCTAAGTCTATCTTATTTTTAATTATTTCATGTATGATCTTTAGTAGTATTTTGTGCACTCCTGTGCTTTGGGTTTTTTTTTGGGTAGTGGTATCAATACTGATGTCTTCAAGTCTCTTGGTATATATCCTGTGTTATATATGTCATTGCACAAATCTGTAATCCAATTACCAAAATCTTCGGAGGAGGTTATCATTTCCACAGTTATATTGTCTAATCCTGCAGCCTTTCCTCGTTTCATTGTTTCAAATGCTCTTTTAACTTCTGATTTTAATATTCTTGGGCCGTCATTGCTATGTATACTGAGTTTACTGCTTCTTTGATCATCAAATAGAACCAATACGGGGTCGAAGGCGCAGTGGGGCAACGTTTCGCCAGGGTTAGTAAAGGGGTACTGATCAAGACCCTGTCCACACCTCCACGTGGTCACCCTGGTAACAGACTTTGGTTCCGGTCTGACAAAGGGGGTACAGGGATCGAAGGAAAGCTACAGGTAGTGGTAGTAGTGCAAGAACGGAAAAGCAATGCAGGTCCGAAAATCCCTGAACAATACAAGCATATCCTGGCTCATGTCCGAAATAGATTTGTCTAAGTTCCCAAAAAATAAGATATAGCAGTGTACGAGTCGTCCGCGAACAAATGCTAACTCCCCCGGTGTAAATGACCGAATTAAATGGATGAGAGGTGCATCCATAGTAAAGAAGTGGGCCCACATGTGGCGGAACTTGGAGCCCTACGCCCAAGTCAAGCTGCGTATCAGGGCAGTCTCGTGGCACGGAACATGACGGTCGCACCACAATTATCAGCCTCCAGGCCGATGTTTAAGGCGAACAGACGAACATGTAGGGATGAGAGGTGCATCCCAAGGCGGAGAAGTGGGCCTACATGGGGCGAAATTCGGAGCCCTGTGCAAGAGTCAAACTGCGTTTCAGGGCAGACCCGAAATACGGTAAATGTGTCGGCAAATGTCAACACAATGGTCGTACCACAAGTAGCAACCTCCCGTCCGATGGGAAACGCTGCACACGAAGGGAAGAGAGGTGCATCCTAATCGGAAAAGATGGCCAACTCTCCCGAAGTAAAGGGCCACAAGCAAATTGCTAGCTGAGGGGCTAGAATCGATAAGAAGCTTGCGTAACGAATGAAAAATCAAAAAGTCTCGGCAAGTATCTCGGAAAACATGGCAACGCAGCATCATGTCGATACATGGGAAGGTATGCGGCAAAAGCCGTACATGAGGCCACGCGAAGAGAAACCTATTGGGTAAAGTTAGCAGAGAGCAAATCCTAAAGTTGCGTTCAGTGCCCAACGAAACTGCCCCCACCCTGGGACAACCGGACATTGTACGGTTGCCAAAACAACTAACATCCCCGGAAGAACTGAGGTGGTTATGGTTGGACAAGCGCAAATAATAAAAGTTGCGTTTTTAGCGCCTAACGAAACTGCCCTCCCTGGGACAACCGGGAAGGGTAAAGTTGCAATAACAACTAACAACCCCGGAAGGTAGGTGATGACGGCGAGAGCAAAACTTATGTTGCGTTGATAGCACCTATTAAAATGACCCTCTAGAATATATGTGCGCAACCCCAGACCAGTGTTTCCTGGAGACAGGGAAAATACAGGGTAAAACCCTTGCAAATTGCCAAGTAACGACACGCGCCCAGAAGCGGCTGAGAATAATCCTACTCAGGAACAAACTTACCGTGAATAAAAAATTATGGGCGATAATGCAAAGGCTTGACTGGTACAAACCCAAGCATCGGCTACGGGCAATACTTTTCGGACGCCGATCATCCTACACAGATGACGTCCACATGTCATGGCTCAGATCACATAAAGGCTAAGCATACAGCCAACATATGATCGTTTGTTTGACAAAGGAAAACAAAAAGGTGATACCTCATGTGACTAGACCGAGAAGGCTCGAAATCGCTTGGGTTTTTATCTTAGCGACCTCACTCAGTCAGCGCATGTGAGCCAATGCTCTTTGGCGTAGATCTAAGCTTAAATTTACGGCACCAAAAAGATCATTAAAGAGTGATTATCTTACGCTGCATATGGAACGACCTCACCAAGACAGGAAAGCCGTTAGAGAAGGCACCCGATATGCCTTCACAAAAGCTAACTCTGTCCGAGAAAGAGTTACACGGACAATAGGTCTCTTGCAACGATCACTCTTGAAGGATCTAAGCTTCAAGTACCTCGGAAGTCGGCGAGGCTGTCCATATGGTTGAGGGATGCCAGTAAAATGGTTATATATAAGCCCACGCAAAAATCAGTCAGAAGCGCAATACCAGGCGTCATGACGTTCCACCTGAATTAACAGCGGGCGTACGAAAGAAGAAGAAGAACCGTTACATATTCTGCCGATCATGTCAATATTTCTGTTTTATCAAACAAAAGTTGGTTTTTGTTGTTTTTATCAATTATATATATCAATAAAAATGATAAAATTGGTCGCGAAAAACGAACGCAAGGAGAAAAAGAAGAAGAATATTGTAAGAAGTAAGCAATACATTTTGTATTTCATTTACACATATACATTTTGTTTATCATTTACACATATACATTTTGTATATCATTTACACATATACATTATGTGGTTAAAAAACTCCGATATTTTTCTTCGAATTATTGTCTTTTCTCTCATTGACCTTTTTCCACGTATCTACGTTATGTCTATTAGCAGTTCCACGTATCTACGTTATGTCTATTAGCAGTTCCACGTATCTACGTTATGTCTATTAGCAGTTCCACGTATCTACGTTATGTCTATTAGCAGTTCCACGTATCTACGTTATGTCTATTAGCAGTTCCACGTATCTACGTTATGTCTATTAGCAGTTCCACGTATCTACGTTATGTCTATTAGCAGTTCATCAGTCTTCTATACGTCCATTTCTTTGTTTACATATATTTTCTTACTTGTTTTCTTTATTAAGTTCGATTTATTAAAATATTCAGACTTGTCTCTCTGTCTCCATTGATCATATTTATTCTTGGCCATAAATGACAACCCACCTGAACATAAAGTTCTTCAGGTCCAGTGTGACATTTGAGTAAGTAGTCCAGAGGCCACTTGATACCATCCAGTAGATTATCTTCTTGGCCGGCAGCTTTATAGGCATCAGTGAATTCTAAATATCCCCAAGCCAAAGCAGTGACAGAGTATGCCATTGGAAAATTGAACTTGACATGGTCACCAGCTGTAGATTAGTTTAAAACAATTTACATTTGACATTGTCGCCACCTGGAGAATAGGTTAAAATAAGCTAACCTGCTTCTATCCCCACTTGGAGATTACTTTAACACTAACTTATCACATGTGCCACCTGAAGGTTACTTTATCACTTAATAACTTGTCATGTTTGCCACATAAAAGTTAACTTAAATAAAGTAAACTTATTATTGCTTACTTACTTATTCTTCTCCGCTCCTCGTGGAGCATAGGGTCTCAACAGTTGTTCGCCTCTCTTCTCGGTCTCTGACCGTTCTCTTTATGGTCTTCCAGGACAGTTTAGCACTCATCAGTTCCTCAAGAACACTTCGTCTCCAGGTCTGTTTAGGGCGTCCTCTTTTTCTTTTCGTTTTCCTTGCGTGTTCCACTCAAGTGATTGTCTAGTGACACTCGACTGTGTCTACCCGTAAGGTATTCCAGACCCATGACCATTTTCTCCTCTTGACCTGGGACATCACGGGTTCCTGTCTGGTTCTTACCCACATGTCTTATTATTGGTTAACGGTTACTAAACTGACGTCATTGCTCTCTGAGCAGACCCATAGGAGCTTGGACAAGTAAACTTGATCAGTTATATGAGGACTATCATCATAGCACTCCGGACATGTCCATAGGTGCTCCGATCTCCGCCTCAGCAAATCCAGCAGCGTCCAGCGACCCAATACGCCAGTTCGATGTTGATTTAGTGACACACACACACACACAGTAAACTTGATATTGCAGTCCTCTTGAATTGAGTTTATTTGTTAATTATTGTTAGAATTAACATCACGCCAATCCGGCTCCATGAATTCTCAGTCTCCTGTAACAGATGTCGAAGGGTATGCATACTGATGGTTTCCCTGGCTCACTAGTTAAACACATTCCTCACTCTACCTCTCAAGCATCCAGTTCTACTTGTACAATGAGTAACTACAGACTCTTTAAATCGATTCAACATATATTTTAGTGTCCTCATCCAACAGACAGTCGTGAAAAGACCGAAAGATATCCCTTATCTCTCCTCAACTCCCGACAATCAATGATGTTGATGCAAGACAGTAATCCACTTAAGTTTCTGGAGATTGGAAACCTCAGTAGACGACATCCACTCATGCCACAACATGTAATTTTGGACCTTCCAAAGCATTGATTGAAGAAATCAAGTATTAACACCAACTACAAACTAATGTGAACAAAACAAATATAATGAGATTAGAGTTAAGGTAGATCTATCCTCAGGAAGGCTATAATTGTTAATATAGTTCCCAGCTTAATTTAAACCACACAGTTACACTTAATAGGGTTTTAAAAATTATCTGATGAAAAATTTTTTTTCTTTAATATGCAAATTAGATTACAATATGGACGCCGTTACTAAAAATAGATACTTTTTTCAAACAAGATTACTCAGGAGCCAATTGTTTGAAAGCCTTCATTTTTAGCATACATGTTCGCAACAGTCAGTTGGTTAATGTGAAGTAAAATATTTGAATTTCATAAAGAACTTTTTTTAAAATGAATTTAAATGATATACCACTCCCAAAAGTGGTAAAATTTCCATTGTTCAAACTTGCTTAAATTTAAGAAAATATAGCTATTTTTATTGGTTTGAGATTATTTTACTTCACATTAAGCATTGCATATCTAAGAATATATGTGCCAAATTGCAAGTCAATTAGACCAAAAATGTTTGAGATATCATGTTTGAAAGTTTGACAACAACACAACAAATACAATTGACGGAAACTTGAAAAAACGAAAACTTTCCACTATTTTACTTACCAGAGTGCTACTAATGACCACCTGTTGTGTACATATCTCCTTCTCTGGCTTCTGTGGTATCTAGGAAGCCTTTTCTGATGGCTCTCAGTGTTTTTCTTCTTTTCTGTGTTGCTTTTGATGTCTTCACCGCCGAACAACTTATTCGAATGGTGTCCTTGATTGTACAGCTTTCCACAGAATAGTATCCACTGGGAAGCCCAAGTTTAGAAAATAACTTGATTATTGATGCTGCACCATCTCAAATTCACTTCTTTGTGTCCACTTGTCTCTGCTTCTCCACTAGTTGCCAGTTTTGTCTCCCATTCATTACAATTTGTGCACCTTAGTGTTATGTGAGAATCCATTTCGTGACTTATGATTCAGTTCACATGACACAGTATATTGACTGCACACATCACATCTTATAGTAGAAGTAAGAAAGTTGAAGAGATGATCCATATCAATAAGGATAAACCCATTATGTCTACTATTCTGCTCATTCAATAAATATTGTTCTTGTGGGGAAACTTTCTCTGCAGAAGGGCAAGGTTTTACAGCTGTATCAATAACAGGTACGGAAACCTCATGTTTTTTTCCTTGAATATTTGTTGCCACAGAATCTTCGTTTATTTGATTTACCAGACTTCTGTTTGTTACCCATTCTACTTTTAATTAAATATTAATATCTAGCTAGTATAATTTACCTTCCAAACAATGAATCAACGTTCATTTCAAATGACAAAAGCAATGCCTCAAAAGTTTAAAAAAAAATATTTTTACATTCAGAAGTGTCCACTAGTTTCATTCAGTCTTCATGAGAACTTTGGCGAGAATCTAACATTATTAGAGTAGTGTCCCTTAGTGGATATGTCATCGTTCTTGTTATAAATCAATTTTCAGAATTAAATCGCATTTTATGTGAAGGGGTGGAGTGTAGAAACATAGTAACTAAGTGTAAACAATGGTTGCTAAGGAAAATTGTGAGGAGGGTGATCACATAAACATGCATGTAATGAAAACACGAAGGCATTTAGACGTTCCAAAACAATTTGAAGTTGTAGTCAAATGCATGTAGTTTCTAAAAATGCAATAAACTAAAAATGGCAAATGGCATTTTTTTTTCTTCATTTGGTGAGGATAGATCTACCTTAATAACCAAATAATTAAGGAAGTTAACAATTTGACATTCTTGACTTGTACTATTAGTAAAGACGGATGAGCAAATAAATATGTACGTACTAGAATTACCAAAGATGAACACATTCGCCCGTGTGTTTCCGGGGCTCACAAGGGAGCAAAGAATAGTAACACTGTGACCTACAAGGCATGTCGTAAGAAGCGAATGAGGTAGGGGCCTAGGGAAACTACCCTAGTAGATAAAAAGGGTCGCATAAATCAGATGTTCTGGCCAGTGAGGCACATAACTGGCACAACGTAAAATCGTTCTTAGGCTGAGTGTTTTAACAAGTGGTCAATATTGAGCGTTTGAAGAAGAAGAAGAAGAACATGGATGAACACATCAAGATGTTCATACTAGGATTACCAAGATGTGTGGGCATTCAAAGATGTTCATACTAGGATTAGCAAAGATGGAGAAACACATTAAGATCCCAATGCTAAGGTTAGCAAAGCCATCATTGCTATAAACTCTCTGAGTACAACATGAAACATGACAACTTTGTCTCTAATAATTATGTTTAGATTTTTCAGCACAAATGTGACATCTGTCGTGTTCTATTTGGCATTGAGCATCGGCGCTGCATATATCCACTCGCTAACAGATGTTTATATTGTATGATGCTATTCCATCACGGGTGATGATGACCACACAATTTTCATCCAAGGGAATGTAGTTGAGTTATGTGCGTAGATGACTAGTGAGCCCGATGCGGGCTTGAAATGTTCTTGTACACTGTGAGCAAGGTATACTTGCACTTGTGGGGAGTTTTACTGCCTTTCCATTTTGACGTTTTTGTTCCATCCGTGCTGTTCTACCTGCGTCGCAGGACGAAGAAACGTGTCGAAGAAGAGTGCGCCAGGCTGATCTGTCTTGGGCTCCTTGTTGGATCACCGTAAATGATAACAGATACAGACTAGCGATAGTGAACAAGACCGAAATCGATACTGCTGGGGGTTAATCACAAAAAGGGAAAAGGTAATCGATAAGTCCCAAGAAACAAACGCACAAATTAGCTAGACATGCAGTTGACTGGAACCCACAGGACAAGAGGAAGTGTGAGGAGCCAAAAATGTAGCTGTTGAAGAAAAGAGTTGTCAGAATCCCATAAGGAGACATAAAGAAGAAGGTCCAAAATAGAATTATGTGGAGAACAACAGTTGCAGGTCTGTTTAACTATGAACTAGTGCTAGTGGTAATAAATGTTACATACCGTCATACCATCCACCTGTTAAATCCTCTCCTTTCTCTCCCGTATCATTGAGAGCCGAATCTCCCCTCCATGGTATGCGTTTGTTAGTTGGTAATTTGCCAGACCTTTGTGCTTCATAAAAAAGAAGCGACTTAAACAGGGCGTCATTGTAGTTGTATTTGGAACCATCAGCTTAAAAATAAAGTGATTAATGGTTTTTACGTGAAACAAAAATGTTTTTAGATAAAATTTCACTGAAGCTAATAATCTACTGAAAACAAAAATAACTAACAGACGCACAAGAAATATCAACGATGAGAATGACTATCAAATCTCTCAAATAAAAGCTTTTAGATAACAAAAAAGCAAGTGCTTTGAAATAAAAAATCTTGGCATATCCTTTACAGGACGTAGCCATTAACCACAGTAAACTAGTCATTGATCTTCTAGGCATCATTTATACGTTCGGTAGTTTGCCATTGCTTTCTGAACGGTGCGGTGCAGTCTATTTTTAACTTTTTTGTCAAAATTCCGCGGAAACGAATTTGCTTCCAAACTTACCCACTGTGGGGTTTGAACCAGGTACGCTTGGGTTTGTGACCGAGCTTACTGCCGCTTGAGCTACAGACGCTCACATACAGTATGTAAATCTAACGGAACATGTGACTACCAACCATCCGAGAGCAATATTCAAAATGTGACAACAAAGAATCAAACCTCGCATCTGAACGGATATAGTTGCGCTTTATCACCAAAATGGTATTTCAAGCGTTTTTAGCATAGGAAATCAGTATTGTACATAGACAATAAGGATTATAGAATAGTCAGTATTGTACATAGACAATAAGGATTATAGAATAGTCAGTATTGTACATAGACAATAAGGATTATAGAATAGTCAGTATTGTACATAGACAATAAGGATTATAGAATAGTCAGTATTGTACATAGACAATAAGGATTATAGAATAGTCAGTATTGTACATAGACAATAAGGATTATAGAATAGTCAGTATTGTACTTCCTTGAATAGTTTTTTGCATTTCAATCTCTTTCTTACACAACAGAATTTGAGCAGTTTTGTACGAACTCCGACAAGAATTCCCACATATCTAATGAACTATTTTTTCATTGATATTATTAAGTTATGGCCGTTTAGTGTCTGTGAAGCCTATAGTGGTATCGATTTCAAATGTCAAGGATGGGGTCAAAGGCGCAACTCTAGGGACAACGTTGCGCCAGGTTTAGTGAGCTGGTACTATTCAAGATCCTATCCCACCTCCACGTAGTGACCCTGGAAATAGACAACGGTTCCGGTCTGGCTAAGCGGGTAGGGATCGAGGGCGAGCTACAGGTAGTTGTAGTAGTACAAGCACGAAAACGTAATGCAGGTCAAAAATCCCGGAACAAAATACACCCATCTCCTGGCCGATGTCCGATGAAAAGTTGCCTAAATAGCTGCAGAAACGTAAGAAACAGTAGTGTACGAGTCGTCTGTGAACGAATCCCAACTCTACCGGAGTAAATGGCCTCAAATAAATTGCCAGATGTGGGGCAAGAATCAATGAGGACGATGCATAACAAATCAAAGGTAACAGCAAGTGTCTCTGAGCATGCTGTAACGTATCGTGGCGACACATGAAAAGATTGAGGTAAACTCCGTACAAGAGGTCAAGCGCAGATAAATCTATTAGGTAAAGTTTGCCGAGCGCAAATCCTAAAGTTGCGTTTAAGCTTCTAACGAAACGGTCTTCCCTGAAACAACCGGGCACGGTACTTTTGCTCTAACAACTAACATCCCCGGGTAAACCAGGGCGGGTGATGCTTGGCGAGCGCAAAATCTAAGTTGTGCTGATAGCACCTAATGAAACGACCCTCTACATTATTTGTGTGTAGTCCCAGTTCAGTGTTTTCAGGGGCCAGCGAAAATGCAGAGTAGTAACCGCAAATTGTCAAGTGCGAACACGCGTCTCGAAAAGGTTGAGAATGTTCCTACTCCGGAATAAACTCAAAATGGTCAGAAAAGTAAGACCGACAATGTAAAGATATGACAGGCTGTCCAAATCCAAAAATTGGCGAAGGCTGACATTTTTCATTGTGTGCTACAAGAGTAAGACGCCGTTCCAGGACATGCTTATATGCCCTAAAAAGACTGAGAAATGTTCCTAACCCGGAACGACCTCACGTAGTCAGATAGGGTGCCCAGAGTAGACATACTCTTTGGCGTAGATCATAAAACCAACAAATTTGGTGAAAAATGATCGTAAAAGAGCAATGAATACACAAAGCAGCCGACAGGTGACCGTTCCAATGACCGGTCCTAGAAGGGTTGTAAATATTATTGTACCGGAAATACCTCACCCAGTCATTTGCAAAGTAGGACGGGCTCTTTGGTGTAGATCCAAGTGAAAATATGCGGCATTAAAAGATCATTAAAGAGTGTCTATCTTACGATGCAGAAGAAACGCAGCACTCAGTCAGAAAGGTTGCAATACAAAAGGCTCTTTGGCGTAGATACAAGCCAAAATAAACGGCACAACGGATCGTTCGAGAGAACTTGTACAATCTAGTTCAAGCTACCCTAGTAAATAAATCGGATGTGCTGGTCTAGTCACCATAGGTGCATAATTGGCATAACGTAAAAAAACGTTCTTGGCACATGCTGTTTATATATCCCAACAAGAATGATCAAAATGACCGAAAATAACGATCGAAGAAGAAGAAATGTCAAGGGTTATTTTATTTGTTCACCTTGAACATGTGACTTACGTTTTATCGTGCATCAACAATAGGACTGGGAACTTGATACCACTACAATGGGATAAGATATGACTAGAAAACAGCTGGTTCTTCCAACATGAGACTCGATCCGAGTACGTTTGGAGCTTCAGGCTGAAGTTTGGAGCCTTAGCGCAACAGCGACCTCAATGCTAACCAGACAACCAAGCCCATCTCGACACCGCCATTAAAGATAAGGTTCCAGTACCGTTGTTACACTTTTCTTCTGCAACTTAGAAACCTTGATCTCTTTCACCTAATATATATATATATATATATATATGTGTGTGTGTGTGTGTGTGTGGGTGTGTGGATGTATAGACGCACTATCTACATCCTCTACGTGTCCCATTTTGCACATCATGCTTCCACAGGAGATTTCCATTGTTACCATTCTGAAGCCTTTCTACCAATTGATTCCCGTGTCAGTCCACAGTCTTTTAGTTTTCTTTCCTTAGTACTTCTTCGTGTTTCCTTTGGACGACCAAGTCTTCTTTTCTCATCAGCTGTTTATCGGAGAGCTGTCCTTGCCAATGTCTCTACTGGCATACAATATATAGGACAAATCTACCTCCATCTTGGTCTTTTATTGATGGTCTCCACTGATGCACAGTTTGTTCGCTTTAAAATTTCTTCATTTACTATTGTATTTGGACAGAATATTTACAGGATTCTTCTTGAACATTTATTTTGGAATGTTTCCAGCTTGTAACTTATACAACTTCAATGTCATCACAATGAGCAAACACTATGATAAAGAATATTGCATAATTTAAATAATAAATACCATACTTACTATCTAGTGCCTCTGGAACAGACCAGCTATCGTAGCCCATATTCTCCAGAACCATCTGTCCGCTAGGTTTCCCTGAGCCTGTAAACACTGCATTAAACCTTGAAAAGTAGGAACCATCCAAATAACTTACAATTTGCTCCGCATAATTTTGAATGAAAAATCACATTTATTCGTGATGTAATTTATACACAACTACTTTCTTAAGTTACTTTAATGATATGTGTTACTCAAGACATATATTAGACATACATATTAATCTTTCACAATCTGCCCACTTATTGTAGTAAAGAGAAGAAGAAGACCATGGAGAAGATGGATTCAGAATGTAACTGATGGTTTGAACATGACGGCTGAAGAGGAGGGACATCTGGCCTGTGAGAGAATTCTGGAGAACTGTTGGGATGGCAAAGTTCTGCTCAGGACAAGCTATTTGATGATGATAATGTTAATAAAACATGTAAATTGTATAGACACATGTAATATATATTTTCATCCCCGTAAAGTGGCAAAACATTAGAGCAATATTTATGTATCTGTATGTCTACACATCTACAGATATTACTCTTATAAATCTAATCTAACGATTTGTTGAATTTGGAATGACACTCTGTACAAGCAGAAATTAATGTTAGAAGAGCAGAAAGAGAAGTATGTTTAACCAGTCAGTCCCAAGAATCATTAGAATGCACACCATCTTCCACCATCTGCTGGAGTAACCTCTCTCTCTCTCTCTCTCTTTCGTTCATTCTTCACGACCAATTTCATCATTCTTTTTGTGATGTTTAATTGGGGCACTGGCAAGAACAGAGTGATCTACGTGGGGTCGATTGTGCGCCCATGGTGACTAGGCCCGCCCGTCCGATTTCAGCCAGATTTTGATTTACTAGGGTGAACTTTCCCTAGGGTACGATCCTTTCTGCCGACTAAGTCGGCTCGGATCTACGCCGTTTCAATCAGCTTTGTCGTATATTTGGGCTTTGTGATCTGCGCCAAGACAGTGAGCTACGCTGTTATGACCTTTCTGACTGTGAGGTCGTTCCGGATTAGAAACAATTCTCGGGGCTTATAAGCTTGTCCTCGGTCGGCGTCTTACTCGTATAAGACACCGTGTAAAGTATCGGCCTTCGCCAATGTTCGGACCCGGACAGCCTGTCAGATCTTTACATTGTCGACCTTACTTTACCGTTCAGTTTTGAGTTTGATCCGGAGTAGGAGCATTCTCAGCCTTTTCTAGTTGGTACGTGGTAATTTGCAGTTAGCCTCGGAAGACAACGGCCTGGGGCCAGGCACAGACAATGTAGAGGGTCGTTTCAATCGGCGCTAGCAGAGCAACTGAGGATTTTGAGCTTGCCACCATCACCACCATCACCCAGTTCTTCCGGGGATGTTAGTTGTGACATCAATAGTACCTTGCCCGGTTGTCCCAAGGCTGGCAGTTCCGTTAGGCACCACCCACCTCAGTTCTTCCGTGGATGTTAATTGTTATCTCAACAGTACCTTGCACGGTCTTCCGAGGGAGGGTAGTTTCGTTATGCACTAGAACGCAACTTGTTTTTTTTTGCGCTCGGCAAACCATGCCCAGTACATATATCTGCGCCAGGCCACCGAAGCGGAATCAGCTGCGATCTTTCCTCGTATCGATACGAGGGTTGACTTTATTCGTTACGGATCTGACATTTATTTTTCCAATGAGCTGACAATGTTTGCCCCTTCCTCAGGGCTTCGAGCTTCGCCCAGCGTGGGCACATGTTTCTTCACTACATACGCCTCTCTTCCTTTCATTTTCACACGTCTCCCCATCGACAGAAAAACTGTTGATTTGTGGCGGGACCTTTATCTTTTACGTCGAGCACGTGTATGGAATCTCTTGCTCCGGAGATTACGATTTGCTTTCTTGCCCTGGTGCCTACCTCACCATGTCCGTCAATTCCCTCGGGCTGTCCTAGCGTTTTCCTTCGGTCGGGGGAGTCGATCATTGTTAGTCACTCTAGGAGTTCGCTCGTCTATGTTGCGAGCGGATCCCATCAAGCATGACTACCTTTACATCGCAACTTGCGCCAAAGTAGCTCTCCCCGATCCCTGCCCCCCTTAGCCAGACCAGAACCTGAGTCTCTTTCCAGGGTCACTGCGTGGAGGTTGGGGCAGAGTCTTGGTTAGCGCGCCCCCTCGGTAACCCTGGCTCATGTTACCGCCGTGTCCATGAGCCTTTGACCCCGGATCGTGTCATCTAAGGAACCTCGACTGATTTAATGAGCCATTCGCGGTTTCACCGTGAGACAGTGTGAACTTAGACATGCATAGCTTAATCTTTGAGACAAGCATATGACTACTGGCAGGATCAACCAGATAGCTGTCATGGACGTGACTGGACCGACAATGCTCGGGGTAGGAATACAGCGCTCTGTGCAGAGCGGATCCCGACGTCCCCGGTGAAAATGCGAAATTGCAGCGAAAAGACCGAGCGCTTCCTTCCCACCGTTTTGCCGGCAAGACTGCGCCTCGCCAAGAAAAGAACGACACCATATTTCTACCTGCGGACTCACAAGCTCGTTGCGAGAGCCGGGCCTTTAACGAGACCACCGTCAGCTTTTAAAATTTTAGACTGACTGTATCACATCGCGACTGAGAAACTTCGATATACGGACACACACACGCCACCAATAAGACCGCGCGCGCGAGAGAGAGAGTCTTAATAGCAGACGCTATCTTGTCCCTTATTCGCTGGGAGCCTCGTTTGCGCGAAAAAGCGAAGAGGCACGCTCAGCCGTTAGAGACTATGCACGAAATTGGTTATCGACACTGGGGAACCGCGCTCTCTCACTGGCTCGCCCGTCCGGTTATTTTCAAAACGAGAAGGCACAGTTTGCAGACGCACAAGCCAGATCTGGAGTAACATGAGCACCTATGGGTCTGCACAAAATGCAATAACATCAGTTCAGTAACCATAAACTAATCTAATATCACATAAAAAGGATTGAAATAACAAATAGCGAAGGGGCGCAATAACATACAGTGACAACGCTGCACCAGGGTTAGTGAGTTGTCACTAAGACCCTACCCAACATCCGCGTGATGACTTTGGAAATAGATTGTGTGCCGAAATTTGGCAACGTGAGTGGGAATAGAACGAGAGATACCGTGCGGTAAGGTAGTAGCATGAGATCTCGACTCTATGAGATCTTTTTACAATACAGACGAGCAGAACCCCAGAGTGGATGCCTACACACGTGTCTTCTGGCATACATATAGAGACAAATAATAGGTATATATATACCGTACAAATGACTGAGACGTTACAATAAATCTTCTGAAAGTTCATACTCACATCGTTTAGATTCAAATTCATTGGTCACGCAATATTTGCCCTCTCTCTTTAAAGACTGTAAAATGTCGATGCTATCTGTAAATTCCGTGTCGACGCAAGAGAAGAATTTAGCAAACCCTGTACCGGAAGCGAAACGCTCGAAATAAACTAATCTCCATGTATTACCTGTTATCGGTTTCAGCCTGAGGAAATGCGAAAGTGACACTTCAGAATGCCTTGTGGTGACAAACGATAAGCGTCCTCAAGGGGATGAGAATTTTCATAATCTGGAACATTCTCAGAGAATCAGAAAAGTTGCAACGCATGAACATGCTCTTCAGCATAGATCCATTTCCATAAACTCAAGTTCCATTGAGCAATTTAAAGATTATCAATAAAGAGTATTGAACATCCTATGCAAAAAAAAGACAGAAAATGTAAAAGACTGTCAACTCAGACAAACGCATTTTCTTAGGCCGGCATTTTCAGATGTAACTGTCCTACGTGCATAGGAGCCTATGAACCGAAGAGCAAGGTATTCTCGATATTGGGGCAAATCAAACATAGCACAAAGTGTCATTAAATTGATTGATAAGAACGAACACAAACACACAAAAACTATCAAAAATCATAATTGTGTTGTCAAGACTTACTTTAGCTCAAGAGTCACTCCAGTTTTGTAGACAGCCTTATAATTTTTGTTGACAAAGACCCATGTTAGTCCGTCTGCTGAATGTGAAATTGAATCACCATCGTACATCTGTGAATATATTATACAAGTAAACGAGTGTGTTCTACAATATACTTCATGTAGATGGTATTAATGGAATGTATGGAAGATAAAGTACAATTTCAACTGTGGTGCCATATAAAACAAAATGTATAGGAGGACAAGCAGGTGATTAAACAAATCAGGTAGTTATTTCTTCACAAAAAGATTCAGGTGTACGGAGTAATGTAAGAATGTCAATTCTAGATCAAATTTTCTTTGTTGTTGTTTAGTGTTACTGCAAGAAGTTGTATACACTGTTGTTCATATTCAGTTTCTATTGCAATTAACTTCATTGTTTCTATATAGTCAATAATACAGCAGCCTGGATTCTCTCTCATTGCCACCATATTGAGGGTCAGCCAATGGTTAAAGCTGACATTTTGAATGCCTCCTTTTATTTCAGACCCCTGGAATTGTTGCCGGAGCTACGTAGTTCGTGATTTGTGCAATAGTCCCAACAATTGGCGTACTATTTCTGCGGATAGGGACCGAGCTATATTTGGTAAATCCAATGCATTGAAGTCAATCCTTCGGTTTTAGAACCTTTTCTATGTAATGTTGGGAAAAGCCATCCCTTAACTTCGTCGGTTTTCCTTTACGCTAGATCAGTGTTTCCCAACCTTTTTGTGCCATGCCCCACCAAAGCCTTTCAAAATTTCGTATCATCCCTTCCCCCACCCCCTCCTTCCTATCTAACATCCACAACAGTTTTAATTTCCAAAAATTGAATTGTTCACTGAAAAACTTAAATGATAGGTTTTAGTAAGAAAACACTAGGAAATTGTTGAGGAAACACATTAAGTAAATTTTCTAAACATATAATAGATAACTGAAATTCAAGTATGAAATAATTTTAATGACAGACTTTTCTATATTATTTTAATTTTTTGTAATTATTTCTTCAGTTATCAGTTATATGAGGACTATCATCATAGCACTCCGGACATGTCCATAGGTGCTCCGATCTCCGCCTCAGCAAATCCAGCAGCGACAGCGACCCAACACGCCAGTTCGATGTTGATTAATCAATTTCTTTCCATATTTAGTATGTCGTTCTTTTCGGACTGGACCAATATTGACACCCATCTCTTGCAATCTTGTCAGCGAGTGGGATTCACAGCCGTAAAACTCCTCCGTTCGGAAGGACTCAATGCGTGAAGAATGTCATTTCGATCCATGGCAGCTCCCTCTGATATTGTAGCCAATCCAGCCAATCTATCAGCTCGTTCATTACCCCTAACTCCTGTGTGCCCAGGGACAAAAATGAAGGTGATTTCTCTTATCATTGTCTGTACCAATACCACCACCCAGGTTCGTTTCACCATTCCTTATTCGACTTTACGAATCATGCTCATAGAGTTACTGAGTATAGAGTCCATTTTATATTCATTATTTTTCGCAGACATCTATTTTCAAATGCATTCAATCTGCTTTCTATATCGTTAGTCATTTTCTAACTCTCGCTGGCATGTTAGGATTGATACAACATTTGAATTGAAAATTCGCAATTTACTCGTAATATTATATAACTTGCATTTCCATATTTTATTTCAGAGCAGATCAGTGGGGTCACCATGGGTACTAAAATGGGACCCAGTTATGCTTGTCTATTCATGGGTCATCTTGAGCACCTAGTATGGAATTCCTATGATGGCCCTCTTCCGTCTGTGTATCATAGATACATTGATGATTTTATTGGCATTACCGATATGCCTGAAGCCGATTTGTCACGCTTCATTAATTTCATTAATGTCTTCAATCCGGCTATTCGGTTTACATCTCACATCTCTACCTCTTGTCTCAACTTTCTTGACATCACTATCACTATCAGCCTATCCACCATCACTACATCAGTATACTACAAGCCTACTGATGCACATAGTTTTCTTCTTCATACCTCTTCCCATTCCCAGGCTTGTCGTGACTCTTTACCATTCTCTCAACTCTTGCGCCTTCGTCGCCTCTGTAGCGAGGACGACGATTTTCTCGATAGAGCTCACGAGATGCTGGATTTCTTTCGTAAGCGCTTATACCCGGATAAGGTGCTTGCTTCTGCTATGCGGCGCGTTCAGCAAATTTCTCGCCAGGAGGCTCTCTCTAACCAGCATAGAATTTCCAATTCTGACAGGGGGAAACTTGTCTTAACTTTCCACCCTCATAGTTTCCTTGTGAAGAAAGTCTTATTCCGTCATCTCTCCATTCTTCAGTCTGATCCTGAGACACGTTCAATCTTCCAACACTATCCTTTGGTGGCGTACAGACGGGACAGAAGCCTTAAGGATATGTTGGTTCACAGTCGCCTCAAACCTAATATCCAGAGTCATTTTGGCACCATCCAGTGTGGGAGTCTGGACATATCCTGTTCTGTCATTCTCCAGCATTCCGATCCGTACAGCAAAGTTGACATCACACAGCTGTTATAGATACTAGTCTTGGTTCTGATGCTGTATTGGGCGAATTTCCAGGTGGTCTGAAGGGTCATGAATGCACTTCGTGCTTTACTCAGTCTGTTTTTAATCTCAGATCCAGCGCCTCCTTCATTGCTAATAACACTTCCAAGGTATGTGAAAGCGGTTGTATCTCGGAGGGTTTTACCTTCTAATTTGACTGGTGCTGGGGTTGCTATGTTCAGAGTCATTACTTCAGTTTTCTTCTGATTTATTTTCAGCCCAACCATCTCACTATATTGGTTAAGGCGGCAGGTCTTTTCCTGGATATCTCTATGTGTATGAGATAGGAGTGCGATGTCATCTGCAAAATCTAGGTCTTCCAGAGTGGATGTGAGCGTCCATCTAATACCTCTTACCTTATCTTCCGTTGTTTTACGCATCACCCAATCTATGACAGTGTTGAATAATAGGGCTGACATAACACATCCTTGTCGCACGCCTGTTTTTACTTCAAACTTTAGTTCTGAAGTTTCAACACTGCATGCAAACTTGCTGTAGCAGCTTTTTATAATATTTATAAAACACAGTGGGATTCCATACCATCTTAAGATACGCCATAGACTTTCGCGGTGTATGCTATCAAAAGCCTTTTCAAAATCTACAAAGTTGATATAGAGTTTGCTTTGCCATTCTGTGCATTGTTGCTTAGCCTTTATATGATCTGAGCCATGGTGTTTGGAGGTCATCTTACTCTGTGTAGGATGATCGACGTACAAAAAGTATTGTCCTTAGCCAATGTTTGGGTTTGTGCCAGTCTTTCTTCTTCGTCATCATTCTTTCTTTGAGACCAATTGTATCATTCTGACTGTGATATATAATAGATCTTTTCAAGACCGTAGTTTACATTGTGCCATTATGCTCCCATGGTGACTAGCCCTCCCACCCGATTTCAGCCAGCTGTTTATTTACTAGGGTAGCTAGTCCTAGAACGATCCAGACTTGTATCTACGCCTTTACGATCATCTTTTTGAGGAAGCCTTTGTATGATCTGAGCCATGGTGTTCGAACGCCATCTTTCTCTGTGTTGGATGATCGGCGTCCAAAAAAGTATTGCCCATAGCCAATGTTAGGGTTTGTACCAGTCAAGCCTTTGCATTATCGGAATTACTTTTCTATCCACGG
This sequence comes from Arion vulgaris, assembly GCA_020796225.1. Taxonomy (NCBI): domain Eukaryota; kingdom Metazoa; phylum Mollusca; class Gastropoda; order Stylommatophora; family Arionidae; genus Arion; species Arion vulgaris. Next base: position 57,676,071 of record CM036759.1, on the reverse strand, counting down.
TGAGTTTGTTCCTGAGTAGGAGTATTCTCAGCCGTTTCGGGGCGCGTGTCGACACTTGGCAATTTGCAAGGTTTTACTCTGCATTTTCCCTGTCACCGGTACACACTGAACTTGGGGCTGCGCACAGATATTCGAGAGGGTCGTTTCAATCGGCACTAGCATCGCAACTGAAATTTTTCGCTCGCCATCATCACCCACCTCTATTCTTCCGGGGATGACAGATGTAAATGCAACAGTACATTGTCCGGTTGTCCCAGGGAGAGCGGTCCCGTTAGGCATCCCCACCTCAGTTCTTCCGGGAATGTTAGTTGTTAATTCAACAGTACCTTACCTGGTTGTCCCAGGGAGGGTAGTTTCGTTAGGCATTAAAACGCGACTTTGGAATTTGCACTTTGCCAACTTTACCCAGTAAATGTATCTTCGCTAAGCCTTTGATACTGAGTTTACCGCAATTTTTCTATGTGTCGGCACAATACATTACATCGTTTTCAGAGATACCTGCCGAGACTATTAATTCGTTACGCGTCGTTTTCATTGATTCTTATAAATTCAAGCCCCTGCTGGTCTTCCGAGTCTTTCTGTACATTTGGGTGGTCTGCTCACTCCACGCCTGCCACCACCCCTTGTCGCTCCACCATCAGCGCCGTGCATGTTTGTCCCATCGGAGGGCCCTGTGCATCTTCCGCATGTGTGTTCGCTCTGCCTTAGCGCCTGCCCCACCGTGTCTATTGGTTCTCACCGTACACACATACAATCGCATTGCCTCTAGCTTGTCCGGACACAGAGTTCAACTCGGACCAACTCCTGAGGGCTCCGAGTTTCGTCCTTTAATGGGCCCACGTGTAACTCATCTCGTTCCCAAGTTTTCCTCCACGCGGGCCCACGTCTCTTCTCCGGATGCACCCCTCATCCCTTCATGTTTATACGTTCAGTTTTTCCCTTCGGTCGGGAGAGACGGACATTAATAGTCACTCTGAGATTCCGCTCCTCTGTGTTGCGATCGGATCTCGTCCAACATGACTACGTCTGCAACACTACTTATACCAGAGTAGCCTCCCTCGATCCCTACCAGCTTAGCTAGCCAATATCGGTTGTCTGTTACCAGGGTCAACACGTGGAGGTGGCGTAGGATTGTGATTAATGCCAGCTCACTAATCCTGGCATGACATTGTCCCTATACGCCTTTGGCCCCACTACAGGGTCTAAAGGCGAAAGATTAACTTCATTGTACTTTTCCCTATATGGCTCCGTCCCGGCAGAAATGACACACCACTTGCCGAGTGTTGCACAAGCATGAACTCCGTAGCTCCTCCAACAACCCTGACGATCTTCGGAAAAAATTGCACATGTATCACGGTCCGAATTCGAACCTGCAACCTTGAGAACGACAGTGGTCAAACGATTTATTACCACTTCGCCATTGACAATAGCCAATTTGATTTAAAGATGTTGTCAAGCGAGCCAAATTCCACAGGGATACGTTAGATGATGATGATGATGGTTTAGGTAATTGAAATACTAACCATAATACTTGTGACAGGAGTATTGAAAGTGATTGTTGCCTTCCATCCCACAACGTTTTCATTTAGCACGAAGTCAAAAACACCCTCAAAGGACGTAGACTGTAGATTGTTCACTTGCATCGTAGCTGTCATGCTTGCTATAAAATGTTGAATAGAATCATGTTCGCACCTTGTTTAGTGGTATGTGTTTTACCTAAATGTGTCGTTTTACAAATGGTGCTAATGCTTAACCAGGCAAATAACATTTACTTTGTTAAAATATCATTTTATTTACTTTAGTTATTTCATTGAAATGTCGTACTTCTTCTTCTTCTGCGATCGTTCTTCACGGCCAATTTGATCATTCTTATTGTGATGTATAATTGGTCCACTGGCAAGAACAGGTGATCTACGTCGGGACGATTGTGCGCCCATGGTGACTAGGCCCACCCGTCCGTTTTCAGCCAGCTTTTGATTTACTAGGGTGAACTTTTCCTAGGTACGATCCTTTCTGCCGACTAAGTCGGCTCGGATCTACGCCTTTACGATCAACTTTGCCGTATATTTAGGCTTTGTGATCTACGCCAGGACAGTGAGTTACGCTGTTTTGCCCGTTCTGACTGAGAAATATTTCTCGGGGCTTGTCAGCTTGTCCTCGGACGGCGTCTTACTCGTATAAAACACCGTATAAAGTATCGGCCTTCGCCAATGTTCAGGACCCGGACTTCCTGTCTGATCCGTACATTGTCGGCCTTGCTCTACCGTACATTTTTGAGTTTGATCCAGAGAAGGAACATTCTCAGCCTTTTCTAGACTCGCGTTGCTACGTGGCAATTTGCAATTAACCTCTAAAGGCACCGGCATGGAGCCTAGTACAAACGATGTAGAGGGTAGTTTCAGTTGGCGCTATCAACGCAACTGAGGATTTTGCGCTCGTCACCATCACCCGCTCCAGTTATTCCGGGGATGTTAGTTACGACTGCAATCGAACCTTGCCCGGTTGCCCCAAGGCTGGCAATTCCTTTAGGTATCACCAACCTCAGTTCTGCCGGGCATGTTAATTTTTTATCCCACAGTACCTTGCACGGTTTTCCCAGGGCGTGTAGTTTCGTTATGCACTAAATGCAACTTGTTATTTTGCGCTCGGCAAACCTTGCCCAGTACATGTATCTGCACCAGGCCACCGACGCGGAGTCAGCTGCAATCTTCTCTCGTACCAACACGAGGGAAGACTTGTATTCGTTACGGTCTTGTCTTATTTATTCTTGCCGACGGGCTGGCAATGTTTGCCCCCTCCTCAGGGCTACGAGCTTCGAACTACGTGGGCACACGTTTCGTCACTGGATGCACCTCTCATTCATGTCAGAGCCGTTTCGTTGCTGTTTCTTTGCGTTCAGGAACTTGGGCAATATCTTGTTGGACATCGGTCAGGAGATTTGTGCATTTTGTTAGTATGAATCTGTATTGCATTTCCGTACTTGCACTGCTACCACTACCAGTAGTTTCTCCCCGATCTCTGCCCCTCTTAGCCAGACCGGAACCAGAGTCTGTTTCCAGGGTCACCGCGTGGAGGTTGGGGACAGGATCTTGGTTAGCGCGCCCCTCGCTAACCCTGGCTCATGTTACCACCATAACCTCATGAGCCTTTGACCCCTGTCGTACTTCTATTTTGTTTCATTTTTCCAATCATTTAATTGTATTATTTAATATGAAATACTAACAAATAATTGTACATTGTCTATGCCCTGGTGGAGTATATTCTTCGTCTTCTCTTGATCCTGTTTTTCGGCCGTTTTTATCAGTCTAATGTTATATATAAACAGCCAAACAACAAGAAAGGGTGTACGTTCACAACCATTAGTTCCATTTGGAGCTCTGGTCTCTGTGGCTGAGTGGAGCTCTGGTGCTTATCATTCGGTGGTGTGTTCGGTTTCAACCAGCTGTTTATTTACTAGGGTAGCTAGCCCTAGTATACGATCTATTCTGTCGTATATTTTGACCCGGATCTACGCCTTTTCGATCATCTTTTTGCCGTAGTATTTATCTGATCTGAGCCACGGTGCTTGGATGTCACCTCACACTGTGTAGGATGATCGGCGTCCGAAAAGTATTGACCTTAGTCAATGTTTGGGTCAAACCTTCGCATTATTGGCTTTACTTTTTTTTATCCACGGTAAGTTTATCCTGAGTAGGTGTATTCTCAGCCGTATCGGGGCGCTTGTCGTCACCTGACAATTTACAAGTGTTTACTCTGCATTTTTTTTTTTTTTTTTTTCGGTCCCCGCGAAACACTAAACTGGGACTGCGCACAGATATTCTAGAAGGTAGTTACAATCGACGCTAGCCGCAACTGAAATAACTGAAATTTTGCACTCGCCAACATCACCCACCTCAGTTTTCCGGAGATGTTAGTTGTAAATGCAACAGTACCTTGCCCGGTTGTTCCAGGGAGGGCAGTTTCGTTAGGCACTAAAACGCGACTTTAGAATTTCCGCTCATCAACTTTACCCAATAGGTTTCTCTGCGTTTGGCCTCATGGACGGAGTTTACCGCAATCTTCCCATGTATCGACACGATACGTTACAGTGTTTTCCTGAGATACTTACCGAGACCTTTGTTTTGTACTGTGTTTAAACCTCTGCTGTGCTTTCCAGTTGTTACCTGCTCATCTGGGTTGACCACTCACCCTTACGTTTGTCACGTCTTTCCGTCTCACCATCAACAGCACCTTCCGTGTCTGCCCTGTCTTTGGACTCAGCCGAGACTTTTGATTCGTTACGCATCGTTCTTATTGATTCGTGCCCCACAGTTGACAATTTGTTTGCGACCCTTTACTCCAGGGGAGTTGGGACTCCTTCACTGACGACTACTGTTTCTTACGTTTCTGTTGTTTTTCACCGTGCACACCTTCACAATGCCTTTAGCTTGTCCGGACACAGATCTCAACTCGGACCCCCTACTCAGATATCCAAATTTTGCCCTATGTGGGCCCAGGAGCAACTCGTCTCGAGCCCACGTTTTGCTCCCCGCGAGCCTACGTCCCTTCCCTGAATGCACCCCTCATCCATTCATGTTTATCCGTTCATCTTTTTGCTTCGGCCGGGAGAGACGTGCATTAATGGTCAATCTGGAATTCAGCTCTTCTGCGCTGCTAGCGGATCTCGTCTAACATGACTACGTCTGCAACACTACTTATACCAGAATAGCCTCCCTCGATTCCTGCCCGCTTAGCCAGACTAGAACCACTATCTGTTTTCAGGGTCACCACAAAGAGGTGGGGCAGGGTCTTGATTAGTGCCAGCTCACTTATCCTGGCGCGACGTTGTCTCCATGCGCCTGTGACCCTGGTGGAATATGGAATCGGTTGTCCATTCTTGACGTAGGAGCGGAAGCTTTAATTTGCGTTCTAGTGCCTGATGAGTCGCCCTTGTTGTGTTATATTCGTGTTTATTTAGTGTGGCCTTGATATTGTCTATCTGTCGTTTTCTTGGTTTCACCTTGCTCTTTCTTTTACCTGATCTCTTTCGTGTTGTATGCTGTTACTGGTGGTTTGTTGTATTCCATTCTCAGTAAATGTCCGAACCATTACATATGCAGTCTTTCAGTATATTCGGTGAATGACGTTATGTCCACTCTGCTGCTGATGTCCTCGTTTCGTAGTCTATCTTTGCCCCCACCACCTTCCTCAAGCATTTCATTTCACATGTAGTGAGCTTTCTGTGGTGTGTTGCTGTAAGGGACCAAGTTTAGCACTGGTAACATAGTGTTGGTAGAAAAATACTTTTTATTATCTGTCTTTTTACTTCCATCTCGATCTTTGAATAACCATTCCTTTTGTTTTCTTTATATTCATGCCTAATCCTTTCTTTTCCCTTTCTCTCACTAATATGTCTATCAAGTTTTGTAGATCGTGTTCATTTGTAGCTATGAGAATTGTGTCATCAGCGTTTCTTAGAGTGTTCATCGATTAGGTAGGTCACTGCATTAGCTTTTGTTCATGATATAGACATTCCGTCCTCATTCCGATAGTCAGTAAAGCCTGATACAATTGAATTCCCGTGAAAGTTGAAAAATAACAATTGGCAAATTAAATTTATTCAGATTATTAACTTATCAATGTGAATTTAAAACAATTTTATTTTAAAATTGGCCGAGCGTGAGATTAAACATGTTGTCTTTAGGATAGCAGTCGAGTATCTTATGCATTCGTCTACAGAACTTTCATGTTGAAATATCCATAAATATGTTAGTATTCGTGTGATGTGCCAAAGATGTCACCGGACTATAACAACATGATCGTTTTGCGCATCCCGTGACTGACCATCACGTGACCGCTAACGTCGTGAAACATTGAAAGACAATTTCGACGAATTCTATGCAGAATGACCATGTGCGTTAAGTTGGAAATATGGTTATAGAAATTTATAAAAGTCTATTTTTTCATCTTTTCCTCTTCGTATCCATGAAAGCTCCCTTCTTGCCAAATTTCAAGTTCTTAGGATGTCCAGATATCTCCAAACAATTGGGACAGACATACAATTTCATTGATTTTGTCTTATATATATGATATATAATCGTAGGAAGAGAAATACATGAACTACGATACGCTGACGATACAGTGTTACGGACAACATCGCAAAAAGGGATTGAGAAATTAATAGGAGAAGTGAAAGATAAAAGCGAAAAACAAAATCTATATCTCAATGGGACAAAAACAAGAATTATGACAACAGATAAAACGAACATGACAAATGATATTTTTATCAATGGGGAGAAAGTAGAAAATGTGAACAGTTTTGAATATCTTGGTTCACTGCTAACAACAGATGGAAATGGGATGAAGAAAGTTAAAAGAAGAACAAACATGGATTTACAAAAAATTAAACAGCTCAAAACATTATGGAACGGAACTGATAAGAATACAAAGATCAGAATACTAAGAGCATGCATATTCTCAGTGGCAACGTATGGGTGTGAAGCATGGACATTTAATAAAGCAGTGGAAAAACATATATGTGCTTTTGAATATGTGTTACAAAAGAGTATTCGTTTATCTTGGACAGAGAAGAGAACAAATAGATCTATCCATAAAAAACTAAAAATCAAAGAGGGGTCACAGGCGCAAGGAAGCGGTGCGCCAGGATTAGGGAGATGGCTCTAGTCCACTGCTCTCCCCTCCAAGTGGTGACCCTCGCAACAGACGGTAGTTCCTGTCTGGCTAAGAGGGCAGGTGCCGTGGGAACGCTACTCTGGGGCAAGTAGAGATGCAAATGTAGTCATGTTTAATGAGATCCACTCGCAACATAGACGAGCGAACTCCCAGAGTGACTATTAATGCTAGCCTCTCCCGGTCGATGAGAAAAGCTAGAAGGATGCATGTGGAACCTTGTGGGCGGAACTCGGATCCCGCGCATTCTCTCTCTTGGTTCTCCTCTCCTGAGCCGATGAGTATGCTGTGTGATGAGTTGGGCCGCACGTTGGTCCACATAGGTCAAAAGTCTAGCCCCCATAACAGATATGGGGGCAGGATCCAAAGCCATCGAAGAGACATTGACCCGCGTGTGGCGAAATTCGGAACCCAAGTATGCTCTCTTTAGCCACTACTCTAGAGCCGATAAGTATGCTGGTAGTCGAGTTGAGTTGCACGTCGCATCATGGGGCGAAACTCGGTGTTTGCCCCTTCGAAGTTGGACATCCCAGTGGGAATTGACGGAAATGGTTAGGTGGGCACCAGGGCAGAGCAAGCGCGCACGCTGGCAAAGCCATAGTGGGCCCCACCGAGAGGCAGGCGAGCATGGCAGGTAAGAGTGTGTGCGTCCCACCCACATGAGCATACCAACTGAAAAGCCCAGCAGAGGCAAAACCAGTGCAAACGCGGCAAGCGCGGCAGCGGCATGCATGGCAGGCAGGAGGGTGTGCGTCCCGCCCGGGTGTGCAGGGCGGCTGGAGGGACCAGCGAAGGTGGAGCCGGTGCGCGTTTCTGCTCGCAGGAACTACTGCTGCATTGTAGTTTGATTGGGGACAATCAAAGTCTAGCGGAGCAAACCGTAAACAAACCTGAACGGGCGGCAAATCAAGGTGTTCATTAAAACGACCGGTTTTGCTGGGCAGATGGCGCTAATAAGCCCGGGAGGGCAGGCCGTCTAAGGGTCGCTGCCCTGAAATAAAATGGCAACCCACTGCCTTGTGGGTATTTGGCTGGGGACAGCCAAAGGCTAGTGGAGAGCGAACCGCACACAATAGCTGGCTGAAATCGAACACCCCCATCCTAGGATAAGCAACTGTGCTCTACATTACATTCTGTTGTTTGGCTGTTTATATATCACAATAGAATGATTCAAATTGCCGTAGAACGATCGAAAGAAGAAGAAGAAAAAATCAAAGAAAACTGGCTGATGCTACAAATAAGAAAGAAAAATTGAGATATTTTGGACATATAAAAAGACATGAAGGGCTGGAAAAGACCAACATGGAAGGAGGCATACCGACAAAGAGAAGAAGAGAAAGACCACGGAGAAGATGGATTCAGGTTGTACTGATGGTTTGAACATTACGGTTGCATAGGCAGGACATCTGGCCTATGAGAGAGAGAGAAATTCCGGAGGACTGTTGGGGTGGCAAAGTTCTGTTCAGGACAAGCTATTTGATGATGATATATATATATATATATATATATATATATATATATATATATATATATATATATATATATATATATATATATATATATATATACTGTATTACTCTCAGAAACATAATATTGCTTAAAGGAAAATAAATAATTATCCTAGTTAGCCACTCTTTGCGATATGTGGGATATTCAAGGACAGGTGTGATTCTTCCAGTGTAGAGCTTCTTCAACACGCTTTCATCCACTATATAATTGGGCTTACAAATTTCTCTCTCCTGATTGCAAATATGAAAAAAGGCAAATGACAGTTACTTTCCGTTACATATACGTTATGTGTACGCTTAATATATCATCATCAGGGGGCCATGCCAGCTGGCGTAGGCGATCATGGATGTCCACAAATCTCTGTCTTTGGTGTTTACTATCAACTCAGATGTTGACCCTCTACCGTGCCATTAAGTCAGGCTATCCAAAATTTTCTCTCTCTATCTCGTCTACCCTCAATTTTACCGGTTGTCACAATGTGCTTAATATATACACGGACATTATTATAATTTAAACATTTACCTTGTTTTTTAGAAATGAATGCATCTGGAACGAAAATATAAATAATAGCATACTTATTCATATGCACTGTTATGTATATTCATACTGTGAATATTATAATAAATATGAGTAAGATGAATGGTGAATTGCTATGAAATGTGTAAAAAGTAGAGTTTAGTGGAAGCAGTACAACATGTTGTCATATAAAGAAGTTAAGTCCTTTCAGTAACTGGTTATACCGACGTGTGACGTTGTAGATTGTAGATCAACCTCTTAGATTTCAAGACACATCCTTCAAGAGTATCAGCTAAGTATAGGAAATATATGGACATAAAAAAACTACCAAAATGAAGCATCTTCCAAATGATGTGGATCCTTTACATTACCTAAGCTTTTTCATACAGTTCATTGAAGCTACTGCTGCTGGTGTCTTCTTCTTCTTCTTTCGATCGTTCTACGGCCATTTGTATCATTCTATTGTGATATATAAACAGTCAAACATCAGAACGTAATGTACGTGCACCAGCCTTCAGTACCTGTTGGAGCACAGTTGCTTATCCGTGGGTGGGGTGTTCGATTTCAGCCAGCGTTTGTGTGCGGTACGCTTTCCGCTAGCCTTTGGCTGTCCCCAGCCAAAAACCCACAAGGCAGCGGGTTGCCATTTTCTTTCAGGTCAGCGACCTTTAGATGGCCTACCCTCCCGGGCTTATGAGCGCCATCTGCCCAGCAAAACCGGTCGTTTCAGTGAACACCTTGATTTGCCGCTCGTTCAGGTGTGTTTACGGTTTGCTCCGCTAGACTTTGATTGTCCCCAATTAAACTACAAGGCAGCGGTAGTTCCCTTCGCGTGGTAACGCGCACTGACTTTACCTCTGCTGGGCTTTTCAGTTGTTCTGCACGTTTGGGTGGGACGTACACCCTCTTGTCTGTCATGCTTGCGTACTTGCCGCGTTTGCACTGGTTTTGCCTCTGCTGGGCTTTTAAGTTGGTCTGCTCATGTGGGTGGGACGCACACCCTTTTGCCTGCAGTGCTTGCCTCGCCGTGCCGGCCTGCCCCTCGATGGGGCCCACTATGGCTTTGACAGCGTGCGTACTCGCTCTGCCTGGTGCCTACCTCACCATTTCCGTCAATTCCCACTGGGATGTCCTACATTGAGGAGGCAAACACCGAGTTTCGCCCCATGATGCGACGTGCAACTCAACTCGACTACCAGCATACTCATCGGCTCTAGAGTAGTGGCTAAAGAGAGCATGCTTGGGCTCCGAATTTCGCCACACGCGGGTCAACGTCCATTTGATGGTTTTGATTCGTGCCTCCATCTCTGTGATGGGGGCTAGACTTTTGACCTATGTGGACCAACGTACGGCCCCAACTCATCACCCAGCATACTCATCGGCTCAAGAGAAGAGAATCAAGAGAGAGAATGCGAGGACTCCGAGTTACGCCCCGCGAGGTTCCACATTTATCCGTCTAATTTTTCAAATCGACCGGAAGAGGCGAGCATTAATAGTCACTCTGGGAGTTCGCTCGTCTATGTTGCGAGCGGATCCCATCAAGCATGACTACCTTTGCATCTCTACTTGCCCGAGAGTAGCTCTCCCACGGCACTTGCCCTCTTAGCCAGACCGGAACTACCGTCTGTTACGAGGTGCACCCCTTGGAGGTGAGAGCAGGGGATTAGAGCCATCTCCCTAATCCTGGCGCACCGCTTCCTTGCGCCTTTCATCCCCTGCTGGTGTCTGATAACACATAGAAGAACAACGAACAAATAGCATTTCAACATTGGTTGGCCACTTCAAAATATATCCGCCTTCAGTTGAGCCTATATACACAACATTTTAAGATTATCTTGTGAGTTCACAGTTTATGTATGTCTTACTAATGTGCTGTGGAGACAGTAGTTGAAGATTATGTTGCGCTTTTAGAGTCTAGTATTATCAGAAGTTGGTGTTTCACTCATCGAGTTTAGCAGAGCGTGTGCGTATTCCATCTACAGGATGGACAATACAGTTTCAAATACCCCTTTCAGTTCTTAGACACGTTTTATCTTATTGTGTTACGAACACTACATCACCTCTGTTTTAATATGCACTCTTACAGTTGACAAGTAAACCTCCTGATATCTTTATTTATACAGATTAGCCAGACAGGTACGTCAGGTGTCTGTACGTATAACGATGCGTCAGATGTCTTCACTTGTACCGATAGGACGGATACTTGTCATTTCACAACGTTATTGGTTGCTGAACCGATGTCACATAGTCCTCGCCTCTCGTTCCAAATGTACTAGGTTTGTTTCCTGCGTGAAGCGATCGGATTTATTTTCCAGAGATTCCTGATTTCAGTACAGCTGAGAAAGAGTTCGTAGTCATAAAATAACTTATTATAAAACCGTGTTCAAGTCGAGCACGTAAACTGACCATTGGAAGTTGAAAATCGATAAGAGTAGGCTCCAAAGACGCTGCTTGTGAAAAATTCATTTTAAACAAAATTTCTACACAAATTTCCACAAGAAAATTCCTACACAAATTTCCCTTATTTTCAAATATTACATCGTGGACACTTGCTGGTATTACGTAGTTCGTGCACTGCCACTGCGATCTTCCTGTGTAAGAAATAGATCGGGGCAAATATGGTTATTCACCGAAGTGCAATGTTGATGGTTATATCAATCAATCAATGAACCAATCAACTCATTGAGACTGCATCAAAATTAATACGTTCGTTGTGTCAGTCATTGTATTTCAATTGTTCCATATATAACCATCGATTTGTATTCCGTGTTGCCTATAATAATAATAATAATAATAATAATAATAATAATAAATCCTCTCGCACCATTATAGGGCCTGCAAGCAATTTCTCCATACCGCTCTATCTCGGGGAGCTCTCTCAATCTCCTCCATGGAACTGAGACCGATATTTTTTGCCTCTTTCAGCAAACTTCGTTTCAGGTTTTCCTTAGGTCGACCTCTCTTTCTTGAACTCTTTGCGTCCCACTTCAATGCCTGCTTTGATATTCGTTGATCACTTCTTCGCAAGGTGTGTCCAACGTATCTCCATCTTCTCTTTCTTATAACAGTTGTCACTAGTGGTTGACCAGACATCTCGCTGATTTCATCACTTCTCCTGAATTTGCTCCATTTTATATTCATTATTTTTCAGACATTTTCAAATGCATTCAACTTGCTTACTATATCTTTTGTCATTTTCCAACTCTCGCTGGCATATGTTAGAATTGATACATTTGAATTGAAAATTCGTAATTTAGTTTTAGTACTGAATAACTTACAGTTCCATATTTTATTTAGACTTTTAAAAGCAGATGTTGCTTTGCCAATTCGTATCATAATTTCTTTTTAACATTTCCTGTGCAATCAAAATAGTTACCTAAATAGGTGAACTGCTCTGTTATTTTTAACATTTTAGATTCCAGGTTGATATCTGCATTACTTGCTATAGGTGTCTTCATTATATTTGTTTTTTCCTAGCTTATCTGCAGTTTTTTCCTAGCTTATCTAACTTTTGATGCTATAGATGACAAGTTGTCTGTTTTTCTTTGCATATCGTGGTTGTTTCTACTTATCAAATCTTCTAAGTTGACTATTTTTAACCCAATCTATGCCAGTTTCGCCCTGCAACATTTTTGCATCACCTAGTCAATGGCCACTCCAAGCAATAGCGGAGATAGAAAACAGCCTTGCAACAGATTCGGTTTCAACCATATACCAGTAGCTGTGTCCACCATCAGTGCGAACTGCACACTGTGAACCATCATAGAGACGCTTGATAATGTTTATTATTTTGTCTGGTATTCCATAGCATCTCAGATTATTCCACAGAGAGATTCTGTGAATATCAAAGGCCTTTCTAAAATCAATGAAATTCAGTAAAAGTGGTTGTTGTTTCTCAATATGTTCCTCAAAATTAGTCTTAGTGTAATTATTTGGTCTAAGCAGCTTCTCCCAGGTCTAAAACCAGCGTGTTTTTCTTTCATGGTTGTGTCCACTGCATCTTTCCTTCTATTAAAAAAGGGTTTTGCAAAAGTCTTGGTCATTACTGATAATAGGGTGATCCCTCTTGTTGTTGCAATCTTTGAGATCACCTTTTTGGGGATTTTAGCAATTATTACCTTTTTTCTATTGATCTAGAACAGTTTCTTCTTCCCATACTTTATTAAATAGTTCTTGCACATGGCTAATAGTTGTATCATCTGCCGCTATGAACATTTCTGCAGTAATGTTGTCGTCACCCGCTGCCTTATTGTTTATCAATGAACGGATTGCCTCCTTGACCTCAGCTACACTTATCATTTCTTCGTTAATTGGTAGAGAGTTTTTTCTTGCCTCTTCGTCAAACTTGAGTAGTATTCGTGGATCAGGTCTATTTAATATTTCTTCAAAATGTTCTGCCCATCTTTTCTGCTGCTTGGTATCTGATGTTAGAACTTTACCATCTTTACTCTTGATTGGACCACCCTTTGAAACAAACGTTCCAGTAAGTTGTTTTAGTGTATTGTATAGAATTTTTACTGTTTCCAGTTAGCTGCCTTTCCCCTTCTTCAGCATGTCAATTGACGTAAGCTCTTTTGTCTCTTCTAGCCGATCTTTTAACAAGTCCCGTTCTTTTAGTCTATATTCTTATTTAGCTTGTATTTCATCTGTTGCATTCTGGACTGTGCGATACATTTTCTCAGTTGGATGCAGGTCTTCGAAGTGCCGCCCCTTAAATGTTTCACATTGTATTTTGATTTCACTGCTTATTCCGTCACTTACCGTCCCGCCTAATGCCGTCATCTCTCTGTATCATAGCGGAGCAGGGTCCTGGTTGCATTCTTTGTATTGAATATCGGAAGTTTCATCTTTCTTCTTTCTTGAATACATGTCCAGTGTCATCACTTATCCAGGGTTTTCTGTCTTTCGTCTTTAATCCTGCGCTATTTGCCGGTCTCAATTGTGTGTCGTATATCTTAATCCATTTGTCTTCAATGTTCTATTAATTTTCACCATCGAATAACTCGAACCTATTCTTAAGTTCCAGCTGATATTCCTCTTTTACTTCTTTATTTTGTAGCCTTTGGCTGTCTATTCGCAGTTGTTATTTTTAAGTATGATGAATTTTCAATTTCAGTTTCAATTTACCTATGCATAAATTATGATCACTTCCTACATCTGCCCCTCTGTATGCACGTACATCCAGAATGATGTTCTAAATTGTGTATTTATGCACATATGGTCAGTCTGATTCCTGGTCACTCTATCAGGTGAGTGCCAAGTAAGTTTATGAATATCCTTGTGTGCAAAGATGGAACCTCCAGTTACTAAGTTTGACAGCACACATAACTCAGCCAGTCTTTCTCCATCCTCATTTATTGTGTTTATTCCTTGTTTTCCCTTAACTCTCTCTACCTCTACATTATCATAGTTGCCTAGTATACATTTGCTTGAAAAATACACGTTTTTTTGGTAGAAACGTCGACTTTGACACTGGCAAAGACGTTTTAGAAGAAAATCTGAGCACAGGAAATTAGATCCTTCCGATAAGTTTTGTTTATTTCCGTCATCGACCGTGTCACAAACTATGAGATTTTTCATGACAAATATGGAAGCTAGGAGTTAATCTTAATCGTAAACAAAATAAAAACTATTTCGGTATGGACATCACTTCGGATATTATTAAGACATTTCTTCAAGAAACAAAAGAAAAGAATGGAGAGAGACAAAACATGAAACTGACAACTTAAACTAGTTACCATACCCCCGTGCAAACAATATTCAGAAGAAAGTTAATAATAGACATAATATTGGGATTCTCTTCATAAGAGCATCTCGTAACATCGGAGTTAGCATACATAGATCCCATCAAAAGCCGTGTTCAGTGCATACATTATAAGCCTGTTATACAATCAGTTTAATTAGCGGAGCTTATTTAATTAAGGATAAAGTAGTATCTTCTCTCAACTCACCTTCAAGATTTGCTAAAGTCGATAGCAGCAAGGCGTATGTAACGAACTGTAACCTGTTTAGTAAAAGGAGACATATTTGCATAGTTAGTCTGTAGGTTATTTTATTGGGAAATTTATTGATAATGTGATTCGATTATAAAAGATAGTAGCTGTATAACTAAAAGTTCTCTGTTTATTTATTGAATCAACAATTAAACTGATCTGACATTCTGAACTCACTCATAGAGTGTGGCCGCAAAGAGGATTGTCAACTAAACTAATCCCCATAAAGTGCTAGATTGCAAAAGCTTGTATTGACGATTGGAGTGGTAAAAAAAAGAACAATGGCGAAACACGTAATAACAAAGTACTGTAGTTTTACAAAATACAAATACAATGACAATACACAGCAAAATTTCGACCAAAAGGCCGTTATCAAGCGAACGATACAACAGGAGTTGCGAATTTCACAGCACACTACATATAGACTACGAAAGAGATATATTCCAACGGGCATTAAATGGAAATGTGTGACTTAAAACTAATAACAAAATAAATGCAGAAATCTAGATGTGGAAAAAGAAGAGAAACAATAAAAAATCAAATAAATATATGACTCATATAAATTTAAAATATACACATATAAAATATAGAACATGAAAAGAGAAAGTACTAAGAAGCATAGAATGTAGAGCGTTAAGTCCATGAGGTCGCAAGGTGCCATATAATAAAATAAAACGATTCTCCAGAGTAAATTGACTACAACCATCAGGGGAACGTGATCGGATGGCCGTGACCTGGATGTTGCGAGCTCCCAAATGGTCAGCTTCATTGAAATGAGTGGCTTCAGAGGTCACAGAGCATTGACGCATATATCGTCTAATTGTTGGACGAAACGCTCACTAAGCATTTTGCCTGTTTCGCCTATATATGCCTTGTCACGCCTCGTGCAAGTGATGCCAGTTTTCATAGTTTTATTGCAGTCCCCCCTATATAAAAAAGAACAGCGCAACCGGTATATGAGTAGAGTGATCAATTAACATCGAATTGGTCCTGTTTGTAGCTGGAATCTCTTGGATATATTAAGATATTGCCAATGAGATCGGAGCACCTATGGACATGCCTGAAGTGCAATGTAGATATTGAAAACTGAAACTGAAACTTTTTTTGACAATCAAGCATAATGTGAGTATCCCTAGTACCGACTAGAACTTACAAATACCTTCATTTTGAACATGTTTCTTGTGCTTACATTGTGATCAGGAAGTCCTGAAGTTGCTCAGTGTCTAATCAAGCATGTACATAATCATGTGAGGAAACAGAAGAACAAGCAGTCGCTGCAAGAGGTGAACGGATAGTTTCTATGGTTGGGAGATCACGTTTAGAATTCTGTAGCGTTTGTTTAAATGTGATGTTTGTAAGAGAGGCTGCGATCAAAGGTTATCACAAGATATCGCAACATTTCATAATGACAGATGTCAATCAAATATGTAACATAGAAGTTAAACATTGACTATGTAGTTGTTCAAATAACAGTACAACGTGTACTACTTGTATGGATTGACCTATAATTAGATTCCTTATACCAACTCCAGATAACATGTAATGTTTCTTGAATATACAGTTTCACACCGAGAGCTGTAGAGGAAAATCATGTAGTAACCCCGGTCATATACTAATAGTGTCTACCGTTTATGCTTCTTCATGTAATACAATGGTCTTTTCCTCCGACAAATCAGCAATCCAGCTCACGACCATATCAGTCATTCCAAATGTTAGCAAAGAGACTATCCCAGTCAAAATGTTCACTTTGTTGTAAACGCCTTTAAGTCAATCCCCCTGCGATAGTCTTCTTCTTTGATACCTTTTCCAAGTTCATTCAAACAGCTAGTGCATTCCTGCCATAAATGTTGTAGGACTCTTTTCTTACTTACATCTATAGTTTATTTCTGTGAGCAACTTATATTTTGCTTTTTTGATTTAAATCACATTAACATTTTCTGTTTTCTCACTAAAGCACTATAAAATAATAACTCATTGAAGTCCTTGTTAGAGTTTATTAATGTCAGTTTATAAAATTTATATGTATAACTACTGCTATTGTAAGCTTTAGGGAAAATTGATCGTCAGCTGCAATTTTCTTGTTTTAAAAAAATGGATTTAAAGATCACGATTGTCAACGAATGCGAAAGTTAACTAAAGATTACAGAAAAGTAAATATCTGATAACGATGACCTATTTTTTATAATTAGATCTTCAAAGATAGTGACAATTATTTTTATTAAATTGGCAAGAGCAAATATTATAATTGCGATGTTTTGATGCGTACTAAAATGAAATGTTGGGGTCAAAGGCGCAAGGAAGCGGCGCGCCAGGATTAGAGAGATGGCTCTAATCCCTGTCCTCACCTCCACGTGGTGACCCTGGTAACAGACGGTGGTTCCAGTCTGGCCAAGAGGGCAGGTGCTGTGGGAGAGCTACTCTGGGGCAGATAGAGATGCAAAGGTAGTCATGCCTGATGGGATTCGCCTGCAACACAGACGAGCGAACTTCCAGAGTGACTATTAATGCTCGCCTCTCCCGGTCGAAAGGAAAAGCTTGAACGATACATGTAGAACCTTGCGGGGCGGAGCTCGGAGTCCACGCATTCTCTCTCTTGTTGCGTATTTCTTGAGCCGATGAGAATGTCGGGTGATGAGTTGGGCCGCGCGCCGGTCCACATGGGTTCAAAGTTCGAATCAAAACCATCGAAGAGAGGTTGACCCGCGTGTGGCGAAATTCGGAACCACGCATTCTCTCTTCTTGTGTACTCTCTAGAGCCGATGAGAATGCCGGGTGATGAGTTGGACCGCACGTTTGAATGGAATCAAAACCATCGAAGAGAGGTTGACCCGCGTGTGGCGAATTTCGGAGCCCAAGTTTACTTGCGTACACTCTTGAGCCGATGACTGTGCTGGCTGATGAGTTGAGTTGCACGTGGGCAACATGGGGCAAACTCGGTTTTTGGTCAGCCCAGTAGGAATTGACGGAAACGGTGAGGTAGGCATCAGGGTAGGGCTAAAAATGTGAGCACGAAAAGATGATGGTGACAGGGCATCAGGGCAGGGCTAGCACGCACGCTGGCAAAAGTCATAGTGGGCCTCATCGAAGGGCAGGCACGACAAGAGGGTGCGCGTCCCACCCAGTAGAACAACTGGTAAGCCCAGCAGAGGCAAAACCAGTGCAAGCGTGGCAGCGGCGTAGCAGCAGCATTGCGGCAGCAGCAAGCGTGGCAGCAGCAGCGTGGCAGCAGCATCGCAGCAGCATCGCAGCAGCGGTAGGCAGGGTGTGCGTCCCACCCAAATGTACAGAACAACGGGAAAGCCCAGCAGAGGCATAACCAGTGCGCGTTCCAATCACAGGAACTACTGCTGCCTTGTAGATTGATTGGGGACAATCAAATCAAAGCCTATCGGAGCAAACCGTAAACGAACCTAAACGGGCGACAAACCAAGGTGTTCACTAAAACGACCGGTTTTGTTGGATAGATGGTGCTCATAAGCCCGGGAGGGCAGGCCGTCTAAGGGTCGCTGTCCTGAAAGAAAATGGCAACCCACTGCCTTGTGGGTTTGGCTGGGGACAGTCTAAAGCTAGCGGAAGAAGCGAATCCACACAAAATAGCTGGCTGAAATCCAACACCCCACCGAAGGATAAGCAATTGAGCTAAAATAGTTACTGAAGGTGGTGCCCGTACATTACGTTCTGATGTTTGGTTGTTTATATATCACAAAGAGAATGATTAAAACAAGCCTAGAACGATCGAAGAAGAAGAAATGAAATGTTGACGACAGGGAACAAAGGAAGACGATATAAATGGAAAGATAGAGATAGCGAATTAAGAGTAAGAAACAATAACGGAGTGCACTACCTCGGTAAGAGGCGGATAGAAAACATTAAAGATACGTTACAGCAGACATTGGAGACCCTAATCTCTTTCAATAGTAAATGTACGGCATTATTAGCTAATATATTAATTAAACACAACGTAAACATTATTACAATGACTGAATTTGCATAGTGTTGAAACAATCAAATCTACCTCATGTTTTTGGTTCACTACTGTCTCCGTCTTCGGACTATCTTAGAGATCACATATTCTTTTATACACATTCTGTCAGTCTTATCTAAAAACAAATGGCAAAACCTACATCCGTTTCTGTGATTCATATACAATCTTCAAGGTCGTGTTAAATACAAAATTAAAATAGAATAGCTGGTTGGAAGGTCATCAGTTTGGAAGCTGTGTATAGAAATGTTCACTTATGTTGTATTTTTTTACAACATTCGTGTGTTAATGCTAAGTACTGTTGACCTGTATATCAAGGAGCATAGGCTCATAAATAATATCAAGTCCGGGAAGATTAATATTTTGGCCACGTTAAACGTCACAGTGGTTTGGAGAGAACGGTAATTGGATGCATGGTTTCTGGAGTACTAGGCATGAGGACGACCAAAATGAAGATGGCAGCAGGACATCAAAGAAACCTTGAACATGACGCTGGAGGAGGCGGGAGAACTTGCTAGGCCTAGTTATTTTAGGCAGACTGTGATGAAAGCGACGTTACGCAAGGGACACGCTGCTACGAGTACCTGAGTGTTTAACAACCACATACTGACATAACCTTCAACCTTTAAAGACTTAATAAAGTCCATATTCTCTGTTGTCCAAGTGGTCTTGGCAGGTCGTCTCACCTATTCACCATTTTATTTATTTCTTGTTGTCAGACAGGATGCATTTTTTTAAATAAACAAGTGATATAATTCTCTATATTTAAAATACGTAGTCTGTCAATAGTTAACAATAACGGCAACTGTTCCAAAGAGATCTCAAGAAGATTGGCAATAACAATCAGGAAGTTAAACACTATGAAGAACATGTAGCAAAGCACCAGAAAAATAGTAAAACTAAAAATACTGGGAACATGCATTTTCCCAATGGGCTACTTATGGCTGTGAATCATGGACCATTAAACAAACAACAAGAACGAAAATCCAGTCCTTCGAAATGAAATGCTACAGAAAGATCCTACGAATACCATGGACAGAAAAAAAATGTAGAACACCGATGTCTTGAAAGAACTGAATGTTAAAGACAATTGGCTGATAAACTTACTATACAGAAAACTTAGATACTTTGACCATATCAAGCATCACGATGGTCAGGAGAGAACAATTTTAGAGTGTAGGGTCTCAGAACGCAGAAGCAGAACAAATATAAGATGGCTACAAGGTATTAAAGAAACCATGAATATGACCATCGGCATAGTAGGGGAACTGGCTAGAGATAAGAGTGCATTTCAGATGCGCTGCAAAGAACGACGTCCTATAAAGGATACGCACCTTGATGATGATGAGTTTGTCTATTCTCAATGTATAAGGTAGATTGCAGGGCCCGTTCTGGTCTGTTATTTTTTATTCTTCATTTCAATCATGCATAAAATTAAGTAGATTCTTACTATTGGCATCATGTTTACAATGTTTTGTTGTTCATATTTCATAGATTTAGCTAAGTTAATTTTTTTTTCGGACTTTGTGTAATGCTGTCCGCAGCAGAACTGTCGTTTTTCTTTGTATCTTGCTGTCTGCAGTAGAACTTTCATTTTTATTTTCTTTGTATCTTGTCTGCAGCAGAACTGTCTTCTTCTTCTTCGTTGCGTTCGTTCTTTACGACCAATTTTAATCACTCTTTGTGATATGTTTGATCTTTGCCAAGAACGTGTATACGTTGCACATTGGTTTGGTAGGCCCCTAAACGCATAGACTTCTACACGTTTAGGACACATGCATCCGATTTCAGCCAAATATCCTTAGTCGCCTCTTACGATATGCGTGGCAGATAACAGTGGTTCTATTCTTTACACCCCAAACTTGGGCCCTGGTAACCACTCGGGCGTGTAGAACTGTCGTTTTTACTTGTCTTTGTATGTTGCTGTCTGCAGTAGAACTGTCGTTTTTATTTGTCTTTGTATGTTGCTGTCTGCAGTAGAACTGTAGTATTTTTTTGTCTTTGTATGTTGCTGTCTAACTCTGCCAATGTCGGTTCCAAGCCCGGATGAAAAAGGAGGAGGACTTGTGTGTGAGGCCAGCTACCTCATCACAAGAAATTGAAATAGCTACAGAAACTTGTAAGAAAGGACGCCATACCGGTAAACCGACCAGCCAGGTGGTGTGCGGTGCACCTAGTGCATCAATGACGGTTGCTGATGAAAGCCGCTTTGCGAAGTCAGCAACCCGACTCGTACATTACTTGGCTCAAAAACACACACTAAAATTGGATTTTGGAATGTGAGAACGATGGCCACGGCTACAAAATCAGCTCAAATTGCAGAAGAAATGAAGAGATACGAGCTGGACATACTGGGGTTAAGTGAGGTGAGATGGCCTGGAACAGATAGAAGCTGCAAACTGTGCCTCCCAGTTTTGAAAATAACCGGACGGGCGAGCCAGTCAGCGAACGCGGTTCCCAGTGTCGATAACCAATTGCGTGCATAGTCTCTAACGGCTGCGCGTGCCTCTTATCTTTTTCACGCGAACGAAGCACCCAGCAAATAAGGGACAAGGTAGCGTCTGCTATTAAGACTCGCTCGCTCGCGCGCGGTCTTATTGTTGGTGTGTGTGTGTCCGTATATCGGAGTTTCTCGGTCGCGATGTGATACAGTCAGTCTAAAATTTTAAACGCTCGACGGTGGTCTCGTTAAAGGCCCGGCTCTCGCAACGAGCTTGTGGGTCCGCAGGTAGAAACATGGTGTCGTTCTTTGCTTGGCGAGGCGCGAGTCTTGCCGGCAAATCTGTGGGAAGCGAGCGCTCGGTCGTTTCGCTTCAATTTCGCATTTTCGCCGGGGACGTCGGGATCCGCTCTGCACAGAGCGCTGTCTCCCTACCCCGAGCATTGTCAGTCCAGTCTAGTCCATGACATCTATCTGGTTAATCCTGCCAGTAGTCATATGCATGTCTAAGTTCACACTGTCTCACGGTGAAACCTCGAATGGCTCATTAAATCAGTCGAGGTTCAATAGATGACATGATCCGGGGTCAAAGGCTCATGTTCACGGCGGAAAATGAGCCAGGGTTAGCGAAAGGGCGCGCTAACCTAGACCCTGCCCCAAAACCTCCACGCGGTGACCCTGGAAACAGACTTAGGTTCCGGTCTGGCTAAAGGTTGCAGGGATCGGGGAGACCTTGAAGTGCAAACACGTGAAAGCAAACCAGGTGTCGAAAATCCCTGGAAAACTCACACATCTCCTGGCCGATTGTCCTCTGAAATAGGCACGAAACAGCAGCGTGCGAAATTATCTGTGGTGACAGTGTAGCTTAGAAACGCAACGTATGAACGAAATCCCTGAAAAATAACCACATTTCCTGGTCGAAGTCCCTACAATATATGTCCATATTCAAAAAGAACTGTGAGACAACAGAGTATGAACGCCTCATAAACAAAACCGTGGTCACTGTAATGCAGAGACTGGAAAATCCTGAAAATACACACATTTCCTGGCCGAAGACCACAAAAATACGCCTAAAACTCCAAAAGTACGAAACAATAGAGTACATGAGTCATGAACAAAATAGTGGTTACTGCAACGCAGAAACTGGAAATCCTGAAAATACACACACATTTCCTGACCGAAGACCGCAAACAAAGAAGCCTACGAAAGCATCCATGAAACATAACTCTGTTCTCTCGCAGGGAACTACCGCTGCCTTGTGGTGTCATGGTTGGGTACAATCAAAGGCTAGCGGAGCAAACCGTAAAAAAAACCTGAACGAGTGACGAACCAATGTGTTCAGTAAAACGACAGGTTCGTTGGGAAGATGGCGCTCATAAGCCCGGGAGGGCAAGTCATCTAAGGGTAGCAGCCCTGAAAGAAAATGGCAACTCACTGCCTTGTGAGTTTTGGCTGGGGACAGTCAAAGGCTAACGGAGAGCGAACCGAGCAAACGCTATTTGAAACCGGATACACGCCCGAAGATAGCACCAGCGCTCAAAACGGCACTGAAAGTGTAACGTAGCTACCCATGCTGACGCTGCATGGACCAAATTTTATCATGAATATGTTTTTTTAATAATGAAATTCGATATGGTGCTACGCCTGAGAAGTCCCGCCGGGCAGGACGAGTGCCGGGCCCCATGCCTCGAAGGGGCCCGCTTTATGTTACCGACGGTCCCCGCCCTCCAACTCGGCATAGCAGCGAACGAGGTAACCGGGTTAAAGTTACTGGTTCGATACGGTCGAGTATTGGCCATAAGAAATTAAATATCACCCAATGGAATGCAGGTATCCATCACAAGAAGCAAGCACTCGCAATAAGACTTGCAGAAGACGATATAGACGTTGCTTGCATACAAGAAACGCATCTAAATCCCAAACATAAGTTCGAGATTAAAGGTTACCAGACCTTCAGAACAGACCGAGAAGGGCACAAGGATGGAGTCCTCACCTAGTTAGAAATGACATTCCAACCAAGCAGATGGAAGGAACAAATGAAAACGCCTGCGCAGTAGAGATCATAGGCGTTCAAATTACGTGTAACGACACACAGATTCTTCTGTATAACCTTTACTGTCCAAGTTACAATGAATATCAGCGACACATGCATTGTGGTCGGCGATTTCAACAGCCGCTCGGAGAGATGGGGTACCCGAAACAAACAGCAGAGGCGTAGAGGTGGAAGACTGGGAGATTGAGAACAACCTGTTCCTTATCAATGCCCCAGACGATCCACCAACCTTCTACTCGAGAACGTGGCATACAGCGCACCCCGGACTCGGCCTTTGCAACAAGCGACATATTCACCAAAGTAGTCCGTACGGTTACCCAGCAACTAGGGGATAGTGACCATAGACCAGTCAAACTGCAAGTAGACCTCAATTTCGTACCTGAGCCCAAAATGTGGTTGCCACGGTGGAACTATAAAAGAGCAAATTGGAAACAGTATGGGGCACTGACTGATGCAAATGTTGAACGAATCAACATGCATGAAAAGAAAAACATGCGAATCGTGGCAAGGGAACTGTCAGAAGCAATCCTGAAACGAGGAACCATCCCTAGAGGCTCACGAAAGGATTACAAGCCATACTGGACAGCAGATGTTCAGAAGCTTGAAAAGACCTTGAGAAAACAAGAGTGAGGCAGAACAGGCACAGTCAGTGGAGACCAATACTGCTTACAAGGCGGCAGCACAAAATACAGAAGAGAGTCAAGACAGGCGGCGCGACAGAGTTGGGTCAAAACAACCGAATCCCTGAACCTCAATAGGGACGGCCATAAACTGTGAAACTGGCCAAAGCCTGAGTGACGAAAACCAGCAGACCACCAATAGCCCTCGAACAAGAAAAGATGGCTTCGGGTAAGGAAGCAGCAAACATCCTGATGCAACAATATGCCGAAGTCAGCAGAGTAAGCACTAGCAAAGGAAAAGTTGATGCCACCAAGAGAAAGCACGGGCTCTCCAAGGCAGGCCAAGACAAGCAGATAGTCACCTAACGGACACATTCACCAGTAACGAGCTGGAAGAGGCTTTAAAGGACATGAAACCCAGAAAGTCGCCCGGAAAGATGGGATCACCAATGAGATGCTTAAAAACTTGGGAAACAGAGCAAATGCCGCTTTACTGTCCGTTCTCAACATGTCGTGGAGAACAGGCATAATACCCAAGAATGGAAAGAAGCAATCATGGTACCCATCCTAAAACCAGGCAAAAATAAACTCGACCCAGCGAGTTACAGACAATAAGCCTCCTAAGCTGCGGGCAACATGGAACGCATGGTGAACAAACGGTTATTTTGGCACTTGGAAAGCAAAGGGCTGCTTATGGCACAACAAGGGGGCTTTCGGAGATACAGATCCACAGAGGATCAAGTAACATACATTGTCCAGGAAATCGAGGATGGTTTCCAAGAAAAGAAACAGACACTGGCTGTCTTGGTAGATATGGAGAAGGCATTTGACACAGTCTGGAAAGAAGGCTTAAGGCTGAAACTCCTCAGCCTCGGCGTAAAAGGAAGAATGTACAATTGGCTTGATAGATACCTAGAGAACAGAACAGCAAGAGTTCAGGTTCATGGGTACAAAAGCATGAAGACCACACTGGAGCAAGGAGTTCCCCAAGGAGGAGTGCTCTCACCGACTCTCTTTCTAGTCTTCGTCAATGACATTGCAACATGCCTCCCAGAACGAGTTCACTCTGCCATGTATGAAAATAAATCCTTCAAAGACCACTTACACTGTGTTCTCCCAGAACAACAAGGATTACAAGATAACGCTTAAAGTCAATGGGCAGAATCTTCCAGAGAACAAAACCCCAACGTACCTAGGAGTCACACTCGACAGAAAGCTGACTTGGTGCACCCAGATCAAAAATTCTACGGCAAAAGCGAGGCATAGGCTAACAATGATGCGTAAACTCGCAGGTTCCACATGGGAAGCAAACAGCAGAATTCTCAAGACACTTTACTCTGGTAGAGTGCGACCGATCCTAGAGTACGGTATGGCAGCGTGGAGCAATGCATCTAACAAGCAATTTGCAAAAGTGAGCAGCAGTCAAAACCGGGCCTTACGCATCATCACTGGAGCCATGAAGTCCACGCCTATCAAGGCGATGGAGACAATCACCGGCATCCAACCAATGACTGACCGAAGGGACAAAAAAGTAGTAGTACTTGCGGAAAAACTCAAACGGCTCGAATCTCATTCAATGCATGAAAGAATGTATGAATTCGGAAAGTGGAGAATACAGAGATCTAACTTCGTTAGAATCTCTAAGGCAGTGACCATAGACCATCAGTCCTTTCCAAATCACACCCAACCAATCCCGGCAATCGACAAGTGCCCGCCATGGAAAACCACAATGCCAGAACTAAGGGAATCAATCCCAGGCATACTGAACAAAAGGGTCCAAAAAAACCTCGAGAGAAAAATTGCAACAGAAGAATACTAGAATCAAGTACCCTGAAAATGAGTGGACGCACGTCTACACGGACGGATCGGCAAATAACGCAATAAGCGACGGCGGAGGAGGAATAGTGCTTAAAATCTCAAAGAAAGTAACGGTCAAGAAAGCGATTGCAACTGGCAAATACTCGAATAACTACCGAGCAGAGGCAGAGGCAATCAAAGATCTTGGAGAAATGATCTTGGAGAGAAGAAGCACTACACGCAACAAGGTCGTGATATTCACCGATGCTTTATCGGTCATCGCGGCACTCAAATGCGTTGGCAAAACAGAGATGAATGAGCTCAAAACGTCCCTCGCTGAACTAACGAGTTCACTCAAACGCACCGTCATCCAGTGGATACCGTCACACTGCAACGTTAGGAGAAACGAAGCAGCCGACAAGCTAGCCAAAGAGGGCGGGCGACTACCTCAGACTGATCTCGAGATCGGTTATGAGGAAGTCAAAACAACCATCAGTTCGCACTATAGAAGCAAATGGGCAAAAGACCACCCTCAGCACACAGCCAGTGACAGATACTATGGTCTCTCTCGAAGTGAACAAGTTGCCATGCTGCGCCTCCGTACCGGACACAACAAGCTCAGAGCCCACATGTTCCATAAATTTAAAATTGGCACTACTAGCCTGTGTCCCTGCAAAATGGCAGACATGACAGCAGAACATGTCTTTCAAAACTGTCAACAGTTAGCAGGTATAAGGAAGAGTCGTGGCCACAACACCAGAGCTTCGAAAAGCTGTACGGAGGAACGAGTCCCTAAAAACAACAGTAAAATTCATGATAAAAGTTGGTCCATCAGTCTGGCCGGGAACGCAAGAGAGAGAGATAGAGAAGTTAGTGGATTAACTTTCATATATTCAGAAGAGAAGATGGTAAGCATTTTGAAGGAGTGGGTATAATGATGACACCTAGAGTAGCAAAGAGCATGTTAGAATGGGAACCCATCTCGAGTCGGATAATTAGAGCCCTCTTCAGTACCAGGCATGTCAATATGACAATATTGCAGTGGTATGCACCAACAAATGAGGCTGACGATGATAAGAAAGACACATTTTATGAGCAACTACAAGATCAAATTAGCAAGACCCAAAAACATGGCCTGTTAGTAGTAATGGGGACTTTAATGCCAAGGTTGGAAGTGATAATGTAGGGTAGAGAGAGCTATATGAAAACAAGGAATAAGCAAGGAATGCTGTCAAACTTAGTAATTGGAGGTACCATCTTTGCACATAAGGAAATTCATAAACTTACTTGGCACTCACCTGATGGAGTGACCAGGAATCAGATTGACCGATTGACCATATGTGCATAAATACACAATTTAGAACATCATTGCTGGATGTCCGTGCATACAGAGGGGCAGATGTAGAAGTGATCATAATTTATGCATAGGTAAATTGAAACTGAAATTGAAAATTCACCATACTAAAAAGAACAACTGCAAATAGACAGTCAAAGACTACAAAATAATGAGGAAAAAGAGGAATATCAGCTCGAACTTAAGAATAGGTTCAGTTACTCAATGTGAAAATGAACAGAACATTGAAGACAAATGGACTAAGATAAAGGACACACTATTGGGGGCAGCAAATAGTAGCGCAGGATTAAAGATAAAAGACAGAAAACCCTGGATAAGCGATGACACCTTGAAATGTATTCAAGAAAGAAGAAAGATGAAACTAGCAATATTTAATACTAAGGATGCAACAGATGAAATCCAAGCTAAAGAATATAGACTAAAAGACAAGGAAGTGAAAAGAGCAGCTAGAAGAGATAAAAGAGCATATGTCAATCGACTGGCCGAAGAAGGGAAAAGGCAGTTAAGACTGGAAACAGCAAAATGCTATACAACACACTAAAACAACTTACTGGAACATTTGTTTCAAAGGGTGGCCCAATCAAGAGCAAAGATGGTAAAGTTCTAACATCAGATACCGAGCAGAAGAAAAGATGGACAGAACATTTTGAAGAATATTAAATAGACCTGACCCACCAGTACTACTCAAGTTTGACGAAGAGGCAAGAAACAGCTCCCTAACAATTAACGAAGAAATGATAAGTGTAGCTGAGGTCAAGGAGGCAATCAATTCCTTGATAAACAATAAGGCAGCGGTGATGACAACATTACTGCAGAAATGCTCAAAGCGGCTGATTATACAACTATTAGCCATGTGCAAGAACTATTTAATAAAGTATAGGAAGAAGAAACTGTCCCAGATCAATGGAAGAAGGAATAATTGTTAAGATCCCCAAAAAGGTGATCTCAAAGATTGCAACAACTGGAGATGGATCACCCTATTATCAGTAATGACTTTCAGCAAAATCATTCTTAATAGAATCAAAGGAGCAGTGGACACAACCTGAGAGAAGAACAAGCTGGTTCTAGACCTGGGAGAAGCTGCTTAGACCAAATAATTACCCTACGACTAATTTTGGAGGAACATATTCAGAAGCAACAACCACTCATACTAAATTTCATCGATTTTTTAAAAGCCTTTGATAGTCTACACAGAATCTCTCTGTGGAATATTCTGAGATGCTATGGAATACCAGACAAAATAATAAACATTATAAAGAGCCTCTATGATGGTTCACAGTGTGCAGTTCGCACTGATGGTGGACATAGCGACTGGTTTATGGTTGAAACCGGAGTAAAGCAAGGCTGTATTCTATCTCCGCTATTGTTTGGAGTGGCCATTCACTGAGTGATGCGAAAATGTTGCAGGGGCAAAACTGGCATCGATTGGGTAGAAAATAGTAAACAGGAAGATTTGGATTTTGCAGATGATATTGCCTTGTTAAGTAGAAACAACCAAGATATGCAAAGAAAAACAGACAACTTGTCATCTATAGCATCAAAAGTTGAACTGCAGATAAGCTATGAAAAAAACCAATATAATGAAGATACCTATGGCAAGTAATGCAGATATCACACTGGAATCTAAAATGATAAAAATAACAGAGCAGTTCACCTATTTGGGTAGCAATTTTGATTGCACAGGAAATTTTAAAAAAAGAAATTATGATACTAATTGGCAAAGCAACATCAGCTTTTAAAAGTTTAAATAAAATATGGAACTGCAAGTTATATAGTATTAAAACTAAATTACGAATTTTCAATTCAAATGTTGTATCAATCCTAACAGATGCCAGCGAGAGTTGGAAAATGACTAAAGATATAGAAAGCAAGTCGAATATCGGTCATCACGGCAAATGCGTTGGCAAAACTGAGATGAATGAGCTCAAAACGTCCCTCGCTGAACTAACGAGTTCACTCAAACGCACTATCATCCAGTGGATACCGTCACACTGCAACGTTAGAGGAAACGAAGCAGCCGACAAGCTAGCCAAAGAGGGCGGGCGACTACCTCATGGGCAAAAGACCACCCTCAGTACACAGACAGTGACGGATACTATGGTCTCTCTCGAAGTGAACAAGTTGCCATACTTCGCCTCCGTACTGGACACAACAAGCTCAGAACCCACATGTTCCATAAATTTAAAATTGGCACAACTAGCCTGTGCCCCCTGCAAAATGGCAGACATGACGGCAGAACATGTCTTCAAGACTGTCAACGGTTAGCAGGTATAAGGAAAGAGTCATGGCCACAACACAGAGCTTCGCGAAAAGCTGTACGGAGGAACGGAGTCCTAAAAACAACAGTAAAATTCATGATAAAAGTTGGTCCATCAGTCTAGGCCGGGAACGCAAGAGAGAGAATGCATTTGAAACTAGATGTCTGCGAAAAATAATGAATATAAAATGGAACGAATTCAGGAGAAATTATGAAGTCAGAGACATGTCTGGTCAACCACTAGTGACAACTGTTATAAGAAGAGAAGATGGAGATATGTTGGGCACACCTTGGAGAAATGATCAACGAATATCAAAGCAGGCATTGAAGTGGGATTTAAAGGGTTCAAGAAGAGAGGTCGACCTAAGGAGACCCTGAAGCGAACTTTGCTGAGAGAGGCAGGAAATATCGGTCTCAGTTCCATGGAGATTGAGTTTCCCAGGATAGAGCGGTATGGAGAAATTACTTGCAGGCCCTATGTAACGTATAACGGTACGAGAGGAATTATTAATTATATTAATGTTGCTGTCTGTAGTAGAACAGTCGTTTTTCATGTGTTTAGCCTCTGTTTTGTTTCCATCAGTCGGAATTGTAATCTGCATTAGATTTTTATTTATCACGTTATATGTTAAATTAGAAAGGTGAAATACAATTAACAGCGAGATTCTGTGATAACAGTGAGAAATAAAGTAACATTTATAACCAGTGACAGAATAATAGTTGTGTGTATCGGAAGAGCAAGTGCAATCACGGCAGAGCGTATACATCATCATGACCACGAGAGAAGTTGGTAGTATTGCTGATTTTGAAGGTATGTATGAATCAGCATCTCTGGATATATTGAAAAATATGGGGAATGAAGTTGGTAGCTATCATACATTAACACTTTATTCATGTAAAAAATGTGATTAATAACGTTGCTCTGGTGGAGTGTTCTGAGAAAACCGGAACAGCTATGTACCTGTCGGGTGAAATGAAAATGACTCTTTCTAAACACTATCATGTATGCAGTGTATCTAGCTATACATGAATAGTGGTTCGTTGAGTTGGATACAGAAGTTAAAAACATCTGCTACTGAGAACATTCTCTATCGTCGCCACTTTCATCTCAGTCCAGGAATTAAATGTTGGATAGGTTCTCCAGATTGGTGTAATGTTTGTTAAAATGAAAGGGAACTTAAATCAAATCCAATAAGTAGCACGTTTTTATGCCATGAAGCAATATTGCGAAATGCATTGTCAGGCTCGTTTGTTCTTTATTCAACGGCGCATTAAACATGATGTGGTCAACATCATGTCGACCACTTTTTCTGTGTTTTATGGAACCAATTCAAACTAGCCTGGCTGCTACTGTTTGAAAAATTCGACTGAGGAATTTGATCCTAGGACACCGTGACATAGAAGCAAATAAAGCACTCTAGATAATATACTTACTATACCGACTCTCGAATTGTAACTTTAATGCTGAGTATTATTTAGCACTCTAGACACTATACTTACTATCCCGACTCTCGAATTGTAACTTTAATGCCGAGTAATTAGCACTCTAGACACTATACTTACTATACCGACTCTCGAATTGTAACTTTAATGCTGAGTATTATTTAGCACTCTAGACACTATACTTACTATACCGACTCTCGAATTGTAACTTTAATGCTGAGTATTATTTAGCACTCTAGATTAGACACTATACTTACTATACGGACTCTCGAATTGTAACTTTAATGCTGAGTATTATTTAGCACTCTAGACACTATACTTACTATACTGACTCTCGAATTGTAACTTTAATGCTGAGTATTATTTAGCACTCTAGACACTATACTTACTATACCGACTCTCGAATTGTAACTTTAATGCTGAGTATTATTTAGCACTCTAGACACTATACTTACTATACCGACTCTCGAATTGTAACTTTAATGCTGAGTATTATTTAGCACTCTAGACACTATAGTTACTATACTGACGCTCGAATTGTAACTTTAATGCTGAGTATTATTTAGCACTCTAGACACTATACTTACTATACCGACTCTCGAATTGTAACTTTAATGCTGAGTATTATTTAGCACTCTAGACACTATACTTACTATACCGACTCTCGAATTGTAACTTTAATGCTGAGTATTATTTAGCACTCTAGACACTATACTTACTATACCGACTCTCGAATTGTAACTTTAATGCCGAGTATTATTTAGCACTCTAGACACTATACTTACTATACCGACTCTCGAATTGTAACTTTAATGCTGAGTATTATTTAGCACTCTAGACACTATACTTACTATACCGACTCTCGAATTGTAACTTTAATGCCGAGTATTTGATGTGAGTTAAAAGAAAATAAGTTAATTCTAAGCTTTTATATGGAAAGGGTTCAAGAAAGAGAGCTAGGGAGACTCTTAAACGAACTTTGCTGAGAGAGGCAAGAAATGTCGGTCTCAGTTCCATGGAGGAGATTGAGCGAGTTGACCAGGATAGAGCGGTATGGAGAAATTGCTTGCAGGCCCTATGTAACGTCTAACGGTGCGAGAGGAATTATTATATTATAAGCGTTCATAATAATTTAGTAGTTCTTTATGTGTGCTTTTTTGTAGATTATACTTAGCTAGGTTTCTGTTTAAACAAGACACGCCCAAGTTGTCGTATAAACCAATGATGAAATCGTATATTCTGCATTAAAGGAATCGATGCTGTTCGTCCATTCGCTTGCCCACGAACACTGTTTACCCAATAGATAAAATTACTTGTCTTGGGTAAGTATATGGATGTGCGATGATTGATGGTTTTTATTAAAGCTTTTGGACATCGTGGGAAGAGATTGTGTACATATGTTGAATGGTGTGTTACCTGTCTTGACTGTCCCTATGTTATTTGGTTGTAGTTCTCTCTCTCTCTCTCTCGATCCCCGCCTATACTGATGCACCAAATTTTTTCATGAATTCTGCTATTGTTTTTAGGGATCCGTCCCTCCGTACAGCTTTTCGCGAAACTCTGTGTTATCTGACCAGGTTTCGTTTCTCAGGCCTGCTAACAACTGATAGTCTTACAGTATGTGCTCTGCCTTTTCGCAGTGGCACAGGATAGCTGTGCCAATTTTAAATTTGTTGAACATGTAGACCCAAAATCTGTTATGGCCGGTACGGAGGCAGAATATAACAACTTGTTCGCTACGGGATAGACCATGGTACCCATCTCTGACGTTGTGTTAGGGGTGGTCTTTCGACTACTTTTCTCTATACTGCCAACCGATGGTTGTTTTGGCCTCCTCGTAACTGATCTCGTGAGCGGTCTGCGGCAGTCGCCCTCCTGCCTTTGCTAGCCTGTCTGCTTCTTCGTTTCCGCTTATATTGCAGTGTAATGGGATCCACTGTATGACTGTGCCTTTAAGTGAGCTTGCTAGTACACCGAGGATAGCTTTCAGCTCGTTGAGCTCTGTTCTGGCTGCGTTTTCTTACTGCCGTGATGACCGAGAGAGCATCGGTGAATATCACGACTTTTTTGCGTGAGGGACTGCTTCTCTCTAAGATCATTTCAGCGGCTGTTCTTAGTACCTCTGCCTCTGCCCGGTAGTTGTTTGAATACTTACTTGTGACAATCACCTTCATGATCTTCAATTTCTTTAAGAGTTTGAGAACTATTCCTCCTCCACCATCACTGATTGAGTTCTTTGCCGATCCATCGGTGTACCTATGCGACCACGCACTCTCAGGGTACTCTGTCTCTATGAATTTTTCTATAACCGCTCTTCTTGTGCAGTTCTTCTGATGCCCTTTTTATGCCTGGGATTGTTTCTATTAATTCTGGCATTGTGGTCTCCCACTGCGTGCTCTTTTTGCTTGCCGGTATACGTTTGGGTTTGCAGTTTGCTAGGACCTGGTGGTAGTGTATCAGTGCTTTGGCACTTTTTGCGAAGCTGGTTCTCTTTAGCCTGACCCTTCCTAATCCGTACATTCTGACGTACATAGGGTGGGCGTTTAGAGGCTTTAGTTTCTCCTCCAGTTGTGTAATTCTTTTGTCTCTGCGATCTGACAATGGTTGGAGACTTGTGAATGTTTCCAGTGCCTTGATGGGCGTGGACTTCATGGTTCCTGTGATAGTGCGTGCTGCAGGGTTTTGACTGCTGATCACTTTGGCGTATTGCTTTTTGGATGCACTACTCCATGCTGCAATGCCGTACTCCAGGACCGATCGTACTCTTCAAGAGTAGAGCGTATTGAAGATTTTGTTGTTTGCTTCTAACGTGGAGCCTGCAAGATTTCGCATCATACTGAGCCTATGTCAAGCCACTTACAGTAGCTTTGTATATCTGGGAATACCATGTCAGTCTTCGGTTTTCTTCTTCTTCTTTCGATCACCCGCTATTACTTCAGGCGTAAAGTCATGACTCCTGATGTTGCGCTTCTGACTGATTTTTGCGTGGGCCTATATTACTCCTTTACAGGCATCCCTCAACCATATGGACAGCCTCACCGACTTCCGAGGTACTTGAAGCTTAGATCTTTCAAGAGTGATCGTTGCAGGAGACCTGATGTCCGTGAAACTCTTTCTCGGACAGAGTTAGTTTTAGTGAGGGCATATCGGGTGCCTTCTCAAACGGCTTTCCTGTCTTTGGTGAGTTTGTTCCATACTCAACGTAAGATAACCACTCCTTAATGATCTTTTTGTGCCGTAAATTTAAACTTAGATCTACGCCAAGGAGCATTAGCTTACATGTGTTGACTGGGTGAGGTCGCTAAGATAAAGACCCGAACGATCTCGTTCCTTCTAGGGATAGTCACAGGAAGTATCCCCTTTTGTGTTTCTTTGTCAAACAAACGATCATATTTTGGCGGTATAGTTAGTTAGTTAGTTTGTTCCTTTCGTGCCAAAGGCGGCACATAGGGCTGAGAATTTAGATCTCCATGTGATGCGGTTCGTTGCTAGCAGTTGGAGATCTTGCATGGTTTTACATCCCAATAGTTTACTTTCTTGTTGGATTGTTCTTTGAAGAGTGGTCTTAGGTCTTCCACATTTTCATTTCCCAACTGGTGACCACATAAGGACTTGTCGATTTAGTCTCTTTTCGTCTGATCTAAGAACATGACCTAAATATTTCCACCTTCGTTTCCTTATAATATTTGATACGGGTTGTTGGTGTGTTCTATCTCTCACTGTGTTATTAAAAAAGAAATCACTCCATTATACTTTTAATAATTTTCGGAGACATTTATTCTCAAAGCTGTCCAGTTTCTTATCAATTTATTTTCTTTGTTGATTTCCAGCTTTCACAACCGTAGGTCAGTACAGGAATCACACATGACCTAAATAATTTAACTTTTGTGCATATACTAAGGTCTTGAGATTGCCAGATATTCGTTAATTTAGTGAAGGCACTAGCTGCTATAGCATACGAGAGTTTATTTCTTTCATCTTGTCTCCGTTGTTTGACACTTTACTACCCAAATATGTAAAATGTTCAACTTTCTCCAGTGTTTGGCCATTTATTACGATGTTGCCTGTCGAGTTTGTGAGGTCCATAATTTTGGTCTTGTCAGAATTAATCTGGAGACCAACCTGTTCTGCAAGGGTGGAAAAATTGCTCATTAGTTTGTGGGTTGCTTGTGTGGTTGAATTCAATATGGCCACGTCATCGGCAAAGTCAAGATCAAATAGTCTGCTGTTATTAAGCCATTTGATGCCTAGTTGATCATCTTGTGTGCATTTGCGCATGATCCAGTCTATAGCTATCCCAAAAAGCATAGGTTATATAACGCAGCTCTGCTTCACACCCGAATTGACTGTGAACCAGTCTGAGTTTCCTACATCTGTTCTTACACAGCAGGATGCTTCAGAATAGAAGGCTTTATAATATTGATGTATTTTCCTGGATACCGTAGGTCTTAAGAATCTCCCAGAGTGTAGAACGATGAAGACTATCAAACGCTTTCTGAAAGTCTATAAAATGTATCACTAGTGGTGACTGAAATTCAAGTGATTCTTCTATAATGGATTTCAGCGTGAAGATATGATCGGTACAAGAATGATGTGGACGAAAGCCAGCTTGTTCTTCTCTTAGCCATGCGTCGACGACTTTTTTCAGCCTCTCTATCAAAATACTGCAGAATAGCTTGCCAGGTGTTGATAGCAGAGTTATTCCGCGCCAGTTGTTGCAATTTGACAAATCGCCTTTTTTGGGAGCTTGAATATCACTCCGTCTTTCCAATCTTTTGGAGGGGTCTCATTCTGCCAAACATTATTCATTAAGGTACGTAGGAATCCCATTGATTCCTCGTCAGCTGCTTTAAGCATCTCTCCTGAAATATCGTCGCTACTGCTGGCTTTGTTGTTTTTCAGTTTCTTGATGGCTTGTTTAATTTCTTCCATTGCGAAGTCGTCAATGGGTGCATTTATTGATGGCATTTGTATTTCTGTTTCAAAAACTGGTGTTATCGTTGGGTTGGGTCTATTTAATACCTCTTTAAAATGTTCAGCCCATCTTTTCGATTGTGCTTGTTCTGATGGTATAGATTCGTTGTTTTTCCCTTTTACAGAACAGCTTGCCGTCGGCGGATGATTCGTTAGCTGTTTCATAATATGAAAGAGTGTTTTGTTGTTCCCAGTTTTGGATGCTGTTTCTGCCTCTAAAGATAATTTGTGGATGTAATCACGTTTATCTTTGCGAGCATTTGCTTTAATATCTTTATCCAGTTGTCTATATTCAAGGACTGTTGATTTGTTTTGAGTCGATATGTTTGCGGTATGCTTAGCCTTTATGTGATCTGAGCCATGACATGTGGACGTCATCTGTGTAGGATGATCGGCGTCCGAAAAGTATTGACCGTAGCCAATGCTTGGGGTTGTACCAGTCAAGCCTTTGCATTTTCGGCCATACTTTTTATCCACGGTGAGTGTGTTCCTGAGTAGGAGTATTCTCAGCCGCTTCGGGTCGAGTGTTGTTTGCAAGGATTGTACCCTGTATTTTCCCTGTCTCCGGGAAACACTGGTCTGGGTCTGCACACAGATATTATAGAGGATCGTTTCAATCGTCGCTATCAACGCAACTGAGGTCTTTCGCTCGCCGCTATCACCCACCTCAGTTTTTTCGGGATGTTAGTTGTTATTGCAACAGTACACTGCCCGGTTGTCCCAGGGAGGGCAGTTTCGTTAGACACTAAAACGCAAACTTTTTTTTACGTTTGTCCAACCATTCCTACCTCAGTTATTCCGGGGATGTTAGTTGTTTTGGCAACTGTACCTTGCTCAATTGTCCCAGGGAGGGTTGTTTCGTTAGGATCTGAACACAACTTCAGAATTTGTGCTTTACCCAATAGGTTTCTTCGCGCTTAGCCTCATGTACGGGGTTTCCCGCATACCTTCCCATGTAGCGTCACGATGCTGCTCTGCCGTGTATTCGGGGTTCGTTACGCACCTTGCATTGCCTGCCATGCCTGGCTTTTCTGGCCGCCTGTAGGCCCACCAGTGCATCACTCGCATGCGTGCATGCTCTGCCCTGGTGCCTACCTCAACATTTCGGTTAATTCCCACCGTGCGTATTTTTGCCTGCGCTTTCCTCGCCTGAGACTCAACCCGGCCCCCACCTCTGTGATGGGGTCACGGGTTTCGCCCCATGAGGGCCCACCTCACCATTTCCGTCAATTACCACCGTACTCACATTTGCTTAGGTTGTCCATGTGGACCCACGTACAGCTCAGCTCGACTCCCAGCATACTCATCGGCTCAAGAGAGAGGCTCAGAGAGAGCATGCACGGGCTTCGAATTTCGCTCCGAGAGGGTTGACGTCCCTTCGATCGGCCTATGTGGTCCACGTGCAGTTCAACCCGACTCCCAGCATACTCATCGGCTCAGGAGAGAGGGTTCAAGAGAGAGCATGCGCGGGCTCCGAGTGTCGCCACACGCGGCTCCACGTTTATAATTCAAGCTTTTCTCATCGGCTGGGAGAGGCGAGCATTAATAGCCGCTCTGGGGGTTCGCTCGTCTGTGTTGCGAGCGAATTCCATCTAGCGTGACTACCTTTGCATCTCTACTTGCCCGAAAGTAGCTCTCCCACGACACCTGCCCTCTTAGCCAGACCGGAACTACCGTCTGTTACCAGGGTCACCACGTGAAGGTGAGGGCAGGGGATTAGTGCCAGCTCACTAATCTGGCTCGCCGTTCTCTTCTTCCGTCTTTGACCCCAGCCTTCGGTCTAGTGTGACTCCCAGATAGGTTGGACTTTTGTCCTCTGGGAGATCGTGTCCATTTAATTTAAGCTTTACCTCGTGGGTGTTAGTTCAGCGAGAACACAGTATAGGTGATTTCGAAGCTTGAATGCCGAGGCACCATTTTTCTGTCTAGGTTTCCAGTTTGGTGAATGTGTCTTGCAAGCGTTTTTTTTTTACTATGAGCACTGACTCCTCCCTCGTCCAGATTGCCAGATCATGGGCGTACATAGCTAAGTGCACTCACCGTGGTATGCATGTAGCTATGTCGTTGACAAAGACTAGAAATAGGGTTGGTTAGAGCACTCCTCCCTGGGGACTCCTTCCCCTAGCTTGGCCTTCTCTATGTCTACCGAGACTGCCAACGTCTGCTTTTTCTCTTGGAAACCATCCTCGATTTTCTGGTCGATATAGATTATCTGATCTTCTGTAGATTGGTATCTCCTAAAGCCTCCTTGCTGCGGCATGAGAAGGTCTTTGCTCTACAAGTATCGTGATAACCTTATCGTGTTCACCATGCGTTCCATTAGCTTAGGAGGCTTAGGGTCTGTAACTCGCCGGGTGGAGCTTATCTTTGCCTGGTTTTGGGTTGGGTACCATGATCGCTTCTTTCCACTCCACTGGTACTATGCCCGTCACCCACGACATCTTTAGAACTGCCAATTAAATTGCCTTTGCCCTATTTCCCAGGTTTTTAAGCATCTCATTTGTGATCCCATCCTTTCCGGGCGATTTTCTAAGCTTTAGATCCCTTAATGCCTATTACAGCTCGTTTCTGGTGAATGTCTCCGTTAAGTGACTAACGGCATTGGAGGGCTCTCGATTTCTCTTTGTTTCTTCTCTTTTGGCTTTGGTAATGCTCTTCTGACGTTATCATATCTTTCAATTAGGACATTCGCTGCCTCTCTCCCGGAGCACATCTTTTTTTGTGTTCCAGAACTATTGGGGGTCGACTGGTATTTTCATCACTTAGGGCTTTCGCCAACTTCCACAATTTGTGGCCGTCCCTATCATGGTTCAGGAATTCGATCTGTTCTACCCAACTATCTTGCTGACCTTTTGGCTTCCCGGCTGTATTTGGCTGCTGCCGCCTTGTAAACAGTATTGGATGCTACTGTTTGGGCCTTTTCTGTCTCTTTCTATGCCAGCACAAGTTCTTCTTCAAGCTTCTGAATCTCTGCTGTCCAGTAGGGCTTGAAAACCTTCAGTGCACCTCTGGGGATGGCCTCCCTTGCCGCATTCTTTTGCGATCAGAATTCTTTTCCTAAGGATCGCATGTATTTGTTTTCATGTTTGTTGAGAGGTTCAACATTGGTATCTGACATGACAGCAAATCTGTTCCAATTGCTTTTTGTAGTTCCACCGGAAACCACATTTTTTGGCTCAGGTACAAAGTGGAGATATGCTCGCAGTTTGACGGACCTATGATCGTTATCTCTGAGATGCTTAGTGACCGTTCGTTCAATTTTTGTGGAGAGGTCGCTCGTTGCGAATGCCAGATCAGGGGTGCTATTCGTATGCCACCTTCTCGAGTAGAAGGTTGGCGGATCGTCTGGTGCATTGATAAGGAACAGGTTGTTCTCTTTCTCCCAGTCCTCGACTTCGACGCCTCTATTGTTCGTTTCTTGGTAGCCCCACCTTTCTGAGTGGCTGTTGAAATCACCGACTACCATGCATGCTGTGCTAGCTATTGTCATCGTCTCCAGTGTTAGCGAGATATCACTTGGGCAGTAGAGGTTGTCCAGATGAATCTGTACTTTGTCACAATATGATGAGGACGCCTATGATCTCTGCTGCTCCGGCGCAAACTGTTGTCACAATTTGTCTGTTTCGCTGGAATGCCGTTAAGTACCAGCGTAATAACTCCACCTTTGTGCCTCTCTCGATCTAATCTGAAGGTTTGATAACCTGTTTTGGGCATTTAGGTGTGTCTCTTGTATGCACGCTACATCAATCTTCTCTTCTGAAAGTCTTTGTGCAAGTGCTTGCTTTTTGTGATGGAGACCTTCGGCATTCTATTGCACAATGTCTCTGACCAGTTTTAAGCCGTATCGAACCAGTAGTTTAATTTTTTCCCCGTAGGCAGCGGTTGCTGGTTTGTCAAGCAGGGGGACGGGGATCTCGTAGCCAAAAATGGGCCCCTTTGAAACATACCCCCGGCAATCGTCTTGCACGACGGATCTCCAAAGGCGTAGCACCATATCGAGATTCTAAATTACCTATACATATATAAGAATGAGTTGAATTACATTGTATGTCTGTCCCAATTGTTTGAAGATATCTGGACATCATACGAATTTGAAATTTGGCAAGAGGGTAGCTTTCCTACTTTGCAAGAGGTAAAAACTATCAAACTGAACTATTTGTTCCTGTTTATAACCATATTCCAACTTAACGCACATGGTCATTCTGCATAGAAATCGACAACAAATATCTATCAGTGCTTTCACGAAGTTTCAGGTCACGTGATCATGTTGTTACTTTTCCCTGGCGTAACGCGTAATCACAAAGTACGGTAGTTTACAAAATACAAAAACAATGACAATATACAGCAACGTTTCGACCAACAATGCTTTTATCAAGCAAACGATACAACAAAGGAAAGAATGTTACAGAACACTACATACAGACTTTGACAAAATATTACAAGCAAATTATAACTTAAGTCCCGGTAACATAACGCTATGATAAGGTCACTATTATTATAACATTTTAAACACATGTAATTATAAGTTTCTGAAGAGTAGTTGATAACGTGTCTGTCTACATTGCAGTAGACAATGCGCTCTGATCAAGCTCTGCCTACATTCTTTTTTTTAAACACTGCTCACGCTCGGTCAATTTTTTTTTTTAACACATCAATAAGTTAATAATCTGAACAAATTTAATTTGAAAATTGTTATTTTATTTTTAACTTTCACGGGAATTCAATTGTATCAGGTTTTACTGGCAATCGGAATAAGGGACAGTTTATGTGGGCTCAGAAGATCAGCGAAAAAGGATAACCAATGTAACTTAAAAAGTGGTGAAATATTACAACTAGAATTAAACTAAATTCAACTTTCACTGGAACGGGATTTTCTGTTGTATCAGGTTTTACTGGCAATCAGAATGAGGGACATTTCAAATTGTTATTTGTCAACTTTCACGGGAACGAGAATTCTATTGTATCAGGTTTTATTGGCAATCGGAACGAGGAATATTTAAAATTGTTATTTGTCAACTTTCACGGGAACGGAAATTCTGTTGTAAAAGATTTTACTGGCAATCGTAATGAGGGATATTTTAAATTGTTATTTGTCAATTTTCACGGAAACGGGAATTTTGTTGTATCAGATTTTACTGGGAATCGGAATGAGGGACACTTTAATCTTATGTGGGCAACCGAAAAAGTTTTCAAACCAAGCATGGAGAGAAAACGTATTGTTTTTAATGGAGAAGAAGTCGATTTTGAAGCAACGTGGCATGTTTCTTTAAGGGACTTTACAAATAGATTTAAACTAAATTTTCCATGCGAAGAACGGGTAAACTGCTAGTTCAACCTATTCATGACAAAATTTGGTCCATGCAGCCTTAGCATGGGTATGCTACGTCACATCGTTCAGTAACATTTGGAGCTCTAGTGCTTATCCTTCGGTGAAGTGTCCGATTTCAATCAGCGTTTCCTGTGTTCGCTCTCCGTTAGCCTTTTGCTGTCCCCAGCAGGCCTACAAGGCAGCAGGTTGCTATTTGCTTTTAGGGTAGCGATCTTTAGACGACTTGTCCTCCTGGGTTGATGAGCGTCATCTGCCCAGGTAACCAGTCTTTTTGAGGACTACTTGGTTTTCCTGCCGTCCAGTTTTTGGTACGGTTTACTCGGCTAGCCTTTGATTATCAATAATCAAACTAAAGCAGCAGTCGTTCCCTTCCAACGGGAACTCTCTCTGGAATAGAGCATCTGCTGGGCCTTTTAGTTTTTCTACACAATTGGGTCGTCCGCTCACCCGCTCACTCTTGCATTTCTGACCATGTTGAGTTTGTTCCGGATTAGGAACATTCTCAATTTTACCGAGGCGCGTGTCTGCACTTGGCAATTTGCATTTGCTACTCTGCATTTTCACTGGCTGAGGAAAACATTTCACTCGTCAATCATCACCGCCCTGGTTTTTGGGGTGTTAGTTCTAGACCCATCATAATAATCTAGACATCCATGTCAATGGCACTAAAATAAACCAAGTGAAAGAATTCAAATACTTAGGAAGCATATTCACAGAAGACGGAAAACTGGATAGAGAGATAGAGGCTAGAGTACAAAAGCAAATGCTGTAACCTACCAGCTAGCCCCATTGTTAAGGCACCCAAAAATTTCACAGGCAGCTAAGCAACAGATGATCAACAGCATTTTTATACCTACTTTGTGTTACCAGAGCCAAACATGGACATTGAGCAAAGCGCAGTCACAAAAATAACTACATGTGAAATGCGTTGCCTGCGAAAAGTTACCAACAACACAAGAAAAGACAGAATCACCAACATCATCATAAGAAAGAAAGTTGGCACAAAACCGTCCTTGAATTACATAGATAAACAAAGAATGAAGTGGTTTGGCCACTTAATAAGAATGCATCCAAACTCCACAGTATACAGAGTCTTCTACAACAGAACATCGGGAAAGAAGGCAAGAGGAAGACCACGGAAAAGATGGTTAGATAGCGTAGCAGAATCCTGTGAAAGAGCAAAGATAACAATCACACAAGCCACCAGAACAGAACAAGACAAAAACAGAAAACCACGACACTGGGCAACAACCCGGTAGCAGTGTGACGACAAAAGAAAGAAGAAGTAGTTCTAAAAACAACAGTACCCAGCGTGGCTATCTCAGGAAAGGCACTTTCGTTAGACACTGAAACGCAACTTTAGGTATTGCGTTCTGCCAACTTTACCCGATATCTTTATCTGCGCTTGGCCTCTACGGAGTTTACCGCAATCTTCTCATGTGTCGCAGGGGTACGTTACAGTGCTTTCAGAGACAATTGCCGATATGTTTGCTTTGCACTGGGTTCAAGCCTCTGCAGG
Organism: Arion vulgaris; assembly: GCA_020796225.1. Classification (NCBI taxonomy): domain Eukaryota; kingdom Metazoa; phylum Mollusca; class Gastropoda; order Stylommatophora; family Arionidae; genus Arion; species Arion vulgaris. Next base: position 57,633,616 of record CM036759.1, on the reverse strand, counting down.
TCTTTTCAGTTTTTTCTGCTCCTCTGTGTGGCCCTGCTCACCCCTGCGTTTGCTACGCCTTCTCGTCACTCGATCACCAGCATCTTGTGTGTCTGCCCCGCTTTTGGGATCACCTGTGTATCGTTCGTATGCACGTTCGCTCCACTTTGGTGCCTGTCCCACCCTGTTTATCGGGTTTCTCGCCTTGCTCACATTTATCGTGCCTCATGACTACCATGACTCGCAGCCGACTCTGGCGCAGGGCTCCGAGTTTCACCCTGTGTGGGCCTACGTCTCTACTCTGGATGCACCTCTCATACTTTCGTGTTCATTTGTACGGCCCTTCCCATCGGCCAGGAAGCTGATAATTGTGGTGCGACCTATGGCTTGTGCGATCATGCTTACGGACTCTTGCCCCTTTGTGGCAATTTTTTTGTGCAGTCATTTACTCCGGGGGAGCTAGCATTCGTTCACCTGCGACTCGTACACTGCTGTTTTCGTTCGTCTCTGCAATAATTTTGGTATCTTTCATCGGACATCGGCCAGGAGAAGTGTGCATTTATTTCAGGAAGATTTGGACCTGCATTGCTTCTCCGTATTTGCACTACTAACACTACCTGTAGCTCTCCCTCGATTGCTGCCAGCTTAGCCAGATCGGAACCAATGTCTGTCACAAGCCGCCTTTACAACACGCGAGAGGAGACGGTGGTTATTTTGTACACCACTCCGGAAACCACAAGGAGTAACTGTAATACCAACACCATGTAAATAAAGGATACAAAAGATGTGTACTGGGAAGAAATAGACTTGTATTTCACTAGACAAGTTATATGATCTATGTACTTCGATATTTAACGATTGTTTGTAAGATGTTTCTATTTTATGATTTTACATATTTCTTATGTTAAACTAATGTATGTGTCTCCTTCTTCATGTAAACTCTCTTGAGCAGTTACATGAGCACTTCTGGCATGTTCATAGTTTCTTCTATCTCCGCCACAACCAGTCCAGCAAATTCTGTTGTTTCGTATACTTTTCGTGTAAATAGAAAACATATGAAATGTCTTCAAACTGCCCTCAACGTCCAACAATCGTGCTTGAAGTAAAAGGGCAAACTGCATTCCCAGTCTTCTCTGGATGATTTCCAGTAAGTAAGAGATGTTTGAGACCTGTATAACAATAACATTATGATTAGTTTTAAATAAATATATATATATATTTGGTAGAGAATGAGCGTGAATGGAAACGTAAAACGCGAATTAAAAATATGTTGTTTTGCCATCTTGGTCAGTACAGTGAGATGGTTGGACTGAAAATCAATCAGAAGAAAACAGAGATAATGACTCTGAACATGGCAACTCCAGCACCAGTCAAACTAGAAGATAAAATCCTCGCAAATACAACTACTTTCAAATATCTTCGAAGTGTTATCAGCAACGAAGGAGGCGATGGATCTGACATTAGAAGCAGACTAAGTAAGGCACGGAGGTCGTTCATGACCCTTCAGACAGACTGGAAATCTGCCCAATACAGAATTAGAACCAAGACTAATATATACTGCAGCTGCGTGCTATCAACTTTGCTATACGGATCGGAATGTTGGAGAATGACAGAACAGGATATGTCCAAACTCTCCATCTTTCATACAGCTTGCCTGCGAAAAATCTTACGTGTGGTCTGGCCAAATACTATCTCTAACCAAGAACTGCTCGCTCGACGTCAACAAGAGAATATGAGCACCATCATCCGAAGACGACGCTGGAGATGGATCGGGCATGTGATGCGCATGGGAACTGGCTCTGACACGAAAACTGCATGATGGACTCCAGAGGGTAAATGAAAACGTGGAAACCCAAGACAACCTGGAGGAGAACGATAGAGCAAGAACTGAAAGAAATGAATCATAGCTGGAACACAATACAGAGGAAGACCATGAATAGAGAAGAATGGTGTGCGTTTGTTCCTGTCCTAAACGCCAATGGCGTAGCAGGCTAAAGAGAGAGAGAGATTATAACAATAGTCTAGCCAAGTAATATCCAAGATACAACTCAGTAATGCAAATAACAAACCTTTTAAATAAACGTGTTGCCTGCACCAGAGAAAACAATCACTTTCTCACCTAAACATATCATCAATAGACAAAACGTTATTGTGACAATCGGTAGATGTTGGTCATATATATATATGCATACAAGCAAAATTATGTTTCAAGTTACGTTGACAGGTAAAAGAGTCTGATATAAATAGTATTATGCTGACGACCACACTGCCTCTCACAGTAACTAATACAACAGTATTCATTTCTAATAATACAACATGATCCTGTTGTGCAAGGATTCTATAACAGCTCTAGGAGTAGTGCAATTAATACATAATAGTGAGAACAATAGTTTAAACACTTGGTAAACTGCCGAGATCATGGCAGTAACTAAAGCGATTGTTTGGCTAGGAGTAACAGACTTTTATGAACCATGCTGATATTCTGAAGTAACGGAAGAGAGGACGTGTAAAAGATTCAAGGAATTGCGGTGATTCTATAACAATAAAAGCAAACAGCAAGAATATCATATCATATGGGGTGTAGCTAGGCAAGAGGACTGTAATAATAATAAGTCCTCTCGTACTGGTATAGGTTACGTAGGGCCTGCAAGTAATTTCTCCATACCTCTCTATCCTGGGCAACTCGCTCAATCTTCTCCATGGAACTGAGACCGATATTTCTTGCCTCTCTCAGCAAAGTTCGTTTCATGGTCTCCTTAGGTCATCATCTCTTTCTTGAACCCTTTGCATCCCACTTCAATGCCTGCTTGGATATTCGTTGATCATTTCTTCGCAAGGTGTGTCCAACATATCTCCATCTTCTCTTTCTTATAACAGTTGTCACTAGTGGTTGACCAGACATTCTCTGATTTCATCACTTCTCCTGAAGTCGTTCCATTTTATATTCATAATTTTTCGCAGACATCTATTTTCAAATGCATTCAACTTCCTTTCTATATCTTTAGTCATTTTTCAACTCTCGCTGGCATATGTTAGGATTGATTCAACATTTGAATTGAAAATTCGTAATTTAGTTTTAATACTATATAACTCGCAGTTCCATATTTTATTTAGACTTTTAAAAGCTGATGTTGCTTTGCCAATTAGTATCATAATTTATTGTTTTTAACATTTCCTGTGCAATCAAAATTGCTACCTAAATAGGTGAACTGCTCTGTTATTTTTATCATTTTAGATTCCAGGCTGATATCTGCATTACTTGCCATAGGTGTCTTCATTATATTTGTTTTTCATAGCTTATCTGCAGTCCAACTTTTGATGCTGTAGATGACAAGTTCTCTGTTTTTAATAGGACTATACTGAAGATCAAAGAAGAATAGTAAACCAACATTTAAATGGTGCCACACTTTGAGAAATATACTGAAGAAAAGATTGCAACACTTATGGACTAATTGGTTCGATGTGCAGTGAAGATGATCTGGCAACTAAAGTAACTAAACTTGGGAAACATGCACTCCATAAATATGTCACATTGAAATTGCATTGAGATAGGTTTCACTGAATTTCACCTATGTGTCTATTATCCTATGACCTCTTCAGTGTCCTATTATTTCGTCTTTTTTGGCAACATTAGCAACACCTTCTCTTATTTTGTTGCAGATAATTGGTTGATATTAAAGACACAGATCAATTTGCAATTGTAATCATCATAAATATACACTTTATCACTAACAACAAACAGAGATAACCAACCTGCAACAGCACCCTGGAACCCGGAATTGTAATCACATGCAACTTCGTTGTTAACATAGTTAGTGCGGTCATCCTTGTAATCATCGTTCTGACCTGGTCCACCAACCAGAGCACCAAATAATGTGTGGACATTAGGCACTGCAGCGTTCATTAAGTCTGGACCACACGGAGAAGGTAATATAGGGCAAGAACTGTCAAATAAAGTCAAAAGAAACAATATAGGGTAATAGAACCGTGAGTATTTGAATATACAACACAAATGTGGTTGTTTTCTACACGCAACTGTATGATATGGAACACGCAAATGTGTTCACATGTATTTTTATGAACATATCATAAGATCTTGAACTTTATAGTGATCAAATGGCGGCTGTAAGAACATGTGATGATACATCACATTGGTTTAACATAAGGTAGTGAGTCAGACAAGGCTACGTTTTACATATATGCAGAAAACATCATGAGGAATGTTACAGAAGATAGCGGAAAAGAACAATAGTTCGTAGAGAAATTATTAGGAGAAGTGAAAGATAAAAGCGAAAAACAAAATATATATATCTCAATGTGGCAAAAACAAAAATAATGACAACAGATAAAACGAACATAACAAAAGATATATTTATCAACGGAGAGAAAGTAGAAAATATTAACAGTTTTGAATATCTTGGTTCACTGCTAACAACAGATGAAAATAGGATGAGGGAAACTAAAAGAAGAACAAACATGGCTGCACAAAACATTAAACAACTAAAAACAGTATGGAAAGGAACTGATGAGAAAATAGAACTGAAGATCAGAATACTAAGAGCATGCATATTCCCAGTGGAAACGTATGGGTGTGAAGCATGGGCATTTGATATGGCAGTGGAAAACACACATGTGCTTTTGAATATAAGTGTAACAGAAGAGTCCTACGTATATTTTGGACAGAGAAGTGAACAACTAGATCTACCCAGAAAGAACTCAAAATCAAAGAAAACTAGCTGATGCTACATATAAGAAAGAGAGAACTTAGATATTTTAGACATATGAAAAGAAATGAAGGGTTGGAGAAGACCATCATGGAAGGAGGCATATCGACAAAGAGAAGTAGAGGAAGACCACTGAGAAGATAGATTCAGGCTGCAACTGATGGTTTAAACACGACGGCTGCAGAGGCAGGATATCTGGCCTATTAGAAAGAAAAATTCCGGAGGACTGTTGGGGTGGCAAAGTTCTGCTCAGGACAAGCTATTTGATGATGACGAACTGTATGACATGGGACGAAACATTACAACTATGTATGTCAATCTATTTAAAGCTTGCTACCATCAGAATTATGTCAATTTATGTGGCACTTACCATCACAATGATATCATATTAATGAACATTAGCACAATTCGAAGCATTTGTTACAGCACGTAATGCTACTACAACTCCGGCAAATAATATAGCCAACATAGTTATCAAATTATTGAGAAAAGATCCCTTACCTTGATCTGTGATGTGGGCTGTGTGGGTATGACTTGCCAAAGCCAACCACATAGCTAAAACCAGTGTCTCCTATAGCGTAGTGAATTTGACACATGGCCCAATGACGTAATTCAGAAGGCAGTATTCCAGCTTCAGCAGCAACAAGAGCAGCCATGGCCATGTTTGCTAAAGTATATGAAGATAGAATTCAATAATAACAATGTTTATTAAAGTAAGTGAGATATAACTGCGGTCATAACCATATTGGCGAGATTCAGTGACAATTACCCTTGAAACATTACTCTTGGAAGAGAATACATATATTGGGGCAAGATGAAGGTTGAACTCGCCAATCCGGTAGAGTAAAATAGGACGCCATGAATGTCCTATGACACGGATGTCCTCATGATTATCATTCTACCAAAAGTAAACGGTTTCCAAAATTATATTTTTACTTTTTTACTCAAAAACGATAGGTGATAGAAAAAAGACAACGCAGATATGGAATCGGTATGAAATGTTCTATTTGAAACACCCACTCTCACAAATGAACACAATAAAAACAAAACATTTGCCGAACAGTGTTATTACTTTTAATTTTTTTTAAACGAAGAGTCTTTAGAATGTGATTAAGCATGCTGGGTAAGTAGAAGAATGTGAGTAAGCATGCTGGATAAGTAGAAGAATGTGAGTAAGCATGCTGATAAGTTGAAGAATGTGAGTAAGCATGCTGGATAAGTTGAAGAATGTGAGTAAGCATGCTGGATAAGTTGAAGAATGTGAGTAAGCATGCTGGATAAGTTGAAGAATGTGAGTAAGCATGCTGGATAAGTTGAAGAATGTGAGTAAGCATGCTGGATAAGTTGAAGAATGTGAGTAGCATGCTGGATAAGTTGAAGAATGTGAGTAAGCATGCTGGATAAGTTGAAGAATGTGAGTAAGCATGCTGGATAAGTTGAAGAATGTGAGTAAGCATGCTGGATAAGTTGAAGAATGTGAGTAAGCATGCTGGATAAGTTGAAGAATGTGAGTAAGCATGCTGGATAAGTTGAAGAATGTGAGTAAGCATGCTGATAAGTTGAAGAATGTGAGTAAGCATGCTGGATAAGTTGAAGAATGTGAGTAAGCATGCTGATAAGTTGAAGAATGTGAGTAAGCATGCTGGATAAGTTGAAGAATGTGAGTAAGCATGCTGGATAAGTAGAAGAATGTGAGTAAGCATGCTGGATAAGTTGAAGAATGTGAGTAAGCATGCTGGATAAGTTGACGAATGTGAGTAAGCATGCTGGATAAGTTGAAGAATGTGAGTAAGCATGCTGGATAAGTTGAGGAATGTGAGTAAGCATGCTGGATAAGTTGAAGAATGTGAGTAAGCATGCTGGATAAGTTGAAGAATGTGAGTAAGCATGCTGGATAAGTTGAAGAATGTGAGTAAGCATGCTGGATAAGTTGAAGAATGTGAGTAAGCATGCTGGATAAGTTGAAGAATGTGAGTAAGCATGCTGGATAAGTTGAAGAATGTGAGTAAGCATGCTGGATAAGTTGAAGAATGTGAGTAAGCATGCTGGATAAGTTGAAGAATGTTAGTAAGCATGCTGGATAAGTTGAAGAAAATCAAGCTATCAAAATAGGACATTTCACTATTCTTTGAAAAAGTTAAGCACTGAAAATAGGAGTGTAAACAATGAGGAATAGAAAGTAAACAACTGGAAAAAGAAGAGAATAAACAGTGAACAGAAGGAATGAAGAATTAAGCAGAAGTAAACAATGAGAAGAAAAAAGTAAACAATACGAAGAAGAAAGCAAACAATGAGAAAAAGAAAACAAACAATGTGAAGAAGAAAGCAAACAATGTGAAGAAGAAAATAAACAATGAAAAGAAGAAAATAAATAATGAGAAGAGAAAGTAAACAACGAAAAGAAGAAAATAAATAATGAGAAGAGAAAGTAAACAATGAGAAGAAGAAAGCAAACAATGTGAAAAAGAAAATAAACAATGAAAAGAAGAAATTAAACAACGAAAAGAAGGAAGTAAACAATGATAGGAAAGCAAGCAATAAAAAGAAGAATGTATATATGGAGAAGAAGAAAGAAAGCAATGAGAAAATAAAAAACATTAAATATGTGGATCGGAACAAATTAGAAGGGAAGTGTAAACAAGCAAAATCATTTACAAAAATAGAGTAGAAAATAAGAACAAATAGAACAATGCTATGAATAATAAATGGCATTTGATTCAATAAGTAAAAGAAAGTTATATTAATGAATTCACTTACATGAATATCTTAAAGATCCCCACTGAAGCCTGAACGCAAGTCCTTTCGGGGTGTAAGGCACTTTGCCACCTAGAAACCAGCTTCTGAATGAGTTTTCCACTGCCGTCTTATATCTATCATTATTTGTCTCTTTGTATAACAGAATCTGTCATAATTTGGAAAACAAGCTTTCACTATAGATTATTCACGAATGAGAAATTTTAGGCTGACGAATAAACTATATTATTCCCATTTTGAGGAATTGAAGATGAGGAATAGAGCACAATGCTAGGGATCTTGAAAATGAAGGATAAAGAGTAGAGTATTCTCATATCTCTCTCTCTCTCTCTCTCTTTACCCACCTAGACCGATGTACCAACTTTTCTCATGAATTCTGCTATTGTTTTTAGGGACTCCGTCCCTCCGTACAGCTTCTCGTTAACATCTGTATTTTCGGGCCAGGTTTCGTTTCTCAGGCATGTTAGCAGTTGGCAGTCTCGCAATAGGTGCTCTGCCTTCTCACAGTGGCACAGGATAGTTGTACCAATTTTAAATTTGTTATACATGTGTGCCCGGAGTCTGTTATGACCGATACAGAGGCGGAATATAACAACTTATTCGCACATGGGACAGACCATAGTACCCATCTCTGGCGCAATATTGAGGATGGTCTTGCAACCACTTTTCTCTATACCACCATCCGATGGTTGTTTTAGCCTCCTCGTAGCTGATTTCGTAATCAGTCTGCGGCAGTCGCCCCCTGCCTTCGCTAATTTGTCTGCCTCTTCGTTGCCGCTTATATTGCAGTTTGATGGTATCCACTGTATGACCGTACGTTTGAACGAGTTTATTAGTACTCCGCCGATTGCTTTCAGCTCATTTAACTCTGTGCCGGTTGAGCTTTTGAGCGCTGTGACGGCCGACTGGGCGTCCGTGAAAAACACCACTTTCTTATGTGCGGCTCTGCTTCTGTCTAGGGTCATTTCTGCGGCTGTTCGTATGGCCTCTGCCTCCGCCCGGTAGTTGTTTGAGTACTTGCCTGTAATAATCGACTTCGTGACCTTCACTTTTCGTGGGAGTTTAAGCACTATTCCTCTTCCACCATTGCTAATCTCGTTCTTTATTGATCCATCTGTGTAGACGTGTGTACACTCTATCCCAAAGTACTCTGTCGCTATGAATTCTTCAGTAATCGTTCTCCTTTCACAGTTTGCTTGCGGCCCCATCTTTTGTATGCCAGGTATTGATTCTCTTAACTCTGGCATCTTGGTCTTCCAGGGTGAGTTCATGTCATTTGCCGGTATGAGTTTGGATTTGCAATTGGCTAGGACTGGATCGTCCTGGATCACTGCTTTGGCAGTTTTTGCAAAGCTGGTTCTCTTTAAAATGCCCCTTCCCAATCCGTTCATTCTGTTAAACATGGGGTAGGAGTTAATTCTTTTCAGTTTCTCCGCTAGTTGGATCACCTTTTTGTCTCTTCGATCTTTCATTGGTTGGAGGCATGTGATTGCTTCTAGCGTCGTGATGGGCATGGACTTCATGGCCCCAGTGATGACCGTGCTGCATGGTTTTGGGCGTTGTTCACTTTGGCGAACTACTTTTTGGATGTAGTACCCCAAGCTGCAATGCCATACTCTAAGACCGGACGCACTCTTCTAGAGTAGAGTTTTTTGAGGATGTTGCTATTTGCTTTCCACGTGGAGCCTGCAGGTTTCCTCATCATGTCAAGCCTCTGTCTTACTTTTATGGTAGCTTTGTCTATCTGGGAGCACCATGTGAGCATTCGATCTAGTGTGACTCCCAGATATGTTGGGTTTTTGTCCTCTGGGGGATCGTGCCCATTTATTTTAAGCTTTATCTCGTGGATGTGGATGTTCAGCGAGAACACAGTGTAGGTGGTCTTAGCAGTGTTAATGCTCAGGCATCACTTTTCTGTCCAGGTTTCAAGTTTAGTAATCATGTCTTGCAAACGTTTCGTTGCTATAGGCACTGACTCTTCCCTCATCCAGATTTTCCAGATCATCGGCATACACAGCTGAGTGTTTTCGCCTTGGTATGTATGTAGCTATGTCGTTGACAAAGATCAGAAAGAGAGTTGGTGAGAGCCCTCCTCCCTGAGGGACTCCTTCCCCTAGCTTGGCCTTCAGGCTTGTTTGTCCTTGAACCTGATCCCTTGCTGTTCTGTTCTCTAGGTATCGGTCTAGCCATGTGTGCATTCGTCCCTTTATTCCGAGGCTCAGGAGTTTGCGTTGCAGTCCTTCTTTCCAGACTGTGTCGAACTAAGACTGCCAATGTCTGTTTTTTCTCATGGAAACCATCCTCAATTTCCTGGGCGATATAGGTTCCCTGATCTTCTGTAGATCGATACCTCCTAAAGCGCCCCTCTTGCGGTATGAGATGGCCTTTGCTCTCCAAGTGCCATGATAACCTTCTGTTCACCTTGCGTTCCATGAGCTTGTCCGTGCTGCTTAGGAGGCTTATGGGTCTGTAATTCGCCGTTTGGAGCTTTTTCCCATAGCTTCAGGTTGGGTACCATGATCGCTTCTTTCCACACTACTGATACTATGCCTGTCCTCCACGATATGTTTAGGACTGCCAATAGAACTGTATTTGCCCTACTTCCCAAGTTTCAAGCATCTCATTTGTGATCCCATCCTTTCCGGGCGATTTTCTCAACTTTAGAAAATCTCTAAATGCCTCTTACAGCTCATTTCTGGTGAATGTCTCCGTTAAGTAACTATCAGCCTTTGCGGGATCGCCTTGGAGGGCTCTCGCTTTTCTCTTTGTTTCGTCTCTTCTGACTGTGTGAATGTTTACTCTGCTGACGTTGACATATCTTTTATATTAGAACATTCGCTGCCCGGAGCACATCTTTTTATTGTGTGTTCCAGAACTATTGGGGGTTGACTGCTATTTTCATCGATTAGGGCTTTAGCAAACTTCCACAATTTGTAGCCGTCCACCTGTAGCTCTCCCTTTATCCTTACTTGCTTAGCCAGACCGGAACCAATGTATGTTACCAGGGACACCACGAGGAGGTGGTGTACGTAAAAAAGTACAGGAACCCTTTCATGCCTCGTGGTATATATGGCAATACAGTGTTAGACCTTAATAGTTCATTGATCGTCGGCACACGATGTGTGGTGTGGTCAGCATCACGCCGGCCGCATTTACTTTCCCAGAGCATGCATGGTACCCAATTGAGTCTGGGTCGATCTGAGAGCCATCGCGGTCGGGAAAAATTCCACGACCACTGCGGGAGTTGAACCCAGACCGCCAGCCTTGAAAAGCGAGTTCGAGGAGGTGGAGTAGGATCTTGATTAGTGCCAGCTCACTAATCCTGGCGCGGCGTTGTCCCTATGCGCCTTTGACCCCGTATTCTCATCTGAGAAATTGTAAGATGAGAAGTAGAGTAGATTATTCTCATCTGAGAAGTTGTAGACCGTAAAGTATAGGGTTCTTGAATGGAAAAGTATATGATACGGAAGAATGTAAGTATTCCTGATTTTAAGTTTGTGTGATGGAGAGTAAAAAAAAGTAGAACCTATTTTAAAGTAAAAGAACCCATTTTAGGTAAATGGTTCAAGTAACACGAACAGACGTAGTTCACAATCAAGATCTCAAAGTTCTACTTTTGCAGACCAGAGTGAAACAGTCTCAATTACGATGGTTTGATCACTTCTATGGGAAGTGGAAGCCGATTGCTTCTACAAGCATTGGTTATTGATTATTGGTTACTAAACTGACGTCATTGGATTCCGGGCAGATCCATAGGTGCTCAGTCTCCCCAACAGATATCGAAGAGTATGCATACTGATGGTTCATGTGGCTCGCTGATTAAACACACCTCTAACTCTGCCTCTCAGGCATCCAGTTCGACTTGAACAACGGGTAACTCCAAACTGCCTAAATCGCGTGATCGATTCAACATCGATTTTAGTGTCCTCATCCAACAGACAGTCGCGAAGAGACTGAAGAATATCCCCTTATCCATCTTTAACTCCCCAACAATCGATGCTGTTGATGCAAGCCTGTCCGCTCTCTCATTACCGTAAACACCCGCATGTCCAGGACAGTATATCCACGTAAGCCGCTGGTGGTTAGAAACAATCACTCATATCGAAATCTGCCCTTCTGGATCTCGTGAAGCATTGACTGAGAGTCAGATACAACAACTGCCCCAGTAAATGAAGTCCCAGAGATCCAATGGAGGGCAGCAGTAACGACCTCAACCTCCATCCTCATACTAGAAGTAGTTGTCCTGTATGTCCCACTTCGCTCTGCAGCAACCCTACCATGCGCATTAGCCAAGAAACTCCAGACGGACTTCTCACCACGTTGAACCGACCCATCAGTATATACAACAACATCATCATCCCTTGCATTATCTTCTATCAGCTGTTTAACTGCGAGATCAGCCTTCATGTTGCCCCAATCTCTACATTCTCTTCCAAGAGTAATGATAACGTTGAGATAGTTGCTCAAGCTACCATCTGTTGGGATCCATTCTTCCCTTTTGGTAGGGTCGCAACCGTAGTCATCTGGCCAATTGTTCTCTCAGCCTGGGCCATCCACGACATGCCACACTTGATTCTCGTGCCCTTAACATCATTAGTGTTCTTGTGTAGTGGATGTCTCTTATCCGAAGTAACCCGCATATATGCCTTGGTTTGGGTGATTGCATGACGGGAGCGTAGTGACAGAAGGCCAAGCATATATCTCATCTTCACAATGGGGTATCTCTAGTGCAGCCCAGGACTATACGCATACCTTCATTCTGAACCCGTTCGAGTCGTTCACATTGTGATCTTGATATCGTAAGAATTCCGAGTCCGTAATCTAGCACTGACATAACCAGTCGATCGAACAAAAGGGCAAGCATGTGATGCTAAAACTCTAGACTTTCAAGAAGATCAATACTGCGATGAAAGAATAACTTCGAACAGCCCTTGAAGAGCCATGGCGAACTTTGTCTGTTCTTGTTACTGGAACTCGCCCAGAAGAGAGACATAGGAACACGTTGTATTTCCCCTGGATGACTTCTATACTTCAAGATAGAAGCTTTTTGAAGAATATATTCTTTCTTCTTCTTCTGCGTTCTCAGTAGATTGGAATTTCGGATTCTCTAATAAAGGCAGCAGCCTGCGTCAGATTATCAGCCACGTCATACAGTTTGAAGAATATATAAGAATTAGAAATCACATTTTATTACATAGATAACAATGATATGTACATTTTTAAGACATCAAATTTCTATGTATTAAAACAAGCTTGTTTTAGATTAACAGCTGCTCGTGTGTATATAAACTAAGGACTCACTTGATTACCAATGGTCTTTTCATCCCAAGACTGACCCCAGGCAGGATCGGAATCAAACTGTTTCTCAGCCTCGGCCAGGTATTTAGTGTCGTTGGTAGCCTTGTGCAACCATATGGAACCCCAGCCTAACTCGTCAGTATAGTTATTGGAGCTGTAAAAAATGGTTCCGGTTATAAAATAATCTGCGTTTAGTTAATACATTGATATCTAGATATACCGACGGGCTAACTAAATAATTCTTCGCTTCTTCTATATCTATTTTATTTTTGTTAACTGTTTCTTGTCTTATTTCTGCATTCAATTTTTTTATATTCTAGCATTTAATACTTGTTTTAGTGTTGGTGGATTAAATAGGCCCTTGGTAAGTTGGATTTTTGTCCTCACAATTTTAAATCGTTTATTTTTAATACATCCTAGTATTTTTTATGCAGTCAATACACATTATATTTTCGGATACAATAATATTTTGTGAAAGTACATTCATTTATCTTTAATTTTATGTATAATAAGTTAAACTTTAAATTATATTTAGAAACAATATTATAGTTTAGCTAAAGTATGTGTGCAATAGTTTTGAAGCTTACAAATAATTCCGTCCAGAGGCGAATAAAACCCGGTAGTGAATCAGTTAAAACAACGTTTGATTAAACCTGAGTATAACTTTTTATTACTTCAGATCTAGTTTTGATTAGATGAACATAGACATAATTCATGGCATTCTTGGTATTCTACATGCATTCAAAGTCATTATACCCTTTTTCTCATTGTTTTCTCATTAATCCATATCTCACATTCATAAGTTGCTATAGGAAAAGTATATGCTATTAAAAATCTAAGGTTTATTTTTATATCAGTTTCTTTCCATACGTTTTGTAGTTTTCTCAATTTCTGCAGAGCCGTGTAGACTAATCTCCGTTTATAGCATCTCTGTCGCTTGTTTGCAATGAAGCTAATTATTCAAAACTGTGAACTATGACTGATCGTCTACAAACTTGAAAGTTCTGTGCCCAAAATTAGGAATTAATTTTGTTAGACATTTTTAGTCTGACATTTAGCACACCACCTTCACTTTTAGTAATGGTTACTTCACAGCTAGGATTGATTGAGTTGGGAATCTCTATGGCGAAGTGATTAAAACGTTTTCCTGTCGTTCTGAAGGTTGTGGTTCGAATCTGGACCATGTCACATGTGCAATTTTTCATGAGACCCTTAGGATTGCTTCTGGAACTACGTAGGTCGTACTCTATGCAACACTGTCGTAAAATGCCTTTTCATTTCTGTCAGCAGGGACGGAGTCATATGGGAAACCCGGTGCAACAGGGACGGATCCATATGGTAAACCCAGTGTCAATCATTCGTCTTTACACCCTTTAGGATTGATTAAATGAACATGAACGGAACTTTTTGGGTTTCTTCACAGCTAAGGTTTATTAGAACATGGTCAATGAGTTAATTTAGGACGCTTCATGGCAAGGATTGTTTATATGTAAATAAACAGATCTTTAGTGTGCATCTCTTCAAATGTTCAATTCATTAGATGAAGAGAAATAGTAATTGTGAATGAATGTAAGTTCCTTCTATATTAGAATGGCCATTCCTTTAACATTCACTTTATTCTTATGTGTACCGATTTGTCTCATTAACTCGCATCTGTAGAATTTATCTGCTTGTGTGTACCAGTTTGTCTCATTAATACGCACCTGTAGAATCCAGCTGCTTGTGTATACCAGTTTGTCTCATTAATTCTTACCTGTAGAATTCAGCTGCTTGTGTATACCAGTTTGTCTCATTAATTCTTACCTGTAGAATTCAGCTGCTTGTGTGTACCAGTTTGTCTCATTAATTCTCACCTGTAGAATCCAGCTGCTTGTGGGACTGAATCACTGTATTTTCCGTGGTATGTGTTGCCAAATTCCCACAGTTGTTTAGCGTGAGTTAGAAGTGTTGCTGCATATGTCGAATCTACAAATATTTTGACAATATTATTACAATAATTTTTTGAATATCAACGAGTCACCATTTAATAAAGATTAATCTAAAATGCTAAAACTAAATATAATAAAGAGTAATAAAAACATATACATATTGACCACTGACATGTAAATAATGTTTTGAACATTTCTTTCCACTCACATTTGGCATAATTCGCTACTATGCATGTACCTTTTGTATGATTCTCTAACGATCATTAACTACATACAGCAAGACGTCAGTAAGTATATTTTGTATTGTTGTATTGTTTCTAGGAGATGCAAACTATTCTGTGTATGTTACAACACACAACATTCAGTCGTGTCTCTAGGTATCGTATAGTAGTAGACCATTAGAGTAGTATAGTAGTAGTAATTGCAGTAGTAGTAGTAGAGATAGAGAGTCAGTAGTAGTAGTAGCAGAGTAGTGAGCAGCAGAGCAGAGCAGCTAGCAGCACAGCAGCAGAGCACAGATGCAGTCAGCAGAGCGAGAGCACGAGCAGCTAGCAGTAGCAGCAGCAGCAGACATAGCAGAGCAGGCAGCACAGCAGCAGCAAGCAGCAGCAGAGCAGCAGTAGCAGCATGCAGCAGCAGCATGCAGTCAGCAGAGCAGCAGCAGCAGCAGCAGTAGTAGCAGCAGCAGCACAGCAGGCAGCAGCAGCAGCAGCAGCAGCAGCAGCAGCAGCAGCAGCAGCAGCAGGCAGCAGCAGCAGGCAGCAGGCAGCAGCAGCAGCAGCAGCAGCAGCAGTAGCAGCTAGCAGACAGCAGCAGCAGGCACAGACAGCAGCAGCAGCAGCCAGAGCAGCAGCAGAGCATAGCAGAGACAGCAGCAGCTATAGTACAGCAGCAGCAGGCAGAGCAGCAGTAGCAGCAGAAGCAGATCAGTCAGCAGTACACAGCAGCAGTAGCAGTCAGTACTAGCATAGCAAGCAGTAGCATAGAGCAGTAGAGCATAGCAGTAGTGGTAGTAGTATAGTAGTAGTAGTAATAGTATAGTAGCAGAAGTATAGTATAGTAGTAGTACAGAGCAGTAGTATAGTAATAGTATAGTAGTAGTATAGAGTAGTGGAGTAGCATAGTAGTAATAGTAATAGATAGCAGTAGTAGTAATAGTATAGTAGTAGCACAGAGTCAGATAGCAATAGTATAGCAGTAGTATAGCAGAGAGCAGTAAGTATAGCAGTAGTATAGCAGTAGAGTAGTAATAGTATAGTAGTAGAAGAAGAGTAGTAGTAATAGTATAGTAGTAGTATAGTAGTAGTGTAGTAGTAGTAGTAGTAGTGGTATAGTAGTAGTATAATAGTGTAGTAATAATAATTCCTCTCGTACCGTTATACGTTACATAGGGCCTACAAGTAATTTCTCCATACCGCTCTATCATGGGCAACTCGCTTAATCTCCTCCATGGAACTGAGACCGATATTTCCTGCCTCTCTCAGCAAAGTTCGCTTCAGGGTCTCCTTAGGTCGACCTCTCTTTCTAGGTCTGTTTTAATCATTCTCATTGTGATATATAAACAGCCACACATCAGAACGTGATGTACGTGCACCAGCCTTCAGCACCTATTGGAGCTCAGTTGCTTATCCTTCGGTGGGGTGTTCGTTTTCAGCCAGCTTTTGATTTACTAAGGTGAGCTTTCCCTAGGGTTCGATCAGCTTTGCCGTATTTTTGGGCTTTGTGATCTACGCCGGGACAGTGAGTTACGCTGTTTATGCCCGTTCTGACTGAGAAATATTTCACGGGGATTGTCAGCTTATCCTCGGACGGCGTCTTACTCGTATAAGACACCGTGTAAAGTATTGGCCTTCGCCAATGTTCAGACCCGAACTTCCTGTCTGGTCCGTACATTGTCGGCCTTGCTTTACCGTACATTTTTGAGTTTGATCCGGAGAAGGAACATTCTCAGCCTTTTCTAGACGCGCATTGGTACGTGGCAATTTGCAATTAACCTCGAAAGCACTGGCATGGGGTCGAGTACAAACAATGTAGAGGGTCATTTCAGTCGGCACTATCAGCGTAACTGAGGATTTTGCGCTCGCCGCCATCACCCGCCCTAGTTATTCCGGGGATGTTAGTTACGACTGCAATCGAACCTGCCCGGTTGCCCCAAGGCTGGCAGTTCCGTTAGGCATCACCAACCTCAGTTCTTCCGGGAAAGTTAATTTTTAATCGCACAGTACCTTGCACGGTTTTCCCAGGGCGGGTAGTTTCGTTATACACTAAACGCAACTTGTTCTTTTGCGCTCGGCAAACCTTGCCCAGTACATGTATCTGCACCAGGCTACCAATGCGGGGTCAGCTGCAATCTTCTCTCGCACCAACACGAGGGTAGACTTTTATTCGTTACGGTCCTGTCGTATTTATTCTTTCCGACGGGCTTGGCAGTGTTTGTCCCCTCCTCAGGGCTTCGATCTTCGCCCTACGTGGGCATACGTTTGGTCACTGGATGCACCTCTCATCCATGTCTGAGACGTTTCGTTGCTGTTTCTTTGCGTTCAGGGACTTAGACAATATCTTGTTGGACATCGGTCAGGAGATTTGTGCATTTTGTTTGTATGTATCTTTATCGTATTTCCGTAATTGCACTGCTACCACTACCAGTAGTTTTCTCTCCCCGATCCCTGCCCTCTTAGCCAGACCGGAACCAGAGTCTGTTTCCAGGGTCACCGCGTGGAGGTTAGGGGCAGGGTCTTGGTTAGCGCGCCCCCTCGATAACCCTGGCTCATGTTACCACCATGACCTCATGAGCCTTTTGATCCCATTCGTTGATCATTTCTCCTCAAGGTGTGCCCAACATATCTCCATCTTCTCTTTCTTATAACAGTTGTCACTAGTGGTTGTCCAGACATGTCTCTGATTTCATCACTTTTTCTGAATTCGTTCCATTTTATATTCATTATTTTCGCAGACATCTATTTTCAAATGCATTCAACTTGCTTTCTATATCTTTAGTCATTTTCCAACTCTCGCTGTCATATGTTAGGGTTGATACAACATTTGAATTGAAAATTCGTAATTTAGTTTTAATACTATATAACTCGCAGTTCCATATTTTATTTAGACTTTTAAAAGCTGATGTTGCTTTGCCAATTCGTATCATAATTTCTTTTTAACATTTCCTGTGCAATCAAAATTGCTACCCAAATAGGTGAACTGCTCTGTTATTTTTATCATTTTAGATTCCAGTGTGATATCTGCATTACTTGCCATAGGTGTCTTCATTATATTTGGTTTTTCATAGCTTATCTGCAGTCCAACTTTTGATGCTATAGATGACAAGTTGTCTGTTTTTCTTTGCATATCTTGGTTGTTTCTACTTAACAAGGCAATATCATCTGCAAAATCCAAATCTTCTAGTTGACTATTTTCTACTCAATCGATGCCAGTTTCGCCCTGCAACATTTTCGCATCACCCAGTCAATGGCCACTCCAAACAATAGCGGAGATAGAATACTTTGCCTTGCTTTACTCCGGTTTCAACCATAAACCAGTCGCTGTGTCCACCATCAGTGCGAACTGCACACTGTGAACCATCATAGAGGCTCTTTATAATGTTTATTATTTTGTCTGGTATTCCATAGCATCTCAGAATTTTCCACAGAGAGATTCTGTGTAGACTATCAAAGGCTTTTTTAAAATCGATGAAATTTAGTATGAGTGGTTGTTGCTTCTCAATATGTTCCTCCAAAATTAGTCGTAGGGTAATTATTTGGTCTAAGCAGCTTCTCCCAGGTCTAAAACCAGCTTGTTCTTCTCTCAGGGTTGTGTCCACTGCTCCTTTGATTCTATTAAGAATGATTTTGCAGAAAGTCTTGGTCATTACTGATAATAGGTGATCCCTCTCCAGTTGTTGCAATCTTTGAGATCACCTTTTTGGGGATCTTAACAATTATTCCTTCTTCCATTGATCTGGGACAGTTTCTTCTTCCCATACTTTATTAAATAGTTCTTGCACCTGGCTAATAGTTTTATCATCAGCCGCTTTGAGCATTTCTGCAGTAATGTTGTCATCACCCGCTGCCTTATTGTTTATCAAGGAAGTAGTAGTAGTAGTAGTAATAATAGCCATTGTTATAGTAGCAGTTGTAGCAACAGTAGTAGTAATTTTCGCAGTTGTAATAGTAGTTGCTGTTGCAGTTAAATGAGTAGTTTATTAATAGTGATAGTGGTTGTAGTAGTTGTAGTAATAGTAGTAACATTTATTGTAGTAGTATTAACAATTGTTGTAGCAATTGCATTTATACTCGTAGCAACAGTTGATATAATAGTAATTGTTTCAGCTGTAGTTATTATTGATTTGTATTAATTGTAGTAGTAGTTGTTGTTGCTTCTGTTGTTATAGTATTAGTTGCAGTAGTAGTATTAGTTGCATTAGCAGTATTTGTAGTAGTTTTAGTGGTAGTACTCGTGGTGTGATGGTGGTGGTAGTAATAGTAGTCTTGAGAGCATAGAATAGAAAGATATCGCCTAAGTCTGTAGACAAAAGACTATGTAGATTAAGTATATAGCAATATGCTGCAAAACAAAATTACAGCAATAGCGCATGCTGTTGTTGCAGATTTATTGCAAAGAAATTTACTGTAGTAGTACACCACATGCTCGTTAACGACATGACATGAAACATAATGTTAACGACATGACATGAAACATAATGTTAACGACATGACATGAAACATAATGTTAACGACATGACATGAAACATAATGTTAACGAAATGACATGAAACATAATGTTAACGACATGACATGAAACATAATGTTAACGACATGACATGAAACATAATGTTAACGACATGACATGAAACATAATGTTAACGACATGACATGAAACATAATAACAAGTAGCAGTAGCTACATTTAAATATACGAGTACATAATTAAGACAAGAGATAACGTAAATAGTGCAGGAAAAGTATGAAACACTCTCTTATCAAATAGTTTGTCCTGAGCAGTACTTTGCCACCCCAACAGTCCTCCGGAATTTCTTTCTATAATCAACTAGTTTTTCCTGAGCAGAACTCCCCCAACAGTCCTTCGGGAATTCTCTCTCTCATAGGTCAGATGTCCCGCTCTGCAGCCGTCATGTTCAAACCATCAGCTACATTCTGAATCCACCTTCTCCGTGGTCTTCCTCTTCTTCTCTTTGCCTCCTTCCATGATGGTCTTCTCCAGCCCTTCGTGTCTGTTTATGTCAAAAATACCTCAATTTTCTCTTTCTTATTGTAGCATTAGCAAGTCTTTTTTAGTTCTTTTTGGATATACCGATTTGTTCTCTTCTCTGTCTGAGATATACAAAGGACTCCTGTAACACTTATATTCCATATTACTTTTAGGGCTTTCTGTGCATTGTCTTGGAAATTAGTCTGCCATTGCTTTCCATGAAACACTACTATATAGCTCAAATACAACGTTTATCGAGAAGTAGCAATGACGTATTTAGTTATTAGCAGTCATTACATTCGGAGAAAATGTGACTTCACTTTCGCAACTCAATGCAGATTGGTGTAAAACAAGCCTGCAAACAACGTATACTTCTACCAACTTGACTCACTGAGAAGAATGAAAGTCACCAGTGAAAGTATCAATTTAAAAGACGAACCTTTAGATTTGAATGCTAAATATCCAGCGGCCATAGCTGCTGCAGTCTCCATAGCAATATCACATCCCGGTTTTGCAGCATTAATTTT
Organism: Arion vulgaris; assembly: GCA_020796225.1. NCBI lineage: Eukaryota > Metazoa > Mollusca > Gastropoda > Stylommatophora > Arionidae > Arion > Arion vulgaris. Next base: position 57,613,202 of record CM036759.1, on the reverse strand, counting down.
ATATGCTGGACGATCCATTGTCATCATTTCAGGTGGTCCCCAGTAACTGTGATCCTTACTTGGATCGCCTACCTGTCAGTACAGAAAGCAACGTTACGAAAAAAGATTGTTCTGGTTTATCACGTAATTATTGAATACCCACATAAAGCTACCATCAGAAATGTATTGAATAAAAGAACCGACTTAGGTACTCAGTGGAGAACTATAGATGACAAGTTTGTCTCATCAGATAACAAGGTGTATGAATACTAATGATTCCAGGCAGATACTTGCTTCTATTTACACGTTTCTTATCCATCATATAAAGTACCTACTCATTTTACTTAATTCTGAACGTGTGCAATCTCAATGTATCTGCTTAACCTGTTGCGACTTCATTCAGATGGTTCATAACTTGACTATGCCCTTCGCCATTGTTCTCATTAACATTTAATACAATAATCCATGTAAACATACACGAAATATCTATATATATCTAAGAACCAGGCTTGTGATTGTTAGAATGAATCTCTTTGACGTGAAGGTAAGGTGCCCGCCTCTCTCTCCAAAAGAATTTGGTTCCTTCAAAGGGTGAGGCAATCAGGATATTTTTTAAAAGATCCATGATCTCATTGTAGTTCCTAGTCCTAGAAGAGACGGACGATAATACGTAGGTCCCGTATTCAGAGTGAACACGTAAAAGAACATTTAGCAGTTTAAAATCGATAATAGTAGGCAGCAAAGTCACTGTCAGGATAAAATCCATAATAGTAGGCAGCAAAGCCACTGCTCGGATAAAATTCCTTATACAAAGGAAAAATAATATTTGTGCACACATTGTCATCATCTTCAAAATTACATCGGAACCGCGCCGGTGCTGCGAAATGTGTACTGCCGAATGTGTGCACTGCCGCTGAGATATTCTTATATAAGAAAGATATCGGAGCCCACATGGTTAATCAGCGAAGTGCAATAATTATAATCATATCAATCACTAAACAATGAGAATTGTTCTCGATTCATATTTGAGTGCTTTGATTATTCGTGTTATGTGACAAACTTCGGCAGTTTGAGTACTTTAAAAATAAAATGTTACTTCTACCCATAGAATGACAACTCACCTGAACATACAGTTCTTCAGGTCCAGTGTGACATTTAAGTAAATAATCCAGTGTCCACTTTATACCATCTAGCAGATAATCTTCTTGGCCGGCTGCCTTATATGCATCTGTGAATTCCAAATATCCCCAAGCCAAGGCCGTAACAGAGTATGCCATTGGAAAGTTAAACTTGACATTGTCGCCAGCTGAAAATGAGGGGTTTTTTTATAGTTATTTGGTGTTTTTTTTGTAAATATGAAAGTCTTCATAGTACACTCCCGTCAGATACACAGGGGCACAGTTTTTAAACATACTGATGCCGTCTGCCCAGCGTGTTCGTAGCGCGTTGGACTACGGGTGACTATCCCTATGTGTGTGCGGGTTCAATTCCGCAGGATGACAGAAAAAGCCACAGATTCCCAGATTTACGGTGTTCGTGGCACCAAACCGAAGGGTTACGATGTCCATGGCACCGAGCCGAAGAGCTGAAAGCTCAAGTGCTTCTGGATAGAAAAAAAAAAAAAAAAACATACTGATGGTGCTTGCGGCTCGCTACTTGCACTCATCTCTCATCCGTTCAGTTAGAATTTTTTATTTTGTTTTTCGATCCAGAAGCACTTTTCAACTCTTCGGCTAGCTGCCATGGACATTGTAACCCTTCGGTTCGGTGCCACGAACACCGTAATTCTGGAGAACCTGTGGCTTTTCTGCCAGCCCGCTGAATTGAATCGCAGTCACAGTGGGCTTGTAACCCGACGTCCAACACTCCATGAACACGCTGAGCAGGTGGGCTCAGTTAGATATATCATACTTGCTGGTCACTGCTTATACACGTCACTTATCCGTCCATTTAAATACGAACTTCTTATTCTTATCAAACTTTATTCCAACATAATGAAGTCTTAGTGTAGTTTTATCCTACATCGCAATGTGAAGTCTTAGTGTAGTTTTATCCTACATCGCAATGTGAAGTCTTAGTGTAGTTTTATCCTACATCGCAATGTGAAGTCTTAGTGTAGTTTTATCCTACATCGCAATGTCATCATTCCATATATGGTTGTGGAGGCTACTTAAAGACATGTTAAACTTGGCTGAAGACGATTATTGGTTATTGAACCAATATGTCTTTTCAAGAGGTTAAAACCCTCATACAGAGAAAATCTGCAGTAGACCGTAAGTCAAACACTGGATATGATTATGGAAAAGACTACCTCAAAGACCTAAGCAGAACAGACCAGCTCATTCTATTTCGACTAAGCACAGGGTACTGCAAACTCAATAAACACTTATATAGACTAGGAATAAGTCAAACAGCTCTCAGCCAGTGTCAGCAGGCGGAACAGACACCGGAGCTTATCCTGCAAGACTGTCCTTTCCTGGGTGAGCTGAGAAGCAACATGTGGCCGCACCAGTCAAACTGAAAACTAAGCTTTGGGGAAACCTGACAGATCTGAAGCTGACCGCCCAGTTTGTGGTTCACAGTAAATTAAACGCATGACCAGAGATCGCTTAAGAAGAAGAACCAATCTCATAGCACATAGTTTAGACTCACAGGTGCTCAGTCTGGTCTAGAATACGTTGAAGAATATACACTGTGATAGTTTCTGGGATGCTTAAACAAGTCTCTTATTTAGTTCCAGTGCCGGATTAAGCCAGCGCGTGGCCTGTAGCAAATGTTACCAAGAGACCTTAGATTTTGTATGATAATAAAATAAAACACAACTTTTACTTTTTCTGTGGAACAAACTTTTTCGATTTAATGTGAGCAGATTAATGTGAGATAACAATCTGCAGTACACTTAGCAACCAAATTCAGTGAATTTGCAAAGCAGGGAATGTAATCTAAGTACTTATTTATCTCCCTAAGGAGGGGTGGAGGGGGTATTCTGTAGCATGGAGATCAAAAAGCTATTTTCGTTGTTTTTATATTAATGTAAAATTTGTATAACCATTTTGAAAGATTATGACTTAGAAGAGTAGAAAAAATTAGTTTTAAAAAAAAATGTCAATGCGTTGCCATGGAAACAATACAGAATGGCCGCCAAAAACAATTTTCAAATCCCTAAGGCTCTGAATCTAATGAATGTAAACAAATTATTTTCATTCTAAGGTGTGCAATTGTAATATCTAAAATATTACACATGCTTTTAGGATATATTAAATATTACATTTTTTATAAATCTTTGGGTAAAATGCCCTCAAAATTCGGTCAAAAAAAGCTGTTTTTGGGGCGTGCTTGTAAGCTGGTATTTTTACAAGCTAAACATTTTCTGCTCTAGGCGCGGGGCCTCCAGAAACGTGGAGCCCGTAACATTTGCTACTTCTGCTATAGGGCTAATCCGGCACTGTTTGGTTCCGTTTGTTCCAGTCATAACTGTGCAACGCTAGATTTCAAATGACTCCAGTTGCATTATTACTGCAATAAAAGCTAATGTGAAAGCATGTAGCTGAACAGTCACCAAGTAACTGGAGTATGTTTATATATCTTCAACATTTCTGTGATATGTGCGTTTGAGGACAGTATGTCAGCTCTTTCATTATCGAGAACACATTTTGCCACAATGGGATTTGATTGTCTCTTGGTGATCGGGCCGTGTGATATATTTTCTCACCCAGACATCTGCAAAGTAGGAAGTGGTCTTTGGCGTAGATCCAAGCCAAAATATACGGCATTAAAAGATCATTAAAGAGTGTTTATCATACGATACAGAAGGAACTCCGCACTCTGTCAGAAAAGTTGCAGTACAAAAGGCTCTTTGGCGTAGATCCAAGACAAAATACACGGCACAACGGATCTTTAAAGAGAACTTGTACAATTGAGGGGAAGTGTTAGGGACTGGCTGTCACCGAGATTGACTCAAAACACTTTCCGTAGGAGAAAAACTGTAACCCTGACCTACAGCGTGTATGGTACCATATACAAAGTGGGGCCTAATTTTAACAGGTGTTCAACGTCAGTCGTTCTTGTCAAAGATCAATTATATATCACAATAAGAATGATAAAATTAGCCGCGAAGAACGAACTCTAAGAAAAAGTGTAGAATGTTTTTGCTTTAAAATAACCTTAGATTGTGATTTTTTAAACAAACTGCACAAAATTTTCGAATACTATTTTTATTTTGAAAATATAAACTACTTTAAAATAATGATATCAACTTTAAACTACGACAATCTATTACATTTTTACCCTTCAAACTTTAACTTTAGCAAATTCGTTAATTAGGGATGTATAGTCTAGAGAGGCAGCCAATATAGATTCAATCAAAATTAATGACAGATTTCTAAGTTTTGTTTGACTTATTAAACGTATTGATGTGTTTTATTAATTTTAGTTTGGAAAATGTCTTTCCCACAAGCTACGGAAGCAGGGAGTGTAAATAAAATTCTCAGAGCTACAACAGTATTCGGATACAAAGTAATTAAGTTATTTTGACACAAACAATTTAAAACATCCAAAGGTTTCATAGAATATGGGAGCATTCGGGACACATTACGTAATTCTTCTTGAAGATCATCTGATTCATTTTCGACCGAAAGTTTAGTATTAGTTTAGTCGTCGGATCATCATCAGTGCACGTCGAAACGATTATTTCATCAGTGCCCCGATTAAGAATGACTGTTCTTGAAGGTATCTCGGAGCTCATAATCATAGTATCTGGTAGCTATTTCCATCTTCTAATTTTTAAGGATAATGCAAATACTTACTAAATTGACGTCTAAGAGAAGTAAGAACGCAAACAAACAAATTCTTAAATGAGTTTGCAAAAAATTAAACTTGACATAATCATGAAATTCAAATAAATGCTAAACAAAGATACGAGTCGGATTATATGTTTGGTTCTCTTGGAATAATATATCTTAAAAAGAGGACTGAATGAAATTATTATATTTTTACAAACTAATACTGAATTCATTATACGTATGTGGATATGTATCTAAATAATATTACATACCATCATACCATCCACCTGTCAAATCCTCTCCTTTGTCGCCCTTATCATTGAGAGCAGAGTCTCCCCTCCATGGTATTCGTTTGTTGGCTGGTAATTTTCCAGACCTCTGAGCCTCGTAGAACAGAAGCGACTTGAATAAAATATCATTATAGTTGTACTTTGAGCCGTCAGCTGAAACATAAATGAAACTATCATTTGATACGGTGAAACAATTATTCATTTTGGGACAAGCTTTAATGACCAGATTCTAACGTAATGTATACAGCTTCCTACACTTGTAAAACTTATTATAGTAGGGCTAGAGATGAAGAACTAGCAGTCCATTGTTGCTAGTATAAAATTATGTGTACATATAACATAGCGAAACCGAAATAAAAATACCCCACAACTAATCATGGTTTTCAAAGTACTGTCAGGGGTCAAAGGCGCATGGGGACAACGCCACACCAGGATAAGTGGAGCTGGCACTAATCAAGCCCTGTGTCCCACCTCCACGCGGTGACTCTGGAAACAAACTTTGGTTCCGCCCTGGCAAAGGGAGCAGGGATCGAGGGAGAGCTACTGGTAGTGGTAGCAGTGCAAGCACGGAAAAGAAATGCAGGTACAAAAATTACAAACAGAATGCACGCATCTCCTGGCCGATGTCCGATAAAAATTTCCCTAAGTTGCCAAAAAGTAAGAAACATCAGTGTACGAGTCGACTACGAACGAATGCTAACTCCCCCGGAGTAAATTACCGCACCAAAATTAAAGGGATGAGAGGTGCATCCATAGTAGAGAAGTGGGCCCACATCAGGCGAAACTTGGAGCCCTACGCCTAAGTCAAGCTGCGTGTCAGGGCATACTCGAGGCACGGAAAATTTGAACACAACGGTCGCACCACAATTATCAGCCTCCCGGCCGATGGTAAAAACGTACAGACGAACATGTAGAGATGAGAGGTGCATCCATATTAGAGACGTGGGCCCACAAAGAGCAAAACTGTGCCCAGTGCCCGAGTTGAGCTGCTATTACGAACAGTCTCGAGGCACGATAAAAGTCTCGGCAAGTGTCTCTGAACGCTGCAACGTATCGTGTCGACATACGAGAAGATTGCGGTAAACTACGTATCAAAGATTTAGCGCAGATAAATGTACTGGGTAAGGTTGGCCGAGTGCAAATCCTTAAGTTGTGTTTTAGTGCCTAACGAAACTGCCCTCCCTGGGCAAACCGTGCAAGGTGCTGTTGCAATCACAACTAACATCCCCGGAAGAAATGAGGCGGGTGATGCCTAACGGGACTGCCCTCCTTGGGATAACCGGGAAATGTACTGTTGCATTTACAACTTACATCCCCGGAAGAACTGAGGTGGGTGATGTTGGCGAGCGCAAAATCTCAGTTGCGTTGCTAGCGCCGATTGAAACAACCCTCTATATTATTTGTGCTTAGCCCCAGTCCGGTGTTTTCCGGGACCAGGGAAAATGCAGAATAGAAACTGCAAATTGCCACGTGCCGACACGCTCCTCGAAAAGGCTGAGAATGTTCCTACTCCGGAATAAACTCAAAGTGGTCAGTAAAGTAAGGCCGCCAATGCAAAGATCTGACAGGTTGTTCAGAACTGAACATTGGCGAAGGTCGCACTTTACACGATGTGTTACACGGGTAGGACGCCGTTCCAGGACAAGCTTATGTGCCCCGTGAAACGTTCCTAATCCGGAACGACCTCACAGTGAGAAAAGGCATAACAGTAGTAACTCACTGTTTGGCGTAGATTTACAAAGCCCAAATATACGGCAAAAGATGATTGAAAATGCGTAGATCCGGGCCAAAATATACGGCAGAATGGATCGTTCCTAGGGCTAGCTACCCTAGTAAATAAACAGCTGGCTGAAATCGGGTAGACGGGCCTAGTCACCATGGGCGCATAATCGTCAACGTAAAACCCGTTCTTGTCAAAGATCAATTATATGTCACAGAGAGAATGATAAAATTGACAGTGAAGAACGAACAAGAGAAGAAGAAGAAAGTCCTGTCATTATCATCAGATTTTTTTTATTTTTCAGACTTATTTGCCAAGAGTGTTGAGTTTAAATATATTTCGCATTTGTCGGGTAAGTGATTCCATCTCTAACATGAAAACGTTTAGAGCTACTTCCGTAGCACATAGTTTACTTCGACAATTGTATGTTTTCGGCGTGAACTCCTGTAGGAAAGTGGTTTTGTTTTTACATAGCCAGTTAACTAAAAATGTTTAAAAAGTGTGTAAAGGCAGCGGACTGACAGCACTGGGTCACCCCAAAGGACTCAATCCTCTTCGCAAAAGTAGCCAGCCATATCACGAAAGCATTGCACAGAGCGTGAACTCCATAGCTCCAGCAACAACCCTAGGGATCTCAGAAAAAAATGCATTTGGGAACCGAACAACATAATCCAAAATCAAAACCATGACCTTCAGGTCGCGAAGTAACGACTCGTCAAAGGAGACTCAAAGACCTATTCACGATTTTGGGTTGCTGTTCCAGTCATTAGTCTTCTTTGACAAACTTGCAAGACAGCAGTAGTATGTCATCAGACTAAAGTTTTATATGAAAGTTGTTTTTGTTTCTAACTAGCCAATCGAATCTGTCGTGTTTATGATTAATTTTACACTAAAAAACACAATACCTACAAACAAGCTTTGCTTTTCCGACTTCAGTTTTACCAGACTGCATTTTCTGGGCATGATTCTGATGGCAATTTGAAACACGGAGACATATCTTATTTCTCTTACAGGTGACCCCGTGAAATAATCAGTAGATATCAAGTCTAGAAGAACATATTATAATTCAGTTGACTGTGGACTAGTTATCTTGAAATTGTTATTCACAAGTCATCTATAAAGTCGTATAGAGTCCAGCGAGCAGATAAGGTGTTTTGGTTGACAGAACAATTATTTGTATTACCGCAAACATTTTGTTTCTACTAAGATAGCCTCTAGTCCGTGTCGTTCTGCCGCAAGGCGAGTCAGGTCGCGCTGACCTGACCTTTGGTCAGTATGTTCGGCGCGCGCCTACAAGCCGCATCGCGTCTAAGTGGGTCAGCACACTAGTGTGATGACCCCTACTTTAAGGCGCATAGCAAGGAAGCCAAAATGATATGGTGTGCAAGGGATTGGTAGTACCTCTGTAACGAAGCTGTCATGCCCGTTTAAGGGCAGATTTCTGAACATTGGACCAAACCTGTCATTCAGCTCTCACCTGTTGCTCATAGCAGCTGTCAGCATGCGGCAGCAGCCATCATATGGGCAATGGCTTTGACAGGCCAACCAAACCAGGCTGAGGGTAGCCGGATGGTTAACAACCAATCGGTGAAATAGGTCTTGCCTACCTTGCATGTAAAGACTGGACTCGACAGAGGGTGCGGAAGAAACCACTTTAGTGGCTCAACGGACACAACGGCGAGTACCAGCAAAGCGCTGTGGAGCGTACTGAGCACGGTGAGGCACGTAGTACACCCTAGTCATCCACTGCACCTGAATCCTCCACCAGTCGTCTCGACTTGTCTTGCCATTGGATCTTGTTGGAAACAGGAAAGAGAGTGAGGTCGACGTTTAGCGCAACTCTTCCTCACTTTAATCAAACTTGCTGCGCTAGTCACTGATTCATCCTTCAACTAGCCCTGTAATTATGGGCGAGCGACCAAACCAGCCCATCGCGGCTGATGGGTACCACACTTCAAGCGGTCATCCAACAGGCAATAGCAGAAGGAAGGCAAGATTCCTTTCACTAAATGTTGGCGCATGGAATGTGCGTACCCTAATTGACAACGACAGTAAGAACAGACCCGAGAGGCGCACAGCCCTGATTGGGCGTGAGCTAGCGCGATATAAAATTGAAAGAGAAAGGCCAGTGCACACGAGTCCCAGACTGTAGCAACAATCTCATGCCCACACTGTCCACGACTCTTCAAGGCACGCATCGGACTGACAAGTCACCTACGTGTCCATTGACTGATACTACATTTTGTTTGTTGGATGAAATAACTATGTGGTTATAATCATATTTGATTGACGAACATTATTATACTAAGGAAGATTATTTTGAATCCACAATTACCACTTGTACGATCATTCTACCCTTAATAGTTTGTAAAACCGGTCGCAAGGCTAGACGTTTAGTTATATAAAAAGTCATTACCATCATGGGTAGGATACAATGATCCATTTATATTATCTCCATTCTTCTCTCTCTCTCTCTTCTCTCCTCCTCTCCATCTCTCTCTCTCTCTTTTGCGTGTGTGGGTTTTTTGTGCGTTTCTTCCTAATTAATTCCATATGTATAAATACGTATATGCTTGCAATAACATTCATATATGTTTATACTTAACTATGTCATTCAGAATGTTAAATGGATATTGTTAGATTATTGTCAGTAATTTTGCAAGTTTAGACACAAAAATGTGGCTGATGTCAAAGTCTGATATCAATCTGTAGTAAGTGCAGATACTTGTGACTTTTCGTTGTTGGTTTTTAGGTCTACGGCATAGTAATTCGGGCAATTCATAAGTGTATAGTCTCCACCAGCATATGTCCAACTTCCTTATCCGTAGAATAGATTCACCATCATTGTCAATGTCCCCAATCTAACATATGGCCACTGAGAAACATCAGATGTGCCTTATATCTACCTTCAGCTCCTCGGCGTTCGGTGCAAGCCTTTCTGACCTCTCATTGTCTTTGCCATATTTTTTCTTCCTTATTCAAATTATCAGTACAACCCGGTTTCCTGCTGAAATTCAAAATATCAACTCAATTTTATTTTCTGATGACGTGTAAAAAATATTCAGTATACACGAACAACTAACTTACTATCAGGTGCCTCTGGAACAGTCCAATCATCGTGACCCATATTCTCCAGCACCATTTGTCCACTAGGCTTATCTGTACCTGAGAACGAGGCTTGAAACCTTAAGCGCAATGAAAATTATAGAAACTTGTTAAAAATATGTCACATTAAATGTGTTACAAACTCATTCAAAATTAAATTACTGTAATATATTTTCAGTATGTTTCTGAACTGTTTCTAGTTTATGATTAATTTAACAGGTAAGCTGTTTATTGTTATTATGAGTACTCATAATAATCAACGTGTTGTTGTTGTTGTTGTGTTTTGTAGTGTGTGTAAGTAAACAGAAATTTTAGTCATAACAAAATGTGTAGTTCTATTATATATAGATAAAGTTCTGTCAAACACGCTTTATTACCTCCCTTTTGATTGTCCGTTTTTTAAACTTTAAGTATCAATTTATTTCTTCTACTTTTTCTCCTAACTACCCTTGAATGCATAAAATAATGAGAAGATCGCAGAAAGATAAAGACAAGCGACAAACAAGCAAGAAAAATACATCAACAATGAGAGAACTAAGAAAAGCTGAATATGGTTGGAAGTATCGAGTGGTTGTATGGAAGTCGAGTAGTCTGTAACATGAAGTAAGTATCTGAAACTAGTCTGTGACATCTAGTAGTTGGCTGAAACTAGTCTGTGACATCCAGTAAGTATCTGAAAGTAATATGTAATATGAAGTAAGTATCTGAAACTAGTCTGTGACATCCAGTAAGTATCTGAAAGTAATATGTAATATGAAGTAAGTATCTGAAACTAGTCTGTGACATCCAGTAAGTATCTGAAAGTAATCTGTAATATGAAGTAAGTATCTGAAACTAGTCTGTGACATCCAGTAAGTATCTGAAAGTAATTCTGTAATATGAAGTAAGTATCTGAAACTAGTCTGTGACATCCAGTAAGTATCTGAAAGTAATTCTGTAATATGAAGTAAGTATCTGAAACTAGTCTGTGACATCCAGTAAGTATCTGAAAGTAATCTGTAACATGAAGTAAGTATCTGGAAGTAGTCTGTAATATCTAGGAGTGGGCTGAAACTAGTATAACAATCTAGCAGTTACATGAAATAAGTCTAAGTGAAGTGTGAAGACAATATGTGATTATGTTATCCGCCAGACTAGAGATTACGTACTTGATCAGATGTTCGTTCATGACAAATTGCAAGACTAGTCTCATGCGAATATAATGTTAATAAGTTCGTCAGTGCTAACCTCAGTTCAAGTGTAGTTCCTGCCAAGTAGACAGACTTATAATTCTTGTTGACAAATACCCATGTTTTCCCGTCTGCTGAATGAGATATAGAATCACCTTCATACATCTGTGAATGTATGGAATGTATTTCATTATATCGTCAGTGGGAGATCAAACAAATTAGAAGCAAAATCAGCATAAAAATAAACATTCCCATTTACAGATGAATTATTTATTCTTTTGTACAACAAATACGTCTATTTTTACTAGTTTTCTTCTATCGTTTGAAATAAACATCCATGTTTGGCACTAATAGCAAAATGTTGAGAGAAAGATTGTATTATACAATACTCGTTTAGCGGTCATGATGCTCTTTTAGTTCTAGCATTTCAAAATTGGTGCCATTTGTCCAATGATTTGATTTGCTTTATTGCATCTATGTTGGATTTCGTTAGTTATTCTTCTTTTTTTAATGTGCCTTTTGCATGTTAATTTTTTTAATTGATGTTTGTCGATGTGGATGTTGGTTGTGTTTTTCTCTCTAGCGAATATCATTACTTCGATTTTGTCAATGTTTATTCTCATGTTGTAGTAAGTCCATGTTAACTGAAGTATGTTAATATTTTGTTGAAGCTGGTCTTCTGTTGCAGATAGCAAACTAATAGCATATGTTATTTCACAGAGTAGATGTAAAACTGTCATGCATGCATTCAATAGTGTCAACGAAGACAAGGCCAACAGAAAGTTGAGATCCACTAATATAAACAAATAACATCGTTCTAACACAACGACATTATCTCGAATCTTCCTCACAAAAGACACCCAATCTGCAAAGTAAAACAAATAAACAATACTCGCATAAATTGAATAGCAGAAAATTTACATTAACGTTGGTGACGTCCGTGTTAAACGTGATGGTTGCTCTGTAGCCAACAACATTTTCTGTCAGCGAGAAATCGAACACACCTTCAAAAGAATTGGTCTGCAAGTTGTTCAACTGTAACGTAGCTGTCAGCGTGTCTGGAATGTTTAAAAATATGAACATGTTTTCAATATTATACCTAACATTGTTGTTTCAATGGAAAAAGGGAATAATTGTTAAGATCCCCAAGAAAAGTGATTTCAAAGATTGCAACAACTGGAGAGGGATCACCCTATTATCAGTAATGACAAAGACTTGCTAAATCATTCTTAATAGAATCAAAGGAGCAGTGGACACAACCCTGAGAGAACAAGCTGGTTTTAGACCTGGGAGAAGCTGCTTAAACCAAATAATTACCATACGACTAATTTTGGAGGAACATATTGAGAAGCAACAACCACTCATACTAAATTTCATCGATTTTAAAAAGCCTTTGATAGTCTACACAGAATCTCTCTGTGGAATATTCTGAGATGCTATGGAATACCAGACAAAATAATAAACATTATTAAAAGCCTCTATGATGGTTCACAGTGTGCAGTTCGCACTGATGGTGGACACAGCGATTGGTTTATGGTTGAAACTGGAGTAAAGCAAGGCTGTATTCTATCTCCGCTATTGTTTGGAGTGGCCATTGACTGGGTGATGCGAAAATGTTGCAGGGGCGAAACTGGCATCGATTGGGTAGAAAGTAGTCAACTAGAAGATTTGGATTTTGCAGATGATATTGCCTTGTTAAGTAGAAACAACCAAGATATGCAAAGAAAAACAGAAAACTTGTCATCTATAGCATCAAAAGTTGGACTGCAGATAAGCTATGAAAAACAAATATAATGAAGACACCTATGGCAAGTAATGCAGATATCACCCTGGAATCTAGAATGATAAAAATAACAGATCAGTTCACCTATTTAGGTAGCAATTTTGATTGCACAGGAAATGTTAAAAAGAAATTATGATACGAATTGGCAAAGCAACATCAGCTTTTAAAAGTCTAAATAAAATATGGAACTGCAAGTTATATAGTATTAAATCTAAATTACGAATTTTCAATTCAAATGTTTTATCAATCCTAACATATGCCAGCGAGAGTTGGTTGGAAAATGACTAAATATATAGAAAGCAAGTTGAATGCATTTGAAAATATATGTCTGCGAAAAATAATGAATATAAAATGGAACGAATTCAGAAAAAGTGATGAAATCAGAGACATGTCTGGTCAACCACTAGTGACAACTGTTATAAGAAAGAGAAGATGGAGATATGTTGGGCACACCTTGAGGAGAAATGATCAACGAATATCAAAGCAGGCATTGAAGTGGGATGCAAAGGGTTCAAGAAAGAGAGGTCGACCTAAGGAGACCATGAAACGAACTTTGCTGAGAAAGGCAGGAAATATCGGTCTCAGTTCCATGGAGGAGATTGAGCGAGTTGCCCAGGATAGAGCGGTATGGAGAAATTACTTGCGGGCCCTATGTAACGTATAACGGTGCGAGAGGAATTATTATTATTATTATATTATTGTTGTTTCTTATCCAAACTTTTCTGGTACAAACGTTGAAAAGATAAATAATGAATAATTGTGCTTATCTATGTTGTTCATCCCGTTCGGTCAACTGGGTGTTAATCTTTACTGTTATTTTGACATATTGTTTAAATATATGGTTGTTTGAGTGAATGCAATGTTAATTCTCAGTTATCAGTTATATGAGGACTGTCATCATAGCACTTCGGACATATCGATATGTGCTCCGATCCCCGCGTCAACAAATCCAGCAGCGTCCAGCAGCCCAGCACGCCAGTTCGATGTTGATTTATTAATCTTTTTGCGTATTTGGTATGGTTTTTATCGGGCTATACCAATATTGACACCCATCTCTCTCGCTCAAGTCAGTGACCAGGATTCACAACCCTGAAACTCTCAATCGCTCAATGCCTTCAAAATTGCTTTTCGGTTTATTGCAGGTTTATTGAATAGTGGGTAACGTTAAAGAAGTCAGTACATCAAACATTATCTGAAACTATTCTGAAATTGGCGACATATGAAATTTTAACGTTAACGGGTGCGAGGAAAAACATGAAGCAAGAGACACAGGAATATGATAGACTAAATGAGGACATAAATAGTCAGTGTAAGACAGAGAGAGAGAGATATATTGTTCAGTCTGAAATTGAGAAATAACATAAAAAGAGCAACAAAAATGTGCACAGACAAATAAATGAAGTCACAGTTAGAACACACACACTCGAACTGAATGTTGAAATCAAAAGAATGAGCGAAATTAATGAAGAAAGAAGCATAATTTTAAAAAGTGGACAAAAAACATAAACGACCTTTATGATGATGACAGTTCAGAACTAAATACACAAGACAAAGTCAAAAGACCACCAACACGTGCAGAAGTTGATAAAACTACCTAAATAACATAAATGTGGAAGAAATCTAAACTCTGGGAAATCTAGGAATAGAAGTCATAACAAAACTTTTAAACGACATTTATGTTCGTGCATTCATTACAAACGGTCTAAAGGTGAAACACGTAAAAACAAAGCAGTGTAGTTTTACAAAGTACATTAACAAGATACAACGACGTTTCGGCTAAAATTCATTCATCAAGCAAAGGATATAAAACGAGCGTAGAAATTCAGACTTCCTATACGGCAGACATAAAATATACAGTCAGACGATAATCCCTAACGGCCCTAACATGTAAATTGAAAATATGTAGCTAAAAACGAAATGAATATGAAAAACTAGAAATGAAGAAAAGAAGATTAAACAATAATAATAAAATATACACATCGTATGTCATTTATATAGAGAGAAAGATTTTAAGTATTAGGTTTTATTATTTATAAATATATATATGTGTGTGTGTGCGCGTGCGCGTGCGTATGCGTGCGTGTGTGTGTGTGTGCGCGTGTGTGTGTGTGTGTGTGTTTGTGTGTGTTTGTGTGTGTGTAAATCAATATTTACCTGCTCTCTTCCAATTGAAGACATCTGTTTAGAATACAAAAAAACATTCAATAGAATGTGCTTTAATGTAAAAATGCGTGAAGAGGTAACACAGAACAAATGTATACCATAATGAAGTCATATGTGAAAAAGATATCCATTTCAAACATGTTGAGTTGGAATTATTTCTGTAGTATTTGATGTTGATTGTTTTTAAAGGACTAAAAGCCCTAGCGCTTAACTGCACATTTATTGAAGACATTTTGGTCACCTTCAAATGCAACACATTGTACCTTTAACAGCACAATCATAAGAAAATTGTACATTAGAAATTACAAGAACTAGTGGAACAATTGGACACAACTAGCAATGAATATGGATTAGACATTAACATACAGAAAACATTTACTATGGAAATCAACAAGGAAATGGAGAAACCTAAAATGAATATAAAAATACATGGAGAATTACTACATCAAGTAAAAAGTTTCTTATATCTTGGTCAGATGATAACAGATGATGGGCTGAACTAACGAGTTCACTCAAACGCACCGTCATCCAGTGGATACCGTCACACTGCAACGTTAGGGGAAACGAAGCAGCCGACAAACTAGCCAAAGAGGGCGGTCGACTACCCCAGACTGATCTCGGGATCAGTTATGAGGAAGCCAGAACAACCATCGGTTCGCACTATAAAAGCAAGTGGACAAAAGAACACCCTCATTACACGGACAGTGACGGATACTATGGTCTCTCTCGACGTGAACAAGTTGCCATACTTCGCCTCCGTACCGGCCACAACAAGCTCCGAGCCCCCATGTTCCATAAATTTAAAATTGGCACAACTAGCCTGTGCCCCTGCAATATGGCAGACATGACGGCAGAACACGTCTTGCAAGACTGTCAACGTTTAGCAGGTATAATGAAAGAGTACTGGCCACAACACACAGAGCTTCGCGAAAAGCTGTACGGAGAAACGGAGTCCCTTAAAACAACAGTAAAATTCATGATAAAAATTGGTTCATCAGTCTAGGTCGTATGTATGTAGTATGAGGAAGTTACTGACATCCAAAAGAGTTACAAACAGGCTAAAAATAAGAATGATCAAATGCTATATTTATCCTATATTAATGTATGGCTCGAAAACATGGACAATGAACAAGCAGTTAGAAGACAGAATTGATTCATTAGAGATGTGGATATATATAAGAATAGGCAGAGTTTCATGGACAGAAAAACAGACAAATAAACAAGTTTTAGGAAATATTGGCATGAAGAAACAATTATTAAGGGAAATAAAATTCAGACAAGTGAAGTGTTTTGGGCACATAAAAGACATGACACCATGATAACATCTTTACTAGAGGGGAAAGTTGAGGGGGAAGAGCAAGAGGAAGACCGAGAGATAAGTGGGAGGGAAACTTTAAGAAATGGACAGGTTACAGTCTGGCAGTGTGCAACACCAAGGCGAAAGACAGAGGATGCTGGAGATTCATTGCAGCCAACCTTCGATGTGGAGACGGCACCTGATGATGATGACATTAGAAATATTGATTTAAATAATATGCTAAAACTAGCTGTTACATACAGGCACACACACAATCGCACGCGAGCGCGCACAGTGTAAATTTACTTACCAATTATGTAGGCTTACAATTTAGAAAAAAGGCCACAGGTGATTTAAATAAGTTACAACAAAAATAACATTGTCGAATAGCATGGTTTGAAGGCAAGAAAACCAAGCGCGTACTCAGACGTCACAGTTAGACGCTTGCTAAATGGCCGCTTGTAAAGAGGTAAAAAAAAAAGCCATAAATATTTTGTTAAATAGAAACAATTATAATTTATTTTATTTCCAAGACAAATGACATTTAATAGTTTTGTATGCCCGCCTGCCCAGCGTGTTCGTAGCGCGTTGGACTACGGGTGACAAGCTCCCTGTGAGTGCGGGTTCAATTCCGCGGGCTGGCAGAAAAGCCACAGGTTCACCAGATTCACGGTGTTCGTGACACCGAACCGAATGATTACAATGTCCATGGAACCGAGCCGAAGAGCTGAAAGCTCAAGTGCTTCTGGATCAGTTAAAAAAATAGTTTTGTATTTGTTCATTTGAAGGTGCACGTTTTCTAGATTGCAATTGTCAGTAGAACGAGAAGATCTTGTGGTGAGTGTACGTAACACTTAAATCTAAAACATTAGTCTTCTTCTTCGAAGGCTCCATATCGACCACTTGTTAACCACTCTGTGTGATTTGTATGGAATCTGAGCCTAAGAGTGATTGCACGCTGTCCTAGTTATGTGTCTACAAGTAGACCAGCACATCCGATTTCCACGATGGTTTTTATTTACTAGGATAGCTGCTCTAGGTCCTACATCAATCGCCTCTTACGACATGCCTTGTAGATCGCAGTGGTAGTATTCTTTGCTTCCCTTGCAGGCCCTGACACCACACCGGTGTAAAACATTGGTAAGATAGAACTAAGGAGAGGGAAAATAAAAGAAGGGAATGTGTTTGCGAGAAAGATATTCTTATTCCAAAAGTAGAAGTGTAGTGTATCGAACAAGCTTGTTCATCGACAATACTGTATGCTCACAAATTAACAGTCTGGCTTCTAAAATGTAATACAAATGAAAAGAAATAATACAATAGAAATATATCACTGTTAAAATTCCCAATTTCGGTTAATATACCCCAAATAAGGAGAGAGTTAAATGTATTTCAAATATTATTCATTAAGTGCAATCTTTGCATATTAAATGCAGTCTTTATATATTAAGGGTTTCCCGCTTGCCCAGCGTGTTCGTGGCGCGTTGAGCTACGGTTGACAAGCCCCCTGTGAGTGCGGCTCAATTGCGTGGACTGGCAGAAAAGCCACAGATTCTCCAGATTTACGGTGTTCGTGGCACCGAACCGAAAGGTTACGATGTCCATGGCACCAAGCCGAAGAGCTGAAAGATCAAGTGCTTCTGGATCGGAAAAAAAAATAAAGTGAAATCTTTTCATATTAAATGCAATATCTGCATATTAAGTGCAATCTTTGTATATTAAGTGAAATCTGTATATTAAATGCAATCGTTTCAAATGACGTGCTCGTAATCTGTGATCAACTTTTATATTTCTGGTATGTATACATGCAATTAAAAGGAAGAACACTGATGTCCTGAAAGAACTGAATGTTAAAGACAATTGGCGGATAAACAATATAATGTACACAAAAATTACATACTTTGGTCACATTAAGCGTCACGATGGCCTGCAAAGAACAATATTAGAGGGCAAGATCCCAGAACGCAGAGACAGAGGCAGACCAAGAAGAAGATGGCTACAAGATATTAAGGAAACCATGAATATGACCATCGGCGAAGTGGATGAGCTGGCTAGAGACAGAGTGAATTTTAGGTTTCGCTGCAAAAAGAGCAATGTCCTATAAAGGATACGCACCTTGATGTTGATATATGCAATTATAGATGTACATCTGGCCGATGGACAGGGTAGTATTAACGAAAGACTACGAAAGACAGGGTGGTAAAGCTCTTCTCAGAGCTGTATTATCAACTCATAAAACCAACACTTACCATCAAAGTCTGCAAACGAAAGCAGCAAAAGCGATGTCAAGTAACATAAAATCAATTGTATCCTGTTTAGAAAGAAAGATATAATTATGTTATTGCTAACGTTCACATAGTCCTTACAGCAGCTTACATAGTCCCTACAGCAGCTTACATAGTCTCTATAGCAGCCTACATAGTCTCTACAGTAGCCTACATAGTCCCTACATTAGCCTACATAGTCCCTACATCAGCCTACATAGTCCCTACAAAAGCCTACATAGTCCCTTCAACAGCCTACATAGTCCCTACAGGTCTACATAGTCCCCACATCAGCCTACATAGTCCCTACAACAACCTACAAAGTCCCTACATCAGCCTACATAGTCCCTACATCAGCCTACATAGTCCCCACATCGGCCTACATAGTCCTTACATCAGCCTACATAGTCCCTACATCAGCCTGCATAGTCCCCACATCGGCCTACAAAGTCCCTACATCAGCCTACATAGTCCCCACATCAGCCTACATAGTCCCTACAATAGCCTACAAAGTCCCTACATCAGCCTACATAGTCCCTACAACAGCCTACAAAGTCCCTACATCAGCCTACATAGTCCCTACATCAGTCTACATAGTCCCCACATCGGCCTACATAGTCCTTACATCAACCTACATAGTCTCTATATCAGCCTAGTATTGTTTTTCATCATTGTGTCGGCTACTAGTGTCTTTGGAAATACAAAAACTTGAAGCGGACGGGGAGAGGAGATCCAATTGTTATCGCAAAATGTGTGATTTCAAACTTCTTAAACTGCCACGTAAATTCGTAAATTGCCATAACATCAATGTCATAATATCAGTGCCTCCATCCAACATGACGCCACTGATCAACCGAAGGACATTGCTTCCAATAATATTTATCTTTCCTAAGAGGGTTGCGGTAAGTCAAGGAGTAGCATGCCCCTTGCGGAACATCGGTTACATCACAGTCCGTCTGAAAAACTCTGTCTCTAGCAAGTTCTACGGCCTCATCCAGCGTTATGTTCAAGATTTCTTTGATGTCCTGCTGCCACCTTCGGTCTGGTCGTCCCCTGCCTCGTACTCCAGGAGCCATGCCTTCCACTACAGTTATTTCCAAACCTGTTCTTATAATACTATAGTCGTTGGAAATGAAAAGTTCTGCGAACACTCTCATCTATCAATGAATCTCTCTACTTCGTCTGTGTTCGTGTCATTGGTCATGCTAGAATGTCAAGTTCGTTGGCATGACCAAGTCTACAGTTCTCTTTTCCAGGTCATTGATCATGCTAGAATAACAAGGTTGTTGACATGACCAAGTCTACATTTATCTTCTCCAGGTCATTGACCATGCTAGAACGTAAAGTTGCATTGGAGCAGCGTATTGACGATAGGTCTCAATGGCATTTTCAAATCTCTTTCGTTGCTTGTGAGACTTGGTTTGTCCTGCATTCATGGTCGTATCTGATATATGGTCCCGTAGACAAATCGGAATATACGTTCTGTCTCATTTATTTCCCATTATCTTTTTTTCCCCCTCTCCTGATTGTGGCTGCAAGACAGCAGTTTTATTTGTGTATAGAGATTTTTTATCCCGTAGCTAATTTTTAAAGATAATTGATGTGCTCGCTTGATGTTTCCGTAATTGAACATGTGGCGTATTACCTTAGTTTCCCTACCGAATTCTTTTGAGAAAACATCACCATTTGGTGTGTGATTGCTTATTTATCCATGTGAATGATATTTGCATATATGACTCTTGATACACCATGTCTGAAGGTAACCAGTGAATGCGATCGGTTGGTATTTGTGGCAACTTCTGACAGGCATTGAGGTTAATTACAATATTAAATTATCAAATTCAGACGTTGAGGTATAGTGCTCACTTTATGCTCCACTTTTTTTTTTACGATCCAGAAGCACTTGAGCTTTTCAGCAGCTCTTCGGCTCGGTGCCATGGACATCGTAACTCTTCGGTTCGGTGCCACGAACATCGTAAATATGGGGAATCTGTGGCTTTTTCTGCCATCCGCGGAATTGAACCCGCACACACAGAAGGTTAGTCACCTGTAGTCCAACGCGCTGCGAACACGCTGGGCAGACGGGCTATGCTCCAATAAGCACCCCGTAAACTGCCTGAGTTAGAGAGAGATTGGAGCCATATGACTATTCACCAAAGCGAAGCGAAAATGGTTCAATCAATCACTCAATCCACAAAATGTGATGAACAAGAAAACATCATTCTTCAGTTTACGCCCTAGCATGAACATTCAACCGCCATTACAATCTTCTTAATCGTTGGAAACCTGCACCTTATATATATGTAAATGTATGTATATATATAAGCAAGTTGAATGCATTTGAAAATAGATGTCTGCGAAAAATAATAAATATAAAATGGAATGAATTCAGGAGAAGTGATGAAATCAGAGATGTGTCTGGTCAACCACTAGTGACAACTGTTATAAGAAAGAGAAGATGGAGATATGTTGGGCACACCTTGAGGAGAAAAGATCAACGAATATCAAAGCAGGCATTGAAGTGGATGCAAAGGGTTCAAGAAAGAGAGGTCGACCTAAGGAGACCCTGAGACGAACTTTGCTGAAACAGGCAGGAAATATCGGTCTCAGTTCCATGGAGGAGATTGAGCGAGTTGCCCAGGATAGAGCGGTATGGAGAAATTACTTGCAGGCCCTATGTAACGTATAACAGTACGAGAGGAATTATTATTATTATTATGTATATATATATATATATTAAAGAGAGATCGTCCTTTGTTTTTTCCGATCCAGAAGCACTTGAGCTTTTCAGCTCTTCGGCTCGGTGCCATGGACATCGTAACTCTTAGGTTCGGTGCCACGAGCACCGTAAATCTGGGGAATCTGTGGCTTTTTCTGCCCTCCCGCGGAATTGAACCCGCACACACAGAGGGATAGTCACCCGTAGTCCAAAGCACTACGAATACGCTGGGCAGACGGGCAGAGATCGTCCTTAAAAATGTAGTAAGCATCTGAAATTTTATCGAGTGACATAGACAGGTCAACAAAAATCAATATTACTAAGAGTATGCGGAATCTCAGAAGTAACATTTGGATCTGAGACTTGAACATATAGCAAATCATAAAACATATATATAAGTCTTCATCTTCGATGCAACCAATTTGATCATTCTTATGGGGATATATAATTGATCTTTGACAAAAACGACTAACGTTTAAACCATGTTGAAATTAGACTCCTATATCTGTATGGTACCATACACGTGTAGGTCAGGACTTTCGTCTTTCTCCTACGGGAAGTGTTTTGATTCTGTATCGCTGACATTCAGTCCCAACATTTCCCCTTCCTACTTACAAGTTCTCTTTAACGATCCGTTTGCCGTATATTTTGTCTTGGATCTACGCCAAAGAGCCATTTGTACTCTACAACCTTTCTAACTAAGTGCGGCGTTCCTTCTGCATCGTGTGAGAAATACTCTTTAGTGATCTTTCATGTCGTACATTTTGGCTTGGATCTACGCCAAAGAGCATTTGTTCCATTCGTTCCATGCACCTATCCATATAAAATTATGGTGCATCTAAAGAAACTAAAAACAAGTTATTCAACTTGAGAGGACTCCGCAAGGGAAATGGGAAATTGGATGCCCCAAACAGATGTGGGGAAGAAGTCTTCTTGGGGAAGTGAAGGATAACGGATTATCCTGGAAAGCCTTATGGAAAACGACACGAGACCAGGATTAGTGGAGGCCCTGTGCTCCACGAGGAACATATAGAAATAAGCAAGCATATAGTGAAATAGTAAATATCACAGATTTATCTTAATAAACATGTCTAGTAAAACAGTTCTATTGCAAGTTCTTGATGTTTTTTAAAGAAAGATTTCTAAATACACTAGCAGATTTCTAAGTGCACAAGCACTTTTCACTGCACTGCACAAGCAGATTTCTAAGTGCACAAGCACTTTTCTAATTGGAGAACAGTTTCAAAACTCGTTCTGTGTACTCAGGGCGTACAATATGTACACATTTCTTTCAGTTTGCTGAAAGCTCCAGTGTCAGAGACATGTGACAGGAGCTCCATCGGCGACTCCGAAAGTTTCCATAATCCAGAAAGTCGTGATCCTCATGTTCAATTTGAATAAACTCCCCAGTTAGACACATAGGCGTGTAAACCTCTTTACACTTTATAAATGTCAGCTCTCCTTTGAATACCACACACACACACGCACACTAACACACACATATATACACCACACACACACACACACACACACACACACACACATACACACACACACACACATTCATCCACTCCTCCAATACAGTGTAAAACTATGTACAAATGATATATTCAAGTTCTATAGCTATAGAATACCACACACACACCCTACGACACACACACATTACACAAAAAACTACACACACATCACACAAACACTCACAACACTCCGACCTAATATAGAGTACATGTAATGAGAGAGAGAGAGCGCGCGAAAACAGTTACAAACGATGAAATTACCTCATATTTGTCTCACTTAAAGTGTCCTTATTCACATTATCTTAAATATGCTTTTTCTTTTATATGTCTTTAAAATCTTATCTAACATGTGCCAGAAAGCAGACATGTGTCTTAAAACATGAAACCAAATGGTCACGGCCACAATAAACACAATTTAAAATTAAAGAATATTGGACCAGAATCATGTAATCGGGTTTTTTTTTTTTAAAGTAAAACTTTATTTTCGTGTACAGATAAAATTCTCAACACGGAATACACCGTTACCCTATCCATCTTTAATTTCTTAATTATCAAGGTTGTTAATGAAATCTTGTCTGCTCTCTCAGGTAAGTCCTAAAGGTTGGAAGTCTAGATAAACGACATCGAATCATACCGCAAGCTGCAATTGTTGACCATCCATACGGTATGCTAAAGTATTGTAGCAGTTGAAACGCTAGATTTACTATGGACAAAAAATATGGTAGTACGGGTATCATCTACTCGTCTCCATCTATTACCCGTCATTGATACTGATACGTTACATTGTTTTCAGGGACGCTTGCCGGGAGCTGGCAAGTTTGGTGGGATCGTTGACTCGTTACACATTGTTCTCATGGATTCTTGCCCCACAGCTGGCAAGTTTAGTGCGGCCATTGACTCCGGGAGAGTCACTATTTGTTTACAGACGACTCATACTCTACTATTTCTTACGATTCACCAACTATTAGAGCAACTTTTCATCGGACATCGGCCAGGAGATGCGTGCATTTATTCAGGATCTTGGACCTGTATTACGTTTCCGTGCTTGCACTACTACCACTACATGTAGTTCTCCCTCGATCCCTACCCGCTTAGCTAAACATGATACTCTGTCTGTTTACAGGGTTACCACGTGGAAGTGGGGTAGGAACTTGAATAGTGCCAGCTCATTAAACCTGGCACGACGTTGTCCCTAGAATTGCGCCTTTGACCCCCAAGTATTCGGGGTAAGGATTGCCATCACAGTCGTCTGGGACATGTGTGACTTGATTTTATTATATATTTTGCAATATCAATATATCAAAATGCCTACTTCATGTAAATATGAGAGAAAACTTTCTATTGTAAATGTAATGAAGAAAGGTTTGAAGAAAAACATATCAATGTTTATACCAGTTGGAAAAGTATGACAAGAAGGAAACATGTAGGATTTCATAGTTTAATTATCACTATTTTGAGATACGATAGCCTTGCGTCGACGTACATCCGACACTAATCTGATGTTATTATTTGTCCGAGTAACAAATACTTAGTTAAAGAATGAGCTGATATTTTTTTCCGATCCAGAAGCACTTGAGCTTTCAGCTTTTTGGCTCTGTGCCATGGACATCGTAACCCTTCAGTTCGGTGCCACGAACACCGTAAATCTGGAGAGCATGTGGCTTTTTATGCCAGCCCACGGAATTGAACCCGCACACACAGAGGGCTTGTCACACCGTCGTCCAACGCACTACGAACACACTGGGCAGGCCGGTAACGATCTGATATAAATACCGAACATACATGTACGTTATACATCCTGTTGTCTCCAACACTATGAAGCCTCGGTGTATGCCTTTCCAAACCAATGTCCTGAACAGTAAGTTGTATACTTTACCGACACGAGTGTATTATTTATTGATTAAGGTGCATGAGCCCTTTATAAAACAATAACCTACTTTAGACCAAGCTTGCTCTTTAAATTTCAGATTACTATGGAACTAACTATAGAACTGCATACTCTAACTGTGTTATTCATTATGTCTCATGCAGTACCTTCTTATCTGGTTCCGAGAGACAGTATAATATACAGAAAAATCAATAAACACTTTAAAAGTGCAATTATATTTTTTGACCTTGAGCTAGATTTACACAGTGCTTATCTTCAGATAAGTATGTTAAAGTTCTTACACGATGTGCACCTCATTATTATATTTTATATTTGTAAGCAAGAATTAAAGCAAGGACAACAGAAGGTCGTATTTTTTGACGATGTGTAAAATAATAAACAGAACAAACATCGTGCATACTTTTGGTAAACATTTGGAACAAACAATAATGGGTTATTGTAAGAATTAATCAACTTAGTTTGCTATCAACTCTTCGACCAATAAGGAACTCGGCAACTCTCTCAACGGAAAATAATAAGCGTAAGTTCCTAGTCCACAACGTGTTGCTACAGAAAGTAATATTTTAGACATCAACGGTATACTACAGCAATGATGATGTAGAAATAGCAAAAACTTCCAATTATAATAGCTTTCGGATAAGCTGTAACAAACGAACAATTAGATTACCAACAACAAAAATGTATGCTAGCTTTACATAATTATGTTATTCTCATTATAAAATTTGGACACCGACATGAAAGAGTTAAAACATGATCCCAATGGAGAACTTTACCTTCTTCTTCAGTGTGTTCGTTCTTATCAACCAAGTCAATCGCTCGTCATCTGTGTGGTCAGTTTCCAGGGCCACCACGTGGAAGTGAAGAACGTCTTGGTCAGTGTCAGCTCACTGACCCTGACGCAGCTTTGTCAAATTATTTTACTGCGCCTGGGATCCCAAGACTTTTATCATATGACCGACAAAATCATCCAAAATGTTATAGTGTCAACTTTCTTCCTTTCCAATTTTCTTTCGTTTGCTGGAAATATCTTATAATACATTCCTTAAAGTCTGATGTGTGTCCCCCTATAGACGCCTGTAGTTTACATCCAATATTCACCATATTTATTACAAATATTTTTCCGGCTAAATTTAGATCAGTTTAAGAAACAGTTTCGAAATCGGATCAATATTAGCTTTAAAATTAATTTAAATCGAATTTTTGATGTTCCTTCCAACCATCTTGGTTAACCATCTTGGTTACCATTAAGTCAACTATTAAGTCAACCATCTTGGTTACAAAAAAAAAACATGTGGTTAAGAAGGCTTATGGTCAAAGGGATATAATCCAAAAATTGCCAGATGGCCTCTACAACATAGGCATGGATTACATCCCTTAGTTTAGTTGCATTTTCATGTCATTACAGCTTCACTTTTCTGTTTCAAACTACATTATAGAAATTTCAAAATAATTAAATAGAATGCGAAGACGCTACTATGATTAGACGTGAAGCATTACAATAACCACTAGAACTGTTAAAATCGTTTAACGACGACATACCCGATTCAAACCACTTCTTAAAAAATTTCAGAAAATACAATTCATGCTATTAGATGACATCTTTTGGAAAGGCTTACCAATTCCTCATCAAGGATTAATAACAACGTTCACCCGTGCGAAGCCGGGTTAATTAGCTAGTTGTCTATATATCCAATGTTATTTGAGAGCAAAAACACTTCGACATCTTATACCTCCAATCCTAGTGGACCCATTTGTGAATCGATCGGAAGGTCGTGCCGCGCTATAATACAGAGAGGTGGCAGCATCAGGTGGCACCGTAAGGAGGGAGGGGCGGCATAAGCAGCGAAATCAAAATACAATTTGAACCATTCAATAATTAAAAATCTTTACGCAACACTTTTCTATATTGGTCTATGTTATTCCGATATTGATGTATATCATTTATGAAATCGTTCTATTGAAATTGACTGTCACTCTAGATTACATATCCCTAAATAACGAATTTGCTAAAATTAAATTTAGAAGTGGAAAAACTGTAGCAGATTGTGGTAGTTCATAGTTGATATCATTATTTTAAAATAGTTTATACTTTCAAAATAAAAATAGTATTCGTACATTCTGTGCATTTTTAAAAATCACAATCGAAGGTTATTTTAAAGAAAAAACATTTAGGGGTGGCATTTCGAAGACTTGCCTCATACTGAGAAAATATTCCCCACGGCTTTGACCGATCAATCATCAAATCGAACACGGCAGCGATTAAATGAGGAGCCGGTACCATCAACATACATCAAGATGGCATCACTACAAAAAATTCACGTGCCACAGGAAAACTCAACAAATTTCAGAGCTGAACAACAGACAATTGCTGATGTCATGGTTATTTATTAACTGGCGTCACAACACTCCGGCAGACCCATAGGTGCTCAGTTTCCCCCAACAGATGTCAAAGGGTATGCATACGTATGGTTCCCGTGGCTTGTTGGTTAAACACTCCACTCTCTGCCCTTCATGGATCCAGCTCTACTTGTGCAACGTGTAATTTCAAATGCCTTAAATCGCTGGATTGATTCAACATCAATTTTAATGTCCTCATCCAACAATAAGTTGCCAAGAGACCAAAGAGCATCCGTCTTAAACAAGAGACCCTTATCCGTCTTAAACTTTCCGACAATCAATGTCATGAAAATACTGCACGACAGAAACATAGAAAATAACAAAGGTGTTTTCCTTTGCCACTATCTATCACTCCTGCAGGCCACACAAAGGAAACTTCGAGATAATTTGGAGATAGAGCTGACAATTCAGCTAAACAAACTCTCATAAAACTAACAAATTATTCTTCCGTAGATACCAGCTCGATGTGGCAAAAAAGGAAATGAGAAAGCATATAAGCTGGCTAAGAAAATAACAAAGATACAGCAGAAATCAAGGCTCGTATCAAAGAAAAATACAAACAGTCGTGGAGGTAACAAACCAGCAGCAAACACTCACAAGATCCAATCAGTAGACTCTACAGCAGCGCTGTCTAGCGCGGTGCCCGAGGGTACCATGGCATCCGTGTTATAGAGTCATGGCGCCCTATTTTACTCTGACGGCTTTAATGTTAATAAAATTTAAAGACAACAAACTATTTTTCAGTTGTTTTCCCCCACTATAAACGATATTCCCGATATAGCACGATATTCCCGTTGTTTTTGCAATTTTGTCCTATTTTGGAACGAATCTACTACTTATAATCAACCACTTTTTCACTGGATAAAGCTGCGGCATTTCAGCTATATTAACATTACTATCGTTTTTATTAGTAGTAGTCTTAATGAACTTATGTAGCTTAAGTGGTAGTGAGCTCGATCACAACCCAAGTGAACCTAGTTCAAACTCAGTTCAGGAAATTTGGAAGCAAAGTCGTTTCTGTGGGATTTTTACGAAAGGTAAAAATAGACCTCAACTCGGTCATCACGGCACTCAAATGCGTCGGCAAAACTGAGATGAATGAGCTCAAAACGTCCCTCGCTGAACTAACGAGTTCACTCAAACGCACTGTCATCCAGTGGATACCGTCACACTGCAACGTTAGGGAAACGAAGCAGCCGACAAACTAGCCAAAGAGGGCGGTCGACTACCCCAGACTGATCTCGGGATCAGTTATGAGGAAGCCAGAACAACCATCGGTTCGCACTATAAAAGCAAGTGGACAAAAGAACACCCTCATTACACGGACAGTGACGGATACTATGGTCTCTCTCGCAGTGAACAAGTTGCCATACTTCGCCTCCGTACCGGCCACAACAAGCTCCGAGCCCACATGTTCCATAAATTTAAAATTGGCACAACTAGCCTGTACCCCTGCAATATGGCAGACATGACGGCAGAACACGTCTTGCAAGACTGTCAACGTTTATCAGGTACAAGAAAAGAGTACTGGCCACAACACACAGAGCTTCGCGAAAAGCTGTACAGAGAAACGGAGTCCCAAAAACAACAGTAAAATTCATGATAAAAATTGGTTCATCAGTCTAGGTCGGGAACGCAAAGGAAAGGAAGACCTCAACGTTCAGAAAGCAATGGCAAACTACTGAACGGATAAGCGGCGCCTAGAAAATCAACGACTCGTTTACTATGGTTGATATGGCTACGTCCTGTAAAGGTTATGCCACGAGTTTCATTTCATTCTTAATGCAAATGTCACATGGTGACCGCGCCTCCACAACCATCAGTCATATACACCCCAACATATTGGTTATTGGTTACTAAACTGACGTCATTGCACTCCGGGCAGACCCATAGATGCTTAGTCTCCCCCAACAGATATCGAAGAGTATGCATACTGATGGTCCCTGTCGCTCGCTGATTAAACACACCTCTCACTCTGCCTCTCAGACATCAAGTTCGACTTGAACAACTAGTAACTCCAAACTGCTTAAATCGCTTGATCGATTCAACATCGATTTTAGTGTCCTCATCCAACAGAGAGTCGCAAAGAAGCCGAAGAATATCCCCCTTATCCATCTTCAACTCCCCAACAATTGATGCTGTTGATGCAAGCCTATCCACTCTCTCATTACCGTAAACACCCGCATGCCCAGGACAGTATATCCACGTAAGCCGCTGGAGGTTAGAGACTTCTATAGACGACATCCCCTCATACCGAAACCTGCCCTTCTGGATCTTGTGAAGCATCGACTGAGAGTCAGATACAACAACTGCACCAGTAAATGAAGTCCCAGAAATCCAATGGAGGGCAGCAGTAACGGCCTCAACCTCCATCCTCATACTAGAAGTAGTTGTCCTGTACGCCCCACTTCGCTCTGCAACAACCCTACCATGCGCATTAGCAAAGAAACCCCAGCCGGATTTCTCACCACGTTGAACTGACCCATCGGTATATACAACAACATCATCATCCCTTGCATTATCTTCTATCAACTGCTTAACTGAGAGATCAGCCTTCATGTTGCCCCAATCTCTACATTCTCTTCCAAGAGTAATGATAACGTTGAGATAGTTGGTCATTCTACCATCTGTTGGGATCCATTCTTCCCCTTTGGTAGGGTCGCAACCGTAGTCACCTGGCCAATTGTTCTCTCAGCCTGGGCCATCCACGACATGCCACGCTTGATTCTTGTGCCCTTAACATCATTAGTGTTCTTGTGTAGTGGATGTCTCTTATCCGAAGTACCCGCATATATGCCTTGGTTTGGGCGATCTCATGACGGGAGCGTAGTGACAGAAGTCCAAACATATATCTCATCTTCACAATGTGGGTATCTCTAGTGCAGCCCAGAACTATACGCATACCTTCATTCTGAACCCGCTCGAGTCGTTCACATTGTGATCTTGATATCGTAAGAATTCCGAGTCCGTAATCTACCACTGACATTACCAGTCGATCGAACAAAAGGGCAAGTAGTCTCTGCTCAAGGTGTGCGGCCACCATAACTTTGAGAGCCGCTAGACCACGCTTGCACCGTTGTATTGTCTGTTCAATATTGTGTTTGAAAGATAGACTACGATCAAAGTTTATTCCAAGATAGCGCAGCCTGTCTCTGCGCTCGATGGTATGTTCATCAAAGATTACACAGGGTAGGTCAGCCTTGACGATGTGATTATTCAACGAGCACCACAACATACACGATTTTTCAGGATTGACCTGAGAACGAGACTCTCTACACCAACACGAGATGTTACGCAATGTTTTCTGAATGTCGTCAACCATCTCTCGTCTATCTGACCCAGTCCTATATATTAAGATATCATCTGCAAATGTCAATATCCGACCCAATCCGGTTGGCTGAATTTTAGCTACATTTGCTGTGTAAATATTAAACAACACGGGTGATAGAGGAGAACCCTGGGGTAATCCCAGGCATATACGTGCAGGATCTGATGTCCATGTTCCTAAACGTAGTGCAGCGGTTCTCTCCATTAAAGAAGCAGCTATCCAGTTCACCAGCCAAGGATTAACTTCACATTTAATCAAAGAGCGCACCATTATTGAAAAATTCACCTTGTTATAAGCATCCTCCAAGTCGATGGCCACAGCAACAGTCTCTTGCTTAGATTGGAAGCCTTCGTAAACATCATATGCAAACGTACCCGCATTGTCCCATGTCCCTTTCATTGGCCGGTAGCTACCCAAAGTGTATCGAAATAGGGAAAGACTGCAGTAAAATTTGGGTAAATAGTGAAACACGTACAAACAAAGTACTATAGTTTTACAAATACAGAAACAGTAAGATAAACAGCAACGTTTCGACCAACAAGGCCTTTATCAAGCAAACGAACAAACAGGATTGACAAATTAAAATGAAACACAAATGGACGACCAAATACAAACGTATCTAAGGAAAATCTGGAATAAAAACGAATAACGAAATAAATGTAACACAAAAACTAGAAATAGAACGGAAAAGAAACAATGAAACATCTAGTAAATATATAACTTGAATACATGCAACATATACCCATATAGATTACAAAGCATGGAAGAGAAAGTACTAAGAAGCATAAGAATGAATACATGCAACATATACCATATAGATTACAAGCATGGGAAGAGAAAGTACAAGAAGCATAAGAATGTAATACGTGAGCTCCGCGTGGTCGCAAGGTACCATACAAAGAAATCAACCGATTCTCCAGAGCAATCGACTACGATCATCAGAGGAACATGATCGGATGGCTGTGACTGGACATCGCAAGCTCCGAATGGCCAGTATCATTGAAATGGGTAGCTACAGGGGTCACAGAGCATTGGCGTATATCGCGCAAGTGTTGGGCGAATCGGTCACTGAGTCTCCTGCCGGTTTCCCAATATAGGCCTTGTTGCACCGCTTGCAGATAATGGCATAGATAATATTACGGACTCGCACGTGAAACTGTCTTCAACAACGAACGTGGCTTTTGGAAAAGACACCGTGCGGGTCTGTATTACATAAGCACAGGTTGCAGCGCGACGGCCAACTGGATGGGCCAAATGACTCTGGATATTGGCTGAGGCGACTGAACAACATATCCAAAGGCTTGTCCGTCTGTACGCCACCAAAGGATAGTGTTGAAGATTGAACGTGTCCAGGATCAGACTGAAGAATGGAGGATGACGGAATAAGACTTTCTTCACAAGGGAACTATGAGGGTGGAAAGTTAGACAAGTTTCACCCTGTCAGAATTGGAAGTTCTATGCTGGTTGAGAGAGCCTCCTGGCGAGAAATTTGCTGAACGCGCCGCATAGCAGAAGCAAGCACCTTATCCGGTATAAGCGCTTACGAAAGAAATCCAGCATCTCGTGAGCTTTATCGAGAAAATGTCGTCCTCGTACAGAGGCGACGAAGGCGCAAGAGTTGAGAGAATGGTAAAGAGTCACGACAAGCCTGGGAATGGGAAGAGGTATAAAGAAGAAACTATGTGCATCAGTAGGCTTGTAGTATACTGATGGAGTGATGGTGGATAGGCTGATAGTGATAGTGATGTCAAGAAAGTTGACACAAGAGGTAGAGATGTTAGATGTAAACCGAATAGCCGGATTGAAGACATTAATGAAATTAATGAAGCGTGACAAATCTTCAAGCTCTCCAGTTCTTTCTCGACAGGAGAACTAACCCACTTGTCTCCACATCGGCTCTCCTTCGTCTTGCAGAACTAGTTCTAACTCTCAACTCCTTTCAGTTCAATGACCAGTTCTTTGAGCAGATCAGTGGGTCGCCATGGGTACTAAAATGGGACCCAGTTATGCTTGTCTATTCATGGGTCATCTTGAGCACTTAGTATGGAATTCCTATAATGGCCCTCTTCCGTCTGTGTATCATAGATACATTGATGATTGTATTGGCATTACCGATATGCCTGAAGCCGATTTGTCACGCTTCATTAATTTCATTAATGTCTTCAATCCGGCTATTCGGTTTACATCTCACAACTCACCTCTTGTGTCAACTTTCTTGACATCACTATCACTATCAGCCTATCCACCATCACTACATCAGTATACTACAAGCCTACTGATGCACATAGTTTTCTTCTTTATACCTCTTCCCATTCCCAGGCTTGTCGTGACTCTTTACCATTCTCTCAACTCTTGGCCTTCGTCGCCTCTGTAGCGAGGACGACGATTTTCTCGATAAAGCTCACGAGATGCTGGATTTCTTCGTAAGCGCTATACCCGGATAAGGTGCTTGCTTCTGCTATGCGGCGCGTTCAGCAAATTTCTTGCCAGGAGGCTCTCTCTAACCAGCATAGAACTTCCAATTCTGACAGGGTGAAACTTGTCTTAACTTTCCACCCTCATAGTTCCCTTGTGAAAAAGTCTTATTCCGTCATCTCTCCATTCTTCAGTCTGATCCTGAGACACGTTCAATCTTCCAACACTATCCTTTGGTGGCGTACAGACGGGACAGAAGCCTTTGGGATATGTTGGTTCACAGTCGCCTCAAGCCCAATATCCAGAGTCATTTTGGCACCATCCAGTGTGGCCGTCGGCGCTGCAACACTTGTGCTTATGTAATACAGACCCGCACGGTGTCTTTTCCAAAAGCCACGTTCGTTGTTGAAGACAGTTTCACGTGCGAGTCCCGTAATATTATCTATGCCATTATCTGCAAGCGGTGCAACAAGGCCTATATTGGGGAAACCGGCAGGAGACTCAGTGACCGATTCGCCCAACACTTGCGCGATATACGCCAATGCTCTGTGACCCCTGTAGCTACCCATTTCAATGATACTGGCCATTCAGGAGCTTGCGATGTCCAGGTCACAGCCATCCGATCATGTTCCTCTGATGATCGTAGTCGATTTGCTCTGGAGAATCGGTTGATTTCTTTGTATGGTACCTTGTGACCACGCGGGCTCAACGTATTACATTCTTATGCTTCTTAGTACTTTTTCTTCCCATGCTTTGTAATCTATATGGGTATATGTTGCATTTATTCAAGTTATATATTTACTAGATGTTTCATTGTTTCTTTTCCGTTCTATTTCTAGTTTTTTGTGTTACATTTATTTCGTTATTCGTTTTTATTCCAGATTTTCCTTAGATACGTTTGTATTTGGTCGTCCATTTGTGTTTCATTTTAATTTGTCAATCCTGTTTGTTCGTTTGCTTGATAAAGGCCTTGTTGGTCGAAACGTTGCTGTTTATCGTTACTGTTTCTGTATTTTGTAAAACTATAGTACTTTGTTTGTACGTGTTTCACTATATACCCAAAGTGTAAGTGAGGATGCGGTCATTCTCCAAGTGACACATTACCTTTCTGGCCACTATCTTCTCTAGTAATTTGACATATACATTTTGCAAGGTGAGTATGCGGTAGCTGCTGAGCAGTTTAGGATCCTTCCCATGTTTGTGGAGCGGTCGTAAATAACTATGAAGCCAATCCTCGGGTATCACAGCATTCTGTACAC
Organism: Arion vulgaris; assembly: GCA_020796225.1. Lineage (NCBI taxonomy): Eukaryota > Metazoa > Mollusca > Gastropoda > Stylommatophora > Arionidae > Arion > Arion vulgaris. The sequence goes on along the minus strand of CM036759.1, from coordinate 57,579,128 downwards.
TTTTGTTTAGTTTAGTTTAGTTTAGTTTAGTCGTCGGATCACCATCACTGCACGTCGAACAAATTAGTCCATAAGTGCTCCGATCTCTCCTCAGTATGTCCATCGATGTGTGGCGACTAACGACACCGGTTCTTTGTTGGTTTACAATTCTTCTTTGTCTGCCAGCATAGCGTTCTTGTCGAGCTACACCACACTTAACTTTGAGTTCTTGCAGTACACTTTTGTTAAAATCCATCACATCCCAACATATTAAAGCGTTGGATAGCACTGCTCCACAGAAAATAGCACATGGCAACTTTCGCCTCAGAACAGTACGCTGCACACTCAGTCTCCATATGCACAAAATGAAGCCTGCTCAGATTGCAGTGTGCATGTTAGTCTTAAACACAGACTCCAGAGCATTTCATGCAGTCCCGTACATCAAACATACACCAACGACAAATAACCGAACGAATACAGCTCACATATCAGGATATTTGGAACATCTAAAATAATTCCAACTGATGTGCAGCATCATAGCGACCAGTGATTTTCCCCACCATATATTATTTTAGGTGAAGTCTTTAAGTATGTGTACTGCATTTTGGGGTGTCTGTACACATGTTCACACGACTTAATTGTCAATTTTGAATTTTACATACATCTTACTACAAGTCAATTTAGTCCTGTTCTGAGTCATCGTATTAAAACTTGATCTTCTTCTGCTTCCTCCTTCGCCCGCTGTTAGTTCAGGCGGAAAGTCATGATGCCTGGTATTGCGCTTCTGACTGATTTTTGCGTGGGCCTATATTACCCTTTACAGGCATCCCTCAACCATATGGACAGCTTCGCCCACTTCAGAGGTACTTGAAGCTTAGATCCTTCAAGGGTGATCGTTGCAGGAGACATGTTGTCCTTGTAACTCTTTCTCGGACAGAGTTAGTTAGTGAGGCAGAACGGATGACTTCTCTGTCGGTTTTCCTGCCTTTGGCGCTTCCGTACGCAGCGTAAGATACACACTCTTTATCGATCTTTTAGTGCCGTAAATTTGGGCTAGGATCTACGCCAAAGAGCATTATCTACTCTGCGATGACTCAGTGAGATTGCTAAGGTAAAAACCCGAGCGATCTCAACCCTTCTCGGGCTAGTCACACGAACTGTCATCTTTCTTGTACTCAGTGCTCTTTTTACGATCATTAGGAACATTCTCAGTCATTATTGGAGACGCATGTATTTTGTCAAACAAACGATCATATGTTGGCGGTATGCTTAGCCTTTATGTGATCTGAGCCATGGTGTTTTGACGTCATCTGTGTAGGATGATCGGCGTCCGAAACGTATTGCCCTTAGTTAATGTTTGGGTTTGTACCAGTCAAGCCTTTGCATTATCGGCCTTACTTTTTTATCCACGGTGAGTTTGTTCCTGAGTGGGAGTATCCTCCACATTAGCCTACCTTATCGTGGTTGGAGGGTTTGTGTGCCTTTATGATCCTTCAGGCTATGTCGGCGGAGTCTAACTCCTGGCAGGTCTAACCAAGCCGAACAGACTGAAGGTGAAAGGCCAGACCAAAGGGCGGGGAGCAGGATGGGGCCTCATAAGGTGACAGCGCAGAACCCACCGGCGAGTGGTACATGCTCTGCTGCAACCAACCCATCCCCAGCTATGGGTAAATAGCAGTCCTCTCTCTCTGAGGAGGACATCCTTTCTTGTCTTCCTTCTACTTCTTTGCTGCACACTCCCTGTGGTCGGTTTGTGCTCTGCTGATGCTCTGGTTCTAATCAAACTTGCAACAACCTAGGGTCAATGAAAGAAGAAGACACCTCAGGAAGGGATATGCATCAACGTTTTCTCGACCATGAAAACATGCACGTCTTCGCACTGACACTAACGATCCAGGACGTGACGATCCGTTTGTCTGTGTACAGTGGCATAGATGCTATCTCACTCTAATCTATTTATGAATTGCAACAGCATGCCAGGAGACAACGGTGGCGGGAATGAATCGAGTGGCTCGTGCCTGGACGACACGTTGGACATGTGGGAGATGTCTGTTGCGTTGCCCCTTTTGCTGAAGGAACGAAGTACTAACATTCCCTTGGTAAGCAGAGGGTTGGAGCTAGCTATTGGCAGATCACAGACCTGGGTGGTAAGGAAAGCCACAGGCTCCCCAACAAACATGGCAGAGAAAACTAAATGTAAAAAATACGAGCTCGGGTGTCGCCTAGGTTACCAAGGCCCGCGCCGGGTAGTAAATCTCCAGGCTACCGGTGAAAAGTTAGCAACTGGAAACAAAGACCTGTTCTCTTTTAACATTTTACAACTAAATATATGTGGTCTGTCAACAAAGAAACTAGAATTAACACACCTGCTACACCATAGGAAAATACACATAGCACTGCTACAGGAAACCCTCCATCGGAACACAGACCAACATATTCCAGGATACACACATTACACCTGTAAATGTAATGACTGCAGAGGAATCATCACTTATATAAGAAATGATATCCAGGGGAATGTGACAAACATCACATCTCATCAACCGTCTGATATACAGAGAGCAACAATTTGGCAAGACGGGAAAAAAATACACAGTCTATAATGTGTACAACCCCCCTGGTACCAATTGCAGCTTTCCATATCTCAGTGACACTGTGTATTCTGGACTCATCCTTGCTGGAGATTTCAATGGACACTCCTCAGTGGGCTACAAAAATATAACCAGACTGGGAAAGCGATTGAAGAAATGTGTAACACAAGCAATCTACTAGTCCTTCAAGACAACACATCAACTCCAACCCTTTTACACAGGGTACACAACACGCTAAGTAGGCCAGATTTGACCATTCTTTCATCTGACCTCCTCCAAAGACATACTTTGGAGGTGCTTGACGGCCTAGGAAGTGACCACAGACCTATCCTAACATCCATACTGACACCATCTCCCAAACGATTTCTACAGAGAGCACGCTGGAATTTCAAAAAAGGCCAATTGGACAAAGTATCAAGAAACAACAGATAAACTTCTAGGTGAAATAAAGTGTAATACAACAATTGAACACTACTGCGCTGTGATCACAGAAGCCCTGTTGAAAGCAGCCTCCATCTGCATTCCTAGAGGATGTAGAAAGAACTATAAACCATTCTGGAATGAAACAATTGCCAAAATAGTACAAGAAAGAGAACAAGTGAGGAAACATTTTGAAGAGAAGTCCACACTAGAAAACAAAATCCTATACAATAGAACTAATGAGGAAGTAAAACGGACCGTCAATACGGCCAAAAGAGAAAAATGGCATAAAACAGTAGCAGATCTTGACGTAGGAAGAAATGGGGCTAAAGCATGGTCATTACTGAGCAATTTGTGTGGAGAAAAACGTCGAAACAACCCCAGGCCTATAAGTACAGATAAAGCAACAATAGTGGAAGATCAAAAGAAAGCAGAAATATTTAACAAATACTTTGCTTCCATTAACAGAGCAGATAAACATACAACGAAGGACAAAGACCGCATACATGAACTCAAGATAAAAGAACATGCCTGCAGCGCCAATATTGCACTCTTTGAGGACGACTTCACACAAACTGAGCTCACTAGAGCAATGAAGAAACTAAAACTTCGGAAGTCACCAGGTCCAGACAAAATACACAATGAGATGCTCATCCACCTTGGTAATGTTGGTAAAGCAGTGATCCTAGATCTAATTAATAAAACTTGGAATGAGGGTACATTGCCCAAGACATGGAAGAATGCAACAATAACACCTATCTTGAAGAAAGGAAAACCATCTGAAGACGTGAAAAGCTATAGGCCAATATCCCTCACTTCATGCCTAGGTAAACTAGCTGAGAGAATGATTAATCACGGTTATATTGTGGGTCGAAACCACCAAGATGCTGAACAGTAGCCAAGCAGGGTTTAGAGCAGGACAGAGAACTGATGATCAGATTTTTAGACTGAGCCAAATGATCATTAATGGGTTCCAGGGGGGGAAAACACACTACTGCTGTATTCATTGACTTGCAACAAGCATACGACAGAGTGTGGCGAAAAGGATTGCTGGGTAAAATGTTAGATACAGGAATCCATGGTAAGATGTATCGTTGGGTGAAAACATCCCTCACAGACCGCACAATCCAGACAAAGATCAACAATGGCATCTCTTCCAAGCAGGTGCAAGAAGAAGGTCTACCCCAGGGCTCCCCACTAAGTTGTACACTTTTCCTCCTGTTTCTGAATGACATGCCCAAAGAGCTACTGACAGAAAAAGCATTATATGCTGATGACCTGGTTCTTTGGCACACCAGCAAGCACACTGGCTTCAGTGAAAGGCGGCTAAATGAAGACCTTGACAGGCTTAGTAAATACTGTGAGACATGGAAATTGAAAGTGAACTACACCAAGACAACCTACTCTATTTTCACCAGGAGTAACAAGGTGGCAAAGAAAAATATTACACTAACACTAGATGGTAATATTCTAAAGAAAGAAGATAACCCAACATACCTAGAGGTGACGATGGATAGGCAGCTCTCATTTAACAAACATGTCCAAAACCTGAAGTTAAGTCAAAAGAGACTAAATCTCCAAAACGACTTGCAAGTACCTCATGGGCGCAAACAAAACACACTTAGGCAACTCTACATCGGTTATGTACGATCTGTAATGGATTGCAACCTAGCACTGCAGACAACATGTAGTAAAACAACAAAGGAAGCTCTGGACAAAGTACAGAGCCAGGCAGTGCATTTCATCTCTGGAGGTATGAGATCAGCCCCTACAGCAGCATGTGAAATCCATACAAACATCGAGCCCTTGCGAATGCGTAGGGAGGCAGCAGTAGTAGAGACAGTGGAAAGATATAAAAGACTTAGTAGAAACCACCCTAACAGACAATTAGTAGACAACTGGCGACCACAGCACAGACTGAAGCAAAAAAACAATCCTAGATGTGGCATTAGGCCTGCAAGAAAAATATCACATGCCGGAGAACAGAGAAGAGACACAAATTGTACACACAGAAGTCCCTCCAAATTGTAGTCTCGCCTGTCCAAAAATAAACACCACACTTACCAAAGACATCACCAAGAAGAACTCAGACCCAGTAGATCTCTGGATGGTGGCCCAAGACACCATACTATCTTTCCCAGACGAGTGGATACATGTATATACAGATGGCTCAGCCTTCAAAGGGACTATTAATGCTGGATACGGTGCACGAATAGAATACCCAGACAAATCGTGTGACGAGTTGCAAAATGCATGTGGAAAGTACTGTTCTAATTTTGAGGCCGAGACCATTGCCATTGAAGCTTCAGTGCACCAGCTTACAAACATATTCCAGCTCCATCCTGAAAAAAACTCAGCACACTGTTATCTTTACTGATGGTAAGTCAGTGCTACAGTCACTAGAAAATGCAAACCCTGAGAGCCCAGCGTGCCAGTCCCTGGCTCTATCCATCAGTTCATTGATCAACACCTTGCCACAAGCTTACCTTACAGTGGATACCAGGACACAGCAACATACAAGGAAATGAAAGAGCAGACATCCTTGCAAAGGCAGGGCAATAGTCACAGCATGACAGACCAATAACTCTGCAGACTGCTAAACAAATAATAAGAAGTAACAAGAAGGAGGAGTGGATGAATGAGTGGGCAATGGGCAAAACTGGCAGAGCCCTCTTTAAACACATGACCACTCCAAATCCCAAAGATGCTATAAATGACCTCACACGACAAGAACAAGTCATTATTTTCCGCCTTAGGACACAACATGTGCCACTGAATGCTCACCTACACTGCATCCAACCAAAGATTGCCCCACAATGTCAACTGTGTGACTATTCAGAAGAAACTGTCACACACCATCTCTTCCAGTGCCCTGCACTCAGTGACCTACGCCACAAGTACCTACCTCCAGACCCAGATGTTGAAAACTCTCTCTATGCTAACACACCACAACTCAGACAGACCTGTAAATTCACTGCCATGGCCTCAAGTCGAAGGGCAAATGCTCAGATGACTGCTGGATCGGAAAAGTAAAGTAAAGTAAAGTGGGAGTATGCTCATCTGTTTCGGGCCGCGTACCTTGCCCGGTTGTCCCAGTGAGGGCAGTTTCGTTAGACACTAAAGCGCAACTTTAGAATTTACACTTTGTCAACCTTACCCAGCAAATGTATCTGCGCTAAGCCTGTGATACGGGGTTTGCGCAATATTCCCGTGTGTCGATAGGATACGTTCAGTGTTTTCAGAGACACTTGACGAGACTTTGATTCATTATGCATCGTTATTATTGATTCTTTCCTCCACAGTTGGCAATTAGCTTGTGACCCTTTTCTCCGGGGGAGTTGGGATTCCTTCACATGCGAATACTGTTTCTTACGTTTCTGTTTTTTCTCACCGAGCACACCTTCACAATGCCTCTAGCTTGTCCGGACACAGAGCTCAACTCGGTCCCGCTCCTCAGAGTTCCGAATTTCGCCCTCCACGTTTTGCTCCACACGGATCCACGTCACTTTCCTGGATGCACCCTCATCCATTCATGTTTATCCGCTCAACTTTTGGTTCTGCCGGGAGACGAGCACACAGTCACTCTGGGATTTCACTTGTCTGCGTTGCGAGCGGATCCCATCTAGCGTGACTACCTCTGCATCCTACCTACACCATAGTAGCTCTCCTCGATCCCTGCCCTCTAGCCAGACCAGAACCACTGTCTGTTTCAGGTCACCACGAGGAGGTGGGGAAGGGTCTTGATTAGTGCCAGCTCACTAATCCTGGCGCGATGTTGTCCCCATGCGCCTGTGATCTCAAAACGTGATCTAATATGCTTATATTTTGGTATTTGTATTGTGCTAGTATTGGTGGCTTTCTGATTCACCTAATTATTCTTTTATTTTGACAATAGCCAACAATCCGACTGCTCTCACGCTGTACTTTCATTGGCCTGTCTGTCTACTGTCTTATATTTAATATCCACACGATCAACTTGCACTGGTTGGACAATTCAGACAGTAAGGCCTGCAGATCTTGTAATTTTCTGTTTTCTAAAGATATCCAGATTGTTGAACGAGGGAGCGAGCCGTGCCTGGCACATTTGGCCCAGAGACCCTCGCAATTATTTGTAAAAACAGTGGATAAATAATGTCATTCATTTACACCGCTTCTGCTTTGACCAGTTGTATCTACGTCTGTATATGCATGTAGGCAGGGGCGGCTCGTCATTAGGGCCAGTGGGGCCTGGCCCACCAAAAATATTGAGTAATCTGTACTTATTATTTTAGACATTATTTGTTCATAATTATTACTTTCAACGAGATACTTATTAGCTTTGAAAGTTGATATATAACGCTAAAAAATCATACAAAGTCTGAAATTTGAAATTCATAATCTTTTACCACTAATTAGTATACGCCTCTTGTCATTAGGGGCCAGTAAGAACCATCCTACCAAACCAAAATGAATTAACGTGTACCTATTATTTTAGAAATTATTTTTTCGTAATTATTACTTTTAATTTGACACTGATTAGCTTTGACAGTTGAATATATAACACTAAAATATAAATATTATATCAGAATAATATAACAATCCTGTTATTTATATAATATCTCCTTATTAAAATATATTATATGTACTGAAGCCTGTAATAATTCAAGCATTGTGACTTCCATTATTTCTGGGGCTAGTTTACAAGTGCCTACATTGCGACCTCTGACCTTTGATCGCTATTGCAATGATATTGCCAAAACAATGTCATTTTCATTCGCTGGAAGATATATTCATTCTTACGCAGCCAAACTACTTCTCAGATAAACGAGAACTCTAGCTCAAATAGTTCGTTTAATTATCGATTGAATCCCCAATTTTATATAAAAATAGTATAAAACTATAGAAAGTAATGGTATTAAATAACAAACCTTCTTATAATAATATTAATTTTATGGAATTATCCCAATGGTTAAGGGTTAACACATCTTCTCTACAGCAATAAAGGAAACGACATTCCTGACCTTTGAGCCTGGTTCCCCTGTACGTCCGCTCCGTGAACTAATACCGGTCGACTAACGTTACTTGATCTAGTTTAGCTAGTTTACCCTTTTTAATGGCGAAACACGTAATAACAAAGTACTGTAATTTTACAAATTACAAACACAATGACAATATACAGCAACGTTTCGACCAACAAGGCCATTATCAAGCAAATGAACAACAGGAGTGACGAATTAAAAAAACCACTGACATATGGACGACTAAATACGGAGACATAATGGCAATATGTTTACGATGCCCTGATCTTTCACAAGTTCCTGGTTTGTTGTCATGCGGGTGCCGTATTTTCAATTTGCGTTCTAGACAAGTTAAAAAAAAAAATTATCTATCTTGTAAAATATTATCTTGTAAATTTGATGTGTCCGAAATATTTAATTGTCCTTGATTTTATATTATTTAATAGCCAACTCTCTTTAGTATCAAGCTGTTGCAGGGAAAAGAAGCGTTTGTTCTTTTCCTAAACGGGGTAATGGGGTCTAACGCACATAGGGACAACGTCGCGCCAGGATTAATGAGCTGGCACTAACGGAGATCCTGGAACTTGGTGACCCTGAAACAGACAATGGTTCTTATCTGGCTAATCGCGTAGGGATCGAAGGAGAGCTACTCTGGTATAAGTAGTGATGCAGACGCAGTTACATTGGATGAGATCGCAACACAGATGAGCAGAATCCCAAAGTAACTATTAATGCACATCTCTCCCGGCTGATGGGAAAAGCTGAACAAATAAACATAAAGGGATGAAGGGTGCATCCAGAGAAGAGACTGGGCCCATATCGGGCGAAACTCGGAGCCACGAGGTAAGAGCTCGAATTGAATTGCGTGTCATGACAGTATTGAGGCATAGTAAATGTGATCACGGTGAGAAAACAGATACACACGGTGAGCAGGCACCAAAGTAGAGCGAACACGCACATGGACAATACAAGGGAGCCCACCGGTGCAGACATGCAAGGTGCTGATGATAGAGCGATGAAAAGGCGTGGCAAACGTAGGGGTGAGCGGCGACCCAATAGTGTAGAAAAACTGGAAAGCCGAGCAGAGGCTTGAATCCAGTGCAAAAGTTCCTACCAAATGGTGATAAACTGTTCACTGTGCACAGTGAGATAGAAATGGGTAACGTATCGCCCAGTAAAACAATATGAGCACAAGTGACGGGAAAAAGGGACGGGCCCAGTCGGTGGACGAGGGCACAAGCAGAAATGGGCGAATGGGCACCAAAAGAAACGCGAGGTGGCAAGCGTCAAAGATGGGGTCTCCATCCAGAGAGCAATAACCGCGTTTGCCCTCGCAGATAACTACTACTGCCGTGTAGTTGATTGGGGACAATCAAAGCCTAGTGGATCAAACCGTACACAAAACTGGACGGCAGGCAAACCAAGCAGTCCAAAAAAAGGCTGGTAAACTGGGCAGATGTCTCTCAACAATCCGGGAGGGAAGGTTGTCTAAGGGTAGCTACCCTAGAAAAAATAGCAACCTGCTGCCTTGCAGGTTGACTGGGACAGCCTGAGGTGACGGAGTGCGAACCCAGTAAACGCTGGCTAACACTGGACACATTGCCAAAGGATAAGCACCAGGGCTCCAAATGGCGCTAAAGGTGTGACGAAATACACCCATGCTAATGCTGCATGAATCAGATTTACACATGAAAGCAGAATTTATGGGAAATCTGGTACATCAGTCTAAGCGGTGATCGCGCGCTCGAGAGAGAGAGAAATGAAGAGAGAGAGAGAGTGCGTGTGAGAGAGAGAGAGAGAGGGAGAAAGGGTAATAACTTCCCGGAATAGACAAGAAATAGTAAATACTCCAAAAATCCCAATTTTTCCGAAATTTGTGCCGGCCCCACCAAAAAAAAATGACCACGAGCCGCCACTGCATGTAGGTTTATATGTATGCATGATTCTCTTGTTAATCTCAATATTTATATTGCGCAAATTGTGCATACCAATAGGTGCGGCAAAACGGAAAAACCACGAAAGAAAACCTAGTAGATACATCAATCAACACAGAACGGGAATTGTTAGCCTAAACACACTGAGATACATGCTTGGGAGGAGATTGGAGCCATTGTGGACAGGTCCGATGTCCGATGTGCGATGAAGATGATCTTCAAATGGACAAAGAACAATTTATGTGTGCCAACATTAGGAAAATATTGCTCATATTTTACAAAATGCTGCCATTGGACATGTATATATTATTGAACTAGCTATCCCTCATTCCTTTCATTCATGTGTATTTGAGACATGTCAACTGATAACACTTTTATTGATAAGAGAATACATACCACAAATAATACTATAATAATTAGTTAGCTAACAACATGGTAGTATTAGTGAAACAAGAACATTTATTGCTTATGTAAGATGCTTATTGTTATACGTTGTATGAGCACAATTATCTTGAAGTTGAAAGCTAAATCATATCTACTTCAAATTTCATTCTTTTTTTCAACCACGAAAACACAAGTTGTTCAACCGTGAAGTGACGTAGTAATGATATCTAGTGTCTACATCTATTTCAACTGTAAGGACAAACTGCACTTCCAATCTTTTCAGGATGTTCTCCGATTATTAACAAGTGCTTTAGACCTGAGAAAGCAAATAAAAAAGTTAAATAGTATTTCATATGGCACATTTGCTAGCAGAGAACATCTAATTGAGGGTATATTATTATTAAATTCCTCTCGTACCGTTATGACTTACATAAGTTCTGTAAGCAATTTCTCCATGCCGCTTTATCCTGGACAGCTTGTCCAATGACTTCTACGGAAATGAGTTCGGTATTTCTCGCCTCTCTGAGTAACATTTATTTCAGGGTTTCCTTTTGGTAATCTTTCTTTCTTAAACGATTTGCCTTCAACTTCAATACCTGCTTTGTGATTCTTTGATCATTTCTTTTCAGAGTATGTTCAGCATATCTACATCATCTCTTTCTTATACCAGATGTTAATTGTGATTGATTCCTCTGATTTCATCCCCTCTCCGGAATTCTTCCCATTTTATGTACATTATTTTCCGCAGACGTCTTTTTTCAAATCTTTAGTGATTTTCCAACTCTCGCTGGATTGATACAATATTGGCATTGGTATATGTATTGGACTTATACAATTACTTGGAGTTCTATATTTTATTTAGGTTTTTAAAAGTTGACGTTGCTTTGATAATTCGTAGCATAGTTTCTTTCTTTTATTAAAGTATTTCACGTGCAGTCAAAATTGCAACAATTTAGTGTATTTATAAAAGGTGGAAAAAAGGGATCCGTACCATGATGTGTATTGGAGAATATGGTGTTAGGCCTGTATTTTTCATTGACCATCTGCACATGAAGGGGGATGTGGTCAGCATCACGCCGGCCGCTCTAGAGATCAGCAAATTGTGATGGCGAAATATTTGGAGGGAATGAACTTAAGCTGAATGATAGAAAAACAAAAGTTGAGATACGAAGTAGGGAGAGAAAGACAGAGGGAGAAATATGCCGCATATCTAACCTGCCACAGCTCCTTGCAGTCCGGCATTGTAGTCACAAGCAACCTCGTTGTTGACAAAATTGCCTCTGTCATCCGTGTAATCATCTTGATCACCTGGTCCACCAACCATTGCCCCATACAAAGTATGAACGTTAGGCGCACCGCTCTGCATAACGTCAGAACCGCAGAGAGCTGGCAGCTTAGGGCACGAACTGTTAGTAGTACAAATGAATGGTCTCATTACTATAAATCGTTCTATATTAATCATTTAGATTATGATATATTACAAGCTAATAACTTGTATCTTCTGAAATACTTACACATCTTACTTTTTACGAAATTCTAGGATTTACATGATTACTCACTAATGTTTACAGATTGTGTCATCTTACATACTTACAGATTGTGTCATCTTATCTACTTACGGATGGTGTCATCTTACATACAGATTGTGTCATCTTACATACAGATTGTATCATCTTACATACAGATTGTGTCATCTTACATACAGATTGTGTCATCTTACCTACTTACGGATTGTGTCATCTTACATACAGATTGTGTCATCTTACATACTTGCAGATTATGTCATCTTACATACTTACAGATTGTGTCATCTTACATACTTGCAGATTGTGTCATCTTACATACTTGCAGATTGTGTCATCTTACATACTTACAAATTGTGTCATCTTACATACTTACAAATTGTGTCATTTTACATACTTACAGATTGTGTCATCTTACAGATTGTGTCATCTTACATACTTACAAATTGTGTCATTTTGCATACTTACAGATTGTGTCATCTTACAGATTGTGTCATCTTACATACTTACAGATTGTGTCATCTTACATACTTACAAAATTTGTCATCTTACATACTTACAGATTGTGTCATCTTACAGACTTACAGATTGTGTCATCTTACATACTTACAAATTGTGTCATTTTACATACTTACAGATTGTGTCATCTTACAGATTGTGTCATCTTACAGATTGTGTCATCTTACATACTTACAGATTGTGTCATCTTACATACTTACAAATTGTGTCATTTTACATACTTGCAGATTGTGTCATCTTACATACTTACAGATTGTGTCATCTTACAGATTGTGTCATCTTACCTACTTACGGATTGTGTCATCTTACATACAGATTGTGTCATCTTACCTACTTGCAGATTGTGTCATTTTACATACTTACAGATTGTGTCATCTTACAGATTGTGTCATCTTACCTACTTACGGAATGTGTCATCTTACATACAGATTGTGTCATCTTACCTACTTGCAGATTGTGTCATCTTACATACTTACAGATTGTGTCATCTTATCTACTTACGGATTGTGTCATCTTACATACAGATTGTGTCATCTTACCTACTTGCAGATTGTGTCATCTTACATACTTACAAATTGTGTCATCTTACATACTTACAGATTGTGTCATCTTACATACTTACAGATTGTGTCATCTTACATACTTACAAATTGTGTCATCTTACATACTTACAGATTGTGTCATCTTACAGATTGTGTCATCTTACATACTTACAGATTGTGCCATCTTACATACTTACAAATTGTGTCATTTTACAGGTTGTGGTATTTTACATACTTAAAGTTTGTGTCATCTTACAGAAACATATTTTTATTCTTCTCACATACTTACAGATGCTCTCTTCTTGTCTCACATATTTTGGAATCTTACATAGCGTGTGTCGTCTTACAGATATAGGTTTTGTTTTCTTGCAGAGATGTTGTCTTATTACAAACATAGATTTTACCTCTCTACATGGTTATAGATTTTGCTTATATAATTATATATCTGTGTAACTGAAAGAAGTTAATATGTATCTGAGTTAGATGTGCTGGAAGATATATGTTTCATTATAAATTATATACATATATACTTTATATTGCACATAAATCCTGATATTTTAAATACAACTAATTCAAAAAACATTTATTTCATAGACATTGGGTACTTTAATCAATAGTAATACATATGCTGACATTTCTCATCAATTTATGATGAATGTCAGCATAACAAGAAGCATAGTTGATATATTTCGTTCATCAAATTATATAATAATCAAATTTTCTACAAATGCACTCAAATCAGCAAGTAAAATATATAACAAACGAACTTGTTATGGAAACAGTCAACACAGCCAGTGAAATATATAACATACAAATTTGCTATGGAAGCACTATACTCATCCACAATAACAATACACAGCAAAGGTTTCGACCAAAAGGCCTTCATCACGCAAACGATACAACAGAAGTGACTAATTTCACAATACACTACACAGACTATGACAAAACATCCCAAATCCTCATGTAATGTGCTGTGAAATTCGTGTATACATATATATATATATAGTGCGCTGTGAAATTCGTCTATATGTATAGTGTGCTGTGAAATTCGTCACTCCTATCGCTCCTATTCGTGACATGTATCGTTTGCTTGATAAAGGCCTTTTGATCGAAACGTTACTGTGTATTGTTATTGTTTTTGTATTTTGTAAAACTACAGTACTTTGTTATTACGTGTTTAGCCATAGCCACATAATTTTACTGCTGTCTTCCCCTATATCGATTATACTCATCCAGTAAAATATATTCTTCTTTCTTCTCTCGTTCGTTCTTCACGGCCAATTTTATCATTCTTTTTGTGATATATAATTGATCTTTGACAAGAACGGGTTTACGTTGTGCAATTTTGCGCTCATGTTGACTAGGCCCGTCTACCCGGTTTCAGCCAGCTGTTTATTTACTAGGGTAGCTAGCCCTAAGGAACGATCTATTCTGCCGTATATTTTGGCCCGGATCTACGCCTTTACGATCATCTTTTAGCCGAAGCCTTTATATGATCTGAGCTATGGTGTTTGGACGTCATCTTTCTCTGTGTCTGATGATCGGCGTCCAAAACGTATTGCCCTTAGCCAATGTTTGGGTTTGTACAAGTCAAGCCTTTGCATTATCGGCATTACTTTTCTTTCCACGGTGAGTTTGTTCCTGAGTATGAGTATTCTTAGCCGTTTCGGGGCGTGTGTCGGCACTTGGCAGTTTGCAAGGTTTTGCTAGCATTTTCCTGTCCGGGGTACACTCGTCTGGGGCAGCGCACATATATTCTAGAGGGTCGTTTCAATCGGCGCTAGCAACGTAACTGAAATTTTGCTTTCGCCAACATCACCAACCTCAGTTCTTCCGGGGATGTTAGTTGTTAATGCAACAGTAAGCTGCCCGGTTGTCCCAGGGAGGGCGGTTTCGTTAGGCACTAAAACGCAACTTTAGCACTTGTGCTCGACCAACTTTACCAAGTATATTTTTCTGCGCTTGACCTCTTGTACGGAGTTTACCTCAATCTTCCCATGTGTCGTCACGATGCGTTACAGTGTTTTGCACCGCCGTTGGGCTCACCTGTGCATCGTCCGTATGTGTGTTCGATTCACTGTGGTGCCTGCCCCACCGTGTTTATCGGGTTTCCCACCGTGCTCACATTTATTGTGCCTCGAGACTGCCATGACCCGCAGCTCGACTCGGGCTCAGGGCTCCGAGTTTCGCCCCATATGAGCACACGTCTCTACTCCTGATGCTCTTCAATGTTCGGTCCAGTCCTTTACTCCGGGGAGTTAGCATTCGTTCACAGACAAAAGTTTTTACTTTTCGGCAACTTGGGCAAATTTTATCGGACATCGACCAGGAGATGCGTTCATTTTGTTCGTAGATTTTGGACCTGCATTGCTTTTCCGTGCTTGCACTATTACCAAGCCTTCCTTCGATCCCTACACGCTTAGGCAGACCGGAACCAAAGTCTGTTTCCAGGGTCACCACGTGGAGATGGGCAGGATCTTGATTAGTGCCAGGTCACTAATCCTGGCGCGGCGTTGTCTCCATGCGCCTTTGACCCCGTAAAATATATAACAAACACTCTATGGAAGCATTCAGCTCAGCCAATAAACGAATGAGAATATAAATAATGATGTAAAATAACCAGACATAATAAAACAGAAATATTTCGAATCATAGAAATAGTAAAATTGCAACGTACCTAGCGATGTAGTATTCTATTAATACTTCAGATAACCTAATCTGAAGCCAGAAAGTGTTTTTTTAACAGTGAGTTGAACAAATTTTTTAATGAGAGAAAGTACATACGAAAATGTACAACAGAGCAAATGTTTACCCGAAAGGTGATACATATTATCATCAAAAATCATACTTCTCACAAATTAGAAGAGACTGGTGTACTTTCTGTTCAGCAAAGTTAAAATATAAACTTTTGATTAATCTGACTGTGACAAAGTCTAAACATCTACAGAAAATATGCTGCAGACATGTTCAAGATATGAGGAAAATAGATTTGTTTATTATCTCTACCATATTGGTAACATGCTCTGGATGAATACGTTAGCATTCCCAAGTTGATCACTGCTTTCTTCAAAAATAGTGAAGTTGACATCTGAGAGTGTACATGGAAGAACACGGTAAGAAGAGAAAGAAGAAACATACACAATCATATAAAAAGTAATACAAAGTACCTAGATCTGTGATGAGGACTGTGTGATACTTGCTACGAATCCAATTACGTAGCTGAAACCTGTGTCTCCTAGAACATAGTGGATCTGGCACATAGCCCAATGTCTTAGCTCATCTTTCATAACTCCAGCATCCGCAGCCACTAGAGCAGCCATTGCCATATTAGCTGTGAAGACAGGCAACATTTCTAAGTTTCCTACTGTAACTCACAAATACACAAGCATTCTAATACTATTATTAACATTTGAGGTACATTAAACTATATATTTGTTCGAAATTAAACATCAATTTAATTCTAACAAAATGCATCATAACAAGATTGATTTATTTTTGTTTCGTTCGTTCTTCTCGACCATTTTGATCATTCTTCTTGTGATATATAAACAGTCTTTGCCAAGTACGGTTTTTGTTTTTGCCACATTGAGATATACATTTTGTTCTTCTCTTTCACTTCCATTATTAATATCCCAATTCCTTTATGTGATCTTGACCTTAACACTGAATCATCCGCATATCCTAGTTCAGGTATTTCTTTTCCTCCGATTATAATAGGATCGTATGGTTTTTCTCCACTATCTTCTGTAACACTCCTAGTTTTTGTCATTGTATATAAGATTATCAAGTACTTTACTTACTGTGTGTTTGTATGGTTCAGAAACATGGACAATGTACAAGCATTTGGAAGATAATGCCACTGAGATGCGCATATATAGAATAATATTCGTATTTCATGGAAAGAAAAACAGATAAAGAAGTTCTAGAACAATAAATAAGGAAGAAAGAATTAATATAGGTAATAAAAATCAAGTAAAAATATATTTCGAACACATAAGAAGACATAATACATTTATCAAAACATTATTAGGGGGGAAAGTTGAAGGACGGCGAGCAAGATGACGACCGAGGCACCACAAGTGGGAGGACAACATCAAGAGAAGGATACACTACAGCCTAGCAGAGTTTAACATCAAGTCGAGAGACAAAGGATGTTGGATCGCCATTGCAGTCAACCTTCAATGCAGAGAAAGTACCTGACGATGATGATGAATTAGAGACAATAAATTATAATTCATGGATAACTTGCAAGATAAGCAGAAGATGCAGTACAGAGAAATGAGCAAAACACAGTGTATAAGATTTCGTTAGGGAACGTAAATAGCAAACATATCACAATTAAAAAGACAAAAGTGGAGCACTTCATAACCGGACAGGGAAATGTGACAGAAAATAAAACGGATAAAATATTACAGGAAACAATAAGAAACCACCAGAAATGCTGCCAAATATTGTGAAAACTTAGATTCTTCTCACTCACTGCCAAGGACCTTAACTTACATGAATATCAAAGATCTTTACTGAAGTGAGTAAGAGAGGATTATCCAGTACTTACATGAGTATCGCAAAGATCCCCACTGAAGCCTGAATGCGAGTCCTTTAGGAGTGTAAGGCACTTTTCCACCTGGTAACCAGCCTCTGAAGGAGTTCTCAATTATTGTCTTGTATTGTGTATTCCCAGTCGCTTGGTATAACAGAATCTGCATTGATACCCGAATAAAATGACATCAGTATTGTACTCTTACGTAAAATGAAGTACATTTAATGAAACGTTACGGTCAAGTTGTGACAGTTATGTGCGTTACGGTCAAGTGCATCTGACTTCCGCTGTTAATTATACAGGTTTGCTTTTCTTAGCATTTCGTTACACTCAGTCCTTCTGCATGGCAACATTTTCTATTCGCGAATACTGTCCGTACATGGACTGTCCTTCCGAATTTACTGGCCTCATTTGCAAGGCTTTGTATGATGCTTTCCCTTTACAAGGTGACCTGTCTTTCTGGTTTCCTTTGCACCAACTGCCCATTTGAGCAAGTTTTAAACCTGAAGATGTTCGACACAGATATCAAAGAATCTTGAATTCCACTCTAAATGGAATGATGAACGCAGAAGAATAAGAATTATTGCATCTAGCATTGCTCGTTTCAATAGTCTACTAGGCATACTCATCGAGTATATTACTGCCAATCATTACATGTGTCGACTTTTGTTCTGTCAGTCTCGAAATTATCTGAAAGACAGCAGTTATGTTCATTTTCATGTGTGAAGTAGCTGAACTGAAAGTACAGCTTTCATGTCAACAGCAATGTCACAGAGGATTAATGGAATAATGTCATCACTGTTAAGATACCCCAAAAGGTCACCACAAAGATTACAACAATTTGAGAGGCATCTTCCTAATTATCAGTGACGTTCAAGCGTTTCTGCAATATCATTCTCAATAAAATCAAAGAAATAGTTGATACAATCCTGAAAGAAGAACACACTGGTATTAGATCTGAGAAAATCAGCTTACACTAAATAATTACCATGAGACTTAGCTTGGAGGAACATATTGAGAAGCAACATTCACATATCCTAAATTTCACCGATTTCGAAAACGCTTTTGAAGGTCTACATATAATCTCCCTGTGAAATTTTCTGGGATAATATAACATACCAGTCAAAATAATAAGCTTTATCAGAGGTTTGTATGATTGTTTACCCGCACCGAAGATAGTCAAAGCGACAGCGACATGTTTCTGCTTGAAACCGAATAATAATAGCAATAATTATTTGTATTATTATTTATAGCAAACTTCTTCTCCTTCTTCTCTTCCACCATTTACTTCTTTATAGAAGTGTTGGGGGTGAAACGTAGTGATCTTGTGTGTGCTTTTTTCAGGCACTTTGTAAGCTGATATTCATGTTCGTAAGGCTATTCTTGATGCCGTCGCTCCATCTTTGCGTGGTCTTCCTCTTGCCTTGTACTCATTATACTTTTTCTGTGTGGCTCTCTGTGGTAGGCGATACCAGGGCATTCTGGTCAGGTGTCCAAATCATTTAATCTGTTGTTCTTTTATGAATTGCATGACTGGTTTCACATCCAGTCTCCTTCTGATTTCGTCATTTCTAATTTTGTCTCTTATTGTCACACCTGCAGCTCTTCTAAGACACCTCATCTCTGTCGTTATAATTTTCCGCTCAATTGCTGGTGTTATTGGCCATGTTTGACACTGGAAACATAGTGTTGGCCAGAAAATTGTTATTATGAGATTTGCTTTAGTTGTTAGCGGTATCTCTTTATGTGACAACAGTGGTGTTAACTGTCCCAGTACTTGGTTAGCTTTTGTGCAACGATTGCTGATTTTGCTATCGATACTTCCATCTGCTGTGAAAATAGCAAACTACTGAACGTAAAGTAGTGCCTAGAATATCGACGACTCGTGGTTGATGTGGTTGATGGCGACGTCTTGTAAAGGATATGCCACGATTTGCATGTTCAGTGATAACAGCAGCAGGAGTAGCAGTAATAGCAGCAGCAGCAGCAGTAGTAGTAGTAGTAGTAGATGTTGTTGCTGTAGCAATAATGATTGCAGTGATCAATTATTAACATTAGTTTATAAACTATAAATAATATTATCGCTACATGTGTTTCACGACAGATAGTGCCTAATTATTGCAGCAACTGCTTGACACAAATCATTTGTTACAACGAAAATAAGATTGATCATACCAATGGCCTTTAATTGTGTAATAGCCAGATCTAGATACCTACTTGGTTACCAATAGTCTTTTCATCCCACGACTGACCCCATGCAGGATCATGGTCAAACTGCTTCTCAGCCTCTGTGAGATATTTGCTGTCATTAGTGGCCCTGTGCAACCACAAGGAACCCCATGCTAGTTCGTCAGTATAATTGTTAGAGCTGTGAAAGTAGTTGTTCGGTCAGTTAATTGTTACGACTTAAACATCATTCTTTATTTCGTTATTTAAGATTGGTCGTTAACACTTTCTCCCTGCTCTCCACTCCTTATCGTAGATTGTCTCTATACATAATGTGAGCTTCACGGGCCGTTAAGTTCGTTGTGCATATGTATGTATATATTTTATGTTATTGGTGGAGGGTTTAATAATATCATGATGGTCTCGAAGGAATGATACGCTTAATGACAGGATTGTGAAAACAGATTGTGGTTCACGCTTAATGTTAGTACTGTACGTTCCTAGCTTTCAATGACCGGTTCCTCACTTCCAAACACTACGTAACTTGGACTTTAACAACCTCGCAGTTCTGGAATGATTCTGATTTTCAAGTGTACTTTCTGGATCCTTGTTCTAAGTTTGAAGAATCGGGTCGTAAAAAGTAATTCTCACATAAACATGGCTGCTTTTTTCAATGAAGGCCAGGAAAAGATAACCGAATATAACAATAAACTCTAATGATAAAATGTGAAGGCAGTTGAATCGATGGACAATATTACCTACATTTATTATATTCGCAAGATAAGATCTAATAATTACGTCTTAGGTCACCCACCAAGCACTATATTATGTATGATATATGTCTGTTAAACCAACCACTGCTGTATAATATTCACACTGAAAACTATTCACTACGTGCTAGAAATGTATCGTAATATATACTAGACATATCTTATACAAAAACTAAATCACAGTGATAGTGTCTCCCAACTGATATGTCTAACTATTATTACTTATGGACGCTTATCTTCTTGTTGTCCACACTTAATCCGTTGTTGGCTATACAAAATTAAACTATAGTAGGCCCGATCTACAGTCTCCATCTTATTAAACACCATTTTTTGGGTCCCATTTTTCTTTTGCTCACGATGAGTGTCAACTCGTGAACGTATGCCCACCTTTGTCTCTTATATGTTAGTTAGTTATTTTGTGCGATCGACATCATAACACATTGGGAATTACCATACATACTCCTCAGCTGCAGCAGTCATCCCAAAGTCCACCAGATCATGAGAAAGTGATTGCTATATCTTCTCTTTTTACAACAAAGCTGACAATATCCGGATTCTCCGGATCTAACTCACAATTCTCGCAACTGTTCCACTATTTGTGACTAGCCCATATCTCATAACTGAACACGAATTGCATTAACGACATCATCTTTGTCCATACTTCTGGTAGTTTGAATAGGAATATTATTTGCATGTCAGTCAACACGTTCGTTGCCCCGAGCTTTAGCATGTCCAAGTGTGTACAGCCAACTCAGGGTCTTGAGATATAAGTATATTCCACAGAGATGGGGTCTCGCAGAAGAACATTGAGAACTTCAAGTGCTGATAGAAAAATACTAATGTTGAAACTCTGAAAGGGATCAAGATACAGAGAAAACTCGTCAACATAAGAAAGAGGCCATCAAGATTTTACGGAAATGTAGTAAGAAATGAATTTTTAGAACGCATAGTGACAACCAGCAATATACATTTTTGACGATACAGAGGATGACAAAGAGTGAACATTCTGGATATTCTAGTATTGCATGGGAAAGTGTCAACATCAAAACTTTCTTCCAGTAATAAACAATCTCCAGATATGAATAATTGTCACAAATCACAGCAGAATAAATTTGATTCTTCATTCTAATATGTGCCAAATAAAAAAGCAACTTCTACTTTATCGTTTCCTCGGCAGAAAAAAAGTAATTCAAATTGCGACATCAACAGATTTTCGCGTGCTTTGTAATGGCCCGCAATTACAATTCGAATATAATTAAAGTAACTGATACTAATTGGAGCAAATCTACTAACTGAAACAGATCGACCCAATATGAAACCTACTCCAGTTGTTTCGCTCTTTCGTTTTCGTCAACTCCAGCAAATAGTAATGTATATTTTCTTTGTATCTCTCTGCATCCTTGTTTCTTTATCCGTGTATCTCTCTCTTGCATTCCCGACCTAGACTGATGAACCAACTTTTATCATGAATTTTACCCTGGTTTTAAGGGACTCTGTTCCTCCGTACAGCTTCTCGCGAAGCTCTGTGTTTTGGGGCCACGTTTTTTTTTCTTATACCTGCTAACCGTTGACAGTCTTGCATAACGTGTTCTGCCGTCATGTCCGCCTTTTTGCAGGGGCACAGGCTAGTTGTGCCAATCTTAAATTTGTGGAACATGTGGGCACATGGATCCGTGTATCTGCTACGCCCATGATGTATCGTTTCTTCATTTGTTCTATAATGTCTTCTGTTTTGTTGTTTATACCACAGATGTTGATGGTACCGATCTTTCGAATAATTTCGGTTTCCGGCTCTTAACTATTCTCATTCCTTCTACGAGCCCTACACAATCCACTGCTGGCTAGATGGGTCTGTCGTAGTTTCTTCAGATTCAGATGTTAAACCGTGCACTAATGTATCACATTCAGGCTAGAATAACACAAATTAGAACCAAGGAAATCTGAAATTGATCTATCCGTTATCATTGTTAGTAAAAGGAAATATTCCTGTTATTATTCTGAGTTATCAGTTATCAGTTAGATGAGGACTATCGTCATAGCACTCCAGACATTGAGAAAGAAAGAATGAAGTGGTTTGGCCACTTAATAAGAATGCATCCAAACTCCACAATATACAAAGTCTTCTACAACAGAGCATTGGGAAAGAAGGCGAGAGGAAGACCACGGAAAGATGGTTAGATGGCGTAGCAGAATCCTGTGAATGAGCAAAAATAACAATCACACAAGCCACCAGAACAGCGCAAGACAAAAACAGAAAACCAACCACACTGGGCAACAATTCGGTAGCAGTGTGACGACAAAAGAAGAAGAAGAAAAATAACTCCAGACATGTCCATAGGTGCTCCGATCTCCGCCTCAGAAAATCCAGCAGCGTCCAGCGGCCCAACACGCCAGTTCGATGTGATTAATCAATCTCAATCAAGATGCTAACCATTTCACCGCCTTCGTAACCGCCCGAACCTCCATTGTCAAACTACTTGTGGTTGTTGCGTAGGCCCCACTGGTCTCTCTTACTATTTTTCCTCGTGAGCGCGCTGAAAAAGCCCACGCACATCGTTGTTGGCAAAGGACTGAAACATGGGTGTAAATAACCACATTTGTACCATTGATGATGCCATTCAAGAGGGCCTCCACCTCTACGTTAATCGGTGATAGATTATTTTGTTCGCAGTTTTTCTTAATAGATGTAATAATTGTGAAAGCAGTCTGAAATTAAGGTGGCACAGCAATCCATTTCTCTCCTGTTTCAATTCCGGAAGGATCACATATTTTTCTAAGATTATCTTCCGCCTGACTCAACCATGATCTGCCTCTCTTGAGTACACCCTTTCTCCTTAATGAGTTCTTCATGGAGAGGATGTTCCTTGTTTGCGTTGATTTTTAGATATGATCGAACCCTCCAAGTTTCAATTCTGTTAGCAATATTTGGGAGGTCAAGAAGGAATCGCATTGACACTCCTGGTGTATCTTTGGTGCATCCCAGAATGATGCGCATAACCTCATTCTGAATTCTTTCCAGTCTCACTGTTTGCGTAGGACTAATTGTTAGGAGAGCGCATGCATATTCTATACATGATAGAACAATACCTTGGTACAGGAGCACAAGAAGGCGTTGCTCAATGTTAGCAGCCGCCATGATTCTCAGTGCAGATGGTGAGTTACGAGCCTTGGCAATGACTTTGTCGATATGGTCCCTAAGGCATAGACTGTGATCAAATTTTACACCCACAAAATTCATAGATGCTGTTCGAGTGAGTGTATGTCCCCCTAAAGTTACATGTGGTGTGTCAGACTTCACAATGTGATTATTTAGGGAGAACAATGATAGCACAGCTGTGGTATGGTTTATCGTTGCACCAGAAACATCGCACCAGGCCATTATGCGATTCAGTTCTTCCTGGAGTTTATTAGCAATTTCATCCCTGTTTCTCCCTGTCTGTACACCATGATGTCGTCTGCAAATGACAGTGTTCGTCCCCTGCCAGATAGTTGCTGCTTCGTAATCAGTATGGTGAATACATTGAATAGTTTTGGGAGATAGTGGGGACCCCTGTGGTAGGCCCGGTGAAATTTTTGTCTGCACAGAGTACCAATTATCACACCTGAGTGCCACTTTTCTCTCGAACAGGGCCCTTGTAATCTTTCTTATGAGCAATTTAATGATATAGAGAAGCGTGAGAATTTGTGTAAGGTATGTGATTGAAACTTTGTTGGAGGCATCCTCGAGATCTATTACAACAGCACATGTCTCCAAACCAGCCTGGAAACCTTCAAAGACGTCATATGAAAATATTGATGTATTACACCACGTTTCTTTATTCCGCTGTATCCGTTGAAAGTGGAAGGAAACATGCGACGTTCCTCCAAATTCCGATCGAGTCTGCATGCCACTAACCTTTCCAGAAGCTTGCCCAGTGTGTTCTGCATTGCAATTATTCTAAAACCGCTTATGTGTTTGTGATTTTTGTTAGGTTTTGCCAGTGGTATTAAGTAACTGTGAAGCCATTCCTCCCTGATCTCGCCATTTTTAAACTAGTGTTGCTTTCTTTACTAAGCTCATTCATGTCTTCGTCCGATATCCTGCTTATGTCACTGTATTGGATACCATCGGGGTCTGGTGCAGTATTGTGTGATCTCTTAAGCACGTATCTGGTGCACGTATTTCATCACTCGTGAATTCAAGATCGTCATTCTACTCCGTGGCGACACACTGCTCCGATAACAGTGAAATGATATTGAGTCTTGCTTCCCTATCATTTCGATTATTTTTCTGATATTTTTCCAATTATTATTCTGAGGCAGTGTGTTGATACACTTCCCCTATTAATTAGGATTAATGGTTAGTTGTATATATAATAAAATGTAGCCTTTTCAGACTTTATGGTATGAAGTACTTGTTACTTCACTTTCTTTTCTAGTCCCTAGTGTGTAGGAGTCCAATTCCTTTCCTCATGTGTGGAACTTATAGTGTAGCATTAAACCCCCAACGCTTTTATGTCCGAGTCGATATGCGAACGCTTATGCATTAAGTGAACCCTTCCCACAAAGTGTGTAAACAATTATTAATTTTCTAGTCAGAAGCTAAAGGTTGATGAAAATACTTACTTATAAAATCCTGCTGCTGCAGACACAGAGTCACTATATTTCCCATGATATTTGTTTCCAAATTCCCACAGTTGTTTAGCGTGCACTAGAAGATTGGCTGCATATGCTGCGTCTGAAACGAGGCATATCATTCGTTATATGAGATACATGCAGAAACGGGAATCAAAGACATCTTTATTATAGTACTGCACAAGAAAACAGAATGTGAAACAGAAAAATATAAGTAAAATATGATTATTGGTAAATTTACAGCGAAAAGAATCATGCAGAAGAAAATACGAAATTACATGTGTGGACCAGAATGATACGAGTATATTAAGAAGAATATAATAATAATTATTATTATTCCTCTCGTACCGTTATACGTTACATAGGGCCTGCAAGTAATTTCTCCATACCGCTCTATCCTGGGCAACTCGCTCAATCTCCTCCATGAAACTGAGACCGATATTTCCTGCCTCTCTCAGCAAAGTTCGTTTCAGGGTCTCTTTAGGTCGACCTCTCTTTCTTGAACCCTTTGCATCCCACTTCAATGCCTGCTTTGATATTCGTTGATCATTTCTCCTCAAGGTGTGTCCAACATATCTCCATCTTCTCTTTCTTATAACAGTTGTCACTAGAAGTTGACCAGACATGTCTCTGATTTCATCACTTCTTCTGAATTCGTTCCATTTTATATTCATTATTTTTCGCAGACATCTATTTTCAAATGCATTCAACTTGCTTTCTATATCTTTAGTCATTTTCCAACTCTCGCTGGCATATGTTAGGATTGATACAACATCAGTTATATAGTATTAAAATTAAATTACGAATTTTCAATTCAAAACTTGCAGTTCCATATTTTATTTAGACTTTTAAAAGCTGATGTTGCTTTGCCAATTCGTATCATAATTTCTTTTTAACATTTCCTGTGCAATCAAAATTTCTACCTAAATAGGTGAACTGCTCTGTTATTTTTATCATTTTAGATTCCAGTGTGATATCTGCATTACTTGCCATAGGTGTCTTCATTATATTTGTTTTTTCATAGCTTATCTACAGTCCAACCTTTGATGCTATAGAAACAAGTTGTTTGTTTTTCTTTGCATATCTTGGTTTCTTTCTACTTAACAAGGCAATATCATCTGCAAAATCCAAATCTTCTAGTTGACTATTTTCTACCCAATCGATGCCAGTTTCGCCCCTGCAACATTTTCGCATCACCCAGTCAATGGCCACTCCAAACAATAGCGGAGATAGAATACAGCCTTGCTTTACTCCGGTTTCAACCATAAACCAGTCGCTGTGTTCACCATCAGTGCGAACTGCACACTGTGAACCATCATAGAGGCTCTTAATAATGTTTATTATTTTGTCTGGTATATGAAGAATATGCATAGATAAAAATGGATTACAATAACAAATGGGCGTGAGAACACACTGTCCATCAAAAAGTATATACCTACTTTTTGCTGTGAAGGAAGAGCAAGTAATTATCTTCCGATAGACTTGAGGTACCGTTTGTTTAACAAGTGCAAAATATGACTCACTTACTGAGTAGACGACTAAGATGGTTGAAGCATGTGAGAAGAATGGAAACTTATCGCATACCAAAACAAATGTTGTTCTGTGAAATTTCGGAGGGTAAGAGGCACCAGGGCAGACCACTGCTCAGATATAAAGATGTCTGCAAAGCCTCAATGAAAAACTTGTATATAGGTTCCAGCACATGGGAAGGACTAGCTGATGACAGAGTTGTGTGGAAAGCCAAATTGCGAAAGGGCGCAATCTTTTGAGAGGAGACTTATGTATGAGCTGAACGACAAGAGAGAAAAGCGAAAACTCAGAAGTTGTCACAGTAAAACACTTGCCAATTGACTGTCTGTAAAAACGAAAAAGGCCATATACACATGCTAACCCTTATGCTTGTCCAATACAAGCTGTATTGAGATGTGCACATACGTTAGTTGACCACTAACTACTTTAGAAATATATAAGTGGATGTTTAAAAGAAATAGAAGAATTTGTGGATCGTCAATAGAAGTATGTGAAAACATGAAGTGGAAGAAAATGCATTATTTTATAATATTAATATTAAAACCTAGTTAGTATGTGTTGATAACTATGAATATATATAGTCAGTATGCTGCGTTTTAATAAACACGAAAACATCTGACTTACATATCATATCAAATGCAACACAGTTTATATGTAGTCCATTTAAACAGTGAGAAATATTATGTTTTTCAAGCTTTCACAGACTTGACCACAGGCTTGACAAAGGAATTGACCACTTGGCCGCAGAAACCACAGTGATCTCTCTCTCTCTCTCTCTCGCGATCCCTGCCTAGACTGATGAACCATATTTTGCCATGAATTTTACTGTTGCTTTTAGGGACTCTGTCCCTCCGTACATCTGCTCTCGAAGCTCTGTGTTATCGGGCCAGGTTTCTTTTCTCAGAGCTGCTAACAGCTGGCAGTCTTGCAGTATGTGCTCTGCCGTCATGTCCGCCTTTTCACAGTGGCACAGGCTAGTTGTGCCAATTTAAAACTTGTTAAACATGTTGGCCCGAGTCTGTTATGGCCGGTACGGAGGCAGAATATGACAACTTGTTCACAACGGACAGACCATAGTACCCATCACTGCTGTTGTGTTGTGGGTGGTCTTTCGACTATTTGTTATTGTACTGCCAACCGATGGTTGTCCTATCCTCCTCATAGTTGATCTCGTGATCAGTCTGCGATGGTCGCCCTCCTTTTTCTAGCCTGTCGGCTTCCTCGTTACCGCTTATGTTGCAGTGTGATGGTATCCATTAAATAACCGTGCGTTTAAGTGAGTTTACTAGTACACCGGGGATCGCTTTCAGCTCATTGAGTTCTGTTTTGGCTGCGCTTTTTAGTGCTGTGATGACCAACAGAGCATCGGTGAATATCACGACTTCGTTGCGCGAGGCGCTTCTCCTCTCTAAAATCATTTCGGCTGTTTTTCTTAGCGCCTCTGCCTCTGCCCGGTAGTTGTTTGAAAACTTGCCAGTGGCAATCGACTTCGTGATCTTCACTTTCTTTGAGAGTTTAAGCACTATTCCTCCTCCGCCTTTGCTGATTGCGTCCACTTCCGATCCATCGGTATACACGTATGCCCACTCATTTTCAGGGTACTCAGTCTCTATGAATTTTTCGGTAACCTCTCTTCTTTCGCAGTTTTCTTGTTGCCCTTTCTTAAGTACACCTGGTATTGGTTCCCTTAATTCTAGCATATTGATCTTCCACGGCGGGCTCTTATCAGTTGCCTGTATCAATTTGGGTTTGCAATTTGCTAAGACCGGGTGGACGTGGGTCAGTGCTTTGGCACTTTTTGCGAAGCTGGTTCTCTTTAGTCTGCCCTTTCCTAGTCCGTTCATCCTGACGTACATAGAGTGGGAGTTAAGCATTTCAATTTTTCCGATAGTTTCAAAACGCATAGTGATATATCTGCAACAAATTTATCATTGCATAACTTTAAAGTGTACGTTTTCATACTGTGCGGTATATTGAGAAATACTATGTTATGTCAGTATTTTTCTTTGACCAGCAACACACGATGGTTAACTTCTTAGTGTTTCTCTGCTACCATACTGAGACTGGGTTTATATGAGAGCCGTTGATGTTGGAAAAAGATGCTATTCCAGCTAGCTGAGAATTTCGACATTTGCACCACGTCTTTGAATCAAGAGTATTAACTCATATGTTATCGTGGCGCTAGTATCGTAAAGTGGTGGTAAATAAAACGATGTGCTTGCTCTATGTACTATATAAATCACATCAAAATTATGAAAACATCTTCTAGCAAATCGAATACCAACCTGAATCTCTGAAAGCTAGATAGCCCGCTGCCATAGCAGCAGCGGTTTCCATAGCAATATCGCTGCCTGGTTTGGCAGCTGTTATTTTGTAGGCAGGTCGGGCCATTGTCATCTTTTCTGGTGCTCCCCAATATCCATGATCTAGACCAGCATCTCCGACCTGAAAGTATGTACATGTCAGACCTCACTCTAATACATGTATTTGCTGTGAAAACGATGGCAGTTGATATATATATTTTATATAAATGTACATACTCTATTTCTCAAGCGGTTAGGACGTCTGTCTCTCACTCTAATCTAAAACCTCCAGAATAACGGTCTTGTCTTGTTATATACCGTTTGCTTTGATATCCTTGTCTTCTGATTTGGTTGTAGATTCACACTAACTTCTTGAATCGTTTACATGCCCTATATCCCAAAGAGTGCTCAGAACATCAGCTTGGTCTGCCTTATCAGGTATCAGTTATATGAGGACTATCATCATAGCACTCCGGACATGTCCATAGGTGCTCCGATCTCCGCCTCAGCAAATCCAGCAGCGTCCAGCGACCCAACACGCCAGTTCGATGTTGATTAATCAATCTATTTGCATATTTAGTATGTCGTTCTTTTCGGGCTGCACCAATATTGACACCCATCCCTTTCAATCTGGTCAGCAAGTGGGATTCACAGCCCTGAAACTCCTCTGTTTGGAAAGACTCTCTCAATGCGTGAAGAATGTCATTTCGATCCATGGTAGCTCCCTCTGATATTGTAGCCAAGCCATCCAATCTTAAAGCTCGTTTATTGCCCCTAACTCCAACCGATCTGCCTTACACACCAGCAATGCCCACTTGTCTATTGGCCAGTTCATATGTGTGTCTTGGCACAAAAATAAAACTAATTTTTGAAAGCAAAGACCCCATCAAAGAATTCCACCATTATCTACACGCTAAGAGTTTTTTGAGTAAGCTCAAAGTCTGGTGAAAAAAGTTATCTGAAAACAAAACAAATGCTGGAGAGTTGTGTACGCTCTCAGTAAACATAAATAGTAAATAATAAAGAAGAAGATGCACAAAATCTATAAGTTTACCTGAACATAAAGTTCCTCAGGACCTGTATGACATTTGAGAAGGTAATCCAGAGACCACTTAATGCTGTTCAGAAAATAGTCGGCCTGTCCTGCAGCTTTGTATGCATCAGCGTATTCTATGAAACCCCAGGCTAGAGCGGTGGTGCTATATGCCATTGGAAAGTTGAACTTGACATGATCGCCAGCTTCAGAATATGGAGAAATAGAAAGTGTCAGTATGAATATGTGTGCGCCATTACTAACGAGCATGAGCTTGTTGTATACATTTTTCAGGACATAAATATGAAACTATGAAATAATTCAATGAATTATATGCATCTAGCAATCATTCATAAGGGGCGTATGTGAATGAGATCTTTGTTGTTGAGGTACGGTGCTTTTCTCTCACTTCAAGAGTACTATGTTCTCTTTCCATGTGGAGCTATCTAGCTATTTTCCAATGAATATTATATCAATGTTGGTGAGATTGAATTTCTACTTCTATTATAGACAAATGATAACACGTGTACAAATTGAACAAGTTGACCAACACTTATTGTTGAGGATGACTTTACATGGGAGACCTGCAAAATTATATGTACCATCATTTGAAAACGTTGTGATATGATTTACATAGGTCAACCTGGCAAAACGGTTTGGTGACCGTTTCTGACAACATTTGCAGGACATATGTCATCTTTTTTTTTATTCAGTAGCAACGTATTTTAATAGTCCTAATAATCGATGTGCTTATGACATCCAGGTCACAGTCACATAATTATATTTCTCTAATGACCGAAGTCGATTTGCTCTTCAAAATATTGTATTATCTATTTGCTAATTTGAGATCGCTTAGACTTAACACACTACATTCATATTCTTCTTGATGGAGTTTGCCTTTTTCCCCATACTCCTATATATATATATATATACATGGGTGTGGGTGTGTATGCGTGTGTGCGTGCGTGCGTGTGTGTGTGTGTGTTCGCGTGTTTGTTTTGAGATAATTTTTATTTTCACTTTGTATAATTCCGTATATCTTTCCTTTATGAAACACACCTTTTCATTAGATATGCCGCTAATTTGAACATGTGGTATATTTTGTAATGGGCCATCATTTTTTTATACTTAGTATATGTATATATATATTATAGTGTGTCTTTTATTCTTTGCTTGATAACGGATTTTTATTTTGATTGATATGTCAATTCCACCTGTTTTTGTACTATTTAGAGCTACGTTACTTTGTGTTTTGATATTTCGCTTCTACCAACACGTCTAGCATTCGTCTGTGTCTAAACATTGATTTTCCTTTCACTGTTAAACTTCTATTTATATTAATTTTCTCAGATTTTAATTATTTGTATATATGACCTTTTTCGTCTTTACAGACGGTCAATTGGCAAGTGTTTTACTGTGACAACTTCTGAGTTTTCGCTTTCTCTCTTGTCGTTCAGCTCGTATATAAGTCTCTTCTCAAAAGACTCTGCGCCCTTTGTAATTTGGCTTTCAACACAACTCTGTCATCAGCTAGCCCCCACCCCCACCCCCATGTGCTGGGACCTATAGAAAAGTTTTCATTGAGGCTTTGCAGACATCTTTATATCTGAGCAGTGGTCTGCCCTGGTGCCTCTTCCTCCGAAAGTTCACAGAACAACATTTGTTTTGGTATGCGGCAAGTTTCCATTCTTCTCACATGTCCCAACCATCTTAGTCGTCTACTGCTGAGCATGCCCGTGATGGAAGGCAGGTTTGCACCTTGCAGTACTTCAGAGTTGGTTATCTTGTCGTACCACCTGATGTTTATAATCTTGCGAAGACATCGAAGGTGAAAGATGTTAAGTCTCCTCTCGTGTCTTGAGTAGGATGTCGATGTTTCTGAGCCATATAGTAAAGAACTAATTACACAGGCTCGATATATTTGAATCTTCGTCTGCAATGTCAGTTTTGTGTTGTCCCACGCTCGCTTTGATAGTATGCCGAATGTAGTAGCCGCACTCCCTACACGAGCGTTGATTTCTTCATCAAGAGAAAGGCTGGCAGTGACCGTGGACCCAAGATCGCAGAATTTGTGAACTTGTGTTAGATGGTTGCCATTTAAAGTGATATTTGATGTCTTACCTCCTGACATAATACAACTGTTTTGGAGACACTTATTGTCAGAGAAAATAAGTCGCATGCCTTTGACAAATTATTGATTAGGCATTGCAGTGTAGTCTCACTGTGGGCGACTAAGACAGCATCGTCAGCGAAAAGTAGGTCCTTGAGAAGAATTTCCGTCGTTTTTTTCTTGGCTCTTAAGCGAACCAAGTTAAAGAGTGAACCATCAGATCTAGTGCGGATGAAAACATCACCATCAGCGTCCCCTAATGTGTGGTTCAAAAGGGCTGCGAAGAAGATGCCAAAAGAGAGTGGGGGCAATGACACAGACCTGCTGGACTCCACTCTTAACCTCGAAACTGTCAGATGTGCTGTCATCGAACTGTATGCTGGCTTTCATGCCCTCATGGAAGGAATCAATCAATAGGAGCAATTTTGGGAAACAGCCAATATGCTTCAATATTTTATAAAGACTTGGCCTACTGACTGTGTCAAATGCCTTAGTCAGATCCACGAAAGCAATACATAAAGGCTTACTCTGCTCTCTGCACTTCTCTTGTAGCTGTCGAAGGATAAATATCATGTCAGTTGTTGACCGTCCAGCTCTGAATCCACATTGTGACTCTGGAAGAACACGCTCCTACAGTTTCTGTAGTCGTTTTGAAAGGACTAGTGCAAAATCCTTGCCTGTTACACTTAGAAGGAGATGCCTCTGTAGTTGTTACAATCCCCCTTATCCCCTTTGTTTTTATAGTGTCACTATCTTTGCATCCCTCATGTCCTGGGGAAATATTTCCTCTCTCCAGCACTGAATAAGGAGATTGTAGAGTACTAACATCTGCTATAAGAAATAGAAGATAAAGATATGTTGGGCATTCTCTGAGAAGAAATTATCAAAGAATCACAAAGCAGACATTGAAGTGGGAGGCAAAGGACTCAAGAAAGAAAGGATGCCCTAGGGAAACCCTGAAATTATCTTTACTTAGAGAGGTGAGAAATATCGAACTCAATTACATTAGAAGAGATTGAGCGAGTTGGACAGATAGCGACATAGTGAAATTACTTACAGGCGTACGTAAAGTTTATCGGAGCGAGATTATATATATATATATATATATATATATATATATATATATATATATATATATATGCGACAAGAAACGTTGTGATTCAGCACAGAACATACTACGTGACGCAACACCTATTGTCTCCTGAGACAAAGAGGCCAATGTTGATGATGATGATGATATATATATATATAATTTGAGCATAATGATTACTAGTTCAAGTATAATTGTTTTCATCGCATAGCTCTGTACATCCAGCAGTACCTACCATCATACCATCCACCGGTTAAATCTTCTCCTTTATCTCCTTTGTCATTGAGGGCCGAATCTCCCCTCCAGGGTATACGGTTATTGGCTGGAAGCTTGCCTGATCTCTGAGCTTCATAGAACAAAATGGACTTGTACAGAACGTCGTTGTAGTTGTACTTTGAGTTATCAGCTGAGAAATGAATGAATGGAGTTTGTTTGTTTAGTTAGATTTTAGTAATAATCATATTTGGAATTTTTTTTATTTTTAAACAGTGTTATGGTATCAGTAACTTATTAAGCTAGCGCGGGGCCTGTAGCAAATT
The DNA here is from genome assembly GCA_020796225.1 of Arion vulgaris. Classification (NCBI taxonomy): domain Eukaryota; kingdom Metazoa; phylum Mollusca; class Gastropoda; order Stylommatophora; family Arionidae; genus Arion; species Arion vulgaris. The sequence continues at coordinate 57,545,544 of CM036759.1, read as the reverse complement.
TTACCAAGGGGCCTTAAGTTTTGTATGATAATAAAATAAAACACAACTTTTACAAACGAATTTGTCTCGATTTAACGTGAGTAAATTTAGAGATAAACAAATCAATTTCTCTAAGTAAATTACATTCAATGTTAAGGTGAGTTTATTTAGACGATCTTGTCCCATCATGTTCCTTAACTCACTTTTTATACGCTTTAATGTCGAACAAGAACGTTCTCCTGCATTTAGTAATCATAATCCGTGAACTGCACAAGTTCGTCGCCTAGGATTTCTTCCAAATCCTCTTGGTAAGAGCTGACAATATTTGGAGTTCTTTTCAAGATCTCTTCCGCTGTAAGAGATTTTAACTGCCCAAGTATTCCAAATACAACAGTCACTCTATGGTACGCTTCCGTGCGTTTAGCTAAGGCATACAGTACATTATCAATTATGACAATAAACACATTGACTTTAAAATGTGTGGTTAGGTGTTTGATTTTCTACAACTTCATCGAGCGTAGTAGAGCCGCTGAAATCGTTATACTTAGTATTTCGCTTGCGTCATTGAAGTTTGTTGCTGATATTCTTCACAGTCAGTCAGGATTTTGGCTTTGGCCTCAATATCTGAAAATGTAGGCCGCATTGATTGAACGTGCCCGTGTAACGATTCATAAAAGGGCATATCCCGTGTTAAGGTCTTGATCAGGTGGCTGTAATGAAGCGCTAGACGCTTGCAAGCGTTCTAGAATTCTGTTGCATGAAATGGTCATTATTCTCGTTTCCAACTTACTCATCTCCAAAACTAATACATACGCCTGATTACGACACTTTACCTTTTGATCCATGTTACTTGAGATGTCATCTAAAACTTGTTTGATAGTGGTAAAACCACATAAAAGTGCCTTTGTCGCATCAGCTCGTGCAGACCACCTGGTGTCCGAGATCTCTTCAAAGTCGGGAGTTTTGAACCTGTATCTTCCAATGCTTTTGTAAGAATGCCCCATCGATAGGTAGAAGCGGATAATAATGTATAGAGGCTTTCAACAAAATCGAAAAAATGGATGCTTCTGTACAACATTCTGCAGCACACATAGAAACCAAATTCAGTGAATGTACAAAGGCAGGGAATGTATTATGTGTACTTATTTATCTCCTTAATGTGTGTGCATGGTATACGTAAGCAGTGGTATTTCCCACTCATGTTGCTGGCACTGTCATAGCTTTGACCACGACAGTCTTTGATATCATTGCCATTTTTCTTTAAAAAATCAAGCAAACTTTGGGCGAGTTGTTCATCAGTATAACCTTCCATATCCAAGAACTTCACAAACCTTTCCACTGGTCCAAATGGTAAGATACGGCGCACTATTAGAATGAGTTGGTCCACATGCGAAATGTCTGGAGTAAAGTCCAGTGATACTGAATAGTACTTACTTTTCTTAATTTCGCAAATAATTGGTTATTGGTTATTGGTTACTAAACTGGTGTCATTGCACTCCGGGCAGACCGATAGGTGCTCAGTCTCTCCCAACAGATATCGAAGAGTATGCATGCTGATGGATCCCGTGGCTCACTGATTAAACACACTCCTAACTCTGCCCCTAAGGCATCCAGTTCTACTTGTACAACGGGTAACTTCAAACTGCCTAAATCGCTGTATCGATTCAACATCTATTTTAGTGTCCTCATCCAACAAGCAGTCGAAGAACATCCCCCTCATCCATCTTCAACTCCCCAACAATCGATGCTGTTGATGCTAGAATGTCCGCTCTCTCATTACCGTACACACCCACATGTCCAGGACAGTATATCCACGTAAGTCGCTGGAGGCTAGACACTTCTGTAGACGACATCCACTCATACCGAAACCTTTCTTCTTCTTCTTCTTTCTTTTGTCGTCACACTGCTACCGGGTTGTTGCCCAGTGTCGTGGTTTTCTGTTTTTGTCTTGCGCTGTTCTGGTGGCTTGTGTGATTGTTATCTTTGCTCTTTCACAGGATGCCGCCACGCCATCTAACCGAAACCTGCCCTTCTTAAATATTATTCGCAAATAATATGATCCAGTAAGCTTGATGCAATTAGATGGATAAATTCCTCGCAATTTGTTTTTGATAAGTATGATGTATTTCCCTTTCCTTTATTTGCATAGGTATTTATATGCTGATCCCGAAAAATATCAAATGTGGCTATTAATTCCAAGAAACCAAAATAATTTCCATTATGAGGTAAACCAATGGTTTCATCACTACCCCGAAATGCAAGACTTCGTTCTGCTAAAAACTGGATAACTGAAGTAATTCGTTTTAAAAGTATCCGCCCATATTTTTGTTCGGTCTCAATTTGGCTTATAAGTTGAGAATCGACACGCGCATCCTTCTTTTGCAAACTAACAGCGAAATTATCGCTTCTATGAGATGCTTTCTACATGTCTTTTCAACAAATTATTTGGGTTTTTCCAGTCGTTAAATCCTTCTTTCGTAAACCGTGACGAACAGCCTGAATCAGTAACTTTGCAAACAAAACAGAAAATTTGTCCTTTAGTTTCTGAATAACACATCCACTCTCTCACATGAGTGTTGTTGGTTGGTTTATGTGTATATGTGAAAAACGACTTTGGACAAAATCGTGGATTGTTTTCTTTATCGTATGTTTTTTAAGACAAGAAATCACTGTTAATATGTTGCACTTACTACTTCCTATCGCAATCCAATAATCTCGACTGAAGTTGCTTGGCCATTCGCCAATATCTTTGCAGTACATTTTACTTAGTTGTGTTTTTGTGCACTAGAACATCTTTTCTAGAGTTGTAATACATTGGATACCATCCCACTGTGGAATACCTGGCAACGAGACTGCGGATATATTGGCAAAAGCAGGCAGCAGGCTACCACAGACAGACACCAGTATGACAGTAGGAAGCGAAAGTACGGATAAAATTGGCCTACAAGAATAAATAGTTGAGAGATCACCCAGATCATAAAAAGGATGATGAATACCACCAACTAAGTAGAGAAGAACAGATGGTCATTTTCCGTCTACGAGCAGGGCACAATAGGCTGAGGTACCATCTATTTAGCAAGTACAAAATAAGCCGTTCTGACAAATGCACATGTCGCACCAGCAGGATAATAGAGACACACATACTGCAAGAATGTTCAACATACAGTGAACAAAGAGAAAACACTTAGCCAACCCCCATACCAGTTCAAGACAAGCTATATGGAGATGTACATGGACACCGGTTGACCATTAACTGCTTTAAAAGTATATAAATCGATGTCTAAAAACGTTGGAAGAAGAAGTAGAATTTTTAAAAATGAGGGAGTATATTATTACCCACCTCCCAACCTTAGTTCCTTGTTTATGACAAGTGACAGCTTAGCTCTGTTACATAGGCGCCTCCCCCTCCCCAAGAAGCGAGGGCCCGTAGCATTTGCTACTTCTGCTACTAGGCTAATCCAGCGCTGAATTGTATTGATATATTGATATATTTATTGTTTCGACTCAGTCTGTATACATTGCAATCTTAATTGTTTCTAAAGTAACATTACTTGTACTGACATTTCAAGAACAAGACAAACAATGCAAAGATTTATTTATAACGTACAAATTAAATGAAAATGCCCACAATGTGCAAATATGTAGATCTGCATAAGTAGTAGAACATTTTAACTCACTGTCTGGGGCGGCAGGAACACTCCAGTCATCGTGACCCATGTTAATGAGCACAGCTTGACCAGCTGGACTTCCTCCACCTGTAAATTTTGCGTTGAATCTGAAATATTAGATTTCTAGCTTAACTTCTGCACTTGTTGATAAATGATAGAACATCACTTCCAAATTTTCTTTCTCTCTATCTTTCTCTCTCTCTCTCTCTCTCTCTCTCTCTCTCTTGTCTTTTAAACCCAGTTGGTGTATAGGCCCTCGACAAACTTATGGGCATTCATGGTTAGTTGGGTTTTGCAGCTAAAGTTTTTTTACCTCATGGGGTAGTGAGCCCCAAGCCAAACATGACAACAGACGTGTGATACTGGTTATTTCAACCAGTTAATCCGTAGTGGCGATCTGCCATTTCTTCAGAATTTGGACTAATAAGTCGGCCAAGGAATTCGTGTAGACGTTACCACTCGGAGATATTGATTGTGTAATGTGTGACAGTCATTTTACTTATGCACAACAGCATATACACTACCACCACATCATATGAGTGGCATCCCCCTATCCCTTTCCGCGTTGTCAGAATTAGTCTGTTTCCATGGTCACTGCGTGGAGGTGAGATAAGATATTGGTCAGTGCCAGATTACTGACACACACAACATGATGATGATTTTTTTCACAAAGCTATTTATAGAATCTGGTAGCTATAGAGTCACACTTACTTCAGTTCAAAGTTTCCTGGCTTGAAGACTGATCTGTCCTGTTTGTTGACAGCTATCCAATTGTGTCCATCAGCAGAGTGAGAAATAGACACTCCGTCGTACAGCTGTAAAATAAAAGCGATGATATGGCAATTGTCGCAATATGGAAAGAGAAAGTGATAGTTGGAGAAAAAGTGGGGGCGAGGGACATAGAGGTAGACATTGTATGAGAAGAGGAGAGGGGCTATCGTGAATTTGAGTTGAGATGGAGGGAGAAAGTGGAAGATATTGAGAGAGGCAAGACAGTAAGAGAAAGTGAGATGGAGTGCGAGAAGTGAAAGTGAGAAAGAAAGAGAGAGAGAGAGAGAGAAAGAGAGGGAAAGGATGAATTCGATGTAGATGAGTGAGTGGAAACGAGTAAAGATACATAAATTATGTTGAGGAATGGACAACGTACATTACCAACGTGTTTCTTTTTAATTATACAAACGCCTTTAAATGAAAATAAATTCAAATGTGTCATCTGTCACAGAATCCGACATAATATTTGTATGTAGTAAATTTTATTATTAAATATAATTATTAAATATTAATTAAATATTTCAGACAAATCAAACGACATGAGTGCATAGAGAAGATAATTTTGGAAGGAATGGTGCCTGGAAGAAGAATGAGAGGAAGACCTAGAAGACGATTGGTGCAAGATGTCATTGACAATCTGAGAATGACTGCTGACGCCGGTCAATTTGTACAAAACAGAGAGTTGTTCAGGACTGCTGTCTTGTGAGCCAAGTTCCGGAAGGGACAAGCTACTTGATGATGATGAAATTCTATTAATCAGGTTTGCATTGTTTTTGTGGTCTCTCTCTCTCTCTCTCTCTCTCTCTCTCTCTCTCTCTCACTCTCTCACTCTCTCTCTCGCGATCACCCGCTATTAATTTAGGCATAAAGTCATGACGCCTGGTATTGCGCTTCTGACCAATTTTTGCGTGGGCCTAAATTACCCTTTTACAGGTATCCCTCAACCACATGGACAGCCTCGCTGACTTCCGAGGTACTTGAAGCTTATAATAATAATAATAATTCCTCTCGTACCGTTATACGTTACATAGGGCCTGCAAGTAATTTCTCCATACCGCTCTATCCTGGGCAACTCGCTCAATCTCCTCCATGGAACTGAGACCGATATTTCCTGCCTCTCTCAGCAAAGTTCGCTTCAGGGTCTCCTTAGGTCGACCTCTCTTTCTTGAACCCTTTGCATCCCACTTCAATGCCTGCTTTGATATTCGTTGATCATTTCTCCTCAAGGTGTGTCCAACATATCTCCATCTTCTCTTTCTTATAACAGTTGTCACTAGTGGTTGACCAGACATGTCTCTGATTTCATCACTTCTCCTGAATTCGTTCCATTTTATATTCATTATTTTTCGCAGACATCTATTTTCAAATGCATTCAACTTGAAGCTTAGATCCTTCAAAACTCTTTATCGGACAGAGTTAGTTTTAGTGAGGGCATATCAGGTGCCTTCTCTAACGACTTTCTTGCCTTTGGTGAGGTCGTTCCATACACAACGTAAGATAACCACTCCTTAATGATCTTTTAGCGTCGTAAATTTAAGCTTAGATCTACGCCAAGAAGCATTAGCTTACAAGCGCTGACTGGGTGAGGTCGCTAAGATAATGACCCGAACGATCTCGACACTTCTAGGGCTAGTCACAGGAAGTATCACCTTTTGTGTTGCTTTGTCAAACAAACGATCATATGTTGGCGGTATGCTTAGCCTTTATGTGATCTGAGTTATGATATTATGACGTCATCTGTGTATATGTAGGATGATCGGCGTCCGAAAAGTATTGCCTTAGCCAATGCTTGGGGTTGTACCAGTCAAGCCTTTGCATTTTCGGCCATACTTTTTTTTAATCCACGGTGAGTTTGTTCCTGAAAAGGAGTATTCTCAGCCGCTTCGGGTCGCGTGTCGTTACTTGGCAATTTGCAAGGATTTTACTCTGTATTTTCCTGTCTCCGGGAAACACTGGTCTGGGGCTGCACACATATATTCTAGAGCAGCGTTTCCCAAAGTGGGCGGTACCGCCCCCCTGTGGGCGCTAAAGAGTTCTAAGGAGGCGGTAGTGGGCTCGGAAGCATTTGGAGGGCGTTCAGGCGATCTAGGGGTCGGTGGCTCTTACAGAACAAATTAATAATATATATTTAAAAATTAATTATTTTAGTTTTTTTACGATTGAATAATCACTTAAACCTTTAATTCTGCATTTTAATTCATCTTATGCCCTTTTTTGCACGATCCATTTTTCCAGCACCAGAAAAATGTATATACAGTAATTGCAAACCAGCTAAATATAATCACATCAATGATACTGTCTGTCTTTGATCAAATTACAGTAGCAATGTGTTGCATGATACTAAAATAACAAGTTGTATAAACATGTTACTACATGTATTCACGCACGAAGATAATGAATACTACCAATTACCACCAACACTTCTATAAAGAAGGAAATGATGGAAGAGAAGAAGAAGAAGATAATGAATACAGGTTACTGTTCACTTAAATAGTTACTACGATGTTCGGAAACCTACAAATATGGTCTGGTCAGAACGGATCAGATCAGATCGGAAGGAAACCGAGGGAGGCTGCTGTGATACGTAATAAATTGGCGTTAATGACAAAGACACATATGTATGGTATCACATAACCAAGCAAAAAGAATAACAAAATTACAAAACTAACAGAAAAAACAACGTTTCGGTCGTAGACCTTTATCAAAGGAACAAATACAGACAAGGAATCTAAACTAAAGCATAGATCTAAATGAGAAGGATGACTAGAGATAGATGCGTCAAATACTCACCTGTTCCCGAGCACACCGTGCAAACACTGATATTCTACACGTGGCGGTATCAGCACATCGGGTAGCAGAGGCGGGTGTGTCAGGCCACCTCCGATACGGAAAGACGATGGTGCAAGTGTATGCTGGGTGAAGATTAAACAGGGGAAGGCAACTCTCTAATATGGGAAGCAGTGCAAGGAGAAGTATTTGGAGCCGTACCAACACGAAAATAGCGCTCCCCCCTTTCCCCACAATAATCGACCCCATAGTATTTGCCAGAGGAAAAAAGTGAGGAAAAGGATGATAAGAATTTCTGAGTAGGGACAAGAGGAAACATGGCACCAGACAGTGTAAAGCAGCATACCTGTGATGGTGGTGGGAACTCGACAAACGTCGGGCTGAAGAGACATAGGCCCTACTAGGCCAATATGCATGATAAATGGTAAAGGAACGGACAACTCAAAACTCCATTGTCAGAGTGCAGAGCTATAGTCACTAATGACTCTCAAAAGCATGAGAGCGGAGCCGTACAAATATGCAGAGTATGAAAAGCGGTGTCAAGAGTGGCTACGTATGTGCACATTCGAGCTGTAAGAGCGAAACATGACGGTCTAATGGCCAGGGATACCAAGGGGAGATAGGGGGAGAAGAACGACGCAAAGAGGGGTGGGACGTTAAATAAAAGAAAAAAGGGGGGGGGGATTTGGGTTTGCCGGAGTGGAAGGGGTGGGAAGGGCAGAGAAAAAGAACACTAAGCGTACTGAAGTCGTATATTGATCGCTTTCGGTGCGAACACACCGAGTTGGACGATCAGGCGACATTCCAACGCTCGCCGGCTGCGGTCATCTGAGGAGCACGGTACCAGACCGGTGATCTAGACATCTCGACTACCTCGGTGGCTAGGACCATTGAAGTGGACCGCCACAGGTGTGGATGCGCTGTTGGAGATATCCCGGAGGTGCTGAGAGAAGCGGTCAGCAAGGCGTACGCCTGTCTCCCCTACGTACGCGATTCCGCAGCGCTTAGACAGAATGGCATAGATGAGGTTGCGGGAGACAGAGGAGAAGCCATGCCGGATAGTGAACGGTGTCTTGGGAAAGGAAATGGTGGAGGCCTTAAAAACGTAAGGACAGGTGAAACAACGGGACCTAGAGCACATGACAGTTCCCAACTAGAAGGTCGCGTAGGTTCTTATCCCGCCGGAAAGCCACTAAGGGGAGAAGAAAGGACTGGTAGGAAGACTTTCCGCATGATCCGCAGCTTCCGGAGTAGAATCCTAAGAGCTGGAGCATTGTGCGGGTGAAAGGTGAGCACCAATTTGGTGCGGTCGGAGGGCGGACGGTGGGACAGGGAGAGGGCAGTGTGTCGAGAGATAGGAAGAACACGGCGAAAGGCGTTGGCGAGAACCTCCTTGGGGTAAAGACGGCGTTGGAAGAAGTCGAGCATCTCGTGAGCATTATGACGAAAATCGTTGTCATCATGGCACAAGCATTGGAGACGTAGGAGTTGAGAGAATGGTAGAGAGTCTCGGCAAGCCTGGGGGTGGGATGGCGTATAAAGAAGATAGCTGTGGGAATCAGTGGTTTTGTAGAACACAGTAGTGCGGAGAGAGGAGACACTGATAGAGACAATGATGTCCAGGAAGTCCACCGACGTGAGAGAGACGGAAGAGGTAAACTTGATCGAAGGATGGAAGTCACCGACGAATCGGATAAATTGTGATAACTCACTGTCCGACATGTTAGTCACTCCCACTCCGTCGTCAAGTGTGATAACTCACTGTCCGACATGTTAGTCACTCCCACTCCGTCGTCAATTGCACCCGATATTAACAAACTTTTAAGAATGCATCAGGCTCATCATTCCCATTAATTTGTAATTTTTTTTTGTATTTTTACTTTGTAAATTCGAAAGCAACAATTTTGTAATATATTTCATGGTGTTTTAATTATTACAATAATATTCTTACTAATGCCATGCAATCTCTTAATATGTTATTCCTAATTTTCATAGTTAAACCATTGTATGAAACTGCATAATGTTATTCGAGTATACACTTTACAATCTTTACATATAGGCTACGTTTCATCAAAATCGGTATAGCAGTAACTGTGTTCAAGATGAAGCATATATTGGTCACTACTTTTACAATAATTTTGCAGCATAAGCAGTTATGTATCAGTTGATATTTGGGGGTCTCAATTGCGAAGTTTTTAAGTCGCTTATCTGTTGTACTGAAGGTTGTGGTTTCGAATCCGGACCGAGATACGGGGTTTGTGCTTTGTGCAATGCTCTTGGCAGATGGTATGTCATCTCTGTCGACAGGTACGGAACCATATGGGAAAAACCGGTGCAATGAAATCAATCCTTGGACTCTTAATTAGTTGCTATTTACGTCGAAAATATCAAACGGCTTCAATATAGAAAATATTGAAATTTTGAGATGGGGGTGGGGGTGGGGGAGAGAATTGGAGAGGGGATTGGGGAGGAGGGCGTTACAAAATTTATGTCTTGCAAAGGGGGCGCTGGCCCGAAAAAGTTTGGAATCTATGTTCTAGAGGGTCGTTTCAATCGGCGCTAGCAACGCAACTGGTGTTTTGCGCTCGCCGCTATCACACACCTCAATTCTTTCGGGGATGTTAGTTGTTATTGCAACAGTACCCTGCCCGGTTGTCCCAGGGAGAGCAGTTTCGTCTATTGTCTATTCCCAGGTGGAAGATGTAGTTGGCTGTCCACCCTTGCCGTTAAGCGTAGGGATAGGAGCTTTAATTTGCGTTCTAGAGCTAGATGAGTCGAACTTGTTGTGTTGTATCCGTGTTTATGTAGTGTGGTTTTGATATTGTCTATCCATCTTTTCTTGGTCTTCCTTAGCTCTAGTACCCGATCTCTTTTTATTGTATGCTGTTATTGGTGGTTGGTTGTATTTCATTCTCATTAAATGTCCAAACCACTGCATTTGTTGTCTTTCGATGCATTCGGTGCATGAAGTTATGCCCACTATGCTTCTGATGTCCTCATTTCGTAGTCTGTCTTTCCTGGTGACTCCACTGCCTTCCTCAAGCATTTCATTTCACACGTGGTGAGCTTTCTGTGATGTGTTGCTGTAAGAGACCAAGTTTGGCACTGGTAACAAAGTGTTCGTAGGAAAATACTTTTTATCATCTGTCTTTTCACTTCCATCTTGATCTTTGGGTGTTGTAGTAATGGTGCCAGCTGGTAGGTCAAAGCATTTGCTTTTTGACACCTTGTCTCTATTTCTCTATCTAGTTTTCCGTCCTCTGTAAAAATGCTGCCTAAATATTTGAATTCCGAAACTTGCTTTACTCTGGTGTTATCTATTTGTATGTTTGCTTGGATTGATGTTCTGCTGATTTTCATGGGCTCGGTCTTTTGTTTGTTAATTTTCATGTTATACTTTCTACATGCTATTAGCAATGAATTCATGTGATGTTGTAGCTGATCTTCATCTTCATAGATTAAACTTTGGTCGTCCGCAAAAAGCAATTCGTTGATTTGGTTGTTTAATTGGTCGTCGTGATCATTGTCTATGTCAATAAGGTCTTTTTCGCACTGTGCCTCTTTCACTATTCTGTCTAAATCCAAACTGTAAGGGGCTTATTTGTGGGTCAGAGATGTGTCGTATGAGCTGTTCTAATATGTTTGCGTATATTTTATCAGTGTGGCTTAATAGTGAAATGCCTCTTATGTTTCGCATTCTCTTTATTGCCTTTATTTTTCCATAATGGGACTATTACTGATTTTTGCCAGTCATCTGGAACTTTTCTTTCTGTCCAAGCGGCTGTGAATATTCTATTTAACCATTTTACACCTATTTCTTTGCATGCTTTAATTGCTTCGTTGGGTATGCCATCTGCACCTGGTGATTTGTTGTTCGGGCTGTTCTTTATTGCTGTTTCAATTTCTTGATCAATATATATGGTTCTGTTTCTTCACTTTCCTTTGTTGTGTATATATATTCAGTTAATTTAGTAGGGTTGTAAAGTTCTTGAAAATTTCGTTAGGCATTAAAAACGCAACTTTTATGATTTGCGCTTGTACAACCATTCCCACCTCAGTTCTTTCGGGGATGTTAGTTGTTTTGGCAACCGCACCTTGCCCGATTCTCCCAGGGAGGGCAGTTTCGTTAGGCTCTGAACGCAACTTTAGAAATTGCGCTCGGCCAACTTTACCCAATAGGTTTCTCCACGCTTAGCCTCATGTACGGGGTTTCCGCATACCTTCCCATGTAGCGTCACGATGCTGCGCTGCCGTGTTACGGGATACTTACCGAGACTTTTTGATTCGTTAAGCACCTTTCTTATTAATTCTCGCCCTACAGCTGGCAATTTGCTTGCGGCCCTTTACTCCTGGGGAGTTGGCCCTCTTTTCTAATCTGGATGCAACTCTCATCCCTTCATGTGCAGCATTTTCCCATTGGACGGGAAGCTGCTACTTGTGGTAAGACCATTGTCGCACCTCTACCGTCGCATTTACCGTACCTAGGAACTGCTCTGACACGGAGCCTGACTCGTGCACAGGGCTCCGATTTTTCGCTCCACGTCTCAGCTTTGGGATGCACATTTCATCCCTTTAATTCTCCAGGGGAGTTTAGCATTTTGTTCGTGGACTTTCGTACGCTGCTGTTTCGCACTTTTGGTAACTTGGGCAAATTTTAACGGACATCGACCAGGAAATCCGTGCGTTGTTCAGGGATTTTCGGACCTGCATTGCTATTCCGTGCTTGCACTACTACCACTACCTGTAGTTCTCCGCCATCCCTGCCCCCCTTAGCCAGACCCGAACCAATGTCTGTTACCAGGGTCACCACGTGAAGGTAGAGGGCAGGGTCTTGATCAGTGCCCCTTCACTGACCCTGGCAAATGTTGCCGTCATGCGCCTTTGACCCTGTATTCATGGTCTGACACCTCAGCACGATTCTTCTCCTTTTTCTGCAATCATCACTTATTTGAGACTGAGAACCCGGATTCTATGGTATAGCTTGTGCTATATGTTTCAGTATTTCATTTCAGTCATACAAATTATCTTCGATGGCGGTGGGTGGGTATAACATTATATCCCATTAGTGAGAATGAGAACTCCCAACCTTATCAACTGTTAATGACACGTGTCCAATGGGTTATATCCACTTAGACACGATGACAAGTTTTTAGCGCTTAAATACATCGACCAGTTATCTAACCACTTAAATACATCGAATATCTCTATAACCACTTAAATACATCATTCATCACTATAACCACTTAAATACATCGTCCAGTTATCTAACCACTTAAATACATCGAATATCTCTATAACCACTTAAATACATCATTCATCACTATAACCACTTAAATACATCGTTCATCACTCTAACCACTTAAGCACATCGCCCATCACTCTAACCACTTAAGCACATCGTCCATCACTCTAACCACTTTAATACATCATCCATCACTCTAACCACTTAAGCACATCGTCCATCACTCTAACCACTTAAATACATCATTCATCACTATAACCACTTAAATACATCGACCAGTTATCTAACCACTTAAATACATCGAATATATAACCACTTAAATACATCGAATATCTCTATAACCACTTAAATACATCATTCATCACGCTAACCACTTAAATACATCGTCCATCACTCTAACCACTTAAGCACATCGCCCATCACTCTAACCACTTAAGCACATCGCCCATCACTCTAACCACTTAAGCACATCGTCCATCACTCTAACCACTTTAATACATCATCCATCACTCTAACCACTTAAGCACATCGTCCATCACTCTAACCACTTAAATACATCATTCATCACTATAACCACTTAAATACATCGACCAGTTATCTAACCACTTAAATACATCGAATATATAACCACTTAAATACATCGAATATCTCTATAACCACTTAAATACATCATTCATCACGCTAACCACTTAAATACATCGTCCATCACTCTAACCACTTAAGCACATCGCCCATCACTCTAACCACTTAAGCACATCGTCCATCACTCTAACCACTTTATACATCATCCATCACTCTAACCACTTAAATACATCGTCCTTCTCTCTAACCACTCAAGCACATCGTCCATCACTCTAACCACTTAAATACATCGAATATCTCTATAGCCACTTAAATACATCATTCATCACTCTAACCACTTAAGCACATCGTCCATCACTCTAACCACTTAAGCACATCGTCCATCACTCTAACCACTTAAGCACATCGTCCATCACTCTAACCACTTAAATACATCGACCAGTTATCTAACCACTTAAATACATCGAATATCTCTATAACCACTTAAATACATCATTCATCACTCTAACCACTTAAATACATCGTCCATCTCTTTAACCACTCAAGCACATCGTCCATCACTCTAACCACTTAAGCACATCGTCCATCACTCTAACCACTTAAGCACATCTTCCATCACTCTAACCACTTAAGCACATCTTCCATCACTCTAACCACTTTAATACATCGTCCATCACTCTAACCACTCAAGCACATCGTCCATCACTCTAACCACTTAAGCACATCTTCCATCACTCTAACCACTTAAGCACATCGTACATCACTCTAACCACTTAAGCACATCTTCCATCACTCTAACCACTTTAATACATCGTCCATCACTCTAACCACTTAAGCACATCGTCCATCACTCTAACCACTCAAGCACATCGTCCATCACCCTAACCACTTAAGCACATCGACTATGTCTCACTGTAACAATCATATATTACACACATACACTAGCACGCACACTTGAGCTCACCTCCATGCTTGTCACATCAACGTTGTAAGTACAGTTAGCAACCCAGCCTATGTATGTCTCAGGCAGAACAAAATTGAAAACTCCTTCGAAACCATCTGGGTTGGGGTTATTCACCTTGAGGGACGACGTAACGCCACTGCCGTTTGGCAAAACCACTTCAGTTATGCAATGTATAAGAAAGAAATTTAAAATATACAATTACTATAAATTCTAAACTGTAAATAATTATAAAACAGAATACTGTTGCTTTCCGCTTCTGTGTTCATGTAAAACATGAGTTAAATTCTCAATGTTGTCCTCATGAGAAAGTCCCCAGTTGTTGCTATACCCATGTCACAGTCACATATATTATGCCTTAGTTAGACATCCCTTGGCAAGATCTGAATTCGGACAGGCAATCCTGAGAGCAATGCTGAGAGAAATCCTCCGATACAATGCAAAAGGCCGGCCACGCAAAAGATGGACACCTCAGAGATAACAGAGGCGACGAAAGAGACTATCTACGAAGCGCAAATTAGGGCCCGTTTTAGAAATCTCTTCCTGACCTGACGCTGTGAGGCATACAGGATTCGAGAAAGAAAGAAAGAAAGAGTCCTGAGTTTCAGTTCTCCTGATCGATATTCTTTCACATTAGGCAAGTTCGTGATACTCTGTGCTCCGGTACAACATCGATCTCAATGTCCCAGGGGCTCACTGTGTTCAGTCCTGAAAGATGTGTTCATGTGTTTATATTATAGTTGATAATGAGCATTCATGTGTATTGTGCTTATCGATATAAAGCAAGACTGCAGAAGAATTGTGTAGCAATGGCTAAACATGTAAAAACAAAGTACTGTAGTTTTACGAAGAACAAAAAACAATACACAACGACGTTTCAACCGAAACTTCGCTGTGTATTGTTTTTGTACTTTGTAAAACTACAATACTCTGTCTTTACGTATTTGTGCTTACAGAGATGCTGAGCTTTCACGCACGAGTAAGCGTTTGCGTTTTTTTCCGAACCACAGTGGGAGGGTAGCTACTTAAGAACAACACTTGACGATCATTGGACTCCAACATGAATCCGTGCAGCATGTTTTTTTCTGGTGTTTTGTATTTTCCAATAGAAATTGACAACCTCTTAGAAAAACGTTATTTGCTGGCGATTTCCGTTTTGTTCTGGTTCTGCAGATCTTCATTCAGATCTTTTATAAATTGAGAAGTGACATAAACTGTTCTAACATTGGAAGATATCTTTTCAGTTCAAATCACTAATCGGATAATCTTTTAAAATCTGTTTCTTATAGATGTTTTTTATCTTCTTCCTCTTCTCTCGTTCATTCTTTACTGCCGTTTTTATCAGTCTAATGTGATATATAAACAGCCTAACACCAAGAATGGGTGTACGTTCACAACCTTCAGTACCATTTGGAGCTCAGGTACTTTTCATTTGGTGGTGTGTTCGATTTCAAACAGTGTTTACTGTGTTCGCTCTCCGTTAGCCTTTTGCTGTCCCCAGCCGACCTGCAAGGTTGCTATTTTCTTTTAGGGTAGCGATCTTTAGACGACCTGCCCTCCCGGGTTGATGAGCGTCATCTAACCGGTCTTTTTATGGACTACTTGGTTTGCCAACCGTCCAATTTTGTCTATGATTTGCTTCGCTAGCCTTTGATTGTCCCCAATCAAATCACAAGGCAGCAGTAGTTCCGTGGGAGCGGAAACGCGCACTGGCTTCACCCTTTGATGGGCTTTCCAGTTTTCTGCACACTTGGATTGTCCGCTCACCCTCACACCTGCCACGCCTGCCGTGCCTGCCACGTCTTTTCTTCGCTACACCATCTGTGGGCCCACCCGTTCATCATCCGCATGTATGCTTGCTCTGCCCTGGTGCCTGCCTCACCATTTCCGCCAGTTCTCATCGTGCTCACATTTGCCTGGGCTGTCCGGGCATGGGGCTTAACTCGGGCCTCCACCCTGCGATGGGGTCTGATTTCGTCCCATGTGAGCCCATCCGTGCATCGTCCGCATACGTGCTCGCTCTGCCCTGGTGCCTCCTCACTATCTCCGTCAGTTCTCACCGTGCTTACATTTGCCTCGGCTGTTCGAACCTTGGGCCCCACCCCTGAGATTGGGGCCCGAGTTTCGCCCTATGATGGTTCACGTATCTTCGCTGGATGCACCTCTTATCCTATATGTTATCAGTCCGGCTTTTTCCATCGGCCGGGAAAGACGAGCATTAAGTCACTCTGGGATTTCGCTCGTCTGTGTTGCGAGCGGATCCCATCCAGCGTGACTACCTCTGCATCTCTACCTACACCAGAGTAGCTCTCCCTCGATCCCTACCTTCTTAGCCAGACCGGAACAAATGACTGTTACCATGGACACTACGAGGAGGTGGGGCAGGATCTTGATTAGTGCCGGCTCACTAATCCTGGCGCAGCGTTGTTCCCAAGCGCCTATGAACCCAGATGTTTCTTATAGACTCCATTCTTTATTGCCCTTCTGCTGATGCATATGTGTACACATATGTACACATGTCCATTTCATGGGATTGCTTCTATTTTCTATCATTTATTGTGGAAAAGTTTATAGTTTGGAATGGTACTTCTTTCTTTTGTCCTTATCTGCTTTGTTGCCGTTAGGCGTAGCAGGTTTAACTGATGATCGGTTTCTTAGTGCACTCCAAGTCGATTGATAAGCTGTGGTATTGTGGAGTTTCAAGATGTCTGTAACTCCATAAATCCATTTTTTTCTTGGTCTGTCTCTTTCTCTTGATGATTCCATTTTCAGATTGTGCGCTTTTGCAAATAGTGTATTCGGGTTCCCTCTCACCAAGTGGTCAAACCATTTGAGTCTCTGTTTTTCAATTAATCTAATAACATGTGTTGTTCGGACTATTCTTCAAATTTCCTCATTTCGTATATGGTCTCTTCTTGTTTTATTTACCGATTTCCTCAATTATCTCATTTCACAGGTGGTAATTTTCCTTTCTTGTTCTTTTGTTAACTAGACTCCTCAGGATTGCTTCGATATTTCCACTTCTATTGTTTGGATTAAGGGATAGATTTTAATGACAGTGGTGCAGATAAGTTCTGATATGTGGCAGAATCTGGTTCTGTTCAGCCTGTGTATATCGAGATATGTAGTCTAACGGATCTAGCTAGGACTGTTTGTCGGACGTAATTTGTTCTCACAGTGTGCTCCTCGGCTCACTTATCATATAAAGAATAGGTGGTAATGTATTCAATGTGTATATTGAAGTGGTCTTCATGCTCCGTGAATAATCTGAGTTCAACATTTGCACTTTTGCTATACATTGTTATTCAATTCAGTATTATTATTGGATGCTGTTGCCTCGACTAATATTTCGTATTCTAGTTTCATATCTGACTGTGTCTGTAAATACCAGATTTTTGTTGTTACAAAAAATGTCTTAGAACATCCTAGAAAAGACAGAGAAGAAAAATAATAAAAACATGCTATAAGACCTGCATATCGAAGAGCATTGGATCATAAATAACATCATGTTCTGGAAGATGAAATATTTTGGCCAAATTAAGCGTTACAGTGGTTTGGAAAGAACGACAATGGAAGGCATGGTTCCTGGAGTACGAGGTAGTGGACGACCAAGACCAATGTGGTATCAAGACATCGAAATCTTGAACATGACGCTGGAAGAGGCTGGAGAACTTACTAGAGACAGAGTTTTTCCAGACGAGCTGTGATAAAAGCGACGTTCTGCAAGGAATATGCTACTACTTGATGCAATACACATACTGTCAAAGTTATTTACATTGATACTTGTTGTAGCAATGTACACATTAAATGACTTTGTTAATGAAGTAGTTAATGCTCCAGGTAATCCCCTGTAATACTCAACATTTGAACTTCTTACATGATTTCATCGTGGTAGTTGCCGCTGTCTGTCCTGGTAAAGCTGAGATCGTGGTTGCTGCCACTATCTGTCCTGGTACAGCTGAAATTGTAAGAAAAATATTCCAATGACGACATACATTCTCATTCTGTTGTTGGTGTGATGTTTTTTCTAGCGTATATGTCACCTTCTTGTTTTATTGTTGCTGTTTTTTGCGCTCGTTTTACATCAATCACATATTTGGTCAGTCTTTGTTGTCTGTTTAGACTCCTTAGAACATAAGTACGCTGTGCCAAAGCTAGACATCTACAGCCTGCAGACGATCACATCCTATTTCTACATGCGTGATAATTGAGTTTTTCTTCCCTAGTTTGTGAAAACCTTCCCCCTGTCTACTATATTTGAATACTCTACGGAAAGTAAACACTATTTCATTAACCAACACAGTACTGGAACATGCTGATGACGGATATACTGACCACATATGGTTCCTTGTGCGATGACGATGATCTTTCGCTCTCTCTCTCTCTCGCTCTCTCTCTCTCTCTCTCTGTCGATCCCCGCCTAGACCGATAAACCAAATCTCTTCATAAATTCTACCGTTCTTTTTAGGGACTCCTTCTCCGTACAGCTTCTCGCGAAGCTCAGTGTTATCTGGCGACTCCGTCTCTCCGTACAGCTTCTCGCGAAGCTCAGTGCTATCGGGCCAGGTTTCGCTTCTTAGGCCTGATAGCAATTGGCAGTTTTGCAGTATGTGCTCTGCCGTCATGTCCGCCTTTTCACAGTGGCACAGGCTAGTTGTTCCAATTTTAAATTTCTTGAACATGTGGCCCGAAACCTATTATGGCCAGTACGGAGGCGGAATATAGCAGCTTGTTCGCTACAGGATAGACCATAGTACCCATCACTGTTGTTGTGCTGTGGGTGGTCTTTCGATCATTTTTCAGTATACTACCAACCAATGGTTGTTCTGGCCTCCTCATAGCTAATCTCGTGATCAGTCTGCCGTAGTCGCCAACCTTCTTTAGCTAGCTTGTCAGCTTGTTCATTTCCGCTTATATTGCAATTGCAGTGTGATGACATCCACTGAATGACGGTGCGTTTAAGTGAGTTCACTAGTACGCCGAGGATTGCTTTCAGCTCATTGAGCTCTGTTTTGCCTGCACTTTTTAGTGCCATGATGACCGAGAGAGCATCGGTGAATATCACGACTTTGTTGCGTGAGGCATCTCTTCTCTCTAGGATCATTTCGGCCACTGTTTTTATTGCTTCTGTCTCTGCCCAGTAGTTATTCGAGTACTTATCTGTGGCAATCGCCTTCGTGACCGTCACTTTCTTTGAGAGTTTAAGCACTATTCCTCCTCTACCATCGCTGATTGCGTTTTTTGCCGATCCGTCGGTATACAAGTGTGCCCACGCACTCTCGGGTATTCGGTCGCTATGTATATTTCAGTGATCGCTCTTCTTTCGCAGTTCTCTTGCTGCCCTTTTTTAGTATTTCTGGGATTAATTTCCTTAATTCTGGAATTTTGGTCTCCCACGGCGGGCTCTTATCGGTTGCCGGTATTAGTTTAGCTTTGCAGCTTGCTAGGACAAGGTGGTTTTTGGTCAGTGCTTTGGTCCTTTTTGCGAAGCTGGTTCTCTTTATCCTGCCCCTTCCTATTTCATCCATTCTGGCGGGCATAGTGTGGAGTTAAGCCGTTTCAATTTTTCCGCCAATATCAAAACTTTCCTGTCTGCGGTCTGCCATTGCTTGGAGGCCTGTGATTGTTATCAAGCGCCTTGATAGACGTGTACTTCATGGCTCCTGTTATAGTGCGTGCTGCTCGGTTTTGACTGCTGCTCACTTTGGCGAATTGTTTGTTGGATGAACTACTCCATGCTGCAATGCCGTTCTCCAGGACCGGTCGTGCTCTTCCAGAGTAGAACGTTTTAAGGATTTTGCTGTTTGCTCCCCACGTGGAGCCTGCAAGATTTCGCATCATACTGAGCCTCTGTCTAAACTTTAACGTATCATTTTCTATCTGGGGGCACCATGTCAGCCATCGGTCTAGTGTGACTCCCAGATAAGTTGGGGTTTTGCTTTCAGGAAGGTCTTGTCCATTGCTTTTAAGCTTAATTCTGTGATTTTGATTGTTTTGCGAGAACACAGTGTAAGTGGTTTTAGAAGCGTTAATATTCATGCTCCACTTTTCTGACCAGATTTCCAACTTGGTAAGTGTATCTTGCAATCGATTTGTTGCTAATGGGCATTGACTGCTCTCTCGCCCAGATTGCCACATCGTAGGCATGCATGGCTAAGTGTACTCACTTTGGTAGGCACGTTGCTATGTCGTTGACAAATGTTAGAAAGTTGGTGAGAGCACTCCTCCTTAGGGTACTCCTTGCTCTAGTGTGGCCTTCATGTTTGTGTACCCCTGAACTTGAACCCTTGCTGTTCTGTTCTCTAGGTATTTATCAAGCCATTTGTACATTCTTCCCTTTATACCAGGGTTAGCAGTTTTAGTTTTATCCCCTCTTTCCAGACTGATTCGAACGCCTTCTCCATGTCTACCAAAACTGCCAGTGTTTGCTTCTTTTCTTGAAAACCATCCTCGATTTCCTGTGCGATACAGGTTACCTGATCTTCGGTAGATCGGTACTTCCGAAAGCCTCCCTGTTACTCCATGAGAAGCCCTTTGCTTTCCAAGTGACATGATAGCCGTTTGTTCACCATGCGTTCCATGAGTTTGGCCGTGCAGCTTAAAAGGCTTGTGGGCCTGTAACTCGCCGGATCGAGTTTATCTTTGCCTGGCTTTAGAATGGGTACCATGATCGCTTCCTTCCATTCTCTTGGTACTATGCCTGTCCTCCACGATATGTTTAGAACGGCCAGCAGAGCTGTCTTTGCTCTAGTCCCCTAGTTTTGAAGCATTTCATTTGTGATTCTATCCTTACCCGGCGATTTCCTAAGCTTTAGAAATGGCTCTTCCAGTTCTTTTCTGGTAGATGTATCCGTTAGGTGACTCTCGGCTTTTCTTGGCTCGCCCTGGAGAGCTCTCGCTTTTCTCTCTGTATCATCACTTTGGCTTTTCGTATGCTTAATCTACTGACTTCAACATATCTTTTCAATAGTATATTTGCGGCTTCCCTCACCGAGCACATCTTTTTATTTTGCTCCAGAACTATTGGGTGTCGGCTGGTATTTTCATCACTAAGCGTTTTCGCCAGCCTCCACAATGTCCTACCGTCCCTATCAAGATTCAGGAATTCGGTCTTTTCTACCCAGCTTTGTCTTGATGATCGATTGACTTCACGCTTGTATTTTGCCGCTGCCGCTTTATGGGCAGTATTGGACGTTACTGATTGGGCCTCTTCTGTCTCTCTCCTTGCCAACTCAATGTCGTTTTCAAGTTTTTGAACCTCTGCTGTCCAGTAAGGCTTGTAATCCGTCAGTGCGTCTCTGGGGATGGTCAAGGTGCCGCTTTCAGGATTGCTTCCCAGAGTTCCTTTGCCAAGGATTGCATATGTTTATTTTCATGCATGTTGAGCAATTCAACATTGGCATCTGTCAGTACCGCATATTCTTTCCAATTTTCTTTTTTGTAGTTCCACCGGGGCAACCACACTTTCGGCTCAGGTACAAAGTGGAGGTCTACTTGCAGTTTGACGGGCCTATGGTCGCTATCTCCCAATTGCTTAGTGACCGTACGTACTGTTTTTGTTATGAGATCGCTCGTTGCGAGTACCAGATCATGGGTGCTACTCGTATGCCACCTTCTCGAGTAGAAGGTTGGCGGATCGTCTGGGGCATGGATAAGAAACAGGTTGTTCTCTATCTCCCAGTTTTCCACTTCGACACCTCTACTGTTCGTTTCTTGGTAGCCCCACCTTTCTGAGTGACTGTTGAAATCACCGACTACCACCATGCATGCTGTGTTATTTATAGTCATCGCATCAAGTGATAGCGAGATATCACTTGAGCAGTATAGGTTGTACAGAAGAATCTGTATTTCGTCACATGTAATGAGGAGGCCTACGATCTCTAATGCACTGGCGCCTCCTGTTGTCACTTCCGTTTGTTTTGCTGGAATGCCGTTTTGTACTAGGGTGAGGATTCCACCTTTGTGCCCCTCTCGATCTAATCTGAAGGTTTGGTAACCTCTGATCCAGAATCTGTGTTGGGCATTAAAGTGCGTCTCTTGTATGCACGCTACATAGATCTTCTCTTCTGCAAGTCTTTTTGCAAGTGCTTGTTTTTTGTGATGGAGACCTTTGACATTCCATTGCACAATGTTTAATCTCCCTGGCCAGTATTCGGCCGTAGCAAACCAGTAGTGTTTTCCCGTGGCCCTCGCAGCCGCTGGTTTGCCAAACCGGGGGACGGGGACCGTCGGTAGCAAAAGGTGGGCCCCTTCGAAGCATGCGGCCCGGCACTCGGCCTACCCGTCGGATGTCCACAGGCGTAGCGCCATATCGAGATCTTAATTTATTAAACATATTCATGAAAAGATTTAATCCATGCAGCCTTAGCATAGGTATGCTACGTCACAACGTTCAGTACCAATTGGAGCTCTAGTGCTTGTCCTTCGGTGAAGTGTCCGATTTCAACCAGCGTTTACTGGGTTCGCTCTCCGTTAGCCTTTTGCTGTCCCCAACCAAACCCACAAGGCAGCAGGTTGCTATTTTCTTTCAGGGAAGTGACCCTTAGACGACCTGTCCTCCCGGGTTAATGAGCGTCATCTGCCCAGCTAACCCGTCTTTTTATGGACAACTTGGTTTATCTTCCGTTCAGTTTTGTGTACGGATTACTCGGCTAGCCTTTGATTGGCCCCAATCAAAATTACAATTCAGCAGGGGCCCTCCTGCGCGGGAACAGTTTTTGTCTTAGGACGCTTTACTCGTATACCACATTTTCAGTTTTTTCGAGGCTCCTGTCGGTTGGCAATTTTCAGTTGCTCTTCATTTTCCCTTGATCCGGGAAACACTAGGCTGGGGCCACGCACAAAATAATGTATGGGACGTCTCATTAAGCGCTATCAGCGCAACTATATTTGCACTCGCCAATCATCACCCATCTTGATTTTTCCGGGTATGTTAGTTGTGAGAACAACAGTACCCTGCCCGGTTGTCTCAGGGAGGGCAGTTTTGTTAGACGCTAAAACGCAACTTTAGGGTTTGCGCTCGGCTAACTTTACCCAAAATCTTTATCTGCGCTTGGCCTCTTAAACGGAGTTTTCCGCAATCTTCCTACGTGTCGCCTTCACCTGTTGTTCCATGTCCACGCAGCTCTCAACTCGTGCACAGGGCTCCGAGTTTCGCTCCGTATGGGCTCTTTTCTCTGCTCGGGATGTACCTCTCATCCCTTCTCGGGCAGCCTTTCCCATCGGCCAAGAAGCTGCTACGACCGCTGTGGTCACATCTGCCAACACAATTACCGTACCTCGGGATTGCTCTGACACTCAGCTCTACTCGTGCACATGCTCCGAGTTTCGCTCCCTGTGGACCCTCTTCTCCGTTCGGGATGCACCTTTCCTCCCCTCGCATGCGGCCTTTCCCATCGGTTGGGAAGCTGCTACGGCCTTTGTGTTCACATATTTGCCATCACATTTACCGTACCTCGGGACTGCTCTGACACGCAGCTTGATTCGTACAAAGAGCTCCGAGTTTAGCCCCATGTAGGCCCACGTCTCTGCTTTGTGCTGTACCCCTCATCCCTTTATGTTTACTTTCGAGCTTATTGACTCTTGTACCGTAGGTGGCAATTTTGGTGTGGTCATTTACTCCGGAGGAGTTAGCATTTGTTCGCTGACGTCTCGTACTCTGCTGTTTTCTTACGTTTCTGCAAAATTTGAGCTTTGTTTCTACGGACATCGGCCAGGAGATGAGTGTATTTTGTTCGTGATTTTTGTACTTGCATTTATTTTCCGTTCTTGCACTACTACCACTAACAGTAGCTCTCCTTCGATCCCTGTACCCGCTTAGCCAGACCGGAACCAAAGTCTGTTACCAGGAACACCACGGGAGGTGGGCACAGGGTCTTGATTAGTGGCGGACCACTAATCCTGCGCAGCCACCATGTGCCTTTGACCCCTGACGATGATCTGATAACTAACTAACTCCTGGGAGTACTGAAGAGAGGTACAACATACACGTCTGTGATGAATTGTGTGTGTGTGTGTGTGATTTCTTTATGTAATACATTTTGTTTGTGCTAAGTTATATACTTTCTTGTGTATTATAACTTTTATTATATAATTAAGTTTTTTCCATTGTAAGATGATTTAAAGTTTAATCTTTTAGTGTGAATATGCTGTGCATGTATATTTCTTAATACATGTGTTTCACTTGAAGATGTCATTGTCTGTTCGCTAACTATGGATGAGTGCAACAAAAGACGTTTACAGTTTTGACATTATTTCTGCAAAGCACGCCTTACGATCGATAAAATCATTTTAAGCACATTTTAAGAGACTTTCGACCAATGTCTTGACATACGTGCACCTTGATCTCATTGTCTTCAGGTTGTATGTACATTACCTGTGACAGGTGCATTGGTAGGTACAACCACTGTTCCATCTGTACCTTCAATCTTAGCAGTGACTGTAGGATTGATGTCACCGGTACCTGAGGGACAGAGTAAAATTGTAAATTAGGTTTGATATGACCAGGTAGGGGTTAATTACCATCATCATAGAGGTTAATATAATACGATTGTAAAGAACATATAGCCTTTAAATGCATATACGGAATAGATCAAGCGGAAGAGACCACGAGGCAGACCAAGATAACAATGTACAGAAAGCCTCGAAATAGTCCTAGAAATAATAGCAACAACAATTGGAAAGAAGGCAAAGAACGGAGATGAATGGAGGCCGGTGATATCTGTAGCAATTAAGCTCAAACGCACGGAAAGCAGAACAAGATGAAGAAGAAGAAAAAGGATTAGCAGGCAGGGGCTGCGTTATTATATATCCAACTTGTATGTATTCTAATATATATATATAAATATATATATATATATATATATATATATATATATATATATATACACACCATGTAGTATGCTTAATGATATTAAGGGTAATATGTATTGCGCTTTGTAAAATATGTTTTCCTGTATTGTGCTTTATGATATACATGGTTTCTTGTGTTTTATGATATACATGGTTTGCTGTGTTATTGTGTTCTATGATATACACTGTTTGCTGCATTTAATTTTCATGTGTTTATCTATGGTATCCTTTGGATGAATGAAAGAATACAAGCACAGCACTAGCGCAATTGTTGCAAAGTTTAATTTAAGCAGGTTGTATCTTTGGTTCACAACCTACCCAAGAAAACTAACGTCTTGGTGTGGATTACCTGCTAGACATGGTCAAATGCAGTAGTGACCTCTTGTCTTTAATGGAACTAAACAGTAATTAGCTAATTAATTAACAGACTGGACAACCTTATAAGTGCTCAATTTATTTTAATCGATAATGCGAAGGGTATGCATGTTTCTATCTCTCGTAGCCCGGTATTTATACACATCTTTCCTTTCCTTTGCGTTCCCGGCCTAGCCTGATGGACCAACTTCTATCATGAATTTAACTGTTGTTTTTGGGACTCCGTTCCTCCGTACAGCTTTTCGCGAAGCTCTGTGTGTTGTGGCCAGTACTCTTTTCGTATACCTGCTAAACGTTGACAGTCTTGCAAGACGTGTTCTGCCGTCATGTCTGCCATATTGCATGGGCACAGGCTAGTTGTGCCAATTTTAAATTTATGGAACATGTGGGCTCTGAGCTTGTTGTGGCCGGTACGGAGGCGAAATATGGCAACTTGTTCACTGCGAGAGAGACCATAGTATCCGTCACTGTCTGTGTACTGCGGGTGGTCTTTTGCCCATTTGCTTCGATAGTGCGAACCGATGGTTGTTTTGACTTCCTCATAGCTGATCTCGAGATCAGTCTGGGGGAGTCGCCCGCCCTCTTTGGCTAGCTTGTCGGCCGCTTCGTTTTCCCTAATGTTGCAGTGTGACGGTATCCACTGGATGACGGTGCGTTTGAGTGAACTCGTTAGTTCAGCGAGGGACGTTTTGAGCTCATTCATCTCAGTTTTGCCGACGCATTTGAGTGCCGTGATGACCGATAGAGCATCGGTGAATATCACGACCTTGTTGCGTGTAGTGTTTCTTCTCTCCAAGATCATTTCGGCCACCTCTTTGATTGCCTCTGCCTCTGCTCGGTAGTTATTCGAGTATTTGCCAGTTGCAATCGCTTTCTTGACCGTGACTTTCTTTGAGATTTTAAGCACTATTCCTCCTCCGCCATCGCTTATTGCGTTATTTGCCGATCCGTCCGTGTAGACGTGCGTCCACTCATTTTCAGGGTACTCTGATTCTATGTGTTCTTCTGCTGCAGTTTTTCTGTCGAGGTTTGTTTGATCCCTTTTGCTCAGTATGCCTGGGATTGATTCCCTTAGTTCTGGCATTTTTGTTTTCCATGGCGGACACTTGTCAATTGTCGGGATTGGTTTGGCTGTGCATTTGGACAGGACTGGATGGTCTGTGGTCAGTGGGTTAGAGATTCTAACGAAGTTAGATCTCTGTATTCTCCACTTTCCGGATTCATACATTCTTTCATGCATTGGGTGAGATTTGAGCCGTTTGAGTTTTTCCGCAAGTACTACTACTTTCTTGTCCCTTCGGTCAGTCATTGGTTGGATGCCTGTGATGGTCTCCATCGCCTTGATGGGCGTGGACTTTATGGCTCCAGTGATAATGCGTAGGGCCCGGTTTTGACTGCTGCTCACTTTTGAGAATTTCTTGTTCGATGCATTGCTCCACGCTGCCATACCGTACTTTAGGACCGGTCGCACTCTACCAGAGTAAAGTGTCTTGAGAATTCTGGTGTTTGCTTCCCATGTGGAACCTGCGAGTTTACGCATCATTGTTAGCCTATGTCTCGCTTTTGCCGTAGCATTCTCGATCTGGGTGCACCAAGTCAGCTTTCTGTCGAGTGTGACTCCTAGGTACGTTGGGGTTTTATTTTCTGGAAGGTTCTGCCCATTGACTTTAAGCGTTATCTTGTAATCCTTGTTATTCTGGGAGAACACAGTGTAAGTGGTCTTTGAAGGATTTATTTTCATATTCCACTTTGCTGACCACACTTCAAGGTTATTTAACGTAGCTTGCAGTCGATTTTCTGCTGTGGGCATTGACTCTTCTCTCGCCCATATTGCCAAGTCGTCGGCATACATGGCAGAGTGAACTCGTTCTGGGAGGCATGTTGCAATGTCATTGACGAAGACTAGAAAGAGAGTCGGTGAGAGCACTCCTCCTTGGGGGACTCCTTGCTCCAGTGTGGCCTTCACACTTTTGTACCCCTGAACCTGAACTCTTGCTGTTCTGTTCTCTAGGTATCTATCGAGCCAATTGTACATTCTTCCCTTTACGCCGAGGGTGAGCAGTTTTAGCCTTAATCCTTCTTTCCAGACTGTGTCAAATGCCTTCTCCATATCTACCAAGACCGCCAGTGTCTGTTTCTTTTCTTGGAAACCGTCCTCGATTCCCTGGACAAGGTAGGTTACTTGATCCTCTGTGGATCTATATCTCCGAAAACCGCCTTGTTGTGCCATAAGCAGCCCTTTGCTTTCCAAGTGCCAGGATAAGCGTTTGTTCACCATGCGCTCCATAAGTTTGCCCGTGCAGCTTAGGAGGCTTATTGGTCTGTAACTCGCTGGGTCGAGTTTATTTTTGCCTGGTTTTAGGATGGGTACCATGATTGCTTCTTTCCATTCTTGCGGTACTATGCCTGTTCTCCACGACATGTTGAGAACGGACAGTATACACATCTAATCTGCTCTGCGACTACTGTCGACTCCTGCCCCTTTTGATGCCAAACTTCTCCAGTCTCAAAATTGTATGCTTTAATTGAAAAGGTAAAAAAAAATATAAATGCAATTTGTTTGTAAAAAATATGTACATGACTTTATACTTTTACAACACGACATGCCCTAAATCTGGGCTAGTCCAAATCTACACTATACAACTGTCAAGCTGAACTATTTCAGCTGTTAGATTACACACACAGTTTGTATGTATCTCAGACCTCTAATATAGAATTATGTAGTGACTATATAGTATAATTATATAGTATTATTTAGTAAGGTAAATTTCAAATTTTGTAATAAATTATGTTCTAGATTACAGTTATTTAAGACAAATCATTATTTTCTGAGACCAGCATGATTCCATTATTTTGTCAATTATAATAAATATTTAATCACTGCAATAACTAACAATGCTAAATGCGCAATATTTGTAACTATCACGAGTGTACGTATAGTTAAGTACCACGTAGAGGTGAGTTCAAATTCGCAGTATCAATTATCAAGTGCTAGGTCATCGACCATAGTCGAACAATTTCATCATTTTTTGTCCATATTTCCTTACCTAAGGGTGTAATCATTAGAGTGGAAATGCTAATTGATTGAAAAGCAAGATTGAAAAAAAAATAATATAACTCAAGAATGTTTATTATTGTAACTTAAAATGAGCTCAATGATATTGTAATGGGCATATTGTTAATACTCGACTTATTTCAAATATATTTTGTTCACTTCTTTTTCTTCTTTCTCTAATCATGTTTTGTCGCACAGCATCAGACTAAGACGAGAGTTTTAGTATGGGATCTTTTGTGCGTTTCATTCGTGGTTTTTTGCTCATTGTTGTTTTTATTTTTATTGTATACATTTACTCATTATAGCTATACTTACCATGGCCCATGAAGCCGACACAGAGATGGTCTCCAACATGTTCGTTGCTGTTAAAGTTCTTGCTGCTTAGCACAAAGACCTTTCCATCGTCTGACCGAGTCACATCTGCTATCCATGCCTGCAATTATTTATTTCTTTTTTTTTTACATTTTATATCTAAGATAATCGTCTTTTAGGCTAAGCATTGTTGACCAGAGTAGTTGTTGGTCATATCGGGCAAGTTAAAACAATTAAAAACTTCGTGCTTTCTTTATTTCAATATCTTAGTATATAATAGTGCATTTATAAGTATTATATATATATATATATATATATATATATGATTATATATGATTATATATGATTATATATGTATTATATATATATATCTTGAACCAGATATATAATCTAGTAAATCTATTGAAGAATTAGCTTGAAACTGTAAAATATGCAGGCTGAGGTGGTGATTATATACTAGAAATATAGATGTCTCCACGTTGTATGTTACAATGACTGTTCAATATAAAATAATCTATTATGTTTATAAATGTCTCTCTCTACATGTGTGTCTATATGTTTATCAATTCAGAAAAGTCGTGTCCTAAACCAACCTCTAAACTTGTAATAGATTGGTCAAATGTCAAAGTTATCTTCCATCCGTGCAGCTCAGCTGTAATATCAAAGCAAATATCACCCTGGAATCCCCCACTCCAGTGACTGACAATAGGAACAGTAATATCTGCCACTAACAGTGCCAGTAAGGCGGCTAACCCACAAAGGGTTGACAGCAATCTGCAAAACATATATAGTTTCTTATAATGTTAGGAAGCAAATTTCAAACTTTCGAGATCATAATGTCATCATTTTGCATACACTTGAAATAATCTTTACCATGTTCACATTCGCCGATAACAATTTAAGTTATGGATACACCGATTTTTAGAACTGAAAGGAAATTCGAAATCATGTTGCGTGTTTTTTCTGGAGTTGGCGCTTTCAACTAGTTGATGCATCCATCTATAATTGTCTTCTTCGGTCTGTCATTTATTTTTATTTTTTGTGCGCAAAATGCTTACATTTTCTCATTCCTATTTATTGCATCACCAGTTTTCTTTAATTTTGAGTTCCATATGGACATATCTATTTGTTCTTGTCTCTGACCATGGTATACGGAGGATTTTTCTCTAACACTTATATTCGAAAACACATATATACTTCTCCACTATCTTGCTAGAAGTTCATGTCACGCCTATAGGTCAACGCTAGAAATATGCACGCTTCTTAGTATTTTGACCTTTGGTGTCCGAAGTGTTTCCCACTATATCGTTTTTAAGCTGATTTAACCTATATTCTATACAAGTTTTTGCGAAACAGGTTTTAAATTAGTTTACTTTCTAGTCTTCAGTTCAGTTCCTGATTGAATAATCGCACAATTGGCAAGTAAAAACGTTCTCCGTCCTCCAATGCAACAGTCATCTCAATGTTCCAGCGCCTACTGTACCAAGGTGATGATCATTTATATAATTTTTTTTTCTACCGTGCAGACAACTTCAGCCCGCTTTTCCACGCTGAAATCCTATTTTAGCCAGGTTGTTCGCTGTCTCTGATTGTGTTTTCACATACGTAGAGCAGATGTCATTTATGATGTCTGCCCTGTCCATACTTCTCCCCCTTGCAACGAATTCGCTCCAGCTAATTTATCTGCTCTTTCATTTCCCTTCACATTGCATTGTCTAGATGTGTGAAGCCAAGAAGCAAGTTTATTAGAAGCAAGACTGCTGAATGCTAACTCATGCAGTGTTAACTTTGACTGAATCGATCCTCTTTAATCTATTAATCGAATCTGTAACTATCATTGCATGTGTCTCATTCTGCTCTGCCAGCCACAAAACAGCGTCCCATTGTTTTTTCCTGTACCCAACTGGGTCGATCTGAGTGAGAGCAGTTACAGTCGGAAAAATATTCCACGCTCACTGTGTAATTGAACTCGGACCACATGCTTAAGAAGTGAGCTCACTAACAACTATACTACTGCAACTCTAGATAAAATACAATAGTTTTAAACCAAATGTGCGTAAATTAACGTCATTTAATTAAAATTTTGTACAAAAATTAGCAAAAAAGAATTACTTTACCTCATGGTAATATTAAAGCAGAATATTTTAGTACTCAAAATAAAATCAGAAATTACTTAAATAGAAATTCAGATAATCTT
The DNA here is from genome assembly GCA_020796225.1 of Arion vulgaris. Lineage (NCBI taxonomy): Eukaryota > Metazoa > Mollusca > Gastropoda > Stylommatophora > Arionidae > Arion > Arion vulgaris. The sequence continues at coordinate 57,514,764 of CM036759.1, read as the reverse complement.
ATCTACAACCTGCTGTCCACAATCACAAAAGTACGCTGACCTATTCAACATAATTTTTTTTTCATGGATTGGTACACGTAGAAAGCAAAAATGTATAAATAAAAAAATGAAAACAGACAATCTAAATCAAAGGAAAATAAAGTAAAAGAAGAAAGAAACGAATGCATGAATGAAGAAAAGAAAGAAGATTACAAACAAACTGAAAGATAAAGATTATAAACAGTCTCTTGCTTGGATTGAAAGCCCACATAAACATCTTAAGCAAATGTCCCAGCATTAGTTTCAAGTACCTTTCATTGGCCGGTAGCTACCCAACGTATCAGACAGGAGGTGGTCTGTATCTAAGTGACATATTACATTTCTGGACACAACCTTCCCCAGTAATTTGCCATATACATTTTACAAGATGAGTATGCGATAGCTGATGAGCAGTTTATGATCTTTCCCATGCTTATGGAGCAGTCGTAGATAGCTATGACGCCAATCCTAAGATACCAAAGCATTCCGTATGATGTTGTTCAACCTCACCACAACTGCATTCATATCGATCTCATCGAGCTGTTTGATATGGTGAGTGCTATGGCTGACTTTGAGTGCGTTAACTATATCGTCATTTGTTATGAAATCAGTGTAAGGTTCTTCAGTGTTAGTAATATTACGAAGAACATTTTTTCACCTGTATCATCCTTTTCTATCTGATCCACAAAACGCGGAATGAACCCCTGTCCCTTTTCTAAACCTGTTGTCAATATGGCTCCTGAGGAGTTAGGTAAATTAGGAAAAGACTGGCTGGTAGTCTTGTGAATTCTGCGATGAAACTGTCAGAATTGGTGTTGAGACTGATCACCCTATACCTGAGTTATGAAAGCCTCCCGCAAGTCGGTCTTTGCTTCACTGGCCAATTCTTTGAAATCATTAGTTGCTTTGTGTCGGGTCAGCAGACTTCTCAGCCCCATCACACACATTTTTCGGTCGTTTCTTTCGGGCTCTGTCATGACTTTATAGCTGTCTCTTTTGCCAACCATGTCTTTAAACCTTTTCGTTTTGGCTGCAAGAAGAAAGTCCTAGCAGTCAAAATAAAATGTATTCCTAGCTAGTTTAAATAAGTATAATACCTGTTCAGTTGCTCTCGACGTAAACACAAAAAACAATGATCAGCACAAAAGTAGGATATGTAACGACGAAATATGGGTGAATTTTTTAGGTCCTAAGTAAATTTGTAAATATGTAAATTTTTTCGGTCCTACCCTCTGCAGCTTTTGCACACTTCTCCCGAGCAAAAACATAGGCTGCCAGCCCCAGCCCTAAATGTTTGAGAAACCTCTTTGTTAACATGGCTGGCATGATTTCAGTTTGTTTTTTATTTTTCAATTTTAACTGCAAAATAGTTTAGATAACATATAAAATGCTAACAAATAGCATTGAACGTCAAAAATGACGATAGCCAACATAATCGTCAGATTATGAAAGCTATTGGTTACCCAATTCTATCATGACTGGTGACCTCAACAGGTGCCGTGCCGGCTGGCGTAGGCGATCATGGATCTCCACAAATCTCTGTCGTTGGTGTTTGCTATCAACTCAGATGTTGACGCTCTACCGTGCCATGAAGTCAGGCCATCCAACATTTTCTCTCTGTCTTCCCTGTCTCGTCTACCCTCGATTTTACCGGTTGTCACAATGTGTTCTAAACCTCCTCCTCATCACATGCCGAAAAATGATGACTGCCTCTTTCTTATATTGATGTTTTTTCTGTGTCTTGATCTCATTTAGCACCTCAACATTAGTCATTTTAGCAGTCCGTGGGATTCTCATCATTCTTCTAAAAAACCACATTTCTGTGGTCCTCAGAAATTTTTCGATCTGTATGTTCATTGTCCATGACTGGTGACCTAGTAACCGACATAGAAGCGACAAACTTCCGTTTAGCTTAATTTCTGTTAAGGAGTCGTTAGGTGGTTACTTTAAATTGCAAAATAAAGATCGCTTGCTCTAACTGCTGCTACGCAGTGCTTATGTTGGGTTTTGAACGTACACGTGAACTAAACCTAACATTACACAGTTTGAACCAGTGCCTTGGTTGAGACTAGTGCCTTAACCTTCGCTAGATAACAGTGAACTAGATAACAGTGAACACCTAATAGGCCAATAAGCATTATTGAAGTGGTTTTAACTTATAATTTTACGCCCCACGTATGTTACCTTCTGATCTGTTTAGTACCACCACTTCGGCTTGAATAGGCAACTTCTTCTTCTGCGTTCTCACTAGGTTGAGATTTCGGATTCTCTAATAAAGGCAGCTGTCTGCCTCAGATTATCAGCCACGCCATACAGTTTGTCTTGGACGCTGGTGTAAGTGGGCTCTTTCTTCTCAAGTCTGCATATTGGGGGCAGTTCTGTAGGATATAATTCCTATGATTTCTGCTTCCCCGTTTGTGCCGACCTCTTCCAGTAGTAAGCTTTGGCCACCCTCGTGATGGTAGGTTTGACATTCTTACTGCGTGGCTAAATCTCCGAGGCAGATTGGCGACCGTAGAATCCGTTATCCCATTCCTCATTGTGAGGTGTCGTTGCACCATGTTATGCGCCTTACGGCCTGGTGCATCCGTTTTCTGCAAGTATTTGTTTCGGGTTAGCATTCCCTAGCGGACACATGCATCCGATTTTAGCCAAACCTCCGTAGTCGCCTCTTACATCATGCGTGGCAGGTAACGGTGGTTCTATTCGTTACAAGCCAAATTTGGGCCCCGGTAACCACTCGGGCGGAATAAGCGACTAAGAGATGGTATTCATTTTAAAGAAGTGTGCAGCATGTGTTCCTGTGGTCATATATGTCACATGATTAATTAAAGTTGAGAAGCGTTGCGTCTAATGTCCTTGATCTGAATGCCATAAAAGCTCTGGAACTTATGCTTTAGTTTGTCACGGTCGTCATGTCACGACCTGTTTTTGTTTTGATTACCAAGATCTATAAAATAAAGGTGACTTTCTCTCTATCTCTCGTCTAGTCATTTAGTCTTGAGGCTTATTAAGAAGTTTAAGTTCTCGTTGTTGTGCCAAATGTTAGAGCAGTGATTGTGAGCCCATATTAATCGAGTATTTGTTTAATACTATTTATACATCTTGGCCATCATCGTGGTCTTAGACCAGATCTGCTACTGTTGTAGATGCAAACTGATAGCTGTCTCAGTTTTATTCCTATAAGATATCCCAACCATAGCACTTATTATATCTTCACACATATATGTAGCAGCTATGGCTCCTGTCATAAGCAGAGACTCAGTAAGGCACAAAGTCTAATTGTACTTGGTTCTACTTATAAACCGAGAAAAAATATAATTATGCTTGTGTAAATGTGTATGAGCTCTGTATCTATCACACTGTTTACTTGTATCACCTAGTTGTATGCTCCAACACACATACTTTACAATACAATTCAAACTCAAAGGATGTTATTATCTGATAAATGTCATTCAGAAATGGTTCAATTATTTATTTGCGTTTCTTGAATGAACAACAACAGTCAATACATGCACAACTCATGCACACAAAAAGTGGAATCTAGATGTTACTCTAGATAAATCTGACTAGTTTCTCCCAACAAAACATGTCATTATATCTTATGCTATTCTCATTGAAAAAAATGAAAATCGTGGCATATCCTTAAGGACGTAGCCATCAAAGACAGTAAACTAGTCGATTTTTTAGGCACCACTTATACATTCAGTAGTTTGCCATTGCTTTCTGAACGGTGAGGTCTATTTTTACCTTTTTGTAAAAATCCCACGGAAACTAATTTGCTTCCAAACATGCCCACCGTGGGGTTTGAACCAGGTATGCTTGGGTTCGTGATAGAGCTCACTACATTTGAGCTACAGACGCTCACCTATTCTCATACCTTTGTTAATTATCGCTCCCTAATTATAAAAGTAATACAATTGGAGGTTTAGGGGCACATCAAGAACCTTTAAGGCAGAGTTCAAAGGCATGTATAGGCATATGTTTGTGGTAGAAACAAAGGCACAAGATCGAAATGAGTGGAAATTCATCCAGCTATTTGACGCTGTTAGTGGCACTTGGTTGAGGTCAGTCACCCCATCAGTCATGCCATTTAACCTGACTAAAAATGTTCATGGGAGAGGCACAATTTAACTTTCTTTATATTTACATAGTTTTACTTTCATAAATATAATTTACTAACATGTGCTTAGCATATGCATTCGTTTGAATAGCATTGAGCAAGAAAAGGACAGTTGATAAGGACTTAAAGTAAGAAAAGGACAGTTGATAAGGACAAAGTCAGAAAAGGACAGTAGATAATGACTTAAAGTAAGAAAAGGACAGCTGATAATGACTTGAAGTAAAAAAAATAAAAGGACAGCTGATAATGAATGTCATTTATTTCAGAACAGATGCATATATAAAATCTAGTTGTGCGTCATATGTAAAATCTAGACATGTTCTAAATTCCTTTTGATAAAAAGTAGAATGGCTCGCTGGTTGTGTTCCTAAGGATGCTCGTATTGCTAGGCTAGGCGCTGGGTGTCGTAAGAAATGACGGTAAGTGGTTTGAATCCAGTGTTTGTCTATTTGGGTTTTTTTCGAAGCTCTTAATACCTCTACACTGTTTATTTGTTGATCATTATGATAAAAAGAACACAACTTGAATATGTACTACGAGTCAAAGAATTCAAACAATGCAGATTTGAACGAAAAGCTAAGAAAAGACAAAATTCAAAAGCCGAAGAAATCATTAGCCCGGAAAGCAGATTGTTTTAAGTGTTCAGAACAGAGTAAACAATACTGAAACTAAGAAAAGGAAAAAAATATATTTGGTGCAACTCTACGACCTGCATAACTCTGCATCAGGCCCTCGAACAAAAAAAAATTATTGTCCATCTTTGTCACCGTTCTTTTTTCACAAGAAGATATGGGAATTTATTCATACTGTTACCAATATCTGGTTTACTCAATTAAACTTGGAGTCAAAGGCGTATGGGCGATGCGCCAGGATTAGTGGGCCGGCACTAATCAAGACCACGTGCCCCACCTCCATGTGGTTACCCTGGAAACAGACTTTGGTTCTGGTCTGGCTAAGAGGGCACAAGGATCAAAGGAGAGCTACAGGTAGTGGTAGAAGTGCAAGCACGGAAAAGAAATGCAGGTCCACAAATACCAACAAAATGCACGCGTCTCCTGGTCGTTGTCCGTAGAAACAAAGCCCAAGTTTTGCAGAAACGTAAGAAAACAGCAGTGTACGAGACGTCAGCGAGCGAATGCTAACTCCCACATAGTAAATGACCACACCGAAATTGCCACATACGGGACAAGAGTCCGAAAGCACGAAAACAAACATGAAGGGATGAGAGGTGCAACCATAAGTAGAGAAGGGGGCCTACATGGGGTGAAACTCGGAGCCCTGTGCACGAGTCAATCCGAGAGTCAGGGCAGCCCTGAGGTACGGTAAATGTGATGTCAAATATGAACACAACGGTTGTACCACAATTAGCAGCTTTCTGGCCGTTGGGAAAGGCTGCACGAAGGGATGAGAGGTGCATTCCGAATGACCGAACCAAAATTGGCACCTACGGGACAAGAGGTGCATCCCAAAGCAGAGACGTTGGCCTACATGGAGCGAAACTTGGAGCCCTGTGCCCGAGTTGAGCCACATGTCCAGGCAGGCTCGAGGCACGAAAAAAGTCTTGACAAGTGTCTATGATAACACTGCAATGTATCGTGTCGACATATGGGAAGATTGCGGTAAACTCTGTATCAAAGGCTTGGTGCAGATACATTTACTGGGTAAGGTTGGCCAAGCGGAAATCCTAAAGTCTACTAACATCCCCGGAAGAACTGAGGTGGGTGATGTTGGCGAGCGTAAAATCTCAGTTGCGTTGCTAGCGCCGATTGAAACAACCCTCTATATTATTTGTGCTTAGCCCCAGTCCGGTGTTTCCCGGGACCAGGGAAAATGCAGAACAGAAACTGCAAATTGCCACGTGCCGACACGCGCCTCGAGAAGGCTAAGAATGTTCCTACTCCGGAATAAACTCAAAGTGGTCAGTAAAGTAAGGCCGACAATGCAAAGATCTGACAGGCTGTCCAGATCCGAACTTTGGCGAAGGTCGACACTTCGCACTGTGTGTTATATGAGTATTACGCCATCCCAGGACAAGTTTATGTGCCCTGTAAAATTTTCCTAATCCGGAAAGACCTCACAGTCAGAAAGGGCATAACAGTAGTAACTCACTGTTTGGCGTAGATCACAAAGCCCAAATATAGGGCAAAAAGCTGATCGAAAAGGCGTAGTTCCGGGCTGAAATATATGGCAGAATGGATCGTTCCTAGGGCAAGCTACCCTAGTAAATAAACAGCTGGCTGAAATCGGGTAGACGGAAAGAAAAACTAATTTGCTTCCAAACTGCCTGCCAGGGAGTTTGAACCAGGTAAGCTTGGGATCGAGCTTAATACCGCTTAAGCTACAGAAGCTCACTAATTATACATGTAGACATCAATTAGGTTTTTTGACCAGAATCTTGGTTTCTCATTTCTCCATTTTCTGTCAACTGACATGAAGATTTGCCTTGTTCGTTACCAGCCTCATCTGATGGCAATGACAAGTTTAGTGAAGATATTGGAATACTTGAATGGTGAATCAATCCTTTAAGCTGAGAGTGGGAAGCTAAATAGAAGGCCCTTGCTACTGTTACTTGGTTACCCTCTCTACTTGAAACACTTGGAAGGTATGATGAGAATTTTGCCAACCAGTCATCTCTGGATAAAGATGTGCCCTGGATATTTTCACTCAGTGACAAGACTGATGTCTCATCACATTGTGTAGAGGTTGATGCTGGAACGATGGATTTGGTCGGCCCATTTTCAGTGCACGATATAGATTTTGTGGATAAGACTGGTATTTGGTTCTGCATCAATGACTGGTCTGACCCAGATGTTTGAGAATGATCATCAGAAAAAACTCCTGATTTAGACGTCTGATTGCTAATATCTGTTATATTAGATTTCCCATTTTGGTTCAATGAAGCTGCTTCTGTAGTAGACAAGATTTCTGTGAGAAAATGATAATAAAATGAGATGAATGTTTGCTAACAAGAAGATTCAAATAACTAAAACAGTATAGTCAGCGATGATAACATTTAGAAAAATTGGGAAATGTGCTACCAGTATAGGTGAACTGTGGTTATTGTTTTCCATTTGGATTCCGGCATGATATCTGCATTACCTCATAGGTTTCTTCATTATAATTTGTCTTATTGTAGCTTTATATGCTGTCCAACTTTTGACTCATATTATACTTTGATGCATAAGAAAAGGGAAATGAAAAATGATTTTTAGTAACAAGAAAACAAAATGGTAACAACATTGTCATTTCCACTCAATTTAAATATATCACATACATCTACAACAACACAACACTGAAACAAGTCCATTGATTCAAGTACCTGGGAACATTCCTGACATCAGATGGCAGGTGTAAAACAGAGATTAGAAGTAGAATAGCTCAAGCGAAAGCATCTTTTATGAAAACGAAAAACACACTATATGTGAATTCCCTACCAATGACACTGTGCAAACGAATACTCCAGTTGATCCAATACTTCTGTATGGCAGCGAATCATGGACAATGATTCAATACGAATCAATACAAATCTTGGAAGCCACAGAGATGTGGTTTTACAGAAGAATGCTGAAAATTCCATGGACAGCGTAGAAAACAAATGAGGTTTTAAATCAGGCCTGCACACAAAGAAACCTTATCAAAATAATAAGAATCTGACAATCAAGGTTCTTCTGGCATATAATGCGAAGAGAAGGTTTAGAACATTTGGTGACAACAGGTAAAATTCAGGGAAGGAGAGATTGTGGAAGACAGAGAGAGATGTTGGATGCCCAGACATCATGGTTCGACACAAGATTGATGTCAGAACTGATTACATGCACCAAGCATAGAGAGTTGTGGAGAGACATGATCCCCTACGCTGGCAGGTAAGCCATTATCTGTAAGCGGTGTAACAAGGCTTATATCGGCGAGACAGGCAAGAGGCTCAGTGACCGATTCGCCCAACACTTACGTGACATACGCCAATGCTCTGTGACCCTGTAGCCACCCATTTCAATGATACTGGCCATTTAGGTGCTCACGATGTCCAGGTCACAGCCATCCGATCATGTTCCTCGGATGATCGCAGTCGATTTGCTCTGGAGAATCGGTTGATTTCTTTGTATGGTACCTTGCGACCACGCGGGCTCAACGTATTACATTCTTATGCTTCTTAGTACTTTCTCTTCCCATGCTTTGTAATCTATATGGGTATATGTTGCATGTATTCATGTTATATTCCATTCTTATGCTTCTTAGTACTTTCTCTTCCCATGCTTTGTAATCTATATGGGTATATGTTGCATGTATTCAAGTTATATATTTACTAGATGTTTCATTGTTTCTTTTCCTTTCTATTTCTAGTTTTTATGTGTGTTTTTGTGTTACATTTATTTCGTTATTCGTTTTTAGTCCAGATTTTCCTTAGATACGTTTGTATTTGGTCGTCCATTTGTGTTTCATTTTAATTTGTCACTCCTGTTTGTTCGTTTGCTTGATAAAGGCCTTGTTGGTCAAAACGTTGCTGTATTTTGTCTTTGTTTTTGTAATTTGTAAAACTACAGTACTTTGTAATTACGTGTTTTGCCAATCAAATAGTTTTACTGCAGTTCCATATATATATACTCATTTTTAAAACAGCTTTTATATCAGAAGGTGAAGCCCTTACTTCAAGTCGAAATAGTGTGTAAAAAATCAATTGTTAAATTTTTTGCAGATTTTATCATAGTTTACTAAACTAAAATCAAAAAACATCTATGTCCACGTGTTAAGCTGAAAATTACAAATTACATCTGGTTAAAATAATAAAGGTGGATTGAAATATAAATTAGTAAATTTTTTTTTAGATTATCGAATGCCAATCTAAGTGGCATTTGTTTGTAAATTGGTTTCCAACACAAATGCCACATAGCGTGGCATCTGGTGCTCTACATGTTAAGTAGTAAGGCAATAATATTATGACAGTATATTAGTTAACAGTATATTTTGTACAGATTTTCATCCTCACTGCACTACGAAAATGTTCATAAGTGTTTCGACCTCTTTCACAATATCTCCAACAGTGCACATGTATTTTTTTCACATATAAAAATTAAACTTTATTATAAGTACATACTGTTTATATAAAATGAATGATTTATTTAAAAATTTGTAGGAAACAGAGATAAGTGGAATTTGAAAAAGGTTAATGAGCAACAGAAGGTTAATAACCACTGGTTTAGTGAATGTTACCACTTTAGTGTTAAATAGAAATCATTATTACATGATACAGATCATCTATTTTTTTCCAATGGTAATCTAATGATCAGAATATACGTCTACAAACCTCTAAACAATGATAGTCTTTGTTTTGATAATTCTTGCTCTTCTTCATGCAACTGAAAAACAATAATACAATTAGATACATTTCATTTTTATCTCACAAGAAACAAAAATATTCATTTTAAAAAATTGTTTTTTTAAATGAGAGGTCTGAATATTTTCAGTCTTCTTTCTTTTGTCACCAAACTGCTACCGGCTTGCAGACATAACAGATTGATTGATTGGACCTCCATCATTGCACTTCAGTGAGTAACCCGTGTGCTTCGATCTCTTTCCTACACAGGAAGATCTCAACGGCAGTGCACAAACTCAATAGCACCGGCAAGGGTCCCTGATGTAATTTAGAAGATGGTGATTTTATTAATCAATCTTTCTAATGAATTTTTTGCAAGGGCAGCTGCTTTCCAGACTACTCTTCTTGATTTTTGAACAGCAACTGGTTTTTTACGTGTACTTGAACATGGGACCTACGTTTTACCGTCCATCTCAGATATGACCAGGAACTAGATCTCATTCACACTGAGATCAGGGGTTTCTGGAAAAATATCCAGATGACTGCACGAGTGAGCAAGCACCTTATCTCTACACCAAAGAGATCCCATAAGTTGTATTTGAAAGAGGTTCATGAGCCTTTATTACATTCTTTAACCCTTTCGCTGCCACCGGCGACAAAAGTCGGCGAAATACAAACTCCCTTTCGCTGCCGTGGTCGACTTTTGTCGGTCGACATGTGCCGTCTACGATGTCTTTTTTAAGCGGGAGTATTGCTTGCCAAAAACGAGGGTCCTGTGACGTACTACTTCCGTATTGTTCCGGCGAGCTCTCCAAAATGGCGGATCTAACACGCATCGGTAAGCGTCGGTATAAGTTCTTCTTCTTCTTCTTCTTCGATCGTTCTAGGCCTGTTTTAATCATTCTCATTGTGATATATAAACAGCCAAGCGTCCGAAGCGTAATGTACGTGCACCAGCCTTCAGCACCTATTGGAGCCCAGTTGCTTATCCTTCGGTGGGGTGTTCGTTTCAGCCAGCTTTTGATTTACTAGGGTGAGCTTTCCCTAGAGTTCGATCAGCTTTGCCGTATTTTTGGGCTTTGTGATCTACGCCGGGACAGTGAGTTACGCTGTTCATGCCCGTTCTGACTGAGAAATATTTCTCGGGCTTGTAAGCTTATCCTCGGACGGCGTCTTACTCGTATAAGACACCGTGTAAAGTATCGGCCTTTGCCAATGTTCAGACCCGGACTTCCTGTCAGGTCCGTACATTGTCGGCCTTGCTTTACCGTACATTTTGAGTCTGATCCGGAGAAGGAACATTCTCAGCCTTTTCTAGACGCGCATTGGTACGTGGCAATTTGCAATTAACGTCGAAAGCACTGGTATGGGGCAGTACAAACAATGTAGAGGGTCGTTTCAGTCGGCGCTATCAGCGTAACTGTGTATTTTTCAGCTCGCGCCATCACCCGCCCCAGTTATTCCGGGGATGTTAGTTACGACTGCAATCGAACATTGCCCGGTTGCCCCATGGCTGGCAGTCCGTTAGGAATCACCAACCTCAGTTCTTCCAGGGATGTTAATTTTTAGTCGCACAGTACCTTGCACGGTTTTCCCAGGGCGGGTAGTTTCGTTATGCCCTAAACGCAACTTGTTCTTTTGCGCTCGGCAAACCTTGCCCAGTACATGTGTCTGCACCAGGCTACCAATGCTAGGTCAGCTGCAATCTTCTCTCGCACCAACACGAGGGTAGACTTTTATTCTTTACGGTCCTGTCTTATTTATTCTTGCCGACGGGCTGGCAATGTTTGCCCCTCCTCAGGGCTTCGAGCTTCGCCCTACGTGGGCATACGTTTGGTCACTGGATGCACCTCTCATCCATGTCTGAGACGTTTCGTTGCTGTTTCTTTGCGTTCAGGGACTTGGGCAATATCTTGTTGGACATCGGTCAGGAGATTAGTGCATTTTTTTTGTATGTATCTTTATCGTGTTTCCGTACTTGCACTGCTACCACTACCAGTAGTTTTCTCTCCCGATCCCTGCCCCTCTTAGCCAGACCGGAACCATAGTCTGTTTCCAGGGTCACCGCGTGGAGGTTGGGGGCAGGGTCTTGGTTAGATTGAACCTCGACTGATTTAATGAGCCATTCGCGGTTTCACCGTGAGACAGTGTGAACTTAGACATGCATGGCTTAATCTTTGAGACAAGCATATGACTACTGGCAGGATCAACCAGATAGCTGTCATGGACGAGACCGGACCGACAATGCTCAGGGTAGGGAGACAGCGCTCTGTGCAGAGCGGATCCCGCGTCCCGGCGAAAATGCGAAATTGAAGCGAAAGCGACCGAGCGCTCGCTTCCCACAGTTTTGCCGGCAAGACTTGCGCCTCGCCAAGCAAAAAACGACACCATGTTACTACCTGCGGACCCACAAGCTCGTTGCGAGAGCCGGGCCTTTAACGAGACCACCGTCGAGCGTTTAAAATTTTAGACTGACTGCATCACACCGCGACCGAGAAACTCCGATATACGGACACACACACACCACCAATAAGACCGCGCGCGGCGAGCGAGTCTTAATAGCAGACGCTACCTTGTCCCTTATTCGCTGGGAGCCTCGTTTGCGTGAAAGCGAGAGGCACGCGCGCCGTTAGAACTATGCACGCAATTGGTTATCGACACGCGTTCGCTGACTGGCTCGCCCGTCCGGTTATTTTCAAAACGGGGAGGCACAGTTTGCAGACGCACAACCCAGATGGTATAAGTTCGATTTTTCGTAAGTAAACAAAAATTTTCCAAATGGACAACGTAGCTGATGAATAGTGATGTCCAAAATGACTCTTTTCTGACTTTTTAGCCAGTGATAGTGTTAAACGAACTCTGAATGTGATATGAATTTGAACTGTGATTCGCATGACGATGTTTATAGATCGATAGCAGACATTCCCAGGGGTACAGGAGTAGGTGACGGACACCCAACTCGAAAACTACAGCATATTATACTGTGGATAGGTATGGGGATATCAGTTACTACAATAGCTTGTGGATTATAAAGAATATATTCCACATATAGACAGGTTAGTAGCTCATTAATATATGAACACTATTCCATAGTTTAAAAGTCCTAAGTTAATTTTTATGATTTTTTAAAATGTCACTCTGAAAACTGATCACGATGAAAAATAGTGTGGCAGAGAGCCAGACTTTGTTGAAAAATGGCTGGCACGAAAGTGTTAACATAATTTTTTTCAACAATATTATGCAAGACGGTGAAACATTCATACTTAATTTGAACAATTCATAATGAATTCATTCTACTGTTAGACTTAGAAATTCATTATCGATAGTGTCATGGTTAGTGTACTTGTTTTGCAGGCACACGATCCCATGATCAATTCTCCAGCTGGGATGGTATTTTTTTATGACAATATCACTGCTTGTGTGCTGCTGGTAAAAGACAAATATGGACCCCTCTGTATTCCCTAATATACCTCATGACAATGTTCAAAACGAGAAACATAATCCAACAGGACTGGGATACTGCTGGAGGGTGACATAAAAAGTAAGCTAATAAAATTAGAAAGATGGAAAGTTAAAAATCGATTCAAGTTCTTTGTAGTAGAGATTCCAACCTGGGTTGTTGACTGGTGTTAGATAATGGTGCCACCTTCGAACATGTGTTGTCAGCTACAATATAAGGCAGTTTCATATGTGACAAACATGTAGTCTTATACCAAGCCTTCTTGGACCTATCAGCTACAACCGGATCAGCTCTATAGCTAAAGTAGCAAATGCTACGGGCCCCGCATTTCTGAAGGCCCCGTGCCTAGATCAGAAAATGTTTAGCCTATAAAACTATCAAACAAGTTTTGGATGACATCTCAAATAACATGGATCAAAAGGTAGAGTGTTGTAATCAGGCGTATGGACTAGTTTTGAAGATGAGTAAGTTGGAAAGCGGGAATAATGACCACTTTATGGAGCGAATTCAAGAAGCGCTTACAAGCGGAGAATGTTCTTTTTCGACATTAAAGCGTATCAAAAGTGAGTTAACTCTTTCCACGCCCATTTATTTTCTCAATTTTTAAGCAGTTAATTCAAGGAAGTAAAAAAAAAAAAATGTTAAATTACGATCCCAACTACTCGTCAATAAATAAACATATATATATTATTATATACTAAATTGAAGAAAACTGGACACCTCAATAGAATAACAAGGTTGAAAAGTAGTATAAGTAAACCAGTAGAAGTAAAACTAGAAAGACTTCTTATAGGGAAGCAACTCTATGGCGCAGTGTGCGGCTTAAAGCGTGCAACGGACTTTCGCCGTGGCGCAGTGTGCGGCTTAAAGCGTGGAAAGAGTTAAGGGACATGATGGAACAAGATCATCTAAATAAACTCACTTTAATGAACATTGAATGTAATTTACTTAGGGAAATTGATTTGTCTAGTGTTGTCTCTAAATTTTCTCACATTAAATCAGGAAAAGTTTGTAAAAGTTGTGTATTATTCTATTATCATAGAAAACCTAGGGCCTCTTGGTAACATTTGCTACAGCCTTCTTCTGGCTTAATCCGGCACTGAACCGGATAGAAGCAAATTGAACCATTATGATGCTACCGCTTGGTGCTGGAGAAGACTCAAGACTTTTGGCCAAAAAGTTTGACTAAACACAAATATATCAGGCCATAAAGGAGATAATAAACTGTGAATCGAAATCAACAAGAAAATTATTTGCATTACAAATCAGAAGAAACAGAATGATACAATTGAAATGTTGTCATGTTATATCTTCAGATCTGTTGCCAGTCCAACTTAAAGTCTTAGCTTATGTATCCTCTAGCGAGATCTGACATAAGTCAATGTGAGAAAATATGAGATAAAACAAATATAGGTATTTCAGTACACATAATTTTAACAAATTCAATGTATAGTATAATCAAACCTGTTTCCTTCTGTCTGTGCATTTATTTATCTGTACCACAGCCTGTTCAAGAAGTTTATGAAGACGGCTCAACCTAAGGTCCATACTCATCTTCTCATTCTTAACATCTTCCTCCCTCTCTGACAGAACCAAAAGTTCTGACATGATTCGAGATGATGATTCATCTGAAAAAAATTAGAACATTGAGGTTTTCTCATATACAACTAAAAATAACTAGAGTTCAAAACTAAACCCTAAAGTATCAATCTTAATGCTATCTCAATGATAAAGTATGAGTAAGTTAAAGGCATTCAATAAACTGTTTGTTTGTTTTCTAGCCCCCAGGAATTATGGGATTATTTCACCTTTTCCTGTTTTGCATGGGCGGGAGTACCTGGCTTTCTTTAAGACCCAGGAACTTCCAAAAACTCTAGGCATGTAGTACTATTTGAATTTTGCATGAAGATTTGGATTTTGCAGATGATATTGCCTTGTTAAGTAGAAACAACCAAGGTATGCAAAGAAAAACAGACAACTTGTCATCTATAGCATCAAAAGTTGGACTGCAGATAAGCTATGAAAAAACAAATATAATGAAGACACCTATGGCAAGTAACGCAGATATCACCCTGAAATCTAAAATGATAAAAATAACAGAGCAGTTCACCTATTTAGGTAGCAATTTTGATTGCACAGGATATGTTAAAAAAGAAATTATGATACGAATTGGCAAAGCAACATCAGCTTTTAAAAGTCTTCAATAAAATATGGAACTGCAAGTTATATAGTATTAAAACTAAATTACGAATTTTCAATTCAAATGTTGTATCAATCCTAACATATGCCAGCGAGTGTTGGAAAATGACTAAAGATATAGAAAGCAAGTTGAATGCATTTAAAAATAGATGTCTGCGAAAAATAATGAATATAAAATGGAACGAATTCAGGAGAAGTGATGAAATCAGAGACATGTCTGGTCAACCACTAGTGACAACTGTTGTTAGAAAGAAAAGATGGAGATATGTTGGACACACCTTGAGGAGAAATGATCAACGAATATCAAAGCAGGCATTGAAGTGGGATGCAAAGGATTCAAGAAAGAGAGGTCGACCTAAGGAGACCCTGAACGAACTTTGCTGAGAGAGGCATGAAATATCGGTCTCAGTTCCATGGAGATTGAGCGAGTTGCCCAGGATAGAGCAGTATGGAGAAATTGCTTGCAGGCCCTATGTAACGTATAACAGTACGAGAGGAATTATTATTATGTAGTCTCTGCTTAGTGGCGTGGAGACTCCTACACAGGTAGAGTCTATTGGTGACCACTGCAGTACTCCCTCTTTTCTAGCGCAGCCGTTGCCATATAAACATCACTCACTGACCACGTTGTGCAACCTACATGTGAGGACAGACGAATTGCATTCACCCAAACGATCAATTTTGCCTATTCAATAAACTAATAATGTGCGTTTCCATTATTTTCAAATATTGTGTTCGTTAATTTTGAATAAAATACAGTTGTTTACTATTTCTGGCTACTAACATGCAAACGGTTTGTGGATGAGTTATATACTAGTTAATCTACAGCTTGATAAGCTGACGTATGTCTCCAGCTGTCAAACAGTTCAGAGTAAAGATGATACAAGGCAAGATAATAATCCCATAATTTTTAAAATAATAAAGTAAGAATGATACAATTATTAAAGAATAATAAAAATTGCTATATTAATTTGGTTTTCATGTCCTTTATAATTGTATTCATAGAAACATTATTTTCTACGATTATTTTTGAGCTGTGTTTAACCTTTTAAAGTTGTTTAACTCTTAGTGGACCAGGGCATAAGCCATGTTTTTACCAGTCATTTATTCTTAGAATAAAAAGAGTCCAACCCAAAGCCACGTAGTGTGGCGCTTGGTCCACAAGGAGTTAATAGTGGTAACAAATTAGTCTCACCATTATTGTGTTATTCTACATCACAGGCAAGAAGCTGAACAATTCACTGTGTTTTATAATTTATACTTTTTTAAAAATCAATTATATATATAGTATGTGAGCGTCTGTAGCTTAAGCGGTAGTAAGCTCGATACAGGACAGACGGTAATCTATTCAATCTTCGGAGGTTAAAATCCTTCACCAAAGTAAAAGAATCAACTATCTCAAACCTGTTATTTGCTGATGACTGCGCCTCGCTACCAACTCTGCGGAAGAAATGCAGACTTACATGGACAAGTTCTCAATGGCCTGTGATAGGTTTGGCCTCACCATTAACACCAAAAAACAGAGGTCATGTTCCAGCCCGCCCTAGAGAACAGTATTACGATCCAGTCATCAACATTAAACACCAGCGTCTCCAGTCACCGGACAACTTTGCTTATCTTGGCAGCCTCCTATCCAGATCGGCAAATATAGATTCTGAGGTCAACAATAGGATATCCAAAGCCAGTGCTGCGTTCGGAAGGTTACGTGTCACTGTGTGGGAACGGAAGGGGATAAGCAGTCACAAAGCTGAAAGTTTACCAGGCCATAGTGCTAACCACACTGCTGTACGCAAGCGAGACATGGACAGTATATAGCAGACACGCAAGAAAATTAAACCATTTCCACACAAGCTGTCTACGCAGAATACTAAAAATAAACTGGCAGGACAAAATTCCAGACAGCGAAGTCCTCACAAGAGCAAAGATCCCAAGCGTCAACACCCTGTTGCAGAGGGCCCAGGTGAGATGGGGCGGTCACGTTGCCCGGATGCCTGATGGACGCATCCCAAAACAGTTGATGTATGGCGAGCTTGAAGGGGGCAGACGTTTAGCTGGTGGACAGAAAAAACGCTTTCGAGACACTCTTAAAGTGTCTCTGAAATGCTCGATATAGACAATACGTGCTGGGAATCCCTTACGCAAGATCGCCAAATGTGGCGCTGTAACAACAGAAGAGGAACCCGAATAGCTGAGAATCATCATATTGTTGAGTCACAGAGAAGGCGAGCAGCGGAAAAGACAGAGCACACAACACGCACATGTCTAACCTTGATCATGTATGCCCCACCTGTGGTCGGGGATTCTGTTCTAGGATTGAACTCTACAGTCACCTCCGCACACACCAGAGAGGTGCAACAGCACACGTCTGAGATTGTTGTCATCATCGCTTGCGATGGACGGCTATATATATATTAAGCTCGATCACAACCCAAGCGTACCTGGTCCAAACTCCCGACAGGCAGTTTGGAATCAAATTTATTTTCGTGGGATTTTTACGAAAAGTAAAAATAAGACCTCACCATTCAGAAAGCAATGGTAAACTACTGAATGTATTAGTGGTGCCTAGAAAATCAACGACTCATTTACTGTGGTTAATGGCTACGTCCTGTAAAGGATATGCAACGATTTTCATTTCATATATAGTATACCATTATAGCAACAAGCAGAAAATGTTCAATGTGGACATGGAACTTGATCTTGGACAACTAAAAATAACTGACAATGTTAACAGTCGTATAAAAGTTATATTTTAATAGTAATTTTATATCTATTTTGTCTTCTCCAGGTGGATGATGGAATTGATTGTTCACTCTTGCCATTAAGCGTATGGGGTGGGAGCTTTAATTTGCGTTGCAGGGCCAGATGAGACGCCCTTGTTGTGTTATATCCGAGTTTATTTAGTGTGGTCTTAATATTGTATATCCATCTTTTTCTTGGTCTTCCCTTGGCTCTAGTACTAATCTCTTTTTATTGTATGCTGTTATTGGTGGTTGGTTGTATTCCATTCTCATGAAATGTCCGAACCATTGCATTTGTTGTCTTTCGATGTATTCGGTGAATGAAGTTATGCCTACTCTGCTTCTGATGTCCACGTTTCATAATCTTTCCTGGTGACTTCCATGCCTTCCTCAAGCATTTCATTTTGCAAGTGGTGAGCTTTCTGTGGTGTGTTGCTGTCAGAGACCAAGTTTGGTACTGGTAACGAAGTGTTGGTAGAAAAATATTTTTATCTTGATCTTTGGGTGTTGTCGTAATGGTGCCAGCTGGTAGGTCACAGCATTTGCTTTTTGGCATCTTGTCTCTATACACATATCGAGTTTTCAGTACTAAGTGAAAATGCTTTCTAACTATTTCAATTTATAAACTTGCTTTACTCTGGTGTTGTTTATTTGTATGTTTGTTTGGCTTGGTGTTCTGTTGATTTTTATGGTCTCAGTCTTTTGGGTGTTGGCTTTCATGTTGTACTTCCTGCTTTATATCATACCAAAAAAATGACTATATAAAAATCGTACTGGCAACAGAAAGGACATAAACAGAAGAAAATGCAGCATGTAGTATGTGTGAAGATAAACACAAAGATAAGGGATTAAAATAACTGATGTCTTCTTCAATATGCAAAAGAAGTGTAATCTAAACTGAAGAATATATAGCATGACTTACTGATAACAGCTGGGGTTGCATTGCTCATATTGTTTGATATCTGCTCACTGTCTTCTGCATCATCTATTGTAACAGTGCTTGTTTCGGTGGTATCCTCAACTTTGGTATCGTTGTCTAAGTCCAACAGTAATGATGATCTAACAGTAGTTGATATGTTATTGTTTTCACAGCTGTGAGATGAAGGAATGCGGTCATTCAACCACATGCTAGGAGGCAAAGTAAGTCTTTTGGCTATTGATGTGTTTGATAAAACTGTCTGTAGTGTGGAGCTAGTTTCTGTTGGTTTCATAGATGATTTTTGTTGTGTAGTCACCTCTGCATCTGGTCTCGCCTTTATACCTGGTGATGATGGTCTCACCTCTGTTTCTGGTGATGGTGGCCCCACCTCTGTATCTGGTGAAGGTGGTTTCAATCCTACATGTAGTGTGGATGAAATAATCTTTGAATGCATTGCAGATGAATTTATTTCTGTATATGGTTCTGATAATTGTCCCACTGTATCTGTTTGTGGTGAAAGTTGATGTGAATTTGTTTGCACTTTTGATGAAACTAGCAGCGTATCAGGAATCTGAGAAGACACATCATTGATGAGCTGTACACAGGATTGACTGGAAGAACTTATTTTTGATGAAACATCTGTTCCACTCTTTTTAACAGATGAAAACCTTTCTGGCACTGATAAGTTTGTAAGAGTTGGAGATTCTTCTCTGAAATTAGAACTATTAAGGTGACTCTGGTTTTGATCACTGGACAGTGGTTGTTCTTTCTTCCACAAAAATATGTTAGGTTTAGTGCCAGTAGTTGATGTTTTAGAAATACAGCTGCTAACAGATGTCTTTATCAATTCATGAGATTCTTCTTTCCTTGGGCATTTTTGTTTGTCTGTGTCAAGCTCTACATTTGAGGAACATGAAATAATGCCATTGTCTGCGCACAATTTTCTCTGTTTCTTTGGTGGCTGTTCAATATCTCTTCCTGGTTTATGATTTATATGTGGCAGCTCTGAAACCTCATGCTGATACTTAGAAGAAGCCACTGAACATTTTAGGCCAGTTTCAGAAGTAGGTCCAGCCAATTTCTTCCTCTTGGTAGCATCATTTAACACAATTGGCATGATCATGTTAGAAGTTTTGTTTTTCTTCAGTTTGCGTTTTTTCTCTATTACATATTCATCATCTGAAAGCACTATGACATCTGTTTCTGACATCAATGACTGCTTGACCAATTGATCAGGAGGAGATATATTTCTGGTTTCATGCTCTCTAAACTGGCTGGAGACATCCTCATCAACAAGACCTAAAATCTGACTGCGAACACTATATGGCAGGTCCTCCAGCTTAATGGTTTGTACCTCACAATTCTGACTTACATCCTGAACCACTTCAGGGGAAACAATGAAAGAGTCGTACAAGCCCTCAAGCTGCAAGTTTGTTCTTGGAGCATTAGATACAGTTTTATGTTCATCTCGTGACTGAAACATCTTTGCCAATTGTAGCCGCTCATCTCTGAAATTTATAGATATTATATTTAATTGGTATTTCCTATTTTCAGTTATCTTATTAAATGTTATAAAATATAATACATTGTATATTTTTTTCCCTATTTCTGAAAAACACAACAGAAACTAGCACAATGAAAATTTCAAACTGCTTCTGAAACTAGCAAAACTACATTTTCAAACATGAAAAATTGACAGTCGTATTGGAAGGATGCTATAATTAATGTATTTTTTTATATGAATTCCTTTTGACATTGATAAAGCTTTTGGCAATACTAGCAGCAATCAGGATGACGCAGTCAGAAAAGTTGGATTTTAACACTATTTCAATGAGAGTATTGCATGTACAATGCATACATGTTCAGTACCTGTAGGCATAACGTGGGGTTGTGTAGTAAAAGCATGTTTCTTTAAGCTACACAAGAACACTAATGATGTTACGGGCACGAGAATCAAGCGTGGCATGTCGTGGATGGCCCAGGCTGAGAGAACAATTGGCCAGGTGACTACGGTTGCGACCCTACCAAAAGGAAAAGAATGGATCCCAACAGATGGCAGCATTACCAACTATCTCAACGTTATCATTACTCTTGGAAGAGAATGTAGAGATTGGGGCAATATGTAGGCGGATCTCGCAGTTAAGCAGCTGATAGAAGATAATGCAAGGGATGATGATGTTGTTGTATATACCGATGGGTGGTTTCAACATGGTGAGAAATCCGGCTGGGGTTTCTTGGCTAATGCGCATGGTAGGGTTGTTGCAGAGCGAAGTGGGGCATACAGGACAACTACTTCTAGTATGAGGATGGAGGTTGAGGCCGTTACTGCTACCCTCCATTGGATTTCTGGGACTTCATTTACTGGGGCAGTTAATGTATCTGACTCTCAGTCGATGCTTCACAAGAACCAGAAGGGCAGGTTTCGGTATGACTGGATGTCGTCTATAGAAGTTTCTAACCTCCAGCGGCGTACGTGGATATACTGTCCTGGGCATGTGGGTGTTTACGGTAATCAGAGAGCGGACAGGCTTGCATCAACAGCATCGATTGTTGGGGAGTTGAAGATGGATAAGGGGATATTCTTCGGTCTCTTCGTGACTGTCTGTTGGATGAGGACACTAAAATCAATGTTGAATCGATCAAGCGATTTAAGCAGTTTGGAGTTACCCGTTGTTCAAGTCGAACTGGATGCCTGAGAGACAGAATGAGAGGTGTGTTTAATCAGCGAGCCACAGGAACCATCAGTATGCATACTCTTCGATATCTGTTGGGGAGACTGAGCACCTATGGGTCTGCCGGAATGCAATGATGTCAGTTTAGTAACCAATAACCAATCTTTACGCTTAAGGGACTTACTACTCTGTGATTTCTTGACCTACAATAGTGTATGAACAACATTTATACATGGCAACTTAACTGTTATGTCATACTTGCTATACTACCCGGCTTTGCATTGGAAATGCCCCATTTTTGTATTTGTCATTGACAAATTTTCTGGACTAATTTGTGAAATTCTTGAAATTCATGACAAATCATTGAAACTCCTGATGTTGCACACATAATTGCATTATAAAGGAAATAGTATGAACTAGCTGACCTTGGTTAACACAAGTTAAGGCTTCACACTTAAAGTGTGAATCTTTCCCAAATATTGAGGCAGTCACTAATTTTAACATATAATGAAATCGTTCAAAGCTGCAATTGTTTTCTCAGCAATTTCATTGTTTCGTCATTGCTTGCTGAGTTTTGTCCACAACATAGGCTGTTGTTTTTAAATTTTCATTATTATCTCCTGTGACCATATGCATCCAATTTGCATCATGTGTTTGTGCTTCAAAATATTCATTAATTATCATTAATGATAAGTGATCGTATGTATCAAACTATCTTAATTTGAATTACAACTTAATTACATCATAATGCAAAAATGGAACAATGTAGATAGTTCAATATAGTCATGTTAACCTTGAAATTCCAGCATGAATAAAAGCTTCGCGATTTCAGAGATTTTCCTACGACAAACAATTTTGTATTTTATTGTTCCTATATACATACAATTATTCATTTGAAAATGAGAAGCAGAATAAAACCAGTAATCAGTGATGAACAGTGTGGTTTTGTTGAAGGCAAGGGCACTAGCAACGCTAAGAACACTGATAGAAAGATCAATAGAAGTAAAAGCAGATCTATACTTGTGCTTTATAGACTACACCAAGGCGTTCGACAATGTACACCATCAAAAACTTTCCAAAATATTAGAGAGCTTAAACATCTACAGCAAAGATCTAAGAGTCATTCAGAACATATATTGGCGACAAACAGCAGCTATAAGAATAGACAAAAAGATTGGAACTTTCCAGAAGATCAAAAAAGGTGTTAGACAGGGATGCATATTATCACCAGACCCGTTGTCACTGTATTGTGAAAGCATTTATATTTAACCGAGTGTTAAAGAGGCACACGAAAAAAAGATAGATGGATTAAATTGGGATAGAATTCAGGTGGTACATCTCCAAAATTAGCAAGACTAGACCCAAAAAAATACAAAGGAGTATTTATTTGTCTACACGTCAATATGCCTTTCTCAAACATGTTTGACATTACAAGACATTTTTTCTTAACCAAATTCTTACAGAAATTAAGATGGTTCTCTTATTTGTAGAATTTATACTGATATTCTACATCAAACATGCACTAAAAAAAGAGTTTTACAGTGAGTAAAAATCCTTATTATATTCAACAAACCGCAACAGAAATCATCACTTCAAGTACACTTAAATATATCTATGCATGCTTACTGTGGTGACTGTTTGCTTCTATTGTATACAAATAAAAGGACAGTGATTATGAAAGTGAAATGTGACAATACCTGGAGTGTGGAGCATTGACAATTTTCTTGATAATGTCCTTAGAAAGTTGTGACTTGTATACAAGTTTTGACAATGACTTCTCTAAAGTCACATTTGTGCATTCACTAGTGGTATCTGGTACAGCATCTCTGCTTGAAGATCTTTTCCGCTTGCTCTTTGGTGGTTTTGAAGTCTTGAGCTTTTCCTGGTGCTGTTCTTGTTGACCTAATACACTTTTTTCTATTGAATTTTTTATGTCATCCAGAGTAATTCTAATAGATGTAGGCTGTGATGGATTCATAAATAAATCTTTAGATGTATTTTTAGAGGAGGAATGAGTTAATGAGAATCCATTTTTTAACAGCAGAGATGTGGTTGAACTAACATCAGAGCTTAATTTCTCTGTGGTGTCTGGTCTATCTGAAGCTTTAGTGTGACTTTTGTTATGCAACTGTTGAAGTGAACGTTGTTTGTTATCATGAACATCACATTCTTTGTTCTTTACCAAATACTCTTCTGAATCATCTAGCGTCTCACTAAGATTTGTTGACAGTCGCTTAAATACATCCCCGCCAGTAAAAGACACTTGTGTGCGAACATCTAAATTTGAAGCAACATCAATAGGTCCAGAAAGCTTAGAAAGTGATTCTTGCACATCAGTCTCACATGTAGTTTTGTGCTTTTTGTGGACTACTTTCACGGGTGTACTTACATCTGAAGAGTCATCACTAGATCTAGATTGCTTGGGAAGAGATTTTTGCAGGACATTCTCATCTGTAGTGTTGTGCTTTTTGGAGACTACTTTCACATGTGTACTTACATCTGAAGAGTCATCACTAGATCTAGAATGCTTGGGAAGAGATTTTTGCATGACATTCTCATCTGTAGTTTTGTCCTTTTTGGGGACTACTTTCACATGTGTACTTACATCTGAAGAGTCATCGCTAGATCTAGAAATTTTAACAGTAGATTTTTGCATGACATTCTCATCTGTAGTTTTGTGCTTTTTGGAGACTACTTTCACATGTGTACTTACATCTGAAGAGGCATCACTAGATCTAGAAGTTTTAACAGTGGATTTTTGCATGACATTCTCATCTGTAGTTTTGTGCTTTTTGGAGACTACTTTCACATGTGTACTTACATCTGAAGAGTCATCACTAGATCTAGAATGTTTGGGAAGAGGAAATTTTTTCATGACATTCTCATCTGTTGTTTTGTGCTTTTTGGAGACTACTTTCACAGGTGTACTTACATCTAAAGAGGCATCACTAGATCTAGAAGTTTTAACAGTAGATTTTTGCATGACATTCTCATCTGTAGTTTTGTGCTTTTTGGAGACTACTTTCACATGTGTACTTACATCTGAAGAGTCATCACTAGATCTAGAAGTTTTAACAGTAGATTTTTGCATGACATTCTCATCTGTAGTTTTGTTCTTTTTGGAGACCACTTTCACATGTGTACTTACATCTGAAGAGTCATCACTAGATCTAGAATGTTTGGGAATAGATTTTTGTATGACATTCTCATCTGTAGTTTTGTGCTTTTTGGAGACTACTTTCACATGTGTATTTACATCTGAAGATGCATCACTAGATCTAGAATGCTTGGGAAGAGATTTTTGTATGACATTCTCATCTGTAGTTTTGTGCTTTTTGGAGACTACTTTCACAGGTGTACTTACATCTGAAGAGGCATCGCTAGATCTAGAAGTTTTAACAGTAGTTTTTTGCATGACATTCTCATCTGTACTTTTGTCCTTTTTGGGGACTACTTTCACATGTGTACTTACATCTGAAGAGGCATCACTAGATTTAGAAGTTTTAACAGTGGATTTTTGCATGACATTCTCATCTGTAGTTTTGTGCTTTTTGGAGACTACTTTCACATGTGTACTTACATCTGAAGAGTCATCAATAGATCTAGAAGTTTTAACAGTGGATTTTTGCATGACATTCTCATCTGTAGTTTTGTGCTTTTTGGAGACTACTTTCACATGTGTACTTACATCTGAAGAGTCATCAATAGATCTAGAAGTTTTAACAGTGGATTTTTGCATGACATTCTCATCTGTAGTTTTGTGCTTTTTGGAGACTACTTTCACATGTGTACTTACATCTGAAGAGTCATCACTAGATCTAAAAAGCCTAGCATGAGATTTGTTTATGACATCCTGTGCAGTTTGCTGTTTTCCATGGACTACTTTCATGGGTGCACTTAAATCTGAAGAGTGATCAACAGATTTAGAAAATGTTGCAAAAAACTCTTTCATAACAGTCTCATCTCGTGTCTGTGTCCCATCTTGGGTACCGGAATAGTTCTGTTTGTCACTATTTGCAGAATAAGGCCATCCGTATGAGCTCTGTTTCTTAGTAAAGTTCTCATAATCCATACCAGCCAAAAACTGCTCCTGCTGTAATAACAATTGGTCATCCCAAGTCTCTGCGATGGCATTATTGCAAACACTGATGAAACTAGGACCCTTTGAATTTTCAACTACCCCTTTTTCGTAGAAGGAGTTCATTCCTGACCTATCTTGTACACTAGCTCCCATGTGGGGTGTTGAAAATCCTTCATTACTGGGATATTCATTGTAATCACCATAAACTCCTGAGCCCCATGGTTCATAAACCTGGTTTACACCTGAGACTGGAAGATATCTCTCTCCAGAGAAATGTTGTCTTTCTGTACTGTATGTATTATTCACTTGATCTCTTGACTGATGATTGGCATTGCTATTGTAGTGAAATCTGTCACTCCAAAAACATGCCTTAGAAACCTGCGACAGTTTACTGCTATTACCTATGCCAGGAAATCCGGCGTGAGAGACTTGATTCTGTTCATTAGCGCCAAATTCTGAAGTTCTCTTTCCTCGAAAAACACTACCTCTGTGAAACTGCTGTCTGTTAAAGGTTGTAGTGCCACTAGTGAAATTGTTATGACTTTGTAATGTTCGTTTATCTCCTCTGAAAGCAACAAATAACAAAATATGAATTACAAAACAAAAATTGAATAAAGCATCTTAATCCTTTAAACCCTGGCCACTTGTACCTTAAAATCCCTTTCCCTCGGAGCACCTTAGCAAAAACAGCCCATTAAAACAATTCTTCGTCGTCTAAATGATCATCTATCACACTTTCTATATCCTTATCAGAATAATCACATTCTAAGCCTAATTCATCTTTAGATTAATTCAAAACAAGTTTAGCAGCTTGCTCTGTTGTTATATGTTTAGAGTGACCATTACCGAAAAATTTAGAACATCTTTGAACAATAAAATACTTAACTAATTACCGTATCAGTATTTTTTTTAAATCACACAAAAGCGTCAGTCATCTTGCAAAACCATGTAGAATATGTGGCTTGTGTTTGGCGTCACATCTGTACACAATTTTTTTCATATCCTGAAAAATACTCTCAGACTGATATATCGGGAGCTCGGGATATGCAATGCTTACATTCAATCCCAAAATATTGGGAGCCGGGTTCTAAGGGTTAATTGTGCTGAATGAAAAATCACAGTAGCATCTGCTTTTCAAAGATATGTTTCAATAAATTAAGTCCTCAAAAGAGCATAAAACCAAAACTTTGTTGGTGAACTTTTTCAGCAGCCCTTGGGCTCTTGCCTTTCAGCCCAATGCTACGTAATGGTATTTGCATGTGTTTGTAAGTTGTTCTTTTGTTCCGTATGTTACATTTATCTGGCTCTTACCAGCAAAGTTTGTTTCAGGGTCTCCTTAGGTCGTCCTCTCTTTCTTGAACCCTTTGCATCCCACTTCAATGCCTGCTTTGACATTCGTTGATTCTTTCTCCTCAAGGTGTGTCCAACATATCTCCATCTTCTCTTTTTATAACAGTTGTCACTATTTGTTGACCAGACATTTCTCTGATTTCATCACTTCTGAATTCATTCCATTTCATATTCTTTATTTTTTTTGCAGACATCTATTTTCAAATGCATTCAACCTTATACAATGTGTATACAAAAATGTTAATACAATTCATGTTATGGAATGAAGAATGCCAGTACCTTATGCTATCCCATTGACTATTATTATCAGCATCTCCTCTGAGGTTTGAAAGTCTCCATTTGTGTTTTTTTGTAGCAAGATGCTTTCGATAATCTATCATGCTGAAACAAACTGCAGAGCACAGTGTGCATATATGTTTTTACCCTGAAATAACAATGTTTATAATTACAATACAGTTGTGAAATTAAGTAAAATTAGAAACACTAAATACCTATATTTCTGAAGCTCCAGAAATTAGTTGATATGGTTGTGACAGAAAGTAACAACAAAGGACTCAGTTTTAATATTAAGAAGACAGAAGTTATGATCATATCAAAAAAGCAGACTTTTCCAAAATACACCATCACAGTAAATGGGGCTGAGCTCAGACAAGTGCAGCAATTTAAATACATTGAGTCCTGGTAACATCAGATGGCAGATGCCGATCAGAAATAAAGAGCAGAATAGGGCAAGCGAAAACATCGTTCCTGAAAATGAAAAGCATCATGTGCAACAAGTCCTTGTCAGTTGAGATCAGAATGCGAGTTATTCAGTGCTACATAGAACCAATACTGATATACAGATGCGAATCATGGACAATAAACAAACAGATCAAAAAATCTCTGGTCCACAGAGATGTGGTTTTACAGAAGAATGATGAGAATCCCATGGACTGCTAAAATGACTAATGTTGAGGTGTTGAATGAAGTCAAGACACACAGAAAACTTATTATCAATATAAGAAAGAGGCAGTTATCATTTTTCGGGCATGTGATGAGGAGTGGAGGTTTAGAACACACTGTGACAACCGGTAAAATCGAGGGTAGACGAGACAGGTAGGCACAGAGAGAGAATTTTGGATAGCCTGACTTCATGGTACGGTAGAACGTCAACATCTGAGTTGATGACAAACACCAACGACAGAGATTTGTGGAGATCTATGATTGCCTACGCCAGCCAGCACGGCACCTGATGATGATGATGACATAGTTTTACAGTAACTCTCTCTCGTGCGATCACCACTCAGACCGATGTACCAGATTTTCCCATAAATCTCATTCATGTGGAAATCTGATTCATGCAGCCTTAGCATTGGTGTGTTTCGTCACATCTTCAACACCATTTGGAGCTCTGGTGCTTATCCTTTGGCGATGTGTCCGGTTTTAGCCAGCATTTACTGGGTTCGCTCTGTCAGCCTTTGGCTGTCCCCAGCCGACCTACAAGGCAGCAGGTTTACAGTAACTGATTCCATACGCAAGATTTTTTTTAATGGGATTGGCGCAACCTATAATTAAGCTGTTGGTTAAAAGGCATTTTAAACTTCCTTGCTTTTCTATTATTTTCTGTTCCTATTCGACTTTTATATTAACTGAAAGCTAGTACTATAGTATAAGCAAAGCACATATCATCTTGGTTTCTGCTAGAAATAGAAGTGAAACAGAGCTATTCATTTTAGGATCATCAAGTAGGAAGTCCCTTGCGGAACGTCACTTTCATCACAGCCCGGCTGAAAAACTCTAGTGAGTTCTCCTGCCTCTTCCAGCATCATGTTCACGGTTTCTTTGATGTCATGTTCCCACCTTCATCTTGGTTACTCCCTGCCTCGTACTCCAGGAAACATGCCTTCCATTACCATTCTCTCCAAACCACTGTTTTAACGTGGCCAAAATATTCCATCTTCCAGGACATGTTTATGAGCCAATGCTCCTCAATATGCAGATCTTGTAGGATGTCTTTATTTTATTCTCTTCTCTGTCTAAGATCTTCTCTGTAACACACTGTTTCAAAAGCTTCTATTTTGTTCTTTAATGTTTGCATTATGGTCCACAATTCACATCCATATGTTGCCACAGGAAATATGCATGTTCTCGGAAGTCTCACCTTTGTTTCTTTGCTTGTGTCACACCATAGTTTCTTCATGCTGACCACCCTCTGGAAAGTGTTCTTCTAACTTTTTACCTACAATCTCCATTGTTGTTAATTATAGAGCCAAGAAGTTCAAAATATGTGATGTTCTCAATATCTTCATTATTGACTGCAATTTTGGGTTGAGATTTTGCATTATAGGTGGACATAAGTTTAGTTATCTTCGTACTCAGAAAAAAGGTTCTGATCTTCGCTGTGTTTTTACAGACTGAATTAGCTGTTCCAACCCCTTGACACTATTTGAGAGGAGAAATGTGTCTGCTGTGTAACTTAATTCTGGAATCATATTTCCACCAATTGTAAATGGGTGAAAAGATTTGCGGTTTTTGGATTCTAGGATACTCTGTGAAAAAAAAATAATATCTAACATTCAGATGCAAGACTTTTTCATTGGTGGTCACTTTTTCGTTGATGGTCATGATTCTAGTTTATGAACAATTAATAAATCATGTATCCCTTCACAATTAATAAAAAAGATTACCAATATAAAGAAAGCAGTGGGACTTATTTATTCAACCTATTGTTCATCAAGACCCTTGGCAAGTTGAATTTTTGTTCTCCCAATTTCAATTGTCAATGTATGCTAATATTTTTCCTACATGGTTAATACTGCATTATATCAGCATATCTGCATATATCAGCATGGTTAATACTGCTAATACAGTAAATATTGAGTGAAACTACATCCATTTGTCTTCAATTTGATATATAAGTCATATTTTAAACCATATTTAGAAACAATATTTTAGCTTAGCTAAACTATGAGTGCAATTTTTAACTAAAAATAATTCCATCCAAGAGGCCAAAAAAACTCTGCAGCGAATCAGTTAATTATCTCTACTGCACATATACCTGCTCAAATGTCGGGAGATATATATTTGTACTAGTAATCAGATCCCAGATACATCCATAAAATAATTGCAGATTCATAAAAATAACAAAATTTATTACAAATAAAACTCAATAAATATATATAGTCCATTTTCATACCATGAGTTATCCTAGGGCATAATAAGTCCCAAAGTGGCGTACCACCCCAGTGGGTGCTGAAGCCTTCCAGGTGGGCGATAGTTGGTTCGGAAACATTGGGGCGGGGTGAGGGGAAGAAAGAGCATGTATATATGTGGGGATTGGGAGGGGGCGTTGACAAACGGTTATAATGGGGAGGGGCGCGCCAAAGTTTATGAACATTTTGTGAATCTATGTCCTAGGGATAGAGTGTTCGGCCTATATTTTTCCTTGACTGATAGCACATGATGGGAGATGTGGTCAACATCTTAATGGCCACCTTTACTTTCAGGTTTTCCTATGGGAGCCCCAATTGAGACTTGGTGAACCCGAGAGCGATTATGGTTTAAATTATATGTACATAAGTATATATTAAACAAAGAGAATAACTGTTATAAAATGCACGTAGACAGATACTCCAAGTCTAGTTTTAATTGAATACTTACTGTTCTAAGGCTTCCATTTTAGTGTGGTGCATTAGAGACAGTAAATGCTCTGTTAGCTCCTGAAATAATTTGTTACAATTTTATTGAGATTGAAAGACAGTCAGAGGATGAGTGAAAAGATATAAATGCATGCAGTAATGCACCTAATATGGCCTATACATGTTTTCTTTTGTACTTTCCAGAGAAGTAATCAATTATCATTACACTAAGTGGCATTTTGTAAGGCAGCAACAAACTCTACAACCCGCAGTCATCCATTGTAGGTTGTTCATGAGTGTTTTGTGATTCTCATTTTAGTCTTCAAACCTGCCAAGTTGCCTACCAAATTTGCCGTATGTCTTCTCTCTGGGGTTCATATTATGGCAGTTCTGGTACCAGGGTCTCTTCTAAAGACATGGCAAATATAAGTTCACCATGTGCTTATTATTGTGGTATGCACATCATCTTCAATGCTTCCAAAAAAAAGGTACCGATTTATGATATTGCTTAATCAAATAAAGTTATGACTAACTCTTCAAGGGCTGTTTTAGGGAGCTACTTGAGCAACATCACTGTGCAAGCTGATATGCCTAGTTCCTTAAATTGGCAGGACAATTAAATGCAATAGGTTTAAATAGTTTAGAAAAAATAATTCTGTAATGTACATCATTTATAACATTTTAATTTCACGAGACAATAAGTATTCCACAAAGTGGTAAGAAGCATTTCATGTAGAATTACTTAAGTAAAGTGTGAGTAAAAAAAAACACTATCATAACAGGAAAAGGAAAATTTAGCAGACAAAAATTAGAACGGTCAAGTTATTGAGGAACATAATGGGGGACAATAGAAAACTGAGAAACTAAAAAAGAGGTGAACACAGAAGAATAGAATCACAAGAGATGAAATCTTCATAAAAAATTGATACGTAAATATTAAGTTATTGGTTACTAAACCAATGCCATTGTTCTCCGCTCAGAACCATAGGTGTCCATAAATCTCAAGCAAAAATGTCGAAGGGTATGCATACTGATGGTTCTTGTAGCTCACTGGTTAAACCCACTACTTACTCTGCCCCTCAGTTCTACTTGTACAATGGTTAACTCCAAACTGCTTAAATCACTGGATCGAGTCAACAGCCATTTTAGTGTCTTCATACAACAGATAGTTGTCAAGAGACTGAAGAACACCCCCTACATTCATTTTCAACTCCTCGACAATCAATGCTGTTGATGCAAATCTGTCTGCTCTCTCATTGTCGTAAACATCCGTATGTTCAGGACAGTAGATCCATGTAAGCCTCTAAAGTTTAGAAACTTGAATAGATGACACCCACTTATATCACAACTTGTCATTTTGGATCTTCCAAAGCATCAACTGAGTGTCAGACAACAATGACCCAAGCAAATGGAGTCCCAGAGAGCCAATGGATACAAATTATGGGGTCAAAGGCTCATGAGGTTATGGTGGGAACATGAGCCAGGGTTAGCGAGGGCGCGCTACAAGACCCTGCCCCAACCTCCACGCGGTGACTCTGGAAACAGACTCTGGTTCCGGTCTGGCTAAGAGGGGCAGGGATCGGGAGAACTGCTGGTAGTGGTAGCAGTGCAAGTACGGAAATGCAAAACGGATCCATACTAACAAAATGCACAAATCTCCTGACCGATGTCCAACAAGATATTGCCCAAAGTTCCTAACGTAGCGAAACACCAACGAAAAGTCTCTGACACGGATGAGAGTGCATCCAGTGACAAACGGGTGCCACGAAGGGCAAAGCCCTGAGGAGAGGGCAAACATTGCCAGCCCGTCGGCAAGAATAAATAAAACAGGACCGTAAGAATAAAAGTCTACCCTCGTGTCGGTCAGAGAGAAGATTGCAGCAGACCCCGCATCGGTGGCCTAGTGCAGATACATGTACTGGGCAAGGTTTGCGCGCAAAAGAACAAGTTGCGTTTTAGTGCATAACGAAACTACCGCCCTGGGAAAACCGTGCAAGGTACTGTGCGCCTAAAAATTAACATCCCCGGAAGAACTGAGGTTGGTGATACCTAAAGGAACTGCCAGCCTTGGGGCAACCGGGCAAGGTTCAATTGCAGTCGTAACTAACATCCCCGGAATAACTGGAGCGGGTAATGGTGGCGGGCGCAAAATCCTCAGTTGCGCTGATAGCGCCGTCTGAAACGACCCTCTACATTGTTTGCACTGGGCCCCATGCCGGTGCCTTTCAAGGTTAATTGCAAATTGCCACGTACCAACGCACGTCTAGAACAGGCTGAGAATGTTCCTTCTCCAGAACAATCTCAAAATGTACGGTAAAGCAAGGCCGACAATGTACGGATCAGACAGGAAGTCCGGTTCCTGAACATTGGCGAAGGCCGATACTTTACACAGTGTTTTATACGAGTAAGGCTGTCCGAGGACAAGCCCCCAGAAATATTTCTCAGTCAGAACGGGTAAAGCAGCGTAACTTACTGTCCTGGCATAGATCACAAAGCCCAAATATACGGTGAAGCTGATCGTAAAGCGTAGATCCGAAAGGATCGTACCTAGGAAAGTTCACCCTAGTAAATCAAAAGCTGGCTGAAACCGGACGGGCGGGCCTAGTCACCATGGGCGCACAATCGTCCCGGCGTAGATCACTACGTTCTTGCCAGTGGACCAATTATACATCACAATAAGAATTACCAAAATTGGACGTGAAGAACGATCGCAGAAAAATAAGAAGGATACAAATTATAACGTTACATTAGCTGGTTGTGTTACCATCTATTGAGATCAATGCTTCTCCTTATGGTAGGGTCACAACCGTGGTCACCTGGCTAATTGTTCTATCAGCCTGGGGCATCCACAACATGCCAGACTTGATTCTCATGTCCTTAACATCATTAGTATTCTTGTGCAGTGGATGTCTCTTAACCAAAATAACCCGCATACGGGAACGTAGTGACAGAAGACCAATCTCATCCTCACAACGGGAGTATCTCTAATGCAGTCAAGGACTATTCACATGCTTTCATTCTGAATATGTTCAAGTCATTCACATTATGATCTTGCTATTGTGAGAATGCTTAGTTCGTAATCTACCACGGACATAACCAGTTGATGGAAGAGGACAAATTGTCTCAGCTCAAGGTGTGCGGCTACCATAACCTTGAGAGTTGTAAGACCAGGCTTGCAACATTACATTTTGTTCAACATGAGGTTTGAAAGATAGCTTACGATCCAAGGTAATTGCAAGATAGCACCGCCTGTCATGAAGTCTGATTGCCTGTCCATTAAAGGTGACTGGGGTTGGTCAGCCCTGACTATGGAATTATTCAAAGAGCACCACAACATACACGCCTGAGAGCAAGACTCGCTACACCAAATGAGATGGTATGCAATGTTTCCTGAATGTCTTCAACCATCTCTCATCTATCTGATCCAGATCATAGTAAGATGTCATCTACAAAAACAAATGTTCGACACAACATGGTTGGCTGAATTTTAGTTACATTTGCTGTGTAAATATTAAAGAGCATGGGTGATAGGAGAACCATGGTGTAATCATGGGCATATACGTGCAGGATCTGACATCCATGTTCCTGAACGTAGCGCAATAGTTCTCTCCATCAAAGCAGCTGTCCGGTTCACTAGCCAAAGATTAACCCAACATTTTAGCAAAGAGAGCATCATGATTAAAAAGTCCACTTTGTTATAAGCATCCTCCAAGTCAATGACCACAGCAAGCCTCTTGCTTGGAAGCCCAATTAACATCATAAACAAATGTGTCAACATTGCCACATGTCCCTTTCATTGGCCGGTAGCAACCCAAAGTGTTATGGAAGATATTAATAATTACAACACAGAGGGACAAATTATCATTAGCAAAACAAACAAATACCTTCTCTGTAGAGTATGACAGTTTGCATAGGTCACATTGTGCTTTTTTGCTCACTTCAGATGCTTTTGTGGTAATGTCTTCAGCATCTGCTTTCCTCTCTGAAACTGCGATTACTGGGGTTGAAGACGCAACAGATGGAATTACCAACGAAGGCATCTGTTCATTTTTTGACTTGCATTTAGATTTCATAACATTTTTAGACATCTTTGAAGATATTCCTGGTTTGAATAAATATATTTTATTTATATATGAACTACAAATGACAGTGATGTTTATACAAGAGAAAACATTGCAGATACTAAAAATATATTTCAAGCAAATGAAAAGAACAAAGCTTAGAGTGGAACTCACCACTATACATAGGTTTTGTGGACTATGAAAAGGCGTTTGATAGCCTAGAAGAGTCATTGTGGAAACTATTAAAACACTATGGAAATCCATCCAAGATTGCAATCCTAATAAAGGAAACATATGAAGGAATGAAATGCAGAGTCATACATGAGGGCCAATTGACGGAATCCTTTGAGATGAGGACGGGGGTGAGGCAGGGATGCCTGTTATCACCATTTCTGTTCTTGCTGGCCATAGATTGGATCATGAAAACAACTGATAATTCATGGGTAATACAATGGACACATGAAACAACTAGAGGACCTGGATTTTGCAGACGATCTAGCATTGCTGTCTCACAATCACGCACAGATTAAAGATAAAATGAATAACCTAAATAATAAGTCTCAGCAACTAGGTTTGAAAATACACAGGGAAAGACCAAGGTCATGAGAATAAATGCAGTAAATCTAAACCAGATTATGCTGGAGGAAACAGCTCTACAAGATGTAAAATCAAACACTTACCTTGGTAGCAACATAGACACAGAAGGAGGAACAAACAAAGAAGTCAAGATAAGAATACAAAAAGCAAGGGAAACTTTATTGCATTGAGTAAGATATGGAAGTCAAAGGAGATCAAAACAAACGCGAAGCTGAGAATCTTTCAATCAAATGTGAAGTCAGTGCTGTTCTATGACTCTGAAACATAGAAGACAACAAAGGAAACCATTAAAAAAAACTGCAGGCCTTCGTAAATGGATGTTTACGTAGAATGACTGAGATGATATGACAAGATTACGAACGAGGAACTCAGAGAAAGAACAAAGCAGATACCAGGGGAGAAAGAGCTCAGGAAGAGACGCTGGCAATGGATAGGACATATATTGAGAACGACTGGAAGCATTACAAGACAGGTACTGTTTTGGAACCTGCAGGGAAAGATTTGTAGGGGAAGAACTAAACAGATAGCTGGAGGCTGATATTAAAAGGATAGGTAAAACATGGAAAGAATTGAAAGGGATGGCAAGAGAGAAGACGAGCTGGAAGAAGTTTGTTGAAGATCTGTGCTCGTTGGGAGTTGAAAGGTGAAGAAGAAATGAAAAGAATCAGGGGTATGTGTCTTATTTTGCCCCATTCAAGAGTGCAGTTGAAGCGGTTATTTTCTGTCCACACACTTAAACTGGTTGCTTGTAACCACCTAGCTCACCAAACACCAGCTGTTTTGGGATATCTTTATCAGGCTCCATGCAACATGACCCACCCATCTCACCTGGGTCTTTTGCAATAGAGTGTGGATACTTTCAATTTTGACTTTCATGAGAACTTCAATATCTGAAATATTGTCCTGCAATTTTATTTTTAACAATCTGTGGAGACAAGTTGCGTGGAAGTGGTTTCGTTGGGTTTTTTTTGGGTGATAAGTAACTAGTAAATCTGATATTGCTCTCCTGTTGAGAGACATGAACAATTATGTTTCTCAGGCATATTCTTGGAGAGTACAAAGTGGGAATGAGAAATTCAAAGCAGATATACAAAATACAACAAAACTATTCAGCAACCGTGTTCGCTTAATTGATTTTAGAAATTTAAAGAAGAAACTCTACAGATGTGATGCTATTCAAGACTATTTAGACCCCTGTTTCCCAACGTGGGGCATTTTCATCGTTAAGGGGGGCAATGGACTCATTCAGAGTTAAACTTATGTTCATGATGTTGCAAAACCGATATATCGACTTTTGGATGTCTGTTGACAAATACGAATGTTGCTTCACAATTACTTTACTGAAGTTTTAAAAAATCTTAAATAAATGGAAAATACTTATATCTAGGTACATTTCTACCTCCTTTTAAAAAAGCTTTGAAAGCGGGAAAGCAGGTGTTATTGTGTCAAAATCGAGTCATATTTAAAAAAAACTGAAATGTGTCAGACATTTCCCAACCTTGTCATGAAGACCAAAATGAGTTTATAAGGTGCAATCTTGAGTATGTAATAGCATTGGACAGAGCTACGCATATCATATTTCCACAACAGAAAGTTCATGTCCGAAGTTTGATTTGGCTTGGAATGTTAAGTACGATGGGAAAAGCAACCAAGAAACATCAAGGGGGTTTGACTCAAATACAAGTTATGGGACAATGGTTTATTACCAGAGTAATGGATACTAACTGTGCAGCTGAATTATATATTACTCCTTAGAGTACCATTTTGTAGTTGTATAGTTAAAGAATATAACTATATATATATTCGTTGTATATAGAAAGTAAGTTGAATGCATTTGAAAATAGATGTCTGTGAAAATAATGATTACATAATATAAAACGAATTCAGGAGAAGTGATGAAATCAGAGACATGTCTGGTCAACCACTAGTGACAACTGTTATAAGAAAGAGAAGATGGAGATATGTTGGGCACACCTTGAGGAGAAATGATCAACGAATATCAAAGCAGGCATTGAAGTGGAATGCAAAGAGTTCAAGAAAGAGAGGTCGACCTAAGGAGACCCTAAAGCGAACTTTGCTGCACGCCCCGTTTAGCAGAAGCAAGCACCTTATCCGGGTATAAGCGCTTACGAAAGAATGTCTTCAATCCGGCTATTCGGTTTACATCTCACATCTCTACCTCTTGTGTCAACTTTCTTGACATCACTATCACCCTATCCACCATCACTACATCAGTATACTACAAGTCTACTGATGCACATAGTTTTCTTTATACCTCTTCCCATTCCCAGGCTTGTCGTGACTCTTTACCATTCTCTCAACTCTTGCGCCTTATCGCCTCTGTAGCGAGGACGACGATTTTCTCGATAGGGCTCACGAGATGCTGGATTTCTTTCGTAGCGCTTATACCCGGATAAGGTGCTTGCTTCTGCTATGCGGCGCGTCCAGCAAATTTCTCGCCAAGAAGCTCTCTCTAACCAGCATAGAACATCCAATTCTGACAGGGTGAGACTTGTCTTAACTTTCCACCCTCATAGTTCCCTTGTGAAGAAAGTCTTCCGTCATCTCTGCATTCTTCAGTCTGATCATGAGACACGTTCAATCTTCCAACACTATCCTTTGGTGGCGTACAGACGGGACAGAAGCCTTAAGGATATGTTGGTTCACAGTCGCCTCAAGCCTAATATCCAGTCATTTTGGCACCATCCAGTGTGGCCGGCGGCGCTGCAACACGTGTGCTTATGTAATACAGACCCGCACTGTGTCTTTTCCAAAAGCCACGTTCGTTTTGAAGACAGTTTCAGCGTGAGTCCGTAATATTATCTATGCCATTATCTGCAAGCGGTGCAACAAGGCCTATATTGGGAAACCGGCAGGAGACTCAGTGACCGATTCGCCCAACACTTGCGCGATATATGCCAATGCTCTGTGACCCCTGTAGCTACCCATTTCAATGATAATGGCCATTCAGGAGCTTGTGATGTCCAGGTCACAGCCATCCGATCATGTTCCTCTGATGATCGTAGTCGATTTGCTCTGGAGAACCGTTTTATTTCGTTATATGGTACCTTGCAGCCTCTTGGACTCAACGCATTACATTCCTATGCTTCTTAGTACTTTCTCATCTCATGCCTTGTAATCTATGTGTATTTGCTTCATATATATAATTTGTATTTTCACTTGATTGTATATTGTTTCTCTTCTTCTCCACTTCTAGTTTTGTGTTGCACTCATTTCGTTATTCGTTTTTATTCCCAGTTCATTAGATACATTTGCATTTTCCGTTATCGTCCATTTGTAAGTGTTCTCTATAATTCGTCACTCCTGTTGTGTCGTTTGTTGATAAAGGCCTTTTGGTCGAAACGTTGCTGTTTATTGTCACTGTTTCTGTAAAACTATAGTACTTTGTTTGTACGTGTTTCGCTATAAAATAATATTATATTAATGTATTCCACATTACTTTGGTCACAATAAGCGTCACGATGGCCTGGAAAGAACAATATTAGAGGGCAGGGTCCCAGGACGCAGAGGCAGACCACGAAGAAGGCAGGGTCCCAGGACGCAGAGGCAGACCACGAAGAAGATGGCTACAAGATATTAAAGAAACCATGAATATGACCATCGATGAAGTGGATGAACTGGTTAGAGAAGAGTGAATTTCAGATGTGCTGCTAAGAGAGCAACGTCCTATAAAGAACACGCACCTTGATGATGATTCCACATTATTGTCTTTTATACCAACATTACTTGACCAACGAATCAATTAAACGAGGTCATCTTGAAGTGCATTTGAAAGCGAAACATAGTCCTCATATTAATTCAGATTTGAAAAACTACAAACTTTAAAGACAAATTTTGAAAAAGGAGTAACATTAAAGTCTCTTTTTACTGCAACTGTCAATCGTACTCTTGAGGTTAGTTATCAAATTTCCTTACTTATTGCTAAATGTGGGGAAAATCATACTATAGGAGAGAATTTTATCAAACCATAAATATGAACATTTCTTAAAACAGTACTGGAAAAAGATGACAAAGAGGTGAAAGCTATGCCACTCAGTAACAATACTGTTAGCAAAACAGCAGACGAAATGAGTGAAGATAATTAACATAATTAATTGTCCTTGATTTTATATTATTTAATAGTCAACTCTCTTTAGTATCAAGCTGTTGCAGAACAGAGAAGCATGTTCTTTTCCTGAAAGGGGTAATAACTTCCAGGAATAGACAAATAATAGTAAATTTTCCAAAATTTGTGCCTGGCCCCACCAAGAATAATGACCACCAGCCGCCACTGTGTTAGTGTGTAAGTATAATGTTAAAATGTATATAAAACCAAGGTCTCAGGCTGACAATAAGGGTAAGAGGGACGTATTAGGATAGACATCGAGGGACTTGGACAGCCTATTTTTTAAGACATACAATACTGCATGCATACTCATACAACATTCTATTGACCAAATGACTCCCTCACGAGTTAATAACAGTAAGTTATTAAGTTATTTAAGTTATTAGTTAACGAATAAATTGTTCAACGTGCAGGTTTATCGTCTCGTAAACTGTAAACGATGCTCATATTTGGCTGAAATCGGATGCATTTGTCCTAAACGTGTAGAAGTCTATACGTTTAGGGGTGTACGAAACCAATGTGCAAGGTATACACGTTCTTGGCAAAGATCAAACATATCACAAAGCGTGATTAAAATTGGTCGTAAAGAACGAACGCAAAGATGCTCATATATATGATAGAGAATGACTCATTCAATTAGTATAATCATTCATAGTTAATAACTTAATAGTAATAATAGTTCATCATTATCAAGTTGAGATGAGCTTGATCTGATCATTATCAATCAATCATAGTTACAATAGTTACATTAAATAATAATACGATTCTTCAGATTGTGATAAATCAAAATTTCAAAAATGTCTTAAGTCATTTTTATTCGTTATATATTTATTTATATAATAATAATTTAATATAAATATATTTCGCGGTCGGTAATCTAATGAAGTCGGTTCTATAGTATATTAAATATTTCCACAACCCCACGTGTCCTGTAATAAACAAATAGTAAAAGTAAACATAATGCATTGAATTAAAAATACTTTTTAAAATTTTAATGTAATATGTATTTCGTGAATATTTACTACTTCCTACCTCTTCAAAAATGAAGTACTGTGTACAGAAATGTCACATGTAGTGTAATGTGAAGCTCTTTCGTAAATAAAATCACTTTCAGTCTGCGGCGGATAGTTCAAAGAATCAAAATGACTTCTGCGACTGAAGGTACGTTTCAGGTTCCCATAGCATCAATTCTGTACTTCATTATAATCGATAAATGGCAATATATATTTTAAAAACATTGTATTTTAAAGTTTCATTCTTTTAACCTATTCCCTACGGAGTTAAAGCGGCTATAGACGTGAATGAGCACTCGCACGTACGCGTTCCGGCGTCAAGAGAGCACTGACTGACACTGATTCTGAAACTCGCCAACAATAACAACTGACTGCACTGAAGAACAGATTCAATTATTGAGTAAACTAAATATTATATAATATATATCG
Source organism: Arion vulgaris (assembly GCA_020796225.1). NCBI lineage: Eukaryota > Metazoa > Mollusca > Gastropoda > Stylommatophora > Arionidae > Arion > Arion vulgaris. The sequence continues at coordinate 57,474,050 of CM036759.1, read as the reverse complement.
AAACAAAAATATGATTTACAGTGTATGACTTTAAATTGCTTATTATAAGTATGTGAAATATGTGTAATGTAAAATTAAAGTAGGAATTTACTTTCACAAAATATTAATTGCATATAAGTTATAAGCATCATGGCATATATATCATTAGGCTCTAGCTAAGTATTAGTAAGAGTAGTAAAACTAAGAAGTACTAAGTTAATATAATTAAGTAGTTTATTAAAATGTGTCAGTTCAATCAATCAGGTCCCTGCTGGCGTAGGCGATCATATCTCTCCACAACTCTCTTTTCTTGGTGTATATACTATATAATCAGTTCTGACGTCGATATTTTGTCGAACCATGATGTCAGGCCATCCAACATCTTCTCCCTCTGTCTTCTATGATCTCTCCCTTCCCTGAATTTTACCTGTAGTCACCAAATGTTCTAAACCTTATCTTCGCATAATATGCCCAAAGAACCTTGATTGTCGAATTCTTATGATAAGGTTTCTTTGTGTGCAGGCCCGCTTTAAAACCTCCACATTTGTTTTCTTTGCTGTTCATGGAATTTTCAGCATTCTTCTGTAAAACCACATCTCTGTGGCTTCCAATGATCATATTGATTGTTTGTTCATTATCCATGATTCGCTGCCATACATAAGTATTGGTTCAATATAGCACTGGAGTACTCATTTTCGCAATGTTACTGGTAGAGAGTTCACGAAGATGTCATCAGTCAGCTGCGACTAAAGGTACATTGTTCATCAATTAAAACAAGAACTTCTTTCCAGCAGCCACCATAGCGGACACCTGAGATTGCGGAGGCATGGGCGGAAAAAAGGATGGCAACCAGAGAATGGGGAAAAGCCAGAAAATCACAAAATCTCTCAGAGGAACGTAGAAAGGCCCTGACAGAACGAAAGAGCAGTCTGGCAATACATTTCAAGCAGATTGCAAGAGAAGCCAAGCACATTGTATGGGAGAAATTCTGCGTTGAAATTGGAAACAAGCAATCACTCGCAAAATTCTGGAGATTGCATCGCAGCATGAATAGGCGTGGGAGACCTTTTTCAATGCCTAATCTGACTATGGACAGTGGGGTAATCCTGAGGACAGATGAGGAGAGGGGTGCGGCGTTCTTGCATAACTTTATTCTCCAGACAGAAAAGAAAGACAGAGAGGAACGTAAAAGAATGCAGCAGATCGTACACCATGCGCTTGAGAAGCAGACTGTCATAGATGACGATACAGAATACATTCTGTCAATAATATCAAATCAATACTAAAGACATGCTCTAATACAGCGCCAGGTCTTGATGGTGTTCGGTACAGTCACATAAAATGTCTGGAGGACAAAGATCTTGCTGAATTATGCAGGCTTTTCAATAAGAGTATCCATGCTGGCGCTATTCCTGATGATTGGCTTCACAGCTATCTGAGACCCTTGCCTAAACCTGGCAAAGACCTCACAAGTACAAGTGGATATAGAATTATTACCTTGCAAAACACTATCGGCAAACTGCTTGAAAAATTCATAGCCCGTAGAGTTTCAAATATAATGGAGACAAATGGTCTGTTTCCCTCCACTCTCTGCGGCTATCGTCCAGGAAAGGACACCTGGTGCAATGCAGCGGTTTTTGCATATGATGCGTATGAGGGGTTTCAGATGGGGATGGAAACAGCAGCAGCTGCCATTGATTTACAGGACGCATATAACAATGTCTCTTACAACTTACTTATGCAGTCATTAATGGATATGCAGGTGGAGTCAGGCTTGGTCAGGTGGATTGCTGCTGCACTTTTGAGCATCGATATCATTGCATTGTGGTTCATGGACATCACAACCATAACAAGTCCTTATGAGTCTTCCTCAGGGATCACCACTCTCGCCAGTCCTGTTCAATGTATACACAGTCAGGGTAACCAACACACAGAGGGTCGGCATTGGCAGAACAATGTCATACGCCGATGACATTCTGGTGTATCGCATGGGCAAGGACAGAAATGAGATCTCATCTGCATTAAAATGTGAACTGAATAGGATTGGTGACTGGTGCAATGAATTCAAGCGAGTGTGAACCCAGCAAAGGCTTCTCTGACATGGTTCTCTCTTGACACTCACATAGTAAAGACACCTACTCCAGTTGTTAGCATGTGTAACAAAGACATAGAAAGAAGTGAAACACTCAAATATCTTGGTATAACAGTTGACAGAAGCCTGTCATTTAAGAGTCATGTTGAGAACGTAATCCTAAAGGCAAGAAAAGGGCTAACTGCCCTCACAGTTATGGCGGAGGCGGATATTGAACAACGTCTGCTGCCTCTTCTTTATCAAGGACTAATGCTGAGCGGGGTGGACTATGGTCTTGGCCTTCTGACAGTAAGCAGAACATCGCTGGATAAGTTAGACAGGGTCCAAAATGAAGCGATGAGGTTTATACTTGGTTGCACATGAGACACTTCATGTGCGGCAATGCTCTATGTCCTTGGATTGCCAACGATGGCCATCAGACACAGTCGCACAGGTAAAAGCTCATCTGAGCGTTTCTGCTGACAAAAATCATCCTCTGCACACATCCATAAATGAAAACAAGGGCAGGTGATTGAAGAGAGGCCGATCCTGGATGGTCGAAGCAGAGGATGTTATTAAACAGGTCTGTACTCTAGATGAGCTGAGACATGGTGAAGAATGGATGCCTATATTAGAGGATATGACTGCTTATACCATGGTTGTCAGTACACTTGGGAGACGCTGTAGAGAATGGGCCCGGGCGTCGTCAATGCGTGGAGTCAAGCAGGGTTGTGTCCTTGCCCCCACTCTCTTTGGCATCTTCTTCGAAGTCCTTTTGAACCACGCCTTAGGGGACGCTGATGGTGATGTCTTCATCCGCACTAGATCTGATGGTTCACTCTTTAACTTGGCTCGCTTAGGAGCCAAGACAAAAATGACGGAAATTCTTCTCAAGGTCCTCCTTTTCGCTGACGATGCTACCTTAGTCGCCCACAGTGAGACTACACTGCAATGCTTAATCAATAATTTGTCAAAGGCATGCAACCTATTTTCTCTGACTATAAGTGTCTCCAAAACAGTTGTATTATGTCAGGGAGGTAACACAACAAATATCACTTTAAATGGCAACCAACTAAGACCAGTTCAAAAATTCTATCTTGGGTCCATGGTCACTGCCAGCCTTTCTCTTGATGAAGAAATCAACGCTCGTGTAGGGCTACTACATTCGACAAACTATCAAAGTGAGCGTGGGACAACACAAAACTGACATTGCAGACGAAGATTCAAATATATAGAGCCTGTGTAATTAGTTCTTTACTCTATGGCTCAGAAACCTGGACAGCCTACTCAAGACATGAGAGGAGACTTAACATCTTTCACCTTCGATGTCTCCGCAAGATTATGAAAATCAGGTGGTACGACAAGATAACCAACTCTGAAGTACTGCAATGTGCAAACCTGCCTTCCATCATGGGCATGCTCAGCAGTGGAGGACTAAGATGGTTGGGGCTTGTGAGAAGAATGGAAACTTATCGCATACCAAAACAACTGTTGTTCTGTGAACTTTCGGAGAGGAAGAGGCACCAGTGCAGACCACTGCTCAGATATAAAGATGTCTGCAAAGCCTCAATTAAAAACCTTTCTATAAGTACCAGCACATGGGAAAAACTAGCTAATGACAGAGTTGTGTGGAAAGCCAAATTACAAAAGGGCGCAGAGTCTTTTGAGAAGAGACTTATGTATGAGCTGAGCGACAAGAGAGAAAAGCGAAAACTCAGAAGTTGTCACAGTAAAACACTTGCCAATTGACCGTCTGTAAAGATGAAAAAGGCCATATACAGTGATACAACACTCACACTGCATGATACCCTTGATACACTGGATACAGTGACACATTGTGAATCACTGAATGGGTGCATGGTTTATGAACTCATAACTCAAATAACTGTTCAGTATTCACAAATAAATGACATGATCATCAGTTAAATTATTATTTTAACTAAAGTTATCAAATTCAAGATTTCACACACTACGATTACTAGACTTACGTCCATGTGTCATAATATATAATCACAGGCGGAAAGACATTTTCCAGGGATAAATGACTGAATTATATGAACAGTGTGGAATTCTAGCTAAATATTTGTCTACTGATCATAATCAAATTAGAACCTAGTTGGGTGGATCCGTTCATCCCCCAACAACTGATTGTGGAGCACTTATACTACTATTGTTAATTCTTTCTTTTTTTTTTGTCCTGCTCTGCTTTTTTTTTGCTGTTAGGTGTAGCAGGTTGAACTGATGCTCGGTTTTCGAGATAGTGCACGCTCCGTCGCTTGATTGCTGTGGTATTGTGAAGTTTTAAGCTGTGTGTAACCCCATCAATCCATCTTTTTCTTGGTCTTCCTCTTGATGATTCCATTTTCAGGTTGTACGCTCTTGCAACTGGTGTATTTGGGTTCATTCTCGGCCAAACCATTTGAGTCTCTGTTTTTCAGTGAATCTAATAGCAGGTGTTGTTCCAACTGTTCTTCTAATTTCCTCATTTTTATATGGTCTCTTCTTGTTTTATTTACCGCTTTCCTCTAGCGTCACAGGTGGTAATTTTCCTTTCTTGTTATTTTTTAGTGCCCATGTTTGGCTTGAAATTAACTATTGTTAATTGATCTATGTAATCACTAGTTTCTAGTTTGGAATCTTCACTATCCATAACTTTTTGGAAACAATCTCGAGCCCAAGTAGCTGTAAGATATGCAGGCCAAGATGATATCAGCCCATCTCTATCCTCTGAATTCTCAAACATGATTTTTGTTCACAAATCACAGGTTACCTAAGAATAAATATGTTACTTAGTTTCACTCAGATTTCTAGCAAAAATCATGATGTTAGTTATCGTTTACACTTTAAGTAGTTTTCAGTAAATATAAAAATTCAAGTAACCAAAAAGCAATGACATCTAAAACGTTTTTAAAAGATGTTAACTACCGTAGGCTGATTCAATATTGTTTTTTAAAAAGATTTTTGCCTAAGTCATCAGATTTTTGCATAGGCAATCATACTGCAAAACTTGCCCCTTCTTTGAGGAAAAGCCACTCCCTCAGACCTTGTGTCTTCACTTTAGGCTCCGATCCGATATCATGATTACTCAGAATACACATTGAATGTTTTTTCGTATCATACTTTATATTCATACTACGTCAAAAATTTATTTATCTTGGCCTGCATTGCATCTGATATTAACTGCTTTTTTTTACTACTGAACTGGAAATAGCAACATTCTTCATGAAAACAGCAACATTCTTCATGAAAACTTCCAAGTCTAGATGGTAGTTGCTGGTAGTGAAAACTACAGACCTTCATAAATGGATGTTTATGTAGAATAGGGAGACTGAGATGGTATGATAAGATTACGACGAGGAACTCAGAGAAAGAACTAAGCAGATACCAGTCTAGAAAGAGCTAAAGAAGAGACGCTGGCGATGGATAGGGCATACGTTGAGAAGACTGACCGGAAGCATTACAAGACAGGCACTGTTTTGGAACCCGCAGGGAAAGAGGAGTAGGGAAGGCCAAGACAGGCCTGGAGAAGAGAGCTGGAGACTGATATTAAAAGGATATGTAAAACGGAAAGAATTGGAAGGGATGGCAAGAGAAAGGAAGAGCTGGAAGAAGTCTGTGGAAGACCTGTGCTCCGTTGATAGTTGAAAGGTGTAGAAGAGAAGTTGCTGGTAGTGCTACAGACAACCTAGAACAAACATGTTTAATTTATTCAGCTGTGACTAGAAATCACTTGCGATCCCCAATATAGTGGCAGTTATCTGCAGAAAAAGAAATTTACTAAAAAGAATTGCATGCATGTTCCAGCTTCCTAGCTGCAAAGAAGCCTAGACCACCTCAATGAGGTCAGACAGCAAATCAACTACTTTTCTTGTTACAGAACTACAAAACACTGCCCTCTTTTTTTTCTGTGCTGCTTTGCATTCGTTGTCATTAACCGGGGTAATCTCTTTTTGTGTGGTTTGCGCAGAAAACGATATGTTGCACCTCGGTTGATAGGCTCCTGCGCATCTGACAATTTTGGCCCAAAGAAATGCTGGAGTTTGTCTGACCTGACTTTGCTCTTTGTTTAAAAACCTTTCTGATTCCTAGGTTTACAAGTTTTCACTCATTCTTATGCCAGATAGTGATGAATACACAATAGGGTGTTTATAATGGCGGAATTTGGTAGTAGCAGTTGCTAGCATAAATCTTACAATGTCAGGCAATCAGTGATATGGTGTTGTGTTTTACTGTCCTCATCCTGTCTATTGCAGTTTTTAAGTATGGACTGTTGTCACTCTGTATAGATAATTGTTGACTATGTGTACTGGCTAAACTTGTACTCTGGTCTCTGCAGTCTAGGTTGTATGATGTTATTCTTTGAATTTTATTGTAGCTTACAGGTCTCTTGCAGCTGCTGTGGACCATTTGTTTTATAGCTTGAAGATTTGTGTTCCCTGCTTTACCAAGTTGTTGGCACTCTTATTGCTTGATATCATATGATGTGAGTCAGTTTATGGCATTTAGTATACTTGTTATGGTTTTCACTGCTTTTGGGAGGCAGTTTTCATACACCTGAAGGGCAGATAAGGAGTTAGAAAATGACAGGTGTTTTTGCATATGTTGTAATATGCTTGTACAGGGTGTTCAAGATAATTGCAGCCCATGAATGTAGCTAATCTGGCATATATGTATGGAAATGGGAAGGTTCAGTTATGACATAGTATAGGTCAAGGTTGTGTGACGGTGTGTAATTGTAGTGTGGGAAGGGCGATGAACAAATGTGACGTAGGACGAGTTAGTCAGAACTGGTTTAAATAGTAAATAAACACAACTCAATTTGTACCTGGCAACTTTTGAATTGTCCATGGGGCTACAATTATCTTGAACACCCTGTATTAGGTGGTAGTGAATGAAAGTGTTTTTAATATAGCCAGCATCTCTGCATCATAGTTGGAGCATAATGATTCACATGGTGCAGAAAGTTGACTTGTCAGGAAATTAAAAGACTCATACCTTACATTAACCTGCTGCCTTGCAGGTCAGCTGGGGACAGTCAAAGGCTGACAGAGAGCAAACCCAGTAAACGCTGGCTAAAACCTGACACATCGCCGATGGATAAGCACCAGAGCTCCAAATGGCACTGAAGATGTGACAAACACACCAATGCTAAGGCTACATGAATCAGATTTCCACATGAATGAGATTTATGGGAAATCTGGTACATCGATCTTAGCGGTGATCGTAAGAGAGATTCATGATATAGCCTTAAAGGCTAAACCATCTGTGTTTTCATGGATCCAGTCTTCAGGGTAGGAAACAATGGTCTTCAGTGCACAAAGTTTTAGGAGCTGTGTATCTGTAGACTTGTTCAGTGAGCTGTTCAATAGGGTTGTGTTTATTTGTGGTAGTGTGAAAGCTGTATTTGGTCGGTAGTAATACATTTCTCTGCTTTTGGGATTTCTATTCTAACCTTGTATTGAGTGTCCATTTGTTCACCAGTTCCCTGAACAAAGAGGAGAGTAAATATTGTCATCCTACAATACCTGAACATTTAGGAGCATTGGCTTTTAACTCGTTCCACGCTTTAAGCCACACACTGCGCCACGTCGGAAGTCCGTTGCACTCTTTAAGCCATACACTGCGCCATAGAGTTGCTTCCCTTATAAGAACCTCACTAGTTTTACTTCTACTATTTTACTTCTACTACTTTTTAACCTTGTTATTCTATTGGGTTGTCCAGTTTTCTTCAATTTAGTATATAATAATATATATATGTTTATTTATTGACAAGTAGTTGGGATGATTTTTTTTTTTTTACTTCCTTGAATTAACTGCTTAAAAATTGAGGAAATAACTGCGTGGAAAGAGTTAAGCAATAATAAACAATATGTTACAGACAAAGTAAAAAACGTTGGTTTATGAGGAAGAAGTGAATATTGCACACGAATATACCATCCTTGTGCTCAGGAATAAACCATTTACCCATCTTTGCTAAGTTTTGTTCAATTCTTTACTTCATTTATATAACAGGCTATGAAGCTGTTGATCTGAAAAAGAAAAAACTTTTGGAAGAAGTCTTGGTTGAAGAACGAGATGATGCAGTAATCAAGGTTGCAAAGATAAGGAAGCGTCAACCTCCAAAGTTGCGCAGCAAAGCCAGAAATATTGCCAGCAATATAGTTCACTACTATGTAAGAAACATAGCTGTGTATTTGTTATAATATAATGAATATTCTGCTTATAAAGCTTAGTCTTATTTTGCTATCTAGAACATTGTTAAATTTCAAAGCTAAGAACAGAGATGAATAAAGTAGGTGATATTTGCAGCAGTGAACATCAAAGGCGCATGGAGACAACACTGCACCAGGGTTAGTGAAGGGCACTAATCAAGACCCTGTCCCCCACCTCCACGTGGTGACCCTTGTAACAGACCTTGGTTACAGTCTGGCGGGATGGGGGGCAGGGAGAACTAGTGGTAGCAGTACAAGTACGGAAAAGCAATGCAGGTCCGAAAAGTCCTGAACAATGCACGCATCTCCTGGCCGATGTCCGCTAAAATTTGTCCAAGTTCCCAAAATGGAAGTTACAGCAGTGTACAAGTCCTGTGCACAAGTCAAGCTGCATGTCAGGGCAGTCCCAAGGTACGACAAATGAGATGGCAGAGGTGAACACAATGGTCAGAGCAGCTTTCCTGCCGATGAGAAAGGCGGCACGCGAAGGGATCAGAGGTGCATCCCGAACAGAAAAGAGCGCCAACACAGAGCGAAACTCAGAGCTCTGTGCACGAGTTGAGCTGCGTGTCGGTGCATTAAATGTAATGGCAGAGGTGAACACAATGGTCATAGACAGAGAAGAACGACCACACGGAGCGAAACTCGGAGCCCTGTGCACAAATTGAGAGCTGCGTGCTCATGGAACAACAGGTGATGGCGACACATGGGAAGATTGCGGTACTCTGTACAGGAGGCCAAGCGCAGATTAAGATATTGGGTAAAGTTGGTTGAGCGTAAAATCTCAAAGTTGCATTTTAGCGCCTAGCGAAACTGCCCTCCCTGAGACAGCCGGGCAGGGTACTGTTGTTCACACAGTTAACATCCCCGGAAAAATCAGGGTGAGTGATGACTGGCGAGTGCAAAATCTAAGTTGCGCTGATCAGGCTTAATGAAACGATCCATACATTACGATGTGCGAGACCCCAGCCCTGTGTTTCCCGGATCAAGGGAAAATGCAGAGCAAATGTCAAGTACCGACACAAGCCTCGAAAAAGCTGAGAATGTGGTGTACAAGTAAAGCGTCCCAGGACCACAAAAACTCTGTTCCCTTCGCAGGGAACCACTGCTGCCTTGTAGTTTTGATTGGGGACAATCAAAGACTAACGGAACAAACCGTACACAAAACTGGACGATATGCAAACCAAGTAGTCCATAAAAAGACGGGTTAGCTGGGCAGATGACGCTCATCAGCCTGAGAGGGTAGGTCGTCTATGAGTCGAAAATAGAAAATAGCCTGAAAGAAAATAGCAAACTGCTGCCTTGTGGGTTTTGGCTGGGGACAGCAAAAGGCTAACGGAGAGCGAACCCAGTAAACGCTGGTTGAAATTGGACATTTCACCGAAGGATAAGCACTTGAGCTCCAAACGATACTGAACGTTGTGAGTAGCATGCCCATGCTAAGGCTGCATGGACCAAATTTTTTTAATGAATATGTTTAATTTAGAAACTCAATATGGTGCTACGCCTTTGGAGATCCGGCGGGCAGGACAGTGCCGGGCCCCATGCTTCGAAGGGCCTGTTTTTGCTGCGGTGGTCCCCATCCCCGACTGGGAAAACCAGCGACTGCGGCCCACTGGAAAAAACTACTGGTTCAATATTGGCCAGAAACAACTAAACATTGTGCAATGGAATGCCGAAGGTCTCCATCACAAAAAGCAAGCACTTGTAAATAGACTTGCAGAAGATGAGATTGATGTTGCGTGCATACAAAAGACGCACCTAAATGAACAGCACAGATTCTGGATCAGAGGTTATCACACCTTCAGATTAGAATGAGAGGGGCACAAAGGTAGAGTCCTCACCCTTGTATGAAACGGCATTCCAGCCAAACAAATAAATGTAACAACAGGTGCAGCAGAGATTATAGGTGTCCTCATCACATGCGACGAAACGTAGATTCTTCTGTACAACCTATACTGCCCAAGTGATATCTCGCTATCACTTGAGGCGATGACAATAAATAACACAGCATGCATGGTAGTCGGTGATTTCAACAGTCACTCAGAAAGGTGGGGCTACCAAGAAACAAACAGCAGGGGCATCGAAGTCGAGGACTGGGAGATAGAGAACAATCTATTCCTTATCAATGGCCAAGACGATCCGCCAGCCTTCTACTTGAGAAGGTGGCATATGACTAGCACCCTTGATCTGGCGTTTGCAACGAATGACATATCCATCAAAACAGTATGTACGGTCACTAAACAGCTAGGAGACAGCGACCACATGCCAGTCAAATTACAAGTTGATCTCCACTCTCGAAGACGATCTTGAGATGGCAAGGAGACATAAGAGGCACAGACAGTAACGTCCAATAATTCTTACAAGGCGGTAGCGACTAAGTACAAATGGGAAGTCAAAATGGTCAGCACGACAGAGCTGGGTAAATAAGACCGAATCCCTGAACCTTAATAGGGAACGGTCATAAATTGTGAAGACTGGCAAAAGTGCTGAGTGTTGAAAATACCAGTCGACCTCCAATAGTCCTGGAACAAAATAAAAAGTTGTGCTCGGGAAGGCTGCAAATGTTCTAATGAAAAATATGCCGAAGTCAGCAGAGTAAGCATACCAAAAGAGACGATACAAAGAGAAAAGCGAGAGCCCTCCAGGGCGAGCCATGTAAAGCTGATAGTCACCTAACGGTGACATTCACCAGAAACGAGCTGGATGAGACATTAAGGGATCTCAAGCTTAGAAAAGCGCCGGGAAAAGATCGAATCACAAATGAGATGCTTAAAAATTTGGGAAATAAGGCAAAGACAGCCCTATTTGATGTCCTAAACATATCGTGGAGGACAGGCATAGTACCAAGAGAGTGGAAAGAGGCGGTCATGGTACCCATCCTAAAGCCACTCAAAGATAAACTCAGCCCTGCGAGTTACAGACCCATACGCCCTGACAGTTTTGGTAGGAATGGAGAAGGCGTTCAACACAGTCTGGAAAGAGGGCCTGAAACAGAAACTCCTAACCCTCTGTATAAAAAGAAGAATGTACAAATGGCTTGATAGATACCTAGAAAACAGAACAGCAAGGGTTCCAGTTCAGGGGTACACAAGCATGAAGTCCACACTAGAGCAAGGACTTCCCCAAGGAGGAGTACTCTCACCAACCCTCTTTCTAATCTTTGTCCACGACATAGATAAATGCCAACCCAAGCAAGTAAACTCTGCAATGTATGCCGATAATCTGGGCGAGGGAAGAGTCAATGCCCATAGCAACAAATCAATTACAAGAGACGCTTACCAAGCTTGAAATCTGGACAGAAAAATGGTGCATGAGCATTAACGCCTCAAAAACCACATATACTGTGTTCTCGCAGAACAACCATAAAAACAAAATTAAACTTAAAATAAAGGGGCAAGATCTTCCTGAAAGCAAAACTCCTACATATCTGGGAGTCATACTAGATCGAGGGTTGACATGGTGCTCCCACATAGACAATGCTACGGTTAAAACTCGACATAGGCTCAGTATGATGCGCACCGTAAACTTGCAGGTTCCATGTGGGGAGCAAAAAGAGCAAAATCCTTAATGCGCTATACTCTGTAAGAGTGCGACCGATCCTGTAGTACGGCATTGAGTAGTGCATCCAACAAGCAATTCATCAAAGTACATAGCAGTCGAAATCGAGCAGCATGCATTATCACAGGAGTCATGAAGTCCACGCCCATCAAGGTGCTAGAAACAATCACAGGCCTCCAACCAATGGCAGACCGCAGAGACCGGAAAGTTTTGATACTGGTGGAAAAATTGAAATGGCTTAACTCCCACCCTATGTATGTCAGAATGAACGGACTAGGAAGGGGCAGGCTAAAGAGAACCAGCTTCGCAAAAAGTGCCAAAGCAGTGATTCAAGACCACACAGTCTTACCAAATTGTAAGCCCAAATTGATACCGGCAACTGATAAGAGCCCGCCATGGGAGATCAATATACCAGAATTAAAGGAATCAATCCCAGGTATACTAAAGAAAGGGTAGCAAGAGAACTGCGAAAGAAGAGAGGTTACTAAATAATTCATAGAGACTGAGTACCCTGAGAATGAGTGGGCAAATGTGTATACCGGGGGATCGACACTGAACGCAATCAGCGATGGCAGAGGAGGAATTACTTAAACTTAACTTAAACTCTCAAAGAAAGTGAAGATCATGAAGTCGATTGCCACAGGCAAGTTTTCATACAGCCGCCTGCTTTCACCAGGCAGAGGCAATAAGAACAGCCGCTGAAATGATCTTAGAATGAAGAAGCACAGCAAAGTCGTGATATTCACTGATGCTCTGTCATCATGGCACTAAAAAGCGCAGCCAAAACAGAGCTCAATGAGCTGAAAGCGATCCTCGGTGCACTAGTAAACTCACTTAAACGCGCGGTCATTCAATGGATACCATCGCACCACCGCAGATCGGTCACGAGACCAGTTATGAGGAAGCCAGAACAACCATCGGTTCGCAGTTCAAAGAAAAGTGGACGAAAGACCACCCACAACACAGCAGCAGAGATGGATACTATGGTCTGTCCCGTAGCGAACAATCTGCTATATTCCGCCTCTGTACCGGCCATAACCAGCTTTGGGCCCATATGTTCAATAAATTTTAAATTGGCACAACTAGACTGTGCCACTGTGAAAAGCGGACATGACGGCAGAGCACATACTGCAAGACTGCCAATTGATAGCAGGCCTAAGAAGCAAAACCTGGCCCGATAACACTGAGCTTCGCGAGAACGAAGCTGTACGGAGCGCAGGAGTCCTTAAAAACAACTGTAGCATTCATGAAAAAATCTGGTCCATCTGTCTAGGCGGGGATCGCGCGCGAGAGAGAGAGATAGAGAGAGAGAGAGCTGAAGAAGAAGATGATGATGATGATACAATTCTCATGGCAACAAATCAACAAGATGTACAAAACTAGATAGACATAATAATGAGAGAAAGCAAAAGAAAGGACTGAGTCAAGAAAACAGGTAGTGGTTGTATTTAAAAAACAGGAAACATCACAATACAATATCAAACTACACAACACTGAAACAAGTCCATCAATTAAAATATCTGGGAACATTAATAACATCAGATGAAAGACATACAACATAAGGAGATATGGATAGCTTAAGCGAAAAAAAGCTTTCATGAAAATGAACATTCTGTATGTGAACGTACTAATAACAACACTGAAACAAAATACTTCAATGCTATATTGAACCAATACTTCTGTATAGCGGCGAATCATGGACAATGACAAGCATTTCATAAAATCACTGGAAACTACAAAGATGTTTTACAGAAGAATGTTGAAAATCCCTTAGACAGCCAAAAAAAAACAAATAATGTAAAAAGAATCAAGCACATAACGGAACCTGATCAAACGAATAACTATCAATATTCTTAAGACACATAATGAGATTTAGAATATCTGGTAACCTAATGGGTAAAATACACGAGAGGATAGATTGAGTAAGGTAGTAGGAGAAGAAGTTGGATAGTTTGGAGAACAATGGATCAGAATTTATAAGCTGCACCAAAAAGAAAGAGTTCTGAAAAGACCTATACTGACAGGCATGTCACTTGATATTAAAACTCACATTTGGTATTACTTTAGAGAGAGTCTGTGACAAATCTTCGTTTTCTATCCTGGTTAATATGAAGTCAATGTGCGATGTCTGAGTGTGACTTGGTCTATGATTAAAGAAGGTATTTGTAATGAAAATATGCTCTGCACAAATATTTAGTATGTGCTCTTCATTGTGATTACACTTTCTATTGAAATCACGGTGTGGCTTCACTTGTATTTTCCACGGTGATCGCCTTCCCCCCGACTCTAACATTGAAACGTCTCATTAAATTTATGTAATATCAATGACTACCAATACTGGGAATGGATGAAAAATAAACAATCTGTGTGTTGCTGTTCCACCTTCTCCCATTCCGTCAGGACATAATTTGTGGGAATTACTTTATTGTTGTTTCAATATTTTCATCAGTCCCATAATTATTACGTTGAGTTTTCATCAAGGTCACAATCTCAATTTCTTTGCTATGTAAACCACAGATGTTTAAAGTTGGTACTTTGTTAACCTTGCTGGAATGTTTGCCCACATATGAAAGGAATACAGTACTAAATAATCTTAAGACAACCTAAGCCAGCTGTCCCATGATTCTGAGAGGGCAGTAATCTAGTGGATACCCACACACTACAAGAGAAATAAAGCTGCTGGCAGACTGGCTGAAAAGGGAGGATGGATGCCTCAATATGGCGACCTGGTTAGCTAGGATAAAACAAAAACCATCTTCAGAGTGCACAATACGACAAAGTGGGAGAAAGAACACCCTAAACACAACATAGATGATGGATATAACCAACTGTCCAGAAGGGACCAGACTGTCAAACTTCGCCTCCGAACTGGCTCACTACAAAATGAGACACCACCTGTGCATTGAATTCAAGATATATACCAACGGCTTATGCCACTGTGACCTGGCAAGTATGAAGACGGAGCATGTCATACAGAACTGCACTCAATATGCAAAAGTGAGAAGGAAGAGGTGGTCCACATACACCAAAATCCAAGATAATCTGTATGATGTGACCAACAACTTTAAGCGGACGGTGACCTTTATCAGAGAATCCAGAATCCCAATATAGTGATGTCGCAGATGAAGAAGTATGTTTGCCATGGATGATTCTGGTTTGGTATCTATTGGAATGTGTTCAGTTTAACATGTGTCTTCTTAGCATTCTTAACTGCATGTTGTTTTTCCTGTTTCTTTATAAAGATGTGCTCAAAGAAGATATCAGAATTTAGAGATTTATCAATTTTTACAAATAATTGATTATTTCTACTCTGTTCACAGAGTGGAGTTTGTGTGAATATTGATGCAGAATTGCTTAATTTTGTTGGGTATTCAACTAAGAGTGACTTTAATGATTTGTGTAATAAACACAAACCTTGCAACCTGAATGTGCTGTCCAAGGTCAGTTGTGCCACTTGTTTTCGATGTTTAAAATGAAGTGTGTGTGTATATATATATATATATATATATATATATATATATATATATATATATATATATATATATATATATATATATATATATATATATATATATACACACACACATTTTGTATCTTATTCTAAGCTAATATGCATCAGTGTTTTTATATATTCAAATTGGTTAATGTGCAATGAAACTCATTTTGCTATGTGATAAATTGTGTAATTATATCAGTATCAACAGCTGATGTCTTTTGCTTTTACGTTCCATGTGCCAAAAGTGTTTACTAAGAGGTTTATTTTTCTTGTTTCTAGGTACAAAGTTTTACATATTTTTTTACTTTTAGTCTCTTCCTGTGTACCCTACAAGGCAGGCGGTAGATGACCAGTGCAGTTGAATAGTTACTCCCACCGTCGAAAGCAACCCATGGTGCCCTCCCCTTCACAAATTTGGGAGGACTTGTAACCTGTGGCTGTTGCTTTCCGTGTTATGTCCGAGCCGTAAGCAAGGATGAAGTGTCTTCGCCATTTATGCGTAGCCTTAGCAGCTAATATGGAAAATGTGTCTTGCCCATTTTGTAGAAACCCTGTCTCTACCCCGCTGTTTGTTTCAACCAAAGGAAAGACAAAGTCCATACCATGAAGACTTAGAGGAATATACACATAACCATCAACTGTCTTAGGGTCCCACCCTCCGAATGTCTGGCCAAGGTTTACGCCTTTAGCCATCTGCGTATCTGTGCTGACCAAAATGCAGTGGGACATTGCTATCAGGGTTTACTCCCCTAGCCTTTAGTGTTCCTGAACCCAACTCCACAAGACAGTGGGTTTAACTATTGTAGATGGTATCGTATATTGTCGTATGGTAGCAGATGAAACATCTGATCTGATACACTTGAAATTACTACTGTCAGTACTATTAATACACTTGTACTTAACTATATAATTTGAATTATTTTATGCTTGACATAATAAACATCTGATCAAAAATGTATGTGCGATCTGCTCTGGTCACAATGAAGAGCCATCCTGATGTCAAATTCACAGCCAATCAGTGACCTCGCTTTTCGTTGGAAAATAAGGTTTGCACATGGAAAACAGTCTTTCTAAAACATTCAATGTAGATGGAAATGAAAGTTAGAACATGTGTTTTAGTTTGGGGGGAGAAGGGTGTCTGTTCAAAAAAAGTATTACTAGTAGGGACTTGAACGCATGACAACTAGGTTGAGTCATGTTAGAATCAATTTATAAATTGATATTTGCTTATTGGCTGTTATGCTAAAATGAAAGAAGTTCAATAAAGATGCATAACAAGAGTTTGAAATGTCTGTGCAAAAGAGGTATGTTCATGTGTAGGATAGAACTATAGTATAATATAATTAATATCACCTATGCAGAAGAATAGTGGTACTTGCAGAACATTGATAGCTAAGAAGTATAACCATGTGCTGTGAACACTTCAAGCCCACATTCAGGAGCCTAACAGCCAACTTTGAGAACTTTGTATGATTTAACCAAGTCAGTGGAAAGGCATTAAAGATTACAATAAAACTATAGACCAAATACAGGAGCATAGCCTTAAAATCTCACCTATTGTGCATAAATACACATTTTAATGAGATAAATAGCTAGTTCTGTTGTAGAAGGCTGTATACAGTGGAGTTTAAGAATGTTTTCTACATCAGGAAAGAAGGCAAGAGGAAGACCATGAAAAAGATGGTTAGATGGCATAGCTGAATCCTGTCAAAAAAAGCAAACATAACTATCATCCAAGTCACTTAGCAGCGCTGAGCAAAAAACCTGGTAACAGTGTGATGATAAAAGAAGAAATAGCTAGTTCAAAAATATGTAGACTGCTGTACATATTTAACAAAGTTTTAAATAAAATTATTATTTTTGTAGGTTATCACAGAATGTCTAGCAGAGAATAAAGAACTAATGAAAGTCAGACACCAACAATTGTCAAGTCTACAACACAGTGATTCCAAGTGCAAAATAAAGGGGAAAACATAGATATCCTTGTATAGCTTCTTCACACATATACAGCACTGACTTCATTGTTGATGATCTGTAGATAAATGGCAGCTTTTTTATTTACCATCACCATTTTTTTGTCTGGATAGATACAGTCTCCATTCCGGTTTCATTGGTGCTCTTCTATAAGAGTGTCCTTTTAAAACCCTGTTACAGCTAGGGTACCACAATTTTAGGACTATAATTTTTCATAAGGTGGCGTCTGTGGCTCCTAAGCCCTAGTTAGTGACTCGGTCTATTAACACCGATGTTCTGAGTTTGAATCACGCTGCGGACAGTTTGGTTGCAAATTGTTTTGTGTGGATTTTTACCAAAGGACGATTGCACCACCCGTTCAGAAAGCAATGGCAAACTACTGAACGTAATAATGCCTAGAAAAATCACAAACAGCGTTAAAAGCTGGGGTTGATTCGCAAAGTCCTGTAAAGGATATGCAATTTTTTTAAAAATCATCTCCCAGGTTGACTGTAATGGTTCTGTGTTTTCTAGACTTCTAGTCATGTCATTTGAAATGAGATAAAACCAAACATTTAGAAAGTGTGATGTGAAAGTTTGAAAATGATGGGACTTGTTCCCACCATGGCACACAGATGATTATGGTCTCAAGATTCATCCTATGAAATGTCCCATTGTCCTTTTTCATCATTGTGACAAAGTGACACCTCAAACCATGAATACTCCAGTTTTCATTCAATATATTTACTGAGGGTGCAAATCACATTCTTCAATCATCAGCACACTCAATGGATTTATCAAGAAGACCTGGAGGTCAGAAAAGGATTCATTTCCATGTATGTTTGACCATTGGGCACCTCCTGCCTATCATGCATAGTCTACTTTTTTTTTTTTATTCATTTAATAAATTTTCAATACAACAAATTAATACTGCAAATCTTTTTGTAGTGAATATGGTATAATTAACAATATCATGAATGTTTAAGATGGAAGTGTATTGTGTTATGTACTTTCACTATACAATATGCTTACAGAAATACACTCATTTGATGTCATGCCAACAGAAGTTCATGAAACATAACCAAATAATATACAACCAAAGCAAGGTTGATTGATATCAAATGAAAAGTTGAAAACATTTTAATAAGTCATAAATGTACATCTGTACAAAATTTGTTTAAAATTTAACTCTTTGTGGACCAGGGCAAAAACATTTTTACTTGTATTTTTACATTTTTAATTGTACATTGTTATACAGGCATCTGTTTTTAGTTTTGTCATAAACTTTTTTTTTATATATGGAATATATATATATTGCTCTCGTACCATTATAGGTTACATAGGGCTTGCAGGTAATTTCTCTATACCGTTCTGTCCTGCGCAACTCGCTCAATCTCTTCCGTGGAATTTAATCCAATATTTTTTTGCCTCTCAGCAAAGTTCATTTCATGGTTTCACTAGGGTTTAACTTACAGTTCCGTATTTTATTTAGACTTTTACAAGCTGATGTTGCTTTGCCAATTCGTATCATAATTTCTTTTTATTTCCTGTGCAATCAAAATTGCTACCTAAATAGATGAACTGCTCTGTTATTTTTATCATTTTAGATTCCAGGGTTTTAAAATCTGCATTACTTGCCATAGGTGTCTTCATTATATTTGTTTTTCATAGCTTATCTGCAGTCCAACTTTTGATGCTATAGATGACAAGTTATCTGTTTTTCTTTGGTTGTTTCTACTTAACAAGGCAATATCATCTGCAAAATCCAAATCTTCTAGTTGACTATTTTCTACCCAATCGATGCCAGTTTCACCCATGCAACATTTTCGCATCACCCAGTCAATGGCCACTCCAAACAATAGCGGAGATAAAATACAGCCTTGCTTTACTCAGGTTTCAACCATAAACCAGTCGCTGTGTCCACCATTAGTGCGAACTGCACACTGTGAACTATCATAGAGGCTCTTGATAATGTTTATTATTTTGTCTGGCGTTCCATAGCATCTCAGATTATTCCACAGGGAGATTCTTTGTAGACTATCAAAGGCTTTTTTAAATCGATGAAATTTAGTATAAGTGGTTGTTGCTTCTCAATATGTTCCTCCAAAATTATCGTAGGGTAATTATTTGGTCTAAGCAGCTTCTCCCAGGTCTAAAACCAGCTTGTTCTTCTCTCAGGGTTGTGTCCACTGCTCCTTTGATTCTATTAAGAATGATTTTGCAGAAAGTCTTGGTCATTACTGATAATAGGATGATCCCTCACCAGTTGTTGCAATCTTTGAGATCTCCTTTTTTGGGGATCTTAACAATTATTCCCTTTTTCCATTGATCTGGGACAGTTTCTTCTTCCCATACTTTATTAAATAGTTCTTGCACCTGGCTAATAGTTGTATCATCAGCCGCTATGAACATTTCTGCAGTAATGTTGTCGTCGCCCGCTGCCTTATTGTTTATAAAGGAACTGATTGCCTCCTTGACCTCAGCTACACTTATCATTTCTTTGTTAATTGGTAGAGAGTTGTTTCTTGCCTCTTCCTCAAACTTGAGTAGTACTGGTGGATCAGGTCTATTTAATATTTCTTCAAAATGTTCTGCCCATCTTTTCTGCTGCGCTGTATCTGATGTTAGAACTTTACCATCTTTACTCTTGATTTGGCCACCCTTTGAAACAAATGCTCCAGTTAGTTGTTTTAGTGTATTGTATAGCATTTTACTTTTTCCAGTCTTAGCTGCCTTTTCCCCTTCTTCCGCCAGTCGATTGACATATGCTCTTTTATCTCTTCTAGCCGCTATTTTCACTCCCTTGTCTTTTAGTCTATATTCCTCTTTAGCTTGGATTTCATCTGTTGCATTCTTAGTATTAAATATCGCTAGTTTCTTCTTTCTTGAATACATTTCCAGGTGTCATCACTTATCCAGGGTTTTCTGTCTTTCGTCTTTAATCCTGCGCTACTATTTGCTGCCCCCAATAGTGTGTCCTTTACCTTGTCCATTTGTCTTCAATGTTCTGTTCATTTTCACCATTGAGTAACTCGAACCTATTCTTAAGTTCGAGCTGATATTCCTCCTTTACTTCTTTATTTTGTAGCCTTTGACTGTCTATTCGCAGTTTCAGTTTGGAATATCTTCATTGCACTCCGGACACGTCCATAGGTACTCCGATCTCCTTCACAACATCTCCAACAGCGTCCAGCGACTGACCGTACCAGTTCAATTTTGATTGATGAGTCTACTCATGTACCTGTCATGCTGTTCTTCTTCTTTGCATTCGTTCTTTACAACCAATTTTAATCGCTCTTTGTGATATGTTTGATCTTTGCCAAGAACGTGTATACGTTGCACATTGGTTTGGTAGACCCCTAAATGCATAGATTTCTACAAGTTTAGGACATGTGCATCCGATTTCAGCCAAACCTCCTTAGTCGTCTCTTACGACATGCATGGCAGGTAACAGTGGTTCTATTCTTTACACCCCAAATTTGGGCCCGGTAACCACTCGGGCGATCATGCTGTTCTTTTCTTGTCACTCCAATCCTCAAACCCAGCTCCTTCAATCGAGTAGTTGATGTTGATTGGTTTAAATGAAAATCTTCTTTCCTGCCACACTCTATGAGGGCGTTCAAAATATCAGCTCTATCCATTGGCTGGCCCTTTGATATGATGGCAGAGCCAGCCAACCTGTCTGCTCTCTCATTGCCAACGACACCCATGTGTCCCGTAACGAAGATAAGTGTGATTCTGCAAATTGTTGACGCTTGTAGTGATTCAGTCCATTGTCTGCGTACCGAACCAGCCTCTACCTTGCGGATCATACTCAATGAATCACTCAGAATGCATGCACTAGTGTAGTTTTGTGACTAGCCAACGTAAAGCATTAGTCACCCGCCAGTACCTCCATTGTTATGCTGCTTGTTGTCATACGAAATGCACCACTGGCCTCATGGACCATTCTGCCACATGAGATTGCAGAGAAGGCCCATGCGGACTTTTCGTGAAGAACCATCGATCCTTCTGTGTAAATCACGACACCTTCATTGCAGTTTTCATCATTGATAGCCTTAACATCTGCATCCAGCGCCACCGGATTCCTCTCTTTGCAACTTTTGTCAAATTTAATGATGGTGAAAAAAGTGTTCCTATATATTGAAGACATCGGTATCCATTCTTCCCCATAATCGATATTTGTGAGCCTGCAGACCAGCTGAACAGTGTCTGCAGCACGGCCAACCCACGACTTGCCCCGCTTTAATCGATTGCCTCCACTGGTGCTGATCAGCTTATGCAATGGGTGATCCTTTTTAGCACTTATTTTGAGGTACGCATGTATATGCATATTCAATGGTGGAGAGAACCAGCGTCTGATACAGGATGACAAGCAGCCGTTGCGCGATATTAGCAGCCACCATAACTCTCATTGCCACTAAACCTTTACTTGCTTTGACAATGACATAATCAATGACATATTCGCAGTTATTCTTTTTTAGTATGATGAATTTTCAATTTACCTATGCATAAATTATGATCACTTCCTACATCTGCCCCTCTGTATGCACGTACATCCAGCAATGATGTTCTGAATTGTGTATTTATACGCATATGGTCAATCTGATTCCTGGTCACTCCATCAGGTGAGTGCCATGTAAGTTTAAGAATTTCCTTATGTGCAAAGATGGTACCTCCAATCACTAAGTTTGACAGCATACATAACTCCGCCAGATATTCTCCATTCTCATTCATTGTGTTTATTCCTTGTTTTCCTATAGCTCTCTCTACCCCTACATTATCACTTCCAACCTTGGCATTAAAGTCCCCATTACTAATAACAGGTCATGTTTTTGGGTCTTGTGAATTTGATCTTGTAGATGCTCATAAAACATGTCTTATCATCGTCTGCCTCGTTGGTTGGTGCATAACACTGAAGTATTGTCATATTGACATGTCTGGTACTGAAGCGGGCTCTGATTATCCGACTCGAGATGGGTTCCCATTCTAACATGTTCTTTGCTACTCTAGGTGTCATCATTATACCCACTCCTTCAAAATGCATACCATCCTCTCTCCCTGAATATATGAAAGTTAATCCACTAACCACTCTTCTGTCTGTTCCAGACCATCTCACCTCACTTAACCCCAGTATGTCCAGCTCATATCTCTTCATTTCTTCTGCAATTTGGGCTGATTGTGTAGCCGTGGCCATCGTTCTCACATTCCAAGATCCAATTTTCGTGTGTGTTTTTGAGCCAAGTAATGTACGAGTCGGGTTGCTGACTTGTCAGTTCAAAATCGAGAAGAGCACACTGGAAAGCTGCTGTCAGTGCAAAATTCATTAGAAAGATTAAAAATAAAATTCCTACAAAATATTTTCATCATCTTCAAAATTACATCATGGGCCCTGGCCAGTGCTGCGGAGTTCATGCACTGCCACTGAGATCTTCCTGTGTAAGAAAGATATTGGAGCACGCATGGTTACTCAGATGTTCTACCGGGGTCAAAAGTGCATGAAGGGGTGTGCCAGGGTTAGTGAGTCAGCACTAATCAAGACCCTGTCCCCTACCTCAACGTGGTGACCCTGGAAACAGACTTTGGTTCCGGTCTGGCTAATAGGGGCAGGGATTGGGGAGAAGTAGTAGTAGCAGTGCAAGTACGGAAAAGCAATGCAGGTCCATACAAACAAAATGCCGAATCTCCTGGCGATGTCCAACAAAATATTGCCCAAGTTCCCGAACAAAAAGAAACAGCAGCGAAATGTATCTGATAGAATCCCTACTCCCTCGGAGTAAGGGCCGAATACAAATTGCCATCTCCTGAGCTAGAGACTCCATACACAAGCTCGAAGTGTAAGTCAAAGGTCCCTCCACAAATTACCAGTTTCTCTGTTGATGGGGAGATTAGTGAACATGAAAGGATGAGAGGTACATCCAGTGATGAAACGTGTGCCCACATAGGGCGACACTTGAAGCCCTGAGGAGGGGCAAACATTGCCAGCTGTGGGGCAAGAATAAATAAGTCAGATGCGTAATGAATAAAAGTCCACCCTCGTGTCGAGTCAGAAATATTGTAGCCGACTCCGTATCAGTGGCCTGGCGCAGATACATTTGTTGGGCAATGTTGACCGACAGAAAACATAAAGTTGCATTTTAGTCCATACTGAAGCTGCCTCCCTGGGAAAACCGTGCAAGGTACTGTTGCGATAACTAACATCCCCAGAAGAACTGAGGCGGGTGATGGTGGCGAGCGTCAAATCTCAGTTGCGTTGCTAGCGTCGATGGAAATTCTCTACATTATTTGTGCTTGGCCCCAGTCCGGTGTTTCCCGAGGCTAATGGAAATGCGAAGTAGAAACTGCAAATTGTCACGCACCAACACGCGTCCTGAAAAGGCTGAGAAGGTTCCTACTCCGGAACAAACTCAAAAGTGAACAGTAAAGTAAGGTTGACAATGTAAAGATCTGACAGGCTGTCCGGATCCAAACATTGGCGAAGGCTGATACTTTACACTGTGTTTTATACGAGTAAGGCGCCGTCAAGGACAAGCTTATAGGCCCCGTGAAATGTTCCTAATCCGGAACAACTTCACAGTCAGAAAGAGCATAACAGTAGTAACTCACTGTTTGGCGTAGATCACAAAGCCCAAATATACGGCAGAGCTGATCGAAAAGGCGAAGATCCGGGCCGAAATAGTCAGCAGAAAGAATTGTACCCTAGGGCAAGCTCACCCTAGTAAATCAAAAGCTGGCTGAAAACGGGTGGGTGGGCCTAGTCACCATGGGTGCATAATCGTTAAACGTAGATCACTGCGTTCTTGTCAAAGGACCAATTATATATCACAAAAAGAATGATAAAATTGGCTGTGTAGAACGATTGCGAAAAGATGTTCTACCTCTGCTGTGCCGTCATCATTTGCAGCCTGAATCCATCTTATCCATGGTATTCTCTGCTGGGAGCCTCCTTCCATAATGGTGTTTTCTACGCTTCATACAGCAATAAAACTGATCAAATCATGTTATAAATTTACCCAGATGTGAACAAAAAGATTATTAATAAAGCAATTGCTAAATGTGACAATTTTAAATAAGTTCTATTTGAACATGTGTTAAAAACAACATGAAACTGATTATATAGACAAGGTTACATTTAATTCCAATAATGAATTCATAGACAAAATATGTACAGCAATAACAGTTGCACTTTCTTCCTCAAGTATCCATATCCACATTATATTATGACATAAGTCAAAATAGGGATTTTTAAAATGCCAAAGACTGTAGTGCCTTTTAAATTTATGTTCTAATACCATCCTTTCTGTTAGCTACACTGTTGCTACTGTATCAAATATTTGTCTTCTCCTTAAGTTTACATTTGAGCACCAACAAAACTTTAAACATTTTTCCTTATTCAGAACTTCTCACAGTAACTAACACCAGAAATTGAATCCAATGGACTCTGACAGCGCAACTAGATGATTTGGACTTCGCTGATGATATAGTCCTTCTGTCACATACACGAAATCAGACAGGATAAGCTAAACACATTGAATCAAAGGTCCCAGCAACTAGGGCTGAACATTCATAAGGGAAAGACAAGATATTGAGAATTAACCAAGCAAACGACAACTCGATCTCCCTGGGGAAATCCCACTTCAAGAGGTAGAATCATACACATATTTGGGCAGCAACGTAGACAAAGAGGGTGGAACATATGGAGATGTTAAAATAAGAATACAGAAGGCAAGAGGAGCTTTCATTGCACTGGGAAACATTTGGAAGTCGAAAGAAATCAAATTTAGAACAAAAATTCGGATATTTAACTCTAATGTTAAAGCAGTTCTACTGTATGGGTCAGAAACATGGAGAACAACTAAAACAATAGCACATCAATTGCAAACATTCATCAACTGGTGTCTGCACAGAATAGAGGAATAAGATGGTATGATAGGGTCACAAATGAGGAACTTATGGAGAGAACAAGACAGATTCCAGTGAACAAACAGGTTAAAAAAAGACGCTGGATAGGACACACTTTGTGAAAACCGGAGGGGAATATAACAAGAAGGGTCCTTGCCTGGAACCTGCAGGGACAGCGAAAGAAGGAGGCCAGAAATACATGGAGATGAGATTTGGAGGTGGAGATCAACAATATAAAGAAGAGCTGGAAGGAGCTGCAGGAGATAGAGATAGGAAGACTTGGCATGAGTTGGTTGAGGGCCTATGCCCCAACCTGGGGTAAAAAGGCAAAGAGAGAGAGGAGAACTTCTAATACTAGCTTTGACCAAAGAAAATCTGGAAAAGTATGATGGAAAGTGAAATGAAAGAGTGTGAACTTACATGAAATATCATGAGTATAGTGAATTACAACCATGAAATGAGGAGGAAATAGATAAAATACTAGCTCTTGAGTCCAAGATTCAGTAAATAAGGTGACTAAGACCCTACCTCCAAGTAGTGGCCCTGGTGAGAAACTGCAATTTGGCAAAGCATGTCAGGATCGGTGGACAAAATATAAACAACCTAAAGTACGCTGATGACACAATTCTCATGGCTACAAATGAACACGATCTGCAAGACTTGATAGACATACTAGTGAGAGAAAGTGAAAAGAAAGGATTAAGCATGAATATAAAGAAAACAGAGGTTATGGTTGTCTCCAAGAAACACCAACATGCAATATCAAAATAAATAACACAACACTGAAACAAGTCCATCGATTCAAGTATCTAGGAACATTCTTAACACCAGATGGAAGATGTACAACAGAGATTAGGAGTAGAATAGCTCAAACGAAAGCAGCTTTATGAAAATGAAGAACACACTATGCGTGAACTCACTACCAATGACACTGCGCAAACGAGTACTCCAATGCTATATTGAACCAATTCTTATGTATGGCAGCGAATCATGGACACTGAACAAACAATCAATACGATCATTGGAAGCCACAGAGATATGGTTTTACAGAAGAATGTTGAGAATTCCATGGACAGCAAAGAAAACAAATGTGGAGGTTTTAAATCAGGCCTGCACACAAAGAAACCTTATCAAAAGAATAAGAATCAGACAATCAAGGTTCTTCGGGCATATAATGCGAAGAGAAGGTTTAGAACATTTGGTGACTACAGGTTCAGGGAAGGAGAGATCGTGGAAGACAGAGGGAGAAGATGTTGGATGGCCTGACATCATGGTTCGACAAAATATCGACGTCAGAACTGATTACATGCACCAAGCAAAGAGAGTTGTGGAGAGACAGGATCGCCTACGCCGGCAGGCATGGCACTTGATTGATTGATGTCAGGATCGAAGACAAGTTCGGTCCCCAATATGCTGTGTTTAAAACACATTTTGCATCTGTAAATTATATGTTCATGATTCTCTGGTGGTTTGTTGATTTTTCTCAAACCATATAACATCTATCTATGTATTTCTCCAGTTGCTCTGTTATTTACCAGTTTTATACTGTTTAATGGAGGATCTCTGTGATGAAATGGTTAAGCAGTCTTTATGAAAGTTGATGTTTGAATCCAGACAGTGACATTCGGTTCTTGAGTGCATTTTTTTTTGAGATCCTTAGAATGTTGCAGCAGCTAGGGAGTTCGTGATTTGTGCAATACTATCAGCATGTGGTGTGCCATTTCTGCTGAGAGTGATCAAGTCATATAAGGAAACTCTGTGCAATGAAGTCAAAATCTTTAGACTTTTAAAATTCTATTCAAAAGGCGTTCAGTGGTTAGTATACTAAATTTAGTCAAATTCCAGTATGGTTAATTACCAGATGCACTTAGCTGAAAATAAATACCTGATTTTTTTAGAATGGGGAAAATTTGGAATCATCACCAAAGTTAATGTGTAGGTGCTCTAATGATGCTAGCACTTTGAGTGGAATCAACACTAGAGCTAATATGTAGGTGCTCTAATGATGCTAGTACTTTGAGTGGAATCAACACTAGAGCTAATATGTAGGTGCTCTAATTATGCTAGTACTTTGAGTGGAATCAACACTAGAGCTAATATGTAGGTGCTCTAATGATGCTAGTACTTTGAGTGGAATCAACACTTGAGCTAATATGTAGGTGCTCTAATGATGCTAGTACTTTGAGTGGAATCAACACTAGAGCTAATATGTAGGTGCTCTAATGATACAA
This sequence comes from Arion vulgaris, assembly GCA_020796225.1. Taxonomy (NCBI): domain Eukaryota; kingdom Metazoa; phylum Mollusca; class Gastropoda; order Stylommatophora; family Arionidae; genus Arion; species Arion vulgaris. The sequence continues at coordinate 57,446,645 of CM036759.1, read as the reverse complement.
TATGACAGAAACTAAGCACTTATGGAAGTACCAGGAGTGTAATTTTTTTTTTCAAGCATATAACTCTTTACCTTCTGCATGTTTGGGTTGCATCTTTTTTGAGATTATAGGACAGTCTCTGTAATGACTTAGATAGAGTAGAAGACTGTCCAGCTCATAACATTGCAACCCTCATCACATCGAGTCAGTCTTCTGGGATTTGAGAGAAAGCTCTGAAATATCACTCCATTCAAATGTGCAACCAGGAAAGCCTTTTTTTTCAAGATTCTAAATTCAGTCCACTAGGACAATATGGACATGTGCACGGTTGAACTTCTGTCTTTATTGTATGAGATCCCTTATGCCCAGACAAACATGCAGACTTCAAAGGGCAAGACAACACCCAGTAACTACAGTACTGACAAATCCTATTCGGGCCAACCATCTACCTCTGAAGACGGCAAAAGGCCAACAATCAAACAACGGTGATGTTGGCAGAAAGTGGGTCTGCAGTTCCAAAATGAAAATGACTGCATCAGGAAGGTGTGTAGAAACCAGTGATGGCTATCCCAACTGTAGAGTCAACTTCTGTTGCTTTGCAGCCTTTCACTTGGACATTTATCAGCAATAAAATTGACATTTTTGCTCATCCATTTAACTGTAAATTGAACTTTAAATCATAAATATTGATTAGAAAGTGTATTTCTTATGAATTTTATTTCACAAATACTTTTCACTGTTGTCGAGTTATTTCTCTTGGCCTGGGAATTCAGTAGGGACTTTTTCTGAAGTGCTGGGGCTTAAAGGGTTAAACAATCAAAATAAATATAATCTATGACATTGATAAACTAAATGACCCATTCTCATTAGTATGGGGCATTGTGATGTCAGAAAATGAACTCATAGATTTGTCAACATCTGTAACTTGGCTGTCTTGGACCTCTCCTGTAGCCGGGTAATAAACCTTGAATCCAAAGTCTGTGCGAAGGAATGAGCCCTGTAGGAGAGAGCAATGTCAAGTATACAAAATTATATTTGTGATCTATGCATACTTTACTATTACTAATAATGCCAAGATAACAAAGTGATTATGACATTTGTTTTGACTTCTACATCTATCTCAGAATTGGCGCACACTCACATATTCCAGTCACGGTGTGCAAAGTGTTCCACAAAGACTATTGTATGTTTCTTTATATGACATAATTATGTTTTCTAAAGGTAGAAAAATGCAGATTTAACTGATTCGGTCCCGTGGAACACTGTAGTGCACATATTTCTTATCTGCGTGTCCCAAGCGTCTTTTAAAAGACGGCTACTATTGCGTTGAGTTTTTATTAATTTTCACTCCGATTGTAGTTTTATATCAACCGGAAACTAAGTAGAAAGGAAGTACTAACGATAACCAAATCACAACATCGTGGTTTTGACTAGAATCAGAAGTGAAACCAAGTTTAATTTTCGTTTTCAAGTTACCCTGTGATTAAAAAATAATGTCTAACAATTCAGAGTCTAGAAATGGTTTGTTATCAGCTCGTTCTGCACGTTTTACAGCTGCAGAAGCGAGATTGTTGCATGAAGATGTAGATACTGATAGTGAAGCTTCTGATGACACAGAAGTTTGTGATTTAAATACGTCGATTATTAATAATTTAAATAATACTAGTAGTGTTTCCCAACCAGCTGCGAGAGTGGCGTTGCCCCAGTCAGGTTCCAGTAGGATTGCAACAAAAGAAGAAGGATTCAGACAGAACCTACACAGTCTACTTGGAGAGAAGTTATATAGTTGCTATGTTAGGACTATTATTCATATACTTTAGTTCTTTATTCCTGTAAATATTGCTATAATTTCCACTGTATGTGATTATATATTATGAGACATGAATGTTTAGTATGTGAAATCTTCAATTTGACAATTTTTAATGGAAATTTCTTCAAAGATGGCCGTGTTGCTAATTTGCGAACAGTTAGTAAACCATATATTCCATCAATATTTTCTTAATTTTTGTGTATTCATAAATGGATTACTTATATAAAGAGAACAGTTACACTGACTTATTCACCACATTGTTCCTCAAGGCCCTTGGTAAGTTGGATTTTGTTCTCACAATTTCAATTAATTTTTTATTACATGCTAATATTTGTCATGCACAGTCAACACAACATTATATTTTCGCATACAATAAATATTTTATGAAAGTACAATCATTTATCTTTAATTTGATATATAATAAGTTCAACTTTAAATGATATTTAGAAACACTATTTTAATTTAACTAAAGTATGTGTGCAATATTTTTGAAGCTAAAAAATAATTCCGTCCAGAGGTGAAAAAACCTGGTACTGAATCAGTTAACTTATTTTTTTACTATTAAAATTAATGAACTGATATTCAAACTATGAAAACTAATCTAAGCAATAGTTTTAGTACCACTGCAGCACACTGAAATGGAAAGTTCTGGAAAGACCTTAGTATGTGACAGTTTTACATGTGAATTGTGCCCATTAACCTGTTCCAGCCTATTGGCAGCCAGCATGAATATAGCTTTTAAAATGAATTTGTATGTACTTATCCTAGCCAATGAAAATCATGGCATATCCTATACAGGCGTAGCCATCAACCGCAGTAAACGAGTCGTTGATTTTCTAGACACCACTTATATGTTCAGTAGTCGCCATTGCTTTCTGAACGGTGTGGTCCATTTTTACCTTTGTAAAAATCCCATGGAAAAGAATTTGCTTCCAAACTTGCCCACCGTTGGGTTTCAACCAGTTACGCTTGGGTTTGTGATCGAGCTCACTACCGCTTCAGCTACATACGCTCACATCCTTGCCAATACTTATATTTAACCCACATGTCACTACCGGTAATGATTTCCCCCCTATGAATTTTAATGGAATTTTCTAATGTGTTTGGCTTAGTTGTTACAAATTTGTATGTGTAGCCTTTACTTTTCTGCACAATTTGCTGCATGGTGGGGCTAATCATTATTCAGATGATGGAGACTTTTTTGATAAGATCGAAGATGAATTTATTCAAGATCTGCATGAGGAACAGACTAGTGCTTACAATGAATTATGATTATCAACAATGTGACTCCCCCGGCAAGGCCCTAGTGGTGATACAGAATAATCAAAAGTCGAGCAGTATCAATATCAACCATTGTGGTGAGGAAATAGGTCCTGCAACTGACATTTGTTTAAGATCAGGAATACTCTATTTGATGTTCATATTAAAATTCTAGAATAACCAAATCCTTCATGGAAACCTGTATCCCCCTGAAGACATCAAGATCTTTCTTTGTGTACACTATATGTTTGGAATTCACCAGTTACCTTACTACAGAATGTTTTGGTCTACAGATTAACTGTTGAATGCGTCTGTTGTCTCAAATGTAATATCAAGAAATAGATTTGAGAGTATCAGTAAATATTTGCACTTCAATAATAATTCCAAATTCATTCCGCAAGATAGACATCATCCAACGTACAAGGTTGGATCTCTGCATTTTTGTTGTCTGGATTGTATGAGGGCCCTTATGCCCAGACAAACAAGCAGGCTTTAAACGGCAAGACAACACCCAGCAACTACAGCACTAACTAACCCCATTCAGTCTAGCCATCAACCGACTGATGTTAGGTAGAAAATGTGTCTGCAGTTAGTATTTAAAAATGAAGATGAGGACTGCATCAGGAAGTTGTGTGGAAACCAGTAATGGCCGCCCCACCCGTAAAGTCAACCTCTGTACAGCATACTGCTTTACAGCCTTTCACTTGGGCATTTATTATCAATAAAATTGACACTTTTGAATGATACTTTTGATATTATTTTTTATTTTTTCACTTGTATAATTGTTTACATCCAACTTACATGACATTGACAACATAAATGTTCACAAATTAGTACCTCACCAACTGTAAATTGGCTCATAAATCACAAATATTGATTAGAAATTATTTGTTATGAATTTTATTTCCAAAATACTTGGGAGTTATTTCCCTTGCCCTGGGAATTCAGTAAGGCTTTGCCTGAAATGATGGGATTCAAATAGTTACGGAGTTACATGTTGTACAAGCAGAAATAGATGCCTGAGGGGCAGAGAGAGGAGTGTGTATAACCAGTATGTCATGGGAATCATTAATATTCATGCCCTTCTATGTCTGTTGGGGGAAGACTGATGGTACCTATGGGTCTGTCTGGAGCACTGTCAGTTCAATAACCAACAAGAAAAGACAAGCAAAATTAACTAAATAAATATTTAGAGAAGCTTAAAATACTTTCTGACAATAGAAAAGACCAAGGGCAAAACACATAGAAGAAAGATCAACAATCAGCATAAGTACTGAAATGCTCAGAAGACTGTTGGGTGAGGAATAAATTGATTAGCATTTTAACTAGTTGCACAATAGATGGTAAGAGACATTGTATTTGATCTAAACAAAGTAAAAGTTAATAAAATATATATTATGAAAATAATGTATAACTTACGGGGTTAATAACAGTAGTGGACACAGCCGTTGTAGTGAAAGGATCAAACTTGTCTGCAGTTATGATCACATCCGGCAAGGGGTACAGTCTCAATCCATTATCATATGCCCAGTAGACTGGACATACATGCAATGGTAAGGGACATAAATGGGCTTGACTGATCAATGACTTGGCAAACTGAAAAGAGGACAATTTGTGAAGCAAATACATAATTTTTTCCTTTTTAAAACAAAATTCTGTATTTCTGACAAAGAGCGATAACAACAAAATTTATTTTGTTTTAAATTAAGGACACTCAAATTTGCCATATGGAGTAATCTTTATGGATAGCTTTTTTTTTTTTTTCGTCGCTTTCAACTCAGACGAGTTTCATCTCTGAAACTGATTTTTGCGTGAAAATCCGTTTTTCCAATTTCTTACAATGGCAGCAGCGTGCACATTGTAAATTACTTTACACTGGCAGCCATGTGCTCAATGTACTCGTAATTAGTATTCCTCGCCATACAGGCAGATTTTCTCCGACTTCAGAGGTACTCACGTTATCGTCCTAAGTAAGACCAGGGGACTCGAACAAATGCCGGACAGTAGATTCGAACCTGAGCTATGAGGCGTCTCACAGCTAGCAGGCCGAGCTACTATCAACTACTCTAGGCAGTCCCCCTATGGATAGCTTAACATGAGTGAAGACTCTAATATCTTATCTTAACATTTGCCGTGAAGCGTCGTGGGGAGAGTTAGTTTCCTATCTTGTGCCAGGTGTGTTGCGTTTGACGTTGTCAGTCCATGCTTTAATAACATTCACTAAATATCACCTCCTACACTGAGAAGTTTGAAGACAACATACAATGGAAAGAAAGAACATTTGTAGACCATTTCGAGATTTGAATCTACAACTTTCAGTACAACATCATTTTGTCGCAGAAAAAGAATTTGCACACTGCATAAGTAATATGTATATACATGTGAGCGTCTGTAGCTCGGTAGTGTGCTCGATCACAAACCCAAGCATACCTGGTTCAAACCCCATGGTGGGCAAGTTTGGAAGTAAATTCGCTGTGGATTTTTGCAAAAGGTAAAATAGACCTAACCGTTCAGAAAGCAATGGCAAACTACTGAACTAGTGGTGCCTAGAAAATCAATGACTCGTTTACTGTGGTTGATGGCTATGTCCTTAAGGATATGCCACGATTTTCAATATCCATATTATCAAACTATATTATGTATTACAAACTGTCACATGTCATTTTTGACGGATAGTACAAATGAAATTTCTAAAACATTGATCAGGCAATTCTGACAACCTGATCTAACATTTTATTCAAGGTCATATATCTATTTTGGACTGTCTTCTTTAGCACTCTGATCTCTTATTCTACTTACCAAAACCCAACATCACCTCAAAGTGGTGACGCTGACTACAGTCTGTTTTAACACTTTCGCTGCCACGCATTTTTCAACAAAGTCTGGCCCAGTGCCACGCTATTTTTCGGTATGATCATACCTATCTACAGTATGATATGCCGTCGTTTTCGAGATAGGTGTCCGTCATCTACTCCTGTAACCGTGACAATATCTGCTATCGTTCTATAAACATCGTCACGTGAATCACAGTTCAAATTCATATCACATTCAGAGTTCGTTTAACACTATCACTGGCTAAAAAGTCTGAAAAAGAGTCATTTTGGACATCACTATTCATCAGCTACGTCGTCCATTTTGAAAATTGTTGTTTACTTACGAAAATCGGACTTATCCCGGCGTTTACGCGTGCGTGTGTTAGATCCGCCATTTTGGAGAGCTCCGGAACAATACGGAAGTAGTACGTCCACGCGACCCTTCGCTGCAAGCGTTACTCCGCTTTAAAAGACATCGCGACGGCACATGTCCGCCGACAAAAGCGGCAGCGAAAGGGAGTTTGTACTTCGCCGACTTTTGTCAGCCGGTGGCAACGAAAGTGTTAATGCGGTCTGACTCAACCAGTAGGGACTGAAGCAGGAAGACAAACCAGTTCTCAAATATGCTGTACGCAAAACAGACATGTTGATTGAAAGGAGGAAAATATAGCAGCAAATTGCAACACAGTGTAACAAACACATTTTTCATAGCAAACAATTGTGAGAAATCAATAAAATAGAAACAAAGTCCTTAAACTAAAGGAAAATATGAAGATATACAACCAGCTGAACAATGAAATAAAAACAACAAATTCATACCAAGGCAGACAGAAAACACTGCACAGAGTCAGAAAAAGAAAGCTATATAATGTGGCCGTCTCTATGAACATTTTGCAAAATCTCTGTTCCAAAAGGATCCAACAGAAAACACAAATATGATTATTTACATTTATTGTTATACTTACATGAGTAGGAACATTTCCATCTGTTGGAAACTTAACACAATTTCTGCACATTTTTGTAACAATGTCTTCTCTAAAAATTACAATTTCCAGTGTGCAGTACTGGATCCTGCAAGGATTTGATGTAAACACAGCCCCAGGAACTTTTTTTCTAAAAGACTCAGTTATGGAATTTGGAATAGTTGGTCTGAAATAAGTACATTTAAGATTTTATTTGTAAACAGCAATAGTATAATAGTAGTAGTAGACTATATCAGTCATATAGTAGGAGTAGCAGTAGACTTCATAAGTCATATAGCAGTAGTAGTAGAAATAGTTTTACAAAAACAATGACAAAATACAGCAACGTGTCGACCAACAAGGCCTTTATCAAGCAAACAAACAACAGGAGTGACAAATTTTTGTTTTTTTTAAACACGAAACGTTGCTGTATTTTGTTTTTGTAATTTGTAAAACTACAGTACTTTGTGATTACGTGTTTTGCCAATCAAATTTTTTACTGCAGTCTCATATATATATAGTAGAAATAGCAACAGTATACTTCATCAGTCATGTAGTAGCAGCATTAGACTTCATCAGTCATGTATTAGCAGAAGATTTCATCAGTCATGTAGTAGCAGAAGATTTCATCAGTCATGTAGTAGTAGCAGGGTATTGATTACAGAACTAACGGCATAGCACTCCGAGTAGACCCATAGGTCCTCAGTCTCTCCCAACCAGATGTCATGAGGTATGCATACTGATGGTTCCTGTGGCTCGCTGTGATCTTTCATATTGCCTGTTAACATATCTTTCCAGAATATTAAACACAGAGAATTCAGGTGGTGGCTAGGATTCTATGTCCAGGATTCTATGCAGGAGCTTGGAGTCTAACATGATGCTTAATTTGAACACTACGGGAGAAGGTGATCCATTGGCACTTGTGTCATACATTCATGCCGCCATATTTGGTTCTGCCTGCAATAACGCTAGTCATATCTCAAGAAAACACATATTTTTTTCCTAGCGCTTCCAGAAACATGATCTTTCTGCATGTGCAATCTTGTTTTATTTTGTAACCATTCTTCTGCCACCTAACACCGCCCTTTTTGTTTTTTTCACTGGAGAAAACTTCTCAGCTTTATTAACGTTACTATTGTTATTAGCAGTAGTGGCGGTAGTATTGCAATCATCCCATCACACCTGCATCTCCACAGCCATCGGTTAGATGCACCCTAATATATAAAAAAGTTGAACAGTACTGCTCTACAGGAAGTAGATGTTTCATTAACTGACAAAGGACCGGAACTGTTAGTCACCACAAGCTGACAGATATAACGAAGATGAGATAGGAGCAATTAAGGACTTGTTACTTGTGCAAAGAGGATGATCTGATGACTAACTCTAGAATAGTTTCAATTGTTATGTCTCTATATTTAAGGCCAGAGATGTCTTTGCAAGGATGTATTTTAGTTGTCTGATCATCATCACTGCACATCGAACCAATTAGTCTTTACAACAAATTTTAAATTGGCGAAATTAGCCAGTGCGAGAAGGCAGACATGACGGCAGAGCACCTACTGCAAGACTGCCCACTGCTAGAAGGCCTGAGAAACTAAACCTGACCGGAAAATACCGAGCTAAATGAGATGCTGTACGGAGGGACGGAGTCCCTAAAAACAACAGCAGAATTTATGGGAAATCTGGTACATCAGTCTAAGCGGTGAGAGAGAGAATAAATTAGTCCATAAGTGCTCTGATCTCCCCATCAGTATGTCTTTCAGCGTGTGGCAACTAACGAGCCCAGTTCTTTGTTGGTTTACTATTCTTCTTTGGCTACCAGCATATTCTTGTCTAGCTACACCGCATTTGACTTGGAATTCTTGCAGTCTGGTTAGTGTTGTAGATTCACCACTATTACTTGAATCATGTACACGCCCTCTCTCCCTTAGGGAATTTATCCTGGTCCATTGCTCGCTCGCTTTTTACGGCAGCCATACCTGCATACCTAACGGTACCTTCATTGTCCCATACACATGCATGCACTGGCACAAAAATAAAACTGATTTTTTTCAGCCTAGATCTCCCCAGACCAACCATTGTCTCTGAGCCTAGCCTGTTTCAATCTTCCTGAGTATACTCATTGAGTCACTGAGAAAACATGCATGGATAAAAGTCTGTGACTCCAGCCAGATCATCGCTGTAGTTACTGCCATGATTTCCATAGCTCATAGTCACGACAAAACCATGCATATGTTGAATCACTGACCCATCTGTGTAAATGATTACATCATCCTCAGACTAGTTCTCATAAATTAGATATCATAAAAAATAGTAAAAATATAGGAGCTCAAAGTTCTACTAACTAATGTCCCTCTAGAAGTGTAAAACCAGATTATAATGCACTATGTGTGAAGGGTTAGTGACAATATTGAACATTATATTTTTTAGATGAGGTGGTCAGTTCTCTTTCTCACTATCTTTCTATTCTCCAACTCAGCAATACAGGCACCCTTTTATGGATGGGTTGATAGTTTAAGATACAAGTCTCTAACCACTCAATGATGTCTCTTAATGTGTTCCAAACATACGCATGGATCTTAATGTGTATACTATGCGTTGTTTTTCTTATCACTGCTAGTCTCTCCAGGACTATAGATTTTATGTTAGCTCTGTGGTAATGAAATACTTGTTAATTTTTCTTTAGTTTTCACTGATACATTTAACATTGCAAATAAAAAACTACACTGTATCAATACCTGGGTAAAATAGTGGAATGACCTGGATCATTAGGTCCTGGAACAAACACAAGATGACTTGTACTGATAAGTTTTGGGTAATTAGATAACAATGAGCCTAAATCATGGAAACAGTCTGTAAAAAAGAAAAAATAGAATCACATGAGAATACATTTGCTTTAACTCTTTGTATCCTAGAAAATTTTGGGAGGTAATCAAGCTCTGCCAGAACACATTTCTAGCAAAATTTTCAAAATGGAGTGATCTTGGAAATATACCTATAACTTTAGTTCTATGTAAGCTAGATTTATACTGTTGGTATCAAAATATGCAGAATTAAATTCTGAACAATCTGATAATAAATAGTTATATATGTAAATTAGTATTTATTTAGTAAATTATTGTTGTATTTCATGTTCAGAGTAACTACTACGACTTTCAAACTTGAATCAATGCTTAGCCATTGCTGAATTCTCCATCATTGTCGGTGAAATCATAAACATGAAACACTGTGTGTTTAATTGAACTTTGGAACAATCCATGGCTTTTTCTGCACTTGAACGATGTGGAGGACGAAACAACATCTTGTAACTAAACTTTTCACACGCATGTTCACTTTTTCACAACAGGAAAAATATATTTGCGAATAAAACTAATTCTAAATAATCGAAAATAAATTCTGCCATGCCGTATAGTATATGAATGAAATGAGTTATCTGCCCATTGAATTCTGTAAACAAAAACAGTGTCTGACATATGGTAGCTGAACAGTGAAACAAAACGTGCATAGACCCAGATTAGACGTTGGCAGCGTGTTTTGGCATAATGAGAGAACTGTTTTCTACGTTGGGAGCGTCGATTGGAGGCAATGAATTAAATCCATCTTTTGCTCTGTTATATTTTTAAGGTTATTCAGATGTCAACATAGCACTTTTCCAATAGAGGATCCTGTTTATAATTATTGTCTTTGTACTTATTATATCTTGGAAAACCATTTAGAATCATCTCGGTACTTATATTTTAGAAAACAAAGAAAACTATTTAGAACCTATATCTCTGCCCTTATCATATATGATTTATTGATTGATAGGACCATCATCATTGCACTTTGGTGAGTAGCCATGTGCGCTCCGATCTCTTTCTTACACATGGGGGTCTCAGCTGTAGTGCTGAGCTCCATAGCACCGGCGAGGGTACCTGATGAAATTTTGAAGATGAAGATATTTTAATAGGAATTTTATTTAAAACTGTTTCAAACTAATTCTGGATTCAGGACAAACCAGTATGTGCTCAGTCCCCTTCAGCTAACTGAAATTGGCTGAAATTCGAATGTGCCTGTTCTACATGTATGTGTAACATGGGGCGCAAAGTACTCAACATTCTCAGCTCAAACCACAGAGGACAAAGAGTGGTTAACATGGTTTATAAAAATGAACGCAAACAAATAAACAACAACTAATTGAAAGCGTCAGCGAGGTATCTCTCACACAGTAGCTCTGGCAACAATATTTTCAATCACTTGGAAAGTCTGGATACCCAGTTTTGGTTAAGTAGACGAGCAAATTAACCCTACATTAAACTGAATCCTATACATTGGTGATTGAATTAAATGAACTGTCACTGTGCTATCTATACCTTGCAGCAGTCAGTATAATATCCCTTATCCATATCAGTTACTCGATATTAGAGTATTCGTCTTCCTCGTTCGCCCGCTGTTAATTCAGGCGGAAAGTCATGACGCCTGGTATTGCGCTTCTGATTTTTACATGGGCTTATATTACCCTTTTACAGGCGTCCCTCAACCATATGGACAGCCTCGTCGACTTCTGAGGTACTTGAAGATTATATCCTTCAAGGTAAATCGTTGCAGGAGACCTGTTGTCCTTGTAACTCTTTCTCGAACAGAGTTAGTTAGTGAAGGCAGAATGGAGTACTTCTCTATCGGCTTTCCTACCTTTGGTGAGGTCATTCCATACGCATCGTAAGATATACTCTTTAATGATTTTTTAGTGCCGTAAATTTGGGCTTAGATCCACACCAAAGAGCATAGGTTTCTTTGCATTAACTGGGTGAGGTCACTCCGGTAAAGACCCAAGTGATCTCGACCCTTCTAGGGCTAGTCACAGGAATAGTCACCTTTCTTGTATTCATTGCTCTTTTACTATCATTTTTCTCCGTATATTTGGGCTTTATGATCTTCGCCAAAAAGTAAGTCTACAATATGCGCTCTTTCTGACTATATGAGATCCTTCCGGATTAGGAACAATCTCAATCATTGGAGATGCATGTGCTTTGTCAAACAAACGATCATATGTTGGTGGTATGCTTAGCCTTAATGTGATCTGAGCCATGGCGGTTGGACATCATCTGTGTAGGATGATCGGCGTTCGAAAAGTATTGCCCTTAGCCACTGCTTGGCTTTGTACCAGTCAACACTGTGCATTATCGGCCTTACTTTTCTATCCACGGTGAGTTTGTTCCTGAGTAGGAGTATGCTCATCCATTTCGGGCGTGTCGGCACTTGACAATTTACAAGGATGTACTCTGCATTCCCCTGCCCCCGGAAAACATTGGACTGGGGCTGCACACAAATATTTTTGAGGGTCGTTTCCTTCCTTTGCGTTCCCGGCCTAGCCTGATGGACCAACTTCTATCATGAATTTTACTGTTGTTTTTAGGGACTCCGTCCTCCGTACAGCTTTTCGCGAAGCTCTGTGTGTTGTGGCCAGTACTCTATTCTTATACCTGCTAAACGTTGACAGTCTTGCAAGACGTGTTCTGCCGTCATGTCTGCCATATTGCATGGGCACAGGCTAGTTGTGCCAATTTTAAATTTATGGAACATGTGGGCTCGGAGCTTGTTGTGGCCGGTACGGAGGCGAAATATGGCAACTTGTTCACTGCCAGAGAGACCATAGTATCCGTCACTGTCTGTGTACTGCGGGTGGTCTTTGCCCATTTGCTTCGATAGTGCGAACCGATGGTTGTTTTGACTTCCTCATAGCTGATCTCGAGATCAGTCTGGGGTAGTCGCCCGCCCTCTTTGGCTAACTTGTCGGCCGCTTCGTTTCCCCTAATGTTGCAATGTGACGGTATCCACTGGATGACGGTGCGTTGAGTGAACTCGTTAGTTCAGCGAGGGACGTTTGAGCTCATTCATCTCAGTTTTGCCGACGCATTTGAGTGCCGTGATGACCGATAGAGCATCGGTGAATATCGCGACCTTGTTGCGTGTAGTGTTTCTTCTCTCCAAGATCATTTCGGCCGCCTCTTTGATTGCCTCTGCCTCTGCTCGGTAGTTATTCGAGTATTTGCCAGTTGCAATCGCTTTCTTGACCGTGACTTTCTTTGAGATTTTAAGCACTATTCCTCCATCGCTTATTGCGTTATTTGCCGATCCGTCCGGTAGACGCGCCCACTCATTTTCAGGGTACTCTGATTCTATGTGCTCTTCTGCTGCAGTTTTTCTGTCGAGGATTGTTTGATCCCTTTTGCTCAGTATGCCTGGGATTGATTCCCTTAGTTCTGGCATTTTTTTTTTCCATGGCGGGCACTTGTCGATTGCCGGGATTGGTTTGGCTGTGCATTTGGACAGGACTGGATGATCTGTGGTCAGTGCGTTAGAGATTCTAACGAAGTTAGATCTCTGTATTCTCCACTTTCCGGATACATACATTCTTTCATGCATTGGATGAGATTTGAGCCGTTTGAGTTTTTCCCAAGTACTACTACTTTCTTGTCCCTTCGGTCAGTCATTGGTTGGATGCCTGTGATGGTCTCCATCGCCTTGATGGGCGTGGACTTTATGGCTCCAGTGATAATGCGTAAGGCCCGGTTTTGACTGCTGCTCACTTTTGCGAATTGCTTGTTCGATGCATTGCTCCACGCTGCCATACCGTACTCTAGGACCGGTCGCACTCTACCAGAATAAAGTGTCTTGAGAATTCTGGTGTTTGCTTCCCATGTGGAACCTGCGAGTTTACGCATCATTGTTAGCCTATGTCTCGCTTTTGCCGTAGCATTTTCGATCTGGGTGCACCAAGTCAGCTTTCTGTCGAGTGTGACTCCTAGGTACGTTGGGGTTTTATTCTCTGGAAGGTTCAGCCCATTGACTTTAAGCGTTATCTTGTAATCCTTGTTATTCTGGGAGAACACAGTGTAGGTGGTCTTTGAAGGATTTATTTTCATATTCCACTTTGCTGACCACACTTCAAGATTATTTAACGTAGCTTGCAGCCGATTTTCTGCTGTGGGCATTGACTCTTCTCGCGACCATATTGCCAAGTCGTCGGCATACATGGCAGAGTGTACTGCTCATGGAGGCATGTTGCAATGTCGTTGACGAAGATTAGAAAGAGAGTGGGTGAGAGCACTCCTCCTTGGGGAACTCCTTGCTCCAGTGTGGTCTTCATACTTTTGTACCCCTGAACCTGAACTCTTGCTGTTCTCTAGGTATCTATCGAGCCAATTGTACATTCTTCCCTTTACACCGAGGGTGAGCAGTTTTAGCCTTAATCCTTCTTTCCAGACTGTGTCAAATGCCTTCTCCATATCTACCAAGACCGCCAGTGTCTGTTTCTTTCTTGGAAACCATCCTCGATTTCCTGGACAATGTAGGTTACTTGATCCTCTGTGGATCTGTATCTCCGAAAACCGCCTTGTTGTGCCATGAGCAGCCCTTTGCTTTCCACAATTGGCGCTAGCAATGCAACTGAAATTTCAGGGTCGTGATTAGTGCCAGCTCCACTAATCATGGTGCGGGGTTGACATCAGGCGCCATTGACCCTTTAGAGTATTCAGTTTTCTTCTTGGTAGGTCACTAAAAGAAAGGATGGACAGTACAGATCCATGCTGAAAATCTTTGAAATTATATAATATATAACCAAATTTTTATATGGAACTTCAAAAATGACTATTCAAGATATATATTCTATATTCTAACTTTATAAGTTCCCAAATATTACTTCGGTTTTACACATAATCACCTTGACATACCCAGAATCTGGATGAATCAAAAGATGCACTACTCAACTGTCAAAGTGACATATTTCATTTGGCAAAACACGTAATCACAAAGTACTGTACTTTACAAATTACAAAAACAATGACAAAATACAGCAACATTTCGACAACATAGTTTTATCACAAACGAACAACAGGAGAGAATTTAAAAAACATATGGACGACTCCATACAAAAGTTTCTAATGTCCATATGTTTTTTAAATTGCTCTCCTGTTGTTCGTTTGCTTGATAAAGGCCTTGATATATATATCTATATATATATATGAAAACACTTCATATATATATGAAAACGCACATGAAGGGATAAGAGGTGCATCCATAATGTAGAGAAGTGGGCCTACATGGGGCGATACTTGGGGTCCTGTGCACGAGTCAAGCTGCATGTCAGGGCAGCCCAGAGGTACGGCAAATGTGAACACAACGGTCGTACCACCATTAGCAGCTTCCTGACCAATGAGAAAGGCTGAACGAAGGGATGAGAGGTGTACCCCGAATAGAGAAGAGGGCCCCACATGGAGCGAAACTCTGAGCCCTGTGCACGAGTCGAGCTGAGTGTCAAGACAGTCCCGAGATACGGCAAATGTGATGGCATATGTGAACACAACGGTTGTACCACAATTAGTAGCTTCCCGGCCGATGGGAAAGGCTGCACACAAAGGGATGAGAGGTGCATCCCAAAATCGAGAAGAGAGCCCACACGGAGCCATGTGCACGAGCTGAGTGGAAGGGCAGTGCCGAGGTATGGCAAATATGAACACAACGATGGTGATGGGCAATGGTTGAAGGGGACACATGGGAAGATTGCGGTAGACTCCGTACAAGGCCAAGCGCAGATAGATCTATTGGGTAAAGTTGGTCGTGCGTAAATTCTAAAAGTTGCATTCTAGCGAAACTGCCTTCCCTGAGACAGGCAGGCAAGGTACTGTTGTTCTCACAACTAACATCCCGAAAAAACCAGGGCGGCTGATGATTGGCGAGTGCAAAATTAAGTTGCATCGATAGAGCCTAATGAAATGTGACCCCAGTCCAGTGTTTCCCAGGAAAAATGCAGAGTAGCAACAGCAAATTGCCAAGTGCCGACATGCGACTCGGAAAGAGCTGAGAATGTTCCTACCCCGGAACAAACTCAACATGGTCAGAAAAGTAAGAGTGAGCGGACCACCCAAAAGTGCAGGAAAACTGCAAGGCCCAGCAAAGGCTCGATTCCACTGAGAGCTTTCGCCGAGGGAACAACTGCTGCCTTGTAGTATGATTGGGGACAATCAAAGGCTAGCTGAGCAAACCGTATACAAAACTGGACAGAAGGCAAACCAAGTTATCCATAAAAAGAGGGATTAGCTGGGCAGACGATGCTCATCAATCCAGGAGGGCAGGTCATCTAAGGGTCACTGCCCTGAAAAAAAATAGCAACCTGCTGCCTTGTGGGTTTGGCTGGAGACAGCAAAAAGCTAACGGAGAGCAAACCCAGTAAACACTGGTTGAAATCGGACACTTCACCAAAGGATAAGCACTAGAGCTTCAATTGGTTAGCATACCCATGCCAAGGTTGCATGGACCAAATCTTTTCATGAATATGTTTAATAAATTAGAATCTCGATATGGTGCTACGTCATGGAGATCCGTCGGGCAGGATCCTTTTTACCTTTTCACCTTTTGCTTTTTACCTTTTCACCTTTTGCTATCGATGGTCCCTGTCCCCCGGCTTGGCAAACCAGCGACTGCGGCCCACGGGAAAACTCTACTGGTTCGATACGGCTGAATACTGACCAGAGACGATTAAACATTGTGCAATGGAATGCCGAAGGTCTCCATCACAAAAAGCAAGCACTTGCAAACAGATTTGCAGATGAGAAGATCGATGTAGCATGCATACAAGAGACGCACTTAAATGCCCAACACAGATTCTGGATCAGAGGTTATCAAACCTTCAGAATAGATCGAGAGGGGCACACAAGTGGAGTCCTCACCCTAGTACGAAACGGCATTAGAGCAAAACAAACAATTGTGACAACAGGAAGCGCCGGTAGCGCCGGTGCAGCAGAGATCATAGGTGTCCTCATCACATGTGACGAAGCACAGATTCTTCTGTACAACCTATACTGCCCAAGTGATATCTTGCTGTCACTTGAGGCGATGATCATAACAAACACATCATGCATGGTGGTAGGCGATTTAAACAGCCCCTCAGCAAGATGGTGCCTACCCCGAAATGAACAGCAGAGGTGCAGAAGTCGAGGACTGGGATTCCTAATCAATGCCCAAGACTCGAGAAGGTGGCATACGACTAGCACACCTGATCTGTCGTTCGCAACGAGTGACCTGTCAACAAAAACTGAACGAACAGTCTCTAACCAACTCGGAGACAGCAACCATAGGCCCATCAAACTACAAGTGGATCTCCACTTTGTACCTGAGCCCAAAATGTGGTTCCCGTGGAACTACAAAAAGCAAATTGGAAAAAATTTGCTGCACTGTCAGACACCAATGTTGAGCAAATCAACACACATGAAAACAAACATGTGAGATCCTTAGCAAGAGAACTCTCGGAAACAATCCTGAAAGCGGCAGTGGAGACCATCTCCAGAGGCGCACGGAAGGATTACAAGCCCTACTGGACAGCAGAGGTTCAAAAGCTTGATGACGACCTTGAGCTGGCAAGGATAGAGACAGAAGAGGCCAACAGTAACGTCCAATACTGCTTACAAGGTGGCAGCGGTTAAATACAAACGTGAAGTCAAACGGTCAGCACAACAGAGTTGGGTAGACAAGACCGAATCCCTGAACCTTGATAGAGACTGCCATAAATTGTAGAAATTGGCGAGCGCCCGGAGTGATGAAAATACCAGCCGACCCCAATAGACATCATCGAGGTGCATATCCTTTATAGGAAGTTGTTCTCTTTGCAGCGCATTCTGAAATTCACTGTCTCTAGCCAGTTCGTCGATGATCATATTCATGGCTTCTTTAACTCATTGCGTCCAGTCGACGCTCCCAACGTTGAAAACAGTTCTCTCATTATGCCAAAACACGTTGCCAACGTCTAATTTGGGTTCATGCACGTTTTGTTTCACTGTTCAGCTACTATACACCAGACACTGTTTTTGTTTACAGAATTCAACGGGCAGATAACTCCCATTTTATTCATATACTATACGGCATCATGAGTATATTTTCGATTATTTAGAAATAGTTATTATTTGCAAATATATTTTTCCTGTTGTGAAAAAAGTGAACTTTCGTGTGAAAAGTTTAGTTACAAGATGTTGTTTCGTCCTCCATGTCGTTAAAGTGCCGAACAAGCCATGGATTTGTTCCAAAGTTCAATTAAATTCACAGTGTTTCATGTTTATGATTTCACCGACAATGATGGAGAATTCAGCAATGGCTAAGCATTGATTCAAGTTTGAAAGTCATAGTAGTTACTCTGAACATGAAATACAACAATAATTTATGAAATAATACTAATTTACATATATAACTATTTATTATCAGATTGTTCGGGGACTGCCTAGAGTAGTTGATAGTAGCTCTGCCTGCTAGCTGTGAGACGCCTCATAGCTCGGGTTCGAACCTACTGTCCGGCATTTGTTCGAGTCCCCTGGTCTTACTCAGGACGATAACTTGAGTACCTCTGAAGTCGGAGAAAATCTGCCTGTATGGCGAGGAATACTAATTACGAGTACATTGAGCACATGGCTGCCAGTGTAAAGTAATTTACAATGTGCACGCTGCTGCCATTGTAAGAAATTGGAAAAACGGATTTTCACGCAAAAATCAGTTTCAGAGATGAAACTTCGTTTGAGTTGAAAGCGGACGAAAAAAAATCCAAAAAAAAAAAAAATCAGATTGTTCATAATTTAATTCTGCCTATTTTGATGCCAACAGTATAAATCTAGCTTACATAGAACTAAAGTTATAGGCATCTTTCCAAGATCACCCCATTTTGAAAAATTTTGCTATAAATGTGTTCTGGCAGAGCGTGATTACCCCCAAAATTTTCTAGGACACAATGAGTTAATATCTTGTAGCCATCTTTTTCGTGGTCTGCCTCTGCGTCCTGCCCTCTAATATTGTTTTTTCCAGGCCATCGAGACACTTAATGTGACCAAAGTATCTAATTTTCCTGTAAAGTATGTTGTTTATCAGCCAATTCTCTTTAACATTTAGTTCTTTCAGGAGATCAGTGTTCGTTCTTTTTTCTGTCCATAGTATTCGTAGGATCTTTCTGTAGCATTTAGTTTCGAAGGACTGGATTTTCATTCTTGTTTTTTGTATATTGGTCCATGATTCACAACTATAAGTAGCCACTGGAAAAATGCATGTTCTCAGTATTTTTAATTTTAATATTTTGCTGGTGCTTTGCCACATGTTCTTCATTGTGTTTAACTTCTTGATTGTTATTGCCAATCTTCTTGAGATCTCTTTGGAGCGGTCACCGTTATTGTTAATTATTGAGCCCAGATATTCGTAGCTCTCTACACATTGGAGTTCTTCATTGTTTATTTGGATGTTAGGTGAGCCTTTTGCTTTGTCAGTGGACATTATTTTTGTTTTTGTGTATTCAAATATAGATGTTGGTCTTCACTATGTTTCTTGGTCGTCATGATTAGGTATTCCAAACCCTCTTTACTGGTGGATAATAATACTGTATCGTTTGCATATCTAAGCTCTGGTATGGATTTGCCGCCTATATTGAAAGGGTAGTAATTCACATAGTTGGCATCGTCTTTTACATTCCTCATGATATTCTCCGCATATATGTTGAATAAGTATGGAGACAAAATACATCCCTGTCTTATCCTCTTTGAATCTCGAACCATTGAGCCATTTCACCTCCTATTTTAATGGCTGCCTGTTGTTCGTGGTAGAGAGATTCTATGAGTTGTATTATGTGTGTTGGAAAATGCATGTCTTTCATGATCTTCCACATTTTCTGGTGTTGTATATGGTCGAAAGCCTTGCTATAGTCTATGAAACATGCATGAAGGTCTAAGTTATATTCTCTGCATTTCTCGATTATGAGTCTCATGCTATAAATATGGTCTTGTGCCTCTACCTCTCCTGAAACCTGCTTGTGTTTCGTGTATTTCGTCTTCTAATTTTTGTTTCATCCTCTTCATGATGATTCTTAATAGGATTTTGCTGGCATGACTTATAAGGGCAATATTTCTGTAGTTGGTGAATAGTTTCAGGTTTCCATTCCTTTGGCCAGGAAGAGTTATTCCATATCTTTGTGCACAATTTATGATATACTCGAACACTGGCCTCCCGCCTCTTGAGTCAATTCCGCTGGTATATCGTCGCACCCTGGTGACTTCCCTCTCTTCAGACTTTTGATGGCCAGGCGCACTTCATCCAACATGGGCTCTGGCTCTTCGCTTTCTGTTTTTGTCATATGTGGATTTTTAGATGTGTCTTCATACATATTTCTGCAGTACTCACGCCATCTTTCTAGTATATCTTTCTTTTCTGTTAATGTTTTGCCATTGTTATCATTCATGACTTGTATTGATGGGCTGAAGTTCTGGAACAAAATAACAAGATGTGCTCGGGAGGAAGCTGCAAATATCCTAATGAAAAAATATACCGAAGTCAGCAGAGTAAGCATACCAAAGACCACAATCGATGAAACAAAATGAAAAGTGAGAGTCTTCCAAGGCGAGCCAAGAAAAGCTGATAGTCACCTAATGAATACATTTATCAGAAACGAGCTGGAAGAGGCATTAGGAGAGCTCAAGCTTAGAAAATCGCTGGGAAAGGATTCGATCACAAATGAGATGCTTAAAAAACTTGGGGACTACAGCAAAGACAGCTCTACTGGCTGTCCTAACCATATCGTGGAGAACAGGCATAGTACCAAGAAAATGGAAGGAAGCCATCATGGTATCCATCCTAAAGACAGGCAAAGATAAACTCGATCCGGCGAGATACAGACCCATAAGCGGGGTCAAAGGCGCATGAGGACTGCACCAGGATTAGTGGACCGGCACTAATCAAGACCCTATGCCCCACCTCCACGTGGTTACCCTGGTAACAGACTGGTTCCGGTCTGGCCAAGTGGGTAAAGGGATCGAAGGAGAGCCCACTACTGGTAGTGGTAGCAGTGCAAGCACGAAAAGGGAAAGCAGGTCCACAAAATTACAAACAAAATGCACGCATCTCCTGGCCGAATGAACGATAAAATTTTGTCTGAGTTGGTAAAACAAACAGCAGTGTGCGAGTCATCTGCGACAATGCTAACTCCCGGAGTTAATGACCGAATAAAAGGGATGAGAGGTGCATCCATAGTAGAGAAGTGGGCCCACATGAGGTGAAACTTGGAGCCCTGCGCCCAAGTCAAGCTGCGTGTCAGGATAGTCGCGTGGCACGGAATAATGAGAACACATTGGTCGCACCACAACTATCAGTCTCCCGGCCGATGATAAAGGCGTACAGACGAACATGTCGGGATGAGAGGTGTATCCCGAGGCAGAGACATGGGCCTACATGGGGTGAAACTTGGAGCCCTGTGCCCGAGTTGAGATGAATGTCCAGGCAGTCTCGAGGCATGAGATTGTTTAAAAGCGAAAGAAGAGTGGATACCGAAAAATTCATAGAGACTGAGTACCCTGAGAATGAATGGGTGCACGTGTATACCGATGGATCGGCAAAGAAAGAACGTAATTAGCGATGGCGAAGAGGAATAGTGCTTAAATTCTCAAAAAAAAGTGAAGATCATGTAGGCGATTGCCACAGGCAAGTTTTCAAACAACTACCTGGCAGAGGCAATAAGAACAGCTGCTGAAATGATCCTAGAGAGAAGAAGCGCCTTGCGCACCAAAGTCGTGATATTCACCGATGCTGTCTCGGTCATCAGCCAAAACAGAGCTCAATGAGCTAAAAGCGATCCTCGGAGTACTAGTAAACTAACTTAAACGCAGTTATTCAGTGGATACCATCACACTGCAATATAAGCGGAAATGAAGAAGCCGACAGGCTAGCAAAAGAAGGAGGGTGACTACCGCAAGAAGGAGGCGACTATCACGAGATCAGCTACGAGGAGGCCAAAACAGCCATCCACATAGACCACCCACAACACAGAAGATGGATAATATGGCCTATCCCGTAGCGAACAAGTTGTTATATTCCGCCTCCGCACTGGCCATAACAGACTTCGGGCCCACATGTTCAACAAATTTTTAATTGGCACAACTAGCCTGTGCCACTGTGAAAAGGCGGACATGACGGCAGAGCACATACTGCAAGACTGCCAGTTGTTAGCAGGCCTGAGAAACAAGATCTGGTTTCTCGTAACACAGAGCTTTGCGAGAAGCTATACGGAGGGACAGAGTCCCTAAAAACAAAAGCAGTATTCATGAAAAGATTTGGTTCATCGGTCTAGGCAGGGAGAGAGAGAGAGAATCCCACTCGCTGACCAGATTGAGAGAGATGGGTGTCAATACTGGTGCAGCCCGAAAAGAACGACATACTAAATATGCAAAGAGATTGATTAATCAACATCGAACTGGCGCGTTGGGCAGCTGGATACTGCTGGATTTGCTGAGTCGGAGATTGGAGCACCTATGGACATGTCCAAAGTGCTGTGATGATAGTCCTCATATAACTGATAACAAGATGTGATAGATAACGTGATCATGACAGCAACAGAGGCTAATTCATAACTAATAAAGCTGTAAGTATTAGAGAAAAAGTTCATTTAAAGTAAGTTTGTATACAATGTCCGAGCTGAGAAGCAACATGTGGCCACACCCAGTCGACTTGAAAACTAAGCTTTGGAGAAACCTGACAGACCTGAAGCTGACTGCCCAGTTTGTGGTCCACAGTAAATTAAGCGCATGACCAGAGATGGCTGAAGAAGAAGTTTACAATGTCCAACTTGATCACAAAATATCATTTTGTGGACAATATATGGTCCACTAACTGGAGTGTTCCCACACACGATATAGACATTGTTTTGTTAAGGATCAAGATTTTTCTTGTTTCATTACAGTTGTAAATATGCTGTAAAAGATTTTTTTTTTTATTGCTTTCCATTATAACACTACTTATTACTATTTGTTCATCTTTGAAATAATAAGCAAACTTCCAATACCTTAATATTAAGCAAAATAAAAATAATATAATTTCCCAATTATATAAGAAAAAGAAATGACAAAAGCTAGATCTAGAATTTATCTTCTTCTGCATTCTCACTAGATTGGGATTTCAGATTCTCTAAAGGCAGCCGTCTGCCTCAGATTATCAGCCATGTCATATAGTTTGTCTTGGACGCTGGTGTAAGTGGGCCACCTCTTTCTTCTCAAGTCTGCATACTGGGGGCAGTTCTGTAGGATATAATTCCTATGATTTCTGCATCCTCGTTTGTGCCAACCTCTTTCCGCAGTAAATTTTGGCCACCCTCGTGATGGTAAGTCTGACATTCTAACTGCGTGGCTAAATCTCCGAGGCAGACTGGCGACCATAGAATCCGTTATACCCATTCCTCATTGTGAGGGGTCATTGCACCATGTTATGCGCCTTACGACCTGGTGCATCCGTTTTCTGCAAGCATTTGTTTGGTTAGCATTCCCTAGCGGACATGTGCATCCAATTTCAGCCAAATCTCCTTAGTCGCCTCTTACGACATGCGTGGCAGGTAACAGTGGTTCTATTCTTTACACCCCAAATTTGGGCCCGGTAACCACTCGGGCGAGAATTTATCTAACACTGGCTTCATCACTGAACTTAAACAATGAATACTATTAATTTCTATTGTTTGCATGTCAACCACATTACTAAAAAAAAGAGAAAGTTTGTTGGGTATGCACATGATGCATATAACTGATAACTGATAACAGTGCACCGATTGGTATATATGCGACATGATACAATGTGATTAGCATGTTGGATGTCATAGGTGATATTTTAGAACTGATTTTAAAATAGCATCTAAATTTTTAAAAACATTTTAAAAAACCAACTGAACAAATCTGAATGGAGAAGTATTTGATTTGTTTTCATTATTATGTCAAGTTTTCATCTAGCAAAATAACAAGACAATCACACTAACCTTTTAAAGTTTTAGCATGACTCATCACTTTCGGTGAAGATAGAAAATTGCCACAGATAATGAATGCAGTTGGAGGAAAATCAGCGTATCCCTTAAACAAAGTATTCAACTTTTCCATCACCTGTGAATCATTTTAAAACTGTTTATGTGATAAACAGATAAAATTCGCAATTTATACCAAATACAATTTGCTAATATTTATAACTATCACGGTTCAGAACATATTAAGTCATTTTCGGCATCAGGTCGAAAAAGGAAACACATGGAGCGAGCCTCCCTATGCTCCTTGTCTTTCTTTCGCTTCTCCAGTCCCGATTTATCTCACAGTTTCAGGATAAGAAGAGAATTCTAGAACAGGCCTTTATGTGCACTTCATAAACAGTGTCTTTGTTGCCTCTGTTATCTCTGAGGTCCACCTTTTGTGTGGCCGGCATTTTGCTGCATATTCACTGTATCGGAGTAACATTACTCTTTGGGGCAAGCTGTCTGTTGGTAGTCTGCTTATGGACCGAACCATTTAATTTGTTGTTTCTTGATGAAGTTCAGTACTGACGTTGTACCCACTTTTTTCCTGATGTCTTCATTTCTCAACCGGTCTCTTTTTGTTAGCCCCAGCATTCTGCGTAGACACTTCATCTCTGTCGTGACAAGTTTTTATTCTATCATTTGATGTCAGCATCCAGGTTTGGCACTGATAGCATAATGTGGGGAGAAAGATTGTGTTGAACATTGCTCTTCTTGTGTTCATGGTGACATGTTTGCATTTACAAATTAGCTCCCTTTTGTCCTATCATTTGATTTGCTTCGTTGCATCTATGTTGGATTTCGTTAGTTATTCTTCCGTTTGCCGAAAAAATTCTCCCTATGTATGTAAAGTCTTTTACTTGTTTTAATGGGTGATTGTCGATGGAGATATTGGTGGTGTTTTCCTCTATAGCAAAGAATGAAAGTAATTAAAATAATTGAATAACAAACTTAAACATATAAGACTTGCAAGCTTTCTATAGATACTTACCCTACTGTTATCAAGCCATACATCTGACAGCAGTACAAACATGGCGTCAGTATTCTCTGCTTGAATCTGAGCTAAACGAACTGATGCTTTCACTTGGACAGTTGATGGGCCACCAAAGAAATTGATGTTACCAAAGTATGCCCTGGAGGAGGGGTGGAATGAGAAGATGCAGAAGATGACATCAATGTTTTGAAAATTAGATTTCTAAAATATCAACAAGTTTTATTTTGATTACATATTTGTATGATTTTAAATCAGACTAAATCTACTGAAAGAACATTAGATGATAGTCCTCATATAACTGATAAAACATTTTTTGAAATATCTTTTAGGTTGACAAAATCAGCAACAAAGAACAGCATTCTGAGAGCAAACAGGAAGACAAGACTGCAAACATAATTAGAAAACAGTAGAAGTGAGGCAGACCAAGGTAAACTTCCTTGAGAACTGAGGTGACAAAAATGAAAAACCAGTTCTGAGAATCTGTATGAAGGATAACCACAGGCAGAGCAAATTAGAGAGTTTGCTGCTGCCCTGCAAGAAGCCATAATGTATGATGGTCACTAACTGCTTTGTCTACTGCTGGTCAATGATACAAGAAGAAGAAACAGAGTAGTTTAAAACTGACATTTACAATAAAAGAACCTTCAATAATGATACTAATCCAGTTGGGCTTCCATTAGAATTTAACAGAAAGTTATATAAAACTCTTGGAAGAAATAACCTCAGGAAAAACAACATATTGGTTATTGGCTTCTGAACTGACATCATTGCACTCCAGCACACTCAATAGATGCTCAGTCTCCCTCAACAGATATAGAAGAGTATGCATACTGATAGTTCCTGTGGCTCGCTGGTTAAACACATTCCTCACTCTGCCCCTCAGGCATCCAGTTCTACTTGTACAGCGGTTAACTCCAAGCTGCTTAAATCACTGGAACTGCCTCAACCTCTATCCTCATACTGAAAGTAGTTGTCCTGTATGCTCCACTTCACTTTGCAACAACCCTTCGATGCCCGTTAGCCAAGAAACCCCAGCCTGACTTCTCACCACGCTGCAACACCCCATTGTTAAAAATTATATATATGTAGCAGTAGGTAGTAGTATCAGAGCTAGGTAGTATTTCGCAGCTAAGTTGGTGACTGTACGGAGTCTGATACGGAGTGACAGTCTTATGTCCCAATTCTCACATCAAATTATAACACAGGCCTCTCGAGATGGAATTGCATCCTGGAGGAAAGTCTCTTTCACTCTGCTTGTTTCTCTCTGCGCGATCGTTCTTAGGCCGTTTTTATCATTCTATTGTGCTATATAAACAGCCAAACATCAAGAACGGAATGTATGTGCACAGCTTTCAGTACCAATTGGAGCTCAAGTGCTTATCTTTAGGTGGTGTATTTCTTCTTCTTCTTTCGTTCATTCTTCACGGCCAATTTCATTAGTCTTTTTGTGATGTATAATTGGTCCACTGGCAAGAACGGAGTGATCTCGTCCGGTCGACTGTGCGCCCATGGTGACTAGGCCCGTCCGTCCGATTTCAGCCAGCTTTTGATTTACTAGGGTGAACTTTCCCTTGGGTACGATCCTTTCTGCTGACTAAGTTGGCCCGGATCTCGCCTTTTCGATCAGCTTTGCCGTATATTTGGGCTTTGTGATCTACGCCAAGACAGTGAGTTACGCTGTTATGCCCTTTCTGACTGTGAGGTCGTTCCGGATTAGAAACAATTCTCAGGGCTTATAAGCTTGTCCTCGGACGGCGTCTTACTTGTATAAGACACCGTGTAAAGTATCGGCCTTTGCCAATGTTCGGACCCGGACAGCCTGTCAGATCTTTACATTGTCGACCTTACTTTATCATTCAGTTTTTAGTTTGATCCGGAATATGAGCATTCTCAGCCTTTTCTAGACGCGCGTTGGTATGTGCCAATTTGCAGTTAGCCTCGAAGACAACGGCCTGGGGCCAGGTACAGACAATGTAGAGGGTCGTTTCTTCTTCTTCTTCGATCGTTCTAGGCCTGTTTTAATCATTCTCATTGTGATATATAAACAGCCAAACGTCCAACGTAATGTACGTGCACCAGCCTTCAGCACCTATTGGAGCCCAGTTGCTTATCCTTCGGTGGGGTGTTCGTTTTCAGCCAGCTTTTGATTTACTAGGTGAGCTTTCCTAGAGTCGATCAGCTTTGCCGTATTTTTGGGCTTTGTGATCTACGCCGGGACAGTGAGTTACGCTGTTTATGCCGTTCTGACTGAGAAATATTTCTCGGGGCTTGTAAGCTTATCCTCGGACGGCGTCTTACTCGTATAAGACACCGTGTAAAGTATCGGCCTTCGCCAGTGTTCAGACCGGACTTCCTGTCAGGTCCGTACATTGTCGGCCTTGCTTACCGTACATTTTGAGTCTGATCCGGAGAAGGAACATTCTCAGCCTTTTCTAAACGCGCATTGGTCGTGGCAATTTGCAATTAACGTCAAAGCACTGGCATGGGGCCGAGTACAAACAATGTAGAGGGTCGTTTCAGTCTGCGCTATCAGCGTAACTGTGTATTTTTCAGCTAGCGCCATCACCCGCCCCAGTTATTCCGGGATGTTAGTTACGACTGCATCGAACATTGCCGGTTGCCCCATGGCTGGCAGTCCCGTTAGGAATCACCAACCTCAGTTCTTCCGGGGATGTTAATTTTTAGTCGCACAGTACCTTGCACGGTTTTCCCAGGGCGGGTAGTTACGTTATGCACTAAACGCAACTTGTTCTTTGCGCTCGGCAAACCTTGCCCAGTACATGTGTCTGCACCAGGCTACCAATGCTAGGTCAGCTGCAATCTTCTCTCGCACCAACACGAGGGTAGACTTTTATTCGTTACGGTCCTGTCTTATTTATTCTTGCCGACGGGCTGGCAATGTTTGCCCCCTCCTCAGGGCTTCGAGCTTCGCCCTACGTGGGCATACGTTTGGTCACTGGATGCACCTCTCATCCATGTCTGAAGCGTTTCGTTGCTGTTTCTTTGCGTTCAGGGACTTGGGCAATATCTTGTTGGACATCGGTCAGGAGATTAGTGCATTTTGTTTGTATGTATCTTTATCGTGTTTCCGTACTTGCACTGCTACCACTACCAGTAGTTTTCTCTCCCCGATCCCTCCCCTCTTAGCCAGACCGGAACCATAGTCTGTTTCCAGGGTCACCGCGTGGAGGTTGGGGGCAGGGTCTTGGTTAGCGCGCCCCTCGCTAACCCTGGCTCATGTTACCACCATGACCTCATGAGCCTTTGACCCGAGGTCGTTTCAATCGGCGCTAGCAGCGCAACTGAGGATTTTGCGCTTGCCACCATCACCCGCCCAGTTCTTCCGGGGATGTTAGTTGTGACTTCAATAGTACCTTGCCCGGTTGTCCCAAGGCTCGCAGTTCCATTAGGCATCACCCACCTCAGTTCTTCCGGGGATGTTAATTGTTATCTCAACAGTACCTTGCACAGTTTTCCCAGGGAGGGTAGTTTCGTTATGCACTAGAACGCAACCTGTTGTTTTGCGCTCAGCAAACCATGCCCAGTACATATATCTGCACCAGGCCACCGATGCGGAGTCAGTTGCGATCTTCCTCCTACGGACACGAGGTAGACTTTTATTCGTTACGGATCTGACATTTATTTTTCCAACGAGCTGGCAATGTTTGCCCCTTCCTCAGGGCGTCGAGCTTCGCCCAGCGTGGGAACATGTTTCATCACTAGATGCGCCTCTCTTCCTTTCATATTCACAAGTCTCCCCATCGACAGAGAAACTGGTGATTTGTGGCGGGACTTTGGCTTATCGTCGAGCATGTGTATGGAGTCTCTTGCTCCGGAGATTACGATTTGCGTTCTGCCCTGGTGCCTACCTCACCATGTCCGTCAATTCCCTCTGGGCTGTCCGAGCTTTTCCTTCGGTCGGGAGAGTCGAGCATTGATAGTCACTCTGGGAGTTCGCTCGTCTGGGAGTTCGCTCGTATGTTGCAAGCGGATCCCATCAAGCATGACTACCTTTACATCTCTACTTGCACCAAAGTAGCTCTCCCCAATCCTACCCCCTTAGCCAGACCAGAACCTGAGTCTGTTTCCAGGGTTACCGCGTGGAGGTTGGGGCAGGGTCTTGGTTAACGCGCCCCCTCGCTAACCCTGGCTCATGTTACCACAATGTCCATAAGCCTTTGACCCCGGTGGTGTGTTTGATTTTAACCAGCGTTTACTGGGTTCGCTCTCCGTTAGCCTTTTGCTGTCCCCAGCCAAAATCCACAAGGCAGCAGGTTGCTATTTTCTTTCAGGGCAGTGACCAGTAGACAACCTGCCCTCCCGGGCTGATGAGCGTCATCTGCCCAGACAAAACTCTTGCTTGTTTGATCAGATTGTGCCCAAAATGTAAGTTCAGTCCACACTGTCTGTCTCCAGGCACATCTGTCTTTGGTGACTTTTTCCCCATGTGCATTTCTTTATGTCAAGGGCCTTCATATTATGCTTACAGACATCCTTATATCGCATTTATGGTCTTCTAATTGATCTTTTCCCAGAGATAAACTCTCCATAAAGGAGATTCTTGGGAATGCGACCACCTTCCATGCACAAGATGTACCCAGATACAGTAGATGTCTCTGCTTGGGGAGAGTACATGGTGGGAATTTATTTTCTCATGAGTACCCATTTGTTAAACAGTCATTCCATGATATGCCATGAGTAGTTCTACTGAAAATGACCCACAAGATCATACACAAACTGAAAATATTCCAAAATAAATGTTTAAGAAGAATCCTGCAAATTTTTTGGCCAAATACAACAGCAAACGAAGAACATTTAAAACAAACAATCTGTGCACCTTTGGAGACCATTATTAAAAGATGAAGATAGAGGTGGATTGATCATGTATGTTGTATTCCAGCAGAGACATAGGCTAGGACAGCTCTCTGGAGGAAAGCAGATGGGAAAAGAAGGCACGGACATCCTTGAAAACATGGAAAGAACTGTTGAAAGATAATTGAATGATTGTGGAGGGTCAAAGGCTCATGAGGCTATGGTGGTAACATGAGCCAGGGTTAGCGAGGCGCACTAACAAGACCCTGCCCCAACCTCCACGCGGTGACCCTGGAAACAGACTCTGGTTCCGGTCTGGCTAATGAGGGCAGGGATCGGGAGAACTACTGGTAGTGGTAGCAGTGCAAGACGAAATGCAAAACAGATCCATACTAACAAAATGCACAGATCTCTGACCGATGTCAACAAGATATTGCCCAAGTTCCTAAGCGTAGAAACAGCAACGAAAAGTCTCTGACATGGATGAGAGGTGCATCCAGTGATGAAACGTGTGCACAAGGCGAGCTCGAAGCCCTGAGGAGGGGGCAAACATTGTCAGCCCGTCGGCAAGAATAAATAAAACAGGACCGTCGAATAAAAGTCTGACCCTCGTGTCGATCGAGAGAAGATTGCAGCAGACCCCGCATCGGTCGCCTAGTGCAGATACATGTACTGGGCAAGGTTTGCCGACGCAAAAGAACAAGTTGCGTTTTAGTGCATACGAAACTACCCGCCCTGGGAAAACCGTGCAAGGTACTGTGCAACTAAAAATTAACATCCCGGAAGAACTGAGGTTGGTGATACCTAACGGAACTGCCAGCCTTGGGGCAACTGGGCAGGTTCGATTGCAGTCGTAACTAACATCCCCGGAATAACTGGAGCAGGTGATGGTGGCAGGCGCAAAATCCTCAGTTGCGTTGATAGCGCCGACTGAAACGACCCTCTACATTGTTTGTACTGGGCCCCATGCCGGTGCCTTTCGAGGTTAATTGCAAATTGCCAAGTACCAACGCGCGTCTAGAAAAGTCTGAGAATGTTCCTTCTCAGGAACAATCTCAAAAATGTAAGGTAAAGCAAGGCCGACAATGTACGGATCAGACAGGAAGTCCGGTTCCTGAACATTGGCGAAGGGCGATACTTTACACTGTGTTTTATACGAGTAAGACGCCGTCCGAGGACAAGCTGACAAGCCCGAAATATTTCTCAGTCAGAGCGGTAAATCAGCGTAACTCACTGTCCTGGCGTAGATCAACAAAGCCCAAAATACGGCAAAGCTGATCGTAAGGCGTAGATCCAAAGGATCGTACCTAGGAAAGTTCACCCTAGTAAATCAAAAGCTGGCTGAAAACGGATGGGCGGGCCTAGTCACCATGGGCGCATAATCGTCCCGGCGTAGATCACTACGTTCTTGCCAGTGGACCAATTATGCATCACAATAAGAATGACCAAAATTGGCCGTGAAGAACGATCGCAGAAGAAGAAGAATGATTGTGGTCTGACATGGGAAACAATTGGTATAAATGCAACAAAACAGCAACAATGGAAATATTTGGTGGAAATATTATGTGTCAAATGGGACACAAAGAGGATGGAGATAGAAGTCTAAGGCATCTCATGAATAGCACTGTTTAAGGCATTTTATATGAAAACACTTGAGTTTTATTTCCTGTCAAGAGTCTAGAATATTTATATAAAAAACTTGTTCAAAGTATCATTTACCTGGTTGATTCAGATTTTTCAGGAGGAGGTAACCCAAATGCATCAATGTGAAAAATTCCATCCTCATACCAACCCTCAGCAAGAACAAAGGAATTCTCTGTAAACAATCCTGGCTGGAAATTGTTCTTATAGTCAAGGTTTTTATTTGAGAATAAAACATTCTTCTTCTTCTTCTTCTGCTAACATTCTTCACGGCCAATTTGATCATTCTTATTGTGATGTATAATTGGTCCACTGGCAAAAACGGAGTGATCTACGTCGGGACGATTGTGCGCCCATGGTGACTAGGCCCGCCCGTCCGTTTTCAGCCAGCTTTTGATTTACTGGGGTGAGCTTTCCTAGTACGATCCTTTCGGATCTACGCCTTTCGATCAACTTTGCCGTATATTTGGGCTTTGTGATCTACGCCAAGACAGTGAGTTACGCTGCTTTACCCGTTCTGACTGAGAAATATTTCTCGGGCTTGTCAGCTTGTCCTCGGACGGCGTCTTACTCGTATAAAACACCGTGTAAAGTATCGGCCTTCGCCAATGTTCAGGACCCTGGCTTCCTGTTTGATCCGTACATTGTCGGCCTTGCTTTACCGTACATTTTGAGTTTGATCCGGGGAAGGAACATTCTCAGCCTTTTCTAGACGCGTATCAGTGCGTGGCAATTTGCAATTTACCTCGAAAGCACTGGCATGGGGTCGAGTACAAGCAATGTAGAGGGTCGTTTCAGTGGGCACTATAAGCGTAACTGAGGATTTTGCGCCGCCGCCATCACCCGCCCCAGTTATTCCGGGGATGTGAGTTACGACTGCAATCGAACCTTGCCCAGTTGCCCCAAGGCTGGCAGTTCCGTTAGGCATCACCAACCTCAGTTCTTCCGGGGATGTTAATTTTAATCGCACAGTACCTTGCACGGTTTTCCCAGGGCGGGTAGTTTCGTTATGCACTAAACGCAACTTGTTCTTTTGCGCTCGGCAAACCTTGCCCAGTACATGTATCTGCACCAGGCTACCAATGCGGGGTCAGCTGCAATCTTCTCTCGCACCAACACGAGGTAGACTTTCATTGCTTACGGTCCTGTCTTATTTATTCTTGCTGACGGGCTGGCAATGTTTGCCCTCCTCAGGGCTTCGAGCTTCGCCCTACGTGGGCATACGTTTGGTCACTGGATGCACCTCTCATCCATGTCTGAGTCGTTTCGTTGCTGTTTCTTTGCGTTCAGGGACTTGGGCAATATCTTGTTGGACATCGGTCAGGAGAATTGTGCATTTTATTTGTATGTATCATTATCGTATTTCCGTAATTGCACTGCTACCACTACCAGTAGTTTCCTCTCCCGATCCCTGCCCCTCTTAGCCAGACCAGAACCAGAGTCTGTTTCAGGGTCACGCGTGTAGGTTAGGGGCAGGGTCTTGGTTAGCGCGCCCTCCTAACCCTGGCTCATGTTACCACCATGACCTCATGAGCCTTTTGACCCCGAATAAAACATTCATTTATCCATAGGGAAATAAAAAGTTAACATATAATACTACTAAATCTTGATGTTCCTAATGAAATGTAAGATTGTAGCTGTTGCTACCAAAAGTAAATTTTATTTTGGACTGTCTTCTTCAGCTTTGTCCATTAGATTTGAATCTCTTTGCTCTTTTAAACTGTTGTTGACAAAGTATTCTTTGATGTCCTAACTCATCTCTTCCCCTGTGGGTTTCAGTCAAATGCCTTGCATGCTGTTTTCCAGTTGCTTTCTGAATGTTTGTCCAATCCATTTAGGTAATCTTTCTTTAATTTCCAGACGTATTAATTCATCCCTTGTTTTCTTCCAGAAGTCTATATTTGTTATAACTTATGAAAATCTGACACAGAGAATGCAACAGAGGCATATCCTGGTCCGGTCTGTAGCTTGGATGTGAGAATCCTGGTCACATACAATGTTTATGATCCATAGAGCAGGATAGTTTTGGTATTTGTGCTAAACAATCTAAACTTATTTCCCACAGAGAAGATTGTCACATTCCATACCGGACTGAGAGAGCAGAAACCAAACCTGACGTTACCAATATTAGAATTGATATCTTGAACTGATCCTTTACTTGGGGATCTAAATTACAAATACTTTTGAAGTTGGAGTAAAGCTCGCCTGAATGGCGACGGACACTAGTGATAAGGAAAACAAGCCACCACACAAAAATCAGTCAGAGGTGCCACATTAGGTG
Organism: Arion vulgaris; assembly: GCA_020796225.1. NCBI lineage: Eukaryota > Metazoa > Mollusca > Gastropoda > Stylommatophora > Arionidae > Arion > Arion vulgaris. Next base: position 57,413,280 of record CM036759.1, on the reverse strand, counting down.
CCATGATGTCTAAATTTAAAGTGGGCAAACGACATAAAAGAATATATCATATCTTGGTGTTTCTCCAACTTTGCTAATATTCATCAGCATCCAATAGCTTGTCCTGAGCAGAACTTGACCACCCTAACAGTCCTGAATTTCCCTGACTCATATATCTTTTGCAGTCATCAATTACTAGTGTAAATTTCAGACATTATAATGACATTAAAGGCAGAGTCAAGCTTTATAATTGTTGGTGTAATAATAATGTGTAAGAACCATAAACCGCTAGGGTCATAGGGGGTGTCAGCTCAAAATGGAGACGTCAGCTCAAAGTGGAGACATCAGCTCAAAAAGTTCACCATAGTCCTCTGTCTTAACTTTTAGAACAGGTGTGGAGACGTTGTTAATCCCAGATTTCATTTGTCCTCCTCATCTTCTTCCACCCCAAAATAATAATAATTCCTCTTGAACCATTGTTACATAGGCCTGCAAGCAATTTCTCCATACCAGTCAATTCTGGGCAACTCGCTCGATCTCCTCTATGGAACTGAGGCAGATATTTCTTGCCTCTCTCAGCAAAGTTCGTTTCAGGGTCTCCCTAGGTCGTCCTCTCTTTCTTGAACCCTTTGCATTCCACTTCAATGTCTGCTTTGATATTCTTTGATCATTTCTTCTCAAGGTGTGTTCACCTTATCTCCATCTTCTCTTTCTTATAACAGTTGTCACTAGTGGCTGCCAGACATTTCTCTGATTTCATCACTTCTTCTGACAGCGACATCGAGACACAGACATCGAACATGACTATGCAGAACACCACTGCCTCCAGGGCTCTGTCATGGGTGGCTGAGCAACAGGTAACCCATACGATTATCATATCAGACTCAATGAATATGCTTCAAAGGATTGAATCTGGAAGGCATGAAATGGGCGGACATCACACCTCAAGAAGAATTGACTTGGCTGTACACACCTGGATATGCTGGAATTCAGGGTATCTAGCGTGCGGATTTTCTTGCAAACAATGCCCCAACTCAAGCAGGCAGAAGTATGGACAGAGCCGATATCATCAGTGCGGTACGCTCTCATTTATGTGACATGAGCGAGTCTCATACACTGAAACGTGTTCAGAATTATGCATTAAGTTTGGACATGCCAGGCAGTGTTGTCTTCGTTGTAGAGAGAGAAGATATACTAATCAGCTTCTCATGGGTACAATGAGCAAATGGACTTTGTGATGGCTGCTGCAGCGGCGGACAGAGCACGAATGGGAATGCCCAATGTGCCATGACGTCGATCGCATAACATAACGTCTGAATTTGTTCCATTTTATGTTCATTTTTTTGGCAGAAATCTATTTTCAAATACATTCAACTTGCTTTCTATGTCATTTTCCAACTATTGTTAGCATATGTTAAATGGCCCCTGTACAATAATCTTAAGAAGTGAGCAATGCCTCATTATACGTCTTCACAGCCTGCACAACCAGACAAATTTATGTTGTTTTACCACTGCCAAAAGTGGCTTCTGCTACATATTCATTTTCTGTTCCAAGACACAAATTTGTAACACACATATGTAGCAATGTTGTTCAAAAGCCTGAATCCTTCTTTCTGTGTATGCAGTGAGACTCCAACTCTCACATCTGTATAAAAGAGTAGATAATACTAATGATAGAACCACTGTTACCTGCCACACATGTCATAAGAGGCGACTAAGGAGGTTTGGTTGAAATCGGATGCATGTGTCTTAAATGTGTAGAAGTCTATGCGTTTAGGGGCCTACCAAACCAATGTGCAACGTATACACGATCTTGGCAAAGATCAAACATATCACAAAGAGTGATTGAAATTGGTCGTAAGAGACGCAAAGAAGAAGAAAAAAGTATGCATCCTGAGACTGGTATATTTTGTCAAAACTTTGATGTGGTGTTACTAGGTTATTTTTTTTAAATCCCACATATACACATTTCTATTATACATCTTTGCTAGCTTCAACACACACAAAACAATATTTTACAGGAGAAATTAATATTACATAAAGTGCAACATAAATATCTGGAGATATGTAATCTAGAAAAAGAGAAAAGATGATAAACTATTAGCAGTACATAGTTCTAAACTGTGTATATACAGTGGCGCCAGGGTCAGTGAGCTGATCAAGATCCTACCCCACCTCCAAGTGGTGGCCCTGGTAACAGAGTAATGTCTGGCTAAGCTAGTAGAGATCGAAGGAGAGCTACTTGGAATTGGTAGAAGGGTAGGTGCATACATGTTCGATTTGAGATCTGATCGCCATACAAACGATGAGAATCTCAGAAAATGCAACCACGTCTCTCCTGTCCGACAGTAAAAGATGACTATTCAAAGTGACGCCTGTGTGGTTGCCAGGGCCCGAATTCGGGGTATAAATAGAACCACTAATACCTCCCATATGCTGTATACAGCGAAAGTGGAGGTTTGGCGTGGGACTAGCTACCCCACCCTGTAAAAACACTTCGCTTTAAAAAAACCACAACTAAGTGCATGAGAGCTTGCAAGGCCTTGGTTGTGGACCTTATGCCTCCTTGGAGGTGAAAGGGATGAAGAAGAAGTTCTAAACTGTAGTAAAGTTTATCAACAAAAAGGATATGGCTTCAAGGAAATCAAGTTGGACACACCCAGTCGGATCTTCAAGAAACCACTTACCCTGAAAATTAATAAAAAACAAAGACAAATAAATTACTGGTTATTAAACCAACTTCTCTTTCTGCAGCTGTTTGCTTTACAGTGTGGGGTCACTGCCCCATGTCCCTCTTAACTGCCTTTTACGACACGATGAGAGGATAGACATATGTTGAGAGGACATTGGTTCCCCTGATACCACACTGGAGACTTCAAACCAGCTTCATGACACTCCTAACAGACTCATAGGTGCTCAGTCTTCCCCAGCCAATGTCAAAGTGTCTGCATACTGATAGTTCGTGTGTCTCACTGGTTAAACACTCTTTATTTTACTCTACAGGGGTTATCATACTAGTGAAAAATGTAATGTCAAATTCTCTGAATCAAAACTTAAACATGTCATCAATTCCAGTGTTTTCATCCAACAAGCATTTGCTACACAAGTGTTGCATGTCTCCCATATCCATTTCCAATAGCCTTACTATAGATGTATTCAAGCCTGTCTGTGAACTTATGCATGTCAATACTTCAGAAATTGTTTTCCCAGTCAGCTTGTCACTCTGTAAAATTTTTCCAATGTCTCTATAATAATTTATTCCTTACTTTCATTTTTAAATATTGCCTATATTTACAATGAAATCTTATATAAAACTCACTATACTTTATGGCTCACAAAGAGTTCTGAGTAGTTTTTTCCCACTATTTTGTTCACTGGGCCAGTAGGATGCCTCATTATGTCATATTTAGAGCAGTATGTACTTTGCTGTCTGTGGTGCCCATCTACATGGCCGAATTGACATTATTTAATTTTGTTTACATGTGACTCCAGATGCAACTTTGTGAGTTGCAGAGTCACAACTTCTATTCTGTTCCTTAAGTTTGCTAGTCGTCTCGTTTTCAACACTTATTTTGTTTTTAGTTATATATCTTCATTAACTGGGGCATCCATTTATCTCAGTAAATACTGAGAGTAGTACTTCCTGATTGCTGTACCACCTCAATTTCAGACTGCTTTCAGTTTTTATATCCATTAACAAAAACTATGAACAAAATAATCCATTACTAATTAAAGCTAAGGTGATACCGCTTGAATGACGTCAACGACACATATAGTTATTTAAACTGATGGTTCAGCCTTTCTTCAGGAACGATGTGAGTGGGCTTTTTCTGCACACTAAGGAGGAAAAATAATAAAAGAGGTCAGGGGGGCCAATGCAACAACCACAAGTAATTTGACATTGGAGGTGCAGGCGTTTACAGAGGCAGTGATGTGGTTGGCATCCCTTAACTACTCAAGTGTTTTCATACTCAGTGACTCATAAGTATGATTTGTAAAGTTGAAACCGGAATGGTGAGACAAAAATTGGTAGAGGTACTGGTACAGACAGGGATCAGAGAAGTCACCTTCATTTTTTCCGTCCCTGGACACGCAGGAGTCAAGGGTAATGAATGAGCTGCTATGATATCAGAGGGAAATACAATTGACCTAAATGATATTCTTAGCGCATTTAGAGTCTTTCTGAACCGAGGAGTTTCAGGGTTGTGAATCCCAGTCGCTGACCAGATTGAGAGAGATGGGTGTCGATATTGGTACGACCCAAAAATAACATACAAAATATACAAATAAATTAATTAACCCTCTTATTCCTAGCCCTTCAGAAAAAGTTACTACCGAATTCCCAGGGCAAGGGAAATAACCCAGCAACAATGAGAAGTGCTTATGAAATAAAATTCATAACAAATACAATTTCTAATCAATATTTGTGATTTAAAGTTCAATTTACAGTTAAATGGATGAGGTACTAGTTTGTAAACATGTATGTTGTCAATACCATGAAAGTTGGATGTAAAAAATTATACAAGTGAAGAAATAAAAATGAATGACAATATTCAAAGTATGTTTCACTCAAAAATGTCAGTTTTATTGACGATAAATGTAAATTGAAAGGTTGAAAAGCAATCTCCTTTACAGAGGTTGATTTTACATGTGGGGCAGCTATCCCTTGTTTCCACACACCTTCATGATGCAGTCCTCATCTTCATTTAGAAACACTAACTGCGGCTCTGCATTCTGCCAAACAGTTGAGTTGAGTCGGTTGATGGTTGGTATGAATGGAGTTTATCAGTCCTGCAGTATCTGGGAGTTTATCAGTCCTGCAGTTGCCTAGCCTGCATCTTTGTATGGGCATGAGGGCCCTCATACAATCAAGACAGAGGTTCAACCTTGCACATGTCCATATTGTCCTCATCAAACAAATTTGGAATTAACATTGAGGTACAAATATTTGCTGCTACTTTCTTGACACTATATTTGACAAAGCAGTTTATCGGTAAACCAAAACATTCTGTAGTAAGGTAACCGGTGAGTTCAACACATATAGCTTACATAAAGAAAATTGATGTAATCAAAAGAAACAGGTGCCCATGAAGGATCTGGATGTTCTAGAATTTTCATAGAGCAAATGCGCTGGTTTGCTCTGTCCAGTTCTAAAAAAATACCTTACGTAAAAATTGCGTGTGCCGTAACAATGTAATGACGGTAATCACAAATAGAGAATATTCTGAATCAATGTCATTTGCAGAACCTATTTCTTAACTAAATTGTTCGATATTGATAGTGCTCAGCTGTTGCGACTATTCTCTCTCAACTTTACAACCTGGGTGGATGAAGGGAAGTGGCGGTGTTCGCATCCATCGACAATCATAATTCACCGTAACTAATGATTCATGAAACCGTCGTAAACACTAGAACTAGCGTCGTATATTTTGACACAAATCTTGAATTAATTATACATCAATCCGATTTATCCATGATCTCACCGGCAAATTTTCCATCAACTGAATCATAAATCACAAGTTTTCCAGAAAATATAAGGACTTTTACACAAATTTGCAGATACGAAACCAATAACACTAGAAACACACTGGCTTCTAAAATTACGGCAGCCATTATCGACAATGACATCAGGGCTAAATTTAGCGTGTCTATTCGCAAGGAAAGATATAGAAAACGATTTAAAAGGTATACTCCGTCAGGCGGGTGCAGCCGCTATAGGATTATACCGATAACGGGCGCATTTGACCGATACAGGAATGAGAGGGTGAATCAACATTGAACAGGCGTGTTGGGCGCAGGCGCTGTTGGACTTGTCGAGGTGAGGATCGGAGCACTTATGGACATATCTGGAGTGATATGAGAATTCTCATATAACTGATAAATGTATTAACTGGGGCAATTAGGGATCCAATCACTAGTTATGTTTTTGTGCAAATTCTGTGTTCCATATGAGACAATCTTTCATGTATCCCTTGTTGTCTTCTATTCTTTACTTGTAATCTGATTTCTTTTCTCTACACATGAGAAAATGATGAGAGTAGTTATCTCCTGATTTGTTTTCTCTACACAGTGGATAAGGATGAGAGCAGTATCTCCTGATGTGTTTTCTCTACACACTGGACAAGGTTGAGAGCAGTAACTCCTTGTGTGTTTTCTCTACACATTGGACAAGGTTGAGAGCAGTATCTCCTGATGTGTTTTCTCTACACGTTGGACAAGGTTGAGAGCAGTATTTCCTGGTGTGTTTTCTCTACACACTGGACAAGGTTGAGAGCAGTATCTCCTGGTGTGTTTTCTCTACACACTGGACAAGGTTGAGAGCAGTATCTCCTGGTGTGTTTTCTCTACACACTGGACAAGGTTGAGAGCAGTATCTCCTGATGTGTTTTCTCTACACACTGGACAAGGTTGAGAGCAGTATCTCCTGGTGTGTTTTCTCTACACGTTGGACAAGGTTGAGAGCAGTATCTCCTGATGTGTTTTCTCTACACACTGGACACGGTTGAGAGCAGTATCTCCTGGTGTGTTTTCTCTACACACTGGACAAGGATGAGAGCAGTATCTCCTGATGTGTTTTCTCTACACATGGGCATGTTATGAGAGGTTTTTAGCACTTAAATTAACTCACTACTCAATTCTTACCTCCTTCAACTGAACAAACATTCCCAACACAAGGACATTACCCAGTCTGGATGTGCTACCAACAAGGTATTCCACTGGTTTCAACTGTCAATGAACAAATATGACATTGTTCATCATCATGTTATGATAAATTACTTTTATACTTTTATAAAATACTTGTATTATAAATTATGTCCACAAGATAAATTTTTTTTTTTAGAATTCTATTTACTATTTACTAACAAAGATCAAAGACATGATTAGTATAGTAAACAATGCTTTGAAACCTTCACAATTATATTTCATTGTGTTGATGGCTATATTCACTTTCAAGATGCGATTGTGAATGATGGTAATGCAGAAAATTGTGACATTGATTTTACCATCAACAATAATCCCACTTTGAGTAGGTAATTTGTGATTACTAACTTTCATTTTAGGTTTTTTTTTATCATGCATACATCAATTTCTTTTAGATTTTTTCTGTGTACAATATAATGAAAACCCAGATGAAGCTTGGTAATAAAGCTAGTAAGACATAAAGCAAATTACTTTTGAATTGGTAAAACTATAAAAGTGATTTTTCTACTATTGTCTCACGTTATTTCTGTAAAGGACTGAATAAATACACTGATGTAATAGATGTTACTGCAAAAAGCTAGTGTGAGAAAGTGATCCATGTGTTTTTGAAGTGGTGATATCTGTAGCAAAATGTTTGACATGACAAGCTACGTCTAAACCATTACAAGCGTTGTGATGTGCAAATCTAGCTAAAAGCGCCAAATGGAACAAATTATGCAGTACAATGTGCGCTGAAAAATCTGTTAACCATCTGGAGACTCCACCACAGAGTATGAATGATACTGCGCGAAGAAGGGACATACAGGATTTCCAGAGCACAGAACAGACCTGGCAGAAGTCTGATGACAATAAGGGAAAAGCTCTTCTCAGATGATATATACAGCCGACAGACCAGAGTGACGAAGCTGAAAGACTGATGATCCAGAGGATCATTGTGCAGCGATGCAGTGTTGGATGAAGAACTGTGTACTACTGCTGGGGCCATCAGGGTAACACTTAAACGTCCGGCAGCATGGCTCCATGTCTAGATAGCATTCTATATCAAGATATTAGTGATTTATCGAATGATGATATGGAGGATGAAAAAAAATTTCAACGTCAGCGTTGAGGTCAAGGAGGAGTATCTCCACAGCTACCTACTACCGTTGTCAAAACCTAAAAAAGATGACTCCCAGATAGCTGGCTACAGAATTATTACGATGTAAAATACGATGGGCAAGCTCCAGGAGAAAATCACAGCACATTGACAAGCAAGGGACCTCAAAAGTCATATTATCTTCCCACTCACTCTTGAAGGTTACAGATCTGGGAAGGAGACATGGTGTAATGCTGCAATCTTCTAAGGTTTCCATGCAGTTATTGGAACATGTGCAGTGATGGTGGACTTGGAAGAAGTATACAGCAGTATCTTACGATTATCTCATGCACTAGCTTATCATACATGGTTGCTGTGCTGTTCAAGAAGAAGATTGTATTACAATGCAATGGTTGACAATCTGGGCCGATGACAGTATATTCAGGTTTGCCACAAGGCTCTTCTCTTTCACCAGTCTTGCTCAACACATATACAATGACAATCACAAAACAACAACTTGACGGAAGAGGTAGAACATTGTCACTTGCTGATGATATTCTAGTATATAGACAGGAGAAAAACAGAAATTAGATTGCCGGTGGGATATAGCGGAAAATTGATCGCATCAAAGCTTGGTGTGATGTCTCTGGAGCACTAGCCAATCTAAAAAAGCAGCAACAACGTGGTTCTCCCTTAATAATCACACTCTTAACACTTTACTGACCAGATTCGACGGTCGCGAATTTCCGCTAAAGTCTTAGAGACCAACTTCGACGATCGTCGAATTTCAAACATGTTGAATGCAAACAGACGGCAGCATCGATAACTTTAGCGCTGACGTGTCATCCGGCATTTTATTATTCCAAAATGGCTGCGCCGGTGATATTGAAAGTTAGACCTGTTTGAAGCAATGTTATCGTGAAAAATTTGTTATTTTTGTTACAAGTACACTTCCAGTATTTTTATCATCATGTCTGATTACATAAACTAGACTTATAACAAAGATTATTCTGACTCTGCCAGCGAATATTGTGCGAAGCGATACTGCAAGGTTAAGCAGAGATGTGCGATAATGTGTCGGTGATAATACCGCATGTGACCGACAGCTTGTGACAAACATGTTGGATTATACGATAGGGTTGATGTTGATACATCTGAAGTAAGAAGTGGGCGTGGTACAAAAGACCAGAACAGAACTGCACATGTAAATAATCTTTGGAGATGGAGTAATAGTTTTCAAAACGAACTATTTGAGCTCGACATTATTCTTCTATACGAATAACAACAACGTGTGACCGACGTGTCATGTCAGACGTAACTGTAACTGAACTGGGTATATCATATGCCCATTGATTTCTTTCAAGCTTAATTTTCCTGATACTGCCATAAACCTGATCACTGATGAAGTGAATAGATACTGTGAAAATCACATATATCAGTACACATGAAGTGTCATGTACAAAAATCTTACTTGTGATCAGACTGGTGCATTTGAAATTTATGGATTCATAGTGTGCCTTCAGATTGGTATGGAAATGTGTTGTAAACCAGCAGTCTCAGACTACTGGTGTAATAATTAAGATTGTGTTAGGTATCATTTATGGTTGTGTTTCATTCACGTTTGTGAAAGATCTTTATGGATACAAAAACAAAGGATATATACTCTACTGTAACAGTTTTGCATTCAAGCCCAGCTCTATTTCAAGAGCTGAAAGAAATGTTATGTTATGTTATGCGATCGACGTCATGGCACATTGGGCATTCCCATTCGTGCTCTGTCCTCCGTTGCAGCAGCCATCCCAAAGTCCATTTGCTCACAGTACCCATGAGAAGTTGATTACTATATCTTCTCTCTCTACCACGAAGACGACACTGTCTGGCATGTCCAAACTTAACACCTAATTCTCGAACTCGTTCCAGTGTCTGAGACCCGCCCATGTCACACAATTGAGAGCGTACCGCATTGATGATATCGGCTCTGTCCATGCTTCTGCCCACTTGAGTCGGGCACTGTTTGCAAGAGAGTCAGCACGCTCGTTACCCGCACTCCAGCATGTCCAGGCGTGTACAGCCAAGTCATTTTCTTGAGATGTGATCTCCGAATGCTGTTCACCCATTCCACCCGCATACTTCCAGATGCAATCAGTTGAAGCATACTCATCGAGTCTGATATGATGATGAGCTGAAAGAAATGCTGATAGGTGCATGTGGAACAGTACCTGAAAACAGGAATAATTTTCCTGAAGAAAATGCAACTGAAATTAACACGGCAGATCAACCTGTGTTTTGTGCGACAGAAGATAGATTCATGCTGGCAGTTACCTGGCATGACACCTCATATCTACTGTTCACTCCAATGGTATTATGGACAAGACAGTCTGAAAATTCATAATAACCAAGAAGCCAGTACTTGCAGAAAATTACAACCAAGTATGGGGGGGGTGTCGACCACTTCGACCAACCCACACAGATCCTCTATAAGTGGTACCTGCTATTATATCATTTCATAGTTGAAACTGCTCAGTTCAATTGACACATAAGCTACACCACTGCAAGCTCCACAGCAACTATCCCAACAAAGAAGTTAAGGCAGGATGTCATTATTGCTTTTCTTGAACCTGCTATTCTTCAATGAAATGTGACGCATTCATGTCCACAAAATCATGATTTAGTGAGTGTCATTTCATTGCAAATATGTAAACCCAAGGTACAAATTAGACTGTAAATTGTGTACGGCTGCAGGTAAAAGAAGCCTGACTTGCATATGCTGCCCAAATTTCAATATTTACCTCTATGCTTGACACTGCATCAAATTATACCACACAGTTGAGGATTATCAACGTTACCTGCAAAGACTCCTACAGAGGCATACAGTTACAATATAAACCCCAGTTCATGAAGGAAGCAGATAAGACTATAGCTAGAGGTGTAGTTTATTCATTTAACATTCACAAACACTCATTGTGAGATGCCGCATAAACACAATACATTCCAAAGAAAATAAAAATGTTTTCCATTTTATTCAAACTTATGTTTGTTTTTTATGTTGAAATATGTTGTCAAGTTGTCAATCGTTAAACCAGTACTAAAAATTAGCTTGTTTTATTCATTAACAACAATGTCCCTAACATTTTATTGCCTTGAAATTGAACAAACTCACTAAAAACTAGGAAAAGTGGCTGGTTTTAAAACATATTCTATAATTTCTATAAATAGCCACACAAAATCAAGATGGCCGCCCCATAATTATGCGACTAATTTACATAAAATATTTTTTCGGATGTTACAACCATTCATAATGGTGCTCAGAAAATGTTGAGACTGTATGTCGCTTTTAAATTTTTATGAATTTTAAAAACAGTTATTTTGTAGGAAAACTACAAACACCCTTGGTAATGGGAGACAGTAATGCTCAGGATTGCTGGTCAGCAAAGTGTTAATGCATATACGCCTGGTGTGAGACTGTGCGGTGTTGATATATCCTGAGCTAAATCTGCGAAATTTTTTGGGTGTGAAATTTGTCCACAGTTTGTGTTTTAGGCACCATTTTGTGCACGTCACTGGCAGCAAATATCGAGCAACGACTGCTTGTCATTCTGCACCAGGTGCTGTTCATTTCCACCATCAAATATACATACAGTGGTAATTCTCACTGTTAGTAAGATGTAAATTAACTGGAGAGAATACAGAATGAAGCTATGCTTATCATTCTCGGGTGCACTAGGGATACACCCTGCATGGTGATGAGGTCTCACCTTGATTTCCCGACCATGGAGTATAGAATCAAGACAGCTAGAGCTTGTGTGAATCTTGCCATGCGAGCAAAACATTACAGCCATCTTAGATAATGACAAAATAGAATAAAGCCTAGAAATACATGGAGAAGGGATTTGGATGTAGAGATTAACAATATATTGAAAAACTGGAGGAAGCTACAAGAGATAGCTAAAGATAGGAAAACTTTGCATGAGTTGGATGAGGGCCTGTGCCCCAACCAAGGTTTTAAAAAAAGGTCCAAGAGAGAGTGAGAGGAAGAGTAGTTTTTGAGGCACTAAACAAAACCTAGAATGTTAACTTCAGTTATATAATTGCATATTGTCTCTTCTCTTTAGCCTGTTACGCCCTAGCCTGTTAATTGCATATTGCATGGTCTGATATTGTTTTAAAATAATGGAAATTTTATATGTTCATGTTGGTTTGTGCTCCTGGTTTCTACAGGTTTTCATACTTGGGTTGAAGTTTTCTGTGTTATAGTGGTAATATTTTTGTCTGCATAGCATATATTTATACCAGAAGTAGACATATCTCATAGTGAACTAACCTGAAACTTGTTATTGTCCATATTTGCAGCTCCCAGGGCTGGAGGTGTAAAGAGTTCATGCCGCAGTGTTCTCTTAAGATAAACAAATAATCACATAGAAAAATGAAAGTGTGGTTAAGATGAATGAATACTTTGTGATAACAGTTTATAACTTACATGCTTGCAAATTTTCTATGCACGCCAAGTAAGAGCCAAAACTTAACTAGGATACTGCACCATTTCTTGATACTGTAGCTAAAATATGGAACGACACAAGATCGAATTGCTAGGAAATTTTGTTTTCTGTCTTATTACCTTGGGTGCAATGAGGACTGATTATGAGGTTTGCAAGGACTATTCAGTCTAGTTTTAGTCTCTACATTTGATGCCACTTTCCTTCCAGTCTTCCATATATAAATATATCCCTTCCAAATTTGGGTTCTCTAGTTTACTTGATACATGATTTCCTACAGTTTATTTAATGATTACTTGTATCATTTGGTTGACACTCTGTCTCACTTGCTTACAGTATATAATATTACTTTAACTTCACATCACATTCAGTTTCAAGTCTAAAAAATAAAGGTAAAACTACAGTATTAAATACTAAAGGTGTGTGCAGTGATAGAGGTCTTACATTAATAGGTCCTATAATTTGGACGTAGCAAGTTCTCTTTCTTGCTAACTTTCCTTCAGTAACACAGTATATGAGGTACTATTTGCAGATCTTTTTCTTCTTCTTGTATTTTCCAACTATGAATTCCGGCATAGTCAGGGTACCTTGTATGGCTATTCTGGCTGATTTTTGAAGGAAGACCTGCTTTCCTTATTATCAGTGTCCAGCATTGCACACCAAACTGGGAGTAATAGCCTGAGCTTGAAATTGTATCATGACTTATGTGTGGCAGATTGTGTACACAAAGACCCCAAAATGGATAAAAGACAGGTATGTGCAGTTAGGAGATGACTGTGGGCAAGATGTGATGGTTCCTTGGGAAGAGTCCAAAACCAAATCATGTATAATTTAATCTTACATATTTGGAGAGTTGTCAAGGATGACAGGGAATGCACATCATGTCATACTCTACCCATCAATCTAGATTAGAAATAGAACTGAAGGTTTTCCTGATATACACAGAGCCAGGATAAAATACATAGGAGAGAACATGATGCTCACCAGCATGCTACAGAATGTAAAATAAAAATCATCTAAATATTCAATATTTACACAAAATCAAGTTCTGTTTGGTATTGGCTGTGAATGTTCAAGAGCTGATAACATTAGCATTCATTTTTAAGTTTATACAAGTAAAATTCTCTTATGCATTTTAAACCAAAGTTGAGGCATAGTCTCTTAACCAACTCATCCTACATTTAGTTATCTCTTGCAGTCCCTTCCAGCCGTAGACCGTTAATCTATATTTCTTCTCCATATATTTTTAAGTTTATTTCCCTATCATTAGGGACATTATTATATTCCCCACTGGTTTTCTCAAGATACGTTCTATCCTGCGTCAGTGTATTTTCTTCACTTTTTTGCATTTGATTTCTTCATCCATGGTGGATTTTGTTAGTAAAATTTTGTAGCAGATGGGTTAGCCAGCCCCAGTTCTACCTTACGTCTTACGACATGCCTTGTATGTCGCAGTGCTACTATTCTTTGCTTCCTTTTCTTGTTCCCCGGCAACACACAGATGACAAGACTATATAATACTAAAAGATCAAGACTGGTCCATAAATATGGATGTAAACACTCCTGAAGACCATAATTAAAGAAAACAAGAGAGGATTGCATAAACTATATTTGCATCAGCTCAACAGAAAAATACATTCAATGAAATGTTGAAAAACAAATTTGTGATAAGAAAAACCTGAGAATATTTTACAAACCTGATACAAAATCATGTAGCGTTCTTTAAACATGTTTGCTTTATCAGATGGGGTACCATGCAATCTTGGTGTAGATTTGCCCAAATTAGTGTCCCTGAAGAAAGGGAGGTATAGTCAAGAAGTATATCTGTATACTACGGTTAGCATAAATTAAACTTTAAAGTACCACTAAAAATGATACTAAGTAATGTTACTGTACATGATTGTAGTCAATTATTCAAAGTAAACAGTATGACAAGAGTATTCCCTATCAACCATTCTCTCTCTGATTGTCACAGACTGGGTGATAGAACAGACAACAGAATATTTCTAAAGAAATACAATAGATAATATTCTTCATACTGAAAGACATAGAATATGCAGATGACATTGTATTACTGACACAATCTCACCAACTACTACTATAATCCTTGTTCAGTGAACTATGTTAGTGAATATGGGCTCTCTGTGGCGTAGAGGTTAGGTGCTCATCTCTAGTGCCAAAGGTACCAGGTTCGCTCCATTGTGGAGCCATCTGGATATTTTTCCAGAGATCAGTGATCTCAGTGTAGGTGAGATTGAGTCCCTAGTCCTATCGGAGATGGACAATAAAACGTAGGTCCCGTGCTCAATTTGAGCACATAAAAGACCATTGGCAGTTCAAAATCGAGAAGAGCAGGCTGGAAAGCCGCTGCCCTGGCAAAATTCATTCAAAAAGATTTTTAAATAAATTCCTACAAATATATCTTCACCATCTTCCAAATTACATCGGGGACCATCGACGGAGTTTGTGCTACGGAGTTCGTGCACTGCCACTGGTATCTTTCTGTGTAAGAAAGAGATCAGAGCACATATGGTTACTCACCAAAGTGCAATGATGATGGTCCTATCAAATCAATTAATCTATGTTGGTGAATATAATATTCTTAATCACATGATTTCATAGTTTATCTTTCAAACGTTATGTTGAACAAACAATTCAGTTTCAGTTTTTGGAATATCTTCATTGCACACAGGACATGTCCATAGATACTTTGATCTCCTTTGCATCATCTCCAACAGTGTCCAGCGACTAACCGTACTAGTTCGATTTCATTGATGAGCCTAATACGTATGTTGTGCTGCTCTTTTTTGGTCACTCGAATCTTCAATACAATCTCTTGCGATCTAGCTGTTGACAGGGATCGGGATGGTGGCAGAACCAGTCAGCCCTCTCGCTGACTCTCAAGGTCAACAGCAAGGTAAGTACCAAAAACTGAACAAACTCCAACAGTAGCATCTTCTTTTATGACCCTCAAGGCAAGTTAAGAAACCCTCTATTGTTTCCATTGGGTTTATGTGTTTCACATAAGATCGTGAAATAGTCATATATCCTTGTTCTTGTATCCTTTGATTGATACAGGCCTTTTTCATCAAAATGTTGCTGTGTCTTATTTTTCTGCATTGTAAAACTACCTTACTTCAAGGTTCTGTATTTTCCAGTTATAAAATAATAATAATTCCTCTTGTACCGTTATACGTTACATAGGGCCTGTAAGCAATTTCTCCTTATTGCTCTATCCTGAACAACTCACTCAATCTCCTCCATGGAACTGACATCGATATTTCTTGCCTTTCTCAGCAAAGTTCATTTCAAGGTCTGGGGTCAAAGGCGCAATTCTAGGGACAATGTTCTGCCAGGTTTAGTGAGCTGGCACTATTCAAGATCCTAACCCACCTCCAGGTGGTGACCCTGGAAACAGACAACTGTCTGGCTAAGCAGGTAGGGATCGAGGGAGAGCTACAGGTAGTGGTTGTAGTGCAAGCACGGAAAAGTAATGCAGGTCCAAAACCCTGAACAAAATGCATGCATCTCCTGGCCGATGTCCGATGAAAAGTTGCCCAAATAGTTGCTGAAACCTAAGAAACAGTACTGTACAAGTCGTCTGTGAACAAATTCCCACTCCCCCAGAGTAAATGGCGGCAAATAAATTGCCAGCTGTGGGGCAAGAATCAAGGGGAAAGCGATGCGTAACAAATCAAAGGTCTCTGAAAATATCGTAACGTATCGTGACGACACATGGGAAGATTGTGGTAAACTCTGTACAAAAGGCCAAGCGCAGATAAATCTATTGGATAAAGTTGACCGAGCGCAAATCCTAAAGTTGCGTTTTAGCGTCTAACGAAACTGTCTTCCCTGAAACAACTGGGCACGGTACTGTTGTTCTCATAACTAACATCCCCGGAAAAACCAGGGCGGGTGATGTTTGGCGAGCGCAAAATCTCAGTTGCATTGAAAGCGCCTAATGAAACGACCCTCTACATTATTTGTGTGTAGCCCCAGTCCAGTGTTTCCCAGGGCCAGGGAAAATGCAGAGTAGTAACTACAAATTGCCAAGTGCCGACACGCGCCTCTAAAAGGCTGAGAATGTTCCTACTCCAGAATAAACTCAAAGTGGTCAGAAAAGTAAGGCCAACAATGTAAAGATTTGACAAGCTGTCCAAATTCAAACATTGGCGAAGGCCGACACTTTTCACGGTGTGTTATACGAGTAAGGAGCCATCCCAGGACAAGCTCATGTGCCGCAAAAGACTGAGAAATGTTCCTAATCCGGAACGACCTCACAGTCAGAAAGGGCGCACAGTGTAGATACACTCTTTGGCGTAGATCACAAAGCCCAAATATACGGCAAAGATTATTGTAAAGAGTAATTAATACACAAAGCAGACGACAAGTGACTTCCAATGACCAGTCCTAGAAAGGTTGTAAATGTTCCTATACCGGAACTACCTCACCCAGTCATCTGCAAAGTAGGAAGTGGTCTTTGGCGTAGATCCAAGCCAAAATAAACAGCATTAAAAGATCATTAAAGAGTGTCTATCATACGATGCAGAAGGAAAGCTGCACTCAGAAAGGTTGCAGTACAAAAGGCTCTTTAGCATAGATCCAAGCCAACATATACGGCACAACGGATCATTAGAGAGAACTTGTACAATCTAGGGCAAGCTACCCTAGTAAATAAAATGCTGGCACCAAATCAGATGTGCTGGCCTAGTCACCATAGACGCATAATTGGCACAACGTATAATCGCTCTTAGGCTCAGATCACATACAAACCACAAAGAGTGGTTTAATAAGTGGTCGAATGGAGAGTTTGCAGAAGAAGAAAAAGTCAAATTCACAGTTGGCAGTTTAAATGCAATCTTTTCTTTCACAGTTGGCACAGTTTAAATGTAATCTTTTCTGGTATTAATAGCTTGAGACTACCAAAAAATTACTCTGCGAGCCAAGAAGTGCTAGCTCATAAAGAATTATAAGAAAGTGGAGAAGAATTACTCACAAAATAAATTTTTTTCTCTCTTTGACGTATGTGAATCTTGGCACAGAAAAAGCATCAATAATGTTGAAAATTGAACCACTATAGAAAAATTAGAAACACATTCAGATTAAAAATTCAAGAGTTTCCCCTGCATTTCATTAAATGTCAAAATTATAATGTGCAGCGCCAACATATTAAAAAATATTCAATTTATCTGAACTATCATACTAAAAACTTATCCAGCTTCAACTGTATCACCTTCTTGTTGCAGATGGATAAGGAAGCATCTCAATTGCTCATCGACCACTTGTTGAATGAGGACACAGTAACTGACAGACATCTCCCACCAAGTCATGAGATGCCTCCTGGAATTCCCGACTATGGATAGCAGAGTCAAACTATACAGAGCAAGTGGTTAGCTCAAAGTGAAGACTGACATTCCGCACCCATTTCATGATGTACTGACTATATCCAAAGGAAACAAGATTGAGAATGATGGATGGGCCAGGCCAAAGATGCCATACAACTGGTGTGTAGTTCTGTAGATATCAATCTTGGAAGGGAGTGCAAGGTGGTGCTTTTGCTGTAACAAACAAATAGCCTCACAATGGAAACAATGCTGTGACCAGGGAGATAAACTGGCTTGACACACTTAAGTACAAATATGCATGTATTTTAAGTTAATGGAAATGCCCATAAAAATCTAGTCTGGCTACATATGGCATGAATGGCTCGACACACTAAACACATTCCAAATGATTCATGCAACATTTATTTTCGTAATGGGACACGATGGCTTTTAGGGCAATGAGCAAGCAGATCGGCTCGCTGACACTGTAGTGATCGAGGAAGGATGAGCAATAGGCAGGTCAGACATTATCAATGCCATAAGAGAAGCTGATCAAATTGATGACTTTTTTACAGACTCGTATGAATCCAGAGTGAAGGAGATGAGACTGAAGCCATGAACTGCCAGACATGAACACTTTTCTAACTGCCACACACTCGACAGACAAAGACAGACTATCATCTTTCAACTCAGGATAGGACATAACAGACTGAATAAACACCTACATAGGCGACAGTTGTCCCCATCCCCCCTGTGTTCCTGTGGCACCGCTGAGGAAACCACAGAACATATCCTGCAAGACTGTCCCCTGTATGTCCTCCCTAGAAAGGAATGCTGGACCCACAACCCAACACAACATTCAAAACTACATGGCACAAGAGATGAACTCCAGACAACAGTCGACTTCATCATAAGAACTCGTCTAACGGTATAATCATCAAAATAGCGATCGCAAAGAAGAACACTTTTCTAGTGGTACAAGATATTTGATTAATCAACACAGAACTAGAGTGTATATGGCCTTTTTCGTCTTTACAGACGGTCAATTAGCAAGTGTTTCACTGTGACAACTTCTGAGTTTTCGCTTGTCTCTCTTGTCTTTCAGCTCATCTCTAAGTCTCTCTTCAAAAAGATTCTGCACCTTTGCGCAATGTTGTTTTCCATATCGTGATCATCAGCCAGTTTTTCCCATTTTCTGGGACAGATAGAAAGGTTATTCATTGAGACCTTGCAGACATCTTTATATCTGAGCAGTGGTCTGCCTTGGTGCCTCTTCCCTTCCGAAAGTTCACAAAACAACATTTGTTTTGGAATGCTGCCATTGTCCATTCTTCGCACATGCCCTAGCCATCTAAGTCTTCTACTGCTGAGCATGCCCATGATGGAAGGCAAGTTTGCACGTTGCAGTACTTCAGAGTTGGTTATCTTGTCGTACCACCTGATGTTCATAATCTTGCGGAGACATCGAAGGTGAAAGATGTGAAGTCTTCTCTCGTGTCTTGAGTAGGCTGTCCATGTTTCTGAGCCATAAAGTAAAGAGCTAATTACACAGGTTCGATATATTTGAATCCTCTTCTGCATGTTAATTTTTTTTGGCCTCATGCTCTCTTTGATAGTTTGCCGATGTAGTAGCCGCACTGCCTATTCTAGCGTTGATTTCTTCATCAAGAGAAAAGCTGGCAGTGACTATGGACCCAAGATAGCAGAATTTTTAACTGGGGTTAGATGGTTACCATTTAAAATGGTATTTGTTGATGTGTTATTTTCTTGACATAAAACCACTGTTTTGGTGACACTTATAGTCAGAGAAAACAGGTCGCATGCCCTGGCCAAATTATTTATTAGGGATTGCAGTGTAGCCTCACCGTGTGCTACTAAGGCAGCATCGTCAGCGAAAAGGAGTTCCTTGAAAAGAAATGCTATTGTTTTCGTTTTCGCTCCTAAGCAAGCCAAGTTGAAGAGTGAGCCATCAGATCTCGTTGCGGGTGAAAACATCTCCATCAGCATCCCCAAAGGCGTGGTGTAACAAGACTGCGAAGAAGATGCCAAGGAGAGTCGGGGCAAGGACACAGCCCTGTTTGACTCCATTCTTAACCTCAATGCTATCAGATGTGCTACCATCGAACTGTATACTGGCTTTCATGCCCTCAAGTACGGACATGATCAGTTGAACTAGAGTGTACAATCATCCTATACTGATGGAAATGTTGAGCAGGATTTCTGAGCACCTATGGACGTGTCCAGAGTGCAATGATGATAATTCTTACTAATCACAGCAACTGTTCATGTTTCTATACTATGTTTCTTCTTCATCAAACGTTCCATATCAACCCACTTGTTAACCACTGTGTGATTTGTATGTGATTTGAGCCTAAGAGCAATTTCGTTGTGTCAGCTATGCACCTACAAGTAAGCCAGCACATCCGATTTCTGCACTGCTTTTTATTTACTAGGGTAGCATCACTAGGTCCTACAACAGTCGCTTCTTACGACATGCATTGTAGGTTGCAGTGGTACTATTCTTTGCTTCCTTTGCGGGACCCTGGCACCACCCACACGGGTATATACTATGTTTAAAATAATTCTGAAATAAATGTTGTACAGGTAGAAATGTGCACTTGAAAACAGAATGAGTCACAAGAACCATCATCATGATATCTTCAACATTTTCTAAGTAAAACTGAGCTTCTATTGGTATGAGAGAGTGCTATGTCAGTTCAATAAGCAATGATTACCTGTCATCTTCTTGTTCTGCATTACACTCCTGGACAGCAGTTTCACATTCAGCTTTACCAACCATTGATGTCAACACTAACAAAATAGAAATGATCAGGGACATAATTCAATAACAATATAATTAATGTCACAATAATTAGGAAATTATTACTGTCCACACATGTCAATTAAGTAATGCCCTTGGATCTTCTAACTGTACAGGTCAGGGACTGTATATTTTTTCAGCAGGTGTTCACTTTATCTCTAACCACTTCATTTGTTTTTATTCATTACTATTAGGCAGAACTTACATTAATCCATGTATTCTCAGTCTATGGTGTCTGTACTTTGCAGATAAGTAAAATAAAAAGTATTAAAAAAGTAACCTTTTTTCATACCATGAGGTATATTAGGGAATACAGTGTTAGGTCCATATTAGGCTCCTTGCCTTTCCCTCCTCTTGCGGAGACTCCTTCCTTTCCGTTTTCAGGGGACGTTGTATCTGACTCTCAGTTGATGCTTCAGAAGATTCAAAATGGTAGGTTACAGCGTACAGTATGAGTGAATGTCCTTCTGTTGAAGTTTCTAGCCTCTAGAGACATATGGATTTACTACCCTGGGTACACAGGTGTTTGCGGCAAATGAGAGAGCGGACAGTCTTGCATCAACAGCATTGATTATTGGGGAGTTGAAGATGGATAAGCAGGATGTTCTTTGATCTCTTCACGACTGCCTGTTGGATGAAGACACTAAAATAGATGTTGAATCGATCCAGCGATTTAAGGAATTTGGAGTTAACCGGTGTACAAGTAGAACTGGATGCCTGAGGGGCAGAGTGATGAGTGTGTTTAACCAGTGAACCACATGAATCATCAGTATATATATACACTTTTACATCTGTTGGGGAAGACTGAGCACCTAAGGGTCTCCCTGGAGTGTTATGATGTCCATTCAGTAACCAATAACCAAAGCAATTAAATTAATGCATACTTACATGACTGCTTTTGAAGAGTGTCAATAATTCTGTCCAGCCATTGACTTCTATCTTGTTGATTGACTGGGGTTAAAACTTCAACCAGGTATTGACTTGCCTCACTATTATGTTACACACAAAAAGACATGTTACTTTCATTAATAAATTTGTTCACCTGGACACTGCAACAAGAAAATTGTACCTCTTCATCAAGTTGAGCATGCCTCTTTAAAAATGGAAGACTAAAAGAGGACCTGCAATTTAATTTTACACTCAAGAGAACTAACGTTAACTCTTTCAGCACTAATAATTGATTGAGCAGTTGGCAGAACATCTGAAAAAGTATTTGATGACTTCAGAACATGCCTCCCCCCCCCTTTAACACCAGTCAAACTAGATGGTAAAACCCTTCCAAATACAACTGCTTGCACATATCTTGAAAGTGTTATCAGCCATGAAGGAGGAGCTGGATCTGACAGTAAAAGCAGACTAAGTAAGGAACAAAGTGCATTCATGACCCTTCAGATGGTCTGAAAATCAGCCCAATACAGCATCAGAAAAATTAATATATACCACAGCCCTGTGCTATCCACTTTACTAAATGGATCAGAATGCTGGAGAATGACAGAAAAAGATATGTTCAAACTCTCTACCTTCTATACAACTTGTATGCAAAAGATCTTCTGGCCAAATACTATCCCTAATTAAGAGCTGCTTGCACAGAGTCAACAAGAGAATTTGAGCCCTATCTTCCAAAAGGGAGCGATGGGGATGGATAGGACATGTGATATGCATGGATTCTAACTCTGTCATGAAAACTGCACTGCATTTTATAGATGACCAGAGCCAACTTTAAACTTACGGGCCTTCGAACTGAGGTAAGAATTATGGGAAATCAGACCACAACTACAACACCTGACCTCACATTCCAGTATTGTTGTATATAATAATAATAATAATACCTCTGGTACCGTTATACGTTACATAGGGCCTGCAAGTAATTTCTCCATACCGCTCTATCCTGGGTAACTCTCGCAATCTCCTCCATGGAACTGAGACCGATATTTCCTGCCTCTCTCAGCAAAGTTCGTTTCAGGGTCTCCTTAGGTCGACTTCTCTTTCTCTAACCCTTTGCATCCCACTTCAATGCCTGCTTTGATATTCGTTGATCATTTCTCCTCAAGGTGTGCCCAACATATCTCCATCTTCTCTTTCTTATAACAGTTGTCACTAGTAGTTGACCAGACATATCTCTGATTTCATCACTTCTCCTGAATTCATTCCATTTTAGGGGTCTCTGTGGCTGAGTGGTTAAGCCCTTTGCCTTGTGAGTCGAAGATCGTGGGTTCGAATCCGGACCGCGCCGTTCTGTTCATGAGTGCAGTTTCTTCCAGAGAACCATAGGATTGTTGCTGGAGCTACGGAGTCGTGCTTTGTGCAATACTCTCGGCAGGTGGCTTGCCATTTCTGCGGAGAGGGACCAAGCCATATGGGGTAAAACCCGGTGCAATGAAGTCAATCCTTCGGCTTTAAACGCAGACATCTATTTTCAAATGCATTCAACTTGCTTTCTATATCTTTAGTCATTTTCCAACTCTCGCTAGCATATGTTAGGATTGATACAACATTTGAATTGAAAATTTGTAATTTAGTTTTAATACTATATAACTTGCAGATCCATATTTTATTTAGACTTTTAAAAGCTGATGTTGCTTTGCCAATTCGTATCATAATTTATTTTTTTAACATTTCCTGTGCAATCAAAATTGCTACCTAAATAGGTGAACTGCTGTTATTTTTATCATTTTAGATTCCAGTGTGATATCTGCATTACTTGCCATAGGTGTCTTCATTATATTTGTTTTTCATAGCTTATCTGCAGTCCAACTTTTGATGCTATAGATGACAAGTTGTGTTTTTCTTTGCATATCTTGGTTGTTTCTACTTAACAAGGCATTATCATCTGCAAAATCCAAATCTTCTAGTTGACTATTTTCTACCCAATCGATGCCAGTTTCGCTCCTGCAACATTTTCGCATCACCCAGTCAATGACCACTCCAAACAATAGCGGAGATAGAATACAGCCTTGCTTTACTCCTGTTTCAACCATAAACCAGTCGCTGTGTCCACCATCAGTGTGAACTGCACACTGTGAACCATCATAGAGGCTCTTAATAATGTTTATTATTTTGTCTGGTATTCCATAGCATCTCAGAATATTCCACAGGGGGATTCTGTGTAGACTATCAAAGGCTTTTTAAAATCGATGAAATTTAGTATAAGTGGTTGTTGCTTCTCAATATGTTCCTCCAAAATTATTGTAGGGTAATTATTTGGTCTAAGCAGCTTCTCCCAGGTCTAAAACCAGCTTGTTCTTCTCTCAGGGTTGTGTCCACTGCTCCTTTGATTCTATTAAGAATGATTTTGCAGAAAGTCTTGGTCATTACTGATAATAGGGTGATCCCTCTCCAGTTGTTACAATCTTTGAGATCACCTTTTTGGGGATCTTAACAATTATTCCCTTCTTCCATTGATCTGGGACAGTTTCTTCTTCCCATACTTTATTAAATAGTTCTTGCACCTGGCTAATAGTTGTATCATCAGCCGCTTTGAGCATTTCTGCAGTAATGTTGTATATAGACGAATTCATTTTAAAATCAACACAAAATGCTAAATCGAAGTTATATTATGCAACAAGTTAAGTTTAACAATAAGGAATATCAATATTATGAATATTTTTCACCAATAAATAACCATAGACTCACAGAATTGAGTAAAATTGCAAAAAGCTTGCAGTGTTCTATCAAACATATATACATTCCAGCCCCCTTCTCTGGCCTAGTTATCTAGAGTTGGCTGTGGATAGACACAAGTGAATAAAGGAAAACATGTAAGTGTTGTAGTCGCATTACAACTATTGTTCTGGCCGCCCTACTGTGTCTCAGTTTACATTTTCACTGTAAATGCGGTTTCAACAGGATAAACCTGCCCTCGTATTTGTGTCCGTCTCCAAACATCACTGGACAACACTCTTGCCAAACAGTGTGCTGATATTTTTCATCTACACAGAACAGTAGCTTTTGAGAACAAGCACTAAGCCATGGACAGGTCCCGTACGTGACCTTGACCTTCCTGTCGACCGGAATGTTAATGCATAATGCATTTCTTTGTTGCTTGGGGTCACTTGGTAGTTAACAACACTTAATATTTGCTATCGGTAAATGGTCGCTGGGAACACCCGATCTTATTTTCTATTTAATATCACAGAATTTATGAATTTCATAACATAGTTGTCCCTTGAGTTCTTTCACTATATGTACACACGCTACGAAAAATGGTGATATATATATATATATATATATATATATATATATATATATATAAATACTCCGTTTTGAATTTGCACAATCAGATTAATTTTGAAATTTTTAGAGAAAAACGTAAATAAGCAGTTAGCATGGAATATCTGAGATGTGGTAAGTCAATAATAGATTATAGATCACTTAGTTGTGCTAAATTATCTTACTTTTTAATAACACTTAACGCTGATATATCTTGTTTTTGCTCAGGAAAATGAGTTTTTTTTAAGAATTTAAGGTACTTGTGGTCAGGGTTCAAAGAGTTAAGAAAGAATGGACACCATAGCCTAGGGAACCCGCAAAAACAAAGTGCTGTGGACGGTGGTTTTACAAAATATAAAAACAATGTTTACATAGAGTTAGTCTCGGCAAACCCTGAAACTAGCTTTACTTTACTCAGGTAACAGTACAGTTTATTGAGAAGCGAGAAATATTATATAAAATATCCATATGATATATGCCTCAATCAACTCAATGCCGTAGATAAGGAAGGAACGTGGCCAAGATAGACCGGTATAAATAAATTGCTTGCATTCTATATGCAATGTATTGCGATACGAGAGAAATACAATAACACAAATACAATCATCATGTGAGCATGTCAATCTCAACTCAACATATTTTATTTTTTACTAAACTTCACTAAAGAGCAGACGACGTTGACTTTGACTCAGTCAGTCACTGACACCACTGTCACTGACTCAGTGACTGGACTCTAATATTTATCAATTTCTTAATTCCATATTTTTGGTCTTCCGCCCATGTTCTTAAAGCATGATGTATTCCATATCACAAGAGTATGGTAAATTATAATCTCATATTACTCAATATTTACCTTCTTAATGTTAGGCCATGCATTTTGAACGCCGACAGAATAGTATTTTTCAACTTTGCAGCCATGTTGATTTTTGGCGCCAGTTTAGGAGTTAATACTCGATAAACTGTCGACAAAGTGTAACGGTGGCTGCTAGCTAACTATATTTTATCATCTTATTTTTAATGACTTTCCTGTTTTTTTTGTTATTAAACTAACACAGATCCATAGGAGCTCACTCTTCCCCAACAAATATAGAAGTATGCATACTAATGGTTCCCGTGGCTCGCTTGTTAAACATACTACTCATAGAACTTTGTAATTTGCTGAGACAAATGTATGACATTTGTATAGACAGGGTATACGATTGCCGATGAGATGCAGAAGGAACTTGACCGCATCCCAAACTGGTGTGATGCCTCTGGCGCACTAGTTAACCCTACAAAAGCGACAGTAACATGGTTCATTCTCCGAAAGGAGTTAATTCTTATTTGTCCTGTTTGTTGGCTTACACGCTCTGATATAACCAATAAAAGGTTCGCCTTAGGTTGAAAGATGCGTGCCTCGGCTTAAAGAGGTTAATCCCCTACTAAACAAACAAATAAATTCTCAATAATCACACTGTTAACGCATGTACGCCTATTGTAGAAATTTGCGGTGTTGTTTGGTCCGGAGCTAAATCGATGAAATTTTTGGGTGTGCAATTTGACTGCAGCCTGTGTTTCATGGAACAAGTTGAGTCTGTCATTGTCAAGCTTAAGGCACGTAAAGGTTTAGCGGCAATGAGAGTTATGGTGGCTGCTAATATCGCGCAGCGGCTGTTTGTCATCCTGTATCAGACGCTGGTTCTTTCCACCATTGAGTGGTAATAGCCGTCCATCGCAAGCGATGATTACAACAATCTCAGACGTGTACTGTTGCACCTCTCTGGTGTGTGCGGAGGTGACTGTAGAGTCCAATCCTAGAACAGAATCCCCGACCACAGGTGGGGCATACATGATCAAGGTTAGACATGTGCGTGTTGTGTGCTCTGTCTTTTCGCGCTGCTCGTTTTCTCTGTGACTCAACAATACGATGATTCTCAGCTATTCGGGTTCCTCTTTGTTGTTACAGCGCCACATTTGGCGATCTTGCGCAAGGGATTCCCAGCACGTATTGTCTATATCGAAGCATTTCAGAGACACTTTAAGAGTGTCTTTAAAGCGTTTTTCTGTCCACCAGCTAAACGTCTGCCCCCTTCAAGCTCGCCATACATCAACTGTTTTGGGATGCGTTTATCAGGCATTCGAGCAACGTGACCGACCCATCTCAGTTGGGCCTTCTGCAACAGGGTGTTGACGCTTGGGATCTTTGCTCTTGTGAGGACTTCGCTGTCTGGAATTTTGTCCTGCCAGTTTATTTTTAGTATTCTGCGTAGACAGCTTGTGTGGAAATGGTTTAATTTTCTTGCGTGTCTGCTATACACTGTCCATGTCTCGCTTGCGTACAGCAGCGTGGTTAGCACTATGGCCTGGTAAACTTTCAGCTTTGTGACTATGCTTATCCCCTTCCGTTCCCACACAGTGACACGTAACCTTCCGAACGCAGCACTGGCTTTGGATATCCTATTGTGGACCTCAGAATCTATGTTTGCCGATCTGGATAGGAGGCTGCCAAGATAAGCAAAGTTGTCCGTTGACTGGAGACGCTGGTGTTTAATGTTGATGACTGGATCGTAATACTGTCCTGAGTATGCAATATACTGTGTTGAGTATGCAATGGCCGTCCTCACTGTTAGTAAAACACAAATTGTAAGACTAGAGAGAATACAAAATGAAGCTATGCGTATCAGTATCATCCTCAGTTGCACAAGGGATACACCATACGTGACGATGAGGTATCTCCTGGATTTCCCGACCATGGAGTATAGACTCAAGATAGCTAGAGCACGTGCGCAACTCAAAATAAGTACGAAAACGGATCACCATTGCACGAGCTGCTCAGCACCAGTGGAGGAAATAGGTTAAAACGGGGCAAGTCGTGGGTTGACCATGCTGCAGACACTGTTCAGCTGGTATGCGGGCTCACAAATATCAACTATTCTGAAGAATGGATACCGATGCCTTCAATATACGGTAACAGTTTTTCCACCATCATTAAATTTGACAAAAGTTGCAGAGAGAGGAATCCCGTGGCGTTGGATGCAGACGACAAAGCTATCATTGATGAAAACTGCAATGAGGGCGATATTGTGATTTACACGGATGGATCGGTAGTTCGTCACAAAAAGTCCACATGGGCCTTCTCTGCAAGCTCATGTGGCAGAATGGTCCAGGCGGCTAGTAGTGCATTTCGTATGACAACAAGCAGCATGCCAATGGAGGTACTGGCTGTGACTAATGCACTACTATGGCTGGAGTCAGAAAACTATACTTATGCGTGCAATCTGAGTGATTCATTGAGTATGATCCGAAAGGTGGAAGCTGGTTCGGTGCGCAGGCAATGGACTGAATCACTACAACCGTCAACAATTTGCAGAATCACACTTATCTTTGTTCCGGGGCACATGGATGTCGTTGGCAATGAGAGAGCAGACAATGGATATAACTGATATTTTGAACGCCCTCATAGAGTGTGGCCGCATAGAATATTTTTATTTAAACCAATCCACGTCAACTACTAGATTGCAGGAGCTCGGTTTGATTGGTTATTGGTTACTAAACTGACGTCATTGCACTCCGGGCAGACCCATAGGTGCTCAGTCTCCCCAACAGATATCGAAGAGTATGCATACTGATGGTTCCTGTGGCTCGCTGATTAAACACACCTCTCACTCTGCCTCTCAGGCATCTAGTTCGACTTGAACAACGGGTAACTCCAAACTGCTTAAATCGCTTGATCGATTCAACATCGATTTTAGTGTCCTCATCCAACAGAGAGTCGCGAAGAGACCGAAGAATATCCCCTTATCCATCTTCAACTCCCCAACAATCGATGATGTTGATTTCCAGCCTGTCCGCTCTCTCATTACCGTAAACACCCGCATGCCCAGGACAGTATATCCACGTAAGCCGCTGGAGGTTAGAAACTTCTATAGACGACATCCACTCATACCGAAACTTGCCCTTCTTGATCTTGTGAAGCATCGACTGAGAGTCAGATACAACAACTGCCCCAGTAAATGAAGTCCCATAAATCCAATGGAGGGCAGCAGTAACGGCCTCAACCCCCATCCTCATACTAGAAGTAGTTGTCCTGTATGCCCCACTTCGCTCTGCAACAACCCTACCATGCACATTAGCCAAGAAACCCCAGCCGGATTTCTCACCACGTTGAACCGACCCATCAGTATATACAACAACATCATCATCCCTTGCATTATCTTCTATCAGCTGCTTAACTGCGAGATCCGCCTTCATGTTGCCCCAATCTCTACATTCTCTTCCAAGAGTAATGATAACGTTGAGATAGTTCATCATGCTACCATCTGTTGGGATCCATTCTTCCCCTTTTGGTAGAGTCGCAACCGTAGTCACATCGCCAATTGTTCTCTCAGCCTGGGCCATCCACGACATGCCACGCTTGATTCTCGTGCCCTTAACATCATTAGTGTTCTTGTGAAGTGGATGTCTCTTATCCGAAGTAACCCGCATATATGCCTTGGTTTGGGCGATTGCATGACGGGAGTGTAGTGACAGAAGGCCAAGCATATATCTCATCTTCACAATTGGGGTATCTCTAGTACAGCCCAGAACTATACGCATACCTTCATTCTGAACCCGTTCGAGTCGTTCACATTGTGATCTTGATATCGTAAGAATTCCGAGTCCGTAATCTACTACTGACATTACCAGTCGATCGAACAAAATGGCAAGTAGTCTCTGCTCAAGGTGTGCGGCCACCATAACTTTGAGAGCCGCAAGACCACGCTTGCACCGTTGTATCGTCTGTTCAATATGGTGCTTGAAAGATAGACTACGATCAAAGGTTATTCCAAGATAGCGCAGCCTGTCTCTGCGCTTGATGGCATGTTCATCAAAGATTACACTGGGTAGGTCAGCCTTGACGATGTGATTATTCAACGATCACCACAACATACACGCTTTTTCAGGATTGACCTGAGAGCGAGACTCTCTACACCAACCCGAGATGGTATGCAATGTTTTCTGAATGTCGTCAACCATCTCTCGTCTATCTGACCCAGTCCTATATATTAAGATATCATCTGCAAATGTCAATGTCCGACCCAATCCGGTTGGCTGAATTTTAGCTACATTTGCTGTGTAAATATTAAACAACACGGGTGATAGAGGAGAACCCTGGGGTAATCCCGGGCATATACGAGCAGGATCCGATGTCCATGTTCCGAAACGGAGTGCAGCGGTTCTCTCCATTAAAGAAGCAGCTATCCAGTTCACCAGCCAAGGATTAACTTCACATTTAATCAAAGAACGCACCATTATTGAAAAATTCACCTTGTTATAAGCATCCTCCAAGTCGATGGCCACAGCAACAGTCTCTTGCTTGGATTGGAAGCCTTCATAAACATCATATGCAAACGTGACAGCATTGTCCCATGTCCCTTTCATTGGCCTGTAGCTACCCAAAGTGTCAGGGAGGATGTGGTCATTCTCCAAGTGACACATTACCTTTCTGGCCACTATCTTCTCTAGTAATTTGCCATATACATTTTGCAAGGTGAGTATGCGATAGCTGCTGAGCGGTTTAGGATCCTTCCCATGTTTGTGGAGCGGTCGTAAATAACTATGAAGCCAATCCTCGGGTACCACAGCATTCTGTACACTTTTATTAAAATCCATCACAACTGCATTAATAACAGTCTCGTCCAGCTGTTTGATGTGATGATATTGGACACCATCGGACCCTGGAGCGATGCTTTGGTTTGCCTTGAGTGCATTAACAACATCCTCCTTTGTTATTAAGTCAATGTAAGGTTCTCCAGAGCTAGTAATATCACAAAGAGCACTTATGATATTATGGCGGTCAGTTTTATCACCTTTTTCTGTCTGTTCCACGAAACGATGAAGGAACCCCTGCCCCTTTTCTGCATTTGTTGTCAAGACGGATCCTGACGAGTCACGTAAAGTAGGAAAAGACTGGTTGGTATTCCTCCTGTTCATTTTGCGATGAAACTGGAGTAGCAAGAAAAGAACAGCATAACAGGTATTTGAGTAGGTTCAACAATAAAATCGAACTGGTACGGTCAGTTGCTGGACGCTGTTGAAGTTATTGCGAACGAGATCGGAGCACCTATGGACATGTCCGGAGTGCAATGAAGATATTCCAAACTGAAACTGAAACACACTACTCACTCTGCTCCTCATGCATCCAGTTCGACTTGTACAACGGGTCACTCCAAACTGTGTACATCGCTAGATCGATTCAATGTCTATTTTAGTGTCTTCATCCAACAGGCAGCCGCAAAGAGACCGAAGAGCATCACCCTTATCGATCTTCCACTCCCCCGTTAATTCTAGCCCGTCCGCTCGCTCATTGCCGCAAACACCCGCATGTCCATGACAGTAGATCCATATAAGCCTCTGGGGGTTAGAAACTTATATAGACGACATCCACCCATACCGAAACCTGCCTTTTTGGATCGTGTGAAGCATTGATTGAGAGTCAGCTACAACAACGGCCCCAGTAAATAGAGTCCCAGATAGCTAATGGAGGGCAGCAGTAACGGCCTCCATCCTCATACTGGAAGTTGTTGTTCTGTATGCCCAACAACCCTACCATTCGCATTAGCCAAGAAAACCCAGACTGACTTACCACCACGATGCACCGACTCATCGGTATATACAACAGCATCATCATTCCTTGCTTTATCTTCTATCAGCTGTTTAACTGCGAGATCAGTATTTAAGTTGCCCCAATCTCTACATTGTCTTCCAAGAATAATTATAACGTTGCGATAGTTGTTTATGCTACCATATATTAAGATCCCTACTTCCCCTTTAGGTAGGGCCGGAACCGTGGTCAGCTGGGGAGTTTGCTTCAAAGGATTGAATCTGGAAGTCTGCGCGGGGAATTGGTGGATA
The DNA here is from genome assembly GCA_020796225.1 of Arion vulgaris. NCBI lineage: Eukaryota > Metazoa > Mollusca > Gastropoda > Stylommatophora > Arionidae > Arion > Arion vulgaris. The sequence continues at coordinate 57,381,804 of CM036759.1, read as the reverse complement.
GCATTCGGAGATCACATCTCAAGAAAATGAATTGGCTGTACACACCTGGACATGCTGGATTGCAGGGTAACGAGCGCGCTGACTATCTTGCAAACAATGCCCAGACTCAAGCGGGCAGAAGTATGAACAGAGCCGATGTCGCAATGCGGTACTCTCTCATTTATGTGATATGGGCGAGTTTGAGAATTAGGAGTTAAGTTTGGATATGCCAGAGAGTGTTGTTATCGTGGTAGAGAGCAAAGGTATACTAATCAACTTCTCATGTGTACGGTGAGAAAATGGACTTTGGGATGGCTGCTGCAGCGGCGGACAGAGCACACCTATATTTCCCCGGCGTCTCTTTCCAAATTGATGGAGTCGGTCCTGAGTTCTAACTCAGGAGTATACGTTTGAGGAAAAATCCCATTGGGTCAATGTACGTTGTTTAGAAATTCGTCTGTGATGCCGTTCTTTCAAGTTTTTTTTTAATCCTTTATATTGGCACGAATCAGCTCTGTTCGCCACCCTATGATCTGTCGGATCTGATAAAACACGTAATCACAAAGTACTGTAGTTTTACAAATTACAAAAACAATGACAAAATACAGCAACGTTTCGACCAAGAATGCCTTTATCAAGCAAACGAACAACAGGAGTGACAAATTAAAAAAAAATGGACGACCAAATACAAACATTTCTAATGAAAATCTGGGAATATTTTACTGCAGTTTCATCTATTTTGTGAATATTTCGTCAGATCTGATACCACTCTGTAGTATAACTCCAAATGTAGTACTTTAAATGGATGTTTTCTGCTTGTAAAATCTTAGTTACATGTTTGTACAAATTTGTATCATTCTGAGAAATTTGGACGGAGTTCTCACTTCGTTTATTCTCTCAATCGGGATATGCTCTCTGACTGATATGTATTGGTCAGATGATCCAGATTTTCCTTAGATACGTTGGTATTTGGTCGTCCATTTGTGTTTCATTTTAATTTGTCATTTCTGTTTGTTCGTTTGCTTGATAAAGGCCTTGTTGGTCGAAACGTTGCTGTTTATCGTCACTGTTTATGTATTTTGTAAAACTATAGTACTTTGTTTGTACGTGTTTCAGATGATCTACATAAGCTTTTGCCTGACATGGAGCCTGAGTCAGTATTTAGCACAAATTTGGTTTTCTGCAACTTGTCCCAATTGCAAGTTTGGTTAAGTTTTAGTCTTGTGGTGCCGCTGTCCCAATTGAGTGAGACGGTCATTTTGTGTCAGCTCTCATACTTTTCTTGAAGGTTGCTTTTGTTTTGTTAATTGCATTTTCATCCGTCTTTTTTTGGGTAAAATTATTGATCGTTTAATCTGTACTGTTATCAATTACGAGTTACGGGCAGGATTGCCAATTTCGCTTTTAAAAGCCAGATTTAACAGATTTGGCTTTTTTTTAAAATGGTAAACTTAAAAAAGTGTTTGGTTTTTTGGCCGATTTTTGGCCTTTTTCATATGCAATTTTTTTCTTCTAAAAATGTGTATAATTCTTAAGAGAAAATTGGGTAAATATACTTAATATAGGTTTGCTTATTGGTTTTGGTTGGTATTGTTAAAAATATGTTTAGTCTTAAAGATTATGAAATACTAGCTAATTAATCCGGCTCCGCACGGGTGAAAGTTGTTATTAATCCTTGATGAGGAACTGGGTAAGCCTTTCCAAAAGATGTCATCTAGTAGCATGAATTGTATTTTCTGATATTTTTTAAGAAGTGGTTTGAATCGGCTATGTCGTAGTTAAACGATTTTAACGGTTCAAGTGGTTCTTGTAATACTTGACGTCTAATCAAAGTAGCGTCTTCGCATTCTTCCTAATTATTTAAAAATTTCTATAGTGTAGTTTGAAACAGAAAAGTGAAGCTGTAAATCAACGCAAAAGAAAAATCAACTAATGGTGTATTTTTTTGTAAATAAGATCGGCATTAGAAAGATAAAAAAGGTCGCGTGTTTATTATACGATGCAAAGGAACGACCTCGCCACGGGCACAAAACGGCGGGAAATCCGTTAGAAAAGTAGAACTTCACTAAATGTCACTGGCTTCTCGGCAAGTCGTTCGGACTACAGGTCTCCTGAAAATATCTCACTTGAATGAGCTAACCCATAAGGTCTTCAACGATTGAAATTATCGTTAGATTTATATGCCAGGGGTAACGTGGTTGAATGTTAAGGGACGTAATCCACGCCTATATTATAGAGGCCATCTAGCAATTTTTGGATTATATCCCTTTGACTGTTAAGCTTTCTTAATCGCGTTTTCTGGTGTAATAAAGATGGTTGATTTTAATGTCGGATCGGATATCAAGAATTCGATTTAATTTAATATTAAAGCTAATATTGATCGAATTTCGAAACTGTTTATTTAGCTTATCTAAATTTAGCCCGAAAAATATGTGTACGAAATATGGTGAATATTGGATGTAAACTGAGGCAATGTATACTCGAACACACATCAGACATTAAGGAGTATATTATAAGATTAAGGAAAGTTACATCACTTCCTGCTTTACTCTTTTTGGCGCCTCAGATTATGCACTGCAGTCCTATTATCTTCAAGTAGAGAGTTTCCCCAGACACAATTATGATAAGGTTAAGGCAGCAGAACTTCAAGTGGCTGTATGTAGTAGCTTGTCACTGTGCCATTCGTTCTGTCGATCATCTTAGTAAAATAATGATAGGTCATGGACAAGGGAGCACTTTAGAGCACATAAGGTTGCAAAGAACAAAATGTTCTTGTTTAATCAAAAACATCATCTCACCATCAATGAAAGATGATCTCATTGTTGACTTAAAGTACAATAAATACACTATAATGATAGATGAATCTACTGACATTTCAACACAAAAGCACTTGTGTATTTTGGTTCGATATTTGAGTGATAGGAGAAATGGAATTTCAACTGGATTTCTAGCTTTAGTTTCAGTGCAAAAGGCTACAGAAGAAAATATGAAGGCTTTCTTTACTTCTGAAGAGTTAAGTCATGGAAAGATGGACACTAAATATAAAACTCGATTGTTGAAGGAAATGTTGTCAGACTATAATAATTATTTGTTCTTTGAGTTTGCAACACTAGCTGTGCAAGAATTTGAAAGACTAAATGGTCTTTTTCAACAAACTAAAGCTAGTCCTCATCATTTGTGCCAGGACTTGTTCTTACATCATAAAAGTCTTTGGAATAGGCTCTATACTATCAGTCGACAGAAAAAGGTACAGCCCTGTTGATTTTGGAGCCAAATTTAAAAAAAAAATGTGATGAGTTGATACAGCAAAATAATAGTCCACATGCTCGTCAAGAAATAGAATATGTAAAAGCAAAGTGTATGGCTATGTTAGAGGAAGCTCTCCACCAAATTACACAACGTCTTCCCCCTGCCAGAGAAACATTTCAGTGCTTGTCAAAACTGAGCCCAATGATAATTTTAAACCAAGCATCAAGACCTTTATTTGCAGAACTACCATTTATGCACATTGCGGGACAAAAAAACAGTGCAATAGAAGAACAATACAGAAAAATAATCTGTATTGATTAGAAAGAAGAAGTTCAATTTAAGAATGATGGATTTTTAACAGTGAACTTTTTGGATTGGTGTTCTTCAACTCGAGTCATTTAAAGAGCTTGCCACCTTTGCTCTGAATTGCTTAATAACTCCAGTTGTTAGTAATGCTATTATTGAGAGGGTCTTCTCTCTTGTGTCATTAGTCAAAACAAAAGCTAGAAATAGAACGCAGCTGCAGCTTCTTGAGGTTATGGTGAGAATAAGAACAGAACTGCTCTTATCTAACAAATGTTGCAAGGATTTTACTGCCTTCCCTAATATGGTAAAGAGCTTATCTACTGATAAAGTGTATTGTGCTGGTTTCAGTGGTGAGGATAGTGATGACCTTGATTTGGAGCTCTTCTTATGATGTAGGTGAGTATGAAATAGCAATATAGATGAGACTGTAAAACTATTTGATTGGCGAAACATGAAATATATGAAAAGCACTGTTTTTCCTCATGGCTTTTTTTGTGGCTTGTGTTTGGCTTATTTTCTCAATTTTTAGTTGGCAACCCTGGTTACGGGATTGACTGAAATGTGTTGCCCCGAGAAACGAATAAGAAAATGGAGTAAAATGTCGAACGCCGGTTGCTTCAAGAACACACGTAAGAACTGGTGTGTGAATAATAAACAAACTAATCAGCAAGCCAAAGCATCAGCATAACTTGTAAATCCGCATATCTGAAACAATTATGTGTACTCCAGTTGAAAAAACATGGTGTAACTGTAATGATTGTCTCAGTGAGTATAGAGAAACAGGATGCGCCGTTGAAAGGATGAAAGAACAGGATTGGTGCCGCAAGCAACGAGCTCATCTTGTACGCTACCAAGAAGAAATGGCTAGTGACATCTTTGGGCTCAGTGATCCCCAATTGGAGATTTCAGAACGTTGTAATTTTGTACCCGATAAGCAATGGCGCAGTGAACAGCGTCATTTCCCCAAAATCCACAGTATGTGCTCGTTTAAATGTTTTAGTTTAGTCATTCATCACTGCACTACTTCTTCTTCAAACGCTCAATATATATCGACCACTTGTTAACCAAACTGTGTGATTTGTACGTGATCTGAGTCTAAGAGCGATTGTATGTTGTGCCAGTTATGCACCTACAAATAGGCCAGCACATCCGATTTCTGTGATGCTTTTTATTTACTAGGGTAGCTTCCCTAGGTCCTACTTAGACGCCTCTTACGACATGCCTTGTAGGTCGCAGTGTTACTATTCTTTGTTTCCCATGCGGACCCTGACACCACACGGGCAGCTGCACTTCGAACCAATTAGTCTATAAGTGCTCCGATCTCAGTATGCATATCAGCTTGCAGCGACTATCGACACCGCTTCTTTGTTGGTTTACTATTCTTCTTTGTCTGCCAACATAGTGCTCTTTTTTAGCTACACCACATTTGACTTGGAATTCTTGCAGTCTGGTTAGGGTTGTAGTTTCACCACTATTACTTGAATCATTTACACATCCTCTATCACTTAGAAAAATACAGAATATCAACCTGGTCCATTGCTTGCTTGCTTTTTACAGCAACCATACCTACAGACCTATCGGTGCTTTCATTTCCCCTTACACCTGCATCCCCTAGCACAAAAATAAAACGGATCTTTTTCACCCTAGTTTTCCTCAGCAACTCCAACCATTGTCTCTGAGCCTAACCTGTTTCAATCTCCGTAATCATTGAGTCACTGAGAAAACATGCATGTATAAAAGTCTGCCACTCCATCCAGACAATCGCTGTAGTTACTGCCATGATTTCCATAGTGAGACTGCTTGTAGTCACGGCACAACATCCCCTATGATTTGAGCAGTGAAAGCCCATGTGCTCCGCAAATGTCGAATCACTGAATTATCTGTATAAAGGATTACATCATTTTCAGAAATTAATTCCTGAATTTCTGCCTCCACAACCATTGGGTTGTCTTATCTGAATTCTTTATCGAGTCTGATACAGACCGAAAATGATATATTGATTTCTGTTGGCATTGTTATCCATTCTTCATCGGGTTCAATGTCTTCATGTGAACAGACCTGTTGAATACAGTCCTCGGCCTGACCCGTCCAAGATTTTGCTCTTTTTAACCCTTTTCGTTTTTTGTCTCTTTATTTCCATGTGCAGAGGTTCATGTAAATGTATGTCTATTCACTCTAGTTCAGTACCTTAGTACTTTTCTTTTTAAATGTAGCTCATATAAATATGTGGCATCTGTGGCTTAGGGAATAGTGACTTGGTCTATTAACCCGACGTTCTGAGTTCGAATCATGCTGCGGACAGTTTGGTTGCAAATTGTTTCGTGTGGATTTTACAAAAAGACGATTGCCACCCGTTCAGAAAGCAATAGCAAACTACTGAGCGTAATAATGCCTAGAAAAATCACAAACAGCGTTAAAAAGTTAGGGTTGATTTGCAAAGTCCTGTAAAGGATATGCAAATAACTTTTTAACATCTAAATATTGGCTCTATTGCTTCCCATTCTATGAGTGTTTTCTGCACTGTTTTCAATAGAAAAATAACAACTCCTAGAACTATAATATGCTCATTCTTTCTCATGACATAAGGTCAGCACCATGTCTTCTGTGTTTAATTTAATTTGTCATATTTCTTTCTACCAAGTTTCACATATTCAAATGATTTCTTTGTTATAATTAATCATTTTTGCTCCAACATGAAAATATATGGTGACAAAATATTACTTTGTCTTACTCCAATTGTAATCCTGAACTCTTCTATTTGGTTTGATGTTTTCACATAATTACTGTTTATCCGGTAGAAGAGACCGGCTTAGAAATGAAGACATCAGGAAAAAGTGGGTACAACATCAGTACTGAACTTTATCAAGAAGCAACAAATTAAATGATTCGGCCACATAAGCAGATTACCAACAGACAGTGCACCATAGAGAGCAATGTTGCTCCGATACACTGGATACAAAGCAAAAGGCCGGCCACGCAAAAGGTGGACCTCAGAGATTGCAGAGGCGGCGAAAGACACTATTTATGAAGCACACACAAAAGCCCATGCTAGAAAACTCTTCTTACCCTGAAGCTGTGAGGCAAATCAGGATTGAAGAAGAGAAAGAAAGACAAGGAGCATAGAGAGGCTCGTTCCAGGTCTCCTTTTTCGAGCTGACGCTGAAAGGCAAACAGGATTAGAGAATAGATAGACTGTTTATCATGTAGACAGAGACTCTGTGTATGGTAAAAATCAGGGAATGTTTCGACATGTCAGACAATCTCAAAACTGGTTCTATGCTATCTTGTCAAATGCCTTTTCAAGATTCAGGAAAGAGATTACATAACACATTTTTATTCAAGATCTTTTCCACTTAGTTGCCTGAGAGTGAAGAAAAGGTCATGAATACTACTAGCGAAACACGTACAAACAAAGTACTATAGTTTTACAAAATACAGAAATAGTGACGATAAACAGCAACGTTTCGACCAACAAGGCCTTTATCAAGCAAACGAACAAACAGGAGTGACAAATTAAAATGAAACACAAATGGACGACCAAATACAAACGTATCTAAGGAAAATCTGGACTAAAAACGAATAACGAAATAAATGTAACACAAAAACACACATAAAAACTAGAAATAGAACGGAAAAGAAACAATGAAACATCTAGTAAATATATAACTTGAATACATGCAACATATACCCATATAGATTACAAAGCATGGGAAGAGAAAGTACTAAGAAGCATAAGAATGTAATACTACTATGATGCTTCTCAGTTTAAAATGGGACCAAAAAATAGTAACACTATAACCTGTCTTGTATGTGGTTAATTAGACCTGCTGAGCAGGGTGCTCTGTTGTAGGCAATGTCAAGCATACCGTGGCATTGTGTAAATCTAGAGTTTGTATGTGATTGTCCTGACATTCTACAGCATATTGACTTGTAGTCATGAGCATCAGGTTCTTTCTCTGGTATTTTATCCCAGCTCTGTATACACTTACATGACCTTCATTCCAATTCTCTGCTATATAGGAGAAAAGAGGATGGCATTCATGAAGAAAATGATCAAGTTGATGAATCATCATCCATCCCAGGACAGAACTAAATACTGTTATATATTTAATATCAAGTTTGTAGTTACAGTTGAGAAAACTATTAACTGATTGCCTCCTAGAAGCCGCTGGGAGCATCAAAGCCACAATTTACTCATGGTGGCAAGCCGCATAAGTCACATTCTCCTTTTCCATACAAGATTTTAATTTTCAGACAGAAAGCTTATTCACGAACCACATGTTATCAGTTGAAGGTATACAAAATTATTGTATTTGATCATATTTATTGTGGTTATTGGTTACTAAACTGACGTCATTGCACTCGGGCAGACCCATAGGTGCTCAGTCTCCCCCAACAGATATTGAAGAGAATGCATACTGATGGTTCCTGTAGCTCGCTGATTAAACACACCTCTCACTCTGCCTCTTAGGCATCCAGTTCAACTTGTACAACAGGTAATTCCAAACTGCCTAAATCGCTTGATCGATTCAACATCGATTTTAGTGTCCTTATCCAACAGACAGTCGTGAAGAGACCGAAGAATATCCCCTTATCCATCTTCAACTCCCCAACAATCGATGCTGTTGATGCAAGCCCTGTCCACTCTCTCATTACCGCAAACACCCGCATGCCCCGGACAGTATATCCACGTAAGCCTCTGGAGGTTAGAAACTTCTATAGACGACATCCACTCATACCGAAACATGCCCTTCTGGATCTTGTGAAGCATCGACTGTGAGTCAGATACAACAACGGCCCCAGTAAATGGAGTCCCAGATAGCCAATGGAGGGCAGAAGTAACGGCCTCAACCTCCATCCTCATACTAGAAGTAATTGTCCTGTATGCCCCACTTCGCTCTGCAACAACCCTACCATGCGCATTAGCCAAGAAACCCCAGCCGGACTTACCACGTTGAACCGACCCATCGGTATATACAACAACATTATCATCCTTTGCATTATCTTCTATCAGCTGCTTAACTGCGAGATCAGCCTTCATGTTGCTCCAATGTCTATATTTATCGTGTTTTCAAGCCAGTTACCAAACAAAATAGCTTACCATGGCAACAAGCGATAAGGTCGTAGACAATAAGCAGTGTAAATTATTTACTAAATATTGTTAAAATTCTGTGTTCTTTGATTTTTCTTATTATTGGATATATATATATATATATATATATATATATATATATATATATATATATATATATATATATATATATATATACAGGGTAACCACCAATTGAAAGGTATTAAATGTTTTGGAAATTCAAAATTCTTAGTTGGGACATTTTATATTTTTAAATGCTTTTCTGTAGTAAATAATAATTTTACATTTACAAATTTCCTGCTAAAAATTAGCAAACGATTGTTTTAGATCGATCTTAAAGAAAATTCAGTTACCTACAAAGTGGTATATTACTCATAAAAATCTGTTTAAATTAAGAACCTGCAGCTGGATTTGTATATACACCTGCAATTGGAAAATGAGACCTAAACTTAATTCAGCCAAAACACGTTTTTCAACTCAGTAGCTAATGAGTTGAGTGTTTGAAGAAACTATTAAGTGTATAATTTAATCTAACATTTCTTTGCAGTCACCATTTGAAATCACATATTGGTTTTCTACAATTAACTTGCACATGTTTGATTGCTCTACAGATAAGTCTCAGCTGAACTTGTAAATCTGGCTAGAAATGCTGTACTCAAAACAAGATAGAAACACTGTACTCAAAACAAGATAGAAACACTATTTTAACAATCAGGATACTGGTCATTTCTCCATTTTGTCTTTATTCTCTCACATGATTTTGTTTAGTATTAAACTATAAACTGTTGTTTTGGGTTTTAAATTGCATACATTTTTAGCTATACATGTCTTGTTATCTGTGTGCCTGGTGTATCTAATATGTTGAAATTTGATATTGTGGTAGATCATCATCATCGTCAGGTATCATCTCCACAAATATCTCTCTGGTGTTTGCTATCATCTCAGATGTTGACGCTCTTACGTGCCATTAAGTCAGGCTATCCAAAATTTTCTCTCTCTTTCTTCCTCTGTCTCGTCTACCCTCGAATTTTACCGCTGGTTATAATGTGTTCTAAACCTCCCTTCCTCATCAAATGTCTGAAAAATGATGACTGCCTCTTTCTACATCTCCACATTAGTCATTTTAGAAGTCCATGGGATCTCATTATTCTTCTGTAAAACCACATCTCTGTGACCCTCAGAGATTTTGGTAGATGCCAAACAAGTGAAGACATTATGTAGATTTGAAATGTTAATAGCTGGTAAAAGGTAAAGAATATAAATTTTAAAGAAAACCAAAGGATGGCACAAACTAATGCAGGTTTCCAGAAAATTCATAATTTTTAATTAAAAAGCATGTATATCTCATGATATATTTCGAATGCTCCATATCGACCACTTAACTACTCTTTGTGATTTGTATGTGATCCGAGCCTAAGAGTGATTGTAACATGTGCCAGTTATGTACCTACAAGTAGGCCAGCGATTTCTGCAATGCTTTTTATTTACTAGGGTAGCTTTCCTAGGCTCCTACCTCAGTCGCCTCTTATGACATGCCTTGTAGGTAGCAGTGTTACTATTCTTTGCTCCCCATGAGAGCACCGACAACACACAGGCGTATCTCATGATAATTGAGGATCTAGGATGGTATGGCAAAACAAGGCTTCTGGGAAAACAAGGAATACCCAATGAAGTGGTCTAAAATACAGCTTTTATTGAGCGTCAAATTCAATAAGGCACAATGATGATTCAAAGGTTACAGAATGACAATTTGCAGTTAAAAAAAGGAGAAAATATTAATCTTTGAAATCATAGTTATTTAGTTTAATCCATGTTTAGTCTCGTATTTCAGTTTTTTCTTCCTATCCAATTCCGATACTGATGTTAAATGTAACACAGTTTTGGCGAAAGAGCACAATGAAAAACGTGAAAGTTGATTAGGTCAGCAACAATCTGGTATAGGTAAAGTAATAAATAAAACAACTGCTTTTCACAATACAGTGTATTTGTTTCTTAACAAAACTCGTTAAAATACACTAATACCTGATCACATCATGTACCATTTAAACATTCAGTGCTGACTATATAATTACATAAATACACAATATTTAAAATGAATGAAACAAATACATATACAAAGCAATATTAACAATTTACCAATTTCTTTTTTCTTTTCTTCTTACTTTTTTTGTCAGGTTCATTGGAAGATGGTGACTTAATAAATGCTTGTCTGTTGGTGGATGATGTTGTACTCTCTTCTACAACATTGATAGAGCTAACAGATGATAGCTTATCTAAATGATTCAGAGCAGAGTCATGACCAATATCTTCTGGACAATTAATTCTATTTGAGGCTGAACAGTTTAAATTAAAATGGTCTTGAGTAATATCAACACTGTCACAACTTGAAGTTCTGTGATCTTGATGAACAATGATATTATCAATGATATTATCATCAACAAATGAAATGTCAATTTTTTCATGGTTGTTCACATCTTCACATAATTCCACATGACCGTCATTTCTGAAATTCAGTGACTTCTCACTATTAATTTCTGTTGCAGCCTCAAAAGTATTACTTGTGCAAGTCATGCTTTCAGTACATATCTGGACAGACTCAGCATATATTTTATTGACAGGCTCAGAACACATTACATTTTCACATTTCACACATTCAGTGCTCATATTAGTCTCATATTGATCAGTATTAATACTTTCACTGTCATTCACACTCATTTTAGTCAAAACATTTTCAGGTAAATACAAATATTCATAATTTTTATGTTTTTCACACACTTCTGCATTGATTTGTGATGATACATTAAGAAAACAGCAACTTGGTTGAACAGCACCTAAAGACACACCTATCCCATCAACTTCATCAGAATCAAATATAGGATCAACATAGTTATAAAATTTACTTCTGTGATCAACACTGCTTAAGCTATCATCATTTGTTACAGTATTTTTATCAAACTGACTTAGTAAATGAAAGCCTACAGGATTAATTTCTCGTTCTTGTGCATCTCTTAACTGAGTTATATCCTGAGTGTCCGGAAATTTGCTCAGCAAGAAAATAGCCCTTTCACCAGTTTCTGACAGTTCTTGTACGAAGCCAAACCAATATATCACAGCTCCTGGTCCAAACCTGGACGTATGAAAATCAAGATGGGAATAAATATGTATTTAAAATAAATGTTAATACATAAAAACACTCCGGAGATTAAACTGTCTCAAATGAAGTATCTTCTTTAACACGACTGTGGCAGCACTTATAAGGGCGACCTTTAAAGCCAGCTCCATCTAGATGATATATTCTAAATGATTTTAAAAAAGGGTTTAAAAGCCCAAGGATTGACTTCATTGCACCAGGTTTTACCCCATATGGCTCGGTCCTCTCCGCAGAAATGGCACGCCACCTGCCAAGAGTATTGCACAAAGCACGAACTCCGTAACTCCGGCAACAATCCTATGGGTCTCTGGAAAAAACTGCACTTGTGAACAGAAGGCTGCGGTCCAGATTCGAACCCACGACCTTCGACTCGCAAAGGCAAAGGGCTTAACCACTCAGCCACAGAGATCCCCAAATCTTATCTTCTTTAACCTTTAACACGACTGTGGCAACACCTATGAGGGCGACCTTTATGCCAGCTCCATCTAGATGATATATTCTAAATGATATAAAATTCTAAAAGATATATCGAATAAAGAGATAATTCCAGAAGAATGGAGAATAGGCTCTATTATCAAGTTACCAAAGAAAGGGACTTAGGAAATTGCAACAACTGGAGAGGAAAAACCCTGTTATCATTAACAAGTAAAATATTTAATAGAGTGATTCTTTAAAGAATGAAAGTGGTGCTGGACAACAAAATTAGGATAGAATAAGCAGGTTTCAGGAAAGGAATATCATGCATAGACCACATTTTTGCACTGTGACAGATAGTAGAACAAAGCAATGAATGGAATAGTTCCATCTACATGGTTTTTGTTGACTTTGAAAAACATTTGATAGCCTGCACAGGGAATCGCTATGGAAGATACTCTGTCGTTATGGAATACCAATAAAGATGGTCAGTGTTATTAAAGCATTATATACAGACTTTCAGTGTCAAGCAGTATGTAATAACCAGCTGACAGAGTGTTTTGAGGTTAATACAAGAGTTAGACAGGGATGTATTCTTTCACCATTCCTGTTTAACCTTGCCATGGACTGGTTGGGAGAAACCAAAAAGGATAACAACAGAGGCATTCGATGGACACTTACATCAGTTCTGGAAGATTTGGATTATGCTGATGATATTAGTCTTTTGGCCAGCAGATATTAGGATGCTCAAACGAAATTAGATATACTTTCCAGAACAGAAGTATGGAAACGTGGACTAGGAAGAGCAATCATGGACTAGGAAGAGCAAACATGGACTGAAAGCAATCATGGACTAGGAAGAGTAAACATGGACTAGGAAGAGCAAACATGGACTAGGAAGAGCAATCATGGACTAGGAAGAGCAATCATGGACTAGGAAGAGCAAACATGGACTAGGAAGAGCGAACATGGACTGAAAGGCAGTCCTCTGTAAACTAGCAGCACAGTATATATATATATATATTTATCATCAATTAGACTTAAAATAAATATAGCGAAAATGAAGGTAATGAGAAATAATCATAAATTTGAGAACCCAATTGTATTACAAAATGAAGTCATAGAGGAAGTTCAGGATTTTGTATACCTGGCCCTCCATATTAGCCTACCTTATCGTGGTTGGAGGGTTTGTGTGCCTTTAGGATCCTTCAGGCTATGTCGGCGGAGTCTAACTCCTGGCAGGTCTAGCCAAGCCGAACAGACTGAAGGTGAAAGGCCAGACCAAAAGGCGGGGAGCAGGATGGGGCCTCATAAGGTGACAGTGCAGAACCCACCGGCAAGTGGTAAATGCTCTGGCTGCAACCAACCCATCCCCAGCTATGGGACAAATAGCACTTGTCCTCTCTCTCTCTTGAGGAGGACATCCTTTTTCTTGTCTTGTCTTCTACTTCTATGACACTTTCCCTTAAGCATAAGGGATTAAACTACAGTGTCCAGGGACACACCCTGCATAAAAGCCTGGGTTGGTGAGCCCGGCAACAGAAGGCTGAAGTCATCCAGAGTAGGACGACTCCAGACAAACCCGGAAGACAGATCTCGTCAGCAGGGGACTGCAACTGTCTAGAGAACAACCTCAAAAAAGATGTCCTCAGAAACGGAATGTGTCAGCCATTATTGGCGGGAGGAATCGACACATACGAACAACTCAAATGGCCATGCGTATACCTGGGAAGTACAGTATCGCCAGATGGAGATTCATAAAAGGATATTATTGAAAAAATCAAGAAGGCAAAACAAACTTTTGCGATGCTCAACAAAATTTATTATACAGTAGTGAATGCTGGAAAATGACCCAACACATAATACACAAGTTGGAGACATTTCAGAATAAATGTTTAAGAAGAATCCTGCAAATTATTTGGCCAAATACCATAACAGATGAGGAGCTTTTGAAACGAACAGACTGTGCATACTTGGAGACCATCATTAAGAGACGAAGATGGAGGTGGTTTGGACATGTATATCGTATGCCAGTGGGGGCATTGGCTAGGACAGCGGATGGGAAGAGAAGGCCTGGACGTCCAAAGGAAACATGGAGAAGAACAGTGGAGAGAGAGTTGAAGGAGTGTGGGAGACGATTGGTAGAAAGGCAGCAGAACGGCAACAGTGGAAGTCTCTTGTGGAAGCCTTATGTGTCAATCGGGACACGAAGAGGATATAGATAGAATCCTGACCACATCTGATTTACTACATTTTAGGCCCCAGTTTTTTCAGAATTGAAGGGGCCAACTCATGTTTCTGTAACCTAATAAGAAAATAAAACATAATGAAGATTTTTACTTCATTGGGGAGAAGCAAACAATCATCTGGGTCCTAAAATGACTAAAGAGATTGTTATTTACCTGGAATGAACTGTCAGAAAAGGCAGGTCAGTGTTTTTGGAACTGTGCAATGATTTTGAGAGTCATGGGTTTCAAAAGAATGCAGCAGATACAAACTAGCTATATACCAAATGAAAGGTTGATGATCCTTTACATGGAACAAGTTTCCAGAGAAAATGACTGAGACTTTGCTACAGGGAAGAACAACAAGCCCTGGCCTGCTGACAGTGTGGAGACTATCATGGATTAGGAAGAGCAAACATGGACTAGGAAGAGCAAACGTGGACTAGGAAGAGCAAACGTGGACTAGGAAGAGCAAACGTGGACTAGGAAGAGCAAACATGGACTAGGAAGAGCAAACGTGGACTAGGAAGAGCAATCGTGGACTAGAAAGAGCAATCATGGACTAGGAAGAGCGAACATGGACTGAAAGGCAGTCCTCTGTAAACTAGCAGCACAGTATATATATATATATATATATATATATATATATATATATATATATATATATATATATATATTTATCATCATCATCAGCCTCTTTGTCTCAGGAGATAATAGGTCTTGCGTCACATAGTATGTAAATAAATAAATATATGTATATATACTAGCAGTTTACCCGATTTTTGCACGGGGAATTTAGTTTAAATCTATTTGTAAAGTTCCTTAAAGAAACATGCCATGTTGTTTCAAAATCGACTTCTTCCACATTAAAAACAATACGTTTTCACTCCATGCATCGACCAGTAAAACCTGATACAATTGAATTCCCGTGAAAGTTGAGAAATAAAAATTGACAAATTAAATTTATTCAGATTATTAACTTATCGATATGTTTAAAAAAAAAAAAATTGTCCAAACGTGAATCGAGCGCATATAGCGCATGTCTACTGCAATGTAGGCAAGCATATTATCAACCACACTACATAAACAAATGTGTTTAAAATATGTTATAAAAATAATGACGTTATCATAGCATTATATGACCACAGGACTTGAGAGGAAAGTAATAATCTTTGTCAAAGCTTGTATGTAGTGTGCTGTGACATTCATCACTTTATTGTATTGTTTGCTTGATAAAGGCCTTGTTGGTCGGAAAGTTGCTGTGTATTGTCATTGTTTTTGTAAAACTACTGTACTTTGTGATTACCCGTTTTGCCAGTGGAAAGTAACATGATCACGTGATCAGGAACATCATCAAATCCTGAAAAGACACTTCCAGCGATTTATACGCAGAATGACCATATGCGTTAAGTTGAGAATATGGTTATAGAAAGGAAAAAATAGTTCAGTTTGATAATTTTTCCCTCTTCGTATCTCTGAAAGCTACCTTCTTGCCAAATTTCAAGTCCGTAGGATGTCCAAATATCTCCAAACAATTGGGACAGACATACAATGTAATTCATCTTTGTCTTATATATTTAAGATATACTATATATCTTTGTCTTATATATATAAGATATACTATAATCAAAGGAGCAGTGGACACAACCCTGAGAGAAGAACAAGCTGGTTTTAGACCTGGGAGAAGCTGCTTAGACCAAATTACCCTACGACTAATTTTGGAGGAACATATTGAGAAGCAACAACCACTTATACTAAATTTCATCGATTTTAAAAAAGCCTTTGATAGTCTACACAGAATCTCCTGTGGAATATTCTGAGATGCTATGGAGTACACAAAATAATAAACATTATTAAGAGCCTCTATGATGGTTCATAGTGTGCAGTTCGCACTGATGGTGGACACAGCGACTGGTTTATGGTTGAAACCGGAGTAAAGCAAGGCTGTATTCTATCTTCGCTATTGTTTGGAGTGGCCATTGACTGGGTGATGCGAAAATGTTGCAGGGGCGAAACTGGCATCGATTGGGTAGAAAATAGTCAACTAGAAGATTTGGATTTTGCAGATGATATTGCCTTGTTAAGTAGAAACAACCAAGATATGCAAAGAAAAACAGACAACTTGTCATCTATAGCATCAAAAGTTGGACTGCAGATAAGCTATGAAAAAACAAATATAATGAAGACACCTATGGCAAGTAATGCAGATATCACACTAGAATCTAAAATGATAAAAATAACAGAGCAGTTCACCTATTTAGGTAGCAATTTTGATTGCACAGGAAATGTTAAAAAAAAATTATGATACGAATTGGCAAAGCAACATCAGCTTTTAAAAGTCTAAATAAAATATGGAACTGCAAGTTATATAGTATTAAAACTAAATTACAAATTTTCAATTCAAATGTTGTATCAATCCTAACATATGCCAGCGGGAATTGGAAAATGACTAAAGATATAGAAAGCAAGTTGAATGCATTTGAAAATAGATGCGAAAAATAATGAATATAAAATGGAATGAATTCAGAAGTGATGAAATCAGAGACATGTCTGGTCAACCACTAGTGACAACTGTTATAAGAAAAAGAAGATGGAGATATGTTGGACACACCTTGAGGAGAAATGATCAACGAATATCAAAGCAGGCAATGAAGTGGGATGCAAAGGGTTCAAGAAAGAGAAGTCGACCTAAGGAGACCCTGAAACGAACTCTGCTGAGAGAGGCAGGAAATGTCGGTCTCAGTTCCATGGAGGAGATTGAGTGAGTTGCCCAGAATAGAGCGGTATGGAGAAATTACTTTCAGGCCCTATGTAACGTATAACGGTACGAAAGGAATTATTATTATCTATCTTGAGTTTGATACCAGCTTCTCAGAAGCCTCTGAAGTCACTGTCAAATACACTAATCTTCCATCTCCTTTGCATAATTTGCTCAATGTAGTTAAGCCAGTCAGTCAAAGACAGGTGGAAATGATGTACACAAGCAGAACAAGAAGGCATACATGAGCTGGAAAGGAGAACCAAATAGACTCCAGGCTATCATAAATAGGATGTGACTGTGCCTCTCACCATGAGGTCTCTATCCCATATGAGCCGAAATTGGATGTGTGACAACTAAATGGATAAAATATCGCAGCTTAATAATAATATATTTGTCAGCTCCCTCTGGAATACAGGTTCTCAATAAACATTCTTCATTTCCAGCTTTCTTTTCTTGTGTTATTTGGTCTTCCCGTGTCTCTCTTTCCCTGTGGGTTACAGAACAAAGCCCTCCTTAGTATATTATTTGCTGTTTCCCTTTATCTATATTTTATCCAAAGGTAACATCTATTCTTCATCTCTTGTTTCACTGATGTTTGTTTGGTTCTTTTCATTCATTTCTTATTAGTAAACTGTTTCACAGAAAATGCAGAAGTAGAATACATTACCTGTTTTTATATGGCAGATATTGATCAATCATGTATTGCTGATGATTGATGGGATCACCAAAGGAAGCCTTGCTCTCAATCCAGTTTACCACTCTGTGGTTAATCACTGTAAACACAGAAGGATAATGGGCATAAACAAGAGAAAATAAAAAAAGGATGGACTGAGAAATCAAAGATGTAGATCAGAAACAACTGCTATGCCACACTCTTTGCACTAAGCAGGAACAATATGTTTCATCATTAGTAAAAATAAAACCAAACACACCTTTATCAAGCAAACAATACCAAAAAACCAAAAATATATCACACATTCACTAAAACATAAAATTGCAATTAACATGGTTAATTTTTCATTCTTTAAGTGAAAGAATGAAAGAGAAATAATTTCTTTAGTTTTAAAATGCACACAAATTGGAGGTGTATAACACCAGCAGCCACACATTTAGGTATGGTCAAGTCAGAAAAATTAAGAAAAAACTACACAATTATAAAAAACAAAAAAAGGAAGGTAATATTACTTAAAGAAAGCATTGGTAATAAAATAATGCTTTTGAACAAGTAGTTTTGACTAATATCTTCTTTTTCTTCTTTGAACGCTCCATATCGATCACCTTTCAACCACTCTGTGTGATTTGTATGTGATCTGAGACTAAGAGCGATTGTTCGTTGTGCCAGTTATGCACCTACAAGTAAGCCAGCACATCCGATTTCTGCACTGCTTTTTATTTGCTAGGGTAGCATCCCTAGTACCTACATTACTTGCCTCTTACGACATGCATTATAGATCGCAGTTGTACTATTCTTTGTTTCCCTTGTGGGCCCTGGCACCACATGGGCAGTTTTGACTTATAGAAAGTGAAGTACCTTTATATATATATATATATATATATATATAGCTGTGGGAGGACATATCATAAATAACCTGAGATACGCTGATGATACTGTCTTAATAGCAAGAAATGAAATGGAGCTACAGAAATTAGTTGATAAGATTGTGACAGAAAGTAACAACAAAGGACTCAGTTTGAATATTAACCCTTAACCATTGGGATTTCGATAATTTATGATCGATGCAACATGCCTATTTACGTGGCCATAATTTTGTATCCATTTTGCATTTAAGTTGGTAAAATTTATGTTATCTAAAGCAGAACATATGATAATCTAATGAAAGAATTATAAAAAAATTAATTATATACTTTTTAGATGTCTATTCTCGTTGACTGGAGCACACCTCATTTCCCACTTGCCATTTTGTAGAAACGCCCAAATTGCGCCAGTCAAAAATCCACAAATATGTGATAAAATAGATTCTAAGAACTCAGATTACTGTCCTGATGAAGACACCAGTGATTCTTGAAATATCTATGCTTGGGTCAGATGAACATTCTATGCCTGTGTCACTTTGACTCTGTTTGCAAGATGCCCGATAACTTTTTACCTGATTATTTTGTCTATCAAATATCATTGCGTAATCATATTTTTGTTCAATAATATCTTTTACTTGCAATGTTTAGAATTATATACCTATTGAATGTTTTTGTATGCTACTATAAGTGTTAGTTCTTTATAGGCTGCTTACTAGACCAATTCGGCATCATTTTCTCTTGAAGGTCATATTTATTGACTTTTTTTCTTTACAATATGAAAATATTGAATATTATATAAATTTCATGATTACTGCCTTTCATATTTCCCAAACATATTTAAATTCATATATGTTTTGCAAATATGAAGACTTTAAAAGACTGTAATAAAATATTCCATTATATTCGTCATACTTATTTTTTCCTTCTTTGTGACTGTAAAAAAATTTGTAATTTGTAGAATAATCTATTTTTAGACTTTTCTAAAGTAGGTCACAGATATCATATATTACATCACACTTATGTTAAAACCACATATCCTGATAGCGCATCCAATTAGCTTTCCAACCATATATAACATGCCTATTTTCAATGCAAAGAATTTGTATGGTTGCTAAATATAGAGCAGGGCATCAAAAATATCGAAAAACCTTAAAAACCTGCCAATGGTTAAGAGTTAAGAAGACAGAAGTTATGATAATATCAAAAAGCAGATTTTGCCAAAATGCACCATCACAGTAAATGGGACTGATCTAAGACAAGTGCAGCAATTAAAATACCTCGGAGTCCTGGTAACATCAGATGGCAGATGCCGATCAGAAATAAAGAGCAGAATAGGACAAGCGAAAACATCATTCCTGAAAATGAGAAGCATTACCTGCAACAAGTCCTTGTCAATCCCGATCAGAATGCGAGTTATTCAGTGCTACATAGAACCAACACTAACATACGGATGCGAGTCATGGACAATGAACACATGGACATGTGATGAGGAGAGGAGGTTTAGAACACATCGTGACAACCGGTAAAATCGAGGGTAGATGAGACAGGTAGACAGAGAGAGAAAATGTTGGATGGCCTGACTACATGGCACGGTAGAGCGTCAACATCTGAGTTGATAGCAAACACCAACGACAGAGATTTGTGGAGATCCATGATGATGATATATATATATATATATATATATATATATATATATATATATATATATATATATATATATATATATATATATATATTATATATATATGAAAATATGATTGCCATCATATTATAAAAGATATTTCAGATATTGCATGAACATTACATCAACATCTATAAAATAAGTAAACACTGAACTTGAAGAAATAACAAAGGACATTACAAATAATGGTTACACACATACATACTTACTGACTGGAACATTGAGTTTAATATCTGGAGTCTTGTCATAGCCTTCTTCTCTCATTTGGCCTTCGTCTGTATGAGGAAATAATTTATGTTTTACTTGGAAAGTTTATAAGAAGGCCAGCAATTTATGTCAGTAGTACACTTTTATAAGTGTAAATTTGCAGATTTCAACTTAAATATTTAACGTTATTGATATCTTGAAAGTCTCTGGAATGGGAATTTCTCTGATCATACCATGTAAGCCTCTTGTCAAGTATGTTCGTTCAGACGTCATTTGATCATTGTATACATCAGAAGTTCATATCTTTAGCTTGTTGAATATATGGCCATCATCATAATCATTTGGAGCATTGTTGCCTTTGTTTTTTTCTTGTCATATTTCGACAGTAGAAACACTAACACAAAATATACCAAAATAATCATATACAGCAAGTGAACTTACCCATAAATGAAAATCCAGCTTTCCTGCAATGTGATTTAAGAAGATTTTCATACTCAACACCACAGCATCTGTGAAAAATATTCATAAGGTACACTTTAGAATATTTTTTTGAGATGCAGCTGTTTTCTTTTAAAAGTATATGTCTGAAGAAATCAAGTACAATTTTCACAAATAAACAGCATCCTAGTAACCACTGCATTGGAGAAAAAACCCACTGTACCATACCAAACTGGTCAGAAAAGGTAAATAATGAAGGTAGTGAATTGGGTTAGCTAGCTAAATCACAACTTTAAGATCACATAAATACTTTGTCATTTGTAGCTGTGGTAGCCATGTCTACTATAAGATCTAAAAATGAAGTTCATGGTTAGAAACAAAGATTTATATGGCTATTAAAATGGTTTATTTGTCAACTTATTCATAATTCCTGTTTCATAAAAACCGGTGGCGATGGATAGGACACACACTGAGGAAACCCCTAACAGCATCACAAGACCGATGGAACCCCCAGGGCAATAGAGATAAGAGAAGACACAGGAACACCTGGAGACAGAATGCAAGAAAATGGGAGTGGAGAGATCTAGAAAAGATGGCATTGGATAGGCAGGCTTGGAAGGCCTTGGTTGTGCACCAATGCCTCCCTAGGGGCGAGGGTAAAGAAGATGTTTCATAACAATTTGAGCATTTACAAAAAAAAAACAATGAAGAATCTGATCCCATGAATCAGTGTATTTCTATTTAAAAAAAAATCAATTTCTACAATTTATTTTAAACGTGAGAGAGATGGTAAAAGTATCCTGAATGAGCGTTTGTAGCTTAAGCGGTAGTGAGCTCGATCACAACCCAAGCATGCCTTGCTGAAACTACGCAGCGAGCAAGTTTGGAAGCAAATTAGTTCCCATGGATTTTTACAAACGATAAAAGTAGACCTCACCGTCCAGAAAGTAATGACAAACTACTGAACATATAAGTGGTGCCTAGAAAATCGAAGACTCGTTTACTGTTGTTGATATCTACGGCCTGTAAAGGATATGCCACAATTTTCATCCTGAATGATTACAAAATATGTATGAATAAAAAAAAAACTAAAAAAACCCCGACAATGTTGGGAAACTAAAATAATGACCTGGGTCAAAGATGCATAAGGACAACGCCGAACCAGGATTGGTGAGCTGGCACTAACCAATATCCTACCCCACCTACACATGGTGATCCTGGTAACAGACAATGGGTTCCTGACTGGCTAAGCGGGTAGGGATCGAGGGAGAGCTAGGTAGCGATGCTGACTTAGTCATGTTGGATGAGATCCGCTCACAACACAGACGAGTGGAATCCCAGAGTGACTTTTAATGTATGTCTCTCCCGGCCGATGGGAAAAGCTGAACGGATAGACATAAAGGGATGAGAGGTGCATCCAGAGAGGAGATGTGGGCCTGCATGGAGCAAAACTTGGGGCCGAGATGAGTTGCACATGGGCCCACATAGGACGAAACTCTGAGCCCTGAGGTGGGGGCCCGAGTTGAGTTCCGTGTCTGGACAGTCTAGAGGTATGTCAAGGTGGACGTGTGCACAGTGAGAACTTCTTCTTCTTCTTCTTTGCGTTCGTTCTTTACGACCAATTTTAATCACTCTTTGTGATATGTTTGATCTTTGCCAAGAACGTGTATACGTTGCACATTGGTTTGGTAGGCCCCTAAACGCATAGACTTCTACGCACGTAGGACACATGCATCCGATTTCAGCCAAACCTCCTTAGTCGCTTCTTACGACATGCGTGGCAGGTAACAGTGGTTCTATTCTTTACACCCCAAATTTGGGCCCGGTAACCACTCGGGTGAGTGAGAACTAATAGACACGGTGGGCAGGCGCTGGGGCATAGTGAACACGCATGCGAACGATGCACGGGTGGGCCCACCAGTGGGACAGACGTGCAAAGCGCGAAGGACAAGCACTAAAGCTCCAAATGGTACTGAAGATGTGACGTAAAAAACGGTCTTGGCAAAGGTTGTTTATATATCACAATAAGAATGATAAAAATGGCCACAAAGAACGAACGCAAGAGAGAGAGAGAGAGAGAGAGAGAGAGAGAGAGAGAGAGAGAGAGAGAGCAAAAAGAATGACCAAGGGAGTCTAAATAAAATAAGTGCGTATGAAATAAACATTACAAAATTACCAATGAAAACTTCCCTGTCAATTTTGTTTGTTTTCTTTCTTAATCACTCATTTTCTATCACTGGATGTTGTGGTTGTTCACAGGGATCACCGTATGATCTTATTTTTAGGAGACTTCCAAGCAGATCTTGGGGTCAAGTTCCTGACATCTGTTACTACCTTACAGAAAAGTAGTATATAAACATAGGGGTATGAAGTGTTGAAGGTCTTATGACTATGAGACCTTAATACTGGTAGGTGAGACAATTATCTTTGCTTTCTTCTCCTCTCTAAGCGAGTGTGTGAAATACAAGATTACAGCTGGGTTAACTGTTGCGTGTCTGTACTTTGGAGCTTTTCTTGTATCTTTAAATTGCAAAACCAGTACACACTTGACAAAACTATATCTTAAATGTCAGCTTTTGTTTCACTAAGGTACATATAAATTTATCACATGCATTGTCTTTAAAATTACCTAAAATCAAAAAAGGTCAAAGAACAAACATGCCACTGTCTCTACAAGAGGTCAAAACAACAATAAAGAGAAAATTAGCAATAGACTGAAAGGCAGACACTGGATATGATTATGGAAAACAGTCCATGTCAAAATATTTTGTCATTTTGCCTGCGTACTAGGCATTGCAGACTCAACAAACGTCTACATAGATTCGAAATAAGTAAAACATCTCTTTGTCAGTGTCAATAGGTGGAACAGAAACGGAGTATGCCTTACAAAACTGCATTTCGTGGTGCAGCTGAGACAACATGTGGCCACACCCAGTCAACCTGAAAACTAAACTTTGGGGAAACCTGACAGACTTCAGGCTGACTGCCCAGTTTGTGGTCCATAGTGGATTAACCCTTAAAACCAGAGATCCTGAATTATAGCTCTGGAATGTAAACATCTCCCATTATCATATTGGTCTGACAAGATTTCGCTGCGATTTGTTTGTTGGCGACTGAAGATAAATTGTGTGCAAATGTGATGTCAAACACAACCCACCTGTTACTAGTTAGTTTAAAAAAGATGGCGGATATGTTTGTGCCGAGATGAAAAGATGAGCAAAAATTCAGAAAGTTGTCACACAAATAGGATAACAACAGAGCAAGTAGCTGAAGCTGTTTAAAAAAAATAAAAAAAATCTGATTTCAAAGATGAATTAGACATAGAATGTTATTATTCTGATAAGGATATCAAAAGTGAGTTAGACCATCATTTAGACAACAAAGAATTTTTTGAATGGAGTGATGTTTAATATGGAGAAGCTACAGTACCTGGGAGTGTACATGGACATGATACATAAGGTATCAATTACATTTAATAACAGTTCGGTCTCCTGCAAATCTATAATAACCAGGAATATCGGAGATGATGGGGTAAGTCAATTACCAGATTATACAGGGTGTTCAAGATGAAAGCAGCCCGAGTGACAAATCAAAAGTTGCCAGTTACTTATTGCCGTTGTGTCTATTTACTATTTAAACCGGTTCTGATTAGCTCGTCCTACGTCACATTTGTTCACCACCCCTTCCCGCACTACAATTACACACCATTACACAACCTTGACCTATACTACATCATAACTGAACCTTCTCATTTTCATAAACATATGCCAGCTTAGCTCCCCTGATGACGATGCTTCCGTAACGACGAGACTGCTTTTATCTCGAACACCCTGTAGAACACTTAGTTCTACCAAATTTTAATAACACTCTCTGTGCTGTTTTTGCTCAGGTTAATAGGTGTTTAAGGTACAGATGGCAAGAGTTCAAAGGGATGACCAGAGAATGCTGAAGAAAAAAATTATATATCAAAAACCTTACTTTGATATTGCCTAAACTTACTTCTTAATACTGTCAACAGCAGGTCCATAGAAGTTATCCAGCACTGTTGTCTGAAATATATATTGTCACAAGTATTATGATTGGTTCTACTAAGCACTGATTGCAAGCAAAGATGAAACCAGACAAGAATAGCTCATCCTTCACTTTGGGACCTAAGTTACAAGTACCTCTGAAGTCAGAGTAAGGCGAAACACGTAATAACAAAGTACTGTAGTTTTACAAAATACAAAAACAATGACAATACACAGCAACATTTTGACCAAAAAGGCCTTTATCAAGAAAACGATACAACAAAAGTGACAAATGTCACAGAACACCACATATAGACTTTGACAAAGATTACAATGGTTAAAAATGAATGTAAATATGTGACTAAAAACGAATAACAAAATAATGATAGAAAACTAGAAGTGGAAAAAGAAGAGAAACAATAAAAAATTAAGTAAATATATGACATATACATTTAACATATACACATATAAAATATGGAGCATGAGAAGAGAAAGTACTAAGAAGCATAGGAATGTAGAGCTTTGAGTCCATGAGGTCGCAAGGTACCATATAAAGAAATAAAGCGATTCTCTGAGGCAAATCGACTACGGTCATCAGATGAACATGATCGGATAGCAGTGAACTGGACGTCGCGAGCACCCAAATGATCAGTTCCATTGAAATAAGTGGCTACAGGGGTCACAAAGCATTGGCGTATATCGCGTAAATGTTGGACAAACGTCACTGAGCATTTTGCCTGTTTTGCCGATATATGCCTTAGCACACCGCTTGCAAGTGATAGCGCAGATTATATTTCAGGACTCGCATGTGAAACCGTCCTCAATAACAAACATGGCTAAAGGAAAAGATACAGTACGAGTCTGTATCACATAAGTACATGTATTGCAACGCCGACGGCCACACTGGACAGTGCCAAAATGACTCTGGATATTAGATTTAAGGCGACTGTGTACCAACATATCCTTAAGACTATCCTGTCTGTAAACCACCAAATGATAGTTGGGGAAGACTGAAGGGGTCTCAGGATGTGACTTAAGAATAGACAGATGATGGAATAAAACATTTTTCACCAGTGAACTACGGGGGTAGAAAGTTAAGATAAGTTTTACCCTGTCAGAGTTAGCAGTCCTATGCTGGTTGGTAAGGAAGGGCCTGATGGCGAGTGATTTTCTGAACTCGATGCATAGTAGATACAAGCACCTTCTCTGGGTATAGGCGCTTGTGGAAGAAATCAAGCATCTTGCGAGCTATTTCAAGAAAGTCATCGTCCTCGCTGCAAAGGTGACAAAGACGCAAGAGTAAGGCTCTTACTGACACGCAGCGTCAGAGTAAGGCTCACCTGAATGTTGAGGTACACTGGTGATAAGAAAAGCAAGCCTTCATGCAAAAATCAGTAAGAGGCAATTTATTGGACACGATGGCTACACCTAAATTCAAATGGCGATAGAACAGAAAAAAGACAATATGATTATTTAGTCGTAAGGTATATTTTTTATATCTTTAATAACATTTAATGGGGGATATAGCGTAGAAAGAAGTATTACAAAATAGAAAAAATGAGAAAAATACATGAGCCCAGAAATATAAAAGCATTCCATATGAAATTTGCTCACATCTAGTTTCTTGACTGCACATCTTCCCAGTAAAATATGTGGGCCTCCGTGAGGTTTCCATGGCTCGTTGATTAAACACACTCCTATTCTACCCTCAAGAATCCAGTTCTGCTTGTTAGGATGTTGCAGGAGCTACAGAGTTTGTGCTTTGTATAATACTCTGACAGATCGCATGCAATTTCTGTGGAGAGGACCAAGCCATGTGGGTAAAACCCAGTGCAATGAAGTCAATCCTTCAGCTTTAGTTCTGCTTGTACAATGCATCATTTCAAATTTCTTATCTCTCCCTCTCGTTCCCCGCCTAGACTGATGGTTTCATTAATTTTACCGTTGTTTTTAGGGACTCCGTTTCTCCGTACAGCTTCTCGCGAAGCTCAGTGTTATCGGGCCAGGTTTTGCTTCTTAGGCCTGCTAACAGTTGGCAGTCTTGCTGTATGTGCTCTGCCGTCATGTCCACCTTTTCACAGTGGCACAGGCTAGTTGTGCCAATTTAAAATTTGTTGAGCACGTGGGTCCGAAGCCTGTTATGGTCGGTACGGAGGCGGAATATAGCAACTTGTTCGCTACGGGTTAGACCATGGTACCCATCGCTGTTGTTGTGCTGTGGGTGGTCTTTCGACCATTTTTCTTTATACTGCCAACCGATGGTTGCTTTGGCTTCCTCATAGCTGATCTCGTGATCGGTCTGAAGTAATCGCCCACCTTCTTTTGCTAGCCTGTCGGCTTCTTCATTTCCGCTTATAATGCAGTGTAATCCACTGGATAATAGTGCATTTAAGTGAGCTTACAAGTACACAGAGGATCGCTTTTAGCTCATTGAGCTCTGTTTTGGCTGCTCTTTTTAGTGCCGTGATGACCGAGACAGCATCAGTGAATATCACGACTTTGTTGTGTGAGGCGCTTCTTCTCTCTAGGATCATTTCACCGGCTGTTCTTATTGTCTCTGCCCGGTAGTTGTTCGAGAACTTACCTGTGGCAATCGCCTTCGTGATCTTCATTTTATTTTGAGAGTTTAAGCACTATTCCTCCTCCTCCATCGCTGATTGCGTTTTTTACTGATCCATCTGTATACATATGTGTCCACGCATTCTCAGGGTACTCGGTCGCTATGTATTTCTCTGTGACCGCTCTTCTTTCGCAGTTCTCTCGCTGCCCTTTCTTTAGAATTCCTGGGATTGATTCCCTTAATTCTGGCATTTTGGTCTCCAACGCAGGCTCTTATCGGTTGCTGGTATCAGTTTAGCTTTGCAGTTTGCTAGGACCGGATGTTCTTTGGTCAATGCTTTCACACTTTTTGCGAAGCTGGTTCTCTTTATCCTGCCCCTTCCTAGTCCGTTCATTCTGGCGTGCATAGGGTGGGAGTTAAGCCGTTTCAATTTTTCTGCCACTATCAAAACTTTTCTGTCTCTGTGGTCTGTCTCTGTTGGAGGCCTGTGATTGTTTCCAATGCCTTGATGGACGCGGACTTCATGGCTCCTGTGATAATGCGTGCTGCTCGGTTTTGACTGTTGCTCACTTTGACGAATTGCTAGTTGGATGCACTATTCCATGCTGCAATGCCGTACTCCAGGACCGGTCGTACTCTTCCAGAGTAGAGCGTTTTAAGGATTTTGTTTTTTGCTCCCCACGAGGAGCCTGCAAGTTTTCGCATCATACTGAGCCTCTGTCTAGCCTTTAACGTAGCATTTTCTATTTGGGGGCACCATGTCAGCCTTCGGTCTAGTGTGACTCCCAGGTACGTCAGGTATTTGCTTTCCGGAAGGTCTTTCCCGTTGACTTTGAGCTTAATTTTGTGATTCTGGTTGTTCTGCGAGAACACAGTGTAAGTGGTTTTAGAAGCGATAATGTTCATGCTCCACTTTTCTGACCACATTTTCAGCTTGGTAAGTGTTTCTTGCAATCGATTTAATGCTATGGGCATTGACTCCTCTCTCGCCCAGATTGCCAGCATACATGGCTGAGTGTACTCGCTTTGGTAGGCATGTTGCTATGTTGTTGACAAAGATTAGAAAGAGAGTTGGTGAGATCACTCCTCCTTGGGGGACTCCTTGCTCTAGTATGGCCTTCATGCTTGTGTACCCCTGAACTTGAACCTTTGCTGTTCTGTTCTCTAGGTATATATCAAGCTATCTGTACATTCTCCCCTTTATACTGAGGGTTAGCATTTCCAGTTTTAGCCCCTCTTTCCAGACTATGTCGAACGCCAGCATTTGCTTCTTTTCTTGGAAACCATCCTCGATTTCCTAGGCGATATAGGTTACCTGATCTTCGGTAGATCGGTACTTCTGAAAGCCTCCCTGTTGCTCTTCAATATGAGAAGCCCTTTGCTCTCCAAGTGCCATGATAGCCGTTTGTTCACCATGCGTTCCATGAGTTTGCCCGAGCAGCTTAGGAGGCTTATGGGTCTGTAACTCGCCGGATCGAGTTTATCTTTGCCTGGCTTTAGGATGGGTACCATGATCGCTTCCTTCCATTCTCTTGGTACTATGCCAGTCCTCCACGCTATGTTTAGGACAGCCAGTAGAGATGTCTTTGCTCTAGTCTCCAAGTTTTTAAGATCTCATTTGTGATCCCATCCTTTCCCGGCGATTTTCTAAGCTTTAGCTTTCTTAATGCCTCTTCCAGCTTGTTTCTGGTAAATGTATCCGTTAGGTGAATATCGGCTTTTCTTCGCTTGCCCTGGAGGGCTCTCGCTTTTCTCTTTGTATCATCACTTTTTACTTTTGGTATGCTTACTCTGCTGACATCGGCATATTTTTTCATTAGAATGTTTATGGCTTCCTCCCGAGCACATCTTTTATTTTGCTCCAGAACTACTGGGGGTCGGCTGGTGTTTTCATCACTCAGCGCTTTCGTCAATTTTCGTAATTTGTGACCGTCGCTATCAAGGTTCAGGGATTCGGTCTTTTCTACCCAGCTCTGTCGTGCTGATCGTTTGACTTCACGCTTGTATTTTGCCGCTGCCGCTTTATAAGCAGTATTGGACGTTACTGATTGGGCCCCTTCTGTCTCTCTCCTTGACAACTCAATGTCATCTTCAAGCTTTTGAACCTCTGCGGTCCAGTAGAGCTTGTAATCCATTCATGCGCCTCTGGGGATGGCCTCCCGTGCCACTTTCAGGATTGCTTCTGAGAGTTCCTTTGCCAAGGATCGCATGTGTTTATTTTCATGTGTGTTGAGCATTTCAACATTGGCATCTGTCAGTACCGCATTTTGTTTCCAATTTGTTTTTTTGTAGTTCCACCGGAGCAACCACATTTTCGGCTCTGGTACAAAGTGGAGATCTACTTGCAGTTTGACGGGCCTATGGTCGTTATTTCCCAATTGCTCAGTGACCGTACGTACTATTTTTATGGAGAGATCATTCGCTGCGAAGGCCAGATCAGGGGTGCTAATCATATGCCACCTTCTAGGGAAGAAGGTTGGCGGATCGTCTGGGGCATTGGTAAGGAACAGGTTGTTCTCTATCTCCCAGTCTCCCACTTCAACGCCTCTACTGTTCGTTTCGTGGTAGCCCCACGTTTCTGAATGGCTGTTGAAATCACTGTCCACCATGCATGCTGCGTTATTTATAGTCATCGCCTCAAGTGATAGCGAGATATCACTTGGGCAGTATAGGTTGTACAGAAGAATCTGTATTTTGTCACATGTAATGAGGACGTCTACGATCTCTACTGCGCCGGTGCCTCCTGTTGTCACTTCCGTTTGTTTTCCTGGAATGCCGTTTGTACTAGGGTGAAGACTCCCTTTGTGCCCCCTCGATCTAATCTGAAGGTTTGATATTCTCTGATCCAGAATCTGTGTTGGGCATTTACGTCTGCTCTTGTATGCACGCTACATCGGTTTTCTTCTGCAAGTCTTATTCAGTGCTTACTTTTGTGATGGAGACCTTTGGCATTCCATTGCACAATGTTTAATCGAACCAGTAGTGTTTTCCCATGGCCTGCAGCAGGTCATTTGCTAAACCGGAGGACGGAGACCATCGGTAGCAAAAGGTGGGCTCCTTTGAGGCATGGGGTCCGGCACTTGTCCTGCCCGACGGATCTCCTCAGACGTAGCACCATACCGAGATTCTAATTTATTAAACATATTCATGAAAAGATTTGGTACATGCAGCCTTAGCATGGGTATGCTACGTCACAACGTTCAGCACCAATTGGAGCCCTAGTGCTTATCCTTTGGTGAAGTGTCCGATTTCAACCAGCGTTTACTGGGTTCGCTAACCGTTAGTCTTTTGCTGTCCCCAGCCAAATCCACAAGGCAGCAGGTTGCTATTTTCTTTCAGGCAACGCACCCTTAGACGACCTGTCCTCCCGGGTTGATGAGCGTCATCTGCCCAGCTAAACCGTCTTTTTATGGACAACTTGGTTTGCCTTTCATCCAGTTTTGTGTACGGTTTACTCCGCTGGACTTTGATTGTCCCCAATCAAAACTACAAGACAGCAGTGGTTCCCGGCAAGGGGGAACAGAGTTTTTGTCCTGGGACGCTTTACTAGTACACCACATTCTCAGCTTTTTCGAGGCTTGTATCGACACTTGGCAATTTGCAGTTGCTCTACATTTTCCCTTGATCCTGGAAACACCAGGCGGGGCCACACCAAAATTAATGTATGGGACGTTTCATTAGGCACTATCAGCACCACTTAGATTTTGCACTCGCCAATCATCACCCACCCTGATTTTTCAGGGGATGTTAGTTGTGTGAACAACAGTACCCTGCCCGGCTGTCTCAGGGAGGGCAGTTTCGTTAGACGCTAAAACACAAATTTAGGGTTTGCGCTCTGCAAACTTTACCCAATATCTCTATCTGCGCTTGGCCTCTTGTACGGAGCTTACCGCAATCTTCCCATTTGTTACCTTCATCTGTCAGTCCATGTCCACGCAGCTCTCAACTTGTGCACAGGGCTCAGAGTTTCACTCCGTGTGGGCCCTCTTCTCCGTTCGGGATGCACCTCTCATCCCTTTGCGAGCTTTCCCATCGGCCGGGAAGCTGCTACGACTGTTGTGTTCACATTTGCAGTCACATTTACCATACCTTGGGACTGCTCTGACACACATCTTGACTTGTGAGCAGGGCTCCAAGTTTAGCCCCATGTATGTCCACCTCTCTGCTTTCGGATGTACCTCTCATCCCTTATGTTTATTTTCAAGTTTATGGACTCTTGTCCCATAGGTGGCAATTTTGGTGTGGTCATTTACTCCATGGAGTTAGCAATTGTTCACCGACATCTCGTACTCTGCTGTTTCTTCGTTTCTGCAAAATATCTGGTAATCTGGGCGAGAGAGAAGTCAATGCTCATAGCCACAAATCGATTGTAAGATATGCTTACCAAGCTGGAAATCTGGTCAGAAAAGTGGAGCATAGAGCATTAACGCTTCTTCTTCTTCCGATCATTCTACGGCCATTTTTATCATTCTATTGTGATATATAAACAGCCAAACATCAGAACGTAATGTACGTGCACCAACCTTCAGCACCTATTGGAGCACAGTTGCTTATCCTTGGGTGGGGTGTTCGATTTCAGCCAGCGTTTGTGTGCGTACGCTTTCGCTAGCCTTTGGCTGTCCCTAGCCAAAAACCTACAAGGCAGCGGGTTGCCATTTTCTTTCAGGGCAGCGACCCTTAGACGGCCTGCCCTCCCGGGCTCATGAGCGCCATCTGCCCAGCAAAACCGGTCGTTTTAGTGAATACCTTGGTTTGCCGCCTGCTCAGGTTTGTTTACGGTTTACTCCGCTAGCCTTTGATTGTCCCCAATCAGACTACAAAGCAGCAGTAGTTCCCTGCGAACGGAAACGAGCACTGGGTTTACCTCTGCTGGGCTTTCCAGTTGTTCTGCTCATGTGGGTGGGACGCACACCCTTTTGCCTGCCATGCTTGCCGCTGCCACGCTTGCAGTTGTTCTGCCCATGTGGGTGGGACGCACATCCTCTTGCCTGCCATGCCTCACTTTCCGTGCCGGCCTGCCCCTCGATGGGGCCCACTATGGCTTTGCCAGCGTGCGTGCTGGCTCTGCCCTGGTGCCTACCTCACCATTTCCGTCAATTCCCACTGGGCTGTCCGATCTCGAGAGGGCAAACCGAGTTCGCCTCATGATGACCACGTGCAACTCAACTCCTGGCATACTCATCGGCTCTAGAGAGCGGCTAAAGAGAGCATGCTTGGGCTCGAATTTCGCCACACGCGGTCAACGCTCTCTTCGATGGCTTTGGGTTGTGCCCCCATCTCTGTGATGGGGGCCAGTGCTTTGACCCCGACATCGATGTGTGCTGCATCCAAGAAACACATCTTGCCAGCACACACAGATTCTCCATAAGAGGTTATGAAATCTTCCGGCAAGATAGGGAAGACCGATCCAAGGGGGAAATCATGACTGCCGTCAAAAACAGGTTCTCAGCCTGGGAAACGCATCACTCTCAATCAATCGACATAGAGGCGATAACCATCTGCCTAAAAACCACTGACAAGGAAATCACAATTTGCAACATTTATTCACCGCCAAACAGATTTATCCACCTAAACAACATACAATCAAATACAGAAAACTGGATAATAATTGGAGATTTCAACAGCCATTCTCCAAGCTGGGGTACTCTGACCTAAATGCAAAAGGAGAGGAAGTGGAAGACTTCATCATCAACAACAGCCTTGTTCTTATAAACAAAACCTGATGGCACACACTCATACTACTCTCGACTTTGGAGAACAACCAGCAACCCAGACCTAGCAATAGCGACTGAAGATGTTGAAAAAGTCACAAGTCGAAGTGTATGCAATCAACTAGAGGGCAGCAACCACAAACCCATAATAATCTACATGAAAGGACAGAGGAACACCCCAAAGTGAACACTCTCCCCCAGCTGGAACTACAAGAAAGTAAATTGGAACATCTTCTCCTCACACCTAGAAGAAGCCATAAAGACCATGAAAATAAAGAAAATAGCCCACGACGTATCAGTAGCGCTCACTTAGTAATGTCCCTTTGCTGCGCTTAGATACCCTTTGTTTACATTCCTGGGCAAGGTTACGAAATGGCGACTTTTTGGTCAGTTTATATATCGCTTTAAATTCCGGCTGTTGTTAATGTAAAAACACACTGTATACTATTAAGGTAAAATATAATCAATTTTCATATGTAGCTCTCGAATTTTGTGCAGTATCACTGTGTTATATAATATAATTATGAAGTTATATCTGTATGAACTAGTCACATTCTAACTACCTGAGGATGAGCAAATTACACTGATGGGGTATGTTGTTAATCTTCATTGCAGTAGAAATATCATGCTACAAAAATATACAACGTTTAGTTTTTTGACAAGGTAACACATTAACGATACTAAAAAAATATTTTTTAAAATCTGGTTGTGGAAAAAAATTGTAGTTCATGGTGTAGTTCACTATGTCTGGTCATTTGTAATAGCTTAAAACTGTCAAAGACAAAGAGGTATTTATAAAATTACTATTAAATTGCATATATATTTAACATATCTCAACATACCAAAAAGTTATATATATTTAAATCACAATAACATAAATTTACACATCTATTTCTATAAATGCATAAGGATCTAGTTTACTTCTTCATGAAATATGTAATGTTTAACGTAATTAATTTATACTTTCACAATAATACTTTCATTTCTAAATATACTGCTAATGGTAGTTCAAACAAAAATACATATCTCCAAACATTGACAATACACATTTGTAATATAATGATACAATTTTACTAGCCCACATTAGTCATGATTTAGTAGCTTACAATTTTACTTCATAATTTACTCATGCACACTTGCTCATACATACTTACTGACATGTAGAATACTGACCTAAGACATCTCACAAACACACATTACACATATGTATATAACTGTTCTAAATTGTTATAAAGACAACTTGACAATACACATTACAGCAGGGAAAAATAAATTGTACAGCCACAAGTCTGCTGTTATTTAAACTTTATGTTTTTCACAGTGAACTTGTGTATTTACAGTTGGATAAGTTTGTAGCAGCTGTGTTTCTATGATAAATTTTAATTCCTTAGTTTTATTTCTTATACCCCAAGCTCTTTTCTCTATACCAGCTACCATTGAATGTACAACTTCTCCTCCTTGTTCTCCTAAAAAGTCCAATCCAAAACCATTAATTCTGATCCAGTTTGCAAAGTGATGTTCTAGTATGTGTTGTTTTGGAATTATTTTATCTGGAAAATACAGTCTGTATATTGTCATGTAATCCTGTATTGCTAATTGTATTTCTGGAACTGTGTCAGCATGGATTGGTCTACTGTGTGAGATGTAATTGTGAACTTTTTCAAATGCTGTATTTAATGAATTAAAAATGTCTCTTGTGATAAATGCAATATTTATTATATCCTGATTATGTGTGTACAATTGTGTATGTGTTATGACATCTTTTGTGAGATCTTTATAGACTTTACATGTTAAGCATTTACGACAGTGGTTACCAACCAAATCTCAACTATGATATGCCTGTGGTGTGATTTTGTGTTTGTCTAATACTTTATCTAAATGTGAACATACTGGACCAGACCTATCACACAGTGCTACAAACTCAAGTTCTGATAAGCTTGCTTGTGCTTTTTAATCTTAGTATTGCATTTTATTTTCTCCTCCTCACTTTCACAAACTAATAAATCTGCATGTAACTTGTTCATTTATAATTTGAACATTTCTGCCTGATGCTAATTATTACCATATTGTTAAATATTGTATGGTGTTTGAACTAGTGTGTTCTTTTTCTATGTTTACCATGATATCTCTGTCTATACTGCCAGCAGCTTTTTTCTAAAATTGGAGCATGCAAGCAGCAATAAAAATTATTTACTGTTACTATATATTATATATATAATTTTTCTGTTGATATGGGATGTAATTGAAGTCACATAACTTGACTGCATAAACAGCATTTAGTTAAGAGCAATTTATTTAAATCCTAATAATATGTTCTATT
Organism: Arion vulgaris; assembly: GCA_020796225.1. NCBI lineage: Eukaryota > Metazoa > Mollusca > Gastropoda > Stylommatophora > Arionidae > Arion > Arion vulgaris. The sequence continues at coordinate 57,346,164 of CM036759.1, read as the reverse complement.
ATTTATTTTTTACTCATAACTTACAATAGCATAATGTTACAGTTCTTAATTAGATCTCCAAAACATGTCTTCTGTCGTCAATGGGATGATTCTATATAGTCACATTCAGCTAGGAATTTATAATACTAAACTTGATATTCGATACAAATATCAACCACACAGCAGAAATACAGCAAAACAGTTAGGAAATTATGCTTAGGATTGCTGTTTATCGCTTTGTAAATAACAAAACTATTATTAAAAGGGTCAGAGAGAACGTGACATAGTAGTCGTGAAGTAACATCGAAACAAAACAGGGTCAGCGCTCTAGCGATCAAAAGTTTGGAGCTTCAAGATAACACCTGACAATAAAACTTGTACACAAGAGAGAAGAATCATTCATCATTTTGAAAATGTATGATTCGGTGACATTATTCGTATTGATCGTATGAATATTTGCTGTTTAATAGCTGTACCTGCGCAAAAAGTAGCGGTGTACAAAATAATTGCGGACCCTTTGTAAATGTCTCGTTATATGTAGCTTTTCCTTATGAAATGTTTATAAAATATTCAGGCAGTGTGGAATACTTTAAAGTTTATAAAAAATTTCAGATTTTCTGAAAAAACATGACATAGAAGTATACTAATCTGATTTCTTTTACACAGTTTCACCGATTCACAATACATTCAAAATGGATGCTATTATGAACTTTTTTATTACCCAGCATTCAATGCGCGAAGAATGTCTTGGGTCTTACTAAAAGAGCTATATTTCATTGTAAATGTGACGGCATGAGCCCTAAACCGCAAACTCCAAACATTCAACATCTGGGTTCTAGATGCAGCAAAAATAAGTATACCAAGAGGAAGAAGGGAAGACGACCAACCCTATTGGTTCCCTAATATTGGAAGAGCTTCACACAAAACTCAGTATCCAAAGAGAAAACATGGAAGCAGACCCCACAGATGAAAATGTTACCCTACACAACAAGACAAAGGCAATCTTTACCAAAGAAGTATGAGAGGCAATTGGCATGAAAAAACTGCCTCCCTAAATCTAGAGAAAGACACTTAAAAACTATGGAACCTCACAAAAACCCTAAATGGTGACAGGACAGAAAGGACCAAAACCGTACTACACACAAACACAGGATTTGTCACCGGCAGGGCAGCAGCAGACCTATTAGCCAGAACCTATCAATCAGAAAGCCAAGTCCAAATTCAGCACGCAAAATAAAGGAAGTTAAAACCAGTCAAAGCAACTACTGAATAGTCTAAACTCCACATTCCCAATGAATGCATGTCAGCTGTATTTACCAGCAGGAGCTAGAAGATCAAATAAAAAGCTAAAGGAGAAAAAGGCACCTGGAGCGGATGGAATTACCAATGAATTCCTTAAATACCTTGGTCCTCTTGGCAAAAGGTTTCTTCTCAGCATTTTCAACCAGAGCTGGAAAACTGGTCAAATTCCATCAACCTGGAAGGAGGCACACATCTACCCCATCTTGAAACCAGGCAAGAACAAAAATGACCCAAAGAGCTATAGACCCATCAGCCTTATCAGCTGTGCAGAGAAATTGATGGAGAGGCTAGTAAACAGGAGACTGACATGGTACCTAGAAACTAATTCCTTACTCACCCTCACCCAGACCGGCTACAGACAAAACAGAAGCACAGAGGACCAACTGGCTTACCTCACCCAGGACATCGAAAATGCCTTCCAGAAAATAAAGAAAGTAACAGCCATATTCTTTGACCTGTGTCGGGCATTCAGCACGGTATGGCACAACGGCCTAATGCTAAAAGTCATACAAACAGGAGTCTACCACAACATGTTCTTCTGGATCAGAAACCTCCTCTCCCAATGTACAGCCAGAGTAAAAATAGACAACCACCTCAGCAAGATGCAAAAAATGAAGGAAGTTTCACAGGGCAGTGTGATAGCACCTACTCTATTCCTAATGTACATAAATGACATCACCAAATGCTGCCCCCAGAAAGTCTCAAACAGCCTACATGCAGACGACTTTGCAGTCTGGACAGCTGCAAAACACACCCAAAAAACATCCCATCTGTTACAAAAAACAGTGGAAAAGTAGAGAACTGGACAAGAAGCTGGGGCCTGAAAATGAACCACATAAAACCACAGTAACTGTCTTTTCCTCTCCCACACAAGGAAAAAGTACTCATCAATTTAGAAAACCAAACAATACCCCAAACAGATACACCCACCTTCCTTAAAATTACCCTCGACAGCAGACTTACCTGGAGGCCAAACATAGAAAAGATTCAAAGAAAAGCCATACAAAGACTTTCTGTGATGAAGAAACTAGCTGGAATCTCCTGGGGCACAAACTCAAAAATATTAAAGCAGGTCTACACTGGAGTAGTCAGACCCATCATGGAATATGGCTCCAGCTCTTGGACAACAACAGCCAAAACAAACACACAGAAACTAGACAAAGTGCAAAACATGGGCCTAAGAATAACTCTGGGAGCAATGAAAAGCAGTCCTATCATAGAAATTAAAAAACCCAGAGATATTGAGCCTCTAGAACTCAGCAGAAAATTTAAAACACTCACCCAGTTTGAAAAACTAAAATGACTAAAAGAACACCCTCTACACACAAAATTCCAAGAGAAAACAGACTCGCAAGAAACAGTCCAACCATCTGGCCAAAGAATTCCACATGCAATATTCAGACATCTTAAAAACCGACCCAGAAACGTGGGAACCCATAACACCAGAGCCATGGACATGCTATCAAAACATGGTCCAAATACACCTAGAAGTCCCAGGAATAATCTCCAAAAAAATACAAACAGAAACAGAGCAAAGAGCCAGGTCACCCAAATGCTACGAGAGCAATATCCTACCAGCACATGGACATGCGTGTTCAAAGATGGCTCAGTTACAGATGCTATCAGGAAGGGAGGCAGTGGAATCTACATCACTCACCCCCAAGAAAACACACTCTCTGGCAGCAGGAGAAACATGCACCAACTTTAGAGCAGAGGCAACAGCTCTCCTTGCAGCCATACAGATTCTCAACCACCAGCAAGTGTCAGCAAAAAATATTGCAGTCTTTAGCGATTCAAGATACGTTCTCCAGGCCATCTCGTGTCCCAAACAAGACAAGCTCATCCAGGACATACGGCAAAAATCAGCTTGCTGTCAAAAAATCTGAACTGGTCTTACAGTGGATACCAGCACACTGTGGCATACCAGGAAATGAAAATTTGACAAACTCGCATGGGCTGGAGGGAGCCTAACACAACACCACCCAACACAAAGATTTAAAGAAGCAAAGACTCTCCTGAAACAATCCAGGAAAATAATATGGAGAAAAACAAATGGAGGATACAATCCAGAGCACGACAGTATAAATACACTAAACACACAAAAGCACAGGCCACAGTCTTCAGACTTAGAACGGGACACTGCAGCCTCAGAACACACCTCCACAGAATGGGTCTCAGGGACTCGGCAGCCTGCACCTGTGGAGCACCTAAGCAGCCCCCAGAGCACATCCTGCAAGACTGCCCCAGTCTGAGTAGTGGAGAATGAGATCTGGCCAACAGAAACAACCCTACAAGACAAATAATGGGGGACTGGTGAAGACCTCAAGCACACCGCCCTGTTTATGACACATACCGGAGTAGTTGCATAGCAGAAGTTGATCGCAGAAGAAGAAAGAATATTATCTATGTTTTCTAAACTAGTATTTAAAAGAAGTTATTTTTAATACAATGGGAGACTGAAGTAAAACTATGTACCAAATGCGAAACATGTAAACTCCTTCCAGCTCTTCCTCTCTCTTGCCGTCCTTTCCAATTCTTTCCATGTCTTGCCAATCCATTTAATATGTCTCCAGCTCTCTTCTCCATGTATTTCTAGGCCTTCCCTACTCCTCTTGCCTAGGGTTCCAAAATAGTGCCTGTTTTGCAATGCTTCTGGTCAGCATTCTTAATGTGTGTCCTATCCATTGCCAGCGTCTCTTCCTTAGATCTTTCTTCACTGGTATCTGCTTAGTTCTTTCTCTGAGTTCATTGTTCGTAATCTTATCATACCATCTCAGTCCCTCTATTCTAAGGTAGTTTTAAAAAAGTGTAAAACTATCTGACTTCATTTTTATGTGTTTAAGAGATGTCTACTGTTTGACATTTGTTGGACAGAAGCCTTTTTGTATTTTACGCAGGCATATTCTACAAATGGTCGCCAAAAATTGTCTTCAAAATTAAGAAACTGAGAGTGGTATGCAGTATAAATGAAAAAGAAACATAACAATAATGTGGACAAAATACACACCCACCTCATAAATTTCTCTTGCTAGTTCTGGATTTGGAAGTTTGGCAATATCTCTGATGCAATCAGTCATAAAACCTGGAGGCACTATAGATTAAACAGAAGATGCTGCAACTATAGCATTTGAACATAATTTATGCAAGAAAAAGAAATTCTCTCATACAATACATAAATACAGTTAGCATTTATAAGTTCCGATTTTTGTCATTAAAAACCCCTGACCACCAGAAGAATGGAACCTTAATAAAATGCTGGCATTGGATAGGACATACATTAAGACCAGCTAATAGCATAGCTAGGCTGGTCTTGCTCTAGAATCCATAGTGAAAGTGAAACAGGAACATCATGTATGTGCACATATAAGCACAATACTGATGTGTATGCACATAACTTTTTATGTAATTTTGCTCATATCTTTTGTCCCTATATGCATTCATCACACTGCTACCCATGTATCACAAGACTACCTGGTCACTATACTTACATGACCCTCGGCCTTCACCCCTTTCTCTATCTTTTCCCTGATCAACATCATTCCAGTAATATTCCTCCAAAATAATTCTTGCAAGGAGACACGGTGAAATATCATTCTGTAATTGACAAATATGGACACATATTCACATTTCCCAGGTTATCAGTGGCAAGGTTAAGACCCCAAATCTATATAATTAACATTCTTACAAAAGCTACATCAGGAAAAAGACACCAAGAAAAAGTGGGTAAAACATCAGTACTAGACTTCATCAAGAAACAACAAATTAAATGGTTCAGCCACGTAAGCAGATTACCAACAAACAGTGCACCTCAAAGACTAATGCTGCTCCGATACAATGGGTACAAAGCAAAAGATGGCCACGCAAAAGATGGACCTCAGAAATAACAGAGGCGATGAAAGACACTATCTACAAAGCACACACAAGGGTCCGTTTTAGAAATCTTTCTTGACCTGACGCTGTGAGACAAACAGGATTGAGAAAAAGAAGAAAGAAAGACAAAAGCTGAATGACTAACATAGCGTTAGGTAACCCTCCCTAATTGTGTCATTGTTTGATGCTGTGTACAATAGAGGATGACAATTTTGTATCCATGTTGTCTTGTATACTTTGCCTGATGTCTTTTGGTAGAAATTTTGCTATAGTCTTTTTAAAATAAAAACTATCTCTCTTCTTCTTCTTTGCATTTGGTTTCGTATGCTCGTCTAAACCATGAGATGAGTTGCCTGTATGAAGCTGCATGTCATTTGGAGTTCTTCAAGAGTTCCCCATAGCTTGTTCTGTAAGCTTTGTTCTCTCTCTCGTTCTTTATCAGCCATTTTGATCATTCTCATTGTGATATATAAACAGCCTTTGCCAAAAATGTATTTTTACGTACATCGCTCAGCTCCATTTGGAGCTCTAGTGCTCATCCTTCGGTGATGTGTCCGGTTTCAGCCAGTGTTTACTGGGTTCGCTCTCCATTAGCCTTTGACTGTCCCCAGCCGACCTGCAAGGCAGCAGGTTGCTATTTTCTTTCAGGGCAGCGACCCTTAGACGACCTACCCTCCCGGGTTGTTGAGCGTCATCTACCCAGGTTAAAGTTAAAAGTTAATTCCACATCCTTTACAGGACTTTGCGAATCAACCCCAGCTTTTAACGCAGTTTGTGATTTTTCTAGGCATTATTACGTTCAGTAGTTTGCCATTGCTTTCTGAACGGGTGGTGCCATCGTCCTTTTGTAAAATCCACGCAAACAATTTGCAACCAAACTGTCCGCAGCGTGATTCGAACTCAGAACGTCGGTGTTAATAGACCGAGTCACTATCCCCTAAGTCACCCCCCAGGTTACCAGTCTTTATTTGGAATACTTGTTTTGCCTGTAGTAGTAGTTCCCTGCAAGCGGAAACGCGCACTGGATTAAAGCATCTGCTGGGCGTTCCAGTTTTACTGCACATTTCAGTCGTCCGCTCACCCCTACGCCCTCATCGCTCCACCATCAGCGCTTTGTACGCTCTGTCCCATCGGTGGGCCACTTGCGATCTATTAGTATATAGAGAACTAATAAATTGCATTTGAGTGGAATTAAAGTTCTATGCATTACCTTTGCTGCAAGTCGCATTATAACATTCTGTTCATTTCTTGACTTGGCATTTTTATACCTGTGAATTATTATATACTATCGAAAATATTGTTACCAAAATAATAAATTCAAAAATACACATTACACTCACATGTTATTTCAGCTTTCTTTTATGTCTCAGAAACAAAACGTAGATAAGTAGAATCTAGTGATGTGTCAGAGAAATATAACACAAATAACTAAAAACAAGAGACTTCATTGCATCGGATCTCCCCGCATGGCTAGGTCACTCTCTGCAGAAATGGCATGCCACCTGTCTAGAGTACAGCACAGACAAGAACTCCTTAGCTCCAGCAACAGCCTTAGGGAAAAACATGCTAATGAACCAAATGATATAGTCTAAAATCGAACCCACAATCTTCAGAATGTCATACAAACAGCGTAGCCACTTTACTACAGACAACCCTATTCTTCTTCTGTGTTCATGTGATTTGTCATGTTAGACTATCAAGTTCAGATGAACAATGTCTTGTCCAGGCAAGCATCTTGTAAAGACCAAAGTTTGTTCTTAGTAACTGAGAAAAGCAATGTGAAGAAGATAACTCTGATTGCTACATGTTCATATTTCTGAATCTGCACGTGTGTCATTTTATCCCGCTTTATTGTATGATAGCTGACACAATTTTTAAGCAAACTGGGTTTGTTTTTCAGTCTGGGTTGTCTTCCATGACCTGTCCATATCCGACAGTGACTGTAAGACAGCAGGATGGTTTGTATATCAATGTGTTCTTCCAGGTGGCTAGAGTTTATAGCGAGTCTTGCTAGCATGACGTAACCGCCATTAGACCTATGGATTTCATTGGAGGACTTTGTGCTACTTGTTGCCCCACTGCTAATTTGTCTATCAGGACTCAGCTGACATTTCATGTTTTATTGTCGTTCTATCTGTCCCCAGTCTGGATGAAGTCATTCACTTTTTCTACTAGGGCACATCTTTCATAGTCTGTTATTGTGTTTAAGACATACTGAAACATGGACCAGTTGATCTCCTTTAATTTTTATTGATTAATGTTGACTTCTTCTTCTTTGCGTTCGTTTTTACGACCAATTTTAATCACTCTTTGTGATATGTTTGATCTTTGCCAAGAACGTGTATACGTTGCACATTGGTTTGGTAGGCCCCTAAACGCATAGACTTCTACACATTTAGGACATGTGCATCTGATTTCAACCAAACCTCCTTAGTCGCCTCTTACGACATGCGTGGCAGGTAACAGTGGTTCTATTCTTTACACCCCAAATTTGGGCCCGGTAACCACTTGGGCGTAAATGTTGACTTTTTGATTTTATCTTTTTTGCAAATTGTCATAGTTATTGTTTTTTTTTAATGAGTGTTTAGTTCTCATACACTGCTTCTTGAGTTTATTTATTCCATTAGTTCCTACTGTTCCTTATTATTTTGGGTCATAATATACCCGAGTTTTATGATTATTTTTCCACATATGTTTAGTTCTGGCATACATTTTGAAAACATAGATTCAAGTATAGAAGCAATCTGAAACAGTTTTCTAAAAAAAATTGTCTAATTCACAAACCAAGATGAGTATTAAAAAAATCAGTTATTACTCACAGTTTATAATATTTTTCTCTTGTCTCTCTGCTATAATGATGGTAATGGTTACGTCTCATTCTTCTCTGAAATTAAAAGAAGTTAGTTCTTTCTAACAATTGTCAAGTTTCTGAAACATTAAATCACTATTTTTCTTTTCCATTATCTTCTGTATTCCAAGAATCTCTAGTCTCTCCTGTGCTATTGAAAGAAAATTATAATTTAGTATGTCCATAATTCTATACAGGCGACAAATCCCATACATTTTACACATCATACGCAATAGCTTCATGATGTAGCTGCTTTAAAAGTGACATTAGTAATGACTGGGACATACCAGGCTGCCAATAAAAAACCAAAATAAGTCCAGCAATAACTATCATTTCGGAGTTTGACAAGCTTTCATATAAATTATCTTCCTTTTTTTATGGTTTCATATTTCCATTCGTGTTGTCCTTTGTTTCTGATGGAGATCTTTCATCTTAATCATTATATCCAGCTATGTTTAAGCTCTTGTTCTTTGGTTGTATGTCAAGTAGTGGTGTATCTGCATGTTGTTGCTTTGTTTCATATAATTGTCTTCAAGAAGAATGTTAATGACATCATTCAGTGCTTGACACTCAAAGAGTCAACAGTTTCATGTGTCAATAGCCTACTTAAACAACAATCCTGAGTGTGTTGTTGCTTGATTTTGTTCATGTGATTATTAAGTGGTATGTGTTGTGTTCAAAGCTGAAAAACTGTGCTCTCTCCTTGTATGGTAGTGGATGCTGTTTTTGAACTCACATGGAAGTGCTGTTTTGTTTATGATTCAAGACATGTACAGTCTTCTAAACTTTGGAAAGTTTTCATTTTCTGCGCCATGTTTATTAACTTTTCTCCCTGGTGGACCATTTCATTGTTGATTTTATCAGTCCCTGAAGACTTTTTAAGGACTTAGTTTCTTTAGTGGATATTAAGCTCTTATTTGTTAAGCTCTTCTTCAAAAACAGAAGCATTTACTGCTGACATTTTCTCTTGCTGCATTAAATATTCCAGAAACTTCATGCCCATCTTTGTAAGTTTTTCTGTTGCATTCACTGAGACAAATTAAAAATTGAATTGGTCTGCCTTTTTTATCTTTTGTTTTGTTCACCTACCACTGGTTTTGAATTATTTTATTGTTTTCAATAGAAATATTGTTGACCAATGTAGGCTCTATATTCATTTTATCCGAAGTCTAGGTTGGAGCATGATATATTTTTATTTTCTGGCCTTCTTAACTGTGAATTTCACCTTGATGTATAATTTACTATACTGCACCTCATGCCAAGTGATGGTGTGGCTTTCAGCATTGTTTTTAATGTGTGGCTTTCAGATAAAGCATTCGATACATATTTGCTAAAAATTGATTCACGCAATTTCTGGCTGCTACTTGGGATGCATGGAGAGGCTGAATTCTGAGTCACTATTGTTACATCTTCAATAACATCTTAATACAGAAAGTATAAAGATAGCAGGTCACCAAGCCTATTTAGCATTGATGTCGATGGTGTATAAAGTAAGCAGATCTCAGAATTCAAATACATGTAATGAATTTTTTATAACAGATGACAAATATGAAATAAAAAAACCAAATAGGATGCCAGAAGGTTGATGCAATGATCAGTCATATCTCTATGATCAATCATATCTCTAAGTGGTCAAAGGCTCATGGTGGTAACATGAGCCAGGGTTAGCGAGGGGGGGCGCTAACCAAGACCCTGCCCCCAACCTCCACGCGGTGACCCTGGAAACAGACTATGATTCCGGTCTGGCTAAGAGGGGCAGGGATCGGGGAGAGAAAACTACTGGTAGGGGCAGCAGTGCAAGTACGGAAACACGATTAAAGATACATACAAACAAAATGCACAAATCTCCTGACCGATGTCCAACAAGATATTGCCCAAGTCCCTGAACGCAAAGAAACAGCAACGAAACGTCTCAGACATGGATGAGAGGTGCATCCAGTGACCAAACGTATGCCCACGTAGTGAGAAGCTCGAAGCCCTGAGGAGGGGGCAACATTGCCAGCCCGTCGGCAAGAATAAATAAGACAGGACCGTAACAATAAAAGTCTACCTCGTGTTGGTGCGAGAGAAGATTGCAGCTGACCCCGATTGGTAGCCCGTGCAGATACATGTACTGGGCAAGGTTTGCTGAGCGCAAAAGAACAAGTTGCGTTTAGTGCATAACAAAACTACCCGCCCTGGGAAAACCGTGCAAGGTACTGTGCGATTAAAATTAACATCCCCGGAAGAACTGAGGTTGGTGATGCCTAACGGAACTGCCAGCCTTGGGGCAACCGGGCAAGGTTCGATTGCAGTCGAACTAACATCCCCGAATAACTGGGGCGGTGTGATGGCGGCGAGCAAAATCCTCAGTTACGCTGATAGTGCCGACTGAAACGAACCTCTACATTGTTTGTACTCGGCCCCATGCCAGTGCTTTCGAGGTTAATTGCAAATTGCCACGTACCAATACGCGTCTAGAAGAGGCTGAGAATGTTCCTTCCCGGATCAAACTCAAAAATGTACGGTAAAGCAAGGCCGACAATGTACAAACAGGAAGTTCGGTCTGAACATTGGCGAAGGCCGATACTTTACACGGTGTCTTATACGAGTAAGACGCCGTCCGAGGATAAGCTTACAAGCCCCGAGAAATATTTCTCAGTCAGAACGGGCATAAACAGCGTAACTCACTGTCCCGGCGTAGATCACAAAGCCCAAAAATACCGCAAAGCTGATCGAACCCTAGGGAAAGCTCACCCTAGTAAATCAAAAGCTGGCTGAAAACGAACACCCCACCGAAGGATAAGCAACTGGGCTCCAATAGGTGCTGAAGGCTGGTGCACGTACATCACGTTCTGATGTGTGGCTGTTTATATATCACAATGAGAATGATTAAAACAGGCCTAGAACGATCGAAGAAGAATATCTCTAAAGTGTATATGGCAATTCTGTCAAAGTGTCTCTCTTCTATGCTTTCTATGATCTTTACATTTTAAGCTCCTTGTAGCAGCCACAGCTATACTGATCATCATCTCAGTTACTATAGCAGTAGGTAGCATGTATGTCTCATAATCAGTTACTATAGTGTAAAGAAGCATTCCTTCATACAAGAAGCATATGCTAAAGTATTTATTATGTGTTTTTGGAGAATTTACCTATTTAGTAATTACTTTTACACTGTGAGGTCCAAGCACACAAATGCTTCACAGTTGTCACTGACAACACGTTTGGTAGGGCAACCATCATCCTCTATTTTTCCTTCATCAGAACATGAGGGTATATGCATGCAATTTACCAAAGCATAACCATGCTTCTATAGTGAAGTTTTCATAGTCATTTGTTCACATGATAAATTGCTAGTCCCATGCTCAACCAACCTTAGTTGCTTTCCACAAATAATAATAATAATTCCTCTCGCACGTATATGTACATAGGGCCTGCAAGCAATTTCTCCATACCGCTCTATCCTGGGCAACCCGCTCAATCTCCTCCATGGAACTGAGACCGATATTTCCTGCCTCTCTCAGCAAAGTTCGCTCAGGGTCTCCTTAGGTCGACCTCTCTTTCTTGAACCCTTTGCATCCCACTTCAATACCTGCTTTGATATTCTTTGATCATCTCTCCTCAAGGTGTGCCCAACATATCTCCATCTTCTCTTTCTTATAACAGTTGTCACTAGTGGTTGACCAGACATGTCTCTGATTTCATCACTTCTCCTGAATTCGCTCCATTTTATATTCATTATTTTCCAGACATCTATTTTCAAATGCATTCAACTTGCTTTCTATATCTTTAGTCATTTTCCAACTCTCGCTGGCATATGTTAGGATTGATAGAACATTTGTATTGAAAATTAGTAATTTAGTTTTAATACTATATAACTTGCAGTTCCATATTTTATTTAGACTTTTAAAAGCTGATGTTGCTTTGCCAATTCGTATCATAATTTCTTTTTAACATTTCCTGTGCAATCAAAATTGCTACCCAAATAGGTGAACTGCTCTGTTATTTTTATCATTTTAGATTCCAGTGTGATATCTGCATTACTTGCCATAGGTGTCTTCATTATATTTGTTTTTTTTTCATAGCTTATCTGCAGTCCAACTTTTGATGCTATAGATGACAAGTTGTCTGTTTTTCTTTGCATATCTTGGTTGTTTCTACAAGGCAATATCATCTGCAAAATCCAAATCTTCTAGTTGACTATTTTCTACCCAATCGATGCCAGTTTCCACAAATACAGCAGTGTTTTTTTCCGCTTACTAATAATAATCTACAGAGTCCATTTAAGTGATACCTGATATAAATATGTACTCACCACATAATACTGGGCTTGAATACTTTTTAATGTCTTCTCGCTGACACTTTCACTAATGAATCAACAAGAACATTCAACAATTGTGATTTGGTTTAATAAATGTTAAAACAAGAAATTCTTTCTGAATACAACACAATTAATGTACAAACTGAATACAATAATACTTAAATCCACTACTTTTTCCTTGTCACTCTTAGAAAATAGTTGCAATCTACAGGCACATGGAGATGGAAGCAATTTTGGGTGGAATTTGCAGAAATGTTCAGTGATTATAAATATCAAACCAATATTTTATGAGAAAAGTTTGGCAACTAGCTCAAAGAAAGCACTATTTGATACATAGTGGAGACAAATATGGTAACGCATGTGATCACAAAGATGTTCCAAGACTTTGTCCGGGAATCTAAAAAAGAAATATGGAAAAAAACTTTATAACCAAAGAGAGCTGCAATAGATGTAGTGATTAGTGTACTTGCTTTGCAGGTCTGTGCTTCTTATATCAAATTCTCCATTTGGAGAGGGATTTTCTAAGATCATAATGGCTCTCAGGTTGATCCAGCTTAAATTGGGTGTCAAAGAAACAATGAGAAGTACAAGCGGTCGGTATGAAGCTGACCATATCATCTATCACATGACTTTGATCAAAGAAAAAATACCACATTTCCCATTGTACCACACAGTATGAAAACAGGTTCTTTACATTAAAAAAAAAATTGTATAAACAAGTTGTTAATGATAACAATCTACGCAAGTTCTGGCAGTTACATCAAAAGATAAACAAAAAGTTTATCATTGTTAATTTTTTAACAGGACTTTTAAGGTGCAAAAGTACTGATGACAGATTAGTAATTTAGTTTTAATACTATATAACTTGCAGTTCCATATTTTATTTAGACTTTTAAAAGCTGATGTTGCTTTGCCAATTCGTATCATAATTTCTTTTTAACATTTCCTGTGCAATCAAAATTGCTACCCAAATAGGTGAACTGCTCTGTTATTTTTATCATTTTAGATTCCAGTGTGATATCCAGCTGGGACATGAGTTCCTTAAAATACTGCTAGCAAAAATAGAAAGGGAGATAGAAGACAAATCTGTTTCTGGTGTTAAATGATTGGGTGAGTTGTCCTTCGTGTATTATCCTACACTGTGAATATTCACACTACATTTCTATTATATTTGCAATATTTTGTTGAAAACTGTAGTGGATGAGATGTGTACATAATTTATCTCTAAGTAAGCTAAGCTGTCAAAGATTTTTTGTAATCCTGAAAGTTTATATACAAGTTATCCTTTAAAATTTTTTATTCTACTGACTGTTCTACATTTATTGACAATATGGACATTATACTCATTATTGGACATTGTCACATATTAAATATCGGTCGCATCTGATGCCTGCCTGTTCATCTCTCAAAGTTGAATCTACAACTGAAAAAAAATTGCTTTAAGTATCACTCTATAGTTCAGTAGCATTATTCTTCTTGTTTTTTTCACATTCCTGCAAATCTCCATCTTCTGTATTTTGACTTGATATCCTTCTTAAAAGTCAGTATGAATAGTTTCTGTATCCCAGACTCACAACGTAACACATTTTACGTGTGCTTAGTCTACATTAACATACTTCTGATTAAGTAATTAACTTTCACGCAATCATTATTAAGTAAGAGTAATCAACCACTTAGAAACCACTTCACTCCACAGATTTGATTGATTCATTATAATATATTGTTACGCAGAACGGACGGTGAGATTGAGAAGAACGCATGATTATTTATGATTATCGAGAAGAATCTATGATGTATTAATAAACTCATATAGTAATATCCCAGTGTGAATAGCAACAAGCATCATATCAATTATAATCCTCGCTTTATTGCTATGAATGTGACTGATATTGTAAATTTATTGTTATTATTGTAATAAAATAATCGAAATCTGAAATCACGAAACGAAAATGTTTGTTGGCGTCCGCTCAGCTGTCGCTAACGTTAAGTATGAAATATTATTGCAAAACTAGAAGCTGACATACAACACTGTTGGCCATCTGCTTTGAAGTTTACGTATGCCTTCACTGAATGATGGTTCGCGACTTAATATTTCCAGAACATAGTCGTAAGTCTCCTGGTTCATCATTGTTAGTAATATCAAAGGTCTTCATCAAACATAAACATTTCAAAACAGGCGGAAGCGCTTTTAGTTAGTGTTGTGCGAATAATAAGTATTCGAGACTCTAATACGAAAGGTACCTAAATAAACGGGTATCTGTACACAAGTATTCGTTACTAACGTATTGGTTGCTACGCAAGCGTAGGTCATCATCATTAAGTAACTCGGCTCATATGACAGCAGCCATGAAAATCTATCTATTCTGTGCAAGATGACATACGATCAGCAGCAGTCATTCTCAGATTATCAATGACATCTTGCACCCATCGTCTTCCAGGTTTTCCTCTCATTCTTCTCCCAGGCAGCATTCCCTCAAAAATGATCTTTTCTAGGCACTCATGTCTTTTGATGTTTCCGAAATATTTAATTTTTCTTGTTTTTATGTTCGTTAATAGTCAACTCTCTTTAATATAAAGCTGTTGCAGAAAAGAAACATTTGTTCTTTTCTCTGTACATGATATTCCAAGTACTCTTCTGTAGCATTTACATTCAAAGGGATTAATTATCTCCGCCCCTTTGTCAATGGTTCATGTCTCACAATCAAAAGCACAGACTCTTAAACACATGATTTTTGTTCTTATGTCAGTTCCCTTTCATAGGTTTGTTAGTTGTTGTAGCTTTTGCAAAGCAATGCTTAGCGTTCGTTTAATTTCTTTCACAGCATTCCCGTCACTTGTTAGCAATGCACCAAGGTATTCAAAGCTGTCGACTCTTTCAAGCCTAGGTACCATCAATATTTTTGTGCTATAAACAGTCCCCGTTAATTTCATGATAAATTAAAATCAATTAAACCATTTGAAGTAGAGACGTCGAAGTGGAGGACTGAGAGATTGAGAATAACCTATTCCCTTTTCAATGCCCCAGACGATCCGCCAACTTTCTACTCGAGAAGGTGGCATACGACTAGGACACCTGATCTGGCGTTCGCAACGTGTGACCTATCAACAAAAACTGTACGAACGGTCTTTAAACAACTCGGAGACAGCGACAATAGGTCAGTCAAACTACAAGTGGATCTCCACTTTGTACCTGAGCCCAAAATGTGGTTCCCCCGGCGGAACTACAGAAAAGCTAATTAGAAACAATATGCGGTACTGTCAGATGCCAATGTTGAAATACTCAACACGCACGAAAATAAACAAAAAAATAAACACATGCGATCATTGGCCATGGAACACTCAGAAGCAATCCTGAAAGCGGCACGGGAGACCATCCCCAGAGGCGCATGGAAGGATTACAAGCCCTACTGGACAGCAGAGGCTCAAAAGCTTGAAGACGACCTTGAGCTGGCTAGGAGAGAGACAGAAGAGGCCCAACCAGTAACATCCAATACTGCTCATAAGGCGGCAGCAACCAAATACAAACGGGAAGTCAAACGGTCAGCACGACAGAGTTAGATAGACAAGACCGAATCGCTGAACCTTGATAAGGACAGGCACAAATTGTGGAAATTGGCAAAAGCTATGAGTGGTGAAAATACCAGCCGACCCCCAATAGTCCTGGAGCAAAATAACAAGATGTACTCTGGGAGGGAGGCTGCAAATGTACTTATGAAAAAATATGTCGAAGTCAGCAGAGTGAGCATACCAAAAACCAAAAGCGACCATGTAAAGAGTAAAGCAAGAGCCCTTCAAGGCAAGCCAAGAAAAGCCGATAGTCACCTAGTGGATACATTCACCAGAAACGAACTGGAAAAGGCATTAAGGGATCTCAAGCTTAGAAAATCGCCGGGAAAGGATGGGATCACAAATGAAGTGCTTAAAAACTTGGGAACTGGAGCAAAGAGAACTCTACTGGCAGGTTCTAAACATATTGTGGAGGACAGGCATAGTACCAAGAGAAGGAAAGGAAGCGATCATCGTACCCCTTCTAAAGCCAGGCAAAGATAAACTCGATCCGGCGAGTTACAGACCCATAAGCCTCCTAAGCTGCACGGGCAAACTCATGGAATGCATGGTAAACAAAAGGATATCAGGGCACTTGGAGAGCAAAGGGCTTCTCATGGAACAACAGGGAGGCTTTAGGAAGTACCTATCTACCGAAGATCAGGTAACCTATATCGACAAGGAAATCAAGGATGGTTTCCAAGAAAAAAAGCAGACATTGGCAGTTTTGGTAGACATGGAGAAGGCGTTCGACACAGTCTGGAAAGAGGGTTTAAAGCTCAAACTTCTAAATCTTGGTATATAGGGGAGAATGTACAGATGGCTTGATAGATACCTAGAGAACAGAACAGCAAGTGTTCAAGTTCAGGGGTACACAAGCATGAAGTCCATGCTAGAGCAAGGAGTCCCCCAAGGAGGAGTGGTCTCACCAACTCTTTTTCTAATCTTTGTCAACGACATGTCTACATGTCTACCCAAGCAAGTACACTCAGCGATGTATGCTGACGATCTGGCAATCTGGGCGAGAGAGGAGTCAATACCCATAGCAACAAATCGATTACAAGACACGCTTACCAAGCTGGAAATCTGGTCAGAAAAGAGGTGCATGAGCATTAACGCTTCTAAAACCACTTATACTGTGTTCTCGCAGAACAATCAGAGTCACAAAATTAAACTTAAAATCAACGGGCAAGATCTTCATGAAAGCATAAACCCAACGAATCTGGGAGTCACACTAGACCGAAGGCTGACATGGTGCCCCCAGATAGAAAATGCTACTGTAAAGGCCAGGCAGAGGCTCAGCATAATGAGAAAACTGTCAGGCTTCACGTGGGGAGCAAATAGCATACTTTTCAACACACTCTACCCTGGAAGAGTACGACCGGTACTGGAGTACGGCATTGCAGCATGGAGTAGAGCATCCAGAAAGCAATTCGCCAAAGTGAGCAGCAGTCAGAACCGAGCGGCACGCATTATCACAGGCTCCATGAAATCCACGCCCATCAAGGAGCTCACAGGCCAACCAATGACAGACCGCAGAGGCAAAAAGGTTATGCAACTGGCGGAGAAACTAAAATGGCTCAACTCCCACCCTATGAGTATCAGGATGAACGGATTACGATGAGGCAGGTTAAAGAGAACCAGTTTCGTAAAAAATGCCAAAGCACTGACCAAAGACCACACGGTCCGATCAAACGGTAAAGTCAAACCGATACCGGCAACCGATAAGAGCCCGTATCATTGATGATGTCATTCAAGAGGGCCTCCACCTCCACGTTAACCAGTGATAGATTATTTTGTTCGGAGTTTTTCTTAATAGATGTAATAACGGTGAAAGCAGTCTGAAATTGAGGTGGCACAGCAATCCATTCCTGTTCCTGGAAAGAATTCAGAATGAGGCTATGCGCATCATTCTGGGATGCACCAAAGATACATCAGGAGTGTCAATGCGATTCCTTCTTGACCTCCCAACTATTGCTCACAGTATTGAAACTTGGAGGGTTCGATCATGAAGAACTCATTAAGGAGAAAGGGTGTAGACTCAAGAGAGGCAGATCATGGCTGAGTCAGGTGGTAAAGATACGCTTGGGAAAATATGTGATCCTTCCGGAATTGAAACAAAACATTAATGCACATTCTTGCGCTTTTCCTTCTTATATGAGTCTATTACATCAACTTTTTTCAGTAGCAAACTGTACTCCTAGGTTATTGAAAGAAGTTTTTTCGGATTCGAAAATAGCTGCTAAACTGTCAACTGT
The DNA here is from genome assembly GCA_020796225.1 of Arion vulgaris. Lineage (NCBI taxonomy): Eukaryota > Metazoa > Mollusca > Gastropoda > Stylommatophora > Arionidae > Arion > Arion vulgaris. Next base: position 57,328,058 of record CM036759.1, on the reverse strand, counting down.
AGACACAAAATGTCAAGATGTGGGTCCAACCACTGACTGAATTTTCATCTTTCAAGTGGCTTGATTGTGATGACATGTCGTGGGAAAATGTGGAAGCTTCCATCAAATTTTTGATTTGACAACGGTGTGCACATAGATGATTCAAAGTGCTGTGATCAGTATTACAATCTGGAGAAATTTGCATCCACCAATAAAAATCAAATGCCATCGTAAAAAAGTTGTATGGTTATCTTGAAAACTGCATTAGTAGTGAAATGTACTCTGAAATAGTGAAGATGGCACGGTTCTTCTTTGTTTTTTCAGCAGACAATACTTCGGTAGAAAGACTTATTTTCTCCCTTCCCAATAAACCAATGAGAGTAATCGCCTTGTGTGGATTCAGTCAAGTTAATTTCATTTCACTTGTAAAATTTAATTTCAAACATTTCACATGCAAGCAATTTTATTTTATGGACATTTGATTCGAAAGAAAGACATTCAAAAAGATCATGTGATCAGAAAAATATACGAGGGAAGTCAATAAGTAAGTCACAAATGGCTGTAGAAAAAATAACTAAATATGATAACAACTTGAAACCAGTTTATTTTTATACATATGTTATCCTTTTATTTCTCAACATAATTTCCACCAACATTGATGCACTTATCCATCGTTTTATCAGTCCTCCCAAACCGGCTGCATAGAACTACGTGCTCTGTTTTCTAAACAACATTTTCACTTCACATTCAACTTCTGCGCAATTCGCGAAATGTCTCCCGCCAAGGTGGGTTTTCAGTGGACTTAAAAGGTGGAAATTGCTAGGGACCATGTCAGGGCTGTAAGAAGGATGTTCCAGAACTTCCCACCTTAGTTAGTTAATTTTCCCCTGAGTTAATCGAGCCATATGTGGTCTGGCATTGTCATTAAGAACACTCCTCTAGTCAGCAGTCCTGGACGTTTTTTCGAATTGCATCATGAAGCATCGATAGAACTTCACAGTACGATTCAGAATTCACATTGTCTCCTTCTTGAAATTGGTTGTCATTCCTTGACAATCCCAGAACACCGTCAGCATAACCTTCTCTTCTGATATCGTAACCTTGCATCATTGGACACAAGGCGAAGTAGGATGTTTCCACTACATTGAAGTACACTTTGATTCCGGCTGGTAGTGATGCACAAACGATTCGTCCTCAGTAACAATCCTGTTCAGCATGTCTTCTCCTTCATCTTCGTAACGACAAATAAGATGCAAGGCCAGGCCAAATCGGTTCATTTTGTGTTCCTGTTTCAAGTGTCTGTGTACCCACCTTGAGCACACCTTAAATTTCAATCGATCATGCAATATGCTGTATACTGAACCATGTGAGCACCATATTGCAGATGCTACAGAGTCTATCGTTATTCGCATGTCACCTCTAGTTATCTCCTCCACCCGCTGCACCGATGCTTCTGTTGCAATCTCAACAGGACGACAAGATCGGTTTTCATCAACAATTTTAGAGCGTCCGTGAGAAAATTTTTCTACCAACTATGCACCGCTTTACGAGACAAACATTTATCAGCATAAACAGGAAGCATTTCCTTATGAATGGCAGTCCTTTGCAGGCAGTCATTTTGTCCACAAAAAACGCACAATAGAACGTTGCTGTTTGGTTGTACACTACACTCCGTAAGTACAGTCACAATTTTATTTATGCGCTGCGCATGAGACACCTAGCGCCATCTGACGAACGGGAATATATAGTTCGATGTTGCTGTCACCTAATGACACCTTTACAAAACACCAACTACATTTACCTGCCATTCCACATAACTTTGTGACTTTCTTATTGACTTGCCCTCGTACATGGAACACAATTTAAGTGGAATTTAATGTTAGGAGAAGTGTCCTCGTTTCGGAAGATCAAAATATGGTAACACTAAATTAAAGAGATATAGTAACCGCGCACAAACAAGTAGGGGAAGGCCTATACAGACCTGGAGAAGAGAGCTGGAGGCTGATATTAAAAGGATAGGTAAAATATGGAAGGAATATGAAGGGATGGCAAGAGAGAGGAAGAGCTGGAAGAAGTTTGTTGAAGACCTATGCTCCGTTGGGAGTTGATAGGTGAAGAAGAAGAAGATATGCAGATCGAAAAACTGGAAAGAGTACATAATGAGGTTATGTACATCATACTTTAGTGCACTAAAAAAAACGTCGTGCATGGCGATGCGCTACTTTCTTGATTATACTAATATGGAAGACTGAACAAGGATGTGCCGTGGACGAGTGTACATTCGAGTCAATGCTGACACACACCATTCCAGCAATGGCGGCATCTGACTTTGGCACTAACTTCAACGGCTAACTAAGGCTGAGTTACTATTTACAGAAACGATAATTATATAAATGAGGGTGGATGAATTATGTAGACACATACATTCTAGAACACCTCTCAGATCTTTGACTTATTAACATATTTGACTTGCAAATATGTTTACAGTGTGCTACTAATTATTTACAAATAAATGCAAACTTCTGCACAAATAGAGACACATTTTTACCAAAACGTCCTAACATTTTGGCAAATGTGATTTTTACCAGAATGGAAAATCTAGCCAGCAATGGCGGAATGCGGGAGGGCCATTCAGAATCAGGACTGTTTGATTCTAGACACGACTTTGCTAGCGCATTTCCGCCATGTTTGGTCGGGTATTTTCTGGTTTCGTTTGCCGATATACTGAGTTAGTGCTTGAGCAACGCTCTGAGCTATGAATGTCACATGGAATGATTAATGCTGTGTCACCCGTGCGTTTATTGTGATTGTGGACATTCAGAGAATGGCGGACACCGTTTATGACGAACCAACTCAATCTGCCGTATGCAGTGTTTTGCGTGTGCAGAAAGCTGGATTTTGTCGTGATTGATGTTCATTTCGACATGAATTGCAATTCAAGTGATGAACGGTTTTGTGTTGACACTTTAGCGACGGCAATATGCATTAATGCGGTGCTGGTTTCTTTTTGTGACGACACGGCTGTTTCATTCTGGAATTAGTTCACGACACGGGAGACAGTTGTTAGTATTTCGTGTGATTTTCTTTTTCACAGGAATGGAGCAATTATGGGGTGACACGTTGCAGTAAAGTTGGAACCGTACATTTGAAGTATGAACTATGAACACATCATTCCCTGCACATGGAAATAAAGAGAGAAAAGGAAATAGGTTAAAAGAGGAACATCTTGAATGGGTCAGGCTGAGGACTGTATTCAACAGGTGTGTTCCCTTGAAGACATTAAACCCGGTGCAGAATGGATACCAATGCCAACATGAATCAATACATCATTTTCAGTAAGTATCAGACTTGATAAAAAATGCAGATAAGAAAACCTAGTGGCCGTGGAAGCAGAAGTTCAGTCATTAATTTCTGAATTCGCCTGAAAACAATGTAATCATTTATACAGATACGTCAGTAATTCGACAGATGTGGAGCTCATGGACTTTCACTGCTCAAGTCAGAGGGAATGATGTCAAGGATGAACGTGGTAGTTTTGCTGTGAATGCAGGCAGTCTCACTATGGTAATCATGGCAGTAACTACATCGATGGTCTGGCTAGAGTCACAGACTTTTATCCATGCATGTTTTCTCAGTGACCCAATGAGTATATTCGGGAAGATTGAAACAGGCTGGACTCGGAGACAATGGTTGAAGTCTAGGCTGACAAAAATAAGCTTTATTTTTATGTCAGGCATGCAGGTGTAGGGGGAATGAACGCAGCGATTGGCGTGCAGGTAGGGCTGCCGTAAAAAAAGCGGTCGAGCAATGGACCGGACTGATATCCTAATTTCCCCTAAGAAATAGAAGACGGGTAAATGGTTCAAGTAATAGTGGTGAATCTACAACTCTAACCAGACTGCAAGAATTCCAAGTCAAATGTGGTGTAGCTAGACAAGAGCTAGATACTCGTAGTAAAAAGAATAGTAAACCAACAAATAACTGGTGTCGTTAGTCGCGACACGCTGAGAGATATACTTAGGAGATTGGAGCACTTGTGGAATATTTAGTCCGATGTGCAGTGATGATGATCCAACGACTAAACAAAACTAAACTAAAACAAAACCAAAAAACTAAACTATCACCAAAATAAACAATTAAATAAATCAGAAAGTTACCGGTACTAACACAGGGCGATTACCAAAATATGAGCAGATTAGAATCTGCGTCTACATGTATACAAAGTTCAAGATTGACAATTCATCCATGGTGTACAAGCAAACCAGACTGCAGCGCACATACTTCAAGACTGCACCGAGTATGACATACTTACTGAGGCAAACTCAATGGTCTAGTGAAGCAACACTGGAAAAAAAAGTACTCGAACCTCTGTGTTAGCTACAAAAGACAATGAAGTTTATACAAAAGACAACATTGAATCTATATCTTCATCTTCTTCTTGTCCCGTTTTACACATAAGGTTTAACAAGAGATTTTCATTTTGGCCGTTTCTGTCTTCCTGCTAATTGTTTCCACATGTCAGGCAGTGGCGGCTCGTGGTAAATAATTAGTAGCACACTGTAAACATATTTGCAAGTCAAATATGTTAATAAGTCAAAGATCTGAGAGATGTTCTAGAATGTATGTGTCTACATAATTCATCACCCTCATTCAGGGGCGGATCGTCATTAAGGGCCAGTGGGCCTGGCCCACCAAAAATATTGAGTAACATGTACTTATTATTTTATACATTATTTGTTCATAATTATTACTTTCAACGAGATACTGATTAGCCTTGAAAGTTGATATATAACGCTAAAATATATATCATACACAGTCTGAAATTTGAAATTCATAATATTTTACACCTAATTAGTACACCCTTGTCATTAGGGGCCAATAAGAACCGGTCCTACCAAACCAAAACGAATTAACGTGTACTATTATTTTATAAATTATTTTTTCGTAATTATTACTTTTAACTTGACACTGATTAACTTTGAAAGTTGAATATGTGATACTAAAATATAAATATTATATCAGAATAATATAACAATCCTGTTATTTATATAATTATAATATCTCCTTATTAAAAACATTATATATACTGAAGCTCATAATTTTGCCTCTAATACTTCAAGCATTGTGCGTGCACTATTTCTGGGGCTAGTTTACAAGTTCCTACATAAGATATAACATTGTGACCTCTAACCTTTGATCATTATTGCAATGATAGTTGCCAAAACAGTCATTTTCATTCAGCAGGACGATATATTCATTCTTACGCAGACAAACTACTTCCTAGATAAACGAGGACTCTAGATCAAATAGTCCGTTTAATTATTGATTGAATCCCCAATTTTATATAAAAATAGTATAAAATTATAGAAAATAATAGTACTAAATAACAAACTTTTTTATAATAAGATTAGTTTTATGGAATTGTCCCTTGCATTAATACATCTTGTCTCCAGCAATAAATGCTACGACATTCGTTACCTTTGAGCATGGTTTCCCTTTACGTTCGCTTCCGTGAACTCTGACCGGTCGACTGACGTCACTTGGTCTAGATTAGCAAGTTTACCCTTTTTAAGGGCGAAACACATAATAACAAAGCACTGTAGCTTTACAAATTACAAAAACAATGACAATATACAGCAAGGTTTCGACCAACAAGGCCTTTATCAAGCAAACGAACAACAGGACTGACGAATAAAAAACCCACTAATAAATGGACGACTACATACAGAAACATACTGGCAATATTTTTACGATGCTCTGATATCATTCACAAATTCGTGGTTTATTGTCATGTAGGTGCCGCATTTTCAACGCAGACAAGTTTTAAAAAAAAAAATGCTCTAGGCGCTCCTGTCGTTTGATGTGTCCGAAATATTTAATTGTCCTTGATTTTATATTATTTAATAGCCAACTCTCTTTAATATCAAGCTGTTGCAGAACAGAAGCGTTTGTTTTTTCCTAAAAGGGGTAATGGGGTCTAAGGCGCATAGGGACAGCGTCGCGCCAGGATTAGTGAGCTGGCACTAACCAAGATACTACCCCACCTCCACGTGGTGACCCTGGAAACAGATAATGGTTCCTGTCTGGCTAAGCGGGTATGGATCGAGGGAGAGCTACTCTGATATAAGTAGTGATGCAGACGCAGCTACATTGGATGAGATCCGCTCGCAACACAGATGAGCAGAATCCCAGAGTGACTATTAATGCACATCTCTCCCGGCCGATGGGAAAACTGAACAAATAAACATAAAAGGATGAAGGGTGTATCCAGAGAAGAGACTGGCCCTATATGGGGCGAAACTTCGAGCCACGAGGTGGGAGCTCGAATTGAGTTGCGTGTCATGACAGTATCGAGGCATAGTAAATGTGAGCACGGTGATAAAACAGATAAACACGGTGAGCAGGCACCAAAGTAGAGCAAACAAGCATACGGACGTACACAGGGGAGACCACCGGTGGGGACAGACATGCACTGTGCTGATGATAGAGCGACGAAAAGGGGTGGCAAACGTAGGGGTGAGCGGACTCCCAATTGTGCAGAAAAACTGGAAAGCCAGCAGGGCTTTAATCCAGTGCCAACGTTCCTACCGAATGGTGATAAACTGTGCACTGTGCACAGTGAGATAGAAATGGGTTACGTATCGCCCAGTAGAACAATGTGATCACAAGTGACGGGAAAAAAAGGAACGGGTCCAGTCGGTGGACGAGGACACAAGCAGAAATGGGCGAATAGACACCAAAAAGAAATGCGAGGTGGCGAGCCTCGAAGATGGGGTCTCCATCTAGAGAGCAATAACCGCGTTTCCCCTCGCAGATAACTACTACTGCATTGGGGACAATCACGGCTAGTGGAGCAAACCGTACACAAAACTGGACGGCAGGCAAACCAAGCAGTTAAAAAAAAGACTGGTAAACTGGGCAGATGACGCCTAACAACCCGGGAGCGAAAGTTGTCTAAGGGTAGCTACCCTTAAAGAAAATAGCAGCCTGCTGCCTTGCAGGTCGGCTGGGGACAGCCCGAGGCGACGGAGAGCGAACCCCGTAAACGCTGGCTAAAACCTGACACATCACCGAAGGATAAGCACCAGAGCTCCAAATGGCACTAAAGATGTGACGAAATAAACCAATACTAAGGCTGCAGGAATCAGATTTCCACATGAAAGCAGAATTTATGGGAAATCTGGTACATCAGTCTAATTGGTGATGCGCGCTCGAGAGAGAGAGTGAGAGAGAGAGAGAGAGAGAGAGAGAGAGAGAAGAGAGAGAGAGAGAGAGAAAGGGTAATAACTTCCGGAATAGACAAGAAATAGTAAATACTCCAAAAACCCAATTTTTTCCGAAATTTTGCCGCGCCTCTCCAAAAAAATGACCACGAGCCGCCACTGCCCACCTTTATATAATTATCGTTTCTGTAAACAGTAACTCAGCCTTAGTCAGCCGTTGAAGTTAGTGGCAAGGTCAGATCGTAGATGTAGTGATTACCATCGTTTCTCTTTCAAACGAATGAAAGCTCACGAAAATTGTTCTCTAGTGAAGATAGCACACCTTATCTATCTTTAGTATTGCTCTGTTGGTAATTCTAACAGCAGGGGCATTTGGAAAATGACAAAACCTTCCATAACGTGTACCCCTCACCAAACGGTGTTATCTGAGTGTCTATCGACCACGCCTCAGGTTTCAGTTACTGAAAAGTAAATATTTCTTCTCTGGAGTCAAAACATTAATATCTGTAGGTAATATTTAACCGTTACTAGTCCTCGCAGGGGAAGCAACAGTACTATCTTTCGAGTGGATGTGAAACTATGAAAAGATTAATGACACTGTGCAAGTTTTAACTGTGGTTGTTTTAGTGGAAATTTTTATTTAAATGCAGTTAGTGGTCGAGCATTCCTGTTATAGTAGAATCAACGACTGATAGTGAATGTCTGGAATTGTGAAATAATATGACTATTTTTATAACTAAATCAGATTGATCTACCACAGTGTGGTATATATATGTATATATACGTATGTCTATACCTCGTATAATGTAGACATAGGGATATGAGAAACATGAATAAGTAGTGTTGGAAGTTTATATAGACCTTTATAAGGTCTATGTACGTCCGTCAGCATGTTATAAGAATTCAAGCTTGTATAAATTCTTTAAAATTTATATAAATATAACCAGTTTTCAATAAAAAAAAAACCCAATGACATTTAATCAACAATTTAAGAGACTAATAATAAATACTGTGAAAATGGTAAGAATTATAATCTCTGCATTCAGGGCGCACTGCCGAGTCCTTTCATACAGCTGAAAGAGTACTTTAATCCCACAGTAGCTATAGCGACGAAAAACAGTGTTCTGAACATATTTTTAGATGTTTATACCACGACCTACTCTATAATATAGTAGGTCGTGTTTATACAAAGGAGTCGAATGTCCCGAGAAATGTACATTGTATACATTGGTGCACACATCTAGCTCACTTGCATGCACTGCTGTACCGACTCACAACGTACAATAATAATAACTATGATGGAACATATACAATAAATATATTTATATTAATATCTACAGAAAAAGGCATAAATAACAAGAGTAAATCATCACATATTCTAAGACATGCACAATCAATAGATACATATTAATAGTCAAAGCAACACAAATAGGTGCATGAGACTTCTAGATCAGATCACAAATATTATACGACAATACACAACCATTAGATTGTATTAACATTCAAAGAAGCAAAGCATATATTATAAATTGATATTATCAAATATTATAAGGCACACATAGCCGCTATAGTTCGTTCCAAAATTCGTGATCATCTTTACCGACCGATATAAAATCATCCACTTGACCAAAATTATTGATTTTTACATTTTTATATAGGTAACAGTGACGACCTTCCAAAATTATTTTTTGCCCACCCAACCCTTTACAGATGCAACAAACCAAATCAAATGATAGGGCAAATGGCGCCAATTTTAAGATGCAAACACGTCACCATGACCACAAAAGAGTAATGTTCAACACAATCTTTCTCCCCACATTATGTTACTAGTGCTAAACCTAGACGCTGACAACAAACGATAGAAGAAAACTAGTCACGACAGAGATGCAGTGTCTACGCAGAATGCTGGGTGTAACAAGAAGAGACCGGTTGAGAAATGAAGACATCAGGAAAAAGTGGGTACAACATCAGTACTAGACTTCATCAAGAAACAACAAATTAAATGTTTCGGCCACGTAAGTAGATTACCAACAGACAGTGTACCTCAAAGAGCAATGCTGCTACGATACAATGGGTACAAAGCAAAGGGCCGGCCACGCAAAAGATGGACCTGAGATAACAGAGGCTACGAAAGAGACTATCTACGAAGCGCATACAAGGGCGCTTTTTAGAAATCTCTTCTTGACCTGACGCTGTGAAGCAAACATGATTCGAGAAAGAAAGAAAGAACCTTTAGTGCTGTAAGATTTTCATTATATGTTATTACTAAATTTACAGCGATGTTGATTTGGTATACAAAAAGGAGTTTAACAGTATTATTGTCAAATTTGTCTATAATTAAGCATTTCCGTGTTCCACATGCAATTCAGCGCAAGTAAAAATCGGGAATCCGTGGAATTAATCAGTGCACAATGTACCCTAACGACTGTCATTGGCGTATGCCCACACAATTTATTTTCATTGATAGAAGTGGAAGGTATCATTTGTTCACTATGCCACATTCTTCTTCTTCTTCTCTTCCACCATTTGATTCTTTATAGAAGTGTTGGGAAAGGGGAGGGACAGGGGGGGGGAACGTAGTGATCTTGTGTGTGCTTGTTTTAATGCACTTTGTAAGCTGATATTCATGTTTGTAACGATGTTCTTGATGCGGTCGCTCCATCTTTTGCGTGGTCTTCCTCTTGCTTTGTACTCATTATACTTTTCTGTGTGACTCTCTGTGGTAGGTGATACCAGGGCATGCTTGGTAGGTGTCCAAACCATTTAATCTGTTGTTCTTTTATGAATTGCATGACTGGTTTCACATCCAGTTTTCTTTTGATTTCTTCATTTCTAATCTTGTCTCTTATTGTCACACCTGCAGCTCTTCTAAGACACCTCATCTCTGTCGTTATGATTTTCCGCTCATTAGCTGCTGTTATTGGACATGTTTGACACTGGTAACATAGTGATGGTCAGAAAATCGTTCTTACGAGATTTGTTTTAGTTGTTAGCGGTATGTGACACAACAGTGATGTTAACTGTCACAGTACCTGGTTAGCTTTTGTGCAACGATTGCTGATTTCGCTATTGATACTTCCATCTGCTGTGAAAATTGCTCCTAAGTATTTGGCCTCAATTGTTTGTTTTATTTCTACGTTCTGGAGTTTTATTATAAGGTTTTCCGATTGTCTATTTATTGCCATTGTCTCTGTCTTTATTATATTTATTTTCATGTTGTACTCCTCACTCTTTATGTTAACTAAGCTCAAATGGTTCTGGAGAGATTCTTTGTTTTCTGCAATCAGTACTTGGTCATCTGAAAATAAAAGTTCTGAAATATTATTTTCTTCCTCTATTCCTGCTTCTCTACATATGTTGTCCATGTATGTTATAAACAGCAGTGGGGAGAGCACACATCCCTGTCTAACTCCTGAGTTTATTGTGAATGTTTTTGATGTTCCGGCTTTTTACATTATGTCACGTTGCTTTTTATAATATGTAATAGGGATACGCCTTTGCAATCATTCGCCACCATTTTGTGTATTACTGTAAATTCTAAGCTTTGATGATCATTGTATTGTGCTTATGCAAAATTATATAACAAAAAACGTTTTTGCATCAACCAAGCTACCTACCAATTAGTTAAACATGTATTCGTAAGGTCGTGGGATATATAAGTGCTTGCAAAAAATCACTGTTATGCATCAGGTAGATTTCGTGCAAATTAAACCTTAGTGTGATCACGAATTTTGGAACAAACTATAGATATATATTGATCTGTGGCGTATATTCTAAGTGTGCTTGGATTGCGCAGCACGCCAAAGATGAAACTTTCTAAATTTATTTTGATGCTAGGAGAATATTTTCTGTCTTTTTGTGAAACGGAAGAATATTGGGCTTTCCTGGAAAACCAATAAGAAAACAGCCAGCGATCAGAAAAAGTGATGAGCAACTTTTGAGGCTCTATACTCCATGACGAGCGGAGAGAAATAAGTCTAGTAAATCACAAAATAAATGATATCATTTTTGTGCACAGTTTGAAAGATAATATTGTTTAAATCAGAAGAATTTAGAACAAGGGTTATTAATGGGTGTAATACAGTAGAGGTGGTGTGCCAAGATCTCAAGTAGAATGTTGCTTGGTCAATTGTCTGGTTCTTCTTCTTTTGTCGTCACACTGCTACCGGGTTGTTGCCCAGTGTCGTGGTTTTCTGTTTTTGTCTTGCGCTGTTCTGGTGGCTTGTGTGATTGTTATCTTTGCTCTTTCACAGGATGCTGCCACGCCATCTAACCATCTTTTCCGTGGTCTTCCTCTTGCCTTCTTTCCTGATGTTCTGTTGTAGAAGACTCTGTATACTGTGGAGTTTGGATGCATTCTTATTAAGTGGCCAAACCACTTCATTCTTTGTTTATCTATATAATTCAAGCACGGTTTTGTGCCAACTTTCTTCTTATGCTGATGTTGGTGATTCTGTCTTTTCTTGTGTTGTTGGTAACTTTTCTCAGGCAACGCATTTCACATGTAGTTATTTTTGTGACTGCGCTTTGCTCAATGTCCATGTTTGGCTCTGGTAACACAAAGTAGGTATACAAATGCTGTTGATCATTTGTTTCTTAGCTGCCTGTGAAATTTTTGGGTGCCTTAACAATGGGGCTAGCTGGTAGGTTACAGCATTTGCTTTTTGTACTCTAGCCCTATCTTTTATCTAGTTTTCCGTCTTCTGTGAATATGCTTCCTAAGTATTTGAATTCTTTCACTTGGTTTATTTTAGTGCCATTGACATGGGTGTCTAGATTATTATGTTTTCTTCCCATATTCATTATTTCTGTTTTAGTGTTGTTGATTTTCATGTCATGTTTCACACAATTATTGTTCAAAGTGTCAATATGATGTTGTAGATCTTGTTCATTTTGATGTATCAGGCACTGATCATCTGCAAACAGCAGTTCATTTATTTCATCATTATCTGAATTCGACTCTTGAGTTATTTTATCCATATATGCAATAAAGAGTAGTGGTGAAAGGACACAACCTTGTCTAACACCTGATGTAATGGAGAACCAGTCGGTCATTCCTTCTGTAGTTCTTACTGTACTCTGGCTATCTTGATATAAGGCCATGATGTTACCTAATAGTTGTCCTTGGACGCCATATTCTTCAAGGATCTTCCATAGTTTGCACCTGTTTACTCTATCAAATGCCTTTTCTTGGTCTATAAATATAAGCTGTTTACTTTGATTGTATTCAATTGTTTGTTCGCAGATCTGTCTTAGTGTAAATATTGCGTCTGTGCAGCTCTTACCCTCCTAAACCCAAACTGGCTATTGCTTAACTGGGGCTCTAATATATGTCTTGCTCTTCGCTCCAATAATTTTGCAAACATTTTTCCTATTTGGCTCAAAAGAGAGATACCCTGTATGTTTCACATTCTCTTTGTCTCCTTTGTTCTTCCATATTGGGACTATAATAGCTCTCTGCCAGTCATCTGGAACCTCTTGTGCCTCCCAGGCTATGTTAAAAATTTTGGTCAGCCATGTTATTGCTGTTGTCTTACACGCAAGTAACATTTTTGTTGTTATACCATCTATCCCTGCTGCCTTCCTTCTTTTGCTTTGATTTAGTGCCATTTCAACTTCGGATTCTAAGATATTCAATTGTTGGTATTTTCCATGTTTCAATTGAAATGTTTCTGTACCTTGTGTTTCGCAGTTTAACAGTTCCGTAAAATATTCTTTCCATCTGTCTTTAATATCTTTGCTGTTGGTAAGAGGTTTCCTAGACTTGTTATTTATAATGGTGACTGGATTGAATTGTTCTTCTCTTAGCCTCATTGCCTTAATGCTTCTGTAAAATTTTCTTGGTGCCTTAGTGCATAGTTCAGCTAAATGTTCTCCATATTTTGCCCAAGATTCTGATTTTGATGACTTTACTTTATTTTTACTATACATTCTTGCTGTTCTGTATTTGGCGTAGTCTTCATCTAATTTTGACTTTTGCCACCTGTGAAAACACTTTTTCTTTTCTTGTATAGACCTTTTAACTGCTGCATTCCACCATGCTGTGTGTTTTCTGTGCTTATTTAACTTTTTAAGTCCACAATTTTCTTTCACTATTTCCATGATATTTGTTTTGAAGGTTTGCCATTCTTTAGTTATGTTGCTTACTCCTTCTAGGGTGTTAAAGGCTGATGTAACTGCTCCTTCAATTTGATTCCTAATTTCATTATTATTTAACTTTTCAATATCTATTATTTCAATTTGTTGAGTTGTACTCCTGTCTTGTTTTCTAATTGGTTTTGTAGAAATAGTACCACTGGTCTATGATCAGAGTCTAATATTGCATTTGGGATAAATCTGTCTAATATTGTCTAATATTGTCTGGTTAATATGGATAAATCTGTTGTTATACCGCCAGTTTATTGCAATCTCTTCGTCCATATTGCTCATGTGTTCATAGCCCCAGCTCTGTGAGGGACTATTGAAGTCATCGCACAATATGTCGTTCGTTTGCTCCTACTGAGTCCAACGTCACTGAGCGGTCACTCGGAGAGTAGTAGGTAAGTGAAACTCTGTACTTCCCTGAGATGAATCATCTTGTATTCCGCTTCCTTCTTGCACTCCACTTCCTTCTTGTAATCATCAAGCTGACATGCACTGATGTTGTTTATTACTAGTTTTACATGTCTTTTCTGTTGAATCAGTACCACTGGATTAGTAACATTAAATCTTTGTTCATATATCTTTGATCTTTGGCAATATCGTTGTAGCCATAACTTTGGCGACTAACACCCTCACCAAACCAGAAAATTATTTAAGTAGTCTTTTCTTTTGGCTATTTGTGTTCTTCTCATGACCTTTTGTTCCACAGGCAATGAGAAATATCTAGTAGATAAGGTTGGACATTTCATTCGAAGTAGAGGGCCGGCCACTTTACTTGCCTGATTGTCCATCATAGAGCGAACACAGCAACGTTTACAATATATAGGCATGCTTCTATGGCGTTGTGTGACCTATCGTTCCATATTACACTCTTTTGCACACCCTCCCACTCCCACCCCTACACACATATATATCTATCTCGTATATATTATGTATGTATAATCTGAGTCAAGGTTTTATGAATGTGTCTTGTGCAAATGGTTTCCAGAAGTCTGGCTGCGATGCAAATATACGGTGATTATAATTGTTTTGTATCCCCTAGAAAAATCAGTCGTGTCAAACACGCTATGAGATCAACATTAACTAATGGTCTCACTATTCACACTTGCACAGCAACTGAGTGTCTTCATTCTAAAAAAATATTCCCTAATTCTAGTGCAAAGATCGAGATAGAAAAATGTTTATAGATGAATGTTATATGGTTTTCTTGGTCCCTATTAACTGTTTAATAGTCAACAAAATGGCATGATGTGTATTCTCCATGGCCCATTAACTGAGGCAACAAACTAATCCGTAAAATAGAACGACGTAAATGAAATTTGTTTATAGTTCCTACTTTATTTATACGTTTTTCCCCCGCAGCCATGTAAATATAAATAAATATATATGTATACTATCTTGCTTAAAAGTATTTCGTTAGTCATGTAAGAAACTTGCCACTAGTTTCTATTTCCCTCACCCGTTTCTGTGTCCTTTCCTCAATGATATTTTCTTGATTCAATTCTTTCTCATAAATTCTACTTCCGATGTCTCTATTTCCACTTTCTCTATCTCATTCTTTCATCTCAACTCGATATCTCTTTTGCTATACATTCCTCCCTATATGCAGTCTCTCTCTCTCTCTCTCTCTCTCTCTCTCTCTATATATATATATATATATATATATATATATATCATCGTATATCTTGCCTCTTAAAGACCGTCGTTCTCCTCCCAGCATACCTAACAATTCTCGGTTACTAGCAGATTCTCCACATCCTCCAACGTCAAGATTTCTTTAACGTTCTTTTGCAATCTTTATCGTCCTCTGTCTCTCTTCCATGAAACTTGTTCTCCCCCATCCCTTTACAGTTCACCCCAAACCCCTGTGACGTTTCTCTTTCTCCTATTCCTCTCTTGTGCCTTTTAACATCGGTTAGGGCATATGCCCTCAACCAACTCATACCAAGTCTTCATATCTTTATCTTTCTTTTGCAGCTCAATTTAGCTCTTCGTTATATCGTTTATCTATTCCTTCAAATCTTTCTTCATGTATTTCCAGACTTTCCTCTATTTCGTTTTTTCTGCATGATCCTGGAAATAGCTGATCTTGTTATATTCATCTAGGGTGTATTCTTAAGGTGTGTGCTATCCAGCTCTAGCGTTTTTGATTCGTCTCTTGGTTCATTGAGATCTGTCTTGTTCTTTCCATAAGCTACTAATTTGTGACCCTATTATACCATCTCAGTCTCTCTATTCTGCGCAGATACCACTGTGGCGTTTAATGTGTCCAAAATATATAATTTTCCGGGATAAGATGTTATTTATGAGCCAATATTCCACAATGTACGGATGCAAGGATGTGTTTTATCACCTCTGCTCTTCATTATATACATGGATAGTATCACCAAAATAGATGAAACTATCTGGTCTACTGGACGTAGACCAACAAAATTAACTGCTCTTTGCTGACGACCAATGTCTATTCCATAATAATAGTGAACAGCTTCAAGAACACATAAACTTACTCAACAACAGCTGCCTCAAATACAACATGAAGATCAACATTCAAAAGACAGAAGTCATGACTATAAACAGAGAAAATAAAGATATAAAAATATAAATAAATGACCAAATGTTAAAGCAGGTGAGAGAATTCAAATACCTCGGAAGTATCTTCACATCTGATAGTAGACTGACAGAGAGATCGAAACTTGAATACAGCAAGCCAACAACATTACATACCAACTTCCCCCAATCTTGAAACACCCAGCAATTCCAGTTGAGATTAAATGACATTATAAATGCAATCTTCATACCAACACTGTGATACCGGTGCCAAATATGGGCACTGACACAAGAACAAGCAAGGAAAATTACCACATGTGAAATGAGATGCTTGAGGAAAGCAGTAAATAAAACAAGAAGAGACCATATTAGAAATGAAGAAATTAGAAGAGCAGTCGGTACAACGCCTGCTATTAGATTTATTGAAAAACAGAGACTCAAATGGTTTGGCCACTTGGTCAGAATGAACCCGAATACACCAGTTGCAAGAGCGTACGACCTGAAAATGGAACCACCAAGAGGAAGGGTAGATCAAGAAAAGATGGGTTGATGGAGTTACAGACATCTTAAAACTCCACAATACCACATGCAGCATATCAAGCGACCGAGCGTGCATTATCTCGGAAACCGATCATCAGTTAAACCTGCTACCCTAACGGCAAAAAGCAGAGAAGGACAAAAGAAAGAACGTACATGTCTTGCAGGATATCTATATTTTTCTCTTCTCTGTCCGATATGTTCTAAAATCATCTCTGTTACATTTGGTTTCAAAACATTCAAATATGGTTTTTTTAATGTTTGTGTTTTGTGATGAAGTCGTTATTTCCACCATTTGTCTGCTTGCTGGGCCCGTCGCAGGGTGGGGCTAGAAAATAAAATAGCGAGCCAGAGCCACGTTATCCTGAGACCTCACGACCTCAGTTAACAGCGTGGATGAAAGACGCATGAGGGGGTGTGCCAGGATTAGTGAGCCGGCACTAATCAAGAGCCTGTCCCCTACCTCCACGCGGTGACCCTGGAAACAGACTTTGGCTCCAGTCTGGCCAATGGGGGCAGGGATCGGGGATAAATACTGGTATCAGTGCAAGTACGGAAAAGCAATGCAGGTCCATACGAACAAAATGCACGAATCTCCTGGCCGATGTCCAACAAAATATTGCCCAATTTCCCGAACAAAAGGAAACGTCTCTGATAGAATTCCTACTTCCCCGGAGTAAGGGCCGAATAGAAATTACCATCTCCGGAGCAAGTGACTCCATACACAAGCTCGAAGTGTAAGTCAAAGGTCCCGCCACAAATTACCAGTTTCTTTGCCGATGGGGAGACTAGTGAACAAGAAAGGATGAGAGGTGCATCCAGTGACGAAACGTGTGCCCACATAGGGCGACACTCGAAGCCCTGAGGAGGGGGCAAACATTGTCAGCTGTGGGGCAAGAATAAATAAGTCAGATGCGTAACGAATAAAAGTCTACCCTCGTGTCGGTACGAGGGAAGATTGCAGCTGACTCTGTATCGGTGGCCTGGCGCAGATACATGTACTGGGCAAGGTTGGCAGAGAGCAAAACATAAAGTTGCGTTTTAGTGCATAACGAAACTGCCCTCCTGGGAAAACTGTGCAAGGTACTGTTGCGATAACAACTAACATCCCCGTAAGAACTGAAGCGGGTGATGCCTAACGGAACTGTCAGCGTTGGGGCAACCGGGCAAGGTATGGTTGCAGTCACAACTTACATCCCCGGAAAAACTGGGGCGGGTGATGGTGGCGTGCGCAAAATCTCAGTTGCGTTGCTAGCGCCGATTGAAACGACCCTCTACATTTTTTATGCTGCACCCCAGTCGGGTGTTTCCCGAGGCTAATGAAAATGCGAAGTAATTAAATGTCCTACAGGTCATTGGTAGAATATTTAATTTCATTTATCACTACTTTCAAAAGTAGCTAGTTAAAACCATGGCTGCAGTGTCAATCGTCTGGGAACGCCAGCTAAACAACAAATCAAAAGCATCGCCAATACTACTTTATGCTAACAGTGCCAAACATAAACAATGAAAAAGGACTACCAGAAAATAACCACATGTGAAATGTGATGGATCCGAGAGGTTACAAATACCACAAGAAGAGACAGAGTCACAAATACAAGTATCATAGATGAGGTTGGAACAAGATCCTGCTTGAATTACATTAAAAACAGAATGAAACGGATTGGCCACCTAGTGAGAACATATTCAGGCCACACTGTCAATAAAGCCTATCACAGCAGATAATTGGGGCAAAATGCGAGAGGACGACAACGGAAAAGGTGGATAGATGGAATGCTAGAAACGTACCAGAAGATGAAGAAGTCCACAATTCAAACCAAGTGAGAAGCTCAAGACACATATAGAAGATCACAACACTGGGCTACAACCCTATAGCATTGTGACAGCAGAAAAAGAAGAAGAATGTTTGTATTATAGTCCATGATTCAGATCTATATGTTGTCCCAAGAAAAATGAAAATACTACCGAGTTCGTATTTTGTGCAAAACACGTAATCACAAGTACTGTAGTTTTACAAATTACAAAAACAATGACAAAATACAGCAACGTTTCGACCAACAAGGCCTTTATCAAGCAAACGAACAACGGGAGTGAAAATTTAAAAAACAAATGGACGACCAAAAACAAACGTTTCTAATCAAACGTTTTTGGTCGTTCATTTGTTTTTTTAAATTTGTCACTCTTGTTGTTCGTTTGCTTGATAAAGGCCTTGTTGGTCGAAACGTTGCTGTATTTTGTCATTGTTTATGTAATTTGTAAAACTACAGTACTTTGTGATTACGTGTTTTGCCAATCAAATAGTTTTACTGCAGTCTCATCTATTTTTTGAATACTTTGTGTAATACTCTCTGCAGTGGAGGTCAATTTCTATGCGGTAAAACCCGGTGCAATGACGTTCGGTTTTAAACTCTTTAAATAAAAATACCGATCATGTTATTGCACCATTTAAACGCATGACTATAAGACCTACGTTATAAATCTTAACTATGTGAGCAGATGGCAGATGTATGCATACACAAAAGAACATTTATAAGTCAATGTACAATTCTTCAATATGGGACATCACTCTTGATGTAGACTACATCCCGATACAACTGTTATCTTTCTTTTGATTCCTAAAAAGTAAGAACCAATCTCTTATAATGTGGTCAATGGGTCTCTGTGACGTAGAAGTTAGGTGCTCGTCTCTCGTGCCAAAAGTTCCATCAAAATGGATAAAATAAAGCTTCGCATTTGTCTTCGCTTGACTTTCAAGACTAAGCTGCTGCGCCGTTTCTGTTAGAGTGTCTACTTTTGGTGCATGTCTTTTAGTGGTGTAAGAGCAATGCAAGATCATCGGCGAAGTTCAGGTCTTCCAATTTTGACATAAGTGTCCACTGAATGTCTCTTCCAGACCTGGCATATGCTGTGCATATAACCCAATCAAGCAGCACCAAGAAGATGAGAGGGAACAGTAGGTATCGTTGTCCAACACCAGTATGGACCTAGCCTTACCCTGGCAACCTTCTATCTTGAATAACGTAAACAAACCCATCATGTAGTTGTTGGATGAGGTTTACCGTCTTCTCAGGTACACTGTAATGTTTCAAAATGTTCATTGTTTCCTATTTATGCTGTCAAACGTCTTCCTGAAATCTAAACACACGTAGAGTGGAGTCTGCTACTTCATGGTTGCTTTACGATGAATCTCAGAGTAGCTATCAAGTCAATACAAATGACATACACTAGGGCAGAATGCATACACAGGTTAAAAACATGATAAAGGTATATAGAATGAGGTAAAGATAACAGATGATAGGGAGCGATATATACACATGGTAAGAGCATGAAAAAGCTAGTATAATGAAAAGATAACAGACTTCATGGTCTGAAATGTACACATAGTAAAAACGTGGTAAGAAATTGATGTCGAAATTGATGTCGAAATTGATGTCAAAATTGATGTCGAAATTGAATAACAACTTTGATGTCAAAGGTAACAGGTTCGCTCCCTCGTAGAGCCATCGGGATATTTTTCTAGAAATCCTGATCTCATTTTAGGTGAAATCGATCTCCTAGTCCTATCGGAGACAGACGATAAAACGTAAGTTCTGTGTTCAATTTGAGCACGTAAAAGCCCCATTACCAGTTAAAAACCGAGAAGAGCAAGCTAGAAAGTTCTCTGCCCAGGCAAAACTCATTAAAAAATAATTAAAAAATTCCTAAAAATACCTTCACCATTTGCTACATTACTGCAGCTGAGATCTTCCTGTGTAAGAAAGAGATCGGAGTACACATGGTTACTCAGCGAAATGCATTAATGATAGTCCTATCAATCAATCAATCAATCAATCACTCAATCGATGGTAAGAAATTTAGAATGATAGAAGGGGAAGAGATGATATTACGCGATGTAAGAATGGAAATAAAACAGACAACAGAGCGCTATATATGCACATGGTAAGAACATAAAAAGGCAACTAGAAGGATGCAAAGATAACAGATGACAAGACGCGATACATACACATGGTAAGAATAACAAGATAATGCCAAGTAAAGTATACGAGAATAAGTATTGTGATAAAAGTCATCACATTTTTGAAATACGATCTCCATTCAACGTACTCCACATGAGCTTGACACGATCTATAGTCAGATATTAATAAGTACATATGTCTGAGGTGAATAGTGGAAAAAGCACCGCCTGACATTTGTCAGTTCTTTCTTGATGCCTGCTTTTTTTAGCGGCGTTTTTGATCAAGGAATCATTTATTGTACAAGTTCATCTTGTATTAGTGTTCTCTTTGAATTCCTTTTTATCTGTAGTTATGATTTCTTTGATTCTCTGATTTCTTTAGTATTGCTGAAGTTCAAATAATATGTACATTTTTATGGAACAGTATGTATCATTCCTAGCACACACAGTTTAATCGACTCTAACCCCAGCCAACTCTAAATACTGGGCCTGACAACTGATGGGAAAATTTCCATACCTAGTTTCAGTTGAGAGGCTGGAATCTATATATGTTTGATAGAACACTGCAAGATTTTTTTGCAATTTTACTTAATTCTGTGAGTCTATGGTTATTTATTGGTGAAAAATATTCATAATATTGAAATTCCTTATTGTTAAACTGCACTTGTTGCATAATATAATTTTGATTTAGTATTTTGTGTTGATTTTAAAATGAATTCGTCAATATATAACAATACTGGAATGTGAGATCACGTGGTGTAGCTGTGGTCTGAGTTTCCATAGTTCTTAACCGAGTTTGCAGGCGCATAAGTTTATAGTTGGCTCTGGTCTAACAGTGGCATAGCCTTATAATATGAGATTTCACAACACTCATGGATGCGTTTGAACTATACTTTATCGCACGGTAGCTCTCCTTCGATTCACACTCACCTAGCCAAATTACAGTACAGCAATCTGTTTTCAAGGCCACCACGTTGAGGTGTAGTAGGATCTTAGTCAGTGCCATTTCACTGGCCCTGGCGCATCTTTGTCACTGTATTTTATTGCACAAGCAGCTACATTCCTGGTTTTAAAGTATGTGAAAAATTTAATTTCCTTGTTTAAAGTATGTGAAAATAGGTTGGCCATGCCTGGTTAAAGGTATATGAAAAACGGTTGCTCATCCATAGTTTAAAATATGTGGAAAAAAGTTGCTTATCCATGGTTTACAGTATGTGAAAAAAAAGTTGCTCATCCTTGGTTTAAAGTATGTGAAGAAATATTGCTCATTCATGGTTTAAAGTATGTGAAAATACTGTCCATTCCTGGTGTAAAGTATATGAATAAAGGTTGTCCATTCCTGGTTTAAAGTATGTGAAAATACTGTCCATTACTGGTGTAAAGTATGGGAAAAAAGTTGTCCATTCCTTGAGTAGATTATGGGAAAAATGGTGTTTATTCCTGTTGTAAAGTATGTGAAAAAAGGTTGTTCATTTCTGGCTTAAAGTATGGGAAATATGGGTTGAAATATTTTTTCACGGTTATTGTTGTAAATAACTATTTGCAAGAATTAAAATTTAACACCATAATTAAGGTGTGTTTTGCTTCCATTATTTTGTAATCTGTATAACAAGGAGTAACCAGTTTGAATAACAACACATACATACACAGAGGATCACCCAAGTACACCTCCCCACATATCGGCATCTGACGTCTGGAGAAAGAAAAAAAGCAGTGCAGTGAAAGACATAGATTTTGGCAGCTGGTGGCAAGCAATATAAATATAGTGATGGTATTTCCCAAAGTTATCCTGACACAGTAATTCAGGTGATGGCAGAAACAACTGTCTTGTGGATGTTGGACAAAGTATTGGCAGTGGTTATTTGACGTCATGGGGTAAAATCTATATCTGTCTCCTGAAAGTAAATATGAATGATCAAAAACTAACTATATTATCAAAGAAAAGTAAATGTGTTTTAAGCGGATTTTCACAGAAGATTGTGAATTGTGAATATGTTCATGTTTTAGATAACGTTTCTGATTGATAGGATCATCATCAGCGCACTTCGGTGAATAACCATATGTGCTGTGATCTCTTTCTTTCACGGGAAGATCTTAGCGATAGTGCACGAACTCCGTAGCACCAGCGAGGGTCCCCGATGTAATTTGTGGAAGTGGTGAAAATGTTTGCAGACATTCTTATTTTAATCTCTCTTTAGTGAATTTTGGCAGTGTAGAGATTTTGCAGCCTACTCCTATTGATTTTCAACTTCCAAGGGTTCTTTTACGTACGCAACATTTAGAAAACGCCACCAAGTAGCTTATCCTGAAAACACAGTTACTCAAATGTTAACAGGGAGTCAGAAGTATAATATATGAAAAAATCATAGATAGATCAGGAAGTGATGACAAACAACGGTGGCTACTTTTCCAGAAAGTGTCTACAACGGTGGCTACATCCCGGAGACGATCATCCATAGAAGAACAAAATCTTGAGGTATTTGTAAGCAGGTGGTGATATCAAAATCGCTGGAATAACAGATTCTTGTATGAGAAGAATGTACACAGTTATAGCAAAGTATACAAAGTGGAATAGTCATCTTAGTAGCCAAGATAGACAATTGGTGTAAAGTAAACAGCAATTAGAGTTAGTACAACACAGAAACGGGGGTTTTTCCCCTAAGAACATTGAGTATTTAACCAGCTAGACGCACGTGTGGTGACGGGGATCACAGGGAAAGCAAAAAATGGTATCACTGCGACCTACAATGCATTCGTAAGAGGCGTTGATGTAGGCCCTAGGGAAGCTACCCTAGTAAATAAAAAGCAGCGCAGAAATAAGAAATACTGGCATAGTTGTAGGCGCATAACTGGCACAACGTGCAATCGCTCTTAGGCTCATATCACATACAAATCACACAGAGGGGTTGACAAGTGGTCGATATGGAGCGTTTGAAGAAGAAGAGCCAACTAGAATTAATGTTTTCTGTTTTTGGGATAATACTCGAATGAGTATGAGTCAGCTCTGACAGCATCGCATTTAACTAATAAGATCTGATACCATGATAAGTACAACTCGTTAGATGCGGTCAGAATCATGTAAGCACCTGTTAGTAACATAGGTCAGTTTGAATACCTGCCTGTCACACAAGTCAGTGTTTAAATACATGTCAGCCATACATTCTAATGTTCAGTTATTTATCAGCAACATAGTTCAATAACCTGCCAGTCACATAGTTCAATAACCTGTCAGTCACATAGTTCAATAACCTGTCAGTCACATAGTTCAATAACCTGCCAGTCACATAGTTAAATAACCTGTCAGTCACATAGTTCAATAACCTGTCAGTCGCATAGTTCAACAACATGTCAGTCACATAGTTCAGTTACTTGTCAGTTATATAGTTCAATAACCTGTCAGTCACATAGTTCAATAACCTGTCAGTCACATAGTTCAATAACATGTCAGTCACATAGTTCAATAACATGTCAGTCACATAGTTCAATAACCTGTCAGTCACAGAGTTCAATAACCTGTCAGTCACATAGTTCAACAACATGTCAGTCACATAGTTCAGTTACTTGTCAGTCATATAGTTCTTCTTCTTCTGCGATCGTTCTTCACGGCCAATTTTGGTCATTCTTATTGTGATGTATAATTGGTCCACTGGCAAGAACGGAGTGATCTACGTCGGGATGATTGTGCGCCCATGGTGACTAGGCCCGCCCGTCCGTTTTCAGCCAGCTTTTGATTTACTAGGGTGAACTTTTCCTAGGTACGATCCTTTCGGATCTACGCCTTTACGATCAACTTTGCCGTATATTTGGGCTTTGTGATCTACGCCAGGACAGTGAGTTAAGCTGCTTTACCCGTTCTGACTGAGAAATATTTCTCGGGGCTTGTCAGCTTGTCCTCGGACGGCGTCTTACTCGTATAAAACACCGTGTAAAGTATCGGCCTTCGCCAATGTTCAGGACCCGGACTTCCTGTCTGATCCGTACATTGTCGGCCTTGCTTTACCGTACATTTTGAGTTTGATCTGGAGAAGGAACATTCTCAGGCTTTTCTAGACGCGCGTTGGTACGTGGCAATTTGCAATTAACCTCGAAAGACACCGGCATGGGGCCTAGTACAAACAATGTAGAGGGTCGTTTCAGTCGGCGCTATCAACGCAACTGAGGATTTTGCGCCCGCCACCATCACCCGCTCTAGTTATTCCGGGGATGTTAGTTACGACTGCAATCGAACCTTGCACGGTTGCCCCAAGGCTGGCAGTTCCTTTAGGTATCACCAACCTCAGTTCTTTCGGGGATGTTAATTTTTAATCGCACGGTACCTTGCACGGTTTTCCCAGGGCGGGTAGTTTTGTTATGCACTAAAACGCAACTTGTTCTTTTGCGCTCGGCAAACATTGTCCAGTACATGTATCTGCACTAGGCCACCGATGCGGAGTCAATTGCAATCTTCTCTCGTACCGACACGAGGGTAGACTTTTTATTCGTTACGGTCCTGTTTTATTTATTCTTGCCGACGGGCTGGCAATGTTTGCCCCTCCTCAGGGCTTCGAGCTTCGCCCTTCGTGGGCACACGTTTCGTCACTGGATGCACCTCTCATCTATGTCAGAGACTTTTCGTTGCTGTTTCGTTACGTTTAGGAACTTGGGCAATATCTTGTTGGACATCGGTCAGGAGATTTGTGCATTTTGTTAGTATGGATCTGTTTTGCATTTCCGTACTTGCACTGCTACCACTGCCAGTAGTTCTCCCCGATCCCTGCCCTCTTAGCCAGACCGGAACCAGAGTCTGTTTCCAGGGTCACCGCGTGGAGGTTGGGGCAGGGTCTTGGTTAGCGCGCCCCCTCGCTAACCCTGGTTCATGTTACCACCATAACCTCATGATCCTTTGACCCCAGTCATATAGTTCAATAACCTGTCAGTCACATAATAACATGTCAGTCACATAGTTCAATAACATGCCAGTCACATAGTTCAGTTACTTGTGAGTCACATAGTTCAATAACCTGTCAATCACATAGTTCAATAACCTGTCAGTCACATAGTTCAATAACCTGTCAGTCACATAGTTCAGTTAGATGTCAGTCACATAGTTCAATTACTTGTCAGTCTTGTCAGTCACATAGTTCAATAACCTGTCAGTCACATAGTTCAATAAACTGTCAGTCACATAGTTCATTAACATGTCAGTCACATAGTTCAATAACCAGTCATTCACATAGTTCAATAACCTGTCAGTCACATAGTTCAGTTACATGTCAGTGACAGGGAAATCTAAACAACAAGGAAACTGTATAGAAACAATGGCTGTGCAGACAAGATGTTCCAACGGGTGTTCGATCCCTTTGAGGTGACTTTACACACTTCAATACGAAATTACATGCCGAGTATACGGGTCAGTACTTATTTACTTTCAAGTCAATTCTGTCAAAATGTTATTACTTGTAAATCAAATAAGA
Organism: Arion vulgaris; assembly: GCA_020796225.1. Classification (NCBI taxonomy): domain Eukaryota; kingdom Metazoa; phylum Mollusca; class Gastropoda; order Stylommatophora; family Arionidae; genus Arion; species Arion vulgaris. The sequence continues at coordinate 57,302,223 of CM036759.1, read as the reverse complement.
AAAACTCTACCTGCTATAGTTCGTTCCAAAATTAATGATCATCTTTACCGACCGATATAAAATCATCCACTTGACAGAAATTCTTGATTTTTGCATTTTTATATAGGTAACAGTGACGGCGTTCCAAAAGTATTTTTGCCCACCCAAACCTTTAGTTCTGTAAGAATTTTATTATATGTTATTACTAAATTTACCGCGATGTTGATCTGGTATACTTGTCGAAATTTTACAGTACGATTGTCAAGTTTGTCTATAACTAAGCATTTCAGTGTTCCACATGCAATTCAGTGCACGACAAAATCGGGAATCCCGTGGAATTAATCAGTTCACAATGTTTCCTAATTTTAGTGGAATGCAAAGGGTTCAAGAAAGAGAGGTCGACCTAAGGAGACCCTGAAGCGAACTTTGCTGAGAGAGGCAGGAAATATCGGTCTCAGTTCCATGGAGGAGATTGAGCGAGTTGCCCAGGATAGAGCGGTATGGAGAAATTACTTGCAGGCCCTATGTAACGTATAACGGTACGAGAGGAGTTATTATTATTATTAACGTTTCCTACCGATTGTCATTGGTGTATGTACGCAACATTTACTTTCATTTATAGAAGTGGAAGGTATCATTTGTTCACTATGTGACCTTTCTTTTATAATATGTAATAGGAATACGCCTTTGCAATCATTCGCCACCATTTTGTGTATTACTGTAAGTTCTAAACTTTGATTATCATTGTGTTGTGCTTATGCAAAATTATATAACAAAAACGTTTTTTGCATCAACTAAGCTACCTACCAATTAGTTAAACATGGATTCGTAACGTCGTGAGGTATATAAGACTGCATGCAAAAATTACTTGTATCCATCAGATAGATTTCGTACAAATTAAACCTTAGTGTGATCACGAATTTTGGAACGAACTATAGTAAGTATCTCACACATAGAGAGCATGCTATTATTGCACCAATGAGTACATCTATAACCGACAAGTGGCCAAACGCCAAAACGTAGATGTGTAACATGATACTAGTGGGTTTAAAGTAAGAGACAGGAATGATATAAAGCCAAATTCTTAAATAAAAGCGTCTGCTCTTTGACTTTATAAATCAGGTAAGAACATCTTTTTGGCTCGACACTGATACACTTAGGCGCCGAGAGATTATAGTGTGCTTTTGAGGCTGCAATAAAGAAAATAATGAACTGTACAACATCAAGGGAAGCTGTATGCAAATCATAACTTGAGTGTTTTCCTATGTTTTCAGTGCAAAATGTTGATCTATTTCCTTCAATATATAGATGCATGTGATTCAATATTTTAGTTTACGCAAACTGGCACATACATTTCATTTAATACAGCATAGAATACAGGCACAGGGAAGTAGCATGCTCACTACCCTACAGATTAGCTCATCATATTATCGGGTTTATTTTCAATTATTCTCATAAATATGATAACAAGGGCGTCTACATTTTAACATTTTGTTTGTGGATTTCCTATATTTAACCAAGGGGATAAACATATAACATTTTCTAAAACAAACTGTTAAAGTAAAAAATCAGAACGTACAAACTGTTTAAATAACTTTGTTCTACTGCATTCAAGACAGCTACGTACATAATCGCTTGCTTGGCATGCGCCTACTCCCGATGTAATTACGCTGAGGTGTCCTGCAGTTATGAGTAGTTGCAGGAGAAAATCACAACATGCTTAGGAAACATATCCCTATAGTAGGGGTCTTAAACCGACTTAACACAGCATTGGTTCTCTGGTCTCTTGTATCAATCGACCCGGGTGCAATATCCCAGTGACAGTTTAATAGCAGAAACAGCCAACACATTTTCATAGCATAAGTTATTTCTTCTTCTTTTGTTTTGTTCTTGTTCTGCGATCATCCTTGATAAAAATAATGTTACTGTATGTTGTTGCGCAGAGTAAACAAGATTATTGATAAAATATTCTTTTAAATTAGAAATGTATTCTACCTTAATATCATTTTCCATTACAAGCTACTTGTCTATGACATAGATATGTCAAGAAAATGGGCAATGTGTAAAAGCTATTTTATTGTATATCTCTTTGATGGTTGCCAGGGAGAGAGTATAGATCGTGTTCTGTCATATTAAGGTTTAACACTCCAAGTTAGATGTATAGCTATGTGAGATTGGTTCTTACGCTTTAGAAAATGTCCTTTGATGTTATTTTATACATCGAAATCGTGGCAGATTTGACATTTCTATGCATGCTCCGTCCTCTGCTGCTGCTGTTATCACAAAGTCTACCTGCTTATCATCCCCATGCGAAGCTAATTATTATACGCTCTCTCTCCACTACGAAGACAATACTGTTCGACCTATCCACACCCAACTCTTAACTCTCGCATTCTTTCCAATATTCGGGACCCACTCAATATTACACAACTGGGCGTATGCTGCATTAACGACATCAGGTCTGTCTACACTTCTGTCAGCCTGAATAGGAGAACCATGCTTTCAATAAACGAGATACGCACATCTGCTGCCACATCCTCGTCAGAAGCATATCTGTTTCCAGTGAGATGTTCCTTGAGCTTTTGAATAGGAAAAGTCACATGGTGCCAAATCCTGGATATATGATGGATGCGCCAAAATGTTGGAGAGACACTAACAGCCAATCTTAGGTGCAATGATGTCACATGATTTATTGCACTTTGGAGGACAGTTAAAAAAAAACCCACAGAGAGTCGATTCCATTTTGTATATTACTGTCGCTCAATTTTGATGATTACGGAAACTATGTACGCGGCAATCAATTTTTGCAAAAGTATTTTTTAATTCAAACTTTCAATGAAATAAAAAGCCGCAGGTGAAAGCAGCTTGAGACATATGCACAAATCGTTGATAGCAGCCGGCGATAGTCACAGATAACCGAAATAAACAGGAAAAGATAAGCATTTCCTGGCACATCATTTGCAAGCAGAGTTGTTTGAATGGGATATGAAAACATGCCAAGCTTGAAGACGTCATTACAGCTGCTGAAACAGATGACATTGTTGCTATACTGCAGAGCATGTGCGGAGAAGATGGTAGTGACTGACGCTGTCTTATTTGAAAGTTGAGTGTAATGCTGTTTCAAAAGTTGCAATATAGCTTTCAAGATAACTCAGATAGTGTCTTAATGAAAAAAAATTATAAAGAAAGTACACTCTTAGACGAAGTATACGTCTATAAGAGGTACACGTTTGTAAAATGTATAATCCTATAAGAGGTACACGTTTGTAAAATGTATAATCCTATAAGAGGTACACGTTTGTAAAATGTATAATCCTATAAGAGGTACACGTTTGTAAAATGTATAATCCTATAAGAGGTACACGTTTGTAAAATGTATAATCCTATAAGAAGTACACGTTTGTAAAATGTATAATCCTATAAGAGGTACACGTTTGTAAAATGTATAATCCTATAAGAGGTACACGTTTGTAAAATGTATAATCCTATAAGAGGTACACGTTTGTAAAATGTATAATCCTATAAGAGGTACACGTTTGTAAAATGTATAATCCTATAAGAGGTACACGTTTGTAAAATGTATAATCCTATAAGAGGTACACGTTTGTAAAATGTATAATCCTATAAGAGGTACACGTTTGTAAAATGTATAATCCTATAAGAGGTACACGTTTGTAAAATGTATAATCCTATAAGAGGTACACGTTTGTAAAATGTATAATCCTATAAGAGGTACACGTTTGTAAAATGTATAATCCTATAAGAGGTACACGTTTGTAAAATGTATAATCCTATAAGAGGTACACGACTACAAGAGACATACGTTTGTAAGAGGTACACGTTTGTTCAGCTAACCGGATTGGGTCGACCATTGACATTTGCAGAAGGTATCTTAATATATAGGACTGGGTTAGATAGACGAGAGAGGGTTGACGACATTCAGAAAACATTGCGTACCATCTCGGGTTGGTGTAGAGAGTCTCGCTCTCAGGTCAATCCTGAAAAAGCGTGTATGTTGTGGTGCTCGTTGAATAATCACATAGTCAAGGCTGATCTACTCCGTGTAATCTTTGATGAACATACCATCGAGCGCAGAGACAGGCTGCGCTATCTTGGAATAACCTTTGTTGATCGTAGTTCAGATCTTTCAAACACCATATTGAACAGACGATACAACGGTGCAAGCGTGGTCTTGTAGCTCTCAAAGTTATAGTGGCCGCACATCTTGAGCAGAGACTACTTGTCCTTTTGTTCGATCGACTGGTTATGTCCGTGGTAGATTACCTATTCGGAATTCTTACGATATCAAGATCACAATGTGAACGACTCGAACGGGTTCAGAATGAAAGTATGCGTATAGTCATGGGTTGCACTAGAGATACCCCCATTGTGAAGATGAGATATATGCTTGGCCTTCTGTCACTACGCTCTCGTCATGCAATCGCCCAAACCAAGACATATATGCGGGTTATAAGAGACATCCACTACACAAGAACACTAATGATGTTAAGGGCACGAGAATCAAGCGTGGCATGTCGTGGATGGCCCATGCTGAGAGAACAATTGTCCAGGTGACTATGGTTGCGACCCTACCAAAAGAGGAGGAATGGATCCCAACAGATGGTAGCATGACCAGCTATCTCAACGTTATCATTACTCTTGGAAGAGAATATAGAGATTGGGGCAACATGAAGGCTGATCTCGCAGCTAAGCAGATGATAGAAGATAATGCAAGGGATGATGCTGTTGTTGTATATACCGATGGGTCGATTCATCTTGGTGAGAAGTCCGGCTTGGGTTTCTTGGCTAATGCGCATGGTAGGGTTGTTGCAGAGCGAAGTAGGGCGTACAGGACAACTACTTCTAGTATGAGGATGGAGGTTGAGGCCGTTACTGCTTTTCTCTGGGACTTCATTTACTGGGGCCGGGGTCAAAGGCGCAAGGAACTGCGCGCCAGGATTAGAGAGATCGCTCTAATCCCTGCACTCACCTCCACGTGGTGACCCTGGTAACAGACGGTGGTTGCGGTCTTGTCAAGAGGTCAGGTGCTGTGGGAGGGCAGGTGCTACTCTGAGGCAAGTAGAGATGCAAAGGTAGTCATACTTGATGGGATCCGCCCGCAACACAGACGAACGAACTCCCAGAGTGACTATTAATGCTCGCCTCTCCCGGTGGAAGGGAAAAGCTAGAACGACACATGTGGAACCTCGCGGGCGGAACTCGGAGCCCACGCATTCTCTCTCTTTTTGCATATTTCTTGAGCCAATGAGAATGCCGGGTGACGAGTTGGACCGCGCGTTGATCCACATGGGTCAAAAGTTCGAATGAAAACCATCGAATGGAGGTTGACCCGCGTGTGACGAAATTCGGAGCCCACGCATTCTCTCTCTTGTTGCATATTTCTTGAGCCGATGAGAATGCCGGGTGATGAGTTGGGCCGCGCGTTGGTCCACATGGGTCAAAAGTTTGAATCAAAACCATCGAAGGTAGGTTGAAACGCGTGTGGCAAAATTCGGAGCCCAAGCATGCTCTCTCTTGCGTACTCTCGTGAGCCGATGAGTGTGCTTGGTGATGAGTTGAGTTGTACGTAGGAAACATAGGGCAAACTCGGTTTTTCCCACTCGAAGTCGGACAACCCAGTGGAAATTGACTGAAATTGTGAGGTAGGCACCAGGACAGAGCGAGCGCGCAAACGGACGTGCAAGGGTGGCGCCACATGTGGCGAAAAATGTGAGCACGGAAAAAGACGATGGTGACAGGGTATCAGGGCAAGGCTAAGCTGCAAAGTCATAGTGGACCTCATAGAGGGGCAGGCCGACACGGCAAGAGGGTGTGCGTCCCACCCACACGAGTAGAGCAACTGGAAAGACCAGCAGAGGCAAAACCAGTGCAAGCGCGGCAGCGGCAGCAGCAAGCGCGGCAGTGGTAGGCAGGGTGTACGTTCCACCCAAATGTACAGAACAACTGGAAAGCCCAGCAGAGGCAAAGCCAGTGCGCGTTTTCGCTAGCAGGGAACTGCTGCTGCCTTGTAGTTGATTGGGAACAATCAAAGGCTAACGGAGCAAACCGTAAACAAACCTAAACGGGCGGCAAACCAAAGTGTTCATTAAAACGACCAGTTTTGCTGGGCAGATGGCGTTCATAAGCCCGGGAGGGCAGGCCGTCTAAAGGTCGTTGCCCTGAAAGAAAATAGCAACCCACTGCTTTGTGGGTTACTGCTGGGGACAGTCAAAAGCTAGCGGAGAGCGAACCGAACACAATAGCTGGCTGAAATCGAACACCCCACCGAAGGATAAGCAACTGTGCTCAAATAGGTGCTGAAGGTTGGTGCACGTACATTACGTTCTGATGTTTGGCTGTTTATACATCACAATAAGAATGATTAAAATTAGCCTAGAACGTTCGTAAGAGAGAGTGATTTACTGGGGCAGTTGTTGTATCTGACTCTCAGTCGATGCTTCACAAGATCCAGAAGGGCAGGTTTCAGTATGAGTGAATGTCGTCCATAGAAGTTTCTAACCTCCAGAGGCTTACGTGGATGTACTGTCCTGGGCATGCGCGTGTTTACGGTAATGAGAGAGCGGACAGGCTTGCATCAATAGCATCGATTGTTGGGGAGTTGAGGATGGATAAGGGGGATGTTTTTCGATCTCTTCGCAACTGACTGTTGGATGAGGAGGACACTAAAATCGATGTTGAATCGATCAAGCGATTTAGGCAGTTTGGAGTTACCCGTTGTACAAGTCGAACTGGATGCCTGAGAGGCAGAGTGAGAGGTGTGTTTAATCAGCGAGCCACGGGAACCATCAGTATGTATACTCTTCGATATCTGTTGGGAGACTGAGCACCTATGGGTTTGCCCGGAGTGCAATGACGTCAGTTTAGTAACCAATAACCAATAACACGTTTGTAAAATGTATAAGCCTATAAGAGGTACACTTTGTAAAATATATACATTTGCAAATGGTATACATAAAAAAAAATACAAATCTTACAAGAGATTAAATTGTGTAAGGGGTATACGTTTATAGAATGTACAATCTTTCAAAAGGTATACTTTTGTAAGAGACAAAAGTCTTTTTTATTAGTAATATACTTATCAACTGGTATACCCTATACATTTGAAAGCGGTTTACATTTACAAGAAGTATACATTTCAAAGAGATGGAAGTTTATAAGAGATATAAGTGCACTGAAGCTATATAATTAATAAGAACTATACGTTTTTACTAGGTATAAGTTAATAAGATACAAACGCTTATAAGAAATATAAGTACGCAATAGGTAGACATTTATAAGAGGTATATTCTTATAAACAATATATTTCTATAAGGACGTCCTATGGAAACACTCTCAAAGGAACCTTACAGAGAGAGGTGAGAAATGTCGGGCTCAATTCCATAAAGGATTTGAACTAGCTGCCCAGGATTTGGTATTAATAAATTGCTTGTGGGTTCCATGTAACATAACGGTACAAGAAAAATATCATAATATATACCTATCAAAAATATACTTTTACACACACTGTATGTACAACGACATTTCCAACTCTAAAAACACACTCATGTTTGTATAGACTTCTTGAAAGGAAGCACAATTGTTGTTGTTATTCTAAGCGTACATTGAAGCAGAAAATGAAGTATGACTGTGACGCAACTGAAACTGAGTTCCTTCGATTAAAAAATACGGCAGGTGAAAACTTAAATGACTTCCCCTGGTTTATACACGTCAAGGAAATGTTTAAAAAACGTTTTAATATCTAGAATTTGATCAATCGATTGCGGTTGTCGTAGAAATCAGTGTTTTTGAGTGTTTCATGTGAAGAAATCTTTAGTCAGCATTTAAATTCTATCGATATTTTATATAGAAAACATCATTACTAAATCTGACTCAATCACATATTAATAATTGTTTTCAAGTATGTATTAGGTATAAACATCTGAGTTGATAGCAAACACCAACGACAAAGATTTGTGGAGATCCATGATCTCCTACACCAGCCGGCACGGCACCTGATGATGATGATTAGGTATCAAGGGTTGAAGGGCGAAGGATTAACTTCTTTGTCTCTGTTTTTCTCATATAGCTCCATGCCTCTCAGCAGAAATGGCACGCCAGGAGTGTTTTGTACAATGCGCGAAACCCGTAGCTCCAGCAACAATCCTAGAGATCATATGAAAAAAGTTGCACATTTTGACTCAATTGCGGATTCAATTCTACAACCTTCAGAACGACAGGCAAACGTGTGAACCACTTCGCCATATAGATCCCATGCATTATATATATATTTATATTACTTTCGTACCGTTATACTTTACTTAGAGCATGCAAGTAATTTCTCCATACCTCTTTATCATGGACAACTCGCTCAATCTCTGCTATGGAGTTGAGATTGATACTTTTTGTTTCTCTCAGTAACGTTTGTTTCAGATTTTCTCTAGTGATTTTATTCATGCATCATTCCACACCCTGCCTTCAGTGTCTACTATGTGATTCTTTGATGATTTATTCTCAGAGCATGTCCAACATATCCCCTTCTTTTCATTCTTATAACAGTTGTTACTAGTCCTTGAACAGATATGTGTCTTATTTCATAACCTCTCTTGAATTCGTATTCTTTAAATTCCTTGAATTTATCTTATTATTGTTCGCAGAGTTCTATTTTCAAATCCATTCAACTTACTTGCTATAGCTTTAGGTTTTTTTCCCCAACTTTCAATGACTTATGTCATGATAAATACAACATTGAAATTGAAAATTATTCATAATTTAGTTTGTTTTAAAACTATATAACCTTAAATTCCATATTTGTTTAAGGCTTTCAACAGCTGATTTTTAATTATGTCTTACAAAGTTGACTTTAAATTAGATTTCTGTTCCCTGGCATAGTTTAGTGCTGACAGCACTAGCTTTCAATTTCAATGAAACGATGTTCAATTCCTGGACAAGTCACATTTCACATCGATCCATCTGAAGATATAGGTACTAAGTTACAGGCATGAAAATTTATCAAGTAATTAAAGCATTCACGTTTGGAATTACACGTTGTACAATTAGAGTTGAATGCTTGACTGGGAGACAGAGAAGTGTGTTTAGTCAGTGAGTCACATCAACCATCATCAGTATGCATACTCTTCGATATCTGTTGGGGGAGACTGAGCACCTACGGGTCTGCACCGTGTTACATGTTAATGGACTATATTGACAGTAAACGTTATATTCTAACATTTATATTTAAAATATAAAATGATATTCATATTTCATACAATTTCCTTTGTAGTTCAAGGTTTGATAACAATCAGGAAATTTCTTTATATTTATGACATCATTGATATCACTTGTATCAATCAGTATAATTATTGTTATTTTGGTAAAACTCTGCACTATAAAGAGAAATAGTATAAATCTAAGCAAGAACGCTGAAAGTATACGTGCGGTGTCTACTTATAACAAAATCAATGCAACTGGTATCAATAAAAATGTCAGCAAATGTTAAGATAAATTTATGTCTATGATAGACAAATAACAAACGTAATCAAGGTTATTGACGATATGAACTATCATCATGTAGCATATGCACTTTGTAAGGGAGAAACACATACAAACGAAGTAATGTAGTTTTACAAAACGCAAAAGAAATAAACGTGTTACGCACACATTTGATAACTTCGACCAAATATGTCTGTGAAGAATCAGGCTCTGACTGTTAAGTAGAATGTGTTATTGATTCAGATGCAGATATCGAGGGCTCAGACATCTCAGAAGGAAGTGATGACAAACATATCTACTGATATCATTGATTACTGGATTTATGGGACCATTATAATTGCACTAACTAGTGTTCCTGATACCATTTTGACGATGGTAAAAAGTTGAAACAAACGAAGAGAGCAGTTATAAATCTCTCACTGTATTGTATGATCTGCGTGGCGTCTGTTGCAGTCCTACTCAGCTCATCTACGACATCTTAAACACATCTGACAAGTGATCAGCTCATCTGCGACATCTTAAACACATCTGACAAGTGATCAGCTCATCTACGACATCTTAAACACATCTGACAAGTGATCAGCTCATCTGCGACATCTTAAACACATCTGACAAGTGATCAGCTCATCTGCGACATCTTAAACACATCTGACAAGTGATCAGCTCATCTACGACATCTTAAACACATCTGACAAGTGATCAGCTCATCTACGACATCTTAAACACATCTGACAAGTGATCAGCTCATCTACGACATCTTAAACACATCTGACAAGTGATCAGCTCATCTACGACATCTTAAACACATCTGACAAGTGATCAGCTCATCTGCGACATCTTAAACACATCTGACAAGTGATCAGCTCATCTACGACATCTTAAACACATCTGACAAGTGATCAGCTCATCTGCGACATCTTAAACACATCTGACAAGTGATCAGCTCATCTGCGACATCTTAAACACATCTGACAAGTGATCAGCTCATCTGCGACATCTTAAACACATCTGACAAGTGATCAGCTCATCTGTGACATCTTAAACCCATCTGACAAGTGATCTCTGTGGCGTAGCGACATCTTAAACCCATCTGACAAGTGATCTCTGTGGCGTAGCGACATCTTAAACCCATCTGACAAGGGATCTCTGTGGCGTGGCGACATCTTAAACCCATCTGACAAGTGATCTCTGGGGCGTAGCGACATCTTAAACACATCTGACAAGTGATCTCTGTGGCGTAGAGACATCTTAAGCCCATCTGACAAGTGATCTCTGGGGCGTGGCGACATCTTAAACCCATCTGACAAGTGATCTCTCAGGGGCGTAGCGACATCTTAAACCCATCTGACAAGTGATCTCTGGATCGTAGAGACATCTTAAACCCATCTGACAAGTGATCTCTGGATCGTAGAGACATCTTAAACCCATCTGACAAGTGATCTCTGGATCGTAGAGACATCTTAAACCCATCTGACAAGTGATCTCTGGATCGTAGAGACACCTTAAACACATCTGACAAGTGATCTCTGTGGTGTAGCGACATCTTAAACCCATCTGACAAGTGATCTCTGGGGCGTAGCGACATCTTAAACCCATCTGACAAGTGATCTCTGGGGCGTAGAGACATCTTAAACACATCTGACAAGTGATCTCTGTGGTGTAGCGACATCTTAAACCCATCTGACAAGTGATCTCTGGGGCGTAGCGACATCTTAAACCCATCTGACAAGTGATCTCTGGGGCGTAGAGACATCTTAAACCCATCTGACAATTGATCTCTGGGGCGTAGAGACATCTTAAACCCATCTGACAATTGATCTCTGGGGCGTAGAGACATCTTAAACCCATCTGACAAGTGATCTCTGGGGCGTAGAGACATCTTAAACCCATCTGACAATTGATCTCTGGGGCGTAGAGACATCTTAAACCCATCTGACAATTGATCTCTGGGGCGTAGAGACATCTTAAACCCATCTGACAATTGATCTCTGGGGCGTAGCGACATCTTAAACACATCTGACAATTGATCTCTGGGGCGTAGAGACATCGTAAACACATCTGACAAGTGATCTCTGGATCGTAGAGACATCTTAAACCCATCTGACAAGTGATCTCTGGGGCGTAGCGACATCTTAAACACATCTGACAATTGATCTCTGGGGCGTAGAGACATTTTAAACACATCTGACAAGTGATCTCTGGGGCGTAGCGACATCTTAAACACACCTGACAAGTGATCTCTGTGGCGTAGCGACATCTTAAACACATCTGACAAGTGATCTCTGGGGCGTAGAGACATCTTAAACACATCTGACAAGTGATCTCTGGGGCGTAGCGACATCTTAAACCTATCTGACAAGTGATCTCTGGGGCGTACAGGTTAGGTGCTCGTCTCTCGTTCCAAAATTCATTTGAAAATATAACCAAAAAAAATTCCTACGAATATCTTCACTGTTTTCAAAATTACATCGGGTACCCTCGCCGGTGCTACGGAGTTCGTCCACTGCAACTGATTCCGTCCTGTGTAAGAAAGAAATCGGAGCACACATGTTTACACACCGAAGTGCAATGGTGATGGTCCTATCAATCAATCAATCAATCAGTCAAACCCGTGTTTTCCTCTGTTTTCCTCTGACTCTGCCTACCAAAGCGATCTTCGCCAGATAATCATGTCGTTTTATGTCTAAAGTATGCATTTATCTCCTTTGTATACTTACTATTTACTACACAATTCTCTTCAATTTGAAGCTGTTGTAAAATTGATACATTTGTTCTTCGTATTATTATTATTTGATCGATTATGTATTGTTTAAAGGGAACTCACATGGAAAATGAGCAAAGCACAGTAACAACAAATAACTACATGGGAAATGCGATGTCTAAGAACAGTTACCAAACATCAGAAAAGACAGTTACTGTCATCAGCATAAGAATGAAAGTTGGCCCAGAACCTTACTTGAATTACATTGAGAAAAAAGAATGAAGTGGCTTGACCACTTAATAAGAATGCATCCAAAATTCACAGTATACAGATTCTTCTACAACAGAACATCAGGAAAGAAGGCGAGAGGAAGATCAAGAAAAATGGTTAGATGACATAACAGAATCTTGTCAAAGAGCAAAAATAACTATCACACAAGTCACCATAACAGCGGAAGACAAAAACAGAAAAACGTTATTGGACAACAACACGGTAACAGTTTGACGATAAACAAAAGAAGCAGAAGAAGAAAAATGAACTAGCATCGTTATTAAATGGAATTCTTTTACACAAAAAATAATATTTACAAAATATATTTTAGATTTTTATTTTATTTATTTGTTTGTTTCTTAGAATCTAAGTGGTTTTTTTCTGTTGAAGGAGGTACTTTTTACAATAAATGGTTCATATAATAGTAATAAAACAGTATGAACCACATACACACGCACGCACACCGTAACCACCGCCACACACACATACACAAACACTGTACACACATGCATATCCATTAAAAAAAATTGAAATTCTTAAAAAAGGGACGCTGCCACATTGTTTTCACCGTTAACGGAAACCATCGACCAGCACCTGTCGTCATATCCAGGCCTAACACAACAGCCCCGAAAGAGAACTCTGTTCTGAAGCATTTCAATCAATGCCCTGTAAGACTTAAAATTACCAGGCTGGTGCGATACGGATCAATATCCTCTATAATGTCTTGAAAATATACAGGTAGGTATATACTTCTGGTTTTCAATGGTTAAATTTAGCACAACACTTATAGTTTTTCTGTAGCTTTATATAGTTGAAGATGTGTTTTTAAATTTCTAGTACTAGCCTACGTCGTTCTTCCTAACCATGAGTCTGTCCGCGTATAGAGATTAGATATTCTGATAAGTGTCTATACATACATGGACAGATTATCGCAATGCAGAGAACGTTTGTTTTTCGAATCTAACGAAAAAGGGTATTGGTTTCAATTCACCAACCACGTTTCACAAGTCAGAAAAGTTAATTGGCTTTCCTACCTTCCGCATACTTGATCTTGGAAAAGGGAAGGGATAAGCCTTACATACCCCCACTATGTCTTCCAATACTACAAAATATTTTCGTTTCAAATATATATATATATATATATATATAGTTTCACTTTCAGTGTGAAATATCTTCATTGCACTCCGGACACGTCCACATATGCTCCAATCTATTTCGCAATATCTCCAACAGCATCCAGCGGCTAAACGTCACAGTTGGATACCGCTCTTTTCTGGCCACTCAATCTTCAATCCAAGCAATTGCAACCTAGCAATTGACGTGAATTGGTCTAGATGAAAGTACTCTTTGCTTCCGCACTCTATGAAGGCTTCAGAATGTCATCTTTATCCATTGCAGGACCACCGATATGGTGGCAGAGCAGCAGAATAACCAACTATACTTTTTACTGGTAAATCAACCAGCCAAGCAACCAATCAATCAAAGAACGAAGGAATCAACCCACAATAACCAACCAATCAACCAATTAGTTAATTAATCCCCCCAAAACCAGTCAGTCAATCAATCAATCAACTACCCAAACTAACTAACCAACTAACTTACTGACTTTCTAATTAACTAACAACTGACTAAATAACTTACTCACTAAACTAACTAACAACCGACACACTAACCATCTAACTAATTAACATACGATGAAGGCTGATTGACCAACCAACAAACTAACCAACCAACCTACTAGCTAACTAACGCACTGATTTACTGACTGACTGGATGGTAGACTGACTGACTGACTGGCTGGCTGGCTAACTAACCTAACCTAACCTAAAACCTAACCTAATCTAAAACATAACCTAACCTAAAACCTAACCTAACCTAACCCCAACCAACCTAACCTAAAACCTAACCTAACCTAACCTAAAACCTAACCTAACCAAATCTAACCTAACCTAACCTAAAACCTAACCTAAAACCTAACCTAACCTAACCTAACCTAACTTAAACCCAACCTAACCTAACCTAACCTAACCTAACTTAAACCCCTAACCCCCTAACCCAACCAACCTAAAACCTAACCTAACTTAACCTAAAACCTAACCTAACCAAATCTAACCTAACCTAAAACCTAACCTAAACCTAACCTAACCTAACCTAACCTAACTTAAACCAACCTAACCTAAAACTTAACCTAACCTAACCTAAAACTTAACCTAACCTAAAACCTAACCTAACCTAACCTAAAACCTAACCTAACCTAACCTAAAACCTAACCTAACCTAACCAAATCTAACCTAACCTAACCTAACCTAAAACCTAACCTAACCTAACCTAACCTAACTTAAACCTAACCTAACCTAAACCTCAACTAACCTAACCTAAAACCTAACCTAACCTAAACCTAACCTATCCTAACCTAAAGCCTAACCTAACCTAACCTAACCTAACCTAACCTAAAACTTAACCTAACCTAAAACCTAACCTAACCTAAAACCTAACCTAACCTAAAACCTAACCTAACCTAAAACCTAACCTAACCTAACCTAAAACCTAACCTAAAACCTAACCTAACCTAAAACCTAACCTAAAACCTAACCTAACCTAACCCCTAACCTAACCCCTAACCTAACCTAACCTCACCTCACCTCAGCTCACCTGACCTGACCTGACCTGAACTGAACTGAACTAAACTAAACTTAGCTAACTAACTAGCTAACTAACTAACCATCTAACCAGCTAACTAAATGACAGACGATGTTGGCTGAATTACCGACCTACCAACAAACTAATCAACTATCCAGCTAACCAAGTAATCAACGAATTAACTAACCAACCAACCAACTTACTAAATGTTTTATTTTTTCCGATCCAGAAGCACTTGAGCTTTCAGCTCTTTGGCTCAGTGCCATGGACATCGTAACCCTTCGGTTCGGTGCAACGAACACCGAAAATCTGGGAAACCTGTGGCTTTTCTGCCAGCCCGTGGATTTGAACCCGCACTCACAGAGGGCTAGTCACCCGTAGTCCAACGCGCTACGAACACGCTGGGCAGGTGGGCTACTAAATTGTTAAGAACTGCTTTTCAAACGTCTTTTTACCAATCTCTACTTAGAATCGAATAAAATTATAAAGTTGTATTTGCAGGTAACAGACATTTGAGTTTTATTTTTCAATATAAATATATATAAATATGTCAATATATCTGTCTATGTCTCTTAATTAAG
This sequence comes from Arion vulgaris, assembly GCA_020796225.1. NCBI lineage: Eukaryota > Metazoa > Mollusca > Gastropoda > Stylommatophora > Arionidae > Arion > Arion vulgaris. The sequence continues at coordinate 57,286,563 of CM036759.1, read as the reverse complement.
ACTTTTATATCGCATACATACTTTGCAGACTTTCTCTTCTAATCTAATTCTACTTTTTTGTCATATTGTATATATTTTGTCAAATGTTTGAAGCTAGCTAACTCAGAACGCAGTCTCACTGGTAGGGGAAATTCAGTGTTGACTTGTTTCTTCCAGACAAAGCAGCTTCCATGCTGAACAAGGCGACACACATGACTAGATAACGTCAAGAGAAAGTGGAAGATAGCCGCGGACATGTAATGAATACAGTAACTCTTGGCAGAAATGTGTATACAATTTCCGAAAGATGGAGGTAAACATAACCCATTGGAAACAGTTGTTTATTTTTGATATCATGATAACTGATATGATAAAGGTTGTCAATCACCTTCTGTTGTTTATTGTGATATTGATGTTTTTATGGCTTGTGGCCAAGATTATAGTTGTTTTTCCATTTGTTGATGCGTATTTATTGATACATATATTCCTCAAATACTTGGCAAAAGTCACGGTGATGATATGTCACGGCAGGTATTTGTGAAGGTAACCGTGTTGTTATTTTCCGACCGTTGCACCTCTAGTGCTGACGTAGCTAAGTGGTTGAGCACTTGTCTTATATCGAAAGAGTTTCTCGTTGAGGTAAAGGTATGTGACTTGACTTCCTAGAAAAGGGAGTGTTAGATGGAAATGCTAAGACTTGGCAATCATGACGACCTATCCCAAGAAGATGTGTTCACGGACGGTGGAGAGAGAAAGCGTTTTCAGACACGGAATGTCAGCTGAGAATTAAACTAGTTTAATGCTGGACGTAGCGGTAAGCTACTGATCGTGTAAGTGGTGCCTAGAAAATCTAATCGACGACTCGTTTACTGTTGTTGATGGCGACGTCCTGTGAAGGATATGTCACAATTTTTCAATGTCGGACGAAATACTGACGCGGACAAAACAATGTCGGACGAAATACTGACGCGGACAAAACAATCTCGGACGAAATACTGACGCGGACAAAACAATGTCGGACGAAATACTGACGCGGACAAAACAATGTCGGACGAAATACTGACGCGGACAAAGCGGTGATATTCTTACAGTAGTCGTATTGTGCACTGCAATAATTCTGTAGCCAGCTATCTTGGAGTGATCTTTATTATGATTCGGCAATAGTAGTAGGTTGCTGTGAAACCACTCCTACCTGATCTTATCGTCCTGGATGCTGAAGTTGAATTCTTTGGCCAGGTTCTCCATGTCATCATTGGATGTCCCTAATATCTTGATATCGAAAGCTATCAGGACCTGGAGTAGTGTTTCCGGAAGTATTCAGTGTTGCCTGATAGTCTCAGTAGTGACAGACAGTTCTTCATCTAACACTGCAACACTGCACATCTCTGCTATGGTCCTCTGGGTCATCACTCTTTCTGTCTCGTCCTTCTGGTTTGTCTGCTGCATATAGCGTTGTAGGAGAGAGTTTCCCTTATTAGCATCTGACTTCTGCTGTTAGTTAGGACTTGTTGTATGTCTGTATTCTTTCTCCTCTTTGTAAAAGGTATTCTTTGACATTTTATTTAACACTTTGTTTCTAAGGATTCGATGTTGCTATTTAATGTGTGTGTTATGTTTGATAATTCATGTTCTGTATTGCCGCATACAAAAATGCATGTTGCCATAAATTTTGTCTTTTGTTTATTTGCTTGTCGTATGCCCTAGTTATTTGATACGAAATTCTTACCTCCGTGTTACATCATAGTTCGTATATTACATTCGTACTCTTGTGTTAGGCTATAGTCACGTCATACTACATTCGTACCCTCGTGTTAGCACAGTTATTTCATAGTATATTTGTACCCTTGGATTATGTCGTAGTTGCGTCATATTATACCCTTTTGTACCCTTCTGTTATGCCATACTATTCGTTATGTTATAGTATTCGTACCCTTTTGTTATGCCATAGTTGCACCATACTATATTCGTACCCTTGGGTTATGTTCACAAAACAGATGAGACTGCAGTAAAACTATTTGATTAGCAAAACACGTAATCACACAGTACTGTAGTTTTACAAATTACAAAAACAATGACAAATACAGCAACGTTTCGACCAACACGGCCTTTATCAAGCAAACGAACAACAGGAGTGACACATTTAAAAAACAAATGGACGACCAAAACAAACGTTTCTAATGAAAATCTGGAAATAAAAACGAAAATCTGGGAATAAAAACTAATAACGAAATAAATGTAACACAAAAACACACATAAAAACTAGAAATAGAACGGAAGAGAAACAATGAAAAATCTAGTAAATATATTACTTGAATACATGCAACATATACCCATATATATTACAAGGCATGGGAAGAGAAAGTACTAAGAAGCATAGGAATGTAATACGTTGAGCCCACGTGGTCGCAGGGTACCATACAAAGATATCAACCGATTCTCCTTGGGTTATATAGTTGCGTCATACTATATTCGTACCCTTGTGTTACCACAGTTTTGTCATACTACATTCTTACCCTTGTGTCATGCCATAGTTTTGTCATACTACATTCGTACCCTTTTGTTATGTCATCATTTCTTGATACTACATTCTTACCAATATTTATAATTATAACTCAAAAAGACGTTATTTAGTTAAGAATACCAATTTACGAGATGTAAACGTCCTCTTCAGTTCACAAGCTTGGAGGAGGAGTCAAAAATAAGTGAAAGCGTTATGTTTTCTCTCTTTGAGATTTGTGTATTTGCTGTGACCCCGCCAGATGATCTCTTATTATAATTACAGAAGGCCTTGACTGCACACACGAAAACACCAGGTATTGGTGTTTACAAGTGGCGTACACCTGTAGAAAATCATTTCTAAAATACGATAAACTCGGTGGTCTTGTAGTAAACATGGTGTTAGTGTAAAATCAGAGATTACAAGTGTACAAAATGAAAGAGCATCACTTTAAAAAAAAAGTCGTGTTGTGTACATCTTAGTTCATATCAATACGTGAACCTCCCAACACGTTTGTTTCATCTTTTTATGTTTGTTCGTTAATTGTCACCAACCAATGTCTCTAGTGCACTTGTTTTCTCTCCGAGACTTTAACTCCAGTTTACCTGTAAGCTAGGAAATAGATTACATAGTAAGTCTGGAAGATCGATTATTGACAGATAATCATAGTTCTGCTTCTGATGTTATGTAGTGTGGTCGAACTGTTATTTGCGAACCAGTTTGTTTTCATACTGCCTGAAAAAAGTCAGGTAACTGTAATATAAACAAGCCTCAACAAAAACAAAAGTTGTATAGAAGAATCTCAAGAATATTACAGACATTTCTCGTATCGTTGGTGGATAATTCAGGTTTGTTGGATTTGTTGTTTTTGCACTTGTTGTGTTCTGAGTAAGGTCTATATAACAAGCGAATGGTTTACTTTCAGGTTTCATGGAATACTTTTTTTTCATTTTATTGCTCTTCTGTGCTGTTTCATTTGAATCCTTTTTTTTCATTTTATATCTCTTCTGTGTTGTGTTTCATTGGAATACTTTTTTTTTCATTTTATTTCTCCTTTGTGCACAATTTATTTTTCAACTAGCCTATGTGTTATTTTATATTATTATATTGCTCCCGCTCTCTCTCTCTTTCTCTCTATCTCTCTTGTGCTATTTATATTTTATTTGTCGCTCTTATATCTATGACTCATTAGAGTGTGTTTGTACTAAGGGCGTCAGTATTTGTGTAATGTATGTATTATGAAAAGATTAATTTGCTTTGTGCATTTGTGTGTATCCCATGATTGATAAAGACCTCTTTGTAGAAACGACGACTGATTGAATTCGTTTTCATTTATCACTAGCAATTAATAATCAATTAGCGATTAGCAATTAGGGAGAAGCAAAATCCAAACACTCCGGACAGGTTTATATATGCTGCGATCTCCTTCCCAATATCTTTATCAGCGCATAACTACTAATCACAGTCGTTTAATGTTGATTAATCAAATGTCTCGTATATCTAACTAAGTGTTCGTCGTCACATTTTCACTTTTATCTTCTTCACTCTGGATATGAATATTAATTTTTCTCCGATCCAGAAACACTTGAGCTTTCAGTTCTTCGGCTCGGTGCCATGGACATCGTAACCTTTCGGTTCGGTGCCACGAACACCGTAAATCTGGGGAACCTGTGGTTTTTCTGCCAGCCCGCAGAATTGAACCCGCACTCACATAGGGCTAGTCATCCGTAGTCCAACACGCTACGAACACGCTGGGCAGTCGGACATGGATATGAATTTAGATTTATACATGTTTTCAAAGTAGTCTATACGACTGTCTTCTTTTATGGTATTGATGATGTCTACGCTATCCATTGACTGCCCTCTTTTATGGTATTGATGATGTCTACGCTATCCATTGACTGCCCTCTTTTATGGTATTGATGATGTCTACGCTATCCATTGACTGCCCTTTTTTATGGTATTGATGATGTCTACGCTATCCATTGACTGCCCTCTTTTATGGTATTAATGATGTCTACGCTATCCATTGACTGCCCTTTTTTATGGTATTGATGATGTCTACGCTATCCATTGACTGCCCTTTTTTGACCACTGTTGTATCAGTAAGGTGACTGTACGCTCATTTCCTTGTGCTCATGCATGCACTGGCACAACAAATAAAGGTTAAATTGTTAATTCTGGATGTGATATTCCTTATAGGGCCAGCTTGAATTTTCTTAAGCAATTGTCTGATCTCAATCATGACTTATGATGTAGACCCTTACTATTATTTCCTACATATACATTTATACATATATTATATATAAAATAATGAACATAAAGTGGGACGAATTCATGAGAAGTGATGAAATCAGAGAAATGTCTAGTCAACCACTAGTAACATCTGTTATACAAATGAGAAGATGGAAATGTGTTGGACACACCTTGAGAGGAAATTATGAAAAAATACCAAAGCAGGTATTGAGTGGGATGCAAAGGGTTGAAGAAAGAGAGGACGCCTAGGGAAACATTGAAAAGAACTTTGCTGAGATCATGACTATGCATATCAACTGTACTTGGTAACAGATTTTACTTTATGACAGCGGTTAGTAGTTGGACGCTGTTATTGGAGTTATTGTGGAGGAGATCGGAGCACCTATGGACATGTTCGGAAGGCACTGAAGGTATTCAAAACTGAAATTGATATTGAAACTTGATACGAATATTTTGACCAAACAAGAATGAAAATAGTGAGAAAATAGGCCCTACTCTTACCGATTTTGCACTGCCAAGGGTTCTTTCACAATTTCAATAGAAACACATGATCTACAGTTTACTTCTTCAATAGAACTAGGAACTTGATCTCATCTACATTGATATCATATATCACTGGAAATTTAGTTGAATCGCTACACGCGAAAAACGACTTGAATACTTTTGAAGAGAGATGGGTGCACTGTTCCTCATCGCTACAGAAACACTATTTTTTATACATAAATGTTATAGACTCAGCAAGAAAAATATATGAATTTTTGAATTTGAGAAACGTGTGAAATGACAGTTAAACAAATATTACAAACGTGTCATGGCTATAGACAACTGACATTGGCCTTACCAGAGGCACTCGTTTTTCCAGTCCAGACTTAGCTTTATGTAGGTATTAACATTCTCAAGCAATTAGTTATTTACAATTATTTGTAAGTTCAAGATTTCCAAAATAAAAAAATAGGAAAAATTATGTTATTTGAAAAAAAAGGCTACCATTACCTATTCTCAGGATTACAACCAATTACAATTTTATTTGATTTATTTGAACATCTGTCGTTCGATCTTAATCGCATGTCTAATTGCTGTCTTCTCTATTCTCATGATCATTTTTGTGTGTTTACGCCCGTGTGTTGTCTGGGTCCACAAGAGGAGCAAAGAATAGTAGCACTGCGACCTACAAAGCATGTCGTAAAAGGAGACAAAGGTACGAGCCTAGGAAAGCTACACTAGTAAATGAAAAGCATCGCAGAAATCGGATGTGCTGGCCTACTTGTAGACGCATAACTGGCACAACGTACAATCGCTCTTAGGCTCAGATCATATACAGATCACAAAGAGTGTTTTAACAAGTGGTCAATATAGAGCGTTCGTAGAAGAAGAAGTTTACGTTTACTTTTATTTTGAAATATTTCATATGTAGTTAATGCTTGAAATGATTTATGTAGAGAATTGATAGTGTCCACCAGTAGACACACACCTTTTGTAAGGTCATCAAACTTTCAGCAGTATTTATAAATAACGTGTGCATTAATATGTTTTTCTTTGTGATCTATAACAGATATAAATGGGCACCAACTAAGATATGTGTGCAAAACTGGTAGTAGACACTACTATCATGCTACACATGCTAACAAGAGAGCCAGTGGTGAAGTTAGTATGACAACAATTAGCATTAATTTTCAATGATTTTGCGAAACCATTAAAATCTGGGCCATCATCGTATCTCATTTAATTTTCAGTCACTGGTTTGGAAGATACGAGGCAAGATGGTTTTGACATGGGTAAATGGATTACAAAGAGATCTCAGACCTTCGGGAAATTGTATGGATCTACTGTACTAGTCAGGCTGGATTTGTGGAAATCAACGAGCTGATATACTGGAATATGGACCGGAGAGAAATACTAAGGTCACTAAATGATTTCCTGCTGGAGGAGAAAGAACACCACAAATGATGAGGATGAAAGAATTTGTATTCAAGCGTGGGACGAGATAATAGGGATGTGAGAGAAGATGATTTAGGTGCATGTGTCATCAGCGTGCAGCGTGAACAATCAGAGTACATACTACATATCTTGCACCTTCTGATAGGAGAACTGATCCCCTATGGGTCTTCTCGGTGTGCAATGTTTTATTTTTCTAAACACTTAATACTGAACTGAACTCAACAAACATTTGTACAGGACAAGATGTTCTTTGTAAGGCTCGAAAATATTGTTTTTCTGCTCAATACTACGTTAGAAATGGCATTTAAAAAAGACAGTCAAACTGAGAAAAGTATAGCTTATACATGTATCACATTCTATGAATTCACACGAATTCATAATAACATTGATTTTTAGTGGAAACATAATTATTGTGACCCAGAAGTTTAAATTGTCTGAGATATTTAAACAAACAAAACAAAGCAGTATTGTTCTGACGCCTGTGTTTTTCCCCTTTGTTGTTAGTTTCAACATTAGACATGATATATTAGTGGTTCTCACTATTACGAATAGGTGCCAATTTTACTGAGAATAAGCGACGATTTATTGACATACCCGTAACTTATGTAACATAAGAGCTATGTTACCATAAACTAGACTAAATATTCATGGAAAGAAAAGGCTGTGGAGGTTGAAAAACGTGTCGATTAGTAGGAGTTGCGAGCAGAGAAAAATACCATATACGACGTGCACACACGATCCCGTTTTATAAATCTCTTTTATAATTCTGACGTTGTGAGGCCAAAAAAGGGTTGGAAAAACAAAGAATGTTACTAAGCATGCGATTTGAAAGTGTTTAAAACGAATAAAAATGTTTCACTCCACAAACTGAAAGCACAAATACAAGCAGAAAAAACAATATTGACATAAAAAAGCTACTCTGTCGAAAGCTGTTAGACAGGCAATGTTTTCTCAGTGTTCTTTACTTCTTTACCATTCTCTGGTGTTTAAAAAAAGTCAAATCCTAATTGTGAATTGGAGAGATTGCGTTTTCCTCAATGGTGTATTGATCATACATATTTGAATCAAATTGACAACACTCATTGGTTTGCCTTACTGTAAAAACACATTTTTGGTTCATTTTTGGTGTGCAAAATTTCAGAAGCATCAACGGATTTTCCTTTAGTGAGAAATCCATGACGTCTGTGAAATTATAATTAAAAAATTGACGTGGAAAATATAAGATTGCATGCAAAATGTCATTGAAATACATCAAATGGTAATAAAGTAAATTGCATGAGACTGTAGGCATACATTTCTAAACAAATTCTAGTATTGTATTATCTAACACACGTAAACAATTGTAAACAATTCGAAACAGACGATTTCGCCGTTGTCAATAGCAACACATTTGTGCATATTCCGATACACAACTTGGGAATCCTCGCGTAGATAATTGAAAACTCATTTGACATATTAGAACTATTCTTCAATTAGTGGAACTGATCGAAAACTGGGTCACGACCCAGAAACTTAAAAACATCAATAAATGTACTAAAACCCACTATTTATAGTGAATATTTTAAAGAGCGACTTTGCAAAGACCCAGCGATGTTTTACTTATTTTTGTAAAACAGCAAGAAGCAAAACTCGCAATGAACTCTGAAAAGGTCAAACATTGAAATACTATATCAATAGCTCGGGATTCTGTAATTACCTTCTTTTGTTGTGTTTCTTCGTCTTTTACGAGTAGTGTAGACCACTCATCATCATCAGGTGCCGTGCCAGCTGGCGTAAGCGATCATGGTTCTCCACAAATCTCTGTCTCTGGTGTTTGCTGTAATCTCAGATGTTGACGCTCATCTGTGCAATGAAGTCAGGCTATCCAAAATTTTCTCTCTTTCTTCCACTTGTCTCGTTTCCCCTCGATTTTACCAGCTGTTACATTGTGTTCTAAACTTCCTTTTCTCATCGCATGCCCGAAAAATGAGGACTGCCTCTTTCTTATATTGATGATACGCTTTCTCGTGTCTTGACCTCATTCAACACCTCCACATTCGTCATTTTAGCAGTCCATGGGATTCTCATCATTTATCTATAAAACAACATCTCTGTGGCCCTCATTTATTTTTCGATGTTTGTTTATTGTCCATGACTCGCTTCCGTATGTCAATATTGGTTCTATGTAGCACTGTATAACTCTCGTTCCTCTTCTTCTCCTTCTTTTCTCGAACGCCCTCTGTTAATTCAGGCGAAAGTCATGACGGATGGAGACCCCATTGCTCTCTGGATGGAGACCCCATCTTCGAGACTAGCTACCTCGCGTTTCTTTTTGCTGTCAATTCACCTATTTCTGCTTGTGCCCTCGTCCACCGACTGGGCCCGTCCCTTCTTTTCCCGTCACTTGTGCTCACATTGTTCTACTGGGCGATACGTTACCCATTTCTATCTCACTGTGCACAGTGCACAGTTTATCACCATTCGGTAGAAACTTTGGCACTGGATTCAAGCCTCTGCTAGACGTTCCAGTTTTTCTTGCACAATTGGGGTACGTTTGCCACGCTTTTTCGTCGCTCTATCATCAGCACCGTGCATGTCAGTCCTCACCGGTGGGCTCCCATGTGTATCGTCCGTATGCGTGTTCGCTCTACTTTGGTGCCTGCTCAACTTGTCATCTGTTTTCTCACCGTGCTCACATTTACTATGCCTCGAGACTGTCATGACACGCAACTCAATTCGAGCTCCCACCTCGTAGCTTCGAGTTTCGCCTCATATGGGCCCAGTCTCTTCTCTGGATGCACCCGTCATCCCATTATGTTTATTTATTTAGCTTTTCCCATCGGCCGGGAGAGACACGTAACGTGGCGAAACACGTAATCACAAAGTACTCAGTTTTACAAATTACAAAAATAATGACAACATACAGCAACGTTTCGACCAACAAGGCGTTTATCAAGCAAACGAACAACAGGAGTGACGAATTAAAAAAAATAATTACATATGGACGACTAGATACAGAAATTCAGACGTTTCTAATGAAAATCTGGGAATAAAAACTAATAACGAAATAAATGTAACACAAAAAAGCACACATAAAAACTATAAATAGAAAAGAAGAGAAACAATAAAACATCAAGTAAATATATAGCTTGAATACATGCAACATATGCACATATAGGTTACAAGGCACGAGAAGAAAAAATACTAAGAACCATAGAAACGTAATACGTTGAGCCCACGTGGTCGCAAGGTACCATACATCGAAATCAACCGATTCTCCAGAGCAAATCGACTGCGATCATCCGAGGAACATGATCGGATGGCTGTGACCTGGACATCGTGAGCTCCTAAAAATGGTCAGTATAATTGAAATGGGTGGCTACAGGGGTCACAGAGCATTGGCGTATGTCGCGCAAGTGATGGACGAATCGGTCACTGAGCCTCTTGCTTGTCTCGTCGATATAAGCCTTGTTACACCGCTTACATATAATGGCATAGATAAGATTACGGGACTCGCATGTGAAACCATCTTCAATAACAAATGTGGCTAAAGGAAAAGATACAGGACGCATCTGTATCACATAAGCATACGTATTGCAACGCCAGCGGCCACACTGGACAGTGCCAAAATAACTCTGGATATTGTACTTAAGGCGACTGTGTACCAACATATCCTTAAGACTTCTGTCCCGTCTGTAAACCAAAGGATAATTGGGGAAGACTGAACAGGTCTCAGGATCTGACTTAAGGATAGACAGATGACGGAATAAAACATTTTTCACCAGTGAGCTATGGGGGTAGAAAGTTAAGATATGTTTTACTCTGTCAGAGTTAGTAGTTCTATGCTGGCTGGTAAGGGCCTGCTGGCGAGGGATTTTCTGAATTCGATGCATGGCAGATCTCACCTTCACTGGCAAGTGACAAGTACCTTTTCCGGATATAGGCGCCTGCGGAAGAAATCAAGCATCTCGCGAGCTCTATCCAGAAAATTATAGTCCTCGCTACAAAGGCTACGAAGGCGCAAGAGCTGCGAGAATGGCAAAGAATCACGACAAGCCTGGGGATGGGAAGAAGTATAAAGGAGAAAACTATGTGTATCAGTAGGCTTGTAATATACTGATGTATTGATAGTGGATAGGTATATGGTGATAGTAATGTCAAGAAAGTTGACACAAGAAGTGGAGATGTGAGAAGTAAAGCGAATAGCAGGGTTGAAAACATTAATGAAATTTATGAAGCGGGACAAATCGGCTTCAGGCATATCAGTAATGCCAATACAGTCATCAATGTATCTGTGATAGACAGACGAAAGGGGGCCATCATATGTAGTAAGATAACCCATGAACAGACAAGCATAACTAGGTCCCGTTTTAGTACCCATTACGACCCCACTGATCTGCTCAAAGAATTGGTCATTGAACTGAAAGGAGTTGAGAGTGAGAACTAGTTCTGAAAGACGAAGGAGAGCAGATGTTGACACAAGTGGATTAGTTCTCCTATTGAGAAAGAACTGGAGAGCTTTAAGGCCGTCAGAATGAGGTAGAGAGGTGCACAATGAGCACACATTAAGGAGGAATATACGGTAGGTCCTCTCGGGTAGCAACTCAATGGAATAAAAAACAGATAAAGCGTGGTTCGTATCTTTAAAGAATGAAGGAAGTGTGGTGACTATGGGATTAAGGATACTATCAAGGAATTCGAAGATGTGTTCTGTAAGGCAAGAGCAAGCAGAAACAAAATATAAATAATACAATTACACATGTTATGTGTCGATAGTTCTGCTTTGAGGTTACAATTGTTGACAATATTTGACTTGAATATTAGTTTCTCCCCAGAAGCGGCAAGTGGCTGTTTCTGTGTTTAAACCAAAAAATCAGATATATAATATATCTGTATCAGTATAACAAATTTGCATTTATACTAATTCAGTATTTTGTTGTTGTTGTGAAAGTAGATCAGGTGAGAGAATTATTATTTGTTTACAGCAGTTGTAGTTACTTATTATCATTGAAAATGATTATGTTAGGAAAATAGGAACTAGACGTAAAAAATAACATGTGCATGGACTAAGTATATCTCAGTTGCATAACGTTATCCTGTGTGTGATAGAGTTATGTAGGTAATATTGGGCTACTTTTGCGTTCTGTGTGTAATAGAGAGTTGTTTAGGAAATTTGTGCTTTTGCCTACTTTTGCGTACGTTACTTATTGCTCTTTTTTTTTTTTTAAGCAAATTCATGTTTCACAATTAACTTTAAAGACCACTGAGTGCTACTAGACGGTCAAGCAGAGTAGATGCTTTTAAAACCATTACGATTTCAACTTTGCGAAATCTATGATGCATTATTTCGAATAATAGAAAACGTCAACAGAGATGCAGAATCTAAAGTTAAAGCAAGAGTATTAGCAAAAAATATTAACAATTACAAGTTTATATGCGATGTAATTCTTTGGCATGATATTTGATTTTGAAAAATATTCAATCTTGAAGTTATTGCAATCTGTAACTATAAATTTGTCAGATTGTATAAGGATGTTATTTGAAACAATACAAAAAGTGAAAAGTTATAGACAATCTAGATATGATCAGATAGAAATTGCTGCTAATGAGATTGCAGAGAATCTTGAATGCAGTACAAAATTTTCCCTGCCGAAACTAAAGTTAGATCCAGAAGGAAAAAGTGTCAATTTGACTATAAAGAAGCTGTCGATGAACCCTTAAATGAGGAGAATAAATTTGAAATAAACTTTTTCAGTTATTTTTGGAAATTACACTTAATTCTTTGAATGAACGATTACCGCTTTTGGAAACCCATAGCAGCAATTTTCAAATTTTAGATGACATTTTAAAACTCAAGGATACAGATGACAAAACGTTAGAAAATTATTGTACGTCTCCAGTCAATATGTCGAAAATGAATCTTATATAAATAAGACAAAGATCAATGAAATTGTATGTCTGTCCCAATTGTTTGGAGATATCTGGACATCCTAAGGACTTGAAATTTGACAAGAAGGTGGCTTTCATGGATACGAAGCGGAAAAAATTATCAACATAGAGTTTTTTTACGTTTCTATAACCATATTCCCAACTTAACGCACATGATCTTTCTGCATAGAAATCACCGAAAGCGTATATCCATGATGTCACGATGTTGCCTGTCACATGATTCACAAAGCGCTCATTTTGTTATAGTTCGGTGATGTCTTTCGCACATTGCACGAATACTTACACATTTATGGGTGTTTCAACATGTAAGTTCTGTAGACGAATGCATAAAATGCTAAACTGCTATCCTAAAGACAACATGTTCAATCTCACGCTCGACCAATTTTTGTTTTCACATTTTTTTAAAAACACATCGATAAGTTAATAATCTGAATAAATTTAATTTGGCAATTGTTATTTTTCAACTATCACGGCAATTCAATTGTATCAGGTTTTACTGGCTATTGGAATGAGCTACAGTTTATGTGGGTTCGGAAGATCAACGGAAAAGGATAACAAATTAACTTTAAAAGTAGTTTATATTTAAACTAAACCTCCCGTGCGAAGAACGGATAAACTGCTAGTCGAATATAAATACAAACGATCTTCAAGAAGAATTACTTGATGCATTCAGAATGCTACAATGTTCTATGAAACCTTTGGATGTTTTAAATTATTTGTGCCAGAATAACTTGATGACTTTGCATCTGAATACTGTTGTAGCTCTGAGCATTTTATTAACACTCACTGTCTCTGTAGCTAGTGGTGTCAGAAGTTTTTCCGTTAAATTAATAAAACACTATTTAAGAAGTTCAATAAGTCAAACAAAACTTAGAAATCTGTCATTAATTTCTATTGAATCTACATTGGCTGCCATTCTAGACTACACATCCTTAATTAACGAATTTGTTAAAGTTAAAGTTAGAAGGGTAAAACTTTAGTAGATTGTTGTAAATCGAAAAACTCCCTTTGGCTGCCACCGACGACTTGTGTCGTCCGCACCTTTTTCACAAGTAAACCATGATTTTCAATGGGAGATTTAGCTAATGATAGCCAGGTCCAAAATGACAGATTCTGACTTCTTAGCCAGTGATAGTGATAAAACGGACTCTGATTGTGATACAAGATTGGATTTTGATTCACGTGAAGATGTTCATAGATCAATAGCAGTTATTCTCAGTCGTGCAGGTGTAGGTGATAGACACCCACCTTGAAAACGGAGGCGTATCATACTGTGGATAGGTATGAGGAACGACGCCAATAGCAGTTACAGCAATAGTGTGTGGATTATGAAAAATATACTCTACATATAGACAGATAAGTAGCTCATTCATATATGAACATTATTTCATAGTCTCAGAGATCTAAGTAAATTTTTAACGATTTTTGAAATTACCACCATGAAAACTAATCATGCCCAAAAATACCGTGGCAGTGAGCCAGACTTTGTTGAAAAATGGGTGACAGCAAAATTGTTAAGGGGCGGCATTTCGAAGCCTTGCATCATACTGTGAAAATACACTGCACGGCACTGCTCTGCCAGTATATACACTACACTGCCAATATCTTCATCAACAATAGCTCATTAAAACAAGCCAATAACTTTACATACATAGGGAGCATTTTTTCAGCAAACATCAGAATAACTAACGAAATCCAACACAGATGCAGCAAAGCAAATCAAATGATAGAACAAATGGCGCCAATATTAAAATGTAAACATGTCATCAAGGCAAATTTCTTAACTTTTCACCACAGAGTATATTTATTTGAAAAGATTTACTGTAACCAATTGTGAGAATCACGTTAATATAATTAACAATTGTTTGAAACCTATAATCATTGTCGTGGATGCAATCTTGAGATATTAGAAATATAGATTGGGGCACTGGTCAGCAAGACAACTACGGGGTTGGGTGAGACGTGTGTAAAAACCAGAGAGCTACGGGTATTTCAAGCACATGCAATTGTATCCATTTACTTAAAGATACTGTGCATCTTCTTCTTCTTCCTCGATCGTTCTAGGCTAGTTTTTATCATTCTACTGTGAAATATAAACAGCCAAACATCAGAACGTAATGTACGTGCACCAACCTTCAGCACCTATTGGAGCACAGTTGCTTATCCTTCGGTGGGGTGTTCGATTTCAGTCAGCTATTTTGTGCGGTTCGCTCTCCGCTAGCCTTTGACTGTCCCCAGCCGTAACCCACAAGGCAGTGGGTTGCTAGTTCCTTTCAGGAGCCCTTAGATAGCCTGCCCTTCCGGGCTTATGAACGCCATCTGTCCAGCAAAACCGGTCGTTTTAATGAACACCTTGGTTTGCCACCCGTTCAGGTTTGTTTGCGGTTTGCTCCGCTAGCCTTTGATTGTTCCCAATCAACTACAAGGCAGCAGTAGTTCCCTGCGAGCGGAAACGCGCACTGGCTTGACCTCTGCTGGGCTTTCCAGTTGTTTTGCACATTTAGGTGGGACGTACACCCTCTCGCTTGCCACGCTTGCCGCTGCCGCGCTTGCCATAGTTGCCGCGCTTGCACTGGTTTTGCCTCTGCTGGACTTTCCAGTTCTGCTCATGTGAGTGAGATGCTCACACTCTTGCCGTGCCGGCCTGCCCCTCAATGGGGCCCACTATGACTTTGCCAGCGTGCGTGCTAGCTCTACAATGATGCCCTGTCACCAATCACTGACTTACCAGACCCCCCATGGTTGGGTGAGACGTGTGTAAAAACCAGAGAGCTACGGGTATTTCAAGCACACGCATAGGTATCCATTTTCTTAAAGAAACTGTGCATCTATGGATCTGTCCAGGGTGCAATATTGTCTATTCTGTTTAGTAACCAAGTAACTAACCAATCAATTAACTTACTAAGGTAATTCGCCCGTGTGTTGCTGGGTCTCTCAAGGTGAACAAAGAAAAGTAACCCTTCGATCTACGAGGCATGTCGTAAGAGGCGACTGAGGTGATGCGCGTCCATCACGGGTGATGCTGACCACACAATTTTCATCCAAGGGAATGTAGTTGCGTTATGTTTGTCTGTGTGTGCGTAGATGACTAGTGAGCCAGATGCGGCCTTTAAATGTTCTTGTACAGTGTGGGCAAGGTATACTTGCACTTGTGGGGAGTTTTACTGCCTTTCTGTTTTGACGTTTTTATTCCATCCGTGCTGTTCTACCTGCCTCGCAGTTCGAAGAACCGTGTCGAAGAAGTGTGCGTCAGGCTGATCTGTTTTGAGCAACATTCTCCCAGTTGTCGACATATATGCCAAATGATTTTATCGAGTTCTTGAGCATGTCTTTGAATCGCTTTTTCTGACCACCCTGTGAGCGTTTATCGCTATGCAGCTCACCATAAAAGAGTCGTTTAGGTACTCTGTAATCCGCCATTCGAGCCACATGTCCTGCCCATCGTGTCTGGGACTACATCAAGATTGTATAGATGCTAGGGAGAGCGGCTCTTTTTAGGACCTCTGTGTCTGGGATCAAATCTGCCATTTGATGTTCATTATTTTTCTAAGGCAGACTGTGTGAAAGTGGTTTAACTTCCTTGCGTGTCATTGATCTACTGTCCTAGTTTCGCACGCGTGAAGAAGTACTGGGAGCACGACAGCTTGATATACCTTCAGTTTTGTGGCTTGGCCAATACCACATCTGTGCCAGACGTTTCTATGTAGTCTACCAAAGGTGCTGCTAGCTTTAGAAATTCTGGTATTTATTTCATCGTCTATGGTGACATTTTGGGACAGTGTGCTTCCAAGATAAGTACATCTGTCAACGACTTTCAGTTTCTTGCCGTTTGTTATAATATTTGGTTCGCATATACCTTTCCAGAACCTGGCTGGTACATGACTTCAGATTTCTCGGTATTGATGGTAAGACCAAAGTTGGAGCAGACTTGTGAGAATCTGTCCATGCTAGTCTGCCTTAGTGTTGGCAGTGAGGCACAGTCGTCAGCAAATAAGAGATCTCTGATGGTATCAGACTTTAACTTTTTTTTTGTTTGAAGTCTCTTTGGGTCGAAACGTTTTCCATCGGTACGATACCTATATCTACACATATGTCTCCATCTCTGAATGCATCTGTCAGCATGGAAGAAAACATAAAGCTAAACAGAATTGGTGCAATCACACAGCCTTGTGTGACTCCGTTCAGGACGGGAAAAGGCTCTGAAAGCTCGCCTTGGTCCTGCACTCTGGCATGCACCCCTTCATGCAGTTGTTGTACAATCTAGATACATTTTTCAGTACATCCATATTTAGCCATGATCTTTCAGAGACCCTCTCTTCTGACCGTGTCAAACGCCTTGGTCAGGTCTAAGAACGCTGTGTATTCTTGGACACAATGTCGTTCTTGGCATTTTTCTTGCAGTTATCTTTCCGCAAATACCATGTCTGTGGTCCCGCGATCTTTACGGAATCCACATTGGCTTTCAGGGAAGAGTCCTCGGTCAAGATGAGCAGATGAGCCGTGAAGCGGTTCAAAAGGATTCTGGCAAATATCTTCCCTGCAATAGATAGTAGGGAGATGCCTCGATGGTTGTTACATTCATGTCGGTTTCCTTTTCGTTTATATAGATGGATGATGGATGTATATTTCATTTCTTGTGGGATGATTTCACTCTGCCATATTTGTTGGAAGATAATATGGAGCTTTTCAGAAGAGAACTGTGCTACCCTCTTTGTAGATCTCTGCAGGAATTGAATCAGCACCGGAAGCCTTGCCACTAGAAATCTGAGAAATAGCTCTTCCTGTCTCATCTAGAGTTGAAGCTCCATCTAATGCGCCATTTATAGGGATCTGAGGCATACAGTTTGTGGCTATGTCATTTATAGATGACGGTTGATTTAAGATGCTGCTGAAAGGCTCACTCCAGCGTAGGAGAATCGTTTCCTGTCAGCAGTGTGGTTCCATCTGAGCTAAGGAGAGGGAATGATGATGGTGATGTTGGACCGTAGACCGCTTTAAGTGCATGATAAAAGTTCTTTAGGGCGTGTCTATCTGCAAAGCTCTGAATCTCTTCTGCCTTTCTACTCAGCCATGAGTTAGCATCTGGCGTAGTTTACATTGGATAGATCTGCGCAAGTTGTTGAATGCGGTTTTCTTTGATGACGATTTAGGATCATTTTGAAGAGCATTATAAAGGTTGGATTTCTCAGCCAACATTTGTTTTATTTCCACAGAGTTCTCATCGAACCAATCGTTATGTTTCTTGGTTTCAGGGCCCAGGATTTCGGTAGCAGTGTCATAGATTCTCTTAGGATTGTCCAGTTTCAACATTTTGATTGTCTAGGGGAGTTGACTGGAGACAGTATTCTAGTTTTTGCCTGATGTTAACTTCTTGAGTTTGATGACATCTAATCTTTTGTGCGTTGTTTTTTTCCCTGGGAACTCCTGGCGGGTTTGATATGTATACGTAGCTTTGACACAATAAGACGATGGTTGGTCCAGCATTCAGCACCACACATAGACTTTGTGACACGCACATCCTGCCTATCTCTTTTTCTAACAATTACATAGTCAATGATGTGCCAGTGCCTAGAACGGTGATGCATCCAAGATGTCCGATTGCGGGTAGGTAATCGAAAAATGGTATTTGTGACAAGTAGCTCGTGCTTTGCGCTGGTCTGAAGCAGAAGGAGCCCATTACTGTTGCTGCGGCCCACATCATACTTTCCAATAGTACCATTCCAGGAGATGTTGTCTGAGCCTACCCTTGCGTTAAAGTCACCAAGAATAATAAGCTTATCTGCTTTTGGGACTGATGCAATAACTGGGTGCAGTTCTTCTTAGAACTTATCTTTGACATTTTCTGGGTTGGTTATAGTAGGTGCATATGCACTAATGATCGTAGCATGCCTCTTGCCATACTGCAATGGAATCTTTACAGTCATTAGACGGTCATTTAGACCCTTGGTAGACCCGACCAGCTTTCCAACAAGTTCTCTATTTATAGCGAAACCTACCCCTGCTTCCCGTCTCTCTTCAGGCCGTATACCACTCCAGTCGAATTTATAGCCTGCACCAACCTCAAACAATTGGCACTCACCAGCGAGTCGAGTCTCGCTCAGTGCAGCTATATCAATGTTATATTTGGTCAATTCTCTTCCAATCAGGGCGGTACACCTTTCTGGACTATCTATGTTGTCTCTGTCGAGCAGAGTGCGCACGTTCCATGCGTCTAAAATAAGTGGAAAGGATCTTGCCTTTCTTTTTGCTCTTTTCTTTGTTTCGACCGCAGAAGTAGGGTACCCACCAGTCCCGGTAAGCTGGCTAGGTAGTGTTGGAGCAGACAATGTTTAGGCACCTTTTCTAGCCCCTTCCTCATGCCATGGAGGTGAGCAGTGCTTTCCTAGAGAGGGCTGCTCAGCCGCTCAGGGGGCTGCCGAATCCTACTGCTGCCCGGATCAGTAGAAGACGGCCAAATGGCCTAAGCCGCCTCTGTGCAGGTCTGCGACTATAGCTGCCAGCGTATCCCCGCCTGCCGCTTCCTCGCTCGCCCATCGTCACAGAACTTGGTTTGTGATGTGTGTTTGATGGATGATATGGTAACTTGCGCGATGATTTGGTTTAAAATGAAAAAGAGTTGCACAGTTCGTCGATCTCACTCTCTCGCCCAATTCCTTCTATGTCCAGTGGCAGGACAAAGTCAAAACGGCTAGAGAAGGATCCGAGTGCAGCGGATGACCAGGGCGCATACGTGCCTGGCCGTGCTCACTACGCTCCGCAACGCATTGCTGGCAGACACCGTCTTGCCCGTTGAACCAGAGTATGGTTTCTTCCGCACAATCTGCCAAGTCCAGTCTTCGCATGCAGGGTTGGCACACGCTGATTCACCTATGGGTTTAGTACCGAATCGGTTACCCCCCGCTCCGGCTCTAGCCGGCCTGTCACAGCGGTTGTCCGGGGATAGGGGGCCGCTGTCGCTTGCTGACAACCTCTAGAAGCCGCAGGCGTGAGCTGGATGTTAGGTTTGGACCAAAGGGAGATGGGCTCTGAAAATGGCTTGACAGCCATCCTTACCAGAGGTACTACCAATCCCTGACTTCCCAGACCCCCATGGTTGGGTGAGACGTGTATAAAAACCAGAGAGCTAAGGGTATTTCAAGCACACGCAATTGTATCCATTTACTTAAAGAAACTGTGCATCTATGGATCTGTCCAGGGTGCAATATTGTCTATTCTGTTTAGTAACCAAGTAACTAACCAATCAATTAACTTACTAAGGTAATTCGCCCGTGTGTTGCTGGGGCTCTCAAGGGAAGCAAAGAATAGTAACACTGCGACCTACGAGGCATGTCGTAAGAGGTGACTGAGGTAGGGATATAGGGAAGCTACCCTAGTCAGTAAAAAGCGTCGCAGAAATCGGATGTGCTGGCCTACATTTAGACTCATAACTGGCAATAACATTCAACAAATCATACATGATTCGGAGCAAGACTGCAATTGATTTAACCAAAGAAGAAGACGGATAATATCCCAAGAATGATATCCGATCTAATTGCGCTCGACTGTGTTATTACGTTCTTGCTCCATGCTACTACTACTAACAGACCAAATTAAACATGTCTTGAATAAAGGACAACGGACATTGAGACAATTATCAGTGAGCGCTCTTCTCAAATTTGTTTTAATGAATTTAATCGGATGATTAGAGAAAACTCAGGTACTTTATTGATTGCATTATTATTCTGAGAGATAGATGTAATGTTAAGAATGCGAGGTAGTCGCTGGGAATAGATTTCGCAAGAAAGAGGATTGAATGACGAGTTGTAAAATTGACATTTTTGTTCTTGATATCTTCACATTCACTATCATTCAATAATATGTATTTTTCTTGTATTTTCACAATCAGTGCCATTCATTGGTATTTATTATTTTTGATGTCTTCACATTCACTGTCATCCAATGACATTGATGTTTGTTTTCACACGTTAGTGTTATTCAATGGTATTGATTCTTTTTGGGGGTCAAAGGCGCGTGGAGACAACGCTGCGCCAGGAGTAGTGAGCTGGCACTAATCAAGACCATGTGCCCACCTCCACGCGGTGACCCTGTTAACAGACTTTGGTTCGGGTCTGGCTAACGGGGCAGAGCTACATGTAGTGGTAGTAGTGCAAGCACGGAAAAGCAATGCAGGTCCAAATCTACGAACAATGCACGCATCTCCTGGCCAATGTCCGATAGAATTTGCCCAAGTTGCCGAAAAGTAAGAAACAGCAGTGTACAAGTCGTCTGCGAACGAATGCTAACTCCCCCGGAGTAAATGACCGCACCAATAAAGGGATGAGAGGTGCATCCGCAGTAGAGATGTGGGCCCACATGGGGCGAAACTTGGAGCCCTGCTCCCGAGTCGGCTGCGTGTCAGGGCAATCCCAAGGCACGGGAAATTTGTGAACACAACGTTCGCACCACAATTATCAGCTTCCTGGTCGATGGTAACGGTGTACAGACTAACATGTAGAGATGAGAGGTGCATCCATAGTAGAGACTTGGGCTCACATGGGTCGAAACTTGGAGCACTGTGCCCGAGTTGAGCTGCTTGTCCGGACAGTCTCAAGGCACGATAAAAGTCTAGGCAAGTGTCTCTGAAAACGCTGTAACGTATCGTGTCGACACACGGGATGATTGCGGTAAACTCCGTATCAAAGGCTGAGCGCAGATACATTTGCTGGGTAAGGTTGTTCAAGCGCAAATCCTAAAGTTGCGTTTTAGTGCCTAACGAAACTGTCCTCCCTGGGACAACCGTGCTGGCTACTACTGCATTAACAACTAACATCCCCAGAAGAACTAAGGCGGGTAATGCCTAACGGGACTGCCCTCTTTGGGACAACCGGGCAAGGTACTGTTGCATTTACAACTAACATCCCGGAAGAACTGAGGTGGGTTATGATGGCGAGCGCAAAATCTCAGTTGAGTTGCTAGCGCCAATTCAAATGATCCTCTACATTAGTTATGCTTAGCCCCAGTCTGGTGTTTCCGGGACCAGGAAAATGCATAGTAGAAACTGCAAATTGCCACGTGCCGACACGCGCCTCGAAAAGGCTGAGAATGTTCCTACTCCGGAATGAACTCAAAGTGGTCAGGAAAGTAAGGCCGACAATGCAAATATCTGACAGGCTGTTCAGATTCGAACATTGGCGAAGGCCGATACTTTACACGGTGTGTTATACTAGTAAGACGCCGTCCCACGACAAGCTTATGTGCCCCGTGAAATGTTTGTAATCTAGAACGATGTTCTGGCCTAGTCACCATAGGCGCATAATACGCACATCGTAGAACAAACGGTCTTGGTAAATGATCAATTATATATCACAATTAGAATGATACAATTGACCGTGAAGATTGAACAAGGAAGAAGAACAAGATTCTTGTTGTATTTTCACAGTCAGTGTCATTCGATTCATTTATTATTTGTGATGTCTTCACAGTCACTGTGATCAATCGACATTGCTTTTTCTTGTATTTTTACAGTCAGTTTCAGTCAATGGTATTTATTATTTCTGATGACTTAACTCACTGTCATTCATTTTATCACATCATTTCGCAGGAAACACACGGAACAGAAGCTTGCTTCACTT
Organism: Arion vulgaris; assembly: GCA_020796225.1. Classification (NCBI taxonomy): domain Eukaryota; kingdom Metazoa; phylum Mollusca; class Gastropoda; order Stylommatophora; family Arionidae; genus Arion; species Arion vulgaris. Next base: position 57,264,354 of record CM036759.1, on the reverse strand, counting down.
TCTCACGGGAAGCCTTGGTAACAGATCTATCTGACTAACGAAGCATGAATTGACACGATCTACGCTGTCATGAAACTTACTCATACGTCTTTCTCATTTTATCTTCTGCATGCCCTCCAGTTTGTAAGAGTGTGTCATAACAATACCTACTCTGAATTAGAAGACATAATTCTTCTCTCTCTCTCTCTCTCGCGATCACCTAAAAGACCGATGTACCATATATCCCCATAAATTCATTCATGTGGAAATCTGATTCATGCAGCCTTAGCAGGGGTGGGTTTCGTCACATCTTCAGCGCCATTTGAAGCTCTGGTGCTTATCCTTCGGCGACGTGTACGGATTCAGCCAGCGTTTACTGGGTTCGTTCTCCCTTAGCCTTTGGCTATTCCCAGCCGACCTGCAAGGCAGCAGGTTGACTTCTATACATTTAGGACCCTAGCATCCGATTTCTGCCGAAACCTCCTATTCGCCTCTAACAACATGCGTGGCAGATAACCGTGGTTCTATTCTTTACACCCCAAATTTGGGCCACGGTAATCAGTCGGGCGAGACAGAATTAGACTTTGCTTCTCGATCTTTTTGCTAAGATCAAAGTGTAGTGCTCACTTGCTCGTGACCAATTGATGGGAGCTTTCATTAAACGTCAAATGGCAAAAATTACCTTCAAATAAACGCTATAGAGTGTAGATGGATCGGACATGTGATGCACTTGGAGACTAACGTCCCAAAAAAACTGTACTGAGATAGACACTAGGGGATAAACGAAAACGTGGAAGACCCAAAACGACCTGGAGGAGAACAGCACAACAAGAACTGTAAGAAAAGAATCCCTGCTGAAACACAATATAGAGGAATGCCAAGAATAGAGAAGACTGGTGTGCATTTATAAAGCACCAGGGTTGTCACATGCTAAAGAGATTCGGCTTTAGAGGTATTATTACACACTATGTAATGGTTTTCAATATTTGTCATTTATGTCAATTTAAAACTGCATAACACAATTAAATTCAAAACTATACTTTAAATAGTACTTTATTTGTCTGGACTTAAGAAGATATTACAAATGTTTGAACGATCACTGAGAGAATGTTGACGTGTAGAAATAATGCTTTAACTAGGATTTAAGATGGGGACATAATGACCCGATGGAGTAATGGCTTGTATGGATTTTATCTGTGGATATTATGACTAAACAGAATCGGGGCTTGTCGTTGACTGTCTACTCTTGCAATTAAGCGTATGGATGGGAGCTTTAATTTGCGTTCTAGGGCCAGATGAGTCGCCCATGTTGTGTTGTATCCGTGTTTATGTAGTGTGATCTTGATATTATCTGTTCATCTTTTCTTGGTCTTCCCTTAGCTTTAGTACCCGATCTCTTTTATTATATGCTCTTTTGGTGGTTGGTTGTATTTCATTCTCATTAAATGTCCACACATTTAATGAGAATGAAATACAACCAGCTAGTGCCTTCACTAAATTAACGAATATCTAGCAATCTCAAGACCTTAGTATATGCACAAAAGTTAAATTATTTCGGTCATGTGTGATTCCTGTACTGACCTACGGTTGTGAAAGTTGGAAATCAACAAAGAAAATTGATAAGAAACTGGACAGCTTTGAGAATAAATGTCTACGAAAATTATTAAAAGTAAAATGGAGTGATTTCGTTTCTAACAACACAGTGAGAGATAGAACACACCAACAACCCGTATCAAATTTTATAAGGAAACGAAGGTGGAAATATTTAGGTCATGTTCTTAGATCAGACGAAAAGAGACTAAATCGACAAGTCCTTATGTGGTCACCAGTTGCGAAAAGAAAACGTGGAAGACCAAAGACCACTCTTCGAAGAACCATCCAACAAGAAAGTAAACTATTGGGATGTAAAACCATACAAGATCTCCAACTGCTAGCAAAGAACCGTATCACATGGAGATCTAAAACCTCTGCCCTATGTGCCGCCTTTGGCTCGAAAGGAATAAACTAACTAACTAACTAACTAACTAACTAACTAACTAACTAAATGTCCACACCACTGCATTTGTTGTCTTTCGAAGTATTCGGTGCATGTATTATGTCCACTCTGCTTCTGATGTCCTCATTTCGTAGTCTATCTTTCCTGATGACTGCCACTGCCTTCCTCAAGCATTTCATTTCAGACGTGGTGACCTTTCTGTGGTGTGTTGCTGTAAAAGACCACGTTTGGCACTGGTAACAAAGTGTTGGTAAGAAAATACTTATTTATCATCTGTCGATTCACTTCCATCTTGATCTTTGGGTGCTGTAGTAATGGTGTAATGGTGCCAGCTGGTAGGCCACTGCATTTGCTTTTTGCCACCTTGTCTTTATTTCTCTATCGAGTTTTCCGTTCTCTGTGAAAATGCTGCCTAAATATTTGATTTTAGAAATTTGCTTTAGTCTGGTGTTGTCTATTTGTATGTTTGCTTGGCTTGGTGTTCTGCTGATTTTCATGGCTTTAGAGGTATTACACAATATGTAATGGTTTTCAATAATTATGTCAATATGAAACTGCATTACACAATTAAATTCAAAACCATACTTTAAATAGTGCTTTATTTGTCTGGAATTAAGAAGATAATACAAATGGTTGAATGATCACTGAGAGGATGTTGACGTGTAGAAATAATGCTTTAACTAGGATTTAAGATGGGGACATAATGACCCGATGGAGTAATGGCTTGTATGGATTTTATCTGTGGATATTATGACTAAACAGAATCGGGGCTTGTCGGAATGAGAGCTTATTGGGATTATGCTCCATGTAGGCTATAATTTGTTAGCATTAAATAACATAGAGACTATGCATTTTTTGATGCAATCATGTCTTGTGTGGGTTTGTATCAAAGTAGAAATATGGCCTGCAGTGATAACTGTTAAAAGGAATAATAATTGGAGAAGATATTGTCTTGATGGAGTGGTTTTTTGTGAGAATAATGTTTTGATGGAGTGGTATCTTGTAGATCATGGGTTCCCAAAGTGGCGGTACCGCCCCCCAGTGGGTGCTTAAGCCTTCTAGCGTGGGTGGGGTAGGGGTGGGGTGGGGGGTGATAGTGGGTTCAGAAGCATTTGGGGAGTTTTTTCCCGTCATTTTACTATTGAATAATCATTTAAAATTTAAATTATGCAATTTAATTCATCTTATTCCCATCTTACACAATCCATTTTTTTAATCATTTTTCAATTTCATGTATATAATCATTTGAAAATTGACCATGCATGACAAATATATATATATATCGATTTTCTATGTCAAAGTGAAAATAGGGGCGTATATATATGTGGGGGCGTGGGCAAACTGTTATTATGGGGGTGGGGGTGGGGGGTTACAAAGTGTATGTCGTTCAAAGGGGGCGGTGGGCCGAAAAGGTTTAGTAATCTAGTTTGTAGATTGTAAATATATTGTCTTGATGGAGTGGTACCTTGTAGAGATAATGTCTTGATGGAGTGGTATCTTGTAGAGATAATGTATTGATGGAGTGGTATCTTGTAGAGATAATGTCTTGATGGAGTGGTATCTTGTAGAGATAATGTCTTGATGGAGTGGTATCTTGTAGAGATAATGTATTGATGGAGTGGTATCTTGTAGAGATAATGTCTTGATGGAGTGGTATCTTGTAGAGATAATATCTTGATAGAGTGGTATCTTGTAGAGATAATGTCTTGATGGAGTGGTATCTTGTAGAGATAATGTCTTGATGGAGTGGTACCTTGTAGAGATAATGTCTTGATGGAGTGGTACCTTGTAGAGATAATGTTTTGATGGAGTGGTATCTTGTAGAGATAATATCTTGATAGAGTGGTATCTTGTAGAGATAATGTCTTGATGGAGTGGTATCTTGTAGAGATAATGTCTTGATGGAGTGGTACCTTGTAGAGATAATGTCTTGATGGCGTGGTATCTTGTAGAGATAATGTTTTGATGGAGGGGTATCTTGTAGAGATAATGTCTTGATGGCGGGGTATCTTGTAGAGATAATGTCTTGATGGAGTGGTACCTTGTAGAGATAATGTTTTGATGGAGGGGTATCTTGTAGAGATAATGTCTTGATGGAGAGGTATCTTGTAGAGATAATGTATTGATGGAGTGGTATCTTGTAGAGATAATGTCTTGATGGAGAGGTATCTTGTAGAGATAATGTATTGATGGAGTGGTATCTTGTAGAGATAATGTCTTGATGGAGTGGTATCTTGTAGAGATAATGTCTTGATGGAGAGGTACCTTGTAGAGATAATGTTTTGATGGCGGGGTATCTTGTAGAGATAATGTCTTGATGGAGTGGTATCTTGTAGAGATAATGTTTTGATGGAGGGGTATCTTGTAGAGATAATGTCTTGATGGCGGGGTATCTTGTAGAGATAATGTCTTGATGGAGTGGTACCTTGTAGAGATAATGTTTTGATGGAGGGGTATCTTGTAGAGATAATGTCTTGATGGAGAGGTATCTTGTAGAGATAATGTATTGATGGAGTGGTATCTTGTAGAGATAATGTCTTGATGGAGAGGTATCTTGTAGAGATAATGTATTGATGGAGTGGTATCTTGTAGATATAATGTCTTGGTAAAGTGGTATCTTGTGGATATATGTTGTGGAGGCAATGGTCATTCAGGAGTATGTCGTTTTTGACATATCCGCAGAATAACATTTAATCTCAGTTGGGGAAGGTTGGGGGAAGTGGGATGGTAGTTGTCTTGCAACATAGACTGTTCACTTTATGTCTTACTCGCTTGAGATTTATGCGGATTATAGGTCTGAAGATTATAACTGGATGGATTTGCTACACGATCACTTGTGAAGTTTGTGGCTTGTTTGAATTTAATGTTTGGGTTTGAGTACGGCTTGCAAAAAAGAGTACAAAAACGATAAATTTGGTTAGCATGTGTTATACATAGGGGACTACAGTGACAAGCTACTATTTTTCTGTTACCAATGGTACACGAAATGTTATATATCCAACATCACACTGATCGCATTTACTTCTCAGAACTCTTCTGGAATCCGAATGAGAACAGGTTGTCTTTGGAGCTATTTAGGATGTATCCAACAGCACAATCGTCTCTTTTACTTCTCAGACCTCTTCTTGTATCGAGATGTGAACGGACTGTAGAGCCGTTTGCAATCTCAAATTCAAGCGATGTAGTCGAACAACAACCATCCGCCCACACACCCCATTTAACACAATCAAATATTGTCTAGCAGAAAAACAAAGAAGAAATGAAATATCTACCGGATATATACCATTACCATGTACACTTTATCTGCATGTCTCTCATTCTTTCTCTTTTCTCGTCTCATTGATTTAGAAAGCTTTACAAACTCTAGCTGCATATAAGATCACATTTCATATTTTTCCTGTCCAGGTTCTATTACTCAAATATTCTAGATTACACGGGTAGATTTAATCTATACAAAAGAAAAACAGATTAACATCAACACAAATCATCTCGAATATCTAACTTTGAATTTCATTGAACACGATACCGCTAAATACTTGCATTCCGGCTAGGGAGTAGAAGACGTTCCCACACAATCAACATATTATGTTATCTAATAGGTTGTACTATTAGAAGGCAAATTCAGACATATCTAGTTGCATCACTGTCTAACATCTTTCAAAAACAATAAGTGGTGTAAAAATAAGTGGCTTTTTGTTTGTTTAAATCTGAACAGAAATTGCGATTCTCTGCACGTAGTAAGTCATTCACAGAAGAATGTCGCTCTTCCCACAAACCTTCCGAAACTCTCGATCTCTAACCAGTTCTAACGCCATTTTTTAACGTCGTATTCAACTGTTCTTTTTTTCAATGTCTTGTTGTTACCGTAGTCTTTGTCGTTCTCTGCTTCGTCTTTCATGAGACATGTTTCCATTGTTGATTGATTGTTTGTTAGGGCCATCATCATTGCACTTTGGTGAGTAACCATGTAAACACCGGCGAGGGTTGCACTTTGGTGAGTAACCTTGTAAACACCGGCGAGGGTTGCACTTTGGTGAGTAACCATGTAAACACCGGCGAGGGTTGCACTTTGGTGAGTAACCTTGTAAACACCGGCGAGGGTTGCACTTTGGTGAGTAACCTTGTAAACACCGGCGAGGGTTGCACTTTGGTGAGTAACCTTGTAAACACCGGCGAGGGTTGCACTTTGGTGAGTAACCTTGTAAACACCGGCGAGGGTTGCACTTTGGTGAGTAACCTTGTAAACACCGGCGAGGGTTGCACTTTGGTGAGTAACCTTGTAAACACCGGCGAGGGTTGCACTTTGGTGAGTAACCATGTAAACACCGGCGAGGGTTGCACTTTGGTGAGTAACCATGTAAGCACCGGCGAGGGTTGCACTTTGGTGAGTAACCATGTAAACACCGGCGAGGGTTGCACTTTGGTGAGTAACCATGTAAACACCGGCGAGGGTTGCACTTTGGTGAGTAACCTTGTAAACACCGGCGAGGGTTGCACTTTGGTGAGTAACCTTGTAAACACCGGCGAGGGTTGCACTTTGGTGAGTAACCTTGTAAACACCGGCGAGGGTTGCACTTTGGTGAGTAACCTTGTAAACACCGGCGAGGGTTGCACTTTGGTGAGTAACCATGTAAACACCGGCGAGGGTTGCACTTTGGTGAGTAACCATGTAAACACCGGCGAGGGTTGCACTTTGGTGAGTAACCTTGTAAACACCGACGAGGGTTGCACTTTGGTGAGTAACCATGTAAACACCGGCGAGGGTTGCACTTTGGTGAGTAACCTTGTAAACACCGGCGAGGGTTGCACTTTGGTGAGTAACCTTGTAAACACCGGCGAGGGTTGCACTTTGGTGAGTAACCATGTAAACACCGGCGAGGGTTGCACTTTGGTGAGTAACCATGTAAACACCGGCGAGGGTTGCACTTTGGTGAGTAACCTTGTAAGCACCGGCGAGGGTTGCACTTTGGTGAGTAACCATGTAAACACCGGCGAGGGTTGCACTTTGGTGAGTAACCTTGTAAACACCGGCGAGGGTTGCACTTTGGTGAGTAACCATGTAAACACCGGCGAGGGTTGCACTTTGGTGAGTAACCTTGTAAACACCGGCGAGGGTTGCACTTTGGTGAGTAACCATGTAAGCACCGGCGAGGGTTGCACTTTGGTGAGTAACCTTGTAAACACCGGCGAGGGTTGCACTTTGGTGAGTAACCTTGTAAACACCGGCGAGGGTTGCACTTTGGTGAGTAACCATGTAAGCACCGGCGAGGGTTGCACTTTGGTGAGTAACCTTGTAAACACCGGCGAGGGTTGCACTTTGGTGAGTAACCTTGTAAACACCATCGAGGGTTGCACTTTGGTGAGTAACCATGTAAGCACCGGCGAGGGTTGCACTTTGGTGAGTAACCATGTAAACACCGGCGAGGGTTGCACTTTGGTGAGTAACCATGTAAGCACCGGCGATGGTTGCACTTTGGTGAGTAACCATGTAAGCACCGGCGGCGATGGTCCCGATGTCATTTTGAAGATGGTGAAGATATTTTGTAGGAATTTTATTTGATTCAACTTTCATTATGAATGTTGCCAGGGCAGCGGCTTTCCGGCCTGATCTTTTCGATTTTGAACTGCCAAGGGGGTTCTTCTACGTGCTCAAATTGAGCATGGGCCCCACGTTTTATCGTCCGTCACCGATAGGACTAGGAACTAGATCTCACCTACACGGAGATCAGAGATCTCTAGAAAAATATCCAGATGGCTACACGAGGGAGCGAACCTGGTATATTTGACACGAGAGACGAGCAAATAATCTCTCCGCCACAGAGATCTCCAATTACTAAGAGACATCCATTATTACTATGTCTAGGTCGTCGGGACGTTTAGTGTGACCAAATAGATTTTGTGACTGTCATGAGATTTTGACAGTATGCTTGGAATAGTTTGTCAATACTTTCTGAAATGTTTCTGACATCTTACTTTTTGTGAGTCATTCGTGTAGTATGTAGCCAAACTAGAATTTCTCGAGTATATTCATTGAATCACTAAGATTACATACATATTTGTAATCCAGTATGCCAAGTGAGCTCAGCGCTCCGGTCTCCGCCATCGTAAGGCTACTTGTTGTTACAGTGAAAGTTCCACTTGTATACGTAACACTTTTGTTTCTTGAGCGCTTGCTGTGAAGTCCCAAGTTCTTCGCTTGCCCCTAACCGTGTACATGACAATCATTAATCCTCCGACAGCACGAACACTTTTTTTTGGTTTTCATATAATTCTAAATGGATCTGAAAATTAACCATAGCAGGAATTTGTTCTCTGCAACTTCTATAAAGTGTGATTGTGACTGAAAACACAGTGAAGACCAGAAACGTTTTTTTATACAAGAAAAAACTAAGGTTTTATCCACAGACAAAATAAAATCTATGCTCTCTACATGCAATTGTAGATACACACGCTGTTGGCAAGGGATCTCTATTGCCCAATTCTACCCATGATATCCCATGCTGGTCTATATTGTCTTCTCCTGCCGTCTGCTGTTCATCGAGGAACTATCTCTCACAAAGCGGTGCATGGTAACGTTATATACACATTCTAAGCCATTCCTACATTCTTTCTTTGGTCGTGGTTACCAGGGATATGTAATACTTTTCTTCTGCAGCTCTCCTTTGTGATCTTTTCTAATAAAATTATTCACATACATCTCTAATGAGACATTTATTTATTTTGTCTCTAGTTTATGTGCAATACCTGTATTATCGATATAAGGAAAGTTTAGTTTAGTTTAGTTTAGTCGTCGGATCACCATCACTGCACGTCGAACAAATTAGTCCATAAGTGCTCCGATCTCTCCCTCAGTATGTCCATCAGCGTGTGGCGACTAACGACACCGGTTCTTTGTTGGTTTACAATTCTTCTTTGTCTGCCAGCATAGCGTTCTTGTCGAGCTACACCACACATAACTTTGAGTTCTTGCAGTCTGGTTAGTGTTGTGGATGCACCGCTATTACGTGAATCATGTACACGCCCTCTCTCCCTTAAGGAATTTATAATATCAGCCTGGTCCATTGCTCGTCCGCTTTGGACAGCAGCCATACCTGCAAGCCTACCCGCACGTTCATTCCCCTTACACCTGCATGCCCTGGTACAAAAATAAAACTGATCTTTGTCAGCTTAGACCTCCCCAGCGATTCTATCCAATGTCTCCTAGCCCATCCTGTTTCAATCTTCCTGAGCATACTCATTGAGTCACTGAGAAAACATGCATGGATAAAAGTCTGTGATTCTAGCCAAATCATCGCTTTGGTAACCGCCATGATTTCCATAGTGAGACTGCTTGTAGTCACGGCAAAACCACCACTGTCTTCCTTCACAACATCACCTCCGACCTGAGCAGTGAAAGCCCACGAGCTCCGCACATGTCGAATCACCGAACCATCCGTATAAATGATTACATCATGCTCAGATGCGTTCTCAGAAATTAATGCCTGAACCTCTGCCTCCACAACAAGTGGGTTGTGTTGCCTGCATTCTTTATCAAGTTCGATGCATACAGAAAAGGATGTAGCGAATGCTCTTGGCACTGGTATCCATTCTTCACCGGGATCAATGTCTTCAAGTGTACACACCTGTTCAATACAGTCCTCGGCCTGACCCATCCAAGATTTTCCTCTTTTAACCTATTTCCTTTTTGTCTCTTTATTTCCAAGTGCAGAGGATGTTGTGTGTCAGCATTGACTCGAAGGTATGCTCGTGCACGGCTCATCAGTATTCTATACTCCATAGTAGGATAGTCAAGGAGATAGCACATCGCCCTGCACGACGTGTCTTTAGTGCAACCAAGTATAATGCGCATCGCCTCGTTCTGTATTCTTTCCAGTCGTTCTATCTGACTATGACTGAGAGTCAGGATCGCCAGCGCATACTCAAGCACAGAAAGGACCAGACCCTGGTATAAAATACAAAGATGGCGCTGTTCACAATCCGCCGCAGCCATTATCCTCATCGCCAGCAAACCTTTCCTCGCCTTCATTATCACATGAGCTATGTGTTCCGTAAAAGCTAGACTACGATCAAAACGCAACCCCAGGTATTTCATAGACTGAGATCGCTCCACTACCTCTGAACACAAAACCACAGATGGTGTTGGAGTGTTGACGATGTGGTTGTTTAAAGAGAACCATGTCACCGCTGCTTTTGTGGGGTTGACCAATGCTCCTGCTTCAACGCACCATCTACCTATGCGGTCGAGTTCTGACTGAAGTTCCTCCACAAGCTGTTCTCTATCCTTGCCCTGACGATACACCAACACATCATCTGCATATGACATTGTCCTTCCTCTACCCGTGATCTGCTCTTTTGTGATGCTCACAGTATAGGCATTGAACAACACCGGAGATAATGGTGACCCTGTGGTAAGCCAGGGTGGATTGTTGTTGCTGATGACGCCCAACTGCCACATTTAAACACTATCTTTCGCTGGAAGAGGGCCGCAAAGATCCAATTGAGGAGGAATGGGCTGATATTGAGTTCAGTCAGCTGCACCATTAAAAATGCAACGGCACTCTATTATAGGCATCTTCAAGGTCAATTGCAGCAGCACATGTCTCAATGCCCGAGTGAAAACCCTCATAGACATCGTAGGCGAACACCGCTGCGTTACGCCATGTCTCTCTATATGGACGGTACCCTACAAGGGTGGGTGGAAGGAGACGTAACCTCTCTAGTTGGCAGGATATTTTTCTGGCAATTATTTTCTCCAGCAACTTGCCTATTGTATTCTGCATGGTGATTACCCGATAGCCCTGAATTTTTGTGTGGTCTTTGCCAGGCTTCGGCAGAGGTACCAGGTAGCTGTGCAACCATTCTTCGTTGATTATTGCAGTCGTAATGCTTTTGTTGTAGATGCCAGCCAGTTCTTCCCACTCCCCATCAGACAACCCGTCAATGTCACCATATCGTATGCCATCTGGACCAGGTGCACTGTTTTTGCTCTCCGTACAGCATCCTTGATTTCCTCCACCGTCACCAAATCATCTATATCTAATTCCTGGTTCTTACATTTAGCTGCAATGGATTGTCTTGCAGTGTTTCGCCCTACAATGTCTGTCTGGTCACTCTGCTCTAAATAGTGCGCAAACAGAGCCCTACCCTTGTTTTCATCTGTCCTCTGCCATGTAAGATCCAAGCTCTGGAAGTCAATAACACACCGATTCTTTACTGTACCATTCATACTTCTGTGCAATCGCCAGAACAGATTCAACGATTTGTCATTGCCCACACGTTGACAGAACTCAGCCCACTTCTCACTTTTACCATCCTTGCAATAGCTTTGAAACACCCTGTTTTATTATTCATTTCTATAAGGAAAGATATAAGGAAGTATATATAGACAGAATAGTGAAAGAGGCACAGTGCGGAAAAGACCTTATTGACATAGACAATGACTACGACCAATTAAATAACCAAATCAACGAATTACTTTTTGCAGACGACCAAAGCCTAATCTATGAAGATGAAGATCAGTTACAATATCACATCAATTCATTGCTAATAGCATGTAGGAAGTACAACACGAAAATCCACAAACAAAATACCGAGACCATGAAAATCAGCTGAACACCAAGCCAAGCAAACAAACAACTAGATAACACCAGAGTGAAGCAAGTATCTGAATTCAAATATTTAGGCAGTATTTTCACACAGGAGGGAAAACTCGATAGAGAAATAGAGACAAGGTGGCAAAAAACAAATACAGTGACCTTCCAGCTGGCACCATTACTACAACACCCAAAGATCAAGATGGAAGTGAAACGACAGATGATAAAAAGTATTTTCCTACCAACACTTTGTTACCAGTGCCAAACTTGTCTATTACAGCAACACACCACAGAAAGGTCACCACGTCTGTAATGAAATGCTTGAGGAAGGCAGTGGGAGTCACCAGGAAAGATAGACTACGAAATGAGGGCATCAGAAGCAGAGTGGCATAACTTCATGCACCGAATACATCGAAAGACAACAAATGCAGTGGTTTGGACATTTAATGAGAATGAAATACAACCAACCACCAATGACAGCATACAATAAAAGAGATCGGGTACTAGAGCTAAGGGAAGACCAAGAAAAAGATGAACAGATAATATCAAGACCACACTACATAAACACGGATATAACACAACAAAGGCGACTCATCTGGCCCTAGAACGCAAATTAAAGCTCCCATACCAACGCTTAACGGCAAGAGTGGACAGCCAACTACATCTTCAACCTGGGAATAGACAATAGACAATAGGAAAGACTATGTAGCAATGGTGAAACACGTAAATACAAAGTACTGTAATATTTACAAAGTTCATAGCAATATACATACAGCGATGTTTCGACCAAAAGATCTTTACCAAGCAAAGGATACAATAGAAGTGAAGACATTCAGATTTCCCTATTCGACCGACACTATTTATGTATTGTATTTACAATAGAAGTTTACTGGTGAACAATACAATTAATAAGTGCACACTTATCTCCATTTTGAAAGAAGTGGCTGCACGAAAGAGAAACACAGAGACTTTAAAACACAGATAATTCATTTGTCACTACTTAAGGTTTTCTTACAGGTAGATTAACTAGCACCTATCATTCAATTCATGCCAGGTGTGTATGGTTATGTGAAGCATTCATTTCAGATCTCAAAAAGAACTTTCAGGTCGCCGAGATCACACGTACGCTTCAGATATACGCATATTTCTTACCTGTAGAGACTTGTAATAACATTTCTCTCATGTTATTTCTCAGCAAATGTAACGTGCGAATACTCATGTCATCTTCTCTCTCTTCTCTTTTTTTCTTGTTCTCTCTCCGTTTATATCTCTTCCTTAATCTCAGTCCTGCCTGCATGAACCCGTTTATAGAGTATGTAAGATAACTGAGGGGTTGGGGGAAGGCAGCGAGACGTATATGAAGAGTATGTAAGATATCTGAGTGGTTGGTAGATAGGAGCGAGGCGTATATAAAGAGAGTGTAAGATATCTGAGTGGTTGGTAGATAGGAGCGAGGCGTATATATAGAGAGTGTAAGATATCTGAGGGGTTGGTGGAAGGCAGCGAGACGTATATAAAGAGAGTGTAAGATATCTGAGTGGTTGGTAGATAGGAGCGAGACGTATATGAAAAGAGTGAAGGTTACTGAGGGGTTGGTGGAAGGCAGCGAGACGTATATAAAGAGAGTTTAAGATATCTGAGTGGTTGGTAGATAGCAGCGAGACGTATATATAGAGAGAATGGATAAACAGAGATATAATGTTTTAAGCAAGGGGTATTTATAATACCACTTTTGAGTTTTGAGTCCATCAAGTTTCAATAAAGTGCCTTGAATACAATTATATTCCCTCGTTCCATTTATAATAATAATAATAACAGCCGTCTATCACACGCGATGATAACAACATCATCAGACGGGTGCTGCTGTACCTCTCTGGTGTGTGCAGAGGTGACTGTAGAGTCCAATCCTAGAACATAACGATCAAAGTTAGACACGTGGGTGTTGTGTTCTGTCTTTTTAAACTCGTTTTCTCTGTGTCTCAACGGCACGATGATTCTCAGCTATGCGGGTTCCTCTTGTGTTGTTACAGCGCCACATTTGGTGCTCTTGCGTTTTGGCATGCGTTTATCAGTCATCCGAGCAACATAGTCGGTTCATCTCACTTGGGCCTTCTGCAACAGTGTGTTGACGCTTTGGATTTTTGCTCTTGTGAGGACTTCGGTATCTGGAATTTTATCCTGCCAGTTTATTTTTAGTATTCTGCAATAGACAACTTGTGTGGAAGTGGTTTAGTGTTCTTGCGTGTCTGCAAGTCCATGTCAGGCTTGCGTACATCAGCGTGGTTAGCACTATGGCATTGTAAACCTTCAGCTTTGTGGCTACGCTTATCCGTTAATGTCACATGTGACATGCAAACAATTTCTCTATATCACTCTATCCTGGGTGATATAACTTTTTCAATCTTTTCTAGGGAAATGACTCAGATATTTCTCGCCTTTCTCAGTAAAAGATTGTTTCAGGTTTTCACTAAAGCGTCCTTTCTTGAGTGATTTGTCTTCCACTTCAATGTCTGCTTTGTGATTCTTTGATCATTTCTTCTCAGTTTAGGAGAAGTCATGAAATTGACAGACATTGAAGTGATAGACAAAATGCTGAAGAAAGAAAAGACGACATAGGGAAACCTTGAAACAAACTTTACTGAGAAAAGGCAAGAGATATCGAACAACTTCATAGAGGAGATTGAACGAGTTGCCCATTACAGAGTGGCATGGAGAAATTGCTTGCAGGTTATATGTAATGTATGAGAGAAATATAATAACCCGATCAAGAATTGTAGATTAATCACTAAAACATCTTCAGACATCATAATCTTACATCATTCTTCTTCGGACGCTCCACATTTGTTGAACCACTCTTTGTTATTTGTATATGATCTGAGCCTAAGAGAAATTGTACATTGTGCCAGTTATGCGCCTACAAGTAGAAAAGCACATCCGATTTCTGCGATACTTTTTATCTACTAGGGTAGCTACCCTAGGCCTCTACTTCAGTCGTTTCTTACGACATGCCTTGTAGGTCGCAGTGTTGCTATTCTTTGCTCCCCTTGTGAGCTCCAGCAACACAAGGGCGGTTCAGTCTCACATTGTAAAATTAATAACATGTACAAGGGCCAATGGGGTGGAGGTAGTAGAGGAAACAAATAATTCTAATCACAACATGTGTACAGCAAATAAGGAGAGGTCAAATACAGAGTGTGAGAAAAGAGTGGAAAGATACGGAGAAGAAAGAGAGTAGGTGGCAGCAGAATATTAACTAGAAGGCCCGCGTGAGTTCCAGAGTACTGAGCGCGTGCTGTTGCTCGTGCGCAACCAATAGTCTTGCGATCAGTAGACGACGATTTTAAGTGTAGTCTGTTCTGCTATCACCTGTTTCCTAGGAGTCGGATCACGGAGATCATAGTGTAATCTATAGACTATGTGGTGTTCATCCTTTCTAATGAGAATCTACCAGTTGGATAAATTACTCACAACCAGGTAAACATTTCAAAGCATGTCTACGATTGAGTAACAGTAGCAAGCATTAGAGTAGGAAATATTTATGTTGCTGTGTATACCGACAATTGGCTGCACTCTCGAGTGAAAGGCAAATAGGTAAAGGTAAAGGTATTGTATACTGTAACATGGTATAGAAATGTGCAGTATTAAGTGTCATATGCTACTATACTTGAGTAGTAAAAGGTACTGGGATCAGATCTCTTCTGTGTTGACTTTTCTGTACAAACTCATTAATCTAGATGTTACACTTTAACTAAGTGGGACGTGTTAGAGATCCAGCTCTCTTTCAGTTGCAAATTGTTTTTTAGTTGAACTTGACTACACCAGCGATGTAGCTATTTTACTACGTCAGCCCTCGAACTAGGCTTCAAAAGTATTCGAATATTTTGATTATGTCAGATTTCTAACTACTTGAATGTGCCATCACTATAACCATTTGACGACACCAGGACCCATGTAACTAAGCCATCATTCTAACTTTTAGGCTACGCCAACGGTATTCCTGAATATATAATAACTCTAAACACTTGAACATCATTGTAGTGTAACAATTTGACTTCGCCAGCGCTCTGGTCAGTTAACACTGCAAGTATTATAGTATAAAAATGGAATTCGTAACAATTGTCTTATTCTAAATCATCTAACTTTGAGAAATTGTGAAAGTGAAGTGAAACTATCCAGTGATTTAAAGAGTTTGCAATAACTCGTACAAGCAGAACTGGATAACCGAGGAGCATAATGAAGAATGTGATTTAAGTGTTTAACCAGCGAGCTAAAGGAGCCACAATTATGTATATCCTTTAATATCTCTACGGGGAGAGTGATCCACTATGGGTCTGCTCTGAATGCTAAGACGTCTGTTCAGTAACCAATACTTAATAACCATCAAGCATTAAATAAATCAAGTCATAACCTAAACTATCAAACATGTCATGATACAAATCAGTTGTAACTCTCAAACATGTCATGATACAAATCAGTTGTAACTCTCAAGCATGTCATGACACAAATCAGTTGTAACTCTCAAGCATGTCATGACACAAATCAGTTGTAACTCTCAAACATGTAATGACACAAATCAATTGTAACTCTCAAACATGTAATGACACAAATCAGTTGTAACTCTCAAACATGTAATGACACAAATCAATTGTAACTCTCAAACATGTAATGACACAAATCAGTTGTAACTCTCAAACATGTCATGACACAAATCAGTTGTAATAGTTAAATTTAAATCTATTTTGTAGGTGAAGGATTGACACTATTGATATTTATTAGCCATATAAATCCGTTATGTGTTTCTAAACAAGTAGTGAGAGCTACAAGAACACAGTGGTTTGGTTTTATTACCACACCGATTCTCAGGTCGACCCAGCGTCACCTGGGAGCAAAAGTAACACTGTAACATGCAGTCGACCAGTTTGACAATCGTGTGTCATTGGTCAAAGAAAAAATAAGGGCCTAACACAATAGCTATAATATACCACTTGACATGAAAATAAGTTTTAAAAGTTGTATTTAACTATTTGTTTGTGTGTTGTTTGTTTGCGTACGTTCTTCTTGACCATTCTGATCATTCTTAATTTGATATATAAACAGTCTTTCCCAATAACAGTTAGAACGTTGGGCCCCCGTTAGGTCCCTACAAGTGTTGGGCAGGCGCATCTGAAACAATAGTTGCCGGCCTAATTTGTTTATTCCCGTACTCTGTCACGGCTTCCCGTGAAATCAGTTTTACATATATGTAGAAATAGTAAGTCGATCCAAAATATCGACTGTGAATTTGTCCATCAACGGTGGTGCTCAGTTCCCGCTAAAGTCGATTTCATAGTGTGCACAGCTGAAAATTAGTAGATTTCTTTAAGTTTGACAGCAATTCATAAACATAGACGGAGTTACTTTGTGAGTGTACAGTGGCTAAAAATGTCGACTTGCTGCCTACTTTCTAAAATAGACTGAGCACCTATTGGAGTGATTTAAACACGTATCAATTCAAAGCTGGCTTCGAGTACACTCGTGTCCATTCAAATCGCACATTGAGTACAATCATGTCCGCTCAAAACGCACCTTCAGTTCGGTCGTGTCCATTCAAAACGGACATTGAGTACACTTGTGTTCATTCAAAGCGCACCATGAGTACAGTCGTGTCCATTCAAATCGCACATTGAGCACAATCATGTTCCGCTCAAAGCGCAGCTTCAGTTCGGTCGTGTCCATTCAAAGCGCACATTGAGTACACTTGTGTTCATTCAATGCGCGAGGTCCGAGGCGCATGGTGACAACGTCGTGCCAGGATTAGTGAGCTAGCACTAATCAAGACCCTGTCCCACCTCCTCATGGTGACCCTGGAAACGGACAGTGGTTCTGATCTAGCTAGAAGGGCAGGGATCGAGGGAGAACTACTCTGGTGTAGGTAGAGATGCAGAGAACCTCACACTAGATGGGTTCCGCTTGCAACACAGACGAGCGAAATCCCAGAGTGATTATTAATGCTCGTCTCTCCCGGCGGAAGCAAAAAGCTGAACGGATAAACATGAATGGATGAGGGGTGCATCCAAGAAAGTGACGTGGGTCCGTGTGGAGCATAACGTGGAGGACGAAATTCTAAGCTCTGAGGAGGGGGCTGGAGTTGAGCTCTGTGTCCAGACAAGCTAGAGGCATTGTGAAGGTGTGCAAGGTGAGAAACAACAGAAACGTAAGAAACAGTAGTCGTCTGTGAAGGAATCCCAACTCCCCCGGATTAAAGGGTCGCAAGCAAATTACCAACTGTGGGGCAAGAATCAATAAGAACGATGTGTAACGAATTCAAATGTCTCTGAAAACGCTGTAACGTAATGTGTCGACATACGTGAAGATTGCGGCAAACTCCGTATCAAAGGCTTAGCGCAGATACATTTGCTGGGTAAGGTTGGCAAAGCGTAAATTCTAAACTTGCGTTTTAGTGCCTAACGAAACTGCCCTCTCTTTGACAACCGGGCAAGGTACTATTGCATTAACGACTAACATCCACGGAAGAGCTGAGGTGGGTGATGCCTAGCGAGACTGCCATCCCTGGAACAACCGGGCAAGGTACTGTTGTATTAACAACTAACATCCCAAAAGAACTAAGGTGGGTGATGCCTAAAGGGACTGCCCTCCCTGGAACAACCGGGAAACGTACTGTCGCATTTACAACTAACTTCCCCGGAAGAAATGAGGTGGGGGATGATGGCGAGCGCAACATTTTTGTTGCGTTGCTAGCGCCAATTGCAACGACCCTCAGAAATATATGTATGCAGCCCTAGTCCAATGTTTCCCGGGGCAGGGAAAATGCAGAGTAAATCCTTGCAAATTGCCAAGTGCTAACACTCGGCCCGAAACGGATGAGCATACTCCTACTCAGAACAAACTCACCGTGGATAGAAAAGTAAGGCCGATATTGCAAGGGCTTGACTGATACAAACCCAAACATTGATTAAGGGCAATACGTTTCGGACACCGATCATCCTAAACAGCTGACGTCCAAATACCATGGCTCAGATCACATAAAGGCTAAACATACCGCCAACATATGATCGTTTGTTTGACAAAGCACATGCGTCTCTAATGACTGAGAATGATAATGATAATGTTCATAATCCGGAAGTATCTCATATAGTCAGAAAGAGCGCACATTGTAGACTTACTCTTTGGCAAAGATCAAAAGCCCAAATATACGGCGAAAAATGATCGTAAAAGAGCAATGAATATAAGAAAGGTGACAGTTCCCGTGACTAGCCATACAAGGGTCGAGATCGCTCGGGTCTTTACCGGAGCGACCTCACCCAGTCAGCGCATAGTAGATACTGCTATTTGACGTAGATCCTAGCCCACATTTACGGCACTAAATGATCATTGAAGAGTGTGTATCTTACGATGCGTACGGAACGACCTCATCAAAGGCAGGAAAACCGATAGAGAAGTCATCCGTTGTGCATTCACTAACTAACTCTGTCGGAGAAAGAGTTACAAGGACAACATGTCTCCTGCAACGATCACTCTTGAAGGATCTAAGCTTCAAGTACCTCTGAAGTCGGCGAGGCTGTACATATGGTTGATGGATGCCTGTAAAAGATTAATATAGGCCCACGTAAACATCAGTCAGAAGCGCAACGAGGAAGAAGAATTCAATGCGTGCATGAGTACAGTCGTTTCCATTTAAAATGCACATCAAATACAGTTCTGATCATTCAAAGCGCGCCTTTAGTAAGTCGTATTTATTTAGACATTTGCATTTTCCGTTATCGTCCATTTGTAAGTGTTCTCTATAATTCGTCACCCCTGTTGTGTCGTTTGCTTGATAAAGGCCTTTTGGTCGAAACGTTGCTGTTTATCGTTGCTGTTTCTGTATTTTGTAAAACTATAGTACTTTGTTTATACGTGTTTCGGTATTCATTCTATGCGCACATTGAGTACAGTCGTGTCCATCCAATTCGCGCATGAGTACAGTCGTCGACATTAATGTTTTCTTGTACACTCAAATATCATTTCAATTTGTTATTATTTTTGAAACCATTCATCAAAGTGCATGTCCATTGTAGGACGTTGCTTTCTCTGAAATTCTCTCTGCCTCTAACCCAGTTATTATTTTCGAAACCAACCATTACAATTGTTACATTCAAACATAATAGTTAATTATAGTTAGCTCTGAAATCTCTTCTGCTGATATTATATCATTTGTCAAAACTTCCTAGTAGTTTGTATAACATATATGTTGATGTGTAGCTGTACGTTTTGATAACCTCTGCTTGTATGCTGTCTGGCCCAGTGGCTTTACCTTCTTTTTGTAGTCTTATAGCTATTATTATTTATTGTTGATTTGGTATTTCCCAGATACATTTATCTCATTTTCTGTCGGGTGTGTGTTTGATGGTTCTTGTAGAGTTGGTCTATTTATAAGTTCTTCGTAATGTTCTGTTCATCTCTTCATTTTGTGAGTTGCTTAGCAATTTTCCATTTTGCCGTTAACCTTCTTCTCTTCTTTTGTCAGCACACTGTTACCGGATTGTTAGTCCAGTGTCGTGGTTTTATGTGTTTGTCTTGCGCTTCTCTGGTGACTTGTGTGATGGTTTTCTTAGTCCCTTGCCAGAATTCAACTACGTTATCTATCCAACTTTTCCTCAGACTTCCTCTCGCCTTCCTTCCCGATATTCTGTTGTCGAAAGCTTCATAGGCAGTTTCGTCTGCTCGAATTCTTACAAAGTGGCCAAATCACTTCATTCTCTGTTTCGCTATATAATTCAAGCACGGTCTTGTTTCAACCTTTTCTCTGATGCTGGTATTCGTAACTCTGTCGATTCTTGTGTTGTTGGTGACTTTGCGGAGACATCTCATTTCGCATGTTGCTATTTTCCGTGTATGTTTCTTATTCATTGTCCATGTTTGACATTGGTAACATAGAGTGGGTATGAAGATGCTGTTGATCAACTGTTGTTTAGCTGTCAGTGAGATGTTTGCTAGTTGGTAGGTTATTGCATTTGCTTTCTGGACTCTAGTTTCTATCTCTCTGTCGAGTCTTCCATCCTCTGTAAATACACTTCCTAGGTACTTGAATTCCTGTACTTGCTCTATTGTACTGCCATTGATGTTGGTGTTTAGTGTATTATGTTTCCTTCCTATATTCATTACCTCAGTTTAGGCTATGTTTATGTTCATGTCATATTTATTACAGTTAAAATAAAAGATGTCGATATGATGTTGTAGCTCTTTTTCTTGGTGGTAAATTAAACACTGGTCGTCTGCAAATAACAATTCATTAATTGTTTCCGTTTCTAATTTTGCTGTTAATAAGATTGCTTTTATAACCTTGCTAATTTCTAATTGCTGTTAAATTTCTTTCATATTTTCCTTGGCAACAGTTTCTTTTGTCTATCTTCTTAATTGATCTACTTATTCTTCATGAGCCGCATATTTCGCACTTTTATGGGATTTTGGGGGTTTAATTCTGTCTTCTTCCTTTCATTTACCTTGCTTACCGTTTCTCTTTCTCTCCATAATTTGCGTTGTGGATGATGTATTTTTCCTTTCACTTTTTCTCATTTTTATTCCATGTCTAAAGACGTCTTTCCACTATGTTTTGTGAAAATTTCCACGCAAATTAATCAGATTCAACTCTTTATCATTGTTCAAAACAAGTATCACTTGCAAAGCTTCTGTTCTGGTTATCGATCTCCTGATGTCGGTCAGAAAACTTATTTGAGTGAAGAAACTCTGACAGATTCTGCATGTCTGTTGTGACAAATCTCATACCATTTGCAGCTGTGCAGACACTTCTACCTAATCTCATGGGGGAACTCTGTTGATTCAGTCTGTTGAATCTTCATCAGTTTCAACTCTTCATCATTTGAAATTGTCGGCAGAATGTATGAAACTGATCATTAATGATCCGTACTTTTGTTTATCTACTTTTGCTGGATTCTTATTATGTATACAATACAAAGTTTTTCTATCTATCTCATCATCATCATCATCATCATCAAATAGCTTGTCCTGAGCAGAACTTTGCCACCTTAACAGTCCTTCGGAATTGCTCTCTCTCTCTCTCTCTCTCATAGGCCAAATGTGCCGCCTCTGCAGCCGTCATGTTCAAGCCATCAGTTACATCCTGAATCCATCTTCTCCGTGGTCTTCCTCTTCTTCTCTTTGTCGGGATGCCTCCTTCCATGATGGTCTTCTCCAGCCCTTCGTGTCTTTTCATATGTCCAAAATACCTCAATTTTCTCTTTCTTATTTGTAGCATCAGCCAGATTGTTATTCTTATTACGTATTATTACGATTCTTATTACGTATAGAATACAAAGTTTTTCTATCTGTCTAACCTTCTTAAATATCAACCTTGTGGTTGCTGTCACTTCTTAAGTTGGAGTTTCATATGCTATGATGCTTATGTTGTTATTTCTCATTGTTGTTGCCCTCTGTGCTGCCTTTCAATTGTTCTATTAACGTCTACATAGAAGATACCAACTATGTATCCTTTATGTTACAGAAAATACACATTTGTAACATCTACATTTGGAATTTCTGGTCTAGTTCCCGTTTGCATGAGGATTTTCCATTAACTTCTTTGGGGGTTGTGACTTTTGTGTGTTTTTAGTTGTTCTTTATATTTTTGTTGAGCTTCTGACAGGTCGTTCCCAACTTTCCTTAGTTACCTAATTCGACATACATGAAATACTAACCAACCAACCGATCGACTGACCGACCGACCGACAACCGACCGACCTACTGACTAACTAACTAACTAAATTCCGTTCAACTTGTCATGCCCGCAGATAAAAATTGGTATCTTTGTAACCATTTGATTAAATAACTTGAAAACTTGCATGTGAACTACACATGTTCCCGACGCTACAAAATATATTTGCCAATCAAACAATCATACCATCTAGAGTTCTGTTTCCCAACGTGGGGAGCACGCCCCACAGGGGGGCATTTTCATCGTTCAGGGGGGCAGTGAACTCGTTCGGAGTTTAACTAATGTTCATAATGTTTCAAAACCAATATATTAGCTTTTGGATGTCTGTTGATAAATACGAATGTTACTTCACAATCACTTTACTGAAGTTTTAAAAATCTTCAATAAACAGAAAGTACTTATATCTAGGTACATTTCTACATCATTTTAACAAAGCTTTGAAAGGGGGAAAGCATGTGTTATTGTGTTAAAAATCATTAGCGGTCGATGGTAATGCATTTGTGAATTATCTAGCCAATAACTTTGAAAAAACTAAATATATTAAATAACCAACTTCAAGGAACAAATAAAACTTGTTTTATGCAAAAGCAAAGATATTTGGTTTCATTATCTTTACTGAATTTTTAACAAAATTTTTGAAAAGTTTCATTGGCTCCAGAAATGTGAAGTGACTGATACCGGTATACTTGTTATTGTCGATCATCTGAAAACTCTATCGGCTGATTTAAAAAATGATTTTCTGATTTGAAACAAATTACTTTCAAACTTGGATGTTGCAGCCAATGTTAGTGGATTTGTCTGATATTTCAAATATGCAGTATGAAGAAGATCTCGCAGAAATGCAAAATGATGAGTCAGTCAAAACTTTATTTAATATAAATTGAGCGATGGCATGGCTTTGTGAGGAAACAGAAATCAAATATACAAATTGGGGTCAAAGACGCATAGGGAAAACGCTACGCCAGGATTAGTGAGTGGCACTAATCAAGATTCTACCCCACCTCCACGTGGTGACCGCGGTAACAGACATTGGTTTCTGTCTTGCTAAGTGGGTAGTGATCGATGGAGAGCTATAGGTAGTGGTAGTAGTGCAAGCACGTGACAGCAATGCAGGTCCAAAATCCATGTACAAAATGCACGCATCTCCTGGTCGATGTCCGATGAAAAGTTGCCCAAATATTTGATGAATCGTAAGAAAACAGCAGTGTACGAGTCGTCTGTGAACGAATGCTAACTCCATTGGAACAAATAGCTGCACCAAAAATTGCTAGCTGTGGGGTAAAAACCAATGAGAACGATCCGTAACGAATACATAGTCTCAGCAAGTG
The DNA here is from genome assembly GCA_020796225.1 of Arion vulgaris. Taxonomy (NCBI): domain Eukaryota; kingdom Metazoa; phylum Mollusca; class Gastropoda; order Stylommatophora; family Arionidae; genus Arion; species Arion vulgaris. The sequence goes on along the minus strand of CM036759.1, from coordinate 57,240,747 downwards.
TCTCTGAAAACACGGTAAAGTACCGTGTCAACACATGGGAAGATTGCGGCAAACTCCGTGTCAAAGACCTAAAGTAGATACATTTACCGGGTAAGGTTGGCCAAACGCAAATCCTAAAGTTGCGGTTTAGTGCCTATCGAAACTGTCCTCCCTGGGACAGCCGGGCAGGATACTGTTGCATTAACTACTAACTTCCCCTGAAGAACTGAGGTGGGTGATGTTGGCGAGAGCAAAATTTCAGTTGCGTTGCTAGTGCCGTTTGAAACGACCCTCCGAAATATCTGTGCGCAGCCCCAGTCCAATGTTTCCGGGACAGGAAAATGCAGAGTAAAGCCCTTGCAAATTGTCAAGTGTCGACACGTGCTCCGAACCGGCTGAGAATACTCCTACTCAGGAACAAACTCACCGATAATGCAAAGGTTTGACTGGTACAGACCGAAACATTGACTAAGGCCGATACTTTTCGGAAGGAATCATCCTACACAGAGTATGATGACGTCCAAACACCATGGCTCAGATCATATATAGGCTAAACATACCGCCACAATATTATCGTTTGCACGACAAGCACATTACGTCTCCAATGACTGAGAATGTTCCTAATCCGGAACGACCTCATATAGTCAGAAAGAGCGCAAATGGTAGACATACTCTTTGGCGAAGATCATAAAGCCCAAATATACGGCAAAAAATGATCGTAAAAGAGCAATGAATGCAAGAAATGTGACAGTTCCAGTGACTAGTCTTAGAGGGGTCGAGAATGCACCTAAACCGGAGCGACCTCACCCAGTCAGCACAAAGTAGCAAATACTCTTTGGCGTAGATCCAAGCCCAAATATACGGCACTAAATGATTATTAAAGAGTGTTGATCATACGATGCGTACGGAATGACCTCACCAAAGGCAGGAAATCCGATAGAGAAGTCGCACTTCACTAACTCTGACCTTAAAAGTACCAATGGTACAAGTACTCAAGGCAAGAGTTACACAGAAAACAGGTTTCCTGTAAATGATCACACTTGGAGGATCTAAGCTTCAAGTACCTCTGAAGTCAGCGAGGCTGTCCGTATGGTTGAGAGACACCTGTAAAAGGACAATTTAGGCCTCACGCAAAAATCAGCCAGAAGCGTAATACCAGGAGTCCTGACTTTCATCTGAATTAACAGAGGGTATTCGAGAGAAGAAGAAGAAATATCCAAATTCAACCAAATGTGCAAGAAAACTGTTATTACAGTTTCCATCTTCATATTTAGCTTAATGTGGATTTAGTGCCATAACTGATTTGCTACTAAAAAAAAGAAATCGGCTGGATGTACCATAACGAAGAGACTTGAGACTGAAGCTAACTAAATTGGAACCTAATATAAAATCTCTTTGCAGCATACATCAAGCACAATGATCTCACTAAGTGTAAGTAATAAATAATTACTAATAATTAAAATAATATTTAAAAATCTGTCATTAAAATTATTTCGTACTTGAATTTCAGTTCTCCATTATATATTTTGAAAATTTACTTACTGTTTTCTCAACAATTTCCTAGTGATTTCTTCCTAAAACCTATCTTTTAAGTTTCTTCAGTGAACAATTCAATTTTTGTAAATTAAATATTTTTGTATATTTTACATAAGGAAGGGGTGGGGGCATACACATTTTGAAAGGCTTTGGTAAGGCATGGCACAAAAAAGGTTGGGAAACACTGATCTAGAGGTTGTCTTCTTTGGGCTATATATTTAACGCCTCCATTGGCATGGTTGAAGAAAACTTTAAAAAGATGTTCACAGCCATTTAATACATTGATGACAAAAATAGCAACATTCGGAACGAAATCCGTGTTTTTTCGAAAATTCTTGAATTTTCCGTGCACGAATTCGATTCGGAATTGACCATGGTAAACAACTAACGTCATAAGTGTGACACGGACTTTTAGCTAAAGACGTATATGGAAATTCGTCTGAGGCTCTTCTTCTTTCTTTTGTCAGCACACTGTTACCGGGTTTAAAGGGTTTTTAAGCCGAAGGATTGACTTCATTGCACCGGGTTTACCCCATATGACTCGGTCCCTCTCCGCAGAAATGGCACGTCACCTTCCGAGAGTATTGCACAAAGCACGAACTCCGTAGCTCCGGCAACAATCCTAGGGGTCTCTGGAAAAACTGCACTCGTGAACAGAACTCCGCGGTCCGGATTCGAACCAACGACCTTCGATTCGCAAGGCAAAGGGCTTAACAACTCAGCCACAGGTATCGTGGTTTTATGTATTTGTCTTGCGCTTCTCTGGTGACTTGTGTGATGGTTTTCTTAGTCCCCTGGCAGAATTCAACTACGTTATCTATCCAGTAGTCTGAGGCTATTGGGTCATATTGTTGACTTCTCAAAACAGACATTGATAAAACATTTCTAAAGAGTTTTAAGTTACAATGCAGAAAGTGTCATTAATACTATAGGCGCAGTTCCGCAAAGAGGCACATATGGGTCATCTGTACCACAGTATACAAGAATTAGAGAAAGGAGCTATTTTTTTTAAAGTGATACCTCCCTACCACATGTGTTAACTAACGCACATTGTACCGAAGAAGGAGCGATTTGAAAAGAACTTCTCCAAGTAGTCCGCCATTGTCAGTCCCAAGCCTGGACGTGAAAGGAGGAGGGGTGGCATTATGACAGCTAACTTTAACTGTAATGTAAGTTATTTATAAACAATAATACAAATAAGTCTACATTTCTTGTTTATTTCATGATTTTATTGCAAGTATCAACATTGCCCCCTCCTTCCCCCTGTATGAGCTGGGATGATACGTCTGAAGTGACTTGTCATCAAATGTCATATTGGTGCGTTTACAGTAACAACTAAATTTTCGTTTCAGACTCGCCTAATATGCCGTCAACATCAAAAGAAACGTTATATTACAAAATCCAGGTTTCCTATATCAATTTCTTTCATCAGACATTTGCGTTGGTATAATTCTAAGATCGGGTGCAAAGTTTCGCTACTGTAGAACTGATGGTTTTTCTGCAATTCGCATTGGACTGTGGGCGTGAGTTGTTGAACGGACTATAGCTATGTGTAACTTCGCTTGACAAGTAGAAGTGGGTGACTAAAGGGGCAAGAGTGAGGAGTGTGTTTAACCAGCGAGCAACATGACCCACCCAAATGGATATCCTTTGACATCTCTTGAGGAAGACTGAGCACCTATTGGTCTGACCGTAGTGCTATAACATTGGTTCAGTATTCAATAACCTTCGCTGCAAATAAAAATAAAACTACAAGTACATTTATAAAGTTTGCACTACGACAAATTAGATGATTACGGTACACAGGCAACTTATCTCCTGCAATTTCTTCCGCTTGAGTTTTGCTCAGGGACAACACAGCAAAGTGGAAATAAGTTATCCTGATTTGTTATTGTTATTGAGTGATTATATTTATTTCTCTTTTTGTTTTCCAGGTTACAGAAACATCACGGTCAGAAGCTAGATCGAGTGTACGGAGCGATTATTATGTACTTTAACGTTTAAGAGCTGTTCGTTTGATTCTTGGATTTCCGTCCAGTTTTTTAAATTAATGATGTTTTCTGTAAATGTACCTGGAGTCGTTGGACACGGTTCATATACGTCACGGTCCAAGTTATGAGTTTACAACACGGACCTTCGTTGACTGCGACCATCAAGGTGATCATGATCTATGCTATAGGTGTGCTGCTCTTGGAATTATTTTTGCTGACTTCCGTTGAGGCTGCAACCGAAGAGGCGTATGTTACCGTCGCACGATGTCGGATCCAGTGTCTGAAAAAGGTAAGCAAACATAAAATAAGCAACATTGTCGGCACTTTCTCTTTGTGTTTCTCTCTCTCTCTCTAGTTTGTAAATGAGTTATTTAGCTTAACTAGAGGGAGCAGTTTAAAACAAAAAATAATAGATAAAACAACAAAGATCATTCACGCAATTGGATGCAAACATTTTTCCGTGTGGTAGAATTAATATACTTTTCAATGTAAACTAACTGACTTTTCCCAATTTTGTTTCACTGAGTCATTTTTTTAATCCATATACTTCTCACTATTTAGTTTCGTTTCGTCCGTGTGTTTCCGAGACTCACAAGGGGAGCGGAGAATAGTAACACTGCGACCTAAAAGTCATGTCGTAAGAGCAGACTGAGGTAGATGCCTGGGCAAGTTGTAAATAAAAGGCGTCGTAGAAATCGGATGTGCTGACCTACTTGCAGGTGCATAACTGACACAACCTACAATGGATTTTAGGCTCAGATCACACACAAATCACACAGAGTGGTTAACAAGTGGTTGCTATGTAGTGTTCGAAGAAGAAGTTTCGTTCAATCAATTTTTCTTTCTCCTGTAAATCTCATTATTTCGTTTCTCTTAGTCATTTTATACTTCTATTTAGTTTCTCTTAGTCATTTTATACTTCTATTTAGTTTCTCTTAGTCATTTTATACATCTCACTATTTAGTTTCTGTTAGTCATTTTATACTTCTATTTAGTTTCTCTTAGTCATTTTATACTTCTATTTAGTTTCTCTTAGTCATTTTATACATCTCACTATTTAGTTTCTGTTAGTCATTTTATACTTCTATTTAGTTTCTCTTAGTCATTTTATACTGCTATTTAGTTTCTGTTAGTCATTTTATACATCTCACTATTTAGTTTCTCTTAGTCATTTTATACTTCTATTTAGGTTCTGTTAGTCATTTTATACTTCTATTTAGTTTCTGTTAGTCATTTTATACATCTCACTATTTAGTTTCTGTTAGTCATTTTATACTTCTATTTAGTTTCTCTTAGTCATTTTATACATCTCACTATTTAGTTTCTCTTAGTCATTTTCTCATTCTTATACTTTTCACTATTTAGTTTCTCTTAGTCATTTTATACTTCTCACTATTTAGTTTCTCTTAGTCATTTTCTCCTTCTTATACTTTTCACTATTTAGTTTCTCTTAGTCATTTTATACATCTCACTATTTAGTTTCTCTTAGTCATTTTATACATCTCACTATTTAGTTTCTCTTAGTCATTTTCTCCTCACTATTTAGTTTCTCTTAGTCATTTTATACTTCTCACTATTTAGTTTCTCTTAGTCCTTTTCTCCTTCTTATACTTTTCACTATTTAGTTTCTCTTAGTCATTTTCTTCTTCTTATACTTTTCACTATTTAGTTTCTCTTAGTCATTTTCTCCTTCTTATACTTTTCACTATTTAGTTTCTCTTAGTCATTTTCTCCTTCTTATTTTTTATTTTATTTTTAGGAACCCTTTCATACCTCGTGGTACATAGGGCAATACAGTGTTAGGCCTGTATTTTCATTGACCGTCGGCACACGATGGGTGATGTGGTCAGCATCACGCCGGCTCCTTCTTATACTTTTCACTATTTAGTTTCTCTTAGTCATTTTCTTCTTCTTATACTTTTCACTATTTAGTTTCTCTTAGTCATTTTCTTCTTCTTATACTTTTCACTATTTAGTTTCTCTTATTAGTCATTTTCTTCTTCTTATACTTTTCACTATTTAGTTTCTCTTAGTTATTTTCTCCTTCTTATACTTTTCACTATTTAGTTTCTCTTATTAGTCATTTTCTTCTTCTTATACTTTTCACTATTTAGTTTCTCTTAGTTATTTTCTCCTTCTTATACTTTTCACTATTTAGTTTCTCTTAGTCATTTTCTTCTTCTTATACTTTTCACTATTTAGTTTCTCTTATTAGTTATTTTCTCCTTCTTATACTTTTCACTATTTAGTTTCTCTTATTAGTTATTTTCTTCTTCTTTTACATCCCACTATTTAGTTTCGTTCAGTCATTCTTCTTATCATCGTTTCCAGCTTTCCGCGACTTAGTAACGACTCTTTCTGTGGTTAATTTAAGTTAATTAAATCTACGTCCTATATCACATCTTCGTTATAGTGAATTGTAATAATAAATACTGTTTTACTTACCAGATGGGAAAAATATTGATACTATTTGAAATTTCATCAATAATGACAGGAAAGTATAAGATATCCATATCATAAAAATATTATGCATTTATTTAGTATTTATTTGAACACAGTATTTATTTATAGTTCAGAAAGCAATGGCCAACTCATCATCAATGTGCGTATCCTTTATAGGACGTTGTTCTCTTTGCAGCGCATCTGAAATTCACTCTGTCTCTAGCCAGTTCACCCACTTCGTCGATGGTCATATTCATGGTTTCTTTAATATCTTGTATCCATCTTCTTCTTGGTCTACCTCTTCGTACTGGGACCCTGTCCTCTAATATTGTTCTCTCCAGGTCATCGTGGCAAACTACTGAACGTATAAGTGTTGCCTAGAAAATCAACGACTTGTTTGCTGTGGTTGATGGCTACGTCCTGTAAAGGATATACCACGATTTTTTCCCCATTTATTTATAAACTGTAGATCCTATCTAAGAAGAATGTGACTTTCATATATAGTGTCACCTGACATACTTAAAGATTCTCTAGATTTCGTGATCACTTGGTGACAGCGTATTGTTAGGCTAGACAATGGGTGTCGTAAGAAATAAGGGTAAATGGTTCGAATCCTGTGAATCCTGTGTTCGTCAATTTGTTTTTTTCGGAAGCTCTTAATACTTGTACACTGTCTATATGTTAACAGCAGACATGACAGTAACAAATGGAATAAGATGGAAGAATTAACACTCAAGATTCGGCGTACTCCAATCTTAGTTAGGACATCGCTCTCGTTGAGAGTTTAATGATTGGGGAAAACATGACAGTGTGATGAACATGATCTTTAACTTTGAGAAACAGATTGAGCAATTCGTATTGCAGCTTTTACAAGACTTTCTGTCTCCCATAGACTGAGTTTGGTTTTCTGAATTAGTGAAATGTAAAGAATAAGGCAGTGGAAAAACATATATGTGGTTTTGAATATAAGTGTTACAGAAGAGTCCTTCATATTTCTGGACAGAGAAGAGACCAAATAGATATATCCAGAAAGAACTCAAAATCAAAGAAAACTGGTTGATACTAAAATAATAAGAAAGAGAAAATTGAGGTATCTTGGACATATAAAAAGACACGAATGACTGGAGAAGACCATCGAGGAAGGAGAAACCGGTAAAGAGAAGAAGCGGAAGACCACGGAGAAGATGGATTCAGGATTAACTGACGGTTTGAACATGACGGATGCAGAGGTGGGACATCTGGCCTACGAGAGAGAGAGAAATTCCGGAGGACTCTTGGGGTGTCAAAGTTCTGCTCAGGACAAGCAATTTGATGATGAAAGAACATGTTGATATTCTCACTCTATAGTAGATTATCGAACGTATTTGGATAGACTTAAACGTTGAGCTTAAGCAACTTCTTCAGCACGTTTAGGATGACTGGACGTTGAGCTTAGGCAATTACTTCAGTACGTTTAAATTGGCTCAACGTTGAGCTTAGGCGACTTCTTCAGCACGTTTAAATTGGCTCAACGTTGAGCTTAAGCAACTTCTTCAGCACGTTTAGAATGGCTGGACGTTGAGCTTAGGCAACTTCTTCAGCACGTTTAGAATTGCTGGATGTTGAGCTTAGGCAACTTCTTCAGCACGTTTAACGTTTAGAATGGCTCAACGTTGAGCTTATAGTATAATTTATATACTCTTTCATATAAGTTGAATGTTTCTCTATGATAAAGACATGCTGACCGAAACGTCGATGTAGTTTGCTGTTCTTCGTAATTCTACCGTGTAACGTGTTATGGTTTTTCGCCTGTTGTAGATAGTCCTACTTCAGTCTTTTATAGTAACCTTCAATAACATATCTTGCTGCTCCATTATTTATTATCTTGAGGAGACGGTTGTTCAATGGTAGGATATAGCCTTGAAGGCATGCAGTGAAATCCTTCACAGCACGTGAACACACTTCGAGTTTCGATTGTATCTGGCTTCCGTTTAGAAAACAATGGAAACTATGGAATATTACATATTAATTTCAACGGTTCAAGATGTAGCCTCCATCTTGTAGTGTGAAAATCCTATTACAGTGATCGTAGATTTGTTTATTTGGTCAAAGTCTGATAAAATCAGAAAAAGTATAACTGGGGCCTTTTAACTGTGAATGCGTGAAATAAATATTTTTATATTGTTTTTATAGTATTTGCATATTTGTCATCATTGCAACAATTGTTATAAGAAAAAGGAGATGAAGATATGTTTGGCATACTTTGACAAGAAATGATCAAAGAACCACAAGGCAGGCTTTGAAGTGGGAGGCAAAATGTTCAAAACAGAAATGATGCCATAAGAAAACCCTGATTGAAACTTTGCTGCGAGAAATATCAAACTCAATTCCATAGGAGAGATCAAACGAGCTGCCCAGGAAAGTCTGGTATGGATACATTGCTTGCAGGCCATTAGTAATATATAACGGTACGAGAGGAATATAACAATAATAAAACTTGTCATAATCGGGAACAATGTACAGTAACAAAAGCATACGGTTATCTTTCAATCGCCGTTTTTTCATATTCTACATCAGATTCAAATAGAGGTCTCTGTGTGGTCAAGCCGTTTGTTTTGTCATATTCTACAACAGATTCAAATAGAGGTCTCTGTGTGGTCAAGCCGTTTGTTTTGTCATATTCTACATCAGATTCAAATAGAGGTCTCTGTGTGGTCAAGCCGTTTGTTTTGCATTCAGAATGTAGTAGGTTTGAACCCGAACCGTGTAGTTATGTTCATTTGTGCAATTTTTTCAGATATTTAGTAATGTTGCCAGAGCTACTGAGTTCCTAGTTAGTGCAATACTTTCGGTGGGTAGCGTTCCATTTCTGTGGAAATGTTCCGAGTCATATGAGAAAACACGGTGCAATGAAGTCAATCACTCGCATGTAAACATTTATGAAGTTATTTTCTTCACAACACATCTTCATAATTACAACTGATGGCAGATGTGAGACGAGATTAGCAAGAGAACAGGAAAGGCAAAAAGTGTTTTAAGTGACATAAGCAAGTTACATTAGAAATAGAGTACACATCAGAAAGAATCATTCGTATTAGAACAGCTCAAGGTAAGAGGAAAGTAACGTACATACAGATTTATGCACCATGCAATGACTCACATAGTGAAGAAGAAAGAACCACATTTTTCGACGAATTAAGTGAAAACATTAGTAAAGTCAACAACACTGACAAACATATATATTATGGGAGATTTTAACGGAAGAGTTGGCGAGCGAAGAACACCATGGGAGACACATCTAGGACCATTCAGCGACACAACAACGAAATGCAACAGCAACCGGGAACACCTGCTTAATATATGTGCAGAACATGATCTATTTATCACCAATACATTTTACCAACATAGGAGGAGCCATATAATGACCTGGTATAAATGGAATAATATTAATCAAGCATCACAGATCGACTTCATACTAGCAAAAACGAGTGAAAGATGGAGAATACAAAACGATAGAGCCATCCCAAATGGAATATTGACTATGATCATAGACCAGTGGTACTATGGCTACAAAACCAAATAGAAAATAAGACAGGAGTACAAATCAACAAATTGAAATAATATATATTGAAAAGCTAAATAATAATGAAACTAGGAATCAAATTGAAGGAGCAGTTACGTCAGTTTTTAACACCCTAGAGGGAGTAAGCAACATAAATAAAGAATGGCAAATCTTCAAAACTAATATCATGGATATAGTGAAAGAAAATTGTGGACTTAAAAAGTTAAATAAGCACAGAAAACACACAACATGGTGGAATGAAGAAGTTATAAGGTATATACAAGAAAAGAAAAAAATGTTTTCATAGGTGGCAAAAGTCAAAGTTAGATGAAGACTACACGCAATACAGAACAGTAAGAATGAATAGTAACAATAAAGTAAAGTAATCTAAATCATAATCTTGGGCAAAGTATGGAGAACATTTAGCGGAACTATGCACTAAGGCACCAAGAAAGTTTTAAAGAAGAATCAAGGCAATGAGGCTAAGAGAACAACAATTCAATCCAGTCACCATTATAAATAACAAGTCTAGGAAACCTCTTACCAAGAGCAAAGATATTAACAACAGATGGAAAGAATATTTTACGGAACTGTTAAACTGCAAAACACAAGGTACAGAAACATTTCAAGTGAAACATGGAAAATACCAACAATTGAACATTTTAGAATCCGAAGTTGAAATGGCACTAAAACAAAGCAAAAGAAAAAAGGCAGCAGGGATAGATGATATAACAACAGACATGTTACTTGCATGTAAAACAACAGCAATAACCTTGCTGACAATAATTTTTAACATAGCTTGGGAGGCACAAGAAGCTCCAGATGACTGGCAGAGAGCTATTATAGTCCCAATATGGAAGAACAAAGGAGACAAAAGAAAGTGTGATACAGGGGAATCTCTCTTTTGATCCATATAGGAAAAATGTTTGCAAAAATATTGAAACGAAGAGCAAGACATATATTAGAGACCCAGTTAAGCAATAGCCAGTTTGGGTTTAGGAGGGTAAGAGCTGCACAGACGCAATATTTACACTAAGAAAGATCTGCGAACAAACAATTGAATACAATCAGAGTGAACAAATTATATTTATAGACCAAGAAAAGGCATTTGATAGAGTAAACAGGTGCAAACTATGGAAGATCCTTGAAGAATATGGCGTTCAGGGACAAATATTAGGTAATATCATGGCCTTATATCAAGATAGCCAGAGTACAGTAAGAACAACAGAAGGAATGACAGACTGGTTCTCCATTACATCAGGTGTTAGACCAGGTTGTGTCCTCTCACCACTACTCTTTAATGTATATATGGATAAAATAACTCAAGAGTCAAATTCGGATAATGAAAAATAAAGGAACTGCCTTTTGCAGGTGATCAGTGAACAAGATGACATCAAAATGAACAAGATCTACAACAACATACTGACACCTTGAACAAAAATTGTATAAATCATGACATGAAAATCAACAACATTAAAACAGAAATAATGAATATGGGAAGAAAACATAATAAACTAGACATCCCTGTGAATAGCACTAAAATAAACCAAGTGAAGGAATTCAAATACTTAGGAAGCATATTCACAGAAGACGGAAGACTAGATAGAAACATAGTGGCTGGTGTGCAAAAGCAAATGCTGTAACCTACCAGCTAGCCCCATTGTTAAGGCAGCCGAATATTTCACAGGCAGCTAAGCAACAGATGATCAACAGCATTTTTATACCTACTTTGTGTTACCAGAGCCAAACATGGACAATGAGCAAAACGCAGTCATAAAAATAACTTCATGTGAAATGCGCTGCCTGCGAAAAGTTACCAACACCAGAAAAGACAGTCACCAACATCAGCATAAGAAAGAAAGTTGGCACAGAACCTTGCTTGAATTACATTGAGAAAAAAAGAATGAATTGGTTTGGCCACTTAATAAGAATGCATCCAAACTCCACAATATAGAGTCTTCTAAAATAGAACATAGGAAAGAAGGCAAGAGGAAGACTACGGAAAAGATGGTTAGATGGCATAGCAGAATCCTGTGAAAGAGCAAAAATAACAATCACCCAAGCAACCAAAACAGCACAAGACAAAAACAGAAAATCACGACATCTGGGCAGCAACCCGGTAGCAGTGTGACGACAAAAGAAGAAGAAGAAGCAAGTTACATGCATCTAAATAGATAACAAATAAGCTAAAGCTGAGGATTTCAAGTACCTGCTGAAATGTAGTTATATAGAAGAATAGGTTGTATTTCATCGATAGAAAAACAGACAAATAAAGAAGAACTAAACAAACTAGCAAGGGAGAAATAATTAATAGGAAATAAAAATTAAATAAATACAATATTTCAGACACATAAAGAGACACGACAAATTTATAAAAATCTTTTTAGAGAGATAAGTTTAAAGACGATGAGCAAGAGAAAGACCGAAACACAAGTAGGTAGAAAATATAAACAAATTGACAAATTTAAACCTGGCAGAGTGCAACATAAATACAAGAAACGGGAGATATTGGAGATTCATTGCAGCCAACCTTCGATGTGGAGATAGCACCTGATGCTGATGAAGTATTTATGATGACATATTATGTCAAACAGTTAGTTACTCGCTGCCTCATGTTTCTTTCTTGTCCTGAAAAATTATGTCTCTTGTCTGCTTTCTTCTTAAAATTTTCCCGAAGTATTAATTCCATACTTATGATGTCTCTTTATATGTTCTAATTATTTTGTTTACTAATCTATTATCTATATAATGATTCTTCTTCTTCCTCGTTCGCCCGCTGTTAATTCAGGCGGAAAGTCATGATGCATGGTATTGCGCTTCTGACTGATTTTTGCGTGGGTCTATATTACCCTTTTACAGTCATCCCTCAACCATATAGACAGCCTCGACAATTTTCGAGGTACTTGAAGATTAGATCCTTAAAGGTAGATTGTTGCAGGAGACCTGTTGTCCTTGTAAGTCTTTCTCGAACAGAGTTAATTAGTAAAGGCATAACGGGTGACATTCTGTATCGACTTTCCTGCCTTTATTGAGGTCGTTCCGTAAGCATCGTAAGATAAACACTCTTTAATGATCTTTTCGTGCCGTAAATTTGGTCTTAGATCTACGCCAAAGAGCATAGCTTTCTTTGCGTTGACTGGGTGAGGTCTCTCCGGTAAAGACCCGATCGTTATCGACCATTCTAGGGCTAGTCATAGGAATGGTCACCTTTCTTGTATTCATAGCTCTTTTACGATCATTTTTTCTCCGTATATTTGGGCTTTATGATCCTCGCCAAAGAGTAAGTCTACAATATGCGCTCTTTCTAACTATATGAGATCCTTCCAGATCAGGAACATTCTCAGTCAGTCATTGGGCATGTGCTTTGTCAAACAAACGATCATATGTTGGCGGTATGCTTAGCCTTTATGTGATCTGAGCCATGGTATTTGGACGTCATCTGTGTAGGATGATCGGCGTCCGAAAAGTATTGCCCTTATCCAATGTTTGGGTTTGTATCAGTCAAGCCTTTGCATTATCGGCCTTATTTTTTTTTATCCACGGTGAGTTTGTTCCTGAGTAGGAGTATTCTCGGCCGTTTCGGGGCGCGTGTAAACACTTGGCAATTTGCAAGTGTTTACTCTGCATTTTCCTTGTCCCCGGGAAACACTAGACTAGGACTGCACACATATATTCTAGAGGGTCGTTTCAATCGGCGCTAGCAACGCAACTTAAAGTTTGCGCTCGCCAACATTCCCCACCTCAGTTCTTCCGGGAATGTTAGTTGTAAATGCAACAGTACCTTGCCTGGTTGTTCCAGAGACGGAAATCCCTTTAGGCATCACCCACCTCAGTTCGTCCGGGGATGTTAGTTGTTAATACAACAGTATCTTTCCCGGTTGTCCCAGGGAGGGCAGTCTCGTTAGGCATTATCCACCTCAGTTCTTCCGGGAATGTTAGTTGTAAATGCAACAGTACCTTGTCCGGTTGTCCCAAGGAGGACAGTTTCGTTAGGCACTAAAACGCAACTTTAGGATTTGCGCTCGGCCAACCTTACCCACTAGGTTTCTCTGCGCTTGGTCTCATGTACGGAGCTTACCGCAATCTTCCAATGTATCGACACGATGCGTTACAGTATTTTTCAGAAACACTTACCGTGACCTTTGTTTTGTACTGTGTTCAAGCCTCAGCTGTGCTTTCCAGTTTTCACCTGCTCACCCTTACGTTTGCCTCGCCTTTCCGTCGCACCATCATCAACAGCTCATTGCATGTCTGCCCTGTCTTTGGGCTCACCTGTGTACCGTCCGTATGCTCCTCGGTTCGTATGCTCGCCCCATGTAGACCCACTTCTCTACTTATGGATGCACCTCTCATCCCTTCATGTTCGTTTTCGTGCTTACGGACTCTTGTCACGTAGATGGCAATTTTGGTTTGATCATTTACTCCGGGGAAGTTTTCATCCGTTCGCTAACGTCTCATACTCTGCTGTTTTCTTACGTTTCTGCAAAACTTGGGCTTTGTTTCTACGGACAACGGCCAGGAGATGCGTGAATGTTGCTTAGCGATTTTTTGATTAGCATTGCTTTTCCGTGCTTGCACTGCTACCACTACCTGTAGCTCTCCCTTGATCCCTGTCCAGACCAGAACCAATGTCTGTTTCCAGGGTCACCACGGGGAGGTGAGGGCAGGGTCTTGATTAGTGCCAGCTCCACTAATCCTAGCGTGGCGTTGTCTCCATGCGCCTTTGCCCCATCTATTGATTCAAATTTCATCCCTTATTTTATCCACGACTTGTGTATTTTGTTTTCTAAGAAATACAACAAATTCAAATCGCAAACTTGCAATCTCGTGTTAAATCAGAGTTCTATCTATCTATCTGTAAATATGATATCCAGTTTCTCAGAAACCAGACCTTCTGCACGTGCAGGATTGTACAGGTAACATTATAGTGTGGACTCTTATGGCAGTTTGATGATAAATTTAGGCAACGAAATGTCCGATTTAAAGAAGTGTTCTGATTAAATATAATTTTTGGGCAATATTACTTTTTTAGATGGATATTTTGCAGAGTTAGTATTCCACTTACGTCTATCCAGCTTTGTGAAATCTATTGTCTTTCCCCAGGTTTATGACAGAATTGATTGCCCACTCTTGCCGTTAAGCGTAGGAGTGAGAGCTTTAATTTTCGTTCCCTGATCAGATGAGTCGTTCTTGTGTTATATATGTGTTTATTTAGTATGGTCTTGATATTATCTATCCATATTTTTCTTGGTCTTCGCTTGGATCTAGTACCTGATCTCATTTTATTGTATGCTGTTATTGGTGGATGGTTGTATGTCATGAGGAGAACTTTGCTACCCTAACAGTTCTTTGGAGTTCTTTCCGGATATATCTATTTGTTCTCTTTTCTGTCCATGATGTGCGGAGAAATCTTCTGTAACACGTATATTCAAAACCTTATATGTTTTTCTACGACACTGTTAAATGTCTATGCTTTACACTTATACGTTGCCACTGGGAATATGCATGCCTTTAGCATTTTGATCTTCGTTTTCCTACCATTATCAATTAAACGAAACAATCGTCTTCATATTTATTATGTCCTGTACTTGTACCAGTATATGAACCTCCCCCTCCTTCCCATATCTTTACCCATTTTATGTTTATAGTGAAGGTCTTAGTTTATTGTTTACGTTAAGATAATGTTTACTATTCACTAGGTTAAAATATAAAATAAATACTTTGCTCTGAGGATGAATCCCCCTATTTTCCATGCCGTTTAGCATAAAGTAGTATAAAACTAAAGCGATAAACGCACACAAAACAGTGAGTATATGTTAGAAATAACTACAAACACAAACAAACTCGCCCGAGTGGTTACCGGGGCACAAATTGGGGTGTAAAGAATAGAACCACTGTTACTTACCACTCATGTCGTAAGAGGCGACTAAGGAGGTTTGGATTAAATCGGATGCACATGTCCTAAATGTGTAGAAGTCTATGCGTTTAGGAGCCTACCAAACCAATGTGCAACGTATACACGTTCTTGGCAAAGATCAAACATATCACAAAGCGTGATTAAAATTGGTCGTAAAGAACGAACGCGAAGAAGAAGAAGACAGACTGGCAGGTGAAAGGATTCAAAGAGGAAAATAGTCACAGATACTGTATATCAACATTTTACAACTTCCGAGGCAAACAGAAAAGACGTGAAAACCAGATCCCGTAATCAGTCTTTGGGCTTGAATCCCTGCAAATGTGGCACACATGGTATTGTTAGCTACCCTTCTACAGGGTGTTCAACTTAAAAACAACATGTGAATGGAGTTAATCTGGCATATATGTATGGAAATGAGAAGGTTCAGTTATGACGTAGTATAGGTCAAGGTTGTGTGATGGTGTGTAATTGTAGTGCGGGAAGGGGCGATGAACAAATGTGACGTAGGACGAGCTAGTCAGAACCGGTTTAAATAGTAAATAAACACAACTCAATGTGTACCTGGCAACTTTCGAATTGTCAATGGGGCTGCAATTATCTTGAACACCCTGTATTTCTGATCAATATCAACTGTAACTGTGTCGATGAAACGAATCTGATTATTAGTGATTGTCTCCGCCTCTACCGTTTATGATAAGAAGAGCAAGAAATGCGTGGGTTTCACTGTGAAGAGATTACGTAGCGGATCTTTTTCGATTGTGATTGGGAGTTGAAAGAAGCATGCCAACACATATCAGATGAAAAATAGACAAGAACTACGTCTTGTTGTTGACTATAATTGTCAGGTGTAGTTAATAATTATGTACTTTTTCTCCTAAACGTTCTATTCTGCAATGGAGCTAGGAGGGGAAACAAATGCAGGTGGAGCTAGGAGGGGAAACAAATGCAGGTGGAGCTAGGAGGGGAAACAAATGCAGGTGGAGCTAGGAGGGGAAACAAATGCAGGTGGAGCTAGGAGGGGAAACAAATGCAGGTGGGGGTCAAAAAGGCTCATGAGGTCATAGTGGTAACATGAGCCAGGGTTAGCGAGGGGGGGCGCTAACCAAGACCCTGCCCCTAACCTCCACGCGGTGACCCTGGAAACACTCTGGTTCTGGTCTGGCTAAGAGGGCAGGGATCGGGGAGAGGAAACTACTGGTAGTGGTAGCAGTGCAATTACGGAAATACGATAAAGATACATACAAATAAAATGCACAAATCTCCTGACCGATGTCCAACAAGATAATGCCCAAGTCCCTGAACGCAAAGAAACAGCAACGAAACGTCTCAGACATGGATGAGAGGTGCATCCAGTGACCAAACGTATGCCCACGTAGGGCGAAGCTCGAAGCCCTGAGGAGGGGCAAACATTGCCAGCCCGTCGGCAAGAATAAATAAGACAGGACCGTAACGAATAAAAATCTACCCTCGTGTTGGTGCGAGAGAAGATTGCAGCTGACCCCGCATTGGTAGCCTGGTGCAGATACATGTACTGGGCAAGGTTTGCCGAGCGCAAAGAACAAGTTGCGTTTAGTGCATAACGAAACTACCCGCCCTGGGAAAAACCGTGCAAGGTACTGTGCGATTAAAATTAACATCCCCGGAAGAACCGAGGTTGGTGATGCCAAACGTAACTGCCAGCCTTGGGGCAGCCGGGCAAGGTTTGATTCCAGTCGTAACTAACATCCCCGGAATAACTGGGGCGGGTGATGGCGGCGAGCGCAAAATCCTCAGTTACGCTCATAGTGCCTACTGAAACGACCCTCTACATTGTTGTACTCGGCCCCATTGTCGTTACTTGGCAATTTGCAAGGATTTTACCCTGTATGTTCCCTGTCTCCGGGAAACACTGTACTGGGGCTGAGCACAGATATTCTAGAGGGTCGTTTCAATCGGCGCTAGCAACGCAACTGAAGTTTGGCGCTCGCCGTCATCACCCACCTCAGTTCTTCAGGAAATTTAATTGTTATTGCAATAGTACCCTGCCTGGTTGTTCCAGGGAGGGCACTTTCGTTAGGCACTAAAAACGCAACTTTTATGATTTGTGCTTGTCCAACCATACCCACTTCAATTCTTCCGGGAATGTTAGTTGTTTGGGCAACCGTACCCTGCCCGGTTGTCCCAGGGAGGGCAGTTTCGTTAGGCACTGAAAGCAACTTTTGAATTTGCGCTCGGGCAACATTACCCAATAGGTTTCTCTGCGCGTGACCTCATGTACGGGGTTGGCCGCATACCTTCCCATATAGCGACATGATGCTGCGTTGTCGTGTTTCCGAGATTTTTGCCGAGACTTTTGATTCGTTACGCATCTTTCTTATTGTTTCTAGTCCACAGCTGGCAATTTGCTTGCGGCCCTGTACTCATGGGGAGTTGGCCCTCTTTTCCAATTATGATGCACCTCTCATCCCTTCGTGTGCAGCCTTTCCCATCGGACAGGAAGTTGCTACTTGTGGTACAACCATTGTGTTGATATTTGCCGACACATTTACCGTACTTTGGGCCTGTCCTGTCACTCAGTTTGACTCGTGCACAGGGCTCCGAATTATTTTGCCCCATGTAGGCCCACGTCTCTGCCTTGGGATGCATTTCTCATCCCTACATGTTCTTCCGTTCGCCTTAAACATCGGCCGGGAGGCTAATAGTTATGGTGAGACCGTTGTGTGCTCATTTTCCGTGCCACGAGACTGCCTTGACACGCAGCTTGACTTGGGCGCAGGGCTCCAAGTTCCGCCATATGTGGGCACACTTCTCTACTATGGATGTACCTCTCATCTCTTTAATTCGGTCATTTACTCCGGGGGAGTTAGCATTCGTTCGCAGACGACTCCTACACTTCTGTTTTTTACAAAATCGGACAACATTTTTATCGTTCATTCGGGCAGGAGATGTGTGCATTTTGTTCATAGTTTTGTGGACCTGCTTTTCCCTTCCGTGCTTGCACTGCTACCCCTACCAGTAGCTCTTCTTCGATCCCTATACCCACTTGGCCAGACCAGAACCAAAGTCTGTTACCAGGGCCACAACGTGGAAGTGGGGCACATGGTCTTGATTAGTGCCGAACCACTAATCCTGTTGAACACACCCCCTCCCATGCGCCTTTGACCCCTTATCTTATTTTGATAGAGAACTGCCCTTGACTCTCGCTCTCTGTCTTTTTAACCCAGATTGTGGCATAGGCCCTCAACCAACTCATAACAAGTCTTCCTATCTCTAGCTATCTCATGCAGCTCCCTCCAGCATCTTCTTTATATTGTTGATCTCTGCCTCCAAATCTCGTCTTCATGTATTTCTCGGCTTCCCATTCTTTTCGCTGTCCCTGCGGGTTCGATGAAAGGACCCTTCTTGTTTTAGTCACCTCAGTTTTTCGCAAAGTGTGTCCTATCCAGCGCCAGCGTCTTTTTTAACCTCTTGGTTCACTGGAATCTGTCTTGTTCTCTCCACAAGTTCCTCATTTGTTTATTATGTCTGTGAAAGTATACGCTCAAAATTATTAGCAATAAACCATATCAGGGTTACAGCATTGACAACCTTTCAATATCTGCTTGAGTTTGTAAAGTTAGTTTTGATATCTTCTTTATATCACTCAAAGTATCTTCCAGCTTGATAAGTTCGTTATTGCTAGAAGTTACATGCACTTGTTTTTATGTTATCTACTAACACATTATCTAGTGTTCAAATTGATGGGTCACTTTCGCACGTAGTTTGATTGGCTGTTGCCGTGTGTTGTCGGGGCTCGCAAGGGGAGCAACGAATATTAACATTGCGACTTACAAGGCATGTCGTAAGAGGCGACTATGGTAGCTACCCTATTAAATAAGAAGCATTGCAGAAATCTGATGTGCTGGCCTACTTGTAGGTGCATAACTGGCACAACGTACACTCGCTCTTAGGTTCAGATCACATACAAATCACAAACAAGTTTTTTTAACAAGTGGCCGATATAGAGAGTTGGAAGAAGAAGAAGATTGGCTGCGACTTGACGTTCGTGTAGATTGATTAACTGCGGTGTGCTGTCTGGCAAAATAAATTAACAATGTGAGAAAATGTTGATACAAAATGTTCACAATCCTCAAAATGACATCGAGTGCTGCGATAGCGTAGTGTTTTGTGCAATGGCTTCTTAGTCCGGGTTCAGTTCCACTGTATGTTGTGCCATTTTTCTTCCAACCGTAACAGCTCTCACGTCGACCCAGCTTCAATTGGGTACCAGAAAAGTAATGGGAAGTAAAAACGGCCGGCGTGATGTTGACAATGGAATGCCCACTGTGTGCCAATGGTCAACAAAAAATACGGACTTGACATAGTATTTCCCCAATATACCTCATGGTATGAAACGTGTGTTCTTTTACTTTAAAACAAATATACAAAATAACACCAGGGATTCCCGTCTGTGTTGTGGAGTTTGTGCACTCCACATATATATATATATATTTCTGTTAGAAATAGATAGAATCCAAACATAGTTGGTAACAATCGAAATGCAATGATGATGATAGTCCAAGAATACATTATAAAATCATCTTGGCATTCTATCTTTACTCTGCAGTTCCTAGACGTGCCTACAAGTTAGGACGACACTCTCATGGATGCGAACCGGCACACATCCACTCTAATGTTGAAGTGACTAAGTGTTTTTTGAACTGCCGACACATGTGAACATTTCCAAATACCTTTTCTAACCATATTCATAATGTGTTTCTATTTTCTTTAGTCAGTTCTCCGAATATAGAGAAGTTTTTTTTCTATGGGTGAACAAAACTGCAGTTAACATTATGATTAGCACGTTTAAGGCATCGAGTTCAATGAATACAATGTGAAGAACAGTGATTTCTGATTGAATATGAAGTCTGTATGCATGTTAAAGATAAGTGTAAATCAAACGCTGCATTTACCACACACAAAAAAAACTAGATAAGAAAAAGTGTTTCATAGTCAATACGTGTGCAGAAAAAAAGCTGTAGTTTGTTCGTAGATAAACGTTGGTGTATTTATAGTTCATGAGTTCTTTATATTGAGTACAATGACAAGAAATGGTACGCTAGAACCACATAAGAAATAAACGTTGTGTAGAAATGAAGTACAGCACATTCATATACAGTTCATACACAGCAGTGGCTCTCTTGGATTCCAGCTACTGAGACCGTTGTTGTGTCTGACTCTCAGTCGGTACTTGGAAAGTGACCAAATGGCAGGTTACAGTATGAGTGAATGTTGTCTTATGATGATTGCAACCTCCAGAGGCTTACGTGGATATACTGTCATAGACACAATGGTGTTCACTGCATTACAGCGGACATGCTTGTAGCAACATCCTCGATTGTCGAGGAGTTGAAGATGCATAAGTAGGAACGTCCTTCGCTTTCTCGGCTACCTTCACTTGCATGAAAACACTACACTTTATATTAAATATATCCAGCGATATGAGTAGTTTGAAACAACTCGTTGTACAAGCAGAACTGGAATCTTGTGAGCAGAGTGAGAGCTGTGTTTAACAACGAGCCACGAGAACCGCAAGTAGTATGCATACACTTCAACATCTTTTGAAAAACTTACTACATATGGGTCCTCCCGGACTACTGTGGTGTCATTTCAGTAAATAAAAATCAATAACCAGTAGGAAGTACAACAGACGTTTCTAGATTGTGTCCTGCAAGTATATTTTAAAGACAAACTATAGAGAACATACAGGTCAAATACAACAAGGAAGTAATAAAGAACCAAATACAGCACGGAAATAGTATGGACTGATGGAAAGGCTGTCACATACATCATGAAGATAATGATGGATTAGTGGACATGCTGTCAAACATAATGGAGAAGTAATGAAGGACTGGTGAGCTTGCTGTCAAACATAATGGAGAAGTAATGAAGGACTGGTGAGCTTGCTGTCAAACATAATGGGGAAGTAATGAAGGACTGGTGAGCTTGCTGTCAAACATAATGGGAAAGTAATGAAGCACTGGTGAGCTTGCTGTCAAATGGAACACGAAGATCGTGATGGACTAAAAACCATGCTGTTAAATATAACTGGGAAATGTATGTATCTCTCTGTCTGCCTATCTAGAGCCGAGCGTAAGAAGAGATACATAAAGGTACAAAGAAGAACGTCAATGGAATCCTAAGCAACATTTGTGGCAGTCTGTTTGCGTTGCATATTGTTCTCTTTTAGACATAATGATACATAACGAGAAGCATCTGGTTAAATGAATTAGGGTGCGTCTCCCATGTTGGAGTCCATGTTCAATTCCCGGTAAAGTCAATGATGTTTTTTGTTGTTGGCATAAAAGAAAAATTCTAGCTCGAACAACTTCGCGGCGACTGCACTAGCCACGCTGCCATTCAATTCCTCAGGCTCACGTCCTACCTGTCGTACACCGCCCTAAAAAGCGATACTACAGTAGCCAGTAACGACAGTGTTTTTGCTTTTTTTTAAACGAGACATACTAATCTATAGTCGAACCATACTAGAACAGTTTGAGAACAAGTGGGCAAGGGAAAGACAACCACTTACATGGGAAGGAAACATTGAGATGTACAAATAACAGTCTGATAGAGATGCCAACATGGAAAGAAACAGAAAATTGTAAACATTTTTAGTAGCTAATCTTAAATATGGAGAGAACACTTAATCTGATCTGAGTGGATTCATTGATCTTAAAAAGCTTCTCTTTTGCTATCTTCTGCCACTTCCTTCTATATCCTGCGATCTTCTCCCTTGTTTTACCATCGTCTGCTACGCCTTCAATCTCTTGCCATCCGCATATACGTTCTCCCATTATTTCTTCTGTTACCTCCAGCTTTCTTCGTCCACGTTCTTTCATCTCCAACCAATGTCTGTTATATCATTTCATTGCCTATAATATTCTATCACGTCCTCCCATTTCATGACATCTTCCAACAACTTTCGTCATCTTCTGTCCATCCCTTCCATCTCCTGCCATCTCTAGCTATATTCTCCCATCATCTGTCATTGTATAAAATTTTCTTCAATCTTCTATTCTACCATTTCCTGTCGGTTCCTACTAGAATCTGCAGCATATGTTATCAATTTTGTTAACTGCAAATGTATCCCATGACTTACATTTCCCCACATAATAAGCAGACAGAGATTGATTGAAACAAGCGCACTGAAATAAGACTAAAATTGATGTTTGCTTTGATAAACGTTTTAAGGCTGACTAGATTTAGGCTAGAATGTAGGATATTTTTCAGAACAACACGACACCGAATGACTACTTAGGCGCAGTACCTCTAAGAAAACACAGCGCAAAATTATGTAATCGATGTGCAAATATCATGCCCGAGGACAATGGTAGACTGTTATAGGAGCTGGTGGTATTAATATCATGCATGCTCGTGCCAACATCTCATTGTCAGATCAATGGTAGTCTTGTAGAGATTTTTCTCTAACCTTCAACCCTCCACTTACTTCACGCTGTTGTTTGGCAATTCGTCGCGTGTAGGAGGCAAACTAAGTCATGTGATATATATATGTTATGTTTCGTATATGTATCAAAGAAAACGCTTATTCTACAAATACAAATGAGGAAAATGAAGTATTTTGGACATGCACAATCACAAAGTGTTTTAGATCATTATGAAAGGAGTCATCCGACCAAGAGGAAAAGAGGAAGGCCACGAAAAAGATAGATTCAGGAAGTTACTGCTAGTTTTAGTATCACATAATCAGAGGCGGAACATCTGGCCTTTGAGATAGAGAAAAATGCAGCAGGACTGTTAAGGTGAAAAAGTTGTGATCAGGACAACCTAATGAATAATGATCAAATATGTCAAATAATCTTTCTATCTTATTCTTTACTATTCCAATGCAACATAGATCTGCAGCTTATCACTAATTGATTGATTAATTGATTGATATGACCACCATAACTGCACTTCGGTGATAACCATGTATACTTCGACCGCTTTCTTACACAGGAAAGATCTCAGCGGCAGTGCACAAACTCCGTAGAACCGGCGAGAGTCCCCGATGTAATTTAGCAAATGGTGACAATATTTTGTTAAAATTTCATTTTTAAAATTTTTCTAATGAATTTTGTCCGCGCAGGGTCTTTCCAGTCTGCTCTTCTCTTTTTTGAGCTTCCAATGGTTCTATTACGTTCCCAACTTGAACACGGGAGCTACGTTTTATCATGTTTCTCTGATATGACTAGGAACTCGATCTCACCTACACTGACATCAGAGATCTCTGGACAAATATTCCGATGGATCCACGAGGAGCAAACCGAGCAACCTTTGGAACTAGAGGCTAGCACCTAACCTTAATTGGAACGAGAGGCTAGCACTTAACCTTAATTGGAACTAGAGGCTAGCACCTAACCTTAATTGGAACGAGAGGCTAGCACTTAACCTTAATTGGAACAAGAGGCTAGCACCTAACCTTAATTGGAACAAGAGGCTAGCACTTAACCTTAATTGGAACAAGAGGCTAGCACTTAACCTTAATTGGAACAAGAGGCTAGCACTTAACCTTAATTGGAACAAGAGGCTAGTACCTAACCTTAATTGGAACAAGAGGCTAGCACCTAACCTTAATTGGAACAAGAGGCTAGCACTTAACCTTAATTGGAACAAGAGGCTAGCACCTAAGCTTAATTGGAACAAGAGGCTAGCACCTAACCTTAATTGGAACGAGAGGCTAGCACTTAACCTTAATTGGAACAAGAGGCTAGCACCTAACCTTAAGTGGAACAAGAGGCTAGCACTTAACCTTAATTGGAACTAGAGGCTAGCACCTAACCTTAATTGGAACAAGAGGCTAGCACTTAACCTTAATTGGAACAAGAGGCTAGCACTTAACCTTAATTGGAACAAGAGGCTAGCACTTAACCTTAATTGGAACAAGAGGCTAGTACCTAACCTTAATTGGAACAAGAGGCTAGCACCTAACCTTAATTGGAACAAGAGGCTAGCACTTAACCTTAATTGGAACAAGAGGCTAGCACTTAACCTTAATGCCACAGTTCTCCTCCAGTGTCTTCATTGAGAGAATGATAAGTATTATGTTGCTGTCAAGCCTGTTACTACATTTGATGTTCTGTATCTAAAGGAAATAACAGAGGAAATAAAAATAACAGAGCTGTTCACCTATTTAGGTAGCAATTTTGATTGCACAGGAAATGTTAAAAAAGAATTATGATACGAATTGGCAAAGCAACATCAGCTTTTAAAAGTCTAAATAAAATATGGAACTGCAAGTTATATAGTATTAAAACTAAATTACGAATTTTCAATTCAAATGTATCAATCCTAACATATGCCAGCGAGAGTTGGAAAATGACTAAAGATATGGAAGGCAAGTTGAATGCATTTGAAAATAGATGTCTGCGAAAAATAATGAATATAAAATGGAACGAATTCAGGAGAAGTGATGAAATCAGAGACATATCTGGTCAGCCACTAGTAACAACTGTTATAAGAAAGAGAAGATGGAGATATGTTGGACACATCGTGGGGAGAAATGATCAACGAATATCCAAGCAGGCATTGAAGTGGGATGCTAAGGGTTCAAGAAAGAGAGGTCGACATAAGGAGACCCTGAAACGAACTTTGCTGAGAGAGGCAGGAAATATCGCCTCAGTTCCATGGAGGAGATTGAGCGAGTTGCCCAGGATAGAGCGGTATGGAGAAATTATTTGCAGGCCCTATGTAACGTATAACGGTACGAGAGGAATTATTATATTATCTAAAGGAAGATTATAGAGACGTTTTAAAAGGTAATGGCATCTTACATGAAAAATGTAGACCAATGCAGAAAGAATGCTTATCAAAAAGCGATCGCATAAAATGAATGGAAAAAGAGATGAGGGCTGACAAAGAGAAGATTTTCTGCACAATTCAATCTCATGAAAGTTCAAAATGCTCAGCCTCAATTGGGTACCAGAAAAGCACTGAGAAGTAAAGACGGCCAGCGTGATGTTGATTACATCAATCATCGAATACACGAATATTAAAGAAAATAGTTCTTTCTCTCTTTAACAGCGCAAGGGATAAAAAGTTGTGAATGACCTTGATCGCTGACGCCAGCTGGCATGATACACAAGAAAAATGTATCAACATAAATATATCATAATATATGTTGGCACACACACACACACAAAATGTGGGATATCACTTACTTTATTACAAGGTTGTCAACAAAGAAGACTTAAAGGCATTGGACACCGAAAGAGGAAGAGCTTGTCACGGAAGGCGCAGTCTTATCACTAACAATTATATTTGGTTTTTTTTTTATTAATTGAGCTTTTTTAATGAAATATAGTTGTAATATTTCTCCTAACACTATTTATAGTTTTCTATTGTAGTTTCTGTAACAAAGTATGTCGTATATATTGTTGTTCGCCTATGTGTTGCCGGTGATCAAGGGGAGCAAAGAATAGTAACACTGCGACGTACAAGGCATGTCAGAAGCGGCGAATGAGGTAGAAACCTAGAAAGCTACCCTAGTAAATAAAAAGCGTCATACAAATCGGCTGTGCATAACTGACACAACGTACAATCGCTCTTAGGCTCGGATCACACACAAATCACAAAGATTGGTTGAAAAGTAGTAGATATATAGAGCGTTCGAAGAAGAGTTTAGTCGCTAAAACTTTTTACATTACTGTATGTAGTAGTACCACTTTTTAGTCGCTAACTGTCATTACTGTATGTAGTACCACTTTTTAGTCGCTAACTGTCGTTACTGTATGTAGTACCACTTTTAGTCGCTAACTGTCGTTGAACATAGGTACTGTAGAGTACCACTTTTAGTCGCTAACTGTCATTACTGTATGTAGTACCACTTTTTAGTCGCTAACTGTCGTTACTGTATGTAGTACCACTTTTTAGTCGCTAACTGTCGTTACTGTATGTAGTACCACTTTTAGTCGCTAACTGTCATTACTGTATGTAGTACCACTTTTTAGTCGCTAACTGTCGTTACTGTATGTAGTACCACTTTTTAGTCGCTAACTGTCATTACTGTATGTAGTACCACTTTTTAGTCGCTAACTGTCATTACTGTATGTAGTACCACTTTTAGTCGCTAACTGTCATTACTGTATGTAGTACCACTTTTAGTCGCTAACTGTCATTACTGTATGTAGTACCACTTTTAGTCGCTAACTGTCATTACTGTATGTAGTACCACTTTTTAGTCGCTAACTGTCATTACTGTATGTAGTACCACTTTTTAGTCGCTAACTGTCATTACTGTATGTAGTACCACTTTTAGTCGCTAACTGTCATTACTGTATGTAGTACCACTTTTTAGTCGCTAACTGTCATTACTGGATGTAGTACCACTTTTTAGTCGCTAACTGTCATTACTGTATGTAGTACCACTTTTAGTCGCTAACTGTCATTACTGTATGTAGTACCACTTTTTAGTCGCTAACTGTCATTACTGATGTAGTACCACTTTTAGTCGCTAACTGTCATTACTGTATGTAGTACCACTTTTTAGTCGCTAACTGTCATTACTGCATGTAGTACCACTTTTAGTCGCTAACTGTCATTACTGATGTAGTACCACTTTTAGTCGCTAACTGTCATTACTGTATGTAGTACCACTTTTTAGTCGCTAACTGTCATTACTGCATGTAGTACCACATTTTAGTCGCTAACTGTCATTACTGTATGTAGTACCACTTTTTAGTCGCTAACTGTCATTACTGTATGTACCACTTTTAGTCGCTAACTGTCGTTACTGTATGTAGTACCACTTTTAGTCGCTACTGTCATTACTGATGTAGTACCACTTTTAGTCGCTAACTGTCATTACTGTATGTAGTACCACTTTTAGTCGCTAACTGTCATTACTGATGTAGTACCACTTTTAGTCGCTAACTGTCATTACTGTATGTAGTACCACTTTTAGTCGCTAACTGTCATTACTGTATGTAGTACCACTTTTAGTCGCTAACTGTCATTACTGTATGTAGTACCACTATTTAGTCGCTAACTGTCGTTACTGTATGTAGTACCACTTTTTAGTCGCTAACTGTCATTACTGGATGTAGTACCACTTTTTAGTCGCTAACTGTCATTACTGTATGTAGTACCACTTTTAGTCGCTAACTGTCATTACTGTATGTAGTACCACTTTTTAGTCGCTAACTGTCGTTACTGTATGTAGTACCACTTTTTAGTCGCTAACTGTCATTACTGTATGTAGTACCACTTTTAGTCGCTAACTGTCATTACTGTATGTAGTACCACTTTTAGTCGCTAACTGTCATTACTGTATGTAGTACCACTTTTAGTCGCTAACTGTCATTACTGTATGTAGTACCACTTTTTAGTCGCTAACTGTCATTACTGTATGTAGTACCACTTTTTAGTCGCTAACTGTCATTACTGTATGTAGTACCACTTTTTAGTCGCTAACTGTCGTTACTGTATGTAGTACCACTTTTTAGTCGCTAACTGTCATTACTGGATGTAGTACCACTTTTTAGTCGCTAACTGTCATTACTGTATGTAGTACCACTTTTAGTCGCTAACTGTCGTTACTGCATGTAGTACCACTTTTTAGTCGCTAACTGTCATTACTGCATGTAGTACCACTTTTTAGTCGCTAACTGTCATTACTGTATGTAGTACCACTTTTTAGTCGCTAACTGTCATTACTGGATGTAGTACCACTTTTTAGTCGCTAACTGTCATTACTGTATGTAGTACCACTTTTTAGTCGCTAACTGTCATTACTGCATGTAGTACCACTTTTAGTCGCTAACTGTCATTACTGTATGTAGTACCACTTTTTAGTCGCTAACTGTCATTACTGGATGTAGTACCACTTTTTAGTCGCTAACTGTCATTACTGTATGTAGTACCACTTTTTAGTCGCTAACTGTCGTTACTGTATGTAGTACCACTTTTAGTCGCTATACTGTCATTACTGCATGTAGTACCACTTTTTAGTCGCTAACTGTCATTACTGTATGTAGTACCACTTTTAGTCGCTAACTGTCATTACTGATGTAGTACCACTTTTAGTCGCTAACTGTCATTACTGTATGTAGTACCACTTTTAGTCGCTAACTGTCGTTACTGCATGTAGTACCACTTTTAGTCGCTACTGTCATTACTGATGTAGTACCACTTTTAGTCGCTAACTGTCATTACTGTATGTAGTACCACTTTTTTAGTCGCTAACTGTCATTACTGTATGTAGTACCACTTTTAGTCGCTAACTGTCACTGTAGTACCACTTTATCGCTTGTCTTACTGTAGTGACACTTGTCTATGTATTCTGCATGAGTACCACTTTTAGTCGCTAACTGTCATTACTGTATGTAGTACCACTTTTTAGTCGCTAACTGTCGTTACTGCATGTAGTACCACTTTTTAGTCGCTAACTGTCATTACTGCATGTAGTACCACTTTTAGTCGCTAACTGTCATTACTGTATGTAGTACCACTTTTTAGTCGCTAACTGTCATTACTGTATGTAGTACCGCTTTTTAGTCGCTAACTGTCGTTACTGTATGTAGTACCACTTTTAGTCGCTAACTGTCATTACTGTATGTAGTACCACTTTTTAGTCGCTAACTGTCGTTACTGCATGTAGTACCACTTTTAGTCGCTAACTGTCGTTACTGCATGTAGTACCACTTTTTAGTCGCTAACTGTCGTTACTGTATGTAGTACCACTTTTAGTCGCTAACTGTCATTACTGTATGTAGTACCACTTTTTAGTCGCTAACTGTCGTTACTGTATGTAGTACCACTTTTTAGTCGCTAACTGTCGTTACTGTATGTAGTACCACTTTTAGTCGCTAACTGTCATTACTGTATGTAGTACCACTTTTTAGTCGCTAACTGTCGTTACTGTATGTAGTACCACTTTTTAGTCGCTAACTGTCATTACTGTATGTAGTACCACTTTTAGAGCTGTTAGGACGGGGTGGGAGGGGGTCGAGAGTCTGAGGAATTTAATGACCTCATAGCTATTGTAGTGTCCACGAAACATGTTCAAGTTATGATATCCTTACTGTGGAATTAACACGGGTTTCCCGCATGAGAGCCGCGCTCTAACCCATTCGGTCAGACTCTCCTCGCTCTAACCCATTCGGTCAGACTCTCCTCGCTCTAACCCATTCGGTCAGACTCTCCTCGCTCTAACCCATTCGGTCGAACTCTCCTCGCTCTAACCCATTCGGTCAGACTCTCCTCGCTCTAACCCATTCTGTCAGACTCTCCTCGCTCTAACCCATTCGGTCAGACTCTCCTCGCTCTAACCCATTCGGTCAGACTCTCCTCGCTCTAACCCATTCGGTCGAACTCTCCTCGCTCTAACCCATTCGGTCAGACTCTCCTCGCTCTAACCCATTCAGTCAGACTCTCCTCGCTCTAACCCATTCGGTCAGACTCTCCTCTTTTTTGGGAAATTCCTAGATTTTGGTTGATTGTCATAATCCAATCCATGCTAACCTGGAGAAATATTGTTCTAATAGAACAAACATTTGTACATATCGATTATTGATAAGATTTTCCAAATCCTGAAACCATAATTTATAGTACTACATCTACTGACGTATACAGTAGCAGGGCGTCAAATCTAGTTGGTCATATGAGAGGTAGTCAGAACTGACTCTCTCTCGCGCGATCGTTCTAAGACAGCTTTTATCATTCTATTGTGATATATAAGCAAACAAACATCAAGAACAGATGTACGTGCACAGCTTTCAGTACCTATTGGAAGGTGCTTATCCTTCGGTGGTGTGTTCGATTTCAACCAGCGTTTACTGGGCTCGCTCTGCGTTAGCCTTTTGCTGTCCCAGCCAAAACCCACAAGGCAGCAGCCTGCTATTTTCTTTTAGGGCAGCGACCCGTAGACGACCTGCCCTCCCGGGCTGATGAGCGTCATCTGCCCAGCTATACCCGTATTTTTATGGACTGCTTGGTTTGCCTACCGTCCAGTTTTGTGTACGGTTTTCTCTGCTAGCCTTTAATTGTCCCTAATCAAGCTACAAGGCAGCAGTAGTTCCTGCGAGCGGAAACGCGCACTGGCTTTACCTCTGCTGGGCCTTCCAGTAGTTTTGCCCATTCGGGTGGTCCGCACACCCTCTCGCCTGCCGCGCCTGCCGTGTCTGCCGCGCCTGCCGTGCCTGCGGGGCCTGCCGCGCTTGCCGTGCCTGCCACGCCTGCCGCGTCTTCCTTGCAAGCCGTGCCATGATCGTCTGCCCACCGGTGGGCCCACTCTTGCAACGCCCATATGCGCGCCTTCCGTGCCTTCCTGCCCTTCGGTGGGCCCAGTTTTGCATCGCCAGCGTGCGTGCTCGCTTTGCGATGGTGCCTGTCTTATCGTCACCACTCCTGCCGCGCCTTCCTCGCCTGTCCTTCGGAGGGACGCACTATGGCATCGCCAGCGTGCGTACTAGCTCTGCACTGTTGCCTGATCAGTTTTCGCTGTGCTCACATTTCCCGTGCCTTCCGTGCCTACCTTGCGTGCCGTACCATGCTCGCCTGCCCATCGGCGGGCCTACTCTTGCATCGCCAGCGTGCGTGCTAGCTTTTCGATGGTGTCTGCGTTATCGTCACGATCAATTTTCGCCGTGTTCACGATTTCCTGGGTTGTCCGATTCTGGAGCTTATAATCGTGCCCGCATCCCGTGATAGGGGCCCGAGTTCCGCCCTATGTGGGCCACGGTAGTTTAACTCGACTCCCAGCATACTCATCGTCTCAAGAGAGAGGGCTCAAGAGAGAGCATGCTCGGGTTCCCAGTTTCACCCCACGCGGATTCACGTTTATCCTTCCAGCTTTTCCCATCGGCGGGAGAGACGAGCATTAACTCTGGGAGTTCGCTCGTCTGTGTTGCGAGTGGATCCCATCTAGCGTGACTACCTTTTCATCTCTACTTGCCCCAGAGTAGCTCTCCCACGACACCTGCCCTCTTAGCCAGACCGGAACTACCGTCTGTTTCCAAGGGTCACCCCGTGGAGATAAGGGCAGGGGATTAGCGCCAGTTCACTAATCCTGGCGCGCCATTGTTTTCTTGCGCCGTTGACCCCCAGAACTGACTAAATCACTGGTACTTGTCTACAATTTCACCGCAAAAACTGGGTCATTCTAAATATATACTGTTTGCGAGCATTGTTCTAAATATAGCGCAGAGGTTCCCAATTATTTATGCTATTGACGTAAAATCCCGTCATTCCCTGAGTGAGTGAGTTTATGTGGCGTCGCCGGACTAAATCCAGAAATTTAGACCCCTTCGTAGTTATTATTGCTGATACCATAAGTTTCTGGCCCCCACAGTAACACTCCTAGTCCCATCCTGCCTCCTTCTACCTCACATTCCCACATACAGTCCTTTTCAGGGCTCCCAATTCAATTAAAACACTGCTTATTTACATACAAAATACACAATAAACACCACATCCGTGACCTTTGAACCTGGTTCTCCGCCACGTCCGCAAACACTGATGGAGGACTGACGTCACTTAACTTAGGTCAGCGAGGTTTCCCTTTTCCTGCGGTGAAATTGTAGACAAGTACCAAATAACTTACAAACATTTTTCGTAGATGAGGTCTTGTGACTTTCTATCATCCTCCATTAATCGAATATGTTCCATCTGTATCAGTTTTCTTCTTCTTTCAACGCTCCACATCAATCACTTGTTAACCACTTTTTATAATTTGTGTGTGATCTAAGCTAAGAGCAATTGCACTTTGTACCAGTTATGCGCCTACAAGTAGGCCAGAACATCCGATTTCTGCAATGCTTTATTTCACTAGGGTATCTTCTTTAGCTCCCTACCTCAGTCGCCTCTTACGATATGCTTTGCAAGTCGCAGTGTTACGATCCTTTGCTCCCCTTACGAGCCCCGGCACTATACAGGTGATATCAGTTTAAGAGGACTGATCATGGAAAATGTTGTTATAATACTTGTTATTTTTAATACCTCACTTTTAGGTGATCATATTTTGCCAATAATTCCAAGAAATTACCTAAGGTACTGCATGTGGAAGCTGGTTAGGCGCCTCTCCTGGAGCCAGTAGGTGGTTAATGTTTCACTACCATAAAGAAGCTTGACCAGGAAACATCTTTTGTATACGACGGATTTGTGTTTTTGTGGTCAGCTTTCTATTCTTTCACATTCTATTTGTCTGTTCTTCCTTGTTGTTCATGTTTTGTCTATCCGTATGTTTTTTCTTGATCCAATAATGCCTTGTTGTTGATCGATGATCTCAGGTAAGCTAAGTTATCAATTACCACTAACTCGTTGCTGTCAATCAATAATGCTGGTCTGTCATGTGCACCGGCATCATAATCTTGTGTTTTATTTTGATAGATTGGTACGTTCAAAATCACAACAGGTTAAAGATAATGCAGATATTATCTTCTGCAGTCCCTACACTGAGTGGGTCGTAATTGCACCATCATCCGCATACAGCAGTTCTCTGATTAGTACCTTCCTAATCCTGGTCTTGGTCTGTTTTCACTCTGAGTAGAGACAACTCGAAATGCATGTTTCAGGAGAATTACAAAATAGACACCAACCCAAGTAAAAGTGCTGGGCAAGTACACAACCAAGCTCTAATCCCCGATTGAGTGTAAATTCCTCTTAGCATGCACCATCAAATTTTGCTTTGTCTCGCATATCTAAATAGAGTGACTCAAAGATGCCCAAAAGAGTTGGTGGACAGTTAATATTTTTTTAGCGTATTAGAAGATCATGCTGACTAACCACATCCAATATCTATTGTCAGGTCTACAGATGCGATACTCAGCTATTGATTCTGCTTTTATTTTTTCTTGCAGTTGTCTGAATGAGAATATTATATCTGTGTTAGATCGATTCGTACGAAAATCGCACTACAACTCAGGATAAACATGTTCTCCAAGGACATAAGTCTGCATTCTATTTTCTATTAACAATTAGGAATACTATTTTCCCAACAGTTCACAAAAGCGATTTTTACAAGTATCTTTTCCAGTCAACCTATAACACCCCCTCTTTAAAAAAACCAAACAAATGTAATTATTATTTAAGAGTCTTTGAAATCCCTTGAGACGTCCATCGTACCAGCATAATTTTATCAGGTGTTGCATTTATTTTAGACTTGTCCAGTGTGCCAGCATAATTGTATCAGGTGTTACATTTATTTTAGACTTGTCCAGTGTGCCAGCATAATTGTATCAGGTGTTACATTTATTTTAGACTTGTCCAGTGTGCCAGCATAATTGTATCAGGTGTTACATTTATTTTAGACTTGTCCAGTGTGCCAGCATAATTGTATCAGGTGTTACATTTATTTTAGACTTGTCCAGTGTGCCAGCATAATTGTATCAGGTGTTACATTTATTTTAGACTTGTCCAGTGTGCCAGCATAATTGTATCAGGTGTTACATTTATTTTAGACTTGTCCAGTGTGCCAGCATAATTTTATCAGGTGTTACATTTATTTTAGACTTGTCCAGTGTGCCAGCATAATTTTATCAGGTGTTGCATTTATTTTAGACTTGTCCAGTGTGCCAGCATAATTTTATCAGGTGTTACATTTATTTTAGACTTGTCCAGTGTGCCAGCATAATTTTATCAGGTGTTGCATTTATTTTAGACTTGTCCAGTGTGCCAGCATAATTTTATCAGGTGTTGCATTTATTTTAGACTTGTCCAGTGTACCAGCATAATTTTATCAGGTGTTACATTTATTTTAGACTTGTCCAGTGTGCCAGCATAATTTTATCAGGTGTTACATTTATTTTAGACTTGTCCAGTGTGCCAGCATAATTTTATCAGGTGTTACATTTATTTTAGACTTGTCCAGTGTACCAGCATAATTTTATCAGGTGTTACATTTTTTGGGGACAGCTATTGTACTACTGCCTGATGTAATATGTAACTGGTACACCCTTCCAAAAACTGTGTACTATTTTTTCATTGGAAATATTATGGGATGATGGCTATCGTAAAAGCTCTATATCTTTGTGATTTTTATCAGACTGAGAACTAAGCACACAAGGGACACTGCTTGTTGTGACAATGATATTAATCAGTTTTCGGCATGCAACAACACATTATAATATAATGTAGTGTACAGTAAAGTCAAAACAAATGTTGTTCTGTGAACTTTCGGATGGGAAGAGGCGCCAGGGCAGACCACTGCTCAGATATAAAGATGTCTGCAAAGTCTCAATGAAAAACTTTTCTTTAGGTCCCAGCACATGGGAGGGACTAGCTGATGACAGAGTTGTGTGGAAAGCCAAATTACGAAAGGGCGCAGAGTTTTTTGAGAAGAGACTTATATACGAGCTGAACGACAAGAGAGAAAAGCGAAAACTCAGAAGTTGTCACAGTAAAACACTTGCCAATTGACCGTCTGTAAAGACAAAAAAGGCCATATATACAGTAAAGTAACGTAATATAATATCATAACATCACATGATATTAGCTTCTTCTTTTCCACCATTTACTTCTTTATAGAGGTGTTGGGAGTGAAACGTAGTAATCATGTGTGTGCTTGTTCTTCTCTTCCACCATTTACTTCTTTATAGAAGTGTTGGGGGTAAAACGTAGTGATCTTGTGTGTGCTTGTTCTTCTCTTCCACCATTTGCTTCCTTATAGAAGTGTTGGGGGTAAAACGTGTGATCTTGTGTGTGCTTGTTCTTCTCTTCCACCATTTACTTCTTTATAGAGGTGTTGGGAGTGAAACGTAGTGATCATGTGTGTGCTTGTTCTTCTCTTCCACCATTTACTTCTTTATAGAAATGTTGGGGTGAAACGTAGTGATCTTGTGTGTGCTTGTTTTAAGGCACTTTGTAGGCTGATATTCATGTTCGTAAGGCTGTTTTTGATGCAGTCGCTCTATCGTTTGCGTGGTCTTCCTCTTCCCTTGTACTCATTATACTTTTTCTGTGTGGATCTCTGTGGTAGACGATACCAGGGCATTCTTGTCAGGTTGGATTTAATCTGTTGTTCTTTTATGAATTGCATGACTGGTTTCACATCCAGTCTCCTTCTGATTTCTTCATTTCTAATTTTGTCTCTTATTGTCACACCTGTAGCTCTTCTTCTCTCTCTCTCTCTCTCTCTCTCTCTCTCTCTCTCGATCCGGGCCTAGACTGATGAACCAACTTTTATCATACATTTTACCATGGTTTTAAGGGACTCCGTTCCTCCGTACAGTTTTTGGCGAAGCTCTGTGTTTGTGGCCAGGTTTCGTTTCTTAAACCTGCTATCCGTTGACAATCCTGCAGAACGTGTTCTGCCGTCATGTCCGCCTTTTTGCATTCGCACAGGCTAGTTGTGCCTATTTTGAACTTGTTGTACATGTGTGCGCTTAGCTTGTTGTGGCCAGTACGGAGGCGAAGTATGGCAACTTGTTCGCTACGGTACAGACCATAGTATCCATCACTTCTGGAATGCCGGGGATGGTCTTTTGTCCATTTGTTTCTGTAGTGCGAACCGATAGTTGTTCGGGCTTCCTCATAATTGATCTCGTGAACAGTCTGAGGTAGTCTCCCACCTTCTTGTGCTAGTTTGTCGGCTGCTTCGTTTCCACTTATATTGCAGTATGATGGTATCCACTGAATAACGGTGCGTTTGAGTGAGCGCGTTAGTTCATCGAGGGTCGCTTTCAGCTCATTCAGCTCTGTTTTGCCTACACTTTTGAGTGCCGTGATACCGATAGAACATCGGTGAATATCACGACCTTGTTGCGAGAGGTGTCTCTTCTCTCTAGGATCATTTCGGCCGCTGTTCTTAATGCCTCCGCTTCTGCTCGGTTGTAGCAATTGTAAAAGTACCTACCTGGAAGGTAGCAAGTGAAGAAATAACTACCTGCAAAGTAACTAGTATAAATGTACCACCTACCTTATCGGTAGAAATAGAAGACACACCTACCATAAAGGTAGCAAATTTAGATGAACGTATATTCTAGATCTAACTAGATTGCAATAAAATAAACATTTCCACAAGACGTCGATGAATGTACGCCAACAGCAATACAAATAAGAAGCAACAAAAACATAAACGATATATTAATAACAATACAGAAGACAAAAGTAACTTTCAGTGCCAACATAAATGTATAGAAATCCAAAAAATTGGCACATTTTGAGAATCATTGGACCAAGTTCCCGTTTAGCCCATCCTGAAATACTTGTTTCTCTTTCATCAGAAACAAAATATCAGTTTTTTTAAAATACAAAGTTTCACAAAGTCTTTTAATGACTTTGTAAAATCATCATCAAATTGTACGTACTTTTCCGTTTTTAGGATTTTGTGAAAAGACATTTTGAAATAAGAATCTAGGAATACATATTACAGCATTCTTTTAACCAGGATGCATTTATTCTGATATCCGTAGGAATGTAAGCTCATTGCTCTCTTGATATATTACGTTTTAAAGTGGAATTAGTTTGTAAACACAAAAGACGTCGATTTCTGGAGAATTACCGGTCGTTGTCTTCCTGCTTTATATTTTCTATGCAAAACTTAACACCCAAAAAATAAATAAATAACCGTTTTTATATACCATGATATATTATGTGGAATACCGATGTAAGGTCTGTATTTCGCTATTTACAACAGCAAGGTTGTCGTATTTAGTTCTCAATGTTTCTCTGGTACCCAAGTGAGGCTGGGTTGATCTGAGATCTGTTTGTTGTACAACAATTCATCGGCTTTCAATTTTCTTTCAATTTTCTTATCTATCAATCATTTAAACTATTTGTTCTGCATCTATCCATTTCACATTTGTTCATTTGTTTGTCCTATGTTTTTCTACCAGTTCGTCCAGTGTATGTCTGCTTGTTCGTTCAATTTCTACCAGTTCGTCAGTGTATGTCTGCTTGTTCGTTCAATTTCTACCAGTTCGTCAGTGTATGTCTGCTTGTTCGTTCAATTTCTACCAGTTCGTCAGTGTATGTCTGCTTGTTCGTTCAATTTCTACCAGTTCGTCCAGTGTATGTCTGCTTGTTCGTTCAATTTTTACCAGTTCGTCAGTGTATGTCTGCATGTTCGTTCAATTTCTACCAGTTCGTCAGTGTATGTCTGCATGTTCGTTCAATTTCTACCAGTTCGACAGTGTATGTCTGCTTGTTCGTTCAAATTTCTACCAGTTCGTCAGTGTGTCTGCTTGTTCGTTCAATTTTTACCAGTTCGTCAGTGTATGTCTGCTTGTTCGTTCAATGTCTACTCATTCGTCCAGAGTATGTCTGCTTGTTCGTTCAATTTCTACCCATTCATCCATTATATGTCTGCTTGTTCGTTTCCTCTCTCTCTCTCCCTCTTGATGACCGCTTAGACTGATGTATCAGATTTCCCCACAAATCTCATTTGTGTGGACATCTGATTCATGTAGCCTCTTAGCATGGGTGTGTTTCGTCACATCTTCAGCGCCATTTGGAGCTATGGAATTCAGTCCTTCAACGATGTGTCCGGTTTTAGCCAGCGTTTACTGGGTTCGCTCTCCATCAGCCTTTAGCTATCCCCAGTCGATCTGCAAGGCAGCTGGTTGCTTGTTCGCCCAATGTCTATCCATTCATCCAGTGTACGTTTGCATGTTCGTTCAATGTCTACTCGTTCGTCCAGTGTATGTCTACGCTAGTTCATTCAATGTCTACTCATTCGCCCAGTGTATGTCTGCGTGTTTGTTCAATGTCTATCCATTCGTCCAGTGTATGTCTGCGTGTTAGTTCAATGTCTATTCATTCGTCCAGTGTATGTCTGTGTGTTTGTTCAATGTCTATTCATTCGTCCAGTGTATGTCTGCGTGTTTGTTTCAATGTCTGTTCATTCGTCCAGTGTATGTCTGCGTGTTTGTTCAATGTCTATTCATTCGTCCAGTGTATGTCTGCGTGTTTGTTCAATGTCTATTCATTCGTCCAGTGTATGTCTGCGTGTTTGTTCAATGTCTACTTATTCGTTTTACCCCATCCTGCCCGTTTTGACTCTCCGAATCATCGATTCCATAGTCAGACACAATAATGAACCTATTAAATGGAGTCGCAGAGAAAATGAAGGGCAGCAGTAATAGCCTCAACATAAAACTCCGTGCTGGAAGTAATTATCATGTACGCTCACTTC
Source organism: Arion vulgaris (assembly GCA_020796225.1). Classification (NCBI taxonomy): domain Eukaryota; kingdom Metazoa; phylum Mollusca; class Gastropoda; order Stylommatophora; family Arionidae; genus Arion; species Arion vulgaris. The sequence goes on along the minus strand of CM036759.1, from coordinate 57,202,255 downwards.
CGCTCTGCAACGAGGATTTGTACTTGTTATTGCCCTGTACGCTCACTTCCGCTCTGCAACGAGGATTTGTACTTGTTATTGCCCTGTACGCTCACTTCCGCTCTGCAACGAGGATTTGTACTTGTTATTTCCTGTACGCCCACTTCCGCTCTGCAACGAGAATTTGTTCTTGTTATTTCCTGTACGCTCACTTCCGCTCTGCAAATAAAGATGACTCCGAGAATATCAGCCTAGACTATGATGGTGTGAAATGACCTCCACAACCTTAACACTTTCTCATTATTTGCACTCGTTACACCAACATGAGAAGGCATGTAATGCTCACTGAATGTCTTAACTACTTTCTTCTCGATACGATCTAGTCCTGTATGTTAAGATGTGATCAGCAACACTGATCACTCATATATCTTCTGCAAATTGAGAGATGAGTTAAAAACAATTCACTGATCCAGATCAGGCTTAATATTTCGCATCGACGTAACTACAATAGCCAATAAGGCAAAGCGTTCTCACATACCTTCTCAGTGCTTTGAAGTTTCCCTTTAGTAGAGCCAAGGTTAGGCGGGAAATCAAAACGTTGCTAGACGTTGCATCAATGAAAGTCTTTGGAAAAGTGAATAGAACAATATTTACTCAGTTGAACAAATTATGTAATGCTTTCATCCGCCATCAAAGAAAGTAAGTCAAGCAACCAACCAGTTGTACAAATAGTATCCAAACCATAGGTCAATTATTACCTTTCACGAAGTGTGCATAGGCAGTGCATCAATAATGACTGACTTCTGCTCTGTTAGAGAATTCAGTCTTCACATGTTTATATTGCTCTCATACATACGTTACACAGGGCCTGCAAGTAATTTCTCTATACCGCTCTGTTCTGGGCAACTCGTTCAATCTCTTCCATGGAATTCAGTCTGATATTTCTTGCCTCTTTCAGCTAAGTTTGTTTTAGGGTTTCCCTTGGGCGTCCTTTCTTCAACCTTTTGCATCCCACTTCAATGCCTGCTTTGGTATTCTTTGATCACTTCTTTTCAAGGTGTGACCAACATATCTCCATCTTCTCCTTATTATAACAGTTGTTATTAGTGGTCGACCAGACATTTCTCTGATTTCATCACTTCTTCTGAATTCGTCCCATTTTATGTTCAAGACATCTATTTTCAAATGCATTTAACTTACTTTTTATATCTTTAATAATAGTCATCAGATGACACCAGTAACACCGAGGGATGTATAACGGCATCAATAAAAGCACGAATGACAAAATCGTTCTTAAAGTCTTCATTAAGTAACGAGAACATTCAAGACAAGAATTGAATTAGCGGATGAAAAGGTAGACAAAAAATTACTCTAAACTCTGAAAGTCGTTGCAGAATCATTGCTCTTAACACAGTACAATATATACCAGTGATGGAAGTGCTCAATAAAAGATTCAATAATAGAGAAGATAAGACCTTTCATCAAAGGAAAGCAAAAAGGAAAGAATTATATCACATTAGAAGTCATCAAACGTGGAGACAACGTCTTGTTACAGTAACTGCGCGACCTCGTTTAAACAGTGCTAGAATGAAATAAACAGTAGACCCTACCGAACGACACCAGAGACGCATTCATCGTTCGTTCTTATTTACAAGAAAAAATGGTGACAGGAGAGATTGCAACTGCAAGGGAATATCTCTTCTGAGTACTGTGGGAAACATATACGTACGTGCTTTCCTGAATAGGCAGAAAAAAGTCGGCTGATATGACGTTCTCCAAGTCTCAGTGTAGGCTCCGTGTGAAAAATATTGACTTTAGATGATATCTTCTCGCTAGTGCGTCGACAAGGAAAGTGCAGAGAACAACACAAGACACGCTTTTTTTACCTTCATCTTCAACAAGAAATCTGAACTCGTCAACAGTGATGGGCTAATCAGGATACTGGAGAGGATTTTCTCACAAACGAAGCTGCGGATCTTGACTTAGTTGTTCCATCAGGATCTGAAAGACACTGATACAACATGGTCGGACACAAGAAGACCAACATCAGCAATAGAATCAAGCAAGAATGTTTCTTACTTTCAAACTATTCAGCATATTTTTCGTACTGTACAGAAGCACACAGGATATTCCCCTGAAGATGTGTAGCTACACACTCAAGCAAATGGTCGACATTTTATTCTAGTCCGATTGAAGATTGATTCAACTTGCAAAACAAAAGTAGAAATCGAAAACAGATGTAACAAAGAGAACCCATTTTTTGAACGATGTTACTGAACAATACATACGTAACCATAAACATAAAAAGAGCATTACATAACACAATCTTTCTTCCAACCCTGTGCTACCAATGCAGACAATAACATTGATAGCAAAAGACAAAAGGAAAACAACGACAAATGAGATTCTTGAAGCGAATACCCAATGTAATAAAAGCTAAGAAAGTGAAAAATGATACAATCAGATCCAAAGTGTACCTAAAAGAAGTAAAATACGTCCCATAGAGGCAACAAGTCAAATGATTCGGCCATATAACACCATTGTCTTCAAATAGTATACCACAACAGACGACAATACACAAAGTAAACGGAAACAGAAGGATAAGACGGCCGTGCAAGCGCTAAACGACGGATGGAGTAGCATAGTCTCTGAACACCTACTATATACGAGACACGAGACGTACAAGAAGAGCCTTTCCTGCACCATATATTTCACGCCGAGACAGCAAGGGTACAAGCAAAACAAGATGAGATGATTGAAGGCAAAATGCAGAAGAAAGAAGTAATGCTAAGAGATATGATGTTGACAAATTATCCCACTGGCCTAACATTCAAAATCTGAATTCAGATTACATGAAGTGATGAAAGATGGCACGTTAAGACTATGGACTCACTATCAGACTAAATAAGACCAAAGTAACGGTCCGGGACAATACATTTCCACTGATAAACATTTATGACTGACAATTGGGGACGGTAAACCAGTTCCATAATATCGATTCTGTCATCACTACGATCCTGCACAAGAGGATCAGCATTGTCTCAACAACCTTAGTCAGACTTCGAAGAGAGTGCAAACGAGTTGCATTATAATAAGTCCCTTTCTTTGCTCGTTATCTACCCAGGGTATTAGAAAGGATGTGGTCTCTGTTTATGTAGCACGTTATATCCTGGCCACTGTCTTCTTGAGTAATTTACCATATACGTTTTAACAAGGTAACTTCTGAGTAGTTTATGATTATGTCCACTGTCTTCTTGAGTAATTTACCATATACGTTTTAACAAGGTAACTTCTGAGTAGTTTATGATTATGTCCACTGTCTTCTTGAGTAATTTACCATATACGTTTTAACAAGGTAACTTCTGAGTAGTTTATGATTATGTCCACTGTCTTCTTGAGTAATTTACCATATACGTTTTAACAAGGTAACTTCTGAGTAGTTTATGATTATGTCCACTGTCTTCTTGAGTAATTTACCATATACGTTTTAACAAGGTAACTTCTGAGTAGTTTATGATTATGTCCACTGTCTTCTTGAGTAATTTACCATATACGTTTTAACAAGGTAACTTCTGAGTAGTTTATGATTATGTCCACTGTCTTCTTGAGTAATTTACCATATACGTTTTAACAAGGTAACTTCTGAGTAGTTTATGATTATGTCCACTGTCTTCTTGAGTAATTTACCATATACGTTTTAACAAGGTAACTTCTGAGTAGTTTATGATTATGTCCACTGTCTTCTTGAGTAATTTACCATATACGTTTTAACAAGGTAACTTCTGAGTAGTTTATGATTATTCGAAAGATTTTAAAGCATTTCGAAATAGCTTTCGAGCAAACTTCGATCATTTCGATCGATGTTGTTCTAATCCTTCACGATTGCATTAATAGGCATTTATCCAAACTGTTTTATATGGTGATACTGGATACCATCAGGCCCAGTAGCTGCGCTGTGACTGGCGTTGAGTGCATTTACTACATTATCCATTCTTAGGAAATCAATATAACTGTTACTCATTATTATCATCATCATCATCAGGTGCCGCCTCGGCTGGTGTAGGCGATCATGGATCTCCACACATCTCTGTCTTTGGTGTTTGCTATCAACTCAGATGTTGACGTTCTACTGTGCCATGAAGTCAGGCTATCCAAAATTGTCTCTGTTTCTCTGTCTCGTCTACCCTCGATTTTACCGGTTGTCACAATGTGTTATAAAACTCCCTCTTCATCACATGCCCGAAAAATGATGACTGCCTCTTTCTTATATTGATAAGCTTTCTCTGTGTCTTGATCTCATTCAACACTTCAACATTAGTCATTTTAGCAGTCCATGGGATTCTCATCATTCTTCTGTAAAACCACATCTTTGTGGCCCTCAGAGATTGTTTGATCTGTATGTTCATTGCCCATGACTCGCATCCGTATGTAAGTATTGTCAGTATAACTATTACTACTGTTGGTAATATAAGAAAGAACATCGCAAATCTCATAGTCAATTCCATGGACCTTGACCATCTGAGCCACAAAACGATGAAAGAAGCAGGGGATAATAGTGTGAGGGAAGAAGTCTGAGCACATTAATTTAATCTCACAGAAAACTATCATCATCAGAATTAATAGCTAGTATACAGAGTCTTCAACAACAGAACATCAGAAAAGAAGGCGAGAGGAAGACCACAAAAAGATAGTTAGATGGCATAGCAGAATTCCGTCAAAGAGCAAAAATAACAATCACCCAAGCCACCAGAACAGTGCAAGACAAAAACAGAAAACCACGACACTTTGTAACAACCTGGTAACAGTGTGACCACAAAAGAAGAAGAAGAAGATGAAAGAAAATAATATTGTGGAGATAACGTCTACAACTTTCTGCGCGGCACATGGTAATGTAACAATATCCACTCCAAATGATCACAAAATTTGGAGCAGACTCTAATTTAATACAAACTTTTGGAAACGCGTTAAAAAAATTATTAAAAATTCACAGCTTTAAAAAAATGTAGTAACAGAACTTTTTTTCTTGCACATGCGCATATCGCCAATCTCACAGTTTCTCCTTGTCTGTCGATCTCGAAAACTTGACACAGGCGTATCGATTTTGTGCTACAATCTACCTTTCCATCTGCATCAATTTTTTCTACCGAAAAGGTGCAAAATACACGTAAAATAACAAGCAAAAACTGAGATCGTGAATAAGTTAAAAAAAAACCGATCATGGAAAGTAACGTGGAAAGTAAAGTAATGCAACTAAATAAATGAAACACTCCCATATTGTGTACGTATGCACATAACAGAAGAAGTAATCAAACATACAGACATATAGAATGTGTCTAGCAATTCTTACTTACAACTTTCAATGCAATTATTCGATTTACATACAGATGCCGAGCAGAAACATTACTGATAGAGTTCACATATATCCATGTCTTCATGTTGTGTTTGTTTGAGTACGTTCTTCTCCACCATTTTCAGCATTCGTATTGTGATATATAAACAGTCTGTGCCAAGAACGGTTAGAACAGTCCGCCCCCGTTAAGCCTCTACTAGTGTTGGACAGGTGCATCCGAAACAAAAGTTTTCGACCTGATGTCTTCATGTATAATCAACGTTTTGTTTCTTACTACTTTTTCTGCGTTCTCTCTTAACACCACTTTTTAGCCACTTTCTGTGGCCTGTATGTGGTTTGGACCGAAGAGCGGTAATACGCTATGCTGCTAGTCTACGGCATTAGACCGAACAGCTGCAATATTTACACGTTTCGGTCCAGTTATATAGATTGACGGTATTTGGACTTGTTGCTACAGCCCAAGACAGACTCGTCGCTGCATATTTCGTACCACCTTTTTGTTAACGCCCGGGCATACATTTGTTCTTTTAATTATAATTTTTTAACCACTCCTTGTAACTTGTATATGATATGAGCCGAAGAACATATCATTTATGGACTACACAAGACCGTTCCGCATTAGGAACTTGTTTGATCGTCTACTTTGGGATATACACGTTTATGTCACCTATAGAAATTAAGAGTTTTAACTCTGTATTATTTCTCTGTGCGAAGATTGCAAATTATGAAACCAAGACATATACGTTTTCATTTTCTGTATTGATACGACCAGTCATTCAACTATATGTCACATATCTCTGTTTGACTCGGGATAAGACAAAGTGTTTGAGTCTTCCCATGAAGTTTCCAGATTGGGGTACGTAAATAACGATTAGTGGCAGTATTTCCCAAGATCAGGGAATTCTGGCAATATCAGTCAGCCTGTCGTGGTGACCTGACATTTCTGCAGACTTTTGTGCACGTTTCTCTTGAAAGCTGCTGAACGGTGTTTGTGCCAATTTCTATTCCATTATGTCGACCAGGTAGTTCGTGTAAACATTGTTACTCAGAGATATCGCTTGTTTGATTTGCGGGCCAATCTCTCACTTCCAGAATGTTTACTATCTTTATTTTCTAGTTTTCTGTAGTCGTATATAACTCAAAACAAATTAATCATCTATTAGTCTTTGATGAAAATATCCAATCATTTTATTTTCTCTGTAAAATTAAAAGAACTGGAGCACGCAGGTGTCAAGGAATAATTCCAAACAGTTAAAATGCAGACGGGATATGCCACAGAGAGGTCAAGAAGTTTGTCTGACATTGTGGACTATACACACGAAATCAGGATAAGATAATAACAGATAAAAATGCCGTGATTCTGTTGAACGATGCCTGTAGCACTAGTGTGGTCACATGACATCCTCATTATATGTGCTTGGTTTTCTTTTTTTATTTTCAGCATTGATCACAAGTTGCAGTTCTCAACGTAGCCTGCTGATACAATATATATATCTACTGATCTTTTCATATATTCTTGAGTTACGTTCTCCGTATCAGCATCTAGATTCATTATCTGTTTTTTTTACAATCAACAATTTCTAGATTTAACTTCTATTATACAATCAGAAACTTGTCAAACCGTTCTGGCAGTACCAATTCTCCTGTAACTCATCTCATGAACCAGAATGTATTATTGTGAAAAAAATGTATTCACAAGATCCATGTACAATTATGGACGTACAATTCTTCGCAGAATATCATTATTATCAGATGCCGTGTCGGCTGGAGTAGGCGATAATGGATGTCCACAAATCTCTGTCTCTGGTATTTTCTATCATCTCAGATGTTGACTCTTTCGTGCCATGAAAGTCAGGATGTCTAAAATGTTCTCTTTCTGTCTTCCTCTGTCTTGTCTCTCTTCGATTTTACCGGTTGTCACCCTCTTCTCATGACATGTCCAAAAAATAGTGACTGCCTTTTTCTTATATTGGTAATAAGTTGTCGCATTCAACATCTCCATATTATTCATTCTAGTAGTCCATGGGATTCTGATTAATCTTACGTTTTTTATTATTTTTTTATCCGATCCAGAAGTACTTAAGCTTTTAGCTCTTCAGCTCGGTGCCATGGACATCGTAACCATTCGATTCGGTACCACGAACACCGTAAATCTGGAGAACCTGTGACTTTTCTGCCAGTCCGCGGAATTGAACCACACTCACAGGGGCTTGTCACCCGTCGTCCAACGAGCTACGAACACGCTGGGCAAGCGGGCATCATTCTTATATAAAACCACATCTCTGTGGCCTCCAGAGATTTTTCCATCTGTTTGTTTACCGTCCATGACTCGCATACGTATGTCAGTATTGGCTCTATGTAGCACTTCGTAGAATATAGCATGTGAATTACTAAACTAGAAAAGTAGAACTTTGAATTCTGCACGATCTTGAGATATGAAATAGTGCTCTGGTGATTGACTGAAGGATGATAGAACCATCATCATTGCACTTCGATGAGTAACCATATGTGCTCCTATTTCTTTCTTACACAAGAAGATCTCAGCTACAGTGCACGAACTCCGTAGAACCAGCGAGGATCCCCAATATAATTTTAAAGGTGATGAAGATATCTTTGCAGGAATTTTAATTTAATTATATTTCCATGAATTTTGCCCGGACAGCGGTTTTCCAGCCTGCTCTATACGATTTTGAGCTGTCAATGGTTCTTTTACGTGCTTATATTGAACACGGGACTTACGTTTTATTGTCCGTCTCCGGTAGGACTAGGAATTCGATCTTATCCACACAGATATCAGAGATCTCTGGAAAATATCCAGATGGCTGGCTCCACAAGGGAGCGAACCTGGTACCTTTGGTTTGAGAGAAGAGCACCTAACCTCTACGCCATAGAGACCCCTTCTCTGGTGATTAACATGTGTAATAGATTTTGTTAGAGCATCAAATATTTAAAAAAAAATATTATAAAACTTAGCGTAAGAGTTAAAAAATGGTTTTGCTAGTTAGTATAACAAGTATTATTGAAGTGATCAAAGAATTAAAAATAATTTTGCTAGTTAGTATAACAAGTATTATTGAAGTGATCAAAGAATAAAAAATAGTTTTGCTAGTTAGTATAACAAGTATTATTGCAGTGATCAAAGAATTAAAAATAATTTTGCTAGTTAGTATAACAAGTATTATTGAAGTGATCAAAGAATTAAAAATAATTTTGCTAGTTAGTATAACAAGTATTATTGAAGTGATCAAAGAATAAAAAATAGTTTTGCTAGTTAGTATAACAAGTATTATTGAAGTGATCAAAGAATAAAAAAAACAGGCATTGAAGTGGGAGGCAGCGGGTTCAAGAAAGAGATCCCAAGGGGAACCCTGAAAAGAACTTTGCTGAAAGTGGCAAGAAATATCGGACTCAATTCCATGGAAGAGATGGAGTGAGTTGCCCAGGGCAGAGCGGTATGGATAAACTACTTGCAGGCCCCATGTAATGTATAACAGCATGAGAGAAATAAGTAACTATTGCTTCTATTTTTGAACTAAATTCATGATGTTAGCCATTATAGTTAGCCATAACAGACTCCAGTTAGCATGTAACAAATACAACATGAGAATAAACATCGACAAAACAGAAGTAATGACATTCGCCAGAGAGGAAACACTACCAATATCTCCATCGACAATCGCCCACTAAAACAAGTAAAAGACTTCACATACCTGGGGAGCATTTTATCAGCAAACGGAAGAATAACTAATGAAATTCAACACAGATGCAACAAAGCAAATCAAATGATAGGACAAATGGCGCCAATTTAAGATGCAAACATGTCACCATAAACACAAAAAGAGCAATGTTCAACACAATCTTTCTCCCACATTATGTTACCAGTGCCAAACCTGGACACTGACAACAAATGATAGAATAAAACTAGTCACGACAGAGATGAAGTGTCTACGCAGAATGCTGGGTGTAACAAGAAGAGACCGGTTGAGAAATGAAGACATCAGGAAAAAAGTGGGCACATCATCAGTACTAGACTTCATCAAGAAACAACAAATTAAATGGTTCGGCCACGTAAGTAGGTTACCAACAGACAGTGCACGTCAAAGAGCAATGCTGCTCCGATACAATGGATACAAAACAAAAGGCCGGCCATGTAAAAGGTGGACTTCAGAGATAACAGAGGCGACGAAAGAGACTATCTACGAAGCGCATACAAGAGACCGTTTTAGAAATCTCTTCTTGACCTTACGCTGTGAGGCAAACAGGATTTGAGAAAGAGAGAAAGAAAGCCATTAAAGTGTAGTAGAAATCTGCGCATATCTTGTCATTGGCCACTGTAGGGGTTTGCTCATTTATAACTTTTTTTCGCTTTCTACTAACACTTCCAAGTTTTTTATAATAACTACAAAACGAAATTAAAAAATATATATATTATATAAATATGTGTGAAGCATGGATCTTTATCAAGGCAGTGGGAAAACATATATGCGTTTTGAATAAAAGTGTTGCAGAAGAGTCCTCCGTATATCATGGACAGAGAAGAGAACAAATACATCTATCCAGAAAGAACTCAAAATCAAATAAAACTACAAATAATAGACAAAGAAACGAAAGGCTGGAGAGGATTATCATGAAAGGAGGCATGTCGGCAAAGAGAAGAAGAGGAATACTACGGAGAAGATGGATTCAGGATGTAGTTGATGGTCTGAACATGATGGCTGCAGAGGCGGACATCTGACCTATAAGAGAATAACTGGTGGCAAAGTTCTGCTCAGAACAAGCTATTTGATAATGATGATCTATAAATAGTGTAGTAGTTGATATATATATATATCACAAAGTGATAATGTGCTGAAGTGAAGAGTAAGCTTCTTATGCACATAAATTATTGTGTAATAAAAATGATGGAGTCATGAAATAATTTCAGGCATAACTCAGTAACATCCATGGTATGGAAACTGTTAACTTGACAAGTCGATGTATAAATAATAAATAAAATAAGTCTATTTTGAAATTCTGATATTGTCGACTTTACTGAAAATAATCATCAGCTTTTCGTAAAAGATTAAAAATAAAACTCCTACAAAAATTACTTCACCACCTTCAAAATTCCATCGGGAAATCTCGCCGGTGCTACGGAGTTCGTGCATTGTAGTTGAGATGTCGTGTGTAAGAAAGAGAGCGGTGCACATATTCACCCAAGTGTAATGATGATGGTTCTATCAATCAATTAATCAATTAATCCGAAAGTTACTGTATATCTGCTCAAATTCTGGCACTTTTATTCATTTGATACTGAATCTATGGAAACAGACAACTTGCGCAGATACGTAATTTTTCAAACAGTTTTGACCTAAATTTTGAGAAACTGTATCTGTCCAATTCCCCCTGACCTTGATCTATTTTGAAAACTAGTCTCGTTTTAAAACATATAGTGCAACAGCCAATGAAATCGCTTACCCATCTCGTTAAAGTCCGACCAATCGTTATCAAGAGCCATAAAGATAATTGTGAAACATGTTAAGGCAAAGATGGATCGAGGGAATGATTGAAGCTTAAAGTAAATATCTTATACCTTTACACAGACACAGTGAAATGATCTGAGATGCAGCATGATTTTCAAACAAGAGCTGGTAGCAATAAAGTACAATATATGTGGTGGTGTTTCCGAATACTTGGGAGCTATTAAACTCGCGAGCTCTCTATGGTTAAGCCTTTGCCTTCCGTTCCGAAGGTAGTAGGTTCGGCTATTTTCCAATCTTCTCACATGTCCCAGCCATCTTAGTCTTCTACAGCTGTGTATTCCCATGATGGATGGCACGTTTGCACATTGCAGTGTTTCAGAGTATATATGTAATATATATAATAATAATTCCTCTCGTTCCTTTACAGGGCCTGCAAGCAATTTCTCCATACCGCTCTATCTAGGGTCAATTCGCTCAATCTCCACCATGAAACCTGAGACCGATATTTCTTGCGTCTCTCAGCAAAGTTCGTTTCAGGGTCTCCTTAGGTCAACCTCTCCTTCTTGTACCCTTTGCATCCCACTTCAATGTCTGCTTTGATATTCGTTGATCTTCTTCTTCTTCTTCTACGTTCGTTCTTCACGGCCAATTTGATCATTCTTATTGTGATGTATAATTGGTCTACTGGCAAGAACGGAGTGATCTACGTCGGGACGATTGTGCACCCATGGTGACTAGGCCCGCCCGTCCGGTTTCAGTCAGCTTTTGATTTACTGGGGTGAACTTTCCTAGGGTACGATCCTTTCTGCCGACTATGTCGGCTCGGATCTACGCCTTTACGATCAACTTTGCCGTATATTTGGGCTTTGTGATCTACGCCAGGACAGTGAATTACGCTGTTTTGCCCGTTCTGACTGAGAAATATTTCTCGGGGCTTGTCAGCTTGTCCTCGGACGGCGTCTTACTCGTATAAAACACCATGTAAAGTATCGGCCTTCGCCATTGTTCGGACCCGAACTTCCTGTCTGATCCGTACATTGTCGGCCTTGCTTTACCGTACATTTTTGAGTTTGATCCGGAGAAGGAACATTCTCAGCCTTTTCTAGACGCGCGTTGGTACGTGACAATTTGCAATTAACCTCGAAAAGCACCGGAATGGGGCCGAGTACAAACAATGTAGTGGGTCGTTTCAGTCGGCGCTATCAGCGTAACTGAGGATTTTGCGCTCGCCACCATCACCCGCCCCAGTTATTCCGGGGATGTTAGTTACGACTGCAATCGAACCTTGCCCGGTTGCCCCAAGGCTGGCAGTTCCGTTAGGCATCACCAATCTCAGTTCTTTCGGGGATGTTAGTTTTTTTTATCGCACAGTACCTTGCACTGTTTTCCCAGGGCGGGTAGTTTCGTTATGCACTAAAACGCAACTTGTTCTTTTGCGCTCAGCAAACCTTGCCCAGTACATGTATCTGCACCAGGCCACCGATGCGGGGTCAGCTGCAATCTTCTCTCGTACCATCACGAGGGTAGACTTTTATTCGTTACGGTCCTGTCTTATTTATTCTTGCCGACGGGCTGGCAATGTTTGCCCCTCCTCAGGGCTTCGAGCTCCGCCCTACGTGGGCACACGTTTGGTCACTGGATGCACCTCTCATCCATGTCAGAGACGTTTCGTTGCTGTTTCTTTGCGTTCAGGGACTTGGGCAATATCTTATTGGACATCGGTCAGGAGATTTGTTGCATTTTGTTTGTATGGATCTGTATTGCATTTCCGTACTTGCACTGCTACCACTACCAGTAGTTCTCCCCGATCCCTGCCCTCTTAGCCAGACCGGAACCAGAGTCTGTTTCCAGGGTCACCGCGTGGAGGTTGGGGGCAGGGTCTTGGTTAGCGCGCCCCCTCGTTAACCCTGGCTCATGTTACCACAATGATTTCATGAGCCTTTGACCCCATTCGTTGATCATTTCTCCTCAAGGTGTGTCCAACATATCTCCATCTTCTCTTTCTTATAACAGTTGTCACTAGTGGTTGACCAGACATTACTCTGATTTCATCACTTCTCCTGAATTCGTTCCATTTTTTATTCATTTTTTTTTGCAGACATTATTTTCAAATGCATTCATCTTGCTTTCCATATCTTTAGTCATTTTCCAACTCTCGCTGGCATATGTTAAAATTGATACAACATTTGAATTGAAAATTCGTAATTTAGTATGTAATATATATAGTATATATATATATAATATATGTATAAATGGAACTATCTGAAATTCTAGGTTTAAAGTACGTTGTACGCAAATTTACATTCAGATCATAATTCTAAGAACAAAATTATCATAATACCCACTCTATACATATCACCAAAATATCATAACACCTACTCTATACCTACCACCAAAATATCATAAAACCGACTCTATTTTTCGCACAAAATAATAATACCTACTCTATACATGTCACAAAAATATCATAACACCTACGATACTAGATATCGACAATGCCAGTAAATATTGGCAAGTAGTGCGACAATCACTAAAAAACACGCACTTCAAACGCGGTACAAGTTTTAAAACACTAGGAGTTTTATTTGAGTTTCTTATCCAATAAGAACATTCTGTTTTATCTTGTGCTAAGATGTAGATATAGGGAACTGGTAGATAGAGCCATATTAACTTACCTACTTAGTTGGGGGAACATTGCCCGAGATGGTAGTGATTGCGTGTGTACAGTCAAACAAGAAATTTCCTTCTAGTCACATCAAATGTGATCTGCTTAAGTTTTATTTTATTCTTTTTGAACACACTTAACCTTGCAACGTTACATTTTTTTATTTTGTTTGCAGTGAATTAAAAAAACAAACTTCAAGAACAAGTAAGGATTGAAAAGTTTTTTGTCTGAGACCTCAAAAGTTCTTTACACAAGAACTCAAAAGTACTTTGCCCCAGGATTCAAAACCTGGATGATTTCTGCAAGGTTAAAGAAAAAAAAAATACGGTCTCCATGGCCGTAATAGGTAACTTGTTAAAGACTTACAAAATTAATTGTCAAAGACATCGATATAATTTATCCAAAACGAGTGGCTTGTTCCAAGCCTCAATTTTTGAATATGTTATGTTCCCAGATCCCAAACTGTTTTATCCAGGACATAAAAATGTGTTGTCCCAGGTTTCATCAAAAACTTGAACGATTCATCCGAACGTGTTTTGGTTCAAACTCATGTTTTGATATTTTGTTCAATGTATTACACATTCTATGTCACAAAACTTTATCTCTATTGTCGAATGCATTGAAAGTCTTTTGTCTAAAGTATTCAAGGTATTTTGTCTGAAGTATTCAACGTCTTTTGTCTGAAGTATTCAAAGTTTTTTTATCTGAAGTATACAAAGTTTTTTATCTGAAGTATGCAAAGATTCTTTATCTGAAGTATTCACAACTTTTTATCTGAAGTATTCACAGTTTTTTTCTGAAGTATTCAAGGTCTTTTGTCTGAAATATTCAACGTCTTTTGTCTGTAGTCTTCAAAATGTTTTTCTGAAATATTCAACGTTTTTTGTCTGAAGTATTCAAGGTCTTTTATCTGAAGTATTCAACGTTTTTTTTATCTGAAGTATTCAATGTCTTAGTCTGAAATATTCAACGTCTTTTGTCTGAAGTATTCAACCTCTTTTGTCTGAAGTATTCAAAATGTTTTTCTGAAATGTTCAAAGTTTTTTATCTGAAGTATTCAACGTCTTTGTCTGAAGTATTTAACCTTTTAGTCTGAGTATTCAGTCTTTGTCTGAAGTATTCAACGTCTTTTGTCTTAAGTATTCAACGTCTTTTGTCTGAAGTATTCAACGTCTTTTGTCTTAAGTATTCAACGTCTTTTGTCTTAAGTATTCAACGTCTTTTGTCTGAAGTATTCAATATGTTTTTCACAAGTATTCAACGTCTTTGTCTGAAGTATTCATAGTCTTTGTCTGAAGTATTCAACATTTTTTGTCCGAAGTATTCAACGTCTTTTGTCTGAAGTATTCAAAGTCTATGTCTGAAGTATTTAATGTCTTTTGTCTTAAGTATTCAAAGTGTTTTGTCTGAGGTATTTAAAGTTGTTTGCACAATACATAAGCCTATAATGTAACTTCTTTCAAAAATTGAATATTTTCTCAAACAATGAAAGTCTGGTTCCATACATTAATAGTGTTTTTGACTCGTGTATCGAAAGCACAGGTTCGCAGATCGCGAAAGATCACAGCACGATTCTTTGTCATTGACTTGGAAAATCCATTGTACCAAGCATCGAATTTTCTTCTGAGTCAATGATAGTGCTTTATGTTACGCTTTGGATTTTACTACAGCAATTGAATTCCCTTTATTCCAAACATTGAAAGTACTGTCCGAGGCAATGGTTGCCCTTGTCCCAGATATAATATAATAATTTATATTATAATTTTACACTTTGAATAACGCATAGTCAGTTGCTGACCGGGGTCACATGCGCAAGGGGACAACGTCGCGCCAGGATTAGTGAGCTGGCACTAATAAAGACCCTGCCTTACCTCCTCGTGGTGACCCTGGCAACAGACATTGGTTCCGGTCTGGCTAAGAGGGCAGGGATCGAGGGACAGCTACTCTGGGATAGGTAAAAATGCAGAGGTAGTCACGCTTGATGGGATCTGCTCGCAACACCGACAGCGGGATCCTAGAGTGACCACTAATGCTCGTCTCTCCCGGCCGATGGAAAAAGCTGGACGGATAAACATCAAGGGATGAGGGATGCATCCCGAGAAGAGTCATCGGCCAACATGGGGAGTCCGAAGGTAGGGCACGAGTTAAGCCCAATGTTCGGAAAGCCCAGAGGCAAATGGGAGCACGAGAGACCTGACGCAGTTGGTAAGGCATGCACCAGGGCTGAGCGAGCACGGATGCGGACGATGCACGTGTGGGCCCACCGGTGAACAGACGTGCATGGCGTGGCAGGCACGAGGGTGCGTGGACCACCCAAACATGCAGAAAAGGTTGAAGCCAGTGCGCGTTTCCGCTCGCACGGAACCACTGCTGCCTTGTAGTTTGATTGTGGACAATCAAAGGCTAGCGGAGCAAACCGTACAAAAAACTTGACGGAAGGCAAACCAAGTTGTCCATAAAAAAGACGGGATAGCTGGACAGATGACGCTCATCAACCCGGAAGGGCAGGTCGTCTAAGGGTCACTGCCCTGAAAGAAAATAGTAGCCTGCTGCCTTGTGGGTTTGACTGGGGACAGCAAAAGGCTAACGGAGAGCGAACCCAGTAAACGCTGGTTGAAATCGGACACTTCACCGAAGGATAAGCACTAGAGCTCTAATTGGTACTGAACGTTGTGACGTAAAACTGCATTCTTGGCAAAGGCTGTGCATATATTACAACTAGAATGATAAACATGGCCGAAAAAGAACGATCGCGAGAGAGAGAGTTGCTGACCTACCCGGGATCACCTTTGATGGGCAGGCTTTCGAGCGTCGTGATAGGCTGCATTGTTGTGGGATAACTTTTGATTGCAGTTTTCAATCTGACGTCATGTTGAACAAACTATACAGTGCTGTAACCTTGGTCTTACAGCTCTCAAAGTTATGGTAGCTGTATACCTTGAGAAGAAGCTACTTGTCCTTCTGCTCCATCAACTGGTTATGTCCGCTATAGATTGCAGACTTGGCATCCTCACAATATCACGATCACAATGTGAGCGGCTGGAACATGTTCAGAATCAGAACGGGGTCAAAGTCGCATTTGGATAACGCCGCGCCAGGATTAGTGGAGCTGGCACTAATCTAGACCCTGCCCTCACCTCCCGGTGGTGACCTTGGAAATAGACAGTGGTTCCGGTCTGGCTAAGAGGGCAGGGATTGAGGGAGAGCTACTAGTAGTGGTAGTAGAGCAAGAATGAAAAAGAAATACAGGTACAAAAATTACGAACAAAATACACGCATCTCCTGGCCGATGTCCGTAGAAACAAAGCCCAAGTTTTGCAGAAACGTAAGAAAACAAAAGAGTACGAGACGTCAGCGAACGAATGCTAACTCCCCCAGAGTAAATGACCACAACAAAATTAAATGGATGAGAGGTACATCCAACGAAGAGACGTGGACCCACGTCAGGCAAACTCGGAGCCGGTATAGCTCGCGCTCTCTCTCTCTCGTCCCCATAGAGTACGATATACCGGGTCCCGGGTCGAGTTGCACGTAGGCCCACATAAGACGAAACTCGGTGCTCTGAGGAGGGGGCCTGAAATTGAGCTCTGTGTCCGGACAAGCTAGAGGCATTGTGAAGGTGTGCACTGTCAGAAACGTAAGAAACAGTAGTCGTCAGTGAAGGAGTCCCAACTCTCCCGGAGTAAAGGGTTGCAAGCAAATTGCCAGCTGTGGGGCAAGAATCAGTAAGAACAAAGTGTAACGTATCAGAAGTCTCGGCTAAGTACAAAGACAGAGCAGACACACAAGGTGATGTCGATTGTACGACGGGAAGACGTAACAAACGTAAGGGTTAGTGGACCCAGATGAGCCGGTAAAAACTGGAAAGCACAGCAGAGGCTTGAACCCAGTAGATAACAAAGGTCACGGTAAGTGTTTCTGGAAAACACTGCAACGCATCGTGTCGATACATGGGAAGGTTGCGGTAAACTCCGTACATGACACCAAGCGCAAAGAAATCTATTAGATAAAGTTGGCGGAGCGCAAATCCTAAAGTTGAGTTTTAGTGCCTAACGAAACTGCCCTTCCTGAGACAACGGGGCAAGGTACTGTCGCACTAACGACTAACATTCCTGGAAGAACTGAGGTGGGTGCAGTTGCTTGCTAGCACCGTTTGAAACGACCTTCTAGAATAGCTGTGCACAGTCCCAGTCTTGTGTTTCCCAGGGACAGGGAAAATGCAGAGTAAACACTTGCAAATTGCCAAGTGCCGACACACGCCCTGAAAGGGCTAAGAATACTCCTACTCAGGATAAACTCTCCGTAGATAGAAAAATAAGGCCGATAATGCAAAGGCTTGACACAAACATTTGCCAAGGAGGTTCGGGCGGTTACGGAGGCGGTGAACTGGTTGGCATCTCACAACTACTCTCGTGTTTTCATACTCAGTGACTCCATGAGCATGATTCGTAAAGTCGAATCAGGTATGGTGAGACGCAACTGGGTGGAGGTACTTGTACAGACAATGATCAGAGAAATCACCTTCATTTTTGTCCCTGGGCACGCAGGAGTTAGGGTAATGAACGAGCTGATAGATTGGCTGGCTTAGCTACAATATCAGAGGAGCTGCAATGGATCGAAGTGACATTCTTCACGCATTGAGGCTTTCCGAACAGAGGAGTTTCAGGGCTGTGTATCCCACTCGCTGACCAGATTGAAAGAGATGGGTGTCAATATTGGTGCAGCCCGAAAAGAACGACATACTAAATATTCAAAGAGATTGATTAATCAACATCGAACTGGCGTGTTGGGTCGCTGGACGCGGCTGGATTTGCTGAGGTGGAGATCGGAGTACCTATGGAGATGTCCGCAATGCTATGATGATAGTCCTCATATAACTGATTTGCCAAGGGCAATACTTTTCGGACGCCGATTTTCCTACACAGAGTGAGATGACGTCCAAGCACCATGGCTCAAATAAATAATGGTCGAAAAGGCGTAGAATATACGGCAGAATGAATCTACCGCGAATCTAGGGCGAGCTACCCTAGTAAATAAGCAGCTGGTTGAAACCGAAAACACTACCAAAGGATAAGCACCTGAGCTCCAATTGGTACTGAAAGTTGTTTGCACGTACACCAGTTCTTGGTGTTTGGCTGTTTCTATATCACATTAGAATGATAGAAACGACCGAAAAGAACGAACGAGTAGTAGTAGTAGTAGTAGTAGAAGTAGTAGTAGTAGTAGTAGTAGAATCAAAACATGCATGTAGTCCTTGGCTACACTAGTGATAGTTCTATTTTGAAGATGAGCTACATGCGTGTACGGATCTACTTTTAACGGGCTCGTTGTTGTGGCTGACGGTCATTCAATCCAAAGGTATAAAACGGCATGTTGCGGTGTGAGAAGATGATGTCTATCGACGTTTCGAACCTCCAGATGCTATCATGGATCTACTGTTCGACATGCGGGTGTTCGCGGCAATGAGAGAGTGAACATGTTTGAATCAACAGTATCGAGCATCGAAAAAATGAATTTTGATAAGTGGGACTTCATTTGGTTTCTTGACAACACCCTATTGAATGAAGACACTAAAGTTTATCTGGATGTCTGAGGAGCAGAATGAGAAATGTGTTAACTAGGTAACCAAAGCAGTCATCAGTATGATCACCCTTCGACTTATATATGGGAGACTGAGCACGCATGGGTCTGCCTGAAGTGCTGTATCTTCGGTTTAGTAACCCATAACCAAAGAACTACCCTTGTTTAGGAAAATTAACTCCGTCAAAAAGCATACAGGCAGTCATGTAATGTAGTTCATGCGTTTTACCTCTATTTATGTTTTGTTTTGTATATATTATATTTCCTGTGTTTCTTATCTTTGCTGGTTCAGCAGTCTCCATAACTTCTGGTTAGTTTTGGTAAGTTTAAACATCCAGCTTAACTGGTTGTCATTCACGATCGGGACTTCGTCAGAATTACTGTATATTTATTAGGAAATTCTAGTTAATCTTATTTTCTTTCTGCTCTTGTTTTCTTTCTTGAACAAACTGTACTTAAATATCTTTGTCATTTGCACTATGAGATATACAAGTCTATGACCCAAGTAAAATGTTAATTTGTTACATATAAGTCTAAATCATTTTTAGTTTTCAAGTATATAAGGGCAATCAATTTTATGGTTGTCACATAATAATAACAAAATTGTTATTTAAAGACATACACGATATCATACGCTCTGCCACCATATAAAGGGGTCATCCAATAGATAGAGCTGACATTCTTCTTCTTTGCGATCGATATTTAAAAGATTACGCCGTTAGACGCGTTCTTATGATGAAGGCAACTGTTGTCTGGAGCTCATCTCTGGTGTCATGTAGTTTTGAAAGTAGTGTTGAGTTGTAGGGCCAGCATTCCTTTCTAGGGAGGACATAGAGGGGATAGTCTTGCAGGAAATGTTATGTGGTTTGCTCAGCGGTGCCACAGGACACAGGGGATGGGAACAATCGTAGCCTTTGTAGGACTGACATTTTGAACGCTTTATAGAAGACTATGGCGTCAAAGAAGATTTTCATTTAAACCAATCCACGTCAACTACTGGATTGCAGGAGCTGGGATTGAAGATTGGAGTAGCAAGAAAAGAACAGCACAACAGGTACGTGAGTAGGGTCATCAATCAAAATCGAATTGGTACGGTCAGTCGCTGGACGCTGTTGGAGATATTGCTAAGAAGATCGGAGCACTTATAGACATGTCAGGAGTGCAATGAAGATATTCCAAACTGAAACTGAAACGATATGATTATATAGTTAGTTTATCAAATATAAGGTAACAAAACTTTTAGTTATACATAACAAGTAGACATTATAAGTTTTGTTATATATAACAAAATTGTTACTATATTTCATATGAGGATACCAACAATATCAGTACATCCCACACAACACAGCTGTTAGTTTATCATATATAGAATCAATAAAATTGTTAGTTTATAACACATGGGTGCTTCTAATTGTTATTTTATAACACATAGGGCATCAACATTTTTAGTTCATAACACATAGGGGCATCAACATTTTTAGTTCATAACACATAGGGGCATCACCATTTTTAGTTCATAACACATAGGGGGCATCAACATTTTTAATTCATAACACATAGGGGCATCAACATTTTTAGTTCATAACACATAGGGGCATCAACATCTTTAGTTCATAACACATAGGGCATCAACATTTTTAGTTCATAACACATAGGGGCATCAACATTTTTAGTTCATAACACATAGAGCATCAACATTTTTAGTTCATAACACATAGGGGCATCAACATTTTTAGTTCATAACACATAGGGGCATCAACATTTTTAGTTCATTACACATAGGGGCATCACCATTTTTAGTTCATAACACATAGGGGCATCAACATTTTTAGTTCATAACACATAGGGGCATCAACATTTTTAGTTCATAACACATAGGGCCATCAACATTTTTAGTTCATAACACATAGGGGCATCACTATTTTTAGTTCATAACACATAGGGGCATCAACATTTTTAGTTGATTGCTTTCGCAATATTCCTGTCTAATGAATTCATTGAAACAGATATGATTATTCTCAGAAATGCAATATTCCTGTCTAATGAATTCATTGAAACAGATATGATTATTCTCAGAAATGCAATATTCCTGTCTAATGAATTCATTGAAACAGATATGATTATTCTCAGAAATGCAATATTCCTGTCTAATGAATTCATTGAAACAGATATGATTATTCTCAGAAATGCAATATTCCTGTCTAATGAATTCATTGAAACAGATATGATTATTCTCAGAAATGCAATAACGATGGTCCAATCAATCAATCAAATCAATTAATTAATTATTCTTTAAAACATAAAATTTAAGAACTGTGATATCCTTGGGCAAAAGACAGAATTGAAGTTTTCTAGCATTAGGGGATGAGAAAGCTCACTGCAGTACTCATTGATACAGAAGTCAAGGTAGGGTTCACTGTGCACATTCTCCGCCACCACATTTTCTTCTGGTAGTATCGAATTCTACTATACTTTATGTATGTGTCAAAATGTTTAAGTTAATTAAGAGGATGACCACATTTATTCTGGGTCAATGTGCCTCTACGATGAGTATCAGACATGAGAAAGCTGCAGGTATTGGTTCTTTCCTTAGTATCAGACATGAGAAAGCTGCAGGTATTGGTTCTCTCCTTAATATCAGACATGTGAAAGCTGCACATATTGGTTCTCTCCTTAGGTCTAGTCAGTATTAGTATCCTTATGTTCAATTACAGAGAATGTATGCATATTGTCCAATATGATACCAATTTATACTTTCTTTTTTTATCTTCGAACGCTCCATATCGACCACGTGTTAACCACTCTGTGTGATTTGTATGTGATTCAAGCCCAAGAGCGATTGTACATTGTGCCAATTATGCGCCTACAAGTAGGGCAGCACATCCGATTTGTTATGCTTTTTATTTACTAGGTAGCTTCCTAGGTTCTACAACAGTCGCCTCTTACGACATGCCTTGTAGGTCGCAGTGGTACTATTCTTTGCTTCCCTTGTAGGCCCGGCACTACACGAGCACAAATGTATATGGAGAAACCAATTTTATGTCATGGACATTTACTGTCTTCTTTTTTTATCAAAATTGCCATTTGTCATAGTATTTTCATATTTCGTTTATTTCAAGTTGTGACAGTTGAAAATCTATTACATCATTCATATCAACTTGTATAGGTTGAAAATTAAAACCTTGTACTCGTAGTTCTGCAGACGGGATTAGGTTTTTGGCTTTTAGCCCAAATGAACACTGTAAGCAGCTTTGTGATTTAAAATATAATGTGTTGTACACATCAACTAGAAAATGTTCTTTGAAATTAGTGGTAACAATCTGTACGACAGTAAAAGGGTTTCATTTCTGCAAGATCTGTTATATCAGAATATAATGTAAGAAGGAAATATGAATGGAGTTTGACAATTTTTTAAAATTAATTTCCCACTGTCAGTTATCAGTTATCAGTTATATGAGGACTATCATCATATCACTCCGGACATGTCCATAGGTGCTCCGATCTCCGCCTCAGCAAATCCAGCAGCGTCCAGCGACCCAACACGCCAGTTTGATGTTGATTAATCAATCTCTTTGCATATTTAGTATGTCGTTCTTTTCGAGCTGCACCAATATTGACACCCATTTCTTTCAATCTGGTCAGCGAGTGGGATTCACATCCCTGAAACTCCTCTGTTCGGAAAGACTCTCAATGCGTGAAGAATGTCACTTCGATCCATTGCAGCTCCCCCTGATATTGTAGCTAAGCCAGCCAATCTATCAGCTCGTTCATTACCCCTAACTCCTGCGTGCCCAGGGACAAAAATAAAGGTGATTTCTCTGATCATTGTCTGTACCAGTACCTCCACCCAGTTTCGTCTCACCATACCTGATTCGACTTTACGAATCATGCTCATGGAGTCACTGAGTATGAAAACACGAGAGTAATTGTGAGATGCCAACCAGTTCACCGCCTCCGTAACCGCACGAACCTCCATTGTCAAGCTACTTGTGGTTGTTGCGTAGGCCCCACTGGCCTCTCTTATTATTTTTCCTCCTGATCGTGCTGAAAAAGCCCACTCACAGTGTTGTTGGCGAATGGCTGAACCATCGGTGTAAATAACCACATCTGTATCATTGATGATGTCATTCAAGAGAGCCTCCACCTCCACGTTTAGCAGTAATAGATTATTTTGTTCGCAGTTTTTCTTAATAGATGTAATAACGGTGAACGCAGTTTGAAATTGATGTGGCACAGCAATCCATTCCTCTCTTGTTTCAATTCCGGAAGGATCACATATTTTCCTAAGCGTATCCTCCGCCTGACTCAGCCATGATCTGCCTCTCTTGAGTCTACATCCTTTCTCCTTAATGAGTTCTTCATGGAGAGGATATTCCTTGTTTGCATTGATTCTTAGATATGATCGAACCCTCCAAGTTTCAATTCTGTTAGCAATAGTTGGGAGATCAAGAAGGAATCGCATTGACACTCCTGGTGTATCTTTAGTGCATCCCAGAATGATGCGCATAGCCTCATTCTGAATTCTTTCCAGTCTCACTGTTTGCGTAGGACTAATTGTTAGGAGAGCGCATGCATATTCTATACATGACAGAACAATACCTTGGTACAAGAGTACAAGAAGGCGTTGCTCAATGTTAGCAGCCGCCATGATTCTCAGTGCGGATAGTGCGTTGCGAGCCTTGGCAATAACTTGGTCGATATGGTCCCTAAAGCATAGACTGCTATCAAATTTTACACCCAAATAACTCATAGATGCTGTTCGGGTGAGTGTATGTCCATCTAACGTAACGTGTGGTGTGTCAGACTTCCACAATGTGATTATTTAAGGAGAACCATGATAGCACAGCTTTGGTATGGTTTATCGATGCACCAGAAACATCGCACCAGTCCAGTATGCGGTTCAGTTCTTCCTGGAGTTTATTAGCAATTTCATACCTGTTTCTCCCCTGTCTGTACACCATAATGTCGTCTGCAAATGACAGTGTTCGTCCCTTGCCAGCTAATTGCTGCTTCGTAATCATTATGGTGAATACATTGAATAGTACTGGAGATAGTGGAGACCCCTGGGGTAGGCCCGGTGAAATTGTCTGCACAGAGTACCAATTACCACACCTGAGTGCCACTTTCCTCTCGAACAGGGCCCTTGCAATCCATCTTATGAGCAATGTATCGATTTTGAGTAGCGTGAGCATTTGTATAAGGTATGTGATTGGAACTTTGTTGTAAGCATCCTCGAGATCTAGTACAACAGCACAAGTCTCCAAACCATCCTGGAAGCCTTCAAAGACGTCATAAGAAAAGATCGATGCATTACACCAAGTTTCTTTATTCCGCCTGTATGCGCCGAGGGTGGAAGGAAACATGCGACGTTCCTCCAAATCCCAATCGAGCCTACATGCCACTAACTTTTCCAGAAGCTTGCCCACTGTGTTCTGCATTGCAATTATTCTAAAACCGCTTATGTGTTTGTGATTCTTGTTAGATTTTGCCAGTGGTATTAAATAACTGTGTAGCCATTCCTCCCTGATCTCGCCATTTTTTTAAACTAGTGTTGAATTCTTTACAAAGCCCATTCATGTCTTCGTCCGATATCCTGCTTATATCACTGTATTGGATACCATCGGGGCCTGGTGCAGTATTGTGTGATCTCTTAAGCATTGCACGTATTTCATCACTCGTGAATTCAAAATCGTCATTCCACTCCGTGTCGACACATTGCTCCGATAACAGGGAAATGATATTGAGTCTTGCTTCCTATCATTTCGATTCGTCTGTTGAATAAAATGATCCAGAAATGCCATTCCTTTAGCTTCATCAGTTTTTCACCACACCAGATTGTGATCTTGAAAATCTGGTATGATACGTCTGTGTGCCGCACCGTTCATGGCCTGGTGAAACCGCCAACATTTCTGGAGGGAGCTATCGGAAAACATTTGTGCACAAAATTCTTCCCATCTAGCTGACTTGGCTTAGGTAGCACAAATCTTAAAAAGTGCCATTTTCTCATTCATGTCCACTTTCAACTCTATGATATGCTCAGGGAATGCTGTGGCTGCCCGGCGTGCCTTTTGCCATGCATTAACCGCTTTTCTTTTGGTGCGCCAAATTGTTTCAATCTCCCCATTCCACCACAGGGCCCATCCCACTGTCATACGTTACATAGGGCATACAAGCAAATTGTGCATCTATCTCAGGCAGCTCGTTCAATCTCTTCTACAAAATTGAGTCTGATAATTCTCACATCGGTCAGTAAAGTTCGTTTCGTGGTTTCTCTATTGTTCTTTCTTGAACCATTTGTCTCCAATTTCAATGCCTGCTTTGTAGTTCCGTGATAGTGTCTCAGAATGTACTCAGCGTATCTCCATCTTCTGTTTATTATACATACATATATTAAGAATATAATATAAGGAAGAAATATAAACAGAGTTTGGCATGCACGATATTTGACAGAGTATAATGGTATTCTTCTTAGTTCCTACTGAAAACGAATTGTGTTACCTTGTATCTCATTTGACAGCGATGCTACGATATATGCGCCGTGTTATTGTTTTCATCGCGGCATGTTAGGGACCGATGTTGTCTTCCTTTTTCAATTCATACCCGTTTTTCTCATTTTGCTTTACTATTGAGATGCAGCAATCACCCTCTTCGACTCCTACTCCGGCGTAGGGGAGGATAGGATTTTAAACGTAACTTCATTGACCTGGATTCTCTCACTGCTTTGTCTTATGCACAGCCAACTCTAACTAGGCCAGACAACTGACTGGGGGTTCTCTGACCTAGATCAGAAAAGGGGACCGGAAAATATAGATATTTGATAGAACACTGCAAGTTTTTTTGCAATTTTACTCAATTCTGTGAGTCTATGGTTATTTATTGATGAAACATATTCATAATATTGATATTCTTTATTGTTAAACTTAACTTGTTGCATAATATAACTTCTATTTAGCATTTTGTGTTGATTTTAAAATGAATTCATCTATATACACCAATACTGGAATGCGAGGTCACGTGGTGTAGTTGTGGTCTGATTTCCCATAATTCTTACCTGAGTTCGAAGGCCCATAAGTTGGCTCTGTCTTATGTCACGAATATAATCATTTGGTTCTGTGTGCTTCCTAAAAGAGAAAACTCAACTTTTGGTTATTTTTCCTGCCAGCAGGACAGACCGAGAAAAGACTATCAGCACGCCAGGGCATTGACAGGTGGCGACGTAGAGATCGAGTAGATTACCGATGTTCTCACTTTAATCTAAGGTAGCCGAATCGATGACTAGGGTTCCAGTGAAATGGCAAATTCTTCAGTTCAATTTGAGTTCAAAACCTACACACGTTCTACTTGAATAATTTTAGAATTAATATGAGCACGTCTTCTTGCATCGTAGGGGCGTAATCCGGGATTCAATTCTCCCGTGCGAGTGACATATTTTCCCTACTGTAACTGCTCCAAAGTTGACCCAAACGTGAGTAACAGAGAAGCACTAGCAACGATGTAAGACTGTATCGCTCATCGTGTGAAGATGATCAAAGATAAATAAGGACTTAACACCGTATTTCCCAATAAAATACCTCATGGTGTGGACAGGGGTTCATCTTCTTCTTCTTTATCTTCTTCTTCACCTTTTAACTCCCAACAGAGCACAGGTCAACAAACATCTTCCAGCTCTTCCTCTCCTGCCATCCTTCCTATTCTTTCCATGTTTTATATATTCTTTTAATACCAGCATGCAGCTATCTTCTCCAGGTATGTCTAGGTTCCTTTACTTCAGACTTATTTATGAGTAATTTATGTTTCTCAGACGCATCTCTTTATAGAAAACACATTTTGTTCCTCAGTGTGTAAAGATTTCAGTATCGCAGGTGCGTTTGTTATTTACCAATGTTTACATCATTTAGACACATAACAAATTATCAGTAAGCTTGTTTTAAATTGGATTCAAATATTAAACTTAGTTATTTACTTTCGAATACGGTCAGTTCCCCAGTTAATCAACAACAATTGATTCCTGCCTGAGCTAATAATTAATTCAACGTCGTTGCTGGCTTTACAGTGGCTCCGACTATGGCGTTTTCAGAATAGTGAAAATGATTAAAGTAAATTATGCATGGGCTCCTGAGCACTGCATGGTCAATTTCAATCAGTTTTTGACTGGTTTTGTGGTTAGCACAATTATTCCAGAAAATTGAAATATAACATTGTCAAACTTAACTTCAAATCTCAAGTTACACATATTCTTCTTTAGTTATAAGTGACTCAAGTTACACATATTCTCCTTTAGTTATAAGTGACTCAAGTTACACATATTCTCCTTTAGTTATAAGTGACTCAAGTTACACATATTCTCCTTTAGTTACATGTGACTCAAGTTACACATATTCTCCTTTAGTTATAAGTGACTCAAGTTGCACATATTCTTCTTTAGTTATATGTGACTCAAGTTACACATATTCTCCTTTAGTTACATGTGACTCAAGTTACACATATTCTCCTTTAGTTACATGTGACTCAAGTTCACATATTCTCCTTTAGTTATAAGTGACTCAAGTTACACATATTCTTCTTTAGTTACATGTGACTCAAGTTACACATATTCGCCTTTAGTTATAAGTGACTCAAGTTACACATATTCGCCTTTAGTTATAAGTGACTCAAGTTTCACATATTCTTCTTTAGTTACATGTGACTCAAGTTACACATATTCTCCTTTAGTTACATGTGACTCAAGTTACACATATTCTCCTTTAGTTACATGTGACTCAAGTTACACATATTCTTCTTTAGTTATAAGTGACTCAAGTTACACATATTCTTCTTTAGTTACATGTGACTCAAGTTGCACATATTCTTCTTTAGTTATAAGTGACTCAAGTTACACATATTCTTCTTTAGTTATAAGTGACTCAAGTTACACATATTCTCCTTTAGTTACATGTGACTCAAGTTACACATATTCTCCTTTAGTTACATGTGACTCAAGTTACACATATTCTCCTTTAGTTACATGTGACTCAAGTTACACATATTCTTCTTTAGTTATAAGTGACTCAAGTTACACATATTCTTCTTTAGTTATAAGTGACTCAAGTTACACATATTCTTCTTTAGTTATAAGTGACTCAAGTTTCACATATTCTTCTTTAGTTACATGTGACTCAAGTTACACATATTCTTCTTTAGTTACATGTGACTCAAGTTACACATATTCGCCTTTAGTTATAAGTGACTCAAGTTACACATATTCGCCTTTAGTTATAAGTGACTCAAGTTACACATATTCTTCTTTAGTTACATGTGACTCAAGTTACACATATTCTTCTTTAGTTATATGTGACTCAAGTTACACATATTCTTCTTTAGTTACATGTGACTCAAGTTACACATATTCGCCTTTAGTTACATGTGACTCAAGTTACACATATTCTTCTTTAGTTACATGTGACTCAAGTTACACATATTCTCCTTTAGTTATAAGTGACTCAAGTTACACATATTCTTCTTTAGTTATAAGTGACTCAAGTTACACATATTCTTCTTTAGTTACATGTGACTCAAGTTACACATATTCTCCTTTAGTTAGAAGTGACTCAAGTTACACATATTCTTCTTTAGTTATATGTGACTCAAGTTACACATATTCTCCTTTAGTTACATGTGACTCAAGTTACACATATTCTTCTTTAGTTACATGTGACTCAAGTTACACATATTCTCCTTAGTTACATGTGACTCAAGTTCACATATTCTCCTTTAGTTACATGTGACTCAAGTTACATATTCTTCTTAGTTACATGTGACTCAAGTTACACATATTCTCCTTTAGTTATAAGTGACTCAAGTTACACATATTCTTCTTTAGTTATAAGTGACTCAAGTTACACATATTCTTCTTTAGTTATAAGTGACTCAAGTTACACATATTCTCCTTTAGTTATAAGTGACTCAAGTTACACATATTCGCCTTTAGTTACATGTGACTCAAGTTACACATATTCTCCTTTAGTTATAAGTGACTCAAGTTACACATATTCTTCTTTAGTTATATGTGACTCAAGTTACACATATTCTTCTTTAGTTATATGTGACTCAAGTTACACATATTCTTCTTTAGTTACATGTGACTCAAGTTACACATATTCTCCTTTAGTTACATGTGACTCAAGTTACACATATTCTTCTTTAGTTACATGTGACTCAAGTTACACATATTCTTCTTTAGTTATAAGTGACTCAAGTTACACATATTCTTCTTTAGTTATAAGTGACTCAAGTTACACATATTCTCCTTTAGTTACATGTGACTCAAGTTACACATATTCTCCTTTAGTTACATGTGACTCAATTACACATATTCTTCTTTAGTTACATGTGACTCAAGTTCACATATTCTCCTTTAGTTATAAGTGACTCAAGTTACACATATTCTTCTTTAGTTATAAGTGACTCAAGTTACACATATTCTTCTTTAGTTATAAGTGACTCAAGTTACACATATTCTCCTTTAGTTATAAGTGACTCAAGTTACACATATTCGCCTTTAGTTACATGTGACTCAAGTTACACATATTCTTCTTTAGTTATATGTGACTCAAGTTACACATATTCTTCTTTAGTTACATGTGACTCAAGTTACACATATTCTCCTTTAGTTACATGTGACTCAAGTTACACATATTCTCCTTTAGTTATAAGTGACTCAAGTTACACATATTCTTCTTTAGTTACATGTGACTCAAGTTACACATATTCTCCTTTAGTTACATGTGACTCAAGTTACACATATTCTTCTTTAGTTACATGTGACTCAAGTTACACATATTCTCCTTTAGTTATAAGTGACTCAAGTTACACATATTCTTCTTTAGTTATATGTGACTCAAGTTACACATATTCTTCTTTAGTTACATGTGACTCAAGTTACACATATTCTTCTTTAGTTATATGTGACTCAAGTTACACATATTCTCCTTTAGTTATATGTGACTCAAGTTACACATATTCTTCTTTAGTTATAAGTGACTCAAGTTACACATATTCTCCTTTAGTTACATGTGACTCAAGTTACACATATTCTCCTTTAGTTATAAGTGACTCAAGTTCACATATTCTTCTTTAGTTATAAGTGACTCAAGTTACACATATTCTCCTTTAGTTATAAGTGACTCAAGTTACACATATTCGCCTTTAGTTACATGTGACTCAAGTTACACATATTCTTCTTTAGTTATATGTGACTCAAGTTACACATATTCTTCTTTAGTTACATGTGACTCAAGTTACACATATTCTCCTTTAGTTACATGTGACTCAAGTTACACATATTCTCCTTTAGTTATAAGTGACTCAAGTTACACATATTCTTCTTTAGTTACATGTGACTCAAGTTACACATATTCTCCTTTAGTTACATGTGACTCAAGTTACACATATTCTTCTTTAGTTATAAGTGACTCAAGTTACACATATTCTTCTTTAGTTATAAGTGACTCAAGTTACACATATTCTTCTTTAGTTATAAGTGACTCAAGTTACACATATTCTCCTTTAGTTACATGTGACTCAAGTTACACATATTCTCCTTTAGTTATAAGTGACCAAGTTCACATATTCTTCTTTAGTTACATGTGACTCAAGTTACACATATTCTCCTTTAGTTACATGTGACTCAAGTTACACATATTCTCCTTTAGTTACATGTGACTCAAGTTACACATATTCTCCTTTAGTTACATGTGACTCAGTTACATATTCTCCTTTAGTTACATGTGACTCAAGTTACACATATTCTCCTTTAGTTACATGTGACTCAAGTTACACATATTCTTCTTTAGTTATAAGTGACTCAAGTTACACATATTCTCCTTTAGTTACATGTGACTCAAGTTACACATATTCTTCTTTAGTTACATGTGACTCAAGTTTCACATATTCTCCTTTAGTTACATGTGACTCAAGTTACACATATTCTTCTTTAGTTATAAGTGACTCAAGTTACACATATTCTTCTTTAGTTATAAGTGACTCAAGTTACACATATTCTTCTTTAGTTATAAGTGACTCAAGTTACACATATTCTCCTTTAGTTACATGTGACTCAAGTTACACATATTCTTCTTTAGTTATAAGTGACTCAAGTTACACATATTCTTCTTTAGTTATAAGTGACTCAAGTTACACATATTCTTCTTTAGTTATAAGTGACTCAGTTACATATTCTTCTTTAGTTACATGTGACTCAAGTTGCACATATTCTTCTTTAGTTATAAGTGACTCAAGTTGCACATATTCTTCTTTAGTTACATGTGACTCAAGTTGCACATATTCTTCTTTAGTTATAAGTGACTCAAGTTGCACATATTCTTCTTTAGTTACATGTGACTCAAGTTACACATATTCTTCTTTAGTTACAAGTGACTCAAGTTACACATATTCTTCTTTAGTTACATGTGACTCAAGTTGCACATATTCTTCTTTAGTTACAAGTGACTCAAGTTACACATATTCTTCTTTAGTTACATGTGACTCAAGTTACACATATTCTTCTTTAGTTATAAGTGACTCAAGTTACACATATTCTTCTTTAGTTACATGTGACTCAAGTTACACATATTCTTCTTTAGTTACATGTGACTCAAGTTACACATATTCTTCTTTAGTTATAAGTGACTCAAGTTACACATATTCTTCTTTAGTTACAAGTGACTCAAGTTACACATATTCTTCTTTAGTTACATGTGACTCAAGTTACACATATTCTTCTTTAGTTACATGTGACTCAAGTTACACATATTCTCCTTTAGTTATAAGTGACTCAAGTTACACATATTCGCCTTTAGTTACATGTGACTCAAGTTACACATATTCTTCTTTAGTTATATGTGACTCAAGTTGCACATATTCTCCTTTAGTTATAAGTGACTCAAGTTACACATATTCGCCTTTAGTTATAAGTGACTCAAGTTACACATATTCTTCTTTAGTTACATGTGACTCAAGTTACACATATTCTTCTTTAGTTATATGTGACTCAAGTTGCACATATTCTCCTTTAGTTACATGTGACTCAAGTTACACATATTCGCCTTTAGTTATAAGTGACTCAAGTTACACATATTCTCCTTTAGTTATAAGTGACTCAAGTTACACATATTCTCCTTTAGTTACATGTGACTCAAGTTGCACATATTCTTCTTTAGTTACATGTGACTCAAGTTACACATATTCTCCTTTAGTTATAAGTGACTCAAGTTCACATATTCTCCTTTAGTTATAAGTGACTCAAGTTACACATATTCTCCTTTAGTTATAAGTGACTCAAGTTACACATATTCTCCTTTAGTTAAATGTGACTCAAGTTACACATATTCTCCTTTAGTTATAAGTGACTCAAGTTACACATATTCTCCTTTAGTTACATGTGACTCAAGTTACACATATTCTTCTTTAGTTACATGTGACTCAAGTTACACATATTCTCCTTTAGTTACATGTGACTCAAGTTACACATATTCTTCTTTAGTTATAAGTGACTCAAGTTACACATATTCTCCTTTAGTTATATGTGACTCAAGTTACACATATTCTTCTTTAGTTATATGTGACTCAAGTTACACATATTCTCCTTTAGTTACATGTGACTCAAGTTACACATATTCTCCTTTAGTTATAAGTGACTCAAGTTACACATATTCTCCTTTAGTTACATGTGACTCAAGTTACACATATTCTTCTTTAGTTATATGTGACTCAAGTTGCACATATTCTCCTTTAGTTACATGTGACTCAAGTTAC
This sequence comes from Arion vulgaris, assembly GCA_020796225.1. Classification (NCBI taxonomy): domain Eukaryota; kingdom Metazoa; phylum Mollusca; class Gastropoda; order Stylommatophora; family Arionidae; genus Arion; species Arion vulgaris. The sequence goes on along the minus strand of CM036759.1, from coordinate 57,169,428 downwards.
ACATATTCTTCTTTAGTTATAAGTGACTCAAGTTACACATATTCTTCTTTAGTTATAAGTGACTCAAGTTACACATATTCTTCTTTAGTTATACGTGACCTCAAGTTAACATATTCTCCTTTAGTTACATGTGACTCAAGTTACACATATTCTTCTTTAGTTATAAGTGACTCAAGTTACACATATTCTTCTTTAGTTATAAGTGACTCAAGTTACACATATTCTTCTTTAGTTATAAGTGACTCAAGTTACACATATTCTTCTTTAGTTACATGTGACTCAAGTTGCACATATTCTTCTTTAGTTATAAGTGACTCAAGTTGCACATATTCTTCTTTAGTTACATGTGACTCAAGTTGCACATATTCTTCTTTAGTTATAAGTGACTCAAGTTGCACATATTCTTCTTTAGTTACATGTGACTCAAGTTACACATATTCTTCTTTAGTTACAAGTGACTCAAGTTACACATATTCTTCTTTAGTTACATGTGACTCAAGTTGCACATATTCTTCTTTAGTTACAAGTGACTCAAGTTACACATATTCTTCTTTAGTTACATGTGACTCAAGTTACACATATTCTTCTTTAGTTACATGTGACTCAAGTTGCACATATTCTTCTTTAGTTACATGTGACTCAAGTTACACATATTCTTCTTTAGTTATAAGTGACTCAAGTTACACATATTCTTCTTTAGTTATAAGTGACTCAAGTTACACATATTCTTCTTTAGTTACATGTGACTCAAGTTACACATATTCTTCTTTAGTTACATGTGACTCAAGTTACACATATTCTTCTTTAGTTACATGTGACTCAAGTTACACATATTCTCCTTTAGTTACAAGTGACTCAAGTTACACATATTCTTCTTTAGTTACATGTGACTCAAGTTACACATATTCTTCTTTAGTTACAAGTGACTCAAGTTGCACATATTCGCCTTTAGTTATAAGTGACTCAAGTTACACATATTCTCCTTTAGTTACATGTGACTCAAGTTACACATATTCTCCTTTAGTTACATGTGACTCAAGTTACACATATTCTTCTTTAGTTACATGTGACTCAAGTTACACATATTCTCCTTTAGTTACATGTGACTCAAGTTACACATATTCTCCTTTAGTTACATGTGACTCAAGTTGCACATATTCGCCTTTAGTTATAAGTGACTCAAGTTACACATATTCTCCTTTAGTTACATGTGACTCAATTACATATTCTCCTTTAGTTACATGTGACTCAAGTTTCACATATTCTTCTTTAGTTACATGTGACTCAAGTTACACATATTCTCCTTTAGTTATATGTGACTCAAGTTACACATATTCTTCTTTAGTTATAAGTGACTCAAGTTACACATATTCTCCTTTAGCTACATGTGACTCAAGTTACACATATTCTTCTTTAGTTATAAGTGACTCAAGTTACACATATTCTCCTTTAGCTACATGTGACTCAAGTTACACATATTCTTCTTTAGTTATATGTGACTCAAGTTACACATATTCTCCTTTAGTTATAAGTGACTCAAGTTACACATATTCTTCTTTAGTTACATGTGACTCAAGTTACACATATTCTCCTTTAGTTACATGTGACTCAAGTTACACATATTCTCCTTTAGTTATAAGTGACTCAAGTTACACATATTCTTCTTTAGTTATAAGTGACTCAAGTTACACATATTCTTCTTTAGTTACATGTGACTCAAGTTACACATAGTATCCTGACTCTTATTTTTATGTTTGTTGTTGGTCTACGCATCCTGATTTGGTCAAAAATGACTGCTCTTAGGTTGAAACGGACGTGCCTCAGCTTTAACACACTTTAATCTACATCCCATCATTTCTGCGATCACATACTGAGTGTAGTATGTCAGAATTACTTTCTTCACAGACGAAATGTGAACTAGTCCATAAAACAGCTCGGTCTTCACAAGTAAAGCTACGCCGCTGACATGTTAATTGTCTGATCCCTAAACGCAGCAGGCAGACTATTTATCTGCTCATTGAACGATAGCCTTGGTTGTCCACACAACAAGTGTTCAACAGTCGGAGGAGATGAGTGATTACGAAGTTTCCACGTGACGATTTGTACATGACCCCTGGGAATATAAAATCTTAGTTTGAGAAACAGTTAGTTAATCTGAGCTACTCTTGAGACACAGCCAGGCTCTAGCATAAGGCCTTCGTTCTATAATTATCTCATCCGTAATGCTAGAGCCTGGCTGTGCTTAAGACCAGGTATAACTTATCACGTTTTGAGTATTTTTCGAATGGCAGAATGTGACTGAAATATATTGAGAGTATTGAATACAATAATCAAGAAAAAAATAATTACAACAAATGTTTGTGTTATTTCTTCTTCTTCTTCCTCGTTCGCCCGCTGTTAATTTAGGCAGGAAGTCATGACGTCTGGTATTGCGCTTCTGACTGATTTTTGAGTGGACCTATATTACCCTTTTACAGGCACCTCTCAACCATATCGACTTTCGAGGTACTTGAAGATTAGATCCTTAAAGGTAGATCGTTGCAGGAGACCTGTTGTCATTGTAACTCTTTCTCGGACAGAGTTAGTTAGTGAAGGCAGAACGTATGACTTCTATATCGGCTTTCCTGCCTTTGGTGAGGTCGTTCCGTACGCATCGTAAGATAAACACTCTTTAATGATCTTTTTGGGCTGTAAATTTGGGCTTAGATCTACGCCAAAGAGCATATCTTATTTTGCGTTGACTGGGTGAGGTCGCTCCAGTAAAGACCCGATCGTTTTCGACCCTTCTAGGGCTAGTCACAGGAATTGTCACCTTTCTTGTATTCATTGCTCTTTTACGATCATTTTTCGCCGTATATTTGGGCTTTATGATCTTCGCCAAAGAGTGTCTACAATAAGCGTTTGTTCTGACTATATTCTCAGTCATCGGAGACGCATGTGCTTTGTCAAACAAACGATTATATGTTGGCGGTATACTTACCTTTATGTGATCTGAGCCATGGTGCTTGGGCGTTATCTGTGTAGGAAGATCGGCATACGAAAAGTATTGCCTTTTGTGAATGTTTGTACCAGTTAACCCTTTGCATTATCAGCCTTACTTTTCTATCCACGGTGAGTTTGTTCCTTGAGTAGGAGTATGCTCACCCGTTTCGGGGTGCGTGTTGGCACTTGGCAATATGCAAGGATTTACTCTGCATTTTCCCTGCCCCGAGAAACATTGGACTGGGGCTGCGCACATATATTTTTGAGGGTCGTTTCAATTGGCGCTAGCAACGCAACTAAAATTTTACCTTCGCCATCACCACCCACCTCATTTCTTCCGGTGATGTTGGTTGTTAATGCAACAGTACCTTCCCTGGTTGTCCCAGTGAGGGCAGTTTCGTTAGGCATAGCCCACCTCAGTTCTTCCGGGATTTTAGTCGTTAATGCAACAGTAACTTGCCCAGTTGTCCAAGGGAGGGCAGTTTCGTTTTACACTTTGCCAACCTTACCCAGCAAATGTATCTGCGCTAGGCCTTTGATACGGAGTTTGCCGCAATCTTCCCGTATGTCGACACGTTACGTTGCAGCGTTTTCAGAGACACTTGCCATGACTTTTATCATGCCTCGAGACTGTCCGGACATGCAGCTCAACTCGGGCAAAGGGCTTCGCCCATGTGGGCCCTCGTCTCTACTATGGATGCACCTCTCATCCAACATGTACGTCTGTACGTGTTTACCATCGGCCGGGAGGCTGATAATTGTGGTGCGAATGTTGAGTTCACATTTTCCGTGCCTCGAGACTGGCCTGACACGCAGCTTGACTTGGGCGCAGTGCTCCAAGTTTCGCCCCATGTGGGCCCATGTCTCCTACTACGGATGGACCTCTCATCTCTTTATTTTGGTGCGGTCATTTACTCCGGGGGAGTTGACATTCGTTCGCAGACACCTCGTACACTGCTGTTTCTTACTTTTCGGCAACTTGGGCAAATTGTATCGGACATCGGCCAGGAGATGCGTGCATTGTTCGTAGATGGTGGACCTGCATTTCTTTTCCGTGCTTGCACTACTACCACTACCTGTAGCTCTCCCTCGATCCCTGCCCCTTAGCCAGACCGGAACCAAAGTCTGTTACCAGGGTCACCGTTTGAAGGTGGGGCACAGGGTCTTGATTAGTGCGAGCTCCACTAATCCTGGTTCGGCGGTGTCCCCATGTGCCTTTGACCCCGTTTATGTTATTGAAAATTCACATTAATTACTGGGATCTGTCTCGTTGTCTCCATAAGCTTATGATGTTGTGAAACTATCATACCAACATCAGTCATCTTTCATACGCAGACACCAGTTGATGAATGTTGGCAATTTATATGTTATTCTTTTAATCGGTATCAATGTTTCTGACTCATACAGCAGAATTGTCTGACATTGGAATTAAATATTCTAAAGTTTAGTTCTAGATTTGATTTGTTTTTATTTCCACACATTTGCTAATGTGATAAAATAACCTATTGCTTTATGTATGCTTGTTCTGTCATCTCAATATGCTGCTCCCTCTGCGTCTACATTGCTGTTCATGTTTGTGTATCATTCTACATCTTACAGTGGAGATTCACTTAGATATAACACGTCGTCGTTTGCTTGGTTTCATGTTTGTGTATCATTCTACATCTTACAGTGGAGATTCACTTAGATATAACACGTCGTCGTTTGCTTGGTTTCATGTTTGTGTATCATTCTACATCTTACAGTGGAGATTCACTTAGATATAACACGTCGTCGTTTGCTTGGTTTCATGTTTGTGTATCATTCTACATCTTACAGTGGAGATTCACTTAGATATAACACGTCGTCGTTTGCTTGGTTTCATGTTTGTGTATCATTCTACATCTTACAGTGGAGATTCACTTAGATATAACACGTCGTCGTTTGCTTGGTTTCATGTTTGTGTATCATTCTACATCTTACAGTGGAGATTCACTTAGATATAACACGTCGTCGTTTGCTTGGTTTCATGTTTGTGTATCATTCTACATCTTACAGTGGAGATTCACTTAGATATAACACGTCGTCGTTTGCTTGGTTTCATGTTTGTGTATCATTCTACATCTTACAGTGGAGATTCACTTAGATATAACACGTCGTCGTTTGCTTGGTTTCATGTTTGTGTATCATTCTACATCTTACAGTGGAGATTCACTTAGATATAACACGTCGTCGTTTGCTTGGTTTCATGTTTGTGTATCATTCTACATCTTACAGTGGAGATTCACTTAGATATAACACGTCGTCGTTTGCTTGGTTTCATGTTTGTGTATCATTCTACATCTTACAGTGGAGATTCACTTAGATATAACACGTCGTCGTTTGCTTGGTTTCATGTTTGTGTATCATTCTACATCTTACAGTGGAGATTCACTTAGATATAACACGTCGTCGTTTGCTTGGTTCATTTTCATTATCTTTATCTTTCCGTTATAAATATTTAGCCGTTTAGTTGTTGTGACCTTCAGTAAAGTGTGTTTATCCTGCATGTGGTTACGTGCATGGGACAGGCGGGTTATATCATAAGCAAAGCCCACGTCGTCTAGCTGCTTTGTCAGAGTCTATTAAATTCCATTTCTGGTGGTATTTACTGTTACTTTCATAATCCAGCCTTTAGTCAGCAAGAACACAAATAAAAAGGGGATAGAAGGCATCCATGCTGTATTCATTTTTTGGTTCCAAAGTTTGCTCCGTATATGTGGTCGAGGTTTACTACTTCAGCCTTATGCAGAACCGTGCTGAATCACAAAGCGGTTATCATTTTCTTTGATCATAGACTTTAGCTTTCCCAAGCCCCATATATATATATATATATATATATATATATATATATATATATATATATATATATATATATATATATAAAAGAACTAATGTTTATACTCCTAACGCTTACATGATTAGAAGCTGATCTTCTTCTTCTCTCGTTCGTTCTTCAAGGCCAATTTTATCATTCTTTTTGTTATATATAATTGATCTTTGACAAGAACGACTTTTTACATTGTGAGATTATGCGCCCATGGTGACCTGGCCCGCCCACTCGATTTCAGCCGTTTACTAGGGTAACTAGCCCTAGAACGATCCGTTGTGCCGTATATTTTGGCGTGAATCTACACCTTTACGATCATCTTTTGCCGTATATTTGGGCTTTGTGATTTACGCCAAACAGTGAATCTACACTAAGCGCCCTTTCTCACTGTGAGATCGTCCCGAATTAGGAACATTCTCAGTCATTGGAGACGTATGTGCTTGTCAAGCATACGATCATATATTGGCGGTATGCTTAGCCTTAATATGATCTGAGCCATGGTGTTTGGACGGCATCTTACTCTGTGTAGGATGATCGGTGTCCGAAAAGTATTGCCTTTAACCAATGTTTGGGTTTGTACCAGTTAAGCCTTTGCATTATCGGCCTTACTTTTCTATCCACAGTGAGTTTGTTCCTGAGTAGGAGTATTCTTAGCCGTTTCGGAGCGCGTGTCGGCACTTGACAATTTGCAAGGGTTTACTCTGCTTTTTCCCTTCCCCGGGAAACACTGCACTGGGGCTGCGCACAAATATTCTAGAAGGTCGTTTCAGTGGGCGCTGGCAACGCAACTGAAATTTTGAGCTCGCCAACATCACCTACTTTAATTCTTTCGGGGATGTTAGTTGTTAATGCAACATTACTCTGCCCGGTTGTCCCAGGGAGGGCAGTTTCGTTAGGCATAATGCGTGTTCGCTCCACTTTGGTGCCAGTCTCACCGTATTTATCGGGTTTCTCACCGTGTTCACATTTGCTGTGCCTCGCGACTGCCATGACACGCAGCCCTACTCGGACTCAGGGCTCCGATTTTCGCCCCATGGTAGCCCACGTCTCTTCTCTGGATGCACCTCTCATCCCTTCATGTTCATTTGAATGACCCATTCCATCGGCAGGGAAGATGATAATTGTGGTGCGACTGTTGACTTATTCACCTCGTGCTTATGGACTCTTGCCCCGTAGATGGCAATTTTGATGCGGTCATTTACTTCTGGGGAGTTAGCATTCGTTTGCTGACGACTCGTACACTGCTGTTTTCTAATGTTTCTGGAATAATTTGGGCAGTATTTTTATCGGACATCGACCAGGAGATGCGTGCATTTTGTTCAGGGATTTTTGGACCTGCATTGCTTTTCCGTGTTTGCACTACTACCAATACTTGTAGCTCTCTCTCGATCCCTACCCGCTTAGCCAGACCGGAACCAATGTCTATTACCAGGGTCACCACGAGGAGGTGGGGTAGGATCTTGATTAGTGCCAGCTCACTAATTCTGGTGCGGCATTGTCCCCATGCGCCTTTGACCCCAGAAGCTGATCTGATTTCCCATGTTGCACAGTTACATTGTTAGTAAGACACGGTAAGAAAATGCTAACTTTTGAAGAGCTCAGCTGATCAATGTCTGTAAAACGTTTGTCTTCACTGCTAAGCCATTTCAGTGTTTGACATTTGTGCTGGAGCCTCATATACAAGTGTATTATTAATTGAATTACTTATTATTATGTTAATTGAACTCGGTCATTTCCGTTCGGTTTTATAACTTTTTTTAATAGAAGATGATTAGGTTGCCGTAGTAGGAACATTGGCTACGACAGATCTCTGATGGACTGTTCATTATACAAGAGGCATGTGCTTCCAAAGGAAACTTACAGAAGAAGTGTGGAAATAGAGTTGAATACGTGTAGCCTGATATAGAAAACTCAGCTATAAAAACCACAACCAAGCGTACGAGTGCTTGCAAGGTCTTGGTTGAGGACCTATGCCTCCTTAGAAGCGAAGGGTAAGGAAAAAGGAAGGATCATCATCAGATGTTGTGCCGGCTAGCGTAGGCGATCATGGATCTCCATAAATCTCTGTTTTTGGTGTTTGCTATCAACTCAGATGTTGATACTCTACCGTGCCATGAAGTTAGGCTATCCAACATTTCTCTCTCTGTCTTCCTATGTCTCGTCTACCCTCGATTTTACCGGTTGTCACAATGTGTTCTAAGCCTCCCCTCCTCATCACATGCCCGAAAAATGATGACTGCCTCTTTCTTATATTGATGATGAGCTTTCTCTGTCTTGATCTCATTCAACACTTCAACATGTAGTAGACCATATATGAAGGAAGGATATAGATAACAATTAGTAAAAAGGCGACAAAGCGTAAGAAATGAAAATCTCACATGGAAGCATTATGTGACCAACGGAACACGAATAGAATATATATATACTTGGTTCCTGCCATCCGCTTTATACATAAAACATGAGACCCAGACAGAACTTATTCAGCATGATTACTATTGAAACCATCTGCATTTTAGAGTGTAGCTCTGTCAATACAAGCGATCAAGACTCAACCTTTCAACGTTTTTTAAACCTGACTAGTTTCTGATAAATCTGCCTACGTTCTGAGCATAGCTGCAATTGTGATAAGACACGCCAGCTGTCGCTCACGACGTGTAAATAGACCTTCAGTAGGTGGCGCCCACATTATTTTGACGGTAAACATTCAGAAAAAAATAAGTTTTTACCTTCATGTTATGTTCAGGGTGAACACAAGGATAGAATGATAAAAAAGAAGAAACAAGCAAATCTAGTTTTAAAAAACAAAAAAACACGCATTATTACAAATATAACACATGCATCAGTGCTTGTGTGTATTTCTACGAGCAATGTAGTGCTAAATCTTACGCTAGAACATTCTGTTGAAAATGTTGCAAGTCAATTGACCCGTTGTTTCTGCATTCTGTGCTTAGACGAGTTTTGCTGAAGAGATCTAACGATGTACCACAACTACCAAGACGGTTTTTAATTTCATGAACTTTTTTTTACGACCTGGTGAGGAGAGATCTAGTACTACTACAAGTTCAACTAAACTTCCTTGTTCCCAGTGCAACATGAGACGGAACTATCGTTCTTTAAATAATTCACCTCTTGGCTATCCTCTATACAAACATAGAAGAGATATAATAAATATTGATTCTATGGAGTAGAGACTTGTTCGTTATAAACGTTTTCCTACTCCCTCCCGTTAACGCTAGTGTCACGACTTAGCTAAAACATTGCAATCAGTTGATTAGTGTATTTATAACAAAGCTACACCACATATCTTCCATGAATTGCTTCAAAATAAATTTCGCATAAGTATTAAATAAAAATATCAGCACTGACAAAAGAACAGGAAAGGATGCTTGTGGAAAGCGGTAAATACAACCAGATGAAACTATATACAAAAAGAAGAAATTAGAAGAACTGTTGGAACAACACCTGCTTATTAGATTCATTGAAGGGGTCAAAGGCAAATGGGCGCAACGCCGCGCCAGGATTAGTGAGCTGGCACTAATCAAGATCCTGCCCCATCTCCTCGTGGTGACCCTGGAAAGAGACATTGGTTCTGGTTTCTCTAAGCGAACAGGAATCGAGGAAGAGCTACAGGTAGTGGTAGTAGTACAAGCTCGGAAAAGCAACGCAGGGCCAAAAATCCCTGAACAAAATGCACGCATCTCCTTGCCGATGTCCGATAAAAATTGCCCGAATTTTGCAGAAACGTAAGAAAACAGCAGTGTACAAGTCGTCAGCGAACGAATGCTATCTTCCCTGGAGCAAATGGCCGCACCAAAATTGTCACCTGCGAGGCAAGAGTCCATAAATACGAAAATGAACATGAAGGGATGAGAGGTGCATCCAAAGAAGAGACGTGGACCCACAAGGGGGAAACTCTGAGCCCTGCGCCCGAGTCGAGCTGCGTGACATGACAGTTTCGAGGCACGGCAAATGTGAGCACGGTGAGAAGCCCGATAAACACGGTGGAGCAGCCAACAAAGAGGAGCGAACGCGCATAAGGACGATACACAATCGATACCAAAGGCGGGGTAGATACGCAAGGCGCTGGTGATGAAGCGACGGTAAGGCATGGCAAACGTAGGAGTGAGCTGACCACCCAGATGTGCTGTGAAAACTGGAAAGCCCAGCAGAGGCTTGAATCCATTACAACTCAAAGGTCTCGGCAAGTGTCTGGGAAAAACACGGTAACGCATCGTGCCGACATATTGGAAGATTGCGGTAAACTCCGTATAAGGGGCCAATCGCAGATAAACCTATTGGGTAAAGTTGGCCGAACGGATATCCTAAAGTTGCGTTTTAGGGCCTAACGAAACTGCCCTCCCTGGGACAACCGGGCAGGGTACTGTTGCATAAACAACTAAGATCCCCGGAAGATCTGAGGTGGGTAACTTTGGCCAAGCGCAAATCCTAAAGTCGCGTTTTGTGCCTAACGAAACTGCCAAAACCCCACCCCCCCTCCCCCAGGACCACCGGAAAGGGTACTGTGGCATTAACAACTAACATCCCCGGAAGAATTGAGGTAGGTGATGTTGGCGATAGCAAAAATTCAGTTGCGTTGCTAGCGCCGATTGAAACAACCTTCTAGAATATATGTGCGCTGTCCCAGGCCACTGTTTCCCGGGGACAGGGACAATGCAAAGTAAACACTTGCAAATTGTCAAGTGCCGACGCGCGCCCCAAAACGGCTGAGAACACCCCTCCTCAGGAACAAACTCACAGTGGATAGAAAAGAAAGGCCGATAATACAAAAGCGTGACTGGTACAAACCCAAACATTGGCTAGGGCAATACTTTTCGGACGCCGATCATCCTATCGGAGTGAGATGACGTCCAAACACCATGGTTCAGGTCATTTAAAGGCTACTGCAAAAAAGATGATCGTAAAGGCGTAGATCCGGGCTAAAATATACGGCAGAATGGATCGTTCCCTAGGCTAGGGTTAGGGCACTGTTGGTTTTGCTGCAGACACTGTTCAGCTGGTATGCGGGCTCACAAATCTCGACCATGGGAAATAATGGATACCGGTGCCTTCAATACACGGAACACCTTTTCGACTATCAGTAAATTCTACAAAGGTTACAGAGAGAGGAATCATATGGAGTTGGATGCAGAAGTTAATGCAAACATTACTGAATACGACGGCGATCTAACTTTCTCCCCGTTTGTTGTTGTACTTGTTGATATATGTTTTAGTAGCCTAATTAGTACCTGGGGTATGTATGTGTCGTTATCTTGATGAACACTCGTGGTTGAAACGTCGATTGTTGTTACTTTTTATATTTAATTATTCATTTTGTCCTTGCTTTTGTAAAATTGTCATATACCTGATTTTGTTCATATCGTACATAAAGAATATTGACCTATACCTAGTAGTAGTAAAATAATGAATACTTGTTTCTATTTAAATTGCTCTGTAGTGTAAAGACAGTAATAGGTATTCGAGTAAGGAATAAGTACTGCTCGCTCACATCGAATTCCAATTACTAAACTTGTTGTTCCGAACTTTGATCTCTAGTATTTGTTTTATCTAATTCTATCTATTTCATCCACTTTATCAGCTTCTCAAACTTTACAAACTTCATCAAATTTCTATCTCTGCTATCAGTACCAAACATGGCCCCTTTCTTTATTGTGTCATGGTCCCATGGTCATGGTCCCATGACACAATAAAGAAAGATTACGACATGTGAAATGAGATGTCTAAGAAAAGCTGTCAACGTTACAAGGCGAGATAGAGTGAGAAACGAGAATAGCAGAAACATCGTTGGTACTATACCATGTACATCGAGAAGCAAAGAATCAAGTGGTTCGGTCATCTAATGAGAATGGAACCACATTTACTACCATCACGTGCCTACAATAATCGACGCTCAGGACGCAGAGCACGAGGCAGGCCAAGAACACGATGGATAGATAACATCTCAGAGTCCTGCGAAAGCATGGACTAAACAACGTCAAGCGCAACACACCTGGCACAAGATAGAAAACTAACTCTCCCCACGTCGCTTCACGGCAAATGTGGTTAAGATAAGATAAGATAAGATCAAATTTCAATAACTTCTTTGTCGAAACACGTAAAAACAAAGTACTGTAGTTTTACAAAATACAAAAACAATAACAATTCACAGCAACGTTTCGACCAAAAGGCCTTTATCAAGCAAAGGATACAAGAGAGGTCAAGAATTTCCCATCCACTATATCGATAATAACTTCTTTACAAATTTCACAAATTTCAGCAAATGTACTTCAATAAATTCATCAAATTCATCAACTTGGCGTCACCAAACGCCAACTTCATTTTACCAATTTCATCATTAATCAGAATCATTGATCAGTAATAGAATCACAACAACTTGTACTATGTTGCTTGCATAGAATCTCAAAGAAGAATGAGCTTTCACCCTTTTCCTATGTGACACTTTGAAGGTGTTTCTAGAATTTTTTTCCACTCAGAATACTCTCGACATGATATGCAATACAGCGAGTTGTGGAAGCTCCCTACTCAGATAGGGTTGTTTGGAAACAACTGGTGACTGTGACTCACTCACTTGAAAGGTCATTCAACATAAGCAACACAGATTTATGACTACCAATACCCTCTCCACAAACAACTGATCCTCACGAGAAAATAAATCATAGCCGAATTGACGATCTGAGAACGAGGTCTGAAATATCAACAAACAATTCCAGATTGTGCTATCAAGGGCCATGTCTGTTATCTGACTACTACAGAAAGCAAACAAACACCACTGTCCAAATTATTTGTGCATCATCATCTACTTTATCCTTACCTTCTAACAGAGCCTTGGTGCCGTCACTTTAATTGTTTAATCTAATACTGGCATTGGTCTATTAGTGTGTATGTTTACTTTATAAGTATCATGAGACGATCACTAAAGCTGGTTTCATTTGAAAAATCTTGCATCCGTACATGAATGTTTAAGTAATTGTAGTAGATTATGTAGTAGATTATGTAGTAGATTATGTAGTAGATAATTGATAATTCTAGTGCCTCCTTGATACCGACATGAGCATGGGTCAACCTGAGAGCATTGCGGTGGAATGTGACCTCGAGACCACACGCTTACAGAGCAAGCTCGTTAACCACTAGGATAGCTTTTTGTGATGGTATGTAATTATGATGCGGGAAGGGGCGATAAACAAATGTGACGAAAGGACGAGCTAGTTAGAACCGGTTTAAATAGTAAATAGACAAAAAGCAATGCGCATTTGGCAACTTTTGATTTGTCAATGGTGCTTATTTTATCTTGAACACCCTGTATATTTCATTATTTGATTGCCCAGCGTGTTCGTTGCCCGTTGGACTACGGGTGACAAGTCCTCTGTGTGTACGGGTTCAATTTCGCGGACTGGCAGAAAAGCCACAGATTTCCCAGTTTTATGGTGTTCGTGGCACCGAACCGAAGGGTTACGATGTCCATGGCACCGAGCCGAAGAGCTTTTAGCTCAAGTGCTTCTGGATCGGAAAAAACATAAAAAATGGAGTAAAGGCTAGTCTGAATGAAGAGAGACACTGGTGATAAGTATATCGAAATAGGGGAAGACTGCAGTAAAACTTGGTAAATAGTGAAATACGTACAAACAAAGTACTATAGTTTTACAAAATACAGAAACAGTGACGATAAACAGCAACGTTTCGACCAACAAGGCCTTAGTACTTTCTCTTCCCATGCTTTGTAATCTATATGGGTATATGTTGCATGTATTACATTCTTATGCTTCTTAGTACTTTCTCTTCCCATGCTTTGTAATCTATATGGGTATATGTTGCATGTATTCAAGTTATATATTTACTAGATGTTTCATTGTTTCTTTTCCGTTCTATTTCTAGTTTTTGTGTGTTTTTTGTGTAACATTTATTTCGTTATTCGTTTTTATTCCAGATTTTCCTTAGATACGTTGGTATTTGGTCGTCCATTTGTGTTTCATTTTAATTTGTCACTCCTGTTTGTTCGTTTGCTTGATAAAGCCCTTGTTGGTCGAAACGTTGCTGTTTATCGTCACTGTATCTGTATTTTGTAAAACTATAGTATTTTGTTTGTACGTGATAAGTATACGCGTCTTTGTCATAAATCGCCAATTTATTAAGTATCACCGCAGCCACGACTCAGTTTTCTCCACATCTATCCTGATCCGCACTGATCACCTCAGATTTGCAGATTCCCGTACATCGCCTGATAAGGAAAGCAAACCTTTACACACAAATCAGTCAAGAGGTGACACATTAGGCGCCATGACTATGCATAAATCCAAGCGGAAAAACAAAAACAAAAGAAAAAATGTAATGTATGTTTTCTGGAAGTATCATCACTATCATAAAATAAAAACTTTTCGAACACAGAAAATAATATACTTATATTTAAATTAAAACTTAATCTATTTTCTTATCTTGCCGGATCTAATAAACTACAGCCGCTAAGCTGTAACGCCCAGTGTGCTACTGTTCGTATCGTTATCTATCGGAGACGAACGACAAAACGTAGGTTCTGTTCTCAAGATGAGCAAAGAATCCATCGCAGTTAAATTACGATAAGAGCAGGCTGGGAAGTCACAGTTCGGTCAAATTTAACCAAAAAAATAATTTAAACAAAGTTTTATAATATCCAAAATTACAGTGTCGGCGCTGCAGAGTTTGTATATTGCGTCTGAGATCTTTCTGTATGAGAAAGAGATAAAAGTACACATGGTTATTCACCAAAGTGCATTGAAGATGATGATCTATTCATGTAGTCAATCAATCGTTGTAGTTTCTGATGTCTTTAATAGTTTACTTATTTCAGACAAGTTCTTGGCTCTGTTAACCCTAAGTTTACCACAATAACAAAATTGTGAATTCACATAATTATAAGGAACCCACTGAATAAAATAGAACCCACGGGTTTCGCAAAAAAAAGGTAAGGCACATACTTTAAATAGTGCTTACATATATTTTAGCGAGCTCACAGAATTGTAATTTACAAATATTGTTTAACTACCAATTTTTTATAATTAAATTATTACATATTTTATATATATATATTTCTCTCGTACCGCTAAACGTTACAGAGGGCCGTGACCTCCGATAACATACGACCGGCGGTCTCAGGTAAAAATTCTAGGATATAAGATCGCAACTGTCACGTGATTCACACAATATCAGTGTCAAGTAAAAAATTTCTTATGTCTTGGTCAGATGATAAAAGATGATGGTAGATATATAACAGAAATTAAAAAAGAGAATAGGAATGACTAAGGATAATTTCAATAGTATGAGAAGGTTACTGACATCCAAATAAATTACAAACAGGCTAAAAATGAGAATTATCAAATGATATATATATATATATCCTATATTAATGTATGGCTCGGAAACTTGGACAATGAACAAGCAATTAGAAGACAGAATTGGTGCATTTGAGATGTGGATATATAGAAGAATAGGCAGAGTTTTATGGACAGAAATACAGACAAATAAACAAGTTTTGGGAAAACTAAGCATGAAGAAACAATTATTAAGAGAAATAAAATTGAGAGAAAAAAAGTAATTTGGGCACATAAAAAGACATGACACCATGGTAACATTTTTACTAGAGGGAAAGTTGAGGGCGAAGAGCGGGAGGAAGACCGAGAGATAGATGGGAGGGAAACTTTAAGAAATTGACAGATTACAGTCTTGCAGAGTGCAACACCAAGGCGAAAGACAGAGGATGCTGGAGATTCATTGCAGCCAACCTTCAATGTGGAGACGGCACCTGATGATGATGATGATGATGATGTATATAAACAAAACACATTTTAGAACTACACAACATGCTAAATCAAGGCTATATTATGTTAGAAATTAAGTTCAAGTTCAGTAATATCAGTATTATTAACATTTGTCATCAATAAATAACAATGAACGGATAGAATTGAGTAACATTGCAGAAAACCGTTCAATGTTCTATCAAACAATACAAAAACCAGACACCGTAAAACAGGAATTGTTGATATCCCGTCTGAGCTAGTCGGCCTTATGTTGCCAGAGGCCACGATAGGTCCTACAAGTAATTTATCCATACTGATCTGTCCTGGGCAACTTGTTCAGTCTCTTCCATGGAATTGAATCCGATATATCTTGCCTCTTTCAGCAAATCTCTCTTCTTTGTTAACTTGATTCTCGAACTCAAAGAGACATGAACCAAATTTCAGCGGAGGTCAACAGATTTGGGTCTAAATTGTTGCTTATTTATTTCGGCTGCAAAGTCAGAGTCCTAAAGACATAACCAAACAAGTGCTCAAGTACGTAAGAGTCAATACTACCATTACCTCTGAAGTCGGAGAAGGCTCGCCTGAATGGCGACAGACACTGATGATAGGGAAAGCAAAGGCTTCACGAAAAAATCAGTCAGAAGCACCATACTGGATGCCCTGACTACGCCTCAATTCATAGCGGGCGAACAAGGAAAAGAAGAAGAATACTACCATCATGTGCACTTTCGTAATGTTGGCGAATTGTTATATCTCGTGATAATAAAGTCGCATTTGTGCATACTGCTCTTTTCTGAGTTACTGGTTTAAAGTTTCAATACTCCGTTATAAAGTGGGGGCGCCAATATATTTAGAAGATATGTGTATATACATTGAGAGAGAGAGAGAGAGAGAGATAGAGAGAAAGAAAGCGATAGAAGAAGAAAATGTTCTCTTCTAATGAGACATCCTGGCTCTGGCTATATTTATAACTGTCTACATGTTTAAAAAATAATTATCATTTTATTTCTTATCTTTAATGTTCTGGTTCAACTTTTTTTCTTTTACGTGTTATTTTATTTCCCCCATTTCAAGCGCACATTCTAGAGGAAACAGGCAATTTTAATAGATTTTGATACTCCTTGCGTGACCTATTTTATTTGTCAGAGGAAGTCATGAACCAGATCTAGGAGTCGACCTGGAACTGTGCCATCATCCCACACAACCTGTTTTAAAGAGAAATTGTGAACTATTTGTGCGCTACTTCTTTTAGTGTTCAGTTTTCGTTCTATTCTAAGCATACAACATCTATGTTTTTCTCCCCCCTTGACATTTGATATGTGCTTCCTCTACCTGTTGTTCACATGAAAGGATTAACATAAGAATGTTGTACGTAGGATTTAATGAATAAAAAATAGTTTACTATAATTGCATCTGTTAACTAATCTGCCACCTAAAAAATGACAAAGAGGTAGAAATAAGCTTGTTATACAGACTATTCAACCAAGACTGGATCACACAAGAAGCAATAGAAGATTGGAGGAATGCAATAATAGTTACAGCTGCAGCAACACATTAACAACAGACCCCACTTAATATGCAATCAATACAGTATGAAAATGAACATTGACAAATCCGAAGTAATGACATTCGCTAGAGAGTTAAACACGACCAATATTTCCATCGACAAACATCAATTAAAACAAGTCAAAGGCTTTACATACCTAGTGAGCATTTTTCAGCAAAAACTAACAAACAATGCTACTCCGATACAGCGGATACATAGCAACAAGTGCTTTTTAACGAAAAAGGTGAACCTCAGAAATAACAGAGGGAGGGAAAAACCATATTTATGAAGCGCACACAATAGTCCATTCTAGAAGTCGCATCCTGACGCTATGAGGTAAAACAGGATTAGAGAAAATTAAGTAGAAGCACCAAAGGAAAAGTCAATGGATCAATTACTAAGACATTTCATTAATTTACGTATATTTTAACTATGAGAATATCAGATGATAGATATAGTTCAGAAATAAACAATATCGTATGTTATGTTGTGCGGTGACACAGCATGGCGAAACACGTTGAAAGCATTTTGTTGCAACTATTCGACGTTACGTATTGTCACTTAGGTTAGATTAAAAGTTACATTTGTTATTATGTGTATCCTTTGTCTGATAAAAGCCTTTTGGTCGCAACGTGGCTGTATATTGTTATTGTTTTTGTACTTTGTAAAACTACATCACGTTTTAAAACTACGTATTTAGAAAAAGAGTGAAACTTTCCAGAAGGTCAAAAAGGGTGTTAGACAGGGACACGTATTATCTCCAGACCTGTTCTCACTGTATTGTGAAAGCATTTTTAGGTCTATAAAAGATATTCCTGGAATAGATGTGGGAGGACATATCATAAATAACCTGCGATACGCTGATGATACTGTCCTAATAGCAAAAAATGAAATGCAGCTCCAGAAATTAGTTGATAAGGTTGTAACAGAAAGTAACAACAAAGGACTCAGTTTGAATATTAAGAAGACAGAAGTTATGATCATATCAAAAAATCAGATTTTGCCAAAATGCACCATCACAGAAAAATTGAACTGATCTAAGACAAGGGCAGCAATTTAAATACCTCGGAGTCCTGGTAACATCAGATGGCAGATGCCGATCAGAAATAAAGAGCAGAATAGGACAAGAGAAAAGATCTTTCCTGAAAATGAGAAGCATTATCTGCAACAAGTCCTTGTCAATCCCGATCATAATGCGAGTTATTCAGTGCTACATAGAACCAATACTGACATACGGATGCAAGTCATGGATACTGAACACACAGATCGAAAAATCTCTGAGGGCCACAGAAATGTGGTTTTACAGAAGAATGATGAGAATCCCATGGACTGCTAAAATGACTAATGTTGAGGTATTGAATGAGATCAAGACACAGAGAAGACTTATCATCAATATAAGAAAGAGACAGTCATCATTTTTCGGACATGTGATGAGGAGGGGATGTTTAGAACACATTGTGACAACAGGTAAAATCGAGAGTAGACGAGACAGAGGAAGACAGAAAGAGAAAATGTTGGATAGCCTAAATTCATGGCACGGTAGAGCGTCAACATCGGAGTTGATTTTTTTTTTTCGATCCAGAAGCACTTGAGCTTTCAGCTCTTCGGCTCGGTGCCATGGACATCGTAACCCTTCGGTTTGGTGCCACGAACACCGTGAATCTGGGGAACCTGTGGCTTTTTTGCCAGTCCGCGGAATTGAACCCGCACACACAGAGGACTAGTCACTCGCAGTCCAACGCGCTACGAACTCGCTGGGCAGGCGGGCGATCTGAGTTGATAGCAAACACCAACGACAGAGATTTGTGGAGATCCATGATCGCCTACGCCAGCCGGCACGGCACCTGATGATGATGATGATTTAGCTATTGCTACACAGTTTTACTACAGTCTTCCTTTATATCGATTGACAACATGATACATTGAGCATTCCTGGGCGTGCTACGTCCTCCGTTGTCGAAGCCGTCCCAAAGTCGTATCTGCTCACCGTCTCCATGAGAAGCTGATAATTATATCTTTACCACGAAGACGACATTGTCTATTCTGTACCGATCCAATTCTCAATTCTCGCAATCGTTCCAGTGTTTGTGACTCGCCGGTAGGTATCCTATAACTAGATACATACTGCATTAACGACATCCTATACTTCTCTCTGTATTTGCAAGGCAATCAGTAAATTTCGTTGTGACGAACTCTAGCATATCCAGGTGGGTAAGGCCAAGAACCAAGTATTTGTGAGGTATGAAAGACAAATGTTGTCCATCTGTTCTCACGAAGACTTCCGTAATCAATCTTTTGAAAAATATTCGTAGAGTTGAATATGATAATCGTATGTGTGTCATGTTGTTCATCAACCAAATTGAGATCCCTAGAGAACCCTGAAGACAGCAGGGATCTCAAAGTCATACTCGATGTTGTTGTTTCGAATTTTCCACAGTTCTCATTAATTGTCTTCACGTTTCTTTGAGCTGAAGATTCAAAGAATACAGTAGGTTAGATAAAGACAGCTTTTCAGAAAATGAAATCCGTTAAATGCAACATGACGTTTACTTTCTTACTTCTTGAATGAGACATAGAGTCAATAATAACTTATTGAACAACAGTTATACAACATGACGTATATAGAAGCAATACAGTTCGTTTTTCCATGAGACATAGAGTCAATAATAAATTGTAGAACAATAGTTATACAACAGGACGTCTGTGGAAGTAATACAGTTAGTTTTTCCATGAGACATAGTCAATAATAACTTATAGAACAACAGTTATACAACAGGACGTCTGTGGAAGTAATACAGTTAGTTTTTCCATGAGACATAGTCAATAATAACTTATAGAACAACAGTTATACAACAGGACGTCTGTGGAAGTAATACAGTTAGTTTTTCCATGAGACATAGTCAATAATAACTTATAGAACAACAGTTATACAACATGACGTCTGTGGAAGTAATACAGTTCGTTTTTCCATGAGACATAGAGTCAATAATAACTTATAGAACAACAGTTATACAACATGACGTCTGTGGAAGTAATACAGTTAGTTTTCTATGATACATAAAGCCAATAATATTTTATGGAAAACAGTTATGGACAATATACAAATAAATAACATGATCTCTGTAGACCACGTAGGTGGGAGTATTAAAAGAATGCAGAGAATCCCATGGATCGGTTACAAGAAATGTTGATGTGTTGAAACGGTTAACGCTTAGAGGAAGCTCATTAGCAACATAAGAACAATACATTCATCATTGTGTCGAAAATGTGAGGTGAAAAAGTTAAGGAAATATTATGAAAACAGGTAAAACTAGAGGAACCAGGGAGATAAAATGGACAACTTAACTTTATGGTACGGTAGTATGTCAGCATCTGAACTGCTAGTCAGTATTCAGTACCTACCATTGTGGAGATCAATGATCTTTTGTGCCAGCCGACATGGCTCGTAATGATGATGTTATCAGTAATATATAGATTTAACGATTGCACGGTTGGAAAAATAGAATTTACATTTAATGAAAATGAGAAACTGATGGAATTCAAGTAAACGGATAAAGGAAATGTGAAACTGAATGCAATTAAGAATACATGGCTAATGGAACTGAGAAAATAAAAGAAATAAGTGAGAGCGGACTAAGGTAGGTTCGACTTAGGGTTAGCTACCCCATCTGGTAGAAAACTTTAGTTACAAAATCCAATCAACCATGATCTAGCATGAGTTAGTTGTGACCTCCGATAACATACGGCCGGCGGGCTCAGGTATAAATTCTAAGAAATAAGACCACAACTGTCGCGTGATCCTCGCATTCCAGTATTGTTGTATATAAAATAATAATTCCTCTCGTACCGTTATACGTTACATAGGGCCGGCAAGTAATTTCTCCATACCGCTCTATCCTGGGCAACTCGCTCAATCTCCTCCATGGAACTGAGACCGATATTTCCTGCCTCTCTCAGCAAAGTTCGTTTGAGAGTCTCCTTAGGTCGATCTCTCTTTCTTGAACCCTTTGCATCCCACTTCAATGCCTGCTTTGATATTCGTTGATCATTTCTCCTCAAGGTGTGCCCAACATATCTTCATCTTCTCTTTCTTATAACAGTTGTCACTAGTGGTTGACCAGACATGTCTCTATTGTTGTATATAGACAAATTAATTCTTTAAAATCCTAACATGCTAAATGAAGGTTACATTATGTTACAAATTAAGTTTAAAACTAAAGAATATCAGTATTATTAATATTTTTCATCAATAAATAACACTGAACGCATAGAACTGAGTAAACTTGCAAAATAAAAGCGTACAGTATTCTGTCGAACATATACACAACTAAACCCCCATCCCTCACTTCATTAAACAGGAATTTTCGGTTTCCCTTCTGAGCTAGTCGGTATTATGTTGCTGGGGCAACGGTTGAATAAACAGTTGCAAGTGCGATATGTTTAAAAAACTTTCTATAACTTTCTATAGCTTTCGAAACTACAGATCATCACTGCCTTCCAACCATTACTCTTTGATTGGCTATTATCTCTCGTGCACAGTTGTCTCGCACACTTTCATTTTGTTGCAGTCTGTCTTTATTAAGAAATATTGCCTACTCGTATTTATTACAAGTGAAATAATGTGTACAAAGGCAGATGATAATGCAAAAATATAATAATAACAAAGAAGCTTAATTTGTGACCAAAAAAGTTAGTTCTTAATTTTCTTGTCTATTTCTGGAAAATTTCATTTAAATTTATATCTGTCTTTATTAGTCATTAACTTCATTGGGTAGATCATAGGTTCACAAAGTGGGCGGTACTTCCCCCTCCCCTTCTTCATATAGGGGGCGGGGGCGCGTTGGAAAACTGTTATAATGGGGAGGGGCGTTACAAAGTTTATGTCGTGCAAAGTGGGCGATGGACCGAACAAGTTTGGGAATCTATGGAGTAGATGTCAGACAAATGGAGTGAGTATTTATAAATTAGATACGATGAATATGTTTTATAACAAGTAAAGTGCAGTATTAAAGTCCTTGTTACTTTGTAACGTTAATTAATATTGCAGTACTATGACAAGAAGCAAATAATAAAACAAAATTTACAGTTGTAAATGAAATGTCTATCTATTGAAACCGACCAGCGCGTCAGTTAGAAATATTATATGTAATTTGTCAAATAAAGTTTGCTTGCATTCATGGAATTTAAATATTGTGCCAGTAAGCAAAACAGAGATTATTATTCTTTTTAGAAACTTCGAATTTTCTTGCCTTTACAAGTAACTCTAAAAGAGTTACGTCATCATCAAATAGCTTGTCCTGAGCAGAAATTTGCCACCCCAACAATCCTCCGGAATTTCTCTTTCTTTCATAGGCCAGATGTCCCACCTCTGCAGCTGTCATGTTCAAACCATCAGTTACATTCTGAATCCATCTTCTACGTGGTGTTAATCTTCTTCTGTTTGCCGGTATGCCTCCTTCCATGATGGTCTTCTCCAGCTCTTCGTGTTTATTATATGTCCAAAATATCTCAATTTTCTCTTTCTTATTTGTAGTATCAGCCAGTTTTTTTTTATTTTGAGTTCTTTCTGGATTGATCTATTTGTTCTCTTCTCTGTCGGTGATATACGAAGAACTCTTCTGTAATACTTACATTCAAAAGCACATACATAATTATACAGTTCAAAGCAATTAGATTATGTTGGGGGATCGAAAGGAAAAGAAGAAGATTATGTTAGAGGTAGAAAGAAAAATGTCTAGTTTTATCTAAATAATTTACAAGAATCTTGTATTATAAAATACAATGACGCTTTGTGTGTCTGTCAGAAGCATGAAATATATTTTAACGTCAATCTCTGGAACCTTCATTTTGGACAGTTTATTCATGCAGAAATGTGTAGGTCAACGGGACTATTTTAACCTTGTTTCTTTACCGAGATGAGTTAATTAGGTTAGTTAATGAAATGTATAGATTATGTAGCGTATTCAGCCATCCATTAGGGGTTCACAATCATGCATGACAGAACGCATTTGTTACGTGAAAGCTTAGTAGCACCATTTGTCAACTAGAAAGATCATTTTCATGATCCGATCAAATATTGTCAATAAAATGATGCCACAATGTCAGACCATATCTATCGATTGCTGTTGGAATTGGAAAACAGATTTCAAAATTACTGACAATTACTGCATCAATATTTGATTGACTTGTATGTCAAAATTTAGACTGAAAGAATGCTCTTCATCCAACTGAACCAAAAGTAGCTTTGTGCCAATGTCTACAATCACGTGAAAGATTCAACTGTGAGCGATGGCAATGTAGAAATTCACTACAAGTTAGTGATTCTGTCATCAATAATAATCATACTATCAGTAGGTACTTTGTGATTACTAAATTTTGTTTCCGACTTTTTTTTATCCTGCATATCAATTTCTGGCCATTTAAAAAAAAATGTTAAATATAATAAAATATCAAATTTATTTATACATAAACATAAATCTCAAGCGAAGCCAGGTAGTAAAGCTAGTATCTATATAATTGTACAAGTTTGAGATAATTAAATCACATATATGTCTTCATGAAGAGATCCGCGATAGCGTAGCTGCTAGCACATTTGCTACACAGACATGTGATCCCATGATGGCATTTCCCAGTGGGAGTTGGATTTTATCCCAACATTGAAGTTTATTTTCTTATTTCAGTAGCAGAAAAACATTGGAAAGTAAAGACGCCCAAAGTAATCTTGATCACATCCCCCGTTCTTGTGCAGTTTGTCAAATGTGAAAAAAGAAACCGACATCTTTTTTTTTTTTAGTTTACTACAAGTTATAAAAATGTATTTTTTTAGTTTACTACAAGTTATAAAAATGTATTTTTTTAATTGCTTATATCTACGTAAATTTCAAGTTTTCTTTTCAAATAGTAAACTTTCTAGACCAGGACCGCGGATTTAAAAAAAAAAACTTCGACGGCGGGCCAGTCATGACCCGCGAATTCTGACTTGATACATGTGTTCTATGCGGTTATTCTGCGATAGCGATATCCTACGGATTCACATCCAGTAATATCACAGACATGGAGAATTGTTGGTAAATAAGGCCGATTTTATTTCAGTGTAGAATATATGCTCCAAATTGTTGAAATAAACTATATTCTAGTGCTTCAAGTTGAAGTAGGGGCTCACTGTGCCGTTGGGCATTAAGCTGTTGCCTTGCGTTCTGAAAGTAGTAATTTCGAACCCGGGTCGCGCCGTAATGTTAACGAGTGCATTTTATTCCAAAGTATGGGGTAAAAACCTGGTGAAATTAAGATAATCCTTCGGTTTAAGAGTGTTTAAACGTTGAAGTAATATACTCATATATGAACACACGATCTTTATGTAATTTATAACTCTCAAATTTGTGTCAATGATATGTAATCAATAACTGCGATCCTAATTGGAATTTGACATATTAAAACCACTTTCAGATTCCTGTACATAATCATTTATCATTTACATAGAGTACTTTCAGTTCAAGCATGTAAAGTTATAACTAGCAACAGTATTATTATTTTGAAATAAAAGAAACCAGCAATAACAAAAAAATTTTAAAAGTAACAAAGAGCTTCTATTGAAGAAGGAGTGGCCAGAAAAAAAGCAGGACAACAGAAGTATAAGTAATTCGCCCGTGTGGTGCCGGGGCCCGCAAGGAAGCAAAGAATAGTACCACTGCAACCTACAATGCGTGTGGTAAGAGGCGACTAATGTAGGCCCTAGGGATGCTACCTAGTAAATAAAAAGCAGCGCATAAATCGGATGTGCTGGTCTGCTTTAGGCTCAGATCACATACAAATCACACAGAGTGGTTGACAAGTGGTCGATATGGAGCGTTCGAAGAAGAAGACGTAGGAGTAGGCCCATTAATGAATATAGAACTAGTATAGTTGTATATTGCGGAGATTAGAGCACGTACGGACAGGACAGTTCGAGTGCAATATAGACAATCCATTACGAAACGGAAAATCAGCAAAGTTGTTCTTTTATTCTCACACTACCAGTTCTTTTTGACAATTAAAAACCAATATTATGTTGTATACGTTTTTGATATATTTGAAATAACATGTTATGGTCGCATCTAACAATTGTATTATTTGTGCTATATTTTTGCACCATTATCGATGCTATATTATTGCGTTTTCTCTTTGCTGTCGTTTCGTATCTATTCTTTATATTTTACACAATATTTTGTCTCTGTCTTCTACAAGCTGTCTAATTTTGTTTACTACTTCAGCTTTTACTGTTTTTGAACTATTCAGTTTTGTTTCCTCAATATACATGAGACTCAAAGACTTACTTTACATGAGTTAGCGCAGTTAGTAAACAATGGCCAAAGCCTTACTTGACCTCTGTTATTTATTTCGGAAACATATTTGTCTTGTTAACAAAATGAGAATTCCATTATCTCATCCCCGATAACTTGTGCTAAAGATCTGGATAAGTATCTTGTGAGAATTAGTCAACAATTTCGCCTTCAGAATAACTTCATTATTTTAAGAAAGTCGTAACAAGGTTACCTTCACAAATGCAAGACGCTCTAGCAGATGATATTACATCCATCTCTACAGTTTTATTCAGCTTTTTGGGATAGAGTAGACAGATTTGGACACTTACCCAGTCAGACAGAGTCATCAGAAAAGATACCAGTCTGGAGTAGAAAGTGCAAGTTACCCGGTCTGGCACTGAAACTAAAAGGGGCAAACGCCACTGTATGGCACATAAACTAAGAATACAATCATCACTGCCTCGTACGGAAATCAAAAGTGCAAACATCACTGTCACATACAGAAATGAAAAATGCAACCTTCTCTTCCTAGAACGGAAATGCAAAAATGCAAACTTCACTGCCTAGAACGGAAATACAAAAATGCAAACTTCACTGCCAGGTACGGAAATGAAAAATGCAACCTTCTCTGCCTAGAACGGAAATACACAAATGCAAACTTCACTGCCAGGTACGGAAAACAAAAACGCAAACACATAAATAAAAAATGCACATCCTACCACAGAAACTAAGAGTGCAAACTTATACTCACTTGGAGATGGAGACAACGTTGTTTTCTTTCTCTATATTTACAACATTTTAATTGCTCTCTGCATCTATTTATCTTGATCTTCTTATGCCCGAATACTGTTTCGCTTCTTCATCTAAAACTTACTTTCTGAAATTTTCGCAACATCCTTTAATGATATACTTCATTACCCTCCCCCCTTCCGGCTCTCTCTCCCTCTCCCTCTCTCTTTCTTCTTCTCTGCTCGTCTCTATCATTTGCCAGTCTTTGATCTGTCTTCAATATTTCATTCTTATCTTTAAATCATGAATATTTAAATTACTTTTACTTTCTTCGATGCTTTCAAATTATTTTTTTTTTCTTCTTGTTGCTTTCAGTTTCACGTCAATGTTTTCCTCATACCTCTCTTCCATACTTCTCTCAACCATCTCTTTAATTTATCAAATTTCCTCGTCTGTAGATAAGCACACATGAAAATCTATAGCACGTATCTCCGCGGTTTTTTTTTCTTGAATCATCTCTACGACTTTTTCATTCGAGGGTATTAATATCGTATTTTTTTAACCGCTGCAGAAAGTAGTTTATTTAAAGAACATCTGTGCTGGTCCAGTGGATTTTCCACCTTTCATCAAAAAACATACACATACCAATACGACATCAATATAAAAGTGCTTTCTCATTCCTACGCCCACATCAATCTGTGCTCACGTTAGACACCCCTGGACCTGAAGTAACAAATGCAAGACTCTGTGATTTAAGTTTTAATAGTAAAACACCTGCAACGATTTGTTAAGAGAGTGGATAGATAGTGCTAGAAGGGACTGAGTGAGTGAATGAGAGAAATAAAGAAACAGGAATTAAGAAATCAGTGTGCATGGAACCAGTCCCTTAACGGGGCTTTGTTGATTGTAGATGCACGTATACTTATGTAAATCAAATCAGAAATATGATCACTAGAAGATTCAGTCTTAATGCATCCCACTATAGTAGAGAAACAGAGATGAATGGAGGCAGGCGATATCTGTAGCAATGAATCTCAAAGGTTAGGAAAGCTGAAGAAGAAAAAGAAGAATAGTAGATACAAAATCAAACATCATAAAAAACACGTTCCTTGCAGAACATCGCTCTCATATTTCGCCTGCAAACGGTTGGTCTCTGGCAGGTCCTCTTGTCTCTTCCAATGTCGTGTTCAAGGTTTCTTCAATGCCCTATTGCTAAGGTTGTCTTTTTTGTCCTACACCTCGTCTTCCATGAGCCATGTTCTCTATTACTACTCTCTTTAAATCGCTGTGACCAAAATATTTCAGTTTGTGGGAGACATTTTGTTTATCAGCCAATATTCCTCAATGTTTATGTCTTGTAGGGTGTCTCTATTTGTAGAGAACTACTACAAAGACGATATTAAATGGAAATGCTATGTGCAGTGCTATGTCGACGCCACAGAAATCCACCAACAGTATAAAACATTGTGATAATAAGGAAATGCCATGTGCAGTGCTGTGTCGACGTCACAGAAATCTACCAACAGTATAAAACATTGTAATAATAAGGAAATGCCGTGTGCAGTGCTATGTCGACGCCACAGAAATCTACCAACAGTATAAAACATTGTGATAATAAGGACATGCCATGTGCAGTGCTGTGTCGACGCCACAGAAATTTACCAACAGTATAAAACATTGTGATAATAAGGAAATGCTATGTGCAGTACTGTGTCGACGTCACAGCAATCTACCAACAGTATAAAACATTGTGATAATAAGGACATGCCGTGTGCAGTGCTGTGTCGACGCCACAGAAATCCACCAACAGTATAAAACATTGTGATAATAAGGAAATGCCATGTGCAGTGCTATGTCGACGCCACAGAAATCCACCAACAGTATAAAACATTGTAATAATAAGGAAATGCTATGTGCAGTACTGTGTCGACGCCACAGAAATCTACCAACAGTATAAAACATTGTGATAATAATGAAATGCATGTCAATATTATAAATAGAGAAGACTATAAACCATGTCAATATTATAAATAGAGAAGACTATAAACCATGTCAATATTATAAATAGAGAAGACTATAAACCATGTCAATATTATAAATAGAGAAGACTATAAACCATGTCAATATTATAAATAGAGAAGACTATAAACCATGTCAATATTATAAATAGAGAAGACTATAAACCATGTCAATATTATAAATAGAGAAGACTATAAATGATCAGCAAGGTAGATAAACATCAGTAGTAAAACTAAGCTGTGGAGAGACATGATAGCTAACGCCAGCCAGCACGGATTGTGTACAGAAGGCCACCAAATATGTACACACTTCTCAAACTTGCATTCATGCAGTTGCCAAGAGAAGATAGTTCGTTTCCTTCGGGTTTAAAATCCTTTAGACACAAGTTCATACTACATTTATTCATGTACTATTCATGAGAGTGTTGGCTACTTTGTTTTCAACGTATAACGTGCCACTCACTCACTGTCTCTGAGGTAGATAATTTACATTTGTGGAATATCTACAAATTGGAATGTCTTGAGTACGTTAGTTTGCTACTAATGACAAGAACTTGACATTGCTGATTAGAAGACAAACAATAAGGCATTGTTGAGGGACATATATTTAGAACAGTGAGTCGGCGATGTTAATCTAGATAACATTCAACAAGAATGGGTGATGGAGTGATGCGAAATCTAATTAAGAAAGTATGCATTTTTTAACACTGAAAGGTATGAAAGAACAATGACGAAATGCTGTGCCCTGGCTCGCCATGCATGGCTGTAGTTGCAAGATTTGCAAGATAGCGCTCAGGAAGATCATTTTTCTATTTTGTGGAAAGATTGTGCAGATAATTTAATTCTGTTTTAATGTTTAGATATTTCGTAGCTCACAACTTTCTGTCTTTGAAGATGATAGTATGTATGGGTCGTTTTTTATAGTAGTAAAATCTAAAATCTATAATGATGACGTATGTATTTAACAAGCTCAATCCAAGAACTTTTACAATGATTTGCATGGAATTTCAGACACCGTGTTGCTACATCGAGCCTCAGTTTATCTCTTTTTACGCTCTTGAAGTATTTATAAAATGTTTCCTCCTTTGTAACCTAGGTTTGCTCTTTATCTCCCCCCTCTTTCCTCCTTCTCCATGTGCTGACATCCATCTACTGTTGTTTCTAGGAATACATTTTAACTCTTTTGGTGCTCCAAATTGTTTCAATCTCCCCATTTCACCACAGGGGCTGTGTTATATTCTTCCGCACCTGATGAGATACTTGGGCCTTGGCATGTCGAATTTTACCAATCGTGTCTCGAGCTGCGTTGCCATACGTGAACGTTTTTTTTTTTTTTTTTTTGTCTAAATGATTTTAAACCCGAACAATATTTTTTGTGTCTGAAGGATTTTAAACCCGAAGGAAACGAACTATCTTCTCTTGGCAACTGCATGAATGCAAGTTTGAGAAGTGTGTACATATTTGGTGGCCTTCTGTACACAATCCGTGCTGGCTGGCGTTAGCTATCATGTCTCTCCACAGCTTAGTTTTACTACTGATGTTTATCTACCTTGCTGATCATTTATAGTCTTCTCTATTTATAATATTGACATGGTTTATAGTCTTCTCTATTTATAATATTGACATGGTTTATAGTCTTCTCTATTTATAATATTGACATGGTTTATAGTCTTCTCTATTTATAATATTGACATGATTTATAGTCTTCTATATTTACAAATTGACATGGTTTATAGTCTTCTCTATTTATAATATTGACATGGTTTATAGTCTTCTCTATTTATAATATTGACATGGTTTATAGTCTTCTCTATTTATAATATTGACATGGTTTATAGTCTTCTCTATTTATAATATTGACATGGTTTATAGTCTTCTCTATTTATAATATTGACATGCATTTCATTATTATCACAATGTTTTATACTGTTGGTAGATTTCTGTGGCGTCGACACAGTACTGCACACGGCATTTCCTTATTATTACAATGTTTTATACTGTTGGTGGATTTCTGTGGCGTCGACACAGCACTGCACACGGCATTTCCTTATTATCACAATGTTTTATACTGTTGGTGGAATTCTGTGACGTCGACACAGCACTGCACACGGCATTTCCATTTAATATGGATTTAATTTGGATTGCACCAAAAGAAAAGCGGTTAATGCATGGCAAAAGGCACGCCTAGCAGCCACACCATTGCTTGAGCATATCTTGGAGTTGAAAGTGGACATGAATGAGAAAATGGCACTTTTTAAGATTTGTTCTACCCAAGCCAAGTCAGCTAGGTGAGAAGAATTTTGTGCACAAATGTTTTTCGATAGCTCCCTCCAGAAATTTTGGCGGTTTCACCAGGCCATGAACGGTGCGCCACACAGACGTATCATACCAGATTTTCAAGATCACAATCTGATGTGGGGAAAAACTGATGAAGCTAAAGGAATGGCATTTCTGGATCATTTTATTCAACAGACGAATCGAAATGATAGGGAAGCAAGACTCAATATCATTTCCCTGTTATCGGAGCAATGTGTCGACACGGAGTGGAATGACGATCTTGAATTCACTAGTGATGAAATACGCGCAATGCTTAAGAGATCACACAATACTGCACCAGGCCCCGATGGTATCCGATACAGTGACATAAGCAGGATATCGGACGAAGACATGAATGGGCTTTGTAAAGAATTCAACACTATTTTAAAAAAATGGCGAGATCAGGAGGAATGGCTACACAGTTATTTAATACCACTGGCAAAATCTAACAAGAATCACAAAGACATAAGCGGTTTTAGAATAATTGCAATGCAGAACACAGTGGGCAAGCTTCTGGAAAAGTTAGTGGCATGTAGGCTCGATCGGGATTTGGAGGAACGTCGCATGTTTCCTTCCACCCTCGGCGCATACAGGCGGAATAAAGAAACTTGGTGTAATGCATCGATCTTTTCCTATGACGTCTTTGAAGGCTTCCAGGCTGGTTTGAAGACTTGTGCTGTTCTACTAGATCTCGAGGATGCTTACAACAAAGTTTCAATCTCATACCTTATACAAATGCTCACGCTACTCAAAATCGATACATTGCTCATAAGATGGATTGCAAGGGCCCTGTTCGAGAGGAAAGTGGCACTCAGGTGTGGTAATTGGTACTCTGTGCAGACAAAAATTTCACCGGGCCTACCCCAGGGTCTCCACTATCTCCAGTACTATTCAATGTATTCACCATAATGATTACGAAGCAGCAATTATCTGGCAGGGGACGAACACTGTCATTTGCAGACGACATCATGGTGTACAGACGGGGAGAAACAGGGATGGAATTGCTAATAAACTCCAGGAAGAACTGAACCGCATAATGGACTGGTGTTATGTTTCTGGTGCATCGAAAAACCATACCAAGGCTGTGCTATCATTGTTCTCCCTAAATAATCACATTGCGAAGTCTGACACACCACACGTTACGTTAGATGGACATACACTCACCCGAACAGCATCTATGAGTTATTTGGGTGTAAAATTTGATAGCAGTCTATGCTTTAGGGACCATATCGACCAAGTTATTGACAAGGCTCGCAACGCACTATCCGTACTGAGAATCATGGCGTCTGCTAACATTGAGCAACGCCTTCTTGTGCTCTTGTACCAAGGTATTGTTCTGTCATGTATAGAATATGCATGCGCTCTCCTAACAATTAGTCCTACGCAAACAGTGAGACTGGAAAGAATTCAGAATGAGGCTATGCGCATCATTCTGGGATGCAACAAAGATACACCAGGAGTGTCAATGCGATTCCTTCTTGATCTCCCAACTATTGCTAACAGAATTGAAACTTGGAGGGTTCGATCATATCTAATAATCAATGCACACAAGGAACATCCTCTCCATGAAGAACTCATTAAGGAGAAAGGGTGTAGACTCAAGAGAGGCAGATCATGGCTGAGTCAGGCGGAAGATACGCTTAGGAAAATATGTGATCCTTCCGGAATTGAAACAGGAGAGGAATGGATTGATGTGCCGCTTCAATTTCCTACTGCTTTCACCGTTATTACATCTATTAAGAAAAACTGCGAACAAAATAATCTATCACTGCTAAACGTGGAGGTGGAGGCTCTCTTGAATGACATCATCAATGATACAGATGTGGTTATTTACACCGATGGTTCAGTCATTCGCCAACAACGCTGTGCGTGGGCTTTTTCAGCACGCTCAGGAGGAAAAATAATAAGAGAGGCCAGTGGGGCCTACGCAACAACCACAAGTAGCTTGACAATGGAGGTTCGGGCGGTTACGGAGGCGGTGAATTGGTTGGCATCTCACAATTACTCTCGTGTTTTCATACTCAGTGACTCCATGAGCAGGATTCGTAAAGTCGAATCAGCTATGGTGAGACGCAATTGGGTGGAGGTACTGGTACAGACAATGATCAGAGAGATCACCTTCATTTTGTCCCTGGGCACGCAGGGTAATGAACGAGCTGATAGATTGGCTGGCTTAGCTACAATATCAGAGGAAGCTGCAATGGATCAAGTGACATTCTTAACGCTTTGAGAGAGTCTTTCC
This sequence comes from Arion vulgaris, assembly GCA_020796225.1. Lineage (NCBI taxonomy): Eukaryota > Metazoa > Mollusca > Gastropoda > Stylommatophora > Arionidae > Arion > Arion vulgaris. Next base: position 57,136,659 of record CM036759.1, on the reverse strand, counting down.
GAACAGAGGAGTTTCAGGGCTGTGAATCCCACTCGCTGACCAGATTGAAAGAGATGGGTGTCAATATTGGTGCAGCCCGAAAAGAACGACATACTAAATATGCAAAGAGATTGATTAATCAACATCGAACTTGCGTGTTGGGTCGCTGGAAGCTGCTGGATTTGCTGAGGCGGAGATCGGAGCACCTATGGACATGTCCGGAGTGCTATGATGATAGTCCTCATATAACTGATAACTGATTTTAACTCCTGTACCATACACATTCGTATAGGACACATTTCTATAGCATACATCCGTACAGCACACATTTCTATAGAACATATACATTTTTTTTTACAAAATAGAGATAAGGTGGATTGGATAATGTTGCATGTCAGTAAGGTCATTGGCTAGGACAGTTCTACAATGGACAGCAGATGGAGAAAAAAGGACAGGGAAGTGTCAAGGACACATTAAGAAAAACTTGAAAGAATTGAAAGATTGTAGCCTGACATAAAAAACAATTAGTAGAAAAGCGATAGAACAAGAACAGCAACAATGGAACTCTGTCATGGAAGCCGTAGGTGGCAAACGGAACACGAATATGATTTAAATATAGATATATTTTATATATAATTCTGTAACAGTTACATTCGTAGACTTGTAACAAGCAAGATCTATTGATAATCATCTTCTTCTCTTCCACCATTTACTTCTTTATAGAAGTGTTGGTGGGGAGGGGAGGGGGAGGTGTGATCTTGTGTGCGCTTTTTTAAAGGCACTTTGTAAGCTGATATTCATTTTTGTAAGGCTGTTCTTGATGCCGTTGCTCCATCATTTGCGTGGTCGTCCTCATGCTTTGTACTCATTATACTTTTTATGTGTGGCTCTCTGTGGTAGGCGATACCAGGGCATTCTTGTCATGTGTCCAAACCATTTAATATGTTGTTCTTTTATGAATTGCATGACTGGTTTCACATCCAGTCTTCTCATTTCTTCATTTCTAATTTTGTCTCTTATTGTCGCATCTGCCGTTATGATTTTCCGCTCATTTGCTGCTGTTATTGGCCATGTTTGACACTGGTAACATAGCGTTGGCCAGAAAATCGTTCTTATGAGATTTGCTTTAGTTGATAGCGGTAACTCTTTATGTGACAACAGAGGCTTTAACTGTAACAGTACCTTATTTGCTTTTGTGCAACGATTGCTGACTTCGCTATCAATACTTTCATCTGCTATTGATAATAATAATAATAATTCCTCTCGTAACGTTATACGTTACATAGAGCCTGCAAGTAATTTCTCCATACAGCTCTATCCTGGGCAACTCGCTCAATCTCCATGAAACTGAGACCGATATTTCCTGCCTCTCTCAGCAAAGTTCGTTTCAAGGTCTCTTTAGGTCGACCTCTCTTTATTGAACCCTTTGCATCCCACTTCAATGCCTGCTTTGTTATTCGTTGATCATTTCTCCTCAAGGTGTGCCTAACATATTCTCTTTCTCTTCTCTTTCTTATAACAGTTGTCACTTGTGGTTGACCAGACACATCTCTGATTTCTTCACTGCTCCTGAATTCGTTCCATTTTATATTCATTATTTTTCGCAGACATCTATTTTCAAATGCATTCAACTTGCTTTCTATATCTTTAGTCATTTTCCAACTCTTGCTGGCATATTGGTCTTGAGATGGATTGTTATAACATTTGAATTGAAAATTCGTAATAATTTTATTTTAATATTATATAACTTGCAGTTCCATATTTTATTTAGACTTTTAAAAGCTGATGTTGCTTTGCCAATTCGTATCATAATTTCTTGTTTAACATTTCCTGTGCAATCAAAATTGTTACCTAAATAGGTGAACTGCTCTGTTATTTTTATCATTTTAGATTCCAGGGTGATATCTGCATTACTTGCCATAGGTGTCTTCATTATATTGGTTTTTTCATAGCTTATCTGCAGTCCAACTTTTGATGCTATAGATGACAAGTTGTCTGTTTTTCTTTGCATATCTTGGTTGTTTCTACTTAACAAGGCAATATCATCTGCAAAATCCAAATTTTCTAGTTGACTATTTTCTACCCAACCGATGCCAGTTTCGCCCCTGCAACATTTTCGCATCACCCAGTCAATGGCCACTCCAAACAATAGCGGAGATAGAATACAGCATTGCTTCACTCCGGTTTCAACCATAAACCAGTCGCTGTGTCTGCTATCAGTGCGAACTGCACACTGTGAACCATCATAGAGGATCTTAATAATGTTTATTATTTTGTCTGGTATTCTATAGCATCTCAGAATATTCCACAGAGAGATTCTGTGTAGACTATCAAAGGCTTTTTGAAATCGATGAAATTTAGTATGAGTTGTTGTTGCTTCTCAATATGTTTCTTCAAAATTAGTCGTAGGGTAATTATTTGGTCTAAGCAGCTTCTCCCAGGTCTAAAACCAGCTTGTTCTTCTCTCAGGGTTGTGTCCACTGCTCCTTTGATTCTATTAAGAATGATTTTGCAGAAAGTCTTGGTCATTACTGATAATAGGGTGATCCCTCTCCAGTTGTTGCAATCTTTGAGATCACTTTTTGGGGATCTTAACAATTATTCCTTTTTCCATTGATCTGGGACAGTTTCTTCTTCCCATACTTTATTAAATAGTTCTTGCACCTGGCTAATAGTTGTATCATCATCCGCTTTGAGCATTTCTGCAGTAATGTTGTCGTCACCTGCTGCCTTATTGTTTATCAAAGAACGGATTTCTTCCTGACCTCAGCTACACTTATCATTTCTTCGTTAATTGGTAGAGAGTTGTTTCTTGCCTCTTCGTCAAACTTGAGTAGTACTGGTGGATCAGGTCTATTTAATATTTCTTCAAAATGTTCTGCCTATCTTTTCTTCTGCTCGGTATCTGATGTTAGAACTTTACCATCTTTACTCTTGATTGGGCCAGCCTTTGAAACAAAAGTTCCAGTAAGTTGTTTTAGTGTATTATATAGCATTTTACTGTTTCCAGTCTTAGCTGCCTTTTCCCTTCTTCAGCCAGTCGATTGGCATATGCTCTTTTATCTCTTCTAGCCGCTCTTTTCACTTCCTTGTCTTTTAGTCTATATTCCTCTTTAGCTTGAATTTCATCTGTTGCATCCTTAGTATTAAATATCACTAGTTTTATCTTTCTTCTTTCTTGAATACATTTCCAGGTGTCATCACTTATCCACGGTTTTCTGTCTTTTGTCTTTAATCCTGCACTACTATTTGCTGCCCCCAATAGTGTGTCCTTTATCTTAGTCCATTTTGTCTTCAATGTTCTGTGCATTTTTACCATTGAGTAACTCGAACCTATTCTTAAGTTTGAGCTGATATTCCTCCGTTACTTCTTTATTTTGTAGCCTTTGACTGTCTATTCGCAGTTGTTCTTTTTTAATATGGTGAATTTTCAATTTCAGTTTAAATTTACCTATGCATAAATTATGATCACTTCCTACATCTGCTCCTCTGTACGCACGGACATCCAGCAACGATGTTCTAAATTGTGTATTTATGCACATATGGTCAATCTAATTTCTGGTCACTCCATCCGGTGAGTGCCAAGTAAGTTTATGAATTTTCTATTGATAATACTGTAACAAAAAGACATTGACATTGAAGAATCGTTTTAATATTATAACAATAATACGAGTGATTGAGGTCTGTGGCTTAGGGGATAGTGACTCAGTCTATTATTCTCGATGTTCTGCGTTCGAATCACGCTGCGGACAGTTTTGTTGCAAATTGTTTAGCTTGGATTTTTACAAAAGAACGATGGCACCACCCGTTCAGAAAGCAATGGCAAAATAAGGTCTAGAAAATCACAAACAGCGTTAAAAAGCTGAGGTTGATTCGCAAAGTCATGTAAAGGAAATGCAATTACCTTTTTCTTGCGAGTGAAAACTCAAGAAAACTGAATGGGAAAAAAACTCTGATCTCTAATTTCGTTACTTCTAAGACCTAGAGAGATATCTTTGATTTACTGATTTTATTGATTGGTTAATAAGAACAACACCGCTGCATTCGTTGAATAACCATGTTTGCTATAATCTCTTTCTTACATTGGAAAACCTCAGCATCAGTGCACGCACTCAGTATCACGGGCAGGAACGTATGATATAATTTTGAGGATGTTAATTTGTGGTTATTTTTACGTGTTACTATCGATTTTTTTTAACGGGCAGCAGTATTCCAGTCTACTCTTAGTAATTTTACAACGCCAAATTTCTTTTGCGTTCTCAACTTTAATTAGGGACAACATTTTATCGTCTATCTCTGAAAGGACTAGGACTAGGAACTCGATCTCGACTACACTAAGATCATTGGAACGATAGTCCGATCGCTCCACGCTGGAAGCGAACCAAGTACTTTTGAAGCGAGAGACTAGTACTTTATATCACCGCCACAGAGACTCTCCCAACCACCAGGAGATACATTTACTTCTCTATAAACACACTAGTTTGTACTATCTGACCATCATGAACTATTTCACAATGAAAGATGCTTTGTTTTATTATTGCTCATATATATTCCAGAATTTAATGTTTAGTTTAGGCAACAAAACTTTGACAACCACAAATCTCACGTCCTCTGTATTCTTGCTTCGTAACGAAGCAATTCTCTTAACATCCCTGGTTCTTCTTCTTCTTCTTCTCTCTTTCGTTCTTCACGGCTAATGTTATTGACAAGAATGCTTGTTTTACGCTGTGCCATTACGTCATGCCCATGGTGACTAGGCCCGCCCACCCGGTTTCAGCCAGCTGTTTAATTACTAGGGTAGCTAGCCTTAGGGACGATCCATTCTGCCGTATATTTTGGTCTGGATTTACGCCGTTTCGATTATCTTTTTGCTGTATATTTGGACTTTGTGATCTACGCCAAAAGCGAGTTTCTACTATGCGCCCTTTCTGACTGTGAGGTCGTTCCGGATTAGGAACATTTCACGAGGCACATAAGATTGTCCTGGGACGGCGTCTTACACGTATAACACATCGTAGAAAGCATCGGCCTTCGCCAATGTTCGGAAACACCGGACTGCGGCTAAGCACAGACAATGTAGAGGATCGTTTCAATCGTTTCAATGAGATTTTGCTTCGCCAACATCATCCACCTCAGTTCTTCCGGGGATGTTAGTTATAAATGCAACAGTGCCTCGGTTGTCCCAAGGAGGGCAGTCTCGTTAGGTATCACCCACCTCCGTTCTTCCGGGGATGTTATTTGTTAATGCAACAGTACCTTGCACGGTTGTCCCAGGTAGGGCAATTTCGTTAGGCACTAAAACGCAACTTTAGGATTTGCGCTCGGCCAACCTTACCCGTTAAATGTATCTGCGCTAAGCCTTTGATTCGGATTGGTTATTGGCTACTAAAATGACGTCATTGCACTCCGGGCAAACCAAGAGGTGCTCAGCCTCCACCAACAGATATCGAAGAGTATGCATACTGATGGTTCCGTGGCTCGCTGATTAAACACACCTCTCACTCTGCCTCTCAGGCATCCAGTTCGACCTGCGCAACGGGTAACTCCAAACTGCATAAATCGCTTAATCAATTCAACATCGATTTTAGTGTCCTCATCCAACAGACAGTCGCAAGGAGACCGAAGAACATCCCCTTATCCATCTTCAACTCCCGAACAATCGATGCTGTTGATGCAAGCCTGTCCGCTCTCTCATTACCGTAAACACCCGCATGTCCAGAGCAGTATATCCACGTAAGCCTCTGGAGGTTAGAAACTTCTATAGATGACATCCACTTATAACTGAACCTGCCCTTTTGGATCTTGTTAAGCATCGACTGCGAGTCAGATACAACAGGGGCCCCAGTAAATGAAGTCCCAGAGAGCCAATGGAGGGCAGCAGTAACGACTTAAACCTCCATCCTCATACTAGAAGTAGTTGTCCTGTATGTCCCACTTTGCTCTGCAACAACCCTACCATGCGCATTAGCCGAGAAACCCCAGCCGGACTTCTCACCACGATGAACCGACCCATCGGTATATACAACAACATCATCATCCCTTGCATTATCTTCTATCAGCTGCTTAACTGCGAGATCTGCCTTCATGTTGCCCCGATCAGCCTTTGATACAGAGTTTATCGCAATCTTCCCCATGTGTCAACACGATACGTTATAACGTTTTCAGAGACACTTGCCGAGACTTTTTATTGTGCCTCGAGACTGCTCGGACAAGCAGCTCAACTCGGGCACATGACTCTAAGTTTCTCCTCATGTGGGCCCACGTCTCATCTCCGGATGCACCTCTCATCCATTTAATTTTGGTGCGTTCATTTACTCCGGGTTAGCATTCGTTCGCAGTCGACTCGTATACTGCTGTTTCTTACTTTTCGACAACTTGGGCACATTTTATCGGACATCGGCCAGGAGATTGTTCGTAGATTTTGACCTATATTGCTTTTCCGTGCTTGCACTACTACCACTACCTGTAGCTCTCCCTCGATCAATGTCACCTTAGTCAGACCGGAACCAAAGTCTTTTACCAGGGTTACCACGTGGAGGTGGGGCACATGGTCTTGATTAGTGCCAGCTCACTAATCCTGACGCAGCGTTGTCTCCATGCGCCTTTGACCCCATCCCTGGTTCAATTCTCCATCCTTCAGTCACACTATCGATGTAATCTGTTGTTATTTTTAAGAATCCACCTAATATGTTTTTCATAACAATCTACCCGATATCGTGTTAACCGCGATAGCATAGTGATTAGAGCTCTTGCTTTCTAGACGCGTGGTCCCAGGTTCGAAATTCTCATTTGGATTGGAAAACTTTCCCGATTGCAACGTATCTTAGGTCGACTTAGCCTCAGCTGGGTACCAGAGACACGCTGGAAAGTAGAGCGGCATACCTTATAATGAAATCATCTGTTGAGTACCGTTGATCAAAGAGAACAAGTAGCGTACTATTGCATTTACCAATATACCTCATGGTATGACAGTATTTTTTTAAAACTATAATTTTTTTTTAAATCTCGGAAAGGATGGGTCTCTGTGGCAAAGGGGTCAAGCCATTCATCTTGCGATCTAACAGTTATTGGTTCAAATCCAGACCGCGTCCTTCGGTTTATGAATGCGTTTTTTCTTGAATATAAGTAGAATTGTTGATGGATATACATAGCTTGTGCAGTACTTTCGGCATGTGCTGTGTCATTTTTTTTAAGGTAGAGACCGAGCGAAATGGAGAAACGCAGTGCAGTGAAGCCAATCCTTCGCATTTGCCCCCTTTTAAAAATATCTACCTCTTGTTTGGATAATTCGATTTCGTATATACGGATTATGCTACATCAGTCTACCAATTATCGATAACCTTGAAATTTAGTATTTCGCCCACTCAGTGTTGTTTTCAATTATTTTTATGCATTATTCATCATTTGCATATTCCGTGTTTCTAACCAATTACTATTCTCACTAATGACTGCAATATTACATACAACAGACACATAAAATGTGCCTTACACGCACCAACTGCAACACGTGGAGCAAGATAAATTTATGACCCTTGAACCTTTCCGTTAATCTGCACATAATTGACACTTGAACCAGAGCCAATCATATTAGGTAGACATTGCACGCGAGGTCAACAGGGTCATGTTCATGGCACACTAAAAATAAACAAAAATTTATATAAGGACAAATGCACTTAATTTTTTTGCGTGTTTTTTTCTTTTAAAAACGAAACTAACCAGCATTTTTAAACCGTAAGAGGAAGTTACTAAGCAATTTTGGCACGTACACATTAACTGAATATTATTATATTCCTCTCGTACGTTATTTTCTATACGTTATATAGAGCCTGCAAGCAATTTTTCAATACCGCTTTATCCTGAGCAACTCATTCAATCTCTTTTAAAAAATGGCATCAAAGTAGTTCTCGTCTCTGTCAGTTCGTATCAAAGTCTCCCTTGGCGTTCTTTATTTCTTAAAATTGGTCTCTGTGCCTGAGTCGAAGGTCGTGGGTTCAAATCCGGACAGCGCCGTTCTGTTCACGAATGTATTTTTTTCCAGAGAACCCTAGTATTGTTGTTGGAGCTACGAAGTTCATGCTTTGTGCAATATTCGCGGCAGGGGACGTGCCATTTCTACTGAGGGGACGTGCCATTTCTACTGAGGGGACGTGCCATTTCTACTGAGGGGACGTGCCATTTCTACTGAGGGGACCGAGCCCTATGGTGTAAAACCCGGTGCGATGAAGTCAATCCTTCGGCATTAAATCCATTTACAACCCTTTTGTTAAACCCTTTGCTTCTTACTCTAATGTCTGCTTTGTGATTATCTACTCAACAGTAGAACAGTTAAAAAGTAGATATCCATTGTTTGGTCACAACATGGAAGTTCTATTAGCGAAATAAGAGTGTCAAATGCAGGGGAAGAGATGCCATTGTTTGGTCACAACATGGAAGTTCTATTAGCGAAATAAGAGTGCCAAATGCAGGGGAAGAGTTGATGCTTGTGACAGGACAACCGACATTAAGTAGTCTTGTAGAGATATCGTGATTTAGGCATGTACTGACGTAAACAGGGCCGATGGTGACATGATACAGTTAGGAAACTAGTTCTGGAGACGGTATCGTCACACTGATGAGGACAGGATAGAGCGGAGAGATACAATCATATGACTTGATCATAACGATTGTAGGGTAAAGAAAGAATACAGTGAAAAGACAGGTCAGACAACTTCTATCACCACGATAAGAACATGATGCTGCGGAGTTCGTGCTTTGTGCAACACTACCAGCAGATGGAATGCCATTTCTCCTGACAGGGACGAAGCCATATGGTGCAATGAAGTCAATTCTTCGCCTGTAGACCCTTTTTTAACGATAAACTATTTAGGGAAGCTGCCTGCCATAGCAAATAAAAAGCATCACAGAAATCGGATGTGCTGGCGTACTTGTAGGCGCATAACTGGCACAACAAACAATCGCCCTTAGGTTCAAATGGCGTACAAAGTATGGTTTAACAAGTGGTTGATATGGAGCGCTCGAAGAAGAAGAACAATAAACCAAGATTTCCTACAACAACATGTTTTATTCAACACTTTGAACTGGAACTCATATTTCGAGAATGTACTTTTGTGATGGAAGAAAGGGATTATAATATAAAAATGATCACTTCACTTTTCATTGTTGTCAGGCTTTGATGTGACGTGATACTATAACCTTGACATCCCTGGGTTGTTCGTTCAGTTTTACTTCGTCATTTAGTGATGTTGTTTTTTTGTTTCTGTTACTTGTGGATGTAAAACCATACAAGATCTCCAACTGCTAGCAACGAACCGCATCACATGGAGATCTAAAACCTCTGCCCTATGTGCCGCCTTTGGCACGAAAGGAACAAAAAAAAAAACAACTGGTGTGTTTCTGTTGCTGCTGCGGTTCTCGTGTGTTATTATTCTTATGTTTCTTTTGTTGATATTCCTTGTTTTTCTTGTTGGTGTTCTTATGTTTCTACTGTTGCTATTCATGTGCTTATTTTGTGCTTTTTTCTGGTACTATTTTTGTGTTTAACTCTTTTATAAATTTTTCCTTTTCTTGTTAAACATGTTTTTTTAAAGAACATTCTTGAATTGTTCTCGATTTTTTTTTTACTTTCATGTGTTTCTCTTGTTTCTATTCTCGTGTTTTCTTAATACTTATCTTGAGTTTCTAATGTTGTTATTCTTGCATTTTTTATGTAACTGAACGTTTGTGTAGGTGTGTTTTCCCCCGTTAGCTGGACGTTGACATTGTTATGTTACCCTACAATATCATGGATGTCTATGTAATGGTGGCTTCAGAGGCGAGACATCCGGTCTATGAGAGAGAAAAATCCGAAGGACTGTTGGGGAGGGGCGGGAGGAGGGGGACAGATATCTGCTCAGGACAAGCTATTTGATGATGATGATATAATTGTGTTACCTTACACTATAATGGATGTCTATGTAGTTATATTATCTTACACTATAATGGATGTCTATGTAGTTGTATTATCTTACACTATAATGGATGTCTATGTAGTTGTATTATCTTACACTATAATGGATGTCTATGTAGTTATATTATCTTACACTATAATGGATGTCTATGTCGTTGTATTATCTTACACTATAATGGATGTCTATGTAGTTATATTATTATCTTACACTATAATGGATGTCTATGTAGTTATATTATCTTACACTATAATGGATGTCTATGTAGTTATATTATCTTACACTATAATGGATGTTTATGTAGTTATATTATTATCTTACACTATAATGAATGCCTATGTAGTTATAGTATTATCTTACACTATAATGGATGTCTATGTAGTTGTATTATCTTACACTATAATGGATGTCTATGTAGTTATATTATTATCTTACACTATAATGGATGTCTATGTAGTTGTATTATCTTGGCAAAACACGTAATCACAAAGTACTGTAGTTTTACAAATTACAAAAACAATGACAAAATACAGCAACGTTTCGACCAACAAGGCCTTTATCAAGCAAACGAACAAACAGGAGTGACAAATTAAAATGAAACACAAATGGACGACCAAATACAAACGTATCTAAGGAAAATCTGGAATAAAAACGAATAACGAAATAAATGTAACACAAAAACACACATAAAAACTAGAAATAGAAAGGAAAAGAAACAATGAAACATCTAGTAAATATATAACTTGAATACATGCAACATATACCCATATAGATTACAAAGCAGGGGAAGAGAAAGTACTAAGAAGCATAAGAATGGAATATAACATGAATACATGCAGCATATACCCATATAGATTACAAAGCATGGGAAGAGAAAGTACTAGAAGCATAAGAATGTAATACGTTGAGCCCGCGTGGTCGCAAGGTACCATACAAAGAAATCAACCGATTCTCCAGAGCAAATCGACTGCGATCATCCGAGGAACATGATCGGATGGCTGTGACCTGGGCATCGTGAGCACCTAAATGGCCAGTGTCATTGAAATGGGTGGCTACAGGGGTCACAGAGCATTGGCGTATGTCGCGTAAGTGTTGGGCGAATCGGTCACTGAGCCTCTTGCCTGTCTCGCCGATATAAGCCTTGTTACACCGCTTACAGATAATAGCATAGATAAGATTACGGGACTCGCATGTGAACCCATCGTCAATAAGAAACGTGCCTAAAGGAAAGATACAGTACGCGTCTGTATCACATAAGCACACGTGTTGCAACGCCGACGACCACACCGGACAGTGCCAAAATGAGTCAGGATATTGGACTTAAGGCGACTGTGTACCAACATATCCTTAAGACTTCTATTCCGTCTGTAAGACACCAAAGGATAGTTGGGGAAGATAGTTGGGTTACCGCCTTTTATATGCTCCCCAAAATTCATAAACTCCACAATCCCGGTAGGCCTATCGTTTCTGCTTGCTCCTGCCCTACGGAACACATCTCCGAATTCCTTGATAGCATCTTTAATCCCATAGTCACCACACTTCCGTCATTTTTGAAGGATACAAACCACGCTTTGTCTGTCTTTTCTACCATTGAGTTGCTACCGAGAGAACCTACCGTCTCTTCCTCCTTGATGTGTGCTCATTGTACACTTCTATACCTCATCCTGACGGCCTTATAGCTCTCCAGTTCTTTCTCAATAGGAGAACTAATCCACTTGTGTCAACTTCTGCTCTCCTTCGTCTTGCGGAACTAGTTCTCACTCTTAACTCCTTTCAGTTTAATGACCAATTCTTTGAGCAGATCAGTGGGGTTGCCATGGGTACTAAAATGGGACCTAGTTATGCTTGTCTTTTCATGGGCTATCTTGAACACCTAGTATGGACTACATATGATGGCCCCCTTCCGTCTGTCTATCACAGATACATTGATGACTGTATTGGCATCACTGATATGCCTGAAGCCGATTTGTCACGCTTCATTAATTTCATTAATGTTTTCAACCCTTCTATTCGTTTTACTTCTCACATCTCCACTACTTGTGTCAACTTTCTTGACATTACTATCACCTTACGCCTATCCACTATCTATACATCAGTATATTACAAGCCTACTGATGCACATAGTTTCTCCTCTATACTTCTTCCCATCCCCGGGCTTGTCGTGACTCTTTGCCATTCTCGCAGCTCTTACGCCTTCGTCGCCTTTGTAGTGAGGACGATGATTTTCTTGAGAGAGCTCGCGAGATGCTTGATTTCTTTCGTAGGCGCCTATACCCGGAGAGGGTGCTTGTCTCGGCTATGCATCGAGTTCAGAAAATCACTCGCCAGCAGGCCCTTACCAGTCAGCATAGGACTACTAACTCTGACAGAGTAAAACTTATCTTAACTTACCACCCCATAGTTCCCTGGTGAAAAATGTTTTATTCCGTCATCTGTCTCTCCTTAGATCAGATCCTGAGACCCGTTCTGTCTTCCCCAACTATCCTTTGGTGTCTTACAGACGGAATAGAAGTCTTAAGGATATGTTGGTACACAGTCGCCTTAAGTCCAATATCCTGACTCATTTTGGCACTGTCCGGTGTGGTCGTCGGCGTTGCAACACGTGTGCTTATGTGATACAGACGCGTACTGTATCTTTTCCTTTAGGCACGTTTCTTATTGACGATGGGTTCACATGCGAGTCCCGTAATCTTATCTATGCTATTATCTGTAAGCGGTGTAACAAGGCTTATATCGGCGAGACAGGCAAGAGGCTCAGTGACCGATTCGCCCAACACTTACGCGACATACGCCAATGCTCTGTGACCCTGTAGCCACCCATTTCAATGACACTGGCCATTTAGGTGCTCACGATGTCCAGGTCACAGCCATCCGATCATGTTCCTCGGATGATCGCAGTCGATTTGCTCTGGAGAATCGGTTGATTTCTTTGTATGGTACCTTGCGACCACGCGGGCTCAACGTATTACATTCTTATGCTTCTTAGTACTTTCTCTTCCCATGCTTTGTAATCTATATGGGTATATGCTGCATGTATTCATGTTATATTCCATTCTTATGCTTCTTAGTACTTTCTCTTCCCCTGCTTTGTAATCTATATGGGTATATGTTGCATGTATTCAAGTTATATATTTACTAGATGTTTCATTGTTTCTTTTCCTTTCTATTTCTAGTTTTTATGTGTGTTTTTGTGTTACATTTATTTCGTTATTCGTTTTTATTCCAGATTTTCCTTAGATACGTTTGTATTTGGTCGTCCATTTGTGTTTCATTTTAATTTGTCACTCCTGTTTGTTCGTTTGCTTGATAAAGGCCTTGTTGGTCGAAACGTTGCTGTATTTTGTCATTGTTTTTGTAATTTGTAAAACTACAGTACTTTGTGATTACGTGTTTTGCCAATCAAATAGTTTTACTGCAGTTGCATATATATATACATTGTATTATCTTACACTATAATGGATGTCTATGTAGTTGTATTATCTTACACTATAATGGATGTCTATGTAGTTGTATTATCTTACACTATAATGGATGTCTATGTAGTTATATTATTATCTTACACTATAATGGATGTCTATGTAGTTGTATTATCTTACACTATAATGGATGTCTATGTAGTTATATTATTATCTTACACTATAATGGATGTCTATGTAGTTGTATTATCTTACACTATAATGGATGTCTATGTAGTTATATTATTATCTTACACTATAATGGATGTCTATGTAGTTATATTATTATCTTACACTATAATGGATGCCTATGTAGTTATAGTATTATCTTACACTATAATGGATGTCTATGTAGTTGTATTATCTTACACTATAATGGATGTCTATGTAGTTATATTATTATCTTACACTATAATGGATGTCTATGTAGTTGTATTATCTTACACTATAATGGATGTCTATGTAGTTGTATTATCTTACACTATAATGGATGTCTATGTAGTTGTATTATCTTACAATATAATGGATGTCTATGTAGTTATATTATTATCTTACACTATAATGGATGTCTATGTAGTTGTATTATCTTACACTATAATGGATGTCTATGTAGTTGTATTATCTTACAATATAATGGATGTCTATGTAGTTGTATTATCTTACAATATAATGGATGTCTATGTAGTTGTATTATCTTACACTATAATGGATGTCTATGTAGTTGTATTATCTTACACTATAATGGATGTCTATGTAGTTATATTATTATCTTACACTATAATGGATGTCTATGTAGTTGTATTATCTTACACTATAATGGATGTCTATGTAGTTATATTATCTTACACTATAATGGATGTCTATGTAGTTATATTATTATCTTACACTATAATGGATGTCTATGTAGTTGTATTATCTTACACTATAATGGATGTCTATGTAGTTATATTATTATCTTACACTATAATGGATGTCTATGTAGTTGTATTATCTTACACTATAATGGATGTCTATGTAGTTATATTATTATCTTACACTATAATGGATGTCTATGTAGTTATATTATTATCTTACACTATAATGGATGTCTATGTAGTTATATTATTATCTTACACTATAATGAACGTCTATGTAGTTATATTATCTTACAATATGATGAACGTCTATGTAGTTGTATTATCTTACAATATGTCCTAGATTCATACTAAAACTAGATTGACTCTAGTACAGAGGTTTGATCTTACAGCCTGTTGGGTAAATTAAGGAACGGACTGTATCATCAATGTAACGCGCTAGCACTGCCAGTGAGCTTCAATACGCTAACACTGTCCTTTGCCGACTACTAAAACAAAACGACATCGTAAATAGTTTTTAAAGTGATTGATTTCTGATAATTGTTATCTTTCCCCAATTTCTGCAAGATATTCCATCAATAAATTAACTAAAAACTGTATTCTCATTTCCAGTTTGTGATAATTTCAGAAAAAAAATTGACCGTATAATTACTCATTTCCAGTTTGTGATAATACTAGAAATAAATTAATCATATCATTTCTACTCATTCACAGTTTGTGCCAGTGTCCGGACAAAACGATGACAATTCTTGCTGGGATACGAATAATCATCGCAGTAGCTACAGCAGGGACTGTTCAGAAGTAAGTTATTAATATGTTGTATATTGTGTATCTTCTTACTTTCTTAAGAAGAGTTGGATCTGTCAGACCAGATGACAACTCTTTTGAAATCTTGATCACGTCATGTTACATATGCTTGTTATCTTGATGTTATCATGTTATCTTATAAGAACGATTTTCTTGCCAACACTAAAGTTACCAGTGTCAAACGTGGCCAATAACAGCAGCTAACGAGCGGAAAATCATAACGACGGAGATGAGGTGTCTTAGAAGAGCTGCATGTGTGACAATAAGAGACAAAATTAGAAATGAAGAAATAAGACTGGAAGTGAAACCAGTCATGCAATTCATAAAAGAACAACAGATTAAATGGTTTGAACACCTGTCAAGAATTCCTGGTATCGCCTACCACAGAGAGCCACACAGAAAAAGTATAATGAGTACAAGGCAAGAGGAAGACCACGCAAAGATGGAGCGACGGCATCAAGAACAGCCTTACAAAAATGAATATCAGCTTACAAAGTGCATTAAAGCAAGCACACACACGATCACTTACGTTTCCCACCCACAACACTTCTATAAAGAAGTAAATGGTGAAAGAGAAGTAGATGACAAATGCTTGCATGGTTTCTCTGTTTTAACTTTAAACAAAGTTACTTTTTTACACAACACTTTTACACAACATTTTAATATCTCGTATCGCAAATAAAAATCTATGATAAAACAAGTTTACAAATTCCTAACTTTAGCCATCTAGCTTCTTCGAGCTCTTCTATGTATCACTAATCTCTTCTTACAACTCTCTTCTCAATATATTTCTAGGCTTCATTTTCTATCGGTTCAAAGAAAGAACTCCTCTTGTTATATTCTCCTAGTGTTTTCTCAAAGTGTGACCTATCCAGCTCCAGCGGTTTTTTTTCACCTCTTGGTTCGCTAGGAACTGTCTCGTTCTTTCCATAGACGCGTTATTTGTGACACTATCATACCTTCTCAGTCCCTCTATTTTTTGCAGATAGTAGTTGATGAATGTTTGCAGTTTATGCATTATTGTTTTATTCGTTCTCCATGTGAGCAACACATAATGGGTGTTCCTATTTCATGCACTGAGCGTTCTCACTATTGTTCAAAGAAATCAGAAGGTCTAGAAAAATCACCGGACAGACCAGACCCTAAGCCAATGTTTGACCACATTTACTCAAAGAATTACTGGAGCACGTATATCAAATTAACTCCTACAATACGACAAGCCACCTGAGAATCGGTTTCCCATAAAAGCCAACCCACGAGTCAAAATTATTTGTTTACCAAAACTATTCACAATATAGATGTTATACCAGTTGTGTAGAATTCTTTGCAGTATTCAGCAGATGAGTTGATAAAATACAGCTTTCAATTATACACATTCTGGTATATTGTAGAGTGATCTGGTGCTTTACATAAGGAATTTAGGGTACAAAACTGATTTCTTTAAAATAGCGTGTAAAAACGATGGTTGAGAGTGCGTATACTAGAGTTAATAAATAGTAAAATTATCTCAACAATAATCTAGAACACCTTGCAGCAGCTGCCAGACGAGGAATGTCAGAGTAAGATAACGTGACACTGACATCGCCAGGGCCTAGAGAAGTTAAGTATTATTTATATTCGTTTATGAAAAGGTATCATGAACTTGACACACAGGTAATGCGAACTTGATACACAGGTAATGTTAACTTGACACACAGGTAATGTGAACTTGACACACATGTAATGTGAACTATTGTACTCTACGCACTACAGATTTGGTTAACACCGCACGTTTCAGTTAGAATAGACATACGTTTTAAGTTGTCAGTATGCCCTATCACACGTAAAACTACTTTATAACTGTAATAAAAATGCTAATTAATCTATAAATGTATCTTTGAACAGTTGGTTTATAAACGTACTTTATAATACATCTATAAATGTACCTTTGAACAATTGATTGATGAAACTACTTCATAGCTGAATCAAAGATGTCTCTTTGAACAATAAGTTTATGAGTCGACTTTCCAACACACTCACATATAATTCTCCCATATGGTGGCAAGTGGAATGCATACTTATAATGTTTGCTTCCAACACACTCACATATAATTCTCCCATATGGTGGCAAGTGGAATGCATACTTATAATGTTTGCTTCCAACACACTCACATATAATTCTCCCATATGGTGGCAAGTGGAATGCATACTTATAATGTTTGCTCTAATCTTTCACGATTTTTTGCCCAGTATTTAATTGATAAATAATATTATTTAATCTGTCTTGTCTCTAGATATATATTCTATGAATATTTGTTTTTCTCTCAGTAACTGCCCACTATGGAGATCGTGTACTGCCGTCTGGGCCTGCAACAGATCGAGACAGAAAAACTTTAAAAAATACAATCGATAAAACTGCAGAACATTATGTATGCAATAAAAATGTGTTAACACATTCAATTTAACAATTTAACGTCATAATATAACTCAGACAGGGACTACATTTAAAAGCAGTGTTTTAAAATTGCTTCTCTCTCCACACTCTAAATTCCATCAAATTCTAATCGGTTGTACAGCAAAATAAAATTGAAAGAAATTTAAAAAAAAACCAACATTGTGCAATGAACTGTGTCCGGGAAGTCGTGCAAGTGGAGTGCTATATTGGTGTGAATAGAACCGGAAGACCAGCGGCTTTCATGTCCCTTGGGGTGTCAAGTTAAAGTCTTCCTAATCAAAGTTATCGATTGTTCTTACAACCATATACTGTCCCATAAACAAGGTATCAGTTTGTTACTTGCTTTTTTTGTCATGAAGATCAAATAGATTGTACTGAACAGAAAGTTACCAACATAACAGTCTTTTTACATTTCTGTCTCTCATAAGTCAGTACCATATTCGTTGTTTCAATTGTCAATAACATCTTAAATTCATCTTTACCATGGTATTACTATTCTCCTCTTTGCGTGAAGGACTTCTTCCATAATTGTTTTTTACAGTTCTTTATGTCGTCTTATGTATTCAAAATAATTACGTTTTCTTATTTATATTTGTATCAGTTCTCTTTAATTTTGTATTCCTTCTGTGTATATTTGTTTGTGCTCTTCTGTTGTTCATGGCATATAGAGGACTCTCATGTAGTGGTTATATTAAAAGCACACGTATGCTTTTCACTACTTTCTTAAATGTCCATGTCTAACACCCATACGTTAACACTGGGAATTTGTCTTTCTTTAATCATGTTTTTCTCTTACATCGCCAGAATAAAAAGAGATTTCTATTGTGAAGGTTTCATAAATAGTGTTTCCACTGCCTCTGTTATTTTTAGATCCACCTTTTGCATTGACGGCATTATTGTTTTGTATCCACTGTATCAGAGTAGCATTGCTTTTTAAGGCACACATTTGATAATCTGCTTATGTAGCCGAACCATTTCGTTTGTTGTTTCTTGAAGAAATTCAGTACTGATGTTGCACCTACTGTTTTTCAGATGTCTTCCTTTCTAAAACCTTCTTCATATTACCAGAATTCTGCGTAGACACTTCATCCCTGTCGAGACTAGTTTTTATTCTAACGTTTAATGTCAGCGTCCAGATTTGGCACTGATAAAAAAACGTTGGAGGAAATATTGTGTTGTACAATGCACTTTTATCGTTCATGATGACATGCTTGCATTACCAAAATAGTGCCATTTATCCTATGATTTGATATACATACGTTTGTTCTAACTGTACACTAGTTGTTTATATAGAGAACCTAGTATAGATCAATTAAGTGGTCATGAACTCCATAGATTTACAATACTTTCCACAACTTGTTCTTGTCTACGAGGTCGATCGCTTTTTTCCCCCTGATACATGAACGCAGCGTGTAGATGTATATCATCATTCGACAGTCCTTTCCACTAGCTGCATGAGGACGAATATTGCATCGATACATCTTCTGTTCTACCGGAATCCCATTTGTGAGTCGCTAAGCTGTGGCTCGATGGTATGACTCATTCTTTTTTTGGAGTAGTTTACTTAATATTTATCTGGTGTGACTCAGTAACGCTATGCCTCTATATTTCGTAAATTCCTTTTGCTATCTTTCTCCTTATAGATGGAAACTATTATTACATTCCTCCAATTTTCTGGTGTTTCTTATGTGATCCAGACTTGGTTGAATAATCTACGTAGCTAGCCTTTTCCGGCCTCTTTAGTTGCTTAGAATAGCTCTTATGGATATTGTCTATGCCTGTTGTTTTGTTACACGGAGCCTTATTTACATCCTTTTAATCTCTGTCTTCTTCTTCTCGAAGACCACTTGTTAGCCACTCTTTATTATTTGTATGTGATCCGAGCCTAAGAGCGATTTTACATTGTGCCAGTTATGCGCCTACAAGCAGATCAGCACTTCCGATTTCTGCAACATTTTTTATTTACTATGGTAGTTTTTTTTATTTACAAGGCCCCTTACCTGAGTCGCCTCTTACGACATGCATTGTAGTTCGCTGTGTTACTATTCATTAGTCCCCTTATTAGCCCTGGCTACACACGGTAGATTTTTATCTATGTAAGCATTATACTTGCTTCTAACTCTTTATATATATGTGTAATGTGTTTTCTTGAGTGTTGTATTGATCTTCTTGTCGATTTAAAAGTGTTAAACTATTGCTACCATCTGTTTATGATAAAGTTAAGGAAATATGCATACGCTCAAATGTTGTTCTGTGAACTTTCGGAGGGTAAGAGACACCAGGGCAGACCACTGCACAGATATAAAGATGTCTGCAAGGCCTCAATGAAGAACTTTTCTATAAGTACCAGCACATAGGAGAAACTAGTAAATGGCAGAGTTATGTGGAAAGCGATATTGTGCAAAGGTGGAGAGTATTTTGAAAAGAGACTTATGTATGAGCTGAAAAACAAGAGAGAAAAGTGAAAACTCAGAGGTTGTCACAGTAAAACACTTGCCTATTGACTATCTGTAAAGACGAAAAAGGCCATGCATACATATACGCAGGAAGAAACGCTACTTTTGGTCATTCTGTAGTTTACAGCGAAAGCTTCAAATAATAAAAAACGTAAAAAAAAATTCTGCCAGACTGGAATACAATATTGTAGAGAAGCAGTGGACACGCCAATGATCGATTTTCTGGTGTGTTCATGTTGCAATAAAACTAAATTGTTTGATGCTGTTAATGTTTTAAACGATAACTGCTTTAGCTATCATCAACAATAAATAAATTAAATGAATTGGGCTGTGCTTCGATTTCAGTTGGGGACTTGTATTGCTGGATAACGATTTCAGATAAATAGAAAATCGAAGTTTAACGGTCATCTATAATTGACCACGTTTAATTTGGTCGCTTGCTGTGTTTGTAATGAACACGCACATATCAAACATCATCATGTGATGATAGTTGGGATGTTACTGTAAACAGTGAAGAGTGATAATGGCGATGACGTTAGTGTCAACATCTAACGGTGACGATAGTAATGACTTAAATTTTATCCCGGAATAGTCGAGATAATAATGATGTTAGTGAAAGAGCTATATAGCGGCAGTGTCGCGTGTGACGTCACGAACCCTATCCGCCTGCATCCCGTCCAGAATGGAAATAAAACACCACAAAAACACAGTAATCCTGTTTTATCTATATAATTTGTGCACTCCGTGCGAATATTTTTAACCCAATGTACAGAATTAGAACACAATTTTACTAGCGCTGTCACTATACACAACACTCGGTCGACATCTTGACAACGCCGGATTCGAAACTCCAAAAGAAAGCATCAAATAAACGAGGAACTCAGAGAAAGAACTAAATACAGTGTGTTCAAGATAAAAGCGGCCTGTGAATGGAGCCAATCTGGCATATATTTATGAAAATGAGAAGGTTCAGTTATGACGTAGTATAGGTCAAGGTTGTGTGACGGTATGTAATTGTAGTGTGGGAAGGGGCGATGAACAAATGTGACGTAGGACGAGCAAGTCAGAATCGGTTTAAATAGTAAATAAACACCACTCACTGTGTAACTGGCAACTTTCGATTTATCAATGGGGCCGCTTTGATCTTGAACACCCTGTAGATATCAGTGGACAAAGAGCTAAGGAGGAGACGCTGGCGATGAATAGGGCACACATTGAGAAGACTGGCCGGAAGCAATGCAAGACAGGTAATGTTTTGGAACCCGCAGGAAAAGAGTAGTAAGGGTAGGCCTAGACATAACTGGAGAAGAGAGCTGGAGAATGATATGAAAAGGATAGGCAATCATGGACAGAATTCAAAGAGATGGCAGGAGAGAGGAAGAGCTGAACGAAGTTTGTTGATGACATGTGCTCCGCTGGGAGTTGAAAGATGAAAAAAGCATACAATAGTAAAGAAGTTAGTGCAGGCATGCATAGCAACGATGTTAACGCAGGCATAAATAGCAACGATGTTAACGCAGGCATAAATAGTAATGATGTTGGTGTAGGCGTAAATAGTAATGATGTTATTGCAGGCATGCATAACAACGATGTTAATGCAGGTATAAATAGTAATTATATTAATGCAGGCATAAATAGCAATGATGTTAGTGCAGGCATAAATAGCAATGATGTTAGTGCAGGCATAAATAGCAATGATGTTAGTGCAGGCATACATAGCAATGAAGTTAGTGTAGGCATGCATAGCAACGATGTTAATGCAAGCATAAATAGCAACGATGTTAGTGCAGGCATAAAAAATACCAATAATTAAAATGATGATGTTAGTTGTTAGTGCAAACATCCAAGATTGATGATAGTAATGATGTTAGTGCAAACATCCAAGATTGATGATAGTAATGATGTTAGTGCAAACATCCAATATTGATGATCGTAAGGAAGTTAGTTCCAACCTCTTTAGGGCAATGTTAACAATGGTGCGAATGCATCTCTCAAAGTGATGGTATGGAAGATATTAGTCTGAATGCACATACACAAACGAGAAAACGTGCTGAGCACTGTTACCTTAATTGCTTCTAGACACAGCATTGCTTCATGTTGAGCTCTAATACTAAGTTTATCCTATACTGAGTTTATCCTATACTCAGTTTATCCTATACTGAGTTTATCCTATACTCAGTTTATCCTATACTCAGTTTATCCTATACTGATAAGATGCCATCACTACATTAGGAACCGAGTTCAATGATAACATTAAAGGTAACGTCAAACTTGTTCTAAAATTTGGTATCTATTTTTCCAAACAAATTGCTGCTATCTGTCCTTCCTTTCGTTCTCTTGAAATATTACCTGTATATTTAATGATAGCGTATGGGTGTGAAGCATGGACATTTAACAAGACAGTTTAAAAAATAATATATAAGTGCTTTTGAATATTAGTGTTACAGAAGAGTCATCCGTATAGCATGGACAGAGAAGAGAGCAAATAGATCTATCCAGATAAAACTCGAAATCAAAGAAAACTGGCTAATGCTACAATTAGGAAGGAGAAAATTTAAGTTTTTGACATAAAAAGACCCGAAGGGTTGGAGAAGACCATTATGGAAGGAGACATTTCGACAAAGAGGAGAAGATGAAGATCACAGAGAAGATGAAGACCACGGAGAAGATGAAGACCACGGAGAAGATTAAGACCACGGAGAAGATGAAGACCAAGGAGAAGATGAAGACCACGGAGAAGATGAAGACCACGGAGAAGATGGATTCAGGATTTAACTGATGTTTTGAGCAGTGCGGCTGCAGATGTGAAAAATTTGGCCTGTTAAAGAGAGAAATTCAGAAGGACTGTAATAGTGGTAAAGCTCTGCTGGTGCTGATGTTGCTGACATTCAGTGTTGTCTTATGCATAAACCTCTTTCTTTTGTAGTTCACACATAGATCCATGCAGTTTTTGTTCAGTGTTGCCTCATGCATAAACATCTTTCTTTTGTAGTTCACACATAGATCCATGTAGTTTTTGTTCAGTGTTGCCTCATTAGACCATATTCGGAGCAGTCTTGAAGTATGTGCTCTGCATTCCGGGTTACCTCACACTTGGCTGAATTGTTAATCTTGAATTGTGTACACATGTATCTAGATTGCGCTTGCTCAGAAAGACATCATCATTAGGTGCCATTCCGGCTGGCATAGGCGATCATAGATCTACACAAATCTCTGTCTCCGGTGTTTGCTATTATCTCAGATGTTGACGCTCTTCCGTGCCATGACGTCAGGCTGTCCACAATTTTCTCTATCTTGTCTGCCCTCGATTTTACCAATTGTTACAATATGTTCTAGTTTTGACCTCATTCAGCTCATCCACATTCGTCATTTTAGCAATCCATGGGATTCTCATCATGCTTCTGTATAACCATATCTGTGGCCTTCAGAATGACAACTTGTTTTAATATGTCCTAATAAGTTACCTCAGCATTCTGTAGTTTGTTTTAAACAATGATTGACGTGTAAATGTCCGCTGTTATACGTTGAAACACATATAAATAGAATCATTATTGCGGTTCAAAAAGTGTTTGTCACGGAGCAAGGGGCACGAAAATGAATTGTAAAAACGCAACTCACAGGAAAAATGTTACAGATCTTGAGAACTTAATTAATTTAGACATGAAAAGAAAGCACTACTGGTATTATCATTTTTCGTTTTCTGTTTTAGCATCGCTGCCTGTTAGCCTATTCTCGTGTATCTTTCCTGAGGGTTTACACCTTCTATTTCTATTAACTAGTAGCTAGCATTTATGCTTTTCTTTACATGTGATGACCAGATTTTCTTTCTGAATGCAAAGAAATCTATGATTATAATCAACAAAAGGATAGAAATTTAGTGCGTTGGATTGAGGTCGCAGTATACCATATAACGAAATAGTGCGACCTCATGGACTCAACTCACTACATTCATATACTTCTTAGTACTTTCTCTTCTCATGCTCCATATTCTATATGTGCATATGTCAAATATATATATGTTGTATATATGTTGTATATATGTTGTATATATGTTGTATATATGTTGTATATATGTTGTACATATGTTGTACATATGTTGTATATATGTTGTTAATATATATTTGATTTTAACTAAACATCTTTTTTTTTGTCCACTACTAGCATTTTGCATTTATTTCGTTTTTGTTCACGGATTTTTATTTTGAGCCCGTTCGGAATTCGTTGTTGTATTATATATGCAGTGTGATGTGAAAGAAGTGAAATTCTTCACTTCTGTTGTATCATTTGCTTGATAAAGACCTTTTAGTCGAAACGTTGCTGTGTATTGTTATTGGTTTTGTATTTTGTAAAAGTACAGTACTTTGTTTTTACGTTTTTAGCCATTGCTACCATCAATAAAGAAGACATCGAACATGTTTAAAAATGTTGATTTCGAGACACTTGATGAATCACAATGAAGACTAAACAATAAATCAGAAGGAGACTGGCCCTGTTAACTCAGAGGAAAATTAGTATAAGGAATCAAGCTATTACATAGTATAACAAATGAACCGAATACATCGAAAGACAACAAATGCAATGGTTTGGACATACATGAGAATGAAATACAACCAACCACCAATAACAGCATACAATCGGGTACTAGAGCTAAGGGAAGACCAAGAAAAAATATCAAGACCACACTACATAAACACGGATACAACACAACAAGGACGACTCATCTAGCCCTAGAACGCAAATTAAAGCTACCATCCCAAATCTGAACGGCAAGAATAGACAGCCAACTACATCTTCCACCCGGGAATAGACAATAGACAAAACAAATGAAACAAAAACAAAACTTTTTTTCCACATAAAGTTATCCTGGGACACTAAATGTAGGTGAATCATTGAACATTAGTTTAGTTAGTTAGTTTCTTCCTTTCGGCCAAAGGCGGCACATAGGGCAGAGGTTTTAGAGCTCCATGTGATGCGGTTCGTTGCTAGCAGTTGGAGATCTTGTTTAGTTTTACAACCCAAAAGTTTACTTTGCTGTAAGATTGTTCTTCGTAGAGTGGTCTTAGGTCTTCCACGTTTTCCTTTCCCAACTGGTGACCACATAAGGATTTGTCGATTTATTCTCTTTTCGTCTGATCTAAGAACATGACCTAAATATTTCCACCTTTGTTTCCTTATAAAATTTGATACGGGTTGTTGCTGATTGCAAGCGTGTTAAAACAATAATTTGATTCATTTGAAACAAAGTGTTGCAGAAAGATTATGAGAACGCGCTAAGCAAAGAAAGGGACAAATATTGACATCTTAATAGATGAGGATATACAGAAGAGTAGGTAGAATGTCATGGCAGGGAAAATACAAATAAATAAGTTGCAAAACAATCAAGTGCGAAAGGAGAGTTACTCAAACAAATACAAGTTAGGCAAATCGATAATTTTGATCAAATAACAAAAAACATGACTCATTGTTGAAGACTGTATTGCAAAAAAATAGTTGAAGGGCAAGAAAGATAGTGCATGGTGGATGACGGATGACAGAGATATTATTGAGACAGGAACATCAAGAGCACACTTTTATTTTGAATAATGGTCATTTACTAGAATTTCTCTTGGACTGTTTTTTTTCCCATGATGACATTCGCTGATCAGGAAAATATAATGTGACTGGAACGATTTAAAACCAAGCGTGACATGAGTCCGCATGATCAAATGTGAGCGCAAGAGAGAGAGAAATGTGAGTACAAGAATTTTATCTAGGCCCTGATGTCCAACTTTTCCATTGTTCCAATAAATCGTTAAAGCTGCAGATCAATATGGTACGCTGCACCGTACACAATGCCAGAAAACGAAGCCGAAGAAAGTAATGCACATTTTACACTTCTTCTTTTCTTCCTCTATTTGACTATACCTCAGCGATCCGTTATAACGAGAATATGTAAAGATATTCCGTTATCTTTGTTTTACCAACTGTGTAAGTTGCTATTTATTTATACAAAGATGTTCTTGACGCATCATTCAATTTGTAGTGTGGTCATCCACTTGCTTTGTATTCATTATTTTCTTTAAATGTAGCTCTGTGGGATAGACGATACCAAAACATTCTTGTTAAGAGATCAAACAATTTAATATGTTATTCTTGTATAAATAGAATGACTGTTTTCATTCGTAGTCGTCTTCAAATTATTTTTCTAAAAATTTTATCTAAAATGATAGCAGGCTGAACAACACTCGCCAGCAATATGTGATACAATTTGAGTTTTACTTGAAATAAGATGCGTTTGAGTGTGCTACGATGTGTCCGTTAGAAGATGTGTTTGAGTGTGCTACCATGTGTCCGTTAGAAGATGTGTTTGAGTGTGCTACCATGTGTCCGTTAGAAGATGTGTTTGAGTGTGCTACGATGTGTCCGTTAGAAGATGTGTTTGAGTGTGCTACGATGTGTACGTTAGAAGATGTGTTTGAGTGTGCTACGATGTGTCGTTAGAAGATGTGTTTGAGTGTGCTACCATGTGTCCGTAAGAAGATGTGTTTGAGTGTGCTACGATGTGTCCGTTAGAAGATGTGTTTGAGTGTGCTACGATGTGTCCGTTAGAAGATGTGTTTGAGTGTGCTACCATGTGTCCGTTAGAAGATGTGTTTGAGTGTGCTACGTTGTGTACGTTAGAAGATGTGTTTGAGCGTGGTACGATGTGTCCGTTAGAAGATGTGTTTGAGTGTGCTACCATGTGTCCGTTAGAAGATGTGTTTGAGTGTGCTACCATGTGTCCGTTAGAAGATGTGTTTGAGTGTGCTACGTTGTGTACGTTAGAAGATGTGTTTGAGTGTGCTACCATGTGTACGTTAGAGATGTGTTTGAGTGTGCTAGCATGTGTCCGTTAGAAGATGTGTTTGAGTGTGCTACCATGTGTCCGTTAGAAGATGTGTTGAGTGTGCTACCATGTGTCCGTTAGAAGATGTGTTTGAGTGTGCTACGATGTGTACGTTAGAAGATGTGTTTGAGTGTGCTAGCATGTGTCCGTTAGAAGATGTGTTTGAGTGTGCTACCATGTGTCCGTTAGAAGATGTGTTTGAGTGTGCTACGTTGTGTACGTTAGAAGATGTGTTTGAGCGTGGTACGATGTGTCCGTTAGAAGATGTGTTTGAGTGTGCTACCATGTGTCCGTTAGAAGATGTGTTTGAGTGTGCTACGTGTGTCGTTAGAAGATGTGTTTGAGTGTGCTACCATGTGTCCGTTAGAAGATGTGTTTGAGTGTGCTACCATGTGTCCGTTAGAAGATGTGTTTGAGTGTGCTACCATGTGTCCGTTAGAAGATGTGTTTGAGTGTGCTACGTTGTGTACGTTAGAAGATGTGTTTGAGCGTGGTACGATGTGTCCGTTAGAAGATGTGTTTGAGTGTGCTACCATGTGTCCGTTAGAAGATGTGTTTGAGTGTGCTACCATGTGTCCGTTAGAAGATGTGTTTGAGTGTGCTACCATGTGTCCGTTAGAAGATGTGTTTGAGTGTGCTACCATGTGTCCGTTAGAAGATGTGTTTGAGTGTGCTACCATGTGTCCGTTAGAAGATGTGTTTGAGTGTGCTACGATGTGTACGTTAGAAGATGTGTTTGAGTGTGCTACGATGTGTCCGTTAGAAGATGTGTTGAGTGTGCTACCATGTGTCCGTTAGAAGATGTGTTTGAGTGTGCTACTATGTGTACGTTAGAAGATGTGTTGAGTGTGCTACCATGTGTACGTTAGAAGATGTGTTTGAGTGTGCTACCATGTGTCCGTTAGAAGATGTGTTTGAGTGTGCTAACATGTGTCCGTTAGAAGATGTGTTTGAGTGTGCTACCATGTGTCCGTTAGAAGATGTGTTTGAGTGTGCTACCATGTGTACGTTAGAAGATGTGTTTGAGTGTGCTACCATGTGTCCGTTAGAAGATGTGTTTGAGTGTGCTAACATGTGTCCGTTAGAAGATGTGTTTGAGTGTGCTACCATGTGTCCGTTAGAAGATGTGTTTGAGTGTGGTACGATGTGTCCGTTAGAAGATGTGTTTGAGTGTGCTACCATGTGTCCGTTAGAAGATGTGTTTGAGTGTGCTACGTTGTGTCGTTAGAAGATGTGTTTGAGTGTGCTACCATGTGTCCGTTAGAAGATGTGTTTGAGTGTGCTACCATGTGTCCGTTAGAAGATGTGTTTGAGTGTGCTACCATGTGTCCGTTAGAAGATGTGTTTGAGTGTGCTACTGTGTCGTTAGAAGATGTGTTTGAGCGTGCTACGATGTGTCCGTTAGAAGATGTGTTTGAGTGTGCTACCATGTGTCCGTTAGAAGATGTGTTTGAGTGTGCTACCATGTGTCCGTTAGAAGATGTGTTTGAGTGTGCTACCATGTGTCCGTTAGAAGATGTGTTTGAGTGTGCTACCATGTGTCCGTTAGAAGATGTGTTTGAGTGTGCTACCATGTGTCCGTTAGAAGATGTGTTTGAGTGTGCTACCATGTGTACGTTAGAAGATGTGTTTGAGCGTGGTACGATGTGTCCGTTAGAAGATGTGTTTGAGTGTGCTACCATGTGTCCGTTAGAAGATGTGTTTGAGTGTGCTACCATGTGTCCGTTAGAAGATGTGTTTGAGTGTGCTACCATGTGTCCGTTAGAAGATGTGTTTGAGTGTGCTACCATGTGTCCGTTAGAAGATGTGTTTGAGTGTGCTACCATGTGTCCGTTAGAAGATGTGCTTGAGTGTGCTACGATGTGTCCGTTAGAAGATGTGTTGAGTGTGCTACCATGTGTCCGTTAGAAGATGTGTTTGAGTGTGCTACCATGTGTCCGTTAGAAGATGTGTTTGAGTGTGCTACGATGTGTCCGTTAGAAGATGTGTTTGAGTATGCTACCATGTGTCCGTTAGAAGATGTGTTTGAGTGTGGTACCATGTGTCCGTTAGAAGATGTGTTTGAGTGTGCTACGATGTGTACGTTAGAAGATGTGTTTGAGCGTGGTACCATGTGTCCGTTAGAAGATGTGTTTGAGTGTGCTACCATGTGTCCGTTAGAAGATGTGTTTGAGTGTACTACGATGTGTCCGTTAGAAGATGTGTTTGAGTGTGCTACGATGTGTACGTTAGAAGATGTGTTTGAGTGTGCTACCATGTGTCCGTTAGAAGATGTGTTTGAGTGTGCTACGATGTGTCCGTTAGAAGATGTGTTTGAGCGTGCTACCATGTGTCCGTTAGAAGATGTGTTTGAGTGTGCTACGATGTGTACGTTAGAAGATGTGTTTGAGTGTGCTACGATGTGTCCGTTAGAAGATGTGCTTGAGGTGCTACCATGTGTCCGTTAGAAGATGTGTTTGAGTGTGCTACTATGTGTACGTTAGAAGATGTGTTTGAGTGTGCTACCATGTGTACGTTAGAAGATGTGTTTGAGTGTGCTACCATGTGTCCGTTAGAAGATGTGTTTGAGTGTGCTACGATGTGTCCGTTAGAAGATGTGTTTGAGTGTGCTACCATGTGTCCGTTAGAAGATGTGTTTGAGTGTGCTACCATGTGTACGTTAGAAGATGTGTTTGAGTGTGCTACCATGTGTCCGTTAGAAGATGTGTTTGAGTGTGCTACGATGTGTCCGTTAGAAGATGTGTTTGAGTGTGCTACGATGTGTCCGTTAGAAGATGTGTTTGAGGGTGCTACGATGTGTCCGTTAGAAGATGTGTTTGAGTGTGCTACCATGTGTCCGTTAGAAGATGTGTTTGAGTGTGCTACGATGTGTCCGTTAGAAGATGTGTTTGAGTGTAGCAGATGTGTCCGTTAGAAGATGTGTTTGAGTGTGCTACCATGTGTCCGTTAGAAGATGTGTTTGAGTGTGCTACCATGTGTCCGTTAGAAGATGTGTTTGAGTGTGCTACCATGTGTCCGTTAGAAGATGTGCTTGAGTGTGCTACGATGTGTCCGTTAGAAGATGTGTTTGAGTGTGCTACCATGTGTCCGTTAGAAGATGTGTTTGAGTGTGCTACCATGTGTCCGTTAGAAGATGTGTTTGAGTGTGCTACGATGTGTCCGTTAGAAGATGTGTTTGAGTATGCTACCATGTGTCCGTTAGAAGATGTGTTTGAGTGTGGTACCATGTGTCCGTTAGAAGATGTGTTTGAGTGTGCTACGTTGTGTACGTTAGAAGATGTGTTTGAGCGTGGTACCATGTGTCCGTTAGAAGATGTGTTTGAGTGTGCTACCATGTGTCCGTTAGAAGATGTGTTTGAGTGTACTACGATGTGTCCGTTAGAAGATGTGTTTGAGTGTGCTACGATGTGTACGTTAGAAGATGTGTTTGAGTGTGCTACCATGTGTCCGTTAGAAGATGTGTTTGAGTGTGCTACGATGTGTCCGTTAGAAGATGTGTTTGAGCGTGCTACCATGTGTCCGTTAGAAGATGTGTTTGAGTGTGCTACGATGTGTACGTTAGAAGATGTGTTTGAGTGTGCTACGATGTGTCCGTTAGAAGATGTGTTGGAGTGTGCTACCATGTGTCCGTTAGAAGATGTGTTTGAGTGTGCTACTATGTGTACGTTAGAAGATGTGTTTGAGTGTGCTACCATGTGTACGTTAGAAGATGTGTTTGAGTGTGCTACCATGTGTCCGTTAGAAGATGTGTTTGAGGGTGCTACGATGTGTCCGTTAGAAGATGTGTTTGAGTGTGCTACCATGTGTCCGTTAGAAGATGTGTTTGAGTGTGCTACCATGTGTACGTTAGAAGATGTGTTTGAGTGTGCTACCATGTGTCCGTTAGAAGATGTGTTTGAGTGTGCTACGATGTGTCCGTTAGAAGATGTGTTTGAGTGTGCTACGATGTGTCCGTTAGAAGATGTGTTTGAGTGTGCTACGATGTGTCCGTTAGAAGATGTGTTTGAGTGTGCTACCATGTGTCCGTTAGAAGATGTGTTTGAGTGTGCTACGATGTGTCCGTTAGAAGATGTGTTTGAGTGTGCTACCATGTGTCCGTTAGAAGATGTGTTTGAGTGTGCTACGATGTGTCCGTTAGAAGATGTGTTTGAGTGTGCTACCATGTGTCCGTTAGAAGATGTGTTTGAGTGTGCTACCATGTGTCCGTTAGAAGATGTGTTTGAGTGTGCTACGATGTGTCCGTTAGAAGATGTGTTTGAGTGTGCTACGATGTGTACGTTAGAAGATGTGTTTGAGTGTGCTACCATGTGTCCGTTAGAAGATGTGTTTGAGTGTGCTACGATGTGTCCGTTAGAAGATGTGTTTGAGTGTGCTACCATGTGTCCGTTAGAAGATGTGTTTGAGTGTGCTACGATGTGTCCGTTAGAAGATGTGTTTGAGTGTGCTACCATGTGTCCGTTAGAAGATGTGTTTGAGTGTACTACGATGTGTCCGTTAGAAGATGTGTTTGAGTGTGCTACGATGTGTACGTTAGAAGATGTGTTTGAGTGTGCTACCATGTGTCCGTTAGAAGATGTGTTTGAGCGTGCTACCATGTGTCCGTTAGAAGATGTATGCAGTGATAAAGAAATCTACAACAGAACCTGAAAGCCGATAGAAGATCTTAATGACAAAACAAAGATGATCAATAAAAAACTATCGACCACTTGTTAACCAATCTGTGTGATCTGTATGTGATCTTAACCCTTAAAGTGATTGTACGTTGTGCCAGTTATGCGTCTACACATCCGATTTCTTCAATGCTTCTTATTTACTAGAGTAGCTTCCCTAGGGCATACATCAGTCGCATCTTACGACAGGTCTTGTAGGTAGCAGTGGTACTATTCTTTGCTTACCTTGCGGGCCCAGGCACCACACGGGCGGGATATGAGTTCAAAGTTCAACAACCAAGACCGGAAAACAATAGAAATATTAAATATTCCCCACATGCAAATATGAAATGCTTTCAATATGACTAGCTTCAACCTTCCACTGATACTTCCCATCACAGTCAGAATAAAGAGTAACAGCCAGCCCCTTCGTACGAATTGAGACATTCGCTTAACATATAAATGCAGTAACTTTCTTCATGAAGCTTGATGATCGTGTATGCCAGCAGACACTGTACATAGTAGAAATATTGATCTAACTCTTGTCTAACTAATGTAAGAAGAAAACGACCAAAGAAGCTTCAGTTTTCATTTTTTGGGGACAAATTTTGCAGCTGATATTGATGTGATTAAATATTGTTCTGTTAGTACTTCGTTCATATTTATTCTAATATTAAATCATATAAAATATATTGTATTTAACTGCAACATCAGAAATATATGAATTATTTAGTTCTGTTGGCTTTTTATTTTTTATTTTCAGTGTTGGAAACTGTGCATGACTCTTATCACAAGTCCAGCTTTTATGCCTTCTGCCTGTGCCAGCAGTCGGATTCTATGTGTGAGTATAAATCGTGGTATTCTGTCAAATTTAAAAAAAAATACAAGGACTGAATCTTAAACCAAAAAAAACAAAACAAAAAAACAACAACAACCAATAAACAAGAGAAGGTATAATCATAAGGAAAAAACAAACAGCTCATTTTGTTGCTGACCAGATGCCATAGTACTCCTGTCAAATTCATTGGTGCTAGTCTCGTCCAACACATGTCGAAACGTATACATACTAATGTTTCCAGTGCCTCATTGGTTAAATACACTAATAACTTTGCCTCTCAAGCATCCAGTTATATTTGAACAACGTGTAATTTCAAACTACTGAATTCGCAGGATATATTCAATGTCAATGTTCATTCAAAAGGCAGTAGACTGGAAACCGATGAAAGTTCCTTATCCATCTTAAACTTCCCGACGATCGATGCTGTTAATTTCCACTGTCTCATTGCCTTTAATCCCATACAAAACAAACAAACAAACCAAGACTTTAATTCCATACAAAATAAACAGACAAACCAAGACTTTAATTCCATACAAAACAAACAAACAAACCAAGACTCTAATCCCATACAAAACAAACAAACAGACAAACCAAGACTTTAATCCCATACAAAATAAACAGACAAACCAAGACTTTAATCCCATACAAAATAAACAAACAAACCAAGACTTTAATCCCATACAAAACAAACAAACAAACCAAGACTTTAATCCCATACAAAACAAACAAACAAACCAAAACTTTAATCCCATACAAAACAAACAAACAAACCAAGACTTTAATCCCATACAAAATAAACAGACAAACCAAGACTTTAATCCCATACAAAACAAACAGACAAACCAAGACTTTAATCCCATACAAAACAAACAGACAAACCAAGACTTTAATCCCATACAAAACAAACAAACAGACAAACCAAGACTTTAATTCCATACAAAACAAATAAACAGACAAACCAAAACTTTAATCCCATACAAAACAAACAAACAAACAGACAAACCAAGACTTTAATCCCATACAAAACAAACAAACAGACAAACCAAAACTTTAATCCCATACAAAACAAACAAACAAACAGACAAACCAAGACTTTAATTCCATACAAAACAAACAGACAAACCAAAACTTTAATTCCATACAAAATAAACAAACAAACCAAGACTTTAATCCATAACAAAACAAACAAACAAACCAAGACTTTAATCCCATACAAAACAAACAAACAAACAGACAAACCAAGACTTTAATTCTATACAAAACAAACAAACAGACAAATCAAAACTTTAATCCCATACAAAACAAACAAACAAACAGACAAACCAAGACTTTAATCCCATACAAAACAAACAAACAAACCAAGACTTTAATCCCATACAAAACAAACAAACAAACCAAAACTTTACTCCCATACAAAACAAACAAACAAACCAAGACTTTAATCCATAACAAAACAAACAAACAAACCAAGACTTTAATCCCATACAAAACAAACAGACAAACCAAAACTTTACTCCCATACAAAACAAACAAAAAAACCAAAACTTTAATCCCATACAAAACAAACAAACAAACAAACCAAAACTTTAATCCCATACAAAACAAACAAACAAACAAACCAAAACTTTAATCCATACAAAAACAAACAAACCAAAACTTTAATCCCATACAAAACAAACAAACAAACCAAAACTTTAATTCCATACAAAACAAACAAACAAACCAAAACTTTAATCCCATACAAAACAAACAAACAAACAAACCAAAACTTTAATCCCATACAAAACAAACAGACAAACCAAAACTTTACTTCCATACAAAACAAACAAACAAACCAAAACTTTAATTCCATACAAAACAAACAAACAAACCAAAACTTTAATCCCATACAAAACAAACAAACAGACGAACTAAAACTTTACTCCCATACAAAACAAATAGACAAACCAAAACTTTAATTCCATACAAAACAAACAAATATACTAAGATCTTCATTCTTAGTATTGTATATCACATATTTTTCAATGCACTTCCAGGGGTCATCACTTATCATATAAGCATTAATAAGGTTTGGGGAAGACAATCATAAAGCGTATATACCTGGAAAGAGACAGATGGGAAGACAGATCAGGAGATTGGTGCAATATGCAATTGACGAATGATAAAGGAATGCATCATATGAGAGGCATCTTTGTGTATTGTAGAAAGTTGTAATATAGTACAAAATAAAACGAACGAAAAGATTTTAACACCATGCAAAACAAACAAAATAAACGGACAAAACAAAAAGATTTTAATTTCATGTAGAAGAAGACGACAAAAAAAATTTCAGTCTCATAAAGAACCATCACTCATAACGAAGATTGTAATATGATTTAGAAGAAGCGGACAAAAAAATTTCAGTCTCATAAAGAACCATCACTCATAACGAAGATTGTAATATGATTTAGAAGAAGCAGACAAAAATAACATTTTAATCTCATATAGAACAAGATAACAAATGCAGATTTTAATCTCACATCGAAGAAGAAGACATAACGAAGATGTTAATCTCACATAGAAGAAGAAGACATAACAAAGATTTTAATCTCACATAGAAGAAGAAGACATAACGAAGATTTTAATCTCACATAGAATAAGAAGACATAACAAAGATTTTAATCTCACATAGAATAAGAAGACATAACAAAGATTTTAATCTCACATAGAATAAGCAGACAAAGAGGATATTTTAATCTCACATAGAAGAAGCAGAGATAACGAAGATTTTAATCTCACATAGAAGAAGCAGACATAACAAAGATTTTAATCTCACATAGAATAAGCAGACATAACGAAGATTTTAATCTCACATAGAAGAAGCAGACATAACGAAGATTTTAATCTCACATAGAATAAGCAGACATAACGAAGATTTTAATCTCACATAGAATAAGCAGACATAACGAAGATTTTAATCTCACATAGAAGAAGCAGACATAACGAAGATTTTAATCTCACATAGAATAAGCAGACATAACGAAGATTTTAATCTCACATAGAAGAAGCAGACATAACGAAGATTTTAATCTCACATAGAATAAGCAGACATAACGAAGATTTTAATCTCACATAGAATAAGCAGACATAACGAAGATTTTAATCTCACATAGAAGAAGCAGACATAACAAAGATTTTAACCTCACATAGAATAAGCAGACATAACGAAGATTTTAATCTCACATAGAAGAAGCAGACATAACAAAGATTTTAACCTCACATAGAATAAGCAGACAAAGAGGATATTTTAATCTCACATAGAAGAAGCAGAGATAACGACGATTTTAATCTCACATAGAAGAAGCAGACATAACAAAAATTTTAACCTTACATAGAAGAAGCAGACATAACAAAGATTTTAACCTCACATAGAATAAGCAGACATAACGAAGATTTTAATCTCACATAGAAGAAGCAGACATAACAACGATTTTAACCTCACATAGAATAAGCAGACAAAGAGGATATTTTAATCTCACATAGAAGAAGCAGAGATAACGAAGATTTTAATCTCATATAGAAGAAGCAGACATAACGAATAGTTTAATCTCACATAGAAGAAGCAGACAAAAAGAAGATTTTAATTATATAGAACAAGATAGCAAAAATAAGATTTTAATTCTTTTCAAAATTAAAAAAAATTGATATCTGTACACATAATTAATATTCATAACTACTGAGTCTGTAAATATGTTGTTTGAGCCATGAATAGTTCACGTTTGCAGTAAGTTGAAGGAATAGGCCATCGATTACATTTCAATAACATCATAATTTATTTTGGAGATTATTTCATAGAATAATATAAAGATGACAGCGATAGAGCCTGATCTTGACCACATCACCCATCGTGTGTCGACGATCAATAAAAAAGGGACTTAATACCGTATTCCATAAATATAACAAAATGAAAATCGTAACCCATCCCTTTACAGAACATCGCCAGCAAACACAGTAAACGAGTCTTTGATTTGTCTAGGCATCACTTATACGTTCAGTAGTTCCACATTGCTTTCTGAATGGTGAGTTCTATTTTTACCGTTCGTATAAATCCACGTGATAATCTGGCCAGCAATGGCGGAAAGCGGGAGGGCCATTCAGAATCAGGCTGTTTGATTCTGGACACGACTTTGCTAGCACATTTCCACCATGTTTGGTCGGGTATTTTCCGGTTTCGTTTGCCGAGCTACTGAGTTAGAGCTTGCGCAACGCTGTGAGTTATGAATGTTACATGGAATGCCTTTTGCTGTGTCAGCCGTGCGTTTGTTGTGGGTATTTAGAAAATGGCGGACAGCCGTAATGACGAACCGACTCAATCTGCCGTATGCAGTTATATTGCGTGTGCAGAAAGCTGGATTTTGTCGTGATTGATGTTCCCTTCGACATGCTTTGCAATTAAAGTGATGAATAGTTTTGTGTTGACACTTTATAGCGACGGCCATATGCATTTATGCGGTGAGGGTTGCTTTTTGTGGCGATACGGCTGCTTCATTCTGGAATTAGTTCACACAGGATAAAGTTTTTAGCATTTCGTGTCATTTTCGTTGGCACAGGAATGGAGCAATTATGGAGTGACCCGTTGCAGTGAAGTTGGAACCGTACTTATGAACTTTAAAAAAACTCACGAAGTTTGAACCAGATACGCTTGGCTGTGATCAAGCTCACTACAGCTTAAGCTGCAGACGTCCATAAATTTACCTCATGGTATAAAACAGGTTCCGTCCTACTAAAGCAATAGGTAACTATGTTCTATTGTTTCATCTACTAAAGCAATAGACAACTATGTTCTATTGTTTCATCTACTAAAGCAATAGGTAACTATGTTCTATTGTTTCATCTACTAAAGCAATAGGTAACTATGTTCTATTGTTTCATCTACTAAAGTAATATGTAGCTATGTTCTATTGTTTCATCTACTAAAGCAATAGGTAACTATGTTCTATTGTTTCATCTACTAAAGAAATAGGTAACTATGTTCTATTGTTTCATCTACTAAAGCAATAGGTAACTATGTTCTATTGTTTCATCTATTAAAGCAATAGGTAACTATGTTCTATTGTTTCATCTATTAAAGCAATAGGTAACTATGTTCTATTGTTTCATCTACTAAAGCAATAGGTAACTATGTTCTATTGTTTCATCTTTTAAAGTAATAGGTAACTATATTCTATTGTTTCATCTACCAAATTAATAGGTAGCTATGTTCTATTGTTTCATCTACTAAAGCAATAGGTAGCTATGTTCTATTGTTTCATCTACTAAAGCAATAGGTAACTATGTTCTATTGTTTCATCTATTAAAGCAACAGGTAACTATGTTCTATTGTTTCATCTATTAAAGCAATAGGTAACTATGTTCTATTGTTTCATCTACTAAAGCAATAGGTAGCTATGTTCTATTGTTTCATCTACTAAAGCAATAGGTAGCTA
The DNA here is from genome assembly GCA_020796225.1 of Arion vulgaris. Classification (NCBI taxonomy): domain Eukaryota; kingdom Metazoa; phylum Mollusca; class Gastropoda; order Stylommatophora; family Arionidae; genus Arion; species Arion vulgaris. Next base: position 57,098,913 of record CM036759.1, on the reverse strand, counting down.
TGTTCTATTGTTTCATCTACTAAAGCAATAGGTAACTATGTTCTATTGTTTCATCTATTAAAGCAATAGATAACTATGTTCTATTGTTTCATCTACTAAAGCAATAGGTAACTATGTTCTATTGTTTCATCTTTTAAAGTAATAGGTAACTATATTCTATTGTTTCATCTACCAAATTAATAGGTAGCTATGTTCTATTGTTTCATCTACTAAAGCAATAGGTAGCTATGTTCTATTGTTTCATCTACTAAACAATAGGTAACTATGTTCTATTGTTTCATCTATTAAAGCAATAGGTAACTATGTTCTATTGTTTCATCTATTAAAGCAATAGGTAACTATGTTCTATTGTTTCATCTACTAAAGCAATTGGTAGCTATGTTCTATTGTTTCATCTACTAAAGCAATAGGTAGCTATGTTCTATTGTTTCATCTACTAAAGCAATAGGTAACTATGTTCTATTGTTTCATCTACTAAAGCAATAGGTAACTATGTTCTATTGTTTCATCTACTAAAGCAATAGGTAACTATGTTCTATTGTTTCATCTACTAAAGCAATAGGTAACTATGTTCTATTGTTTCATCTATTAAAGCAATAGGTAACTATGTTCTATTGTTTCATCTACTAAAGTAATAGGTAGCTATGTTCTATTGTTTCATCTGCTAAAGCAATAGGTTGCTATGTTCTATTGTTTCATCTACTAAAGCAATAGGTAGCTATGTTCTATTGTTTCATCTATTAAAGCAATAGGTAACTATGTTCTATTGTTTCATCTATTAAAGCAATAGGTAGCTATGTTCTATTGTTTCATCTACTAAAGCAATAGGTAGCTATGTTCTATTGTTTCATCTACTAAAGCAATAGGTAGCTATGTTCTATTGTTTCATCTGCTAAAGCAATAGGTTGCTATGTTCTATTGTTTCATCTACTAAAGCAATAGGTAGCTATGTTCTATTGTTTCATCTATTAAAGCAATAGGTAGCTATGTTCTATTGTTTCTTCTTAAATGCGTGCGTGTGCTTACGTATTTGTACATTGCGTTCGTGTATGCATACCCACCTGTATGTATTTATTTATGCATGTTGTCTACACCTATTATATTTTCTTCCTGTTTGACATCCTACATGTCGTCTTGCTTCTGCTCCGGTATACTGCATGCTTGTATAAGTGTCAAGCAATCTTCACTTTTGCCTATACATATGTTTCTCATTTATTATCTATCTCTATTTTTGATCGTGCATACTAGTTACCGCAATACTAGCTTATCTGAAAACAGGTGAACAAAAAACAAAACGTTACTAGTCGTTAAAAAAGTACCATCATTAATTCCCTACATACATTTTTTTTAAAGTCATCGCAAAATTGAAATTAATTTAAAAGATATTACATCAAATATATCTAATTGAAACGTCCGTCTAGAAAGAAAGAAGGGAAAAAAAACAACCCAGATAACAATTTCTTATCTTGTATATACTTTCGTTGCGCATTTCCGCTTCCTGCAAGGGTCGATAATGCTGCTGATTATTTCCGGTTTATAATTTTTTGTTTAACCTCAATATGGAGCGAGCCTCTATGTGCCTTGTCTTTCTTTCTTTTTCTAGTCCTGATTTGTCTCATAGCTTCAGAATAAAAATATATTTCTAGAACGGGTCTTTATGTGCGCTTCATAAACAGCGTCTTTCGTTGCTTATGTTATCTCTGAGGGCTACCTTTTGCGTGGCATGCCTTTTGCTTTGTATCCAACGTATCGGAGTAACGAGGAACTGTGTCTCTGGATAGGTACTTGGCAGCTTCGTTGGTGTCTGTGAAATATGATGAGGGAGTGACAGTCTCTGTCACAACTCTCCCACTTAAATGATTATGCAGTTCTTTCGCAAATAGATAAGATATTGGATCAAAGTTTCTCTTCTTATTTGATCAGATGGTGCTCAAAATGCAAGTCCACTTAACATCTTCGCTCTCCAGGTTCATTTGTCTTAGACGGCTGTTGTCAGTAAGCATGTGTTTATGTCAAAAGTTTTCAAATCTTTCTTACATACATCCTTATATCTCGTGTGGGTGTCTTCCCGTCGGTTTCTTTTCAGGTATCAAAATATTCAACAAACATAACTTTCCAACAATTACCTGCCATTTCAGTCAAGATCCATCAGTGTCTACTATGTACATCGAATATTATGATCTAATTCATTTTTATAGTTTGAGCCAAGACTGTAATAATGACTTTCATAAAAAATAATAGTTGTCACGCTTACCTTTACAAAGAACACATGCAATGAAGATGAGAAGCAGATAGAAGTCAATGAATAAATACCATCGTTTCACTAGGATGAAAAGGTCATCGACTAGGTACGTTCTTATTGTTCATCAAGTCATGTTTCCTGCAGAAAATGTCGGTTAGATCTTTAGGGAAGCAATCAATCTAAATGTGGCAAACATGTTTTAACTTCCGTTTTCCATTTTTACAAACACTTGAAATCTCAGATTTTTATTCATTTACTTCATGAAGTACTCTACCAATTGATCAAGGCGATCATGTCTTTCTGTTGTTTCATTCGCTCTGTTTATTAACAGAGTACTGTTATATTACTAACGTTAAGAGAAGACGGTCCATATTTAAACTAAAGTTGCGCAAAACACAATAGAAGTGAAGTCTAAAATATACGTGTATGGCACCATACACAAGTCGGGGCCTAAAAACCGGGGTACAACGTACAGTCGTTCTTGTCAAAGATCAATTATATATCACAATAAGAAGAATGATGAAATTGACGAACGAACGAAAGCTAAGAGGAAGAAGAAGACCATAGAAGTATACATAATTAGACAATTTAAGAACAGACATGTATACAAACTGAAACCGGAGTAAAGCAAGGCTGTATTCTATCTCCGCTATTGTTTGGAGTGGCCATTGAATGGGTGATGCGAAAATGTTGCAGGGGCGAAACTGGCATCGATTGGGTAGAAAATAGTCAACTAGAAGATTTGGATTTTGCAGATGATATTGCCTTGTTAAGTAGAAACAACCAAGATATGCAAAGAAAAACAGACAACTTGTCATCTATAGCATCAAAAGTTGGACTGCAGATAAGCTATGAAAAAACAAATATAATGAAGACACCTATGGCAAGTAATGCAGATATCACACTGGAATCTAAAATGATAAAAATAACAGAGCAGTTCATCTATTTAGGTAGCCATTTTGGATGCACAGGAAATGTTAAAAAGAAATTATGATACGAATTGGCAAAGCAACATCAGCTTTTAAAAGTCTAAATAAAATATGGAACTGCAAGTTATATAGTATAAAACTAAATTACGAATTTTCAATTCAAATGTTGTATCAACCTAACATATGCCAGCGAGAGTTGGAAAATGACTAAAGATATAGAAAGCAAGTTGAATGCATTTGAGAATAGATGTCTGCGAAAAATAATGAATATAAAATGGAATGAATTCAGGAGAAGTAATGAAATCAGAGATATGTCTGGTCAACCACTAGTGACAACTGTTATAAGAGAGAGAAGATGGAGATATGTTGGGCACAACTTGAGGAGAAATGATCAACGAATATCAAAGCAGGCATTGAAGTGGGATGCAAAGGGTTCAAGAAAGAGAGGTCGACCTAAGGAGACCCTGAAGCGAACTTTGCTGAGAGAGGCAGGAAATATCGGTCTCAGTTCCATGGAGGAGATTGAGCGAGTTGCCCAGGATAGAGCGGTATGGAGAAATTACTTGCAGTCCCTATGTAACGTATAACGGTACGAGAGGAATTATTATATTATTATTATATATGCAAACCTAGACAGGCACAAGAACACAAGGATAAGTTAACCGAAATGCAGACAATGTAAAAGAAAGATGTACAGTTGGGTAATTAAATAGAGAATATACATATATTCAAGCCGTTAGTAGAAAGTTCAATCATAGATGGACCGTGCTGAAGATGCCATTCAGCAGATATATAGTGTTAACAAATCTCAGTCTTGGAATGGAGTTAGTATCAATACCTGTGGATGCCAGAACCTTCTTGTCGGTTCATATCACAATTAATGGAAGTGGCAGAAAGTAAAGTCCTGCTATTGTTTATATTTATGGTACTGTAGTGGGCACGGAGGATTTGAAGCAAGCGAAGTTCATAGACCTTCACATCAAGCACTAGAGTCAAAACTTTCAAGAAGGCAAGCGATACTTTTGTTGCTATGGATAACCTCATAATGAAAACAATAGTAATGACAAGGACTTGAGTTCGTTGGGAACACAGAAGTACACACATGCATGCATACTGAATGACTCAATGAACATGCTCAAGAAAATTCAGTCTGACTACATACGACATTAATGGCTCGACACGTTGAGTATTTCACAAATAATCCATATAAATAGCTCGACACACTGAGTATTTCACAAATAATCCATATAAATAGCTCGACACACTGAGTATTTCACAAATAATCCATATAAATAGCTCGACACACTGAGTATTTCACAAATAATCCATATAAATAGCTCGACACACTGAGTACTTCACAAATAATAAATATAAATAGCTCGACACACTGAGTACTTCACAAATAATCCATATAAATAGCTCGACACACTGAGTACTTCACAAATAATCCATATAAATAGCTCGACACACTGAGTACTTCACAAATAATCCATATAAATAGCTCGACACACTGAGTATTTCACAAATAATCCATATAAATAGCTCGACACACTGAGTACTTCACAAATAATCCATATAAATAGCTCGACACACTGAGTACTTCACAAATAATCCATATAAATAGCTCGACACACTGAGTACTTCACAAATAATCCATATAAATAGCTCGACACACTGAGTACTTCACAAATAATCCATATAAATAGCTCGACACACTGAGTATTTCACAAATAATCCATATAAATAGCTCGACACATTGAGTATTTCACAAATAATCCATATAAATAGCTCGACACACTGAGTACTTCACAAATAATCCATATAAATAGCTCGACACACTGAGTACTTCACAAATAATCCATATAAATAGCTCGACACATTGAGTACTTCACAAATAATCCATATAAATAGCTCGACACACTGAGTATTTCACAAATAATCCATATAAATAGCTCGTCACACTGAGTATTTCACAAATAATCCATATAAATAGCTCGACACACTGAGTACTTCACAAATAATCCATATAAATAGCTCGACACACTGAGCATTTCAAAAATAATCCATATAAATAGCTCGACACACTGAGTATTTCACAAATAATCCATATAAATAGCTCGACACACTAAATATTTCACAAATAATCCATATAAATAGTTCGACACACTGAGTATTTCACAAATAATCCATATAAATAGCTCGACACACTGAGTATTTCACAAATAATCCATATAAATGGCTCGACACACTGAGTATTTCACAAATAATCCATATAAATAGCTCGACACACTGAGTATTTCACAAATAATCCATATAAATGGCTCGACACACTGAGTATTTCACAAATAATCCATATAAATAGCTCGACACACTGAGTACTTCACAAACAATCCATATAACCTTTATTTTCGTGCCGGGTCATGCTGCAGTGGAAGGTAACGAGCGAGCAGATTGACTAGCTGATAACGCGATGATTGAAGGACAATCAATGTGTAAGTCAGACATCATCAAAGAGACAAGAAAGACAGTTCACACATATTATTTCTTGTATAGACTCACATAAATCTTCTTTATCCAGAATTAAGAAGATGAGAATGAAACCAGGAGCTGCCATACATGAACACTTTGCTAAGGGTAGGAAACGTTTCACAGACATTGAGTGATCGGTCACTTTTCTTTGAACAAGAAGGACATGTTTCAAAACCTGGTAGCAGATTTAAAAAATATAAGTAATACAAAATGATAGAAATATTTAAGAACAGAAAAACTTACACGCGAACAAACAGAAAGATATACTCAAGTAAGCAGTCCGAAGCCAACACATAATTATAGAACTTGCCCATTCGCTGTAAGTTAGACGATGACAGATGTATACTGTTTCTATCTCAATACAAACCGTAGCTGCACATTTATTTTATAATTATTAATTGAAATCTTAGGGTATCAGTGTTATACCTGCTGACGTTAGATCTCTACCAGCCCGTGTCCTGCACACTGATTATCAGTTCGAAGGTTGACACTTGTCCATACCATGATGCTGTAAATAGTATTCTCTCCATGTCGACCTGTCTCTTTTCACAACGATTTTACCGGTTTAAGTATGCGTTATAAAGCACAATTTCTCGTTGTTTCTCCCACCACCCCTTTGTTCGTGTTAAACCTTTCACATCAGGATATGCAAGACTTCTGACCAATGGCCTCGAGTGCACCTCGTATATGATGATTCCTACTTCTTCGTATAATACTACGTTCCGTCGTTTGTATGGGCGACCTATGACCATGAAATAATTTTTAAATAGTAGTACTTGTTCTGGGGTGCTGTTGATTGGTAATCGTGTTACATGACTGAACCATTTGATTAGTTGTTTCTGCACTGGTATTGTTTCTACAGTATTTCACAGTCTGGTTATTGATCTATCTCTCATTGTCTCTCACCCTATTTTTCAAAGTCTGGTTATTGATCTATCTCTCATTGTCTCTCACCCTATTTTTCAAAGTCTGTTTATTGATCTATCTCTCATTGTCTCTCCCTATTTTTGCAGACATTTCATTTCGGTTGTTGTAATTTTCATTGTTTTCTTTCATTTGATGTTAGTGTTTAATTTTGACACAGATAGCCTACAGTTGAAGTGAAGATAGTATTTTATAAGGCGTTTGTGTGTGTGTGTGTTATACCCGTTTGCAATTGAGTATAAGTTTCATTTGGCTAATCTTCTTCTTCTTCGAACGCTACATATCGATCACTTGTTAACCACTCTGTGTGATTTGTATATGATCTGAACCTAAGAGCGAATGTACGCTGTGCCAGTTATGCGCCTACAAGTATACCAGCACATCCGATTTCTTCCGTGATTTTTAATTTACTAGGTAGCTTCCTAGTTCCTACATCAGTCGACTTGTAAGTCGCAGTGACACTATTCTTTGCTTCCCTTTCGGGCCCGTCACCACACTGACAATTTGGCAAATGATTTGATTTTCTTTGTTGCATCTGTGTTGTATTTATCATTACCTACCCGATACATGTCAGATGTATTATAACATATTTATCTAACTAGTCCATGTACAGTTACAATAAAACTCTTTCTGGTACGCAACGTGATTACACATAATCAACTAACCAGATTGCAGCCCTGCCAACATGTCATTATGTTCTCACTGTGTGAAAACGTTAATCAATCCGTAGTCGCTAATGAACTTCCTCGGATACATGCGACCATGTTCGAGTACTGGCATTTAATTATGTCACGCATGGCGTTCTCTCTCTAATAAACATCAGATTCACAGCTCATGATCGTCCAATGAACACATTTGTTTGTAGTCTGTTGTTAATATTAATGTTGGTAATAACGTCAGATCGACATTTATATTTCATCTCAGATTGCTACATTTTTATTTTGAAATCTTTGCAGAAAAATGTTCGAATTAAACTAAATAAAATATCAGTATTGTGTTATGGTGTATGCATTATCGATTAGTAATGTCTTATTTTCAGGCTGATTAAAAATACATACTGATCAAGGCAGACTGATAACTCTTATTTTGCCTATTTAAAAAAAAAAAAGATATAGCTTCGACTGTGAAAAAAACCTCCAGTGATCGTTGATTATGCAACAGTTATTTATTGAAACGAGAATAATATGATGGTTTTTTTTTCCAAGTTGGGACGTTCGGTATCGGTTTTTTAATAATTATTTTTTGCACTCTCTGCTCTTTTGTGTAGAAGCAATTTGGTTGAAACTTTGCTATGTATTGTTATTGTTTTTGTATTTCGTAAAACTACAGTACTTTGTTTTCACATGTTAAGCAATTGTTGTGAGTTATAAATAGATATAGTAGAAACATCGTCGCAGAGACCGATACTGTTCCCAGATATATTCTTGTAGTCAAAGATATTGTATGTTTGTTGAGAACCCTTCAGGGCCTCTGTGACTTAGAGGTAAGATACTTGTCTCTGTGACTTAGAGGTAAGATACTTGTCTCTGTTGCTTAGAGGTAAGATGCTTGTCTCTGTGACTTAGAGGTAAGATACTTGTCTCTGTGACTTAGAGGTAAGATACTTGTCTCTGTGACTTATAGGTAAGATACTTGTCTCTGTGACTTAGAGGTAAGATACTTGTCTCTGTGACTTAGAGGTAAGATACTTGTCTCTGTGGCTTAGAGGTAAGATACTTGTCTCTGTTGCTTAGAGGTAAGATACTTGTCTCTGTGACTTAGAGGTAAGATACTTGTCTCTGTGACTTAGAGGTAAGATACTTGTCTCTGTGACTTAGAGGTAAGATACTTGTCTCTGTGGCTTAGAGGTAAGATACTTGTCTCTGTGACTTATAGGTAAGATACTTGTCTCTGTGACTTAGAGGTAAGATACTTGTCTCTGTGGCTTAGAGGTAAGATACTTGTCTCTGTGGCTTAGAGGTAAGATACTTGTCTCTGTGGCTTAGAGGTAAGATACTTGTCTCTGTGACTTAGAGGTAAGATACTTGTCTCTGTGACTTATAGGTAAGATACTTGTCTCTGTGACTTAGAGGTAAGATACTTGTCTCTGTGACTTAGAGGTAAGATACTTGTCTCTGTGACTTAGAGGTAAGATACTTGTCTCTGTGACTTAGAGGTAAGATACTTGTCTCTGTGACTTATAGGTAAGATACTTGTCTCTGTGACTTAGAGGTAAGATACTTGTCTCTGTGACTTAGAGGTAAGATAATTGTCTCTGTGACTTAGAGGTAAGATACTTGTCTCTGTGACTTAGAGGTAAGATACTTGTCTCTGTGACTTATAGGTAAGATACTTGTCTCTGTGACTTAGAGGTAAGATACTTGTCTCTGTAGCTTATAGGTAAGATACTTGTCTCTGTGGCTTAGAGGTAAGATATTTGTCTCTGTGGCTTAGAGGTAAGATACTTGTCTCTGGGACTTATAGGTAAGATACTTGTCTCTGTGACTTAGAGGTACGATACTTGTCTCTGTGACTTAGAGGTAAGATACTTGTCTCTGTGGCTTAGAGGTAAGATACTTGTCTCTGTGGCTTAGAGGTAAGATACTTGTCTCTGTGGCTTAGAGGTAAGATACTTGTCTCTGTGACTTAGAGGTAAGATACTTGTCTCTGTGACTTAGAGGTAAGATACTTGTCTCTGTAGCTTAGAGGTAAGATACTTGTCTCTGTGTCTTTGAGGTAAGATACTTGTCTCTGTGGCTTAGAGGTAAGATACTTGTCTCTGTGGCTTAGAGGTAAGATACTAGTCTCTGTGGCTTAGAGGTAAGATACTTGTCTCTGTGACTTAGAGGTAAGATACTTGTCTCTGTGACTTAGAGGTAAGATACTTGTCTCTGTGGCTTAGAGATAAGATACTTGTCTCTGTGGCTTAGAGATAAGATACTTGTCTCTGTGGCTTAGAGATAAGATACTTGTCTCTGTGGCTTAGAGGTAAGATACTTGTCTCTGTGGCTTAGAGATAAGATACTTGTCTCTGTGGCTTAGAGGTAAGATACTTGTCTCTGTGGCTTAGAGATAAGATACTTGTCTCTTGTTCCAAAGGTAATCAGTTTGCTTGTCGTAGGGAGTGATCGGGATATTTTTACTGAAATCTCCGGATCACAATGTAGATGAGATCGAGTTCCTACTCCTATCGGAGACGGACAAAGAAACGAAGGCTCCATGTCCAAATGAGCACGTAAAATAGCCATTGACAGTTAAAAATCGGGAAGGAACATGCTGGAAAGCCGTTGCCTGGACAAAATTCCTTAGAAAAGATGTAATTAAAAAACATCCAACAAAATTTTTTCAATCTTTAAAAACTACGTAGTGAACCTTCACCCTTGCTACAGGTTTCTGCACTGCCAATGAGATCTTTCTGTATGAGAAAGAGATCGAATCACACATGGTTGCACTGCCAATGAGATCTTTCTGTATGAGAAAGAGATCGAATCACACATGGTTGCACTGCCAATGAGATCTTTCTGTATGAGAAAGAGATCGAATCACACATGGCTGCACTGTCAATGAGATCTTTCTGTATGAGAAAGAGATCGAATCACACATGGTTACGATTATTGCAGTACAATTATCGTGACCATATAAGTCAATCACTCAGTCAATGAGGACCTTAACTTTAGAGAACACTGTAATTGATGTCTATAATAGTGAGGGCTGCATTACAACTGTGTATCGAAGACTAAATATTAAAACACCAAGTAAAGTGCAAAAAGATGTTTTACAAAACGCAAAAATGTCCTCAACCCGTCGCTATCTTCAAATAAAACAGTGTCCAGCATAAACCAGCCGCTTTAGCCATCGTCAGTGTATATTGTCAACCACCATCATACATGCTTTTGATAATGTTTATTATTTTAGTTGGTATTCCATAAGGATCTAACCAGAAAGAACTCAAAATCAAAGAAAACTAGCTGATGCTACAAACAGGAAAGAGAAAATTGAGATATTTTGGACATATAAAAAAGACACGAAGGGCTGGAGAAGACCATCATGGAAGGAGGTATACCGGCAAAGAGAAGAAGAGGAAGACCACGGAGAAAATGGATTCAAGATGTAACTGATGGTTTGAACATGATGGCTGCAGAGGCAGACATCTGGCCTATGAGAAAGAGAAATTTCGGAGGACTGTTGGAGTGGCAAAGTTCTGCTCAGGACAAGCTATTTGATGATGGTGATTCCATAACATCTCATAATATTCCAATTGTTATAGCTAGCTGCATATTTATCATTATTATAGCTAGCTATATATAGAACATTATGATCGCTAGCTACATATACAACACTATGATCGCTAGCAACATATAGAACACTATGATAGCTAGATACATATAGAACACTATGATAGCTAGATACAAATAGAATATTGTGATATCTAGATGCATATTGAACACTATGATAGCTAGATGCATATAGAACATTATTATAGCTAGATATATATAGGTGATTAAAACCACTAGATATATGTATATGCAGATATTGTGCAACTTAAATACAGACGTAATTAGTTACATAGTGAGTACTGTGTAAACAGCTTGGAGCTACAAAGTAACAAATGCTGCCTTGGAAGTGAGGTGGTGAGGTGCTTGCTTGTCTGCTTTTTTTATTTACTTCACTTTTTTTTTTGAAAACAATGCCAATGAGAATGATAACAAATTAAGATAAGCATCAAGAGGAAGAAAGCATGAACGGAACAATCTAAAATGATCTTTTGTCTCCCGCACAAGACAACTCCAGGTGTAAAAATAAAAAAAAGACGCATGCGGGGAAAGGAATTAGAAAGAAAATAAGAAACGACGCACTTACAGACAGAAGAATTATAAAAAATATCAAGTGTATACACGTCGCAAAGAAAAGAATACTGCTTGTAAAAAAACCCAACCTTTTTGTCTATAGTTAACAAGCAAAATAAAAGCAGAATTGTATTACGTATGGAGTAATAAAATCTTCTGCAGCGTCTGTAGCTTATGCGATAGTGAGCTCGATCACAACCCAAGCGTACCTGGTTCAAACTCCCCGGCGGGCAAGTTTGGAAGCAAATTAGTCCCTTTAGATTTTTACAGACGGTAAAAGTAGACCTCACCGTTCAGAAAGCAATGACAAACTACTGAACGTATAAGTGGTGTCTAGAAAAACGACGACTAGTTTACTGTTGTTGGTGGCTACGTCCTGTAAAGGATATGTCAAGATTTTCAATTTCCAATGGAGTAATAAATGATCGATAAATCAGTGAACAATTATTGGCAACAATTCTTCAAGTTTTAACGGTTTAGATTTGATGCTAGACACTAGAGCTGTGTCCACTGTGTACTATCGAGCATCAAATTAATAGAGACTTAATAAGGATTATGTCTGCTATTAACAATCTAATCGAGTTAATCGTATTATATTTGGAAACTGATCTCTACCAAATTATTTGGTTCATTTCTTGATTGCCCAGCACTCTTGTAAAAGTTATCAAAAACTCTGACACGGTGTTTAACTTAGATCCATCTAAAATGTTTAATAAACAAAATATTTATTTGTTTGTATGTCTTGGTTTGGTATATTTATTGATTTATTTCTAAGATTATAATTTTCAATTCTATTTTGGTATCTTGTATTAGAAACAGAGATCGCATTGTTGGTTTGATTATTTCAATCATCGAGGGATTTCAATTCTATTTTGGTATCTTGTATTAGAAACAGAGATCACATTGTTGGTTTGATTATTTCAATCATCGAGGGATTTCAATTCTATTTTGGTATCTTGTATTAGAAACAGAGATCACATTGTTGGTTTGATTATTTCAATCATCGAGGGATTTCAATTCTATGTTGGTATCTTGTATTAGAAACAGAGATCACATTGTTGGTTTGATTATTTCAATCATCGAGGGATTTCAATTCTATGAAGTTCTCATCGAACATTAACCCTTTGATTTCTTTTTGATCCCTGGACGCATTCATATCAAAAATGTATACTTATTAAACAATATATTGACTTTGCGTAATCTTACAAGAAATATGCGAGCCAGTATATCAGCTCGGAAGGGCGAAAGGGTTAAGCAAGCTTATGTGTGTTCCGTCCTTGGATACAGCAGCCATTTCAATATTCTCACAGTGAATCCAATTAGTGCTTGTTGCATATCTTCTATCTCTCACTAGCCCGAAGACAGTATCCGCGTGCTTGTCTTCACTTAACCCCCATTTCAAACTAGTGGTTCAATGTCTCTGACTGTGTTTTTATATATGTCCAGCAGACAACAATTATGATATCTGCTCTCTTCATACTCTCCGCACTTCAATGGATCCCGCTTCAAAACGTGAATTTGTATCAGCAGCATAGAGATTCGAGGTTCTGCTGCATAGAGAACATCGGGCCTGCATATCTTGATGCACAAGAAGAACCTTGGAGAGAACAGTCCACTTTACTGTGCCGGCACAACATGGGAAACAGCAGTTACCAGTTTAACCTATCTACTCATAATGACGTACAGATGACGCCGGGGCTGCTTCCGACGATGGGAGGAATCATCTGATTAAACTGGACACCTACGCTCCGCTTCAAACTGGGGAGTCCTTCATCAATAAGATGCTGTCCCGCAACAGTTTACTTGTCTCATTGCGTGTACGACTTAATATACTTACCTCGACAGTGAACAACTTTACATCAGATAAGATGAAACAAGATAGAAAACCAAACATCAGATAAATGAAACAAGAGAGAAACCAAACATCAGATAAGATGAAACAAGAGTAGAGAAACCAAACATCAGATAAGATGAAACAAGAGTAGAGAAACCAAACATCAGATAAGATGAAACAAGAGTAGAGAAACCAACCATCAGATAAGATGAAACAAGAGTAGAGAAACCAACATCAGATAAGATGAAACAAGAGTAGAGAAACCAACCATCAGATAAGATGAAACAAGAGTAGAGAAACCAACCATCAGATAAGATGAAACAAGAGTAGAGAAACCAACCATCAGATAAGATGAAACAAGAGTAGAGAAACCAACCATCAGATAAGATGAAACAAGAGTAGAGAAACCAAACATCAGATAAGATGAAACAAGAGTAGAGAAACCAAACATCAGATAAGATGAAACAAGAGTAGAGAACCAAACATCAGATAAGATGAAACAAGAGTAGAGAAACCAACCATCAGATAAGATGAAACAAGAGTAGAGAAACCAACATCAGATAAGATGAAACAAGAGTAGAGAAACAACCATCAGATAAGATGAAACAAGAGTAGAGAACAAACATCAGATAAGATGAAACAAGAGTAGAAAACCAACATCAGATAAGATGAAACAAGAGTAGAAACCAACCGATGAATAACAACATCAGATAAGATGAAACAAGATAGAAAACCAACATCAGATAAGATGAAACGGATGATGAAACAAGAGTAGAAACAACATCAGATAAGATGAAACAAGAGTAAGAAACCAAACATCAGATAAGATGAAACAAAGTAGAAAACCAAACATCAGATAAGATGAAACAAGAGTAGAGAAACCAACATCATAAGATAAAGATGAAACAAAAAGTAAAGTAGAAACCAACATCAGATAAGATGAAACAAGAGTAGAAAACCAAACATCAGATAAGATGAAACAAAGTAAGAAACATCAGATAAGATGAAACAAGAGAGAAACCAACATCAGATAATGAAAATGAGAAACAAGAAAGTAGAGAGAAACCAAACATCAGATAAGATGAAACAAGAGAGTAGAAACCAACCATCAGATAAGATGAAACAAGAGTAGAAAAACCAAACATCAGATAAGATGAAACAAGAGTAGAGAAACCAAACATCAGATAGATGAAACAAGAGTAGAGAACACATCAGATAAGATGAAACAAGAGTAGAGAAACAAACATCAGATAAGATGAAACAAGAGTAGAAACCAAACATCAGATAATACAAGTGAAACAATCGATAGATAACAAGAGAAAACCAACATCAGATAAGATGAAACAAGGGAAAAAATCGATAAGGAAATAAACCAACCATCAGATAAGATGAAACAAGAGTAGAAACACCATCAGATGATGAAACAAAGTAGAAACAACCATCAGATAGATGAAACAAGAGTAGAGAAACCAACCATCAGATAAGATGAAACAAGAGTAGAAAACCAACATCAGATAGATGAACAGAGTAAGAAACCAACATCAGATAGATGAAACAAGAGGAGAGAAACCAAACATCAGATAAGATGAAACAAGAGTAGAAAACCAACATCAGATAGATGAAACAAGAGTAGAGAAACCAACATCAGATAAGATGAAACAAGAGTAGAAAACCAAACATCAGATAAGATGAAACAAGAGTAAGAAACAACATCAGATAAGATGAAACAAGAGTAGAGAAACCAACCATCAGATAAGTAACAGAGTGAAATCTAGATGAAACAAAGTAGAACAACATCAGAAAGATGACAAATAGAGAACAACATCAGATAAGATGAAACAAGAGTAGAAACCAAACATCAGATAAGATGAAACAAGAAGAAACCAAACATCAGATAAGAAGTGAAACAAGAGTAAGAGAAACCAACCATCAGATAAGATGAAACAAGAGTGAGAAACCAACATCAGATAAGATGAAACAGAGAGAGAACCAACCATCAGATAAGATGAAAAAGTAGAACAACACAGATAGATAACAGGTAAACCAACTCAGATAAGATGAAACAAGAGTGAAAATCAGATAGATGAAACAGGAGAAACCACATCAGATAAGATGAAAAAGAGTAGAGAAACCAACATCAGATAAGATGAAACAGAGTAGAGAAACCAACATCAGATAAGATGAAAAAGGTAGAGAACCAACATCAGATAATAAACTGAAACCAACCACGTAGTAAACAAGAAAAACCAAACATCAGATAAGATGAAACAAGTAACAACATCGATAAGTAAACAGTAGAAACCAACACATCAGATAAGATGAAACAAGAGTAGAGAAACCAAACATCAGATAAGATGAAACAGATGAAACAACATCAGATAGATGAAACAAGAGTAGAGAAACCAAACATCAGATAAGATGAAACAAGAGTAGAGAACCAAACATCAGATAAGATGAAACAAGAGTAGAAAACCAACATCAGATAAGATTAAACAAGAGTAGAGAAACCAACCATCAGATAAGATGAAACAAGAGTAGAGAAACCAACATCAGATAAGATGAAACAAGAGTAGAGAAACCAACATCAGATAAGATGAAACAAGAGTAAAACCAACATCAGATAGATGAAACAAGAGTGAAACCAACATCAGATAAGATGAAACAAGAGTATAGAAACCAACCATCAGATAAGATGAAACAAGAGTAGAGAAACCAAACATCAGATAAGATGAAACAAAGTAGAGAAACCAAACATCAGATAAGATGAAACAAGTAGAGAAACAACATCAGATAAGATGAAACAAGAGTATAGAAACCAAACATCAGATAAGATGAAACAAGAGTAGAGAAACCAACATCAGATAAGATGAAACAAGAGTAGAGAAACCAAACATCAGATAAGATGAAACAAGAGTAAAACCAACATCAGATAAGATGAAACAAGAGTAAGAAACCAACATCAGATAAGATGAAACAAGTAGAAACACCATCAGATAAGATGAAACAAGATAGAAACCAACATCAGATAAGATGAAACAAGAGTAGAGAAACCAACATCAGATAAGATGAAACAAGAAAAAGAGAAACCAACATCAGATAAGATGAAACAAGGGTAAAAAAGAGAAACCAACCATCAGATAAGATGAAACAAGAGTAGAGAAACCAACATCAGATAAGATGAAACAAGAGGAGAAAAACACGATAAGATGAAACAAGAGTAGAGAAACCAAACATCAGATAAGATGAAACAAGAGGAGAGAAACCAAACATCAGATAAGATGAAACAAGAGTAGATAAACCAACCATCAGATAAGATGAAACAAGAGTAGAGAAACCAAACATCAGATAAGATGAAACAAGAGTATAGAAACCAAACATCAGATAAGATGAAACAAGAGTAGAGAAACCAACATCAGATAAGATGAAACAAGAGTAGAGAAACCAACATCAGATAAGATGAAACAAGAGTAGAGAAACCAAACATCAGATAAGATGAAACAAGAGTAGAAACCAACCATCAGATAAGATGAAACAAGAGTAGAAACAACATCAGATAAGATGAAACAAGAGTAGAAAACCAACCATCAGATAAGATGAAACAAAGAGAGAAACCAACATCAGATAAGATGAAACAAAGTAGAAAACAAACATCAGATAAGATGAAACAAGAGTATAGAAACCAAACATCAGATAAGATGAAACAAGAGTAGAGAAACCAACATCAGATAAGATGAAACAAGAGTAGAGAAACCAACATCAGATAAGATGAAACAAGAGTAGAGAAACCAACCATCAGATAAGATGAAACAAAGTAGAAAACCAAACATCAGATAAGATGAAACAAGAGTAGAGAAACCAACATCAGATAAGATGAAACAAGAGTAGAGAAACCAACCATCAGATAAGATGAAACAAGAGTATAGAAACCAAACATCAGATAAGATGAAACAAGAGTAGAGAAACCAACATCAGATAAGATGAAACAAGAGTAGAGAAACCAACATCAGATAAGATGAAACAAGAGTAGAGAAACCAACATCAGATAAGATGAAACAAGAGTAGAGAAACCAACATCAGATAAGATGAAACAAGAGTAGAGAAACCAACATCAGATAAGATGAAACAAGAGTAGAGAAACCAAACATCAGATAAGATGAAACAAGAGTAGAGAAACCAACATCAGATAAGATGAAACAAAGTAGAAAACCAACCATCAGATAAGATGAAACAAGAGTAGAGAAACCAACCATCAGATAAGATGAAACAAGAGTAGAGAAACCAACCATCAGATAAGATGAAACAAAGTAGAAAACCAACCATCAGATAAGATGAACAAGAGTAGGAAACAAACATCAGATAAGATGAAACAAGAGTAGAAACAACATCAGAAACATCAGATAAGATGAAACCAGAGTAGAGAAACCAAACATCAGATAAGATGAAACAAGAGTAGAAACCAAACATCAGATAAGATGAAACAAAGTAGAAAACCAACCATCAGATAAGATGAAACAAGAGTAGAGAAACCAACATCAGATAAGATGAAACAAGAGTAGAGAAACCAAACATCAGATAAGATGAAACAAGAGTATAGAAACCAACCATCAGATAAGATGAAACAAGAGTAGAGAAACCAACATCAGATAAGATGAAACAAGAGTAGAGAAACCAACATCAGATAAGATGAAACAAGAGTAGAGAAACCAACCATCAGATAAGATGAAACAAGAGTAGAGAAACCAACATCAGATAAGATGAACAAGAGTAGAGAAACCAAACATCAGATAAGATGAAACAAGAGTAGAGAAACCAACATCAGATAAGATGAAACAAAGAGAGAAACCAAACATCAGATAAGATGAAACAAAGTAGAAAACCAAACATCAGATAAGATGAAACAAAGTAGAAAACAACCATCAGATAAGATGAAACAAGAGTAGAAAACCAACATCAGATAAGATGAAACAAGAGGAGAGAAACCAAACATCAGATAAGATGAAACAAGAGTAGAGAAACCAAACATCAGATAAGATGAAACAAAAGTAGAGAAACTAACACATCAGATAAGATGAAACAAGAGGAGAGAAACCAAACATCAGATAAGATGAAACAAGAGTAGAGAAACCAAACATCAGATAAGATGAAACAAAGTAGAAACCAAACATCAGATAAGATGAAACAAGAGTAGAGAAACCAAACATCAGATAAGATGAAACAAGAGTAGAAAAACCAAACATCAGATAAGATGAAACAAGAGTAGAGAAACCAACATCAGATAAGATGAAACAAGAGTAGAGAAACCAACATCAGATAAGATGAAACAAGAGTAGAGAAACCAACCATCAGATAAGATGAAACAAGAGTAGAGAAACCAAACATCAGATAAGATGAAAAAAGAGTAGAGAAACCAAACATCAGATAAGATGAAACAAGAGAGAGAACCAAACATCAGATAAGATGAAACAAGAGTATAGAAACCAACCATCAGATAAGATGAAACAAGAGTAGAGAAACCAAACATCAGATAAGATGAAACAAGAGTAGAAACCAACATCAGATAAGATGAAACAAGAGTGAGAAACCAAACATCAGATAAGATGAAACAAGAGTAGAGAAACCAAACATCAGATAAGATGAAACAAGAGTAGAGAAACCAAACATCAGATAAGATGAAACAAGAGTAGAGAAACCAACATCAGATAAGATGAAACAAGAGTAGAGAAACCAACATCAGATAAGATGAAACAAGAGTAGAGAAACCAAACATCAGATAAGATGAAACAAGAGTAGAGAAACCAAACATCAGATAAGATGAAACAAGAGTAGAGAAACCAAACATCAGATAAGATGAAACAAGAGTAGAAAAACCAAACATCAGATAAGATGAAACAAGAGTAGAGAAACCAACATCAGATAAGATGAAACAAGAGTAGAGAAACCAACATCAGATAAGATGAAACAAGAGTAGAGAAACCAAACATCAGATAAGATGAAACAAGAGTAGAGAAACCAACATCAGATAAGATGAAACAAGAGTAGAGAAACCAACCATCAGATAAGATGAAACAAGAGTAGAGAAACCAAACATCAGATAAGATGAAACAAGAGTAGAGAAACCAACATCAGATAAGATGAAACAAGAGTAGAGAAACCAACATCAGATAAGATGAAACAAGAGTAGAGAAACCAAACATCAGATAAGATGAAACAAGAGTAGAGAAACCAACATCAGATAAGATGAAACAAGAGTAGAGAAACCAACATCAGATAAGATGAAACAAGAGTAGAGAAACCAAACATCAGATAAGATGAAACAAGAGTAGAGAAACCAACCATCAGATAAGATGAAACAAGAGTAGAGAAACCAACATCAGATAAGATGAAACAAGAGTAGAGAAACCAACCATCAGATAAGATGAAACAAGAGTAGAGAAACCAAACATCAGATAAGATGAAACAAGAGTAGAGAAACCAAACATCAGATAAGATGAAACAAGAGTAGAGAAACCAACATCAGATAAGATGAAACAAGAGTAGAGAAACCAAACATCAGATAAGATGAAACAATAGTAGAGAAACCAACCATCAGATAAGATGAAACAAGAGTAGAGAAACCAACATCAGATAAGATGAAACAAGAGTAGAGAAACCAAACATCAGATAAGATGAAACAAGAGTAGAGAAACCAACCATCAGATAAGATGAAACAAGAGTAGAGAAACCAACATCAGATAAGATGAAACAAGAGTAGAGAAACCAACATCAGATAAGATGAAACAAGAGTAGAGAAACCAACATCAGATAAGATGAAACAAGAGTAGAGAAACCAACCATCAGATAAGATGAAACAAGAGTAGAGAAACCAACCATCAGATAAGATGAAACAAGAGTAGAGAAACCAACATCAGATAAGATGAAACAAGAGTAGAGAAACCAACCATCAGATAAGATGAAACAAGAGTAGAGAAACCAAACATCAGATAAGATGAAACAAGAGTAGAGAAACCAACATCAGATAAGATGAAACAAGAGTAGAGAAACCAAACATCAGATAAGATGGAAACAAAAGTAGAGAAACAAAAACCATCAGATAAGATGAAACAAGAGTAGAGAAACCAAACATCAGATAAGATGAAACAAGAGTAGAGAAACCAACATCAGATAAGATGAAACAAGAGTAGAGAAACCAAACATCAGATAAGATGAAACAAGAGTAGAGAAACCAACCATCAGATAAGATGAAACAAGAGTAGAGAAACCAACATCAGATAAGATGAAACAAGAGTAGAGAAACCAACCATCAGATAAGATGAAACAAGAGTAGAGAAACCAAACATCAGATAAGATGAAACAAGAGTAGAGAAACCAACATCAGATAAGATGAAACAAGAGTAGAGAAACCAAACATCAGATAAGATGAAACAATAGTAGAGAAACCAAACATCAGATAAGATGAAACAAGAGTAGAGAAACCAAACATCAGATAAGATGAAACAAGAGTAGAGAAACCAAACATCAGATAAGATGAAACAAGAGTAGAGAAACCAACATCAGATAAGATGAAACAAGAGTAGAGAAACCAAACATCAGATAAGATGAAACAAGAGTAGAGAAACCAAACATCAGATAAGATGAAACAAGAGTAGAGAAACCAAACATCAGATAAGATGAAACAAGAGTAGAGAAACCAAACATCAGATAAGATGAAACAAGAGTAGAGAAACCAAACATCAGATAAGATGAAACAAGAGTAGAGAAACCAAACATCAGATAAGATGAAACAAGAGTAGAGAAACCAAACATCAGATAAGATGAAACAAGAGTAGAGAAACCAAACATCAGATAAGATGAAACAAGAGTAGAGAAACCAACCATCAGATAAGATGAAACAAGAGTAGAGAAACAAACCATCAGATAAGATGAAACAAGAGTAGAGAAACCAACATCAGATAAGATGAAACAAGAGTAGAGAAACCAACATCAGATAAGATGAAACAAGAGTAGAGAAAACAAACATCAGATAAGATGAAACAAGAGTAGAGAAACCAAACATCAGATAAGATGAAACAAGAGTAGAGAAACCAAACATCAGATAAGATGAAACAAGAGTAGAGAACCAAACATCAGATAAGATGAAACAAGAGTAGAGAAAC
Organism: Arion vulgaris; assembly: GCA_020796225.1. Classification (NCBI taxonomy): domain Eukaryota; kingdom Metazoa; phylum Mollusca; class Gastropoda; order Stylommatophora; family Arionidae; genus Arion; species Arion vulgaris. Next base: position 57,077,476 of record CM036759.1, on the reverse strand, counting down.
CAAACAAGATAAGATGAAACAAGAAAGAAAAAGGAAACCAACATCAGATAAGATGAAACAAGAGTAGAGAAACCAAACATCAGATAAGATGAAACAAGAGTAGAGAAACAAACCATCAGATAAGATGAAACAAGAGTAGAGAAACCAACATCAGATAAGATGAAACAAGAGTAGAGAAACAAACATCAGATAAGATGAAACAAGAGTGAGACAAACATCAGATAAGATGAAACAAGAGTAGAGAAACCAACATCAGATAAGATGAAACAAGAGTAGAGAAACCAAACATCAGATAAGATGAAACAAGAGTAGAGAAACCAACATCAGATAAGATGAAACAAGAGTAGAGAAACCAACCATCAGATAAGATGAAACAAGAGTAGAGAAACCAACCATCAGATAAGATGAAACAAGAGTAGAAAACAACCATCAGATAAGATGAAACAAGAGTGAGAAACCAACCATCAGATAAGATGAAACAAGAGTAGAGAAACCAACATCAGATAAGATGAAACAAGAGTAGAGAAACCAACCATCAGATAAGATGAAACAAGAGTAGAGAAACCAACATCAGATAAGATGAAACAAGAGTAGAGAAACCAAACATCAGATAAGATGAAACAAGAGTAGAGAAACCAACCATCAGATAAGATGAAACAAGAGTAGAGAAACCAACCATCAGATAAGATGAAACAAGAGTAGAGAACCAAACATCAGATAAGATGAAACAAGAGTAGAGAAACCAACATCAGATAAGATGAAACAAGAGTAGAGAAACCAAACATCAGATAAGATGAAACAAGAGTAGAGAAACCAACCATCAGATAAGATGAAACAAGAGTAGAGAAACCAAACATCAGATAAGATGAAACAAGAGTAGAGAAACCAACATCAGATAAGATGAAACAAGAGTAGAGAAACCAACATCGATAAGATGAAACAAGAGTAGAGAAACCAACCATCAGATAAGATGAAACAAGAGTAGAGAAACCAACATCAGATAAGATGAAACAAGAGTATAGAAACCAAACATCAGATAAGATGAAACAAGAGTAGAGAAACCAACCATCAGATAAGATGAAACAAGAGTAGAGAAACCAAACATCAGATAAGATGAAACAAGAGTAGAGAACCAAACATCAGATAAGATGAAACAAGAGTAGAGAAACCAACCATCAGATAAGATGAAACAAGAGTAGAGAAACCAAACATCAGATAAGATGAAACAAGAGTAGAGAAACCAAACATCAGATAAGATGAAACAAGAGTAGAGAAACCAAACATCAGATAAGATGAAACAAGAGTAGAGAAACCAACATCAGATAAGATGAAACAATAGTAGAGAAACCAAACATCAGATAAGATGAAACAAGAGTAGAGAAACCAAACATCAGATAAGATGAAACAAGAGTAGAGAAACCAAACATCAGATAAGATGAAACAAGAGTAGAGAAACCAAACATCAGATAAGATGAAACAAGAGTAGAGAAACCAAACATCAGATAAGATGAAACAAGAGTAGAGAAACCAAACATCAGATAAGATGAAACAAGAGTAGAGAAACCAAACATCAGATAAGATGAAACAAGAGTAGAGAAACCAAACATAAATAAGATTTGATGAAATGTAACGTATGAACAACATCAGATTGAATTATCAGAATCAACGATAGAAAACTATCTTAAGATGAACACAGATCCAGGAAACATTTTACACCAGGAAACGCTCGTAGTCTGTGTCTGGACCGTACGCCTGGCAAGAACAAGTAAGAAGAAGACAAAACATCAGAATTGAATTGTGTAGAACACTCTCTAGGTTTTGGAATTAAACCAAAACATAGTTACAATCCAATAAAGTGAATAGTTTGTTTATGTCACTTCTGGAGTTTATTTATAATAAATCAATAAAGTGAAAATTTTCGATTAAGTATGAAACATGATTGTTAAGATTATCAACAATATACCAAATGCGAAATATGCTGTATGTTTGTATTGACCATATGCCCAGTCACGACAATGGTTATGACAAACTGGTTTAAATTTATGCAACCATTCCACTACGATCGTTATTGAAACTATGTAGCTTGTGATTAAATGATTCTCAGATCACAAAGATACTTCATATGAAATCATTAATAAAAATGAAAAACTGTCGTTAATATGACATAGTTCGAGTAGGGAAAGGGACGAAATTAATTCAACGAAGCATTTGTTCAAATAGAGTTAGGTTAATAAACTAAACGATTAAAGTCAGCCGTGAAAAAACGATGTTCTGATCAACATTTACAGATCGTTACAATTGTATTTAAGCATTGAAACATTAAGAGAAACCGATACACTGGATAATCGATGTTGCTTCTCTACTTTTTCAAGTGAACACAGTACGAGTACTAGAAAGAATTTGATAAATCAATATTATGTTATCAAAGAAAGTTAAAGTATTTCAATAATAAATATAAATAGAGACAAAAAGTGGAGGAAATAATGAGCGTTAGTAATATTTTGTTTCCTACCAAACCAATGTGGAACGCATACACGTTCTTGGCAAAGATCAAACATATCACAAAGAGTGATTAAAATTGGTCGTAAAGAACGAACGCAAATAATAATAATAATAATATTTTGTTGTTTGCCATATTAATGTTAAGGTTATATTTTATTTCTATAAGGGAGCGACAATAGCAAATGCAAACTGTTTTCAAAATCTCGGTTTGCTGGTAAGAAGAGTTGAAAATGCTATGAAACAAAAAATTAAAATAAAAACAAGAATAGCCTTACAAAAACAAACAACTAAAAACGTTATGGAGTAGAAGTGATTGGAAACCAAAGATCATAATACTTACAGCATGCATATTTCCAGTGACAACGTATGGGTGGAAAATATAAATATTTAGCAAGGCTATGGGAAAGCATGTAAATGGTTTTGAATATAAGTGTAATAGATGAGTCTCCATGTATCATGAACAAAGAGAACACATAGATTTATACAGAAGGAAATCAAAATTAAAAAGAACTGAGTCATCCTACAAATAAGAAAGAGGAAATTTAAGCGCTTTTGGACATAAAACAGACGTTGAGTGTTGGAAATAAAACCATTAGGAAGGAGGCAATAAGAAGAGGAAGGTGGCAGTGAGAAGAGGTAACCCACGAAGAAGATGGATTCATGATGTGGTTGATGCTGTGAGCATGACGGTAGCAGAGGTGAGACATCTGTCCTGTGAGAGAAAATCCAAAAGACTTAAGGTCCCTAAGTTATTCTTGGTACAAGCTACTGAATAGCGCTGTTATAAAAAAGAACATATTGGTACAATAAGTTAACATAGCAAGTTTCTTATAAATGTTATCTAAGTTGTTATTGAAGAACTATGTTGTACTAATTTCACAGATTATGTTTTGTTGTGAATTTACAGGATTCCTCGTGTCAAACAGCTTGCAATTTTATCAAGAATAAACACAAAGGTATTGTATATATCCATGTCTTTTTTTGTATTAATACATTTGTTCTAGTTTCTTTAATAATATATATATATATATATATGAGTTACGATTCCGAATTTCAGGATCACCCTGTATTGCCGGGGCTCTCAAGGGGAGCAAAGAATAGTAAAACTGCGAAATACAAGGCATGTCGTAAGAGGCGACTGAGGTAGAGACCTAGGGAACCTACCCTAGTAAATAAACAGCATCGTAGAAATCGGATGTGCTGGTCTTTTTGTAGGCGCATAACTGGCACAACGTACAATCGATTTTAGGTTCGGATCACATCCAAGTCACAAAAATTGATTAACAAATCGTTGATATGGTTTTGTTTGAAGAAGAACTAATAATATATATGTTAATAATGGAAAGAAAAATAAGTTTTTAAAGTAGGATTAACTATAATAGTAACACCTGGCTTCCTCATATGGCTCCATTCTTCTCCGCAGAAATGGCACAATTCTTCTCCGCAGAAATGGCACAATTCTTCTCCGCAGAAATGGCACACCACTTGCAAAGAGTACTGCACAAAGCAAGAACTCCGTAGCTTTGGAAACAATCATCGAATCTCCAGGAAAAAATTCACTCTTGAACTCAAATACTCGGTTCTGATTCGAACTGACAACGCACAGAACGCTAGACAAACGGTGTGGCCATTTCTCTAAATAGTGCCACAAAATGTTAACCAATAAGATTAACTGAAGTTTCTAAAACATGAGATAAACAAAAACAAATCACCAAATATTGACATTGTTCATTATCCAAATTATAAGAGAAGAGGTTATCAAATACATATGAAGACGTGATTTATGGTAAATAGAGCAAGAATAAGATCAAGCTATAATTGGGAGGAACTATCAAGTTGTTGTGTACAGGCAGCATTATTTCAGAGTTTAACAACCAGTGTTAAGAATAGAGTATACTGAGAATTCATTTCGGTCAACTTTAAATGTGAAGAATGCACAAGCTGGTGGTCCTGATAGAGACTAGCAACAAGATAAGGATATGGAAACATAAGATAACGGGGAAACATTTACGATTGTATGAGAAAACAGAAGATCAGAAAGAACATTCCAGTTTTGAATGTTCTAACGCACTGACATATGGGAATATGAATTACGTCTAAAAACTATCGTTACGCTTTTCATAAAAAAATGGCATTTCTAAAAACATACACACATAATTTTCTTTACATTTATTTATTGAACATTCTATTTTAGTCAAAATTATTTCTATTCACGATATTCATTGATGGGACCAAGAATATTATATCAAAATTGTAGACATTTACCAACACAAGTCGCCACTAATTACTCCGTAGTAGATGGTCAGAGGAGGATAAACAAGCACAGAATTGTGCAGAACAGGCCAGAAACAAATACAAATGTATGTCAAAGAGAGACAATGTTAATGAATTGAATACTTTCAGAGAAAATACGTAAGCGAGATTACTAACTATACGTGCATATTGCGTCAAGTCTAACCAGGGATTCTGTATCATTGTTTCAAACGGTCATCATGGGATTTATCAGTGTAAAGAATATAGCTTGACAGAGTTAACTTTCCAAAGACCTATCTTCAGCCGAAGTTCGAACCTAGATAACACATTTACAGTGCATAAATATTTGAACTGTTTAAAAACAATTATTCCGAAAACAAATTTAGTTTTAATTATTCCTATATTTTATTTATATTTTATATTTATATGTCGTGCAGAACAGGTTGGTCTCCAGATTAATTCTGCCAAGACCACAATTATGGACCTCACAAACTCGACAGACAACATCGTAATAAATGGCCACGCACTGGAGAAAGTTAAACATTTTACATGTTTGGGTAGTAAAGTGTCAAACAACGGAGACACAATGAAAGAAATAAACTCCCGTATTGCTATAGCAGCTAGTGCCTTCACTAAGTTAACAAATATATGGCAATCTCAAGACCTTAGTATATGTACAAAAGTAAAATTGTTTAGGTCCTGTGTGTTTCCTGTACTGACCTACCGTTGTGAAAGTTGGAAATCAACAAAGAAAATTGATAAGAAACTGGACAGCTTTGAGAATAAATGTCTCCGAAAATTACGAAAAGTAAAATGGAATGATTTCGTTTCTAACAACACAGTGAGAGATAGAACACAGCAACAACCCGTATCAAATATTATAAGGAAACGAAGGTGGAAATATTTAGGTCATGTTCTTAGATCAGACGAAAAGAGACTAAATCGACAAGTAAGGACTTATGTGGTCACCAGTTGGGAAAAGAAAACGTGGAAGATCTTAGACCACTCTTCTAAGAATAATCCTACAAGAAAGTAAACTATTGGGATGTAAAACCATACGAGATCTCCAACTACTAGCAACGAACCGCATCACATGGAGATCTAAAACATCTGCCCTATGTGCCGCCTTTGGCACGAAAGGAATAAACTAACTAACTATATTTTATTTATTGTATGGGATGGTGAAACTTATATCGTGACCAATACCATTTATCTACCCAGTATATCATGAACAATATCATTTATTTACCCAGTATATCATGAACAATATCATTTATCTACCCAGTATATCATGAACAATATCATTTATTTACCCAGTATAGCATGAACAATATCATTTATCTACCCAGTATATCATGATCAATACCATTTATCTACCCAGTATATCATGAACAATATAATTTATCTACTCAGTATATCATGAACAATATCATTTATCTACCCAGTATATCATGATCAATATCATTTATCTACCCAGTATATCATGAACAATATCATTTATCTACCCAGTATATCATGATCAATATCATTTATTTACCCAGTATATCATGAACAATATCATTTATCTACCCAGTATATCATGATCAATATCATTTATCTACCCAGTATGTCATGATCAATATCATTTATCTACTCAGTATATTATAATCAATATCATTTATCTATCCAGTATATTATGAACAATATTATTTATTTGCCCAGTATCTACAATTCAAGGAGAATGGAAGTTCCAAGACCAGGTTTCTATTGATACAGATCCGGTCGAAATGAAAATATCATGGGAGCCACCTAATCTCGTATCTGGGAGTACTGACGTGGCGCCTTCTACATCTTTCAAACCAGAACCCATTGTTTACGTTCTGCTGAAAAGAAATAGTAATAAACCGCAGGATGGCTGGGCAGTGGTACGAGCTGTAAGTATATTCAGAATATTGCTAATTTGTTTTCTAAACAATAAACTGATATTATATATATAATGATATTGGTTATTGGTTGCTGAACCAACGTTATAGCACTACCGGCAGATCGATATGTGCTCAGTGCTCCAATCCCCCAACAGAAGTCGAAGGATATGCATACAGATGGTTCCCGTGTCTCGATGTTTAAACACACTCCTCACTCTGCGTCTCAGGCATCAAGCATATATATCTACTATATATATATATATATATATATATATATATATATATATATATATATATATATATATATATATATATATATTTATGTGTGTGTTAACGATGGAATGACAATAAACTGTTTGTCAGCAATGAATTGATACATATATTTTATCAACAGAATGACACTAATATATGACACGCGTTCCTCTAATCTTTGGAAATATATAGTTTAGATGCTGAATGAGGCCAAGACATTGAGAAAGCTTATTATCAATATAAGACAGACAGTCATCATTTTTCTAACATGTAATGAGGAGAGGCTTAGAACACATTGTTACAACCGGTGAAATCGTGGGGAGACGAGAAAGAGGAAGACAAAGAGAGAGAGAGAGAAAGAGGAAAACAGAGAGAGAGAGGAAATGGCGGACAGTTGACTTAGTGGCAATGAAGAGCGTCAACATCTGAGATGATAGCAAACACCAGGGGAAAAAATTTGTGAAGATCTATGATCGCCTTTTCCATCCGGTATGGTACCTGATGATGATGATATAGTTAAGAAAATATATAATTTATACTAATTCTTTTCTCTTTCCCTTCTTCCTTTCTTTCTCTCTATCTTAAATCATTTCCGTCCCGAATTAAACATAAGGTTGTAAAGTATATGTATACACATTTTTCAATTCAGTGTTCCTAATGGAAGATAGTACTGAAATTTGCTCTAACTTTATCATTGAACAGTAAAAGAGCATTGAAGACGATGTTTCTTCAGACATTATGATTTCTTTCTTTCTCGAATCCTTTATGCCTCACAGCGTCAGGTCAGGAAGAGATTTCTAAAACGGGCCCTAGTATGCGCTTCGTAGATAGTCTCTTTCGTCGCCTCTGTTATCTCTGGGGTCCATCTTTTGGGTGGCCGACCTTTCGCTTTATACCCATTGTATCGGAGCAGCATTACTCTTTGGAGTGCACTGTCTGATGGTAATCTGCTTACGTGGCCGAACCATTTAATTTGTTGTTTCTTGATGAAGTCTTGATAAAACCTGGACATTGACATCCAACAACAGTCGAAAACTAGTCACGGCAGAAAATAAGTGACTACACAAAGCGCTTGGAGTATCAAGAAAAGACTGTTTTAGGAATGAAGACATCATAAGAAAAGTCAGTACCAAAATTCATCTAAAAAAAAACAACAAATTAAATCGTTCGAACACATAAGCATATTGCCAATGGGTAAACGCTAGATATTGCGGATTCCAGGCAAAAGGTATACATCGTAAAAGACGGAATACCGAAATAGCTTTGGTTGTGAAAGATGCACGTATGAAGCGAAAAAAGAACAAATTCTAGAGATCTCTTCTTATACTGATGCTGTGAGACGCAACATGATTAGTGAATTAAGGAGAAGAAGGTCTATGACAGCTTTCATTGCAATTTCTGTAAGTCATTTTTTTTATAAATGTGATTTAATAATCCTAATCCAACCCCCAATAAACTTGGGGATGTATTGTCCAATATGACAGATTTGTACAGACTAGTTAGTTATACCATTTTAGAAAGATAAAACTCCACTTTATATTACCACATCTACACTTTATATTACCACATCTACACTTTATATTACCACATCTACACTTTATATTACCACATCTACACTTTATATTACCACATCTACATAGTTAAACTTATGCACAGTTTCAAATCTGCTTGATGATAAGGAAGGTCGTATGAGCAGATTCAATTCTAGTATGTAAGAAAGATAGTTATCAATCTAACATACTGTGTTGGTGTGAGGTTAATGAAACATTTTATTTATGCAACTGATGATATCATTTGGTGACTCCATACCATCAAGGTCTCTAACTTCAACTTGAGAGCCGCAGTAGTGTAGTTGTTTAAATGATGATATCATGGTCTCTAACTTCAACTTGAGAGCCGCAGTAGTGTAGTTGTTAGTGAACTCGCATCTCAGGCTAGTGTTCCGGGTTCAATTCCCATAGTGGGTGTGAAATTTTTGTCCGATCATTACGGCTCTCAGGTAACACATGATTCGAACCACACACTCTCATTACTTACGGCATCCATGGCCTAGCCCTATCATACAAGCGCTTTTTACAACACATCCAGCTAGCTGTTCCCAAAATAACTTTACTGAGGAGTGTCTTTCATAGACGTTTCTTGTGTAGAACACAGAATAATCAGGTTAGATTCGATCGAGCAGTGTTTGCATAAACTGTCTATTACCATTCCAAAACTCAGCTACTGAGGTACTTTTTTTTTTACAGCTGTAGACGACATTTATACTTTTTTTGTATCTTTATAAGTTTATTCACACAAATTGCAATAGACGGTGTGACCTAACTAAACCCTGTAACGTTCGGGTGCTAAGAAAATCTCATTTATAAATGAGATGGCTACATGACTCCGGAACTAGCAGTATTTGTGTGTTATTTATGCATTTAAAAGCATATAATTTATGTTTCATAATGTAAAACATATGATATTACCATAATAAATTGTTTAAAAATATATTTTTATTTTTAAGATGTCTAATCTCGTTGAATAAAGCATGCCTTTTTGTTTTTCTTCTTCTGCCTCCGCCAGCTATGAATTCATGCGTAGTCAGGGAGCCTTTTATGGCGTATTTGACTGATTTCTGCGTGAAAGCCGACTAACCGTGTGTAAGGTGTCCCTAGCCATTCAGGCAAACCTTCTCCGACTTCAGTGGTAAGAACATGCTTTTATTACACCGACATTTCCGAACGGCCGCCATTTTGGATAATCTCTGCAGACGAGTTTTCACTTGCTCTTGTCAAAAATCACACATTTGCTTACAAAATGGCATCTAGTGACTCAGATTACTGTCCTAATCAAGACTATAAGTGTCAGTTCTTTATGGGCTGCTTACTAGACCAGTTCTGCATCATTTTTTCTTATTTATTTATTATTTTTTAATTGGTGTCTTCAAAATATGGAAATATTTAGAAGTTACAAATTTCCTAATTACTTATTTATTGTCCAAACAATTTCATGTTTGGATATATTGTGTAAATATGAAGGTACTAAGAGAGTATATTAATAGTTTTCATGATATATTTCATACTTATTTTTTCCCTTCTTTGTGACTGTATAATTATTTGAAATTTATTTTAAAATCTATTTTTAGCATCACCAAAATTAGGTCACTGATATCACATATTACATGACACTGATATTAAAATCACCTATCTTGATAGTACATTCAATTAGCTTTCCAACCATACATAACATGCCTATGTTCAATTCATGGAGTATATATGGCTTCTAGTAATAGAGCAGGCCTTCAAAAATAACAAAAAACCTTAAAAACCCACAAACGGTTAAGAGTTAAAATATCAAGCGTAAAACGAAAAGCAAGGAGGAAGACAATTATTCAATGACCAAGCAGATCGACATTTAACCTTCTCGATAAAGTTACTGAGTTCATCTGTAGCTGCCGTGAATTGTTATTGAAATTCTTCCTTTGGATATCGCATGTCCAGTTTAAAGGTACAAATAACATGGAGGGCATCAAAAGCATATGAGACCCTTGATGGCAGGATGTTCTACGTGGAACTTGGTGCCCAGTTGGCCACGGGCGGTCACTGCAAGCAGCGACCAGCGAAAGAGATGTTATCAAAATAAATAAATGGTGGGCATCACAACCAGCAGCAAGTTTGTATTCAACCGTCTTCTCTAAGAAAATAATGAAAGTGCACACAGACACACACACAAACAATAGAGCAAGAAAACTCGGAATGAATGAAAGATGTAAAGAAACAGTCAAATGAATGACTGCTTAAGCTAGTTTCAATACGGATGTGATGAAACAACAGATACATGGAATTAATGGCAAAAGCTGCTACAGACCGCGAAAAGATGTACAAAATAATTAGGAAACAAATAATAATTAAGACACACAAGAAGCAAGTATACAAGAAGAGATTATAGAAAGAGATAATAAGAAGATATGGGTTATCATTACATTTAAGGCAGGAAAAAAACAGCACTGTTTAGTGAACATAAAACAGTTGAAAGAGTATGTGGAGATAGTTCAGATTATTTTGATATATAACAGGCTATGGGTTACTGTACCGTTGTCATGGATTTACGGGCAGACATATATGTGCTCAGTCATCTCAACGGATTTCAAGGGGTATACAAACTAATGATTCATGTGGCTCGCTGGTTAAATACCCTCATCACTCTGCCCCTCATGCATACAGTTTCTACTTGTACAACGGGTAACTCCATACTTCTTAAATCTCTAGGTACATTCAACACCAGTTTTAGTGTCATCATCAAACAGGTGGTCTTCAAGAGACAGAAAACGTCCCCTTATTTATTTTCAACTCACCGTCGACCAATGCTGTTGATGCAAGCCTGTCCGCTCTCATCTCAGACAAACCCGCGTGCACCGGACAATAGATCCACTTAAGCCTCTGGAGGCTGGAAACTTCCATAGACGGCATGCACTAATACTGTATAGGACAGGTATGCTTGCAGTCTATCACAACTCTATTTAATATGTGCACCAAAATTATCTAGAAAAGTGCAAAGGAAGGCGTTGAAAAAGAACAATATCAACTGTACATAATAGGAGGAAAAGAAATACATCAACTTAATAAGCTGACGACACAGTACTGTTATCCACATCCCAAATTGAAACTGAGAAATGAATAGTCCCAGTTTAGAAGACAATTGAAAAACACAATTTATATCTCAATGTGACACAAATAAAAATAATGACAACTGATGAAATAAACATATCACCAAATATATTTATCAAAGGAGAGAATAAAAAGAGTAAACACTTTCAATATATTGATTCGTTATTGGTTATTGTTATTGGCTACTAAACTGACGTTATTGCACTGCGGGCAGACCCATGGGTGCTCAGTCTTCCCGAACAGATATCTAAGAGCATGAATACTGATGGTTTCCGTGGCTCGCTGATTAAACATATTCCTGCCACTATATATCTGCCACTCAGGCATCCAGTTCTACTTGTACAACGGGTAACTCAAAACTGGTTAAATCGCTGGATAGATACAAAACACGTAATTACAAAGTACTGTGGTTTTACAAATTACAAAAACAATGACAATATACAGAAACGTTTCTACTAACAAGACCTTTATCAAGCAAACGAACAACAGGAGTGACGAATTAAAAAAAAAAAAACATATGGGACTACATACGGAGACATTCAAACGTTTACGTCACACGAAAAGTTGCAGTAAAATGGCGATTATTTTATGGATCGATACAACATCTATTTTAGTATTAATTCGTTCAAACAAACAATGGCAATGTGTCGAAATACATTGTAGAAAGATCGAGTAGCGTCCTACAAACACTTAAGCAGCTAAAGTCTATATGGGATAAACAACAAAAAGTCAAGATTACTAAGAGCATACATATTCCATACAGTGATAACATACAGGATGTTGACATTTATAAACATCTGAAAAACATGTCAGAATTGTTGAATGTCATTGTTATAGAAGAGTTCTTAACATTTCATGGACATAGAACAATACAAACAGATCTATTCCAGAAGAACTTTGAATTGTAGACAATTGGTTGATGAGAAAATTCACATTAAGGAAAGTGAGTTGTACTTTGTACAAATAAAATGTCACGGAAGTTTAGAGAAGACAGTTATGTAGGCAGGTATTCTGGGAAAACATAGAAGAGGAAGACGAATAAGAAAGTGGAGACAGGATGTGATAAATAGTTTCGGCATGACAGCAGCTGAAGCAAGATATTTGTTATATGATAAAGACAAATTTCAACGGAACTGATTGATTGATATGACCATCATCATTGCACTTCGGTGAGTAACCATGTGTGCCGTGATCTCTTTCTTACACATGAAGATCTCAGCGACAGTGCACGAACTAGGTAGCACTGGCGAGGGTCCCCGTTGTAATTTAAAAGATGGTGAAAATATTTTGTAGGAATTTTTATTTAAATATTTTGACCGGGCAGCAACTTTTCAACCTGATCTTCTCGATTTGTAAACTGCCATGGTTCTTTTTCGTGCTCAACTTGATCATGGGACCTACGTTTTATCGTCCGTCTCCGATAGGACTAGGAACTCGATCTCACCTACACTGAGATCTCTGGAAAAATATCCTGATGGCTCTAGGAGGGAGCGAGACAAGCACCTTTGGAGCGAGAGGTGAGCACCTGACCTCAACGCCACATCGACCTCAACGCCACATCGACCTCTACGCCACATCGACCTCAACGCCACATCGACCTCTACGCCACATCGACCCCCTAAACAGAACTATTATGTAATGAGGTGAGCACCTGACCTCAACGCCACATCGACCCCTTAAACAGAACTATTATGTAATGAGGTGAGCACCTGACCTCAACGCCACATCGACCACCTAAACAGAACTATTATGTAATGAGGTGAGCACCTGACCTCAACGCCACATCGACCACCTAAACAGAACTATTATGTAATGAGGTGAGCACCTGACCTCAACGCCACATCGACCACCTAAACAGAACTATTATGTAATGAGGTGAGCACCTGACCTCAACGCCACATCGACCACCTAAACAGAATTATTATGTAATGAGGTGAGCACCTGACCTCAACGCCACATCGACCCCCTAAACAGAACTATTATGTAATGAGGTGAGCACCTGACCTCAACGCCACATCGACCACCTAAACAGAACTATTATGTAATGAGGTGAGCACCTGACCTCAACGCCACATCGACCCCCTAAACAGAACTATTATGTAATGAGGTGAGCACCTGACCTCAACGCCACATCGACCCCCTAAACAGAACTATTATGTAATGAGGTGAGCACCTGACCTCAACGCCACATCGACCCCTTAAACAGAACTATTATGGATGTAATGTTTATGCATAGAACAAACCACTGGCTGTTGATACAAAAAGACGACTTAAAACTACAAGAAAATAGCAATACAAGTCAGAAACCAAAGTAATCATGAAGTAAATAAACTTACTTGATCAAGAGAGGAGACATCAAATTTTGCTCAGTATTAATAAACATTTTACATTTTAGATCGGCAAAAATATAAATTTCTTCCAAAAACACACAAACGCTCTCTCTCTCCCTCTCTCTCTCTCTCTCTCTCTCTCTCTCTCTGTGTCTCTGACACACACACACACACTTCAAAGCTTACAGCAACTTGAAAGGTGCCTGGACATTGCGTTTTTAACCTCTGACCTTCATAGTTAGCCTACACAAGGTCACTTTAATTAAGTACCCGAGGTTTGTAAATTGGGCATACATGGGAACAGCTTTTGCACATTCCAAATCGACTTCCCAAGCTGGTAAAGGTCTGTTTTTAATATTACTCCCGTAAACACAACACGACGGGTCCGTTTTCGACAGATGTTTTCATTTCAATCAACTGGTTCCAAGAACGCTGAATAAACAATCTACAATACGAAAAGGATTTCCTCAGTTGTGAATTAAATAGGTAAACAAGAGACATAAACGAGTATTATATTTGTTCTGCTGCCTTGCTTAGAGAATATCATTACTTTCTTGTAATAGAACTAAGGGGATTAGTAAATTAGCGAGCAATGGTTGAAACAGCTTCAGATTTATACTGTTTCACCAACAAGTGTGTGTTTGTCTGAGAAGGTGACTGTTGTGTCTAATTTAACCGTAGACGGCGCACATTTGGCCATCATTGTTCTTGTGTATGTGTGTATGATGCTCTGTCTTTACTTGCAGCGGGGTTTTTTTTTGGTCTGAGTTTTATCAATTTGTCATGTCTCCGATAAAACGGGAGCCTGTTAGTGTTTTTTTTCGAATCATACGCTCGTGTGGTGCCTGGGGCCACAAAGGAAGCAAAGAATAGTAGCACGTCGACCTACAGGTCATGTCGTAAGAGGCAACAGAGGTAGGGGTCGAGGGAAGCAACCCTACTAAATAAAAAGCGTCGCAGAAATCGGATGTTCTGGCAGACCAGCACAACTTTAAATCGCTCTTAGGCTTAGATCACATACAAATCACAACGAGCGGTTTAACAAGTGATCGATATGAAGCGTTCGAAGAAGAAGAAGAAGAGCTTAGGGTTTTCATGCGTCCTGGTTTTCCCGGAAAAGTCCCGTTTGTTAGCGAAAAAACAGACCTGTGGAAAGAACTGTCCTTGTTCATCGGCTGCAACATCTGGCAACCCCTACTTGAATATGTATATTATTGTTGGAGAATAATTATTATATCTATGCTTTGAATTAACATTCTAAATATAATATAACTATATTAATCATGGAAATATAACTAGGAGGGTCTTTTCCTTGAACATGCAGGGAAATGAAAATAAGGAAAGTCTAGAAATACATGAAGAAGAAATTTGTAGACAGAGAGTATCGATATAAGGAAGAGCTGAAAAGAGCTGCAAGAGATAACTAAAAATAGAAAGACTTGGCATGAGTTGGTTGAGGGCCTATGCTCCAATGGATTTAAAAGACAAAAAAAAGAGAGAGAAATTGAGAGTGAAAGAGAGAGAGAGAAAAAATATTCTTTGCAAGAAATATGTAGCACATCGCTTTATTTTCCGAATATCTGAATAAATATGTGGCAGACGTTAAGTTATCTTGTGAGACACAATGTTTCCTAACCACAATCCTCAAATATGATGTATCAGATCTAACATCAGGCTATAGTATCCCAGTTGATGTGGTTCTAGAAAGTTGGAATCTCACCAGTAATCCGGCTGTGCAAATGTGTGTCCTACTAGATAATATTCCTCCCCAAGTTATTGAGGGCTTCGTTAACAAACCAACTTAACAGTTTAGTATCCTTAATCCCATAGTCATCACACTCCCTTCATTTTTGAAAGATACGAACCACGCTTCGTCTGTTTTTTCTTCCATTGAGTTGCTACCCGAGAGGATCTACCGTCTCTTCCTCCTTGATGTGTGCTCATTGTACACCTCTATACCTCATCCTCACGGCCTTAAAGCTCTCCAGTTCTTTCTCAATAGGAGAACTAATCCACTTGTGTCAACCTCTGCTCTCCTTCGTCTTGCAGAACTAGTTCTCACTCTCAACTCCTTTCAGTTCAATGACCAATTCTTTGAGCAGATCAGTGGGGTCGCCATAGGCACTAAAATGATACCTAGTTATACTTGTCTGTTCATGGGTTATCTTGAACACCTAGTATAGACTACATATGATTGCCCCCTTCCGCCTGTCTATCACAGATACATTGATGACTGTACTGGCATTACTGATTGATTTCTTCCGCAGGCGCCTATACCCGGAGAAGGTGCTTGTATCTACTATGCATCGAGCAGAAAATCACTCGCCAGCAGACCTTTACCAGCCAGCATAGGACATTACAAATTTTCAATTCAAATGTTGTATCAATCCTAACATATGCCAGCGAGAGTTGGAAAATGACTAAAGATACAGAGAGCAAGTTTATTGCAATTGAAAATAGATGTCTGCGAAAATTAATGAATATAAAATGGAACGAATTCAGGAGAAGTGATGAAATCAGAGATATGTCTGGTCAACCACTAGTGACAACTGTTATAAGAAAGAGAAGATGGAGATATGTTGGACACACCTTGAAGAGAAATGATCAACGAATATCAAAGCAGGCATTGAAGTGGGATGCAAAGGGTTCAAGAAAGAGAGGTCGACATAAGGAGATCCTGAAACGAACTTTGCTGAGAGAGACAAGAGGTATCGGTCTCAGTTCCATGGATGAGATTGAGCGAGTTGCCTAGGATAGAGCGGTATGAAGAAGTTACTTGCAGACCCTATATAACGTATAACGAAAGGTACGAGAGGAATTATTATTATTATTATAGGACTACTAACTCTGACAGAGTAAAACTTATCTTAAATTTCCACCCCCATAGTTCACTGGTGAAAAATGTTTTATTCCGTCATCTGTCTATCCTTAAGTCAGATCCTGAGACCCGTTCAGTCTTCCCCAACTATCCTTTGGTGGCTTCCAGACGGGACAGAAGTTTTAATGATATGTTGGTACACAGTCGCCTTAAGTCCAATATTCAGTCATTTTGACACTGTCCAGTGCGGCCGTCGGCGTTGCAATACGTGTGCTTATGTGATACAGACGCGTACTGTATCTTTTCCTTTAGCCAAGTTTGTTATTGAAGATTGTTTTACATGCGAGTCCCATAATCTTATCTATACCATTATCTGTAAGCGGTGTAACAAGGCCATATCGGCGAGACAGGCAAGAGGCTCAGTGACCGATCTGCCCAACACTTGCGCGATATACGCCAATGCTCTGTGGCCCCTGTAGCCACCCATTTCAATGATACTGACCATTTAGGAGCTCACGATGTACAGGTCACAGCCATCCGATCATGTTCCTCGGATGATCACAGTCCATTTGCTCTGGAAAATCGGTTGATTTCGTTGTATGGTACCTTGCGACCACGTGGGCTCAACTTATTACATTCCTATGCTTCTTAGTACTTTATCTTCTCATGCCTTGTAATATGTGCATTTGTTGCATGTATTTAAGCTATATATTTAATTGATTTTTTTTATCGTTTCTCCTTTTATATTTCTAGTTTTTACGTGTGTTTTTTGTATTACATTTAGTTCGTTATTCGTTTTTATTCCCATAATTTAATTATAAACGTTTGAATGTCTCCGTATGTAGTCGTCCATATGTTGTTTTTTTAATTTGTCACTCCTGTTGTTCGTTTGCTTGATAAAGGCCTTGTTGGTCGAAACCTTTGCTGTATATTCTCATTGTTTTTGTAATTTGTAAAACTACAGTACTTTGTGATTACGTGTTTCGCCAATCAAATATTTTTACTGCAGTCTCATCTATATTGTGATTATACAAACCAACTTACCAACTTAATAAAGTGCATTTATTATAGAAACTTCAGTAAAAACTGGACATTCTGTTAGGAATAATTGCAGTACTAAATTTCGAAAGAAACTTGTTAATTAAAGAAATCTAATATATATTCTTGCGGTAATTTTCTGTTTTATGTTAAATTGGAAACGGAAATAAGAAGATAAAGAATGTAAGTGAATACAACGGTTATTTATATTCTTTGTTTTCAAGTAATGAAACATTTGGGATTCACTCAGCTGCGCAGATAAAGAACATGGTGATGATGTATTTGTAGACTCTGTTGCATCTTGTCTTCTATCGTTGCTTATTTACATCAAACGTAACTATTACTTGTGTTGTTCTACATTCATTAAAATAAAACAAGCAAAAAACGGCATTCTTATTCGTATTGTCATCGCTGTTTCCCAAGAACTGCATTCTATTTATGTTTCACATAATGAATCTTCCATACACAGCTTCCCGTCACGCTGTCTGACATATTTGCGGGATAGTTCCTTCTCGTCTTCCATCGAGAGTAACAGAATATCGCTTTTTATCTTGGCCTGTCTGTCACTCTCTGTGCCGTGTGATAAGTACCTCCAGTCAAGTCAAACGACCAGGTCAACAACACACAGCGATGCTGTAGTATTTTTAAATTCTTTCTTTCTTGTTCTTTTTTTTCTTTAATGGTTACCTGAAATTTATGTTTAGCTGCACTTTTCCCCCCTCTTTTCAATTCATGTTGTATTTATTTTAAGCTCATCCTGTTTTGTTGTCAGACGAAGAATTGGGAGTTATTAAAGCTACAGAGAACAACAGGGACTGCAAAAATTGGATTTGCACTGAATAAAACTACATTTTAAGTTGACTCTTTGAGTACTTACATGAAAACTGTCTGGAATGAGAATTAGAGGCAAACCAGTGGATTTAGCAGATAGAGGGAGTTTAACTACAACAATAATCTAGCTTGCATGAAATAAGAGGAGAGTAGCGTACAAAAACAAATCGTTTCTACTATCAATGATGTTGATGCAAGCTTATGTGTTATTTCATTACCACGAACACCGGAATGCGCAGAACAGTATTTTGGAAAATTTAAAAGACAAGACAGATTGTTGGAGAGCATATTATAAGGGACAGTTGATGACAAGAGAACAAGAAGGTGGCACCAAAATATATAATTGGAATGGGATAATCAAGAGGTCAACAGGCAGCCTCTCAGAGTGTACCATCAGGATAAGGAACACTGAGTTTTCTGAAAAAAATTATCTGCAGTCTATTTTCTATGCTTAGACAGCATAAGTTAATGATGTTAACTATAACTTTGACTGGACTATCAGTTTGTAATATGATACTTCAAATATGTGTGCCAGGGGCGTCTGTTCGATGATGTTGACTATAACTTTGACTGGACTATCAGTTTGTTATATGATACTTCAAATATGTGTGCTAGGGGCGTCTGCTCGATATGATGTTGACTATAACTTTGACTGGACTATCAGTTTGTTATATGATACTTCAAATATGTGTGCCAGGGGCGTCTGCTCGATATGATGTTGACTATAACTTTGACTGGACTATCAGTTTGTAATATGATACTTCAAATATGTGTGCCAGGGGCGTCTGTTCGATGATGTTGACTATAACTTTGACTGGACTATCAGTTTGTAATATGATACTTCAAATATGTGTGCCAGGGGCGTCTGTTCGATGATGTTGACTATAACTTTGACTGGACTATCAGTTTGTTATATGATACTTCAAATATGTGTGCCAGTGGCGTCTGTTCGAATGGATTAGAGAGCGGGCTCCCATTCGGGAGACCCGATTTCGATCCCAGGTAAGGTCAAGGAGTTTTCTTCTGTTGGGGACATAAAGAACAAATGCTAACCTGAACAGTTTCGCTTTGACTGCACTAGCCGTGCGACTATTAAATTCTTCAGGCTCATACCCCCCTCTCCCAGTCTAACACCGACCTAAAAAGCGATATTTCACAGGCAGTAAAGACAATATAGTGTAAAAGACAATATATGTATATATTTTTTTTTATGTTTCAGATGGTATCCAAATCAATCAGAATTGAGTTAGAATCCCTTGGCTCATCACCCGAGTTCTTGCTCTTAGCAGTCACTGAGAACGGTCTCATTGCACAGCGAGAATTTAAGACTGAGTCTGTTGTTTTAGGAGGTAAGTTTACAACAAAAAAGCACATGACATTTGCTAAAAGCTATTCTACTTTCTTCCCTTCTATTTTCTGACATCTCGCGTTATATAATGAAAATATAGTGTCCTAAACGACATCGTTTATATCCAGAAAGTTCTGGTGGGCAGAGATTTGTGTCCATGTGCTTGTTTTTGAATTGTAAATTCTCTTTTCTTTCTTGTGTCTTCTGCTTTTTTGTCGCTAGCGTAGCAGGTTTAACTATTAATCGGTTTCCGAGATAAGGCACACTCGGTCGCTTGATATGTTGTGGTATTGTTGAGCTTTAAGATGTCTGTAACTCGATCAACCCATCTTTTTCTTGGCCTGACCCTTCCTCTTGATGACTCCATTTTCAGGCTGCACGCTCTTGCAACTTGTATATTCGGGTTTTTTCTCACCAAGGCCCAACCCATTTGAGTCTCTGTTTTTCAATGAATCTAATAGCAGGTGTTGTTCCGACTGTTCTAATTTCCTCATTTCTTATATGGTCTCTTCTTGTTTTATTTACTGCTTTCCTCAAGCATCTCATTTCACAGGTGGTAATTTTAGTTTCTTGTTCTTTTTGTCAGTGCCCATGTTTGGCACTGGTAGCACAGTGTTGCTATGAAGATTGCATTTATAATCTATCTTTTAGTCTCTACTGTAAATTGCTGGGTGTTTCAAGAACATAAACAACACTTGACAGAATATCCATTTCCCTTTTCTTTGCAAGACCTCTTCTTGTTCTTCTTTGCGATCGTTATTTTAATGATTATACCGTCAGACGCGTTCTTATGATGAAGTCAACTTTTGTCTGGTGCCGTGTAGTTTTGAATGCAGTGTTTTGTGACCAGCATCACCTTCTAAGTAGAACATACTGGGGACAGTCTTGCAGGACATATTCTGTGGTTTGATCAACGGTGCCACATTAACACAAAGGGGAAGGAGAGAATTGTAGCTTGTGTGTTTGTTCAATCTGTTATGCCTGTCATGAGTCGGAAGATAATGGTCTGTCCTTGTCTGTCGAGTGTGTGGTAGTCTGTTCTTGTCTGTCGAGTGTGTGGTAGTCTGACCTTGTCTGTCGAGTGTGTGGTAGACATAGTTGGATAGCTTAGGTTCTTTTCTACTGTCTAGGATAGCTTTTTTATTTTCAAAGTATGTGATTTCGTTTTCTACTTGTTCACATTCTCCGCCCTTTTTGCGAGTTTGTCTGTTTTCTTGTTACCTGGCACTCCACAGTGTGTTGATACCCACACTGTAATTAATGCAATATGAAAATAAACATTGACAAAACTGAAGTAAGGACATTCGCTGAAGAGGAAATCACTACCAATATCTCCATCGGCAAACATCAATAAAACAAGTCAAAGACTTTATATACCTAGAGAGCAAGTTTTCAGCAAATGGAATAAAAACAAAAGAAATCCAATATACATGAAATAAATCAAATCATAGGACAAATAACACGAATTTTGAAATCCAAACCTGTCACCGTGAACACTAAACGCGCATTGTACAACACAATCTTTCTCCCAACATTATACTATCAATACTAACCCTGGACCTGAGATCAAATGTTGTAAGAAAAGTCACGAAAGAGATGAAGTGTCTACATAGAATGCTGGGAGTATCAAGAAGAGATCGACTTTAGAAACGGAGACATCAGGAAAACAGTGGGTACAACATCAGTACTGATCTTCATCAAGAAACAACAAATTAAATGGTTGGGCCACATAAGCAGATTACAAACATACAGTGCGATTTAAAAAACAATGCTCATCATATACAGTGTATACAAAGCAAAATGCCGTCAACGCAAAAGGTAAACCGCAAAAATAACAGAAGCAGTGAAAACATTATTTATGAAGCGCACACAAAAGCCTGTTCTAGAAATCTCTTCTTATCCTGACACTGTCAGGTAAAATAGCAACAGGTAAAAGAAAGAAAACGAATAATTTCTTTATAAAAATAATTACCGTAAGTGAAACGTGAACACACAAAAACAAGTAAACAATCGTTTGTAATAGTTTTAAAAACAATTTAAGGAAAGCGGTACATTTTTTATATTGACACGTAAATAGAAGCAACGAGGTTTTAGCTAGAAATACTACATTTAAATGAATGCTTTGTGTAGAAATTTAGACTCAAGAAAACCGCAGTACTATTTCGGAGTTTGAACTTGTAAAACTAATTTTTTAAATTACAAATAGAAATGAGGATTACAGTAGCCTTAAATGTGTTATTTGTTTTCACATCAACAGACATCGAGGATCCTTCAGGACCTGAATTAAAGAAGTTAAAAGAATCAAAGATACCCAGCTGGTACATCCAGACTCTGAAAGACATAACAACAAATATGAGTTTGACAAAATCACTGGTCAATAGCTCTGCCGGTTTCTCATACTGGATACAGACAGCGTTTGTTAAATTCAGAGGTCCAGATCGTTTGGAGAGAGGGATCGATCATATGTTTTCGTTCAGATGGTTTATGATAAACTGTAGAGATGCCTATGACTTTGTGCCTAGTTGCTCGATACCAAGGGACAACTATGCTACAGGTGTCTTATCTAACGGAAATGCGGAGGTAAGTTCTATGTATTTTGTTATTAACTTTTAGCTCATAGATTCCCAAACTTTTTCGGCCCACCGCCCACTTTATAAGTCATACACTTTGTAACGCCTCCCCCATATATATGTATATATATGTAATCATGCTCTATTTTCACTTTGACATAGAAAATTGATATATTTTTATGTCATACATGGTCAATTTTCAAATGATTATATACATGAAATAGAAAATTGATGAAAAAATGGATCTTGTAAAATGGGCATAAGATGAATTAAAATTCAGAATTCAGATTTTTAATGATTATTCAATCGTACTTTCACGAAAAAACTTCCCCCATAGTTCATATGTACGGTTCAAACTTCACTACAACGCGTCACCCCATAAGTGCTCCGTTCCTGTGCCAACGAAAATCACACGAAATGCTAACAACTGTGAAATTTCTCCTAAGTAACTGTGTGAACTAATTCCAGAATGAAACAGCCGTGTACCGCCACAAAAAGCAACATGCACCGCATAAATGCATATGGTCGTCGCTATAAAGTGTAAACACAAAACTGTTCATCGCTTGACTTGCAATTCATGTTGAAGGGAACGTCAGTCACGACAAAATCCAGCTTTCTGCACCCTCAATATCACTGCATACGGTAGATTGAGTCAGTTCGTCATAACCGCTGTCCGCCATTTTCTGAATACATACTACAAACGCACGGTTGACACAGCAAAAAAGTAGTCCATGTAACATTCATAGCTCACATCGTTGCTCAGGCATTAACTCAGTAGCTCGGCAAACGAAAATAGAAAATACCCGACCAAACATGGTGGAAATGCGTTAGCAAAGTCGTGTCCATAATCAAACAGTCCTGACTCTGAATGGCTCTCCCGCATTCCGCCATTGCTGGCCAGAACTCCCACAAATGCTTCTGAACCCACTATCCCCCGGAAGACTTCAGCGCCCACTATAGGGCGGTACCGCCGCCTTTGGGCACCCATGGTTTAGCTCATAGTTAAAGCACGCTTAGGGAGCATTCAAAATTACTCGTAACACTCTAACTACTTAGCGACTTCTTCTTTTTCTCTTAACCCCCCGTTGAAACATAGGCATTAACAAATTTCCTACTTTCATATCTGCGTTGAGTAAGCCAACAAATTTCCTACTTTCATATCTGCGTTGAGTAAGCCAACAAATTTCCTACTTTCATATCTGCGTTGAGTAAGCCAACAAATTTCCTACTTTCATATCTGCGTTGAGTAAGCCAACAAATTTCCTACTTTCATATCTGCGTTGAGTAAGCCAACAAATTTCCTACTTTCATATCTGCGTTGAGTAAGCCAACAAATTTCCTACTTTCATATCTGCGTTGAGTAAGCCAACAAATTTCCTACTTTCATATCTGCGTTTGAGTAAGCCAGCTTAGTTCATTCTAGGTCTTTCCCGCTTCATCTCTGTCTACAGTTCGTCTCCATGTCTATAAGTCTTCCACTACACTTCTTGCTATCGGATTCCGTTTCAGTGCCACATGTGGGTGTCTCGTCTACTGTATCCTTAAGGTACGTTCAAACTACTTTCATCTCCTTTATAATTTATCGTTGATACTGTTGATGCATATGCGCCGGGTGGTCTCAATATTGTTTTTCATGTGTCTGGTACATACAGTAGGACTGAGCGCACATTTGAGTTGTAAGTTTTGAGTTTAGTCTGTATCCTGTAGGATTCCTTCAACGGCTATCTGTTTTATAATGTCAGAGGAAATGTATGGGACAGCCTTTCTGCAACTGCATTAGTTTCGAATAGTATTATTGATATAAGGGAAGACTGCAGTAAAACTCTGTAAGAAAAATGTTAATTGCATATCCATTACAGGACTTTGCGAATCATCCCCCAGCTTTTTAACGTTGTTTGTGAATTTTCTAGGCATTTATTACGTTCAGTACTAATGGATGTTTAAAATCAAAACAGGGAGATATGCTGATGGAAACAGACAACAAAATAGAAAGATGGACAGAATACATTAAGGACTTATACAGTGATAACAGACACGAAATAAACATCAATTACAACGATAAAAGAGGGGGAATTAATATATATTTTCAAGAAAATAAATAATTGAAAAACAATATTAATGCAATGCATACACTAAACGTTGTTTATCGTCAAAATCAATGCCTTTTGCAATATGTGGCCAAATTGTATGACAATATGTGGCCAAATTGTATGACAATATGTGGCCAAATTGTATGACAATATGTGGTCAAATTGTATGACAATATGTTTGTTAGTTTCTTTTCTATTCATTTTAAAAATAGACAATCCTTGTTCTGGGTGGGTCTCCCGCCTTAAAAGAAGGATGAGCATTGCTTTGCAAAAACTAATAAAACTAACTAACCTATGGAAGGGAACTGAAATAATAACAAACGTTAAGTGCTTAAGTGCCTGCGTTTTTTCCTTGGCAACATATGGTTGTAAGACATGGACCATTGACAAAGCGGCGGAGACGATCATTAATGCCCTTGAATGCAAATGCTACAGAAGGGTACTTAGAATAATATGGACAGAGAAAAGAACAAATGCTTTTGTTCTGCAACAGTTTGTTATTAGAGAAAGTTGGCTATTAAAGAGCAAACAGAAAGGAAAATTAAATGTCAGACACATCAAACTACGTGAGTGCCTAGAGAAGATAATTTAGGGGGCAGGTGGGGAAATGTTGCCTGGAAGACAAATGAGAGGAAGAACTAGAAGATGATGGGTGCAAGATGTCATTGACGATCTGAGAATGACTGCTGTTGACACCGGTCAACTTGCATAGAACAGATAGATTTAAGGACTGCTGTCATGTGAACCAAGTTCCGGAAGGGACAAGCTACTCGATGATGATGATGATGATATTGGGGTATCCTCCAATAGAAGAAGCAGGAGATGAAATCAACAACAAATAATTCTATAAGAGCATAGTAGGACCAATAGGAAATATCTCTAAACATGATAACTTGATGATTCAATGAGATTTCAATTCACAAAGGGGAAATGACAACAGTGGCACGAAAGAATAACGGGGAAATACGTAGATACACATATTTATAAATAGATAGATAAATTGATATCATCATCATCATCAGGTGCCGTGCCGGCTGGCGTAGACGATCATGGATCTCCACAAATCTCTGTCGTTGGTGTTTGCTATCAACTCAGATGTTGACGCTCTACCGTGCCATGAAGTCAGGCCATCCAACATTTTCTCTCTGTCTTCCCTGTCTCGTCTACCCTCGATTTTACCGGTTGTCACGATGTGTTCTAAACCTCCCTCCTCATCACATGTCCGAAAAATGATGACTGCCTCTTTCTTATATTGATGATAAGCTTTTTCTGTGTCTTGATCTCATTCAGCACCTCAATATTAGTCATTTTAGCAGTCCATGGGATTCTCATCATTCTTCTATAAAACCACATTTCTGTGGCCCTCAGAGATTTTTCTATCTTAAATTGATATATAGAAAGATAAATCGATACACAAACAGATAACTAATCAAATAGAAATATGATAGATAGATAGATAGACAGACAGACAGACAGACAGACAGACAGACAGACAGACAGGCAGACAGGCAGGTAGGCACACAGGCTGGATGGCTGGCTGGAAGGCTGGTAGGCTGGTAGACTGGCTGGCAGGTAGGCTGGCAGATACGCAGTTAGACAGGTAGGCAGGTAGATAGACGTTGAATGGATAAACTATCAAACGATAGTTGATACTCTCATTATTATTGTATTGATGATAGTGATTCACCGTCAAATATATTTCTAGCACTTAATGCTATCAAAGATTTAATTTTGTACAACATAAACATGACTGGATGTTCTGTTTAATGATTTCTAACTTGTCAATGTATGTACAATGTGTGGGCTGTGGAAACACTGCTGACTCATATACGTGTTGCACATAAATGTTAATAAATATACATTTGTTGGATCATTTTGGCAAGATACGTAGCGCACCCTATTATAACTCACATCTTTATTGCAGTGGTGGCAGGAAAGGTGGTGTCCTGGCACAAATCTGAAACAGTCGCATAACCATGTCGGAAATAATTAATATGGATTATATATACATACACATTATAGATAGATTAGATTGATAGATAGATAGATAGATAGATAGATAGATAGATAGATAGATAGATGATAGATAGATAGATAGATGATAGATAGATAGATAGATAGATAGATAGATAGATAGATAGATAGATAGATAGATAGATAGATAGATAGATAGATAGATAGATAGATAGATAGATAGATAGATAGATAGATAGATAGATAGATAGATAGATAGATAGATAGATAGATAGATAGATAGATAGATAGATAGATAGATAGATAGATAGATAGATAGATAGATAGATAGATAGATAGATAGATAGATAGATAGATAGATAGATAGATAGATAGATAGATAGATAGATAGATAGATAGATAGATAGATAGATAGATAGATAGATAGATAGATAGATAGATAGATAGATAGATAGATAGATAGATAGATAGATAGATAGATAGATAGATAGATAGATAGATAGATATAGATAGATAGATAGATAGATAGATAGATAGATAGATAGATAGATAGATAGATAGATAGATAGATAGATAGATAGATAGATAGATAGATAGATAGATAGATAGATAGATAGATAGATAGATAGATACTGTGTTATTTCTGGAGGTTCCTGTTATCGTATTCATTCTTTTTCGGTTTCATCACTACTGCAGTTTAGTGTTTTGTTTAGTTTAGTCGTCGGGACATCATTACTGCACGTCGAACTAATATAGGTGCTCCGATTTCCTCCTCAGTATGTATCTCAGTGTGTGGTGACTAACGACACCGGTTCTTTGTTGGTTTAATATTCGTCTTTGGCTACCAGCATGGTGTTCTTGTCTAGCTACAGCTAATTTGACTTGGAATTCTTGCTCTCTGGTTAGTGTTGTAGATGCACTACTATTGTACACGACCTCTTTCCATTAGGGAATTTATTATATCAGCCTGGTCTATTGCTCGCCAGCTTTTTATAACAATTACATATGCAAGCCTATCGGTGCGTTCATTTCCCTTTACAACAGCATGCCCTGGCACAAAAATAAAACTGATTTTGGTCAGCTTAGACCCTCTCAGCGACTCCATCCATCGTCACCGAGCCCAGCCAATTTCAAGCTTTCTGAGCATACTTACTCACTGAGTCACTGAGAATATATGCAGTACAAGGTTTAAAAATATTACATATATGTATAGTTTTAGCTTGCGCCGCGATAGCTGCTACTTGTCGTATTATATATTTTTACCTTGTGCAGTGATAGTGACGAAAACTAGTGAAAACGATTACATGCACCTTAAAAAATAACTTTTCTAAACAACACAGCTGTAAATGAAGACACATATAATCGGTACATGATGATTCTATAAGTACGTGCAATTATTTATATTAAATGATATGTCATTTGTTTTTTGTTCTGTATAAAGAATAATAGTGTGAAGCATGGACATTTTATAAGGCAGTGGAAACATATATATGTGCTTTTGAATATAAGTGTTACGGAAGAGTCCTCCGTATATCTTGGACAGAGAAGAGAACAAATAGATCTATCCAGAAAGAACTCAAAATCAAAGAAAACTGGCTACTGCTACAAATAAGAAAGAGAAAATTGAGATATTTTGGACATATAAAAAGACATGAAGGCTGGAGAAGACCATCATGGAAGGAGGAATACCGGCAATGAGAAGAATAGGAAGACCACAGAGAAAATGGATTCATGAAGTAACTGATGGTTTGAACCTGGCGGCTGCAGAGTCAGGACATCTGGCCTATGATGAGAAATACCGGAGGACTGTGCGGGGTGGCAAAGTTCTGCTCAGGGGAAGTTATTTGATGATGATGATAAAGAAAAATGCTAAATGTGTTCATATGACTCTTTAATGGCTACCTATGTAGTGGGGGTCTGTAGCTTTTGCGGTAGTGAGCACGATCACAACCCAGGAGTACATGGCTCAAACACCGCGGCGGGAAATTTGGAAGCTAATTTGCTACAGTGGATTTTTCCAAACGGTATTAATAGACCTCACCGTTCAGAAAACAATGGCAAACTCACTCTCCAGTAGTAGTATGTCTCTTGCGAAATATTGCTTTCATTAATTACTTACTTACTTATTTCTCTCCGCTCCTCGTGGAGCATAGAGCCTCAGCAGTTGTTCGTCCCTCTTCTCGCTATCCTGCAAAGAATATGATACGAT
This sequence comes from Arion vulgaris, assembly GCA_020796225.1. Lineage (NCBI taxonomy): Eukaryota > Metazoa > Mollusca > Gastropoda > Stylommatophora > Arionidae > Arion > Arion vulgaris. The sequence goes on along the minus strand of CM036759.1, from coordinate 57,048,708 downwards.
TTTCGATGTAGTTTCTGAAGTGAACTTTTATTATTGCTGAACAGATAGTATCAGAAATATTGAAATGTTAGGGAAAACATATGTTGAAGGGGAGTCGTAAACAGACAGTATCAGAAATATTGTAATGTTAGGGAAAACATATGTTGAAGGGGAGTCGTAAACAGATAGTATCAGAAATATTGAAATGTTAGGGAAAACATATGTTGAAGGGGAGTCGTAAACAGATAGTATCAGAAATATTGAAATGTTAGGGAAAACATATGTTGAAGGGGAGTCGTAAACAGATAGTATCAGAAATATTGAAATGTTAGGGAAAACATATGTTGAAGGGGAGTCGTAAACAGATAGTATCAGAAATATTGAAATGTTAGGGAAAACATATGTTGAAGGGGAGTCGTGGGTTCGAATCCGGACCGCGCCGTTCTGTTCACGAGTGCAGTTTTTTTGTCAGAGAACCCTAGGATTGTTGCTAGAGCTACGGAGTTCGTGATTTGTGCAATACTCTCTGTAGCCGGCGTATCATTTCTGCAGAGAGAGACCGAGCCATATGGGGTAAAACCCGGTGTAATGAAGTCAATCCTTCTGCTTAAAAACCCTTTTAAAGATGTCGAAGATGCCAACAAGTGTCAAACCTGGAACCCACTATCGCCTCCCTGGAAGGCTTCAGCGCCCACTGGGGGGTGGTACCGCCCACTTTGGGAAACTCTGTTCTAAGCCAACAAGTGTCAAACCTGGAACCCACTATCGCCTCCCTGGAAGGCTTCAGCGCCCACTGGGGGTGGTACCGCCCACTTTGGGAAACTGTTCTAAGCCAACAAGTGTCAAACCTGGAACCCACTATCTAAAGTAATCTGTCTACATTGTTTTGTTTATCTACTCGACAGGCTAATTACACAATCAATCAACTCAGGTTTAACAGTATCTATCTGCTAGTCATTTACATGAAGGACGACTTTAGGGTCAGGGCTGAAATAGTGTTTAAAACAGAACCATGCAAGAAACCAGACTCACTACAACTGACTCAATGCTTTGACAAAATTGAAGAAACTCACCTTCCATCTGTGCCTATTATTAAAGTCGTAGAACCATCGCAAGGTAAGCACAATCTTATTTGTTTTATTTATGTTCATATCGTCATGGATTATTAACTACTAGTATCAATACATCAAGTGGCATATCTGCTGGCGTAGGCGACAAATCTCATCACTTGTTGCCTTCGCTGCCCGTGGAATTTTCAACAGTTTTCTGTAAACCACATCTATGTGGCTTCCAATGATCTTATTGATTGTTTGTTCATTGTCCATGATACGCTGCCATACTCCTAGTATACGCTCACTAAATTTACGTTTTAAACTCACTGTTTTTTGGGAAAAATATGTTTAATGGTTGATGCTTTTACAAATATGTTGTCAATTTCTATGCTCAACAATAGCGCACTATTTAGTATATCAAAATGAGCAGAGTTGAAAGTTCTATTGTATCAATTAACATATTACATTCTACAAACATTTGTACACAAATAGCATAAGATGTAAAAAGTAGTATATATATATATAATATACAAATAACATAAGATGTAAAAGTAGTATAATATATATATATAATATACAAATAGCATAAGATGTAAAAAGTAGTATAATATATATATATAATATACAAATAGCATAAGATGTAAAAGTAGTATAATATATATATAATATACAAATAGCATAAGATGTAAAAGTAGTATATAGATATAATATACAAATAGCATAAGATGTAAAAGTAGTATAATATAGATATAATATACAAATAGCATAAGATGTAAAAGTAGTATAATATATATATAATATACAAATAGCATAAGATGTAAAAGTAGTATAATATAGATATAATATACAAATAGCATAAGATGTAAAAGTAGTATAATATATATATAATGTTCCATACTTGTGAAATACCTTGCAAAAAAACAAAGACAATATAAACCTAGAAACAAACAACATTCAACGTTATATTAGATTTTAAAAGTCAATTTTATGGAGATTCAAGTACATTATTGCTGTCATTCAATGGACCTCTGGACTCCGTTTAGTAGTAACGTTTTTGTATCTGACTCTCGGTCTATGCTTCGGAAGGTTTCAAAATGACAAGTTGTATTTTATGTAGATCTCACATATTGAGATCTCCAACATCCAGAGACTTACGTTGATCTTTTATCTCGAGTTTGCGTGTGCTTTCGGCAATGAGAGAGCGGGTAGGCTTGCATAAATATCAGTGATATTCAGAAAGTTGAAAATTGATATGGAGAATTTCTTCTGTCTCTTGGCTACCACCAGTTGGATGAGGGCACTAAAACCGATTTTGAATCTGTTCAGTAATTTAAGAAATATGGAATTATATATTGTACATGCATAACATATAACAAGTATAACAAGTGTGTAACAAGTGTGTTTAACAACCGAACCACAGAGATGCATCAGTGCAAATACTGTCGAGGCTTCTGATGAATTATACGCCTATAGATATGAAAGGGAGGGATAAGCAATTTATAGACGCGTTGGAATTACGTTGTATAATTAATATTGAACAAAGTAATTTCAATGCGAAATTACGTTGTATAACTAATATTGAACAAAGTAATTTCAATACGAAATTATGTTGTGTAACTAATATTGAACAAAGTAATTTCAATGCGAAATTACGTTGTATAATTAATATTGCAGTTATTTCGTTTCGAACAACACAGTGAGAGATAGAACACAGCAACAATCCGTATCAAATATTACAAGGAAACGTAGGTAGACATATTTACGTCACGTTCTTAGATCAGACGAAAAGAGACTAAATTAAACAGTCCTTATGTGGTCACCAGTTGGAAAAAGAAAACTTGGAAGATCTAAGACCACTCTACGAAGAACAATCCTACAGAAAGGTAAACTATTAGGATGTAAAATCGTAAAGATCTCTAACTGCTAGCAGTGAACCGCATTACATGGAGCTCTAAAACCTCTGCCCTATGTGCCGTCTTTGGCACGAACGGAACAAATTAACTAACTAATATTGCAGAATATAGTTTAGTTTAAAATTAAACATTTGTTATTATGTTATATCTTTTATACGAGTGTGTCTGTCCATAGAGTATATCAAACAGAACTTATCATGGTATAATTACTTTGACAGCAACTAGATCGAAACACGCTAATATGTAATAACATGTGTTCTTTAGCAGCGGCTCATAAACTTTTCGTTAGCGTAGACGCCGTTAAAATATTTTTTTTTGCTGGAATCCAAAATTATTTGTCCGTGTTTCTGTCTGTCTGTGTTTTTCTATCGTTCTATCTATCTATTTATTTTACATGTAAAAGCTCATAACGTTTCGAAATTCTTTCACGTACGTCATGAGAGTACATCGTGGATCCATGAGTCAGTGGACTAAAGTTTAAGGACCACTGTTCTAGAGTACCTAAGATTTACCTGTTTCTGAAGCTAAATATAAGCACAGTTCACGTCAGTTAACATGACAACCTGTCAAACAATTGAACGTTATCTGTCAATTTGTATAGAAGTAAATTGACGTCGAGAACGTATTTACACTTGACCGCTTTTGTGTGCTTCCATTGGAAGTACGTTAAATCCTTGCTTAATTCAGCACAATATGATTTCAGAGTGCGATCAAGAAAGGTCTAATCAATTGACATTCATCTATTTGGATCAACAAAACTAGTATAAAGCAGCAATGTAACATTTAATATGCATTCTGTGATATTAAAGAGACAGAACCACTGGAGTAGTGTGGACAATTATTTAAAAATTAATTTAGAAGGGTGCATTTTTGTAGAAATATAATCTGAACTTTTGTATGTAGTTATTATTTTGTTTACGTGTACGTTCTTCACATACCTGCACTTCCATCTATAATCAGTACATTTAACACACCTTTACTTCACTCGATTCTACTTTCCTCACAAAATTACTTTTTTTGTACACACAGACATTGTCTGCATACACATCTACTTTCTTGTTTGTTTGCTTGTGTTCGTTCTTATCAACCGTGGCCTACGATAACATAAGTCAGGTAGGCTCGGGTAAAATTTTTAGAAAATAAGACCGCAACCGTCGCGTGACCTGGCATTCCAGTATTGTTAGATAAAGACAACTTCATTTTAAAAACGACATAACATGCTAAATCAAGTTTTATATTATGTTACAAGTTCAATTTATCATATCAATATTATTGCATACTAAATCAAGTTTTACATTATGTTACAAGTTCAATTTATCATATCAATATTATTGCATGCTAAATCAAGTTTTATATTATGTTACAAGTTCAATTTATCATATCAATATTATTACATGCTAAATCAAGTTTTACATTATGTTACAAGTTCAATTTATCATATCAATATTATTGCATGCTAAATCAAGTTTTATATTATGTTACAAGTTCAATTTATCATATCAATATTATTACATGCTAAATCAAGTTTTATATTATGTTACAAGTTCAATTTATCATATCAATATTATTACATGCTAAATCAAGTTTTATATTATGTTACAAGTTCAATTTATCATATCAATATTATTACATGCTAAATCAAGTTTTATATTATGTTACAAGTTCAATTTATCATATCAATATTATTACATGCTAAATCAAGTTTTATATTATGTTACAAGTTCAATTTATCATATCAATATTATTACATGCTAAATCAAGTTTTACATTATGTTACAAGTTCAATTTATCATATCAATATTATTGCATGCTAAATCAAGTTTTATATTATGTTACAAGTTCAATTTATCATATCAATATTATTACATGCTAAATCAAGTTTTACATTATGTTACAAGTTCAATTTATCATATCAATATTATTGCATGCTAAATCAAGTTTTATATTATGTTACAAGTTCAATTTATCATATCAATATTATTACATGCTAAATCAAGTTTTACATTATGTTACAAGTTCAATTTATCATATCAATATTATTGCATGCTAAATCAAGTTTTATATTATGTTACAAGTTCAATTTATCATATCAATATTATTACATGCTAAATCAAGTTTTACATTATGTTACAAGTTCAATTTATCATATCAATATTATTGCATGCTAAATCAAGTTTTATATTATGTTACAAGTTCAATTTATCATATCAATATTATTACATGCTAAATCACGTTTTATATTATGTTACAAGTTCAATTTATCATATCAATATTATTACATGCTAAATCAAGTTTTATATTATGTTACAAGTTCAATTTATCATATCAATATTATTACATGCTAAATCAAGTTTTATATTATGTTACAAGTTCAATTTATCATATCAATATTATTACATGCTAAATCAAGTTTTATATTATGTTACAAGTTCAATTTATCATATCAATATTATTAACATTTTTCATCAATAAATAACCATGGACTCGTAGAATTGAATGAAATTGCAAAAAAGCATACAGTGTTCTGTCAAACTCATATAAAAACCAGTCCCCATTAACCAGGAATTTTCGATTGCCTGTCTGAGCTAGTCGGCTTTATGTTCCGGAGGTCACGTTATCAACCAAGTTAACCATTATTTGTGTTATGCATGATTTGCACCGAAAACGTGAGAACGTTGAGATCCCGTTAGGCTTCCACAGTATGCTTTGGAGATTTACAAACAGAAAAACTCAACTTTGAAGTATCCCATCTTATGTTATACTGTAACATGGTATCCACCAATTTTGAAATGCAAACATGTCATCATGAATAGAAAAAAGAGCATTGTACAACACAATCTTTCTCTCAACATGATGCTATCAGTGTGAAAACTGGACGCTGACATCAAGTGATAGAAGAAAACTAGCCCCACAGAGATAACTTGTCTACACAGAATGCTGGGAGTATCAAGAAGAGAAGGCAAGTTTAGAAATGAAGACAGCAGGGCAAAAGTGGGTACAACGTCAGTATTGAATTATGAAACAAATCAAGAAGAGGGAAGTTTAGAAATGAAGACAGCAGGGCAAAAGTGGGTACAACGTCAGTATTGAATTATGAAACAAATCAAGAAGAGGGAAGTTTAGAAATGAAGACAGCAGGGCAAAAGTGGGTACAACGTCAGTATTGAATTATGAAACAAATCAAGAAGAGGGAAGTTTAGAAATGAAGACAGCAGGGCAAAAGTGGGTACAACGTCAGTATTGAATTATGAAACAAATCAAGAAGAGGCAAGTTTAGAAATGAAGACAGCAGCGCTAAAGTGGGTACAACGTCAGTATTGAATTATGAAACAAATCAAGAAGAAGAGGCAAGTTTAGAAATGAAGACAGCAGGGCTAAAGTGGGTACAACGTCAGTATTGAATTATGAAACAACACATTAAATGGTTCGAAAGAATGAGCAGATTATCAACAACAGTTCGCCTCAAAGAGCAATGCTACTCCGAAACATTGGATACAAAGCAAAAGGCCGTCTACGCAAAATATGGATCTCATAAATAACAGAGGAGGTGAAAAACACTATTTATGAAGCACACATAAAAGCTCGTTCAAGAAATCTCTTCTTATCCTTAAGCTGTGATGCAAATCAGATTTATAAAAAGCAAAAAGAAGATGCACTTTCTGACACATGTCGTCGGTTGACAGCTGTATCAAGTGTCTGCACAAAAGTAAATTCTATCGGAGATAACACAAATAGTATATCTTATAAGCAAAATATACGTTGTACATGTGAGTAACATTTTCTATAAAGTTTCACAAATAAAATAATTTCATCATGTCATGTAGTAAAAAGAAATATTTAAACATCTAGAATTCTATTACAATTTGTATAGAAAAAAATTATGTGATGTAGTAGTGAGTTAAAAATGTAAAAAAAAATAAGAAAGTTAGATCAATCTCGACCTGCCCTGAAAACGAATCAGTCATTATCAGTTTGTGGAAAAACAGAAAATAAAACATCTGGAAAGAAGTTTTAAAGAGGTTAGTGCTTCGAATCGGTATATGATGGATGGTAAAAGGAAAAGATTAACGATGATTAGTAGATGGAAAAGGTTAGGGGAGGAAAGTAGAAGGAATAGTGGAGAGAATATCTTATTGGAGGAAATGATATATAAACTTATATATACTAAACACAAGTTTTAACTGTATCGTGCTAACTAGCTTTACTTTGAGAAACGAGAAAAGATTGAACATGACAGGACGGGTCTACTAGATTGCAAGAGCTGGGATTGAAAATTGGTGTATCAAGAAAAGAACAGCACAACAGGTATATAAGTAGGCTCATCAGTCAACATCGAATAGGTACGGTGTCGGTCGCTGGACGCTGTTGAAAATATCGCGAAGGAGATCAGAGCACCTATGGACATTTGAGTGCAATACAGATATTCCAAAGTGAAACTGAAACCGGGTCTTGACCTATTCAGTTTGAAATTATGTCACGTGTAACTTACAAGAGAATCACATTTTCGGAAGCAATTAATCACACCATTCAACCACCTCCCCCATCCCTTTCCTTTCAACCTTGCCCAACGTAAACCTTCAATTCTAATAACACTTATCCTTGATTCAGAGACTAATAATGGTAATTTTTTAACAACGTAAATTTGATATCTTGATTAAAGTCAGTTATTCTAAGATCAATTACATTATGTCTTGACAAGAATAATAACTGCTGTCGCCCTAGTGGTTACCGGGGCCCAAATTTGGGGTGTAAAGAATAGAACCACTGTTACCTGCCACGCATGTCGTAAGAGGTGACTTAGGAGGTTTGGCTGAAATCGGATGCATGTGTCCTAAACGTGTAGAAGTCTATGCGTTTAGGGGCCTACCAAACCAATGTGTAACGTCTACACGTTCTTGGCAAAGATCAAACCTATCACAAAGAGTGATTAAAATTGGTCGTAAAGAACGAACGCAAAGAAGAAGAAGATAACTGCTGTCTAGACACTATTGTATGTAAGAACTATCATGTTGTTTGTACTAGAATAATAATAAGAATTCCTCTCGTACCGTTATACGTTACATAAGGCCTGCAAGTAATTTCTCCATACCGCTCTATCCTAGGCAACTCGCTCAATCTCCTCCATGGAACTGAGACCGATATTTCCTGCCTCTCTCAGCAAAGTTCGCTTCAGGGTCTCCTTAGGTCGACCTCTCTTTCTTGAACCCTTTGCATCCCACTTCAATGCCTGCTTTGATATTCGTTGATAATTTCTCCTCAAGGTGTGTCCAACATATCTCCATCTCTTTCTTATAACAGTTGTCACTAGTGGTTGACCAGACATGTCTCTGATTTCATCACTTCTCCTGAATTCGTTCCATTTTATATTTATTATTTTTCGCAGACATCTATTTTCAAATGCATTCAACTTGCTTTCTATATCTTTAGTCATTTTCCAACTCTCGCTGGCATATGTTAAGATTGATACAACATTTGAATTGAAAATTCGTAATTTAGATTTAATACTATATAACTTGCAGTTCCATATTTTATTTAGACTTTTAAAAGCTGATGTTGATTTGCCAATTCGTATCATAATTTCTTTTTTAACATTTCCTGTGCAATCAAAATTGCTACCTAAATAGGTGAACTGCTCTGTTATTTTTGTACTAGAATACAATGTAATATCTTGTCTAGAGTCAATCTTACTACGCTTGTACTAGAATACAATAAAATATCTTGTCTAGAGTCAATCTTACAACGCTTGTACTAGAATACAATAAAATATCTTGTCTAGAGTCAATCTTACCACGCTTGTACTAGAATACAATAAAATATCTTGTCTAGAGTCAATCTTACAACGTTTTGATTATAATACAATTTCAAACATGGCAGGAACTACATAAGTAATACGTTTGTAAGACTACGGATTGAAAAGTTAGTTTATGCTGACTATGTATTAATATACAAAAATGTTGTGTGTTCCTTCCAGAACCGGATGTCTTGAAGCTGTCACTCAACGTCTCATCGATGACATATCAAGCACACTCCGATCGTGTTCTGGTAAATCTCACGTGGTCAGAGTTGCTTAACAAATCAACGGATACTTACGAAATTACCACTTATACTCAGGACAGAAGCTTGACGGTTTCACAGCATATTACGTCACATCCGTACATCATCTTGTCGCTGGAGCCCAACACACAGTATATTATCAGGGTAAGTGGTATCACATCCGGTCAATATAAATTATTGGAGCTTATTATGCAGTATTATGTCAAGATAAGGGACACTACATCCGGTCAATGTCAGGTTACTGGAGCTTACTGTGCAGTATTAGGTCAAGGTAAGGGACACTACATCCGGTCAATGTCATGTTATTGGAGCTTATTATGCAGTATTAGGTCAAGGTAAGGGACACACTACATCCGGTCAATGTCCTGTTATTGGAGCTTACTGTGCAGTATTATGTCAAGGTAAATGACATCACAACCTGTCGATGCGATGTTGATGAATCACCTGGTGCAGTCTGTTATTATGCTCATTGTTGCTATTATTATGTAAGGAATCCTTCTCCTCTATACTCTTTCTCTCTCTCAATCATTCTTTTTTGGCCATGTTCTTTGCTAAAAACGCAGTTTTACGTCACATCGTTCAGTACCTATTGGAGCTCTAGTGCTTGTCCTTCGGAGAAGTGTCCAATTTCAACCAGCGTTTATTGGTTCGCTCTCCGTCAGCCTTTGACTGTCCCCAGCCAAAACCTGCAAGGCGGCTACCCTTTCTTTTAGGGTACCGACCCTTAGACGACCTGTCCTCCCGGGTTGCTGGGCGTCATCTGCCCAGAAAACCTGTCTTTTTTTGGACTGCTTGATTTTCTTGCCGTCAAGTTTTGTGTATGGTTTGCTCCGCTAGGCTTTGATTGTCCCAAATCAAACTGCAAGGCAGCAGTAGCGGAAACGCGCACTGGCTTCAACCTCTGCTAGGTTTTCCAGTCCCTTTGCTCACTTGGATGATCAGCTCACCCTCGCGCCTGCCACGTGCTCTCTTCACTACACCATCAGTGGGCCCACCGTCTACCATCGGTTCTCACCTTGCTCACATTTACCTCTGTGCTATCCAGGTCCGAACCCGGGGCTTAACTCGGGCCACCAGCTCATGGCTCCGAGTTTTGCCCTGTGGGCCCACGAGCAACTCATCTCAGGCCCAAGTTTTGCTCCACGCGGGCCCGTCTCTTCTCTATATGTACCCCTCATCCCTCTATGGTTTTCGTTTCAGCTTTCTTCCATCGGCCGGGAGTGACGAGCATTAATAGTCACTTTGGGATTCCGCTCGTCTGTGTTGCGAGCGGATCCCATCCAACATGAATACGTCTGCATCTCTACCACCACAAGGGTAGCTCTCCCTCGATCCCTACCCGCTTAGCAAGACAGGAACCAATGTCTGTTACTAGTGTCACCACGTGGAGGTGGGGTAGGATTTTGATTAGTGCCAGCTAACTAATCGTGACGCGGCGTTGTTCCCGTGCGTCTTTGACCACCTCTATATTCTAATTGCTCTGTTCTGGCCTAGAGATGTAACCTTGTGCCTGTATTAGCAAGACTTCAAAATTATGAATTAGTTTTTGTTACTCAATGTTTGCCCTTTTTACTCTTCTTCTTCTTCTTCTTCGATCGCTCCATGTCGACCATTTGTTAATCACTCTTAGTGAGTTGTATGTGATCTGAGCCTAAGAGCGATTTACATTCTGACAGTTATGCGCCTACAAGTAAACCAGCACATCCGATTTCTGCGTCGCTTTTTATTTACTAGGTAGCTTCCTAGGCCCCACCTCATGGACAGAGAAAAGAACAAATGCTACAGAAGAGTACTTAGAATATCATGGACAGAGAAAAGAACAAATGCTACAGAAGAGTACTTAGAATATCATGGACAGAGAAAAGAACAAATGCTACAGAAGAGTACTTAGAATATCATGGACAGAGAAAAGACCAAATGCTACAGAAGAGTACTTAGAGTATCATGGACAGAGACAAGAACAAATGTTACAGAAGAGTACTTAGAATATCATGGACAGAGAATAGACCAAATGCTACAGAAGAGTACTTAGACTATCATGGACAGAGAAAAGAACAAATGCTACAGAAGAGTACTTAGAATATCATGGACAGAGAAAAGAACAAATGCTACAGAAGAGTACTTAGAATATCATGGACAGAGAAAAGACCAAATGCTACAGAAGAGTACTTAGAATATCATGGACAGAGAAAAGAACAAATGCTACAGAAGAGTACTTAGAATATCATGGACAGAGAAAAGAACAAATGCTACAGAAGAGTACTTAGAATATCATGAACAGAGACAAGAACAAATGTTACAGAAGAGTACTTAGAATATCATGAACAGAGACAAGAACAAATGCTACAGAAGAGTACTTAGAATATCATGGACAGAGAATAGACCAAATGCTACAGAAGAGTACTTAGACTATCATGGACAGAGAAAAGAACAAATGCTACAGAAGAGTACTTAGAATATCATGAACAGAGACAAGAACAAATGTTACAGAAGAGTACTTAGAATATCATGGACAGAGAATAGACCAAATGCTACAGAAGAGTACTTAGACTATCATGGACAGAGAAAAGAACAAATGCTACAGAAGAGTACTTAGAATATCATGGACAGAGAAAAGAACAAATGCTACAGAAGAGTACTTAGAATATCATGGACAGAGAAAAGACCAAATGCTACAGAAGAGTACTTAGAATATCATGGACAGAGAAAAGAACAAATGCTACAGAAGAGTACTTAGAATATCATGGACAGAGAAAAGAACAAATGTTATAGAAGAGTACTTAGAATATCATGGACAGAGAAAAGAACAAATGCTACAGAAGAGTACTTAGAATATCATGAACAGAGACAAGAACAAATGTTATAGAAGAGTACTTAGAATATCATGGACAGAGAAAAGAACAAATGCTTCTGTTCTGCAACAGCGTGATATTAAAGAGAGTTGGCATTAAAACAAGGAAAATTAAATATTTTGGATACATAAAACGACATGAGTGTCTAGTTGCAAATAGTTGCCGATGACAGAGTGGTAGAAAGAAATGACTTGTTCGTGTAATATAACGATATAAATATTAAAAGAATTCTTCTGCCCGTGCAGCTGTGCAAGTTTGTTTTTTTAATTCATTAGTATGTTATTTTATAAAAACATTTTTGGTAAAATCAAGGGTAGGCGAGACAGAGGAAGACACAGAGAGAAAATGTTGGATAGCCTGACTTCATGGCACAGCTAGTAGAGCGTCAACATCTGAGTTGATAGCAAACACCAAAGATAGAGATTTGTGAAGATCCATGATCGCTTACGCCAGCCGACACGGCACCTGATAATGATGATGATGATCACTTGCATAGAACGAACATTATGGTCAAGTGTTTTTTATGTGGTTGTTTTTTTATGATATCATATTTTATCTCTGTTTAAATTGTATGTTAAATACTCTACACATCTATCCTGTTTTTACAAAACAACTTTGAATTCTTCGCAAGAAGTTAATTCTTATCTTTTGTGTTTGTTGTTCAATCTTCTTCTTCTCTTCCGCCATTTACTTCTTTATAGAAGTGTGGGGAGTGAAACGTAGTGATCTTGTGTGTGCTTGTTTTAAGGCACTTTGTAAGCTGATATTCATGTTCGTAAGGCTGTTCTTGATGCCGTCGCTCCATCTTTTGCGTGGTCTTCTTCTTGCTGTGTACTCATACTTTTTCTGTGTGGCTCTCTGAGGTTCAATACGCTCTGATATTTACTCATTTTTAATAAGTCTCTTTTATGTTTTAAGATATTTCCTCGCTTATTTTCTTCTTCTTCTTCTTCAACGACCTCTGATCATGCGCTTAATTTACTGTGGACCACTAACTGGACAGTCAGCTTCAGGTCTGTCAGGTTTCCCCAAAGCTTAGTTTTCAGGTCGACTGGGTGTGGCCACATGTTGCTTCTCAGCTCACCCAGGAGAGGACAGTCTTGGAAGATATGCTCCGGTGTCTGTTACGCCTGCTGACACTAGTAGAGAGCTGTTTGACTTATTTCTAGTCTATATAAGTGTTTGTTGAATCTGCAGTGTTCGGTGCGTCGTTGAAATATAATAACCTTGTCTGTTCTGCTTAGGTCTTTGAGAAAGTCTTTTCCGTAATCATTTCCAGTGTTTGTCTTCCAGTCTAATGCAGATTTTCTCTGTATGAGTGTTCTGACCTCTTGTTTGTCTTCCAGTCTAATGCAGATTTTCTCTGTATGAGTGTTCTGACCTCTTGTTTGTCTTCCAGTCTAATGCAGATTTTCTCTGTATGAGTGTTCTGACCTCTTGTTTGTCTTCCAGTCTAATGCAGATTTTCTCTGTATGAGTGTTCTGACCTCTTGTTTGTCTTCCAGTCTAATGCAGATTTTCTCTGTATGAGTGTTCTGACCTCTTGTTTGTCTTCCAGTCTAATGCAGATTTTCTCTGTATGAGTGTTCTGACCTCTTGTTTGTCTTCCAGTCTAATGCAGATTTTCTCTATGAGTGTTCTGACCTCTTGTTTGTCTTCCAGTCTAATGCAGATTTTCTCTGTATGAGTGTTCTGACCTCTTGTTTGTCTTCCAGTCTAATGCAGATTTTCTCTATGAGTGTTCTGACCTCTTGTTTGTCTTCCAGTCTAATGCAGATTTTCTCTGTATGAGTGTTCTGACCTCTTGTTTGTCTTCCAGTCTAATGCAGATTTTCTCTATGAGTGTTCTGACCTCTTGTTTGTCTTCCAGTCTAATGCAGATTTTCTCTGTATGAGTGTTCTGACCTCTTGTTTGTCTTCCAGTCTAATGCAGATTTTCTCTATGAGTGTTCTGACCTCTTGTTTGTCTTCCAGTCTAATGCAGATTTTCTCTGTATGAGTGTTCTGACCTCTTGTTTGTCTTCCAGTCTAATGCAGATTTTCTCTATGAGTGTTCTGACCTCTTGTTTGTCTTCCAGTCTAATGCAGATTTTCTCTGTATGAGTGTTCTGACCTCTTGTTTGTCTTCCAGTCTAATGCAGATTTTCTCTGTATGAGTGTTCTGACCTCTTGTTTGTCTTCCAGTCTAATGCAGATTTTCTCTGTATGAGTGTTCTGACCTCTTGTTTGTCTTCCAGTCTAATGCAGATTTTCTCTGTATGAGTGTTCTGACCTCTTGTTTGTCTTCCAGTCTAATGCAGATTTTCTCTATGAGTGTTCTGACCTCTTGTTTGTCTTCCAGTCTAATGCAGATTTTCTCTGTATGAGTGTTCTGACCTCTTGTTTGTCTTCCAGTCTAATGCAGATTTTCTCTGTATGAGTGTTCTGACCTCTTGAAAAGACAGGGTTCCTCGGTTTAAATAGATAGAGTAAATAACAGTTTCATTTTGATATTTTATAACGCTCTTGCTTAGGGTGTGAAGACTTAATCCTGTAAAAAAAAAAAAGAAAAACGGTTTTAGCCTCTTGGATGATGTTCTTTCAGTTGTTGTTCTTTATTGTTGCATTATAATTCTTTGACTTCATTGATATCGTTCAAGTGATATTGTAAATAGTTTTAAAATATATCATAATTTTTCTTCATTTTCTGCTTTGCAGTTATTTTTTATTGATGTTGCTGATTTCTCTTGCCTGACATATTTTTGAAGTTTTTGTTAAGCTAAATGTAACATGTTTGGGATCTTGCTGGTTTTGTTTTAGTTGCTGATTGTTGTTCTGTCTGATCCTTGTTTCTTCAATAAGGTTACCTGTATTCTTTGTGAGCCAATCAATGTTTGTGTTGTTTACTTCTCTTGCCAAGAACTGCTTGACATGTAACTTTGAGTTTGTACACGTGACTCATTGCCAATAGTTTCTACTAGAAGGCTCTCAAATATCAGACACGTCAAACTCTATAAAATAACATTCCACAACATTATACTCAATACCATCACACTCAACACCAGCATACTTTATATCAACACACTCCACACTAACACACTCCACACCAACACATTTCACACCATCATACTCAACACTATAATAGTTCATACCAGCAGTCTCAACACTTTCCTACTTCATACGACCACACACCACCATCACACTCAACGCGATTACACTCAACACCATCACACTCAACACTATCACACTCAACACCATCACTCTCATCACCATCACACTCATCACCATCCCACTTCATAACATCACACTCAAGAACATCACATTTCATTACAATGCACACCACAACAAAATCATACACCACAACATCACACATCGCACCATCCTCCACAACTTCAAACTCCACAATACTACACTGCATATCTTTACACTACCAACCCAAACATCACACTCAACAATATCATACCCAACACAAAAGTATTCACACTTCCCACACTACACAACTCAACTCAAACTCTACATCAGCACACTCCATAACATCACACTCAACAACAATACACTTCACAACTTCACACGTCATACCATCATACTTTACAACATCATATTTCACATCTTTACATTTCACAACTTCACATTCTGCAAGTTTCCATTCTACAACATTACACTTTACAACTTCCCACATCACAATTTCTTGTTCAACGTGCTCTCTCACAACTTAAAACTCTTCAACATTCAACATTTACTCACAACTTACCACTCGACGTACACTCACACTCGACGTACACTCACAACTACACACTCACATTTGCACTCCAGATATACGTGCAACGACCATGAACTAATTTGAACTGACAACTATGTTACATCCGCTGCAAAAGTCACTAGTGAAACGGTTACTCAGACTACAAAATGTGCTCATTTATGTGAACACGATAAGACCAAAACCATTAAAAGACCTTCAGCTGATAATTTTAATAGTCTTATCCGAGAACTTTCCAAGAAATGAAATCATCATTTGAAAAACGTTTGAAACCGCCGAAGATAAGAAAAATGATAAGCCGTTTGGTCTTAAAGTAAGAAATAGATACAAAATGAGGAAGATACTGTATGGAAACTTATGACGTGAAAGAGAACGAGTGTGTGACGTCCTCTGATGATGATAAAGTTTGAAGATCATGGTATCATCTTTGAGGTGTGTACTTTGCAACTTTATCTCTTTGGTGCTTTGTTTTTCTTGGTTTCTCGTCTCTTTCATTCTAATAATTAGCAAGAATCAATATTTCTTGATGGTTTTTTTTCAAATCTAAATTTCGGAACAGATGTTGGGATAAGTAATCTAATATATTCAAAACTTGCCATGTTTTTCTTCATTATTGTTTTTTGATTTGCCCTCTTTCTATCTTTCTCATTTCTATAGTTCTTTCTGTTGTAAAAAATAGTAACTAGTTTTTTTTTTTAGATAAAACTTCAGTCATAATCCAAAATATATAGATGAGACTGCAGTAAAACTATTTGATTGGCAAAACACGTAATCACAAAGTACTGTAGTTTTACAAATTACAAAACAATGACAAAATACAGCAACGTTTCGACCAACAAGGCCTTTATCAAGCAAACGAACAACAGGAGTGACAAATTTAAAAAACAAATGGACGACCAAAAACAAACGTTTCTACTGAAAATCTGGAAATAAAAAAGAAAATCTGGGAATAAAAACGAATAACAAAATAAATGTAACACAAAAAAAACATAAAAACTAGAAATGGAACGGAAGAGAAACAATGAAAAATCTAGTAAATATATAACTTGAATACATGCAACATATACCCATATAGATTACAAGGCATGGGAAGATATTAGTTTTTATGTTTTTTGTGTTACATTTATTTCGTTATTCGTTTTTATTCCCAGATTTTCGTTTTTATTTCCAGATTTTCATTAGAAACGTTTGTTTTTGGTCGTCCATTTGTTTTTTAAAATTTGTCACTCCTGTTGTTCGTTTTCTTGATGGCCTTGTTGGTCGAAACGTTGCTGTATTTTGTCATTGTTTTTGTAATTTGTAAAACTACAGTACTTTGTGATTACGTGTTTTGCCAGTCATAATCCAATAGCTTGTCCTGAGCAGAACTTTGCCAACCTGGTTGTCATTTCGAATTTCTCATACGCCAGATGTCCCGTTTTTGTTACTTCATGCTCAAATCATCAGTCACATCCCCTGAATCCATCTTTTCCGTGGTCCTTCTTCTTCTCTTTGCTGGGATGCCTTCTTCCTGGGATCTTTTTCTTTTCTTTGTCCTCTGCTTTTTTGCCGCTAGGCGTAGCAGGTTTAACTGATGATCGGTTCCGAGATAATGCACGCTCGGTCACTTGATATGGTGTGGTATTGTGGAGTTTTAAGATGTCTGTAACTCCATCAACCCATCTTTTCTTGGTCTGCCCTTTCCTCTTGATGATTCCATTTTCAGGTTGTACGCTCTTGCAACTGGTGTATTCGGTTCATTCTGACCAAGTGGTCAAACCATTTGAGTCTCTGTTTTTCAATAAATCTAATAGCAGGTGTTGTTCCGACTGTTCTTCTAATTTCCTCAATTCTTGTATTGTCTCTTCTTGTTTTATTTACTGCTTTCCTCAGGCATCTCATTTCACATGTGGTAATTTTCCTTTCTTGTTCTTTTGTCAGTGCCCATGTTTGGCTATGTTTGGCCATGCTTGGCACAGTGTTGTCATGTTTGGCATGTTTGGCCATGTTTGGCACAATGTTGGTATAAAGATTGAATTTATAATCTGTCTTTTAGTCACTACTGGAATAGCTGGGTGTTTCAAAATTGGGGTAAGCTGGTATGTAATGTTGTTGGCTTGCTGGATTCTAGTTTCGATCTCTCTGTCCAGTCTACTATCAGATGTGAAGATACTACCAAAGTATTTGAATTCTCTCACCTGCTTTAGCGTTTGGTCATTTATTTGTATGTTGATATCTTTATGTTCTCTGCTTATAGTCATGACTTGTGTAAGCAGAGAACATAAAGATATCTTCCTTGGATGCCTTGGAAAAATTGTTTTCTCCAATGTCGTTTTGTATGTCCTAAATACTTGAATCTCCCCATTATTATTTGTAACAGCACCCATGTTTCTTTGATTTTTAGTTTATTCATACAGATATATTTGTTTTCTTTTGTAACACTTAATTTCAGAAGCGTACTTATGTTTTTCTACTGGTATATTAAATGTTCATGTTTTACACAAATACAATGTCACAGGAAATATGCATATTCTTTGTATTATAATCTTTGTTTTCCTATCAGTTTCATTCCATATCTTATGTTAGTCTAAGTTTTTGTAAGGTTATGTTTGTTCTTCTTTTCATTTCCTTCATTCTATTTCCATCTACACTTTTTAATTCACTTCTCTAGTACCGTACACCACTACCTCGTTTTCTGTTTTGTCTGACATTTATCTGATTTCATCATTTTTTCCTGAATTCGTCTCATTTTATGTCCACTATTTTTCACAAACATCTATTTTGAAATGCCTTCAACTTACTTTCTATATCTACATTTAGTCATTTTCCAACTCTCGCCGTCCTATTTTAAGATTATACAAGATTTAATTTATTTTTAAAACTAGATGTAAATTCTGATTAGTTCATAAATAAATGTCAATCTCACCACAAAATAAAATGTACATCCATTTATTATATATATATATATATTACTCACATACACACGTACATTCATAAATGGACATATGCACATCCAGGAATATACTCAAACAACTCACATAACCTTCATGTTCTGGCATGGACATCTCCAATAGCTATCTGTCATCTCCAGGACTCTGCCATCTCCAGGACTCTGCCAGCAGCACCATTCTAACAGTTTTCTTGATCCCTCAGAGACGTCTGCTTCTTTTGACAACTTCTAGCTAGAACTCTGTTCCGTTGACAGATGTCAGCTATGCTAATGGTTTTCAGGAGGACAGAAGTGATGATTACACTGAAAACAATATATGATATTTGTAGCTAGAGACATGTGTTATTATGATAGACACCATAGTTCACGTGGTTTATTTGCTTTTGAACTAATGACCTTACTCTCCGTTTTTTGACTTGGTTTATAAGCAAGACTGTAACAATCCTTACTCTCCGTTTTCTTACTTGGTTTAAAAGCAAGACTGTAACAATCCTTACTTTCTGACTTGGTTTATAAGCAAGACTGTAACAATCCTTACTCTCCGTTTTCTGACTTGGTTTATAAGCAAGACTGTAACAATCCTTACTCTCCGTTTTCTTACTTCGTTTAAAAACAAGACTGTAACAATCCTTACTCTCCGTTTTCTTACTTGGTTTATAAGCAAGACTGTAACAATCCTTACTCTCCGTTTTCTGACTTGGTTTATAAGCAAGACTGTAACAACCTTACTTCGTTTCTTACTTGGTTTATAAGCAAGACGGTAGCAACCTTACTTTCTGACTTGGTTTATAAGCAAGACTGTAAATAATCCTTACTCTCCGTTTTCTTACTTGTTTATACAAGACTGTAAAATCTTACTCGTTTTCTTACTTGGTTTATAAACAAGACTATAACAATCCTTACTCTCCGTTTTCTTACTTCGTTTATAAGCAAGACTGAATAATCCATATTTCTACTTTTATAAGCAACTTAACAACCTTACTTTCTACTGTTTATGCAAGACTAACAACTACTCCTTCATTCTGTTTTAAGCAAGACTGCTAACAATCTACTCTCGTTTTCTGACTTGTTATAAGCAAGACTGTAACAACCTTACTCTCCGTTTTCTTGATTCTTTATAAGCAAGACTGTAAAATCCTTACTCGTTTTCTTACTTGGTTTATAAGCAAGACTGTAACAATCTTTACTTCGTTTTCTTACTTGGTTTATAAGCAAGACTGTAAAATCCTACTTCCGTTTTCTTGACTTGGTTTATAAGCAAGACTGTAATAACCTATCTCCTGTTTCTACTTGTTTATAAGCAAGACTGTACAATCTCTTTTCTGACTGTTTATCAGATGTAAATCTTTCTCCGTTTACTGTTTATAAGCAAGACTGTAACAATCCTTACTTTCTTACTTGTTTATAAGCAAGACTGTACAATCCTTACTTTCTGACTTGGTTTATAAGCAAGACTGTAACAATCCTTACTCTCCGTTTTCTGACTTCGTTTATAAGCAAGACTGTAACAATCCTTACTCTCCGTTTTCTTACTTGGTTTATAAGCAAGACTGTAACAATCCTTACTCTCCGTTTTCTTCTTGTTTATAAGCAAGATTGTAACAATCCTTACTTTCTTACTTGGTTTATAAGCAAGACTGTAACAATCCTTACTTTCTCTGTTTTCGACTGGTTTATAAACAAGACTATAACAATCCTTACTCTCCGTTTTCTTACTTTGTTTATAAGCAAGACTGTAATAATCCTACTTTCTGACTTGGTTTATAAACAAGACTGTAACAATCCTTACTCTCCGTTTTCTTACTTCGTTTATAAGCAAGACTGTAACAATCCATACTTTCTGACTTGGTTTATAAACAAGACTGTAACAATCCTTACTCTCCGTTTTCTTACTTGGTTTATAAGCAAGACTGTAACAATCCTTACTTTATGACTTGGTTTATAAACAAGACTGTAACAATCCTTACTTTCTGACTTGGTTTATAAGCAAGACTGTAACAATATACAATAAATGGAGCCTCTGTGGCGTAGAGGTTAGACCCTGGTCTCTGTGGCGTAGAGGTTAGACCCTGGTCTCTGTGGCGTAGAGGTTAGACCCTGGTCTCTGTGGCGTAGAGGTTAGGTGTTCGCCTTCTCGTTCCAAAAGTACTTGGTTCACTCCTCGTGGAGCCACCGGGATATTTTTCAGAGATCACTGATCTCAGTGTAGGTGAGATCAAGTTCCTAGTCCTATCGAAGACAGACGATAAAACGTAGGTCCGGTGTTCAATTTCAGCACGCAAAAGAACCACTGACGGTTAAAATCGAGAAGAGCAGGCTGGAAAGCCGCTGCCCGGACAAAATTCATTGGAAAATATTTAAAAATAAAATGCCTACAAAATATCTTCACTGTCTTCAAATTTGCTACGGAACCCCCGCGGTGCTACGGAGTGCATGCACTACAGCTGAGATCTTCCTTGTAATGAAGGGATCGGAGCGGACATTGATACCCACTGAAGTGCAATGATGATGGCCCTATCAATCAATCAATCCATCCGTTTTCTTACTTCCTAGCGGAACGTCAGTCACCGTTCTATGCCGCCTTTTAAGACAATTATTTATAATGCAACAGCTCTGGAAATCTAACTAGATGTTATTGATTAGAGAGTATTAATACTGCCATAAAAGTCATGTAAACAAATGAGAATAGGATAAAATTTACACAGATTGTCAAATTTACTTTATCAACACATTTGCTAAGCGAAGAATTAAAACTTCACAGAAAGTCATTTGGTACTCAATCGATAAAGAAGTATATTGTGATAATGTTCTTCTTCTTCTTTTCAATCGTTCTTCACGGCCAATTTTATCATTACTTTTGTGATATATAATTGGTCCTTTGACAAGAACGGAGTGATCTACGTCGGGTCGAATATGCGCCCATGGTGACTAGGCCCGCCCATCCGGTTTCAGCCAGCTTTTGATTTACTAGAGTGAGCTTTCCTTAGGGTACAATCCTTTCTGTCGAGTATTTCGGCCCGGATCATCGCCTTTTCGATCAGCTTTGCCGTATGTTTGTGCTTTTTGATCTATGCCAAAGCAGTGTGTTACACTGTTATGCCCTTTCTGACTGTGAGGTCGTTCCGGATTAGGAACATTTCACAGGGCTTTTAAGCTTGTCCTCGGACGGCGTCTTACCCGTATAAAATACCGTGTAAAGTATCGGCTTTCGCCAATGTTCGGATCCGGAAATCCTGTCAGATCTTTACATTGTCGACCTTACTTTACTGTGCACTTTGAGTTTGTTCAAGAGTAGGAACATTCTTACTTTACATTAAAAACAGACTGAGTAAAGCACGCAGTGCATTCATGACCCTTCAGACCGCCTGGAAATCTGCCCAATACAGCATCAGAACCAAGACTAGTATCTATAACAGCTGTGTGCTGTCAACTTTGCTGTACGGATCGGAATGCTGGAGAATGACAGAACAGGATATGTCCAGACTCTCCGCCTTTCATACAACTTGTCTGCGAAAAATCTTACGCGTGTACTGGCCGACTACTATCTCGAATCAAGAATTGCTTGCACGATGCCAACAAGAGAATATGGGCACTATCATCCGAAGACGACGCTGGAGATGGATTGGACATGTGATGCGCATGGAGACTGGCTCCGACACGAAAACTGCACTGAGATGGACTCCAGAGGGTAGGCGAAAGCGTGGAAGACCCAAGACAACCTGGAGGAGAACGATAGAGCAAGGGCTGAAGGAAATGAATCATAGCTGGAACACAATACAGAGGAAGGCCATGAACAGGGAAGAATGGTGTACGTTTGTTGCTGCCCTAAACGCCAGGGGCGTAACAGGCTAAAGAGAGAGAGAGGAACATTCTTAGCCTTTACGAGACGCGTGTCGGTACTTGGCAATTTGCAGGTGTTACTTCGCATTTTCCCTAGCCTCGGGAAACATCGGACTGGGGTCAAGCACAAATAATGTATAGGGCCGTTTCAGTTGGCGCTAGCAACGCAACTGAGATTTTGCGATAGCCACCATCACCCACCCCAGTTCTTCAGGGGATGTTAGTTGTGACTGAAACCGTTCCTTGCCCGGTTGCCCCAAGGCTGGCAGTTCCATTAGGCATCAGCCGCCTCAGTTCTTCCGGGGATGTTAGTTGTTATCGCAACAGTACCTTGCACGGTTTTCCCAGGGAGGGTAGTTTCGTTATGCACTTCTTCTTCTTCTTTGCGTTCGTTCTTTACGACCAATTCTAATCACTCTTTGTGATATGTTTGATCTTTGCCAAGAACGTGTTTACGTTGCACATTGGTTTGGTAGGCCCCTAAATACATAGACTGCTACACGTTTAGGACATGTGCATCCGATTTCAGCCGAACCTCCTTAGTCGCCTCTTACGACATGCATGGCAGGTAACAGTGGTTCTATTCTTTACACCCCAAATTTGGGCCCCGGTAACCACTCAGGCGTCGTTATGCACTAAAACGCAACTTTATGTTTTGTGTTCGGCCAACCTTGCCCAGTAAATGTATCTGCGCCAGGCCACCAATACGGAGTCAAGCTGCAATCTTCTCTCGTACCGACACAAGGGTAGACTTTTATTCCTTGCGCATCTGACTTATTTATTTTTGTCCCACAGCTGGCAATGTTTGCCCCTCCTCAGGGCTTCGAGTTTTGCCCTATGTGGGCACACGTTTCGTCACTGGATGCACCTCTCATCCTTTCTTGTTTACCAGTCTCCACATCGGCAGAGAGACTGGTAATTTGTGGCGGGACCTTTGATTTACATTTCGTGCATGTGTATGGAGTCTCATGCTCCGGAGATGACAGGTTGTGTTCGGTCCTTTTGTGCATTTTGTTTCGTATGGACCTGGATTGCTTTTTCGTACTTGTACTGCTACCCCTCTCCCCGATCCCTGCCCCCATTAGCCAGACTGGAACCAATGTATGTTTCCAGGGTCACCACGTAGAGGTAGGGGACAGGGACTTGATTAGTATCGGTTCACTAATCCTGGCACATCCCCTTATGCGCATTTGACCCCTGATAATGTTCAGATGTTCTTGAATTGCAAAATGCGTGTTCCAGATATATATGTATATTTACACATATATGACAGATGTCGAAATACATAAATACTGATGGTTCATGTGGCTCGCTGGTTACACACACTCTTTATTCTGCCCCTTAAGCATCCAGTTCTGCTTGTACAATGTGTCATTTCAAAACTCATTAAATCACTATATAAAATTAATATCAATTTTAGTGTCTTCATTCTGCAAGTTAAGGCGGTCGTCGAGAAACTGGAGAACGTTTTTCTCTATCTAGTTTCAACTCCCGACGGTGGGTGATGTTGATGCAAGCCTATATGCTTTCATATTGTCGCAAATACAATTGCTGGGATGTTTCACACGCTTTCTCGTCATATGTGCTACTATTCTCCTTGATAAACTTTTCCAATTGTCTATCTTAAATCCCATATTATTCTGATAACTGTTATAGTGTCTATCTTAAATCCCATATTATTCTGATAACTGTTATATTGTCTATCTTAAATCCCATATTATTCTGATAACTGTTATAGTGTCTATCTTAAATCCCATATTATTCTGATAACTGTTATAGTGTCTATCTTAAATCCCATATTATTCTGATAACTGTTATATTGTCTATATTAAATCTCATATTATTCTGATAACTGTTATAGTGTCTATCTTAAATCCCATATTATTCTGATAACTGTTATTGGTTATTGGCTACTGAACCGACGTAATATCACTTTGTGAAGACCCATAGGTGCTAAATGTCTCCTAGCAGATTTCCGAAGGGTATGCATACTGATGGTATTAAACCCATTTCTTTCTCTGCCCATCAGGCATCCAATTCTTAATTCTAATCAATGTGCAATATCCGACTATTTTGTTTGCAAGCAGTTGCTCACATATACATTTACTGCTCTCCATTAACTGAAAAATTGGTTTAAAAATCGACATATATGTACCCAAAGAGCCCAAGTAACTGCCCAGTCAGATAAGCGAATTTAAAGTGTTAGTGATACAGCACTTACAGATGGTTCCGGTAAGAATTCCGAATTATCCCACCTCTTACGAAATGCCTTGTTGGTCGCAGTGTTACTATTCTTTGCTCTCCTTGAGAGCCCTGGCAATACATGGGCGAATCTTGACCTATATTATTGACTTTTACTCTTTTTCTCTGCAGTGTTTCGATTTATTGAATTCTTAATATTTCTTTTCTATGCGCTCTGCGATCCATAGCCTCATGTTTCTCAACCTTTGATAAAGAGATTTTAATCGAAACGTCATTATAATGTTGGACATTCTTAAACTATCTTACATCCTGTTTCATGTTCTACCTTTTCTATATATATTTACTGTATTCTACTTCATTATTGTTTACTTGTTTTATCAATGTATTCAATTACAATTTAGCAGTGAACATATTTATTTGATTTACAGGTTGAAACAGGGATTAAACATCAACTTGAAGACAGATCTGCACACCCGATTTCTGATGAGATTTTAGTCAACACTTCGGATGTGAATTTAGCAGTATATCAAGGACTTCAAGCTGTTCGACTAATCAATGGTTAGAGATAACATTCGTTCAACCTAATCTTAGTTCTTTCAACATAATTTTAGTTCTTTCAACATATTCTTAGTTCTTTCAGTCTAATCTTAGTTCTTTCAACCTAATCTTAGTTCTTTCGGTCTAATCTTAGTTCTTTCAACCTAATCTTAGTTCTTTCGGTCTAATCTTAGTTCTTTTAGCCCAATTTCTTTCTTTCAACCTAATCTTAGTTCTTTCGGTCTAATCTTAGTTCAGGCATTAATTTCTGAGAACGCATCTGATCATGATGTAATCATTTATACGGATGGTTCGGTGATTCGACATGTGCGGAGCTCGTGGGCTTTCACTGCTCAGGTCGGAGGTGATGTTGTGAAGGAAGACAGTGGTGGTTTTGCCGTGACTACAAGCAGTCTCACTATGGAAATCATGGCGGTTACCAAAGCGATGATTTGGCTAGAATCACAGACTTTTATCCATGCATGTTTTCTCAGTGACTCAATGAGTATGCTCAGGAAGATTGAAACAGGATGGGCTAGGAGACATTGGATAGAATCGCTGGGGAGGTCTAAGCTGACAAAGATCAGTTTTATTTTTGTACCAGGGCATGCAGGTGTAAGGGGAATGAACGTGCGGATAGGCTTGCAGGTATGGCTGCTGTCCAAAGCGGACGAGCAATGGACCAGGCTGATATTATAAATTCCCTAAGGGAGAGAGGGCGTGTACATGATTCACGTAATAGCGGTGCATCCACAACACTAACCAGACTGCAAGAACTCAAAGTTAAGTGTGGTGTAGCTCGACAAGAACGCTATGCTGGCAGACAAAGAAGAATTGTAAACCAACAAAGAACCGGTGTCGTTAGTCGCCACACTGATGGACATACTGAGGGAGAGATCGGAGCACTTATGGACTAATTTGTTCGACGTGCAGTGATGGTGATCCGACGACTAAACTAATCTTAGTTCTTTTAGCCCAATTTATTTCTTTCAACCTAATCTTAGTTCATTCAGCCTAATCTTAGTTCTTTAAACCTAACCTTAGTTTTTTCAGCCTAATCTTAGTTTTTTTAGCCTAATCTTAGTTCTTTCAGCCTAATCTTAGCTGAGCTGACACAATATTTTTATTTAATAAACTAAAGAACAGAATAATGAAGGAAATATTTTTTGATTGAATGACAAAGATTGATTATGTGCACTATTTTTGTTTTTTGTCAGCATTTTGATTTTCCATATATTTTGTCACCAAAATAATTATGTCAACACATATTGTTAGAATTGAAAGATATACACACGAAAACACTCTTTTGTAAATTAAAAAACATTGTAACTAAACATTTAATAAAGTAAACAAAATAACGATACACGACTCATACGACTTATAGACAAAACGTTTCATCGCAACAAACCTTAAGAATTAATCCAAAAAAAAAATATACTCGGGTCTCTCTGTACTAAGTTGCATACTCGGGGTCTCTGTACTAAGTTGCATACTCGGGCTCTCTCTGTACTAAGTTGCATATTCGGGGTCCCTGTACTAAGTTGCATACTCGGCTCTCTCTGTACTAAGTTGCATACTCGGCTCTCTCTGTACTAAGTTGCATACTCAGGCCTCTCTGTACTAAGTTGCATACTCGGGCTCTCTCTGTACTAAGTTGCATACTCGGGCTCTCTCTGTACTAAGTTGCATACTCGGGCTCTCTCTGTACTAAGTTGCATACTCGGGCTCTCTCTGTACTAAGTTGCATACTCGGGCTCTCTCTGTACTAAGTTGCATACTCGGGCTCTCTCTGTACTAAGTTGCATACTCGGGCTCTCTCTGTACTAAGTTGCATACTCGGGCTCTCTCTGTACTAAGTTGCATACTCGGGCTCTCTCTGTACTAAGTTGCATACTCGGGCTCTCTCTGTACTAAGTTGCATACTCGGCCTCTCTGTACTAAGTTGCATACTCGGCTCTCTCTGTACTAAGTTGCATACTCGGCTCTCCTGTACTAAGTTGCATACTCGGCTCTCTCTGTACTAAGTTGCATACTCGGCTCTCTCTGTACTAAGTTGCATACTCGGCCTCTCTGTACTAAGTTGCATACTCGGGCTCTCTCTGTACTAAGTTGCATACTCGGGCTCTCTCTGTACTAAGTTGCATACTCGGGCTCTCTCTGTACTAAGTTGCATACTCGGCTCTCTCTGTACTAAGTTGCATACTCGGCCTCTCTGTACTAAGTTGCATACTCGGGCTCTCTCTGTGCTAAGTTGCATACTCGGGCTCTCTCTGTGCTAAGTTGCATACTCGGGCTCTCTCTGTACTAAGTTGCATACTCGGGCTCTCTCTGTACTAAGTTGCATACTCGGCTCTCTCTGTACTAAGTTGCATACTGGGCCTCTCTGTACTAAGTTGCATACTCGGGCTCTCTCTGTGCTAAGTTGCATACTCGGCTCTCTCTGTACTAAGTTGCATACTGGCTCTCTGTACTAAGTTGCATACTCGGGCTCTCTCTGTACTAAGTTGCATACTCGGGCTCTCTCTGTGCTAAGTTGCTACGTCTAAACTTTGCGTTCCTGTGGTTGTGGGTTCGAATCTGGATCGCGTCGTTCGGTTCTAGGCTTGTTGACGGAGTTCGTGCTTTGTACAATACTCTCGGCAGATGTCGTGCCATTTCTGAGAGGGACCGATCCATACGGAGTAAAACCCGGTGCAATAAATTCAATCTTTCGGCTTCAAACCCTTTTTATAAAGAAATATACTACTTCGATTCATCATCATGCAGCATGTCCTTTGCAGAACGTTACTTTAATCATCACCCGCCTATACAGTTTAGATTTATCATCTCTAATAAAGTCTAAACAAAATATGGAGCTGCAAATAGAACTAAAATAAGAATTTTCAATTCAAATTGTGTATCAATCCTAGCATGCCATCGAGAGTTGAAAAGTAACTAAAGATATAGAAAACAAGTTGAATGCATTTAAAAATAGATGTCTGCGAAAAATAATGAACATAAAATAGAACGAACTCAGGAGAAGTGATGAAATCAGATAAATGTATTCTCAATCACTAGTAACAGCTGTTATAAGAAGATGGAGATATGTTGGACACACTTTGAGAAGAAATGTCTGGTCAACTACTAGTAACAGCTGTTATAAGAAGATGGAGATATGTTGGACACACTTTGAGAAGAAATGATTAAAGAATATCAATGCTGACATTGAAGTGGGATGCAAGGTGTTCAAGAAAAAGAGGACGACCTTAGGAGACCCTGAAACGAACTTTGCTGAGAGAGACAAGAAATATCGGTCTCATGGATGAGATTGAGCGAGTTGCCCAGGATAGAGCGGTGTGGAGAAATTGCTTGCAAGCCCTATGTAACGAATAAGGGTACGAGAGGAATTATTATTATGTTATCTCTAATCAAATCAACAGCAGAATTGGTGAACAGTGCCAGTGTCCAGAAATGACGGAGGTACGTGATTGTCTATGCCGATCGACATACAAAATTAACAGAGAGAAAGAGAGAGATATATTAGTATAAATTGATAAATATAAGGATGAGAATGCCGCGTAGTCTTTGTAGATTGCAGCGTACGAATATCATGTAGCTTCATACTTCTAGACCCTACTATGCAGGAGGTAGAAGGGATCATTCCTTTCCTCACTTGTGGAGTATCGTGTGGGGAAATAATGCACAACGCTTTAATCGAAAAGCGAACACTATGCACATTGCAATCAAGAATTCCGATCAATATACTTACTACATTGAGGTAGAAAGTAAATTCTGTAAAGGTGATTGCAAAGTTTGTATATTATAATGGAGCACAATTCTATAAAGGTAGCTGCAAAGTTTGTATTTGTCATTTTTAATGTATTCCTTTGTTAATACAGATGAAATGGACCAGGTTGACGGGATCATCATTGGAGTCACATGTTTCATCATCATCTTTGTTCTTGCCGGCCTCTTTACTATTCTGTACAAAAAGAGAAAAAGTTTCAAAGATATTATAGTTACAAAGGCAACGGTTGCTAAGAGCAACAGTTACAAGTCCAATGTTGGAGGTATGTATATATTATATTATCATTTTTAGAATGTGTCTTTTATTAAGAATACAGAGCTGGAAGTGTTACATCTGGTAGTATGGGTACATCTGGTAGTATGGGAACATCTGGTAGTATGGGAACATCTGGTAGTATGGAGACATCTGGTAGTATGGATTAAAGCGCGGCTCCCATGCGGAAGACCCGGGTTTAATCTACGGTAAGGCCAAGGGATATTTTTCTGTCGAGGGCATAAAGAAAACATCCTAACCTGAACAGTTTCGTGACAACTGCACTAGCCATGCGGCCATTAAATTATAGCAGACTTAATTCCTCTCCCTTATAGATTTTCATAGTTTACTCGCAGAAATGAAAACAGCGCTTAAGAAAATTGTATAAAACATAAATAACACATATTTTTTAAAAATACACTACAACTCTGAATTTCCAAGATTGCTAATAGAATCAACCTACATAATAATGTTTTTTTCAGAAAAGTAAGTCATTATAACACCGTCTTTGCAACTGGAAAGCAGAAACACGAAAGAAAATATTTCCTTGGCTCAAGTTGATATAGTTCTGCTATAAGGAGGTGAATAATGGACAATGAATATACAGACTAGAATATTAATGATGTCTACATAGATATGATGTTATAGAACTTTCAGAATTATATGCACAGATGATAACAAACTATGTATCGACGGAAGCAAGTTGGCCATTAAAACATCTGACATACTGCAAAGAAACATACGTTATATGGAGATCTCTGTGTGGTCAAGATAAGGTGGGAGCCTCTCACTTCAAAGGTACTTGGTTCTTTCCCACGTTGATCGATCGGAATATTTTTTCATATTTCTAATCTCAATGTGAGAGCAGCAGTAGCATAGTTGTTAGGGAACTCGCTTCTTATGGGCATGGACTTGGTTCAATTCCGTAGTAGGTGTGGAATATTTTTCCGACCGCAACTACTCTCATGTTGACCAAGACTCAATTGGGTAACAGGAAAATCACTGGGAAGTAATGGTTGCCGACGTGATGTTGACCACATCACCAATCGTGTGCCGACGGTCAATGAAAAATACCGGATTAACACCGTATTACCCAATATATTTCGAGGTATGAAAAATGGTTCCCTCTAAACTCAATATCAATAAGATCAAGAATGTATTTAAGATCAGGTTTCTAGTCATATAGAAGACGAACGATAAAACGTATGTCCCGTGATAAGAATGTATTTAAGATCAGGTTTCTAGTCATATAGAAGACGAACGATAAAACGTATGTCCCGTGATCAAGTTACGCAAGTAAAATGATCCTTGATTTTTGAAATCTAAATTACAGGAAAGTCTGATTATTCTAATCAATTGATCGTGTTTACTGATGAGTGGGAGTTGGACCCACTAAAACTGAAGTTCAGTACACTACTAGGGCAAGGAGCATTTGGAAAGGTTGTTACTGGTTACTATGACGACCAGAAGGTGGCCATTAAACTTGTCAGAGGTAAGAGACGATATTATAATGTCATGTGTATGTCTGAATTGTGCGTTTGTATGTGTATATTGTGTGCGCGAGCTCTTATGTGCGTGCGTAGGTATGAAAATGTGGGGCCTCTGATAACACATACAATATCAAAATTATCGGATATCGACTACTTGCGTCACGTGACTCTCGTTTAGCAGTATTGCAAGTTGAAGAGAAATTCATTTTAAAAATAACACACACGCAAGAACAATGTTATATTACGTCACAAATTCAAATTTAACACTAGTGAATATTATTATTCATTAATGTTAAATATATTATTAATATATTTAACAGTAAAAAAAATTAGTATTATTAATACTATTGTCTACTCCCAGATGGAAGATGTAGTTGGCTGTCCACTCTTGTGGTTAAGCGTAGAGATGGGAGCTTTAATTTCCGTTCTAGGGTTAGATGAGTCGCCCTTGTTGTGTTGTATCCGTGTTATGTAGTGTGGTCTTGATATTGTCTATCCATCTTTTCTTGGTCTTCCCTTAGCTCTAATATCCGATCTCTTTTTATTGTATGCTGTTATTGGCTGTTGGTTGTATTTCATTCTGATTAAAATTATTAATATTTTCCATCAATAATTTCCATTTAATACTTCATGGACTCATAGAAATTAATCAAATTGTCGACCCTTCTAGGGCTAGTCACAGGAACTGTCACCTCTTTTGTATTCATTGCTCTTTTACGCTCATTTTTCGCCGTATATTAGGACTTTATGATCTTCGACAAAGAGTATGTCTACAATATGCGCTCTTTTTGACTATACTGTTAATTCAAGCGGAAAGTCATGACGCCTGGTATTGCGCTTCTGACTGATTTTTGCGTGAGACCTATATTACCCATTTTACAGACATCCCTCAACTATATGGACAGCCTCACCGACTTCAGAGGTACTTGAAGTTGAGATCCTGTAAGTGTGATCCTTGCAGGAGACATGTTGTTCTTGTAACTCTTTCTCGGACAGAGTTAGTTAGTGAAGTGCGACTTCTCTATCAATTTCCTGCCTTTGGTGAGGTCGTTCCGCATCGTTATGATAAACACTTTTTAATGATCTTTTAGTGCCCTAAATTTGTGCCGTATATTTGGACTTGGATCTACGCCAAAGAGCATTAGCTTACTTTTCGCTTACTGGGTGAGGTCGACCTAATTTAGGGACATTCTCGACCCTTCTAGAGCTAGTCACAGGAACTGTCACCTATCTTGTATTCATTGCTTTTTTACGCTCATTTTTCGCCGTGTATTTGGACTTTATGATCTTCGCCAAAGAGTATGTCTACAATATGCGCCCTTCCTTCCGAATTAGAAACAATCTCAGTCATTGGAGACATATGTGCTGTGTCAAACAAACAATCATGTGTTGGCGGTATGCTTAGCTTTTATATGATCTGAGCCATGGTGTTTGGACGTCATCTTACTTTGTGAAGGATGATCGGCGTCCAAAAAGTATTGCCCTTAGTCAATGTTAGGATTTGTATCAGTCAAGCCTTTGAATTATCGACCTTACTTTTCTATCCGCGGTGAGTTTGTTCCTGAGAAGGAGTATTCTCTGCCGTGTCGGGGCGCGTGTCGGCACTTGGCCATTTTGCAAGTACTTACTCTGCTTTTTCCCCTGTCCCCGGGAAACACTAGACTGGAGCTGCGCACAGATATTCTAGAAGGTCTTTTAAATCGGCGCTAGCAACGCAACTGAAATTTTGCGTTCGCCAATATCGCCCACCTCAGTTCTTGCGGGGATGTTAGTTGTTAATGCAACAGTACCTTGCCCGGTTGTCCAGGAGGAGGGAGGCAGTTTCGTTAGGCACTAAAACGCGACTTTAGGATTTGCACTTGGCTAAACTTACCCCCTCAGTTTTCTAGGGATATCAGTTGTTTATGCAACGGTACCCTGCTCGAATGTCCCAGTGAGGGCAGTTTCGTTAGGCACTAAAACGCAATTGTAGGATTTGCGCTCGGCTAACTTTACCCAATATGTTTATCTGCGCTTGGTCCCTTGTACAGAGCATACCGGAATCTTCCCACATGTCTTCACGATGCATTACCGTGTTTTTCCGAGACACTTGCCGAGACCTTTGAGTTGTATTGGATTCAAGCCTCTGCTGGGCTTTCCAGTTTTCATTGCTCATCTTAGTTGGCCGCTCACCCCTCCGTTTGCGCGCCTTCCCGTCGCTTCATCACGCACGCTTTGTGTATCTGCTCTGCCGTTGGGCTCGCCTGTGTATCGTCCGTATACGCGTTAACTCCTCTTTGGTGCGTGCCCCACCGTATTTATCAAGTTTCTCAACGTGCTCACATTTATCGTGCCTCGAGATTGCCATGACACGCAGCTCGACGCGGCGCAGAGCTCAGAACTTCGCCGCTTGTGGGCCCACGTCTCTGCTTTGGAAGCACCTCTCATCCGTTCATGTTAATTTTCGTGCTTATGGACTCTTGCCCCGTAGGTGGCAATTTTTTTGATGCGGTCATTTGCTCATCGAACATCGGCCAGGAGATGCTTGCATTGTGTTCGGGGATATTTGGCCCTGCATTGCTTTTCCGAGCTTGCACTACTACCACTACCTGTAGCTCTCCCTCGATCCCTGCCGCTTAGCCAGACCGGAACCAATGTCTGTTTCCCGGGTCACAACGAGGAGGTGGGCAGGATCTTGATTAGTGCCAGCTCACTAATCCTGGCGCAGCGTTATGCCCATGCACCCTTGACCCCAAATACATATAAATGACAACCCACTTCAAACATGAATTTCCGATTTCTCAAAAAGCTAGTCGAACCTATTTAGTACAGTATTACTTACCAAGGTATATATGTGTATATATATATATATATATATATATATATATATATATATATATATATATATATTCTTTGCAGAATGTTGCTCTTATCAAAATCACCCAGAAATACTCGTGCTCAAGCCAATACGCAGGCTGTATTCTTCTTCGTGTTCAATAGTTTGCTACTCAAGCGTTTGATTTCTGATACGCAGGCGATACCCTTCTTCGTGTTCAATAGTTTGCTACTCAAGCGTTTGATTTCTGATACGCAGGCGATACCCTTCGTCGTGTTCAATAGTTTGCTACTCAAGCGTTTGGTTTCTGATACGCAGGCTGTATTCTTCTTCGTGTTTAATAGTTTGCTACTCAAGCGTTTGATTTCTGATACGCAGGCGATACCCTTCTTCGTGTTCAATAGTTTGCTACTCAAGCGTTTGATTTCTGATACGCAGGCGATACCCTTCTTCGTGTTCAATAGTTTGCTACTCAAGCGTTTGATTTCTGATACGCAGGCTGTATTCTTCTTCGTGTTCAATAGTTTGCTACTCAAGCGTTTGATTTCTGATACGCAGGCGATACCCTTCTTCGTGTTCAATAGTTTGCTACTCAAGCGTTTGGTTTCTGATACGCAGGCTGTATTCTTCTTCGTGTTTAATAGTTTGCTACTCAAGCGTTTGATTTCTGATACGCAGGCGATACCCTTCTTCGTGTTCAATAGTTTGCTACTCAAGCGTTTGATTTCTGATACGCAGGCGATACCCTTCTTCGTGTTCAATAGTTTGCTACTCAATCGTTTGATTTCTGATACGCAGGCTGTATTCTTCTTCGTGTTCAATAGTTTGCTACTCAAGCGTTTGATTTCTGATACGCAGGCGATACCCTTCTTCGTGTTCAATAGTTTGCTACTCAAGCGTTTGATTTCTTAACGGACCAACAGATCAACATCATTTTTTTCAATATTCATTAGTCATCCCTTCATTTGGTATTTCCAGTTTGCTGGTTTACGGCTTGCTGTTGGCTTGCATACAAGCCACAATCGGGACGTTAATTTTCTTAGTGCATTGACGAAGATTCTCTTAGGGCAACGACGTAGATTCTCTTAGTGCAACGACGTAGATTCTCTTAGGGCAACGACGTAGATTCTCTTAGGGCAACGACGTAGATTCTCTTAGGGCAACGACGTAGATTCTCTTAGGGCAACGACGTAGATTCTCTTAGTGCAACGACGTAGATTCTTTTAGGGCAACGACGTAGATTCTCTTAGGGCAACGACGTAGATTCTCTTAGGGCAACGACGTAGATTCTCTTAGGGCAACGACGTAGATTCTCTTAGGGCAACGACGTAGATTCTCTTAGGGCAACGACGTAGATTCTCTTAGGGCAACGACGTAGATTCTCTTAGTGCAACGACGTAGATTCTTTTAGGGCAACGACTAAGATTCTTTTAGGGCAACGACGTAGATTCTCTTAGGGCAACGACGTAGATTCTCTTAGGGCAACGACGTAGATTCTCTTAGGGCAACGACGTAGATTCTCTTAGGGCAACGACGTAGACTTAAATGCACATTTTTGCGAGATCTATCGCTGCGCAGTAACAACATTAAATCCTTGGGGAACGCGCCAGGACTACTAATAGACAGACAAAACACAAACAACATTGCTATAATCACCACGTTTTTCTATGTCGAATATATTGATTGATTGTTTGTTAAGGAACATCATCGTTGCACTTCGGTGAGTAACCATGTGTTCTCCGATCTCTTTCTTACACAGAAGGATCTCAGGCTGCAGTGCACGAACTCCGTAGCACAAGCGAGGGTTTCCGATGTAATTTGAAGATGGCGAAGATATTTTGTAGTAGCTATATTTTAAATCTTTTTTCTAATGAGTCTTGCCCGGACAGCTGCTTTTCAGTCTGCTCTTCTCGATTTTGAATTGCCGAGGGTTCTTTTACGTGCTGCTCAAATGAGCACGGGACCTACGTTTATTGTCCGTCTCCGATAGGACTAGGAACTCGATTTCATTTACACTGAGATCTGGTATATATCGAATATATAACAAATTAATTAAAATATCTGTTGACTAGCACTCCAATTTCAGTGTGAAGCTGGCGATGTCTAGCACATACAAAGTCACAGACAATGAATAATATCTCTTCTATGTATTCATATACAAATAAAATGGGTTACTGGTTATTGGTTGCTAAAGTGACGTCAATGCACTTCGGGCAGATCCATAGGTGCTCAGTCTCCCCTAACAGATATCGAAGAATATGCTTACTGATGGTTCCCGTGGCTCACTCCTCATTCTGCCCCTGAGATATCTAGTTCAAATTGTACGACAAGTAATTCCAAACTACTTAAATAGATGGATCGATTCAATATCTATTTTAGTGCCCTCATCCAGCATACAGTAGCGAAGAGATCGAAGAACATCCACCTTATCCATCTTCAACTCCCCAACAATCGATGCTGTTGATGCCAGCATGTCCACTCTCACATTATCGCATACACCAGCATACCCAGGACAGTAGATCCACGTACACCTCTGGGGGTTAGAAACTTTTACACACCACGTCCACTCATACCAAAAAAAAAAGAAGTGTCCAAGAATTTATCCTTTCTCATGAACATATACATCTTCTTCTTCTTGGAACGCTCCATATCGACCACTTATTAAACCATTCTTTGTATGTAATCTGAACCTAAGAGCGATTGTGCGTTGTGCCAGTTATGCGCCTACAAGCAATCCCATTTCTGTAACGTTTTTATTTACTAGGGTAGCTTCCAGATGCCCCTAGCTCAGTCACCACTTACGACGTTCCTTTGCTCCTATTGTGAGCCCTGGCAATACACGGACGATGAACTTATACACTACACTTTAAATAGTTCACTCATTTTCATAAAGATAGACATTCAATGTAGCACGCTTCCGGCCACTCCCCCCTTCTTTTCAAACAGATGTAAGTTAAATGTAAAACTCGTTACCACGTTTTGTATAGATGTAAACTAAACGTAAAACACGTCCCTACTTCTCATATACGTATATGATAAACGTAAATCCCTTCAGTCTTTTCAAATTTGCTTATGATAACAATAAACTGCTGATTATCATTATATATTGCAAAGTAAAACATTACTTTTTTACTGATATACACTGCACTTTAAACATTACTTCTGATATTACACTGCCTGTAAAAAATTACTGCTATTACATTACACGTAAAACATTACATTATTTCTAATGTACACTACACGTAAAAAATTACTTCTGATATACACTGCACGTAAACCATTCTTCCTGATATTACACTGCACATAAAACATTATTCCTGATATTACACTGCACATAAGACATTATTCGAGATATTACACTGCACATAAAATATTCTTCCTGATATTACACTGCACATAAGACATTATTCCAGTTATTACACTGCACATAAACCATTCTTCCTGATATTACACTGCACATAAAACATTATTCCTGATATTACACTGCACGTAAAACATTATTTCTGATATTACACTGCACATAAAACATTATTCCTGATATTACACTACGCATAAAACATTATTCCTGATATTACACTGCACATAAAACATTATTCCTGATATTACACTGCACATAAAACATTATTTCTTATATTACACTACACGTAAAACATTATTTCTGATATTACACTACACGTAAAATAGTACATCATTAGATGCACACACTAAACATAAAACAATTTCTCAAACACGTTTACAGAATGCGTTTTAAAAACAGAAGGTAAAAATCTAACTGAACGCTCAACACATTCCACAATTTCAAACCACAACTTAATCAGATTAACAAAACGCTCACGAATATACTATTCTCCCGTACTCACCACCTCCTCTTACCACTCCCATGTTAAGAGAAATCATAGGCTAACAACAACACTCACCAAGGTCGCTGTAACATTTCGATTCCAGAAGCACGTGCAACATGCATTAATGTATCAGTTTAAAAAAAATATTGGCATCTACGGACAGCGGGAAATTGGCATTGGGGCCTCGACAAGGGCGTATTGATGGGGGCTAGGTAAACTGCTGAACTAGTTGTTATGGCAGCATTACACACCCGGAAGGATGGGGCTGAGATAATCGTCCGGAGACAAACGTGAATGCTGCTAGGTGAGGCGAAGACGAATTGAGCGAGATTCTGTTGGCATTTACCCTGTTCGTTGAATCTGTTAACCATGTGGTAAATTGCTTCCATGTCTGCTCTACCTGGATGTTGTGCAACATTGTCATGTTAGCAAATACTGGTGCAGATTTGTATATGTGATTGCTGAATTTTATTTTTAAATGGTGACCTTTACTAATAGTTTTAACTTTTTTTCTATATTATAAACATGCGCTACTAAATTTCATGTCTTTCTTCTATCCTTCGTCAACGTCATTTAAATAAAATAAAATGTGTTCCTTCTTGCAACGTTTATTCACTTTATACCTGTCTCATTTTCTCCATACCTCTCTTCTTCACGATCGTTTCACTTTCTTCATATCTCTCTATCTTATGTGCGTCTTTCAATTTCTCCATATCTCTCCATTTTGCTCATTCCTTTCACTTTCTCCATACCTCTCCCTCCTACATGTACATCTCACTTTCTCCATATCTTTCTATCTTGCATGTTCCGATCACTTTCTCCATATCTTTCTATCTTGCACAATCCATTCACATTCTCCATATTTCTCCATCTTGCACAGTCCATTCACTTTCTCCATCTCTCTCCATCTTGCACAGTCCATTCACTTTCTCCATATCTCTCCCTCCTACATGTACATCTCACTTTCTCCATATCTCTCCATCTTGCACAGTCCATTCACTTTCTCCATATCTCTCCATCTTGCACAGTCCATTCACTTTCTCCATATCTCTCCCTCCTACATGTACATCTCACTTTCTCCATATCTTTCTATCTTGCACAGTCCATTCACTTTCTCCATATCTTTCTATCTTGCACAGTCCATTCACTTTCTATATATCTCTCCATCTTGCACAGTCCATTCACTTTCTCCATATCTCTCCATCTTGCACAGTCCATTCACTTTCTCCATATCTCTCCATCTTGCACAGTCCATTCACTTTCTCCATATCTCTCCATCTTGCACAGTCCATTCACTTTCTCCATATCTCTCCATCTTGCACAGTCCATTCACTTTCTCCATATCTCTCCATCTTGCACAGTCCATTCACTTTCTATATATCTCTCCATCTTACACAGTCCATTCACTTTCTCCATACCTCTCCATCTTGTATGTACCGATAACTTTCCCCATATCTCTCCATCTTGTATGTACCGATAACTTTCTCCATATCTCTCCATCTTGTATGTACCGATAAATTTATCCATATCTTTCTATCTTACATGTACCTTTCACATTCTCCATATCTCCATCTTGTTCTCAGTTCGTTATCAGAAATCCGCAAATAACAATTCTAGAGCACAGGACTAAATCACAAAAGTAAAGTGTTTCAAATCCTTGTCAAGTTTCTACCATAATCCACTCAGCAAAAAAAGTTTGCGAAAAGGAAAATGTAAATCGTTAGCAAGTTATTTTGAAATCACTCGGCATCTGGCACCTGCATCAAGACAATGGGGACTGGGCACGTTAGAGTATATTATGAGTATAGTTACATTCATTCTGATAAGTTGTCCAGGCAAATACGTGACATATACTTATAAGTTAAGCAGTTTTTCTGGTTTTAATTCTGGGGGATGTACAACATATGAACTGAATCAAGATTATATAACAACTCATCGCTTGCCTTGAGTCTAGTCAGAGGAACGTCTGGTCGAATGGATTAGAGCGCGGATCCAATGCGTGAGACCCGTGTTCAGTTCACGGTAAGGCTAACGATTTTTTTCTGTTGTGGGCATCAATCAAAAATCCTAACATGAACAGCTTCACGGTGACTGCACTAGCCATGCAACCATTAAATTCCTCATGCCCACGTACAACCTGTCCTACACCGCCATTAAAAAGCGGTACTACAGGCAGTAACAACAGTTGAGTCTAATCAAGCTGTAGGAATTAGAAATCTAATCAAGCTGTTGGAAGTAGAAATCTTATCAAGCTGTAGGAAGTAGAAATCTAATCAAGCTGTAGGAAGTAGAAATCTAATCAAGATGTAGGAAGTAGAAATCTAATCAAGCTGTAGGAAGTAGAAATCTAATCAAGCTGTAGGAAGTAGAAATCTAATCAAGCTGTAGGAAGTAGAAATCTAATCAAGCTGTAGGAAGTAGAAATCTAATCAAGCTGTAGGAAGTAGAAATCTAATCAAGCTGTAGGATGTAGAAATCTAATCAAGCTGTAGGAAGTAGAAATCTAATCAAGCTGTAGGAAGTAGAAATCTAATCAAGCTGTAGGAAGTAGAAATCTAATCAAGCTGTAGGAAGTAGAATTCTAATCAAGCTGTAGGAAGTAGAAATCTAATCAAGCTGTAGGAAGTAGAAATCTAATCAAACTGTAGGAAGTAGAAATCTAATCAAGCTGTAGGAAGTAGAAATCTAATCAAGCTGTAGGAAGTAGAAATCTAATCAAGATGTAGGAAGTAGAAATCTAATCAAGCTGTAGGAAGTAGAAATCTAATCAAGATGTAGGAAGTAGAAATCTAATCAAGCTGTAGGAAGTAGAAATCTAATCAATCTCTAATCAAGCTGTTGGAAGTCAAAATCTAATCAAGCTGTAGGATGTAGAAATCTAATCAAGCTGTAGGAAGTAGAAATCTAATCAAGCTGTAGGAAGTAGAAATCTAATCAAGCTGTAGGAAGTAGAAATCTAATAAAGCTGTAGGAAGTAGAAATCTAATCAAGCTGTAGGAAGTAGAAATCTAATCAAGCTGTAGGAAGTAGAAATCTAATCAAACTGTAGGAAGTAGAAATCTAATCAAGCTGTAGGAAGTAGAAATCTAATCAAGCTGTAGGAAGTAGAAATCTAATCAAGATGTAGGAAGTAGAAATCTAATCAAGCTGTAGGAAGTAGAAATCTAATCAAGATGTAGGAAGTAGAAATCTAATCAAGCTGTAGGAAGTAGAAATCTAATCAATCTCTAATCAAGCTGTTGGAAGTCAAAATCTAATCAAGCTGTAGGAAGTAGAAATCTAATCAAGCTGTAGGAAGTAGAAATCTAATCAAGATGTAGGAATTAGAAATCTAATCAAGCTGTAGGAAGTAGAAATCTAATCAAGCTGTGGGAAGTAGAAATCTAATCAAGCTGTAGGAAGTAGAAATCTAATCAAGCTATAGGAAGTAGAAATCTAATCAAGCTGCAGGAAGTAGAAATCTAATCAAGCTGTAGGAAGTAGAAATCTAATCAAGCTGTAGGAAGTAGAAATCTAATCAATCTCTAATCAAGCTGTAGGAAGTCAAAATCTAATCAAGCTGTAGGAAGTAGAAATCTAATCAAGCTGTGGGAAGTAGAAATCTAATCAAGCTGTAGGAAGTAGAAATCTAATCAATCTCTAATCAAGCTGTAGGAAGTAGAAATCTAATCAAGCTGTAGGAAGTAGATATCCGACAATCAGACCTTGAGTCACGCAACTGCAATAATCAGACAGTGAGGCATTTTTTCTCTTTCGACTGAGCGTTCTCTAGATAGTACAACTTTAGTTGCTATGTCGCTGCAGTGATGTGCTCTATCTTTCTACTGAGCGTTCTCTAGATAGTACAACTTTAGTTGCTATGTCGCTGCAGTGATGTGCTCTATCTTTCTTCTTCGTCTGCTTCGAACGCTCTATATCGACCACTTGTTAACCACTCTGTGTGATTTGTATGTGATCTGAGACTAAGAGCAATTGTACGTTATGCTAGTTATGCGTCTACAAGTAGGCCAGCACATCCGATTTCTGCAATGCTTTTTATTTTCTAGACCAGCTTCCTATGTCCTACATCAGTCGCCTCTTACGACATACCTTGTAAGTCATAGTGGTACTATTCTTTGCTTCCTTGCAGGCCCCGGCACCACACAGGAAGTTCTATTTTTCTAAAAGGGACTTGTGTATGTGCTGACATCTCTTTGCATTAACTTTAATATTGTTTTTCCCCAGTAGAAACTAAACCATTTCAATATACATCGGTGTTATGTGCCATATTCGCAAACATGTCTTTATCTTAGACCTATAACATTCTTTTCTCCAGACACTAAAAGTTCACACTAAGCTCTGAACTTCCTTTCTCTAATAGCTACATACTAGTATGGCGGCCCTGCATTAAAACTCTTACCTTCGCATTCGTTTGTTTCCTAAATGCCAACATTTTTTTTATATCACAGACTGCACACCTTACGATTGCGCATAACAATTGCAGGTATTTCCCAGTTAGAATGCCTTACTTACAATTCCAGGTCGTGTTCCCCAAACGCAACCATCTTGGCCAATACTTAACAATTTCGTAGGAGAATATTTAGTTGAAAGCTTACGCATTAGTTTCAAGATTGATAGAAAATATGGATCAGTAATTGGCAGCTGTTCCATCAATTTATGTCACACTAATGGTGTTAGAAAATGAAGAGAATTATAGATGAACTTTATCTTCATATAACACCTTCACTGATACCTTTTAGCTCCATACCGAGCACGTATCACTACTGCAATGCATTTCCTTGTATGATCCCTACTTATTGATGTTCTCATGCGGTAATGATTACTGCTGGTTTTTTGTTGGCAAACAAAACCGCTTTCATTTAATTTGAAATGGATTTTGGTATGACAAAGTGAACCACGCCTTGTCTTCTCTAAAGGATACTCAAACCTACGCTGATATATGTAGTTCTATGATATGATAGTTATGTCTTATAACTTTGATTTGTATTTTAGCAGACAAGTATTCAGGAATGTTATCTTATTTGAGAGTGCATTCGCTTTGTATTTTATCTTTATATAATTGTTAGTTCTTATTTTAACTATATCTGAGGGTGCACATTTTCTTACAGCGCTTTGTTCTCATTCTCTGAGAGTACACTGGGGGACTCTATAGGGTAGATGAATCCAGGTCGTTGGCCAAGGCTGTTGTCAATCATGTGCACGTCATTGGTTTTATTTTCTCTCCCCAACAGAAACATTGTGTAACTTCTGGCGGTGTGTTTATTGTTATTTGTATTTCTAACTGACAATATGTTCATTCTACCATTTCATCTTCATCTAACAGTGCATTCAATGCATATAAGAAAGAGAATATGGAGATATGTTGGACATACTCTGAAAACAAATTAACAAGCCAAAAAACAGGCGTGGTTCAGTTGACGTGTTAGATAAATGGTGCAAGAAAGAAAATAAGCCACTGGGATAGACTAAAACGGACTTTACTGAGCGAGGCAAGAAATATCGGACTCAATTTCATAGAAAAGATGTAACGAGTTGCAAAGATAGAACGGTATGGAAAAATTGCTTGCTGATCCAATGTAACCTGAAACGATACAACAGTAATAAAATGAACAGTGCATTCGTTCTGTTAATTATCTTTGTTTCTTTTTCTTTTCATGTTTTTCTATTTCTATCTGCATCTTTCGTTTCTATATTGTTGTGTTTCTCTTTCCTTTTCTGCCTCTCTCATCTATTTTGTTCAGATTGTCTCCGTGTCTCCCTTTTTGTCTTTTTCGTCTCTATCTTTCAGTGTTGCAAGAGCCTCTTGCTTCTTTCTATCTTGATTTTCTTTTCTCTCCCTACCTCTCTCTCTTTCTCTCTCCCCTCTCTCTCTCTCTTCCTCTTTCTCCCTCACTCTCCCTCCCCCTCCCTCACTCTTTCCCCTTTTATCTTTAAATATAAATATATAGAGATAAACTTGATATTTGTATATTCAATGTTTTCTATTGAGTCTAACCACAATTAATGTCTACAACAGAGGGAGCACCGCTATCATATAAAGAAGATTTGGTTGCAGAAATAACTTTGATGAAACGTGTTGGCAGTCATCCTAACATCGTGTGTCTTATAGGTGCCTGCACCTTGTCTGAACCTATCGCTTTGGTCATGGAATATGTACCGTATGGGAATTTACAAAACTTTTTAAAGTAAGTATACATATATTTCTAACCATTGAATGTTTTATGCTCGTGCTCCATGTGGGAATTTATCGCTTTGTCCATGAAATATGTACCTTATGGAAATGTCCAGAAAAGACAGAAAAAACGCTATTAAAGACACTCTTCAAGTGTCTCGAACCACGTGCTTGGAATCTCTTGGGCAAGATCGTCAAATGTGACACTGTAACAACACAAGAGGAACTCGCAAGCTGAGGATCGTCGTACTGTTGAGGCGCAGAGAAAACGAGCTGAACAAAAAACAAAATATACAACATACACATGTCTAACCTTGATCATGTATGCCCCACCTGTGGTAAGGGATTGTGTTGGAGGAGTGAACTTAACAGTCACCTCTTTATATACCAGAGTGGTGCATCACCACACGCCTAAGGCTGTTGTCATCATCGCTTGCGATGGAAGTCTATTATTATTATTGTTATGGAAATGTAAATAACGTTAACAACTAGAAGATTTGGATTTTGCAGATTATATTGCCTTGTTAGGTAAAAACAATCAAATGCAAATAAATCTATGAAAACAACCTATGCAAAGAAAAACAGACAACTTGTCATCTATAGCATCACTGCAGATAAGCTATGAAAAAAACCCACAAATATAATGAAGACACCTATGGCAAGTAATGCAGATATCACACTGGAATCTAAAACGATAAAAGTAACAGAGAAGTTCACGTATTTAGGTAGCAATTTTGATTGCACAGAAAATGTTAAAAAGAAATTATAATACGAATTGGCAAAGCAACATCAGTTTTTAAAAGCCTAAATAAAATATGGAACTTAAAGTTATATAGTATTAAAACTAAAATACGAATTTTCAATTCAAATGTTATAACAATCCATCTCAAGACCAATATGCCAGCAAGAGTTGGAAAATGACTAAAGATATAGAAAGCGAGTTGAATGCATTCGAAAATAGATGTCTGCGAAAAATAATGAATATAAAATGGAATGAATTCAGAAGTGATGAAATCAGAGTAATGTCTAGTCAACCACTAGTGACAACTGTTATAAGAAAGAGAAGATGGAGATATGTTGGACACACCTTGCGGAGAAATGATCAACGAATATCAAAGCAGGCATTGAAGTGGGATGCAAAGGGTTCAAGAAATAGAGAACAACCTAAGGAGACCCTGAAACGAACTTTGCTGAGAGAGGCAAGAAATATCGGTCTCAGTTCCATGGAGGAGATTGAGCCAGTTATCCAGGATAGAGTGGTATGGAGAAATTGCTTGCATGCCCTATGCAACGTATAACAGTACGAGAGGAATTATTATTATTATATAACGTTCTGAATTAAGTTGTAGATAATTAGACACAGTTATTATTACGCAAAGCAACTTATTTTATCGAAACTTGGTCTATTCGGAGTAGGAGCTTCCCCACTTCAGAACACTGCAC
Source organism: Arion vulgaris (assembly GCA_020796225.1). Taxonomy (NCBI): domain Eukaryota; kingdom Metazoa; phylum Mollusca; class Gastropoda; order Stylommatophora; family Arionidae; genus Arion; species Arion vulgaris. The sequence continues at coordinate 57,003,813 of CM036759.1, read as the reverse complement.
ACTCACTGAGAGAACTGGACGTACCTGGATGTGCAAATATCACTAGGAAATTTCTCATACATTTCATAGCAGATAGAGTATAAACTTAAAATTCGTTATGTTACAACAACAACAACACCATGTCAACAACACCGAGATTTGTCCATCTCTTAATGTTCTTCTACTATTTATATCAATTTATTTCTTTGTCCGACAATAATTTTAGAAAAGTGAAGTAAATAACACAGTTCTAAATACAACCTCAAGGGTCGCTGATAGCAAAGTTGATAACACTTTGCGTTATTGGCCACTGGTCGTGGAAATTTCAATGCTTGAAGATAGTTTGAGCAAATTTTTGGTGTACACACGGTACGAGCTTTGAATACAGGAGACCACGAGAAAAACTATCGCTGAAATCGGAGAAAGGCTCATCTGAATGGCGAAGGACACTGATTTTAAGGAAAGCAAGTCCTAACAAAATATCAAGAGGCGCAGGATTATACTTCTTGACTACCCCTGAATTCAATGCAGACGAATGAAAAAAGAAAACTTTCTCTCCTAAGTAGAATTTCTCTGTTTCTCTGTTTCAGTACTTCACATTTGTCCTTTCGTTAATATGTGTACTTTGAAACTGATTAGCAGCCATATATTTTGATGGCTAAGTACTTTGTTATTCCAGAAAGTAAAGACCAGATTCTGTCACGGAATAAACCGGAAGGCTAGAAATAACAGTAGCATGTTGACAAACAGTTTACCTTATTTTAAACAGCATCAGATCTACGAGGTTGTAAATAGGTTTACATTGAAGTTTAAAGATTTTATTATGGTATCAATCTTGTGAAGTGATATTGAATTCCAGGACTTTGAGGACAATAATGACTGAAAATAATAGGTAAATTATATGAAAACTCGTGTGTTTGCAACGGAATGTCGCATCAAGCTTTATCGGAAATCGTTGTTAGTACATCGTCTGCGGCAATATCAGATCCACAAAAATGCACTTTGTTTGCTAAATTAGGAACATAAAACTATTGAACTTTTTCTCAGAAAACACGACTGCTCCACATAGTTCTAGCTTCTGAAATGTACTTATTTATCTCAATGTCTAACTCTTAATTGTTATGTATTGTTGATTCATATGTATTTTTCTATCAACACGTTGTTACCAGTACTAAACTTGGTCTCTGACAGCAACACACCACAGAAATCTCATAATGTGTGAAATGAAATACTTGAGGAAGGCAATGGGGGACCAGGAAAGATAAGACTACGAAATGAAGACATCAGATGCAGAGTGGGCATAATTTCATGCACCGAATACGTCGAAAAACAACAAATGCAGTGGTTTGGAAATTTAGTGAGAATGGGATACAACCAACCACCACTAACAGCATACAATAAAAAGTGACCACGATCACAACCCATACGTACCTTGTTCAAACTCCTATTGTCTATTGTCTATTCCCAGGTGGAAGATGTAGTTGGCTGTCCACTCTTGCCGTTAAGCGTAGGGACGTGAGCTTTAATTTGCGTTCTAGGGTCAGATGAGTCGCCCTTGTTGTGTTATATCCGTATTTATGTAGTGTGGTCTTGTCGCTCCTTGAATAAAAGAATTAATTTAGCAATATTACGCACTGCCGGCTTGCCGGGCCCGTCACAGTGGGGTGTTAGTCACCGAATTGATGACGTTTCAGGATATTTACTAACCTATACCATTCCGAATATTACACATTCTATTGTATGTTTCACAATAATCTTTTATAATGAAAAATTCACATCGGTTATATCCAATTTCGAAATTTCTCTGACCTTTAAACGCAGCGGTCTAAACACGACCTACACTTCATCCGCCATCTTCAAACTCATCGGCGGGAAAATTTGGAATCAAATTAGTTCCATCCGATTTTTACGAACTGTAAAATAGACCTCACCGTTCAGAAAGCAATGGCAAACTACTGAACGTATAAGTGATGCCTAGAAAATCGACGACTCGTTTATTGTTATTGATGGCTACGTCCTGTAAAGGATATGCCACGGTTTTCATTGAAGTTTTAGCTATGTGCTAAGTATACGCTTTTGTAAGTTTAAAAGAGTATCTGATGACTAACTAACTATCTGTTAGGCAGCAACACTTTGCACTTGCTTGAAAATATATACAACAGTTGTCACTCAGTACTAATACTAATAGTCATTCTAATTATAAACCTGATTGTCTTTATTTATAATCTACAATTATAAAACTAATTATAAAATGGAATATAGAATTTTCAGGGGGGAAAAAAACATGTTTTCATATAGGAGTTCTATTGATAAATGCTGTGTTAGACTGTATTTATTGGCTTACTTGGTGGATGATATGTGTTGATAAATGCTGTGTTAGACTGTATTTATTGGCTTACTTGGTGGATGATATGTGTTGATAAATGCTGTGTTAGACTGTATTTATTGGCTTACTTGGTGGATGATATGTGTTGATAAATGCTGTGTTAGACTGTATTTATTGGCTTACTTGGTGGATGATATGTGTTGATAAATGCTGTGTTAGACTGTATTTATTGGCTTACTTGGTGGATGATATGTATTGATAAATGTTGTGTTAGACTGTATTTATTGGCTTACTTGGTGGATGATATGTATTGATAAATGCTGTGTTAGACTGTATTTATTGGCTTACTTGGTGGATGATATGTATTGATAAATGTTGTGTTAGACTGTATTTATTGGCTTACTTGGTGGATGATATGTGTTGATAAATTCTGTGTTAGACTGTATTTATTGGCTTACTTGGTGGATGATATGTGTTGATAAATGCTGTGTTAGACTGTATTTATTGGCTTACTTGGTGGATGATATGTGTTGATAAATGCTGTGTTAGACTGTATTTATTGGCTTACTTGGTGGATGATATGTGTTGATAAATGCTTTGTTAGACTGTATTTATTGGCTTACTTGGTGGATGATATGTATTGATAAATGTTGTGTTAGACTGTATTTATTGGCTTACTTGGTGGATGATATGTGTTGATAAATGCTTTGTTAGACTGTATTTATTGGCTTACTTGGTGGATGATATGTGTTGATAAATGCTGTGTTAGACTGTATTTATTGGCTTACTTGGTGGATGATATGTGTTGATAAATGCTGTGTTAGACTGTATTTATTGGCTTACTTGGTGGATGATATGTATTGATAAATGCTGTGTTAGACTGTATTTATTGGCTTACTTGGTGGATGATATGTATTGATAAATGCTGTGTTAGACTGTATTTATTGGCTTACTTGGTGGATGATATGTGTTGATAAATGCTGTGTTAGACTGTATTTATTGGCTTACTTGGTGGATGATATGTGTTGATAAATGCTGTGTTAGACTGTATTTATTGGCTTACTTGGTGGATGATATGTGTTGATAAATGCTGTGTTAGACTGTATTTATTGGCTTACTTGGTGGATGATATGTATTGATAAATGCTGTGTTAGACTGTATTTATTGGCTTACTTGGTGGATGATATGTATTGATAAATTCTGTGTTAGACTGTATTTATTGGCTTACTTGGTGGATGATATGTATTGATAAATGTTGTGTTAGACTGTATTTATTGGCTTACTTGGTGGATGATATGTGTTGATAAATGCTGTGTTAGACTGTATTTATTGGCTTACTTGGTGGATGATATGTATTGATAAATGCTGTGTTAGACTGTATTTATTGGCTTACTTGGTGGATGATATGTATTGATAAATGCTGTGTTAGACTGTATTTATTGGCTTACTTGGTGGATGATATGTGTTGATAAATGCTGTGTTAGACTGTATTTATTGGCTTACTTGGTGGATGATATGTGTTGATAAATGCTGTGTTAGACTGTATTTATTGGCTTACTTGGTGGATGATATGTGTTGATAAATGCTGTGTTAGACTGTATTTATTGGCTTACTTGGTGGATGATATGTGTTGATAAATGCTGTGTTAGACTGTATTTATTGGCTTACTTGGTGGATGATATGTGTTGATAAATTCTGTGTTAGACTGTATTTATTGGCTTACTTGGTGGATGATATGTGTTGATAAATGCTGTGTTAGACTGTATTTATTGGCTTACTTGGTGGATGATATGTATTGATAAATGTTGTGTTAGACTGTATTTATTGGCTTACTTGGTGGATGATATGTGTTGATAAATGCTGTGTTAGACTGTATTTATTGGCTTACTTGGTGGATGATATGTGTTGATAAATGCTGTGTTAGACTGTATTTATTGGCTTACTTGGTGGATGATATGTGTTGATAAATTCTGTGTTAGACTGTATTTATTGGCTTACTTGGTGGATGATATGTGTTGATAAATGCTGTGTTAGACTGTATTTATTGGCTTACTTGGTGGATGATATGTGTTGATAAATGCTGTGTTAGACTGTATTTATTGGCTTATGTGGATGATATGGTCAACATCACGGCTACCACCTTTACGTCACAGTTTTCTTGGTACCCAATTCCAACTGGTTCGACCTGAGAGTCTTTAAGAACGGAACAAACTTCAAACGTAAATTCCATGCAAAGCTGGTTAGTAGAAATAGCTATATTATAAGTAGTCTGTAATATGTAGTAGGTTGCAAATTGTTTCTCGTTAATGTTTACAAAAGGACGATGGCACCACCCGTTCAGAAAGCAACGACAAACTACTAAACGTAATAATGCCTAGAAAAATAACAAACAGCGTTAAAATTCTGAGTTTGTTTCGTAAAGTCCTGTAAAGGATATGCAATTAACCTAACTTAATACCAGATCTCTGCCGCTCCCATATAATATGTTTTGTTTATTTATTGCCCATTGCTCACTTTCATATTTAGGTATTGTCTCAGTGTACTACTGAAGTAAGGTTAATTAAAACAAATAAGATACTAACAAGGTACAAGAAAAGATCAGTTTTTTGCCAAAATTTGAGATAGATCTTCATTGGCGTGACTAAATCCAGTGCGAATCTATCAACGTTATGTTGTAGCATCTCTTAGATATACTTAGACAAATCAGTAACAGATGAAGGAGAAGAAAGATCATACGATACACAGAACTAGAAAAGAGTTGCTAATATGATGAACTTGGCAGTGTTGTATTGAACGATTGTAAACATTGCTCGAGGCAATGAACCTACCAATAGGGGTCAAAGGCTCATGAGGTCATGGTGGTAACATGAGCCAGGGTTAGCGAGGGCACGCTAACAAGACCCTGCCCAACCTCCACGCGGTGACCCTGGAAACAGACTATGGTTCCGGTCTGGCTAAGAGGGCAGGGATCGGGGAGAGAAAACTACTGGTAGTGGTAGCGGTGCAAGTACGAATACACGATAAAGATACATACAAACAAAATGCACTAATCTTCTGACCGATGTCCAACAAGATATTGCCCAAGTCCCTGAACGCAAAGAAACAGCAACGAAACGTCTCAGACATGGATGAGAGGTGCATCCAGTGACCAAACGTATGCCCACGAAGGGCGAAGCTCGAAGCCCTGAGGAGGGGGCAACATTGCCAGCCCGTCGGCAAGAATAAATAAGACAGGACCGTAACGAATAAAAGTCTACCCTCGTGTTGGTGCGAGAGAAGATTGCAGCTGACCTAGCATTGGTAGCCTGGTGCAGACACATGTACTGGGCAAGGTTTGCCGAGCGCAAAAGAACAAGTTGCGTTTAGTGCATAACGAAACTACCCGCCCTGGGAAAACCGTGCAAGGTACTGTGCGACTAAAATTAACATTCCCGGAAGAACTGAGGTTGGTGATTCCTAACGGGACTGCCAGCCATGGGGCAACCGGGCAATGTTCGATTGCAGTCGTAACTAACATCCCCGGAATAACTGGGGCGGGTGATGGCGGCGAGCGAAAAACCCACAGTTACGCTGATAGCGCCGACTGAAACGACCCTCTACATTGTTTGTACTCGGCCCCATGCCAGTGCTTTCGACGTAAATTGCAAATTGCCACGTACCAATGCGCGTCTAGAAAAGGCTGAGAATGTTCCTTCTCCGGATCAGACTCAAAATGTACGGTAAAGCAAGGCCGACAATGTACGGACCTGACAGGAAGTCCGGGTCTGAACATTGGCGAAGGCCGATACTTTACACGGTGTCTTATACGAGTAAGACGCCGTCCGAGGATAAGCTTACAAGCCCCGAGAAATATTTCTCAGTCAGAACGGGCATGAACAGCGTAACTCACTGTCCCGGCGTAGATCACAAAGCCCAAAAATACGGCAAAGCTGATCGTACCTAGGAAAGCTCACCCTAGTAAATCAAAAGCTGGCTGAAAACGAACACCCCACCGAAGGATAAGCAACTGGGCTCCAATAGGTGCTGAAGGCTGGTGCACGTACATTACGTTCGGACGTTTGGCTGTTTATATATCACAATGAGAATGATTAAAACAGGCCTAGAACGATCGAAGAAGAAGAAGAAGAAGAACCTACCAATAGGTTACAACATCAAATACTATTCAATGATCCAATAGAAGTTACAATTGCAATATGTAACACGCGTTTGTAGTTATAATTTTACTCTTAATTTTACCTGGTACAAGTACACTACAATCTGTTACAACCAAGATGATCATCGTCTGAATCAGGACGAGGGAGAGCGGTACTAATTAAAGTGCCTGGTGAGTGTGAGAGGTGTCTAAAGGTGTCTATAAAGGTGTCTAAAGGTGAAATATTGACTTCACTGCACCTAGTTTTCCTCACATGACTCTGTCACTCTTAGACTTGGCACGCCATCTGCCAAGATTATTGATTAAAGCACGAATTCCGTAGCTATAGCAACGTTTCCTTAGGGATCGATGAGAAAAAATACAATGACTAACCGAACGAAGAGGTCTGAATTCGGACTTAAACGTTTAGAATGTAAGATAATGGCGCCAATAGTGAAGTCGATAGCACTCTTCGCTAGTTACCATGTGCCGTGTTAAATTCGGCGTTTGAGGTCAACTTGGGTCCCAAAAAAAATGTTGATGTGCACACGATATGTACTTGAACTACAGGTTTCCTGATCATTTACTTGGGGATCTAAATTACAAGTACCTTAGAAGTCAGAGTAAGGTTTGCCAGAAAAATTGCGAGCAACACTAGTGATAATAAAATCAAACCATCACGTAAAATTCAGTTATAGATGCTATATAAGCAACATAGACTACGTCTGAATTCATACCGGACGAGCGTAAAAAGAAGCAAAAACTTCAAAAATACGAAGCAATTTCTTCAACCGGAGATTAAGAGACACGAAAGAGAAGAGAGAAGATATGTTAGTTCTCATAGCATCACTGAACTAAAATGTGTTACTTCTCATGGCATCTCTTCACTAATATAATGTTACCTCTCATGGCATCTCTAGACTAATATGATGTTACTTCTCATGACATCTCTAGACTAATATGATGTTACTTCTCATGACATCTCTAGACTAATATGATGGTACTTCTCATGACATCTCTAGACTAATATGATGTTACTTCTCATGACATCTCTAGACTAATATGATGTTACTTCTCATGACATCTCTAGACTAATATAATGTTACTTCTCATGACATCTCTAGACTAATATGATGTTACTTCTCATGACATCTCTAGACTAATACAATGTTACTTCTCATGACATCTCTAGACTAATATGATGTTACTTCTCATGACATCTCTAGACTAATACAATGTTACTTCTCATGACATCTCTAGACTAATATAATGTTACTTCTCATGACATCTCTAGACTAAAATTGTTTCTCGTGGATTTTTACTAAAGGACGTTGGCACCACCCGTTCAGAAAGCAATGGCAAACTATTGAACGTAATAATGCCTAGAAAAATCCCAAACAGCGTTAAAAAGCTGGGGTTGATTCGCAAAGTCCTGTAAAGGATATGAAATTAACTTTTACTGTATATAACGCTGAAGTATTCGTTTCCAATGTGTAGTTGGTATTGAATTCACGCTTTTGAACTATTGGTGTACACAGTATTTATATTAAAAAAATTACCTCCTTATTTTGACCATTAATATACTTATGTTTTCAGGAAATGTCGGTTGGATAGTGAGCTCAGAAAGAGTTTGGAGGGGTTGACAGAAATCACATACACAGTTGTCCAAGAAAGTGGAAGCATGGAGAGCGGAGTTGTCACACCAACAGACATGCTCTCTTTTGCGAGACAAGTTGCTATGGCAATGGTAAGTAACTTTCAATGGTTGTATTTGCTGTCAGTGTTTGACATTGGTGTTACAAAACTAGACAATGCTGTCATCGTGTTCATGTAATGCTTCCTTTGTGTAATATCATTGATGCACCTTTGATCTATTTAAAACTTTTTCTTTGGTTGTTTTATTATGCTACTTATCAGTTTTGCCTTGACAAGTGGTCCGCATTAGTGTCTGTCATTATATGCATGGCAATGATAATTTAATGTCAGAGGTCTCTAATATGTAGGTCGTTATTAACGAGGTGATGATGAGTTGTACTTTACCGAGCAAAAATCTGGAGATCGAGAAAAGTTCATTACATTTCTTTTTGTTAAAAAGAACAGATTAATTGGGGTTTTTTTTGGTAGCTGATATCAGTAGATGGTTTAATTCTCGCATTAAATTCTCGCATTAAATTCTCGCATTAAATTCTCGCATTAAATTCGTTCGCATAAAACATTTTACTTAATTTTATTTTTTTCGATCCAGAAGCACTTGAGCTTTCAGCTCTTCGGCTCGAAGCCATGAACATCGTAACCCTTCGGTTCAGTGCCAAGAACACCGTAAATCTGGATAACCTGTGACTTTTCTTCCAGCCCGCGGAATTGAGCCGCACTCACAGGGGGCTTGTCGTCACCCGTCGTCCAACACGCTACGAACATGCTGGGCATGCGGGCTTACTTAATTGTATAACTAAGTTACTATTCGATATTCATTTGTTGTCTGGTCCACTTACTGTCATATGTTCCACTTATTGTTACTTCTTTTCCTAAATCTTTCATTTGATCTACTTACTGTCATATGTTCCACTTATTGTTACTTCTTTTCCTAAATCTTTCATTTGATCTACTTACTGTCATATGTTCCACTTATTGTTACTTCTTTTCCTAAATCTTTCATTTGATCTACTTACTGTCATATGTTCCACTTATTGTTACTTCTTTTCCTAAATCTTTCATTTGATCTACTTACTGTCATATGTTCCACTTATTGTTACTTCTTTTCGTAAATCTTTCATTTGATAGTACAAAGTGATAGATATATATTTATTGAGACCAGAAGACAGAATCTATGTTGTATTGATTTAACCATCTTATTATTAGTGGAAGTAAACATACCCTATTGTAGTCAAAACAAAACGTATCCTTTCTGTTAGGCTACGGCTAACATGAAACAAATGGTTGTTATTTATCAACAAATGACCACAAGTTAATGAAAATAAAGATAAGAGAATGGTTCGAGAAATCGACGAATAACTTCCGTCAATGTGTCTGTCTGATGAATTGTTACTGGTTTCCCTCAAACATGAGATACATCCTTCGGGGTCTGAAAGTGATACCGTGTTGAAAGTCTTCAGCGGTCACACCTTCAAAAGATTTCAGGAAAACCAGCATTGTTGATCTTGGGCCATATTACCACCTATCAATCTTGTGCACCTTGGGCATTCACGAAAATAGCTATAATGTTAAAGTCGATTCAGAAGATGCTGTCATTTACAGCTAAAATGTTTCTTTTGAAGATGTATATATTTTTTAAAGAATGGATAGGAAAGCGTTTAGTGGGCATATCGAGTGGCATAAAACTGTTCACTTTATTTTAGAGACTATACAGCTCCCTCTCACTCCGTCATTACCAACTTACTCTTGCATTACTCTCTGGCTTCCACATTACCTTCTCACTTCCGCATTACCTTCTCGCTCCCACATTACCTTCTCACTTCCACATTACCTTTTCGCTCCCTCATTACTCTCTTTGTTCTTCCTTACCCTCTCACTCTGCCATTTACTCTGTCTTAACCCTCTAACTCTGTCTTAACCCTCTAACTCTGTCTTAACTTCTCACTTCCACATTACCATCCTACTGTGCCATTACTTTCTCACTCTGTCTTAACTTCTCACTTCCACATTACCATCCTACTGTGTCATTACTTTCTCACTCTGTCTTAACTTCTCACTTCCACATTACCATCCTACTGTGCCATTACTTTCTCACTCTGTCTTAACTTCTCACTTCCACATTACCATCCTACTGTGTCATTACTTTCTCACTCTGTCTTAACTTCTTACTTCCACATTACCATCCTACTGTGTCATTACCCTCTAACTCTGTCATTACCCTCTAACTTTACCGTTACCCTCTTACTCTGTCCTCTTACTCAGCCAATAGTCTCTTCTACTCCAATACTCTCTCAGTCTCACATTACTCTCTCAGTCCCACATTATCTTGTCACTCTGTCATTACCTTTTCACTCTGTCGTTACCATCTGATTCTATCATTACTAGTCCACTCTGTCGTGATTCTCTCTCTTGCCTTTACCCACTCAACCCTCGTTTACCTACTCTATCCTTCTGTTGTTATTTTAACCTGCAAGTTTTCATCTCTTAAACCCGGAGCAATGTAGCCGTTTGCAAGACAGACACTGTTTTGGAACCGCAGGGAAAGAGGAGTAGGGGAAGACCTAGATAGACCTGGAGAAGAGAGCTAGAGGCTGACATTAAAGGATAGGTGAAACATGGAAAGAAGTGAAAGGGATGGCAAGAGAGGAGTAGCTGGAAGTATTGTGTTGATGACCTGTACTCAGTTGGGAGTTGAAAGGTGAAGAAGAATGTAGCCGTTGCTTGATTGTTGTTGTATTTGTGTCAAACAGTTTTGTAAAATTATGTCACTTAAAACAAATATTTCCACATTTTTTGGCTACCATTTTCTACGTGTGTATTTATTAAACAAAAAAAATGTTTGTGACATATTTTTTACGTGATTCCCACTTGTGCTTGTTCTGTTTAAAGAAGCTTGACTTTTCTGTGTGAACTCGACCTTACCAAGTCATCAAACATTCAACATTTAGAGAAGCAAGAAACAAAGCCCAACTCATCCAGCATTTCTCTTTGCAAGCACTTGACCTTGTCTGAGACTGTGCTGAAATCTTCTCACCTGAGATTGATTGTTTCCATAAGTGTGTGTTATATTGAAAGAAGTTGCTCAACAATCATAAAACATGCAATCCGTCATTTTGTTCTATGTTTGTAATAGAAATAGTATCATATAGCTTGATCTCTCTTTTCTTTATCGTTTCCTGTTTTATCTTTTCTTCTATGTATTTTACATCTTTTTTCTTTCCCGCCTCTCAAATTTACATTATTTTCCTGGGATTATTTTCTTCTGGATTATATGATTTTTTTAAAGAAAAATTTTTATTCGTTCCTATTACCTCTGCCATTTTGTTCTATGATTCCTCTTCACTTTAAAACTCTTCCTCTACGTCATCTTGTTTTGACTATCTTATTTTTTTATTGTTAACTTACTATTTTGTTTTTGTTTTTGTTTTTTATTAAATGATCTAGTCCTTACCTTCTTCTTTGTCGTCCTTTCTATTTTCATATTTTCTTCCACCGTCTCATTTTTTCTTTTCTCTTTTTCTATTATTATTTTCTTAAGCAATACCGCCTGAAAATCTCCAGTTTCACTACCTATCTCATCATCAAGGTGCGTACCCTTTATAGAAGGACGTTGATCTCTTTGCAGCGCATCTGAAATTAACTCTGTCTCTAGCCAGTTCACCCTCTTCGTCGATGGTCATATTCATGGTTTCTTTAATATCTTGTAGTCATCTTCTTCTTGGTCTGCCTCTGCTTCTGCGTCCTGGGACTCTGCCCTCTAATATTGTTCTCTCTAGGCCATCATAACGCTTGATGTGACCAAAGTATCCAATTGTTCTGTATAGTATGTTGTTTATCAGTCAATTGTCTTTAACATTTAGTTCTTTCAGGACATCAGTATTCTTTCTTTTTCTATCTATGGTATTCGTAGGATTTTTCTGTAGCATTTAGTTTCGAAGGACTGGATTTTTGTTCTTGTTTTTGTGTAATGGTCCATGATTCACAACCATAAGTAGCCACTGGAAAAATGCATGCTCTCACTACCTATCTACTTTCGTATTTTCCTACTACTACCAGTAGTGTAGTCTTCTTCTTGTTTTCTATAATCATGTTTTACCGCACAACATCAGAATAAGAAGAGATTTATAGGACGGGATTTTGGGTGCGCCTTTTATATTGCATTTTCCCGTCTCTGTATTTCTGAGATCCAACCTGTGAGTGTACTGCCTATTGCTGTGTATCCACTGTATCTGAGTAACATTTCTCTGTGAGTGTACTGCCTATTGCTGTGTATCCACTGTATCTGAGTAACATTTCTCTGTGAGTGTACTGCCTATTGCTGTGTATCCACTGTATCTGAGTAACATTTCTCTGTGAGTGTACTGCCTATTGCTGTGTATCCACTGTATCTGAGTAACATTTCTCTGTGAGTGTACTGCCTATTGCTGTGTATCCACTGTATCTGAGTAACATTTCTCTGTGAGTGTACTGCCTATTGCTGTGTATCCACTGTATCTGAGTAACATTTCTCTGTGAGTGTACTGCCTATTGCTGTGTATCCACTGTATCTGAGTAACATTTCTCTGTGAGTGTACTGCCTATTGCTGTGTATCCACTGTATCTGAGTAACATTTCTCTGTGAGTGTACTGCCTATTGCTGTGTATCCACTGTATCTGAGTAACATTTCTCTGTGAGTGTACTGCCTATTGCTGTGTATCCACTGTATCTGAGTAACATTTCTCTGTGAGTGTACTGCCTATTGCTGTGTATCCACTGTATCTGAGTAACATTGCTCTGTGAGTGTACTGCCTATTGCTGTGTATCCACTGTATCTGAGTAACATTTCTCTGTGAGTGTACTGCCTATTGCTGTGTATCCACTGTATCTGAGTAACATTTCTCTGTGAGTGTACTGCCTATTGCTGTGTATCCACTGTATCTGAGTAACATTTCTCTGTGCGTGTACTGCCTATTGCTGTGTATCCACTGTATCTGAGTAACATTTCTCTGTGAGTGTACTGCCTATTGCTGTGTATCCACTGTATCTGAGTAACATTGCTCTGTGAGTGTACTGCCTATTGCTGTGTATCCACTGTATCTGAGTAACATTTCTCTGTGAGTGTACTGCCTATTGCTGTGTATCCACTGTATCTGAGTAACATTGCTCTGTGAGTGTACTGCCTATTGCTGTGTATCCACTGTATCTGAGTAACATTTCTCTGTGAGTGTACTGCCTATTGCTGTGTATCCACTGTATCTGAGTAACATTTCTCTGTGAGTGTACTGCCTATTGCTGTGTATCCACTGTATCTGAGTAACATTTCTCTGTGAGTGTACTGCCTATTGCTGTGTATCCACTGTATCTGAGTAACATTTCTCTGTGAGTGTACTGCCTATTGCTGTGTATCCACTGTATCTGAGTAACATTTCTCTGTGAGTGTACTGCCTATTGCTGTGTATCCACTGTATCTGAGTAACATTTCTCTGTGAGTGTACTGCCTATTGCTGTGTATCCACTGTATCTGAGTAACATTTCTCTGTGAGTGTACTGCCTATTGCTGTGTATCCACTGTATCTGAGTAACATTTCTCTGTGAGTGTACTGCCTATTGCTGTGTATCCACTGTATCTGAGTAACATTTCTCTGTGAGTGTACTGCCTATTGCTGTGTATCCACTGTATCTGAGTAACATTGCTCTGTGAGTGTACTGCCTATTGCTGTGTATCCACTGTATCTGAGTAACATTTCTCTGTGAGTGTACTGCCTATTGCTGTGTATCCACTGTATCTGAGTAACATTTCTCTGTGAGTGTACTGCCTATTGCTGTGTATCCACTGTATCTGAGTAACATTTCTCTGTGAGTGTACTGCCTATTGCTGTGTATCCACTGTATCTGAGTAACATTGCTCTGTGAGTGTACTGCCTATTGCTGTGTATCCACTGTATCTGAGTAACATTGCTCGGTGAGTGTACTGCCTATTGCTGTGTATCCACTGTATCTGAGTAACATTGCTCTGTGAGGCTCACTGTCTATTGGTAATCTGTTTATGTGGCCGAACCATTTAATTTTTAATTTATTGATGAAGCTCATTACCGATGTTGTACCAACTTTTTTTCTTGATATCTTTCCTGATATGACTGGGTAAGATACAGACCTAGTGAGATACAGAGAGACAGAATGAGGGAAAGGCAGATTGATAGAAAGACGGATAGATAGAGAGACAGAATGAGGGAAAAGTTGATTGATAGAAAGACAGAATTATGAACGGAGAGAAAGTAGATGGATATGCAGAGCGCAGATCACTACTATAAATAACTCGGCATATTAAAACGTGTATGATTCTTTACCCAAACCTTATTATCTCCACCTGTCCTTACCTACTTGTCCAACGTTTGTCTATAAATACGTACATGCGTTTGTGTGTTTCTTTATGAGTGTTTGTGTCTGTTTGTGTGTGTGTGTGTTTGTGTGTTTGTTTGGGTGTGTTTGTGTGTGTGTGTGTGTGTGTGTGTGTGGGTGTTTCTTTGTATGTGTGTGTGGATTTATGAGAGTGTATGCTTGTTTGTGTGTGTTTGTTCGTGTGTTTGTTTGTTAACTGCGATATGTTGGCTTATATTAAGCCAACAGACTAAAATAACAAAAATAATAATGTTTCTTAATAATAATTCCTCGTACTGTTATACGTTACATAAGGCCTGCAAGTAATTTCTCCATAGCGCTCTATCCTGGGCAACTCGCTCAATCTCCTCCATAGAACTGAGACCGATAATTCTTGCCTCATTCAGTAAAGTTCGTTTCCGTGTCTCTTTAGGTCGTCCTCTCTTTCTTGAACCCTTTGCATCCCACTTCAATGCCTGCTTTCATATTCGTTGATCATTTCTCCTCAAGGAGTGTCCTACATATCTCCATCTTCTCTTTCTTATAACAGTTGTCACTAGTGGTTGACCAGACATTTCTCTGATTTCATCGCTTCTCCTGAATTCGTTCCATTTTATATTCATTATTTTTCACAGACATCTATTTTCAAATGCTTTCTATATCTTTATTCATTTTCCAACTCTCGCTGACTTAGTATTGATACAACATTTGAATTGAAAATTTGTAATTTAGTTTTAATACTATATGACTTGCAGTTCCATATTTTATTTAGACTTTTAAAACTGATGTTGCTTTGCTAATTCGTAGCATAAGTTATCTTGCATGACAACATAACAACAAAATATTTTAAAGCAACGCCCGCAAAGTTCTGAAAGTTATCTTAAAGCACAAAGTAGGGCATGCATTTGGAGTAAAGGAAAGTTGGATGTCCCATAAAAAGAATGATCATATGTTGTAGGACACAAAGCAACACAGTAATACAGAACAGTGGTACACTGGAAAAACTGTAACTGAATGTTATTGCCGCTGAGCTAAGAATTAAACGTTTCACTGTGTTTATGGTGTCTTTGTTGTATAAGGACTGTCATATGTAACGTGTTCTGGTGTAAATTGCTTCTAAAAGAGCCTTTTGGTCGAAACGTCGCTGAATCATGTTTCTGTATTTTGTAAAACTTTGTTTACGCATTTCGACTTTGGTACATATTTTTACTTTAGTCTGCCATTGTATTGATACTCTTGATATTCTGAATGTTACATTTATTCAGATCGATTCGATGATGTTTGGGATTTGACGGCAATTTTCTCGTCTCTCTCTCTACAAAAGTACTTGATTCGTTTCCCGCACAGAGCGTTAAGGATATTTTCCCATAGATTCAAGATCTAAATGTACGTAAGATCGAGTTGTTAGTTCAATCAGGGACGGAAAGTAAAACATAGATCCCTTCCTCATATTAAGCACGTAACATGAACCATTGTCAGCTGAAATTCGGTAATAACAGATCGCAAAACCACTCCCGGAAAAGTTCATTGAATATTAAAATAAAAATTCTTTCAAAAATGTTGACCATCTTTAAAAATTACATCGGGGTGAATCACTCGCCGGTGCTACGGTGTTTGTGCACTGCGGCTGAGATTTAACTGTGTAGGAAATAGAGATCGGAGTGTACATTATTTACTGAAGTACAATCGTGATGGTCCTATCCATCAAACAATCAGACTGACTGATCTAACAGGAATGTGCAAGATGTATTATATTCTAGATCAGATGCCCAAAATGGAATATAGTTTTTGGGTTAGACTAAAGGGAAAGTAAAGATACCTGTCGTAATAATATTTGAAGATTCCATCTGGTTAGCCAAATTCACAAAATTATATATGCAGTTAACTTTTGTTCATGACATTGACAAAATTATTTCTACGGTTAACTTTTGTTCATGACATTGAGAAAATTATATCTGAGGTTAACTTTTGTTCATGACATTGAGAAAATTATATCTGAGGTTAACTTTTGTTCATGACATTGACAAAATTATATCTGCGGTTAACTTTTGTTCATGACATTGACAAAATTATATCTGAGGTTAACTTTTATTGATGACATTAACAAAATTATATCTGAGGTTAACTTTTGTTCATGACATTGACAAAAATATATCTGAGATTAACTTTTGTTCATAACATTGACAAAAATATATCTGAGGTTAACTTTTGTTCATGACATTGAGAAAATTATATCTGAGGTTAACTTTTGTTCATGACATTGACAAAATTATATCTGAGGTTAACTTTTGTTCATGAAATTGACAAATAACATCTGAGGCTAACATTTGTTCATGACATTGACAAAATTATATCTGCAGTTAACTTTTATTTATGACATTGACAAAATTATATATGCGGTTAACTTTTGTTTATGACATTGACAAAATTATATCTGAGGTTAACTTTTGTTCCTGACATTGACAAAATTATATCTGCAGTTAACTTTTATTCATGACAATGACAAAATTATATCTGAGATTAACTTTTGTTCATGACATTGACAAAATTATATCTGCGGTTAACTTTTGTTCATGACATTGACAAAATTATATCCGAGGTTAACTTTTGTTCATGACATTGACAAAATTACATGTGAGGATAACTTTTGTTCATGACATTGACAAAATTATGTCTGCGGTTAACTTTTGTTCATGACATTGACAAATAACATCTGAGGCTAACTTTTGTTCATGACATTGACAAAATTATATCTGAGGTTAACTTTTGTTCATGACATTGACAAAACCTGTGTAAGGTTTAATCTGAAGTAATTCTCTCAAAATAGAAAACAACGATGTTTCGAAATAAAAGAGAATGTGTTTCTGTTTTCTTTCTTTCTTTGTGTTTCACGACTTCAGCCAAGAAAAATAAAGTGTCGTAGATAGGAGCGAGTATCTAGAGGGGTTTTTCGCGTGCTAGGCGTTACTCGGAGGTCACATCACAACTTTCAGCACCACCGCAGGCGATGAGAATAACAGGAAAAGATTACGGCACGTGCTGCTACGCTCCAGTCTTGTATTCTCACCTGGAAATTACAACTCATGTCGATGATAGACGCTATGCGCTGGTTTTAGAAACCCCACTGTGTCTCGATGGTTGGTAGCAGTATCCTAACATTCCACACTTTAGCCTAACAGAATTCCGATCCAAGGTGTTCACATGATCAATATACCTGTGGCAGAAAATTATTTATCTTTTACACTTTTGATCGTGGAGTGTCAGTCCGAAATGATTAGAGCGCGGCTCCCATGCAGTAGACCACGGTTCAACCCACGGTAAGGCAAGCAGTTTTATTTCTGCCGAGGTCATAAAGAAAACATATTAACCTGATCAGCTTCGTGGCGACTGCACTAGACAAGCGGACAATAAATTCCACAGACTCATGTCCTTCCTGTCCTGAAATGAAAATCGTGGCATATCCCTTACAGGACGTAGCCATCAACCACAGTAAACGAGTCGTTGATTTTTCTAGGCACCACTTATACGTTCAGTAGTTTGCCATTGCCAAAAAAAACGGTGTTACAGGCAGTAACGAATTTCTTGATCATTTTCTTCTTTTTACAAATATGACTTTTTATGACATATTGCTTATATTGCTATATGACTTTTTATGACATATTGCTTATATTGCTATATGACTTTTTATGACATATTGCTTATATTGCTATATGACTTTTTATGACATATTGCTTATATTACTATATGACTTTTTATGACATATTGCTTATATTGCTATATGACTTTTTATGACATATTGCTTATATTGCTATATGACTTTTTATGACATATTGCTTATATTGCTATATGACTTTTTATGACATATTGCTTATATTGCTATATGACTTTTTATGACATATTGCTTATATTGCTATATGACTTTTTATGACATATTGCTTATATTGCTATATGACTTTTTATGACATATTGCTTATATTGCTATATGACTTTTTATGACATATTGCTTATATTGCTATATGACTTTTTATGACATATTGCTTATATTGCTATATGACTTTTTATGACATATTGCTTATATTGCTATATGACTTTTTATGACATATTGCTTATATTGCTATATGACTTTTTATGACATATTGCTTATATTGCTATATGACTTTTTATGACATATTGCTTATATTGCTATATGACTTTTTATGACATATTGCTTATATTGCTATATGACTTTTTATGACATATTGCTTATATTGCTGTATGACTTGTTATGACATATTGCTTATATTGCATATATGACTTTTTATGACATATTGCTTATATTGCTGTATGACTTTTTATGACATATTTTATGACACATTGCTTATATGCACATTGTATATGTAATCAAACAATTGTCAATCCATACATATTGTTATCAATCGACCTATATTTACTCTTTGTTAACAACATATTGTTTGTTTTATACACATTACTATCAACTCTTTACTTTTAACTGATTTTTTTTTCTTGTGTGATTTGTATATAGTTATATTTATTATTCCTCTTTAGCCTGTTACGCCCCTGGCGTTTAGGGCAACAACAAACGTACACCATTCTTCCCTGTTCATGGCCTTCCTCTGTATTGTGTTCCAGCTATGATTCATTTCCTTCAGCTCTTGCTCTATCGTTCTCCTCCAGGTTGTCTTGGGTCTTCCACGCTTTCGCCTACCCTCTGGAGTCCATCTCAGTGCAGTTTTCGTGTCGGAGCCAGTCTCCATGCGCATCACATGTCAATCCATCTCCAGCGTCGTCTTCGGATGATAGTGCCCATATTCTCTTGTTGGCATCGTGCAAGCAATTCTTGATTCGAGATAGTAGTCGGCCAGTACACGCGTAAGATTTTTCGCAGACAAGTTGTATGAAAGGCGGAGAGTCTGGACATATCCTGTTCTGTCATTCTCCAGCATTCCGATCCGTACAGCAAAGTTGACAGCACACAGCTGTTATAGATACTAGTCTTGGTTCTGATGCTGTATTGGGCAGATTTCCAGGCGGTCTGAAGGGTCATGAATGCACTGCGTGCTTTACTCAGTCTGTTTTTAATGTCAGATCCAGCGCCTCCTTCATTGCTAATAACACTTCCAAGGTATGTGAAAGCGGTTGTATCTCAGAGGGTTTTACCTTCTAGTTTGACTGGTGCTGGGGTTGCTATGTTCAGAGTCATTACTTCAGTTTTCTTCTGATTTATTTTCAGCCCAACCATCTCACTATATTGGTTAAGGCGGCAGGTCTTTTCCTGGATATCTCTATGTGTATGAGATAGGAGTGCGATGTCATCTGCAAAATCTAGGTCTTCCAGAGTGGTTGTGAGCGTCCATCTAATACCTCTTGCCTTATCTTCCGTTGTTTTACGCATCACCCAATCTATGACAGTGTTGAATAATAGGGCTGACATAACACATCCTTGTCGCACGCCTGTTTTTACTTCAAACTTTAGTTCTGAAGTTTCAACACTGCATGCAAACTTGCTGTAGCAGCTTTTATAATATTTATAAAACACAGTGGGATTCCATACCATCTTAAGATACGCCATAGACTTTCGCGGTGTATGCTATCAAAAGCCTTTTCAAAATCTACAAAGTTGATATAGAGTTTGCTTTGCCATTCTGTGCATTGTTCTATGATATTTCTAAGAGCAAATATTTGGCCTATACAGCTCCGTCCTCTGCGAAATCCTGCTTGTTCCTTTCTCAGTTTCTTATCCACAGCGTCAGTAATACGTTGTATGATGATTTTGCTAAGATTTTACTTGGGACAGAAAGCAGTGTTATTCCACGCCAATTATTACAATCGGCAAGGGAGCCCTTTTTGGGTATCTTGATGATGACTCCTCTGTTCCATGCATCAGGTATTATTTGGGCATTCCATATAGTAGTAAACAAGGGTTGCAATATATTAGCTGCAAGTTCTGGGTCTATTTTGAATAGTTCTGCGTTTAAGTTATCATTCCTGGTGCCTTGTTATTCTTAAGAGATTTAATTGCTGTAATGATCTCATCCTGGCTGGGTGTTTCAATGCCAATTTCTAACTCCTCTGTTGGTTCTGGTATGTCTGCTACTACCGTTGGAGGTGGTCTGTTTAGCAATTCTTTAAAATGCTCTGTCCATCGTATTTCTTGTTCCTTTTCCGTTGTCAATAGTATTCCATTCTTATCCTTTATGATAGTATTTGATCTTCTGTAATGTTTCCCGCTTATTAGCTTTGTAATTTTGTACACTGTTCCCTGATCACACTTTTTGCTGCTTCTTCTGCCTGTACTGCCAGGTCTTCAACATACATTCTTTTGTCGGCTCTCACAGCCCGTTTGATTTCTTTACTTGCGCTTTTGTACTGTTCTTGGTATCTTGCTTTCAGTCTTTCGGACTTTGCTTCTAACAATTTCTTTTTAATATTCTTCGGCTGTCTATTATTTTCCATGTTGTTGGTGTTATCCATTCTTTTCTTTTCTTTGTGCGGTACCCTAGACATGTTTCACTGCTCTTGCTATATATAGATGCTATGTTGTCCCATGTTCTATCTATGTTGTCAGTTTCATCCGTAGTTTCATTACTTTCTAGGGCTTGGAATCTGTTCTTTATCTGCATTATAAACTTATCCCTTATTTCCGTGTCTTTTAGTCTATCCACATCGAACCTCTTTTGGAAGTTTTTCTGTTGTCCTGTTTTTCTTAGTTTAAGTTTGACATAAGCTGTGACTAGGTGGTGGTCACTACCAACATCTGCACCTCTCTTGACTACAACATCTAGCAGCGAGCGTCTCCAGGGTCCATTGATCATTATATGGTCTATTTGGTTTTTATCTCTGCCATTAGGGAATACCATGTTAATTTGTGGATATCTAAATGTTGAAATAGGGTTCCTCCTATAACGAGATTGTTCATGCTGCAGAAGTTTACTAAACGTTCCCCATTTTCGTTCATCATACCACATCCATATTTTCCCATAGTTCTATAACTATGCGTGTTGTCTTGTCCGACCTTCGCATTTAGATCTCCCATAACAATGATAACATCATGGGATGGTGACTTGTCTAATTCTGCTTGTAGGTTTTCGTAGTACGAGTCTTTCTTTGTATCTTCGCTATCATTAGTTGGCGCATAGCATTGTAGGATTGTGATGTTTGTATGCTTCCCCTTTAGTCTGATCTTAATCAAGCGGCTGCTGATAGGTTTCCATTCTAACAGACACTTTTCCACGCCCTTTCTTAGGATTACTGCTACTCCTTCATGGTGTAGGTCATCGTCTCGTCCAGAAAAAGGACTGTTTCACCTGTTGCAGTGGTACTTCTTCCATTTCCTGTCCATCTGCTCTCGCTAACCCCTAGGATATGTAGGTTATATCTTCTCATTTCTGCTGTTATTTGTGATAGTTTTCCGGTTTCGTACATTGTTCTTACATTCCAGCATCCAATTCTGGTCTTGGTTTTGGCATTCAGGACTTCCGTCCTCATGAAAGTAGCTTCCTTTCGGCTTTCACCACTTCCAGTCATGTGAGTCAATGACTCTGGTAGCCCTTCATGCCCGTAGATAGGTTGTATGTTTGTTGTTGTTTCCGTAACTTTAATTTTTTTAAAGGATGGGATCGTTAGTCCCAAGCCCAACCCCCAACCTGGAGGACCAGGAGACCATGCTTCGTCTGTCCCTCCTCAGTGACCTTTCCGGCTTGGTAACCCTTTCGGAACATAAGTTCCCGCCGTCATAGCTCACTGTATCATTGGAGCACGCAAGCCTCCCCACCACTACAAGGTAATGGCCTCATGGGGAGGATATTTATTATTGCCAGTATTTTATTTGTGTACAATTCTATTTATTATTGTCAGTATTTTATTTGTGTACAATTCTATTTATTATTGTCATTATTTTATTTGTATATAGTTATATTTATTATTGTCAGTATTTTATTTGTATATAGTTATATTTATTATTTCCAGTATTTTATTTGTGTACAATTCTATTTATTATTGTCAGTAATTTATGTGTACATTTCTATTTATTATTGTCAGTATTTTATTTGTGTATAATTCTATTTATTGCTGTCAACATGTTACAGTTGCAAAATTGTACTGTTGTTGTATGTTCGATCAAACAGAATGAAATATTGTTTCTAAAATCAAGTGATAATAAACTATCTAGATCATCTATTAGACAATTTATGTCTTCAAACATTTCTACCGGAAACAGTTTGTGAGTTAATGAGGAGAAATATCTAGAAACCCGAACCAAAAAATGTCCCAAAATTCTCCGTAAGGACATAGAATAGACAAAAGATTAATGATGTGATGTATGTAAATGAATATGTCTTTATGTATTTAAATGAAATACTTCAGAGAAACTCATTTAAAACCTAATTTAACGAGATTTCTAAAACAATTAAGTCTACAAATTACGTATCATCATTTAAGTTTTGGATGCAGGCAGCTGGTATCTCCGCAAAATAAGTTGCATAACTAGCATTTTAGCAATACAGATTAAAGTCTTTTCGTCACTATAAAACACAAAAACGTTGTGGCTGTCTGTCGCAAAACATAAAATATCTACAAAATTTCCACCATCCTCAAAATTACATCGGAGACCGTCGTCGGTGCTACAGAGTGCGTGCATTGCCGCTGAGATCTCCCTGTGTAAGAAAGCGATCGAATCACAATTGGTTATTTACCAAACTACAATAATAATGGTCTTTATAAATCTTCTTCTTCTTCGAACCACTCCATATCGACCACTTTGTTTACCACTCTGTGCGATTTGTATGTGATCTGAGACTAAGAACGATTGTACGTTATGCCAGTTATGCGTCTAAAATTAGGCCAGCACATCCGATTTCTGCGATGCTTTTTATTTACTAGTGTAGCATTTCTAGGGACTACATTTAGTCGTCTCTTGTGACATGCATTGTAGGTTGCAGTGGTACTATTCTTTGCTTTCCTTGCGGGCCGCGGCATCACAAGGGCACTTTATAAAATCCTTATAAATATCCTATTATGGTTGACACATAAGTTAGTAACATATGATCGCCATTGCTGCCGTCCTGCTGTCTTTCTACCTATAAACATCCCGTCTGTTAGCTTGCTGATATCCACATCACATCAGTTGACAATCGTTGATATCCAGCTTAGTTTCCTTTGGTTTGCTCTGTCTACCCCGTCTGTTAGCTTGCCATCGAAAGTTCTCGTTGCTAAGTGTGTGTCCGATGGTAATATATATCCACATCACATCAGTTGACAATCGTTGATATCCAGCTTAGTTTCCTTTGGTTTGCTCTGTCTACCCCGTCTGTTAGCTTGCCATCGAAGAGTTCTCGTTGCTAAGTGTGTGTCCGATGGTAATATATATCCACATCACATCAGTTGACAATCGTTTATATCCAGCTTAGTTTCCTTTGGTTTGCTCTGTCTACCCCGTCTGTTAGCTTGCCATCGAAGAGTTCTCGTTGCTAAGTGTGTGTCCGATGGTAATATATATCCACATCACATCAGTTGACAATCGTTGATATCCAGCTTAGTTTCCTTTGGTTTGCTCTGTCTACCCCGTCTGTTAGCTTGCCATCGAAGAGTTCTCGTTGCTAAGTGTGTGTCCGATGGTAATATATATCCACATCACATCAGTTGACAATCGTTTATATCCAGCTTAGTTTCCTTTGGTTTGCTCTGTCTACTCCGTCTGTTAGCTTGCCATCGAAGAGTTCTCGTTGCTAAGTGTGTGTCCGATGGTAATATATATCCACATCACATCAGTTGACAATCGTTGATATCCAGCTTAGTTTCCTTTGGTTTGCTCTGTCTACCCCGTCTGTTAGCTTGCCATCGAAGAGTTCTCGTTGCTAAGTGTGTGTCCGATGGTAATATATATCCACATCACATCAGTTGACAATCGTTTATATCCAGCTTAGTTTCCTTTGGTTTGCTCTGTCTACCCCGTCTGTTAGCTTGCCATCGAAGAGTTCTCGTTGCTAAGTGTGTGTCCGATGGTAATATATATCCACATCACATCAGTTCACAATCGTTGATATCCAGCTTAGTTTCCTTTGGTTTGCTCTGTCTACCCCGTCTGTTAGCTTGCCATCGAAGAGTTCTCGTTGCTAAGTGTGTGTCCGATGGTAATATATATCCACATCACATCAGTTCACAATCGTTTATATCCAGCTTAGTTTCATTTGGTTTGCTCTGTCTACCCCGTCTGTTAGCTTGCCATCGAAGAGTTCTCGTTGCTAAGTGTGTGTCCGATGGTAATATATATCCACATCACATCAGTTCACAATCGTTTATATCCAGCTTAGTTTCCTTTGGTTTGCTCTGTCTACCCCGTCTGTTAGCTTGCCATCGAAGAGTTCTCGTTGCTAAGTGTGTGTCCGATGGTAATATATATCCACATCACATCAGTTGACAATCGTTTATATCCAGCTTAGTTTCCTTTGGTTTGCTCTGTCTACCCCGTCTGTTAGCTTGCCATCGAAGAGTTCTCGTTGCTAAGTGTGTGTCCGATGGAAAATATATCCACATCACATCAGTTCACAATCGTTGATATCCAGCTTAGTTTCCTTTGGTTTGCTCTGTCTACCCCGTCTGTTAGCTTGCCATCGAAGAGTTCTCGTTGCTAAGTGTGTGTCCGATGGTAATATATATCCACATGTCAAAGTCATCTTCAACTTCTTCCTCTGATACTTGTTACCAATGATATCTAACTAGTTTTCTTCTACTACACATTTATAATCTTTACTGACCAATATATTTGCATGTGTAGTGCCAGGGCCCGCAAGGGAAGCAAAGAACAGAACCAGTGTTACCTACACGGCATGTCGTAAGAGGCGACTGATGTAGAACCTAGGAAGCTACCCTAGTAAATAAAAAGCAGCGCAGAAATCGGATGTGCTGATCTACTTGTAGGCGCATAACTGACACAACGTACATCGCTCTTAGGCTCAGATCACATACAAATCGCAAAGAGTGGTAAACAAGTGGTCGATATGGAGCGTTTGAAGAAGAAGAAAAAGATCAATATATTCGCAGAATTATACCAATGTGTTGATTAACAGATAAATGTACTTTAGCAGACACTTAATTTGTTGCTCGACTTTATTTTTTAAAAACCACATCCTATCGTTTGTGATGGATATTGAATTTCACTTCAGCCCATCCTTTAGCAGAAATATCAAATATCGCTTCATGATTTATCCCATAAGCTCAGCTAGCACTTCTAATTTAGAAAGCTTCTTTATTGTTTCAAGCTGTACATTTTTCATCATCTTAGACTAGTCCGTCATGCCTTCGTAAACA
Organism: Arion vulgaris; assembly: GCA_020796225.1. Lineage (NCBI taxonomy): Eukaryota > Metazoa > Mollusca > Gastropoda > Stylommatophora > Arionidae > Arion > Arion vulgaris. The sequence goes on along the minus strand of CM036759.1, from coordinate 56,978,061 downwards.
TCAACAACTTCAACAGAAAAACGAGTACCCCTTCTGAATAATTTGCACTTACAAGTACACGTAATATCACGAACATAGCACTTCGTCAAATTTATGTTAGCACTTGTACAATTATTTCAAAAAGCTTATATTTATTTATTTACTAGCCTTGTTGCATTATAAGAAAACTATGTATCCGGACACATAAACAAATACACACACAAACACACACACAAACACACATACATACACACATACATACACAATATAAACAGTTTATGCGCATTCTAGATAAGAGTATTTTAAGAGACAACTTTCAACTAGTTCCAGAAAAATGTTATCAAATATAACAGGTATGAAAACACTTCATCTTGTTCAAAAAGAATGAGATGAGAGAAGATGGTTAAAATAAATATATCTAGACTTGATAAGTTCGACCGTGTTCCTTTAAATTTACTTAAAGTACAAACGCCATACTTCTGTATTTTAGGCCAATACTTGATCCCTCTCCGTAGATATGGAACGCCAACTGCACAGAGTATTTTCACAAAGTCCGAAATCCGTAGCTCCTCAATCGTAGAAATCTCCGAACAAAATATACATATGAGCCATACGTCGCGGCCCGGTTTCAAACTCACGACTTTCAGAAACCAAGACAAACTGTTTAGCCTCTTCCCCACGGAGACCACCAAGCGTCAGAGTTTCATGACTAACATGTCAACGATTTAATTACTTTCCAACAACTCACAAAGTTTTCCGTGGCAATGCATCGACGAGTGTCCCAGACGAGCGTTCCCGTTGTAATTTTTATAATGGTAAAATGGTGGTAGCAATCTTATAATATTTTTAATTAATTTTGCTCTATCATCGACTTTGCCACATCTGAAGTCGAAGAAGGCAATATTGTTAATGAATTTTGCTCTATTAGCGACTTTGCCACCTCTGAAGTCGGAGAAGGCACGACTGTATGGCGGGGGACACTGATAAAAAAAAGGAAAACATGATTTCACACACAAATTAGTTAGAGCGCCATACCAGGCGCCCTGACTGCGTCTGAATTCATACCAGGCGCCCTGACTGCGTCTGAATTCATAGCAGGCGCCCTGACTGCGTCTGAATTCATAGCAGGCGAACGCAATAAGAAGAAGAAGAAAAAAAGCCACTTTGCAAACTACTCTTATTGATTTTCAACTGCCAAAGGTTCTTGCACGTGCTAAACTTAAACAAGGGTCCTACGTTTTATCGTCCTTCTCAGATATGACTAGACACTGGATCTTACCTACATTGAGATCATGGATCTCTTGAAAGCTATCCCGATCTCTCGACGCGGAGAGCGAACCGAAAATATTTGGAACGTGAGACGAGCGTCTTACCTCTACGCCACAGAGGTCATCATTATGAACTTCACTACTCTCTAACTAACAATACAAACGTTTTCATATGTTCAATATCTGAATATCTAAGCTTGTTGTCTATGGCGCTTGTGCTATTTTAATTAATTTTCTCATCTCAGTGTTATTCTTGCACTTGTAAAACAACATTTTCTCTATTTTCAGGAATATTTGGCAGAGAAAAAGTACGCTCACCGAGATCTGGCAGCCCGTAACGTGCTCATGGACTATAACAAGGTCGTGAAGGTTTGTGATTTTGGCTTGTCCAGGGACATCTTCAACGACAATCACTACAAAAAGTTGACAAATGGAAAGCTTCCCTTGAAATGGATGGCTATCGAGTCGTTGCGGGACAGGATATTTACAACCCAGTCCGACGTTTGGTCCTTTGGCATTCTGCTTTGGGAGATTGTAACAATGGGTGAGTTTGAATTGTGATCTGTTAAGAGATATTAAACGATATATAGGATGATAGTTAACATTGTGAAAAAATGGTAAATAGCGAAACACGTACAAACAAAGTTTTACTGCAGTCTTCCCCTATTTTGAAAAAATGGTAGAGGAAGACAAATAAAACATTACAAACTAATAAATATATTAATTAATCGATTTTCCTCATTTATTTTTCGCAAGAATATTTGTCTCATTTACACGTATGCTTCTCTTTCGTTTCCATCTTTCGTTCGGATGCCTTGTTCTTTCTAGCCTCCCTTTATTTCTGGGTTTTTTTTTCCTTTATTTCTGTTTTTTGCACTCTTCCCACTTACTTTTAAATTATATTTTGCAATCGAGTTCTTAACACTTTCCTCTTATTCAATCTCATTATGACATATTGGCGCTTGTTCCAATTCACATTAGCTAGGGCAAAGAATGAATGAGCTTGTGTTATTTTTTTTCTGCAGGTGCTTCACCGTATCCCAACGTTGCCCTGGCTGATCTGTACTATGTACTCTCCAATGGCTACAGGATGGACAGACCTAGTAACTGCTCACAAGAATTGTAAGTTTTGATATTTTCAGATTTTTCATTCATTAGTTAGTTTGTTTGTTCCTTTCGTGCCAAAGTCGGCACATAGGGTAAAGGTTTTAGATCTCCATGTGATGCGGTTCGTTGCTAGCAGTTGGAGATCTTGTATGGTTTTACATCCCAATAGTTTACTTCCTTGTTGGATGCTTCTTCGAAGAGTGGTCTTTGGTCTTCCACGTTTCTTTTCCCAACTGGTGACCACATAAGGACTTGTCGATTTAGTCTCTTTTCGTCTGATCTAAGAACATGACCTAAATATTTCCACCTTCGTTTCCTTATAATATTTGATATTGGTTGGCGGTGTGTTCTATCTCTCACTGTGTTGTTAGAAACGAAATCACTCCATTTTACTTTTAATAATTTTCGGAGACATTTATTCTCAAAGCTGTCCAGTTTCTTATCAATTTTCTTTGTTGATTCCAACTTTCACAACCGTAGGTCAGTACAGGAATCACACTTGACCTAAATAATTTAACTTTTGTGCATACACTAAGGTCTTGAGATTGCCAGATATTCGTTAATTTAGTGAAGGCACTAGCTGCTATAGCAATACAAGAGTTTATTTCTTTCATCGTGTCTCCGTTATTTGACACTTTACTACTTTTTTTTATTCATTGCAGTTATGAAATCCAATAAGAGGGCCTTGTATAAAACAGAAACAGTATATGTTCAAAATTACAGCAAGTATGCCAGTAGTGCAGCTATTCAAGCAATTCTTACAATAGGATTCATGGTGCTTATAAAGCACTAACGGTGTCTTTTATGTCAAATTGTTTTTAAAGTTAAGGAACCTGTTTTCATAATTTGAGCGAGGTATATTGGGTAATACGTTGTACGGTCCGCATATTTCATTGACCATCGGTTCGCTATGGATGATGGAGTCAACATCACGCTGGACATCTTTACTTCCTAGTGTTTGTAAAATACTTCATAATAAAGAATCACCAGCCATTCTCGTTAGTAACTGTTCTACTTGATGTGTTTCATATTTGGTGTAAGTCTGATAGCTCGCAACCAGCTCAGTTATGATAAAATTGAAGATAACTAAGTTGAAAACTTGCAAGCCGTCCTAAATGTAGAATTGAGTTCTTTCTTTTAAGAAGTCATATATATTTATGTATATGTGCATGGACATTTTTCGTCTGTACATACTGTCATTTGTCTCTTGCGTAACTGTGACGATTTCTGAGTTTGCATTTTGCGTTTCTTTCTCTTGCCTTTAAGCTTATCCATTATTTTATCTTCAAAAGATTCTACACTTGAGCATAATTTGTGAGTATTTTTCATATAACTCGGTCATCAGCTAGTTTTTTCTCCTTTGTTGGAACCGAAAGAGACGTTCTTCGTTGAGGACTTGCAGATATCCTTATATCTGAGCAATGATCTGTCTTGGAGCCTCTTCATTTTTGAAAGTTCACAGAACAGCGCATATTGGGGTACTTTCCATTGTTCTCACATGTTTCAGTCATCTTAGTCTTCTGCTGCTGAGCATGCATGATAGAAAGCACGTTTGCACGTTGCAGTACTTATAATCTGGTTATCTTGTCGTACCACCTGATGTTCATAATCTTGCGGAGACATCAATGTTGAAAGATGTTAAGTCTCCTCTCGTGTCTTGAGTAGGCTGTTCATGTTTCTGAGACATATAGCGAGGAGCTATTTACACATGCTTGACAGAACATAATCCTCTTCTGAAATGTTAATATTGTTGTCCCACGCTCTCTTTGATAGTTTGCTGAATGCAATAGCCGCACTCCCTATTCGAACGTTGATTTCTTCATCTAGCAAAAGGCTGGCAGTGACCATGGACCCAAAATATAACATTTTTGAAGTCGTGTTAGATGGTTATCATTTAATGTGATATGCGTTGTGTTACCTCCCTGATATAAAACAACTGTTTTAGTGACACTTATGGTCAGAGAGATTAGGTCTCGTGCCCTGGATGAGATAATGAGATTATTCATTATATACTGCATGGTACCCTTACTGTGTACGACTAGGGCAGCATCGACATTGAAAAGGAATTTCTTTGGAACAATTTCTGTTGTTTTTGTTTTGGTGCTTAAGCTAGCCAGGTTGAGGAGTGAGCCGTCAGATATAGTGCAGATGACACCTTCGCCATCAGCATCCCCGAAGGCATGGTATAAAGGACTACAACGAAATGTCAAAGCGAATGGGAACAAGGACACAGCCCTGTTTGACTCCATACTTAGCCTTGAAGCTACCAGATGTACTGCCATCGAACTGTTTGCTGGTTCATGTCCTCACCTAAGGAGATTATCAGTTGGAGCAATGTTGACCCTACTTGTAGCAAATAAATCCTTATTTTTAAGCATAATTACACGAAGAACAGGAATCCTTACAAATAAGCAGTTGTATACATAAAGCAGGAATCCTTACAAATAAGTAGTCTTACACATAAAGCAGGGTTCCTTACAAATAAGTAGTCCTACATTCAGGACATAACTCCTTATCAAGAGATCTTTGCCCGTCTGCCCAGCGCGTTCGTAGCACGTTGGACTACGGGTGACTATCCCTCGTGTGTGCGGGTTCAATTCCGCGGGATGGCAGAAAAAGCCACAGATTCCCCAGATTTACGGTGTTCGTGGCACCGAACCGAAGGGTTACGATGTCCACGGCACCGAGCCGAAGAGCTGAAAAGCTCAAGTGCTTCTGGATCGGAAAAAAATAAAAAAATCAAGAGATCTTCATGCATGACATATCAAAAACGTATAATTGAAAAAGCTGAAATGAGATAACTGTAGAATAGTGATATACATATACATTAAAGTTGTATGACTGAGATAACTTATAATTTCATTCACATAAATTATAATGAACACTCGATGTACTTATTTAATATGTTTATTCTGCGAATCTAATAGTCGCAAGGGAATAATTCAGAAACGTCGCCGTTTCTACTGTGCAAATGCTTTGTCGCTGACCAACACCTGAAACTTATTAGTGACAAACACGGAGCATCGTAGGTCGAATCTAACAATTGTTTATTCTTTTTTTTTATGCTGTGTATCACAAGATAACCATATAATTACCTTCATTAATCATTTTAGTTATTTCTTGGTTTGTTTGTTTCTCTACGTAAGCCTTGATTAGTTGATACGATTGTCTCTTTATTACAGTAGTGTGATAGACTAATTACTTACTAGTATTGTCCCTAAGACTTACAGCCTTCGATGAGGTCATATTGAAAAGTAATGATAAATAATGTGAATTGTGGTTGATTACCTTTGACACTGCAAATTTAAAATAATTCCACGAGGTTCGAAAATTATAATTGCAGCCGTAGCGGTTACGAATTTAGCTGATTTAATTTCTTTTTTTTTAATGCTATTACAGTGTTTAAATATTTATTAGACGGAAAAGTTTAAACTTGCATAGAGCCGGAAATGAATGACGCGTGAATGACGGTAATCTCGAATAGAATTGATTTAAAAAAACTGAATTGTGTCGGAATTTTACAGTTGATTCTATTTTTAGAGTTTGAGATAGCTGCAAGATGTGTGTGTGTGTGTGTGTGTGTGTGTATGTGTGTGTGACCTCTCTCCCGAAATGAAATAATTCAGCTTTGTTACTTTGTAGTGCCGATTTTGACTTGTCCAGATTCCGGGTATTTCATGCTTAGGAATGTGTTAAACAAAAGATATCGTTAGAACATTTATCGTTTAGAAGAGTAATATATCGTTAAGGGCTAATATTGTTTTACAAAACAACACATCTTAAGACCAGCTCACGGCATAGATAATTATTACTAAGCATTATCCTTGATTGTATCCACAGGTACGCTATTATGAGATCATGCTGGGAAGAGGAGTCAGCTGATAGACCAGACTTCACTCAGCTACGTCTCATGCTAGAAGACCTTTTAACTGAAGACAGAGATTATTTGGTTCTAGAGGATATTGACGTTCCTCTCAACAACAGCGACAACAGCAGCTGTCCCTCGCCACAGCATAGCGGGGAGAACGGTACAGCACTTACAGAATCTAATGAGGCTGTAGGTGGGCATCGAATTCACCCAGCTACGTGTGCAACGTCGTCTACGAACCCACCTAATCACGTCAAAGTCGCAAAGAAATCTTCGCCCAGAAAAGATAACATGAGGATAAATGTCTGCATCCATCAGAAATCAACAGATAGATTAATACGGCCGAGTGAAAGCGATTCAAGTCCGTCTTCATGTTAACAAACATGACAACAGACAACTTCATGTCAGCAAACATGCCAACAGACAATGTCTTGACAGATGACAAAATAATATGCTACATTACACGTTTATTATTGTTATTATGTGGAATTAGGAAGTAGATACTGAAGTATTAGATATTGTGGTCATTATCTATTACAAACTTCTATATCCTGCAGAAGTAGGATCAACTTTGGTCCATCTATGCGGAAAATATTGTGTCGTCAATATATAAATATACTTTATATTGAAAACGTTATGGCTTCTGGTGTATATGTCCAGTCGTGATTTGTGACTTGTTTTGATGAAAGTGTCTAGTATGCAGGTGATGGGGGGAATCACTTGTTTGATAACACTTCAAACTAGACACGTCGTTTTGCAATGTTATTCTTTCATCAACGGGAGATAAGCCATGACATCCAACTTGATTTGATGAAAGTATCTTGTATGCAAGTGATGGGGGTTCGCTTGTTTAACACTTCAAACTAGACACGTCGTTTTGCAATGTTGCTCTTTCTTCAACAGAAGATAAGTCATGGACATGCAACTTGTTTTGATGAAAGTATCTTGTATGCAAGTGATGGGGGTTCACTTGTTTGATAACACTTCAAACTAGACACGTCGTTTTGCTATGCTACTATTTCTTCAACAGAAGACAATGCAAGAACATTCAACATCTGGTTGTCTGTTGACGCTGTTAAGACAATGTGATGGATTATATCTCTCCTGATTATCATTGATTTAAAGAATGGCACTTTATTGTGGATAATCATATTCTTGTGCTTCGATTATCATAATCTGGATTAAAATGGCACAATAAATGCCTAATGTTTCAAATATGAACTTTATATAAGCAAGACACAATGTTTTGTTATTAAGTAATTAGCTTTGGTCATCAATGTTGTTTTTGTTACTAAACTGTTTCCTTCTTCTTTCTGCTACTTTCTGTTGACAATGTTTGCTTCGTCATATCTCAAACATTTTTGTTGTCATTTTAACGTTTCTAGTGAGACATATTATTGAGATTGTTCATAATACCATCCGAGTAATTCATTGCAGCTTCTGTAACAAAGCTATTGTTACAGTTTTGGTTTGTTAGTCATGACTCAATTCTGGTAGCCCGAAGAAATATTGCCAATTGTTTGGCCAATTCATTGGTACTGTTCTACGCTGACAAAATTAGAGTAATATCTACTTACTGGAGTGAGTTCTACAATTTGACACTTACTGGAGTGAGTTCTACAATTTGACACTTACTGGAGTGAGTTCTACAATTTGACATTTACTTGAGTCAGTTCTACAATTTGACACTTACTGGAGGGAGTTCTACAATTTGACACTTACTGGAGGGAGTTCTACAATTTGACACTTACTTGAGTCAGTTCTACAATTTGACACTTACTGGAGTCAGTTCTACAGTTTGACATTTACTGGAGTCAGTTCTACAATTTGACACTTACTTGAGTCAGTTCTACAATTTGACATTTACTTGAGTCAGTTCTACAATTTGACATTTACCGGAGTCAGCTCTACAGTTTGACACTTACTGAAGTCATTTCTACAGTTTAACACTTACTAGAATCATTTTTACAGTTTGACACTTACTAGAGTCAGTTCTACAGTTTGACACTTACTGAAAATAAAACTTCCTGTAAACTTTTCAGAACTTAAGGTATAACATGTTTCTTACTTCACATTTTTAGATCCTTTTGTACAGGAGGTAGGGAGGCCTATTCCTTTTCTCATTGGTGGAACGTCGAGTGTGGGTTTAACTCAAATCCTCCTGTGGCCGAGTCGATAGAGGAATACTTATGCATTATACTAAGCCGTCTCACAAGCAGTCACTGCATTGAGATAAATTATTATATATCATTATGGTATGTTGTAAGACGCGTTACTTGAAACAATAAGAAGTTCTACCTTTATCAAAGTATCCCTTACTTTAGCACAGTATCTTAAATGGGTTTTTTTATATTACCAACGGTATATGAAACTTTCTTTCCATTAACAGTATTATCTGAAAAGTGTTTCTTTCAGTTAGCATTATTATCTGAAAAGTGTTTCTTTCCGTTAGCAGTATTATCTGAAAAGTGTTTCTTTCCGTTAGCAACCTTATCTGAAAATGTTTCTTTTCATTAGCAACATGGCTCACCGCGTGGTGAGCCAGTAAAATGGTAAGCAGGCCTCACGCAAAACTCAGTCAGAAGCGCAATACCAAGCGTCATGACTTCTGCCTGAATTGACAGCAAGCGAACGAAAACCAAACAACAACATTTGCAACATTATCTGAAAACTGTTTCTTTTCATTAGCGCTGTTGTCTGAAAGTGATTTTTTTTTCTAATAGTAATATTATCTATCTCCACACTGTGTTATTCTCTATCTTCACACTGTGTTATTCTCTATCTTCACACTGTGTTATGATCTATCTCCACACTGTGTTATTCTCTAAATCTGTATGATAATGTACTGACTTGAGTGACATGTAAATGATACGAGTACGTATGTAAAAAAAAAAGAATTATATAAATCGTTGTTTTATGTGTACATATGTATTTTAATGTATTATCGGTTGCAATTTATTTTGGGTAACCTGATCATAGACAGTGTCTCCGTCACATAATGTCAGCTTTTTCTTGTTATGATTTCTTGCCATTGTTAACGTATCTCATGTTCTGCTAAGAGAAAGTGTGCTACTTATGTCATAGAGGTGACAATTCGTCCAACGAACAAGAAGACAACAGACAGTTTAAATATCAAACTAAATTTAAGGGGAACAAATAGATAATACTGAGACCCAGAACATTAGCAATACCATTTTAGTTGGTTGCCATCTTTATCTCTTTACAGACAATGAACCTCACCATAAAACAATTGTTGTATTTTTCTTCTCTATGTATACGTTGCTAATGTTGATGCAAGAAATGTCACCATACTGTTCAATCTCTTAAATGGAATTGGTTCTGGTATTTTTCGTCTCTCTCAGTAAGTTCGTTTCAAGGTTTCCCTATGTCGTCCTTCCTTTCTTGAAATGTGTACCTCTCACTTCAAATCCTTCTTTATGATTCTTGTGATAATTTCTTCTCAGAGTGTGCCCAACATATCTCCATCTAAAGCACAATGCCAGTGCCCAAATACAGAGACAGTATGCCCTGTCAGTATAAATAGAAACAATATTACATAAACAATGTCTCCAGGTGGATTGATTTCTTAACTGATTGATTGATTGATTGATATGACCATCCATCAATTTACCTCAGAGAATAACCACGTGTGCTCCGATTTTTTTCTAGCATTTAAATGTTTTGACGACAGCTTATGGACTCCATAGCACCAGCGACGGTTCTTTGTGTAATTTTGTTTCAGGAAGATAAACGTTTGTAGAAAATATTTTGGGGGGACAAATGACTTTTTCTCAACTCTGGTTTTCCAGTCTACCAATATAACTTGTCCACGAGTCAACGAGTTTCCATAGCGTAGTTTGAATAATGGTGTTTTTTTTTGTGTTATCGCATTTATGTACTTATCCAATGTGAACAAATTTCCATTGTAAGAAATGAAACAGTACAAAACACACTCACGGACAACCACACACGCACACATACAGCTGGACAACGCATAGACTTGTCCAATGTCCTAGAATGTCAACTAGAAGAAATAAACTGAACAAAGCAAACCACATCAACACACACGAAGCATGTGTAAAGATATCATTATGAAGAAATGAACCGAACAAAGCAAACCACATCAACACACACGAAGCATGTGTAAAAATATCATTAGGAAAAAATGAACAAAATACATACTTCTAAACGAAACAGTTTTATTGTAAATATTTCAATGAACTTTAGCCCATGTCGGTTCTTGCAGTTATCGCAGATTCGGGGGATGGTGCGATTTCTGTACTGTAACTATAACACAATAAGTCAATTCGCGGGGGAGAGAGGAAGTCATAGACTAAGTGTATGACAATGGTAGACGTAGGTCAACTAAAAACACAGAACAGGAAGGCATTTAGAACTGTTGTCATGGAAGTAAAGTTCCGACTGGGACAATTTAGATGAGGATGATATGATAAAACAAAACGTGCCAGATAATCTGAAAATGTTAATTTCAAACATATGCTCACAATTATATCTTGCATCCTTTGTTGTGTATTTTCTGGTCAATGATGCAATACATTGTCAGCTTCAGATATATTACATTGAATTATTGATGGAAACAATTCCCCAGAATAGTTATCCCTATCACTTTTTTATTGTATTTATCAATTGCTTATTCTGTGGTTAATCTATCTCATCTTGTTACCTATCAATTCCTAATGGTTAAAGCATTTGCCTCGTAGGAGCGTTGTTCAAGATTCAAATTGCATATTTAGAGTGAGATTTTATCCAAGCATATCAGCTTTCAGATCGAACCAACCATAACTGAATAACAGAGAATCACTGGTGGCTGGCGTGATGTTGACCATATAACTCATCATGTACTGTTTATCAAAAGAAAAATTCGCCGCTAATACCGTATTATTAATAATCTCATGGTATGAAAATATATTTACCTATCAATTGCTTATCACGTCTCTTGTTTTGGTGTTCATGTATTTTATTCATATCTTCTGTACCTTTCCCCTGCTGCCTCTTCGTCGTTCCATTTCATCTCAGCTTGAATATGTTCGAAGAATGCACTGGTTAGTCCCAGGTTGGGGAGAGCTTCAAAGAATTTGACCTGCTGTAGAACTAATGTTGGTCAAATCAGGCTTCTCCCCTCCTCACAAACTAGATTCCTTTGTAAAAGATATTCTTCTACTTCTTGTTCACCTGCTCTACACCAACCACTTTTTAAAACCACTCTTTGTAGTCGGTTTGTGATTTGCTCCTTAGAGTGCACATTCGCTGTACAAGTTAATTATCAACATAATTTTACCCCAACCTATCTTGTTTCTGTTTGCTTTTTTTCGTAATCAGGCTTGCCTTTTTACATAGGATCAAAAAAAAGTTTGCAAAGGAAAGTCAAATTAGCCTTAGATCTCGTGGTCAAAGTTTCTCCGGCCTACACCTCTGGAAGGTGGGGGTTGGCCTGTGTGTTCTACGGGTTAGCAGCAGAATACTAATGTTCATACTTCTGCCCCCTTCCTTAAGAAAAACTAGACGACCCCAATTCAGCTGAAAGCTGAGCCAGGCGTATTGAATATCAAAAGATATTTTAAAGTAGTTTAGTCAATACAGCCAGAAACCACCAGAAGTTCAAATCGTTAGCTTGTTAAAAATATGGTATTTCAGTCTCATGTAACTTACTGTTCCTTATATCTTGTTAATTACGACTTCTGTTCATCTAGTAATATACATCGTTTGTATGATGACCCACATGTTATGTTTCCCAACTTTTCCTCACTATAATCCAAATACAGCGCAAGCTACAGTTTCAGACAACTACATACAACACAAATCACGCAACATGACATAAGTGCTGGGAATCCTTGCGCAAGATCGCCAAATGTGGCGCTGTAACAACAAAAGAGGAACCCGAATAGCTGAGAATCATCGTATTGTTGAGTCACAGAGAAAACGAGCAGCGCGAAAAGACCGAGCACACAACACGCACATGTCTAACCTTGATCATGTATGCCCCACCTGTGGTCGGGGATTCTGTTCTAGGATTGGACTCTACAATCACCTCCGCACACACCAGAGAGGTGCAACAGTACACGTCTGAGATTGTTGTCATCATCGCTTGCGATGGACGGCTATTATGTTTCCCAATGGATCGTCTTGTGTCCCAAACTGCTTGGTTTCTTTATATAACATACTGTTTCTATGTCAACACCAAAGACGTCCGACAAGACCTACATATCGAGAAGCATTGACACACAACTAGCATTATGTCCATGAAAAGGAAATATTGTTGCCACGTTTAACGTCCTAGTCGTTTGGAGAGAACGTTAATGGATGGAAATGTTTCTGGAGTACGAGGCAGGGGACAACCAAGACGAAGGTGGCAGCAGAATATCGAAGAAACCTTGAACATGACGCTGAAGGAGGCGGAAGAACTTGCTAGAGACAAGAGTTTTTCACGCCGGCTGTGATGAAAGTGACGTTCCGCAAAGGACATGCTGCTTGATGATAATGATTCTATGTCATTATTTGACAAATTACTCTACAAGTAACCAGTGTATATTCTATCCTTCTGCAGTTATTTGTAGTCATTGTGTCATGACTCAACTTTCTTTCCGATAAATTCTTTAATGTTTGTTTCTTATCTTCTGTATTATTTTATATCCCTTTCCTGAACGTTTGTTTATGAATACGTTTCCTGTTTTGCATAATATATCTGTTCTCCACGTTTTTTACTCCGTCCAGCAAAAAAAGAGCCTTACTACATCTAATTTTAAAATTCTTCTCAACCATCAATACTGGTCCGCTTGTCAGTACCGAGAAGAGTTGAATCTTGTTTTACATAATCTAGTCGACGTTTACTGAAAAATGCGTCATTTGTGACACTGATATTACCAGAGTTTATTGATCTGTTTATGTCAAGTCATTGGAATCTATCATAATAAATTCATAATAAGTTAGTTATATCCATGTATTTTACACACTAATAAGGGGAATCTGTCTGTATAGAAAACGAACTTTGTGCGTTCATCCTGTACACTAATGAGATAAATATCGATTTATAGAAAACGAGTTATGTATGTGTATTCTGCACACTGAGATAAATATCGATTTATAGTAAACACAGTTTTAAGTTATGTTTTTTACTTTTAAAACTGTTAATGTTCACCAATAAATTGGGATTATTTTTACTTCTTTTTTGTAATCAAGATGTTGGATCATTTATGTTTTTGTCTCACATTTATATAGAATTAAATTATAAGAACCTCCGTTGATTCATGCAAACAAATTTATTTCTTAATCCTTTCACTCTGTCATTGTTGCTTACCTAATGCCGCATTTATATTGCAGCGTATACCGGACTAGTCATTATACTGGCTTTGTGTTACCTTTAAACCATACTGTGAGCCGGTATATCGTCTCTGAAGGATGAAGCGGTTAGTGGTATATATTTTCAATGAAAATGAATACTGTAGATATCATTTACCTTCGTCTCATTGAACTAAAAATAGTATTTTAACTCTTAGTGGACTATGGCAAAAGCCATGCTTTACAAGCCATTTGTTTTCAGAATTAAAAAAACGCTCTTTAATGTGGCTTCTGGTAAAAAGGCGTCCAACCTAAAGCCACGTAGTGTGGCATTTGGTTCACCGGGAGTTAAAGATAGACTCGCCCTTATGCTAGATCATGGTAGCTTTGAAAATGTTTGCGGTTCCTCTTTTTTTTACCAGCTGTTTATATTTATTGTTATTTATTTCTGGTGTCAAACATGCAATCTTACTTGCTAGAATTGCGTTTGTTTTAAGTGTTGTATTATGTTATTAATTTGTTTTGTTTTAGCAGTAAAACATCAAAATAAACTATTATCTACAAATATGTGGCTTATTATTTGTTGTTATAAACTCCAAGTGTTCTCGTTTTACAATTCTATATTCTGTAACTTGATCTTCTTCTTCTTCGAACGCTCCATATCAACCACTTCTTAACCACTCTGTGTGATATATATCTGATCTGAGCCTAAGAGCGATTGTACGTAGTGCCAGTTATGCGCCTACGAGTAGGCCAGAACATCCTATTTCCGCTATGCGTTTTATTTACTAGGGTAGCTTCCCTAGGTCGCCTCTATGACATGCCTTGTAGGTCGCAGTGGTACTATATTTTGCTTCCCTTGCGGGACCCGGCACCACATAGGCGTTTAACTTGATCAATACCATTAACGATTATACTGGCATACACGTATAAGCCAATCACACCACAAGCCACTATAGAACACTTTCCTTCTCTTTCTATTCAATCTTTCAAGTGAGTACGTTTTGAAGGTCGTGGTTTCGAATCTGAATAGTGCCGTTCTATCTAGAGTATGCCCTAACCATGTCTTTAATCTGAATAGTGCCGTTCTATCTAGAGTATGCCCTAACCATGTCTTGAATATGAATAGTGCCGTTCTATCTAGAGTATGCCCTAACCATGTCTTGAATATGAATAGTGCCGTTCTATCTAGAGTATGCCCTAACCATGTCTTGAATATGGTAACATTTACTGACTACACAAGACATAGCAACAAATAACATAGTCCTGCAATCTGGTATGCCGTTCTATCTAGAGTATGCCCTAACCATGTCTTGAATATGGTAACATTTACTGACTACACAAGACATAGCAACAAATAACATAGTCCTGCAATCTGGTATGCCGTTCTATCTAGAGTATGCCCTAACCATGTCTTGAATATGGTAACATTTACTGACTACACAAGACATAGCAACAAATAACATAGTCCTGCAATCTGGTATGCCGTTCTATCTAGAGTATGCCCTAACCATGTCTTGAATATGGTAACATTTACTGACTACACAAGACATAGCAACAAATAACATAGTCCTGCAATCTGGTATGCCGTTCTATCTAGAGTATGCCCTAACCATGTCTTGAATATGGTAACATTTACTGACTACACAAGACATAGCAACAAATAACATAGTCCTGCAATCTGGTATGCCGTTCTATCTAGAGTATGCCCTAACCATGTCTTGAATATGGTAACATTTACTGACTACACAAGACATAGCAACAAATAACATAGTCCTGCAATCTGGTATGCCGTTCTATCTAGAGTATGCCCTAACCATGTCTTGAATATGGTAACATTTACTGACTACACAAGACATAGCAACAAATAACATAGTCCTGCAATCTGGTATGCCGTTCTATCTAGAGTATGCCCTAACCATGTCTTGAATATGGTAACATTTACTGACTACACAAGACATAGCAACAAATAACATAGTCCTGCAATCTGGTATGCCGTTCTATCTAGAGTATGCCCTAACCATGTCTTGAATATGGTAACATTTACTGACTACACAAGACATAGCAACAAATAACATAGTCCTGCAATCTGGTATGCCGTTCTATCTAGAGTATGCCCTAACCATGTCTTGAATATGGTAACATTTACTGACTACACAAGACATAGCAACAAATAACATAGTCCTGCAATCTGGTATGTCGTTCTATCTAGAGTATGCCCTAACCATGTCTTGAATATGGTAACATTTACTGACTACACAAGACATAGCAACAAATAACATAGTCCTGCAATCTGGTATGCCGTTCTATCTAGAGTATGCCCTAACCATGTCTTGAATATGGTAACATTTACTGACTACACAAGACATAGCAACAAATAACATAGTCCTGCAATCTGGTATGCCGTTCTATCTAGAGTATGCCTAACCATGTCTTGAATATGGTAACATTTACTGATACACAGACATAGCAACAAATAACATAGTCCTGCAATCTGGTATGCCGTTCTATCTAGAGTACGCCCTAACCATGTCTTGAATATGGTAACATTTACTGACTACACAAGACATAGCAACAAATAACATAGTCCTGCAATCTGGTATGCCGTTCTATCTAGAGTATGCCCTAACCATGTCTTGAATATGGTAACATTTACTGACTACACAAGACATAGCAACAAATAACATAGTCCTGCAATCTGGTATGCCGTTCTATCTAGAGTATGCCCTAACCATGTCTTGAATATGGTAACATTTACTGACTACACAAGACATAGCAACAAATAACATAGTCCTGCAATCTGGTATGCCGTTCTATCTAGAGTATGCCCTAACCATGTCTTGAATATGGTAACATTTACTGACTACACAAGACATAGCAACAAATAACATAGTCCTGCAATCTGGTATGCCGTTCTATCTAGAGTATGCCCTAACCATGTCTTGAATATGGTAACATTTACTGACTACACAAGACATAGCAACAAATAACATAGTCCTGCAATCTGGTATGCCGTTCTATCTAGAGTATGCCCTAACCATGTCTTGAATATGGTAACATTTACTGACTACACAAGACATAGCAACAAATAACATAGTCCTGCAATCTGGTATGCCGTTCTATCTAGAGTATGCCCTAACCATGTCTTGAATATGGTAACATTTACTGACTACACAAGACATAGCAACAAATAACATAGTCCTGCAATCTGGTATGCCGTTCTATCTAGAGTATGCCCTAACCATGTCTTGAATATGGTAACATTTACTGACTACACAAGACATAGCAACAAATAACATAGTCCTGCAATCTGGTATGCCGTTCTATCTAGAGTATGCCCTAACCATGTCTTGAATATGGTAACATTTACTGACTACACAAGACATAGCAACAAATAACATAGTCCTGCAATCTGGTATGCCGTTCTATCTAGAGTATTCTAACCATGTCTTGAATATGGTAACATTTACTGACTACACAAGACATAGCAACAAATAACATAGTCCTGCAATCTGGTATGCCGTTCTATCTAGAGTATGCCCTAACCATGTCTTGAATATGGTAACATTTACTGACTACACAAGACATAGCAACAAATAACATAGTCCTGCAATCTGGTATGCCGTTCTATCTAGAGTATGCCCTAACCATGTCTTGAATATGGTAACATTTACTGACTACACAAGACATAGCAACAAATAACATAGTCCTGCAATCTGGTATGCCGTTCTATCTAGAGTATGCCCTAACCATGTCTTGAATATGGTAACATTTACTGACTACACAAGACATAGCAACAAATAACATAGTCCTGCAATCTGGTATGCCGTTCTATCTAGAGTATGCCCTAACCATGTCTTGAATATGGTAACATTTACTGACTACACAAGACATAGCAACAAATAACATAGTCCTGCAATCTGGTATGCCGTTCTATCTAGAGTATGCCCTAACCATGTCTTGAATATGGTAACATTTACTGACTACACAAGACATAGCAACAAATAACATAGTCCTGCAATCTGGTATGCCGTTCTATCTAGAGTATGCCCTAACCATGTCTTGAATATGGTAACATTTACTGACTACACAAGACATAGCAACAAATAACATAGTCCTGCAATCTGGTATGCCGTTCTATCTAGAGTATGCCCTAACCATGTCTTGAATATGGTAACATTTACTGACTACACCAGACATAGCAACAAATAACATAGTCCTGCAATCTGGTATGCCGTTCTATCTAGAGTATGCCCTAACCATGTCTTGAATATGGTAACATTTACTGACTACACAAGACATAGCAACAAATAACATAGTCCTGCAATCTGGTATGCCGTTCTATCTAGAGTATGCCCTAACCATGTCTTGAATATGGTAACATTTACTGACTACACAAGACATAGCAACAAATAACATAGTCCTGCAATCTGGTATGTCGTTCTATCTAGAGTATGCCCTAACCATGTCTTGAATATGGTAACATTTACTGACTACACAAGACATAGCAACAAATAACATAGTCCTGCAATCTGGTATGCCGTTCTATCTAGAGTATGCCCTAACCATGTCTTGAATATGGTAACATTTACTGACTACACAAGACATAGCAACAAATAACATAGTCCTGCAATCTGGTATGCCGTTCTATCTAGAGTATGCCCTAACCATGTCTTGAATATGTAACATTTACTGACTACACAAGACATATCAACAAATAACATAGTCCTGCAATCTGGTATGCCGTTCTATCTAGAGTATGCCCTAACCATGTCTTGAATATGGTAACATTTACTGACTACACAAGACATAGCAACAAATAACATAGTCCTGCAATCTGGTATGCCGTTCTATCTAGAGTATGCCCTAACCATGTCTTGAATATGGTAACATTTACTGACTACACAAGACATAGCAACAAATAACATAGTCCTGCAATCTGGTATGCCGTTCTATCTAGAGTATGCCCTAACCATGTCTTGAATATGGTAACATTTACTGACTACACAAGACATAGCAACAAATAACATAGTCCTGCAATCTGGTATGCCGTTCTATCTAGAGTATGCCCTAACCATGTCTTGAATATGGTAACATTTACTGACTACACAAGACATAGCAACAAATAACATAGTCCTGCAATCTGGTATGCCGTTCTATCTAGAGTATGCCCTAACCATGTCTTGAATATGGTAACATTTACTGACTACACAAGACATGCAACAAATAACATAGTCCTGCAATCTGGTATGCCGTTCTATCTAGAGTATGCCCTAACCATGTCTTGAATATGGTAACATTTACTGACTACACAAGACATAGCAACAAATAACATAGTCCTGCAATCTGGTATGCCGTTCTATCTAGAGTATGCCCTAACCATGTCTTGAATATGGTAACATTTACTGACTACACAAGACATGCAACAAATAACATAGTCCTGCAATCTGGTATGCCGTTCTATCTAGAGTATGCCCTAACCATGTCTTGAATATGGTAACATTTACTGACTACACAAGACATAGCAACAAATAACATAGTCCTGCAATCTGGTATGCCGTTCTATCTAGAGTATGCCCTAACCATGTCTTGAATATGGTAACATTTACTGACTACACAAGACATAGCAACAAATAACATGATCCTGCAATCTGGTATGCCGTTCTATCTAGAGTATGCCCTAACCATGTCTTGAATATGGTAACATTTACTGACTACACAAGACATAGCAACAAATAACATAGTCCTGCAATCTGGTATGCCGTTCTATCTAGAGTATGCCCTAACCATGTCTTGAATATGGTAACATTTACTGACTACACAAGACATAGCAACAAATAACATAGTCCTGCAATCTGGTATGCCGTTCTATCTAGGTATGCCTAACCATGTCTTGAATATGGTAACATTTACTGACTACACAAGACATAGCAACAAATAACATAGTCCTGCAATCTGGTATGCCGTTCTATCTAGAGTATGCCCTAACCATGTCTTGAATATGGTAACATTTACTGACTACACAAGACATAGCAACAAATAACATAGTCCTGCAATCTGGTATGCCGTTCTATCTAGAGTATGCCCTAACCATGTCTTGAATATGGTAACATTTACTGACTACACAAGACATAGCAACAAATAACATAGTCCTGCAATCTGGTATGCCGTTCTATCTAGAGTATGCCCTAACCATGTCTTGAATATGGTAACATTTACTGACTACACAAGACATAGCAACAAATAACATAGTCCTGCAATCTGGTATGCCGTTCTATCTAGAGTATGCCCTAACCATGTCTTGAATATGGTAACATTTACTGACTACACAAGACATAGCAACAAATAACATAGTCCTGCAATCTGGTATGCCGTTCTATCTAGAGTATGCCCTAACCATGTCTTGAATATGGTAACATTTACTGACTACACAAGACATAGCAACAAATAACATAGTCCTGCAATCTGGTATGCCGTTCTATCTAGAGTATGCCCTAACCATGTCTTGAATATGGTAACAGTTACTGACTACACAAGACATAGCAACAAATAACATAGTCCTGCAATCTGGTATGCCGTTCTATCTAGAGTATGCCCTAACCATGTCTTGAATATGGTAACATTTACTGACTACACAAGACATAGCAACAAATAACATAGTCCTGCAATCTGGTATGCCGTTCTATCTAGAGTATGCCCTAACCATGTCTTGAATATGGTAACATTTACTGACTACACAAGACATAGCAACAAATAACATAGTCCTGCAATCTGGTATGCCGTTCTATCTAGAGTATGCCCTAACCATGTCTTGATAATGGTAACATTTACTGACTACACAAGACATAGCAACAAATACATAGTCCTGCAATCTGGTATGCCGTTCTATCTAGAGTATGCCCTAACCATGTCTTGATAATGGTAACATTTACTGACTACACAAGACATAGCAACAAATAACATAGTCCTGCAATCTGGTATGCCGTTCTATCTAGAGTATGCCCTAACCATGTCTTGAATATGGTAACATTTACTGACTACACAAGACATAGCAACAAATAACATAGTCCTGCAATCTGGTATGCCGTTCTATCTAGAGTATGCCCTAACCATGTCTTGAATATGGTAACATTTACTGACTACACAAGACATAGCAACAAATAACATAGTCCTGCAATCTGGTATGCCGTTCTATCTAGAGTATGCCCTAACCATGTCTTGAATATGGTAACATTTACTGACTACACAAGACATGCAACAAATAACATAGTCCTGCAATCTGGTATGCCGTTCTATCTAGATTATGCCCTAACATGTCTTGAATATGGTAACATTTACTGACTACACAAGACATAGCAACAAATAACATAGTCCTGCAATCTGGTATGCCGTTCTATCTAGAGTATGCCTAACCATGTCTTGAATATGGTAACATTTACTACTCACAAGACATAGAACAAATAACATAGTCCTGCAATCTGGTATGTCGTTCTATCTAGAGTATGCCCTAACCATGTCTTGAATATGGTAACATTTACTGACTACACAAGACATAGCAACAAATAACATAGTCCTGCAATCTGGTATGCTGTCTCTATCTAGAGTATGCCCTAACCATGTCTTGAATATGGTAACATTTACTGACTACACAAGACATAGCAACAAATAACATAGTCCTGCAATCTGGTATGCCGTTCTATCTAGAGTATGCCCTAACCATGTCTTGAATATGGTAACATTTACTGACTACACAAGACATAGCAACAAATAACATAGTCCTGCAATCTGGTATGCCGTTCTATCTAGAGTATGCCCTAACCATGTCTTGAATATGGTAACATTTACTGACTACACAAGACATAGCAACAAATAACATAGTCCTGCAATCTGGTATGCCGTTCTATCTAGAGTATGCCCTAACCATGTCTTGAATATGGTAACATTTACTGACTACACAAGACATAGCAACAAATAACATAGTCCTGCAATCTGGTATGCCGTTCTATCTAGAGTATGCCCTAACCATGTCTTGAATATGGTAACATTTACTGACTACACAAGACATAGCAACAAATAACATAGTCCTGCAATCTGGTATGCCGTTCTATCTAGAGTATGCCCTAACCATGTCTTGAATATGGTAACATTTACTGACTACACAAGACATAGCAACAAATAACATAGTCCTGCAATCTGGTATGCCGTTCTATCTAGAGTATGCCCTAACCATGTCTTGAATATGGTAACATTTACTGACTACACAAGACATAGCAACAAATAACATAGTCCTGCAATCTGGTATGCCGTTCTATCTAGAGTATGCCCTAACCATGTCTTGAATATGGTAACATTTACTGACTACACAAGACATAGCAACAAATAACATAGTCCTGCAATCTGGTATGCCGTTCTATCTAGAGTATGCCCTAACCATGTCTTGAATATGGTAACATTTACTGACTACACAAGACATAGCAACAAATAACATAGTCCTGCAATCTGGTATGCCGTTCTATCTAGAGTATGCCCTAACCATGTCTTGAATATAGTAACATTTACTGACTACACAAGACATAGCAACAAATAACATAGTCCTGCAATCTGGTATGCCGTTCTATCTAGAGTATGCCCTAACCATGTCTTGAATATGGTAACATTTACTGACTACACAAGACATAGCAACAAATAACATAGTCCTGCAATCTGGTAGGGTTCCAGTTCAGATTGATTAATTGATCATTGCACTTCGGCGAGTAACCATGTGTACTCTGATCTCTTTTTTTATACAGGAAGATCTCAGCTGCAGTACACAAACTGCATAGCACCGACGAGGGTCCCCGATGTAATTTTGAAGATGGTAAAGATATTCTTAGAAATGTTTCTTTTTATTTTTCTAATGAATTTTGCCTGCAAAGCGGCTTTCCATCCTGCTCTTCTCGATTTTGAGCTGTCAATGGTACTTTTACGTGCTCAAATTGAACACAGGGCCTACGTTTTATCGTCTATTTCCGATATGACTTGGAACTTGATCTCACCTACATTGAGATCAGGGGTCTCTGGAAAAATATTCCAATGGCTCTACGTGGGAGTGAACAGGTTACCTTTGGTACGAGAGGCGAGTACCTAACCTCTACCCTACAGACCCCACCAAATGATGATCTATGTGCCCATACGGTGCTAGTGATCATGCAAACAATACTATGATTTCTTTAGTGTGCAGGTGACATCAAATGATGTACAGCTGAGTTCATTCCCGCTTCCGTATGAATGCGCTGATCACAAACATATGCCATAGTGTGCATTTGTGTGTATGTTCGTACGATTTGTTGACTTCCTGTTACTATCCTCTTGTGCTTTTGTAGATGTGTGTGTGTTCTTTATTTATCTGCATTCACTACTTCTGAGCATATAGATATTTATACGACTTTCTTGAAATCTTCTTCACAGGATTCATTGTTTGATATTTTTCTCAACAGAAACTGCACAGAATCATGCTTGTTCTACACGATTCTGTGTGGTATGTTTCTTTGTAACAGTAAACGTATTACATTGGTTTGTCATGTTTACATTACCCGTCATTTATTCTTGGTGGTGGAACATAAGGTTACAGCTGTTACATACTTCCGATTGCCATTTTCACCCGTTGTTATGGATTTTGTTGTTTTTTCGCCTTGTTTGTAACATCTGTTAGCTATTGCTTTTGGTTTTTCTCTTGCAATGAGACCTCAGGTATGTCTCGTCTCAATGCTTTCTATGGTCTCCGTACCATTTGATTTCCTTGATTCATCTAGTTAGTAACTTGTCTGGTTACAATTGTTTGAATATGTGTATTCAATACCGATATATTCATTCTTTTTGTTATTTCCTTGATTCATCTAGTTAGTAACTTGTCTGGTTACAATTGTTTGAATATGTGTATTCAATACCGATATATTCATTCTTTTTGTTATTTCCTTGATTCATCTAGTTAGTAACTTGTCTGGTTACAATTGTTTGAATATGTGTATTCAATACCGATATATTCATTCTTTTTGTTATTTCCTTGATTCATCTAGTTAGTAACTTGTCTGGTTACAATTGTTTGAATATGTGTATTCAATACCGATATATTCATTCTTTTTGTTATTTCCTTGATTCATCTAGTTAGTAACTTGTCTGGTTACAATTGTTTGAATATGTGTATTCAATACCGATATATTCATTCTTTTTTGTTATTTTCTTGATTCATCTAGTTAGTAACTTGTCTGGTTACAATTGTTTGAATATGTGTATTCATATCGATATATTCATTCTTTTTGTTATTTCCTTGATTCATCTAGTTAGTAACTTGTCTGGTTACAATTGTTTGAATATGTGTATTCAATACCGATATATTCATTCTTTTTTGTTATTTTCTTGATTCATCTAGTTAGTAACTTGTCTGGTTACAATTGTTTGAATATGTGTATTCAATACCGATATATTCATTCTGTTTTGTTATTTCCTTGATTCATCTAGTTAGTAACTTGTCTGGTTACAATTGTTTGAATATGTGTATTCAATACCGATATATTCATTCTTTTTGTTATTTCCTTGATTCATCTAGTTAGTAACTTGTCTGGTTACAATTGTTTGAATATGTGTATTCAATACCGATATATTCATTCTTTTTGTTATTTCCTTGATTCATCTAGTTAGTAACTTGTCTGGTTACAATTGTTTGAATATGTGTATTCAATACCGATATATTCATTCTTTTTTGTTATTTTCTTGATTCATCTAGTTAGTAACTTGTCTGGTTACAATTGTTTGAATATGTGTATTCAATACCGATATATTCATTCTTTTTGTTATTTCCTTGATTCATGTAGTTAGTAACTTGTCTGGTTACAATTGTTTGAATATGTGTATTCAATACCGATATATTCATTCTTTTTTGTTATTTTCTTGATTCATCTAGTTAGTAACTTGTCTGGTTACAATTGTTTGAATATGTGTATTCAATACCGATATATTCATTCTTTTTGTTATTTCCTTGATTCATCTAGTTAGTAACTTGTCTGGTTACAATTGTTTGAATATGTGTATTCAATACCGATATATTCATTCTTTTTTGTTATTTTCTTGATTCATCTAGTTAGTAACTTGTCTGGTTACAATTGTTTGAATATGTGTATTCAATACCGATATATTCATTCTTTTTTGTTATTTCCTTGATTCATCTAGTTAGTAACTTGTCTGGTTACAATTGTTTGAATATGTGTATTCAATACCGATATATTCATTCTTTTTGTTATTTCCTTGATTCATCTAGTTAGTAACTTGTCTGGTTACAATTGTTTGAATATGTGTATTCAATACCGATATATTCATTCTTTTTGTTATTTCCTTGATTCATCTAGTTAGTAACTTGTCTGGTTACAATTGTTTGAATATGTGTATTCAATACCGATATGTTCATTCTTTTTTGTTATTTTCTTGATTCATCTAGTTAGTAACTTGTCTGGTTACAATTGTTTGAATATGTGTATTCAATACCGATATATTCATTCTTTTTTGTTATTTCCTTGATTCATCTAGTTAGTAACTTGTCTGGTTACAATTGTTTGAATATGTGTATTCAATACCGATATGTTCATTCTTTTTTGTTATTTTCTTGATTCATCTAGTTAGTAACTTGTCTGGTTACAATTGTTTGAATATGTGTATTCAATACCGATATATTCATTCTTTTTGTTATTTCCTTGATTCATCTAGTTAGTAACTTGTCTGGTTACAATTGTTTGAATATGTGTATTCAATACCGATATATTCATTCTTTTTGTTATTTCCTTGATTCATCTAGTTAGTAACTTGTCTGGTTACAATTGTTTGAATATGTGTATTCAATACCGATATATTCATTCTTTTTTGTTATTTTCTTTATTCATCTAGTTAGTAACTTGTCTGGTTACAATTGTTTGAATATGTGTATTCAATACCGATATATTCATTCTTTTTGTTATTTCCTTGATTCATCTAGTTAGTAACTTGTCTGGTTACAATTGTTTGAATATGTGTATTCAATACCGATATATTCATTCTTTTTTTGTTATTTCCTTGATTCATCTAGTTAGTAACTTGTCTGGTTACAATTGTTTGAATATGTGTATTCAATACCGATATATTCATTCTTTTTGTTATTTCCTTGATTCATCTAGTTAGTAACTTGTCTGGTTACAATTGTTTGAATATGTGTATTCAATACCGATATATTCATTCTTTTTGTTATTTCCTTGATTCATCTAGTTAGTAACTTGTCTGGTTACAATTGTTTGAATATGTGTATTCAATACCGATATATTCATTCTTTTTTGTTATTTCCTTGATTCATCTAGTTAGTAACTTGTCTGGTTACAATTGTTTGAATATGTGTATTCAATACCGATATATTCATTCTTTTTGTTATTTCCTTGATTCATCTAGTTAGTAACTTGTCTGGTTACAATTGTTTGAATATGTGTATTCAATACCGATATATTCATTCTTTTTTTGTTATTTCCTTGATTCATCTAGTTAGTAACTTGTCTGGTTACAATTGTTTGAATATGTGTATTCAATACCGATATGTTCATTCTTTTTTGTTATTTTCTTGATTCATCTAGTTAGTAACTTGTCTGGTTACAATTGTTTGAATATGTGTATTCAATACCGATATATTCATTCTTTTTGTTATTTCCTTGATTCATCTAGTTAGTAACTTGTCTGGTTACAATTGTTTGAATATGTGTATTCAATACCGATATGTTCATTCTTTTTTGTTATTTTCTTGATTCATCTAGTTAGTAACTTGTCTGGTTACAATTGTTTGAATATGTGTATTCAATACCGATATATTCATTCTTTTTGTTATTTCCTTGATTCATCTAGTTAGTAACTTGTCTGGTTACAATTGTTTGAATATGTGTATTCAATACCGATATATTCATTCTTTTTGTTATTTCCTTGATTCATCTAGTTAGTAACTTGTCTGGTTACAATTGTTTGAATATGTGTATTCAATACCGATATATTCATTCTTTTTTGTTATTTTCTTTATTCATCTAGTTAGTAACTTGTCTGGTTACAATTGTTTGAATATGTGTATTCAATACCGATATATTCATTCTTTTTGTTATTTCCTTGATTCATCTAGTTAGTAACTTGTCTGGTTACAATTGTTTGAATATGTGTATTCAATACCGATATATTCATTCTTTTTTTGTTATTTCCTTGATTCATCTAGTTAGTAACTTGTCTGGTTACAATTGTTTGAATATGTGTATTCAATACCGATATATTCATTCTTTTTGTTATTTCTTGATTCATCTAGTTAGTAACTTGTCTGGTTACAATTGTTTGAATATGTGTATTCAATACCGATATATTCATTCTTTTTGTTATTTCCTTGATTCATATAGTTAGTAACTTGTCTGGTTACAATTGTTTGAATATGTGTATTCAATACCGATATATTCATTCTTTTTGTTATTTCCTTGATTCATCTAGTTAGTAACTTGTCTGGTTACAATTGTTTGAATATGTGTATTCAATACCGATATATTCATTCTTTTTGTTATTTCCTTGATTCATCTAGTTAGTAACTTGTCTGGTTACAATTGTTTGAATATGTGTATTCAATACCGATATATTCATTCTTTTTGTTATTTCTTGATTCATCTAGTTAGTAACTTGTCTGGTTACAATTGTTTGAATATGTGTATTCAATACCGATATATTCATTCTTTTTGTTATTTCCTTGATTCATCTAGTTAGTAACTTGTCTGGTTACAATTGTTTGAATATGTGTATTCAATATCGATATGTTCATTCTTTTTTGTTATTTCCTTGATTCATCTAGTTAGTAACTTGTCTGGTTACAATTGTTTGAATATGTGTATTCAATACCGATATATTCATTCTTTTTGTTATTTCCTTGATTCATCTAGTTAGTAACTTGTCTGGTTACAATTGTTTGAATATGTGTATTCAATACCGATATGTTCATTCTTTTTTGTTATTTCCTTGATTCATCTAGTTAGTAACTTGTCTGGTTACAATTGTTTGAATATGTGTATTCAATACCGATATGTTCATTCTTTTTTGTTATTTTCTTGATTCATCTAGTTAGTAACTTGTCTGGTTACAATTGTTTGAATATGTGTATTCAATACCGATATATTCATTCTTTTTGTTATTTCCTTGATTCATCTAGTTAGTAACTTGTCTGGTTACAATTGTTTGAATATGTGTATTCAATACCGATATATTCATTCTTTTTGTTATTTCCTTGATTCATCTAGTTAGTAACTTGTCTGGTTACAATTGTTTGAATATGTGTATTCAATACCGATATATTCATTCTTTTTTTGTTATTTCCTTGATTCATCTAGTTAGTAACTTGTCTGGTTACAATTGTTTGAATATGTGTATTCAATACCGATATATTCATTCTTTTTGTTATTTCCTTGATTCATCTAGTTAGTAACTTGTCTGGTTACAATTGTTTGAATATGTGTATTCAATACCGATATATTCATTCTTTTTGTTATTTCCTTGATTCATCTAGTTAGTAACTTGTCTGGTTACAATTGTTTGAATATGTGTATTCAATACCGATATGTTCATTCTTTTTTTTATTTCCTTGATTCATCTAGTTAGTAACTTGTCTGGTTACAATTGTTTGAATATGTGTATTCAATACCGATATATTCATTCTTTTTGTTATTTCCTTGATTCATCTAGTTAGTAACTTGTCTGGTTACAATTGTTTGAATATGTGTATTCAATACCGATATTTCATTCTTTTTGTTATTTTCTTGATTCATCTAGTTAGTAACTTGTCTGGTTACAATTGTTTGAATATGTGTATTCAATACCGATATATTCATTCTTTTTTGTTATTTTCTTTATTCATCTAGTTAGTAACTTGTCTGGTTACAATTGTTTGAATATGTGTATTCAATACCGATATATTCATTCTTTTTGTTATTTCCTTGATTCATCTAGTTAGTAACTTGTCTGGTTACAATTGTTTGAATATGTGTATTCAATACCGATATATTCATTCTTTTTATTTCCTTGATTCATCTAGTTAGTAACTTGTCTGGTTACAATTGTTTGAATATGTGTATTCAATACCGATATATTCATTCTTTTTTTGTTATTTCCTTGATTCATCTAGTTAGTAACTTGTCTGGTTACAATTGTTTGAATATGTGTATTCAATACCGATATATTCATTCTTTTTTTGTTATTTCCTTGATTCATCTAGTTAGTAACTTGTCTGGTTACAATTGTTTGAATATGTGTATTCAATACCGATATATTCATTCTTTTTGTTATTTCCTTGATTCATCTAGTTAGTAACTTGTCTGGTTACATGTGTTTGAATATGTGTATTCAATACCGATATGTTCATTCTTTTTTGTTATTTCCTTGATTCATCTAGTTAGTAACTTGTCTGGTTACAATTGTTTGAATATGTGTATTCAATACCGATATATTCATTCTTTTTGTTATTTCCTTGATTCATCTAGTTAGTAACTTGTCTGGTTACAATTGTTTGAATATGTGTATTCAATACCGATATGTTCATTCTTTTTTGTTATTTCCTTGATTCATCTAGTTAGTAACTTGTCTGGTTACAATTGTTTGAATATGTGTATTCAATACCGATATGTTCATTCTTTTTTTTATTTCCTTGATTCATCTAGTTAGTAACTTGTCTGGTTACAATTGTTTGAATATGTGTATTCAATACCGATATATTCATTCTTTTTGTTATTTCCTTGATTCATCTAGTTAGTAACTTGTCTGGTTACAATTGTTTGAATATGTGTATTCAATTCCGATATGTTCATTCTTTTTTGTTATTTCCTTGATTCATCTAGTTAGTAACTTGTCTGGTTACAATTGTTTGAATATGTGTATTCAATACCGATATGTTCATTCTTTTTTGTTATTTTCTTGATTCATCTAGTTAGTAACTTGTCTGGTTACAATTGTTTGAATATGTGTATTCAATACCGATATATTCATTCTTTTTGTTATTTCCTTGATTCATCTAGTTAGTAACTTGTCTGGTTACAATTGTTTGAATATGTGTATTCAATACCGATATATTCATTCTTTTTGTTATTTCCTTGATTCATCTAGTTAGTAACTTGTCTGGTTACAATTGTTTGAATATGTGTATTCAATACCGATATATTCATTCTTTTTTGTTATTTCCTTGATTCATCTAGTTAGTAACTTGTCTGGTTACAATTGTTTGAATATGTGTATTCAATACCGATATATTCATTCTTTTTGTTATTTCCTTGATTCATCTAGTTAGTAACTTGTCTGGTTACAATTGTTTGAATATGTGTATTCAATACCGATATATTCATTCTTTTTGTTATTTCCTTGATTCATCTAGTTAGTAACTTGTCTGGTTACAATTGTTTGAATATGTGTATTCAATACCGATATATTCATTCTTTTTGTTATTTCCTTGATTCATCTAGTTAGTAACTTGTCTGGTTACAATTGTTTGAATATGTGTATTCAATACCGATATGTTCATTCTTTTTTGTTATTTTCTTGATTCATCTAGTTAGTAACTTGTCTGGTTACAATTGTTTGAATATGTGTATTCAATACCGATATTTCATTCTTTTTGTTATTTTCTTGATTCATCTAGTTAGTAACTTGTCTGGTTACAATTGTTTGAATATGTGTATTCAATACCGATATATTCATTCTTTTTGTTATTTCCTTGATTCATCTAGTTAGTAACTTGTCTGGTTACAATTGTTTGAATATGTGTATTCAATACCGATATATTCATTCTTTTTGTTATTTCTTGATTCATCTAGTTAGTAACTTGTCTGGTTACAATTGTTTGAATATGTGTATTCAATACCGATATATTCATTCTTTTTGTTATTTCCTTGATTCATCTAGTTAGTAACTTGTCTGGTTACAATTGTTTGAATATGTGTATTCAATACCGATATATTCATTCTTTTTGTTATTTCCTTGATTCATCTAGTTAGTAACTTGTCTGGTTACAATTGTTTGAATATGTGTATTCAATACCGATATATTCATTCTTTTTGTTATTTCCTTGATTCATCTAGTTAGTAACTTGTCTGGTTACAATTGTTTGAATATGTGTATTCAATACCGATATGTTCATTCTTTTTTGTTATTTTCTTGATTCATCTAGTTAGTAACTTGTCTGGTTACAATTGTTTGAATATGTGTATTCAATACCGATATATTCATTCTTTTTGTTATTTCCTTGATTCATCTAGTTAGTAACTTGTCTGGTTACAATTGTTTGAATATGTGTATTCAATACCGATATATTCATTCTTTTTGTTATTTCCTTGATTCATCTAGTTAGTAACTTGTCTGGTTACAATTGTTTGAATATGTGTATTCAATACCGATATATTCATTCTTTTTGTTATTTCCTTGATTCATCTAGTTAGTAACTTGTCTGGTTACAATTGTTTGAATATGTGTATTCAATACCGATATATTCATTCTTTTTGTTATTTCCTTGATTCATCTAGTTAGTAACTTGTCTGGTTACAATTGTTTGAATATGTGTATTCAATACCGATATGTTCATTCTTTTTTGTTATTTCCTTGATTCATCTAGTTAGTAACTTGTCTGGTTACAATTGTTTGAATATGTGTATTCAATACCGATATATTCATTCTTTTTGTTATTTCCTTGATTCATCTAGTTAGTAACTTGTCTGGTTACAATTGTTTGAATATGTGTATTCAATACCGATATATTCATTCTTTTTTGTTATTTCCTTGATTCATCTAGTTAGTAACTTGTCTGGTTACAATTGTTTGAATATGTGTATTCAACTACCGATATGTTCATTCTTTTTGTTATTTCCTTGATTCATCTAGTTAGTAACTT
Source organism: Arion vulgaris (assembly GCA_020796225.1). NCBI lineage: Eukaryota > Metazoa > Mollusca > Gastropoda > Stylommatophora > Arionidae > Arion > Arion vulgaris. Next base: position 56,946,614 of record CM036759.1, on the reverse strand, counting down.
GTCTGGTTACAATTGTTTGAATATGTGTATTCAATACCGATATATTCATTCTTTTTTGTTATTTCCTTGATTCATCTAGTTAGTAACTTGTCTGGTTACAATTGTTTGAATATGTGTATTCAATACCGATATATTCATTCTTTTTGTTATTTCCTTGATTCATCTAGTTAGTAACTTGTCTGGTTACAATTGTTTGAATATGTGTATTCAATACCGATATATTCATTCTTTTTGTTATTTCCTTGATTCATCTAGTTAGTAACTTGTCTGGTTACAATTGTTTGAATATGTGTATTCAATACCGATATATTCATTCTTTTTGTTAGGTTTCAAGTGATATCCGCTTGCTTCCAGCTTACACAAATAGATTGTCTAAATGATACTTTACAGCAATCGATGTTAACTTGTTATATTTTTCAAGAAAGACAAGTTTGAAACATTCCAAAATAAATTCACTGCAAATCGTATGGCCAAATACGATACTAAATGAAGATCTTTTAAAACAAAAAAGCTGTGCATCATTAGAGACCATCATTAAGAGCCGAAAATGGTGGTAGATTAGACATGTATGTCGCGTGTTGGTAATGTGAACTAACTAGGACAGCTCTCCAATAGACAGTAGATAGGAAAAGAAGGTCTTGACATCCAAAGGAAATATGGAGAAGAACTGTGGACAAAGAGTTGGAAGACTGCTGCTTGAAATAGAAAACAATTAGTAGAAAATATGCAGAACGGTAGGAGGATACATTTTTGGTAGAAGCCGTATGTCAGTGTCATGCAACCTACTGTCCACCTGTCAAAACCAACCCTCTATACAATTGTCACTAGCCTCGAAGGTCTATCGATAACTACTATACCTTCCAACCTCTAAAATACACACACACTCACAAACATCAATCCTTTTGGAAATCATCGTAATAAATGTAATATAATAATAAGCTCTTACGAGATCCCTGACTAATCCTTATGTTGCAGTCTAAGTCAGTAGGTGGGATACTATAACGTTTTGTTTTGTTTGTTTCTAATAATCTTTGCAGTAATTCCTCAGTTCAAATCTGTGTCCTAGTGGACATGCACTCTAAGAGTTTGAAAAAAATACGAATGATACTGACAAGTCCTGAAGCTAGAGAATCAATATTTGCAGCTATCTTGCACATTGTGCTTTGCAGTTCACCAAAACTGCCAGATTTGGGCAGGTTTGTGCGGGGAGATCAGAATACTAATAGCATACATATTCCCATGGCAACATATGGGTGAAACATCGACATTAAACATGGCATCGACATTTAACCCTTCATTAAACGAGGCAGTAGAGAAACGTACAAGTGCTTTCGAATATAAGTGTTACAGAAGCAGAGAATAAAACAGATCTACCCAGAAAGAACTCAAAATCACAGAAAACTGGCTGATGCTGCAAATAGAAATGAGAAAATTAAAGTATTTGGACATATAAATAAGCTCAAAGGGCTGGAGAAGACCCTCATGGAAGGAGGCACCTGGCCTATGAGAGATACAAATTCAAGACTGTTAAGGTGACAAAGTTCTGCTCAGGACACGCTATTTGAAGATGATGATGATGTGCGGGAAGTTCAAGCATAATCTGCTCGTGAAATCTGTAAGTTTCTCATTAATAATTTATTCTCCATTTCCCTTTCTCTCTCCATCCTCCACACTTTCTCTCTCTCTCTTTCTCTCTCTCTCTCTCTCTCTCTCTCTCTTTCTATTAACCACGTCATTAGCTGTTCCCCAGTAATATGATTTCTACATTTTATTAGCTTGCGCATGTAAATTATGTAATTTAAGGAAAGCTATCAATGTGTGAGAGTATCCTGCCTTCTGCGTCCTCAGCTATTTCAGCTCCGGCCCCTGGCACATGATGCTCGTCCACCACGAGTGATGATGACAACACAGTTTTCATCCAAGGGAATGTAGTTGTGTTATGTTTGTGTGTGCGTAGATGACTAGTGAGCCCGATGCGGGCTTGAAATGTTCTTGTACAGTGTGGACACGGTATATTTGCACTTATGGGGAGTTTAAGGGTTGCCCAATGATGGACAATGAACAAGCAGAAGACAGAATTGATGCATTTGAGATGTGGATCTATAGAAGAATAGGCAGAGTTTCATGGACAGAAAAACAGACAAATAAACAAGTTTTAGGAAAACTAGGCATGAAGAAACAATTATTAAGAGAAATAAAATTCAGACAAGTAAAGTATTTTGGGCACATAAAAAGATATGACACCATGATAAAACATTTACTAGAGGGGAAAGTTGAGGGGGAAGAGCAAGAGGAAGACTGAGAGATAAGTGGGAGGGAAACTTTAAGAAATGGACAGGTTACAGACTGGAAGTATGCAACACCAAGGCGAAAGTCAGAGGATGCTAGAGATTCATTGCAGCCAACCTTCGATGTGGAGACGGCACCTGATGATGATGAAAGGTTGCCTCAACATTATGTGTCACGTCGTATCAAACTATTTTATTCTCCGAAAGGAGTTAATTCTTATTGCTCATGTTTTTGGCCGACATGCTCTGATATAACCGTTAAAAGGTTCGCCTTCGGTTGAAAGGGAGGCTCTCAGCTTAAAGAGACTTTAATTTCCTACAGTATAAACAAACAATTAGGTGTCAAAGGACAGACGAAGAAGTTATAAGATGTCTCAGGGGAGAAAATCCATGCAAAGTACATGTGCATTATTATTTTGAATGTACTCCCTTCGTTAGATTGCTCTCTCTCTCTCTATATATATATATATATATCATCATCATCATCAAATAGCTTGTCCTGAGCAGAGCTTTGCCACCCCAACAGTCCTCCGGAATTTCACTCTCTCATATGTCAGATGTCCTGCCTCTGCAGCCATCATATTCAAACCATCAGTTACATCCTGAATCCATCTTTTCCGTGGTTTTCCTCTTCTCTTTGCCGGTATGCCTCTTTCCATGATGGTCTTCTCCAGCCCTTCATGTCTTTTTATATGTCCAAAATATCTAAATTTTCTTTCTTTTTGTAGCATCCGCCAGTTTTCTTTGATTTTGAGTTCCATCTGGACAGATCTATTTTTTCACTTCACTGTCCAAGATATACGGAGGACTCTTCTGTAACACTTATATTCGAAAGCACATATGTTTTTCCACTGCCTTATTAAATGTCCATGCTTCACACCCATACGTTGTCACTGGGAATATGTATGCCCTTAGTATTCTGATCTTTGTATTCTTAGTATATACATAGACACGGAAAAAGATTGATCATTTAATGAAACTATAGTTCGTTCCAAAATTCGTGATCATCTTTACCGACCGATATAAAATCATCCACTTTGACAGAAATTCTTGATTTTTGTATTTTTATATCGGTAACAGTGACGACGTTCCAAAAGTATTTTTTGCCCATCCAAACTTTTAGTTCTGTAAGAATTTTATTATGTTATTACTAAATTTACCGCGATGTTGATGTGGTATACTTGTCGAAATTTTACATTATATATATATATGGAACTGCAGTAAAACTATTTGATTGGCAAAACACGTAATTACAAAGTACTGTAGTTTTACAAATTACAAAAACAATGACAAAATACAGCAACGTTTCGACCAACAAGGCCTTTATCAAGCAAACGAACAAACAGGAGTGACAAATTAAAATGAAACACAAATGGACGACCAAATACAAACGTATCTAAGGAAAATCTGGAATAAAAACGAATAACGAAATAAATGTAACACAAAAACACACATAAAAACTAGAAATAGAAAGGAAAAGAAACAATGAAACATCTAGTAAATATATAACTTGAATACATGCAACATATACCCATATAGATTACACAGCAGGGGAAGAGAAAGTACTAAGAAGCATAAGAATGGAATATAACATGAATACATGCAACATATATCCATATAGATTACAAAGCATGGGAAGAGAAAGTACTAAGAAGCATAAGAATAATACGTTGATCTCGCTGGTCGCAAGGTACCATACAAAGAAATCAACCGATTCTCCAGAGCAAATCGACTGCGATCATCGAGGAACATGATCGGATGGCTGTACCTGGACATCGTGAGCACCTAAATGGCCAGTGTCATTGAAATGGGTGGCTACAGGGTCACAGAGCATTGGCGTATGTCGCGTAAGTGTTGGGCGAATCGGTCACGAGCCTCTTGCTGTCTCGCCGATATAAGCCTTGTTACACGCTTACAGATAATAGCATAGATAAGATTAGGGACTCGCATGTGAACCCATCGTCAATAGAAACGTGCCTAAAGGAAAGATAAGTACGCGTTCGTATCACATAAGCACACGTGTTGAAGCGACGACCACACTGGACAGTACCAAAATGAGTCAGGATATTGGACACAGTCGCCTTAAGTCCAATATCCTGACTCATTTTGACACTGTCCAGTGTGGTCGTCGCGTGCAACACGTGTGCTTATGTGATACAGACGCGTACTGTATCTTTCCTTTAGGCACGTTTCTTATTGACGATGGGTTCATGCGAGTCCCTAATCTTATCTATGCTATTATCTGTAAGCGGTGTAACAAGGCTTATATCGGCGAGACAGGCAAGAGGCTCAGTGACCGATTCGCCCAACACTTACGCGACATACGCCAATGCTCTGTGACCCTGTAGCCACCCATTTCAATGACACTGGCCATTTAGGTGCTCACGATGTCCAGGTCACAGCCATCCGATCATGTTCCTCGGATGATCGCAGTCGATTTGCTCTGGAGAATCGGTTGATTTCTTTGTATGGTACCTTGCGACCACGCGGGATCAACGTATTACATTCTTATGCTTCTTAGTACTTTCTCTTCCCATGCTTTGTAATCTATATGGGTATATGTTGCATGTATTCATGTTATATTCCATTCTTATGCTTCTTAGTACTTTTTCTTCCCATGCTTTGTAATCTATATGGGTATATGTTGCATGATGTATTCATGTTATATTCCATTCTTATGCTTCTTAGTACTTTCTCTTTCCCTGCTTTGTAATCTATATGGGTATATGTTGCATGTATTCAAGTTATATATTTACTAGATGTTTCATTGTTTCTTTTCCTTTCTATTTCTAGTTTTTATGTGTGTTTTTGTGTTACATTTATTTCGTTATTCGTTTTTATTCCAGATTTTCCTTAGATACGTTTGTATTTGGTCGTCCATTTGTGTTTCATTTTAATTTGTCACTCCTGTTTGTTCGTTTGCTTGATAAAGGCCTTGTTGGTCGAAACGTTGCTGTATTTTGTCATTGTTTTTGTAATTTGTAAAACTACAGTACTTCGAAATTTTACAGTACGATTGTCAAGTTTGTTGATAACTAAGCATTTCCGTGTTCCAAATACAATTCAGTGCACGTCAAAATCGGGAATCCCGTGGAATTAATCAGTTCACAATGTTTCCTACCGACTGTCATTGGCGTATGTACGCAACATTTACTTTCATTTATAGAAGTGGAAGGTATCATTTGTTCACTATATGACCTTTCTTTTTATTATATGTAATAGGAATACGCCTTTGCAATCATTCGCCACCATTTTGTGTATTACTGTAAGTTCTAAACTGTGATTATCATTTTGTTGTGCTTATGCAAAATTATATAACAAAAACGTTTTTGCATCAACTAAGCTACCTACCAATTAGTTAAACATGGATTCGTAACGTCGTGAGGTATATAAGACTGCATGCAAAAATTACTTGTATCCATCAGATAGATTTCGTACAAATGAAACCTTAGTGTGATGACGAATTTTGGAACGAACTATAGTAAGTATCGCTAATGTGACGTGCAAATGTAAAGCTAATTAACCCAAGAGAAACATTACACATTTTGCGTTAACAGTTAAAAAGTTATATATAAGTCTATAGAAGTTTCTAACCTCCAGCGGCTTACGTGGATATACTGTCCTGGGCATGCGGGTGTTTACGGTAATGAGAGAGCGGACAGGCTTGCATCAACAGCATCGATTGTTGGGGAGTTGAAGATGGATAAGGGGATATTCTTCGGTCTCTTCGAGACTCTCTGTTGGATGAGGACACTAAAATCGATGTTGAATCGATCAAGCGATTTAAGCAGTTTGGAGTTACCCGTTGTTCAAGTCGCACTAGATGCCTGAGAGGCAGAGTGAGAAGTGTGTTTAATCAGCGAGCCACAGGAACATTCAGTATGCATACTCTTCGATATCTGTTGGGGAGACTGAGCACCTATGGGTCTGCCCGGAGTGCAATGACGTCAGTTTAGTAACCAATAACCAATAACCAATAACCAATAACCAATAACCAATAGTTAAAAAGTGTTGTTGATAAAGGGATTCCCCCTCATTGCATTGATATTGTAATAATGAACTCCACAAATTGGAACGTGATGACGAAGCAAAGGGAACTACACGTACCAGGTATAAACACCTTAATGACGGTCAAAAGAAGGGATTTAAAGCCACAGTCAAGAACTCATTAAAAGCTTTCGGTATTGACCATGACACACGGGAGGCTGCTGTGGAAGATCACTCCTCATGTTTTTTCCCAAAGTTGCAACAACGTGAGAGACCAAAAGAAAAGTAACAGCGAAGAATAAGAAGAAGAAACAGGCTAGAAGGGTCAGCGAGCTAAGATCTTCGACAGCATGCAAAATGATGTGATGCACAAAATGCCGAGGACATTTCCATGCCCAAATCAAGCTCGTCAGTTATCTCCGACCATATCAACAGTAAGAAACCCTTTCTCTTTACTTTTGTCTTTGTCTATTGTCTTTCTTCAGGTGGAAGATAGAATTGGTTGTCCACTCTTGCCATTAAGCGATAGTGTTGGGAGCATTAATTTGCGTCCCATGGCCAGATGAGCCGTCCTTGTGTTTTATCCGTGTTTATTTAGTGTGGTCTTGATATTCTCTATCCTTTTTTTGGTCTTCCCTTGGTTCTAGTACCTGATCTCTTTTATTGTATGCTGTTATTGTATGCTGTTATTGTATGCTGTTATTGTATGCTGTTATGGTATGCTGTTATTCTCCTTTAAATGGTTTTAAAGCCGAAGGATTGACTTCATTGTACTGGGTTTTACCCCGTATGGCTCGGTCCCTCTCCGCAGAAATGGCTTCCGACAAGCCGAGAGTATTGCACAAAGCATGAACTCTGTAGCTCCAGCACCAATCCTAGTGGTCTCTGGAAAACACTGCACTCTTGAACAGAACAGCGCGGTCCGGATTCGAACTCACGTCTTCGACTCGCTTAATGAAATCAGTCTCGACGAAATAGAACTAAGCAAAACCTTACTACACCTCCAAGAGGTAACAGGCTGCATTACTGTAGTCTGTCTAAACAAGTTTTAACTTTGAACAGGAAAAACAGATTCGGTCTAGGAAAATGCCAAGTTGAAAGCGAATGTGTCGGGTCGACATAGACATATAGTCTCGATGCACATTGCGACACAATGTAAAAAATGCCCTAATCATGAACAATAAAGAAGAAAAAGATATATGCAGTGATTCATCGACAGTCAACGTTGATCGACATGACTAATGACACAACAAGAGGGTGATGTGATTCATCGACAGTCAACGTTGATCGACATGACTAATGACACAACAAGAGGGTGATGTGATTCATCGACAGTCAACGTTGATCGACATGACTAATGACACAACAAGAGGGTGATGTGATTCATCGACAGTCAACGTTGATCGACATGACTAATGACACAACAAGAGGGTGATGTAATACACGATTCATTGTTTTTAAAACATCAAATAGTAGATGTACTTCAGTAAACTTCAACCCTATACTTCATTTTTGTATTATACTCCGTGTTGTAATTTAGTTTTAAACTTGTAAATGTCTTCTACTTCATCGTGTGTCGTTACACTGCTACCGGGTTGTTGCCCAGTGTCGCTATAATGATTATAAGTAGTATAAATGGGGAACTGTTGCAGGCCTTTCATATAAAAAAACGGCAGTCAAACATGGATGTGTACTGGCCCCCAACACTCTTCAGCATGATGTTTGCAACCGTGCCCATGTGTGTCTTTTGTAAATGCGATGAACATGGGATAAAGCATAGATTCAGGACAGACGGTAATGTATTTAATCTCTGGATATTAAAATCATCCACCAAGGTGAAAGAATCAAACATCTCAAACCTGCTGCTTGCTTGGGGCCGCGCACTCGCTAGGTTTTCAATGACCTATGATATGTTTGGCCTTACCATTAACACCAGGAAAACTGATGTCATGTCTCAGCCTGTCACTAGAGAGCAGTACCATGATACATCACTATGAAACACTAGCTTATCCTGCCAGCGAACAACTTTGCATATCTTGGTAGCATCCTATCCAGATCGACAAATATAGACTCTGAGGTCACCTTCTTCTCTCCCACCATTTACTTCTTTATAGAAGTGTTGGGGGAGGGGCGTAGTGATCTTGTGTGTGCTTGTTTTAAGGCCATTTGTAAGCTGATATTCATTTTCGTAAGGTTGTTCTTGATGCCTTCGATCCTTCTTTTGCGTGGTCTTCCTCTTGCTTTGCACTCGTTATACTTTTTCTGTGTGGTTCTCTGTGGTAGACGATACCAGGGCATTCTTGTCAGGTATCACAAGCCATTTAATCTGTTGTTCTTTTATGAATTGCATGACTGGTTTCACATCCAGTCTTCTTCTGATTTCTTCATTTCTAATTGTGTCTCTTATTATCACACCTGCAGCTCTTCTAATACACCTCATCTCCGTTGTTATGATTTTCCGCTCATTAGCTGCTGTTATTGGCCATGTTTCACACTGGTAACATAGTGTTGGCCAGAAAATCGTTCTTATAAACTTGTCTTTAGTTTTTAGCGGTATCTCTTTATGTGACAACAGTAGTGTCAACTGCCCCAGTACCTGGTTAGCGGTATCTCTTTATGTGACAACAGTAGTGTCAACTGACCCAGTACCTGGTTAGCGGTATCTCTTTATGTGACAACAGTAGTGTCAACTGCCTCAGTACCTGGTTAGCGGTATCTCTTTATGTGACAACAGTAGTGTCAACTGCCTCAGTACCTGGTTAGCGGTATCTCTTTATGTGACAACAGTAGTGTAAACTGCCTCAGTACCTGGTTAGCGGTATCTCTTTATGTGACAACAGTAGTATCAACTGCCTCAGTACCTGGTTAGCGGTATCTCTTTATGTGACAACAGTAGTGTCAACTGCCCCAGTACCTGGTTAGCGGTATCTCTTTATGTGACAACAGTAGTGTCAACTGCCTCAGTACCTGGTTAGCGGTATCTCTTTATGTGACAACAGTAGTGTCAACTGCCTCAGTACCTGGTTAGCGGTATCTCTTTATGTGACAACAGTAGTGTCAACTGCCCCAGTACCTGGTTAGCGTTCGTGCATCGATTGATGATTTTGCTATCGATACTTCCGTCTGCCGTGGAAATTGCTACTAAGTACTTGTCCTCAAAATGAGAGCCGCTGTAGCGTAGTTGTTAGTGAACACGCTTCTCAAGGCTGGGTTCAACTCCCGCAGTACGCGTGGAATTTTTCGCGACGGCTCGCAGGTCGACCCAGCCTCAACTGGGTACCAGACATGCTCTGGAAAAGTAAAGGTGGCCGGCGTGATGCTGACCACATCACCCATTGTGTGCCGACGGTCAATGAAAAATACAGGCTAACACTGTGTTGGCCTATATACCACGAGGTATGAAAGGGTTCCTTTACTTTTTTTTTTTACTTGTCCTCAATGGTTTGTTTTATTTCTATGTTCTGGAGTTTGGTTGTAATGTTTTCTGGTTGTCTACCTATTGCCATTGGTTATACCTTTATTATATTTATTTTCATGTTGTACTACATCCCCTTGGTGTTAATTAAGCTCAAATGGTTCTGGAGAGATTCTTCTTTTTCTACAATCGGTACTTGGTCATCTGCAAATAAAAGTTCTGAAATATTATTTTTTTCCTATATTATCTCTGAGGTCAATAATAGGATATTCAAATCCAGTGCTGTATTTGGAAGGCTGAGTGTTACTGTGTGCGAGAGGAAGAGGATAAGCGTAGCCACAAAGCTGAAAGTTTACAGGGCCATAGAGCTAACCCAGCTGTGTTACGCCAGCAAGACATGGATAGTGTATAGCAGACATGCAAGGAAACTAAACCACTTCCGCACAAGCTGTCTACGCAGACTACTCAAAATAAAATGGCAGGACTAAATTCCAGATACCGAAAGATAAGAGCCAAGATTCCAAGCATCAATACCGTGTTGCAGAAAGCCCAGGTAAGATGGGTCGGCCACGTTGCTTGGATACCTGATAAACACATCCAAAGGCAGTTGATGTATCGTGAGCGTATAGGGGACCGGCGATCAGTTAGTGGGGAAAAAAAAAGATTTAGATACACTATTAAAGCGACTCTAAACTTATTCGATATAGACACCACGTGCTGTGTATCCCTTGCGCAAGATCGCCAAATGTGGCGCGGGAACAACACAAGATAAAAGTCGTACTGTTGAGGTGCATAGAAAGCGAACTGCGCGAGAAGATACAATACCCGCATTTTCCAACCTTGATCATGTATGTCCTTGACCTGCAGTTGGGGATTGTGTTCCAGAATTGAATTCTACAGCCCCTTCCCCACACACCAGCGAGGTGCAACAACACATGTCTGAGGATGTTGTCATCAACGATTGTCATGTGTGGCTGTTGTCAACAACTCTTGCGATATACGTCTATTGATTATATCTCTCCGTATTTTACTTCTACCATTGGTCGCTATTACATTGAAGAGTATTATGAATCGGCCAGTATTCTATGTTTGAGTCATCTACAAATACAGAGAGCTAGTATTTTGGCTCAGGAAGGGGGAGGGGCCTAAGTGGCGTTTACTTTGATGATACTTTCAGTAAATTAAAACTTATCATGTTACTTAGATCCGAACGGGGGTTGTTAGCCTGTTAACACACTGAGATACATGTTTGGGAGCCGATCTGAGCAATTGTGGTCAGGTCCGATGTGCGATGAAGATGATCCTCAAATGAACAATGAATGTTTCTTAGATGTAGTTTCAAGTGTCTCATTTACTTAGCTACTGCAGATAACGCACTTCTGTATCTTATAAGTGTTACATAGGATTACAATAAAATCTCTATTACACTACGTCTTGTTGTTTTAAAATGTTTACAATGATATTGTGGTCGAATATATTTCGTTATCTAATATTGTCTTGTCTATTTTCTGGTCAGAATTTTTAACTTCCTACTTGTGATATGCGTTTCAGTTGATTACCAGTAACAGCATCATGCCGTTATTTTTGTTATATGTAACCGACTTGAATATAACCAGTTATGTATAGTAGCTATGCAGCACGATAAGCATACTTAACGTCTACTACATCAATCAACACAGAGTACAGCTGCTGTTCAACTAGGCCTTTCTAAAATAATTAAATAATAATTATAGAGAGAATGTTACAATTATATATGTCCTCTTTCCAGACGGTCAATTGGTAAGTGTTTTACTGTGACAACTTATGAGTTTTCGCTTTTCTCTCTGGTCTTTCAGCTCATCCCTAAGTCTCTTTTCAAAAGACTATGCACCCTTGCGCAATGTTGTTTTCCACATAACTCGGTAATCAGCTAGTTTTTTTTTCCATTTGCTGGGACTGATAGTAAAGTTCTTAATTGATGCATTGCAGACAGTCTTATATCTGAGCAGTGGTCTGCCTTGGTGCATCTCCCCTTCCAAAAGTATAAAAATAACACTATTTGCTAATAACATTAAATGCGGCGATTGTCCATTCCTCTCACGTGCCCTATCCGTCTTAGTCGTCTACTGTTGAGCATGATATGATAGAAATCATGTTTGCACTTTGCAGTACTTCAGAGTTGGTTTATAATCTTGTGGAGACATTGAAGGTGAAAGATGTTAAGTCTCCTCTCGTGTCTTGTCCATATTTCTGAGCCATACAATGAAGAGATAATTAATTATACAGGCTCGATATATTTGAATCTTTGCCTGCAATGTTACTTTTGTGTTGCTGCACGATCTCTTTGATAGTTTACAGAATATAGTAACCCCCATGCGTATTCGAGCGTTGATTTCTTCATCAAGAGAAATGCTGGCAGTGACTATGTAACCAAGATAGCAGAATTTCTTAACTGGGGTTAGATGGTTATCATTTAAAGTGATAATTGTTGATGTGTTATTTTCCTAACATACGAGTATCACTGTTTTGTTACACTTATAGCCAGAGAAAATATGTCGTTTGTCCTGGACAAATTATTGATTAGGGATTGCAGGGTAGCCTCATTGCGTGCAACGTGCAACTAGGGCAGCATTGTCAGCGAAAAGGTGTTCATTGAGAAGGATTTCTGTTCTTTTTATCTTGGCTATTACGCGAGCCAAGTTAGAAAGTGAACCATCAGATTTAGTTTGGATGAAAACATCGTCATCAGCGTCCTCTGAGGCATGATATAAAAATATTGCGATGAAGATGTCAAACAGAGTGGGGGCACGACACAGTCCTATTTAGCTCCACTCTTAACCTCAAAGCTATCAGATGTGCTGTCATCGAACTGTATTCTGGTTTTCATACCCTCATGCGCTTAAAAATGTTGCTACTTATCGCGCTGTAGTAAAATAAATCTCCAGTTCCAGTTAATACAATATATAGTACATCACAGAAACATAAAGTGCAAAGTTATATGAGTTTAGGTTCAATGTAGATATATATAAATAATAATAATAATTCTTCTCGTACTGTTATACATTACATAGGGCCTGCAAGTAATTTCTCCATACCGTTCTACCCTGGGTAACTCGCTCAATCTCCTCCATGGAACTGAGACCGATATTTCTTGCCTCTCTCAGCAAAAATCGTTTCAGGGTCTCCTAAGGGCGTCCTCTCTTTCATGAACCCTTTGCATCCCACTTCAACGTCTGCTTTGATATTCGTTGATTCTTTTTCTCAAGGTGTGTCCAACATGTCTCCATCTTCTCTTTCTTATAACAGTTGTCACTAGGGGTTGACGAGACATTTCTCTGATTTCATCCCTTCTCCTCCATAACTTTGTTAATAGTGTTCGGAGGCAATTGACACCGATATCAGAATAAAGTATATGTAAGTGTGTTTTCAGGACAGTAAGTGTAAGTGTCTGGAATGTTGCGCATGCGCACAACATTATCCAAGATGGCGTCATACATGGAAATTCGGTTGAAGCAAAGAGCTGTGATTGAATTCTTGACGGCCGAAGGTTGTGTTCCCATTGACATGCTACGGAGAATGAGAGCGGTATGTGGTGACGCATGTGTGGATGTGAGTACTGTTAGGAGGTGGGCAAGGACTGTTAAAGGCGGCAATCCAGCAACGATGACCTTGCATGATCAGGCTCGCAGCGGACGACCAATTACAGCAGTGGATGAACAACACCAAGCTCGAGTGGACGAACTGATTCATGTCAATCGCCGCATCAAGCAAAAGATGTCGCTACAATGCATGAAATTTCGACTGAACGAGTACATCACATTATTCATGTATTGCTAGGGTATAGAAAAGTTTGTGCAAGATGGGTCCCTCGCATGCTGACACCGGAAATGAAACATCGCCGACATCAGACGTGTCAGGAACACCTGATGCGATATGAACGAGAAGGCGATGACTTTATCTGCCGAATTGTCACTGACGATGAGTCATGGGTGCATCATTGCGACCCTGAAAACAAGCGCCAGTCTATGGAATACAGGCACAAAACTCACCCACCCCAAAAAAATTCAAAACTGTCGCGTCAGCAGGAAAAGTTTTGATGACCATTTTTTGAGACTGCCAGGGCGTAATCCACACATAATTTTTGGAACGCGGCAATACTGTCAATTCTGATCGGTATGTGGAAACGATGAAGAAACTACGGGCAAGACTGCTACGTGTTTGTCCTGGAAAACACGCAGTCCTTTAACATGACAATGCTCGTCCACACATCAGTAGACAAACAGCGTCAGCATTAGAGCGTCTCAATTTTGACGACATTTTAGCGCACCCACCATATAGCCCTGATTTGGCACCTTGTGACTTTTTCCTGTTCCCAAAGCTCAAGGAACATCTCAAGGGAAACATATATGCTTCTGACGAGGATGTGGCAGCAGATGTGCGTACTGGCTTCGTGAAAAATCATCAGATTTTTTCTTTGACGGGATGCAACAACTAGTTTGACGTTGGCGTGTGTGTGGAACGTGGAGGTGACTATGTCGAAAATAATGACTCTATTGTGTAGTGGACATCTCAAGCTTTCTGAAAATGTATGTTTCATTTGTAAATTATGTATATTAACAAAGTTATGGACTTGGAGGCATTACTTTTCAATGGCCTCGTATATATATATATATATATATATATATATATATATATATATATATATATATATATATATATATATATATGTGTATAAAATATAATTTTATTGTCTGATGTGCAGTCCGGTGTAGACGGCGTCAGTTTACATCCGAAATTCACCATTTTTTCTGCACACTTTTATCTTGAAAAGTTTTGATCAGTAAAAGAAACACTTTCGAAATCGGATCAGTATAAGATTTAAAATTAATTAAAAAGGAATTCTTGATGTCTGATCCTACATATTCGTCCACGCGGGTGAAGAAAATGGATATAATCCACAAATTGCTAGATATAACATAGACACGGATTGCGTCCCTTAATTTTTGTTTCAAACTACGCTATAAAATTGCGTTTTTCGTTTGCTTTGGTTTGAGCAAACTGTATAATTTAGACTCGAAATCGGGTCAATATTCGTTTAAAAATAAATAAAACCCAAACTGATATGTCTTATCCGACCCTGTCTTTTCTAGAGGTCAAAACCCTTATACAGAGAAAATCGGCAGTAAACTGGAAGACAAACGTTGGATATGATTATGGAAAAACTCCTCCAACTATGCACCGAACACTGCAGACTCAACGAACACTTATATAGACTAGGAATAAGTCAAACAGCTTTCTGCCAGTGTCAGCAGGCGGAACAGACACCAGAGCATATCCTGCAAGACTGTCCTCTCCTGGGTGAGCTGTGAAGCAATATGTGACCCCACCCAGTCGACCTGAAAACTAAGCTTTGGGGAAACCTGACAGACCTGAAGCTGACTGGGGGTCTCTGTGGTTAAGTAGTAAAGTGCTTTGTCTTGTGAGGCGAAGGTCGTGGGTTCGAATCCGGACCGCGCCATTCTGTTCACAAGTGCAATTTTTTCTGCCCATTTTGTGGTCCACCGTAAATTAAGCGCATGACCATAAATCACTGAAGAAGAAGATGACATCTCTTGGAACGGCTTAACCAATTCCTCATCAAGGATTATAACACTTTCATCCGTACGAAGCCGGGTTCATCAGCTAGTATATATATATATATATGCTACCGTTAAATGTATCATCTTTCCATACTGTTATTAGGTACCTTTGCAATCATACATAACAGGTATTCGAGTAGCGAATAGTTGCTATTCGCCCCCTTATTACTTTACATGCATTGAGAACAAATAATGGTAGAGTTTGCAATCAAATGAGATACATGCTTTCCACCTACTGTACAGTAATATAATATGGCTTTATAGCACAAGTGGTTGATACTGATAGTGTTGTCAGACAAAAAATAAATACATTACACCTGGGGCATTTTGTTTGTGTTTTTGAAAAATCGACGAGGAAAAACTGTTTGATATTGATTAAAAAGTGTAGTTGTGCCGAATAATGAATTAGAATTCTTAGACCTGTAAAAATACTGACGGCTGACAAGAAGGAAGGACTACCGTGATTACGCCGTTACCCATATCATAAACTTCAACAGACTTGAAACTTGACAGTCTGCGTGTTTCTTGTTTAAATTATATTGCATGGAGTAACCTTTTAGATAGAAATCAGAAATGGTATTGTGCTGCATTGTGCACATTGTAGAATATATTGACCGATTCCTTATTATAATATAGTCTGATGACGAGTGAAGTACTTGCCACTGCCAACTAACTTGCTTAAGTGCCTTAAGTTGTCTTCTTCTCAACTCATTACATTGTGAATTCATTCGATGGACATTCTGACTTGCAACTTTATTTAGAGTGAATTACGTCAACATATGATGTTTTGTTTTGCGATCTTAGAATTTTAAAATCTGGTTGCAATGGAAGCTGTTAGAAATGCTTCAACTTTACCACATGAGAAAACAAAATTCATGCAGCAGTCAGATGCAACTGTCTGCACAGAGTCCGATGTAAGCAACAACAACAATAATCAAATAGATCTGCATGATCATGATGATAATGGGAACCATAGTCTAGAAGAAGGTAATTTATTCTGGAATACCACTTATAGCATCACATAATTATTTAATGTAAAATTATTGTTTAAATAGGATCCAAATATCGAGTATTATACATTGATAACTGTATTCATGGCATAACTCAGAAACTGTAAACTTGTACTTGTTATTTGCTATTTTATGAATTCTGATTTTGTTAGCTTTGTGAAAATTTAGTGCACTTTGTTATTATGTTTTACCATTGCTACATAGTTTTACTGCTGTCTTCCCCTATATTGAAAATTCAAAACATGTTTGATACTCTCAGAAGGCACAGTAGAGATGCAAGTAAGTTCAGCATGATGTGTGATATTGAGAATGCATGTAAGGGCTGTGAGATGAAAGCGCACGTCTTCAGGAACAAACACTAAAATACAACATTTTGTTTACTTTATGTAGAAATCAGCACCATTCTGATGCAAACATTTGAAGCAAAATAGGTGAGAAACAATAAGTTGTGGCATGACAAGAGGGGGAAAGAGGTTCAAAGATAACTATGAAAATCTGTAGGTTTATCACACACAGGTGTGAAAGCCTGATAAACCATTGAAAATAGCAATGTCAACAATTTAATGAACATTGAAAGGTCAACCATTACATAGCAGTGGCATTCAGGGCATCATCTACAAAGGTTTAATTGACTAGCAAAGGAAACGCACCATGGAAGTGTTCAAAGATCATGTGTTGCAATTGAACCGTTAAGAGAGACAAACATAAAAGAACACATTCTTAATGACCATAGCCAACCTGCTAATTTGTTTGAAAAACTTGTATTTGAAAGAGCACAAAATGTGAAGGAATCATCACGTAGGATTTCCTTTGCAGAATGTCAATCTTATCACAGCCCGTCTAAAAGACTCATGATTGTTGCTCTCTCTAAATCTTTGTGGCATTTTAATGTGACCAAAATTTTCTATTTTTAATGAATAATGTTCCTTGATGACCAGGTCTTGTAGAATATCTATATGTCTCTCTTCTTTGTCCAAGGCGTTCTAAGAATGTATCTGCTGCACTTTGTTTCAAGCGATTTGTACTTTAACGGTTGTTTTGGGATCTATGATACGTGTCCATATGTTGCCACAGGAAAAATACATGGCCTTCTGCAGGGTCGCCGATAGTGAAGTTAACACTCTGCGCTAATGACCACAGGATGTTGAAATTGGTTCAAGGTCAGTTTAGGCCCAAAAATCTTGGTGTACAATCGGTTGGACTACAGTAGACCTTGATCCTTAACATGGGGGTCTAAATTACAAGTATCTCAGAAGTCTGTGTACTGCTTGCCTGAATTGTGAGGGACACTTGTGATAAGGAAGGCAAGCTATCATGCAAAAATCAGAGGCTACTATGAATTAGTAGCTGCCGAACAAAGAAATTGTCCTGGAGTATTTTATTTAGTTTTCTTGCTTGTATTATACCAAAGGTTCTTCTACTAACAATCCCCAGATTTACCATAGCCAACCTCCTGATCCCTTTTATACAGTCTCCTTTGTTAATTACAGAGCCAAGATATTTAAACTTTGTAACTTCTTCTTTGAACACTCCATATGGAACCACTTGTTAACCACTCTTTTTAATTTGTATATGTTCTGAACCTAATAGCGATTGTACGTTGTGCCAGTTATGCACCTACAAGTAGATCATCACATCCAATTTCTGCTACTCTATTTATTTACTAGGTAGCTTCCAAAGCCCTACATCAGTCGCCTCTTACGACATTCCTTGTAAGTCGCAGTGCTACTATTCTTTTCTTCCATTGTGGGCCCCAAACAAACTGTAACAAATTCAATATCTTCCTTATTGCTGGTAATTCTGCGCTGACATCTTGATTTGTCCGTGTATGTAATCTTAATTGTTTTTTTTTATATTCAGAAAGAGGTTGTGTTCTTCATTTTACTTTTTAAACAATTTGCTCTTCCAATCCCTTGAATTGTTTGTAAGAACTGTGTCTGTCATCTGCACATCTTAGCTCTGTAATCATATGTCCACCAGTTGTAAATAGATTTTTTTAAAGTTTGTGGTTTTGGTCAATAATGACATTCCTCATTATATTTTCTGCACACTACGAAATGGTAGCACACTTTATGAGGACTGTGACGCTTTCAAGACAATGACATCGCGTATGACTGGAGATCACTGCTGGCTCCAGGGCTTTCTCATGGGTGGCTGAGCAACCCATACGATTATCACATCAGACTCGATGAATTTGCGTCAAAGGATTGAATCTGAAAATCTGTGCGTGGAATGAGCGACAGCATTCGAAGATCACATCTCAAGAAAATGACTTGGCTGTACACACCTGGTCATGCTGGAGTGCAGGGTAATGAACGTGCTGACTTTCGTGCAAACAATGTCTCAACTCATGCAGGCAGAAGAATGAAAAGAGCAGATGTCATCAATTCGGTATCTCTTCATTTATGTGATATGGGTGAGCCTCAAACACTGGAACAAGTGCAAGAATTAGGAGTTAAGTTTGAACATGCCAAGCAGTGGCATCTTCATGATAGAGAGAGAATATATATTAATCAACTTCTCATTGGTACAGTGAGCAAGTAGGCTTTGAGATGGCTGCTGCAGCCGAGGACAGCGCACACATGGGAATGCCCAATGTACCATGATGTTGATTGTGTAACATAACATATTTTCTGCATAGGTGTTAACTCTTAGTGGACCGACCAGGGCACATTTGTTTTTAGAATAAAAACGCCCTTTAGTGTGGCATTTGGTCCACAAGGAGTTAAATAGGCATGGGAAGTAGATGTAGTTTTGTCTTACTTCCCTTTGCAACTTAATACTAGTCTGATGTTTCACCAGCTACTCCAACAGCTGCTTGTTGTTCATGGTATAATGTTTCAATTAGGTGGATCAAATGTGGTGGAACGTCTATTATGTTATTCCACAATTTTTTATATTATATATAGCCTTATAACATATGCTAGTGAGAGTTGGAAAATGACTAAAGATATAGAAAACAAGTTGAATGCATTTGAAAATAGATGTCTGCGAAAAATAATGAATATAAAATGGAACGAATTCAGGAGAAGTGATGAAATCAGAGACATGTCTGGTCAACCACTAGTGACAACTGTTATAAGAAAGAGAAGATGGAGATATGTTGGGCACACCTTGAGGAGAAATGATCAACGAATATCAAAGCAGGCATTGAAGTGGAATGCAAAGGGTTCAAGAAAAAGAGGTCGACCTAAGGAGACTCTGAAACGAACTTTGCTGAGAGAGGCAGGAAATATCGGTCTCAGTTCCATGGAGGAGATTGAGCGAGTTGCTCAGGATAGAGCGGTCTGGAGAAATTACTTGCAGGCCCTATGTAACGTATAACGGTACAAGAGTAATTATTATTATTTATTATTATTATATATAGCCTTGGTGTAATCTATAAAACAAGGGGTCTCTGTAGCGTAAAGGTTAGGTGTTGCTCTCGTGCCAAAGGTACCAGGTTCACTCCTTTGTGGAGCCATCTGGATATTTTTCAAGAGATCTCTGTTCTCAGTGTAGGTGACATCATGTTCCTAGTCCTATCAGAGACGGATGATAAACCGTAGGTCCCGTGTTCAATTTGAGCACGTAAAAGAACCCTTGACAATTCTTAAAATTGAGAAGAGCAGGCTGGAAAACCGCTACCCGGGCAAAATTCATTAGAAAAATTTTTAATATAAATTTCCTACATAAATATTATCACCATCTTCAAAATTACACCGGAACCTCGCCGGTGCTATGGAGTTTGTGCACTGCAGCTGAGATCTTCCTGTCTAAGAAAGAGATCGGAGCACACATAGTTACTCACCGAAGTGCAGTGATGATGGTCCTATCTTATCAATCTATAAAACATGTATATGTAGTATTTTGCTGAATCGTTGCTCTATCTTGTAAAGCTATCTTACTGCATTTGAATCCGTTTCACCTTTTATACATAATTTTACTACAGTCTTCCCTTGTATTTATAATAATATTCTAGCATGGCATCTAGGAGGAAATATTTCAGTTACAGTTTCCTTTCCCTCACTATTTGTGTCACCGAAACCCATGACATTCTAACCTGTGACATGCTATCTTCAAAATGAAAGTAACATTCTTTATAATATATTGCTTACCTGTAGCATTGTTTTGTCTTCAGATTTACATTTAGGAGACACTTCAAACTACACTCCAGAGGAACGCAATACGCTCTTTCAAAAAGGTCTTGAGTATGAAAGAAATTTCAAGTCCAATGCAGCACTTCAATGCTACCTAGGTTGTATACAAGGATTAAAAAATACAAATATGTTTCTTTATTTACCACAGTGCCTTCATAAAGTGAGTATTAGTGACTATAATTTGATAGTTTTATTGTTAGTAACTGTCTGAAGCTCATTGCATATATTTATTATGGTAGTGAGAATTGTCGTAAGAGCTGGAGGAAGCTGCAAAACATAGCTAGAGACAGGAAGACTTGGCATGAGTTGGTTGAGGGCCTATGCCCCAATCCGGTTAAAAGAAGAGAGAGAGAGAGAATTGTTGATCATTTGTTTATCTGTATATTTTATAGCACTAGTCTAGTTATAACCAATCAGATCTTATACCAAACTCCAGATTCACCAAACTCCAGATTTAGTACTTTAACTCTTAACCATTGGCAGGTTTTTAAGGTTTTTTGATATTTTTGATGTCCTGCTCTATATTTAGCAAACATACAAATTCTTTGCATTGAAAATAGGCATGTTATATATGGTTGGAAAGCTAATTGGATGGGCTATCTGGATATGTGGTTTTAAAATATGTGTGATGTAATTGATGATATCCGTGACCTACTTATGAAAAGTCTAAAAATAGATTTTTCTACAAATGACAAATAATTTTACAATCACAAAGAAGAAAAAAAAAAGTATGAGAAATATAATGAAATCTTTTATTACAGTCTTTTAGAATATTCATTTATCCAGGACATATCTGAAATTGAACATGTTTGGACAATATGAAAGGCAGTAATCATAAAATTTACAAGACATGCATATTTTCATATTTTAAAGAAAAAAAGTCAATAAATATGACATACAAGAGAAAATGACGTCGAATTGGTCTAGTAAGCAGCCCATAAAGAACTAACACTTATAGTATGATACATAAACATTAAATAGGTATATAATTTCTAACCATAGCAAGTAAAAGATATTATTGAACAAAAATATGAGTAAACAATGATATGTGATATACAAAATAGACAGGAAAAAAGTTATCTGGCATCTTGCAAACATGACTCAAGGTAACCCAGGCACAGAACGTTCATCTGACCCAGAATGTTCATCAACCAGACAATTTCTTATCTGATTAAAACAGAAACTTTTTTTACAAATCTGACAAAAAAACTTTTGATTTCTTTTCAACTTTTCTAATCCTATAACATCTAACACAATTTTTGAGTTTTTCTAAGACCAGGTACTATTTGAGAACATTTTTACTTCTATTATCCAGCAAGGGAACTTGAATGTCTTTATCAAAGTTAGCTAGCTCTTTAATTAACTCTATAGTAAAATCTAACTGACTATATCTCTTCGGTCTGACCAGTTCCGGAATATCCTGATGTTGGCGGCAGTATTCCTGAAATAGTCTTGCTAAAGTCTTCACCTTTAATAAATCTACAAATAAATGAAAATAAGTATAAAAATTATCCATAAAAATTTGATACCCTTGCTGGAAAATAGATCTACATAATTTATAAACAACATCGTATCCCAATCCTTGAGTTGAGCGAGCCGCTTTCCCTGTATAAACATCGAAATTATATGTATATCCGTATTGAATCTGCAACCACCCATAATTTCATCCCCCACTTAGTTGGCTTATCCTTGATGTACTGTCTAAACCCATATCTTTCCTTATTCTTAACCATTCTCTCATCTACACTAATACACTCATGCGGCTGCCAAAACTTCATACATTTCATCCTAAGAAAATCATGCACTGAACCTAACTTTTTTAGTTTGTCGTTAGCTCGCTCAGTTTCAGGATTGGAGATTTTCAAGAATGCTTGAATTATTTTATATCGGTTTATAGGCATAAAAGCCCTAGCCCACAAACCATGAAAGAGTTGCTTACTAGACCAATATAACTCTGCATTTGGAGCCTGTACTAGACTCATGTACATGAGCAGACCAACAAATTTTAAAAGTTCCTCTTCATGTAGGTCTGTCCATGTACCATATGATGGTTTTGTGTGCCCTGTTGCAGCTGCTTATTGGTTGGTAAAATTGCACATTTGCTGCAACAATTCTGTACAAAAATACAGCTTGAAGAAGCTTACTGTAGATGAGAAAAAAAGATTTTTAAAAACATTATATTTGTGAAATTATTTTAGTTAAAATACACTGACTGGGAATTCAGAATCAAAACCTGCAATACTACTTTACAAAATGCATGGAAAAGCAGTTAACACAATGTGAATAACATGAACACACAGTTGTCAGTTTTACATACATTAAAATCAGTCATAACGCACTTATCAATCACAAAATCAGTCATAATGCACTTATCAATCACATCTTTTCCATACTGTAAGATGAGAAAATTGCCATGAGAAAAATTGCCATACACTCCCTATTGTTAATAATTACTTACGAGGGGTGAGATACTGCCGATGATCGTTTCTTGTTATGACATCTGGCAGATGCAGACCAGGGAGCCTTGCAGGTCGAAAAGGTGGCAATGTATCTTCTGGACCACAGTCAAGATTGTCGTAGGACTGGTCATGTCCTACAGGGCTTGACAAAAATAGAAACAAATATAATTGTTAGCATATAGGAATAAGTAAATAATTTTAACATTCATACAAACATACATAGTGTAGGAACATTGCATCTGACCTGAAAATCACAAAAACGTGGAAATAAACAAGATCTAACAAGTACAATAGCGTAAACAAGAAGCCTGTATCTTGAATAACAAATTATAGCTTTCTCCTAGCAACCAGTTGCTAAGCATATTAAATATCAATAACTTATTTTTCTAGCATTTATAACAATATAACTCATCAACATTGCTAATTTATTTAACAAGACAACATATTATTATCACAGAATCCACCATAGTCCCCATAACAAAAAAACAATGTTAGTTTCAGTTTCACATAGGTAAGTCTAATGGCGAAAACGTAAACTCCTACCTGTTCAATGCGACAGTGTTCATGGATATTTTTGTTATATTTTCCATCTCCGCTTCGGATATGTCAACTTCTGATGTTAACAAATTTGAAGATTCACTGTTGTCTTCATCAGGACAGTAATTTGGGTTGTTAGAATCCATTTAATTAAAAATATTTCGATTTTGGCTGGAGCAAGTTGAAACAAAGTCAATACTATTTTGACAAAATGGCGTAGGTTCAAATGTGCCGGTTAGAAAATAAGCGTGCTTCAAACAACGAGATTAGACATCTTAAAAATATATAATATATATTTTTTACAATTATTTATGAAATTATCATATGTTTTGCATTAGATAACATAACTTATATGAATTTAAATGTAAAATTAATACAAAATTACGGCCACTGAAATAAGCATGTCGTGTCGAGGCTAACTTTTCGAGTTTTTCATATCCAGAATGTTACGGACTTAAAGTAACCTCTGAAGTCAGAGATACCTGTATGGCGAGGGACACAGTAGACCTCAGGAAATCATACCTTCACGCAAAAATCAGTCAGAAGCGCCAGGTGACCTGATTATGCCTGAATTCATAGCGGGTGAACGCAAGAAGAAGTACTTTAAAGTGCTGAGGGTTGGGGGAATCTTGCGACTCCCCATCTACAAATGTGTGTCCTGTTGGATAATGTGTCACTTGGACACCAGAAGGAAAGAGAAAGAAAGGCAGACCACGGACAACATGGAGGCGCATGATGGAAGAGGAACTGACACCGCATCTCTGACGTGGGGCTCTGCGCTGAAGGTTGCACGGACAGGAGAGCATGGAAAGTCCTTTCTGAAGCTCCATGTGTCACTAGGCATGACGGGATTAAGTAAGTAAGTAAGTTGGATAATGTGCATATACTTTAGCCAAAATTTGGATGTGTCTGTCCTACATGCCATAGGGGCCTAACGGAGACACAACATACTTATGTTCTCAGCGCAAACCACACAGATCACAAAGAGGGGTTTACTTGGTTGATAAGTACAAATGCTAACAAACAAACATCTTTATATTTTATGGGAAGTTGGACTTCTTCACTCTTTGCCCCTAGGAGGCATAGGTCCACAAACAAGACTTTTCAAATCCTCCTATCCAAGGCCATCTTTCAGATCTCTCCACTCCCTTCTTCTTTCGTTGTTCTTACGACCAATTTTAATCACTCTTTGTGATATGTTTGATATTTGCCAAGAACATGTATACGTTGCACATTGGTTTGGTAGGCCCTAAACGCATAGACTTTACACGTTTAGGACATGTGCATCCGATTTCAGCCAAACCTCCTTAGTCGCTCTTACGACATGCGTGGCAGGTAACAGTGGTTCTATTCTTTACACCCCAAATTTGGGCCCCGGTAACCACTCGGGCGTCTCCACTCCCCATTTTCTTGCATTCCGTCTTCAACTCCCATCTCCAGGTGTTTCTGTGCCTTCCCGACTCTATTACCCTGAGGATTCCATCAGATGGCCTGTCTCGTGATACTGTCCGGGGGTCTCCTCAGTGTGTGTCCTATTCATCGCCACCTTCTGCCCCTTATCTATTGTTCCACTTGCCATTGTCCCACTCTGTCCCACAGCTCCTGTTTGTGGTCCTGTCATACCATCGCAGATGGAGTATTCTGTGCAGACATCATTGATGAATGTCTGCAACTTTTTGCTGTTCCCCTTCTACTCCGTGTCTTCACTCAATGTAGAAGGACAGCATCTTATGCTATCTTGTCAAAACGTGGATCACCACATTTGCTGTTTTGATATTGTTGTTCATTAAAAATACTAAATTTTCAGTAAAGTTACTTCTTTGTTGGATTTTAAATATTTGTTTTTTTCCTCCTTAGATTGCTGATTTCCATAGCAGTCAGGAAAGCTGTATCCTTTGAACTCTGAACCATTGTTTCTGAAGCAATGTTTATTCTATTTTTCTTTGTTATGTTCCATTGGAACAGTTTTCAGCAACATTTGTTCTGGTAAATGAGAAAATATTACAAGATAGAAATGACAAAGAAAACCTGGCTAAAATAAAATAACGAAGACTGGCAATTGTGTGGACATTCTTAGAAAGTAAGGACTAGAATATGATATTAACCCTTTCATCCTTCTGAGCCGATAAACTAGCTCGCAGTATTTTTTAAGATAACGCAAAGCCTGTATACTGGCTATTTTAGTATACATTATAAGATAAATGATTTAAAGGTTAAAAAAGTTCTGAAGTGAAAGGGTTAACATAGAAACAAGAAAGGCAGGAAGGGATGATCTACGGTGGTTAGGAAAATGATGATTGTATAGAAAGCTTGAATTCACAGCAGACAATTAGTTTCAGAAGGAATGGGTTACCAAGGCAAATAGGCATAACACATCATTTATTAGTTATAAGAGGGATATAATCATGGCACTCCGGACATGTCCATAGGTTCTCTGATCTCCACCTCAACAAATCCAGCGGCATAACACGCCAGTTCGATGTTGATTAATCAGTCTCTTTGCATATTTGGTATGTTGTTCTTTACGGGCTGCACCAATATTGGCACCCATCTCTCTCAACCTGGTCAGCAAGTGGGTCTCACAACCCTGATGAAAAGAACTCTCAGTGAATGTCTTTGAATGTCACAAGAATGTCATTTCAGTCCATTGCAGCTCCCTCTGATACCGTAGCCATGCCAGCCAATCTGTCAGCTCATTCATTATTCCTGACTCTTGCGTGTTCAGGGACAAAAATAAAGGTGATTTCTTTGATCCCTGTCTGTACCAGTACCCAGTTGAGATATATGCTTGGCCTTCTGTCACTACGCTCCGTCATGCAATCGCCCAAACCAAGGCATATATGCAGGTTACTGCGGATAAGAGACATCCACTACACAAGAACACTAATGATGTTAAGGGCACGAGAATCAAGCCTGACATGTCGTGGATGGCCCAGGCTGAGAGAACAATTGACCAGGTGACTACAGTTGCGACCCTACCAAAAGGGGAAGAATGGATCCCAACAGATGGTAGCATGACCAATTATCTCAACGTTATCATTACTCTTGGAAGAGAATGTAGAGATTGGGGCATCATGAAAGCTGATCTCGCAGTTAAGCAGCTGATAGAAGATAATGCAAGGGATGATGATGTTGTATATACCGATGGGTCGGTTCAACGGGGAGAGAAATCCGCTGGGGTTTCTTAGCTAATGCGCATGGTAGGGTTGTTGTAAAGCGAAGTGGGGCATACAGGACAACTACTTCTAGTATGAGGATGGAGGTTGGGGGTTACATGCTGCCCTCCATTGGATCTCTGGGGCAGTTGTTGTATCTGACTCATAGTCAATGCTTCACAAGATCCAGAAGGGCAGGTTTCGGTATGAGTGGATGTCATCTATAGAAGTTTATAACCTCCAGTGACTTACGTGGATATACTGTCCTGGGCATGCGAGTGTTTACGGTAATCAGAGAGCGGACAGGCTTGCATCAACAGCATCGATTGATTAAAGTACCAACGGGAAATTCTGTCACAACTATGATGCAGAAATTCAGGCAATCAAGGTGGCAACTGAAAACTGTTGAATACCAGACCCGATCCTCAACCTGTTGTATTTTTGACTGATGCAAAATCAGTCTCCAAGCACTTCAGTCCAGAAAATTGCCAGATCTACAGACCCTACTGTCTAAATTGTCCAAGCATCGCAGGGTCGTCTTGCAGTGGATACCCTCTCACTGTGGAATACCAGGAAATGAAACAGCAGACCGATTGGCAAGGAAGGTGCTGCAGGAGAGCAGCCGGATGTGCCAGTTACCTACCACCAAAAGAAAAGGATGATTAAATCAATGAGAAAGCCACAAATACCAACACAAGACGATTACTATAATATGAGCAGATTGGAACAAGTTGTGATTCTGCGCCTTAGAACAGGACACAATCAGCTCCGCAGCCACATGTATACAAAATTCAAGATTGGCAATTCAGCCATGTGTACATGTGGACAGGCAAACCAGACTGCAGAGCACATACTTCAAGACTGCCCCGAATATGATACACTGAGGCAAACTCACTGGCCTAACGAAACAACACTTGACATAAAACTACACGGACCTCTGTGTGAGCTACAAAAGACAGTGAAGTTCATACAAGAGACACCATTGAATATATAGACATATTTCAAGCGAACGAAAGGAAGGAAGGAAGGAAGGAACAGCATCGATTGTTGGGGAGTTGAAGATGGATAAGGGGGGTTTTCTTCGGTCTCTTCGCAACTGTCTGTTGGATGAGGACACTAAAATCGGTGTTGAATCGATCAAGCGATTTAGACAGTTTGGAGTTACCCGTTGTTCAAGTCGAACTGGATGCCTGAGAGGCAGAGTGAGAGGTGTGTTTAATCAGCGAGCCACAGGAACCATCAGTATGCATACTCTTCGATATCTGTTGGGGAAGACTGAGCATCTATGGGTCTGTCCGGAGTGCAATGTGAGTTTAGTTTAGTAACCAATAACTAGTACCTCCACCCAGTTTCGTCTCACCATTCATGTTTTGACTTTACAAATCATACTCATGGAGTTACTGAGTATAAAAACACGAGCAAAGTCATGAGATGCCAACCACATCACCGCCTCTGTAACCGCCCATACCTACATTGTCAAGCTATTTGTTGTCGCGTATGCCCCACTGGCCTTCCCTATTATTTTTCCTCCTGAACATGCGGAAAAAGCACATGCACAGCGTTGTTGGCGAATGACTGAACCATCGGTGTAAATTACTGCATCTGTTTAATTGACATCATTCAAGAGAGCCTCAACTTCCGCTCTCATAAGGTATAACACATGTAATGATGATAGTGTAGATTTTCCTTATGAACAAGTACTGTTTGCAAGTTGCAGTTTCACTTTATTTATTACTATTTTTGGAATTCTGGCTTCAAATACAGCAAGGCAACACTATCACAAATGTAATATGTTGAAAAAAAAACTATGGAAAATAATAAATTGGACACGCTTATAGTGAATATAGATTGGTTATTAGTTACTGAGCTGTCATAGTACTCCAGGCAGACTCATAAGGTGATATGATATAAGGTCTCTGTGGTTAAGCCTTTGCCTTGCAGTCGAAGGTCGTGGGTTCGAATCTGGACCTCGTCGCTCGGTTCGCGAGTGCAGTTTTTCCCAGAGACCCTAGGATTTTTGCCAGAGCTACGGAGTTCGTGCTTTGTGCAATACTCTTGGTAGGTGGCATGCCATTTCTGCGGAGAGGGACCGAGTCATATGGGGTAAAATCCGGTGCAATGAAGTCAATCCTTCGGCTTTAAAGCCCTTAAACTCATAAGGTTCTCAGTATCCCTCAGATTTTGAAGGGTGTGCAGAATTATTGAAAAGAATAGATTGCGAACAAATACATCAGTTATTCACACTGGTATGCTATGTTATGCGATTGACACATTCTGCATTCCCATTTGTGCTCTGTCCTCCGCTGCAGCAGTCATCCCAAAGTCCATTTGCTCACCATACCCACGAGAAGTGGATTTGTATACCTTCTTTCTCTACCATGAAGACGACACTGTCTGGCATGTCCAAACTTAACTCCTAGTTCTCTGACTCGTTCCAGTGTCTGAGACTCGCCCATATCACGTAAATGAGAGCGTGCCGCATTTATGACATTTTTGGTTCTGTCCATACTTCTGCCCGCATCAATCGGGGCATTGTTTGCAAGAGAGTCAGCATGCTCATTAATTCACACTGGCATATAAGGATGAGCTCAACCAGAACACATCTTAGAAGTGTAAACCAATGCAGAAAAATATATATGAGTAATTAAAGACTTTGATGCATCCACTGTATCAGAAAAAGTATAATGAGTACAGAGGAAGACCACGCAAAGATGGAGCGATGGCATCAAGAACAGCCTTACGAAAATGAATATCAGCTTACAGTGTGTCTTAAATCAAGCGCACACAGATCACCACATTCTCTCTCCCCCCACCCACCCCCAGCACTTCTATAAAGAAGTAAGTGGTGGAAGAGAAGAAGAAGATGCATCCACTACTATGGGACACATGACCATCAATGCTTCCACTGCTATATAACACAAGACAATCTCATCCACTGCCATTTAATGCAAAACCATCATAAGATGGAAACTGCATGTTTCTGAGACAATGGTTGGAGTTCTAAGCTGACACAAATCAGTTTTACTTTTGTGCCAGGGCATGTAGGTGTTAGGGGAAATGAAGGCGCTGACAGGTTTGCAGGTATGGCTGCTGTAAAAAAAGGGGGCGAACAATGAACCAAGCTGATATTCTAAATTCCCCGAGAGGTGTGTAAATGATTCAAGTAATAATTGAATCTACAACCAGACTGCAAGAATTCCAAGTCGAATGTGGCCTAGCTAGACAAGATGTACTATACTGGGAGCCAAAGAAGAATAGTAAATCAACAAAGAACCGGTGTCATTAGTCACCGAGAGACATACGGAGGAGGAGATGAGAGCACTTATGAACTAATTGGTTCGATGTGCAGTGATGATGATCCAACAACTAAACTAAAATTGTAAAGAAAGTGCAAAAACACTTAAATGGCAAATGCAGCTCTGTGGATCCAGCATTCACAAATGGATATCTTGGTTAGAGATTGACACACACTTATCATAACTGGCAGAAATTGTTGTCTACAAGATCAAGGTTTTCTCCGTCATAGGAATGTGGTTCTCCTGGTTGGGGTTTTAGTATAGTTCCATCTGTAAATAAAATGAGCTGTTACAGAAGCACCAACAACGGAACAAAGAGTTTGTTGCTGCCTTACAAGACATCACTAGTTTTAATGCCATTGATTGCTTTTATGGTATCTGATAAGGATTGAAAGAATGAGAATTTGACCATTGATAAGGATACAATCATAAGAATTAGGAATCAAACCTGGTGCGAGTCTGTAAATATCCCTGTGAGTAAGGATCAGGCATGTGTATAACCAGTGTGTTATGGGAACTATAAGCATGCTTATCCTTCATCATCTAATGAAATAGACTGAGCACCTACAGATCTGCCCTGAGTGTGATGATATTGGTTTTGTTAACTAATTAACAAACATAAGGTTGTTGTCACTACACAGCCTTCTTTCATCACCTTGCTGAACATTTAGTAAGGTGCAGTGGCACTACAGCAACATAGACACAGTAGGAGGAACAAACAGATGTCAAGATAAGAATAAAAAAGCAAGAGGAAACTTTATTGCATTGAGTAAGATATGGAAGTCAAAGGAAATAAACACAAAGCTGAGAATCTTCAGAGAAAGAACTAAGCAGATACCAGTGGAGAAAGAGCTACGGAAGAGACACTGGCGATGGATAGGACATACATTGAGAAGACCGACCGGAAGCATTGCAAGACAGACACTGTTTTAGAACCCACATGGAAAGAGGAGTAAGGGAAGGCCTAGACAGACCTGGAGAAGAGAGCTGGAGGCTGATATTAAAAGGGTAGATAAAACATGTAAAGAATTGGAAGGGATGGCAAGAGAGAGGGAGACTGGAAGAAGTTTGTTGAAGACCTGTGCTCCATTGGGAGTTGAAAGGTGAAGAAGAAGTGGCACTACTTCTCCTTCTCCCCCATTTCAGATCACATAGTGCATGCATATGTTTATCCTTAATTTCATTCAGATGATTGTGTTGCTCAATGCACTCAAGCAGAAAATCTTTATCATGAGACTTCTGTATGTGAAACAGATAAGATTCAGCAGAAGATTGGTACGTTTATTTTGCATTCTGTAAAGCAAATATATTAAATATGTACACATATTTTATATTAAACTAAGTATCGCCCGAGTGGTTACCGGGCCCCACATTTGTGTGTAAAGAATAGAACCACTGTTACCTGCCACGCATGTCGTAAGAGGCGACTAAGGAGGTTTGGCTGAAATCGGATGCACATGTCCTAAACGTATAGAAGTCTATGCGTTTAGGGGCCTACCAAACCAATGTGCAACGTATACACGTTCTGGTAATGATCAAACATATCAAAAGAGTGATTAAAATTGGTCGTAAAGAACGAACGTAAAGAAGAAAGAACTAAGTATAACAAGTTCTGAAGTAAAACTGATTGTTGTTGTCGTTATTCCTCTCCGCTCCTTGTGGAGCATAGAGCCTCAACAGTTGTTCGCCACTCTACTCTGGCTGTTTTCTTTATAGTCTCCCAGGATAGTCGAGCACGCTCTGTTCTTCAAGAAGACTTCGCTCCAGGTCTGTTTAGGCATCCTCTTTTCGTTTTCCTTTTGCGGGTTCCACTCAAGTGGTGCTTGTCTAGTGACACTCAACTGTGTCTTCCATATCGTATGCCCGACCCATCGCCATTTTCTCCTCTTGACCTGGGTCATCATGGGTTCCTGTCCTGTTCTTATCCACAGATCTGTGTTTGCAACTCTATCATACCATCTCAGTTTGAGAATCCGCCGAAGACATCCGTTGACAAAGGTCTGAATCTTATTTGTATTTAACTTGGTGACTCGCCACGTTTCCATTCCATATAGCAACGCAGATTTCACTTTTGAGCTGAATATCTTGAACTTTGAAATAAAACTGATAACTGATGCAAAATAAATAATAAACACAAAGATTTAGAAAAATACAAGCATTGTTGATTTTTCAAACAAGGATGTTTTGTGTAGTATAGTCATTCCTGGGTTCATTTTTATTCTGAAATTATGTTTAAAACTTCTTTGATTATCAGTCTAATCTGCATATAGGTGCAACCAAACTTGATGTTTTCTGTCTGTTCTTATAAACTTGTCAACTTTATACTTGATTTCAACAGATGAAATAGCTGGAGACAGCAGTGCTAGCCCTACAGATCTGAGTGAGCTTAATATTGATGCACTGAGAGCTGAAGAATATGAACATCTGGCCA
Organism: Arion vulgaris; assembly: GCA_020796225.1. Lineage (NCBI taxonomy): Eukaryota > Metazoa > Mollusca > Gastropoda > Stylommatophora > Arionidae > Arion > Arion vulgaris. The sequence continues at coordinate 56,914,279 of CM036759.1, read as the reverse complement.
GACTATGCTGGCTTAAAAAGCAGTACGTTTGAAGTTGTTTTGTTAAAACAAGCAAACTTGAGCATAAAACATATTGTGATGTCAAAAACGTGCCCTGATGTTAAAAAGGGGTATTTTTGGTAATGTATTTAAAGAACTATATAAAATGGATGTCAGGTCAGGGTTTAGATTTATGCTGTACTAAAGAGAGTTGTGTTATTGATATAAGGGAAGACTGCAGTAAAACTATGTAGCAATGGCGAAACACCTAATAACAAAGTACTGTAGTTTAACAATACACAGCAACTTTTTGACCAAAAGGCCTTTATCAAGCAAACGATAGAAACAGGAGTGACAAATTTCACAGCACACTACATATAGACCACGAATGAAACATCCCAACCATCCTAAAATGAAAATCTGTGACTAAAAACGAATAACGAAATAAATGCAAAAAACTAGAAGTAGAAAAAAGAAGAGAAAGAATAAAAAATCCAATATATATATAACTTATATACATTTAACATATACACATATAGAATATGGCGCATGAGAAGAGAAAGTACTAAGAAGCATAGGAATGTAGTGTGTAGAGTCCATGAGGTCGCAAGGTACCATATAATGAAATAAAACGATTCTCTAGAGCAAATCGACTTCGATCATCAGAGGAACCTGATCGTATGACTGTGATCTGGAAATTGTGAGCTCCCAAATGGTCAGTTTCATTGAAATGGGTGGCTACAGGGGTCATATTTTCATTGGCGTATATCACGCAAGTGTTGGCCAAAACTGTCACTAAGCATTTTGCATGTTTCACTGATATATGCCTTGTCACACCGTTTGAAAGTGATGGCATAGATTATATTGCGAGGCTCGCATGTAAAACCATCTTCAATAACAAGCGTGGCTTTAGGAAAAGATACATTACAGGTCTGTGTCACATAAGCACATGTATTACAACGCCAACGGCCACACTGTCGGTGCTAAAATGATTCTAGACATTGGATTTAAGGTGACTGTGTACCAACATATCCTTAAGACTCCTTTCCCATCTGTAAGTCATCAGAGGATAGTTTTGGAAGTCTGAACTGGTTAATAAAGAGAGTTGCTGAGGACAAAGAATAGTGGAGAGTCATGATTAGCTTCATCACTAGACCATGTTATTTAACCTGATATTATGACAGGGTAGGAAGGCACTTGCCAGAACTCTTTGTGACATCAGTCAACATCATACTCTGAATGATGAAAGACACAACAGAAATAGACAATATATAGATAGAGATATAGATAGATAGATAGATAGATTGGAGAAACATGATCAGATAACATTATCACCAGTCTTTGAGTTGTCTAACTTGTTGATGATAAGAGGGTGCAACCTAACAACCACTAACATTGGATGTCCTAACTGATTTGACACTGAGTTTTTTTTGGCTTATGGGCGGGATTATTTGTTTAGTTAAAAACAATTGCACCCATAGTTTAGCAAAACTAAAATATTGTTTCTGAATGTCATTTACAATATAACTTATTAGATATCAAATTGAAGACAAATGGATATCATCATCATCAAGGTGTGTATCCCTTATAGGACATTGCTCTCTTTGCAGCGCATCTAAAAATTCACTCTGTCTCTAGCCAGTTCATCCACTTTGTAGATGGTCATATTCATGGTTTCTTTAATATCTTGTAGCCATCTTCTTCCTCTGCATCCTGGAACCCTGCCCTCTAATATTGTTCTTTCCAAGCCAGCATAACTGAATGTAGTTTCACAAAATATATACTGTATTAGCAAATATAATGCAGTGTTAACTATGGAGGAAACATATTAGCATTCATTAAAAATTGAAATTGGAATAACAAAAACCCAACTTACAAAGACTCTTGATAGATAGAATAGGTTAAATACATAAGTCTGACTGCTCTCTTTATATTGGTAATTCATTTATGAATACATAAACATTCAGAAAATTGTGAATGAATGCATTGTTTATTAACTGTTCACAAACTAGTATCATGACCATTCACGAATAATCTCAAGTATTTTTGTCACAGGGTATCCTAGAACGAATGGTAAACTACATTTCAATTCTACTTCTAGCATAAACCACGATGATATATATTCGATATCATTTACACTTCACTTTAAAGTAGTCTTCTGTTAATAAAAAAGTCAAATAGAAACGGAAAGTCATGGAAAAGCAACGAAAGATGTCAAATTTTTAAAACGATGATTTTTCCCTGCAGTAAGCCTTGTGGATCTTTAAAGTGACGGCTTGTACGCAATCAGTTAAGACAGTCCTTGGTTTTAGTTTCTCATGTTATGTTATACTATGTGTACACTAAAAGAGCATTGTTCAACAAAATTTTTTCTCCCAACATTATACGGGGTGTTGAAGATAAAAGTAGCCCGGTCAAGGGAACCCATCTGGCATATGTTTATGAAAATGAGAAGGTTCAATTGTGATGTAGTATAGGTCAAGTGACGCCCGTGTGTTGCCAGGACTCACAAGGGGAGCAAAGAGTAGTGGCATTGCGACCTACAAGGCATGTCGTAAGAGGCGACTAAGGTGGAGTTTGGCGTAGGGCTGGCTACCCTATCCAATAGAAAATTTTAGCCACAAAATCCAACCAACCATGAACAAGTCACATAAAAATAAAATAAAACTGTGCCAACCAAGAGGAAAGAAAGCTCTTCTAGAAGAGGTATGAAGCAATGCAGAGAAAGCCGCAAGGAGTCTGCACCGCAGGTTATCTTCCTTTTACCTGGGAAAAAACTCCAGAATTGGCACCTGGAATGTTAGAAGTATGTATGAAATGGGAAAGACAGCACAGGTTGTAAATGAGATGAAATTTCACGGGATTGGCATCTTGGGATTATGTGAAATTAGGTGGAATGATGCAGACAAACAACGTCTAAACACAGGAGAAACAATGCTGTTCTCAGGCCATATGGAAGAAAATGCCCCCATAGTGAAGGAGTGGCTTTAATGCTATCTAAAGAAGCGGAGAATGCACTAATAAAATGGGAAGCAGTGAGTCCTAGGATAATCACAGCAACATTCAGAACCACCAAAAGAAAGTATTCTTGAATGTGACCCAGTGTTATGCACCTACCAATGATAAAGAGGAAAAGTAAAAGAGAAATTTTACATAAAACTTCAAAATACTATAGGTAATCAGAGAAATGGGAACATCAAAATTCTGATGGGTGACCTCAATGCCAAAATAGGTTCGGGAAACACAGACTAGGGATAATGAACGAAAATGGAGAACTATTCACTAATTTCTGTGCAGCGAATCAATACATCATAGGTGGAAGTTTCTTTCCACATAAAAGAATACATAAAGCAACCTGGGTATCACCAGACCACAGAACAGAAAATCAAATTGACCACATATGCATAAACAAGAAATTTGGGTCATCTCTACAAGATGTAAGGGGTCTAAGAGGGGGCAGGTGTAGATTTGGATCACCATTTGCTGATAAGTAAAATTAAACTGAAGCTTAAGCAATACATAACATCCCATGAACATAGACACCAATATAATGTAGGATACCTCAGAAGTCAAGAAACAAAGGAACAGTTCACGGTCACAGTCTCTGATAAGTATGAGGTTTTGCAGCAATTAGAAGATGAGGTGAGTGCGGAAGAATGCTGGCAGCAAGCCAAAAATATTTGGAATGAAACATTCACAGAGGTATTAGGAAAGAAAGAGCAGAATCATAAGGCATGGATAATCCCAGAAACTCTCAAGGAAATAGAAGAAAGGAAAAAGAGGAAAGTAGATTTAAATAATAGCAAAACTAGAACTGCCAAAGTCATAGCCCAGCAAAAATACACAGAAGCTAGCAAGAAAGTGAAGAAACAAATAAGGTTAGATAAAAGACAATACATAGAAGATCTAGCAAGAGAAGCAGAGGTAACTGCAGGAAAAGGAAACTTTAGGGATCTTTACAACATTACTAGAAAGCTAGCAGGAAAATACAGTCCATCAAATGGGTTGATCAAAAATAGTAGCGGGAAACTATCACTAATGTTAGAGACCAAATGGAAAGATGGATGGAATACTTCAAGGAACTCCTGAACAGACCAGTACCTACAAACCCCAAAGATATCCAACCTGCAGAAATTGACTTGGACATCAACTGTGAGAAACCATCCAAGGAGGAGATTAGTAAAGCATTAAACTTTTAAAAGATGGGAAAGCGGCCGGTCCAGATAGTATTCCAGCGGAGGCGGTTAAAGCCAACATAAACACATCCACAGAAATACTGTATAAATTATTTAGCAGAATCTGGGAGACCGAAGAAATACCAGCAAACTGGAGAGAAGGATACCTGGTGAAGCTACCAAAGAAAGGGACCTTCAGAAGTGTGAAAACTATAGGGGAATAATGCTGTTGTCAACATCACACCGACTACCTTTACTTTTCTTTGACAATCTGCACATGATGGTTAATGTGCTCAACATCACCCAGACTACCTTTACTTTTCTTTGACAATCTGCACATGATGGTTAATGTGCTCAACATCACCCCGACTACCTTTACTTTTCTTTGACAATCTGCACATGATGGTTAATGTGCTCAACATCACCCAGACTACCTTTACTTTTCTTTGACAATCTGCACATGATGGTTAATGTGCTCAACATCACCCCGACTACCTTTACTTCCTAATATTTCCCTAGTACTCAAATGAGAGCCATTATGTTTGGGTTAAAAATTCCACTCCCGCTGTGGAATTGAATCCCGGACCACACACCTCTGAAACAAATGCACTAACCACAATGCTATCATGGTTTTATCATGTCGTGGCAGCAGTAGGAATTTAATAGAGAAATAGATTGATAGGACTATCATCATTGTACTTTGGTGAGTGACCATGTGTGCTTCAATGTCTTACGTAGGAAGATCTCAGTGCACGAACTTCGTAATACCAGCAAGGTTCCCTATGTAATTTTGAAGATGGTGAAAATATTTCATAAGAATTTATATTTTAAATCTTTCGAATGAATTTTGTCAATACAGTAACTTTCCAGCCTGCTCTTCTCGATATTGAACTGTCAAGAGTTCTTTGCATGTTCAATTTGAACACAGGGCCTACGTTTTATCGCCCTTCTCCAATAGGACTAGGAACGTGATCTCCCCTGCATTGATATCAGGGATCTCTGAAAAATATCCTGATCGCTCCACAAGGGAGCGAACCGAGTACATTTGAAACGAGAGGCATGCACCTCAAACTATGCCACAGAGAAAGAGATGGAACAGATCAAATAAAAGATATTGGACATTTCAACTTCATATTATGAAGGAAAGGAAACATCAGAGCTGATACACTAAGAACTGAGTTATGAAATCCTTGATAACATACACAATCCAGGATGGCATATCAAGAAGTTTTTACTATCAATACTTTTGAAGATGTAGCTTCAACTTCTGCAAACATAAATATATATATTGTGTTAAGTTGTAATTTTGAAATATATCATATTATACCATTTTCTCTGATTTTTCTGTATTTGTTCAGGTGTCAGTTAGCTTTGGAGTATGCTGGTCGAGTAAGTTGACATTTCTGTGGTTCTTGTATATTGCTGTGTTATTTAGATTCTGAATAAGTTGGAGCTATGGAGAATAATGTGGGCATCTGTAGCTTAGGGGGTAGTGAGCTCAATCACAACCCAAGTGTACCTGGCTCAAACTCCGCAGCAGGAAGTTTGGAAGCCAAATTTGTTCATCAAGGATTTTTAAGGGCAGTAAAAATAGACTTCACCATTCAGAAAGCAATTGCAAACTACTGGCCATATAAGTGGTTCCTGGAAAATCGCGACTGTTTACTGTGTTTGTTGGCGAAGTTCTATAACGATATGCCACGATTTTCTTGAATAATATTATTTCTCATTGTTGCTTCAGCCATAAAAGCTGCTTTTGTTGAGTTTGCTTAACTGCAATGCAGTTTGTTCTAATACATTTTAGGCTTAAACCTTCAGATTAATATCATTTAATTATTGATCAATGTATAAGTCGGCTCTTACAGCCTTTCCAATGAGTATTCAGATTTCACACTATTATACAGCGTAACTAAGTAGATGTGGTAAAGTGGGGTTTTGTATATGTAAAATCTTATCAGTATCCTATCTATATAAATTTATGTTCTATTGGACAATATTCTTCCAGGTTATCGTGGGTTAAATAGATGTCTATGAAAAATAGTGAACATAAAATTGGACGAATTCAGAAGGGATGACATCTGAGAAAAGTCTGGTCAAGAACTAGTAATAACTTATAAGAAGGAGAATATTGAGAAGAAATGATCAAAGATACCAAAGCAGGCATTGAAGGGGGAAGCAAAGGGTTCACGAAAGAGAGGACGCCTTAAGGAAATCCTGAAATTAACGTTGCTGAGAGAGGTGAAGAATATCAGACCCAATTTCATAGCAGAGATTGAGTTTTCCAGGATAGAGCAGTATGGAGAAATTACTTGCATGCCATATGTAACATATAATGGTACGAAAGGAATATAATAATAGCATTTTATTATTGAGGCACCTGTGTGTTGCGGGCCCAAGGGTAGCACAGAATAGTAACACTGCAGCCTAGAAGGCATGTCGTTAGAGGCAACTGAGGTAGGGATCTAGGAAACTACCTAGTAAATAAAAAGCATAGCAGAAATTTGATAGTTTCAGTTTCAGTTTGGAATATCTTCATTGCACTCCGGACATGTCCATAGGTGCTCCGATCTCCTTCGCAATATCTCCAACAGCGTCCAGCGACTGACCGTACCAGTTCTATCTTGATTGATGAGCCGACTCGTATACCTGTTGTACCGTTCTTTTCTTGCCACACCAATCTTCAAACCCAGTTCTCACAATCTAGTAGTTGCCGTGGATTGGTTGAGATGAAGATCTTCTCTGCGGCCACGCTCTATGAGGGCGTTCACGATGTCAGCTCTGTCCATGGGCTGGCCCTCTGATATAGCGGCAGAGCCAGCCAGTCTGTCTGCTCTCTCATTGCCAACGACACCCATGTGCCCCGAACAAAGACAAGTGTAATTCTACAAATTGTTGACGCCTGCAGTGATTCAGTCCATTGCCTGCGCACCGAACCGGCCTCCACCTTTCGGATCATACTCAATGAGTCACTCAGAATGCACGCATGAGTGTATTTTTGTGACTCTAGCCATTAAATACCTCAGGCTCTTGTCCCACCTGTCCTACACTGCCCTAAAAAGCGGTATGTTAGGCAGTAACAACAGTTTTAATGCAGTATTTGCTGGCCTGAATGTGTTGATTCATGTAGCTATTTTTGTGACTGCGCTTTGCTCATTGTCCATGTTTGGCTCTGGCAACACAAAGTATGCTATTGATCAACAAATGCTGTTTTTTAGACCTGTGATGAAAGTGACATTTTGCAACAGAAATGGTACTACTTGAGTGGTCATGTCCTAATTTTGTTATGGCTATCAGAGGGAATCTGTTTATATTGCACAAATAAAGCGCATGCTCTTTGTGTTAACACAAATCTTGTAGTTTTAAGTACAGCAACAATAAGATATCAAGACCACACAAAATAAGCACAAATATAACACAATAAGGGTGACTCATCTGGACCAGAAATGCAAATTAAAGCTCTCACCCCTACACTTAACGGCAAGAATGGACAACCAATTCCATCATCCTCCTGGGCATGATGACAAGAAGACAATACACAAGATAAAACTAACGATATTTTTTTAATATCTGATTCCCTGGAATATTTCATTTATTTATATGTTTGTTTAAGTGTACCAAGATGCGACAACAAATTTATGGGAAAAATCATGAGAAGACAAAGTCTGCACTGAACTTCTTTGCAACAGTGTATGCAAAAATTGAAAAACAACAGTATTCAGGTAACTCTTCTGTATGGTTAGAGATTTTTCATCTTTGTGTCAGCTTTCTATGATTGCAACCTATCCATATTGTAGTAAAATATTAGTTACATGATAAATTATTAAACTACAAATTGAATTGAATGTTTAGGGGTTGCTTACATTAATTACTATGATAAAAGTATGAATTAAATTAGTGTTACAAATCGCAACCATTATAAAAATGAGCTTTTTGTTTTGATATGTCACTTTAGGTACACGGTTTTAGTGCACTCTTCCTGATTATTGATTAAAATAATTGGAAACAGCTTGTTAGATTGATGGAACTAAATCTCAAGTGCCATGCCTGCCGGCGTAGGCGATCATGTCTCTCCACAACTCTCTCTACAACTCTCTCTCTGCTTGGTGCACATAATCAGTTCTGACGTCGATCCAGTGTCGAACCATAATGTTACCTTTACCTACTTTAGATATTAAGTGAGGCAATAACGACCACCTTTATATTTGAATTATCATTGCTCTTACTGTCTTCCACAGAGTCTCTTGTGCATGCAGAAGACCTGGACAATAAGAATGAACCTACGGATAATGCTCCCAGAACACCTGAGGTGATAATGTCATCCAGTCCTGTTCTTGTTACACCAGTGTCAATCTTACGACAGAGATCAGAAGATGGTTCTAAAGAGACAGGTAGATAGCATTTTATTTTTAAATAAAAGTAGAGATTCATAAATTACACTCTGAGAAGATACAAGTATAATACAGTACATTTAACGTATACTATTTTGCTAGTCACTCTGAAAACCTCAATAAAGTTGATACTTGGGAGGCTGGCATAACGATGTTATGTTATTTATTGTTCCTTTATTAAGTTCAGCTTTTGTGTACATGTATATATATATATATATATATATACATGTATCAATCAATCAATCATGTGCCGTCTCTGCATCAAAAGTTCACTAATGGCTCTCCGAACATGTTCAGTATTTTCTTTGAAGCAACTTATTTACCCTACCAGCTAGCCCCATTGTTAAGGCACCCAAACATCTCACTGACAGCTAAACAATAGATAATCAACAACATATTCATGTCTACTCTGTGTTACATGAACAGAGCAAAGGGGGTCAAAAGGCTCATGAGGTCATGGTGGTAACATGAGCCAGGGTTAGCGAGGGGGGGCGCTAACCAAGACCCTGCCCCTAACCTCCACGCGGTGACCCTGGAAACAGACTCTGGTTCTGGTCTGGCTAAGAGGGGCAGGGATCGGGAGAGGAAACTACTGGTAGTGGTAGCAGTGCAATTACGGAAATACGATAAAGATACATACAAATAAAATGCACAATTCTCCTGACCGATGTCCAACAAGATATTGCCCAAGTCCCTGAACGCAAAGAAACAGCAACGAAACGACTCAGACATGGATGAGAGGTGCATCCAGTGACCAAACGTATGCCCACGTAGGGCGAAGCTCGAAGCCCTGAGGAGGGGCAAACATTGCCAGCCCGTCGGCAAGAATAAATAAGACAGGACCGTGAATAGAAAGTCTACCCTCGTGTTGGTGCGAGAGAAGATTGCAGCTGACCCGCATTGGTAGCCTGGTGCAGATACATGTACTGGGCAAGGTTTGCCGAGCGCAAAAGAACAAGTTGCGTTTAGTGCATAACGAAACTACCCGCCCTGGGAAAACCGTGCAAGGTACTGTGCGATTAAAATTAACATCCCCGGAAGAACTGAGGTTGGTGATGCCTAACGGAACTGCCAGCCTTGGGGCAACTGGGCAAGGTTCGATTGCAGTCGAATTAACATCCCCGAATAACTGGGGCGGGTGATGGCGCGAGCGCAAAATCCTCAGTTACGCTTATAGTGCCCACTGAAACGACCTCTACATTGCTTGTACTCGGCCCCATGCCAGTGCTTTCGAGGTAAATTGCAAATTGCCACGCACCGATACGCGTCTAGAAAAGGCTGAGAATGTTCCTTCCCCGGATCAAACTCAAAATGTACGGTAAAGCAAGGCCGACAATGTACGGATCAAACAGGAAGCCCGGGTCCTGAACATTGGCGAAGGCCGATACTTTACACTGTGTTTTATACGAGTAAGACGCCGTCCGAGGACAAGCTGACAAGCCCGAGAAATATTTCTCAGTCAGAACGGGTAAAGCAGCGTAACTCACTGTCTTGGCGTAGATCACAAAGCCCAAATATACGGCAAAGTTGATCGAAAGGCGTAGATCCGAAGGATCGTACCTAGGAAAGCTCACCTAGTAAATCAAAAGCTGGCTGAAAACGGACGGGCGGGCCTAGTCACCATGGGCACACAATCGTCCCGCGAGATCACTCCGTTCTTGCCAGTGGACCAATTATACATCACAATAAGAATGATCAAATTGGCCGTGAAGAATGTTAGCAGAAGAAGAAGAAGAAGAACAGAGCAAAGCACAGTCACAAAAAATAACAATATGTAAAATGTGATGCCTACAGTAAGTTACTAACAACACCAGAAAAGTCACAATGGAGTCACCAACATCAGCTTAAGAAAGAAAGTTGAGGCAGAGTTGCTTGAATTACATTGAGAAACAAAGAATAAAGTGGTTCGGCCACTTAATAAGAATGCAACTAAACTCCACTGTATACAGTCTTCTACAACAGAACATCAGGAAAGAATGCGAGAGGAAGACCATGAAAAAGATGGTTATATTGCAAAGCAGAATCCTGTTAAAAAACATCTTCCTGATGTTCTCCTACAAATTGTATCTCCGTCTTCCCCTTGCTCTTCTACCTTCCCTTCCAAGATGGTTTTCAACATGGTGTTGTCTTTTAATGTTACCAAAAATATAACAAATTTCTATTTTAGTATTTCTCCTGTTACTGTCAATTTGTAATTGGTAATTTTTTTTCAATAATTTGACTATATATATCTCTATTTCTAGTCTGCTGCTATTTTCTAGAGTTTGTGTAATAATTTATACAAAATGTCTCTTGTAATTTGTCCGCTTTGATGGACTCAACTCGGATGCTGCCAAGCCAAGCTGCTTTTCATTTTTCCAGAAGTTTTGTAACACTCTCAGTTTCTTCTTTTAACTGTTTGTTTATGGCATATTTTAGTCTCTCTTAGATGATTCTGTTTATTATTGTTCCTGGCGCTAATAGCAACAATATCCTTCTATAATTAGTACATTCTTTTAACGATATAAGGGAAGACTGCAGTAAAACTATGTTAAATTATAAATCCACTTTTTTTGGTAGCTTGACTAGATATTAGTCTTTTCAGTCATGTGGTATTTTCTCTCATTCCTTGACTTTGTCTAGTAATTTGTATAACATCTCTGTTGATGCATCATTTGCTTTGATGACTTCTGCTGGGATGCTGTCTGGACCAGCTGCTTTCTCTTCTTTCAGGAGTTTAATAGCTTTCTTTTTTTCTCTTTTATTTGGTATTTCACATTTCATTTGCAGCTTATGTTCTGCCAGCTGTATGTCTGATGAATCTAGTGGAGGTGACATATTAAAAAGTTATAAATGTTATATCCAGCTTTCCATTGTTGCCTTTCATATGGCTATTCATATGTCAAACTCTCATAGCCAGCATGAAAGCTCTCACAGCCAGCATGAAAGCTGTCATCACAGCCAACATGAAAGATGAAAGTTCTCATCACAGCCAGCATGAAAGTTCTCATCACAGCCAACATGAAAGATGAAAGTTCTCATCACAGCCAGCATGAAAGTTCTCATCACAGCCAACATGAAAGATGAAAGTTCTCATCACAGCCAGCATGAAAGCTGTCATCACAGCCCACATAAGAGATGGAAGATCACAGCCAGCATGAGAGATTGAAGCTCTCATCACACCTATATTCTGACCATTTACTTGTCCTGACATTGAGATGTTTCTATGGAAAGTTACATGTGAAGCATAGGTTGGCTTGACAGTTTATTACCCTGTTTGTATTTCAGAACGAGAAAAAAAGCAAGTTCGTTTCCATGAATCGGTGGATGATAACTTGCGCCTGAAAGAGAAAGGTATGTAGCTGGTAGGGATTGTTGCTGTCTCGTTCTCCTGGTCTCTCTCTTATGCTAAATTTCTCTCTATGCCTTGAGCTCTCTCACACAATCTCTTCCTTGCTATCTCTTTATCTCTCATATGGTATTTCTCTTTCTTTATCTATATAACTATAACCAGAGGCGAAATATGGGAGCAAGATGTAGTTTATATTCCTCATCTCTCATTCTCACTATTTCTCTCTCTCTTCATTGCTATCTCTCCCATCCCTCTCTGTCTATTTCTCTTGCGCTATTTCCCTCTCTCTCTCTGCCTCACTATCTTTCTCGTCCTGTATTTGTCTCATTGCCTCACTCTCTCTTTCTCACTCACTATTTCTATCTTGTTATCTCTCTGCCTCTCTAACTTGTTTTCTCTATCAGTTTCTCCTCTTACCTTAACTGTTGATACTTCTCTTTATCTATTTCTTTCTTTACATTAAGTGACCATAGGCATGTCACAACTTTATGTGCTTGCCATTTCTGTTCTTTACGTTTCTCTATGTCCAGTTTTTTCTGTTTGTCAATCTTTTTTTTTCTATTATTTTTGCCTGTTTTCACAATAAACCCTGACCCTCCTTTTGTTATTAAATGCCCTTAAAACTTCAGGTTACTTTCTCGATTGTGTGATATGATTCCATGATTAAAGGAAATGCTAAATATATAAAGTATTTTGAATAAATAAAGACACTTTAAAGCAAAGTTATACAGATATGTCAGTGTTCTGACTTATACTTGACTCAATGAAGCAAAACAGAGAACAGGATCAAATGGAGAAACACGATCAGAGGACTTTATCACCAGTCTTTGGACTGTCTAATCTGATGATAGTAAAAGATAAGTCGTTAGATGATTTTATCACCAATCTTTAGGGCTAAGTGGTTAAGCCTTTGCCTTGCGATCCGAAGGTCGTGGTTTGAATCCAGACCGTGCGCTCTGTTGACAAGTGCATTTTTCCAGAGGCCCCTCAGGTTGTTGCCAGAGCTCATGCTTTGTGCATGTGCAATACTGTATACAGGTGACATGACATTTCTGTGGAGAGGAACCAAGCCATATGGGGTAAAACCTGGTGCAATTAAGTCAATCCTTCGGCTTAAAAACCCTTAAACAAACCACTAATCTTTTATCTAGTCTGATGAGAATGAAAGAGACAGGATTAGATGATTATATCATCCGTCTTTAGGTTGTCTAATCTGATAATAAAGACAGAGACATGATCAGATAACTTTATCACCAATCTTTGAATATACCTTTGTCAATTTCTCCACAATATACAAATCACAATAATCCACAGCTAAATGTATAAAATGAAGTGCTATTTACTCTACAGATGATATGGTATCCATCAGCCTGACACTTGTTTATTTGGCAATTTGCATTGTCATTGTTGCTTCTATGTGCATGTGGTTGTACTGCTCGTTGGATCAGAGCCAATCTTGCCAAACTCTTGTATCACAATTCCAGAACTGGGTCAGAACAGTCCAGTATTACTATCGCTCAGTCTTTAATCCCAGACGACCCACATAGCTGTATCTGAAAGTGATATACCCAGGACAAGTAATTTAAAAAAAAATCTTTATGCTTTTTTTTGAAAATAATATGTATCTGTTATTTTTTGCCTGTTTCTTAAAATTTACAGCGATTACTTTGGGGTGTGAGTTTAAAACCTATTTGCAGTCGAAATTTGTTATATATGTACATATAAATATGAAGTTTTACAAGGACTTTCAAGTCTTAATATTTTCACCATCTTCTAAATTACCTGGGGAGCCCTCGTATGTGCTACAGAGTTTGTGCACTGCCGCTGAGATCTTCCTGTGTAAGACAGACTGCCAATCACGTACAGATTGCCAAGTGTGGTCCATGAGTAGTGTTTCTAGAGAAAATACTGTGCTAGAATCGAGGGAGTACTGCGGTGATAACCAATAGACTACTTGAGGAGGAGTTTTTGCAACAAATAGGCATAGCACTACACGCCTGAAGTTGTTGGTTTTCTGAGTCTGCAAAAGGCCAGGTAATCTTTCCTTGCTGATAATAGAAAGAAAAGAGTAAAAACTAATAATTCCTTAGGGATAAAAACATTCAACAAAAGGAATTTTATTTTTTGATCTTGTAGAACCTGTAGGCTGGTTGTATTCTTCTCTCCGCATTGAAGGTTTGGCTGCATTGGCTCTCCAATAATTTTTGTGCATTGCCTTGATGGTACACCTGTCAGACTATTGCCTGTCTACCACAGAATGTTACCCTTCTTCTTCAAAAGCTCCATGTCGACCACCTGTCAACCACTCTGATTTGTATGTGATCTTAGCCTAAGAGCGATTGTACATTATGACAGTTATGCGCCTACAAGTGGGCTAGCACATCCAATTTCTGCGCTGCTTTTTTTTCTTCTAGGTAGCATCCCTAGGGGTTACCCTCCAAATTGTATCTGTGTCTTCCCCTTGTTCTCCTGCCCTCTACTATCTCTTCCAAGATGGTTTTTAGCAATGGCTTGTCTCTTAATGTGACCAAACCATCTCAGTTGTCAAATTTCTATCTCCCTAAGCAGTTCTCTTTTAAATCATAGTTGTTGAAGTGCTTATTAGTTTACTTCTCTTTCTATGACACCCATTCTATTCTTTTATATATTCAAATTTTGCAAACATCAGTTCTTCTCTTCATCTCTTTGTTCATTGTCCACACCCCAATATATTATCTGGTATTGGAACAATCTCTTTTACTACTTTTTAATTGTACAACATTCTATAGTAAGGTCTATAGTGATTCATTTAGTTGCAAATGTTACACAGTTTATGGCAATTGCAATGCACATACAAGTGTCTTGAGACAAATATTTGAGTTATGTACATTTCCAACACTACACTTGAAACCAAAGATAACATGTTGAAGGTGTGCCTGTTGTTTTTTTAAATATTATTTAATGAATTTTTACTCCTTGGAGAACATTTTAACTTTATTTTGTGTTGGTCTTTATTATAATTATTTGAACTAATACAAATGTATAATTATTGTATAATAAAGTAACTGTTATACAGTTAGAGTATACTTACTGTAACTGTGTGCTATACTTACTGTATACTATACTAACTCTATGGTATGATTACTGTATACTATTCTTACTGTATTTGTATCCTATACTTACTTTAATTCTATGGTATGGCTACTGTAACTGTATACTATGATTACTGTAACTTTGTAGTATGATTACTGTAACTACATAGTATGATTACTTCCCACAATTTTTTATATGTATCTTGATCTCTGGTAGTGAAACTGAAATAGGGGAAGACTGCAGTAAAACTTGGTAAATAGCGAAACACGTACAAACAAAGTACTATAGTTTTACAAAATACAGAAACAGTGACGATAAACAGCAACGTTTGACCAACAAGGCCTTTATCAAGCAAACGAACAAACAGGAGTGACAAATTAAAATGAAACACAAATGGACGACCAAATACAAACGTATCTAAGGAAAATCTGGAATAAAAACGAAATAAATGTAACACAAAAAAACACACATAAAAACTAGAAATAAAACGGAAAAGAAACAATGAAACATCTAGTAAATATATAACTTGAATACATGCAACATATACCCATATAGATTACAAAGCATGGGAAGAGAAAGTACTAAGAAGCATAAGAATGTAATACGTTGAACCCGCGTGGTCGCAAGGTACCATACAAAGAAATCAACCGATTCTCCAGAGCAAATCGACTACGATCATCAGAGGAACATGATCGGATGGCTGTGACCTGGACATCGCAAGCTCCTGAATGGCCAGTATCATTGAAATGGAAAGGTACAGGGTCACAGAGCATTGGCGTATATCGCGAAGTGTTGGGCAATCGGTCACTGAGTCTCCTGCCGGTTTCCCCAATATAGGCCTTGTTGCACCGCTTGCAGATAATGGCATAGATAATATTACGGACTCGCACGTGAAACTGTCTTCAACAACGAACGTGGCTTTTGGAAAAGACACCGTGCGGGTCTGTATTACATAAGCACAAGTGTTGCAGCGCCGACGGCCACACTGGATGGTGCCAAAATGACTCTGGATATTAGGCTTGAGGCGACTGTGAACCAACATATCCTTAAGGCTTCTGTCCCGTCTGTATGCCACCAAAGGATAGTGTTGGAAGATTGAACATGTCTCAGGATCAGACTGAAGAATGGAGAGTTGACGGAATAAGACTTTCTTCACAAGGGAACTATGAGGGTGGAAAGTTAAGACAAGTTTCACCCTGTCAGAATTGGAAGTTCTATGCTGGTTAGAGAGAGCCTCCTGGCCAGAAATTTGCTGAACGCGCCGCATAGCAGAAGCAAGCACTTTATCCGGGTATAAGCGCTTACAAAAGAAATCCAGCATCTCGTGAGCTCTATCGAGAAAATCGTCGGCCTCGCTACAGAGGCGACGAAGGCGCAAGAGTTGAGAGAATGGTAAAGAGTCACAACAAGCCTGGGAATGGGAAGAGGTATAAAGAAGAAACTATGTGCATCAGTAGGCTTTTAGTATACTGATGTAGTGATGGTGGATAGGCTGATAGTGATAGTAATGTCAAGAAAGTTGACACAAGAGGTAGAGATGTGAGATGTAAACCGAATAGCCGGATTGAAGACATTAATGAAGCGTCACAAATCGGCTTCAGGCATATCGGTAATGCCAATACAATCATCAATGTATCTATGATACACAGACGGAAGAGTGCCATCATAGGAATTCCATACTAGGTGCTCAAGATGACCCATGAATAGACAAGCATAACTGGGTCCCATTTTAGTACCCATGGCGACCCTACTGATCTGCTCAAAGAACTGGTCATTGAACTGAAAGGAGTTGAGAGTTAGAACTAGTTCTGCAAGACGAAGGAGAGCCGAGGTGGAGACAAGTGGGTTAGTTCTCCTGTCGAGAAAGAACTGGAGAGCTTGAAGTCCGTCGGAATGAGGTATGGAGGTGTACAATGAGCACACATCAAGGAGGAAGAGACGGTAAGTCCTGCCAGGCAACAACTCAATAGACGAAAAACAGACAAGGTGTGGTTCCTATCTTTCAAGAATGAAGGTAGTGTGGTGACTATAGGATTGAAGATGCTATCAAGAAATTCGGAGATATGTTCCATAGGACAAGAGCAAGCAGAAACGATGGGCCTACCCGGATTGTTCAGTTTATGAATTTTGGGGAGCATATAAAGGCGGGTTTTCCTAAACAGCTATCGATGACACAAAGTGATGATGCGCCGGTAGGAAGGTCGTTAGAGGTAATTAAGTTCTTAATTACTGTACGGACTTGACTATTGTTAGATAGTGTTACATCAGAAGAACTAGTTTTATAGAATTGGGTGTCAAGTAATTGGTTGCGGCCTTCCTGAAGGTATAGTTCTTTGCTCCATACCACTATTGCACCGCCTGTATCGGCGGGTTTGATAACAATGTCATCACGTCGACGGAGGTGTGATAGAGCACGAAACTCGGACGGAGACATGTTAGAATGCCCTAGACGTTTGGGGTGGATCAGTCCAATATCGTGTAAAGTATTCTTGATGTAGAGATCAAGAGCGTTGGAGACACCAGGGTTGGGTGTCCAATCATGTTTGCGAGTAGAATATTTAACATATATATATATAGTAGAATAGCAAACATACTCATGTCATGACATTGGTCAGTGTCAACCTGGTTTCGAAAATGAAATTTCAGCCGTAAGCCACGGTGAAAACGGTGCACATCTTGAAGAGTAGAGTAGTGGTCAATGGTGGGTCGGAGAGGAACAAACTTGAGACCCTTACTTAAAACACATCTCTCGCTGTCCGATAAGGGAGGGATGCAAACCACCTGTGTTGGAGGAGAAGATCGTAGTGGACAATTGGAAGGAGTGGTAGAAGGTACAGGGCTAAGAAGGTTAAGTTTTTGTTGGTGATGGGTGCACATAAATTCATGTAGTTGTCTGTTAAGAACATGGATAATAAAACGAATAAGGGAGTATTAAGTAGTGAAACTGGGTATTTGGGTTGTATGAATTTTGTTCCCTCATTAACTATTTTGTCTGTTCTCTCATTTCCTGATATACCACAGTGAACTGGTATCCACTGGAGAATAATATGGTTGTGTTCTGAGACTTGTTTAGCTGGAATGTCAGCTCTCTGCTTATATTATCTCGGGTGTTTATATTATCTTGGGATTAACTTTGTGTGGCTTGCAGGACTGACACATGCAGCTGTACATGAAGACAAGTTTGTTATTTTGTATGTTTCTTTCCTGCAGTATTTTTGTGGCATTGACAGTTTTTTAAGAGTTCTTCAGTGGAACTTGTTTTTTTTAAATTGTGGTGCCATCTTGGATTATAATAATGGTACAGGTACCTTTTTTCCTTGTCGTGACAGATGATTCATCAATGGATGTTTGAGGTGTTGATGTGTTCAAGTGTCTTTGCTCTTATGGATGGAATCTGTTTCTTCAGCCTTTTGATCTTCTTTTTCATTTCTCTAATCTTGTTTTGCCTCACAGCGCCAGGATAAGTAGAGACTTCTAGAATGGGCTTTTGTGTGCATAAACAGTGTTTTTCACCACCTCTGTTATCTCTAATGTCCACCTTTGCGCGGGCGATCTTTTGCTTTGTGTGGACTGTATCGGAGTAACATTGCTCTTCGAGATACACCACCTCATGGTAATCTGCTTGTGTGGTCGAACCATTTAATTTGCTGTTTCTTGATGAAGTTTAGTACTGATGTTGTACCCACTTTTTCCTGATGTCTTCATTTCTAAACTGGTCTCTTCATGTTATTCCCAGCATTCTGCTTAGACACTTTATCTCTCTCTTGACTAATTTTGTTCTATCTATTTTGTTCTGACTATTTGATGTCAGTGTCCAGGTTTGGCACTGATAGTGTAATGTTGGGAGAAAGATTGTGTAGCCTTGTGGTCTACATTTGGAATTGTTATCACTGTGAAATTGGGCTGTATGTCTGTGTTGTTGTATGGTAGTATCATTTCCCTGGTTGCTGTGTCTTTTGAGAGGATGTTGCTTTTTTTTGCAGAGAGTAATTTTGTCATGTGATGGAAGATGTGGATTTTTGTGGCTGTTTGGTTGACTGATTTGGGTTATTTTCAATGCACTTGAATTTTCTGTTCAAACAAGTATTTTCTATTATTTTTTACTTCAACTGTTTTGTATAGTTACTCTTACTGAAAAAAAAACTACATGTGAAATGCGTTGCCTGCGAAAAGTTACCAACAACAAGAAAAGACAGAATCACTAACATCAGCATAAGAAAGAAAGTTGGTACAAAACCGTGCTTGAATTACATAGATAAACAAAGAATGAAGTGGTTTGGCCACTTAATAAGAATGCATCCAAACTCCACAGTATACAGAGTCTTCTACAACAGAACATCGGGAAAGAAGGCAAGAGGAAGACCACGAAAAAGATGGTTAGATGGCGTAGCAGAATCCTGTGAAAGAGCAAAGATAACAATCACACAAGCCACCAGAACAGCGCAAGACAAAACAGAAAACCACGACACTGGGCAACAACCCGGTAGCAGTGTGACGACAAAAGAAGAACTCTTACTGTATGGTGTCCTTGGTGTGACTATATGGTATAGTTACTTTAACTATATGATATAATTACTGGAACTATATGGTATAGTTACTTCAACTGTATTGTTCTTTTTGGCCATTTTGATCATTCTTATTGTGATATATAAACAGCCTTTGCCAAGAACGTATTTTCACGTCACATCATTCAGCACCATTTGGAGCTCTAGTGCTTATCCTACGGTGACGTGTCTGGTTTCAGCCATCGTTTACTGAGTTTGCTCTCTATTAGCCTTTGACTGTCCCCATCCAACCTGCAAGGCAGCAGGCTGCTATTTTCTTTCAGGGTAGCGACCCTTAGACAACCTACCCTTCCGGGTTACTAGTCTTTATTTGGACTACTTGGTTTGCCTGCCGTCCAGATTTGTGTACGGTTTACTCCGCTAGCCTTTGATTGTCCCCAATCAAACTACAAGGCAGTAGTAGTTCCCTGTGAGCGGAATTGTGCACTGGATTCAAGCCTTTGTTGGACTTTCCAGTTTTTCTGCACATTAGGTTGGTCCGCCTGCGCCTGCCACGCCCCCTCAGCTCCATGCACCTCTACCCCATCGTTGGGCCCACCCATGCATCATCCGCATGCGTGTTCGCTCTGCTTCGGTGTCTGCCACACCGTGTCTATTGGTTCTCAACTTGCACATATTTGCCACGGTAGCGTAGTTGTTAGTGAACTCGCTTCTCAAGGCTGGTGGTCTGGGTTCAACTCCCGCAGTGCGCCTGAAATTTTTCCCGACCGCGGCGGCTCTCAGGTCGACCCGGCCTCAACTGGGTACCAGACATGCTCTGGGAAAGTAAAGGCGGCGGCGTGATGCTGACCACATCACCCATCGTGTGCCAACGGTCAATGAAAAATACAGGCCTAACACTGTATTGACCTATATACCACGATGTATGAAAGGGTTCCTTTACTTTTACTAGCCTGTTCAGACACACGAGGCTCAACTCGGGCCCCCACATGCAACTCATCTTGGGCCCAAAGTTTTGCTCCTCCTGTACCCATGTCTCTTCTATGGATTCACCCCTCATCCCTTTATGTTTAACTGTTCAGCTTTTCCCATCGGCCGGGAGAGATGCATTAATAGTCACTCTGGGACCCATGTCTCTTCTCTGGATTCACTCCTCATCCCTTTATGTTTATCTGTTCAGCTTTTCCCATCGGCCTGGAGAGATGCATTAATAGTCACTCTGGGATTCCGCTCATCTGTGTTGCGAGCGGATCTCATCCAACGTGACTACATCTGCAACACTACTTAAACCAGATTAGCTCTCCTCGATCCCTACCCGCTTAGCCAGACAAGATCGGTTGTCTGTTACCAGGGTCACCATGTGGAGTGGGGTAGGATCTTGATTAGTGCCAGCTCACTAATCTTGGCGCGGCGTTGTCCCTATGTGCTTTTGACCCCATATCATTGGTGTCACTAAATTATACAGGGTGTTCAAGATAAAAGTAGCCGATTGACAAATAAAAATTTGCCAATCGGGCTACTGTTATCCTGAACACCCTACTATAGTTATATGAAATAATTACTGTCAACATTGTGAGGAACTTGGAATCATCACCAAAATTTATGTTTAAATGTTGTGCATAGATGATGCAAAAATAGAAATATCCTGAGTTCACAGATTCAGTCAATTACCCCAACTGTATGATGTAATTACTGCAACTATATCATATAATTACTGTAACTTTGTTAGATAGTAAAACTTTGAGAATGTGCTTCTTTCCTGCAGCAACATTTGGATGTGAATCATGGACCATTACACAAGCGTTAGAGAAGAACATCACATATTTTGAAGCATATTGCTTAAGAAAATTCTTAGAAGATCCTGGACTAAGAAGTGGAAAAATATAAATACGCTATAAGACCTGAACTTCCAGTATCATTGGCTCAAACAATATGTCACAACAACTGGAATAGTTTGTTCACATTAAACATCAAAGTAGGTTAGAGATTTCTCTAAGACAAGGAAAGGAATGCACAATTCAGTGGTAGCAACAGGACAATGGAGGACGTTGTAGAACTAGATATAGATCAAGAGTCTTGTAGACAGGCTGTGTTGAGAGTGGCTTTCTGCAAAAAAACGTGCTACATAAAGAACATTGTTGTATAATTACTGTAAATTTATCAAATAATTACTGTAATATTATTACATAATTATCTTGACTTTATCATATAATTACTGTAGTTTTATCTCATAATTAGTGTAAATTGATAATAATTTTATCACATAATTACACATATTTATTGTATAATTATTACAACTTTATCATATATTTATTGTAATTTTATAATATAGTTACTGAAATTTTATCATATAATTATTGTACCTGTAGGTATAATTACTATATCTGTACTTTATAATTGCTGTAATTGTATAGTTTATATAGATTATAATAGTATGCATGATGGATGCTTAATTAATATGTGATGTAAACTATTTGCCAGTACTAGAAGATTATGCATAATGTCATAATTTGATGTGTATTTTTTTATACAATCTGTGATGGCATAACTGCAGAGAGTATTTGGGCATGGTAATATATCACCAGGTGGGACAAATTAACCTCATACATATGTTCTCGCCTTGGACACAAGACAGTGGTGGGTTCAAGCCAACACTTGACGTTCTAAGTGTTTGGAAATGAAATGGCCCTCATATCTCCAGAACACTGGGACTTGAAATTTGAAGTGACAGTTTATTTATACCCGAAGGTTCATACAACCCACAGCATGACAGTATAAATACACTAAACAGAAAAGCACAGTCTTCAGACTTAGAACAGGACACTGCAGTCTCAGAGCACACCTCCATAGAATAGGTCTCAGGGACTCTGCTGCCTGCACCTGTGGAGCACCAAAGCAGTCCGCAGAGCACATCCTGCCCCAGCCTGAGCAGTATGAGAATGTAAATCTGGCCAACAGAAACAACCCTACAAAACAAACTATGGGGACCGGTGAAGACCTCAAAAGCCCTGTTTATGACACATACCGGAGTAGTCGCATAGCAGAGGTTGATCGCAGAATCAGAAGATACCCGAAGGTCTGAAAAGTCTATTGGACTTGTTTTTAGTATATCATCGAAGCAGCAAATATAGGTCACCTGGACATGACTGTGAGTGACACCTTCAAGATACTACTACCTGATAACACATGTTGTGATTTTAACCTCATAAATGTATATAATTTGTTTCTGGATAATTCTTTGTTAACTGTTGAAAGTTTACATACATTCATAGAGCTTCATTCCTGTCTTTCATATGTTGCTGTTCTTTGTTTGCTAGTTGTGATGTGAGGACTTCATTATTTTTCTTACAGCTGACCTCGCAAGAATTTTACAGATTTCAGATCCTATTTTCATATTTTATAGTATTTTTATGTATGTTTTACTATTATTATTTTTATTCAGAATTAGTTATACATTACCTCTGAAGTCGGAGAAGGCCTGCCTGTATGGCTGGGACACTGATAAAAAGGGAAAGCAGATATTCACACAAAAATCAGTCAGAAGCGCCATACCATGCGCCCTGACTGCCTAAATTCGTAGCGTGAACGCAATAAGTTATACATTGAACATTTTAATAAAAAATATATCAAAACATTTTGAGACAATGTGGCACTGAGGGTTACTGTTTTCTTAGAGATGTTGATTGTGAAATATTTCTTGTTGTCATATGATTCAAATAAACATTTAGTAACTGTTTTGTTTATCTATTCAATTGGTTTCTGAATAAGTAGAAAATTAAGATTATCTCATCCTGAAATTTACATCAATAATTAAGGCATTGACGTTACATATTTTGATTGTCTAGTCCCCATAATTATAAACTATGGGGAACCCTCTTTTTCTCTACTTTCAAAGTACCCCTGTCAGGTGTTGAAAGGATCTCCTGTGCACTTTGTAAGTTAGTATTCATTTCTCTAAAGTTCTATATGCCGTCACACGATCTTTTGCTCTGTATTTATTATATTTTTACATTGTGATTTTCTGTGATATGTGATGCTAGGACATTCTTGTCAGGTGACCAAATAATTTAATCTATTTTTTATAAATTGAATGACTGGTTATTTACGACCAAATCAATAAATTACTTTTCGCAGATGACCAAAGTCTAATCTATGAAAATCGTGGCATATCCTTTGCAGGACGTAGCCATCAACCACAGTAAACGAGTCGTTGATTTTCTAGGCACCACTTATACGTTCAGTAGTTTGCCATTGCTTTCTGAATGGAGAGGTCTATTTTAAAAAAATTTTAAATCACATGGAAACGAATTTGTTTCCAAACTTGCCCACCATGGGGTTTGAACCAGGTACGCTTGGGTTTGTGATCGAGCTCTCATTTAAATTCATTGTTAATAGCATGCAGGAAGTGCAACATAAAAATAACAACACAAAAGACAGACCTTGAAAATCAGCAGAACACCAAGCAAACATACAAATAGACAACACCAGAGTAAAGCTTTCTTTCTCGAATCCTGTGTGCCTCACAGCGTCAGGTCAAGAAGAGATTTCTAAAACAGGCCCTTGTATGCGCTTCGTAGATAGTCTCTTTCATCACCTCTGTTATCTCTGAGGTCCATCTTTTGCGTGGCCGGCCTTTTGCTTTGTGCCTATTGTATCAGAGCAGCATTGCTCTTTGAGGTGCACTGTCTGTTGGTAATCTGCTTACGTGGCCGAACCATTTAATTTGTTGTTTCTTGACGAAGTCTGGTACTGATGTTGTACCCACTTTTTCCTGATGTCTTCATTTCTCAACCGGTCTCTTCTTGTTACACCCAGCATTCTGTGTAGACACTCCATCTCTGTCGTGACTAGTTTTGTTCTATCATTTGATGTCAGTGTCCAGGTTTGGCACCGATAGTGTAATGTTGGGAGAAAGATTGTGTAGCCTTGTGGTCTACATTTGGAATTGTTATCACTGTGAAATTGGGCTGTATGTCTGTGTTGTTGTATGGTAGTATCATTTCCCTAGTTGCTGTGTCTTTGGTTATGTTCCTCGACTGGTTCGTGGTGGTTAAACGTATGTTTGCTTTTATACACTTGTGATTTAAAAATTGTTCATTATATTTCTTTTTAAATAAACAATAATTAACTTCCAGTTAAATTTATATTTCTTAGTATATATATATATATACACTAGCTAATTAATCCGCCGCACGGATGCAAGTTGTTAGTAATCCTTGATGAGGAATTTGGGAAGCGTCAAGAGATGTCATCTAAAGGCATGAATTGCATTTAGGATATTTTTTAAGAAGTTATTTGAAACGGCTGTCGTCCATAAACAATTTTAATGGTTCAGGTGGTTCTTATAATTCTTCCCGTCTAATCAAAGTAGAGTCTTATCTTTCTTGAGCTTTGGTAAGTGCCATTCGTGGTCTTTTAGCTTCATGTCGAATCAAGGCAGCATCTTAGTTTTCAGCAGCTCTTGTGTAGACTTATCGTGATTTATAGGCTTCATGTCTGTTTAAGACATCATTTTAGTTTTCTTCAGCTCTAGAATTGGCATTCTCGACCTATTAGCTATGTTTAGATATTCTGATAATTCCACATTTTCTATAGATCTATGTGCTGCTCTTCGTTTAGAGTCACTTCTAGTCTGATTGAATAGTTTTCTTCTTAGGTGGCATTGCATATTTTAATATAATAAACCGACCTGTGGAATTTTTACAGAACAGAATGATTATTTTTACATTTAACAGAATAATTATTTAAAAACCTCTATAGCATAGTTTGAAACTGAAAGATAAACTTATAACGACATGATTTTTATACAACTTGCGCAAATCAACACAAACGTCATGGTTAACACCGGAATTCACAGTGGCGATTGCAAAGAAGTAAATGTCTAATACGTGAGGGGACATAATCAATTTGACAGAGACCAGTTTGTCATTTTAGTGATTATATCCCTTTGACCATTTGGCAAATATGACCTTTCTTCAGGTAGAGCACGCGGTAATAATACTGGATTAGCAATCGCAAATTAGACTTTATTTATTTTTAAAACTAATGATTTGATTTCAAAACTTTTTTTTAGCTGATCTACACTTTTGATGATAAAATTTTGCAGAAAAAATTGTGAATATTGGATGTAAACTGAGGCCGTGTATACCCGGACACACATTTGGATTTTCAGCTTTATAGTATATATATATATATATTTAAAGTTATATATATGGTGGGCCAAATATATATATATAGAGAAAGAGATATGGAAATGGAATGATGGAAATTAAAATAACAAACATGGCCTTTCAAAAAAATTAAACAACTAAAACAGTATGAAATGGAACTGATAGAGAAACAAAGATCAGAATACTAAAAGCATATATATGGGTGGCAACATATGGGCATTTATTAACGAGACAGTGGCACAACATATATGTGCTTTTGAATATAAGTGTTACAGAAGCATCCTCCGTATATCATGGACAGAGAAGAGAACAAATAGATCTATCCAGAAAGAACTCAAAATCAAAGAAAACTGACTGATGCTACTAATAAGGAGAAAATTGAAGTATTTTAGGCAAATGAAGGGCATTATGGAAGGAGGGATTCAGGATGTAACTGATGTTTTGAGTGATGGCTGCAGAGGTGGAACATCTGGTCTATGAGAGAGAGAAATTCAGGACTGTTAAGGTGGCAAAGTTCTGCTCAAGGCAAGCTATATATATATATATATGTATATATATATACACAGCGTGTGCATAGATCACAGTTTTAGTAACACAGTCTGCAATGTTGTTGAAAATGAATATGCAACTTAGTAGGTTTTGATTGCCTAGAACTAGTGTTTTAAAAAAACTACATATCACTTTTACGTTGTGTGTGTTCTTAAATAAATGTTGTGCAATTATAGCTGTAACAATTATAACGAAGAAATGATAAGTGTAGCTGAGGTCAAGGAGGCAATCAATTCCTTGATAAACAATAAGGCAGCGGTGATGACAACATTACTGCAGAAATGCTCAAAGCGGCTGATGATACAACTATTAGCCAGGTACAAGAACTATTTAATAAAGTATGGGAAGAAGAAACTGTCCCAGATTAATGGAAGAAGGGAATAATTGTTAAGATCCCCCAAAAGGTGATCTCAAAGATTGCAACAACTGGAGAGGGATCACC
Organism: Arion vulgaris; assembly: GCA_020796225.1. Lineage (NCBI taxonomy): Eukaryota > Metazoa > Mollusca > Gastropoda > Stylommatophora > Arionidae > Arion > Arion vulgaris. The sequence continues at coordinate 56,887,668 of CM036759.1, read as the reverse complement.
CTATTATCAGTAATGACCAAGACTTTCTGCAAAATCATTCTTAATAGAATCAAAGGAGCAGTGGACACAACCCTGAGAGAAGAACAAGCTGGTTTTAGACCTGGGAGAAGCTGCTTAGACCAAATAATTACCCTACAACTAATTTTGGAGGAACATATTGAGAAGCAACAACCACTCATACTAAATTTCATCAATTTTAAAAAAGGCTTTGATAGTCTACACAGAATCTCTGTGTGGAATATTCTGAAATGCTATGGAATACCAGACAAAATAATAAACATTATAAAGAGCCTCTATGATGGTTCACAGTGTGCAGTTCGCACTGATGGTGGACACAGCGACTGGTTTATGGTTGAAACCGGAGTAAAGCAAGGCTGTATTCTATCTCCGCTATTGTTTGGAGTGGCCATTGACTGGGTGGTGCGAAAATGTTGCGGGGCGAAACTGGCATCGATTGGGTAGAAAATAGTCAACTAGAAGATTTGGATTTTGCAGATGATATTGCCTTGTTAAGTAGAAACAACCAAGATATGCAAAGAAAAACAGACAACTTGTCATCTATAGCATCAAAAGTTGGACTGCAGATAAGCTATGAAAAAACAAATATAATGAAGACACCTATGGCAAGTAATGCAGATATCACACTGGAATCTAAAATGATAAAAATAACAGAGCAGTTCACATATTTGGGTAGCAATTTTGATTGCACAGGAAATGTTAAAAAGAAATTATGATACGAATTGGCAAAGCAACATCAGCTTTTAAAAGTCTAAATAAAATATGGAACTGCAAGTTATATAGTATTAAAACTAAATTACGAATTTTCAATTCAAATGTATCAATCCTAACATATGCCAGCGAGAGTTGGAAAATGACTAAAGATATAGAAAGCAAGTTGAATGCATTTGAAAATAGATGTCTGCGAAAAATAATGAATATAAAATGGAACGAATTCAGGAAAAGTGATGAAATCAGAGACATGTCTGGTCAACCACTAGTGACAACTGTTATAAGAAAGAGAAGATGGAAATATGTTGGGCACACCTTGAGGAGAAATGATCAAAGAATATCAAAGCAGGCATTGAAGTGGGATGCAAAGGGTTCAAGAAGGGTGCAGAGAGGTCAACCTAAGGAGACCCTGAAGCGAACTTTGCTGAGAGAGGCAGGAAATATCGGTCTCAGTTCCATGGAGGAGATTGAGCGAGTTGTCCAGGATAGAGCGGTATGGAGAAATTACTTGCAGGCCCTATGTATAGTATAACGGTACGAGAGGAATTATTATTATTATTATTATAGCTGTAACAACTCTCTCCTTGGTGCAGCTAATAGTTCTGCGGTCTATATTTTATTGAACGATTATGTCAGACCATCCCCCTCTGTCTTCCATGATCTCTTCTTCCCTGAATTTTATTTCTAATCCCCCCCTCATTGCATTACATGCCCGAAGGATGCGGAATTCCTGTTGTCCAACCACATACCTTTTGTCCCAAGCTGGCCGCAAACCCAGGACTTTCCACAGCATGTGGTCTCTAATGCATGGTCCGTTATCACAAACCCTTTTTACTATATATATATATATATATATATATATATATATATATATATATATATATATATCCACTTTGTGTCCCGTTTGCCACATAAAGCTTTCACATTGCTGCCGTTCTGTCGCCTTTGTACCAATTGTTTTCCATGTCGGACAACAATTTTTCGACCCTCTTTCCACAATTCTTCTGTGTTTACTTTGGACATCCAGGCCTTCTTTTCCCATCCGTTGCCCATCGAAGATCTGATCTAGCCAATGTTTCTACTGGCATGACATACATGACCAATCCACCTTCATCTTTGCCTTTTAATGTTCTCCAGTGATGCACAGTTTGCTCATTTTAAACGCTCTTTATTTCTTATTTTATTTGCCCAGAATATTCACAGGATTCTTCCTAAACATTTATTTTGAAATGTCTCCAGTTTGTGTATATGTTTTGGGTCATTTTCCAGCACACTTCTGTATAATAGCACTCCCAGGACACTGCTTCTATATATTTTAAGTTTTGTTTTGTTCCAGAGTTTGTAGAGCATGGCAAATATTGGACTTGCTTTCTTAGTTTTTCCAGTGATGTCCTTTTCCGAATCACCATCCTGCGATTCTGTACTTCCCAGGTATACAAAATCATGTACTTCCTGTATGATTTCATTTTGTAACATAATTGGATTTTCTGATATTTCTCATTACTTTTGTTTTTGCAATAATTAATTTTGAGTCCCATTGTTTGAGCTGTTCTGGAAAGTGTATCTATTTTCGATTGATCATCCTAGAAATGCCTGACCGTAAGACCAATATCGTCTACATATCTTCCAGCACTGAGGTAAGTGTTCATTTTTACCACTATAATTGTATACAATTATGATAAGAGCATACGTAACATTGAAGTTTTATTAAATCTTAGAAATGAATTAAATCATGAATAATAGAAGTGTTGTTTTCTATGTTTCTCTCTCTTGCGATCACCTAAAAGACAGATGTACCAGATCTCTCCATAAATTCATTCATGTGGAAATATGATTCATGCAGCCTTAGCATGGGTGGGTTTCGTCACATCTTCAGCGACATTTAGAGCTCTGATGCTTATCCTTCGACGATGTGTCCGGATTCAGTCAGCGCTACTGGTTCGCTCTCCGTTAGCCTTTGGCTGTTCCCAGCCATTCTGCAAGGCAGCAGGTTAACTTCTACACATTTAGAACACATGCATCCGATTTCAGCCAAATTACGACATGCGTGGCAGGTAACAGTGGCTCTATCCTTTACACCCCAAATTTGGGCCCTGGTAACCACTCGGGCAGTTTTCTATGTTTACAAGTGTGCAAGTCATGCTCTATCTGTTGTCTTCCTCTTTGAACGCTCCATATTGATCACTTGTTAATCATTCTGTGTGATTTGTATGTGATCTGAGCCTAAGAGCAATTGTACGTTGTGCCAGTTATGTGCCTACAAGTAGGCCAGCACATCCGATTTCTGCGATGCTTTTTATATGCTATGGTAGTTTCCCTAGGTCCTACATCAGTCGCCTCTTACTACTAGTCGCCTAGTAGGTTGCATAGGTACTATTTTTTGCTTCCCTTGTGAGCCCCGGCACCACACAGGCGGTATATGTTGTACTTTGTTATGTCTCTGCTATTTTATCACAATGTTTTTTAAAATAATTTTATAAGAAAATAACTGAACATCCAGCATCATGACAATTTGATACAAATAATCACAGACAACAAGGTTGATATAGAGAAATGATGAAGTATTTACCAAATACACTAGGTGTGAGAGAGATAGTTTCTTGTCGTACCAAAGACAAATGGTAAAACGTAGGTCCTTTGAGCATGCAAAAGAACCCTTGGCGCTTAAAAACCGGTAAGAGTACGCTGGAAAAATGGCCACCCTAACAAAAACATTGACAAATATTTTGTTGACACATTTTCTTCATCTTCAAACGCCCGAGTGGTTGCCGGGGCCCACATTTGGGGTGTAAAGAATAGAACCATTGTTGCCTGCCATGCATGTCGTAAGAGGTTTGGCTGAAATCGGATGCACATGTCCTAAACGTGTAGAAGTCTATGCGTTTAGGGGCCTACTGAACCAATGTGCAACGTACACACGTTCTTGGCAAAGATCAAATGTATCACAAAGTGATTAAAATTGATTGTAAAGAATGAACACAAAGAAGAAGAAGATCATCTTCAAAATTATATCAGAGATCCTCCTTGATGGTGCTACAGAGTTTGTGCACTGCCGCTGAGATCTTTCTGTGTAAGATATTAATTTACACGCGTAGTATATTAATGGGAAAAAAAAACACAGAGATCAACATTTACACATACACATTTTTTGTTTATTTTTGAAAAAAGGACAATCAAGCAACAAGCTTTCAGCTATGAAACAAGTGACATTGAAATTTGTATTGTTAGATCTTATAAGTTAATATATTTCCCTGACTCTTCCATTGAATTCTGACAACCGAACAATGTTGAGATTTTCTGGGTGTTCCAACATTTGCAAGCAATGTCATTAAAATGTCACCAAGAATATTTTCCAAAATGTTTGTGCCAAGGGAATGGTGAACCATTTGACCTCTCAAACTAAAGATATTTTCTCAATAGGCATGTAATCCAACTCTATGAAAAGAACCTGATGGATCCTCACATAAAGAAAAAAAAAAAAAATGAGAAATCAGGAAAAGAAACTGACATTTTAAAAAAGTGATGTCATTACTTTTAATAGGGGGACTGCCTAGAGTAGCTGATAGTAGCTCTGCCTGCTAGCTGTGAGACGCCCCATAGCTCGGATTCGAACCTACTGTCCGGCATTTGTTCGAGTCCCCTGGTCTTACTCAGGACGATAACGTGAGTACCTCTGAAGTCGGAGAAAATCTGCCTGTATGGCGGGGGAATACTAATTACGAGTACATTGAGCACACGGCTGTCAGTGTAAAGTAATTTACAATGTGCACACTGCTGCCATTGTAAGAAATTGGAAAACGGATTTTCACGCAAAAATCAGTTTCAGAGATGAAACTTCGCCTGAGTTGAAAGCGGACGAAAGAAAAAAAAACTTTTAATAAATACATGACAATGTACCCTATTAAACTTGCTGTAAAATGCGGCTAAGAAATTAAAAACTTCATAATATAAATGATTAAAAGCTTCATAATTTAATTGTAAAAGATATTAACCTGCCATCCATCACTAGAATACTCAGCAGTAAAAGACTAAGATGGTTGGGATATGTGAGAAGAATGGATAACAGCTGCATATCCAAACAGATGTTGCTCAGTCAACTTTCAGAAGGAAAGAGGTTCCAAGGCAAACCAGTACTCAGATATCAGGATATCTGTATGGTCTCAATAAAGGTCTCTTCTGTCGTCATAAAACAAATGGTTTAAACTAGCTAATAACTGAGCTCTGTTGAAAGCAACATTACATAAAGGTGCAGAGTCTTTCAAAGAAAACGGGATGATTTTGAATTCAAGAGAAACAAGCAATGAGACAATGGCAATAAGTAGACAACCAGAAAACCTTACAATAAAACTCCAGAATATATAAATAAAACAAACAACTGAGGCCAAATACTTAGGAGCAATTTTCACTGCAGATGGAAGTATCAATAGTGAAATCAGCAATCGTTGCACAAAAGCTAACCAGGTACTGGGACAGTTAACACCACTGTTGTCACATAAAGATACCGCTAAAAACTAAAGCAAATCTCATAAGTACAATTTTCTGGCCACCACTATGTTACCAGTGTTAAACATGGTCAATAACAGCAGCAAATGAGCGGAAAATCATAATGACAGAGATGAGGTGTCTTAGAAGAGCTGCAGTTGTGACAATAAGAGACAAAATTAGAAATGAAGAAATCAGAAGGCTGGATGTGAAATCAGTCATGCAATTCATAAAAGAACAACAGATTAAATAGTTTGGACACCTGACAAGAATGCCCTGGTATCGCCTACCACAGAGAGCTACACAGAAAAAGTATAATAAGTACAAAGCAAGAGGAAGACCACGCAAAAGATCAGAACGAAGGCATCAAGAAGAGCCTTACAAAAATAAATATCAGCTTACAAAGTGCCTTAAAACAAGCACACACAAGATCACTACGCCCCCCCCCAACACTTCTATAAAGAGGTAAATGGTGAAGAGAAGAAGAAGAGAAACAAGTATAAACTCAACAGTCACACAGTTGTCCCATGACCATCTTCAAATATGAAAAAAAGGTCAAATAGTGTATATTGCACACAAATAAATACCACTGCAAGAACAGAATGCCTGAAGTGGTGGCCCATGCTTATTGAGCAGCATAAAGCAATAATTTACAATATTAGCAAATATGCTATAATTAAAAAAATCAGTAAAATGACATGTATAAGACTAGTGCTAATTATTATAAATACAATAGTAAATAAAATACTTTGCTGTAAATTAATGATACAAAAACTAGAATAAGTAAATGTTCTATATACATTCACAATCAGTAGATATCATATAAGAAATTGTCTACTTGATCTATGTAGTTAAATATTCAAACGAGACAGTTGACCATAGCTCTGATTTCTGGACATGACATTCATAATGTTTCTTCTAGTTTTGTTTTCATTTAGACATTTCTGAATGTGTATTAAGATAAGATGATTGTTGTATGATTGCAATCTCATTTATGTCAGTTGATGAAGGTGACGGATGTCTCTTCATAACTTTCAATACCTACTGCATTGTATAAAGTCCATTGTTGGAATCCTTCCTTCTTCTCTGTAAGCATAACTCCCTTTCAAGCATAAGACATCAACAAATTTCCTCCAACCAGATCTGTCTTTAGCAAGTCAGATTAGTTCATTCCAGGTCTTTTCCACCTCTTCTCTTTCTACGGTTAGTCTCTCTAGGTGTCCCCTACCTCTAGTACCTCCCAGATTCTATTTAAGATTTTCCATGTTTCTGATCTATACAGTAGGACTGAGCGTATATTTGATTTGTATATATAATGAGTTTAGTCTGTGTTCTGTAAGCTGATGATCTCCATATGTTGTCCAATGGTCTGAATGTTACAGCTGTCATTCCAATTCTTATGTTTATTTCTTTTTCTACATCCCAATTACAGCTGCCCAAATATTTGAATTTTTCGACGTCTTTTATCTTTTCTCCCTCTACCATAATCTCCTCTGGGTTTTTGCATTGCTGATATACCTTATTGTTAAATTGTTTTTCTTTATTGACCCTTCTCTACTTTAATGCATTTTTTCCCCCCTCACTGTTAAAGCATATGATAACAGACCAATTGTAAAAAATTGATAAAAATTAAGAGCAATAAAGAAATGTGTAAACATAAAATCACAAACATATTTCTTTCATTTCTTCTTCACCTTCCGCATACATTCTCAGACATTTAACTCCTTGTGGACCAAATGTCACACTATGTACCTTTTACCAGGAGCCACATTGAAGGGTGTTTTTATTCTAAAACAAACCGCTTGTAAAAACATGGCTTTTGCCTTGGTCCACTAAGAGCTAACTTGAACTTGTTGAAATAAAGTACTTGTCAGCTAGAAGCTTTTAGCATTTCAAGAGAGTTTGCGCCTGAATGGTGTCGATGATGGCCACTTTCTCTGTTCACTTGCCTTCATATCTGGAGCACTTTTTCTTTGTTTTTAACATCAGTGATATACATCAAACTTATTACATTTAGAGATCACATGACATTAGTCAGATTATTAAGCTGAATCTCCACAGTGGATATCTATTAAATTTTACTTGTCTGCCACTTTGTGGTTTTGATGATCACCTATAATGTCTTTTAAACTGAAGAGTTCTCAGCTGAACTTCTTTAACATTAATGCCTTACATATGTGTAAATATACATGGCTATCAGTACGGTTCCTAACCAAGCTCTGGAGATATAACATCCTTAGAGCGACCAGTATCTATTTAAGAAATATTGAAATCAATGACTAATAATAAACCAAGTTTCACATCACAAACACTATTTATTCTTCTATTCCCACCTATATGAAAATGAGTAACTAACTGACTTCTGCAACGAAACAATAATACAAGTTGTTTTATTGTCAATGCAAGGGAATTATTTGATTGCAATGTTGCACAAGACTAGTGGCTGCATGTCCAACTAGTGCTAATAAGCAAAACAAATTGATGATGACGACTTGAGATAGTGGTGTCTGTAAAAGTTGAAACCAAACCATACTTTTTCTTATTAAATCAGTGGGGCAGTTCACATACTGCTAATTCTGATAGCCACACCTGAAATAACATAAAAATATTAACATATCTTTGCATTCAGTTATAAGAGGACTATCATCATAGCACTCTGGCCATGTCCAGAGATGTTCTGATCTCTGCCTCAACAAATCCAGCAGCAGCCCAACACGCCAGTTCAATGTTGATTAATGAATTTTTATATATGGTATGTTTTTTTCTTCTTCTTCTTCTTCTTCAGCGATCTCTGGTCATGCGCTTGATTTACTGTGGACCACAAACTGGGCAGACAGCTTCAGGTCTGTCAGGTTTCCCCAAAGCTTAGTTTTCAGGTCGACTGGGTGTGGCCACATGTTGCTTCTCAGCTCACACAGAAGAGGACAGTCTTGCAGGATATGCTGTGGTGTCTGTTCTGCCTGCTGACACTGGCAGAGAGCTGTTTGACTTATTCCTAGTCTGTATAAGTGTTTGTTGAGTCTGCAGTGTCCGGTGCGTAGTCGAAATATAATGACCTGGTCTGTTCTGCTTAGGTCTTTGAGGAGTCTTTTCCATAATCATATCCAGTGTTTGTCTTCCAGTCTACTGCAGATTTTCTCTGTATGAGGGTTTTGACCTCTTGAAAAGACATGTTTTTTGTTTTTTTTTCCTCCAAGCTGTATCAATATAAACACCCATCTCTCTCAATCAGGTCAGCGACTGGTATTCACATCCCTGAAACTCCTCTGTTCGAAAAGACTCTCTCAATGAGTTAAGAATGTCATTTCAGTCCATTGCAGCTCCCTCTGATCTTTTGTATTATTTCTACTGTAATTTATTTAACATAAAAAAAAATTGTTTATGATGATCAAATAAATTACAATGCTTTGTATGTAAGTGTGTGTGCCACACCAGAGCTGAACTAAGATATCAGCCCCAAAGGGGGGACAAGGGTCTATGGTCTAGGACACATTCAAGTTTGGGTACATAATCACAGTCCATCAATCCAAAGTTGTAGAGGGAACAAACATATTTACATAACATCTACAAAATGTTTGATTACTTCATATCACTCCGGGATGACCCATTTGTGCTCGGTATCCCAAACCATATGAGAAGAAGTATACATATGCTTCTTTGTGGCATAGTGGTTAAATACACTGCTCATTCTGCCCATAAGTCCCTAGTCGCACTCAGGTAATGATTTATTTCAAATACTCTCAATTGAAGTATAAATGCCTTATTAATTTTCCATTACATTAATATCCATTTTAATTCTTTGAAGAGACATGTACAGCAAAGTCAACAAACTCAGCTCTAAGCTAATCTGTGTGGTTCCATACGTTGAGGGATGAACGGAATGCTGACCCTGAGCATTAAAACACATATCACTATAACTGGACACCATATTTCTTTACTTATTTGTTCTTCTCTCCAGATAAACAATTATTAGTGTCCAGCATTAAGCAGTGAGTTTTTCTTGTATAAGATGTTAGCATTGTTATTGGTGGGTTTAGGATCAAATTCTTACTGAAACTTGTTACAAGACTATAAAAGTTGTGTTTCATAATAACATTTAAATTCTGCCATTTATCTTCTAGACTGCCTTGGTTTAGACTATATGAAGTACTGCAACAACTGCAGTTTTTCCAGCTTTAATCTTTCTCTATTATTATTACTTTGTATGCATGGTAGGGTTGTTGTGGAGCATACAGGACAACTACTTCCAGTATGAGGATGGAGGTTGAGGCCATTACTGCTGCCCTCCATTGGCTCTCTGTGACTCCATTTACTGGGGCCGTTGTTGTATCTGACTCTCGGTCTACGCTTCACAAGATCCAAAATGGCAGGTTTCGGTATGAGTGGATATTTGTCTATAGAAGTTTCTAACCTCCAGAGACTTACATAGATCTACTGTCCTGGATATATGTGTGCTTGCGGGCAGAGAGAGCAGACAAGCTTGCATCAACAGCATCGATTGTAGGGAAGTTGAAGATGGATAATGGGATGTTCTTCAGTCAGTTCGCAACTGCCTGTTGGATGAAGACAGTAAAATAGTTGTTGAATCGATCCCGCGATTTAAGCAGGTTGGAGTTACCCGTTGTACAAGCAGAACTGGATGTCTGAAGGGCAGAATGAGAAGTGTATTTAACCAGCGAACCATCAGTATGCATACTCTTCGATATCTGTTAGGGAGACTGAGCACCTATGGGTCTGCCAGGAGTAGAATGACATCAGTTTAGTAATCAACAATCAATGCATGTGCGTCCACAGAAATTTGTCCAGGGAGAGGTAAAATAAGTTTTAAATATATTAGTTGATAGTGGTGTACTAAGCGGAAATAGAGAAGACTAGATTCACATAAAACTGTTTATCAAAAGTCATTTTCCAGGGCGTGGCACTTGACACCCCCTAATGTATGGATGCCTATGTTGTATGTAGAATATTTGTTGATGTCTTTCATACTGTATATTTTATTTTGTCTAGTATTTTCTTCACAAGCAGTTACAATTTTTGTAGAAAATGTTGTACACTTTGAAATACTTAAATTAGACAGTCAATGCTGGTATTTTACATTTCATTTGAAGCATTATCAATGAGTTTTGTCACATTTCTGTTCTTTACTATTACAAGTCAGTCCCAACTGGTGTAGTATTACAAGTCAGTCCCAGCTGGTGTAGTATTACAAGTCAGTCCCAGTTGGTGGAGTATTACAAGTCAGTCCCAACTGATTACACATCATACCCAACTGGTGTAGTCTTATTTTTGTACAGCAAATTCACCTCCACCTTTAGATCGGGAACTATTTAATGAGAATTATGCAATGGAGTATGATGTATCAACAGATACGATTTGATAGTCATGAGATGAGCAACTTCAATAGACGGGTGGGCAAGCTGCTAATCAACATCAAAAGATGTCTAAATAGAGAAACTTAGTGATATCTCAGCAGAATGTAAACTAAAGCAATCAATGGTCTTGAGGAGGGCAGGACAGCATCATTTGACATTTAGTAAGTATGTTAAAGTTTAGTTAGTATAAATATAAAATAATCTCAGGATGTCAAAATACATTTTTCATACCAGTCTGAGTTGTTTTTTAGAAAAAACCACATTACTTAGTTATAAGACGCACTTACTTGTGACCTAATTTGTATTACATCATTTCAACTTTCTTAGCGAATTCTGTTATCTGTTTTGCTATCTCGTTTGATAGCTCGTCTTGTGAGGCATGTGGGTGCTCTTTAACATATTTTGAAATACTAAGTATCGTCTCGTTACGTAGCTCATCCATTTGTTCATTACCACTAAGCTTTTTCCACAAGTCAGCGGCAAGCTTAACTGTGGCTAGCTTTTCGGCCATATCCGAGTTACCGGTATGAGCCCACACCAACAATGATATCTGCTCTAAAATATTGAAGTCCAACAGAGACTCGGCCATTCTAATAATAAATTTAGTATTTTTAGTAAAGAAGCTAGCCTAAATTTGGATGTTTACTAGTTACACACGAATAGTAATTATTCGTTACTCGAATACCTATTATTCAATCAATCAAGTGTCATGCCTCGGTCTTCCTCTTTCTTGCCTTCCCTCAATTTGCCCCTCTTATAAGGCTTTGATTAATGTCTTTTTATCATACACCTAAGAACCACCCCAATGCAAGAAGAAAGCAATTCATCTTACCTATGGATCACGTTTGATAAACGACTCACATGGAACAAGTATATAGAAACACAGAAGGAAAGACCCGACGAAACATTGGACTACTCAGAAAACTGGCAGGAACCAACTGGGGGCCAATGAACACACACTTAAGAAAGTCAGCAGCGGAACAATTAGAAACCACCTAGTGTTCGGCTCAATAGCACGGCTACAGCTGCTAACACACACCTGCAGACATTGGATAGAGTGCAAAATCAAGCACTCAGGATCATCACTGGAGCCATGAAATCTACACCCATCACAGAGATGAAAAAAATCCACTTGGGTACAGGTTTTGGCTTACAGAAGAGAAACCAAAAGTATGCCTTTGCATCCAATGAAAGCAAGATTAAATGATCTGGCACTTGGACGACTAAAACGTAGCAGTTTCGTCCATCGGGGAAAGCTACTAAAAAGACAGTACCAAGATGACCTACCAATGCACCCAACACCGCTGATACCTAATCTCTACCCTGTCCCCTGGGAACAAGTTAGGGATGCAGCAAAATTCATCACAACAATTAGTGGAATCAAACTGGAGAGACACACAATGACCTGCAGAAGAGAACATCCACTATGTGCATGATCCAAGAGCACTACCCTAAACAAGCATGGATCCATGCCTACACAGATGGATCTGCAACAGATGTAATTAAGAATGGAGGGGAAGTTATCTATATTACATATCCCAACAACCATACCGAAACAAAGTACATGCCAACTGGGAAATTTTGTTCAAACTACACCGCAGAGGCTCAAGCACTACTCATGCAAGACTCCCAGTTGTTAGCAGGCCCGCCCGAGTGGTTACCGGGGCCCAAATTTGGGGTGTAAAGAATAGAACCACTGTTACCTACCACGCATGTCGTAAGAGGCGGCTAAAGAGGTTTGGCTGAAGTCGGATGCACATGTCCTAAACATGTACAAGTCTATGCGTTTAGGGGCCTACCAAACCAATGTACAACGTATACACGTTCTTGGCCAAGATCAAACATATCACAAAGAGTGATTAAAATTGGTCGTAAAGAACGAACGCAAAGAAGAAGAAGTTAGCAGGCCTAGGAAACGAAACCTGGCCAGATAACACAGTTTCACGAGAATCTGTACGGAGGTACGGAATTCTTAAAAACAACAGCAGAATTCATGAAAAAAGTTGGTCCTTCGGTCTAGGCGTGAATCGAGAGAGATAAGTACCAGCTCCCTGGTGTTGCGTTGTCCCTTGGTGTTATTGCGCCTGCGACCCCGTTATGCGCAGTAAAATGAGAACTCCTTGCAATAAGCAGAGGAAACTGACACAGCCTTCATAGTGGAATTAAAAGGTCGATGAAGGCTGACCAAGAGACGAGCGGTCAAATTGTGGCAGACGGTCAGAAGGGCTCTAGCACACAACCTGAATATACCAAAGAACTGAAAAAGGACATGGTCGAAAAAACCGTGTCCTTTAAATCATGTGCAAATCTGGCTAAGAGTGCCTCTTTGGGCGAATTCTGTAATAGGTTGTGTGCTGAAAATCCCGTCGGCGTTCTGAAGATTTCATCAGCACATGAATAGTACTGTGCGACGTAGATACATCCGGGATTTCCAGAGCACAGCCAACCTGGCAGGAGTCAGACGATAATAAGGGTAAAGCTCTCCTCATACGCTATATACAGCAGACAGACCAAAATGACAAGGCCGAAAGACTAATGACACATAGGGCCATAGCGGAGCTGTACCGCGCTGCGGTGTTGGATGGAGAACTGTGTTTCACTGCTGAGATTGTCAGGGCAACACTGAAAACTTTCGGAAGCACTGCACCAGGTCCTGATGTCATTTGATATAAAGATATTACCGATTTATCGAATGATATCAAGGAGGACCTGGTCAAAGAATTCAACGTCATCATTCAGGACGGTAAGATCCGGGAGGAGTAGCTCCACAGCTACCTACTACCATTGACGAAACCTAACAAAGATCACTCTCAGATGGCTGGCATTGAATCATTGCATTGCAAAATACGACAGGCAAGCTTCTTGAGAATATAATAGCACATCGACTGGTATGGGACCTCGAAAGTCGTCATATCTTCCCACTCACTCTTGAAGGTTACAGATCATGGAAGGAAACATGGTGCAACGCTGCGGTCGTCGTCTATGATATCTTCGAGAATTTCCATGTAGGTATTGAATCATGTGCAGCGATGATGGAAGACGCATACAACAGAGTGCCCTACGATTATCTCATGCACCAGCTTATCAAATTCCAGTGCACCATCTATGCATAAGATTTTACTGGCACAACGTACAATCATTCTTAGACTTGGATCACAACATTCTTACACTTGGATCGCAGCATACCTGCTGCGCTGTTCAAAAGGAAGGTTGTACTGCGATGTGGTGGCTGGTTATCTGAGCCGGTGACAGCATATTCAGGCTTGCCACAAAGCACTCCTCTTTCACCAGTCTTATTCAACATATACAGTGTGTCAATCACAGAACAACAACTCGATGGAAGACGTAGAACGTTGTCATTTGCTGATGACATTACAATGTATAGACAGGGGAAAGACAGGAGTGAGATTGCTGGTGAGATACAGAAGGAACTTGACCGCATCTCAGACTGGTGTGATGTCTCTGAAGCACTAGTTAACCATACAAAAGCAGCAGTAACATGGTCCTCACTTAATAATCATATTGTTAACGCACGTACGAATGTTGTGAGACTTTGAAATGTTCGTTTATCCGAACTAAATCGATGACATTTTAGGTGTAAAATTTGACCACAACTGGTGCTTCAGGAAACATGTTGAGCATGTCATTGTCAAGGCACGAAAAGGTCAGGCGGCAATGAGAGTCATGGCGGCTGCCAATATCGAACAACGGTTGCTTTTCATCCTGTATCAGGCGCTGGCATTTTCAACCATCGAATATACAATGGCCATCCTCACTGTTAGTATGACGCAAAGTGAAAAGACTAGAGAGAATACTTAATGAAGCTACGCGTATTATCATGGAACCGGAGACGTGGTATTTGCAAATCGCCAACTACAGGGGAAATGTCAAGAGCAGCACTGCAATATTTATATGATCTTTGTTGAACTAACGAAGGCTTTCGTCAGGGTCAACATAGTCTGTGGAAGATCATGGGAAAATATTGGTGTTGAGTCAAATTCATTTAGATCGTCTAACAGTTTGTCCATGCCATGATGGCGAGTGTACTTACTGATTGGAAGCTGTCGTAGGTCTTTTATGTCACCAACGGTGTCAAACAGGGCTATATACTTGCTCCAACACTCTTCAGCATGATGTCTGCTGTCACGCTTATTTATATCTTTTGGGAAAGTGATGAACATGTGGTAAAGCATACATACAGGACAGGCGGTAATCTGTTCAACCTCAGGAGGCTAAATTCCTCCACGAGGGAGAGAGAATCAACTGTCTCAAACATGTTGTTTGCTGATGACTGCGCCCTCGCTACCAACTCTGAGGAATATGTGCAGACCTATATGGACAGGTTTTCTATGGCCTGTGATATGTTTGGTCTTACCATTAGCACCAGGAAAACTAAGGTCATTTTTCAGTCCACTCTAGAGAACAGTTCCATGAACCAGTCATCAATAAACATAAGACTATAAGCGGACAACTTTGCTTATCTTGACAGCATCCTATCCAGATCGGCAAACAATCTGAGGTCAACAATAGGATATCCAAAATCCAGTGCTGTATTTGGAAGCTGTGTGGGAGGGGAAAGGAATAAACATAGCCACAAAGCTGAAAGTTTATCAGGCCACAGTGATAACCACGCTGTTGTACGTCAGCAAGACATGGACAGTGTATAGCAGACACACAAGACAACTAAACAACTTCTACACAAGCTGTCTGCGCAGACTAATCAAAATAAAATGGCAAGACAAAATTCCAGATACCGAAGTTCTCATTATTGCCAAGATTCCAAGTATGCAGGAGTACAAGGCAATGAGCGTGCTGATCACCTGGCTGATACATTGTAGTCGAGGAACGATGGTCGAGGAACGATGTTCAATGGATAGTGCTTACACCATCAGTGTTATAAGAGAAGCAGATCATACAGTTGTCTGAAAACATGAATCTGCATCTCTATCCAGAGTGAAGGAGATGGGAGTGAAACTGGGAACTGCCACACACGAACACTTTGTTAGAGGCATGAGACATTGGATTAAACAACACCGAACTGGTTAATATATCGGAGAAGAGATCGGATCACATGTAGACTGGTCTGGAGTGATGTGATTAGTGGGATCCTCACTAATTACTTATCATATTTGCTTGTACGTCGATCTGGTTTTGTGATTTAGTGACATCTCTTCTATTTCTTTGCATTTCGTTTCTAACCATCTTTCTCTTGGGGCTCTACGCATTTACGTATTTCTTTGTCAACCATTTTATATTGGGGTGTGCTCTTGGTTTCATTGGGTGCTATTGATTTTTGCTAGTGATGTCTTATATCATTCCCATTTTATTTGTCTTGTGGTTTTTTTTGCATGCAGGTTCTCATTGCTGAATGTATGCTTATTTTTAGGAAGTTTCAGTTATTGACTACGTTTAGTATAGAATAGTTACAAGTACCTGAAAGTATCTTAAACATACAACACTAATGTTTATGTCCAGGGCGGAAGCTTTTGCGATCACTATTTACATCTCTCTGCGCATGTCGCATTTTTTGTGTGGATAGTATGGGAACTCGTTGCGTATTATTATTATCCTTTGATGTAATCGTCATATTTTAAAGGAAGAAATATTGATACCAAATTCAATAAAATTACTTTATCTTTAATAAAAGAAAAAGAATAGTAGGATTACTTTTTGTACGACGGAAAGTGTATTTTAGAGAAAAGTGAAGAGTTGTGAAAGCTGTTTAAATGGAATTTCATAGAAAAGAAAGAAATTGGTGTCAGTCAGGAACCTGTTTCCGGTGTGGTCAATAGAGGATTGCTTTGTAGGTGACGTCGTGTTGTAAATGAGCTGCCATTCTTTGTTGTTAGGAATACTCTTTCAGGCGGCACAAATATCAGGATTGTCAACTAACTGAGATTTCTTGATGCATGACAAGGAAATGGACATTCGTTTTTTACGAGATATGTGATGCAAAAACAAGTGGTCTTACAGTCACCGTTTCATTCATCCGTTCTCCGTTGACAAAGATAACATTTTAAAACATCTAACTCTTACTATTTTTAAGTTATAAATAGAGTATTGCTCTTCACTGATAATCTAAAACACTTGATCAGTCAGTGCTCTAGGAAGAGCTATCTCACTACTCATTGTACTTGAAAGCTCCTTGATGTAAGTAGTTTGCAGGCTAAGTTGCAGAAAATACCTGCATATACTCATGATAATAATCTTGTTCAAGAATAAGTTTTTAAATTTACAGTTTTATGTTAATTATCAAGAAATAATGCGTGGTTTGACACATTAAAAAAATAGATAACTTTTTAAATTACAGTAAACACTAACAACACTAGTCTACAGTGGTGAGTGAAGTGCACTCAGAACCCATCATTTACTGTGTTGTGTATACCCACTGCCGGCCACTGCTTATAAATAAGTAATTAGTATCATAACAAATATTGTTGTGGAAATGTGAAGTGATTCATGACGATTTTTTGAATTATTTTACAATTTAACATATAATCATATAATTACAAATAAGTCAAATATGTCAGATCTATGATAGAAATTGCACGTTCTCTACTTTTAATTTAACCCTTTCGCCCTGTATTATTTTGATCACTGCACGTATTTATTTTGCGATTTAAATTTAACATTCAATGTCAATTAGTTTAAACCTTTATAACTCTAGTACTGTTTCTCTAAAGTATAATATATATTAAATTGTTGCTAATTGGATGTGGAAAACATTAATATAATAATATTTTACATCAGGTGATATACCCGGCCGTACGTTTGAGAAAATTAGATTATTGTAGCATGACTATTTTGAAGAAAAAAAAATAATACAAAATATTTTTACTCTCGGATTTGTATTATATCTTAATATCCATAGATGTTTCCAGAAGTAGCAGGTAAATGAAGACAATCCATGTGCGAACATATTCTATAAGTTTCATCTAACTAGGTGCAGTAGTTTGTATAATATTCACTTTTTAGTGCGGACACGTCAAAAAATGGAATTTGGAACGAACATTCTTTAAATGCAATTATTATATTAGATTTGAGTAGTATCGATACTAGACTTCATAAATAATCAAATGTCATTATTACCATCAATTAAATCTTCTTTATTACTATCACAAGTTATAATTTGATCTAACAGTACTCAAGATTACAATGTAAACATCGTCGGAAACATTAACGTTTAAAAAAAAAAAGTCTCAACTTGAACACAATAATACACTGCCGTCCCTCTTTAAAATCTTTGTTAAATGGAGATAGTATTGTACCTACATATATGTACCTTCCGTTCTGAAGTTTTTTTAACTTCAGTAAAGGGGTTGTGAAGATACATTTGTTTCCGTGAACAGACATCCAAAAACCGATATATCGGTTTTGCGACATCATGAACATTACGCTGAACCGATATATCGGCTCTGCAGTCCCGTTGGGCTAAAATGTAATGCTCCTACTAGACTCTAGTAATTTTTATATAATAATATTAATATGAAGTCTCAGGGATTAGTAAGTATAGTATAAGTATCAGTATTACACCAGAGAGACACTGTCTCTGGTGTAAAACTAATGCTATATTACCATAGTTAGTAAATTGAACTAAATATAGTAAGTATATGTCTCAGACAGGTCCAATGGTGCTCCAACCTCACCTCTAATATGATATCTTTAATCATTGTATTAATGACTAATCATACCAGTTCTGTGTTGAATCATGAAATGTCTCTAGCAGTGTTCATGTCTGACATTTCCCAGTTTCACTCCCATCTCCTTCGCCCTGGATAGGGATGCAAATTCATGTTCTCAAAATCATCTATACAACCTGCTTCTCTTATTTGATGATGTCGGCGCTATCCATTGACTGTCCTTCCTAGACCACTTCTGTATCAGTTAGATGGTCTGTACACTTATTGCCTTGTACTCCTGCAGATCCCAGTAAAAAAAAAAAAATGAAAATGGGCCATTTGGGATATGCTCAGCCATTATTTACAATATCTTATATAGCCAGACTGAATTTTCTCAAGCATATTAAGACACTCATATTCATGCATGGGGTCAAAGGCACATAGGGACAACGTTGCGCCAGGATTGGAGAGCTGGCACTAATCAAGATCCTGCCCCACCTCCACATGGTGACCCTGGTAACAGACAACGGTTCCGGTCTGGCTAAGCGGGTAGGGATCGAGGGAGAGCTACATGTAGTGGTAGTAGCGCAAGCACAGAAAAGTAGCAGGTCCAAAATCCTGAACAAAATGCACGCATCCTGTGGTCGAAGTCCGATGAAATTTTAATGGTTGAAACGGTAATGTACGAGTCGCCTGCGAACGAATGCCAGCTCCCCCAGAGTAAATGTCCATACTTAAATTGCCAGCTTTGGGGCAAGAGTCCAAAAAGCACGAAGTGTAACAAGGAAAAGCCGCACCATAGTTACCACAGTCTCCCAGCCGGTCAGTGGGAAAGGCTGAACAAATGAACATAAAAGGATGAGAGGTGCACCCAGAAAAGAGACATGGGGCTAAACTAGGAGCCCTGAGGTGGGAGCCAGAACAAATGGGATGAGGTGTGCATCCAGAGAAGAGAGGTGGGTCCACATGGGGTGAAACTCAGAGCCCTGAGGTGGGAGCCAGAGTTGAGCTTCATGTCCGGACAGCCTAGATGCTTGGTGCATGTGAGCACAGTGAGAACTGATAGACAAGGTGGGCAGGCACCAAAGCAAGCGTAGGGGTGAGCGGACCACCAAAATGTGCAGAAAAACTGGAAAGTCCAGCAGAGGCTTGAATCCGGCTGCGTTTCCTCACAGGGAACTACTACTGCCTTGTAGTTAGATTGGCGACAATCAAAGGCTAGCGGAGTAAACTGTTCACAAAACTGAACGGCAGGCAAACCAAGTAGTCTAAAAAAAAAGAGTTAACCTGGGCAGATGACGCTCAACAACCCGGGAGGATAGGTCGTCTCAGGGTCTCTACCCTAAAAGAAAATAGCAACTTGCAGGTTGGCTGGGGACAGCCAAAGGCTGATGGAGAGTGAGCCCAGTAAATGTTGGTTGGAATCTGACAAATCACCAAGGACAAGCACCAGAGCTCCAAATGGTACTGAAGATGTGAATGTATCGCACCCATTCTTGGTGTGGCTGATTATATATCACAATAAGAATGATAAAAATGGCTGAAAAGAACGATCAAGAAGAAGATATTCATGCATGTGTGAATTCCTGTGTAGTCACTCACTTCAGAGAAATGGTTACCGCTTTTATGTTCATTGTGAGACTTCCCATAGTTACAGCAAAGACACCATTGTCCCCTCTGACGGTTTGTGAGATAGACAGGACAACCAGAGTTGTTTCAGTGATATGGTGTCACAATAATTGTTTTCTTCTTGAACGCTCCATATCGACCACTTGTTAACCACTCTGTGGGATTTGTATGTGATTTGAGCCTAAGAGCGATTGTATGTTGTGCCAGTTATGCGCCTACAAGTAGGCCAGCACATCTGACTTCTGCGATACTTTTATTTACTAGGGTAGTTTCCCCTAGATCCTACATCAGTCACTTCTTACGATATGCTTTGTAGATCGCAGTGGTACTATTCTTTGCTTACCTTGTGGGCCCCGGCACCACACAGGCGAAAATTCTCTTTTAATTAGTTCTCATAAAGAAAAGTCTTACTATACAGAAATCTTTCTATCTCCATCATCTAGTAAAGTATATAATTGTTTATCTCCATTTTAGGCAAATTATGATTATTAACTGTGTCAAGTTAACCAAAAATGGCTATTGTGTGCACAGTAAAGTTGGATAGAGTGTCTCCTGGAAGTCACAAACCTTTTACAGAGTTTTAAAGTAAATAAGCTGTTAAACAGGCTTCTTTCTACCATATGAGCTTGCAGAGAAGGCCCATGCATACTTTTGGTGGCAAACTACTGATCCATTTGTTTAAATCACACTGTTATTAATGCAGTTGTGATGGATTTTAATAAAAGTGTACAGAATGCTGTGGTACCCGAGATTGGCTTCATAGTTATTTACGACCGCTCCACAAACATGGGAAGGATCCTAAACCACTCAGCAGCTACCGCATACTCACCTTGCAAAATGTATATGGCAAATTACTAGAAAAGATAGTGGCCAGAAAGGTAATGTGTCACTTGGAGAATGACCACATCCTCCCTGACACTTTGGGTAGCTACCTGCCAATGAAAGGGACATGGGACAATGCTGGCACGTTTGCATATGATGTTAATGAAGGCTTCCAATCCAAGCAAGAGACTTGCTGTGGCCATCGACTTGGAGGATGCTTATAACAAGGTGAATTTTTCAATAATGGTGCGCTCTTTGATTAGATGTGAAGTTAATCCTTGGCTGGTGAACTGGATAGCTGCTTCTTTAATGGAGAGAACCGTTGCACTACGTTTAGGAACATGGACATCGGATCCTGCACGTATATGCCCGGGATTACCGCAGGGTTCTCCTCTATCACCCGTGTTGTTTAATATTTACACAGCAAATGTAGCTAAAATTCAGCCAACCGGATTGGGTCTGACATTGACATTTGCAGATGATATCTTAATATATAGGACTGGGTCAGATAGACGAGAGATGGTTGACGACATTCAGAAAACATTGCATACCATCTCGGGTGGGTGTAGAGAGTCTCGCTCTCAGGTCAATCCTGAAAAAACGTGTATGTTGTGGTGCTCGTTGAATAATCACATCGTCAAGGCTGACCTACCCTGTGTAATCTTTGATGAACATACCATCGAGCGCAGAGACAGGCTGTGCTATCTTGGAATAACCTTTGATCGTAGTCTATCTTTCAAACACCATATTGAACAGACGATACAACGGTGCAAGCGTGGTCTTGCGGCTCTCAAAGTTATGGTGGCCGCACACCTTGAGCAGAGACTACTTGCCATTTTGTTCGATCGACTGGTAATGTCAGTGGTAGATTACGGACTCGGAATTCTTACGATATCAAGATCACAATGTGAAACGACTGACGGGTTCAGAATGAAGGTATATGTATAGTTCTGGACTGCACTAGAGATACCCCCATTGAGAAGATGAGATATATGCTTGGCCTTCTGTCACTACGCTCCCGTCATGCAATCGCCCAAACCAAGGCATATATGCGGGTTACTTCGGATAAGAGACATCCACTTCACAAGAACACTAATGATGTTAAGGGCACGAGAATCAAGCGTGGCATGTCGTGGATGGACCAGGCTGAGAGAACAATTAGCCAGGTGACTACGGTTGCGACTCTACCAAAAGGGGAAGGATGGATCCCAAAAGATGGTAGCATGATAAACTATCTCAATGTTATCATTACTCTTGGAAGAGAATGTAGAGATTGGGGCAACATGAAGGCGGATCTCGCAGTTAAGCAGCTGATAGAAGATAATGCAAGGGATGATGATGTTGTTGTATATACCGATGGGTCGGTTCAACGTGGTGAGAAATCCGGCTGGGGCTTTTTGGCTAATGCGCATGGTAGGGTTGTTGCAGAGCGAAGTGGGGCTTACAGGACCACTACTTCCTAGTATGAGGATGGAGGTTGAGGCCGTTACTGCTGCCCTCCATTGGATTTCTGGGACTTCATTTACTGGGGCAGTTGTTGTATCTGACTCTCAGTCGATGCTTCACAAGATCCAGAAGGGCAGGTTTCGGTATGAGTGGATGTCATCTATAGAAGTTTCTAACCTCCATCGGCTTACGTGGATATACTGTTCTGGGCATGCGGGTGTTTACGGTAATGAGAGAGCGGACAGGCTTGCATCAACAGCATCGATTGTTGGGGAGTTGAAGATGGATAAGGGGATATTCTTCGGTCTCTTCGCGACTCTCTGTTGGATGAGGACACTAAAATCGATGTTGAATCGATCAAGCGATTTAAGCAGTTTGGAGTTACCCGTTGTTCAAGTCGAACTGGATGCCTGAGAGGCAGAGTGAGAGGTGTGTTTAATCAGCGAGCCACAGGAACCATCAGTATGCATACTCTTCGATATCTGTTGGGGAGACTGAGCACCTATGGGTCTGCCCGGAGTGCAATGACGTCAGTTTAGTAACCAATAACTAAATCACACTGTCATTACAGTTTTCGATAATGATGGCCTTGACATCCACCACACATAATTCCTTTCTCTGCACCTTTTATAGAATTTAACAATGGTTGAAAAGATGTTCCCGAATATTGAAGGCACCATTATCCATTCTTCCCAAGGGTTAATTTTTATGAGCCAACATACCAGGTGAACAGTGTTTGCACCGTGGCCAACCAATGATTTACCCCTCTTTAACCAATTTCCACTTCTGGTACTGAAGACCTAGTGGAGCGGATGATTCATTTTAGCACTTATTTTGAGATATGCACATGCTCTGGCTATCTTGATTCTATACTTCATGTTAGGAAAATCAATCAGAAACCTCACAGCCACACAGGGTGGATCTCTAGTGCAACCAGTATGATGCACATATCTTCATTCTACATTCTTTCCAGTAACATAATTTGTGTCTTACTGTTGCTCGATATTATCAGCTGCCATTACTCTCATTGCTTCCAGACCGTTACTGCCTTGACATTGACATGCTCAACATGGCCCCAGAAACACAAGCTGCAGTGAATTTTCACACCCAAAAATTATATTGATTTAGCTCCAGATATAACAACACCACACAGTGTCACAACGGGCATACCTCCGTTAACAGTGTAATTATTAAGGGAGAACCATGCTACTGCTGCCTTTGTAGGATTGACTAGTGCTCCAGAGACATCACACCTGTCTGTGACGTGGTCCCAGTATCCCACCGGAAATCTTATTCCTGTCTACACCAGAATCTCATCAGCAAATGACAATGTTCTACCTCTTCCAACAAGTTACTGTTCTGTGACTCACAGTGTAAATGTTGATGAAGGCCTGTGAAAGGCCTTGTGGAAAGCCTGAATATACTGTCATCGGCTCAGATGACCAACTCATAGTACAACCTTCCTCTTGAACAGCGCAGCAGCTATCAATCTTAGGAATAGAGGGTACACCTGGAGTTTGATAAGCTGATGCATTAGATAATTGTAGGGCACTCTGTTGTATGCATCTTCCAAGTCCACCACTGCACATGTTTTGATACCTACATGGAAACCCTCGAAGACATCACAGGCAAAGACCGCATTGTTACACCATGTCACCTTCCCAGATATGTAACCTCCAAGAGTAGGGGGAAAGATATGATGACTTTCGAAGTCCCATGCCAATTAAATGTGCCATGATTTTCTCCAGAAGTTTGCGAATCATATTTTGCATAACATTAATTCTCTAACCAGCTATCTGGTAGTAATCTTTGTTGGATTTCGGCAATTGTAGTAGGTAGCTGTGTAGCCACTCCTCCCTGATCTCACCACCCAGGATGCTGAGGTTGAATTCTTCGACCAGGTCCTCCATGTCATATCATTTGATAAGTCTATAATATCGAATGCCATCAGGACCTGAAGCAGTGGTGACCTGATGGTCTCAGAAGTGACACACAGTTCTTCATCCAACACCACAGCGCCTCTGTGGCTGTCAGGGTCATCAGTCTTGTCACTCTGATCTATGTGCTGTATATATCATTTGATGACAATGGCTTTTCCCTTATTCTCATCTTACTTTCTGCCAGGTCTGGTCTGTGCTCGCCAGAATACCTCTCGTCACGCAGTTCCATTCATGCACTGGTGAAATCTTCAGAGGCTGACATAGATTTTTAACCGCTCAGCATACTGTAGAATTTGTCCCATGTGACGCTCTTAGTTAGATTTGCACGTCTTAAAGTATCCGCTTTCTGTCCATCTTCTTTTCAGGACCTCGGTGTATTCAGTTTGTTTGCTAGTGGCTCGCCTGATCTTCGGCCACAATTTAACAGCTCGTCTCTTGTACAGCCAGACTTCAGCGACTTTCCATTCCACCTAGGAGGCTGTCATGTTTTTCGGTTTATTGGAAGGAGCTCATAGAGGATGGCCATGGAAATAAAAAAATGGCATGAATCTTATGTTGCTCTAAGCGCCATGGGCGTCACATGCTAGAGGGAAGAGAAATCATAACTGAAGAAGGCTATGATAATTATTTTTATTATCTTTAGAGAAGCAAATACTCTGTATAGTCATCAAATGATTCAAAATGGTTTTCTAATGAATGAGTAGGTGGTATCTATTGAGACCTGAAATTTGAAGGCATACACAGATCTATCTTAGACATGCAGTATTTGTTGTAACGAAAGATCTTGTTAAAGCATATAATATTCTCTGTGCAAACCATTTGATATATGAATATCTTGCATGAATAAAGAAGTCGACATTGCATGAGCGAAAAGTGAAAATCGTGGCATATTCTTTACAGGACGTAGCCATCAACAACAGTAAACGAGTCGTCGATTTTCTAGACACCACTTATACGTTCAGTAGTTTGCCATTGCTTTCTGAATGGGCTTTACCATTTGTAAAAATCCAAGGGAACTAATTTGCTTCCAAACTTTCCCACCGCAGAGTTTGAACCAGATATGCTTGGGTTGTGATCAAGCTCACTACCGATTAAGCTAACAGACACTTGCATGAGTACCAGAGGTAAAAAAGGGGTATAAAAACCTCATTGCATCGGGCTTACCCATATGCCTTATTCACTGTCCGCAGATATAGTGCTTCACTTGCTGAGAGCATTGCTCAAAGCACAAGCTCCGTAACTTCTGCAACCAACAATTCTATGGGATCTTCAGAAAACTGCACTAATGAACCGAATGATGCGATCCAGATTCAAACCCATTACGTTCATAACACAAAGTAAACTGATTTAACCACTACGCCACAAGACCGAATAAGAAATTATATACAGAATGTTCAAGATAAAAGCATCTCCATTGACAAATTAAAAGTGGTCAGGTACGCATTGCGTTCTGTCTATATACTATTTAAACCGGTTCTGACTAGCTCGTCCTTCGTCACCATTGTTCATCGCCCCTTCCTGCATCATAATTACACACCACTAAAAGACTTGCTAACTTGACCTATACTACGTCATAATTGAACCATATAATTTTCATAAACATATGCCAGATTGGTTCACTTGACTGGGCTACTTTTATCTTGAACACCCTGTATAACCCAGAACTGCCTGAAACAATATCTGTTGAAATTGACTGGATATCTATTAGAGGGCAATGAAATCAGTTCTGTTTACCACTAATAACATATTTATTTGAAAGTTGCCATGTTAGATTATGAAAAAACCAGAACAATAATAATACGCTGCAGTCATTAAATAAATACCAAAAAAATTATAGAAGTGCAAACTTAGTTTTATCAATAAAAATCCAAAATTAATCATGTCTGATTTCTTGCGATCACCGCTTAGACTGATGTACCAGATTTCCACATAAATTCTGCTGCTGTTTTTAGGGACTCCGTCCCTCCGTACAGCTTCTCATTTAGCTCAGTATTTTCTGGCCAGATTTCTCAGGCCTGCTAACAGTGGGCAGTCTTGCAGTAGGTGCTCTGCCGTCATGTCCTTCTTACAGTGGTACAGGCTAGTTGTGCCAATTTTGAATTTGTTGTAAAGGTGGGACAGGAGTCTGTTATGGCCAGTATGGAGGCAGAATATGACAGCTTGTTTGCTATTGGACAGACCATAGTACCCATCTTTGGCGCTGTGTTGAGGGTGGGTGTCTGATTTTAAAGTTGCCAAAAATTTATGTTAGTAACAACTGTTATAAGAAGAAGAAGATGGAGATATGTTGGTCATACCTTGAGAAGAAATGATCAAAGAATATCAAAGCAGGCACTGAAGTGGGATGCAGAGGTTCAAGAAAAGATGATGACCTAAGGAGACCCTGAAACGAACTTTGCTGAGAGAGGCAAGACTTATCGGTCTCAGTTCCATGGAGGAGATTGAGCAAGTTGCCCATTGTAGAGAGGTATGGAGAAGTTTCTTGCAGGCCCTATGTAACGTATAATGGTGCGATAGGAATTATTATTATACAAATTTA
This sequence comes from Arion vulgaris, assembly GCA_020796225.1. Taxonomy (NCBI): domain Eukaryota; kingdom Metazoa; phylum Mollusca; class Gastropoda; order Stylommatophora; family Arionidae; genus Arion; species Arion vulgaris. The sequence goes on along the minus strand of CM036759.1, from coordinate 56,861,090 downwards.
TGTTGCAATATTTTGACTTTTGTTGTATTTTGAAGATATTGAACACATTCAAGAAGTCATGTGAAGATGTCATCTGATACATCTAATCAAGCTTCAGAAACAGCAGAGAATATTAAATATGGAGAACTAATTGTGCTGGGGTAAGTTAAGTCATAAGAAAATAAGTAAGAAAACGAAGTAATGGCAGTTTAGTTTAGTTATTATCACTGCATATCAAATCAATTAGTCCATCCCCTCCTCAGTATGTCTCTTAGTGTGTGGCAACTAACTACACCAGTTCTATGTTGGCGTACTATTTTTCTTTGGCTACAAGTATAGTGCTCTTATCTAACTACACTATATTCCTGCATGCCCTTGCACAAAAATAAAACTTATTTTTATCGGTCTAGACCTCTTCAGTGACTCCAACTATTGTCTTTGAACTCAGCCTGTTTCAATCTTCATGAACATACTCATTGAGTCACTGAAAAACATGCATGGCTAAAAGTCGGTGGCTCTTGCTAGACTATTGCTTTAGTTACTGCCATGATCTCCATAGTCAGACTATGTATCTTATATAGACTAGGAATAAGTCAAACAGCTTTCTGCCAGTGTAAATTGGCGGAACAGACACCAGAGCATGTCCTCCAAGACATGTCCTCCTGTGTGAGCTGAGAAGCAACACGTGGCCACACCCAGTTGACCTAAAAACTAAGATTTGGGGAAACCTGACAGATCTGAAACTGACTGCCGAGTTTGTAGTCCACAGTGAACTAAGCACATGACCAGATATCACTGAAGAAGAAGAAGACTACCTGTAATTATAGCAAAATTACCACTGTCTTTCTTTACAACATCTCTCCTGGCTTGAGCAGTAGAAGCCCATGAGATCCGCATGTGCTGAACTACTGACCCATCTGTGTCAATGATTACATCACTGTCAGAAATTAACCCTTGAACTTTAACACTCACATAGTAAAGACACCTACCCCGGTTGTCAGCATGTGTAACAAAGACATTGACAGAAGCAAAACACTAAAGTATCTTGGAATAACAGTTGACAGAAGCCTGTCATGTAAGAGCCATGTTGAGAACGTAATCATAAAGACAAGAAAAGGGCTAACCGCTCTCAAAGTTATGGCGGGGGCGGATATTGAGCAACACCTGCTACTCTTTCTATATCAGGGACTAGTGCTGAGCGTGGTGGACTATGGCCTTGGTCTTCTAACAGTAAGCAGAACATCGCTGGATAAGTTAGAAAGGATCCAAAATGAAGCGATGAGACTTATACTCGGTTGCACACGTGACACTTCTTGTGAGGCAATGCGCTATGTCCTTGGATTGCCAACGATAGCCACGAGATACAAAGTCGCACAGGTAAAAGCGTATCTGAGAGTTTCTGGACACAAATCATCCTCTGCACAAATCCATAAATGAGAACAAGGAAGGCGATTGAAGAGAGGTCGATCCTGGATGGCCGAGGCAGAGGATGTTATTAAACAGGTCTGTACTCTAGATGAGCTGAGGCACGGTGACGAATGGATGCCTATATCAGATGATATGACTGTTTACGCCAGGTTATCAGCACACTTGGACGCCGCTGTAGAGAATGGGCCCCGGCGTCGTCAATGCAGAAATTCTTGCACTCGTGGATCAGCACTCCCACCCAGATGATATCATTATCTACACCGATGGCTCTGTCAAGCGTGGCTCCAGATCATCGTGGGCTTACTCAGCACAACGAAACGGTTGCACACTTCATGAGGACTGCGGGGCTTTTGAGACAACAACATCGAGCATGACTATGGAGATCACCGCTGCCTCCAGGGCTCTGTCATGGGTGGCTGAGCAACAGGTTACCCATACGATCATCATATCAGACTCGATGAATATGCTTCAACTGATTGAATCTGGAAGTATGCGTGTGGAATGGGTGGACATCAATTGGAGATCATATCTCAAGAAAATGACTTGGCTGTACACGCCTGGACATGCTGGAGTGCAGGGTAACGAGCGTGCTGACTCTCTTGCAAACAGTGCCCGACTCAAGTGGGCAGAAGCATGGACAGAGCCGATATCATCAATGACGTACGCTCTCAATTGTGTGACATGGGCGGGTCTCAGACACTGAAGCGAGTTCGAGAATTAGGCGTTAAGTTTGGACATGCCAGACAGTGTCGTCTTCGTGGTAGAGAGAAGATATAGTAATCAACTTTTCATGGGTACTGTGAGCAAATGGACTTTGGGATGGCTGTTGCAACGGAGGACAGAGCACGAATGGGAATGCCCAATGTGCCATGATGTCGATCGCATAACATAACATAACCCTTGAACTTCTACCTCCGCAATCACTGGATTTTCTTGTCTTCATTGTCAAGTCTGATAAACTAATTATGATTGAACATGGCTACCCCAGCACCAGTCAAACTAGAAGATAAAATCCTTCCAAATACACTGCTTTCACATATCTTGAAAGTATTATAGTAAGATAGAGTTCATTCATGACCCTTCAGACTGTCTGAAAATCAGACCAATACAGTATCAGAACCAAGGTAAATATATACTGCAGCTGTTTGCTATCAACATTTATACGGATCAAAATGCTGGAGAATGATTGAACAAGATCTATAAAAAAAATAGTAATGTATTAACCGATATATAGTCAACTCTCATATATCAAATGTAGATTATTTTTGAGTAGATACTCCTGTCTAAAATATCCTAATTTCTGGATAAATTTAATTAGCAATAAATATATATATATTTATGTATGTATAATTATTGGGTTGCGATATTGAAGTTGGTAACATGCTGCGCTATTGGCCATGGAAATAGGGGTCAAAAATTGTAGGTGCACGCATAGTATTTAGTTAGACTACATAAAACCCTAATCCTTTACTTGGAGATCACAAGTACCTCCAAAGTTGGAGTAAGGCTTGTCTGAATGGTAAGAAACACTGATGATAAGGAAAGCAAGCCTTCATGCAAAAATCAGTCAGAGGTGCCATGTTAGACGCCATGACAACGCCTGATTTCATAGTAGGAAAACTACAAAATAAGTATCATTATTTACATTCTTCTCAAATGTTCTCTTTCAATCAGTTATTTTATACTCTTCCAAATCATATTAAGGTTATATTACAGTTTTTTCCTTTCCATCTCTTATTTCTAATGTACTCTCTTTTGTTTCTTCTCTTTCTCTCTCCACAATTTTTTATTGTTCTGTCTGCAACAGTCTCTTTGTTCCACTTCTCTTGCTGCATCTTCTTATTCCTGTACATTTCCAATGGAACACATGGATACAATTTACCAGTAACATTTCTATTTTTCTATTCCACATTCCCAATAGAACCATAGTGCTGAAATTGTTTTTATCACATCAGCTTTTCATTGCAGTTTCTGTAACAAAGTTTTTAAAAAATAGATTTGGATTGTTTGCCATAATTAAATCCCAGATAGTCGGAGGGGTGTATTGTCCAATAGGACACTCATTTATAAAGATGGGATACTATTGTTTTATGAACATAAAACCCCACTTTATAGTACCACATGTACTGAGTTTTACTGTAGCATGGTATGAGATGTGGTTGGTCGTAGGGGAAGATGCATAGGGGAGATATTCAATCTTTTCTCTTTCCACTAATTCATAGATTCCCAAACTTTTATGGCTCACTTTGCACAACATAAGCTTTGTAACGCCCTCCACATTATAACAGTTTGTGAACGCCCCCCACATATATACATGCTCTATTTTCTCTTTGACATAGAAAATTGATATATATTTCTGTAAATAATAATAATAATAATAATTCATACCGTTATACATTACATAGGGCCTGCAAGTAATTTCTCCATACCGCTCTATCATGGGAACATCTCTCAATCTCCACCATGGAACTGAGATCGATATTTCTTGCCTCTCTCAGCAAAGTTCGTTTCAGGGTCTTCTTAGGACGTCCTTTCTTTCTTGAACCCTTTGCATCCCACTTCAATGCCTCCTTTGATATTCGCTGATAATTTCTCCTCAAGGTGTGTCCAACATATCTCCATCTTCTCTTTCTTATAACATTTGTCACCAGTGGTTGACAAGACATTTCTCTGATTTCATTACTTCTCCTGAATTCATTCCATTTATATTCATTATTTTTCACAGTACCATATTTTATTTAGACTTTTTAAATCTGATGTTGCTTTGCCAATTCGTATCATAATTTCTTTTTAACATTTCCTGTCCAATCCAAAATTGCTACCTAAATAGGTGAACTGCTCTGTTATTTTTATCATTTTAGATTCCAGTGTGATATCTGCATTACTTGCCATAGGTGTCTTCTTCATTATATTTGTCTTTTCATAGCTTATCTGCAGTCCAACTTTTGATGCTATAGATGACAGGTTGTCTGTTTTGCTTTGCTTATCTTGGTTGTTTCTACTTAACAAGGCAATATCATCTGCAATATCCAAATCTTCTAGTTGACTATTTTCTACCCAATCGATGCCACTTTCGCCCCTGCAACATTTTCGCATCACCCAGTCAATGGCCACTCCAAACAATAGAGGAGATAAAATACAACCTTGCTTTACTCCAGTGTCAACAATAAACCAGTTGCTGTGTCCACCATCAGTGCGAACTGCACACTGTGAAACATCATAGAGGTTCTTGGCAATGTTTATTATTTTGTCTGGTATTTCATAGCATCTCAGAATATTCCACAGAGAGATTCTGTGTAGACTATCAAAGGCTTTTTTAAAATCTGTGAAATTTAGTATAAGTGGTTGTTGCTTCTCAATATGTTCCTCCAAAATTAGTCGTAGGGTAATTATTTGGTCTAAGCAGCTTCTCCCAGGTCTAAAACCAGCTTGTTCTTCTCTCAGGGTTGTGTCCACTGCTCCTTTGATTCTATTAAGAATGATTTTGCAGAAAGTCTTGGTCATTACTGATAATAGGGTGATCCCTCTCCAGTTGTTGCAATCTTTGAGATCACCTTTTTGGGGGATCTTAACTATTATCCCCTTTTTCCATTGATCTGGGACAGTTTCTTCTTCCCATACTTTATTAAATAGTTCTTGCACATGGCTAATAGTTGTATCATCAGCCGCTTTGAGCATTTCTGCAGTAATGTTGTCATCACCCGCTGCCTTATTGTTTATCAAGGAATTGATTGCCTCCTTGACCTCAGCTACACTTATCATTTCTTCGTTAATTGGTAGAGAGTTGTTTTTACCTCTTCGTTAAACTTGAGTAGTACTGGTGGATCAGGTCTATTTAATATTTCTTCAAAATGTTCTGCCCATCTTTTCTTCTGCTCGGTATCTGATGTTAGTACTTTACCATCTTTACTCTTGATTGGGCCACACTTTGAAACAAAAGTTCCAGTAAGTTGTTTTAGTGTATTGTATATCATTTTACTGTTTCCAGTCTTAGCTGCCTTTACCGCTTCTTCAGCCAACCGATTGACATATGCTCTTTTATCTCTTCTAGCCGCTCTTTTCACTCTCGTCTTTTTGTCTACATTCTTCTTTAGTTTGGATTTCATCTGTTGCATCCTTAGTATTAAATATCGCTAGTTTCATCTTTCTTCTTTCTTGAATACATTTCCAGGTGTCATCACTTATCCAGGGTTTTCTGTCTTTCGTCTTTAATCCTGCACTACTATTTGCTGCCCCCAATAGTGTGTCCTTTATCTTAATCCTTTTGTCTTCAATGTTCTGTTCATTTTCACCATTGAGTAACTCGAACTTATTCTTAAGTTTGAGCTGATATTCCTGTTACTTCTTTATTTTGTAGCCTTTGACTGTCTATTCGCAGTTGTTCCTTTTTAGTATGGTGAATTTTCAGTTTCAATTTACCTATGCATAAATTATGATCACTTCCTACATCTGCCCTCTGTATTTCTGTAAAAACATGGTCAATTTTAAAATGCATATATGCATGAAATAGAAAATTGATGAAAAATGGATCGTGTAAGACTGGCATAAGATGAATTAAAATGCAAAATTCAAATTTTAAATGATTATTCAATCGCAAAATCACAAAAATAATTTAAAAAAAAATATTTATTATTAATTTATTTTTTAAGGAGCCTCCGACCCCTAATCACCTGAACCCACTATCGCCCCCCTAGAATGCTTCAGCGCCCACTGTGCGGGTGGGTGGGGGGTGTCGGTACCACCCACTTTGGAAAACGCTGACTAAGGCTATATTTAAGGCTTCTTTGCTTTATTGTTAAACCTGTAAACTATTGTACTGTGGGTCTAGTTCTAGAACCTTCAGAAAAAGAAACAGAAAGACAAAATATCTCATGGCACAGAAAATAGATGACGGTGAAAAATAATGGATATAAAATGGAACGAATTCAGAAGTGATGAAATCAGAGTAATTGGTCAACCACTAGTGACAACTGTTATAAGAAAGAGAAGATGGAGATATGTTGGACACACCTTGAGGAGAAATGATCAACGAATATTAAAGCAGGCATTGAAGTGGTATGCAAAGGGTTCAAGAAAGAAAGGACGACCTAAGGAGACACTGAAACAAACTTTGCTGAGAGAGGCAAGAAATATCGGTCTCAGTTCCATGGTGGAGATTGAGAGATTTGTCCAGGATAGAGCGTTACGGAGAAATTACTTGCAGGCCCTATGTAATGTATAACGGTGCGAGACAAATTATAAAGAAAACAGGAAATGGATATTAACCCATTGAATCCTGGCTACCTGTACAAGTTTGATATTACTTTTGTAAACAATTTACCTTCATTCACCGAAACATAACGAGGGTGGAGGTTCAGATCTATAAAGTGGGAGGTCAGAGCGTGAGATGTTTACATCTGTGACCCATATATCAGGATCTCAGGTTCATAGGGTTAAGGTGACTAGGAAGACTTGAAAAGGATGGTACAGTAAAACAATAATGACATTTGTTTGATATGAAATTCTTCTTCTTTACCCTTTCACCTCTAAGGAGACATAGGTCCACAACCAAGGCCTTGCAAGCTCTCATGCGCTTGGCAGTAGTTATTTCAAGCTAAATGTTTTTACAGGGTGGGGTAGCTACTGCCACGCCAAATTTCCACTTTCGCTGTAAACAGCATGTGGTAGGTGGGAGTGGTTCTATTTTTTACCCCAAAAATTCGGGCTTCGGCAACCACACGGGCGTCACTTTGAATCGTCTCCTTTGACTATCGAACAGGAGAGACGTGTAAGTGCATTTCCTGAGATTATCATTGTCTGTATTGCGGTCAGATCTAGAATCAGACATGTATGCACCTACTCTTCTACTTATACCAGAGTAGCACTCCTTCGATCCCTACCCGCTTAGCCGGACATTAGTCTGTTACCAGGGCCACTCCGTGGACATGATGTAGCGTCTTGGTCAGTGCCAGTTCACTGACATTGATGCCATTTTATATCCTACATTATTGTGTCTGCAGCCCCTTTGAAAGAATTATTATTATTAATAGACTTCTGTCCACTCATATCTTCTCTCACACATACTTTTCCTTCATCAAGCTAACAGTTAGATAGTACAGGCTTGGCAACCATATGTTGTCTACTGGCACGAAAAGTGAAACTATTTAAAAAAAAATTGAAACATAGTCATATTACATTGCAATCATAATTTTGCATTGGAAATGGATAATTTTTATGTCTGGGGAGACTGAGTACCTATGAGTCTGTTGAGAGGGCTAGGACGTCAGTTCAGTAACTAGTAGCCAAAAGACTAGGAACTTGATCTCACCTACATTGATAAGTGGAAAGTTAATCTTGATTGCTCCACTCAAAAAATGAACTAAGTATTTTTGAAACGAGAAGCATCCCAATACCACAAATCACCAGAATCTGTAGTGGTTAATTCTGCTCTGCAAACAGAAATGTGTGTTGATGACTGCAGCTGGGATATTCATTTTTGATAATGGAAGTCATAGATAATTCACGGAAAGTGGCTCGTTTATAATATACTTTTGTGCATACCTCTCGCTCATGCTTGAGTTACATTCAAGACATACACTATTTTATTAGCAATATACAAATTCTGTTTCTTCAGCAAAACAAGTTGCTTGCCAACTGAACATGCTAACAAACTTGATTGCTTGTAAATGAACTATTTTTCTGCTTCAAAAGTAGATCGAAAAATGAATTTTCTTCTCTCAAATCCTGTTTTGCCTCACAGTATCAAGATAAGAAGAGATTTCTAGAACAGGCTTTTGTGTGCGCTTCATTAACAGTGTTTTCGTCGCCTCTGTTATCTCTGAGGTTCACCATTTGAGTGGACTGCCTTTTGCTTTGTGTCCACTGTGTCAGAATAGCATTGCTCTGTGAGGCGCACTGTCTTTTGGTAATCTGCTTATGTGGCCGAACCATTTAATTTGTTTCTTGACGATGTTCAGTAATGATGTACACACTTTTTGTCTTGATGTCTTTGTTTCTAAACTGGTCTCTTAAAGAAATTACCACCTGTGTGTTGCCGGGCTCGCAAGGGGAGCAAAGAATAGTAACACTGTGACCTACAAGGCATGTCATAATAGGTAACTGAGGTAGTGACCTAGGAAGCTACCTAGTAAATAAAAAAGCAAAGCAGAAATTGGATGTGCTGGCCTACTTTTAGGCGCATAACTGTCACAATGTACACTCGCTCTTAGGCTCGGATCATGTACAAATATTGTTAAGATTGGTTAACAAGTGGTCGATATGGAGCATTCAAAGAGGAAGAAAGGAATCATATATCGATGTATGATAAACTACTTGCTATTTTTGTAGCTTGATGATTTCTAATGTTGATAAATCTGCCTGTGTTCAACTTTGCATATAACAGAACAGTTTCATTAGAGTCTGCTTTCAAACTTATATTACTGTCTAAGAAACAGTTACCTCTTTCATCCAGGTTATTTTAATCTATACAGATGATATTCACCTTTAGCCATTCGCTACGTTGATGTGCAGGCAAAAATAATCTATCAGAAAAAGATAGGAGTAAAGATTAATTTAATTAAAACTTAACTCCTTGTGAACCAAACGCTACACTAAAGGGCGTTCTTTATTCTAGAAACAAATTTGCCCTGGTCCACTAAGAGTTAATTAATTAAAAATATGTTAAGTCAGAAAACCCAATTACATTAAACAATGAAGCAATAAAAGAAGTTAATTAATATACTTTGCTAGTAAAGTTTTAGCACAGGGAGATTTGGAAAAGGATGTTGCATCAAGAATAAGCAAAGAAAACCAAACCTTTGTCCTTTAAAAAAAACATTTATGGAGATTAAAAGGACTTGGTTTGAAGAGCAAACTCAGAATATATCACAGTAGCAGTCTCTGAATATTGTTATACAATAGCGAATGCTAGAGAATGACCACAAGATTTGACACATAGATTTAGAGACTGTAATGTCTTAGAAATGTCTGCCAATATTACCCTGTTTTATGATATGTAAATATCTATATTATTTTACTTCCTAAATATGATATGTTAGTGTCTATATTAACCTGTTATGTGATATGTTAGTGTCTATATTAACCTGTTATGTGATATGTTAGTGTCTATATTAACCTGTTATGTGATATGTTAGTGTCTATATTAACCTGTTATGTGATATGTTAGTGTCTATATTATCCTGTTATGTGATATGTTAGTGTCTATATTATCCTGTTATGTGATATGTTAGTGTCTATATTATTCTGTTATGTGATATGTTAGTGTCTATATTAACCTGTTATATGATATGTTAGTGTCTATATTATCCTGTTATATGATATGTTAGTGTCTATATTAACCTGTTATGAGATATGTTAGTGTCTATATTATCCTACTAACTGTGATGTGATATGATGTCTATCTGTTTCTCTCTCATTCCCCATTTAGACTGCTGTACCAGATTTTTTCAAAATTCTGCTGTTTTTAGGTACTCCATCCCTTTGTACAGCTTCTCATTAAACTCTGTATTTTTGGGCCAGGTTTCGTTTCTCAGGCCTGTTAGCAGTCTTGCATTAGGCGCTCTGCCGTCATGTCCGCCTTCTCACAATGGCACAGGCTAGTTGTGCAAATTACAATTTTTTGTAAATGTGGACCCATAGTCTGTTATGGCGGTACGGAGCGAAATATAACAACTTGTTCGCTACGGGACAGACCATAGTACTTGTCTTTGGCACTGTGTTGAGGGTTGTCTTGCGACCACTTTTCTCTGTATCGCCATCCAAGGGTTGTTTTAGCCTCCTTGTAGCTGAATATGATGTCTACATGATTCTGGTCAATGTTATATTAAGATTTTAGTGTAAATCTCTGCTTTTAAACATTTTATGTATTGGGACACATCTGGCTGTGGAGGCATATGCAATGTATGACGATTGCAAAAGTAATACTAATAATAATAATAATTTAGTTATATCCATCAAAAATAATAACAGATGCAAACTTCATTCTGACTAAAAATTTAATGGTCAGAAAAATATTGTTCTTATAAAATTAGTGTGAAACTTTACACATCATATTTGCTTCAAGTTTATGAAATTCTGTTGTTTAGTGGACAATCAGAATTCACAGGATATTCACTGTTAAATATGTCATTATTAGTGAAAAAATGTCATTCAACATTAATTATTTTGGGTACTAATACATAGGCTAGAATCACATGGGGTCGGTCTCTCAAAGCAGAGTTGACTCAGAGACGTTTATTTGTTTAAAGGAATGAGTTGAGATACAGACACTTTCTCCAGTGAAAAAGCAGGGGGGTTTAGGGGATAGTAGCATTGTTTGAAAAAAAAATATTTGCAATAAATGGAAAGACCATCTTCATGCTGTGGAAAAAGACAGAAACATACTTTTATTCCAAATTTATTGTTACCTTGATTCTGAGTTGTGCAAAGTTGAAAATAATTTTTCTATACTTTGTCCTAGGCAACTTACTCCTTTATAGGCAACTTGCTCCTTTATGGAATTGTGTCAGATACTTCTAGCCTCTCTCAGTAAAGTTTGCTTCAGGTTTTTTTTCTCATGCAACCATTCTTTCTTGAACCCTTTGCCTCCCGCTTCAATACATGCTTTGTAATTCTTTGATCATTTCTTCTCAGAGTATGCCCAACAGATCTCCATTTTCTCTTTTTTATAACAGTTGTTGCTAGTTGTTGACCAGACATCTCTCTGATTTCATCACTTCTTCTGAATTCGTCCCTTTTAAATTCATTATTTTTGCCTTTTTCAGATGCATTCAACTTACTTTCTTTATCTGTTGACTATGACCATTGCTGATTTAAAGTATAATCCTTATTGTTATATATTTTAGTTTTCATATGATCCTTGTCAGTGTTTTGTGATATGTTGGTGTCTATTGATGTAATTACTTTATAGAGATGTGCTTTTTTCTGCTGTTGTATTGATGTAGTTGTTTTTGTTTATGTTTCTGCTCACTGTTATGTGATATTGTAGTGTCTGTCTGTATTCAGCTTCTAGTTATGTACGAGGGAAGTCAATAAGTAAGCCACAAAGTTATGTGAGATGGTAGGTAAATGTAGTTGGTGTTTTCTAAAAGTGTCATTAGGTGACAGCAACATCCAACTTTATATTCCCGTTCGCCAGGTGGCGCTATGTGTCTCATGCGCAGCGCATAAACAAAATGGCGACTGTACTTATGGAGATACGACCAAAGAGCAACGTGCTGTTGTGCGTTTTTGTGGGCAAAAGGACTGCCTGCAAAGGACATTTATAAGGAAATGCTTCCTGTTTATGCTGACAAATGTTTGTCCGTAAAGCGGTGTATAGTTGGGCAGAAAATTTTCTCAAGGGCGCTCTAAAATTGTTGATGAAATCCGATCTGGTCGTCCTGTTGAGATTGCAACAGAAGCATCAGTGCAGCGGGTGGAGGAGATGATTAGAGGTGACAGGCGAGTAACGATAGACTCTGTAGCATCTGCAATAGGGTGCTCACATGGTTCAGCATACAGCATAATGCATGATCGATTGAAATTTAAGAAAGTGTGCTCAAGATGGGTACGCAGACAATTGAAAGAGGAAAACAAAATGAACCGATTTGGCCTGTCCTTGCATCATCTCTGTCTATACGAAGATGAAGGAGAAGAGATGCTGAACAGGATTGTTACTGGGGATGAATCATGGGTGTATCACTACCAGCCAGAATCAAAGCGTGCTTCAATGCAGTGGAAACATCCTTCTTTGCCTTGTGTCCAAAAATTCAAGGTTACGCCATCAGCAAGGGAAGGTTATGTTGACGGTGTTCTGGGATTGTCAGGAAGTGCTTTTAACCAATTTCATGAAGAAAGGTGACAATGTGAATTCGAATCGTACTGTGAAGTTCTATCGATGCTTCATGATGCAATTCGAAAAAACGTCCAGGGTTGCTGACTAGAGGAGTGTTGCTTCTTCATGACAATGTCAGACCACATACGGCTCGATTAACTCAGGAGAAAATTAACCAAGGTGGAAAGTTCTGGAACATCCACCTTACAGTCCCGACTTAGCCCCTAGCTATTTTCACCTCTTTGGTCCACTGAAAACCCACCTTGACGGGAGACATTTCGCGAATGACGCGAAGTTGAATGTGAAGTGAAAACGTGGTTTAGAAAACAGAGCCTGCAGTTCTATGCAGCCGGTTTGTGAGGATTGATAAAACGATGGGATAAGTGCATCAATGTTGGTGGAAATTATGTTGAGAAATAAAGGAACAATGTATGTATAAAAATAAACTGGTTTCAAGTTATGTTTAGTTATTTTTCTACAGCCATTTGTGGCTTACTTATTGACTTCCCCTCGTAGTACCAAGCAAATGTCAAAATTCTGATGCGAACATTGTTTACTTCAGCTACAATGGTCACTTAGTCTCAGGTGATAAAGGGAGGAGAAGAAGCAAATATATCTTGTGGAAAAGAGAAAAGGCAAATGGAGTGAAACCGTCCCAGAGGCACCTTGTAACTAATCCCCAGTCGTCCAAGGTAAACAAAATCCAATGTTAGCAAATTTGAACATTTTATTTGTGAATTTGTCTTGTTTTTTGTTGTTGTGTATTTGACATGAATATTTTTGCTTGAATTGAAATGAGAAGTGCTGGTTTATTTTTAGTTATTGGAGAATCTAGGATCTTGTATTTTATTAGAAGACAATGAAATCTCATGTTTTTAAATCTTTATAAAAAAACAAAGAATAAAAGTGGTGACAGTAAGAATACCTTTTGTTCTGTTGTCATAGTTGAAGATATGGGCCGCCCGTATGTTGCTGGGGCTCTCATGGGGAGCAAATAATAGTAACACTGCGACCTACAAGGCATTTTGTAAGAGGCGACTGAGGTAGGGGCCTAGGAAGCTACCCTAGTAAATAAAAAGCCTAGCAGAAATCGGACTTGCTGGCCTACTTGTAGGTGCATAACTGGCACAACGTACAATCACTCTTAGACTTGGATCACATATAAATCACAAAGACCAGTTAACAAGTGGTTGATATGGAGCATTTGAAGAAGATATGAGCTGTAATAGCTTTGTGTCTCTAAAAATTTGGGTATGTTCAAGGTTTGTGTTGGAAGGAGAGGGTTGAGTGTAGATGTTATATGTTGAATTATGCTTATGTCAATGATGACCCATAGCTGTGTTAATTCATACCATACATGCTTGAGTTCTTTATTTGTTTTTATGACAGGCTGTCCAGGACCAGTCAAAGCACTCTGTATCATATACTCTATCACGAAATAAAGCCATCATTGTAGAGTATTTGAAAGATGAGGATACTGATATGTTCCAGGTAGGGTAACATATATGATCATTTTAGTGTTTAGCCTGATGTGTTCACTATGTAAGCTGATGAATTCACTGTGTAAGCTGATGAGCTCACTGTATTAAGCTGATGAGCTCACTGTATTAAGCTGATGATTTCACTGTATTAAGCTGATGATTTCACTGTATTAAGCTGATGATTTCACTGTATTAAGCTGATGATTTCACTGTATTAAGCTGATGATTTCACTGTATTAAGCTGACGATTTCACTGTATTAAGCTGATGATTTCACTGTATTAAGCTGACGATTTCACTGTATTAAGCTGACGATTTCACTGTATTAAGCTGACGATTTCACTGTATTAAGCTGACGATTTCACTGTATTAAGCTGACGATTTCACTGTATTAAGCTGACGATTTCACTGTAATAAGCTGATTATTTCACTGTATTAGGCTGATGATTTCACTGTATTAAGCTGATGAGTTCACTGTATTAAGCTGATGAGTTCACTGTATTAAGCTGATGAGTTCACTGTATTAAGCTGATGAGTTCAGTATGTAATCTGATGTGTTCACTGTGTATGCTGATAAGTTCACTGTAGTAAGCACTTCTATGAAATTCATCATTGGTACTCTTGAAATGCTGATGAGCAGATGTTGTTGTCACTTGTCAATTAATTCTGGTGGTGCAAAACAATTACCGATCATCTTCTGTATGGGGGATGAACATGAAAAGAGACTTTGCTTGAGTGCAACAACGTCCATGCGGAAGCATATGATGTCTATCAAAGTTTGCATAGCATAGTAAAGGACGCAGATTTATTTTAAGTTACACACAGTTATTAAAATTTATATTTCTGTTGTTGTTCATCATACTTTCACTCTGGCATATTCTGTGTTACTATCCTTCCTTCCTTTCGTTCACTTGAAATATTGTCTATATATTCAACGTTGTCTCTTATATAAACTTCACTGTCTTTTCTAGCTCACAAAGAGGCCCGTGTAGTTTTTTGTCGAGTGCTGTTTCGTTAGACCAGTGAGTTTGCCACAGTATGTGTTACTATTAATAACTTGTAGTCATTGAATTATTTCTGTTATTCACAGATTGGCAGATCAATGGAGGGCCCCATAGATTTTGTAGTCATGGATACAGTTCCTGGTAATCTTCGCAATCAACGTGATACTGCACCTCAAAGCACCATATCTCGGTTTGCCTGTCGAATTATTGTTGACAGGTTACCCCCTTACACAGCAAAAATATATGCAGCAGGGTTTGATTCAGGAAGAAACATTTTTCTAGGGGTGAGCTTCTTCTGTTGTTGTTAGATTTATCATTTTTCTAGGGGTGAGCTTCTTCTGTTGTTAGATTTATCATTTTTCTAGGGGTGAGCTTCTTCTGTTGTTGTTAGATTTATCATTTTTCTAGGGGTGAGCTTCTTCTGTTGTTGTTAGATTTATCATTTTTCTAGGGTGAGCTTCTGTTGTTGTTAGATTTATCATTTTCTAGGGTGAGCTTCTGTTGGCCTTTGCGATCCTGCACATGGTGTGGAAGTCCGCTGCCATCTCCACGAAAACAAAGCTCAGGATTTTCAGCTCAAATGTGAAGTCGGTGTTGCTGTATGGCTCGGAAACTTGGCCAGTCACTAGGGCAAATACAAATAAGATCCAGACCTTTGTCAACGGATGTTTGCGGCGGATTCTCAGATTGAGATGGTATGATAGAGTTACAAACACGGATCTGTGGATAAGAACAGGGCAGGAACCTATGATGACACAGGTCAAGAGGAGAAGATGGCGATGGATAGGCCATACCTTGCGGAAGACACAGTCGAGTGTCACTAGACAGGTGCTCGAGTGGAACCCGCAGGAAAGCGAAAAGAGGACGCCTAAGCAGACTTGGAGACGAGGTCTTACTGAGGAGCTGAAGAGTGCTCAATTGACCTGGGAGAACATAAAAAGAACAGCCAGAGACCGAGAAGAGTGGCGAACAACTGTTGAGGCCCTATGCTCCACGAGGAGCAGAGAGGATTAATGATGATGATGATGATGAATGATGATGATGAGCTTCTGTTGTTAGATTTATCATTTTCTAGGGTGAGCTTCTGTTGTTGTTAGATTTATAAATATATGTTAGGGTTTTTAGTATAATATGGGACAAGATATTGCAGTAAGACCACAATTTACTATCAGAAAAATAATCAGAAAACATCAAATTCGACATTGGTGCAGAGAGAGGAATCCTGTGGTGATGGATGCAGACGTCGAGGGCAATCATTAATGAAAACGTTTGTGTCTAGAAAACTATGTCTACTTGAATGGATCAGTAGTTCGCCTCCAAAAGTCCTCTGGACCTTCTCTGCAAGCTTATATGCCAGAATGATCAAGTAAGTTAGTGTTGCATTTATTGTAACAAGTAGCGTGACAATGGAAGTACTGGCAGTGACTAAGGCACTACTTCGGTGTGATAAATTACACTCATGCATGCATTCTGAGAGATCATTGAGTATGACCTGAAAGTTGAAGGCTGGTTAAGTGCACAGACAATGGTCACTACAAGGGTCAACAATTTGCTCAATTACATTCATATTTGTTCCGGAGCACATAGGTGTCAATTACAATGAGAGAAGGGAACAAGCTGGCTAACTCTGCCACCATTTCAGGGTGTCAACCAATGGATAGAGCTGACATTCTGAATACCCTCATATAGTGTGGATGCAAAAAGGACTTTCATTTAAACCAATCCACATCAACTGTTAGATTGCAAGAACTTGGATTGAAGATTGAGGTCACCAGAAAAGATCACAAATAAGGAGCAGCAGAAAAAAACTTATTGTACATCACTTGCAAGCATAATCAGGGGAAGAAGATGGAGATTGCTTGAAAATGTATGTAGAATGCCACAAGGAACTTTGGCAAAGACAACTTTCTGATGGATAGTAGGCGGAAGGAGGAGGCCAGGTAGACTGAAGTAAATCTGAGGATTGACGATGAAAGAGAAATGAGTGTGAACTGACATAGGTTACCATGGGTAGAAGGGCAGCAGACTGACAGTAATGTGGATCATTTGTGAATATCTTATGTCAACTAGGAAAGTAATATAATATTTGCTGCAATAGGTGACCACAAAGAAAGTTAAGCTGTAGCTAACTCTCGAAAGAAACCCTAACCTGCTGCCTTGCAGGTCGGCTAGGGACATTCAAAGGCTAACGGAGAGCAAACCCAGTAATTGCTGGTTGAAATCGGACACGTCGCCGAAGGACAAGCACTAGAACTGCAAATAGTACTAAAGATGTGACGTAAAAATACGTTCTTGGCAAAGGCTGTTTGTATATCACAATAAGAATGATAGAAATGGCAGAAAAGACGATCGAAAGAGACCTGATACAATCACCTGTCATGTTATGTAGACCAGAGGTAACACAAAACTGGGGTGCCCTACTAAGGATGACTACAGATCAAGTGAGTTGGAGAGAGTTTGCTACTTTACTACAAAATAAAATTGGTTGATTCTCTGGCCATGAAAAAAATGAGTCACGCAACTATAAAAAACATTAATATTAAAAACAGATATACTTACCAGCGACCAAGGATAAATGAAGATTCTCCAACGTTAATTGACAGAACAATTAGTTTGAAAGATCTGGACAAGTTCTGTGCATCACCAAATGCAGAATAACATGTTCAGTGCATCATCAAATGCAGAATACTAGATACAATTTATGAAATGTTCTTCGTGTTAAAGAATATAGATTTGCTGATGTTCTTGTTGGAAGCCGATGGTTGGATTGATGGTAGCAAAACACTTGACTACAGAATCACATGTAGTCTTTTTTTCCTTGGTTACAAACAAAGCAGTTGGTGGCTGACATGTATTGTGTCATCTTGTAGGACAATAGAATCTCCACCTTGCTTGGTTTGTAGCCATTATTGCATGGTATCTCAAAACTTGATCCACATGGTGTATCTCTGCATCCACTATTCTCCTTAGGTTATCTTTCGATTTTGCTCAATAGTCCACTGTATGGCAGTTTCTGTTATGGTTTCCCGATCATTTCAGAGTATCTGTTCTATCAAGCTTCAGTGAGTTGCACAATAAATGATGAAATAAACAGTCTCTCAAACGTGTAATATTGCTCTTCTTCTCTTGCTCCACTGTACCTCCTCAGTGAGGTGTTAGAAGGAGATATAAAGATCTTTTGTGTGTCTTGTCTAATGCACTTTGTAAGTTGGTATTTGTTTCTCTCTTAATGCCGTCACTCCATCTTTTGCGTGGTCTTTCTTATGCTCTGTATTCATATTTTTTCAATGAGGCTCTCTGTGGTATATGATTCCAGTGCACGATGAAACCATTTAATCTGTTGTTCTTGTAACAATACTGTGTTGAAGGCTACATAAGACAGAAGCTTAGGAAGACTCTTGTGCTTCAGAGCATGACAACAATTATCTAAATGATTATTTGTAAATTTATGTAAGGATGCTTCATGTAATGCCCTGCTTGTTGAAGTTATAAGACATCTATTGTCTTTCTTTAGGAAAAAGCTGTCAAATGGTATTCAGATGATAACGTTGATGGATTAACTACCAACGGCGTCTTTATTATGCAACCTCAGGGAGGATTTACACCAGCCGGGAAACCAGGGCCATGGAGAGAAGTTTCAGTTGGAGGAAGCTTATTTTCTTTACGAGATTCTAGGCCTTCTCCACTAAAAAGTCACCAGGTGAGAAAATATGAACATAAATTTCTTTGACATTTTGTTATCTATTGTCTATCCCCATGTGGGAGATGGAATTGGTTGTCCACTCTTGCCGTTAAGCATAGGCGTAGGAGCTTTAATTTGCGTTGTAGGGCCAGATGAGTTGGCCTTGTTGTGTTATATCCGTGTTTATGTAGTGTGGTCTTGATATTGTTTATCCATTTTTTCTTGGTCTTCCCTTCGCTCTAGTACCTGATCTCCTTTTATTGTATGCCGTTAGTGGTGGCTGGTTGTATCCCATTCTCATTAAATGTCCAAACCACTGCATTTGTTGTACATATCTATTCTAAATGTTTGTCATATTTTGTGTGTGTTAAGGAACTATACCAGAAATTTGTTTCTTTCATTAATTTATCTTACCAGATGACAGAGGAAGATAATGTACTGAGAGATGGCACACTGATTGATCTTTGTGGAGCTACAATTGTATGGAGATCTGCCCTTGGTTTAATCGCATCACCGGTAGGTTTCACTCATTTTATTATATATATATATATATATATATATATATATATATATATATATATATATATATATATATATATATATATATATATATATATGGTAGCAACAGATTAAATGGTTTGGACACCTGACAATAATGCCCTGGTATCTATCGTTTACCACAGAGAACCACACTGACAAAGTATAATGAGTACAGAGCAAGAGGGAGACCATGCAAAATATGGAGCAATGGCATCAAGTACAACCTTATGAAAATGATTAACAGCTTACAAAGTGCACTAGAACAAGCACACACAAGATCACTACATTTCCCCCTAACACTTCTATAAAGAAGTAAATGGTGAAGAGAAGAAGATATATATAGGGACATATTAGTGAAACATACTGACAACTGAACCCACTGCAAGATATTAAACATGTATTTTCAGATATCAATATTTTGGTATTCTCTGTTTTGTTGAGCTACCATACTCACTGTATACCTCCAAATTCTGTGGTTTGTATCCCATGTGGGATGATTTTTCAGAAATCCTTGATCTCAGGCTAGATGAGATGGGCAATAAAACACCTTTCCTATATTCAAATTTAATATGTAATAGACCATTTAACAATTGAAAAAAGCAGGCTGTAAAGCTGCTGCACAGAAAATATTTGAAATATTGAAAAGTAAAAAAATTGTTTTACTTTAATATCTTCCATTACAAAACAATTAAAAGAGTTGACCCAAACATGAAGTGGCACATAATGTAGTCACATGTGCTGGGCTGAAGAAGCACTACTGCTGAAATCACATAAAAATCAGTATACCAGTATGCATACGTTTCAACATCTGTTGGGAAGACTGAGCACCTATGTGTCTGCCCGGAGTGCTATGATGTCGGCACAGCAATCAATAACGCAAAACTTAATCTCAAAAAGTAGTTTGTGTAGTTATACTAGATCAGATAAAAAACTTCTTCTTCAAACGCTCCATATCAACCACTTGTTAACCACTCTTTGTGATTTGTATGTGATCTGAGCCTGAGTTATTGTATGTTGTGCCATTTATGCACCTACAAGTAGGCCAGCACTTTTTATATACTAGGGTAGCTTCCCTACACCCCTACCTCAGTTGCCTCTCACGACAAGACTTTTAGGTTGCAGTGTTACTATTCTTTGTTCACCTTGCAGGCCCTGGCAACACATGGGCAAGATAAAGAACAAGAAATTGTAAGATTTTGTGCTGGAACTTCAAAAGTTGTTTTAAATAGTCATAATTATTTACTTACTAGTCTGAAAAGACTTATGCTAAAAAATGCCTTTTACTTTGCTAAATTTTAGTTTCATAAAATTGTTTTCCCCATCCTATTTTCAGTCTGAGAATGAGTTTCAGCAACTTGTAGGACGTTTAAATGCTGGTCGACCCCAGTGTCCTGTGGGTCTGAACACTCTGGTTCTGCCAACAAGAGGATCTTTGAATCTACGAGATCGACAACCTTATGTATACTTGCCTTGTGGTCATGTTCATGGTAACCATGAATGGGGCCAGGCAGATGCCAATCTTCGAAAGTGCCCATTATGCTTGATGGTATGAACTTTATCTTTGTTTAACTCTTTTTTTGTTTTGTTTTGCGATATCATTTCATCATCATCAGGTGCCGTGCTGGCTGGCGTAGGCAATGGATCTCCACAAATCTCTGACTTTTGTGTTTGCTGTCAACTCAGATGTTGACGCTCTACCGTGCCATGAAGTCAGGCTATCCAAAATTTTATCTCTCTGCTTTCCTCTGTCTCGTCTACCCTTGACTTTACCAGTTGTCACAGTGTTTTCCAAACCTCCCCTCATTATCACATGCCCGAAAAAAGACGACTGCCTCTTTCTTATATTGATGATAATCTTTCTCTGTGTCTTGATCTCACTCAACACCTCAACATTAGTCATTTTAGAAGTCCATGGGATTCTCATCATTCTTCTGTAAAACCACATCTCTGTGACCTAAAGAGATTTTTGATATCATTTAAGCTACTTTATTACCTACATGTAAACCTACCTAGTGAGCGCCTGTAGCTCAAGCGGTAGTGATCTCGATCATAAACCCAAGCTTACCTGGTTCAAACCCCACGTTTGGAAGCAAATTCGTTTCCGTGGGATTTTACAAAAGGTAAAAATAGACCTCACCGTTCAGAAAGCAATGGCAAACTACTGAACATATAAGTGGTGCCTAGAAAATCAACGACTCGTTTACTGTGGTTGATGGCTACGTCCTTTGGGATATGCCACAATTTTCATTTCATAACCTACATGTATCACCTTCATATTATATGTGGTTTGAATACAGTAGAATGTTGATGAAAAAAGCAAGAGAAAAATGTTTGGGTCTTCATTTCCTGAACAAACATTCTATAATATAAGAATGTTTAAAAAAAACTGTCTTTACTTGCCTGTAATACCTTCTCTTTAGGACGGTGTAGGACATGAAGCTGAGGAATTTAATGGTCGCATTGCTAGTGAGTGTCTGTAGCTCAGTGGCAGTGAGCTCGATCACAAACTCAAGCGTACCTGGTTCAAACCTGGCATCATACTGGTGGGCAAGTTTGATAGGCAAGTTTGGAAGCAAATTCGTTTCCGTCGGATTTTTACAAAAGGTTTAAATAGACCTCACCATTCAGAAAGCAATGGCGAATTACTGAACGTATAAGTGGTGCCTAGAAAATCGGCCACTTGCTTACTATGGTTGATGGCTACGTCCTGTAAAGGATATGCCACGATTTCATTTCTAGTACAGTCACTGCAAAACTGTTCAGGTTAAAATGATTTCTTTATGCCCCTGATAGGAAAAACTCCTTGACCTTACTGAGGATTGAAACCAGGTCTCCCGAATGGGAGCCTGCACTCTTGCCCATTCGGCCAGACGCTCAGAATGCTAAATATATGGCTTTATTTGAGAACCATTGTCGTCAGTGTGTCTTTTCGTTTGTTTGGTTAATTATGATAGTTTTTTCTTTAAAAAAAAAGAGACCTCTTTAATAGATCATTCTCTAGTGCATTTGCTTCATGAACATTTTATTGCATGTTTATTTTTATATTCAATATTGCAGTCGAACGCAAAGAAGAAGAAGATATTCAATATTTTAAGATATGTTTTAACTAACTACTTGAGAGGCACTAGTTCTGTATCAAAGCATTTTTTCTGTATTTTAGTCTCTCATATACTGTGCCTGTACTTTATTTTTTTCTCGTTTGTCTTTTTATTCTTGCTCTTTCCTTACTCGTTGCTTTCTCTGTACTTTATTTGATTCAACACATTTAATGCCTATCATTATTGACTTATTGTCACTATCTCGAAGGAAAGAATGACAAATTACCTTCCTACCAGGGCTGTACGGTATATTTTATCAGTATGATGCAAGTCTTCGAAATGCCACCCATTAAATGTTTTTTCTTTAAAGTAGCTTATGCTATGTCGATGCTTATGCAGCCCCCTTACGGTGCCGCCTGATGCGGTTGCTTCTCTGTATCATAGCAAGGCATGGCTCTGCTTCCAATCACATACAAAGAATCTCTTTGACATTTAAAGAAAAAATTTTAAGTATAGGATACCAAAAAGTAAATGATCATGTAAAATGTGAAGGCTTGAAGAAAACAATCGTGGAAGGATATACACCAGGAAATGGAAAGAAAATGCAGAGAAGTATGTGAAATGTGACAGATGCAAATTGCAAATAGGTGCATCAGATGTTGTGAACTTTGCGCATGATATTTTTAAGATAGCTGTCTTGGGAGCAAAGTTTTGTAAAGGACATGCTTATAAATAAATGACCACAAATTTATTAGTGACTACTGTTATAGGATTTCTGTATCTCAATTGTATTTACATATTTGTATGTTGTCAACAGAATCACTACCTTTTTTATCAGTGAGGACTTATTCAATGTGTTATATTTATTATTTGACACTTACAATCCCAAGTGTCACTAGGGTACAAAAAATAACTACATGTGAAATGCGCTGCTTGCGAAAAGGTACCAACACCAGAAATGACAGTCACCATCATCAGTGTAAGAAAGAAAGTTGGCATAGAACCTTGCTTGAATTACATTGAGAAACAAAGAATGAAGTTGTTTGGCCACTTAATAAGAATTCAACCAAACTCCACAGTATACAGAGTCTTCTACAACAGAACATAGGAAAGAATTCGAGAGGAAGACCACGAAAAAGATGGTTAGATGGCATAGCAGAATCCTGTCAAAGAGCAAAAATAAAATCCTGTCAAAGAGCAAAAATAACAATCACCCAAGCCACCAGAACAGCGCAAGTCAAAACAGAAAACCACAACACTGGGCAACAACCTGGTAGCAGTGTGATGACAAAAGAAGAAGAAGAAGTGTCACTAGACAAGCACTTGAGTGGAACCTGCAAAGAAAACTGAAAAGAAACATC
Organism: Arion vulgaris; assembly: GCA_020796225.1. NCBI lineage: Eukaryota > Metazoa > Mollusca > Gastropoda > Stylommatophora > Arionidae > Arion > Arion vulgaris. The sequence continues at coordinate 56,837,765 of CM036759.1, read as the reverse complement.
CCAAACAGACCTGTAAACAGTCTCTTTGAGGAACTGAAGGATGCTGGACTATCCTAGGAGAACATAAAGAAAACAGCCAGAGATTGGGGAAAGTCGGTGAACAACTATTTATGCTGTATGCTACACAAGCAACGGAGAGGAATAAGACAAGTCAGACAATCCCAAGAACTTTACATTATTTTTTTTCTGTGCCAGACGGGGAAAGCTAAACTTTTTCTTCAATGTTTAGTGATTAAAAAAAAATTAAGTCATGTATGGCTGTATATTTTTGTTTTTTATGTTTAATAATAGGATGGAACATTTGTCAAGCTACAGATGGGATGTGAACTCAGCTTATACGTTGACTCTGAACAGCCAACGTATGGTTTCTCACCCTGCTGTCATATGGTTTCTGAGTACACAGCAAAGTAAGTAGACTTGAATTCTTACTGATTTACCTCTGTATTAATGTGTTTTTTGTAACATTCTCTAATGATATGGAATGTTTTACAACTTTGATGCTTCTTTGTTCATCTTGAAAATGGTGTTTGATGTGTTGTATCACAGCTTATAGCGAACACAACATGTTGTATTGTATCACAGCTTATAGTGAACACAACATGATGTGTTGTATCACAGATTATAGTGAACACAACATATTGTTTTGTATCACAGCTTATAGTGAACACAACATGTTGTATTGTATCACAGCTTGTAGCGAACACAACATGTTGTCTTGTATCACAGCTTATAGCGAACACAACATGTTTTGTTGTATCACAGCTTATAGCAACACAACATGTTGTGTTGTATCACGCTTATAGCAACACAACATGTGTTGTATCACAGCTTATAGTGAACACAACATGTTTTGTTGTATCACAGCTTATAGCGAACACAACATGTGTTGTATCACAGCTTATAGCGAACACAACATGTTGTATTGTATCACAGCTTATAGTGAACACAACATGTTTTGTTGTATCACAGCTTATAGTGAACACAACATGTGTTGTATCACAGCTTATAGCGAACACAACATGTTGTGTTGTATCACAGCTTATAGCGAACACAACATGTTGTGTTGTATCACAGCTTATAGTGAACACAACATGTTATGAATCTGGATTGCCTTACCTCTTCAATCCCTTTTTGCTTTGCCATGTCCGTGTGTGGCGGGGCTGCAAGGAGCAAAGAATAGTAACGCTGTGATCTGCAAGGCATGTTGTAAGAGGCGATTGAGGTAGAGGCATAGGTAAATTACCCTAGTAAATAAAAAGCGTCTCAGAAATCGGATGTGCTGGCCAATGTGTAGGGGCATAACTAGCACAAAATGCAATCACTCTTAGGCTTGGATCACATACAAATCACAAAGAGTGGTTAACATGTTGTCGGTATGGAGTGTTTGAAGAAGAAGAAGCTTTGCCAGATTGTAATTTTGTGACACCTGTTTTCAGTGCCATTTCATGAAGGTAGAAGGTTTTGGTCTCTATTTCACTGGTCTCTGTCAGTCCATTCATTGTATCTTAGATTCCGCTTTGATTCTATACTTATTACATTACTGCTGTGAATATAAAGACATGAAAAGAAGTGACATAATTTTGAGTTGTTCTGCTGCAGGATAAAATGAGTGAGCTGGGCATATAACAGATCAAATAAAGAAATTATTCAAGGTACAGCGACATACATACAACTACTAATAGGAAAGAGATGCACAAATTGAAACTGTAATGACCACTTCACATTATCAGAGGAAAAGGTTTGCTACAGAAAGTATTGGACAAAATTCAGAAACAAGAACGAGGAATGTGGTGAACAACCATTGCCTGGTTATGTAGGCCCAAAATGGTCCAGACCTGTTGATATATAGAGGGTTTCCGGGGGCATGGCACAGTCGAGAGATATGATCAAATGGCTTAGACACCAGTCTTAAGACTGTCTAATCTAACCTGAATGTAACTAATGAAACATTTGTAATATGTTGGTATCCTTAACATTAGTATGTTATTTTAAATAGAGCCTTGAATCTACTTCATACCAATCTGGGCAGACCCATAGGTTCTAACCTAAAAATGCCATCTAACCATCTTCCCTATTAGAGGGCATACATGCGTACCGAATCCATCATCAATTAATATGCCCTATCCAACATGCATTCCTCTATGGTGAGTTCAAGAATAGGAAGCGCACACAAAGTAAAAAATAATGTCAAAGACAACCTCAAGAATTCCCAGAAGTTTTTGGCTTACCCTGACAACTCAGAAGCAGGGGCCTGCAAGTCGGTCAGAACTGCCACAACACAAAAACAAAGATGTGCACCCTACAGCATTGTATTGGATTGACATTATCTTTTATAGTCCACAAAGACACAGACAATAAATATAAATGATTATTTGACAAGTTGTGAAATGATTGTCCAAGTATGCAAACAAATATTAATGTGTTGTCACAAGATTAACATGTGAAATCATTGTTCTCACTCATCATCAAATAGCTTGTCCTGAGCAGAACTTTGCCACCCCAACAGTCCTCCGGAATTTCTCATAAGCCAGATGTCCTACCTCTGCAGCCGTCATGTTCAAGCCATCAGTTACATCCTGAATCCATCTTCTATGTGGTCTTCCTCTTCTTCTCTTTGTCGGTATGCCTCCTACCATGATGGTCTTCTCCAGCCGATCATGTCTCTTTATATGTCCAAAATATCTCAATTTTCTCTTTCTTATTTGTAGCTGTAGCCAGTTTTATTTGATTTCAAGTTCTTTCTGGATAGATCTATTTATTCTCTTCTCTGTCCAAGATATACGAAGGACTCTTCTGTAACACTTATATTCGAAAGCACACATATGTTTTTCTATTGTTCTCGTTGAGCAAGAAAACATATAAATAATTATTTGCCAAGATTGTCATGGAAAATCATTGTTGTGAGTGGGCAAGAAAATATAGATGTCACAAGATTGGCATCCTATGTCAAAATTAGAAGACCTGGACTTTGCAGATGATATTGTATTGCTCTCGCACAGGCTGCAAAAATGCAGGAAAATGGATGCTCCGGCGGAACTGGCACAATGGGTCGGTCTTAAAATCAGCCAAGACCCTCCATATTAGCCTACATTATCGTGGTTGGAGGGTTTGTGTGCCTTTAGGATCCTTCAGGCTATGTCGGCGGGAGTCTAACTCCTGGCAGGTCTAACCAAGCCGAACAGACTGAAGGTGAAAGGCCAGACCAAAAGGCGGGGAGCAGGATGGGGCCTCATAAGGTGACAGTGCAGAACCCACCGGCGAGTGGTAAATGCTCTGGCTGCAACCAACCCATCCCCAGCTATGGGACAAATAGCACTTGTCCTCTCTCTCTCTTGAGGAGGACATCCTTTTCTTGTCTTGTCTTCTACTTCTATGACACTTTCCCTTAAGCATAAGGGATTAAACTACAGTGTCCAAGGAGCACACCCTGCATAAAAGCCTGGGTTGGTGAGCCCGGCAACAGAAGGCTGACGTCATCTAGAGTAGGACGACTCCAGACAAACCCGGGAAGACAGATCTCGTCAGCAGGGGACTGCAACTGTCTAGAGAACAACCTCAAAAAAGATGTCCTCAGAAACGGAATGTGTCAGCCATTATTGGCGGGAGGAATCGACACATACGAACAACTCAAATGGCCATGCGCAAATATTTATATAACTGTGGTGCCACCACCATGGAAACAGCCAGGTGGTGGTGGGACCGGACCCCTGCCTCGAAGGGGTCCACCCTTAGCTACTGGCGGCCCTGTTGATTCTTGCAAAGCCAGGGAGGACAGGGTATTACTACTGGCAGCAAGGACAAACTTTCACCCTCACAATTATGCAATGGAATGCAGAAGGGGTAACCAACAAAAACGAGAGCTAGAGGAACGTCTGCGAGCAGAAAAGATTGACATCTGCTGTATCCAAGAGACGCACCTTAATCCGGGAAATAGATTCAGCATTAGAGGATTTGAAACCTTCCGTCAGGATAGAGAAAATAGACATAAGGGTGGAGTAGTAACACTAGTTCGTAATTCCATACCGGCAGTTGAACTTCACAGGTCCAATCAGATGAGCACAGAATTCATAGCTGTTCAACTCCTTATCAACAACACTAAGATGACACTATACAATATATACTCACCACCCTCCATTCAAACTGAGCTGGAAGCTATCAAAGTTCAAGATGACAACTTGCTTATAGTAGGAGACTTCAACAGCCACTCACCAAGCTGGGGCTATGACACGCTAGATCCTCGAGGTGAAAGCCTTGAAGAATGGCTGATCACCAACAGTCTCACCATTCTCAACCACCCAGATGATCCTCACACATGTTACTCACGACGGTGGCGCACAACAAGCACCCCAGATCTGGCTTTGCTACAGACGACATTCACAGGATAACCGAAAGGCAAGTCTGCGACCAGATTGGAGGTAGTGACCATAGACCAGTGAAACTCCTCATAAATAACATTAACAAGGAGGAACTTACAAACTCTGCCCCTAGTTGGAATTACAAAAGGCAGACTGGAAGCTATTCCAAGAACTAGCAGACAAGTACTGTAAAGAAATTAATCAATCAGGAAAAGTGGACAGAGATGCACGTTCATTCAATAAAGCCATTTTAGATGCTGCAAAAAGGCTATACCCAGAGGGAGGAGAAAAACTACAAGCCATATTGGATACCAGAGATGGAAGTTCTCCATAGCTCGCTTTGCAGTGCCAGAAATACAATGGAACTCGCACCAACGGACCAAATGTAATGCAACACAATAGAGCAAGGGCCCTTTATGTTAGAGAAAGAAACCAGCAGTGTAGAAAATCCTGGAAAGAAAAGACAGCCTCTTTGAACATGGAAAAAGATACTCAAAAGTTGTGGAGACTTACAAAAGCCCTGAACGATGACAACCCATCTAGAGGGAAAACAGTTCTCCAGCAAGGAGAACAACTTCTCACAGGAAAGCAAGCAGCCACCCTGATGGCCCAGTGTTACAAGCAAGAAAGCTCATGCTCAATAAGTCAGGAGCAAGGGAAAGAAGTCAGAAGTGAGATAAATGCTACATTCAAAAAGCAACAAGTGAACCCTGTATGGAGGTAGACATCACACTGACTGAGCTGCAGAGAGCACTGAAAAGCTCAATCGTAAAAGGCCCCGGGACCAGATGGAGTATCAAACGACATGCTCAAACAAATAGGCCCAATTGCACAGAGTCTTCTACTCCAGATTTTTAACAATAGTTGGGAGACAGGGAGAGTCCCAGACATCTGGAAAAATGCCACAATCCACCCAATTTTCAAAAGTGGAAAAGACAAAAGGATCCGCAGAGCTACAGACCTATAAGTTTGCTAAGTTGCACTGCAAAACTGCTGGAGAGAGTGATAACCACTAGACTCCAGTGGTTTTAGAATCCAACCATAAACTGGATCCAGCCCAGACAGGCTACAGGCAGCATAGAAGCACTGATGACCAAGTGGCATACCTTGCACAGGACATAGAAAATGGCTTCCAAGAAAAGAAGAAAACCCTCACAGTGTTCTTCGACATGTCTAAGGCCTTCGACAAAGTCTGGAAAGATGGTTTGCTACTCAAGCTCTTACGCAGTGGAATACGGGTAGAATGTACTATTGGATAAAAGATTTTCTTACCCATAGACAAGCATCTGTAAAATTGGATGGAGTGCACAGTCCCAGATTCAAATTAAGAGCAGGAGTCCCACAGGGCAGCGTACTGTCCCCATTGCTTTTCCTGGTATATATTAATGATCTGCCACAAACTCTGCCCAGACATGTATCACACTCTCTCCATGCTGATGATCTAGCTGTGTGGTACACCTCCGAGTTTCTGGGTCCTGCCATCTTTAAACTCCAGGCCAGCCTGAACAGCGTCATAATGTGGGCAAGTAAATGGGGTCTAGAAATAAACCCGAGCAAAACTATAGCAACGCTTTTCTCATTGTCAACAAAGGAAGAACACTTCAGACTGAAATTTAGCGATGATATCGTCCTCGTTCCCATACTCCAACCTTTTGGGAGTTAAGCTTGACAGTCGTCTGACATGGAAACATCACATAATGGAAACAAACAGAAAGGCTATGAGGAAACAAAGTGTGATGCGGAAGCTGGCTGGAACTACCTGGGAGCTGATATTCGAATCCTGAGTCAGGTGTACACTGGTGCAGTTAGACCGACCCTGGAATATGCATCATCGACATGGATATCAGCAGCCCATTCAAACAAATCGATACTGGAAAAACACAAAACAGGTGTCTGCGTACTATTTTGGGAGCCATGAAATCTACACCAATTGTAGAAATGGAAAAGGCAGCCAACATCCAGCCCTTGGAAGACAGAAGAAGGAGAAAAGTGATTCTACAGACTGAAAGGATCAAAAGAATGCCTCACCATCCACTGCATGAAAAAATGGCGGCTAGAACAAAGAACAGACTAAAGCGTACAAGTCTAAATCACAAAGCAAAAGAAATAGGAAAGTCATACTTGGAACTACTAAATCATAATTCCATACCTGAAGAATTGCTTTTGATCACTGGGAACCAGACTCAGTACCACTAAACTTCTCAACCTCCATCCCTAAATTATTAAGCAAAGATGCCGAGCCTAATCTAGTGAAAAAGCAATTACAATGGAACATCTCCATTACATGTTTCCAGAAGACAGCTGGATAAGAATTTACACAGATGGATCGGCAATGGAGGCAACCATGAATGGTGGAGCAGGAGTCTACATTAGGCACCCAGATGCTACCACTGTGTCTCTAGCGGCTCCTACTGGAAGAATATGTTCCAACTACAAAGCAGAACTCATAGCCCTTCTGATGGCAGCACAGCACATGAATAAGCTGCAAGCAGCTGCAAGCAAGATGGTATTTCTTACAGACTCATTGTCAGCTATACAAGCCCTGGAGGCTAAATCCACTGACAGCACAGTACAAAAACTACAAAGAGAACTTGCTCAGCTTTCAGAAAAGGCAGAAATTCACTTGCAGTGGATTCCATCTCACTGTGGCATTGCAGGCAATGAGAGTGCTGATGTCTTAGCTAAGGAGGGCAGTGCCAAAGAGCAAATTTACCAACCCTTGTCTTTCAAGAGGTCAAAACCCTCATACAGAGAAAATCTGCAGTAGACTGGAAGACAAACACTGGATATGATTATGGAAAAGACTCCTCAAAGACCTAAGCAGAACAGACCAGGTCATTATATTTCGACTACGCACCGGACACTGCAGACTCAACAAACACTTATACAGACTAGGAATAAGTCAAACAGCTCTCTGCCAGTGTCAGCAGGCAGAACAGACACCAGAGCATATCCTGCAAGACTGTCCTCTTCTGTGTGAGCTGAGAAGCAACATGTGGCCACACCCAGTCGACCTGAAAACTAAGCTTTGGGAAACCTGACAGACCTGAAGCTGTCTGCCCAGTTTGTGGTCCACAGTAAATTAGCGCATGACCAGAGATCGCTGAAGAAGAAGAAAAATCAGTCAAGAGAAGATAAAACTACTGAGAACCGGACAGGAACCCATGATGACACAGGTTAAGAAGAGAAAATTGCGATGGGTCGGACATACCCTACAGAAGACACAGTCGAGTGTCACTAGACAAACACTTGAGTGGAACCCACAAAGAAAATGAAAAAGAGGATGCCCTAAACAGACCTGGAGACAAAGCCCCCAGCTCAACTATCCTGGGAGACCATAAAGAAAACAGTCAACAGCCAGAGAACGAGAAAAGTGGCAAACAACTGTTGAGTCCCTATGCTCCACGAGGAGTGGAGAGGAATAAGCAAGATTGACATGATTGCTCTTAGTAAGCAAGAAAATATAAATATTTACTTGTCAAGATTGACATGTGAAATGATTGTCCTCAGAGGGCAAGAGAATGTAAGTAATTGTTTCACAAGATTAACATTTCAAATATTTGTTCTCAGATTCTGGTCCAGAATAGCAGTGCCGCATGGATCTCATGGGTTTCAGACAATTTGTCCATTCTGTGCGGTACAACTCTCAGAATCTACCCCATATGTGAAACTTATATTTCAGGACAACACAGATTTACCTGTTACATAAACTCTTGTCAGGAATTGAGACAGCATTTTCTGTATTGTTGAACATAATTTGTCATCAAATTATGTTTCTGCATGCAATACATTGAGTATGGTTCAATGAACTATTAGTGTACTCTTATTCTACAAGGAAAGAGCTGAGCTATGACATGCACATCTACCAATTTTCTTCATGCATGCCACCATTTGAGTATGATTATTTCCTGTTCTACTTTTGTATGTTCATTCACACTTTGATATGGCAATTAATTTCTAACTTCATTTGGCAACTGCCATTGTAAGGTATCGCAGGGATGTTTAGCTAGAGAGACATTGGGGCTAGAAATACAGAGAAAGTATGACTGAATTGGATCTGTGGTTAGGGAGGTTTTTATATTTGTAAAGTATGTGGGTGACTATAGAGTGTTTTGTCATGAGTCTGTGGGTAGCAGTGGATTGTTGTATCATCATAGATGGAGTCTGTGGGTAGCAGTAGAGTTCTTTGTCATCATGAGTCTGTGGGTAGCAGTTGAATATTTTATCATCATAGATATTCTATAGTAAGCAGTGGAGTGATTTGTCATTATAGAGTTTATGTGTGTAGGTGTTTTGTCAACATAATTCTGTGAGTAGTTATGGGGTATTTTGTCATCATGAGTCTGGGGGTAGCAGTGGAGTGTTTTATCATCACTACTAAATTAAGGGTTCAATGTGTATTTAGTAGAAAAGTTCACATGTATTTAGAGTTGACCATATCCAGATTGAAGTTTTGTGACAACCCTAAAGCATTATAAATATAAGCAAAGTGTTGACTATTTCATAAAAAGTAAACAAACAATAATTGTTCATGGAGAGTGACATGAAGGAGAAAATTAAACAATATTTTTCCATAGTTTGTTCATTTTAATATTTGATTGATAAAAATAATAATGGGTAGATAACAGGAAAAAGTCTTTGAGTATGTGTGTAGTTGATAAACAAGAACGAAAATCCAGTCCTTCGAAACTAAATGCTACAGAAAGATCCTACGAATACCATGGACAGAAAAAAAAGAACACTGATGTCCTGAAGGAACTGAATGTTAAAGACAATTGGCTGATAAACAACATACTGTACAGAAAAATTGGATACTTTGGTCACATCAAGCGTCATGATGGCCTAGAGAGAACAATATTAGAGGGCAGGGTCCCAGGACGCAGAAGCAGAGGCAGACCAAGAAGAAGTTGGCTACAAGATATTAAAGAAACCACGAATATGACCATCGATGAAGTGGGTGAACTTGCTAGAGACAGTGAATTTCAGATGCGCTGCAAAGAGAGCAACATCCTATAAAGGATATGCACCTTGATGATGATGATAGTTGATATTCCCTGACTATGCACACTAACTTCTTTATATCTGTGCATGCAACTCATTGAAACTGAAGTAAAGAAAGATTGTATTTTACATCAGCTGTGGTTCAGTGTGTGGCCATTGACTAGGTGATGAGGAAATGTTTCAGGGGTGAAACTGGCATAGAGTGGGTAGAAAATGTTCAGCTAGATGAACCAAAATATGCAAAGAAAAACAGACAACTTGTCAATCATAGCATCAAAAGTTAGATTACAGATAAGCTATGAAAAGACTAATATAATGATGAGACTTATGACAAGTGCTGCAGATATCATCCTGGAATCCAAAATGATAAAAATAACAGAGCAGTTTACCTATTTGGGTAGCAATTTTAATTGCACTGGAAATGTTAAAAAAAGAAATTATGCCACAAATTGTCAAAGCAACATCAGCTTTTAAAAGTCTTAATAAAATATTGAACTGCAAATTATGTAGTTTTAAAACTAAATTAAGAGTTTCCAATTCCAATGTTGTATCTATCATTCCTAACATATGCCAGCAAGATTTGGAAAATGACTAAAGACATAGAAAGTTAAATGCATTTGAAAATAGATGTCTGCGAAAAATAATGAACATAAAATGGAATGAATTTAGAAGTGATGAAATCAGAGAAATGTCTGGTCAACCACTAGTAACAACTGTTATAGGAAAGAGAAGATGGAGATATGTTTGACATACTCTGAGAAGAAATTATCAAAGAATCACAAAGCATGCATTGAAGCGGGAGACAAAGGGTTCAAGTAAGAAAGGACACCCAAGTGGAACCCTGAAACGAATATTGCTAAGAGAGGAAAGAAATATTGGAATCATTTCTATAACAGAGATTGAGCGAGTTGATAAGGATAGAGTGGTATATAGAAATTACTTGCAAACCTCTATGGTCCACCGGAAAGAGGCATGCTACTAATATTCACACCACAGAAGGCCTGCATTTATTTAATACATTTCATAGATTACCGGGTATTGATGTCTATAATAGAAGTTAAAATGGAAAGTAAAATTTAAATGAAAAGTAAAATGGAGTGATTTCATCAATAACCTGTATCAAATATTATTAATAAACAATGGTGGAAATATTTAGGTCATGTTTTTAGATCAGATGAAAAGAGACTAAATCGACAAGCCCTTATGTGGTCACCAGTTGGGAAAAGAAACGTGGAAGACCTAAGACCACTCTTCCCAGAACAATCTTACAAGAAAGTAAACTATTGGGATGTAAAACCATACAAGATCTCCAACCATGAACCGCATCACATGGAAATCCAAAACCTCTGCCCTATGTGCTGTCTTTGGCACGAAAGGAACAAACTAACTATTATAAATTAAGCCAAATAGTTTGCAGGTCTAGAGTATAAAAAAAGTTAATACATTGATGATAGTAAACAGTGCAAGAATACATTATCTGCTTTGTTTGATTATGTTATAGTGGTTGGTTGTAACACTAACTCTAGCAGTTAAAAATGCATACCAAAAGTAGAATTTATTCAGTAATATAATTTGTTGAGTTATGTACTTGTCCTTTTTCTTGAATTGTCCCATGAATTTGTTCTAGCACACTTTCCGCTTGGAAAATACTAGTCTCAATGTCTAGAAACATCAATGTAATACTATCACAGTGGGGTACATGTCATTGTATGGTACATATCATAGTGTTGTACATGTCACTGTGTGGTACATGTCACTGGTATATGTCATAGTATTGTACATGTCACTGTGTGGTACATGTCACTGTGTGGTACATGTCACTGTATGGTACATGTCACTGTGGTCTGTGTGATATATTAATCAAAAGGTCAGAAGAAAGTTGGTTCTAATCTTGTAAGACTTTTTAAAATCTAGAATTTATCGTTAAACTACATTTGAATTATTTCTTTCTTGTATTTATCAATAATTTAGTTTGAGCTTCTGTACACCTTCACGAATTCAGTTTGCTCACTTGCTGACGATATTCAATTCCATGTACAGTGGATTCTCCAGTTACGTGACTGAAATTGGGTGCCGATTGAAATCACTGCTGGATCTACTGTGTAAGTGCTCTGCTGCTGGCAGTTTCATCTTGCTGAATGTAAATGAGCACCTCTGTGGGCATCTTAAGTGAACAGACATTTCTATGTTCAATTGTTTTCAAAACTATCCCACAGTCTTTCAATTTTCCTTGGATACAAGCTGACACAGATGACCTATACACCTTGTATCATCATGCACTGCAGTATCAAAATCTCTTTACCTTTCTCTGTCTGTGGACATAATTTGCCTGGTGCCTCAAGTTTAGACCACCCTGGGCCTCTTAAACTGTTCTCTACCAAGTTGTCTTTGGTTAATCTCTCTTTCATCCCATCTCTGAATGTTCAATTTAAGGTAGTTCTTCTGATGGTTTCAACACATCACTTCTAGATTATGTGATCTAGCTGCAAAGTGTGTATTTCCTCCTGGTTACACTTCTTAAGCACATCTTTGTTGCTGATTTTTTCTTACTTCCCAAAATATTTGTAGCATATTTTCCTCAAGCATGCTGTATGAAATGATAGCAGCCTAGATTTTTTTCTGTTGTTCTCCAGCATTCAGATACATAGAAAAACATTGCCAGTACACAACTCTCATATATTCTTAGTTTAGTTTCCTCAGTACTCTTGCATTTAGATGTTTTATTGTTTTCATATCCTGCAATCATTTAAATGTATGATTATTTCATTATTAGTTGATCATTAGATTGTGTCACCTGCCTGATTTGTGCTAAAATCATGTTACTGTATTATCACTATTACTTTCACAGATATAATTAGTGGCCATTGAATGACAGGGAAATTTATATCATAGAAGGAGCTAGTTTAGTCACAATTCTTTTTTGTTTTGGGTGAGAATTGATGACTTTGTTGTGTGCTGTGATTTTGTTATCTTTGTATGTCCTGTAGTGACAAAATGAAAAATTATAGCACACACATTCTGTATAAAATTGTATAATTTACATTAACTGTCAAAGTGAAAAATATCTCTTTTTCTTTATTTGCTTTTTCTCTCTCTCTTTTATGTACCATAACATCTAGCAGCATAGACATTTGTGCATCTCCACAACTTCTTGTCCTTCAGGCTTTTAACCACTTCTGTTGTTGAATTTCCTCAACGTCATGAGGCTAATCTGTCTGGAATCTCTCTCATCTTCTTACCCCTTTGTTACATTATTTTTGCCCGTTGTCACAAGGTACTTAAACCATTCTCTTCTCATTCATCATCAGGTGCCTGCTGGAGTAGGCGATCATGAATCTCCACAAAATCTTTGTCTCTGGTGTTTTCTATCATCTCAGACATTGACGCTCTTCCATGCCATGAAGTCAGGATATCCAAATTTTTCTCTCTTTCTACCTCTGTCTCGTCTCCCTCGATCTAAACCTCCCTTTCTCGTCACATGCTCCAAAAAATGACGACTGCCTCTTTCTTTTACTGACAATAAGTTTTCTCTGTGTCTTGACTTCATTCAACACCTTCACATTATAGTCATTTTAGCAGTCCATGGGATTCTCATTGACTCTTCTCATTAAATGCTTAAAATAAATGGCAACAACACATCTCAGTGGACGTCACAAATCTTCTTGTATGTATATTAATTGTTCATGATAATTTTCACATAGTAGGATTTGCCTTGGTTAAACACTGTTCTCCAGCATTCAGATACATTTCTTACTTACAATAACTTGTTACATCAAAAGCTCTTTGCTTTGTGACAGGCTGTTTTTGGTTTTTTAAATTTTTTTTTCTCTATTCATAATTTGTGAAGTGCATGGCAGACAATGACTTTGCTCCCTTTTTTTTAAAAACATGACTGCCTAGAGATGTAATGTTTCCAGATCATCTTGGAAGGCCGAAAACGGCGGATGCGCCCATCCTATACCAGTAGGGGCTTACGGGAGGGCACAACGTTCTAACCATTCTTGGCAAAGACTGTTTATATATCACAATAAGTATGATCAAAATGGCAGAGAAGAACGATCGAGAAGAAGAAGAAGATCATCTTGATATAAAAAGTTGTGTGTAATTTGTTAAATAAAACATTCGTACATGAGCATGTGATTGTATGAGAATACTATGATGTGATTTTTAACTGATTTATATTTGTATTTTCTTGTAACTTTAACTTGCATTCCTTCTGTCATTACCATGTACAGTATGTGTGGCTTATATGCTGTTTATATGATCACTGTATTATGTATGATTTGATGATGTTTAACGGTCAGTATTGAGGGAACAAGGATGTATAATTGTTTCACATTGATTTATTCACACCATTCTTATCATCTTTCCTTGACAAATGAACAGAGGGTAGGGAATTTTTATAAAATAATAAGAAATTGCATACAAACACAGCAGAAATGCCTCTTAGTATAACCATCAGGGAATGGGAGTGGGAATCTTTTTCTGGTATACACTTCCAGATGCCATCTTGAATATTTTTAGAGTATACTGGTCAGTATAAGGTTGCGTATATCTTCATAGATCTTTTACCTTAGGGATACTGAACCTGAACACTGACATCAAACGATAGAAGAAAACTAGTCATGACAGAGATGAGGTGTCTATGCAAATGCAGGAGTATCAAGAAGAGACCGATTTAGAAATGAAGACATCAGGAAAAAAGTGGGTACAACACTAGTACTGAACTTCATCAAGAAACAACAAATTAAAAAACTAAATTATTTGACCAAATAGGTAAATTACCAACAGACAGTGTGCCTCAAAGAGTGGATACAAAGCAAAATGTCTTCCACACAAAAAAGGGGTCCTCAGAAATAACAGAGACGTTTTCTTCTTCTTCTCAGGTGCGCCCACTGTTAATTCAGGCGGAAAGTCATGACGCCTGGCATTGCGTTTCTGACTGATTTTTGCATGAGACCTATATTACCCTTTTACAGGTGCCCCTCAACCATACGGACAGCCTCGCCGACTTCAGAGGTGCTTGAAGCTTAGATCCTTCAAGTGTGATCGTTACAGGAAACCTGTTGTCCTTGTAACTCTTTTTCGGTCAGAGTTAATTAGTGAAGTGCAACTTCTCTATCGGATTTTCTGCCTTTGGTGAGGTCGGTCGGACGCATCGTATGATAAACACTCTTTAATGATCTTTTAGTGCCATAAATTTGGGCTTGGATCTATGCTAAAGAGCATTAGCTAACTTTGCGCTGACTGGGTGAGGTCACTCCGGTTTAGGAGCATTCTCGACCCTTCTAGGGCTAGTCACTGGAACTGTCACTTTTCTTGTATTCATTGCTCTTTTATGATAATTTTTTCACCATGTTTTTGGACTTTATGATCTTCGCCAAAGTGTATGTCAACAATATGCGCTCTTTCTGACTGAGGTCGTTCCGGATTAGGAACATTCTCAGTCTTTGGAGACGCATGTGCTTGTCATGAAAATGATCATATGTTGGCGGTATGCTTAGCCTTTATGTGATCTGAGCCATGGTGTTTGGACGACATCTGTGTAGGACGATCGGCATCCGAAAAGTATTGTCCTTAGCCAATGTTTGGATTTGTACCAGTCAATCCTTTGCATTATCGGCCTTACTTTTCTATCCACAGTGAGTTTGTTCCTGAGTAGGACTATTCTCAGCCATTTTGGGGCGCGTGTCTGCAATTTGCAATGCTTTACTCGTCACTTTCCCTGTCCCCGGGAAACACTGGACTGGGGCTGCGCACAGATATTCTAGAGGGTCATTTTAATTGGCACTAGCAACGCAACTGAAATTTTGCGCTTGCCAACATCACCCACCACAGTCCTTCCGGGAATGTTAGTTGTTTATGCAACAGTATCCTGGACGGTTGTTCCAGGGAGGGCAGTTTCGCTATGCACTAGAATGCAACTTTAGGATTTGCGCTCAGCCAACTTTTCCGCAATAGGTTTATCTGCGCTTGACCTCTGGCACAGAGTTTACCGCAATCTTCCCATGTGTCGTCACCATGCGTTAGTGTTTTTCAGTGATATTGCAGAGACCTTCATTGGTACTGGATTCAAGCCTCTGCTGGGTGTTCCAGTTTTCCCTGCTCATCTGGGTGGTCCGCTTACCCCTACGTTTGCCACGCCTTTGACTCCCAGAGCCGTTGTAAAACACTTTTTATGAAGCACACACAAAAGCCATTTCTAGAAATCTCTTCTTATTCTGACCTTGTGGTGAGACAAAATAGGATTAGAGAAAAGAAAGAAAAGAAGAAAGATACTGAAGATTGTTATGGAAGCTGAATGTGGTTCTCATATATTAGAACATTTAGGTAGCACATATTCATTCATCTGTCATTTTATTTTCATAAATCCATATCAGGCTGTATGATCAATGATTAATTGAAGATGTGACAAAGAGGAATAAGATCAGGGTCTTGTGTCAGAATATATTTCTAGAAGCTAATGTAGAAAGTAATAAGGCACTGAACAGAAAATAGTGTTGCTAAATGTGTGATTCATTATCATAGTTTTTGTTTATGATTTTGGTAGTAGTTCAGTGTGCTAGAAAAGATTGTTTTCAATGTATATTTGATTGTGGAAATTTGCTATAAATTATTTTTTGTCATATGACATGTGGGATGAGAGCCTGAGGATTTATATCCACAACAGAATAAAATCCTTGACCTTACTGGGAATTTAGCACAGGTTTTCTGCATGGGAGCCCTGCTCTAATTCATTCGACCAGACGCTCCTCTTATAGGACATTATTTTATTATATATATTGTTTTTAACTTTTGTAATTTTTCAGAGTGCAATATATTTGAGTCAATCATGTTTAGCATTTAATTTGACACTAGTTCTGGAAACTGATATGTTTATTGCAACCAAAGAAGTGAATTTAGTTTAGTGGGGACAACATTGCGAGTATCACAGACAACTGTCAGTTCATATGAATTATGTCTCCTATCATTTTTGTTCTGCTAAACACATTATGTCTAGTAAAATTAAGTCAACAAAAATTGTGAGAAAATAAAACACCATTAATTGCATTATTAATAATATAATAGGAGTTTCAGGGTTGTGAATCTCACTCGCTGACCAGATTGAGAGAGATGGGTGCCAATATTGGTGCAGCCCAAAAAGAAACGTCATACCAAATATGCAAAGAAATTGACTAAAAATATCGAACTGGCGTTTTGGGCTGCTGGATTTGTTGAGGTGAAGATCATTTGTTGAATGCTATGATGATAGTCCTCATATAACTGATAATTGTTAATAATATGTTTTAACAATTAATAAAAGTTAATTTAGATATGTATAACTATCTCGATGGGCTCTATCAACAAAAGAAAGATCACAGTTCTCTTGAACAAGTCATTTGTGCCACACTGATGACAGATTATTACTACAGGATATCATTTGGAGTAAATGACTACTCCTGACATTGCAAACCCATCCATGAGTTTAGTAGATATGAGAAAAAAGAAAGAAGTGTAGACACATAGTCCTGAGGGTAAGAAGAAAACGAAGATACCTACCTCAAAACATGTACAGTATGTAATTTCCTTTTATTGATTAGAAATAAATCTGTGTGGATAAACATGGATAATTCATTATTTTTTAAAACAGTGGATGTAAGTAAATTATTGTTTGAATTATTCATTTAATGCATTAAATTCACAGTCTGAGTGCATGGGCCTTTATGACTAGAACTAAAGGAAAGGTCATCAAAGAGGCAAGTGGCGCATATGTGACAACTACCAGCAGCATGACTATGGAGGTTGTGACAAAATTCCTGGAGAAGCTAAAGACGCAAACATTCACTCATGCATGCACGCTCTACGACTCTATGAGCATGATACAGAAGATCTAGACAGGTTATGAAGGCAGTGAATGCAATTAATACAAAATGAGACAATGCAGACACTTACCTTCATCTTTGTCCCAGTAAATTCTGGGGTGAAGGATAATGAAAGAGCGGATGCATTGGCGAGCAGTGCTTCTATTGAGAATGGGTCTTCTATGGACAAAAGCGACATCATCAAGGCTCTAAGAGAAAGCATACTCTCTGGAGATTTCAACGAAGAAAATAATGGGTATTCTCTTTCTTGGTTGCGCAAATTATGCATACCAATATCTGCGACAAGACTGTAAAGATGTTAGTCTAACCACACTGAAATATATGCTTAGGAGGAGATCTTAACAATTTTGGACATGTGTGATTATGATCTTCAAATGAACAATTTAATGAATTCATAATGTAAGTTGTTAGATTGTTCAGACAACAAGACTTCAATGAAAGTTATATCTCATAAACATCCTTTAGCAACATAGATTCTAGTGTCTCACGGTTGATACTTCATACTGTGAAAACGTCTTGATTGAGCTTGTGGTTTCTCTTTGGGAAGCAAAGGGTATGTCCTTTGAGCCTTGTTGCTATGGATCTAACAGCAATGTGCACTTCTCCCTTTTTGGCACATTGTATTGTGAATTTTCTGCCCATATTTCTTTTCTTACCATATAGTTATTAAATTTGACAGATTTTTCTTTGATTCATTATTTATTTTAAATATTTTGATTTGACAGTGACACTACAACCTTCCTTATCCAACACTACAACCTTCCTTATCCAACACTACAACCTTCCTTATCCAACACTACAACCTTCCTTATTCAACACTACAACCTTCCTTATCCAACACTACAACCTTCCTTATCCAACACTACAACCTTCCTTATTCAACACTACAACCTTCCTTATCCAACACTACAACCTTCCTTATTCAACACTACAACCTTCCTTATCCAACACTACAACCTTCCTTATCCAACACTACAACCTTCCTTATCCAACACTACAACCTTCCTTATTCAACACTACAACCTTCCTTATTCAACACTACAACCTTCCTTATTCAACACTACAACCTTCCTTATTCAACACTACAACCTTCCTTATTCAACACTACAACCTTCCTTATTCAACACTACAACCTTCCTTATCCAACACTACAACCTTCCTTATCCAACACTACAACCTTCCTTATCCAACACTACAACCTTCCTTATTCAACACTACAACCTTCCTTATTCAACACTACAACCTTCCTTATTCAACACTACAACCTTCCTTATTCAACACTACAACCTTCCTTATTCAACACTACAACCTTCCTTATTCAACACTACAACCTTCCTTATTCAACACTACAACCTTCCTTATTCAACACTACAACCTTCCTTATTCAACACTACAACCTTCCTTATTCAACACTACAACCTTCCTTATTCAACACTACAACCTTCCTTATTCAACACTACAACCTTCCTTATCCAACACTACAACCTTCCTTATTCAACACTACAACCTTCCTTATCCAACACTACAACCTTCCTTATCCAACACTACAACCTTCCTTATCCAACACTACAACCTTCCTTATTCAACTGCCAATAATTCTTTTACATGTTCATCTTGAACATGAGACCTACATTTTGTTGTTTGTCTTTAATAGGACTAGGCACTCGGTCACACATACTCTATGATAAGAAATCACTGAGGAAATTATGATTGTCCCAGATGGGTTATGAACTACTTATGAGGCGGCCTCATACCTAAGCATCAGAGAGGACTCTTCTCTCTCTCCCACATCTCCATCAAACGAAGGAAATTTGTACATTAGGCTTATGTAATGCTAACTGCTAGAGAAACCAGCACGGTCTAAAGCCGAAGGATTGACTTCATTGCTCCAGGTTTTACCCCATATTGCTAGGTCTCTTCATGCAGAAATGGCACGTCACCTGCTGAAAGTATTGCACACTGCACAAATTCCGTAGTTTCTGCATGAATCCTAGGGGAAATAATGCACTTGTGAACAGAATGGCGCTGTCCATATTCAAACCCACAACTTTCGAAATGCAAGGCAATGACTTAGCAACAGAGACCCTTACCAGCACTGTAAGAGTACATACATTTGTTGTCATAGACTTTCTTTAACAAAGGGAACTGTTAGTCTTGACACTATTGTGCTGCTGCCATGTTGCTTCAAAAACATCCTTAAAGTGTCTCTAAAATGCTTTGATATAGACATCATGTGATGGGAATCTTTTGGGCAAGATCACCAACTGTGGTGCTGCACCACAAGAAGAAATTTCATAGCTGAGAATAGTTATAGTGCAGAGAATACAAGCTGTCCAAAAAGACAGAACACACAATGCTCACATGTCCACCTGTAGTAGGGGATTGTGTTCCTGGATTGAATTGTACAGTCACCTACACCAACCAGCAAGGTACAACAACACACATCTAAGGCTGTTGTTATCATCGGCTATGATGGGTGGCTATTATTATTTTTGCTATGATGAGATTGCTAGTTTGTTGATTGCTACAGATGTGTTGTGTACTGAGATTAGACTGTTAGTTTGTTGATTGTTATAGATGTGCTGTGTGAACTGTACTGAAAGGGGATTGTTAGTCTGTTGATTGCTATAGATGTGCTGTATGAACTGTACTGAAAGGAGACTGCTAATTTGTTGGGTAATGAAGATATGATAAATGACATGTTTTCTGAGTTGTGTCAACAAATTTGCTTTGCTGGTAAACATGATGCATTTGGAAACTGGTTTTTGTGTGCACTTTTTATGAATGTCAACAATTCAGTTTATGTTATCAAATATAAACCTCATGAACCAAATCAGCATTGTTGTCTATGTCGGATTTAGACTTTCTCTGTCAGACAGTAGATGATTTGTAATTTGTTCTGTTTGTAAATGACATCTGGTCATGCTGCAAGTGTTCAGATTACGTCTGCATATTCTATTTTTTAACCTGAATAATTTCCCTTGCATTGTGTTTTGCTTGTACTATTTGTTTACATATTGTTGTGTATGTATTCTGTATTGTTACATATTGTTGTGTATTAATTCTGTATTGTTACATATTGTTGTGTATCAATTCTGTATTGTTGCTTATTGATATTTGCAGATTATGTATTGTTACATTTGTTGTGTGTGGTTTATGTATTATTGTGTAGGGAATTCTGTATTGTTACATATTGTTGTTTATGTATTCTGTATTGTTATATATTGTTGTGTATGAATTCTGTATTGTTACATATTGTTGTGTATGCATTCTGTATTGTTACATATTGTTCTGTACATATTCTGTATTGTTACATATTTTGTCAGATATAGGTAGTTGTATAATTTGTTGCTATGGACATTATTGTTGATGATAGCTGAACTTTGTATCCAGTTACAATTGACTTTCTTATTTGCCATGGTTTTTTGGTCTCCCAGCATCTACTCTCTGAATTACCCATCTCTTTTTGCATTTATTTTGTCTTTTGTCAGAGTTTGTTTGAGCTTGTTTCTTATGAAATCATTTCTAAATCAATTATGACTGCTTCATTTAGTCTGTGATTTTAAAATATTTTTATTATGCTTCTTCTGACACTCTTTTTGTTTTATCTTGTCATACTCATGGAATTTAAAATATTTCTCTTTAAATCCACATTTGTGGATTTTGTCCATTGTTCATTTCCTAGTTGTTCACTCTATGCTGCACTGATAGATACTGTTTTTTACTACTTCCACTGTCAAGAACATATTGAGATACTGTCTTAAAAAATATAAGCTGTTAAGTTGTAAGTACTGGGTCTGAAATACAGTAATTAGCTGATAGAGGTCAGAACTAGTGAATTAGAGCTAACTAAAAACATATTCCATCTCCAAGTGGGTAGACAGTAGACACCACCACTGCAGTCTAAGTGAGTAGGAAAAAGGTAAAAGACCATTCCAAATAAAAAAATACTTTGCTGGATCAAAATATGCAGTATTCATAGTCTCAATGTAAGCTCAGAGGTTACAGGAAATAGTGGACAAGGTTCCAGCTCAGGACGTTTTGTGCATAATGGGAGACCTAAACGCAAAAGTTGGAAACAATAACAGACACGAGAAGGAATAATGGGGAAAGAGGGATGTGGCACTGCAAATGAAAATGGAGAAATGTTGAGTAATTTTTGTCTAGAAAACAGACTGATCATAGGAGGCACATTGTTTCCACACAGGACCATACACAAGTACACATGGATATCCCCAAATGGAAGAGATGAAAACCAGATAGACCACTTTATGATCAACAGTAAATGGCGAAAGACATTACTTGATGTAAAGGTGAAAAGAGGAGCTGACCGTGGGCAGCGACCACCACCTTGTCGGTGCCATGATCAGGCTCAAACTCAAGAAAACATATATACAAGCCAAGACAAGAACAGAATACTTTAATGTTAACCTATTAAAAGACAGAGAGATTGCTACAAAATATATAGTGGAACTAAAGAACATTTCAAATCCTGTCAGAGCAGTCAGACACAACACCAACTGAAAGTATCCAAGAAAATGGAATGCGATCAAAGGCACATATAAAATAGTTAGCAGTAGTGTACTGGGAACCAGTAAAGGACAACATAAAGAGTAGATAAGTGGCCAGACCTTAGAATACATCCAAAAGCGAAAGGAGAAAAAAATCTCATCAATAGCATTAGATCAGAACGTCAAAAGATAAGGCAAGAAAAGAATATACAGAACTAAACAAAATTGTAAAAAGAAGTGCTAGAACAGACAAGAGAAAATTTATGGAAAAGATAGCAGAAAAGGCTGCTAAAGTACATGATCTGCACACACTGTACAAGATTACCAAACAATTATGCGGAGGTAAAAGACACAACCATAACATGCCAGTCAGAAACAGTCTAGGACAACTGTTGACAACAGAGCAGGAGCAGGATATGAGATGGACATCCCACTTTGAAGATGTGCTAAACAGACCTGATCCTGAACATCCACCGGATATCCCACCGGCCGCACAGGATATTGATATCAACCTCAAATTGCCAGAAAAGCAAGAAATAGTAAAAGCTATTGGAACCCTGAGAAACAACAAAGCACCGGGAAATGATGAAATGACAGCAGAGCTTTTCAAGATCGATCCCATCTTAGCTGCAAACATATTAGAGCCATTGTTTGTAGATATCTGGGAGAAAGAAGAATTGCCTAAGGATTGGACTAGGGGTACTGTGGTGAAAATTCCCAAGAAAGGAGACCTAACAGATTGCAATAACTGGAGAGGAATCACGTTGCTTTTAATCCCAAGTAAGATATTCTGCAAAATTGTCATAATGCGAATACAAGAAGCAGTAGACAAGTGTCTACGAATGGAGCAAGCAGGATTTAGGAAAGGAAGAGGAACAAATGAACATATATTTACCCTGCGTAACATTTTAGAACAATGTAGCGAGTGGCAAAGGACTATATATATCAACTTCATAGATTTTGAACTTCATAGGCAACTTCATAGGCATTCGACAGCGTCCACAGAGACAGCCTATGGAAGATACTGAGACAATACGGCGTAACGCAGAAGCTTGTCAACATCATAGCCCTCTTCTATAAAGATTTCTCCTGCAACCTAAAGAATTCCAACAAAACATTCCCAGTAAAATCTGGTGTAAGACAGGGATGCGTAATGTCCTCTCTTTTGTTTAGTATTACAATTGACTGGGTGCTAAAAATGCCATAAAACAACAAGCACCAAGAGGAATAAGATGGACCCCTTTCGATATGCTTGAGGACCTGGACTTTGCAGACGATATAGCCCTGGTGTCACACAAATATGAACATATACAAGAGAAAAGTAAAATACTTCACAGCACGGCAAAGACAGTAGGCCTCAAAACAAACACAGGAAAAACAAAAATTATGACAAACAGTGAAATCCAACAACCAGTAATGTTAGAAAATGAAACACTGGAAAGGGTTGAGCAGTTTACATATCTTGGTAGCGGACTGACACTAAATGGTGGCACAGAGGAAGATATAAAATCACGTCTAAGTAAGGCCAGAACCGCTTTTGCCAGAATGAAACCAGTATGGAAGTCCAAAATCTACAATAGGACCACAAAGCTTAAACTCTATAAAAGCATTGTTTTGCCAGTTTTGCTCTACGGATCGGAGTGTTGGAGGATGACCAAAGGAGATACTAGCAGGCTGTCAGTTTTCCACCACTCTTGTCTTCGAGAATCTTGGGAATCTTTTGGCCAGTAAAAATATCCAATAACCAACTACTCCAAGACACAAGACAAGAGGCAATGAATGACA
This sequence comes from Arion vulgaris, assembly GCA_020796225.1. Classification (NCBI taxonomy): domain Eukaryota; kingdom Metazoa; phylum Mollusca; class Gastropoda; order Stylommatophora; family Arionidae; genus Arion; species Arion vulgaris. The sequence goes on along the minus strand of CM036759.1, from coordinate 56,814,251 downwards.
TACTCAAAAGAGAAGATGGAAATGGCTCGGACATGTTATGAGAATGAGACAAGAAATGCATGCAAGGATAGCCCTCACTTGGACACCAGAGGAAAGAGAAAGAAAGGCAGACCACGGACAACATGGAGGCGCATGATGGAAGAGGAACTGGACACCGCATCTCTGACGTGGGGCTCTGCGCTGAAGGTTGCACGGACAGGAGAGCTGGAAAGTCCTTTCTGAAGCCCCATGTGTCACTAGGCATGACGGGATTAAGTAAGTAAGTAATGTAAGCTCAGACAGTGCATGAAATCATTTGAAGACCGGGGGGTCTCTGTGGCTTAGTGGTTAAGCCTTTGCCTTGCGAGTTGAAGGTCGTGGGTTCGAATCCAGACCGTACCATTCTGTTCATGAGTACATTTTTAAGAGAACCCTAGGATTGTTGCAGGAGCTACGGAGTTCATGCTTTGTGCAATACTCCTGGCAGGTTGCTTGGCATTTCTGCGGAGAGGGACCGAGCAATATGAGGTAAAACCCGTGCAATAAAGTCAACCCTTTTGGGTTTAAAATCCTTTTAAAATTTGAAGACCTACAATGAAGATAGGACAGTTGACAATATCACTTGAAGATGTGGGCAGGATACATTCAGTGTATTCAGAAAGGGAATGTTAGCAAACATTTAACAGCAAGAAAAATTATGGTAGAAAATATGTTAAAAAATTGAGATAAACTGGAAGAGTTTAACATCATTACTTGACAAGAAATCTACAACAAAAATAAAACCAGTAGCAGAATTAAAATTGAAACTAGTAGTAGAGACTCAATAATATGAGGAGATATAATTACAATTGAAACAAGCAGTGACTCAATATCATCATCATCAGGTGCTGTGCTAGCTGGCGTAGGCGATCTTGGATCTCCACAAATCTCTGTCATTGGTGTTTGATATCAACTCAGATGCTGAAGCTCTACCATGCAATGAAGTCAGGCTATCCAAAATTTTCTCTCTGTCTTCCTCTGCCTCGTCTACCCCCGATTTTCCGGCTGTCACAATGTGTTCTAAACCTCCCCTCCTCATCACATGCCCAAAAATGATGACTGCCTCTTTCTTATATTGACGATAAGCTTTCTCTGTGTCTTGATCTCATTCAACACCTCAACATTAGTCATTCTAGCAGCCCATGGGATTCTCATCATTCTTCTGTAAAACCACATTTCTGTGGCTCTCTGAGATTTTTCGATCTGTGTGTTCATTGTCCATGACTCGCATCCATATGTCAGTATATCTCAATAATATACGGAGATATAATTAGAATTGGAACAAGCAGTGACTCAATAATATGAGGAGATATAATTACAATTGAAACAAGCAGTGACTCAATATCATCATCATCAGGTGCTGTGCTAGCTGGCGTAGGCGATCTTGGATCTCCACAAATCTCTGTCATTGGTGTTTGATATCAACTCAGATGCTGAAGCTCTACCATGCAATGAAGTCAGGCTATCCAAAATTTTCTCTCTGTCTTCCTCTGCCTCGTCTACCCTCGATTTTCCCGGCTGTCACAATGTATTCTAAACCTCCCCTCCTCATCACATGCCCAAAAATGATGACTGCCTCTTTCTTATATTGACGATAAGCTTTCTCTGTGTCTTGATCTCATTCAACACCTCAACATTAGTCATTCTAGCAGCCCATGGGATTCTCATCATTCTTCTGTAAAACCACATTTCTGTGGCCTCTGAGATTTTTCGATCTGTGTGTTCATTGTCCATGACTCGCATCCATATGTCAGTATATCTCAATAATATACGGAGATATAATTAGAATTGGAACAAGCAGTGACTCAATAATATGAGGAGATATAATTAGAATTGAAACTAGTAGTAGAAACTCAATAAAATTAGGAGATATAATTATAATTGAAACTAGTAGTAGAAACTCAATAATATGAGGAGATATAATTAGAATTGAAACTAGTAGTAGAAACTCAATATTATGAGGAGATATAATTATAATTGAAACTAGTAGTAGTGACACAATATGAGGAGATACAGTTAAAATTGAAACTGGTAGTAGTGACACAATATGAGGAGATATAATTAGAATTGAAACTAGTAGTAGAAACTCAATATTATGAGGAGATATAATTAGAATTGAAACTAGTAGTAGAAACTCAATATTATGAGGAGATATAATTAGAATTGAAACTAGTAGTAGTGACACAATATGAGGAGATACAGTTAAAATTGAAACTGGTAGTAGTGACACAATATGAGGAGATATAATTAGAATTGAAACTAGTAGTAGAAACTCAATATTATGAGGAGATATAATTAGAATTGAAACTAGTAGTAGTGACACAATATGAGGAGATATAATTAAAATTGAAACTGGTAGTAGTGACACAATATGAGGAGATATAATTAGAATTGAAACTAGTAGTAGAAACTCAATATTATGAGGAGATATAATTAGAATTGAAACTAGTAGTAGTGACACAATATGAGGAGATACAGTTAAAATTGAAACTGGTAGTAGTGACACAATATGAGGAGATATAATTAGAATTGAAACTAGTAGTAGAAACTCAATATTATGAGGAGATATAATTAGAATTGAAACTAGTAGTAGTGACACAATATGAGGAGATATAATTAAAATTGAAACTGGTAGTAGTTACACAATATGAGGAGATATAATTAAAATTGAAACTGGTAGTAGTGGCACAATATGAGTAGATATAATTAAAATTAAAACTAGTAGTGACACAATATGAGGAGATATAATCTTAATGGAAACAAGTAGTAGACTCAAACTGTATAAGGACAGACAGTATCAGGTATATCAGTTACTACAGCTCTGGGAAGATGAAACTTCTATCTATATTCATATTTAAGTACATCCTCCTTGTTATGGTATTTATTTTTATAAAGTTATGTTTTTTAATTACCTGTTACAGGCAGTTATTATGTAAAATAACACAGTGACTAATTTTAATTGCATTTTGGGTTGATAATGCCTCTTCACCATCATTATTTCTTCATGAAAATGAACAAAATAAATAACATATCTAATGTTTAGATTGATTGTTTGAACTAAACATAAACAACACTATCAACATATGAATCTAGTCATACATGGATATAATTTGTTCTTACTTTGTTGTGAAAATTATAGTTTTGTAGATATCTCAGTCATTTGTATTCTAAGTAAGGTAGTTAGCATATTGCCAGCTTTTCTTATTCAGTTGTGATGTATGAAAATCTACAAATCTGAAGTGATAAGATCAGTTCTGGAGAAAACTGTGGGGAGGCTGCGATATTACTGAGTAAATGTGCAATATAGACAGGTATGCCTAACGAACGAAACGACACTTGACAAAAAAACTACACAGACCTCTGTGTGAGCCACAAAAGACTGAAGTTTATACAAGAGACAACATTGAATATATAGACAATATTTCGAAAGGAAGAAAGGACAGGTATATACATATGTTACATATGTAACATATATACATATGGTATATACATATGTTACATAAGTGAGTAAAAATAAATGATTAAATATAACAAATTGTATTTTTTCTTATTTAATCATTTATTTTTCCTTGCTTATGTAATAATGTATATAAATAATAATTCCTCTTGTACCGTTATACGTTACATAGGGCCTGCAAGTAATTTCTCCATACTGCTCTATCCTGGGCAACTCGCTCAATCTCCTCCATGGAACTGAGACCGATATTTCTTGCCTCTCTCAGCAAAGTTCGTTTCAGGGTCTCCCTAGGTCCTCCTCTCTTTCTTGATGAGGGTGGCAGAAGGGCAGAGAAAATCCTGGTTTGACAACATCAAGAGCTGGTCATGACAGAGTTTCTCCACACTTGCTTGATGAGTTGAAGACAGAGACTCATGGCGTGCTTTTGTGCTGATGTCTCCACAGTGACACCACTACGACCCTAACGGGTTATGGGCTTTATATTATATTATATCTTTCTTGAACCCTTTGCATCCCACTTCAATGCCTGCTTTAATATTCGTTGATCATTTCTCCTCAAGGTGTGTCCAACATATTTCCATCTTTACTTTCCTATAACAGTTGTTGCTAGTGGTTGACCAGACATTTCTCTGATTTCATCACTTCTCCTGAATTCGTTCCATTTTATATTCATTATTTTTCCCAGACATCTATTCTCAAATGCATCCAATTTGCTTTCTATATCTTTAGTCATTTTCCAACTCGCTGGCATATGTTAGGATTGATACAACATTTGAATTGAAAATTCATAATTTAGTTTTTAAACTATATAACCTGCAGTTCCATATTTTATTTAGACTTTTAAAAGCTGATGTTGCTTTGCTAATTCGTATTATAATTTCTTTTTAACATTTCCTGTGCAATCAAAATTGCTACCTAAATAGGTGAACAACTCTGTTATTTTTATCATTTTAGATTCCAGGGTGATATCTGCATTACTTGCCATAGGTGTCTTCATTATATTTGTTTTTCATAGCTTATCTGCAGTCCAACTTTTTCATGCTATAGATGACAAGTTGTCTGTTTTTCTTTGCATATCTTGGTTGTTTCTACTTAACAAGGCATTATCATCTGCAAAATCCAAATTTTCTAGTTGACTGTTTTTACCCAATCGATGCCACTTTCACCCCTGCAACATTTTCGCATCACTCAGTCAATGGCCACTCCAAACAATAGCGGAAATAGAATACAGCCTTGCTCTACTCCGGTTTCAACCATAAACATGTCGCTGTGTCCACCATCAGTGCGAACTGCACAATGTGAACCATCATAGAGGCTCTTAATAATGTTTATTATTTTATTTGGTATTTCATAGCATCTCAGAATATTCGACAGGGACATTCTGTGTAGACTATCAAAGGCTTTTTTAAAATCGGTGAAATTTAGTATTGGTGGTTGTTGCTTCTCAATATGTTCTTCCAAAATTAGTCGTAGGGTAATTATTTGATCTAAAACCAGCTTGTTCTTAACTCAGGGTTGTGTCCACTGCTCCTTTGATTCTATTAAGGATGATTTTGCAGAAAGCTTTGGTCACTACTGATAATCCCTCTCCAGTTGTTGCAATCTTTGTGATCACCTTTTTTTGGGGGATCTTAACATTTAATTCCTTTTTTGCCCGTCTTCCCAGCTTGTTCGTAGCACGTTGGACTACGGGTGACTATCCTCTGTGTGTCGGGCTCAATTCGCGGATGACAGAAAAGCCACAAATTCCCCAGATTTACGGTGGTCGTGGCACCGAACTGAAGGGTTACGATGTCCATGGCACCGAGCGAAGAGCTGAAAAGCTCAAGTGCTTCTGGATCGAGAAAAAAATTCCTTTTCCGTTGATCTGGGACAGTTTCTTCTTCTCATACTTTATTAAATAGTTCTTGCACCTGGCTAATAGTTGTATCATCAGCCGCATTGAGCATTTCTGCAGTAATGTTGTCATCACCCGCTGCCTTATTGTTTATCAAGGAACGGATTGCCTACTTGACCACAGCTACACTTATCATTTCTTCATTAATTGGTAGAGAGTTGTTTCTTGTCTTTTCGTCAAACTTGAGTAGTATTGGGGGATCAGGTCTGTTTAGGATTTCTTCAAAATGTTCTGCCCATCTTTTCTTCTGCTCGGTATCTGATGTTAGTACTTTACCATCTTTACTCTTGATTGGGCCACACTTTGAAACAAAAGTTCCAGTAAGTTGTTTTAGTGTATTGTATAGCATTTTACTGTTTCCAGTCTTAGCTGCCTTTTCCCCTTCTTCAGCCAGTCGATTGACATATGCTCTTTATCTCTTCTAGCCGCTCTTTTCACTTCCTTGTCTTTTAGTCTATATTCCTCTTTAGCTTGGATTTCATCTGTTGTATTCTTAGTATTAAATATCGCTAGTTTCATCTTTCTTCTTTCTTGAAAACATTTCCAGGTGTCATCACTTATCCAGGGTTTTCTGTCTTTCGTCTTTAATCCTGCACTACTATTTGCTGCCCCAATAGTGTGTCCTTTATCTTAGTCCATTTGTCTTCAATGTTTTGAATAATATAATGTATATACCTGTCTATATTGCCCGCTTAGTCGGTTGTTAAATGTGTAAACATCATTAATTTGCTACTTCTGCTTTTGTGTTGGCCAGTTTGTTTATGATAGTAATTTCATGTTTATTATGGTGGTTTATTAAATTGGTTGGATGTCCATTTGCAAATATCAAGAGTTCTTCTTTGTTGTACATTGCAAACACAACTTTGTGTACACTATTTCTTATATATATCTATATATCTATATATATATATATATATATATATATATATATATATATATATATATATATATATATATATATATATATATATATATATATATATATGAGCCCATGTCTTTGTTTCCAAGTTATACTTATGTCATGATACATATCTTGTCTAATTTTGAGAACATTTGAATCTTAGTTTTGAAAAATTGCAAATGTCAGTTAGGAAACCTATCTGTCTCAGTTTGGGAACACTTGAATCTTAATTGAAAGCTTTTGTTTCTCAGTGTGGGAACACTTGAATCTTAGTTTGGAAATAATTTCATCTCAATTTTGAAACACTTAATTTTTAGCCATGTGGATGAGGGCTCTTGATTTTTAGCCATGTGGATGAGGGCTGGCATATGGTAGTATTACAAAAGCAAGAAAAATCAATAATTAAATATGTAAAATGACAGCAATTTACTTTTCGACCATAAGCCTTTATCAAGAAAACAACTACGCAAACAAAATACAAAATAAATTGCCTGAATCCTAGATATTGGGTTTCAGAGATGAGGCACCAAATATGACCTGTCCAAATGTCAGAAGAAATCAAATAGTACGGTGGAGAACATGTGCAGCTTCTCAGCTTTCATAGATTCCTCAGGTGTATTAATCACTGCCATGAAGAAATGAGAACTTCTTCGAATATTCCATATTGATCACTTGTCAACCACTTTGTGTGGTTTGTATGTGATCTGAACCTAAGAGCAATTGTACGTTGTGCAGTTATGTGCCTACAAGTAGGCCAGCACATCCGATTTCTGTGCTGCTTTTTATTTACTAGGTAGCATCCTAGGCCCTATCATAGTCACCTCTTACGACATGCCTTGTAGGTCGCAGTGTTACAATTCTTTTGCTTCCCTAACAGGCTCCGGCAACACACTGTTGTTTTCATAAGTAATCCTATTACTCCTTCGTTTTGTTTGCTTGAAATATTGTCTCTATATTCAATGTTATCTCTTTATTAATTTTTATCTATTGTATGAGGTTTTAAAACAGACCTGCCACACAAAGAAACTTTATAAACAAAATAAGAATCGGACAATCAAGGTTCTTTGGGCATAAAATGCGAAAAGGCAATTTAGAATATTTGGTGACAACAGGTAAAATTGAGGGAAGGAGAGAACATGGAAGACAGAGGGAGAAGATGATGGATAGTCTGACATCATGGTTCGACAAAAGCTCGATGTCAGAACTGATTAACTGCACCAAGGAGAGAGAGATGTGGAGAGACATTGCCTACGTCGGCAGGCATGACACTTGATTGATAAACATCATGGTTTTTTGTAGCTCACACTAAGGTTTGTGCAGTTTTATTTCCAATGTTATTTCACCAGGACAGTGAGTTTTCTCCAGTATATCATGGTTGTGGTGGTCTTGAAGTGTGTCAGTCTGGGGTTCCTATACACATGGCTTTATTGCCAATTTTGTATTCATGTGGCTGGAGATTGAATTGTGTCCTGTTCTGAGGTTGCAGAATGTGTTCTAATCTGCTCATATTAAACTACTTCTTATACTATCATTGTCAGAATTATCTCATTTAAATTGTGGCATATCTTCTATAGGACTTAGCCATCAACTACAGTAAATGAGTCATTGATTTTCTAAGCACTACTTATACATTCAGTAGTTTCTGAAAGGTTTGGTCTATTCTTACCATTCTTAAAAATCCAATGGAACGAATTTGTATTCCAACTTGCACGCCGCCTAGTTTGATCCAAGTAGGCTTGGGTTGTGAGCGGGCTCACTACCACTTAATCTACATACACTCTTATCATCTGATACAAAGCGTTAAACAATACATCATCATCCTCACTTGATTTAGTTTAGTTTAGTCGTCGGATCACCATCACTGCACGTCGAACAAATTAGTCCATAAGTGCTCCGATCTCTCCCTCAGTATGTCCATCAGCGTGTGGCGACTAACGACACGGTTCTTTGTTGGTTTACAATTCTTCTTTGTCTGCCAGCATAGCGTTCTTTCGAGCTACACCACACTTAACTTTGAGTTCTTGCAGTCTGGTTAGTGTTGTGATCAGCTTTACTATTTAATATTGGTTATTGGTTACTAAACTGACGTCATTGCACTCGGGCAGACCCATAGGTGCTCAGTCTCCCCAACAGATATCGAAGAGTATGCATACTGATGGTTCCTGTGGCTTGCTAATTAAACACAGTTCTCACTATTTAATATGTCTTCAGGAATGGGTAAAATTGTTTCTTCTGCAGATAATTGTTGTTTATGATCACTAAAAAAAACATTGTGGTCAACAAAAGTATTTTATACTTAACAGAAGATGATACAAATTCACAAATTGTTCACTTGTATAATGCACGATATATACAAATAATGTGTGGACATGAATTGAAATAAACAATATATAATCTTGGATTGCATAAATTAGTTATACAATTTGTTTAAACATGATTGAAAGAAACCTAACATGTTTTGGCTTGTGAGAGAATTGGTACTACCTGCAAAGTTTGTCACAATTATATGTTGGATTGTAAGTTATTGCACCATTCACATTAATACCAATAGATCAATTGACACAACATTGAATGTGGTGAACTTTGTGTGTATGGGAGTATGTGCATCCTCGCGTGTGTGTGTATACAGTTAGTTAGTTTCTTCCTTTGTGCCACGGCACATAGGTCAGAGGTTTTAGAGCTCCATGTGATGCGGTTCGTTGCTAGCAGTTGGAGACCTTGAATGGTTTTACATCCCAATAGTTTACTTTCCTGTAGGATTGTTCTTCATAGAATGGTCTTAGGTCTTCCACGTTTTCTTTTCCCAACTGGTGACCACATAGGACTTGTCGATTTAGTCTCTTTTCGTCTGATCTAAGAACATTATCTAAATATTACCACCTTCGTTTCCTTATAATATTTGATACGGATTGCTGCTGTGTTCTATCTCTCACTGTGTTGTTCGAAGCAAAATCACTCCATTTTACTTTTAGTAATTTTCTGAGACATTCTCAAAGTTGTCCAGTTTTTTATCCACTTTGTTTGTTAATTTCCAACTTTCACATCCGTAGCTCAGTACAGGTATCACACAGGACCTAAACAATTTACTATACTCTTTTAATAGAATGTGTATACAATGGAGTCTCGTTAGTATGTTCTTTATTTTCATGCTTTCCCACTTTATAGAACTAGTTTTTAAAGTCCTTGTGCCAGTTCTGTTATATATCTAACTCTCTCTATCTTTGCCTTTTACCCTGGATTGGGGCATAGGCCCTCAACCAACTCATGCCAAGTCTTCCTATCTCTAGCTATCTCCTGCAGCTCCCTCCAGCTCTTCTTTATATTGTTGATCTCTGCCTCCAAATCTCCTCTCCATGTATTTCTAAGCCTCCCTTTCTTTCGCTGTCCCTGCGGGTTCCAGGCAAGGACGTGTTATATTCCTCCGGTTTCGCAAGTGTGTCCTATCCAGCGCCAGCTTCTTTTTTTTAACCTGTTTGTTCACTAGAATCTGTCTTGTTATATATCTAACTAGGACTTTGTCATTACCCACTTAATACATTCAACTGTGGTGAGATTATTTGAACAATTATTGTTTGCTCCATTTCTGATAAGCTTTGCATCCTTGATATTGATGTAGGTATTCCAAGATGAGTTCCTAGTCCTATCAGAGATGGAGGATTGAATATATTTTTTGTGTTCAAGTTGAGTGCGTAGAAGAACCATTATTATTATCAAAAATCGATAGTTGCATTCTGCAAAGCAGCCACCCTGACAAAACTCGACAAAATTACATCAGGACCCTCACCATGAGTACATAGTTTGTGCACTATTGCTGAGATCATTCTATGTAAGAAAGAGATTTGAGTACACATGGTTAATCATCAAAGCACAATGATTATTGATCCATCAATTCACCCGTGTGGTGTCGGGGACCGGAATGGAAGTAAAGAATAGTACCACTGTGACCTACAAGGCAGGTCATAAGAGACGGCTGATGTAGGACCTAGGAAGCTACCTAGTAAATAAAAGCGTCACAGAAACCGGATGTGCTGGACTGCTTGTAATTGCATAACTCGCACAATGTACAATCGCTCTTAGTCTTGGATCACATACAAATTACACAGAGTGGTTAACAAGTGGTCAATATGGAGCGTTCGAAGAAGATCAATCAAACTTTCAATAGTCTATACTACGAGTATATAGTATATACTATTCTTTATGTTCTGTAAACCCACATATCTATGGCCTCCTTTCTACTCATTTATTTATTGCCCAAATTCACTTCTTTGTAATCAGTATTGGATGTTTGTAACATTGATGTGGTTTTTTTCATGTCTCAATATATGATGATCATTTGTTTCATAGTATATACATCAATTTATGGAACGTCTTTTTCTTGGTCTATTCTATTCCTTATCTCTGTACATCTTCCATGTCATGTTATTGGGGCACCTACATATTTAAATTACTTTATTTATTTTAATGGTGCTTCTTTCAGGATTATATTTAAATTAGATATGATCATCCATACCATTAAAAAAATTAATTTACTGAGACTTTTGTTTACACCATTGCTTCATTTCAAGATCGCTTTCATATTTTGCTGTTGAGACAGGTTCATGGACTTATCCATAGTTGGTTATGTTGTGTCTCCGTCCAAGTTCCTTCCCATAGTTGGTTATGTTGTGTCTCCGTCCAAGTTCCTTCCCATAGTTGGTTATGTTGTATCTCCGTATAAGTTCCCTCCCATAGTTGGTTATATTGTATCTCCGTATAAGTTCCCTCCCATAGTTGGTTATGTTGTATCTCTGTATAATTTCCCTACCATAGTTGGTTATGTTGTATCTGTGTATAAGTTCCCTACCATAGTTGGTTATGTTGTATCTCTATAAGTTCCCTCCCATAGTTGGTTATGTTGTATCTCTGTATAAGTTCCCTACCATAGTTGGTTATGTTGTATCTCTGTATAAGTTCCCTCCCATAGTTGGTTATGTTGTATCTCTGTATAAGTTCCCTACCATAGTTGGTTATGTTGTATCTCTGTATAAGTTCCCTCCCATAGTTGGTTATGTTGTATCTCTGTATAAGTTCCCTACCATAGTTGGTTATGTTGTATCTCTATAAGTTCCCTCCCATAGTTGGTTATGTTGTATCTCTGTATAAGTTCCCTCCCATAGTTGGTTATGTTGTATCTCTGTATAAGTTCCCTACCATAGTTGGTTATGTTGTATCTCTGTATAAGTTCCCTACCATAGTTGGTTATGTTGTATCTCTGTATAAGTTCCCTCCCATAGTTGGTTATGTTGTATCTCTGTATAAGTTCCCTCCCATAGTTGGTTATGTTGTATCTCTATAAGTTCCCTCCCATAGTTGGTTATGTTGTATCTCTGTATAAGTTCCCTACCATAGTTGGTTATGTTGTATCTCTATAAGTTCCCTCCCATAGTTGGTTATGTTGTATCTCTCTATAAGTTCCCTACCATAGTTGGTTATGTTGTATCTCTATAAGTTCCCTCCCATAGTTGGTTATGTTGTATCTCTATAAGTTCCCTCCCATAGTTGGTTATGTTGTATCTCTGTATAAGTTCCCTCCCATAGTTGGTTATGTTGTATCTGTGTATAAGTTCCCTACCATAGTTGGTTATGTTGTATCTCTGTATAAGTTCCCTCCCATAGTTGGTTATGTTGTATCTCTATAAGTTCCCTACCATAGTTGGTTATGTTGTATCTCTGTATAAGTTCCCTCCCATAGTTGGTTATGTTGTATCTCTATAATTTCCCTACCATAGTTGGTTATGTTGTATCTCCGTATAAGTTCCCTACCATAGTTGGTTATGTTGTATCTCTATAAGTTCCCTACCATAGTTGGTTATGTTGTATCTGTGTATAAGTTCCCTACCATAGTTGGTTATGTTGTATCTCTATAATTTCCCTACCATAGTTGGTTATGTTGTATCTGTGTATAATTTCCCTACCATAGTTGGTTATGTTGTATCTGTGTATAAGTTCCCTACCATAGTTGGTTATGTTGTATCTGTGTATAAGTTCCCTACCATAGTTGGTTATGTTGTATCTCTATAATTTCCCTCCCATAGTTGGTTATGTTGTATCTCTATAATTTCCCTCCCATAGTTGGTTATGTTGTATCTGTGTATAAGTTCCCTACCATAGTTGGTTATGTTGTATCTCTATAAGTTCCCTACCATAGTTGGTTATGTTGTATCTCTATAAGTTCCCTACCATAGTTGGTTATGTTGTATCTGTGTATAAGTTCCCTACCATAGTTGGTTATGTTGTATCTCTATAATTTCCCTCCCATAGTTGGTTATGTTGTATCTGTGTATAATTTCCCTACCATAGTTGGTTATGTTGTATCTCTATAAGTTCCCTCCCATAGTTGGTTATGTTGTATCTCTGTATAAGTTCCCTACCATAGTTGGTTATGTTGTATCTCTATAAGTTCCCTCCCATAGTTGGTTATGTTGTATCTCTCTATAAGTTCCCTACCATAGTTGGTTATGTTGTATCTCTATAAGTTCCCTCCATAGTTGGTTATGTTGTATCTCTATAGTTCCTCCCATAGTTGGTTATGTTGTATCTCTGTATAAGTTCCCTCCCATAGTTGGTTATGTTGTATCTGTGTATAAGTTCCCTCCCATAGTTGGTTATGTTGTATCTCTGTATAAGTTCCCTCCCATAGTTGGTTATGTTGTATCTCTATAAGTTCCCTCCCATAGTTGGTTATGTTGTATCTCTGTATAAGTTCCCTACCATAGTTGGTTATGTTGTATCTCTATAATTTCCCTACCATAGTTGGTTATGTTGTATCTCCGTATAAGTTCCCTACCATAGTTGGTTATGTTGTATCTCTATAAGTTCCCTACCATAGTTGGTTATGTTGTATCTGTGTATAAGTTCCCTACCATAGTTGGTTATGTTGTATCTCTATAATTTCCCTCCCATAGTTGGTTATGTTGTATCTGTGTATAATTTCCCTACCATAGTTGGTTATGTTGTATCTGTGTATAAGTTCCCTACCATAGTTGGTTATGTTGTATCTGTGTATAAGTTCCCTACCATAGTTGGTTATGTTGTATCTCTATAATTTCCCTCCCATAGTTGGTTATGTTGTATCTCTATAATTTCCCTCCATAGTTGGTTATGTTGTATCTGTGTATAAGTTCCCTACCATAGTTGGTTATGTTGTATCTCTATAAGTTCCTACCATAGTTGGTTATGTTGTATCTCTATAGTTCCTACCATAGTTGGTTATGTTGTATCTGTGTATAAGTTCCTACCATAGTTGGTTATGTTGTATCTCTATAATTTCCTCCATAGTTGGTTATGTTGTATCTGTGTATAATTTCCCTACCATAGTTGGTTATGTTGTATCTGTGTATAAGTTCCCTACCATAGTTGGTTATGTTGTATCTCTATAAGTTCCCTACCATAGTTGGTTATGTTGTATCTCTATAAGTTCCCTACCATAGTTGGTTATGTTGTATCTGTGTATAAGTTCCTCCATAGTTGGTTATGTTGTATCTGTGTATAATTTCCCTACCATAGTTGGTTATGTTGTATCTGTGTATAAGTTTCCTCCCATAGTTGGTTATGTTGTATCTCCGTATAAGTTCCCTCCCATAGTTGGTTATGTTGTATCTCTATAATTTCCCTACCATAGTTGGTTATGTTGTATCTCTATAAGTTCCCTCCCATAGTTGGTTATGTTGTATCTCTGTATAAGTTCCCTCCCATAGTTGGTTATGTTGTATCTCTATAAGTTCCCTCCCATAGTTGGTTATGTTGTATCTCTGTATAAGTTCCTCCATAGTTGGTTATGTTGTATCTCTGTATAAGTTCCCTCCCATAGTTGGTTATGTTGTATCTCTATATAAGTTCCCTCCCATAGTTGGTTATGTTGTATCTCTATAAGTTCCCTCCCATAGTTGGTTATGTTGTATCTCCGTATAAGTTCCCTACCATAGTTGGTTATGTTGTATCTCTATAAGTTCCCTACCATAGTTGGTTATGTTGTATCTCCGTATAAGTTCCCTCCCATAGTTGGTTATGTTGTATCTCCGTATAAGTTCCCTCCATAGTAGGTTATGTAATGTCTCCCCAAGCTCCCCCAACCTACCCCTTCACACATACCCCTTTACACACTGCTATTCTGGAAATTTATTCTATTGAACTGAAAATGTATACACTATATTATATATATTACATGACTATTCAATTTTCGAAATATTTTCATGCAACCAGTAAAACACTAAAGTTTCTATAATGACTTTGTACATTTATAAGCAAACAGCCAGCACTAATCAAAATTACATATGATCATAGATCTATTATATTTTCAAAGGAAACATGTCATTGTCTTTGAAACTTTATACATAAGAAACATTCCAAGTGTCATTAACAAGCTTTACTTTAATTAATCACTTGTTGAACTGATATTTTAGTATTACTAACTGTGTTCATTCATTTTGTTTGGTTTTGCTTGGAATTATAATTGATTTCATTTTGGAATTCTAAAAATGGTTTCATTAGAAGTCCATTCTATAAAATGTTTCTTGATCTATATTGTTTTGTAAAAATTGATTTTTTGTTTGTTAGAGAATGTTGTGGTGTGACATTGGAGTTCTATGAAACTGATAGAGCTTTTTCAAAACAAAAGATGGAAAATCTTATTTATTCTGGGTTTTAATATTAGTATGAAGGTTACAATATTCAGGAGTAGAAGGTCAAGACATGGGTTGTATGAAAAGAAAAGTTCAGTTCTCCCAATTGACATCCTCTCACATTGAGCATGTGTGCTTCATCATGCATTGCAGCAGCCTCACATTGAGCATGTGTGCTTCATCATGCATTGCAGCAGCCTCACATTGAGCATGTGTGCTTCATCATGCATTGCAGCAGCCTCACATTGAGCATGTGTGCTTCATCATGCATTGCAGCAGCCTCACATTGAGCATGTGTGCTTCATCATGCATTGCAGCAGCCTCACATTGAGCATGTGTGCTTCATCATGCATTGACATCCTCTCACATTGAGCATGTGTGCTTCATCATGCATTGCAGCAGCCTCACATTGAGCATGTGTGCTGCATCATCCAAATCTCATTATTCCCATACTTACTGTGCATAAATGGAGTTATATGACACATCGTCTCTGTCTACCTCACAGACAGCACCTGCTTGCTTGTCCTTGCTTACCCTCGACATTTCAATCTCCCAGCTCTGTCTCTAATTCTGTTTCCACGTGTTGAGCTAGCTATGTCCGTACTTTTCCCACTTTCATTGTTTATCACTCCAACCTACTCTTTCATTTGCCTTCAACCCCTGCTGTATAACATCAAAAGAAAGGGAATCGATACAAATAATAAAGTCTAAGAATATGAGGTATATCAAATTCCCTATTATCTTGGGGATTGTTCTAATGTATTGGAAATGTTTGTGGTAAAGAAAGAGATCACATAATGACTTCAAATGGTGACCTGGCCTCATTGCAGCTACCATAGCTTTTCTTTTTTACTGAGCAACTTGAATGTGTTATTGCTCTCACAAAACTTGCATGCATATCTGCTAGCATTAACTCTATATTTTTATTGATTAAAATCAAACTGATTTTTTGAAACTCTTTCTGTCTCTGTCACCAATCAAACATGTGTAGCACAACCTCAATATATTAACAGAACGAGCAGAAATAATTTGTTTGGACTTATTTATATTGGAAATCGAAATTTGATTAATTTGCAGAAATAATTTGATTAATTTGATTAATTTGCAGAAATAATTTTTTTGGACTTATTTATATTGGAAATCTATGCAAAATCTAGTTAATAGTACAACGTTTTCTTAAAATAAAGGATATCATTCTTGTTTCAAACATCAAAATAAATCATCAATTTTACTTCCATCTTCTTTGATTTATTAGAAAAAATTATCATTTACTCTGTAATTTTTTCCGCCATTCCCAGTACAGTTTTTCTCTTTAAAATGTTTTACTTTGGCAATTGTGCAGTTTTCTTTGACATTATTAAATCTAGTGAAATATTTTTTAAATAAATGATGTTATCCAAATATCTACTAGTGTAGTGAGCGCACTCTATAGCCCACTGTACATAGTTGGAATGTATTTCTATCTTTTCAATTCTTTTAGCTATATCTTGTTTCCCATACCTTTTTTTTTCTCATATTGCATGGTATATTTTTATGCTTAGTTAGTCTCCAGCTTTGATAAACTCTGCTGAAATTTTATCACATCCTGGTGATTCTTCTTGTTTTCACTTTTTTCCCCATTTAACTTACTCTGTCGATAGTCCCAACTCTTTCTCCGTGATTATTTTAGTGTTTGTTCTTTCTGTGAGATAATGCATACATTTTTAACATTTGCACATTGATGTCTCAAATCTATATATCATTAAATTGTTCTTATGAATGTCTGATTGGAAATATTGATAACTGTTTGAGTTATATGAATAAATCATCTCTGATTAAGTTGACAATCATGCATATATATGTTTCTTTTAGTTTCACATATACATGTTTGTATGCATACAGAGAGAGAGAGAGAAGTATGACTAAACATTGTATTTTAGACACACAAATGTATTATTCTGTCCAGTATTGGTTCAGAATGAATCAAACAGTTCTCTTCACTTAATATATTGTTCAGGGTGGTTCCATATGTTAAAATAAATATATACTTTTGTTTATTGTATGCTAAAAATGTAACACTACTTCAAACAAATACAATATTTCTGACACACAAAGTGACATGGCACATTGATGAAAACATTATTGGAGAGGGACCTGTGTGTTTCCAGGGCTCACAAGTCGAGCAAAGGATCGTTACACTGCAACCTACAAGGCATGTCGTAAGAGATGACTACGGTGAGATAGGGTCCTAGGGAAGCTCATCATCAAGGTGTGTGTCTTTTATAGGATATTGTTTTTGCAGCGCATTTGAAATTCACTGTCTCTAGCCAGTTCACCCACTTCACCGATGGTCGTATTCATGGTTTCTTTAATATGTTGTAGCCATCGTCTTCTTGGTCTTCCTCTGCATCCAGGGACCCTGCCCTCCAATATTGTTCTCTCCAGCTTGATGTGGCCAAAATATCTAATTTTTCTGTATAGTATGTTGTTTGTCAGCCAATTGTCTTTAACATTCAGTTCTTTCAGGACATCAATGTTCTTCCTTTTCTAGGAAGCTATCATAGTAAATAAAAAATGTAGCAGAAATTGAATGTTTGAACCGCCCGAGTGGTTACCGGGCCCAAGTTTGGGGTGTAAAGAATAGAACCACTGTTACCTGCGATGCGTGTCATAAGAGGCGACTAAGGAGGTTTGGCTGAAATTGGATGCACGTGTCCTAAATGTGTAGAAGTCAACCTGCTGTCTCGCAGGACGGCTGGGGACAGCCAAAGGCTAACGGAGAGCGAACCCAGTAACGCTGGCTGAATCCGGACACATTGTCGAAGGATAAGCACCAGAGCTCCAAATGGCGCTGAAGATGTGACAAAACCCATCCATGCTAAGGTTGCATGAATCAGATTTCCACATGAATGAATTTATAGAGAGATCTGGTACATCGGTCTTTTAGGTGATCGCAAGAGAATGTGTGGACTACTTGTAGACACATAACTGTCACAACATACAATTGCTCTTAGGCGCGGATCACATACAAATCACAAAGAGTGGTTTAACAAGTGATCAATATGGAGCGTAAGAAGAAAAAGACTGTCTAAATTGATGATCTCAGTCTACAATTGAAAGACATGATCATACTAGTTTATCGCCAGTTTTTAGACTGTCTAATCTGATAATGATTAAAATATAACATTAACACTCGCCACTACATGATATTTATATTGAAGCGAAATATTTTCTTGTTCATGAGTTGTGTAATCAATCCTTGCAACATTTGCTGTATTAAATTCTATGAAATATCATTCGATTTTGTTATCTTTTGTGAAACCATGCAATATTGATCAGTAAACAAAGTGATCAGTATTTTAGAAGAGAGTGAGCTCTTTCTTTCTTTCACATTGAAAACTGCTCACTTGTTCTTTAATTTAAATGTTATACAGAAGAATATTAAAAAGCACATGACTGCTAAGAAAGACTAATGTTATTGTGTTGAGAGCACAGTGAAAGCTAGTTATAAGTATCAGGAAACATTTGACAACAAACATATATATAAAAGTACAATTGGGTTGTTCTATTGACAACAAACATATATATAAAAGTACAATTGGGTTGTTCTATTAAATATATTTTAGTCTGGCGCCAGAACATAGAGTATGACACTGTATTCAGTGGTATTCTGGTAACTTCTACTACGTCGCTGGCGCCAAACTGTATCGTTCCCTTTTTGTGTTCATGGGACTCCTACTCGGATGGGATTTCTTGGGTTTACCCACAGCCAACTCTAGATAACTAGGCCAGACAGCTGACTGGGGAATCCCTGACCTAGATCAGGGAAGGGGGCTGGAATTTATATATGTTTATATATAGAACACTGAAAGCTTTTTTGCAGTGTTGATTGTAAAATGAATTTGTCTACATACAACAATACTAGAATGCGAGGTCACGTGTTGTAGTTGTGGTCTTATTTCCCACAATTTTTACCTTAGTCCGAAGGCCTATAAGTTTATAGTTGGCTCTGGTTTACCCTCCAAGCCTTTACCATGAATGGGTATATCGGGAAGACAGCGGAGAGTTTGAGATCAGAGTTTCCCTTCACTTAGATGAGTTACATAGCAAGATTAACTAGCCCGATCTGCTAGAAGTTATTGATTTTCTGGTGCTATTTACTCTATGTCCATATGGGCACTGGCAACACACGAGCAATTTAGACAGTCTAAAAAGTTACTGTATTTGTTGTCTTAAAATACATACATTCCTTTTCTTTTGACACATCAAAACACCTGAAGACCAGGAGCTCATCATTTATAGCTAGAACTAAAATTAAACCATCAAAACTCTATATAAGAATTGTTCCAACATATATTTATCTATGAATTTTCAATTCAAATGTTGTATCAATCCTAACATATGCCAGCGAGAGTTGGAAAATGACTAAAGATATATAAAGCAAGTTGAATGCAATCGAAAATAGATGTCTGCGAAAAATAATGAACAAAAAATGGAACGTATTCAGAAATAATGATATCAGAGAAATGTCTGGTCAACTACTATTGACAACTTATAAGAAGGAGAAGATGGCAATATGTTGGACACACCTTGAGAAGAAATTATCAAAGAATATCAAAGCAGGTATTGACGTAGTATGCAAAGGGTTCAAGAAGAGAGGACGACCAGGAGACCCTGAAGCGAACTTTGCTGAGAGAGGCAAGAAATATCGGTCTCAGTTCCATAGAGAAGATTAAGCGAGTTGCCCAATATAGAGAGGTATGGAGAAATTACTTGCAGGCCCTATGTAACGTATAATGGTACGAGATAAATTATTATAATTATATTATTATTATGTAAGAACTATTCACTTGGAGACACAAGTAATTAAGTGTTCCCCGGATCCAAGGTTAAGCACAGAGACAAGCGATAGCTCTTCTTGTAGAAAGGTTTAAAGATGAAGGATTTACTTCATTGAACCGGGTTTCCCCTTCTGGATCGGACCATCCCCGCAGAAGTGACACGCCAATTGCTGAGAGAGGACACAAAGCACGAAGTCCGTAGCTTCAAAAACAATCCTAGGTATCTCCGGGAACAAAATGAAGGGAACGATAAGGTCGATACAGCTTGACGCCAGTGACGGAGAAGAGGTTACCAGAATGCCACTGAATACAGTGTCATACTGCCTTAGGGACTCCTACTTCGGATGGGATTTCTTGAGTTTACGTTCCAAGCCTTTTCCATGAATGGGTATATCGACAAGACAGCGGAGGGTTTGAGATCAGAGTTCACCTTCACTTAGATGAGTTACCTAGCAAGATTAGCGAGCCCGATCTGACGGACTTTACTGGTTTTCTTCTTCCAACGCTCCATATCAACCACTTGTTAACCATTGTGCGTGATTTGTACGTGATCTGAGCCTAAGAGTGATTATACATTGTGCCAGTTATGCGCTTACAAGTATGCCAGCACATCTGATTTCTGCGAGGCTTTTTGTTTACTGGGGTAGCTTCCCTAGGCTCCTACATCAGTCGCCTCTTACGACATGCCTTGTAGGTCGCAGTGGTACTATTCTTTGCTTCCCTTGCGAGCCCCAGTACCAAACGAGCGACTGGTTTTCTGGCGTCAGTTACTCGCCATCCACCCTTTCTCATATCTGTTAAAAACCAGTTCCGTCCCTAGAAGGTCAAGAGCTAGACTAGGCTGTCAGAGACGATAAGATACGCACGTATTGTGAGCACTTTATAGACAGTAGACGTTCATCTACACTGTCACCATCGGTTTGAAATGTCATTTGGAACCAATAAATGTACCAGAACGTTACTTTTTCATCACATACCAGTTATTTTATGCCAGTTACTTATTGTTGCTATAATCTGTTTTCTAGAAAGTTTTCGTTTCTAGAGCGTATTGAGAATCCAATAGTATAGTTTGTTAATGTAGTGGATTAAAACCACATTAAGCCGAGACATGCTGCTTTCAACCTTAGAACGAGTCTTGTTTTGTTATATCATTCACAGCGTGTATACCAACAAACATGATTAGATCGAGATTCGTCCATCATTAGTTAATATCACACAGCAAACAGGCGAATAGCAAGAGCTGTTGGATCATTGAAGAAGAGCAAATAGATACTTATACTTGCGCAAACTGGTAAATGGTGTGAATTATTATTTTTTTAGATAAATATAAAAGAATGTCGTGGACAAACGGTTAGTAAAACAAGGCGACCTTGGCACGGTGGACCTGTCAAACACTATTTATAGATGTATATTTATAACTTGCTTCTGCTTTGTTCCTCAATATTGCAAACGGATAAGCCCAAACATAAATATAACTAACATGTAGTTTCTAAATGTACTTCAACATTCTAAGCCCCCTCCCACTACAACTAATCCCTCATTTATGTCGTTGAACTGCTTGCACCATCACAGTGCAACGATAAGACAAAACAACAAAATAGAAGTCTGATTTCGATCGCATGTGCAAGCTGTGAGTTTTCCGAAATTTGACTATCACTATATAACAGTCAAAACTGTCAGTATGTTTAATACTTTCTTGGTGGAGAATCTCAAGTTGTTCGAACATCGCATTTATTAATCGGTGAGTCTTTAAATACGAACCAATCTTATAATTAGTGATACCTGCGCCTATAACAGCAAAATTGACATGTCTTAGCAACAGATTAGCATATTACATATATATATTATGTTATAATAAGTGATAACAATAGTTTGCTGTTTAATGTTTGATCAGTAATAATGCAGGAGTGCTAAGGCTGTGCACAGTAATTTCTGATCAAATGATATTGAACCACAATCATATTTTACAACCAGAACTTGCTACACGTTCCTGTGATGGAGCTTGCAAAAAGAATGATTACATAAACGTTATGTCAGTTACAAGATTTAACTTACCAAAGAAATCTTTCAAATGCAAAAAATATTTGGCATAAAAAAGATTTTTGACTGATACAAAAAAATGTGAAAACAAATTATAAAAAAAAGCAAACATATTTTAGATCCAATTCTTAGACTGTCAAATACATTAGTATTAAGTATAAACATGAAAACAAAGTTGTTTGATGGTCACTTTGTTTAGTAGTTGTATCTCAAATATGTGTATGCTTAACTATTATAACATCTTGTTTTTCTTTTTGCAGATATGACATCCTTCTTAGGTGATGAAGAGGTGAAACCCTCCATGCTTGGTATCAAAAGTGCTCTCAGACTTTGTACAGAGACAACAGATATTGATGTCATTATTGATCTGACAAGACATCAAAGTCCACAGGTAACACAAGACAATATCTCTCACCCTCGTAGTGTAGGTTTTACTTCTTCTTTAACATTTATTTTACGTATACATGTATTATCACCATCATCATTAGGTGCCGGCTTGCGTAGGTGATCATGGATCTCCACAAATCTGTCTTTGGTGTTTGCTATCATCTCAGATGTTGACGCTCTACCGTGCCATGAAGTCAGGCTATCCAAAATTTTATCTCTCTGTCTTTCTCGTCTACCCTTGATTTTACAGGTTGTCACAATGTGTTCTAAACCCCCCTCCTCATCACATGCCTGATAAATGATGACTGTCTCTTTCTTATATTGATGGTAAGCTTTCTCTGTGTCGACCTCGTTCAACACCTCAACATTAGTCATTTAACAGTCCATGGGATTCTCATCAATCTTCTGTGAAACCACATCTCTGAGGTCCTCAGAGATTTTTTGATCTGTGTGTTTATTGTCCATGACACACATCTGTATGTCAGACATAAATTATATCCTCCTAAAAAATAAAATGAGTAGGGTCTATAGGTGCACATAAGGAATTAAACAAAAAAATAGAATTGTGCAGTCGTAAAAGATTGTTGCTTTCATCTCTGTTGGCAGTGAACACACTTAAAATCCCAACTTATGGAGTCTTTCTACTATTGCATCCTTTTTACATCTCAGTGAGTGTGGGTTTTTAAAAAATTTGTAACTGTGCCATGTACACAGCCCAACACAAACACCCCAGTTACTCCTCTGTAGGCCTATTAGTCCTCAGTTATATGAGGACTATCATCATAGCACTGCAGACACATCTATAGGTGCTCCGATCCCTGCCTCAACAAATCCAGCAGCGTCCAGCGACCCAACACGCCAGTTCGATATTGATTAATCAATCTCTTTGCATATTTGGTAAGTCATTTTTTTCGGGCTGCACCAATATCAACACCCAACTCTTTCAATTTGGTCGGCGAGTGGGATTCACAACCCTGAAACTCCTCTGTTCGGAAAGACTTTTTCAATGCATTAAGAATGTCATTTCGGTCTTCATCTCTATTAGTCTATTCTCCATCTTATTCAACTATACATATTAAACATTTCTGGCACATTGACAGCTTTCATTTCTTGCGATCCACAAAGAGGGTGTAGTACTGTAGGCTAATTTTTTTAAAAGTTTGTCATAAAGAAAAAGTAGAACATATGGGCGAGAGTTAGACTAATATCAATATGAGTATCAACATCATGTCAAAACATGCAGAAATGCACCACAAAAATCATCCAAGAAGAGCAAGACAAATACAGAAGAGCATGACACTGTACTACAACCAGTGTGATGACAAAAGGAAAAAAAGAAATAAATTTGAGAATTTTATAACGTTCAGATATATTAAGTTACTCATTATTACCAATCTTGTTATAAAGGGACTCAACTGTATTGTTGTAGCAAAATGTAATGAAGTACAATCTTAACTGTTATTCTTACACAGAAGAAAATGTATGCAAGTGGTTGTGAAAATTACTTTCCATATATTGATATAGTACAAAATTGAATTTATTTCTGCAGGTGAGACAGCGAGCCCTTCGTGAAATGTGTCCATGTCGTGTTAAGAAAGATATAACTGATTTCTGGAACCGTGTGTTGGAAATGCTGAATGACCAAGATGATAATGTCAGGTAACTGGTTAAATGTGATACTAGACATGTTTGTATCTTCAAGTTTTTTTTAAATGACTCTGAAATCATTGAATTGTTTTTGCGTCCATCAAATGTCCATATTTTCATGCCAAGCTTGTATTATTTTGAGTCATGATCTTAAGGCACACAAACATGGCCTGTTAATCTGAGCTCTCTGTTATCAAATTGTAGACTCTTAGAATTTTGACCTTTATGAGGACTTCAGTATCAGGTACTTTATGACACCACCAGTCCTGAGCAGTAATGGATGATAACCAGAGGTGTAGTGGTTCAGTTTATTGCCGTCTTTACTACTTTATACTATCCCTGTTTCACATCCATAAGTAAGTGTCATTTCTTTCAGTTTCTGTTCTCTTCCAGGTGGGTATTTGTGTTCCATATTTTCGTTTACCCTCTGATGTCCCTCTCAGTACAGTTTTTGTGACAAGAGTTGAACTCCACATGTCTGATCCATTTCCAGCATCTCTTGTGGATGATGGTGTTTATATTTTACTGCTGACACTGTGTACACATTTTTTTAAATTAGAGATAGTTCTTTGCCAGAATATGCAAAAGATCTTTTGTAGACAATTAAGGCTGATTACATTACAATTATATACATTATCACATTGCCTTCTAACATATGCATAAACTGAAGCAATGATATTGAGGGTTTTATTGTCAATGTCTACTGTCCTGAATAATACATTATATAAGTACAAGAAGTGTTGAACTTCTTAGAGATATTGTTTTTTTGCAGTGATGTATAGTTCATTATAGAGAACTTTTGCTCTAGGGACATGCTGCTATTCCAGGAGCATGCTGGGATATGGCTTTGATTTTCTCTCTCTCGCGATCACCGCACAGACCGATGTACCAGATCTCCCCATAAATTCTATTCGTATGGAAATCTGAATTATTGCAGCCTTAGCATTAGTGTGTTTTACGTCACATCTTCAGCACGATTTGGAGCTCTGGTGCTTATCCTTCGGCGATGTGTCCGGTTTCAGCCACCGTTTACTCGGTTGGCTCTCCGTTCTGTAGCCATCTAGTGTTTTTACGGTGTGAGGTAGCTAGCCCCACCTCCTTAGTCACCTCTTGTGACATGCATGGCAGGTAACAGTGGTTCTATTCTTTACACCCCAATTTGGGCCCGGTAACCACTCTGGCGTTTGATTTTCTTAGTGTTGGTTCATCATCAAGGTGCGTATCCTTTATAGGACATTGCTCTCTTTGCAGCCCATCTGAAATTCACTCTGTCTCTTGCTAGTTCACCCACTTCGTCGATGGTCATGTTCATGGTTTCTTTAATATCTTGTGGCCATCTTCTTCTTGGTCTGCCTCTGCGTCCTGGGACCCTGCCCTCTAGAATTGTTCTTTCCAGGCCATTGTGACGCTTGATGTGACCAAAGTATGTAATTTTTAGTGTTGGTTACAAGATAAAATATTGTCACAAGCAGAAGAAAAATCTTCCATGATTCTCTGCTTGAAGCTCATATTGAGTGCTTAAGTTATCAACATAAAGGAGAACAATGAGCATTGTTTCCTTCACGTTGGTAAACAAATGGAGCACTCTGGGATTTAACATTTTTCAATATAATATGTCGATCCCATCAAACATGTCAAAGAGGGTCAGAGGAAACACACAGACCTATATGACTCAGTCTATGTATATGAAATAATAAGTCCTCCAGATCTAATTTTCATTGCTCAGGCTTACTTCTTGAGGTCAGCTGTCATTGTCAAAGTCTCACAGGCATTAATTAATTAGTTGCCTGTCATCACAAGTGATGGGGACATCAGCCTCAAATGTGGGTTGTTACACCTCTCTAATTTGTGCAGAGGTGACTGTTGATATCAATACTGCGACACAATTCTCTACCATATACATGATGGGATATACATGATAAGCTAGGGTTGGGCATACAAATTTTGTGTGTTTGGACTGTTCTGGCATTTTTCTCCATTTCTCAGCAGTATGACAATTCTCAACTACGCAAGTTCTTCTTGTTGTGTTACAATGCTACATTTGTTAGTTTTGCGCAAGTTCACTTTCTCTTAGAGACTTAATACAAGTTGAAGTTGCTGTTGTTTGAACTATTCTAGCTAAAACTACTGGTTCAGATACATCAGTACTGATGGTCTCTTTTATGTATGTTCAAGAGTTCTTGATTTTTGAAGCTTATTTGTGTGCTGAAACCTAGTGGGTTGTTTTTGTCATTATTTTAGTCTTGTCAATACTAATCTCTGGTGTCGTTAGTTGCGACACACTGAGAGACAGTTTGAGGCAATTAAAATGAAGCACTTATGAAATAATTTAAATCAAATTAATACTAAGCTTAGTGTCATATTTATTGGGGATCCTATTCAGATTTCATCAGCAAAGGTAATAACTGGTTGCCAGACAATATATATATATGGCCCTTTTCATCTTTACAGACGGTCAGTAGGCAAGTGTTTTACTGTGACAACTTCTGAGTTTTCGCTTTTCTCTCTTGTCGTTCAGCTCGTACATAAGTCTCTTCCCAAAAGACTCTGCGCCCTTCCGTAATTTGACTTTCCACACAACTCTGTCATCAGCTTGTCCCTCCCATGTGCTGGGATCTATAGAAAAGTTTTTCATTGAGGTTTTGCAGACATCTTTATATCTGAGCAGTGGTCTGCCCTGGTGCCTCTTCCTCCGAAAGTTCACAGAACAACATTTGTTTTGGTATGCGATAAGTTTCCATTCTTCTCACATGTCCCAACCATCTTAGTCGTCTACTGCTGAGCATGCCCATGATGGAAGGCAGATTTGCATAGTTGTAGTACTTCAGAGTTGGTTATCTTGTCGTACCACCTGATGTTCATAATCTTGCGGAGACATCGAAGGTGAAAGATGTTAAGTCTCCTCTCGTGTCTTGAGTAGGCTGTCCATGTTTCTGAGCCATATAGTAAAGAACTAATTACACAGGCTCGATATATTTGAGTTTTCGTCTGCAATGTCAATTTTTGGTTATCCCACGCTCGCTTTGATAGTATGCCGAATGTAGTAGCCGCACTCCTATACGAGCGTTGATTTCTTCATCAAGAGAAAGGCTGGCAGTGACCGTGGACCCAAGATAGCAGAATTTTGCACTGGTGTTAGATGGTTACCATTTAAAGTGATATTTGATGTCTTACCTCCTGACATAATACAACTGTTTTGGAGACACTTATTGTCAGAGAAAAGAGGTCGCATGCCTTTGACAAATTATTAATTAGACATTGCAGTGTAGTCTCACTGTGGGCGACTAAGGCAGCATCGTCAGCGAAAGGAGGTCCTTGAGAAGTATTTCCGTCGTTTTTGTCTTGGCTCTTAAGCGAGCCAAGTTAAACAGTGAACCATCAGATCTAGTGCGGATGAAAACATCACCATCAGTGTCCCCTAAGGCGTGGTTCAAAGGACTGCGAAGAAGATACCAAAGAGAGTGGGGCAAGGACACAGCCCTGCTTGACCCCACTCTTAACCTCAAAACTATCAGATGTGCTGCCATCGAACTGTATGCTGGCTTTCATGCCCTCATGGAAGGAAACAATCAATTAGAGCAACTTTGGGGACAACAATATACTTCAATATTTTATAAAGACTTGGCCTGCTGACTGTGTCAAATGCCTTAGTCAGATCCACGAAAGCAATACATAGAGGCTTGCTCTGCTCTCTGCACTTCTCTTGTAGCTGTCGAAGGGTAAATATCATGTCAGTTGTTGACCGTCTAGCTCTGAATCCACATTGTGACTCTGGAAGAACACGCTCCGCCAGTTTCTGTAGTCGTTTTGAAAGGACTAGTGCAAAAGCTTTGCCTGTTACGCTTAGAAGGGAGATGCCTCTGTAGTTGTTACAATCCCCTTATCCCCTTTGTTTTTATAGAGTGTCACTATCTTTGCATCCCTCATGTCCTGAGGAAGTGTTTCCTCTCTCCAGCACTGAATAAGGAGATTGTAGAGGTGGGGCAGCAGGACATCCCTATTGTATTTGAGGATTTCTGCAGGAATATTGTCTAGTCCTGATGCCTTGCCATTTGAAAGTTTGTTGATTGCTTCGGAAAGTTCCTGCTCCGTGGGTTCGGTATCCAGCTCGGTTTGGTCATGATGTTTCGGTATGATCTGATCGAGGACTGGGTGTGCTGGTTTCTCCACAGAGTAAAGATTGGAATAGTGTTCCACCCATCTTTCGAGCTGTTTGGTCATATCTGTTATTGGCTCACCTGTTTCTGATCTTAGTGGTGCAATTTTTGTTATGTTTGGTCCCAGAGCTACTCTGATATTTTCGTACATTGCCTTGGTGTTGCCCATATCTGCAGCATTTTGTATCGCAGAACATAGATTTGACCAGTATTCATTTGCAAACCTCCTTGACTCTCGTTGCAATACTGATTTTGTGTGCTGAAGATAGTCCTTTGAACTTTGCAGGTTTATTTTTGTAATTTATTAGAGCTCTTTTCTTTTCCTCAAGTAGAGGGCTTAGGGTTGTTTCAATTTGTTCTACCCAGTCTTTGTTGGAGAATTTCTTGGTGCCAAATGAGTCAATGGCACAGTCATATATGTTAGATTTTAGAATGTTCCACTTTTCGTCTACGCTACATTCTCCCATTTCATTCTCATACAGAGCAGTAAACGCCTTTCTGAAAGTCTACCTATTCTCTGTCATCCCCATTTTGGTGACGCTGACTTTGGGTTTGGGTGGTCTTCTTGTTGAATAGGTTTTCCTTGGAAGTATTTTGACTTTGCTGATAACTAGTGCATGATCTGTATCACAGTCCGCGCTGTGGAAAGTACGTGTGATTTTTACTGTGTTGAGGTGTTGTCTGCGTGTGAGTACAAAATCAAGCTGGTGCCAGTGACCTGATCTTGGGTGGCACCATGACACCCTGTGTCTGTGTTTGACAGAAAAAACGTATTTGTCACACATATGTTGTTTTGGGAGCAGAATTCAAGCAGTCTTTGACCATTATCGTTGATATTTCCAATGCCATGATGACCCAGGCATACTGGCCATGACTGGTGATCAGATCCTATGCGTGCATTTAAGTCGCCCAATATAAACAGTTGCTCATCTACTGGAAATGAATTAACGACATTCTGTAATGAGTCATAAAACTTGTCTTTATCTTCTGCAGACGCTGCTAGGGTTGGTGCGTAGACACATATGATGTTTAGGAGTCCACTTTTTACATTGAGTCGTAGTGATATTACTCGTTCTGATGCAGCTACTGGTGTATGAATAGCTTTCACAAGTCTATTGGGCACGGCAAAGCCGACTCCATACAGTCTAGGTTGATTGGTGCTTAGGCCCTGCCAGAAGAATGTGTAATTCTTTTCTTTTACTGAGCCACAGTCTGGAAGCCTGGTTTCCTGTAGCGCGGCTAATATAAATTATTATTAACTCTGATATTGGACATATTTCTTGCATCGGTGCTGACTGCATTTTCATGACCTATTAGTTTTCCATTACAATGAGCTGCGCAGCATGTTCGTAGCGTGTTGGACGACGGCGTGACAAGCCCTCTGTGAGTGCGGGTTCAATTCTGCAAACTGGCATACAAAGCCACAGGTTCTCCAGATTTACGATGTCCATGGCACTGAGCCGAAGAGCTGAAAGCTCAAGTGCTTCTGGATCGGAAAAAAAATGAATATATTATGTTGTTGAAGAGAAAGAGAGATTGCAACCTTGGCTGACACAAAATCTGGGGAATTTTCTAAGCAAATGAACTGGCCTTAATACTATCAAATTGATTGATTGATTGGACTATCATCATTGCACTTCATTGAGTTACCATATGTGCTCCATCTCTTTTTTACACAGTAAGATCTCAGCGGCAGTGCACACACTCCATAACACCAGTGAGAGTCCTGAGGTAATTTAGAAGATGGTGAAGATATTTTGTAGGGATCTTATTTTTGAGCTTTTCTAATGAATTTTACCAGGACAGCAGCTTTCCAGCCTGCTCTTCTCGATTTCGAACTGCCAAGTTTTTTTACATGCTCAAATTGAACACAAAACCTACATACTAAAGTTTCTAACACTGCACACTAGTGCTCTACACAGTTATATACTATGGAACTATTTATAAAAGCAAATTAAACAACCTTGAAAGCATAACTGGTTTATAAATCAAGAATATTTGTATTGTCTTTGCAGATATCAAGTTCTACACACATTATGTGATGGTAGCCCAGATCACTTGGAAAATGATATTGCTCACGCACTTGATGAATTCAACAGAGACCCATGTCTTAAAATCAGGAGGCAAGCTCACAAAGCATTGTCAACTTACACACGCACTGGAAAGTGGAATATTTTGTAGAAAACTTTAAATTAAACGGGCTCAGTTTTAGGAGTGCCATCTATTTGGAAACACATCATATTCAAGCTGTTGCTCAAAAAAGAAAATCAACCAATACTCACATTCACACAACAGAGCAGTGAAATACCAAATAAAATGTGTTCAGGTGTAACAGCAAATATGATATTATGTGTCTTATATATAGTTGTTTTAGTATCACACAAAGAAACCGTATCAAAAGAATAAGAAAATCAAGGTTCTGCGGGCATATACTGCAAAGAGGAGGTTTAAAACATTTGGTGACAACAGGTAAAATTGAGGGAAGGAGAGATCATGGAAGACAAGGAGAAGATATTGGATGGTCTGACATCTTGGTTTGACAAAAGATCAACATCAGAACTGATTACCTGCATGAAGGAGAGAAAGTTGTGGAGAGACATGATTGCCTATGACGGCAGGGTACTTGATTGATTGATAGTATCACAAGAGCTCAAAGACATGCATAAGACTGGGTTTGAGGTAGAAAGAAAGGTATGGAATCAAATTCAGTGGAAATTTTGTGTCTATGCCTTGACACAATGAGGACTGATAATGATAGTATTACACAGTATACACAGAATTTGCTTCATGGAGCATACATTTTCTTTTGTGCATCAGTCTTTAATCATTAGATGATTCTATCAAATGTTATTCTATAAGTGTTTCTTTTATTTCTCTCCTTACTTCGGTACAATTATTTAAGAACGATTGCCTATGATCTTTAAAAACAATTATTTACCATTGACATTTCTTGTTTTTCCATAATTAGTTGGATAAATGCATGAATAAGTTTACAATTCTCAGTAAGTTTACTCTGCAGTTTAAGGTTTTCCATCCTTGGTATGTATGAATAAGTTTACAATTCTCAGTAAAGTTACTAAGAAGTTTACATGAATATTTACTGTTTTCTATCATTGGCCTATATAAATATGTTTACAATTCTCAATAAATTTGTAGATCAGATTTACCAAAGATCTAGTCCAGGGCAAACACTTTTTGATAAATGAGGTAATTCAATGTCCCATCTTCTACATACCTTCCTTTTTTACCCATGGGCTGTATGTCACAGATTGCCTTGCTGTATTACAGGCCACAAGAAGAGTATACATATCTCCTTTCTCATTAGTCCTCTCCCAAGTAGGATGCCCAGCTTGTGACATTGTACTCACTGTCATGTTGAGTTGAGTGGCTATCTGGGAGTTGAAAGACATTTCTTGAGACTTAACCTTCTCAAACAAAGATCTACAGAGGAGGAAGATCTACAGGAAATTCTTATGTACAAGCCCCACATCATTCTCATAGGAAAACATTACACAAACCTTGGAATCTAAACTAACAAGCATCTTCACTTTTTTAACATCAATTTTGTTTGGATTAATTTTTAAAATTACATTCATTTAGATCATGTTTTATTTTGACACAAACTATATATGAAAAACACACAAATTCTACCCCCACATTCCAATTTGTTTTGCCTAATTTAGAAGCAACTGTGATATGTGATACAACATTTATGAAACATTTTTTTACAATAAATTTCAAAATATTTTAATATCATATTCAACTTGTGTTACAATGATTAATAATGTATGTTCGACTGAATAATTTGAAACTATGCACTTTTTTCTGACCAACAATGCAACAGGAATATACAAGTGACAATTCAGTAGCATTTGAATAAATAGCGTATTCTTCTTCTTCCTTCACCCCTAGGGAGGCATAGGTTTGATTGTTTTCCAACCATCAATCAAAGTTTTCCAACCATCAATCAAAGTTTTCCAACCATCAATCAAAGTTTTCCAACCATCAATCAAAGTTTTCCAACCATCAATCAAAGTTTTCCAAGCATCAATCAAAGTTTTCCAACCATCAATCAAAGTTTTCCAACCATCAATCAAAGTTTTCCAACCATCAATCAAAGTTTTCCAACCATCAATCAAAGTTTTCCAACCATCAATCAAAGTTTTCCAACCATCAATCAAAGTTTTCCAAGCTCTCCTATCCTAGATAATATTTTCCAGATTTCTCCACTCTCTCCCTATTTTTTGGCATTCTATTTCCAACTCACGTCTACTGGTGTTCTTGGGTCTACCCTTACTTTTATTGCCCTGGGGTTCCATTGGAGGGCCAGTCTCGTGTTGCTGTCAGGAGGTCTCCTCAGTGTGTATCCTATCCATCGCCACCTTCTGTCCCTTATCTCTTGTTCCACCTTCCTTTGTCCCGCTCTATCATACAGTTCCTTCTTTGTAATCCTGCCATACCATCATAAATTGAGTATTCTGCGGCATCTTGAGGCACCTATTGATGAATGTCTGCAACGTTTTGATTAGCGTGCCTAGCACACAGCTGTTAATATTATAACAGACAATAACAATTTAAAAAAAAAAACTAGGGCTGTTCCATGTCAGTTATCAATTTTATTGAATACATGTAATGAAATGTAGACATCTTGAATACATAGACTTACTCTGACACCAAATAATTAATTGTATTCAGAAACCACATACCAAAGATGTATTTGCATTCAGACACCACATACCAAAGATTGAATTGCATTCAGAAAACACATACAAAAGATTTATTTGCATTCAGACACCATATACCAGAGATTTGGCAGTCTCTATAGCAAAGTAGTTAATATTATTTGTCAATGTTTTTGTCAGTATTTTGTAGTTTAACACAATGGCCTGTAGTTTTTAAGTTGTGTTTTGTCGGAGTTGTCTTTAGGAATCTTTCTTCTTCTTCTGCATACGCCCGCTATGAATTCAGGCGTAGCCATGGCGACTGGTGAAAGCCTGCTTACCGTTTATTGGTTTCCTCGTCATTCAGGCGGGCCTTCTTCGACTTCAGAGGTAGTATTTAGGAATGAGAGTAATGTATGACAGATTTAAGCTCAGAGGCAGTTCCTTCTCTTGATAAGAGTCTGTGTATATTCTCAGTAGGAGAGGACCTAAGATAGGAACGAAGTACTCTGTCTGTCTGGTCCTGGTGATTTATTATTTTGCATTTTTTTTTATTGCTTGTGTTATGTGATTTACTGTCAGTTCTGTTTCTATTTTGTCTTTGTTGAGTTTAGACAATTTCAAGTATTGTGCGGCATCTTGAGGCAACTGTCCTTTGGTGGCTTACAGACGGGACAGAAGTCTTAAGAATATGTTGGTACAGTCGCCTTAAGTTCAATATCCAGACTCCTTTTGGCACTGTTCAGTGTGGCCGTCAGCGTTGCAACACGTGTGCTTATGTGATACAGACGCGTACTGTATTTTTTCCTTTAGCCACGTTTCTTATTGACGATGGTTTCACATGCGAGTCCCGTAATCTTATCTATGCCATTATCTGTAAGCGGTGTAACAAGACTTATATCGGCGAGACAGGCAAGAGGCTCAGTGACCGATTCGCCCAACACTTGCGCGACATACGTCAATGCTCTGTGAACCCTGTAGCCACCCATTTCAATGATACTGGCCATTCAGGAGCTCACGATGTCCAGGTCACAGCCATCCGATCGTGTTCCTTGAATGATCGCAGTCGATTTGCTCTGGAGAATCGGTTGATTTCTTTGTATGGTACCTTGCGACCACGTGGGCTCAACGTATTACTTTCCTATGCTTCTTAGTACTTTCTCTTCCCATGCCTTGTAATCTATATGGGTATATGTTGCATGTATTCAAGTTATATATTTACTTGATTTTTCATTGTTTCTCTTCCGTTCTATTTCTAGTTTTTATGTGTGTTTTTGTGTTACATTTATTTTGTTATTCGTTTTTATTCCCAGATTTTCGTTTTTATTTCCAGATTTTCATTAGAAACGTTTGTTTTTGGTCGTTCATTTAAAAAAAAAAAAAATTTGTCACTCCTGTTGTTCTTTTGCTTGATAAAGGCCTTGTTGGTCGAAACGTTGCTGTATTTTGTAATTGTTTTTATAATTTGTAAAACTACAGTACTTTGTGATTACGTGTTTTGCCAATCTAGAGACAGCAAGGATGATAAATAATCTGTGGAGTTCTGGAGAACAGCAGATAATACCCAACATAATAGTGAATACATTTCTTTGAAAGGTGGCAACTGAAACCATGAAACTTTGTGAAAACAACAAGAAATACGAATACAGATCATTCCAACAGTATTACATCAACTACAAATCCCATACACACAACAAACTGAATTTTTGCTCCGCACAATTTTTTTTTTGGTGGTATGTATGCTAAGTGGTTAAGCCCTTTGCCTTGTGAGGCTTGCGTGGGTTCGAATCCGGACCGATCCATTCTGTTCACGAGTGCAGTTTTTTGTAGAGACTCCTAGGATTGTTACCGGAGCTACGGATTTCGTGCAATATTCTCGGCAGGTGGCGTACATTTCTACGGAGAGGGACCGAGCCATATGGGGTAAAACCTGGTGCAATACAGTCAATCCTTCAGCTCAAAAACCCTTTAAAAACATACACAATTGTATGTACATATACACACACCTACCCAAACACACACACATATACACACAGTGCTATAATTATGGGGAAAAAAACCAGAAGCAATCTCGCTCAACATTGGTAGTATTGTTTTGATCACAGACATCTTTGTTAAGTAAAGGAGAAAGAAAAAATAACAAATATTTCATTAATAAATGCAGATAAAGTACACGTGCAGCTCTATATAAAGTAATGTGCGTCTATAATTAATCATGTTATGAAGTCTATATAAAGTAATGTGTGTCTATAATTAATCATGTTATGAAGTCTATATAAAGTAATGTGCGTCTATAATTAATCATGTTATGAAGTCTATATAAAGTAATGTTGGTCTATAATTAATCATGTTATGAAGTCTATATAAAGTAATGTGTTTCTATAATTAATCATGTTATGAAGTCTATATAAAGTAATGTGCGTCTATAATTGATCATGTTATGAAGTCTATATAAAGTAATGTGCGTCTATAATTAATCATGTTATGAAGTCTATATAAAGTAATGTGTGTCTATAATTAATCATGTTATGAAGTCTATATAAAGTAATGTGTGTCTATAATTAATCATGTTATGAAGTCTATATAAAGTAATGTGCGTCTATAATTAATCATGTTATGAAGTCTATATAAAGTAATGTGCGTCTATAATTAATCATGTTATGAAGTCTATATAAAGTAATGTGTGTCTATAATTAATCATGTTATGAAGTCTATATAAAGTAATGTGCGTCTATAATTAATCATGTTATGAAGTCTATATAAAGTAATGTGTGTCTATAATTAATCATGTTATGAAGTCTATATAAAGTAATGTGCGTCTATAATTAATCATGTTATGAAGTCTATATAAAGTAATGTTGGTCTATAATTAATCATGTTATGAAGTCTATATAAAGTAATGTGTTTCTATAATTAATCATGTTATGAAGTCTATATAAAGTAATGTGCGTCTATAATTGATCATGTTATGAAGTCTATATAAAGTAATGTGCGTCTATAATTAATCATGTTATGAAGTCTATATAAAGTAATGTGTGTCTATAATTAATCATGTTATGAAGTCTATATAAAGTAATGTGTGTCTATAATTAATCATGTTATGAAGTCTATATAAAGTAATGTGCGTCTATAATTAATCATGTTATGAAGTCTATATAAAGTAATGTGCGTCTATAATTAATCATGTTATGAAGTCTATATAAAGTAATGTGTGTCTATAATTAATCATGTTATGAAGTCTATATAAAGTAATGTTGGTCTATAATTAATCATGTTATGAAGTCTATATAAAGTAATGTGTGTCTATAATTAATCATGTTATGAAGTCTATATAAAGTAATGTGGGTCTATAATTAATCATGTTATGAAGTCTATATAAAGTAATGTGCGTCTATAATTAATCATGACATGAAGAAGAAGAAACGCTAATAATAACATCAATTTATTTAAAGAAAAAGAAAGTGACTTTGTACAAGACACGAGAACCTAATCTTGTAGTGGCTAATGCAGAAGCTGTACAGACGTACAGTTCCCGGATCAATTCCAAAGTGGAATTTTTCCCGATAGTAACAACTGTCTGATAAATCCAGCCTCATTTGGATACTAGAGAAATATTGGGAAAACATAGACTGATCATAGACAAGATGTATCATCAAGGTGCGTATCCTTTATAGGGCGTTGCTCTCTTTGCAGCGCATCTGAAATTCACTCTGTTTCTAGCTAGTTCACCCACTTCGTCGATGGTCATATTCATGGTTTCTTTAATATCTTGTAGCCATCTTCTTCTTGGTCTGCCTCTGCGTCCTGGGACCCTGCCCTCTAATATTGTTCTCCCCAGGCCATCGTGACGCTTGATGTGACCAAAGTATCTTATTTTTCCGTATAGTATGTTGTTTATCAGCCAATTGTCTTTAACATTCAGTTCTTTCAGGACATCAGTATTCTTTCTTTTTTTTCTCTGTTCATTGTATTCGTAGGATCTTTCTGTAGCATTTAGTTTGGAAGGACTGGATTTTCATTCTTGTTTTTTGTGAAATGGTCCATGATTCACAACCATAAGTAGCCAATGGGTAAATGCATTTTCTCAATATTTGTAATTTTAATATTTTGCTTGTGCTTTGCCACATGTTTTTCATTGTGTTTAATTTCTTGATTGCTATTGCCAATCTTCTTGAGATCTCTTTGGAGCAGTCACCGTTATTGTTGACTATTGAGCCCAGTTATTCGTAGCTCTCCACACATTGCAGTTCTTCATTGTTTATTTGGATGTTAGGTGAGCCTATTGCTTTGTCAGTTGACATTATTTTTGTGTATTCAAATATAGATGTTGGTCTTCAAGATGGATCACACCATCCATAATAATGTGTTGTTGGTCAAAGAAAAATGAAGTATTTCACATGTGCAACTTACCTCATGTTGTCATCATGAATTTTACTTTCGAAAATACTAACTTTTTTCGTAACTTTACACGGAATGTGCACGTGAATTGGTTTTCAAACGATCTGTCTGGTTGATACAGCTTATATTGGGTAACAGAGAAACACTGGGAAGCAGGTTTGCCAACTGAAATTTGAGAAAATCAACAAAACACTAGCTGGAAAAGGCGAAAAATAAGAAAGGAGGAAAAACAGTCTGATTTCATACTCACCTACATCATAAGAAGAGCTCCAAATCAAGGTCATCACTATCCTCACTACTGAAACCAGCAACATACACTTTATCAGTAGATAAGTTCTTTACCATATTAGGGATGCAGTAAAGTCCTTGCAACTTTTGTTAGATAAAGGCAGTTCTGTTCTTATTCTCACTAATGCTACAAGAAGCTGCAACTGTGTTCTATTTCTAGCTCGTGTTTTGACTGACGATACAAGAAGAACACTCCTCAATATTACTAAATTGAGTAATTAAACAAGTCAGAGCAAAGGTGGTAAGCTCTTTAAATGACTCGTGTTGAATAACACCAATCGAACGTTTCACTGTCGGTTAAAAATCAATCTTTCTTAAATGGGACTTCTTCTTGCCAATGAGAACAAATTATTTTTCTATATTGTTGCACTGATGTTTTTCCCCTCGATGTGCCTTAATAGTAGTTCTGCAAGTAAAGGACTTTATGCTTGGTTTAAAAGTATCGCAGGACTCAATTTTGACAAGCACTAGGAGCCTTCTACACCTGATATTTATTCTGTCTTGTTGATGGAGTCCTCTGTCTGTGTTTTTCAGATATTTTTTATGAGCAGCAAGGTCACTAGCTTTAGGCAAGACGGTACAGTGGCATATCTTGCAATAAGCTTTTTGTGATCTATCGTAAGATCTTTTGACTTATTCAAAAGTCTTTTCCCAATTGCTATTGTATTTATGAACACTGTGATATGATTGTTTCCATTTTTCTGTCACCATAGTTAAAGTTTCTTTGCGAAATTATTTAAGTTCTGCAGGAAAAAGTAGTGCAGTGCATAGCTCCAGGGCGTAAAAACAGCAAATGAAGTGATGTAATTTTCCATAAACTTTCATAATCTTTAGTACTAGGCCCATTTTTAAACAATACCAATAAAAACCCTATATTAAGTAATATTTACCCAATTTGCTCTTAAGAATCTTACACATTTTTAGAAGAAAAAAAAGATTGCATATGAAAAAATGCATAAAATCGGCCAAAAGGCCAAACATATTCTTGGAAGTCAACCACTTGCAAAATAGGCAAAATATCTCCAATCTGGCCTTTAAAAGGCCAAATTGGCAGCCCTGCTGGTAAATGGCGGGTGTTTATTGTATCTTTTATCATTCTTCTTCTTCTTCTTTTAGCGTCACACTGCTACCGGGATGTTGCCCAGTGTCGTGGTTTTCTGCTTTTGTCTTGCACTGTTCTGGTGGCTTGGGTGATTGTTATTTTGCTCTTTCACAGGATTCTGCTATGCCATCTAACAATATTTTTCGTGGTCTTTCTCTCGCCTTATTTCCTGATGTTCTGTTGTAGAAGACTGTATACTGTGGAGTTTGTATCTTCTTCTTCTTCTTTGCATTTGTTCTTTACAACCAATTTTAATCACTATTTGTGATATGTTTGATCTTTGCCAAGAACATTTATACGTTGCACATTGGTTTGGTAGGCCCCTAAACGCATAGACTTGTACATGTTTAGGACATGTGCATCCGATTTCATCCAAACCTTCTTTGTCGCCTCTTACGACACGCGTGGCAGGTAACAGTGGTTCCGTTCTTTACACCCCAAATTTGGGCCCCGGTAACCACTCGGGAGCTGGAGTTTGGATGTATTCTTATTTAGTGGCCAAACCACTTCATTCTTTGTTTCTCAATGTAATTCAAGCAAGGTTCTGTCCCAACTTTCTTTCTTACGCTGATGACGGTGACTCTGTCTTTCTGGTGCTGTTGGTAACTTTTTGCAGGCAACGCATTTCGCATGTAGTTATTTTTTGTGTCTGCGCTTTGCTCATTGCCCATGTTTGGCTCTGGTAACACAAAGAAGATTTAAAAATGCTGTTGAACATCTGTTGCTTAGCTGCCAGTGAAATTTTATCATTATTATCTCCCTTTAACCCAGAGTTTCCCAAAGTGGGCGGTACCGCCCCCTCAGTGGGCGCTGAAGCGTTCTAGGGGGAAAATAGTGAGTTCAGAAGAATTTGGGGGGTGTTCAGACGATTAGGGATCAGTGGCTCCTTAAAGAAAAAATTATAATAAATATAAATATTTTGAAACAAATTATTTTCGTGATTTTGCGATTGAATAATCATTTAAAATTGGAATTCTGCATTTTAATTCATCTTAAGCCCGTCTTACACGATCCATTTTATCATGAATTTTCTATTTCATGTATATAATCATTTGAAAATTGACCATGTATTACAGAAATATATCAATTTTCTATGTGAAATAGAAAATAGAGCATGTATATATGTGGGAGGGGACGTTGGCAAACTGTTATAATGTGGAGGGAGGCGTTACAAAGTTTAGAACCACTGTTACCTGCCGCGCCTGTCGTAAGAAGCGACTAAGAAGGTTTGGATGAAATCAGATGCACGTGTCCTAAATGTGTAGAAGTCTATGCGTTTAGGGGCCAACCAAACCAATGTGCAACGTATACACGTTCTTGGCAAAGATCAAACATATCACAAAGAGTGATTAAAATTGATCGTAAAGAACGAACGCAAAGAAGAAGAAGTTTATGTTCTGTAAAGTAGGCAGTGGGCCGAAAAAGTTTGGGAATCTATGCTTTAACCGTGTGTGTCAAATTTAATAAATATGGTCTCTAATGTAATGAAATAATGACTCGGTAATGCAACATTGTAAAGATTTCTAAATAGTCGCGTTGACATACACATTTCAGCATGAGAAGCTATGCAAATTTCCAAATTCCAGGCTTTAGTATTCTAGTTTTGTTTTTCCTGTGACTAACAACGGACAGAATGTTTCGTATTTGTTAGTTAGGAATGCAAGCCTTAGATTAGCCCTGTACAACGCGGTGCCCTTTGCCACCATGCTGCATGCGCTGTAGATTATTGTCGCACATGTTATACAGTCATGTTGCCTTATTCTACTACACCGGCTTTGACGTTAATCAGAAGTTCGAGCAAGAAAACAATATTTCTGAATAACAGTATCTTTTTATTTGACGTAATACTTCAATGATCATTATCTTCCGACTTTTGCATTGTTTTATTTTGTAACCATTCTCATTGCTTTTTCACTGAAGAAAGCACCGGCATCTCAGTTCATCCCTTCACACATCTGTGCCAACTCTGCTTTGAGAGACTGGCAACAACGTGAGTTGAACTTCGTAGGGATGGAGCAGGAAGTGTCAATCAGAATAGGAACCGCGCGCTCTTTAAAAGTCTATTATTGATCTTAATTCTAAATTGATATTATAGCATAATCCGGTACTTACTGGAAAGATATGCAGCAGTTGTTAATTAGTATCATTTGCCATTTCTCTCTTTCTCGCGATAACCGCTTAGACTGATGTACCATATTTCCCCATAAATCTCATTCATGTGGAAATCTGATTCATGCAGCCTTAGCATGGATATGTTTCGTCACATCTTTAGCTCCATTTGGAGCTCTGGTGCTTATCCTTCGGCGATGTGTCTGGTTTTAGCCAGCATTTACTGGCTTCGCTCTCCGCCAGCCTTTGGCTGTCCCCAGTCGACCTGCAACGCCGCAGGTATTTGTCACAACACAACCAAACAGCAACGGAAGTACACCTTCAATCAGAATGGGAGGATCAGTATTTACTGTTTGTTAGTGACACTAAAACAGAAGAAACAGCATGTTATAAGAGAAAATATTGAGAAATAAACGAGCGACAAAAACAAGGATAAACAAGGTACAAAAAATGCCATAATATATATATTTATATCAGGTATATGCAAGAATTAAAAGACTTAGAATCAGAGACAGAGGCTGACCAAGAAGAAGATGGCTACAAGATATTAAAGAAACCATGAAAATGACCATCGACGAAATGGGTGAACTGGCAAGAGACAGAGTGAATTTCAGATGTGCTGCAAAGAGAGCAACATCCTATAAAGAAAACGCACCTTGATGATGATGATATACAAGAAATATCAGCACCCTTCTCTTTCAGCTGAAAGAAAATGATCTACTATGAGCAGACCGACAGCAATTTAGAGATGTCGGATTTGTCAACCTATAGCCAAAATAAAAATAGTAGACATTGATAAACACAAATATATTTATTTCTAAACTGTTAAAGATTAGCTAGATACAAATGATTAGCTAGATACAAATGATTAGCTAGATACAAATGATTAGCTAGATACAAATGATTAGCTAGCTAGATACAAATGATTAGCTAGATACAAATGATTAGCTAGATACACATGATTAGCTAGATACAAATGATTAGCTAGATACAAATGATTAGCTAGATACAAATGATTAGCTAGATACAAATGATTAGCTAGCTAGATACAAATGATTAGCTAGATACAAATGATTAGCTAGATACAAATGATTAGATAGATAAACTACATAATAGTTAGTAGAATGCTTAGATTATTTTTGACCAAGATCGATTACATATCAGAAATTACGGAAAAAACGCTAAATGCACATCAATGGAACCATGATGTAAGGAAGACAATGAAATGACTTGGATATATGTGTAGAATTATAAATCCGGTAACATTGCAAAGACTAGCTGTCTAATGGACGCACATCAATGGAACCATGATGTAAGGAAGACAATGAAATGACTTGGATATATGTGTAGAATTATAAATCCGGTAACATTGCAAAGACTAGCTGTCTAATGGACGCACATCAATGGAACCATGTTGTAAGGAAGACAATGAAATGACTTGGATATATGTGTAGAATTATAAATCCGGTAACATTGCAAAGACTAGCTGTCTAATGGACGCACATCAATGGAACCATGATGTAAGGAAGACAATGAAATGACTTGGATATATGTGTAGAATTATAAATCCGGTAACATTGCAAAGACTAGCTGTCTAATGGACACACATCAATGGAACCATGTTGTAAGGAAGACAATGAAATGACTTGGATATATGTGTAGAATTATAAATCCGGTAACATTGCAAAGACTAGCTGTCTAATGGACACACATCAATGGAACCATGTTGTAAGGAAGACAATGAAATGACTTGGATATATGTGTAGAATTATAAATCCGGTAACATTGCAAAGACTAGCTGTCTAATGGACACACATCAATGGAACCATGATGTAAGGAAGACAATGAAATGACTTGGATATATGTGTAGAATTATAAATCCGGTAACATTGCAAAGACTAGCTGTCTAATGGACACACATCAATGGAACCATGTTGTAAGGAAGACAATGAAATGACTTGGATATATGTGTAGAATTATAAATCCGGTCACATTGCAAAGACTAGCTGTCTAATGGACACACATCAATGGAACCATGTTGTAAGGAAGACAATGAAATGACTTGGATATATGTGTAGAATTATAAATCCGGTAACATTGCAAAGACTAGCTGTCTAATGGACGCACATCAATGGAACCATGATGTAAGGAAGACAATGAAATGACTTGGATATATGTGTAGAATTATAAATCCGGTCACATTGCAAAGACTAGCTGTCTAATGGACAAAGGTGGGCGAACTAGATGAGGTAGACCAAAGAAAACATGGAGAGGGAAGGTTGAAAGGAAATATAAAATTTGTCGAGTGTCAGTGTATCTGATGGGTGTAAAGGTAGCAGATCGGTAGTAATAGAGATCACCTGGTGTGAAAGAATGCCTTATATGTCAACTATGATAGAGGTACATGAGCAGGAAATTACAGAAACTTGAACATGGCAATGGAGGAATCCTGAGCACTTTCGCTAGGGATCGAACGTTTTCATGAAGGTTGTTAGGAGAGAATTGTTCAGCAACAGAAATGCTACACGAATCGAGTGCGGCATGAAGATTATAAAGAAGCACATAGTAACACTGATGCACTAGTTTACGTCACTTTCCTACATTTAGTATTGTGTAGAAACACAATGAAGTGTTATTGACAAATTTGTAATGTCGATTCATAGAAACAGCGTACAACAAAATTTGCATCTCTATGTAAGAAAATGGAATTGAACCGCACATGTGCAGCAATTTAAATACCTCGGAGTCTGTTAGCATCAGATGGCAGATGCCGATCAGAAATAAAGAGCAGAATAGGACAAGCGAAAACATCGTTCCTGAAAATGAGAAGCATTATCTGCAACAAGTCTTTGTCAATCCCGATCAGAATGCGAGTTATTCAGTTCTACATATAACCAATACTGACGTACAGATGCGAGTCATGGACAATGAACACACAGATCGAAAAATCTCCGAGGGCCACAGAAATGTGGTTTTACAGAAGAATGATGAGAATCCCATGGACTGCTAAAATGACTAATGTTGAGATATTGAATGAGATCAAGACGCAGAGAAGGCTTATCATCAATATAAGAAAGAGACAGTCATCATTTTTCGGGCATGTGATGAGGATGGGAGGTTTAGAACACATTGTGACAATCGAGGGTAGACGAGACAGAGGAAGACAGAGAGATAAAATTTTAGATAGCCTGACTTCATGGCACGGGTAGAGCGTCAACATCTGAGTTGATAGCAAACACCAACGACAGAGATTTGTGGAGATCCATGATCGCATACGCCTGCCGGCACGGCACTTGATGATGATGATAGAAAAATAAAAAAAATATGTACAAATGATTAAACAGATATGACAATAAAACAATATGACAACTAATATATGTATCAATGGGCACAGAGTGAAAGTGTTGGTAGTTTTTAATATTTATGTTCATTGCTAACAAGCGATGAAAATATTATAAAGGAAATAAAAATAAGAATGATCCTGGCTCTGCAGGAATAAAGAAAAAACTACAAAGCCTGTGAAAAAGGATTGATATAAAAACAAAACAAGAGAATTTTCAGAGAGAGTTATTTTTCAACTGCAACGAATGACATATTGGAATATTAAAAAATAGTTTATAGAAAAATCAATTCATGTCTTTGAGTGAAAGTGCTACAGAAGAATACTTAGAATACAATATAAGAATAAAATATTCCCAGTTTACAACAGCTTAAAATTAAAGATAATGGTTGATAAAGAAGATAAAGGGAGAGAAATGAAATACTTTTGACATATAGAGCCATATTTTTTTGTGAAGAATTCTTTGTTTATTTATTATGTGGGGGGGGAGATTAAAGATTTTAAAGCTAAGATGAGGCACGTCTATTTCAAAATAAGAATGAGTCTTTTTTGATCACATCAGAGCGTGAAGGCCAACAAACATGAAACATAAGAATTAACTCCTTGCGGAAAATCCAAATCAGAGGGATATCATTCTTGAGGATTTTACATCTGGCAGTCGAAGGAGACGTCTTCCATGGAGAAGATAAGGGCAAGATGCTATAGGCGAGTTGAGTATTACTGTGTCTGACGCTGGACACCTCAGACAGGACAGGGAGGCAGCT
Source organism: Arion vulgaris (assembly GCA_020796225.1). Lineage (NCBI taxonomy): Eukaryota > Metazoa > Mollusca > Gastropoda > Stylommatophora > Arionidae > Arion > Arion vulgaris. The sequence continues at coordinate 56,769,605 of CM036759.1, read as the reverse complement.
AGCTCTATTACCTTGTGAGCCAAGTACCGATTTTTGTGTGGATCCAGAAGCACTTGAGCTTTCAGCTCTTCGGCTCGGTGCCATGGACATGGTATCCCTTCGATTCGGTGCCACGAACACCGTAAATCTGGAGAATCTGTGACTTTTCTGCAATCCCGCGGAATTGAACCGCACTCACAGGGGGCCTGCCACCCGTCGTCTAACTTACTACGAAGACGTTGGGCAGGGACTAGCTAAATGTTCTCGATGATGATCAACACAATCGCTAAGCGATGCAGACAAACATGCTACGCAACACTCCGAGAGCGTACACAGTAAACAAGATACAAGATAGTAATCAATAAGCTAAACTGAATTGTAGTTGGGACTCGGACTTGTTTGAGAATTATGGATCACCACTTCAGTGATGTCAGATTCCTTTACACGTACGTACCAGTGTTTTCCTGGGGGTCCACAAGGAGAGTAAAGAATAGTAACATTGCAACCTACAAGGCATATCGTAAAAGGTGACTGAGATAGGGGTCTAGGGAAGCAACCCTAGTAAATAAAAAGCGTCGCAGAACTCGATGTATTGCCCAACTTGTAGGCCCATAACTGGTACAACGTACAATTGCTCTTATTCTCGGATCACACAAATATCACAAAGAGTGGTTGATCGATATAGAACGTTCGAAGAAGATTCCTTTATTTACTCCTTTTATTCCTTTGTTTACTGATTCTATATTTTCTTAGACAATCCCATAGTTTATTTCTATCGACTGTGTCGAAGGCCTTTTCCTGGTCTATCAATGCCACACTACAGGTCTTGTTATGTTCTATTGCGCTTTCCGTCAGTTGTCTTAATGTGAATATTGCATCGGTACAGCTTCTATTTTGTCTGAAACCCATCTGTGCTTCTGAGAGTTGTTCTTCAATTGTTGGTCTTAGTCTTCTTTTAATTATCTTAGCATACATTTTTTCCTGTGTGACTGAGTAGTGAGATTCCCCTATAGTTATTACATTCCCTCTTGCTGCCTTTGTTTTTCCAAATTGGTATGATTATTGCTGTTTGTCAATCTTCTGGTGTTTCTTGGTTCTCCCATGCGACTTGGAAGATTCGTCTAACCCATTTTGCCCCTACCTCTATTTACTGTCATTACATAATGCAGTGTGAACATATATATGGTTTTACAATGTGAACATTATTACATAATGCAATGTAAACAGATATATGGTTTTACAATGTGAACATTATTACATATGAAATATGAACAAAATCATGTTTTTACAGTTTGTTTATTATTGCATTTTGAAAAAGTGAAATATTATGACTGTACAGCGTGCCGAGTTGTGAACAAACAGTTGAATCTGCTCTCAATGTGACGCTGACCATTCAAGGAGTTTATTAAAGGAGTTCATTCCCTTTCAGTTAACTTCAACGTATCGGTGACAGAGCATTTAAACAGTAGCTCTGGTCACGATTTCAATTTGTTATCCAACTCAGAATGTTCCGGTACCCATTATCAGCTGGGTAGACTAATAAATCGACTGTATCGGATACTGAACATGCTACGTTGTAGATCACATCCAACTAAATGTCACTATTCTAGCTGACTAAAGTGGTTAAAAAGTAAGTTCGAAAATGGATGATTGATTGTGAGATATTACTTGAAAGTAAAAAGTGCTCTATAGTAATGGCTTCACATGCACACACGGAAATACATGTCATTATATACATATGTATATGCATATGTATATGTGAAGGGTGGTTACTGAACAGTCAATAGAATATTATATTAGCTGACTGCAGTTATCATATCGTTTCTTGCAGTTCTAAAGTTCTTAGCATCATAAAGGCAGTTCTATTTGGTAGATTGCTTATGCCGGCACTGGCATTTGTACGGACGTTGTGCTTACGCTGGTGTGGTGTCAGGTAATCTGCAGGGAAAATCTTAGAAGTTTCTTGACGAGACCCAATAATGGACGTTGGTAGTGAGGAAATAAATTGACTTTGCTGTTGCAGTGTTGTAGATGGAGTATCCATTATTGCTGTGTTTCGCTGCTGTGGCAGTAACGGCGAGGTAGGACCACCGAAAACGTCTTGTCTTGAACTATCACTTACTTCACACATGTCCACACCTGTGGCAACTACAGGTCCCGTACTATTTGTCTCTGTAAGCCCACGGGCAGAAACTCGCGAGCCGTACGTTAATATAGCATCTTTATACACCATCATGGCCATTGAATAGTAAGGATTTAGTATTGGGACGGGGGGCCAAACATAGCCTCCGACGTTCAGAGTGTCCCCACAAGATGATGTGATTGCGTCGGGATTACAGCAACCTCTAGAAGTTAGTGATGGTTTCTCACAACAGTCATCAATGTCTGCGTTTGGATCTTCCAATCCACATTTATGCCTGTGGATTTACAAAGATAACAAGTAAATAATTAGCAACACAAAACTTCAACAATGTAAAAACAACGAATATAACTTACAAAACAAAATCTAAGCTAGCTTTTGTTAACCTCGGCTTTTCCCAACATCTTTTTTCTTGAACACTTGCGTTCCATACGCCTCAGACCTTTACCATCTCATTTTAGTTTACAAATAGCTTAGGACTTAATATTCACAATCATTGTTGCTTACAATCCAGTTGAGGTAAAGTCTTGATCAAATAGTTGGCCATTGCTGATGTCTTAATTATTGATCGTCCAGACTGCAAATCTGAACTATTTCACAAACTATATTTACGTTCAAACTATGGATATACCAGCGGAATTGGTTCAAGCAGACGGGGAGGCCAGTGTTCGGGTATATCATAAATTGTGCCCAAAGATATGGAATAGCTTCTCCTGGCCAAAGGAATGAAAAAGATCAGTATTTTTACCTATTTCAAAGAATGGAAACCTGAAACTATGCACCAACTACAGAACTATTGCCCTTATAAGTCATGTCAGCAAAATCCTACTAAGAATCACCATGAAGAGGATGAAACCAAAATTAGAAGATGAAATACACGAAACACAGGCAGGTTTCAGAAGAGGTAGAGACACTAGAGTCCATATTCATAACACGAGACTCATTATCGTGAAATCCAGAGAATACCACATAGACCTGCATGCATGTTTCATAGACTATAGCAAGGCTTTTGACCATATACAATACCAGAAAATGTGGAACATCATGAAAGACATGCACTTTCCAACACATATAATACATCTCATAGAATCTATATACCACGAACAACAGGCAACCATTAAAATAGGAGGTGAAATAGCTGAATGGTTCGAGATTCAAAAGGGAGTAAGACAGGGATGTATTTTGTCCCCATACTTATTCAACATACATGTGGAGAACATCATGAGGAATGTAAAAGACGATGCCACCTTTGTGAATTACGACCCTTTCAATATGGGCGGCAAATTCATACCAGAGCTTAGATACGCAGACGATACAGTATTATTATCCACCAGCAAAGAGAGTTTGGAAAGCCTAATCATGACCAAAAAACATAGTGAAGACCAACATCTGTGTTTGGATACACACAAAAAAAATAATGTCAAACTGACAAAGCAAAAGGCTCACCTAACATCCAAATAAACAATGAAGAACTCCAATGTGTAGAGAGCTACGAATACCTGGGCTCAATAGTTAACAATAACGGTGACTGCTCCAAAGAGATCTCCAAAAGATTGGCAATGGCAATCAAGAAGAACATGTGGCACAATGAAGAACATGTGGCAAAGCACAAGCAAAATATTAAAATTGCAAATATTGAGAACATGCATTTTCCAGTGGCTACTTATGGTTGTGAATCATGTGTACCAGTGGGCGTGATGATGAGGTTATTATGCCTCTAGCACTGGGCACGGCACTGAGATCAGAGCCATAAAAGGCCACCAGATCATTCACTCTGAAGAATGCTGATAAAATACTTCCCCCTTCTCTTAATTGGCCACGGCATCATCGGTATTTACACCGGAATAAAGATGATTCTCTGTAGACATGAATTATGATTATTTTCTTCTAATTCTGTAAATGATGACACAAACAGTCATTTAAACGATTGTCAACTCACAATTTATTTGTATTTAGGTCACTTTACTGAGACCTCACATTATAAAAACTAAACAACAACCAAAATCACACAAAAATCAGTGTTCTAATAATAACGAGTGCCAGAGATTCTTCCTACATCTATTAACAATGTCTTCATTCTACTCCTCTACCATATCAAAATAGCGTTATGGTAATTCCAAGCATGTCTTCCCAGTAATATATAAATCAGTAATACCTCAATAAGGATAGGAACAAACAAGTCTCATCCTCACCATGTGATTCATGTACGTCCATAATTCTGTGTATCGAATCAATTAACTCGGTGTCATTTCTGTCGATCACTGTCTCGTTTCCAAATTATATTTTATGCCCAATACTCCTCTCAACGCTATTTCCATGAAAATTTTAGTTCCCAAGAAATCTTCTACATGTTCATCAGAGCGCTAACATCTTCTATACTCTCTACTAAGCTACCTCAAGTACTGCCACAGACCTTGCCACTGGCTTCTGTTCCCCCATCAAAGAATCTCTTGGACAGAGAACATGAACTGCTCGATCTTCAATTAGCTCAATGTTCAGTCTCTCTCTTGTGATTTGTCGGTTTCAGCCTTATTTATACTTCCTAACAATTTCGCCGCAAGAATTCCCAAAGTTTCCAGAAATGTACTAGTATGGTGTTTACAAAACAACTTAACCTAATTCCCAATGAATAAATATATTTTCTCCCCAAGTCAACCTGATTACGCAATATTTCCGGCTTCCAGAAGGTCCCGGATGTCTCAAACTGTTAATTGTGAGCGAAAATTTCCACTGACTATTCTGCATTGTTCAAATGATTACGCATGTTCACACCACATTTGCTTCAAAACAAGTTGTTGTCGCAAAAATAAAACCTACAACTGGATAACTCCTTTTCCTCTAATATAACACTCAAAATAGGGGTCATGTAACCTTATTTACCAGATCCGTCCAACGAACAGTGTAAATATTTCAACCCTGGATCTATCCCTCGCTGTTACACATGGACCATTACACAAAAAACAAGAATGAAAATCCAGTCCTTCCAAACTAAATGCTACAGAAAGATCCTACAAATACCATGGACAGAAGAAAGAAAGAACACTGATGTCCTGAAAGAATTAAATGTTAAAGAGAATTGGCTGATAAACAACATACCACACAGTAAAATTAGATACTTTGGTCATATCAATCGTCACGATGGCCTGGGGAGAACAATATAATAGGGCAGGGTCCCAGGACGTAGAGGCAGACCAAGAAGAAGATGACTACAAGATATTAAAGAAACCATGAATATGACCATCGACGAAGTGGCTGAACTGGCTAGAGACAGAGTGAATTTCAGATGCGCTACAAAGAGAGCAACGTCCTATAAAGGATACGCACCTTGATGATGAGTAACTATGAATAATGAAACATAACTTTCTTAGCGCAGGAAATGAGTAACGCCTTTCACGTCATCGTAGTCTTAAACATAATTTATTGCAGCATTTGAGCTTAACAAAACTTGTCATATTTTGAGTATTGAGGTGACTATGCAGTGTGAGCGTGTCCCACTCAAATGAAAAAATAGGATGCTTTGCAACTGTGATATTTCTAGATTTGTCACGTTAATTTGTAAATACTTCTCCTGCAACGCATTTGAAAGAGATGTTTTTTAAAAGTTCTTTTAATATCTAAGGAACTGCTTGATGTAAAGGGTCAGTGGGTGCAATTCCTATTCTAAGCAAGATGAAACTTTGGTTTTGCTTTCTAAGAATAAAAAAGACACACTGAATATGATAAATTGGAAGGGGTTGACAATTAGAGAGTTTCTGAATCGGTTAACTTTATGGCATAACAGAAGGTTAATAGTTGAACAAGTTAACAGTACCAGCGACATAACGTTGTGTATTTACATGGTGGTGCACTGAAATGTATATGACGAACTAGAAAGGGAAAACCGAAGGGATATCGAATTAAATGTGGCTCACCACTGATATTAAACACGCAGTTTTCCGTCAAATTGCAAATGACACTTAAAAAGCACGAACAGAATAACACATAAAAAGCACTATTTCAGGAAATGAGGTGTAACTTCTGCAACAAATTTAAGCAAACGGAAATAAGAGAGTTCTTGGATGTTTTAAAGAGTCCATCTTGTGAATGATTATTAACCACACAAAAAGTTAGCTAGGGACTAAAGAGATGACGTTTAACAGACACATTTAAACTGTCAAATGGACAGATACAGAGAATTTGTGCCAATTTTCTCAAATCAATGCACATTGAAATCGTTTTACATTATAAAGATTCAGTCCATGTTGGGCTGTAGGGAGGGAATCATGTGTTTAAAAAAAACACACCACGAAAACTGTAACTCATTGTGAGAAGTGGACTTAATTTTTGAGAAAGGTCAAAGGTATAGGAGTCACAATAGAGAACGATGGCATCAAAAATGACAAGAAACAGAGAATAAATGTAATAGTTTTAATATGTTCTCAAATTAAGCAGAAAGTCGTGATATAACAATAGTCAGTGCACTTGCTTCAGAGACGGAAGATGACACGTTCAAAATTTCAAGCCGGGTTGAGATATTTTATTTCTACTGGACTTGTTCTCAGGTTAACTGTGCATTATGTGGGTGCCATAGAAACGCAGGGAGGTAAAGATGATCGTCACGCACCGTTGATTAAGAAAAAACAAACTACGAAACTAACAATGCATTCCCAATATAAGCAATGACATGGAAAATTAGTTTATTCTTAACTTTGTTTTATGAGCACGCAATTGGAAAAAAAAAAGATATAGAATCTGATGACATGGAGAGGCTTAACTTCTGTAATTGATCTTGATAAGGAAGAACGTATACTTCTAATCTCATTGTCAGAAGATGGCACCTGATGATGATTAAATGTACATATATTATGTATACATTTTAAAATTATTATTTAAATATACTTGTTACTTTTCATTCGCAGTATTTTTCAGTTTTCGTTTTTAGCAGCATATTTTCATTTTATGGAAGTTAGTAATTGATGGTCTTGCTGTGTCTATGATATATAGGACAACCGTGTCTATGATATTATAGGACAACCGTGTCTATGATATTATAGGACAACCGTGTCTATGATATATAGGACAACCGTGTCTATGATATTATAAGACAACCGTGTCTATGTATTCTTTGTGTTTCGTATCCTTTGCTTCATAATGATCCTTTGGTGGAAATGTCACTGGGTATTGTTATTGTACTTTGCAAAGCTATCATACTATTTTTTGACGTGTTTCACCTTCAATACAAAGTGCACGCGCTTCTGAAACTCAAAATGCCGAGGAATACAGCGCATGAAAAAACACATCGTAGTAAACAAAATAAATAGCAAACTTAAAGTACTAAAATAACATCTTAAGATACTAAATAAAAATAAGAAGAGTACTCTTGTTAAGGGTTTGAGAAAAATTGAGTACAAGTAGAATACTTCAAATATTAGGGTGATATATGAACAAAGAAAATGTCACACATCAGTACTCAACTTCATCAAGAAACAACAAATTAAATGGTTCGGCCACATAAGCAGATTACCAACAGAAAGTGCACCCCAAAGAGCGATGTTGCTACAATGCAATGGATACAAAGCAAAAGGCCGACCACGCAAAAGATGGACCTCAGAGATAACAGAGGCGACGAAAGATACTATTTATGTAGCGCACACAAAATCCCGCTCTAGAAATCTCTTCTTATCTTGACGCTGTGAGGAAAAACAAGATTGGAGAAAAGAAAGACAAAATGTCAAGCGAAACATAAAAAGAAGAAGAGTCAAGACAAGAAGGTGAAAATCACAGAATACTATCACTATCACTTGCAGGGAGAGGTGTAAGCACTATCACTTGCAGGGAGAGGTGTAAGTGATAATCACAGAATACTATCACTATGACTTGCAGGGAGAGGTGTAAGTGATAATCACAGAATACTATCACTATCACTTGCAGGGAGAGGTGTAAGTGATAATCACAGAATACTATCACTATGACTTGCAGGGAGAGGTGTAAGTGATAATCACAGAATACTATCACTATGACTTGCAGGGAGAGGTATAAGTGAAAATCACAGAATACTATCACTTGCAGGGAGAGGTTCAAGTGATAACCGCAACGTCAAGGAATAGACAGAGGCTAACTTAAAATACAAACAGAGAAGATTGTTCAGGAAAAACAAGAAAAGACTTGAAAATGCAATGAGAAAAGTTGACAGAAGATCAAGATCAAAACGCTAAAATACAAATAATCAACAGAATAGTAAAACCAAAACGCAAGCGAAAGAGAATAAAAACAAACCAAAGATATCTCAGAAACATAAGAAGAGGTGATCTAGATAGCACGGAAGCAACAATCTAAAAAATCAGAGTGGATCGACAGAAAAGTATAGTACAGAAAGGTTCAAGTAGTTGCTGATTTGGTGATGATCATTAAAAGAAGTCATAGCTTAAGAAAGAAAATAAAAATAAAGCTGTGTTTATACATAATGTTTAACAACAGTACAATAATCGAAACGTTACAAGCTACATCTTTGTGTTAACATGTGCTATGTTGTTATAACAATTATTTGTCTTTTTTTTATCCGATATCTTTGACCGTGAAGTTTGTAATCAGCTCTAAGTGTCCGGAATTACTTATTGTTAACCTGTGTTGGAATCTCAGTGGTTTTGCTGTTCTATGTTTACCTCATGTTTACGAAGTACTCGGTTTTCGTCCAGCAAATGGTTTTTTTTTAACCATCGATCCCTGATCTCAATGTAGATGGAGATCGAATGCCTAGTCCAATCGGAGACGGACAATAAAACATTCATCCCATGTTCAAGTTAGGAAAGTAATAGAACCATTGGAAGTTTAGAATCAATAAGAGTGACCACAAAGCCACTGCACGGGCAATAACAATTAAATAAAAACATTCCAGGACAAAGTGTCATCATCGACCAAACTACATCGGGGACACTCGCTGGTGTCACAAATTTGATGCACTACAGCTGAGATGTTCCTGTGTAAGAATGCGATTTAAGTAAAACTTGGTATCCAACGATGTGCAATGATGACGCCCTTATCCGTCACTTAATGCACATAGGACACTGTAGAAGTGAAGAGAATAGAACAAGAATTGCCATATCAAAAGCTGCATTGTGTAAAATAGAAAATATCTTTGACAATAAAAAGTTGCCTGTTGCAGTGATACAATATTGCAGCCAAGAAAGGCGCAGATGTTGGTAGCTGCCACCACATAGTCATATCTTACATCCTAATTAAACTAAGAAAAACAGAACAAGAGAAAACAGGACAAAACAGGACAAGAGAAAACAGGACAAGAAAAAACAGGACAAGAGAAAACAGGACAAGAGAAAACAGGACAATAGAAAACAGGACAAGAGAAAACAGGACAAGAGAAAACAGGACGACCTTTAAAAGAAATTCGATGTAGATAGACTAAAAGACGCTAGTGAGGTAAAGGATATTGTTATACTGCAGATAAAGAAGAAATTCCAAGCCGTAAAATGTTATGAAAACCCAGATGAAACAGAATACAATATAAATAAAACATGGAACAACACATCATCTATATACAGCAAGAGCAATGAAACTTATCTAGGGAACCGTCTGAGAAAAAAAGAAAAAAGGAGAAGACCTGCAACATGAACAACAATAATATACAATAGAAGAATGCGAAAGAAGAAACTTTTAGAAGTAGTGTGAACGAATAAAAGTCAGATACCAGGAACAATATAAACAGTTTTTTTGAGTATCTTGTTTCATTGATAACTAACTAATTTGGTAAGAGAAATTACCCAAAATAAAGATCAAACATAGCAATACTAGAACTTAAGTAAATTATATCTTTATAAAATAAAGCAGACAGAACAACTACAATCAGAGTACATAGAGCATGCATATTTCCAATGTGAACATAAGCATGAGAGATTTAGAAATGTAACAAGTTTGCTTAAAATACATCGGCGTTGCAACACGTGTGCTTATGTGATACAGACGCGTACTGTATCTTTTCCTTTAGGCACGTTTCTTATTGACGATGGGTTCCATGCGAGTCCCGTAATCTTATCTATGCCATTATCTGTAAGCGGTGTAACAAGGCTTATATCGGCGAGACAGGCAAGAGGCTCAGTGACCGATTCTCCCAACACTTACGCGACATACGTCAATGCTCTGTGACCCTGTAGCCACCCATTTCAATGATACTGGCCATTTAGGTGCTCACGATGTCCAGGTCACAGCCATCCGATCATGTTCCTCGGATGATCGCAGTCGATTTGCTCTGGAGAATCGGTTGATTTCTTTGTATGGTACCTTGCGACCACGCGGGCTCAACGTATTACATTCTTATGCTTCTTAGTACTTTCTCTTCCCATGCTTTGAAATCTATATGGGTATATGTTGCATGTATTCAAGTTATATATTTACTAGATGTTTCATTGTTTCTTTTCCTTTCTATTTCTAGTTTTTATGTGTGTTTTTGTATTACATTTATTTCGTTATTCGTTTTTATTCCAGATTTTCCTTAGATACGTTTGTATTTGGTCGTCCATTTGTGTTTCATTTTAATTTGTCACTCCTGTTTGTTCGTTTGCTTGATAAAGGCCTTGTTGGTCGAAACGTTGCTGTATTTTGTCATTGTTTTTGTAATTTTAAAACTACAGTACTTTGCAATTACGTGTTTTGCCAATCAAATAGTTTTACTGCAGTTCCATATATATATACTTAAAATACATAAGTGTTTTTGAATATAAATGTTTATAGAAATGCTTCTTAAATTCAATAGACAAAAAAAAGAGAACACACTTCAATCGAATAAGAACTTAAAAAAAGAATTGATTAATTGAAATAAAATTGAAAATAAAAAGAAATAATTTGAATATATAAAGCGAGTACACAAGGATACATACGAAGTTTTGAAGAAAAAAAAACAATTATGGAGTGAGACATTCCTAGAAAGCGGAGAAAAGAAAGACAAAGTTGAGGATTGATACAAGATAGAGTAGTTGGCTTAAACATGACATTAACAAGAGTTGAGGATTGATACAAGATGGAGTAGTTGGCTTAAACATGACATTAACAAGAACAGAACAGTTGGTGAATGACAAAAATACGTAAAAACTGATAGACGGTCACAGATTTACACACAAAAATACACTTGGATTTTGATGATAATAACACAAACAATATTAAAGAATATTTCCTTGGGAAAAACACACAAAGCACAAAGCAAACAGTGGTTGATACACTCGAGAAACAAAGCAGATGAATATGGTATAAGAGAAAACACTCACGTATATCCGTCTTCGTTGTTGAAATCGTGTTCATCGTTGTCTGTTATTGCAGCAATGGTGGCTTCGCCCAATTCTTTGTTCTATGAAAGAAGAACATGAAAACATTGTAATTCTTATCAAATGTATATCATATGTATAGAGAATCATATGTATAGTCTCTGTAGATATTTTGTTTTCTCTCGCATGCTAGATATAGTAACGGCGCCTAATATTGTGCCTTTCTGATTATTGCGTAAAGACACGCTTTTCCTATCACTAGTGTCTCTCACCATTCAAGGCGAGACTTACTCGTCTTCGGTGATATCTTTGGTAATTATATACACATAAGTGTGATGTTCCAAATCTATGATTGATATTGTGATGTTCCAATGTATGATTGATATTGTGATGTTCCAATGTATGATTGATATTTTTGACAGTTCTTGGTCTCTTTGGCGCGTAGGCAAGGTGCTCGCCTCTCGCTTCAAAGTACTCTATTCGTTTCCCGTTTCTAGAGATCTAGCTAACTTCCAGTGATCTTAGATCTCAGTTTAAGTTAGATCAGTTTCTCGTCTTGTCGGATTTCGTCAATAAAACATAGATCCCGTATTCAAGATGAGCAGGTTAATGAACTCAGGACAAGGAAAACAAGTACGCCTGTGTCAGATTTCGTCAATAAAACATAGATCCCGTATACAAGGTGAGCGGGTTAATGAACTCAGGACAAGGAAAACAAGTACGCCTGTGTCAGATTTCGTCAATAAAACATAGATCCCGTATACAAGGTGAGCGGGTTAATGAACACAGGAAAATGAAAACAAGCACTCCCGTGTGGTGCCGGGGCCCGCAAGGAAGCAAAGAATAGTACCACTGCGACCTACAAGACATGTCGTAAGAGGCGACTGATGTAGGGCCTAGGGAAGCTTCTTCTTCTTCTTCCCCTTTTAACTCCCATCGGAGCACAGGTCTTCAACAAACTTCTTCCAGTTCTTTCTCTCTCTTGCCATTCCTTTCAACTCTTTCCATGTTTTATCTAACCTTTAAATATCAGCCTCCAGCTCTCTTCTCCAGGTCTGTCTAGGCCTTCCCCTACTAGTCTTTCCCTCAGGGTTTCAAAACAGTGACTGTCTTGTAATGCTTCCGGTCGATCTTCTCAATGTATGTCCTATCCATCGCCAGCGTCTCTTCCTGAGCTCTTTCTCCACTGGTACTTGCCTAGTTCTTTCTGAGTTCCTCGTTTGTAATTTTATCATACCATCTCAGTCCCTCTATTCTAAGTAAACATCCATTTACGAAGGTCTGCAGTTTTCTTATGGTCTCTTTTGTTGTCCTCCATGTTTTCGAGCTATAGAACAGTACTGACTTCACATTTCATTGAAAGATTCTCAGCTTTGTGTTTGTTTTGATCTCCTTTTACTTCCATAGGAAGCTACCTAGTAAATAAAATCTTCGCAGAAATCGGATGTGCAAGCCTACTTATAGACACATAACTAGCACGCCGTACCATCGCTCTTAGGCTCAGATCACATACAAATCACACAGAGTGGTTAACAAGTGGTCGATAAGGGGCGTTCGAAGAAGAAGTAAAAGAAAACAAGTAGACTATAGTTAGCCGTTGTCAGCGCAACATTAATTGAAAATGTTAATATGTAGACATTTTTACCATCCTCAAAAAGTTGCTTAGGGAACTATTTCTGATGCTACATATTTTGTATACTGCCTCTGATATCTTTTGGTGTAAGAAACAATTCGTAGCTCACAGTACATAATTATTAACCCGACCTGCAATAATGACGCTCCTATCAATCAAACAATTAATATCTTTATATCAATGGATATATTGTTAGCTACATTACATTGTTAAATTAACCATAATAGATGAATAAGAGAATTTGTTACTGGCCAATCAAATTACACCACGTCTTAAGGCGATTGATTGATTTGTCGTAATCTGGTTTAGGAAAAACAGAAAGAAGTAACATATTAAATTATTTGCTCTTTACTTATGTTGCTGTTATATGTATTTTATTCTATTACTATTATTATTATATTTCTATAGTACCGTTAAACGTTAATTATGACAAGCAATTTCTGTATACTGCTTTCAGTTTCAGTTTCAGTTTCAGTTTGGAATATCTTCATTGCACTCTGGACATGTCCATAGGTGCTCCGATCTCCTTCGCAATATCTCCATCAGCGTCCAGCGACTGACCGTACCAGTTCTATTTTGATTGATGAGCCTACTCGTATACCTGTTGTACCGTTCTTTTCTTGCCACACCAATCTTCAAACCCAGTTCTCGCAATCTAGTAGTTGACGTGGATTGGTTTAGATGAAGGTCTTCTCTGCGGCCACGCTCTATGAGGGCGTTCACGATGTCAGCTCTGTCCATTAGCTGGCCGTCTGATATAGCGGCAGGGCCAGCCAGCCTGTCTGCTCTCTCATTGCCAACGACACCCATGTGCCCCGGAACAAAGACAAGAGTAATTCTGCAAATTGTTGACGCCTGCAGTGATTCAATCCATTGCCTGCGCACCGAACCGGCCTCTACCTTTCGGATCATACTCATGAGTCACTCAAAATGCACGCATGAGTGTAGTTTTGTGACTCTAGCCAGAGTAGTGCATTGGTCACCGCCAGTACCTCCATTGTCATGCAGCTTGTTGTCATACTGAATGCACCACTGGCTTCCTTGACCATTCTGCCACATGAGCTTGCAGAGAAGGACAATGCAGATTTTCGTGACGAACTACCGATCCATCCGTGTAGATCACAACGTCGTCTGCATTGCAATTTTCATCGATGATGGCTTTGATGTCTGCATTCAACGCCGCGGGATTTCCCTCTCTGTAACCTTTGTCAAATTTAATGATGGTTGAAAAAGTGTTCCAGTATATTGGAAGCATCGGTATCCATTCTTCTCCATAGTCAATATTATTGAGCCCGCATACCAGCTGAACAGTATCTGCGGCGTCCCAAACCCATGACTTGTCCCGCTTTAACCGATGTCCACCACTGGTGCTGAGCTGTTCATGCAATGGGTGATCCTTTTGGCACTTATTTTGAGATAGGCACCTGCTCTATTCCGCTTTGTATACTGCTTTATTCTGGGCAACTCGTTCAATCTCTTCTATGGAAATGAGTCCGATATTTCTTGCATATTTAATTAAAATTCGTTTCAGGGTTTCCCCAAGGGTGTCCTTTCTTTCTCGAACCCTTTGCCACCATCTTCAATGCCCACTTTGTGATTTTTACTCATTTATTCTCAGAGTACGCTCAATATATCTCAATTTTTCTCTTTCTTACAACAGTTGTTACTAAATGCATTTTATGCTTCTTTAAATCTAATATTGATTATTGTTTAACATTGTTGTTATTTTTATCACGATAACGTCTAAATTGTTCAGATGTTTGCCGTCATAAGAATAGTTATATATCATATGCATATAAGGAAGGTGATCTCTGTGGCGTAGAGGTTAGATGCTTGTCTCTCGTGTCAAAGGTACCAGGTTCGCTCCCACGTAGAGCCACATGGATATTTTTACAGAGATCCCTGATCTCAGTGTAGGTGAGATCGAGTTCCTAGTCATATTGGAGACGGGCGATAAAACGTAGGTCCCGTGTTCAATTTGAGCACATAAAAGTACCCTTCGCTGTTCAAAATCGAGAAGAGCATGCTGGAAAGCCGCTGCCCGGGCAAAGATCATTAGAAGATTAAAAACAAAATTCTTACAAAAATAATATCTTCATCATCTTCAAAATTACATCTTGGATCCTCATCGGTATTACGGAGTTCCTGCACTGCAGCTGAGATCTTCCTGGGTAAGAAACACATGGTTACTCACCGAAGTTCAATGATTTAGTTTAGTTTAGTCGTCGGATCACCATCACTGCACGTCGAACAAATTAGTCCATAAGTGCTCCGATCTCTCCCTCAGTATGTCCATCAGCGTGTGGCGACTAACGACACCAGTTCTTTGTTGGTTTACAATATCCAATGTCTCCTAGCCCATCCTGTTTCAATCTTCCTGAGCATACTCATTGAGTCACTGAGAAAACATGCATGGATAAAAGTCTGTGATTCTAGCCAAATCATCGCTTTGTTCAATGATGATCCTATCAATCAATCAATACATATAAGGAAGAATATATAAATAGAACAATAACCAAATACAACAGTTAATGTAAATATTTGAGCACACACGGTTGAATAAATGACAAGTTTGCGTGCACAGAGTAATTGTGTTTGAGTTTCGTCGTCAAGGAAATTGATGTCTCCGTTTGATCTAATCTTTGGTTGTCAACGTACCTTTCTTTCTGCTTACAATGTTTTCAGTTTTATTTTTTATGTCTCTCTAATAACCATTCTTTATGATTTCTTTAATCTATTGTTTTGGTAATTACTCTGTGGGCTCATTTAGAAATCAGTATGTAATAGAATGACTGGTAACCGAGCAGTTAGAACACTCGATTACCAATCACGAGAACTCGGTTGAATCCAAAAAACATCTGAGTATTGTGTCTTTCAAAGTCGTAAAATAATACTGCACAACGTCATTCATGCAAGCGAATATTAATTAGTCTTCATTATAGTATAATCTTTTAGCGACCGTTTAGCCTGGATTGCTTGTGAATTTATTTGAAAATGAAAATCGTGGTATATCCTTTACAAGACTTAGCCATCAAAAACAGTCAACGAGTAGTCAATTTTCTAGGCGCCACTTATACGTTCAGTAGTGTGCCATTGCTTTCTGAACGGTGAGGTCTACTTTTACTGTTTGTTAAAATCCAAGGAACTCCTCCTCCTCCTTCTTCTTTTTGCGTTCGTTCTTTACGACCAATTTTAATCACTCCGCTTAAGCAACAGACGCTAACGGAATTTATATACTGTGAATTTATATACTGTGAATTTATGTACAGACTTGATATACTAATATTTAATTGTATACGAATATACAATTATTATATAATTGTGAATTATATAATTTATATACTAAATATACGCTTTGTTTTGCAACATATAATTATAATATCTTCTTCTTTCTTATTCTTCAACTTTCTATGCAACATCAACACTTACAAACAACTTTTATAAACACTTACAAACAACTTTTATAAACACTTACAAACAACTTTTTGCGAATTTGTTATTGAAGTAAGTGAGCGAAATTAGGATCCTCATCATTGCACTTTGGTGAATAACCCTGTGCGCTCTGGTAAGTTTTTATACATGAAGATCTTAGCGGCAGTACATGTACTTCTAAGTGCTGGCCTGGGTCCATAATGGATATTTTGAAATGGCGAATTTTATAGGAATTTGTTTTAAAATCTTTTTAATAAATTGTGTCCATAATACAGACTAGCTGAATTTCGCACTACATTGTTGGTAATCTGATCTATTACATTTGGGGAAGATTAATAATTTCACTCTTTCAGTATGCTCTAGGATTCTGTTGTCAGTGTTCACGACAACGTAGACCTGCGTCGCCAGTTGAAATTGTGGTAGACTAAAAAGGTGTTACAAATGAGAAATATATTATACATAACCTTGTTAGAGAAATAAATAATAATTGAATTGAATGTGGTGCAGATTTTCTTCTTCTACTCGCTGAAATAAACGACCACAGCAATTTGAGCTTAAACTCACAATGTTTTTTTTACGTTTACTGGCTAAGAATTAAGATGTAGTTATGGTACTTAATATGACAACTCTGACTGATTTCTTTTTTCGTGAAGGCTTGCTTACCTTATCACCAGTGTTTCTCGCCAATCATGCAAGCCGTACTCCGACTTTAGAAGTAACTTACAATTATTCTCGTTATTGACAACATTTTGATGTGCGTTGTTTGGTGCAGGAGGGTACGTGTTACAACATTTTGATGTGCGTTGTTTGGTGCAGGAGGGTACGTGTTACAACATTTTGATGTGCGTTGTTTGGTGCAGGAGGGTACGTATTACAACATTTTGATGTGCGTTGTTTGGTGCAGGAGGGTACATATTATAACATTTTGATGTGCGTTGTTTGGTGCAGGAGGGTACATATTACAACATTTTGATGTGCGTTGTTTGGGGCAGGAGGGTACATGTTACAACATTTTGATGTGCGTTGTTTGGTGCAGGAGGGTACGTATTACAACATTGACTCACTAAGATGATTTGACTAAGATATTATAACGGTTGAGACAAGGCAATCATAACTAATACAGATTTTAGCTCTAGGCTGAAACACTATTTTCTGAAACACTATTCAGGGGTCTTTGTGGCTAAGTGTTTAAGCCCTTTGCCTTGCGAGTCGAAGGTCGTGGATTCGAACCCGGACCGCACCGTTCTGTTTACGAGTGCAGTTTTTTCCAGGGACCCTAGGATTGTTGCTGGAGCTACGGAGTTCGTACTTTGTGAAATACTCTCGGCAGGTGGAGTGCCATTTCTGTGGAGAGGGACCTAGCCATATAGGGTAAAACCTGGTGTAATGAAGTCAGTCCTTCGACTTAAAAACACTTTCAAACACTATTTTATACCAAATATATTTCCAGGTCAGAATACTCTCGTAAGACAATGTCGGCTAGAGGAATCGTTAAAACCTTTCTATAAAGTGGGTGCGTGAGCGAATAATACGATCATGTCGGTAACAACGAAGATGAAATAATATACAATACGGATTGAGGGGGAATAAACTAGAGCAAAGCATGAGCCAAATGTCTGTGCAGTTTGGATGTCTGAAGGTACACCTTTACTTCCATTTTTATTGTTCTATTTTTATTTATGATCTGAGTTGCATTGCAACTAGCAATGCTTATAGCATTTATGTCAAACAGAAAAAGGCAGTCAAAAGCTCTATCTATAAAAGCATCGGCGAAATATGATTGCTTTGCCCATATAGAAAATAAACATCTCGATACTAGAATATATCCGGAGCCGTCTCGAATCTTGAGATACCATAAACAAAACGTACTGTAACAGGTTCAAAGACTGGCTGCACTAAACATTCAACACTATCTGTCGTATCTTGTGATTGTTATATACTTGCATAAAATAACATTCTGTGCTTCGTGTGATTGTTACACCATCTATTATCAAGAAGCTTGTCCTGAGCAGAACTTTACCACCATAACAAGTCCTTCACAGTTTCTCTCTGTCAAGTAGCTTGTCGTGAGCAGAACTTTAACACCAAAACAAATTCTTCACAGTTTCTCTCTATCATAGGTAAGATGTTCTACCGTTGCAGTCGTCATGTTGAAATCATCTATTATATTTTTAATCCATATTCTACGTGGTCTTTTTCGCTTTCTCTTTGTCAGGATACCTACTTCCATAATGGACATTTCAACCCTTCGTGACGTTTTATATGTCCAAGATACTTCAATATTCTATACCTTTTTTAAACGTTGAAACTTTACCGTGTATTGTAATTGTTTTTGTATTATGTAAGGGGTCAAAGGCGCATAGAATCAACGTTGTCCCAGGATTACTGAGCTGACACTAATCAAGATCCTACCCCGCCTCTACGTGGTGAACTTGGAAACAGAAACAGGATCCTGTCTGGCCAAGATGGTAGGGATCGAGGGAGGGCAACAGGTAGTGGTAATTCAAGCACGGAAAAATAATGTAGGTTTAAAATCCCTGAACCAAATGCACGCATCTCCTGCCCGTAGTCCGATGAAAGTCGCCCAAATGATTGCTGTAATATAAGGAATAGTAGCGTGAACGAATACCAACTCCCCCGGAGTAAATGGCAGTGCAAAGGGATGAGATGTGCATCCAGAGAAGATACGTGGGCCCACATAGGGCGAAATTTGAAGCTCTGAGGTGAGGGCCTGATTTGAGTTGCTAAACCAAAAATCGTATAAAATTGACAAGGTACGAGTCGTCAGGAGGAAAATATTCAAATCTACTCGAAGTAATAGTGATAACGCCTTTGTCAGCTCTCGGCAAGAATAGTCGGAAAAGATGAAATGTGAAATGACGACACAAGGAAGATTGCAGTTAACTCCGTACAAGAGGCCAAGCGCAGATATATCTATTGGGTAAAGCTGGCCGAGTGCAAATCCTAAAGTTGCGTTTTAGCACCAAACGAAACTGCCTTCCCTAAAACAACTGGGCACGGTACTGTTGTTCTCACAACTAACATCCCCGGAAAAACTAGGGCGGGTGATGTTTGGCGAGCGCAAGATCTAAGTTGCGCTGATGGCGTCTAATGAAACGACCGATTCTTTGTTGTTTCTCGATGAAGTTCAGTACTGATGTTGTACACACTTTTTTCTTGCTGTCTTCATTTCTCATCCGGTCTCCTCTTATTACCACCAGCATTCTGCGTAGACACTTCATCTCTGTCGTGACTAGTTTTCTTCTATCATTTGATGTCAGCGTTCAGGTTTGGCACTGAGAGCATAATGTGGGAATGTCACATTACTCTAGCGAATGTCATTACTTCGGTTCTGTCGATGTTTATTATCATGTTGTAGTGATTGCATGTTAATTGGAGTCTGTTAATGCATTAATGATAGGGAGTAATCTACTTAAAGTAGATGCTTTTGAATAAGCTGCTGACAATATACATAGAAATAGCGATTGGGAAAAACTTGAAAATTTTTGTAATGCATAACAAAATAGTAAAACGTGTAATAAAAAAATGAGTAAAAGATCACCATTTCATGCTATGAGGTATAATTTGAAATACGGTGTTAGACCCGCAGTTTTTCTTTGACAATCTAAACAGGACGAACGATATGATCAACGTCACATCGACTTCATATACTTACCAGTGATTCTCTGGTAAATAATTGAGACTGGATCGACCTGAGAGCTGTTCTAGTGGAGAAAAAATGCTCCTCTAACTGTGCAACTGAGCAAGTGCGCTAACCACTACGCTATTGTGATTCTCAAGTATATAAAAATATATTTACGAAATACGCATGCAGCGGGAGGCAAAGCAACCAAGTGTTCAATGTCAGACCATGAGTGCGACAAGGATATCCATTATCAACCATTCATTTAATGAGTCTCATTTACATGTTGATGATACGTTTATTCATAGTTTACTCCTACATAAATATGTTGAGCATCGTTCTGTTCATATTACAAGACTTAAAATATGCAGAAAACATCGATTTACTGTCTCGTTTCCATAACATATTTAGGAGAAAAGCTAGCAGACTGTGCATCTACAGTCAGTTTTGTTTTTATGCCAAGACATACAGGTGTAAGGGGAGATAAATGAGCCGATAGCCTTGGCAGGTATAACTGCTGTAAAAAGTGAGTGAACAATGGACCAGGCTGATTTTCTGAATGCCATAAGGGAGAGATGACGTGCATATGATTCAAGTAATAGTGATGACTGTACAACCCTAAGCACACTGCAAGAAAATCTAGTCAAATAGGGATTAGCTAGACAATGGGGAAATATGTAAAGTAGTGTAGTCTTACAAAGTAGAACAATTTTAACATTACACAGTGACGTTTCGACCAAAGGCCTTTATCAAGCAAGGGCTAATCCAGAAGACAATAAATTCACTTCTTATACGACATACACAACATATACAATTAGACAGTAAATCTTTAAATCTAAAATAAAATGAGAATATGTGACTAAAACGGAAAACTTAATAAAAACGAAAAACTAGGAATGGAAAAAAGAAGGTAAACAATAATATCAAATATATACATAGCAGATATACATTTAACAAATACACATATATTATGGAGCATGACAAGAGACAGTATCAAGCAGCATAGGAATGTACCGTGTTGAGTCCATGAGGTCGCAAAGTACCATATAAAGATCTCAAACAATTTTCTAGAGCAAATCGACTACGATCATCGGCGGAACATGATCGGATGGCTGTGACCTGGATATCGCGATTTTACGTGTTTCACCATTGCTACATAGTTTACTGCAGTCTTCTCTTATATGTAGCTAGACAAGAGAACTATAATGGTAGTCAAAGAATAATAGTTGATCAACAAAGAACTGGTGTCGTTAGTTGTCACACGCTGAGAAACATACTTAGGAGGAGATCGGAGCACTTATGGACTATTGGCAGCAGAAGAAACATGCACCAACTTCAGAGCAGAGGCCACAGCCCTCCTTGCAGCTACACCAATTCTCAATGACTAGGAGGTGCCTGCAAAAAATATTGCAGTCTTTAGCGACTCAAAGTCCGTTCTCCAGGCCATCTCATGTCCCAAACAATTAAAACAAGCTCATTCAGGACATACGGCAAAAATGAGATTGCTGTCAACAAAATCAGAATTAGTCTTATAGTGGATACCAGCACACTGTGGCATACCAGGAAACGAAAAGGCTGACAAACTCGCAAGGGCTGGAAGGAGCCTAACACAACTCCGCCCAACACAAAGCTTTACAGAAGCAAAGACTTTCCCGAAACAATCCAGAAAAATAATTTGGAGAAAAACAAATTGAGGATACAGCCCAAAGCACAACAGTACAAGTACACTAAACAGAAAAGCACAGACCACAGTCTTCAGACTTAAAACAGGACACTGCAGTCTCAGAGCACAGCTCCATAGAATGTGTCTAAAGAACTCGGCTGCCTGCACCTGTGGAGCACCAAAGCAGTCCCCAGAGTTCCTGCAAGACTGCTCCAGCCTGAGCAGTGTGAGAATAGAAATATGACCAACAGAAACAATCCTGCTACATAAACTATGGAGGAACCATTGAAGACCTTAAGCGCACCGCCCTGTTTATGACAAATACCGGAGAAGTCACATAGAAGAAGTTGATCGAGAAGAAGAAGGTTTTATGTGCAGTGTTAGTGATCAGACGACTAAACTAAACTAAGCGAACATGTTAGATATAAACCTCAAGTAGACATAAGTTATGATAATTAATTGAAGCCGTTCTTCATCGGTAATAATAGGATCCTGGAGCTATTATTCATAAATACATTCAAATACCTCGAATGCATAGTTGCACCAACATGGGAGTTGTGGAAGAGCTATCAACAACAGGAAGAAAAAAACCAGAATTGATATTAATAATATAAACCACATTTTCTGATATTTACATTGCAACGCAAAACCAAACTTTATCTGCGAGAACTACGTTCTTGCAGATTTGCGCAGATTTGCATAAATAGCACTGCTAACGAACAGCATACAAGGATACACATATCAATAATTGACAACCAGACTAAGAAAAGTTATCAGCATACTTTACAAAAAGAAAACCAACAACCAAGAAATCCACAAGTGCAATCAGAAGGAAGTGTACACAGTGATAACATGCAGCCTCTTGATCTGTATTTCGCTCAGAAGCGATTCAGTGAGCATCACATGAACTACAATTCAGTGAGCATCACATGAACTACTATGCAGTGAGCATCACATGAACTACTATGCAGTGAGCATCACATGAACTACTATGCAGTGAGAAGAGAAGACGAAAGAAAGGTAGACCAAAGATAACTTGATAAATATGCACAGTATAGATCAGATATATGGCACCATGTATAGGATGATCACAGTATAGATCAGATATATGGCACCATGTATAGGATGATCACAGTATAGATCAGATATATGGCACCATGTATAGGATGATCACAGTATAGATCAGATATATGGCACCATGTATAGGATGATCACAGTATAGATCAGATATATGGCACCATGTATAGGATGATCACAGTATAGATCAGATATATGGCACCATGTATAGGATGATCACAGTGTAGATATGTTGTTATTGCTTTACAATTGTTTCTGTCTGTGTTCATAGATCAGATGGGAGCAAACGAGCATGTTTATTTTGTATATCTTATTTGATTTATAAACGTTTCTGTCACCATTGTATAATGTTTGGAGCATTCTCAGGACATTAAATTAAACAAATGTAAGAATAAAGGACGAAACACATTCTACCGTCAACTTAGAATGCAAATGAAATCGATTTATGTCAAACAAGTCAAAGCGTTTGAACAGAAGTACGAAAATAAAGGGTATTATCTTCTATTAGTTGGTCGCAGTTTGTACAAGCAAGACCATAACAAAAGATTATATATTTGGTCTGATCGATGTTACGAGCTCGAGTTTGTACAAGAATAATCTATATGTTTGACGTGAGTATCGAATACAATGAAAACATATCAGATCCAAGTCGTTCATAGTGCATTTGTTAAATACATAAACATATCGGATGACTAATGATCAACCGCTGTTTAGAGTACACATCAATATAGTTCAGTCTGTTTTTTTCTTGTTTGCGTAAGGATTAAACAATATTTATTTCACTAACTTTTGTGCGCGATTGTTCAGTTAATCCATACTTTTTATTAACATATTTTTTTGTCTAACAGTTTTCTGAAAATATGATATGAGAACAAAATTATATATTTTCCACTGTTTAAAATTGTTTATTTGTTAACTTTCTAGAGAATCATCCGTTATGATTTTATGCTTTCTTAACTGTTATAATTGTTCGGTCATCATTGAGTTATAGTTGTCTTCTGTTGTGGTTCCGTGCTTGATTAAACAATATATCAGTTGAAAGTGGATACGAGTAGGCTGTAAAGCCTCTACCCGTGCAAAAATTATGATTAAATATTAAATTAAACATCTCTGCACGCATTTTTTCATCTTCAAAATTATACTGGGGACCTTCGCGATTGTACGGAGTTATTCGATTGTACACTGTCGCTGACATTTTCTGCCATCAAGAAAGAGATCGGAGCAAACATGAAAATTCAACAAAGTGCAATCAAGAAGGTCTGATCAATCAATCAATCAATCAATCAATCAATCAATCAATCAATCAATCAATCAATCAATCAATCAATCAATCAATCAATCAATCAATCAAGCAATCAATCAATAAATGACACAGTTCTGACACTTATTTTTCAAGATGAGTAAAATATTAATACAATAGCTAAGACACATTGAGAGAATGGCAGAGATAGTAGTCTAAACATACAGATACAAAAGAGTTACATCAAGTGGAACAGACTACAAGATAGACCGAGAAAATGATGGAGAGATAACATTGAAGTAAACCTAGAAATACCAGGAGTCAACAACATGGAAGAAAAGGTTAGTAACAGAGATGCATGGAGGCGTCTGACATTTCCAGCAATAAAAATCAAAGACTAGAAAAGCGCAGGAAGAAAAAGAAGTAAAAAGTTTGTTAAATTTCTAACGTCTGAAAATGTTTTTTTTTAATCTTCAGGCGTTTCCTGATGTGAACATGATCATTGAACATTTTCTCAGTATTCACATTAATAACGTCAAGAAATCTAGACATGGACAAGAGCAGTTTCTACTAATCGATTTACAGTTCTTTTACCAGTATACAAATAAAATGAAATACGCATATAGCAGAATAAGGCACACTATTCTAAGCTCTCTTTCTCTCTCACCCCCTCTCTCTCTCTGCCTTTTAACCGGATTGGGGCATAGGCTCTCAGTCAACTCATGCCAAGTCTTCCTATCTCTAGCTATATCCTTGGACTCTTGGAAGAGAAAGTAGAGATTGGGACAACATGAAGGCTGATTTCGCAGTTAAGCAGCTGATAGAAGATAATGCAAGGGATGATGATGTTGTTGTATATACCGATGGGTCGGTTCAACGTGGTGAGAGGTCCGGCTGGGATTTCTCGGCTAATGCACTTGTAGGGTTGTTGCAGAGCGAAGTGGGGCATACAGGACAACTACTTCTAGTATGAGGATGGAGGTTGAGGCCGTTACTGCTGCACTTCATTGCATCTCTGGGACTTCATTTACTGGGGCAGTTGTTGTATCTGACTCTCAGTCGATGTTTCACAAGATCCAGAAGGGCAGGTTTCGGAATGAGTGGATGTCGTCTATAGAAGTTTCTAACCTCTAGCGGCTTAAGTGGATATACTGTCCAGGTCATGCGGGTGTTTACGGTAATGAGAGAACGGACAGGCTTGCATCAACAGCATCGTTTGTTGGGGAGTTGAAGATGGATAAGGGGATATTCTTCGGTCTCTTCGCGACTGCCTGTTGGATGAGGACACTAAAATCGATGTTGAATCGATCAAGCGATTTAGTCAGTTTGGAGTTACCCGTTGTTCAAGTCGAACTGGATGCCTGAGAGGCAGAGTGAGAGGTGTGTTTAATCAGCGAGCCGCAGGAACCATCAGTATGCATACTCTTCGATATCTGTTGGGGAAGACTGAGCACCTATGGGTCTGCCCGGAGTGCAATGACGTCAGTTTAGTAACCAATAACCAATAACCAATAGCTATATCCTACAGTTCCCTCCAGCGCTTATTTATATTGTTGATCTCTGCCTCCAAATCCCTTCTCTATGTATTCCTCAGTCTCCCTTCTTTCGCTGTCTCTGTGGATTCCAGGAAAGGAGCCTTCTTTTCATATTTTCCTAAGGTTTTCGCAAAGTGTGTCATATCCAGCGCTATCTTTCTTTTTAAACCTCTTGGTTCCCTGGAAACTATCTTGTTTTCTCCATAAGTTCCTCATTTGTGACCCTATAATATCTTCCCAGTCCCTTTATTTTGCGCGGACACTAGGTGCTGAATTGTAAATTCCATCCGTGTGGTACTGGGACACGCAAGGGAAGTAAAGAATAGTACCACTGCAACTTACAAGGCATGTCGTATGATTGATGTAGGACTTAGGGAAGCTACATTAGTAAATATAAAGCATCGCAGAAATCGGATGTGCTAGCCTACATGTAGGCGCATAAGTGGCACAACGTACAATCGCTCCTAGGCTCAGATCACATACAAATCACACAGAGTGGTTAACAAGTGGTCGCTATGAAGAGCTCGAAGAAGAATTGTAAATTTATTGCTCTAAGATATTATATGAGATATGTACTATAAACCTCTGACACATAAAATCATGACTGGGAAAATTACAAAAAATCTCATAACATATACACGTTGGCTATATTTTGGCCAACATTATGCTTGAATGTCAAACATAGTCGATCGATCACAGTAGCTACAAGTGAGCGGAAAACCTAACAGAGATGAGCTCTCCTATAAGAGATGCAGGAGTAAGAGTTCAATTAGAAATGAAGAAATTAGAAGATTACAAATAACGAAAGTTGTTTTAAAAATTCATAAAAGAGAAACATTTTAAATGGTTTGTTGACCTGACAAAAATGTCCTGGTTTCGTTTACCCCAGTGAGTCACTTCTAATAAAAGTATATAATTAATACAGTCAAGAGGAAGACATGCAAAAGATGGAGTGAAGGCATCAAGAATAGCTTTAGAGAAATAAATGGTAACTTGCAAAGTGCGTTAGGTAAGATGCACATAAGATGCATATCCTCCCCGGCCCCACCCGCAACATTTTACTGAGATATAATTGAGAAAAAGAAGAATAATGGGAACAAGAAAGGATTATATCCTCTTGTACTTGTGACCTTCAGAATTGGTACAACAAATAGGTCTGTGTACCTGAAGTGCCAGATCTATGACAATGAAAATATATACCTCTGAAGTCAAGTAAGGTTCGTCTGAATGGCGAGGAGCATTGATAATAAGGAAAATAAGCCTCACGCAAAAATCAGTCAGAAGTGAAATATTAGGCACTCTGATTACGCCTGAATTTATATACAAAAAAAGAATGTCAGTTCAAACACCTATTGTAGACCTGACCGGCACATGATAGTGAACTAAGAAACACATTGTCACGGTCTTTCCTCTTTCTATGAAACACATTGCCGCAATGTTGGCTTACTGATGTTGACTGTTACCTTTAACAAAACAGATTGTCACAATGTTGACTTCCTGATGTTGACTGTTACCTTTAACAAAATACATTGCCGCAATGTTGACTTACTAATGTTGACTGTTACCTTTAACAAAACACATTGTCGCAATGTTGGTTTCCTGATGTTGACTGTTACCTTTAACAAAACACATTGTCGCAATGTTGACTTTCTGATGTTGACTGTTACCTTTAACAAAACACATTGTCACAATGTTGACTTCCTGATGTTGACTGTTACCTTTAACAAAATACATTGTCGCAATGTTGACTTTCTGATGTTGACTATTACCTTTAACAAAACACATTGTCGCAAAGTTGACTTTCTGATGTTGACTGTTACCTTTGACAATGTCATTTACGTGAAAGTCTTAATGCAACGGAAGAAGATTTACAATCATTTCTATCAATGAGAATCTTCAATGTGCGTGTGAGAATAATAAATATGTGACTGTACAATTCTACGTTTAAGATGATTTTGGACATCTTATAAGATCAACATCTTTGAACATTGGGCATTCCCATGCGTACCTCACTCTCCAATGCAGTAGCAATTTTAAGTCCACTTAATCACAGTCCGCGATGAGAAGCTGATTCGACTTCAAGTTTCAAGATGGTGGCAAGTGGCTGTGTCTAGGCCGCGATTAAGGTAAAGTCGAATTATCCTGTCTTATTCTTGTGTTTTGTTCCGTTTCATGCTTTTAAATTCTTCACGATGGATATGTACGTTCATCATGGAGATATTGTTTCCGATAGATGGCTTTGCAGGAGTGACATGGCGCACAATGTTTTGCCTCTGACCATTGCCAACATGACGTATTCGCTTTAGCTTGAATAAGGAGGTTAAGAGTGAGACCTCTCTCCTTCTCAGAAGGTGACGAAGTATGCACTACTTGGCCAAGTACTGAAGTAGACCAAAAGGCGCACCAGAAAAACCATAGTAACAGACATCCAACGCTTGTATATGATGATTATACCGTACGATAAAACTTATATTGTCAATCGACATGTCGGGCTTTGAGTAGTTTAGCCAGTACATTCAAAGCTACAGGGCATGAAAGATGAGCTCCAAACAACAGTTAACTTTATCATAAGAGCACAGCTGACGATATAATCATTCAACAGCGATCGCAAGAAGAAGAACAAGAAGCTGATTTTTGTTTCAACTATCGTTACCATGAAGACAAAATTGTCCGACCTTTTTTTTTTTCTTGCATAGAATAGTCTTTACATTCTGGTCTGAAGTAAATGCAAGATCTTTAACAACTAGTTGCAAATGTATGTGAAAGAGCACTTACACAGTAATTCAGGCGACGGTTATCATATCATCATCATCATCATCATCATCACCATCAAGTAGCTTGTACCTTCCGGAACTTCGCCCCCATGACAGTAGTCCTGAAAAACTCACTGTTCTGTGCAAGTTGACCGGCGTTAGCAGCATTTATTCTTCTTCTTCTTCTTTGCGTTCGTTCTTTATGACCAATTTTAATCACTCTTTGTGATATGTTTGATCTTTGCCAAGAACTTGTATACGTTGCACATTGGTTTGGTAGGCTCCTAAACGCATATATTTCTACTCGTTTAGGACATGTGCACCCGATTTCAACCAAACCTCCTTAGTCGCCTCTTACGACATGCGTGACAGGTAACAGTGGTTCTATTCTTTACACCCCACATTTGGGCCCCGGTAACCACTCGGGCGAGCATTTGTTCTCAGAACGTCAATGACATCTTGCACCCATCATCTTCTAGGTCTTCCTCTCATTCATCTTCCAGTCATCATTCCCTCTAGAATTATCTTTTCTAGGCACTCATGTCATCTATCATATATCTATTATTATTACTTAGGTTTAGAAATGTTAAGCAACACACTACTAAATGCAAAGGTTATGAGAAACTCATTAATTCATTTCTGATAGTACTTTGATCCCTACGGATTCATATTTTAATAGCAGAGATCCCACAGTTCACATGTCAACCAGGATATAATAATAGATCATGCTCTACTGATAATCCCAGTCGATCTGTCCTCCAACATATTTCTATACATCATTTTGACACTTGGTTGTCCCACGAGCATAACTCTTTACACATTTCTGATCTGCACTTCGTATTTCTCAAGATTTACCGTGTTGTTATTTTTGTTTTTTAATGTATAATTTATGTGTTACTTTTGTATCGTTTTCCAGTTCAGCTTTTATATCTCAAATATTTATATATATTTTTAATTGGTGTGTCCCGAGTAATGTTGTCTTTGCAAATGATACGTATTGGTCATTGTTTATTGGTTACTAAACTGACGTTATTGCACTCCGGACATACCCATAGCTATATAGGTGCGCAGTCTCCCCAACATATATCGATGAGAATGCATACTGATGGTTCCCGTGGCTCGCTGGTTAAACATACCCATCTACCCCTCATGAATCCAGTTCTACTTGCACAACGGGTAACTCCAAACTGCGTAAATCGCTGGATCGATTCAACATATATTTTAGTGTCTTCATCCAACAGACGGTCGCGAAGAGGCCGAAGAACAATCCCTTATCTATCTTCAACTCCCCAACAATCGATGCTGTTGATGCAAGCCTGTCCGCTCTCTAATTACCGTAAACACCCGCATGCCTAGGACAGTAGATCCACGTAAGTCTCTGGAGGCTAGAAACTTACTATAGACGATATCCACTCATACTGAAATGAGACGTAATCCGCTGTTAAAGATATGTTGCTAGGAATACGGATTATGTTTGTTATTTCACTTTGCGAAACTGAAACTGCTTACATCACGTGTTTTATTGTTTTTATCTATGGTAAGCACCTTTTCTGCAGATTACTTATACTTCAAACAAAAAATCAATCTTATTTGGAACTAGCAGGAGTGGAAAAAAAGTGAGAAGATTATTTAGGAAAAAAATTAATAAAAACTGAGTTTAGAAATATAACTATAGATATAGTACGGAAAACTATGTCTGATAGGCAGAACCCAATCAATGAAATGTCATCTCGGAATCGTAGGTTGGCTGTAATGACATTCCAACAAGTTCTGTCCCTTGACCTAACGGTTCGCTCTACCAGATTATTACCTGTTCCCCGTCCAATTGTAACTCTGTCTTCCTCTTGCTCTACTACCTTCAATCTTCCATTCCAAACTTATTTTCAACAGTGTGTCATGTCTCTTAATATGACCAAATATCCCGATTAAAACACAGTATTAGTATTGAAAGTGGAAACGCGTTGAAATCGACATTTGTTGTCTATATAGTCATATGTTTCAAGAGACACACAGAAAAATGCTCATGTGAAGTATATAAAAGTATTGCTGTAAATATCTAATAATATAACATATTGTTAACCCTTACCTGTAAAGCTAGATTGTGGGCCTTTTTCCTAACGTGGGCCACATAGAACTGTCGGAGGGCCAGTATTAGCAAAAGTCCTCCAACCGCCAGAAGGATAGGGCCAGTAATTGGGACACTCTCTCCAAACACATCGTGGACTCCTGCTGACAGAATGGCTAGGTCAAGTCTAATGTTTCTGTTGATTTAAGCATATGTCTATTATATTATTTAACGTATGTCTTTGATTTAGTTTTACAACTTGTAAACCGCAATCAGCTTTGACATAATATGTCCTAAGGGGTATCTGTTCGATTCCAATTTTGATCGTTGCACTATTTTCGTTGTCACACGATATAGTTCAGTAACAGAGAAACAGAAGTGGACACACCATATAGGCTTACAAACTTGTGTTAAAATTCTGCTGCTGTCATTTTCTCAATCACTCATTTTAAAACACATACATATACTTTATTTCTTTGATATTTTAATCAAAATAGTTACTTGACCAACAATATACGGGTAGTTACTTGACCAACAATATACGGGCTCTGTAGCTGATACTTTCAGATAGCTAAACTGGAGCAAACACTTTTTTGTTATGTCTTTAAGAAGTGGATGTAGATTCTAAGCCATTTTCCAGATCTAGTCTGCTAACACAGGAAGATCAAGAAGAAGATGGCTACAAGATATTAAAGAAACCATGAATATGACCATCGACGAAGTGGGTGAAATGGCAAGAGACAGAGTGAATTGCAGATGCGCTGCAAAGAGAGCAACGTCCTATAAAGGATACGAACTTTGAGGGTACATTGTCTACAATCTGTAATCGATCTAGTGTTATCGTCCACAAAATATAATCTCCTTTTGGTGAGTTGTCTATAATTTTTAATATGTTTTGTAGATATACTGTCCACAGCTTGATATCTTTATTTCTATCTAGCCGATGACGTCCTTAACTCTTAGAGCTTAGAAGCAACACATGCATGCGGTTCTCAGTTATTGAAAGTTCTCTGTATTGTGTTCCAGATATAATTCATTTTCATCAGTTCATGTTCTTCTTTCTCCTACTGCCCGTTATTTGTCGTCCACGTTTTCGTTTACCCTCTTATGTCCAACTCGGTGCAGTTTTTGTGACAGAGTTAGTCGCCATACATATTACACATCGGATCCATCTGGTATCTCTTTAACATGATGGTGTTCAGAGTTGACAATGTGCAAGTAGTGCTTGGTTAGATATATTATTTGGCAATAACACGCACAAGATCTGTCATAGACAAGTTGAATTGAGGGTAGAAAATGAAGATATCTTTTGTCATTGTTTTGTCACTCTTCTTCAATCTGATCCATAGAGTAAAGTTGACAGCACACGCCTGTGGTATAATCCATAGAGTAAAGTTGACAACACACGCCTGTGGTATAATCCATAGAGTCAAGTTGACAACACACGTCTGTGGTATAATCCATAGAGTCAAGCTGACAACACACGTCTGTGGTATAATCCATAGAGTCAAGCTGACAACACACGCCTGTGGTATATAATATTCTTGGTTTTGATGCTGTATTTTGCTAATTTTGAGACCACCTGTAGGGTCATCAATGCATTTTGTTCCTTACTCAGCCTGCTTTTAATGTCAGATCCGGCACCTCCTTTGTGACTGATACCACTTACAAGATATGTGAAAAGTTGAATGTGAAATAATTTTATCTTCTAGTTTGACTAGTCCTCAAGTGATCATGTTCAGAGTCATTATTTTTCTTTCCTTATGAAGAATTTCCAGCTGAAACATCTGACTGGACTGGTTAGGGTGAGATAGAAGTGCGCTGTCATTCATCAGCAAACTATGACTCTTCAAGGGTGGATGTGTATGTTCATTTGATATCTATTGCCGTATCTTGAGTTATTTTACGCGTCACCACGTCTATGACAATATTGAATACAAGGTGGACCCAAAAAATGAGAACATAGCGTAACATACGCGTTATTTAGAAATGTTATTTACTCGTAATTCAATTATATTGTTTCATGTAATTTTGTTTGCCAAGTATTTAGCTAATCAGAAATCATGTTCAATTTTTCTAAGCATCGTCGCCACTCGTTTAATCAGAGTACAGTCTTCCGAAGTAATTTTGTCATTCTTGGTAACAAATTTAAACCTGCAGATGTAAACAATTGGCACATTCAAAATCAAAGTTTGTGCCCAGAAATTGTCGAAATAAAAGCATCATATAGCTGAATAGCTAAGTAAGTAAATGAGTAAACAATTGAAGCTATTATGGATACAGTTAAAACAATTTTGATGTAATTATATTACTTTTTACGCGCTGTTCTCATTTTTTTGTCCACCCTGTAGTATTGCTGACATTACACATCCTTGTTGCACGCCAGTTGTGACTTGAAACGCCAGCTAGAAAGTAAGTTTCAATACCGGATAAGAATTTTCTACATCAGCTTTTATTAAACACAGCAGAATTAGCATGGCATATGGTATACCGATAATTATCTACGTCATGTTTTCAGTTTTCAATATTTTGGTCACTTTTTATCAATATTTAATGAAATATTTCTCTGTGTACTTTAAAATAATAAAGTACACAATACATAACAACCTTTCTACATATTTTTTTTGTTACTTTCCACTGTTATAACAAGTTGTCTCGATATATTATGAAGAGTCTTGCAGTCAAGTTGTCATTTATTTTATTGTGAGCCCATGTGTTGGACTTGGTATTTACGACTGTCTGTTGCTTTTCCTCGCGCGATAAAACCAGATGACTTTCTATTCTAGACGTGTAGAGGTCTCTAATTGGGCTTCCTTTTCATGGTACTTCAAAATAACTTCACGTTCGTCTCAATATATTCTTTGTAAAGTGTATTTATTACAGGTCTGTTCTAATTTGTCACTTCTTATTCTCTTTCTCCTTGCATAACACACTAACACCTAATCTAGCACATTAGTGTTGTTTATCGTATGCCTTTGACAGTTTCCGTTTGACACGACGGATACAATAAGAGTAACACGAAAAATAAAGCTTATACGTTAGAGCTTCACTGATCATCTAATATACAAGAGTGCTATAAGTATGTCCTAGCAATATTCATCAAATCTCAGCCTAGAACTATCATTGAAAAGTAGAGAAGACTGAATACGGTTTGTATAAAAAACAACAGAAAGCTACATACGTAACAACATTAAAAAAGTGAAATATTAATGTTGCTACTGTAAAATTCTCAATAGCTGTAAAATACATGGACTTGTGGGAATTTTATTTTATTGAACGTCTGTTGTGAAGGGAAAGAAGTATGCACAAAACAGGCAGGCAATAAATTCCCCTTTTCTGCCCAGCGTGTTCGTAGCGCGTTGGACTACGGCTGACAAGTCCTCTGTGTGTGCGGGTACAACTCCGCGGACTGGCAGAAAAGCCACAGATTCACCAGATTTGTGGTGTTCGTGGCACCGAACCGAAGGGTTACGATGTCCATGACACCGAGCCGAAGAGTTTTCAGCTCAAGTGCTTCTGGATCGGAGGAAAAAAAATGTATGTAGAAACAGACCAGAGACATTAAGCTGGACAATTGAAATGGAGGCCCGATTTTGTAGACGAATTGACAAAAACAATTCTCCGACAAACAACAGATGGAACGAGAATAGAGTGCATACCAAATGAAATCTTGAAAAGAACGATAGAAAGAGAAATGAAAGAGGGTAGACTGACATGATATAAAAAGACAACAGAGAAAAGACAGCAATGAGGCCCCTTCTGAACGCCTTATATGTCAACTATAACACAAGATAGAAGTCGACACCCATCTCTCTCAATCTGGTCAGCGAGTGGGATTCACAGCCCTGAAACTCCTCTGTTCGGAAAGACTCTCAATGCGTTAGGAATGTCATTTCGGTCCATCGGAACTGACATCATTATCCGGTATCGTCTCAGCATCGAATATTGTCTGCAATGCATCTTCAAGATTCTCTGTCTCTTGACTTGGTGTTGCAACTCTGTCAGGTTGCAATTTGTCCATCTTTTGATGTTTACCTCCCTCTTGTAGCTCGGTCTACCTTTTGCTCATCGTCTTTCAACTTTCCCCTCGATTAAAGTTTATTATTAAATGTGCCATGTCTCTTTATATGTCCGAACTATTTTATTTATTTGATTAAAATTTCCTGTAGTAATCCTTTTGTTATTACTAGTTGTTTGATAATTTCTTTACTGAACTGATTTTTTTCTCCCCATGAAATACGACATATTCTTCTGTATATATATATTTTTTTCTCCCCATGAAATACGACATATTCTTCTGTATATATATATTTTTTTCTCCCCATGAAATACGACATATTCTTCTGTATATATATATTTTTTTCTCCCCATGAAATACGACATATTCTTCTGTATATATATATATTTTTCTCCCCATGAAATACGACATATTCTTCTGTATATATATATATTTTCTCCCATGAAATACGACATATTCTTCTGTATATATATATATTTTTCTCCCCATGAAATACGACATATTCTTCTGTATATATATATATTTTCTCCCATGAAATACGACATATTCTTCTGTATATATATATATTTTTCTCCCCATGAAATACGACATATTCTTCTGTATATATATATATTTTTCTCCCCATGAAATACGACATATTCTTCTGTATATATATATATTTTTCTCCCCATGAAATACGACATATTCTTCTGTATATATATATATATTTTCTTTGTGACCCGATTGACACATAAGGCTTCTACAAGAACCTTCCACTGTTGCCGTTCTGCTGCCATTCAACCAACCGTCTTCCACGTCACGCCACACTCCTTCAACTCTCTCTCCACCGTTATTCTTCACGTTTCCTATGGACGTCCAGGCCTTCTCTTCCCATCCGCTTTTCATCTGATAGCTGTCCTAGCCAATGTCCACACTGGCATACGACATACTTCTGTATATCCACATTTGAAAAGCCGAATTTTGTCTTACAAATTCGAGTTCAGTAACCATGTTTCTGTACCATGTAAAACTGGAGAGTAAATATAACACTTTATAATCTTCATCTTTAGCTTATTTGTTATCTGTTTAGAAGCAAGTAACCTACTCATGTTATTAAATGCACATTTGATCATTCATAATCTTATTCTAATCTCTTGTTCTCATCTGCCATTAACTATAATCAAATGTCCTTTGATATAAGATAATCTCTTGTTCTCATCTGCCATTAACTGTAATCAAATGTCCTTTGATATAAGATAATCTCTTGTTCTCATCTACCATTAACTGTAATCAAATGTCCTTTGATATAAGATAATCTCTTGTTCTCATCTACCATTAACTATAATCAAATGTCCTTTGATATAAGATAATCTCTTGTTCTCATCTACCATTAACTGTAATCAAATGTCCTTTGATATAAGATAATCTCTTGTTCTCATCTGCCATTAACTGTAATCAAATGTCCTTTGATATAAGATAATCTCTTGTTCTCATCTACCATTAACTGTAATCAAATGTCCTTTGATATAAGATAATCTCTTGTTCTCATCTGCCATTAACTGTAATCAAATGTCCTTTGATATAAGATAATCTCTTGTTCTCATCTGCCATTAACTGTAATCAAATGCCCTTTGATATAAGATAATCTCTTGTTCTCATCTACCATTAACTGTAATCAAATGTCCTTTGATATAAGATAATCTCTTGTTCTCATCTGCCATTAACTGTAATCAAATGTCCTTTGATATAAGATAATCTCTTGTTCTCATCTACCATTAACTGTAATCAAATGTCCTTTGATATAAGATAATCTCTTGTTCTCATCTACCATTAACTGTAATCAAATGTCCTTTGATATAAGATAATCTCTTGTTCTCATCTACCATTAACTGTAATCAAATGTCCTTTGATATAAGATAATCTCTTGTTCTCATCTGCCATTAACTGTAATCAAATGTCCTTTGATATAAGATATTCTTTACTTGCTTCAGTAGTTCATCGTTTATTTTATATTGATGTTTAGCTTCTCCCCGTATTTGCTGTTAACCATAGCATTCGTTTTTTAGATGTTAATGTTCAATCCATATTCCTTTCTAGTTGTTGTTTATTTTTTGTTCGACCAGTTCTTGTAATTCTTGCTTATTATGGCTTGACATGACTTATTCCTCTCCGCTCATCGTGGAGCATAGGACCTCAACAGTTGTACGCCACTCTTCTTGGTCTCTGACTTTCTTTATGGTCTCCTAGGATAATCGAGCACCATTCAGTTCATCAAGAAGACTTCGTCTACATGTCTGTTTATGGCGTCCTCTTTTTCGTTTTCCTTATGGGTTCCACTCAAGTGCTTGTCTAGAGACACTCGGCTGTATCTTCTGTAGGGTATTTGCCACCCATCGCTATTTTCTCCTCTTGATCAGGGTCATCATGGGTTCCTGTCGGTTCTTATCCACAGGTCTGTGTTTACAACTATATCATACCATGTCAGTCTGAGAACCCACCGAAGACATCCGTTGACAAAGGTCTGAATTTTATTATATGCTACCAATATTGTATCATCAGAATTTCATAAATTATTTTGGTATTTTTCAATTGGTTTTGAGTTTCGACAGTTCTTTGAGCTTATTTACGATTTACTCTGTGTCAAGCTCCTAGTCCTATCGGAGACGTGCGATAAAAAGTATGTCCCATGTTCGAACTTAGAACGCAAAAGAATCACTGATAGTTCAAAACCGATGAATAGGTTGCAAAACCGCTGCCTAGCAAAATTAATTAAAAAGTTAAACATAATATTCCTAAACAAATATTCATTTGTTTTCTAAAATATATCGAGGCATGAGTAATGATCCCTTCAAGTCGATTGCTACTTGTTCTGTTTTATAGATGCCATTGCACAAATTTGTGATAGCTTCAATTCCAAATTCCTCTTACGACTTTTACTATGTTTACTCTTATATCGTCTAATCCAGCTGATTTTCGTATTTCTTTCTTTCAACTGCTCGTTCCCCTTTATGACTTTTACATGTTTTAGATGTCAAATTTCTTTTTTTCTGAATTTATTCTCTATTTTGTCGTCAACCCAATAAAACGACAACTACGTAAAAGAAATAACCAAAAATTGATAGTGACTTTTAAGAAACTATATGAACAAAAACAAGTTAATCAAGGAATGTTTCTACAGTAACGAATGGTTGACAATTCAGTGATATTAATTACAACATTTTCTAACCATGAAACAATACATGAATGGACAAATGTCCATTCAGTTAGTGATAGCAGGCGCATTTGTAGCAATTAGAAAAACATCATTTACTTCACCCTTTCACTCCATTATTTTTGTTACTCCAAGACGCAAGCACATTGCAATATATACTGAATTAACCAGTATATCGGCATTGAGACATCTTACAAAATACATCGAACCAGTTTATCGGTTCAGAAGGGTGAAAGAGTTAATTGGTATCTTATATTCAGTACGTCCCAATTATCCATCGTCAACAAGCACATCCAATGTATGCTGTCCGTATAAGACTGTCTGGAATTTCATTACCGTATATACATTTCTATCAATTCTTTTATTTTTGTCTATGTAAATATGTATCTCTACTCTTTAATTATTACCATGCAAGTATGTCTACTCTTTTAATACTGTTTATGCAACTCCGCTTGTCTGGTTTTAAATTATTTCTGTCACTCAAGTCTGTCTGCTCTTATACTACTGGCCATGCACATCTGTCTGTTGTACTGTCTGCTCTTTCTGTCTATATTTTAGTTACTCTCCTTGCAAGTCTGTCTGCTCTTTCACTTAAATTACGTGTACTCTTTCATGACTTTTGATAGCATACAATCGACGTAAAAACACTGCAGGTCTAAAGGTGTCTTTACAGACCGTCATACATACCGACACCGTCTGTTTTGCACCTATTTTGTTAGCGTCTGACATAAATACTGAAAGGAAAGTACAACAGTTTTCTTCTTCAGTGAAACATACATCCACCTAGCACCCATAGAAACACAATACGTACATGAACTTGGATTCTATTAATTTGGGTACATTGATATTAACTACAAATTTATTTATTGATTGAAATGAGCACCCTAATTGCATTTCAGTAATCAACCATGTGTGCTTCTATCTCTTTCGTTCAGGACTACCTCAGCTAGGACACACTTTACGAAAACCGGAGGGGAATATAACAAGAAGGGTCCTTTTCTGGAACCTGCCGGGACAGCGAAAGAAACGGAACCCGAGAAATACATGGAGACGAGATTTGGAGGCAGAGATCAACAATATAAAGAAGAGCAGGAGGGAGCTGCAGGAGATAACTAGAGATAGGAAGACTTAGCATGAGTTGGTTGATGGCCTGTGCCCCCATCCGGATTAAAAAGGCAGAGAGAGAGAGAGAGAGAGAGAGCGAGTATCAACTTCGTAATATTGACGAGATTTCTCAGCGTCAATTTGAGGATTTAAAAAATGAAATGTAGGAATATGTCTAGTTTGTATAAATAACTGTTGCCAATATAGTAGCTTTTCAGTCTGTTATTATATATACATATATTCAATTGCAAAGAGTTATTTTTCGTGAGCAACTTAAACACGTGACACGTTTTATAGTCTTTCTTTGATAGGATTCTTGGCCTATCAAAGACAACTATCTATCTTAGCTACACTGTGATCAGATTTCACTGAAAAATATAGCTTTACAGAGGAAGAAAATCGAGAAATGTTTAGTCGAGATTCGAGCACCTTCTCTCACCACCACATAGACCTTCTCTAACATGTTAATTATCAAATAGACTAGTAAATCATGCATCTACACAATTTGTAAAACTGATAACATATAATATTAAAACGAGATTGGATATGATATAAACTATATTTATATATCTAAACAAATATATTAATGAAATATTTGCTGCGGGATGTCTGGAAATTAACGTTTATATAAAATGAAAACAAAAATAAAAGATCAAAAGTTAAAAAATGAATGCATTCTTTCTTTTAAGCAAACATATTCTATATTTTAATTTTTTAATTACTTTCACCGTTTTGTTATGTTCTCACGCACTCTCACGCATTCTTTGTTATATTCTCACGCACTCTCACGCATTCTTTGTTATGTTCTCACGCACTCTCACGCATTCTTTGTTATGTTCTCACGCACTCTCACGCACTCTTTGTTATGTTCTCACGCACTCTCACGCATTCTTTGTTATGTTCTCACGCACTCTCACGCACTCTTTGTTATGTTCTCACGCACTCTCACGCATTCTTTGTTATGCTCTCACGCACTCTCACGCATTCTTTTTTATGTTCTCACGCACATCTACCTACATTTTCTCCTAAATTTTCTGAATTTCTTGAGTTAAAAATAAATAAATAAAAATCTCTACAATCTACGTGCTTGATTTCTATAATTGTGATACAAACAACAAAACATTTTGCAAATCTTGTGTTGCCAAATACACGAAATCTGAAAAAAATAAAATAAAATCAACATCATCTTAGTATATATTAACAAATCAAGCAAACAGCATGACGTAACTTCTATTGCTTTGATTTTTTCTTAGGAGTATTTTACTTTGAAATAATACAACTAGAATAGGAATAGTCTAATAGCGTTTGAAATAGGAATATTCTTACTAATAGTGTTTGGAATAGGAATAGTTTTACTAATAGCGTTTGAAAAAAGAATAGTCTTACTAATAGTGTTTGGAATAGGAATAGTCTTACTAATAGATTTTGGAATAGGAATAGTCTTACTAATAGATTTTGGAATAGGAATAGTCTTACAAATAGTGTTTGGATTAGAAATAGTCTTACAAATAGTGTTTGGATTAGAAATAGTCTTACTAATAGTGTTTGGAGTAGGAATCGTCTTACTAATAGTGTTTGGATTAGAAATAGTCTTACTAATAGTGTTTGGAGTAGGAATCGTCTTACTAATAGTGTTTGGAATAGGAATAGTCTTACTAATAGTGTTTGGAATAGGAATAGTTTTACTAATAGTGTTTGGAATAGGAATAGTCTTACTAATAATGTTTGGAATAGGAATAGTTTTACTAATAGTGTTTGGAATAGGAAAGTCTTACTAATAGTTTTTGGATTAGAAATAGTTTTATGTTTTTTAAAACTGAGTATGATATTGATCACATCGCTCATCGTGTGCCTCTCATCGTGTGCCGCTCATCGTGTGTAGTTCATCGTGTGCCGCTCATCGTGTGTCGCGCATCGTGTGCCGCTCATCGTGTGCAGTTCATCGTGTGCCGTGTGCAGCTCATCGTGTGCAGCTCATCGTGTATAGTTCATCGTGTGCCGTTCATCGTGTGCCGCTCATCGTGTGCCGTGTGCCGCTCATCTTGTGCCGTGTGCTGCTCATCGTGTGCCGCTCATCGTGTGCCGCTCATCGTGTGCCGCTCATCGTGTGCCGCTCATCGTGTGCAGTGCATCGTGTGCCGCTCATCGTGTGCCGCTCATCGTGTGCAGTTCATCGTGTGCCGCTCATCGTGTGCAGTGCATCGTGTGCCGCTCATCGTGTGCAGCTAGTTTAAAAAAAATACTGGGCTAACATTATATTTCTTAATGTACCCTATTGTATGCGATCGGTTACTTTACTGTGTTCAACTGTGAATAAAACCAGTAGGGAAATATACCACCCATGTGTAAAAATTACTTTTGTCAAGCTTACTTGTATGAAGAAAGTCACCGTTCTAGATCAAAACAACTTATTAAAACGT
Source organism: Arion vulgaris (assembly GCA_020796225.1). Classification (NCBI taxonomy): domain Eukaryota; kingdom Metazoa; phylum Mollusca; class Gastropoda; order Stylommatophora; family Arionidae; genus Arion; species Arion vulgaris. Next base: position 56,728,465 of record CM036759.1, on the reverse strand, counting down.
ACAAGTCAATTGAAGAATACTGCATATTTTCCAGACCAACATGAAAAGAACAATCAATATCAAATTTGTGCATATCACATCAGACAACGATCTGATGAACACGTTTTTAAAAACCAGTATACTATCAGATGTCAGAATTAAAATGGAGACAATATTCCACAATGAAGACAATCAGCTGAGGCTGGTACCATATGAATAAAATTAGAATGTGCTGTTAAATAAAGCTGTTCTGTGTCGGTGACTGCAACTGATATTTCGTTCAAAGACGACTTTCTATTTGAAATCCCAAATCTGACGAGAAGGTCAAATTGTTCTTTTAATATACATTAGAGAGACATATTAATGCGACTTTATCTCGACTTTGAAGAGAGACATATTAATGCGACTTTATCTCGACTTTGAAGAGAGACATATTAATGCGACTTTATCTCGACTTTGAAGAGAGACATATTAATGCGACTTTATCTCGACTTTGAATTATCTAATTTGATGAGAATAATAATAATATAGATTATACAGACATAATTAGAAGATTTTATCAACAGTCTATGAACTAACATGTCAATAATTAGAAGATTTTATCAACAGTCTATGGACTAACAAGTCAATAATTAGAAGATTCTATCAACAGTCTATGGATTAACATGTCAATAATTAGAAAATTTTATCAACAGTCTATGAACTAACATGTCAATAATTAAAGGAAAAAATAGAGAAGATGACTTCATAACCAGCTTTTGGACTGTCTAATCTGATGATGATGGCAGTAGACAGTGTACAGACAGAATCAAACGACTGTATGAACCGTCTTTAAATTATCTAATTCGGTGAAGATTTTAAAAATTTAGTGAGGATATGCAAGGATGTATCAGGAAAGATGACGAAACGAAGGCCACGAAAAAGATGGTTAGATGATGTAGCAGAATCCTGTCAAAGAGCAAAACTAACAATCATCCAGGAGTATGGGTAATGAACGAGCTGATATATTGGCTGGCTTGGCTACAATATCAGAGGGAGCTGCCATGGATCGAAGTGACATTCTTCACGCATTGAGAGAGTCTTTCCGAACACAGGAGTTTCAGGGTTGTGAATCCCACTCGCTGACCAGATTGAAAGAGATGGGTGTCAATATTGGTGCAGCCCGAAAAGAACGACATACTAAATATGCAAAGAGATTGATTAATCAACATCGAACTGGCGTGTTGGGTCGCTGGACGCTGCTGGATTTGCTGAGGCGGAGATCGGAGCACCTATGGACATGTCCGGAGTGCTATGATGATAGTCCTCATATAACTGATAACTGATAACAATCACCCATGCCACTAGAACAGCGCAAGGCAAAAACAGAAAACCACGACACTGAAGAACAACCGGTTGCAATGTCACGACAAAAGAATAAGAAGAAGATACAAGGGAACACTAGCTAACATTTTTTCGGCACCCTCATGAAAGAAATGTCTTCAGAAAATATTGCAACTACAGACAAAATTGTGTGAAAATAAGACAAACGAAAGCGGTTTAAAATAGCGGAGAAATGTCATACAACTCAATTGATAAGTATTACAAAGTGCACATATTGACGTTTATAGATATCGCAAATATCAGGCGGCATGGAACCCGCCCATTCTCCCTCAATCGCCATTAGTTTCATGTCTTTACTCGTGATACTAAATAATATTATGTGGCTCTTGGGAGATCATATGGACCTTGTTAGATCTACTGCTCTGTATCATATGGACTATGTTAGAATCACTTCAGTGTATCATATTGACCATATAACCTCTTCAGTGTGTCATATTGTAACTGAGACTATCACTGACAGAAGTTACGTCATACAGAACATGCTGTTAACTACATGCAGACAAGCAGGCCAATATTGAGCTCACTTCTACGTATACCTAGCCAGGTCAGAATGACCCCAATAACAAACAGGATGCAGCTAAAAGTGCAGAAAAGAATTCCACAGCGCAGGGGCGATTTCCAGTCTACGTGGCTCAGGAAATTTGGATAGTGTCTACTGAACCCGCTGGCCCTGCCACGTGAGGCTACTCCCTTGTGTCCACCCGCGTGAAACATCTTCTCAATCAGCTATAGACGACGGCATAGTTCATCCAGGTATTTGTTTTGCATGTCTGCTAAATTGTGGCGACACATTTATGTGGGATGCGCTGAAAAAGATTTTTTAAAAAAGTAGATTAACAATTTCTTAACAGTAGTAATTTAATAGACATTTCATAAAGCAGTGGACAAACATATATGTGCATTTGAATATAAGTTTTACAGAAGAGTCCTTCGTATATCATGGACAGAGAAGAGAATAAATATATATATACCCAGAAAGAACTCACAATCAAAGACAACTGGCTAATACTAGGAATAAGAGAGTGAAAATTGATGTATTTTAGACATAAAATACGTGAAGGGCTGGAGAAGAACATCATGGAATGAGGCATACCGGCAAAGAGAAGAAGAGGAAGACCACGGAGAAGATGGAGTCAGGATGCAACTGATGGTTTTAACATGACGGCAGCAGAGGCGGAACATCTTGCATATTAGAGAAGGAAATTCTGAAGTACTGTTGGGGTGTTAGTTGTGCTCAGGATAAGCTATTTGAAGATGATGAGTAATTATTTTAGTACAGAGGTTAGGTCACTTGTTTATTTGACGGCTTGTTCCAAGTTCGAAACTCCTATATTGAAGAATGGTTTCCTGCATCGTTTGACATTATTCTAAAGCTCCATTTATTCATCTTTTCCTTGGCCTTTCTTTCGTTTTTTTGTTTTAATGTTCTATTGTAGAAAGATTTATATTCCCTATTTCAATAATCCAGATGCTGAGCAGAGGGTAAACGCAAACGTGGACGATTCAAAACGACATGGAAAAGAAAAGTAGAACAAGAACTGAAACAAATGAATCACTGCTGAAACAAAATGCATAGGACTGCCAAGGATAGAGAAGCATGTTGTGCATTTGTTGTCGTATATGCACCAGGGGCGTCACAGTCTAAATAGAGGAAACAGATTCAGTAGTCATTATTTTCTTGTCTGCTTATCTATCACATAACGAAATACTCGTTTGCTGGAACACAATACAGAGGACTACCTGGAATAGAGAATAATGTTGTGAATTTATTGCTGTATAAGCTCCAGGGGCGTCACAGTCTAGAGAAAGGAAAGAGATTCAGTAATCATCAACTTCTTGTCCCTTTGTCTATCGCACCTCGTGTATCTCTTGTAAAGTTTTGTAATGAGATACAATACTTAGTAGTGGGCTCTACCTCACTGTGCTGCACATACCATAGAGAGCTGCGGACCTATGGTTTAAAAATCAAATATAATTTAATAGAGAGCAGTACTTGCAGGGCTGTGCGGTATATTTTCTCTGTATGATGCATGTTTTCGAAATGCCGTTCCTTAAAAGTTTTTTATTTAAAGCCTTTCGGCAAGCGCTCGTCAACGATGCACCTGCACCAGAAACCGAAATCAAAGGATACCGAAAGCGCTCAGGTAGAAGCGTGCGATAAATCGTATACATCAATATCGGAATAACATAGTCCAATATAGAAATGCGTGCCCACCTGCCCAACGTGTTTGTAGCGCGTTGGACGACCGGTGACAAGCCCCCTGTGAGTGTGGTTGAATTCTGCGGGCTGGCAGAAAAGCCACAGCTTCTCAAGATTTACGGTGTTCGTGGCACCGAACCGAAGGGTTACGATATCCATGGCACCGAGCCGAAGTGCTGAAAGGCTCAAGTGCTTCAGGATCGGGAAAAAAAAAAAAAAAAAATAGAAACGCGTTGTGTAATTATTTTTATTTATTGAATGGTTCACGTTGTACTTTGAATTCGCTGCTTATGTCACCCCTTTACGGTGCCGCCTGATGCGGCCGCCTCTTTGTATCATAGCACAGCACGGCCCTGAGGGCTTGCAACCTGAACGATCGAGTAAGGAGAATGCGATACTAGTGAGTCACATAAACCATAAATATTCATACACTCTGATATATCTGGTGTGGATGACTGAGCACCTATAGTGTGTCCAGAGTGTGATTAGATCAACACGATAACAAATAAAACCACAAGACACACCAACAACAACAAATCATTATTATGTTTGGGTCGATTATCTGTGGAAATAGAAAATAACATTCCTTAATCAAGGAAGTGAAATAAAAACAAAACAGTGCATGAAGAAGAGATTAATTTCATATCTCGATAGCAATACAAATGAAGAAACGTTGTAATTTTATTTTGTGGAGCGAAATTTAATGTTTAGAGAAGTGAATCTAATCTTTGTTTTGTTTTAATGGTTTTATTTATTTTTATCCATATATTTTGTTTTCTGTCTTTGCAAGTTAGATTGTGCGTTGTGTGCACATTTTATTGGGGAAAAACCTATAATTAAAATAAATGTCTTAGATGGTACGTTGTTGTTTTAGCAGTAAACTTGAGTATACCTTAAAGCTTGCAGCTTTGTAAGCTGCGAATGTTCTGTCTTTGTTGATTTCATGCTCAAGTCACCTATCATATTTTCGAACAATCTTCACATTGTCTTCATATTTTCCACTGCGGAGAAATACCGAGCTGGGCTAAATCCCTGATCAATGATGTCAATCTATCGGCTTTAAACTATCTTTTAGACATGAGCAAACGATCAGATTAGTGGTGCCCTTCTCATCTCCAAGTATCAATGAGTCAATTTGTTATATTATTTTCTCTTGTTTCGAATAGATTTCACCTGTTTTCAACGTCTGCTTGAAACAGACGTATCTCGTGGCAATCCCAACTGGACGCTGTCATCCCGTCCTCGTCGAGTCAAAGATCATAACAGAGAGAAACAAAACAATTTCCACCTAAATAAGTGGTACATGTTTAATTCTGTTTCAATTTTGTAGCTGTTTGCTTCCTTTTTACACTGTGGGGCCGTCGGTCAAATTACCTCTTTCACTCCATTACATGTAAAAGAATCATTAGCACTTCAAAATCGGGAAGGGCAGGCTGGAAAATCGCTGCCCGGTCAAAAATTCATTAAAAAAACAAAATTGCTATAAAGTATTTTTACCATCCTCTAAATTACATCGATGAACTTTGCTGGTGCTACAGAGTTCGTGCACTACTGCTGAGATCTTCCTGTGTAAGAAAGAGATCGGAACACATATATTTACTCACCGATGTGCAGTGATGATGGTCCTATCAATCAATCAATGAATCAACCTCTTTCAGTCTCATTTTTACGACATGCTAGGGCCAGGTATTCTATTCTTCGCTATCCCGGTAACCACATGTGGATCGGAAATTGTACTAAATGGGGGTCACGATTTATTTCAAATTCATATAACTAATTTCTTATTGATATCGATGACGACCGGTTCTGGAGTACGACACTGCAGCATGGAGTAGTGTATCCAACAAGCAATTAGCCAAAGTGAGCAGCAGTCAAAACCGAGCAGCGCGCATTATCACAGGAGCCATGAAGTCCACGTCCATCAAAGCGCTGGAAACAATCACAGGCCTCCAACCAGTGACAGACCGCAGAGACAGGATAGTTTTTGGTATTGGCGGAAAAATTAAAACGGCTCAACTCCCACCCTATGTACGTCAGAATGAGCGGACTAGGAATAGGCAGGATAAAGAGAACCAGCTTCGCAAAAAATGCCAAAGCACTGGCCCAAGACCACCCGGTCTTAGCAAATTGTAAACCCAAAATGATACTTGGCAACCGATAAGTGCCCGTCGGGAGTGACCAATGTGCCAGAATTGAGGGAATCAATCATAGAAATACACAAAAAGGCCTGCAAGAGAACTGCGAAAGAAGAGCAGTTACAGAAAAAATACATAGAAACCGAGTACCCTGAGAGTGCGTGGGCGCATGTGCACACCGATGCATCCGCAAAGAACGCAATTAGCGATGGCAGAGAAGGGATAGTGTTTAAACTCTCAAAGAAAGTGAAGATCACGAAGGCAATTGCCACAGGTAAGTTCTCAAACAACTACCGGGCAGAGGCAGAGGCAATAAGAACAGCCGCTGGGGTCAAAGACGCATGAGGGGGTGTGCCATGATTAGTGAGCCGGCACTAATCAAGACCTTGTTCCCTACCTCCACGTGGTGACCCTGGAAACAGACTTTGGTTCCGGTCTGGCTAATGAGGGCATGGATCAGGGAGAACTACTGGTAGTGGTAGCAGTGTAAGTACGGAAAAGCAATACAGGTCAATACGAAAAAAAATGCACGAATCTCCTGGCCAATGTCCAACAAAATATTGCCCAAAATCCTGGAAAAAAAAACAGCAGCGAAACGTCTCTGATAGAATCCCTACTCCCCCGGAGCAAGCGTCGAACATATGGAGAGACTCCATACACAAGCTCGACTTGTAAGTCAAAGGTTCCGCCACAAATTACCAATTTATCTGCAGATGGGGAGATTAGTAAACATGAAAGGATGAGAGGTGCATCCAGTGACGAAACGTGTGCCCACATAGGGCGAAACTCGAAGCCCTGAGGAGGGGGCAAACATTGCCAGCTGTGGTGCAAGAATAAATAAGTCAGATGCGTAACGAATAAAGTCTACCCTCGTGTCGGTACGAAGGAAGATTGCAGCTGACTCCGTATCGGTGGCCTGGCGCAGATACATTTACTGGGCAAGGTTGGCCGATCGCAAAAACATAAAGTTGCGTTTTAGTGCATAACAAAACTACTCTCCGTGGGAAAACCGTGCACGGTACTGTTGTGATAACAACTAACATCCCCGGAAGAACTGAGGAGGGTGATGCCTAACGGAGCTGCCAGTCTTGGGACAACAAGGCAAGGTATTGTTGCAGTCACAACTAACATCCCCGGAAGAACTGGGCGGGTGATGGTGGCGAGCGCAAAATCTCAGTAGCGTTGCTAGCGCCGATTAAAACGACCTTCTACATTATTTGTACTTGTCCCAAGTTTGGTGTTTCCCAAGGCTAGGAAAAATGCGAAGTGGAAACTGCAAATTGCCACGTACCGACACGCGTCTCGAAAAGGTTGAGAATGTTCCTACTCCGGAACAAACTCAAAAGTGAACAGTAAGGTAAGGTCGACAATGTTAAGATCTGACAGGCTGTCCGGATCCGAACATTGGCGAAGGCTGATACTTTACAGGTGTTTTATACAAGTAAGACGCCGTCCGAGGACAAGTTTAAGTGTCACAAACATAAACCCCGTGAAATGTTCCTAATCCGGAGTGACCTCACAGTCAGAAAGGGCATAACAGGTATAATAGAAAGGGCATAACAGAAAGGACTCACTGTTTTGGCGTAGATCACAAAGCCCAAATATACGGCAAATCTGATCGAAAAGGCGAAGATCCAGGCCGAAATAGTCGGCAGAAAGGATCGTACCTAGGAAAGCTCACCGTAGTAAATCAAAATCGGACTTAAACCGGATGGGCGGGCCTAGTCACCATGGACGCATAATCGACCCAACGTAGATCACTCAGTTCTTGTTAAAGGACCAATTGCATATCAAAAAAGAATGATAAAATTGGCCGTGAAGAACGATCGAAAAGAAAAAGAACAACAGCCGCTGAAATGATCCAAGAAAGAAAAAGCGCTGCAACAAAGTCGTGATATTCACCGATGCTCTCTCGGTCATCAAAGCAATAAAAAACCCAGCCAAAACAGAGCTAAGTCAACTAAAAGCGATCCTCAGCGTCCTTGTAAACTCACTAAAACTCACAGTTATTCAGTGGATACCATCACACTGCAATATAAGCGGAAATGAAGAAGCCGACAGGCAAGCAAAAGAAGGTGGGTGACTACCGCAGACCGATCACGAGATCAGCTATGAGGAAGCCAAAACAACCATCGGTTGGCAGTGTAAAGAAAAGTTGTCGAAAGACCACCACAAAACAGCAACAGAGATGAATACTATGGGTATATCCCGTGAGGAGCAAGTTGCTATATTCCGCCTCCGTACCGGCATAAAGGCTTCGGACCCACATGTTCAACAAATTTAAAATTGGCACAACTATCCTGTGCCACTGTGAAAAGGCAGAAACGACGGCAGAGCACATACTGCAAGACTGCCAGGTGTTAGTAGGTCTAAGAAGTGAAACCTGGCCCGATAACACTGAGCTTCGCGAGAAGCTGTACGGAGAGACAGAGTCCCTAAACACAACGGTAGAATTCGTGAAAAGATTTGGTTCATCGGTCTAGGCGGGGATCGAGAGAGAGAGAGAGAGATATCGATGACTACTAATAAATTATGAGATTTTATCTATGATCTCCTCAAAGAAACTTCTCATATCAATTAGACAGTGTCAATAAATCTATCAATTAGACAGTGTCAATAAATCTATCAATTAGACAGTGTCAATAAATCTATCAATTAGACAGTGTCAATAAATCTATCAATTAAGCACTATTACCTTACAACTAATACAATAATAAAACAAAACGCTGACTCCATATTGGCGAAACATCACGTGCCCAAAATGTGAAACACATGCAATCAAAACTCCTGTTCTATTTCATATTTTTTATTTTCGTAAACATCCTAGAAAGAAAGAGTAACACAACGATTCTTCTTTCTTTTTAGAAAGGATAACACAAACATTCTGATTTCTTTCTAGAAAAGATAGCACGTACAAAGTGAGCTTAGTATTGGAGTATTAAATATGTTAAGAAAAAGGAAAATATTGTTACAGAAACTAATGCCAATTAGGAACGTTTCAGACACAATAAATCGATGTGTGATGTTACATTATGTTTGAAGTCATGCTTAAAACGAAGTGTTTCCACGTATGAATATAGTGGCATATCCTTTACAGGACGTAGCCATCCAGAACAGTAAATGAGTCGTTGATTTTCTAGGCACCACTTACACGTTCAGTAGTTTGACATTGCTTTCTGTACGGTGAGGTCTATTTATACCATTTGTAACATTTCAATCAGACTAATTGACTTCCAAACCTTCCGGCTGTGAGTTTGACTCTTGGGTTATGTTCGAGCTCACTACCGCTTAAGCTACAGAGGCGCACGTATCCATGTTTCCACGTATCCACGTATCCACGTATCCACGTATCCATGTTTCCACGTATCCAGGTATCCACGTTTCCACGTATACTGTATCCAATCTTTGAATTATCGCTATGTTTCAGTGGAACATGGTATCATTATTATGTTGGACGTTTCTTGATCTTCTCATTAGCTTCTTTAGTACGGGATACGTAATAAGACGACCATAGGACACATTAGCGTAAATCATAAGCGTTCGCATATCGACATGGACACAAGAGGGTTGTTGGTTCAATCCTACACTCGACGTTCTAATGTGAGGAAAGGCATTTGCCCTGCTACCTCATGCACATTAGGGTCTAGAAATGCGAAATGGCAGGTACTTTGCTCCTTAATGCATGAAAAGGCTACGGGAGATTGTATTTATTATTATTAAGATAACACTCGGTTTTGTTCATCTTGTTGTATAAGATTGACTTGCACATGCTGCTGGCATAATTTCCAAGGGCGTCACAAGTTAGAGATGGAGGGCGAGAGAGAGAGAGACATGTATATGAGAAAGCAGGAAGAATTCCATATTGACTTTCTATGCTAAAGTCTTTATCGTTCTAGCGTCTTTTCACCAACAGAGACGGGTTTCAAGGTTTTTAAAGCCGAAGGATTGACTTCATTGTACCGGGTTTGACCCCATATGGCTCATTATCTCTCCAAAGAAAGGGCACGCCACCTACCAAAAGTATTACACAAAGCACAAAATCCGTAACTCCGGCGACAATGCTAGTGATCTCTGGAAAATACTGCACTCGTGAACAGAACGTCGCGGTCTGGATTCGAACCCACAACCTTCGACTTGCAAGGCAAAGAGCTTAACCATTCAGCCACAGAGATCCATGAGAGAGTGTATGTACAATGTTCATAACCATTCAGCCACAGAGATCCATGAGAGAGTGTATGTACAATGTTCATAACCATTCAGCCACAGAGATCCATGAGAGAGTGTATGTACAATGTTCATAACCATTCAGCCACAGAGATCCATGAGAGAGTGTATGTACAATGTTCATAACCATTCAGCCACAGAGATCCATGAGAGAGTGCATGTACAATGTTCATAACCATTCAGCCACAGAGATCCATGAGAGAGTGTATGTACAATGTTCATAACCATTCAGCCACAGAGATCCATGAGAGAGTGTATGTACAATGTTCATAACCATTCAGCCACAGAGACCCATGAGAGAGTGTATGTACAATGTTCATAACCATTCAGCCACAGAGACCCATGAGAGAGTGTATGTACAATGTTCATAACCATTCAGCCACAGAGACCCCATGAGAGAGTGTATGTACAATGTTCAATAGGAAACACATTTGAATATATGGGTAAGATTCTACGAACATAAAACTATACTTGATTGTGTAACATCTTCTGGAATTATAATGCAAGATTATGTAAAGCTAACATTATTTCTACATAATATTTGTAGTCAATGATATGCGCAGAGGGATGTGATTCTGGACAAGTTCTTGCATACTTTGAATAATGTCTACACAGACTAGTCAACTTTCAGTACTAATGTCTTAGTTAAGGTGAAAGGTTATTGTATATGACATAGTGATACATGTATATGTGTAAATCAAGAGACTACTGATGATGTAGATTTAAACTCTTGTTTTATCTTTGAATAAAGAAGTTCTGTTGCTGAACAAAATGAGCTAAATTACACTATTCTATCTCTCTCTCTCTCTCTCTCTCTCTCTTTTCGCTCTCTATATATCTCTATATCTATCTACATATCTCTATACCACTATATCTGCCTATGTATGAAATCGTGGCATATCCTTTACAAGACGTAGCCAACAACTACAGTAAACGATTTTTATAGGCACCACTTATACGTTCAGTAGTTTGACATTGCTTTCTGAACGATGAGGTATATTTTTACCTTTCATAAAAATCCCGCGGAAACGATTTTGCTTCTAAATTTGCCCACCGCAGAGTTTAAACCAGGTACGCTTGGGTTGTAATCGTGATCACTACCGCTTAAGCAACAGACGCCCATGAATAACGTTCTTCTTCAGACGCCCAGGATATATATATATTTCTATGTCTACGTAGTTATCTCTCTCTCTATCTATATGTCTCTATCTCTCTTTCCCTCTCTCTAACTCTGTGTATCTCTTTGTATCTCTATCTCTGTCCTTTCATCCACACATCCCTACCGATTCCTACCCGTCCCTACCATTCCGATATTTCCAAGTTTCGTTGTAGGCACTTTATTTCTGCTGTTTCGAGTAACTACATTTCTAACATTGATATCCAAGATCCAGAACCATAACTATGGGCAAATAGCCCTACTGCCTTGTGGGAGTTTCGAGAGAAGCAAAGGGTATGGGAGTAAACCCAAACAGAAAATCCGGAGCGGAGCCCCTAAGCTGGACAGGCATCAAGTGATGCCCTACCGGCAACTGCTGCAACCAAACTGATACCAGATGTCGTTCTTGCACTTTTCTGGATTCTATCAGTAAGGTCGAGAGGGTAGTTGACGCTTGGGCAACTCAGCTACTCCATAAAAATCGCACAGGCATGCGTCACGGAGAGGTCACTCTGTGGTCGACTTTGTTGGCAGCAACTGTGGTAAGGAGTGCCACTCCAGAATAGACCATTACAGCCACAAGAAACGTTGTGATTCAGCGCAGACCATACTACGTGACGCAAGACCTATTGTCTCCTGAGGTAGAGAGGCCAATGATGAACCCACGATAATATGAAGCAAGATCTTCGGAAGTGTATCTCAATTTTACATCAGCATCTCTGTTTGCAACCACGATGAGATGAAGTGATACAGTGACGCACATTGTAAAGGAACTATGACTCACTTGTGGAATAGTTACATATCTTGAACGTATTGAAAGTTATAATAGATCATATGTGACTGGGTCAGTTTTTTGTTTTGTTTTGTTTCATTCGTCCGCTATGAATAAGACATAATCATAATATGTGACAGCATACTGATTTTTGCTTGAAGGTTTGCTTTCCAGTGGCTTATGTCATCCATGAAAGCGTTACTCCATCTTCAGAGGTACATGTAATTAAGGTCCCTAAGTAAAGAATCGCCTGCGTCTGTAGCTTAAGCGGTAGTGAGCTCGATCACTACACAAGCTTACCTGGGTCAAACTACTCTGCAGGTAGTTTGGAAGCAAATTTGTTCGTAGTGGATTTTTACAAAAGGTAAACATAGACATCATTGTTCAGAAGCAATGGCAAACTATTGAACGTATAAGTGGTGGCTAGAAAATTGACGACTAGTTTACTGTGGTTGATGGTGAAGCTCTGTAAGGGATATGCCATGATTCTCATTTGCAAGTAAAGGATCAGGGTTCTCCTGTCTTCCAAACGTCTACCGTATGAATGCTGAGAGTTTTTGATTCAAGTTGGACTAGCATTCCGGAATTTCCCCGCCATGCGGTCACTAGTGCAGCGTGTTATCAATTCCGCTATCGACGATCCTTCTGTATCAATTTTAACTTCTTTTAGTCGGAATACGAATGAAGATGACATGTCAACGTTGATACAACATCAGTACTCAACGTCATCAATTTTAACTTCTTTTAGTCGGAATACGAATGAAGATGATATGTCAACGTGGATACAACATCAGTACTGAACGTCGAAACAACAAATTAAATAGTTCGGCCACATATGCAGATTACCAACAAACAGTGCATCTCAAAGAGCAATGTCGCTCCGATGCAATGGATACAAAGCAAAAGGTCGGCCGCGCAAAATGTGTACATCAGAGATAACAGAGGCAATGAAAGACACGATTTATGAAGCGTACACACAGGCTAGTTCTAGAAATCTCTTCTTATCTAAACCATGTCAGGTTAAAACAAATTTGAAGAAAAGCAAGTAGGGATACAATGTCTTTGCTAAACTTGTCACTTATATCTGTATGATCGTATAATATTGAAATACAATTGGGAACTACACAAAAAACACATACGTGACAACTGCAGCAAGAACAGACAGTTTTGTTACATTGACAAATGTTACGAGAAGACAAAAGGTTGTATTATGGTATTGACCGTTACAATAACAAAACAATATTGACATCTAGAACAAGAAAATATTATTGAAAAATACAAGAGAAGAAGAGCAATTGCATATTCAACACAACAGCAAGGAATATTGTAACATTGACAACTACAGTACAATGTGTCATTGTAATATAAGCAGCATGCATGGCAGCGAATCATAGACAATGAACAAACAATAAATAAGATCACTGGAAGCCACATAGATGTGGTTTTACCAAAGAATGCTGAAAATGCTATGGACAGTGAATAAAACAAATGAAGTGGTTTAAAATTAGGCCGGCACATAAAAAAACCTTATCAAACAAATGCGAATCAGACAATCGAGATGTTACTGGGCATATAATGCGAAGAGAATGTTTAGAACATTTGGGTGGCAACAGGTAACATTCAGGAAAGGAGAGATCGTAGAAGACAGAGGGGTAAGATGTTGGATAGTCTGACATCGTGATTCGACAAAAGATCGACATCAGAACTGATTAACTGCACCAAGGAGAGAGAGTTATCAAGAGACCTGATCACCTACGCCGGCAGGCATGGTACTTGATTGAATATAAACAATCAGAGTCAACAAAAGAAAATCAAATCGTATTGTACATTACATCAGTAGCCATAACAAGAAACAGTGAGTTGTGTTGGGAAAATGAAACGGCAACAAAAGAATATAACATTGCAACATTTATAAATACAAGAAAGAATATTAGAGTAGTACAATATTGTCAATAAACAGACATTAAAAACAAATATATCGTTTCCGAAAGTAAAAGAAAAAAGCAATTGCCAAACACTAAAATCGAACTATGGGCGCCAAGAGAAATAAGATTTGTGACTCAATTTCAGTATGTGGCATTTGGTTTTACCAGAAAGACTATTTATCTGTTTACTGTCTAACTTTTTTACTATACTCATTTGTTTCGGTGATTCCCGTGAGGTTATTAGAACTTTACAATTCACCCTTACGTTCCTTTGTTGTAATTGTCAACTATGCAATAAGTGAATAAATAAGTCAACTGAAACGAACTTTGCTGATAGAGGCACGAAATATCGGTCTCCGTTCCATTGAGGAGATTGAGCGAGTTGCCCAGGGTATAGTGGTATGGAGAAATTGTTTGCAGACCCTATGTAACATATAACGGTACGAGAGGAATTATTATTACTTTTTTATTACATAGTTTTTGTTTCATTTATTCTTTTGGCACGAAAGTATATTTTATGAATACCTTCTACTGTTTCACTGTTGTAATTGTTAAAGTTTAAATACAGTTTAAAAAAAAATTCTAGTAGCTGTCAATGTTGTTACATGACCATCTATTTTTCTACTGTATCTCTTAACATTATAATTCATCCTAACGTTATCTTTACATAACATCAGGAAAGATGGCAAGAGGAAGACCACGAAAAAATGGTTAGATGGCATAACAGAATCCTGTAAAAAAAAGCAAAAATAACAATCACCCAAGTCACCAGAACAGCGCAAGACAAAACAGAAAACCACGACACCGGGAAACAACCTGGTAGCAGAGTGACGACAAAAGAAGAAGAAGTTCTCTTGTTGTAAATGTCAATTATACAATGATGACATACGGATGCGAGTCATGGAAAATAACTAAACAGATCGAACAATTTCTGAGGGCCACAGAGATGTAGTTTTACAGAAGAATGATGAGGAACCCACAGACTGCTAACATGACTAATATTGAGGTATTGAATGAGATCAAGACACAGAGAAAGGTTATCATCAATATAAGAAAGAGGCAGTCATCATTTTTCGGACATGTGATCAGGAAGGACGGTTTAGAACGCATTGTATTAACTGGTAAAATCATCGAGGGTAGACGAAACAGAGGAAGACAGAGTGAGGACATTTTGGATATCCTGACTTCATGGTACGGAAGAGCATCAACGACCGCCTGCCCAGCAGTTCCTATCGCGTTGGACGACGGGTGATAAGCCCTCTGTGAGTGCCGGTTCAATTCCGCGGGCTGGCATAAAGCCACAGGTTCTCCAGATTTACTGTGTTCGTGGCACCGAACCGAAGGGTTACAATGTCCATGGCACCGAGCAGAAGAGCTGAAAGCTCAAGTGCTTCTGGATCGGAAAAAAAGAGCGCCAACATCTAAGAAGATAGTAAACGCAAGAGACAGAATGTTGTGGAGATCCATGATCGCCTACGATATATAGCCATCAAGCCCTCATGAAACTGTTGAAAGATCTTAATAAATTTGACTGAACATAAACATTTTCTAATGATCTTACACAGACCCTCTCCGCTGACCGTGTAGAAAGCCTCTATTAGATTGACAAAAACCATTTAGAGATTGCGTTGCTGATCTTAACATTTCTCCTATAGTTGGAAATATGCAAATATCGTGTCTGTTGTTCCACAGCCTGGTGGCGTCTGTGGCTTAGGGGATAATGACTCGGTCTATTAACCCCGACGTTCTGAGTTCGAGTTACGCTGCGGACAGTTTGGTTGCAAATTGTTTGGCGTGGATATTTACAAAAGGACGATGACACCACCCGTCCATAAAGCAGTGGCAAACTACTGAACGTAATAATGCCTAGAAAAATCACAGCAGCGTTAAAAAGCTGGGGTTGATTCGCAAAGTACTGTAAAGGATATGAAATTAACTAACTTTGTTCTAGAGCCTGCTCTTAAGCCACTTTGGGTCTCAAGGAGTAGGTCCTGTTTTGTATGTTCGAGTAAATGATTGAGGAGGACTCGGGCCAGTATCTCGACAGCAATCGACAGGAGGGAAATTCTCTTGTGATTATCGCAGGCCTAACTATATGCGCATTTACAGGTGGGCAATAGTGACACTCTTAATTCCTGTTTTTGTTCCAGATGGACTGTAGAGGTCTGTCAAATTCAGCATCATCATGGGGTCTCCTTCTTTGTAGAGTTGGGTTGGTATCGAGTCCACACCAATTGCCTTTACACTGGACATCTGAATGGCTGCCTTCTTGTCTTCGTCTATACTAAGTGGGGCATCAAGCTTGATAGTAAATGGAACCTGAGACATGTGCTCTATGTCTTAATAACATGATTTTGATGGACGGTTGAGGACAGCACGGAAGTATTCTGAGCAGCGTTTTCGTGTCTGTAGTTTGTAAGTTAGCATCTGTTTACAACTGCAGAGGTGATGTGAGAAGGTTAAATACCATAAACAGTTCTAATGGCACGATAGAAACATATTCAGTCATTTCGGTCTTCATATATCTGGATTTAATCAGCTATATAACAAGAGTTATATGTAAGGATCATATGATTACATTTCTACATTTGAATATGGGGGATGTATAAAATTGCATGAATTATTTCACACCTACATATTAAGTTATATGAAGGAGAGTAGGCGAGTGAATAGTTAATTGCTGTGGTGTTTCCTAATGGAAACGTCTTAAGTTCGACCGCCCGGTAAGGTGAAACATTCTTTTGTTGCGGAGAAAATAAAACCGATGACCTGCGTATGCGTAGCGATAGCCCATAGCGAAGCGGTTTTAATTTCTTTGCCCTTATAGAATTCTGCAGCGTACTCTCAGAAAATGAGAAAAAAAATGCTGCTCTCATAATTGTTTTCATTTTTATATTATACATATCAAATATGTTTATAAAGATCTATGATATAGATGACAAAATCAGGGATTACTCTCCTATGATATAGATGACAAAATCAGGGATTACTCTCCTATGATATAGATGACAAAATCAGGGATTACTCTCTTGGGTAATCTTATCCGTCAACTTCTTAGATGTCAGGGTCACTTATGCTGAATGAAAACGGTCGTATGTCCAAATATAGCATGTTATATGGAGATGTGACATCTGGTAACATAATTGCACAGTGATGTTTATTTAACTACACAGAAGTTTCAGTTTCAGTTTGGAATATCTGCATTACACTCTGGACATGTCCACATGTGCTCCGATCTCCTTTGCAATATCCGTAACAACGTCAAGTAACTAACCGTACCAGATCAATGTTAATTGATGAGCATACACATATTTCTGTTGTGCCGCTCTTTTCTGGCCACTTCAACCGTAAATTCAATTTATTGCAGTCTAGCAGTTGACTGAATTGGTTTATATTAAAATCCTCTTTGCGATCACACTCTATAATGGAGTTCGAATCTCAGCTGTATTCCTTCCTTGGTCGACCCCTCCCCCTTCCCTCCTGCTATGAGCCATCTAGATCCATCCAGCTTGTCCGTTCTCTTATTGTCATCGATACCCATGTGATACTGATATGGTGGCAGATCTAGCCATCTTGTCCGTTCTCTTATTGTCATCGATACCCGTGTGATACTGATATGGTGGCAGATCTAGCCAGCTTGTCCGTTCTCTTATTGTCATCGATACCCGTGTGATACTGATATGGTGGCAGATCTAGCCATCTTGTCCGTTCTCTTATTGTCATCGATACCCGTGTGATACTGATATGGTGGCAGATCTAGCCATCTTGTCCGCTCTCTTATTATCATCGATACCCGTGTGATACTGATATGGTGGCAGATCTAGCCAGCTTGTCCGCTCTCTTATTGTCATCGATACCCGTGTGATACTGATATGGTGGCAGATCTAGCCATCTTGTCCGTTCTCTTATTGTCATCGATACCCGTGTGATACTGATATGGTGGCAGATCTAGCCATCTTGTCCGCTCTCTTATTGTCATCGATACCCATGTGATACTGATATGGTGGCAAATCTAGCCAGCTTGTCCGCTCTCTTATTGTCATCGATACCCATGTGATACTGATATGGTGGCAGATCTAGCCATCTTGTCCGCTCTCTTATTGTCATCGATACCCATGTGATACTGATATGGTGGCAGATCTAGCCATCTTGTCCGCTCTCTTATTATCATCGATACCCGTGTGATACTGATATGGTGGCAGATCTAGCCATCTTGTCCGCTCTCTTATTGTCATCGATACCCGTGTGATACTGATATGGTGGCAGATCTAGCCATCTTGTCCGCTCTCTTATTGTCATCGATACCCGTGTGATACTGATATGGTGGCAGATCTAGCCAGCTTGTCCGCTCTCTTATTGTCATCGATACCCGTGTGATACTGATATGGTGGCAGATCTAGCCATCTTGTCCGTTCTCTTATTGTCATCGATACCCGTGTGATACTGATATGGTGGCAGATCTAGCCATCTTGTCCGCTCTCTTATTGTCATCGATACCCGTGTGATACTGATATGGTGGCATATCTAGCCATCTTGTCCGCTCTCTTATTGTCATCGATACCGATGTGATACTGATATGGTGGCAGATCTAGCCATCTTGTCCGCTCTCTTATTGTCATCGATACCGATGTGATACTGATATGGTGGCAGATCTAGCCATCTTGTCCGCTCTCTTATTGTCATCGATACCCGTGTGATACTGATATGGTGGCAGATCTAGCCATCTTGTCCGCTCTCTTATTGTCATCGATACCCATGTGATACTGATATGGTGGCAGATCTAGCCATCTTGTCCGCTCTCTTATTGTCATCGATACCGATGTGATACTGATATGGTGGCAGATCTAGCCATCTTGTCCGTTCTCTTATTGTCATCGATACCCATGTGATACTGATATGGTGGCAGATCTAGCCATCTTGTCCGCTCTCTTATTGTCATCGATACCCATGTGATACTGATATGGTGGCAGATCTAGCCAGCTTGTCCGCTCTCTTATTGTCATCGATACCCGTGTGATACTGATATTGTGGCAGATCTAGCCATCTTGTCCGCTCTCTTATTGTCATCGATACCCGTGCGGAGCGAAGATGAATGTAATTCAGCAAATTGTTGACTCCTGCAGTGATTCAGTCCAATGTCTGTTCATCGAACCAACCTCCACAGTTCGGACAATGCTCAGAAGAAGTTAAAAAAATGTGCACAAGAAAGACCTGAAGACATTTGACACAAATAGACAAGACTGGGAAAATCCTGCTAGGAATAGATCAACTCAAAGATGGATCTAAGTACTGGTGCACTCAGACTCAGACAACTCGCTGAAAATAAGATGTGCAATGACAAATCATAAATGACAAAAGTCATCATTGGAACTACGTCGATTGTTCTTACGAGACTAACATATTGCCATCAGAGGGGGACATTCGATTACTAATCCGGGGGTCAAAGGCTCATGAGGTTATGGTGGTAACATGATCCAGGGTTAGCGAGGGGCGCGCTAACCAAGACCCTGCCCCAACCTCCACGCGGTGACCCTGAAACAGACTCTGGTTCCGGTCTGGCTAAGAGGGGCAGGGATCGGGGAGAACTACTGGTAGTGGTAGCAGTGCAAGTACGGAAATGCAAAACAGATCAATACTAACAAAATGCACAAATCTCCTGACCGATGTCCAACAAGATATTGAACAAGTTCCTAAACGTAACGAAACAGCAATGAAAAGTCTCTGACATGGATGAGAGGTGCATCCAGTGACGAAACGTGTGCCCACGAAGGGCGAAGCTCGAAGCCCTGAGGAGGGGCAAACATTGCCAGCCCGTCGGCAAGAATAAATAAAACAGGACCGTAACCGAATAAAAGTCTACCCTCGTGTCGGTACGAGAGAAGATTGCAGCTGACTCCGCATCGGTGGCCTAGTGCAGATACATGTACTGGGCAAGGTTTGCCGAGCGCAAAAGAACAAGTTGCGTTTTAGTGCATGACGAAACTACCCGCCCTGGGAAAACCGTGCAGGTACTGTGCGATAAAAATTAACATTCCCGGAAGAACTGAGGTTGGTGATACCTAAAGGAACTGCCAGCCTTGGGACAACCGGGCAAGGTTCGATTGCAGTCGTAACTAACATCCCCGGAATAACTGGAGCGGGTGATGGTGGCGGGCGCAAAATCCTCAGTTGCGTTGATAGCGCTGACTGAAACGACCCTCTACATTTTTTGTACTAGGCCACTTGCCGGTGCCTTTAGAGGTTAATTGCAAATTGCCACGTACCAATACGCGTCTAGAAAAGGCTGAGAATGTTCCTTCTCCGGATCAAACTCAAAAATGTACGGTAAAGCAAGACCGACAATGTACAGATCAGACAGGAAGTCCGGGTCCTGAACATTGGCGAAGGCCGACACTTTACACGGTGTTTTATACGAGTAAGACGCCGTCCGAGGACAAGCTGACAAGACCCGAGAAATATTTCTCAGTCAGAACGGGTAAAACAGCGTAACTCACTGTCCTGGCGTAGATCACAAAGCTCAAATATACGGCAAAGTTGATCGTAAAGGCGTAGATCCGAGCCGACATAGTCGGCAGAAAGGATCGTACCCTAGGAAAGTTCACCCTAGTAAATCAAAAGCTGGCTGAAAACGGACGGGCGGGTCTAGTCACCATGGGCGCACAATCGTCCCGACGTAGATCACTCCGTTCTTGCCAGTGGACCAATTATACATCACAATAAGAATGACCAAAATTGACCGTGAAGAACGATCGCAGAAGAAGAAGAAGATTACTAATCGTAGAGCAAAAAACATTTATCGGTTTTAAAAAAATGCATAAAATTTAGTTTGTTTTTGATATCTCATCTATGAACAGTTAATAAAGCAAATGGAAAATAAATATAATCACATGTGAAATACGATGTCTCTTAAAAGTCACCAAGAATACAAAAAGAGACAGTTTCACATAGATGCATCGGAGAGAAGTTTCAAACAAAACTGTGCTTCAATTACATCGAAAAACAGACAATTCAATGGTTTGGCCACATAGTATGAATGCAGCCAGTCCATAAAGTCTGCAAAGCCGTCTACAGCAGAACATCAGGGCGAAAGAAGAGGGGAAAGTCAAGGAATATGGGCATATATGGAGTGTCTGTTCCATGTCAGAAGATGCAGAGATCCATCACTCCAGTCTCGAAAAGCAAACAAGACAAACTCGTAAGACCACTTCCCTGGACTACATACAACATGGTATAAGTAGGATGACAAAAGAAGATATTGTCTTCATGAAGTACGTAATGATGTACAAATGGCCACGAAATAAAGGTGGGAGACGGTTTCATAAATGAAAGATAGGTAATTGAAGTATAATCATTTATGGATTAAACAAACAAGGAGTAGAAAGTTGTTGCAGTACATTACAGTATATATGTTAGCAAATGCAGGTGTTTAGATAAAATACGATTGGGTTAGAAATACAAAGTAATTACCGTAAATCTTCCGTTGAACATGTTTTCGGATAATTGTATACATGTTTACTTATCATTAATTTAAAATAAAAATGCAGCTAGAGATATCATTCTGCTCCTAGACATACATTTAACATTCTCTGAACATGTTTCTGCTTAAGTAATGTCAACATTACCCTAGGGTGAGTCTACAGCTCCGAAATCTCTATTCGATCACAGATATGGAAATGTTATCGATCAGTCACTAGCTAGAAGTTCACAACCACGTAAACACAATATTGCTTCAGTCGGTCTGTTTTGCTTTTCGTCTAATAGTGGTTGGAAAGTGCAGTGCATTTTAAAACGTTCTCCTTTTTTAAAATAAAGAATAGAATAACTTAGAAGGCTATTATACAGAGATAATTATCACAAAACAAAGGATAAAACTCATGAAAAAAAAACATTACTGCATTCAGGGAGATGTAATTACCGTTTCGTTTATTTTGTCATATTTTGTGCACAAAAGAACACAAATCAAGCCTTTAAGAGCCTGTGTTTTTTTCCTTGGCAACATGAGGTTGTGAGACATGGACCATTGACAAAGCGGCGGAGATCATTAATGTATTTGAATGACAATGCTACAAAATAGTACTTAGAATATCATGGACAGAGAAAAGAACAAATGCTTCTGTTCTGCAACAGCTTGATATTAAACAGAGTTGTCTATTAAAGAGCATACCATCAAGGAAAATTAAATATTTCGGACACATCAAACGACATGAGAAATGGCATAACAGCGTAACTCACTGTCTTGGCGTAGATCACAAAGCCCAAATATACGGCAAAGCTAATCGAAAAGGCGAAGATTCGGGCCGACATAGTCGGCATAAAGGATCGTACCCTAGGAAAGTTCACCCTAGTAAATCAAAAGCTGGCTGAAACCGGACGGGCGGGCCTAGTCACCATGGGCGCACAATCGACCCGACGTAGATCACCCCGTTCTTGTTAGTGGACCAATTATACATCACAATAAGAATGATAAAATTGCCCGTGAAGAACGATCGCGAGAGAGAGAGAGAGAGAGAGAGAGAGAGAGAAAATTAAAAGAGAATAGGAATGGCCAAGGATAATTTCAATAGTATGAGAAAGTTACTGACATCCAAACAAATTACAAACAGGCTAAAAATGAGAATGATCAAATGCTATATGTCAAATCACTGGCCCCCATCACAGACATGGAGGCACGACCCAAATCCATCGAAGAGACGGTGTCTCGCGTGGGGCGAAATTCGGAGCCTGAGCATGCTCTCTATAGAGGCACTACCCTAGAGCCGATGAGTATGCTGGGAGTCGAGTTGCACATAGGCATCATGGGCGAAACTCGATGTTTGCCCCCTCGAAGTCGGACAGCCCACTGGGAATTAAAGGAAATGGTGAGGTAGGCATAAGGGCAGAGCAAGTACGCACGGTGGCAAAGCCATAGTGGGCCTCATCGAGGGGCAGGCCGGCACGGCAAGAGGGTGTGCGTTCCACCCACATGAGTAGAACTGGAAAGCCCAGCAGAGGCAAAACCAGTGCAAGCGCGGCAGATGCAAGCGCGGCAGCGGCAAGCGCGGCAGCGGCAAGCAGGGTGTGCGTCCCACCCAAATGTACAGAACAACTGGAAAGCCCAGCAGAGGTAAAGCCAGTGCGCGTTTCCGCTCGCAGGAACTACTGCTGCCTTGTAGTTTTGATTGGGGACAATCAAAGGCTAGCGGAGCAAACCGCAAACAAACCTAAACGGGCGGCAAACCAAGGCATTCATTAAAACGACCGGCTTTGCTTGGTAGATGACGTTCATAAGCCCGGGAGGGCAGGCCGTCTAAGGGTCGCTGTCCTGAAAGAAAATAGCAACTTACTGCCTTGTGGGTTACGGCTGGGGACAATCAAAGGCTAGCGGAGAGCGAACCGCACACAATAACTGCTTGAAATCGAACACCCCACCGAAGGATAAGCAACTATGCTCAAATAGGTGCTGAAGATTGATGCATGTACATTACGTTCCGATGTTTGGCTGTTTATACATCACAATAAGAATGACAAAAACTAGCCTAGAACGATCGCTAGAGAGAGAGAGAGAGAGAGAGAGAGAGAACCAGGTATTCTTGGGTTGTGATCGAGATCACTATCGCTTAAGCTACAGACGCTCAATATAATAGTAATATTGTATACAACTAGCCACAATTAAGCTATCGTTAGTAGGTGTTTGTTGTAGCAAACAAGTCTCTTACACAGTTACTGTTAGTAGATTACATATTACATATAGAAGATATTACTGTTAGAAGATAGGACATATTGATACACCGAATATGTGTTGCAGCAAACAAGTCTCTTACACAGTTACTGTTAGTAGATTACATATTACATATAGAAGATATTACTGTTAGAAGATAAGACATATTGATACACCGAATACACCTTCATATTTGACTTCCGGATCAGCTTCCATTTTTCCCTAATAAAGATGTCAGTTAACAGACGATAAACATAAACCGAAGAGATCAATTTAAATTATAAAGACATAGCACACGCTGTTTAAAATGCAGATATCTAGTTATCATAGCAATATTGCAATAATATAATTTCTCCTCTAGTACCGTTATACTTTACATAGGGCATGCAAGCAATGTCTACATACCGCTCTATCCTGGGCAACCCGCTCAATCTCCTCCATGGAACTGATACCGATATTTCTTGATTCTCTCAACAAAGTTCTTTTCAGGGTCTCCTTAGGCCGTCCTCTCTTTCTTGAACCTCTGCTTCCCACTTCAATTCTTGCTTTGATATTCGTTGCTCATTTATTCTCAAGGTGTGTTCAACATATCTCCATCTTCTTCTTATAACAGTTGTTACTAGTGGTTGACCTCTAATTTCATTACTTCTTCTGAATTCGTTTCATTTTATGTTCATTATCATAGCAATACAATATATATAATACAATATAATCTTCTTCTTCTTCTTTTGTCGTCCCACTGCTACCGGGTTGTTGTCCAGTGTCGTGGTTTTCTGTTTTTGTCTTGAGCTATTCTGGTGGCTTGGGTGATTGTTGTTTTTGCTCTTTGACAGGATTCTGCTATTTCATCTAACCATCTTTTTTCATGTTCTTCCTCTTTTCTTTTTTTCGTGATGTTCTTTTGTAGAAGACTTTGTATACTGTGGAGTTTGCTTGTATTCTTATTAAGTGTTTTTTCTCTCAATGTAACTTAAGCAAGGTTCTGTGCCAACTTTCTTTCCTATGCTAATGTTGATGACAATATAATCGACTTTAATTAAACTAATCACTGAGAAATTAATTCGTAATATAAATTTCACTAACAAAACAAAAAAGCATACAGCAATAGCTATATTTGGCATGCGTTAGTTGAGGGCCTATGCCACAATTGGGGTTTGACTGGTACAAGAGAGGGAGAGAGAGAGAGAGAGCGAGAGAGAGAGAGAGAAAGAGCGATACATTTTAATGATTTTCCTACTTACCAGTCCAAAGCATGTTTTATAATGTTTTAACACCTTCTGAATGATGACACATTTCATACAAATTATTCCACCTGTTGTCTGAAAATATATCAAGGAATGAAATTATTGTGAAACAAGTATGACAGAAACAAGTTTCAACACACCAACTTATTCCGCTAAGTAAAAATGGAAGGCACGGAATCAAATGTGTAGACTCTTGTTACGTTCTCATGAACAATTCATTGAGCCACATAAAAGGAACAATACATCAAACATCGTATAACGTGTTTGAGATGAAGAATATACAATACACGATATATGGTAGCTTAACACAGACAATCAACAGTATAATTGATTTATTGAACAATATGTACATTATGTAACTCGGGTCATAAAAAGTAATCAAGATCTGATATGAACATTATTAAAGAAAAGGTGAAATGACATGCTGTCGAATACAACGTGAAAGTAAAGAGTATGAAAATAGCGTAGGCATTAAATATCTCACAATTTAAAACAAAAGAAAAGAAAAAAAGCAGAGGTTGGAATGATATACACATGTGTATAATCTTCATTATCCTGATATGTCATAGCGGCTGGAAAAGTTGATCAATAATCTTCATTATCCTGATATGTCATAGCGGCTGGAAAAGTTGATCAATAATCTTCATTATCCTGATATGTCATAGCGGCTGGAAAAGTTGATCAATAATCTTCATTATCCTGATATGTCATAGCGGCTGGAAAAGTTGATCAATAATCTTCATTATCCTGATATGTCATAGCGGCTGGAAAAGTTGATCAATAATCTTCATTATCCTGATATGTCATAGCGGCTGGAAAAGTTGATCAATAATCTTCATTATCCTGATATGTCATAGCGGCTGGAAAAGTTGATCAATAATCTTCATTATCCTGATATGTCATAGCGGCTGGAAAAGTTGATCAATAATCTTCATTATCCTGATATGTCATAGCGGCTGGAAAAGTTGATCAATAATCTTCATTATCCTGATATGTCATAGCGGCTGGAAAAGGCGATCATGAATTTCCACAAACATTTGCCCTGAGTAATCAAGTTGAATGTGGATACTCTTCGTTGCCATGAAGATAAGTCTGTACAGAATTTTCTCTCTCTATCGTCCTTCATCTCGTCTCTCGTTGATTCCGCTAGTTGTCACTATGTGCTCTAAACTTCCTTTTTCATATTATATGCACGAACAATGATGATTGTCTCTTTCTTATATTGATAATGGATTTTGTTGATGCCTTTACATTTCTCAGCACATCAATATCAGTCATTTTAGAAGTTTCTAAGAATGCTTAAGAATGCGTGTAAAGCAAATGTAAATAACGAGTATTTTTGTAGAAAAGTTCACTTCAATCATAACGAAAAATGATTATGAACAATCATATTTCATTGATAAAACCAGATGCTTCAGCACTAGTCAGTTTAACACGTGCTGATTTCATACAGACATTCTAAACTAATTGACAAAGTTCTCCCAACGACATATTACTTGAAAGGAATAAGGAATATTACATATGAATGTTGTGCAAAGTCAGTTTTTTCGGTTTTAATGAAAATCAACAACACTAAAACAGAAATAATGAATATGGGAAGAAAACATAATAATCTAGACATCCATGTCAATGCACTAAAATAAACCCTGGAAAGAATTCAAATACTTAGGAAGCATATTCACAGAAGACAGAAAACTGGATAGAGAGATAGAGGCTAGAATGCAAATAGCAAATGTTGTAACCTACCAGCTAGCTCCACTGTTAAGACACCCAAAAATTTCACAGGCAGCTAAGCAACAGATGATCAACAGCATTTTTATACCTACTTTGTGTTACCAGACATTGACATGGACATTGAGCAAAGCGCAGTCACAAAAATAACTACATGTGAAATGCCTGCCTGCGAAAAGTTACCAACAACACAAGAAAAGACAGAATCACAAACATCAGCATAAGAAAGAAAGTTGGCCCAAAACCGTGCTTTAATTACATAGAGAAACAAAGAATGAAGTGGTTTGGCCATTTAATAAGAATGCATCCAAACTCCCCAGTATTCAGAGTCTTCTACAACAGAACATCGGGAAAGAAGGCCAGAGAAAGACCACGGAAAAGATGGTTAGATGGCTGGCAGAACCCTGTGAAAGAGCAAAAATAACAATCACACAAGCCATCAGAACAGCGCAAGACAAAAGCAGAAAACCACGACACTGGGCAACAACCCGGTAGCAGTGTGACGACAAAGAAGAAGAAGAAGATTTACTAGATGCAACGTTCTCAAAATATAAAAGAATACACATATGTACTACAGTCCTTGTACTACAACCTACTTGTTGGAGGTGACACAGAAAATTGTTTTCTCTCGTAAACACTAAAACCTGTATATATCATGGACACTCCTGTTAAAGTTTAAGTTACAGTTAGGCGAGCGATAATCATTTTCTGCGCTACGCAAATTTGGATAATTGTACTAAATATTCTTCTTCTCTTGAACCATTTATTGCTTTATAGAAGTGTTGGGGGGTGTAAACGTAGTGATCTTGTGTATGCTTGTCTTAAGACAAATTGTAAGCTGATATTCATTTTCGTAAGGCAGTTCTTGATGTCATCGCTCCATTTTTGCGTGGTCTTCCTCTTGCGTTGTACTCATTATACTTTTTCTGTGTGGCTCTCTATGGTAGGCGATACCAGGGCATTCTTGTCAGGTGTTCAAACCATTTAATCTGTTGTTCTTTTATGAATTGTATGACTGGTTTCACATCCAGTCTTCTTCTGTTTTCTTCATTTCTAATTTTGTCCCTTATTGTCACACCTGCAACTCTTCTAAGACACCTCATCTCTGTCGTTATGATTTTCAGCTCATTAGCTGCTGTTATTGGCCATGTTTGACACTGGTAACATAGTGTTGGCCAGAAAATCGTTCTTATGGATTTGCTTTAGTTGTTAACGGTATCTCTTTATGTGACAACAGTGGTGTCAACTATCCCAGTGCCTGGTTAGCTTTTGTGCAACGATTACTAATTTCGCTATCGATACTTCCATCTGCTGTGAAAATTGCTCCTAAGTATTTAGCCTCAATTGTTTGTTTTATTTCTACGATCTGGAGTTTTATTGTAAGGTTTTCTGGTTGTCTACTTATTGCCATTTTCGCTTTCTTTATTATATTTATTTTCATGTTGTACTCCTCACTCTTGATGTTAACTAAGCTCACATGGTTCTGGAGAGATTCTTCATTTTCTGCAATCAGTACTTTGGCATCTGCAAATAAAAGTTCTGAAATATATTTTCTTCCTCTATTCCTGCTTCTCTACTTATGTTGTCCATGTATGTTATAAACAGCAGTGGGAGAGCACACATCCCTGTCTAACTCCTGAGTTTACTGTGAATGTTTTTGATGTTCTGGCTTTTGTTCTTATGTAACTTTTATTTAAAATGTATAAACTCATGCATACCTTGATGAGATGTTTGCTGATTCCATATTTTCTTAGACACTCCCATAGTTTGTTTCTATTGACTCTGTCGAAGTCCTTTTCCTGGTCTATGAATGCCACACTACAGGTCTTGTTATGTTCTATTTTGCTTTATGTCAGTTGTCTTAATGTGAATATTGCATCCGTACAGCTTCTATTTCGTCTGAAGCCTATCTGTGCTTCTGTGAGTTGTTCTTCAATTGTTGGTCTTAGCCTTTTTTCAATGATCTTAGCATACATTTTTCCTATGTGACTTAGTAGTGAGATTCCCCTATAGATATTACATTCCTTCTTGCTGCCTTTGTTTTTCCAATTTGTTGTTATTATTGCTGTTTGCCAATCTTCTGGCGTTTCTTGGTTCTCCCATGCGACTTGGAAGATTCGTCTAACCATTTACACCTGCCTCTTCAGCTGCTTTGATGAATTCTGCAGGTAAATCATCTGTGCCTGCTGCTTTGTGTTATGGTGCCAACTGTATTACATTTTCTACTTCTGCTAGTAGTATTTCTGGTTCTAATTTCTCTATTTCTTCCTCTGTGTTATAACAGTTTGTTCTCCCATAAGTTTTATCACAATTAAATAGCTCTTCAAAATAGTTTTCCATCTTTCTAATATAATTTTGGGCCCTAAGTTAGGTTGCCTTTTTCATCTTTTAAAAATTTCTGTTGGGTTGTATTCTTCATTGTGCTGTCTTTTTCCTCTTACTATCTTGTAATATTCTCATGGTGCTGTTCTTTCTTCTTCTACAGCATGTATCCAAATGTTTCCATGTTTTTTCTCCCTCTTTTTATTGCTCTTTGTGTTTCTCCTCTGATTTATCGATAGATTGCATAATTTACATCAGTTCTGCTTTTTAGTCAGCATGTATAGGCTTTCTTTTTGCTATTCACTATTTCTTTTATTTCTTGGTTCCACCATGCTAAAATTTTACACCTCAGGTTCCTTTTTTCTTTTGGTGCCACATATTTCTTGAGCAATCATTTTAAAGGTGTCTTTCAAGTTACTTCATTCCTTATTTACTCCTTTTGTCTTGATTGTTAGTTTTTCATAACTTTTGTTGTATTCTTTCTTTGAAATTGTTTCCATTTTCTGTTTTCTCTAATTCTTTCCATTTAATAGTTTCAATGCTTGGTTTCATTTTTCTGATATTACTGTTTAGCTTGTCTTTCCTGTCTATAACTACCATCCTGTTGTCTGTGTCCATATTCTAATATTCGCTAGACATTACATCCGAAATCTCACTAAAGTCTCTCTTCCTTGTTAATATGCAATCCGGATCGCGCCATTCTGTTCACGAGTGCAGTTTTTTCAAGAGACCACTAGGATTGTTGCTGGAGCTACGGAGTTCGTGCTCTGTGCAATACTCCGGCAGGAGGCGTGCCATTTCTGCGGAGGGGGACCGAGCCGTATGGGGTAAAACCCGGTGCAATGAAGTCAATCCTTCGGCTTAAAAACCCTTTAATGTAGTTTATCTGGCTCTTAATATCTGGGTCGTTCCATTTGTACCAAGTCATTACCTAGGAGTCTCTATGTTGAAAGAAGGTGTTTGTAATGACAAGGTCATGCTGTGCACATCAATCTAAAAATCTTTCCCCATTTGTGTTGATCTTGCTGTTTTTGTCCCGCATTTACCAAGATATCTTTAAACTGTTCTTTTACTATTTTCTACTTTCCAATTGAAATGTCCCATTATGAAAAGTTGATCTTTTGGATTGAATCTAGCAATTTCGTCGTGTACCCCATCAAAGTATTCGTCTTGTTCTTCCTCACTGTAGTTTCCATTGTATTAATACCCCATCAAAGTATTCGTCTTGTTCTTCCTCACTGTAGTTTCCATTGTATTAATACCCCATCAAAGTATTCGTCTTGTTCTTCCTCACTGTAGTTTCCATTGTATTAATACCCCATCAAAGTATTCTCTTTTCTCTGCGTTCCCGGCCTAACCTGATGGACCAACTTCTATCATGAATTTAACTGTTGTTTTTGGGACTCCGTTCCTCCGTACAGCTTTTCGCGAAGCTCTGTGTGTTGTGGCCAGTACTCTTTCCGTATACCTGCTAAACGTGGACAGTCTTGCAAGACGTGTTCTGCCGTCATGTCTGCCATATTGCATGGGCACAGGCTAGTTGTGCCAATTTTAAATTTATGACATGGGGCTCTGGCTTGTTGTGCCGGTACGGAGGCGAAATATGGTAACTTGTTCACTGCGCGAGAGACCATAGTATTCGTCACTGTCTGTGTACTGCGGGTGGTCTTTTGCCCACTTGCTTCGATAGTGCGAACCGATGGTTGTTTTGACTTCCTCATAGCTGATCTCGAGATCAGTCTGGGTAGTCGCCCGCCTCTTGGCTAGCATGTCGGCCGCTTCGTTTTCCCTAATGTTGCAGTGTGACGGTATCCACTGGATGACAGTGCGTTTGAGTGAACTCGTTAGTTCAGCGAGGGACGTTTTGAGCTCATTCATCTCAGTTTTGCCAACGCATTTGAGTGCCGTGATGACCGATAGAGCATCGGTGAATATCACGACCTTGTTGCGTGTAGTGTTTCTTCTCTTCAAGATCATTTCGGCCGCCTTTTTGATTGCCTCTGCCTCAGCTCGGTAGTTATTCAGTATTTGCCAGTTGCAATCGCTTTCTGACCGTGACTTTCTTGGAGTTTTTAAAGCACTATTCCTCCTCCGCCATCGCTTATTGCGTTAGTTGCCGATCCGTCCGTGTAGACGTGCGTCCACTCATTTTCAGGTTACTCTGATTCTATGTACTCTTCTGCTGCATTTTTTCTGTCGGGGTTCGTTTGGTCCCTTTTGCACATTATGCCTGGGATTGATTCCCTTAGTTCTGGCATTTTTGTTTTCCATGGAGGGCACTTGTCGATTGCCGGGATTGGTTTAGCTGTGCATTTGGACAGGACTGGGTGGTCTGTGGTCAGTGCGTTAGAGATTCTAACGAAGTTAGATCTCTGTATTCTCCACTTTCCGGATTGAAACATTCTTTCATGCATTGGATGCGATTCGAGCCGTTTGAGTTTTTCCGCAAGTACTACTACTTTCTTGTCCCTTCGGTCAGTCATTGGTTGGATGCCTGTGATGGTCTCCATCGCCTTGATGGGCGTGGACTTTATGGCTCCAGTGATAATGCGTAGGGCCCGGTTTTGACTGCTGCTCACTTTTGCAAATTGCTTGTTCGATGCATTGCTCCACGCTGCCATACCGTACTCTAGGACCGGTCGCACTCTACCAGAGTAAAGTGTCTTGAGAATTCTGCTGTTTGCTCCCCCTGTGGAACCTGCGAGTTTTCGCATCATTGTTAGCCTGTGTCTCGCTTTTGCCGTAGCATTCTCGATCTGGGTGCACCAAGTCAGCTTTCTGTCGAGTGTGACTCCTAGGTACGTTGGGGTTTTATTTTCTGGAAGGTTCTGCCCGTTGACTTTAAGCGTTATCTTGTAATCCTTGTTATTCTGGGAGAACACAGTGTAAGTGGTCTTTGAAGGATTTATTTTCATATTCCACTTTGCTGACCACACTTCAAGGTTATTTAATGTAGCTTGCAGTCGATTTTCTGCTGTGGGCATTGACTCTTTTCTCGCCCATATTGCCAGGTCGTCGGCATACATGGCAGAGTGAACTCGTTCTGGGAGGCATGTTGCAATGTCATTGACGAAGACTAGAAAGAGAGTCGGTGAAACACTCCTCCTTTGGGGACTCCTTGCTCCAGTGTGGCCTTCATACTTTTGTACCCCTGAACCTGAACCCTTGCTGTTCTGTTCTCTAGGTATCTATCGAGCCAATTGTACATTCTTTCCTTTACGCCGAGGGTGAGCAGTTTTAGCCTTAATCCTTCTTTCCAGACTGTGTCAAAAGCCTTCTCCATATCTACCAAGACCGCCAATGTCTGTTTCTTTTCTTGGAAACCGTCCTCGATTCCCTGGACAATGTAGGTTACTTGATCCTCTGTGGATCTGTATCTCCGAAAACCGCCTTGTTGTGCCATAAGCAGCCCTTTGCTCTCCAAGTGCCAGGATAAGCGTTTGTTCACCATGCGCTCCATAAGTTTGCCCGTGCAGCTTAGGAGGCTTATTGGTCTGTAACTCGCTGGGTCAAGTTTATTTTTGCCTGGTTTTAGGATGGGCACCATGATTGCTTCTTTCCATTCTTGCGGTACTATGCCTGTTTTCCACGACATGTTGAGAACGGCCAGTAGAGCGACCTTTGCTCTGATTCCCAGGTTTTTAAGCATCTCATTGGTGATCCCATCTTTTCGGGCGACTTTCTGGGTTTCCCGGTCACTTAAAGCCTCTTCCCGCTCGTTACTGGTGAATGTGTCCGTTAGGTGACTATCTGCTTTTCTCAGCTCGCCTTGGAAGCCGACTTTCTCTTGGTGGCATCAACTTTTTCCTTTGCTATGCTTACTCTGCTGACTTCGGCATATTGTTGCATCAGGATGTTTGCTGCTTCCCTACCCGAAGCCATCTTCTTGTCTTGTTCGAGGACTATAGGTGGTCTGCTGGTGTTTTCATCGCTCAGCGCTTTGGCCACTTCCACAGTTTATGGCCGTCCCTATCGAGGGTTTAGGATTCGGTTGTTTTGACCCAACTCTGTCTCGCCGCTCGTTTTACCTCTCTTCTGTATTTTGCTGCTGCCGCCTTGTAGACAGTGTTTGTCTCCACTGACTGTGCATGCTCTGCCTCACTCCTTGTCTTCTCAAGGTCTTTTTTAAGCTTCTGAACCTCTGCTGTCCAGTATGGCTTGTAATCCTTTCGTGCGCCTCTGGGGATGGTTTCCCGTGCCGCTTTCAGGATTGCTTCTGACAGTTCCCTTGCCACGATTCGCACGTTTTCTTGTCATGCATGTTGATTCGTTCAACATTTGCATCAGTCAGTGCTCCATACTGTTTCCAATTGGCTCTCTTATAGTTCCACCGTGGCAACCACATTTTGGGCTCAGGTACGAAATTGAGGTCTACTTGCAATTTGACAGGTCTATGGTCACTATCCCCTAGTTGGTGAGGGAACCGTACGGACTACTTTGGTGGATATATCGCTTGTTGCAAAGGCCAGATCAGGGGTGCTCGTTGTGTGCCACGTTCTCGAGTAGAAAGTTGGTGGATCGTCTGGAGCGTTGATGAGGAACAGATTGTTCTCGATCTCCCAGTCTTCCACCTCAACTCCCCTACTGTTTGTTTCGAGTACCCCATCTCTCCGAGCGGCTGTTGAAATCATCGACCACAATACATGAGTTCTCACTGATATTCATTGTTTCGAGTGACAGCGGCGTGTTTTTCGTTTTGTTCTTCCTCACTGTAGTTTCCATTGTATCAATACCCCATCAAAGTATTCGTCCTGTTCTTCCTCACTGTAGTTTCCATTGTATTAATACCCCATCAAAGTATTCGTCTTGTTCTTCCTCACTGTAGTTTCCATTGTATTAATACCCCATCAAAGTATTCGTCTTGTTCTTCCTCACTGTAGTTTCCATTGTATTAATACCATCAAAGTATTCGTCCTGTTCTTCCTCACTGTAGTTTCCATTGTATTAATACCCCATCAAAGTATTCGTCTTGTTCTTCCTCACTGTAGTTTCCATTGTATTAATACCCCATCAAAGTATTCGTCTTGTTCTTCCTCACTGTAGTTTCCATTGTATTAATACCCCATCAAAGTATTCGTCTTGTTCTTCCTCACTGTAGTTTCCATTGTATTAATACCCCATCAAAGTATTCGTCTTGTTCTTCCTCACTGTAGTTTCCATTGTATTAATACCCCATCAAAGTATTCGTCTTGCTCTTCCTCACTGTAGTTTCCATTGTATTAATACCCCATCAAAGTATTCGTCTTGTTCTTCCTCACTGTAGTTTCCATTGTATTAATACCCCATCAAAGTATTCGTCTTGTTCTTCCTCACTGTAGTTTCCATTGTATTAATACCCCATCAAAGTATTCGTCTTGTTCTTCCTCACTGTAGTTTCCATTGTATTAATACCCCATCAAAGTATTCGTTTTGTTCTTCCTCACTGTAGTTTCCATTGTATTAATACCCCATCAAAGTATTCGTCTTGTTCTTCCTCACTGTAGTTTCCATTGTATTAATACCCCATCAAAGTATTCGTCTTGTTCTTCCTCACTGTAGTTTCCATTGTATTAATACCCCATCAAAGTATTCGTCCTGTTCTTCCTCACTGTAGTTTCCATTGTATTAATACCCCATCAAAGTATTCGTCTTGTTCTTCCTCACTGTAGTTTCCATTGTATTAATACCCCATCAAAGTATTCGTCTTGTTCTTCCTCACTGTAGTTTCCATTGTATTAATACCCCATCAAAGTATTCGTCTTGTTCTTCCTCACTGTAGTTTCCATTGTATTAATACCCCATCAAAGTATTCGTCCTGTTCTTCCTCACTGTAGTTTCCATTGTATTAATACCCCATCAAAGTATTCGTCTTGTTCTTCCTCACTGTAGTTTCCATTGTATTAATACCCCATCAAAGTATTCGTCCTGTTCTTCCTCACTGTAGTTTCCATTGTATTAATACCCCATCAAAGTATTCGTCTTGTTCTTCCTCACTGTAGTTTCCATTGTATTAATACCCCATCAAAGTATTCGTCCTGTTCTTCCTCACTGTAGTTTCCATTGTATTAATACCCCATCAAAGTATTCGTCCTGTTCTTCCTCACTGTAGTTTCAATTGTATTAATACCCCATCAAAGTATTCGTCTTGTTCTTCCTCACTGTAGTTTCCATTGTTTTAATACCCCATCAAAGTATTCGTCTTGTTCTTCCTCACTGTAGTTTCCATTGTATTAATACCCCATCAAAGTATTCGTCCTGTTCTTCCTCACTGTAGTTTCCATTGTATTAATACCCCATCAAAGTATTCGTTTTGTTCTTCCTCACTGTAGTTTCCATTGTATTAATACCCCATCAAAGTATTCGTCTTGTTCTTCCTCACTGTAGTTTCCATTGTTTTAATACCCCATCAAAGTATTCGTCTTGTTCTTCCTCACTGTAGTTTCCATTGTATTAATACCCCATCAAAGTATTCGTCTTGTTCTTCCTCACTGTAGTTTCCATTGTATTAATACCCCATCAAAGTATTCGTCTTGTTCTTCCTCACTGTAGTTTCCATTGTATTAATACCCCATCAAAGTATTCGTCTTGTTCTTCCTCACTGTAGTTTCCATTGTATTAATACCCCATCAAAGTATTCGTCCTGTTCTTCCTCACTGTAGTTTCCATTGTATTAATACCCCATCAAAGTATTCGTTTTGTTCTTCCTCACTGTAGTTTCCATTGTATTAATACCCCATCAAAGTATTCGTCCTGTTCTTCCTCACTGTAGTTTCCATTGTATTAATACCCCATCAAAGTATTCGTCTTGTTCTTCCTCACTATAGTTTCCATTGTATTAATACCCCATCAAAGTATTCGTCCTGTTCTTCCTCACTGTAGTTTCCATTGTATTAATACCCCATCAAAGTATTCGTCCTGTTCTTCCTCACTGTAGTTTCCATTGTATTAATACCCCATCAAAGTATTCGTCTTGTTCTTCCTCACTGTAGTTTCCATTGTATTAATACCCCATCAAAGTATTCGTCTTGTTCTTCCTCACTGTAGTTTCCATTGTATTAATACCCCATCAAAGTATTCGTTTTGTTCTTCCTCACTGTAGTTTCCATTGTATTAAATAACTTTGGTTAAAGAGAAATAAATTGGACAGATCTATTAATAAGCCGTAGTCCAGATAATATAAGACCAATGAACTCAGACTAGGACATGGGGTCAAGGCCATGGGGACAACGCCGCGCCAGGATTAGTGGAGCTAGCACTAATCAAGACTCTGTGCCCCACCTCCACGCGGTGACCCTGGTAACAGACTTTGGTTCCGGTCTGGTTAAGGGGGCAGAGATTAAGGGAGAGCTACAGGTAGTGGTAGTAGTGCAAGCATGGAAAAGCAATGCTGGTCCAAAAGTCGCTTAACAAAATTCACGCATCTCCAGGCCGATATCCGATAAAAAATTGTCCGAATTTTGCAGAAACGTAAGAAAACAGCAGTGTACGAGTCGTCAGCGAACGAGTGCTAACTCCCCTGGAGTAAATGACCAAATGATTCGAACCTTGTACGCTTGGGTTGTTATCTAGCTCACTATCGCTTAAGCTACAAATACCCACTTGAAACCGGAAAAAAAACCGGTGCCGTAAGAAATAAGGGTAAGTGGTTCCAATCCTGTGTTTGGTAATTTGTTTTTTCTTAGTATTTGGACACTGTTTATTTATTGATCATATTATTTGCTTCCGCTGTTTCCCGGGGTTCTTACAAAAACTCCTTATTTTCGAATCGGAATAAAGCAAATCTCTATTCTATCTTAAGGGGTCTCAGAAGTCACGAAATGACATATTTTCTTTAAAATAGCGATTTTCCAAATATGTTTTATTCTGTTAGTTTTATATCTCTAGAATCGAAATCAGTAAAAAAAATTGAATTTAAAAAAAAATAAATTTGAAAATGAGTTTTTAAACAACCCACCCTCTCGGAGATTTAACGTATTTTTTAAGATGTAATGTCCAGTAACATCAGGAGTACGGCAAGGATGTGTTTTATCACCTCTCCTCTTTATTATATACATGGATAGTATCACCAAAATAGATGAAGCATCACTCAACGCAGACCAACAAAATGAACTGCTCTTTGCTGACGACCAGTGTTTATTCCATAATAATATTGAACAGCTTCAAGAACACATAAACTTACTCAACAATAGCTTCCTCAAATACAACATGAAGATCAACATTCAAGAGACAGAAGTCATGACTATAAGCAGAGAGCATAAAGATATCAACATACAAATAAATGACCAAACGCTAAAGCAGGTGAGAGAATTCAAATACCTTGAAAGTATCTTCACATCTGATAGTAGACTGGACAGAGAGATCGAAACTAGAATCCAGCAAGTCAACAACATTACATACCAGCTTACCCCAATTTTGAAACACCCAGCTATTTCAGTAGTGACTAAAAGACAGATTATAAATTCAATCTTTATACCAACACTGTGCTACCAGTGCCAACAAACATGGGCACTGACAAAAGAACAAGAAAAGAAAATCACCGCATGAGAAATGAGATGCTTGAGGAAAGCAGTAAATAAAACAAGAAGAGACCATATAAGAAATGAGGAAATTAGAAGAACAGTCGGAACAACACCTGCTATTAGATTTATTGAAAAACAGAGACTCAAATGGTTTGACCACTTGGTCAGAATGAACCCGAATACACCAGTTGCAAGAGCGTACAACCTGAAAATGGAATCATCAAGAGGAAAGGGCAGACCAAGAAAAAGATGGGTTGATGGAGTTACAGACATGTTAAAACTCCACAATACCACACCATATCAAGCGACCAAAACGTGCATTATCTCGGAAACCGATCATCAGTTAAACCTGCTACGCCTAACGGCAAAAAAAAGCAGAGAAGGACAAAAGAAAGAAAGAAGAATGTCTAGAAATACTGTTTGGTTGATACTTAGTGATGGGGATCTCTATTCTATAAAAGACATATCGAATTATATGTCATTGTAAAATACCAGTGTGAGAAAATTGTGAGAGTTCATCCAATTCTAGGAAGCTGAAGCTGCCAAGCTTGCTTATTTTTGCCAGGTCAGTGAGAAAGAGACAACTTGTTTATTACCAGTTGCTCTGTGATGGAGATTCCAAAGCTTTTGTAGAGACAAATACATCTTTCAACAATGATATTCAAATTGTCAAAGTAGATTTTATCAATCGCATAGCTAAAAAATGTTATCTCATTAGTCTTCGTCAATATTTGCTTATATTAAAAAATAGTAGTTCTCCCATGCTTCACATCAAACAGCATGAGATATCTCAGAAGGAGGAGGCACATATAATACAGGTGGATTTAATATATAACCACACGGGACGGATGTTCTGTCAATCATATAAGCGATTTATGTGGAAATTATGTGATAAGTTTAAGATCTTTTCATATTTCACCAAAAATATTCTTAAATTGCAGTTTTCTCACAATTGTGATTTTCACTAATTTAGGAAGTGTTCAGTAGGTTAATCTCAGTAACCATTCAAGATATCAATATGAAATTTGGCATACATATAGATCTATGCTACTTAGGGTAGTCAGATATTTGAAATACAAGTTCTGAGAAATATATTTTTAAACACAATATTTTTAGTAACCATAGGTTCCTATTGTTTTGGTAAAATTGTATATGTCTTATTCGTTTCACTTCTATCTGCTTGTTATCTGTCCCAGAACAATTTAAAGTTGCTAGCTGCCTAGAACTATGGCTTATACGACTTCGTTGAATGCATTAATCTAGGTAGAGGAAATATTTATTTACATACATCATAATATATGTGAACAGAATACTTTCTTGTATGATCTTTAAGAGCATCTATGTCATTTGACATCAGCATTTTTGCTATATAATCTCTACAATTCCCAGTTTATGGATTCACGGAGAATGTTATATAGATTTGGTTACACTTTAACTACTCAACTTTTTAGGGAATAATGTCCCAATTATTCACAAGTTTGACATTCTAAGGTCAAAAATGATGACGGTGATAATGATAAGCAAATACCAGGTGTGTAATGATAGCTGTTATGTTAGAGATAAATCTGGGTGATAGTCATTTTGCTCTCATCAATTTCATGGATAATGATGGCGGTTTGAGACAGAGGGAATTGTCTTACGCAGATGGCGAATGATATAGTCTGTATTGACTGTACAGTCTAGCACAACGTTTGACCGTAGCCCCCTGTAACAGAAATCCGACTAGCTCATACGGGAACAGATAATTCCTGATTAATGTGGGCTGGTTTTTATATGTGTTTGATAGAATACTGTAAGTTTTTCTGCAATTTTACACAATTCTACGAGTATATATATATATATATATATACAAGTACAAACGGCCAGTTGGCAATTGTTTTACTGTGACCACCTCTGAGTTTTTGCTTTACTCTCTTGTCTTTCAGCTCATGCATAGTCTCTTCTCAAAATACTGCGCTCTTTTGCAATATCGCTTTCCACACAACTCTGTCATCAGCTAATTTTTCCCATGTGCTGGGACCTATAGAAAAGTTTTTCCTTTGAGGCTTTGCAGACATCTTTATTTCTGAGCAGTGGTTTGCCCTGGTGCCGTTTCCCCTCCGAAAGTTCACAGAATAACATTTGTTTTTGTATGCGGCAAGTTTCCATTCTTCTCCATGTCCTAACCATCTTATTCGTCTACTGTTGAGCATGCCCATATATATATATATATATATATATATATATATATATATATATATATATATATATATATATATATATATATATATATATATATATATACACAAATTTAGAGAGATAGACAGACACGAAACACGTACAAACAAAGTACTATAGTTTTACAAAATACAGAAACAGTGACGATAAACAGCAACGTTTCGACCAACAAGGCCTTTATCAAGCAAACGAACAAACAGGAGTGACAAATTAAAATGAAACACAAATGGACGACCAAATACAAACGTATCTAAGGAAAATCTGGAATAAAAACGAATAACGAAATAAATGTAACACAAAAACACACATAAAAACTAGAAATATAACGGAAAAGAAACAATGAAACATATAGGAAATATATAACTTGAATACATGCAACATATACCCATATAGATTACAAAGCATGGGAAGAGAAAGTACTAAGAAGCATAAGAATGTAATACGTTGAGCCCGCGTGGTCGCAAGGTACCATACAAAGAAATCAACCGATTCTCCAGAGCAAATCGACTACGATCATCCGAGGAACATGATCGGATGGCTGTGACCTGGACATCGCAAGCTCCTGAATGGCCAGTATCATTGAAATGGGTAGCTACAGGGTCACAGAGCATTGGCGTATATCGCGCAAGTGTTGGGCGAATCGGTCACTGAGTCTCCTGCCGGTTTCCCAATATAGGCCTTGTTGCACCGCTTGCAGATAATGGCATAGATAATATTACGGACTCGCACGTGAAACTGTCTTCAACAACGAACGTGGCTTTTAGAAAAGACACCGTGCGGGTCTGTATTACATAAGCACAAGTGTTGCAGCGCCGACGGCCACACTGGATGGTGCCAAAATGACTCTGGATTTTAGGCTTGAGGCGACTGTAAACCAACATATCCTTAAGGCTTCTGTCCGTCTGTACGCCACCAAAGGATAGTGTTGGAAGATTGAACGTGTCTCAGGATCAGACTGAAGAATGGAGAGATGACGGAATAAGACTTTCTTCACAAGGGAACTATGAGGGTGGAAAGTTAAGACAAGTTTCACCCTGTCAGAATTGGAAGTTCTATGCTGGTTAGAGAGAGCCTCCTGGCGAGAAATTTGCTGAACGCGCCGCATAGCAGAAGCAAGCACCTTATCCGGGTATAAGCGCTTACGAAAGAAATCCAGCATCTCGTGAGCTCTATCGAGAAAATCGTCGTCCTCGCTACAGAGGCGACGAAGGCGCAAGAGTTGAGAGAATGGTAAAGAGTCACGACATCCAGTGTGGCCGTCGGCGCTGCAACACTTGTGCTTATGTAATACAGACCCGCACGGTGTCTTTTCCAAAGCCACGTTCGTTGTTGAAGACTGTTTCACGTGCGAGTCCCGTAATATTATCTATGCCATTATCTGCAAGCGGTGCAACAAGGCCTATATTGGGGAAACCGGCAGGAGACT
This sequence comes from Arion vulgaris, assembly GCA_020796225.1. Taxonomy (NCBI): domain Eukaryota; kingdom Metazoa; phylum Mollusca; class Gastropoda; order Stylommatophora; family Arionidae; genus Arion; species Arion vulgaris. The sequence continues at coordinate 56,687,556 of CM036759.1, read as the reverse complement.
CAGTGACCGATTCGCCCAACACTTGCGCGATATACGCCAATGCTCTGTGACCCTGTAGCTACCCATTTCAATGATACTGGCCATTCAGGAGCTTGCGATGTCCAGGTCACAGCCATCCGATCATGTTCCTCTGATGATCGTAGTCGATTTGCTCTGGAGAATCGGTTGATTTCTTTGTATGGTACCTTGCGACCACGCGGGCTCAACGTATTACATTCTTATGCTTCTTAGTTCTTTCTCTTCCCATGCTTTGTAATCTATATGGGTATATGTTGCATGTATTCAAGTTATATATTTCCTATATGTTTCATTGTTTCTTTTCCGTTCTATTTCTAGTTTTTATGTGTGTTTTTGTGTTACATTTATTTCGTTATTCGTTTTTATTCCAGATTTTCCTTAGATACGTTTGTATTTGGTCGTCCATTTGTGTTTCATTTTAATTTGTCACTCCTGTTTGTTCGTTTGCTTGATAAAGGCCTTGTTGGTCGAAACGTTGCTGTTTATCGTCACTGTTTCTGTATTTTGTAAAACTATAGTACTTTGTTTGTACGTGTTTCGCTATTTACCAAGTTTTACTGCAGTCTTCCCCCTATTTCGATAGACAGACATACATACTCTTAATGACAATAGAAATATTTGTAGAAGCCTAAGCAAACACAGAAAGCACTCCATATAATGTTACATATTCCTACATATTCTCATACAAATATGATATGTTGTTATGATTGCATTCATTGATTGACAGAGATAGACCAAAGATATAGTAACAGAATAATAGAAAACAAGGTACTCGAATGTCTACTTGTAAAAATTGTACTTCAAAAGTGCAGAAAAATATGATAGAAGAAGATTCTACATTTTTGCAGGTAACAATATTTTACACCTAACTTCTGTGTACAACGGGATTAAAACAATGTACATTCCAACAAAAGATTAGATTTGTTGCACTCTATCTCTCATTGCAGAGAAAACCAAATGCCAAATGAGAACAAGAAAAAAATCAATGCTGAACACCATTTAATATTAAGATCAAAGAAAGGGGATATGAAATTGCTAATCTAGCTATCCTGTCTAGAGAGAAAATAGAAAAAAAAAGATTCACGTTGTAAAACTGGAAGCTATATTTGGAACTATGAAGTATGCACATTCCTTCCAAGTTGTCGATCATTTCAGAAAAAAAAGATTACATAGAGAATTACTTCCATTTTGTGCATCTGTCATTAATCTTTCCTTAAGCCACCTTTTTTCTAGAGGCGGTCCTGAACAGCACTTATAATGTCTGGGTTTAAGTCAATAACTGGAGCATTTATTTTTATCTTCATGTATTTTTTTGTGCCCATTTATCGTAGGTATCTTATTATTTCTCATATCAGCTCAAGTTTCAGATTTAAAGCAAAGATTACATGCTGTGGTTCTACACTTAGTGTACTGCATGATTAGATGCTTTTGTATGTTGATGGAATACTTACTTTTTATTCATCTGTTATCTTTTAACCAACATTGCTATGTTCACTGACTTCTTGTCGCAAACAGATTCGAGTATGACGTTTTGTTTAAAAAAACATCAATGTTTTTTCACGTGTTTGCAAATTTTATTTGCCTACTTTTACAAATCTCAATTAGTGGCTCAAAATTACTGTTACCAGATTTTGCGTATTTTACCAATAAACCAACTTACAAAACGACTACGCTAATAGCAGATTTTTCTTGATATCTCAACAAGTAACGTGTCCCGTTTGAAACATAAAGAAATCTTGCAAGACATTTTCATTGATGCCGTTGTGTTACCTTTTTACTAGATGTTTCTCAAGTCAGACCGCAAACTTTTAATTCTCTTTTCACAGTTCTTATTCCTATTTTCGTTGGAGTCCAGGTCTTTTTTTTCCCTCCAATCTGCTGTCTATCGGAGAGCTGTCCTAACCGATGTCCAAAATTATATATGACACACATGCCTAATCCATCTTCATCTTTGCCTGAATTGTTAGCTTGTTTAAAAAAATGATAGTTTTCTCCGTTAACAATTGATTAGAAAATAACTAGTTCATTTTTTAATGCACTAACTCTATCTATTCTCTAATCCTTTTTTGCCTTTCAGTGTCAGGTCGAAAAAAAAGAAGACACATGAGACAACTATAAACTTATGGGCCTGCGAACTCAGGTAAGAATTATGGGAAATCAGACCACAACTACACCACGTGACCTCACATTCCAGTATTGTTGTATATAGACGAATAGAGGACAAAGATACTGCTGAATTATGCAAGATTTTCAATAAAAGTATCCATACTTGCACTATTCCTGATGATTGGCTGCACAGCTATCTGAGACCCTTGCCGAAGCCTGGAAAAGATCTCACAGGCACAAATGGAGATATAATTATTATCTTGCAAAACACTGTCGGCAAACTGTTTGAAAAATTCATAGCCTGTAGAGTTTCAAATATAATGGAGACAAATGGTCTTTTCCCCTGTAGACGTCACCCCGGCCAGTCCAGGCATGCAGTCAGCCCCAGGTGGCAGCTGATGAACCAGACAGTTAGCCTTAGTGTGTAGCTTGTATATATTTAGATATTTATTAGTTGACTAGTGTTTTGCGCACTAAATCTGCATCTGTCCACCATAAGCAGAGTGGCAACACTAAACGAGACCTGACGTAGTAAAACTAATCGACGCAGTTGTGTAGTGGCGGCGTAGTAACGTGAGTAAACATAGGGAGACCGATATAAAACATTGATGGTGAATGGACGTGTTTGCATCTATGTCCAAAAATTAAGAATACTACAACAGTAATAAATGCATAAGAATTGAACAAGATCACGTTTGTTACTTGTATTGTATCGTTATTTAACCGCCTGTTGAATCATATCTACTGACCATCTCAAAGGGAACATCAATTAAGATAGGGAAATATATATATCATAAATGGGATCAGAGGAAAAGGATCGCCCCATACTAATAAAGCCCCACCAGGAGTAACATCATCCAAATCAACAAAACAAAGAAAGGGCTGAACTACAACACCCCTTCACTCGCGGCGACTATCGTCCAGGAAAGGACACCTGGTGCAATGCAGTGGTTTTTGCATATGATGCGTATGAGGGGTTTCAGATGGGGATGGAAATGGCAGCAGCCGCCATTGATTTGCAGGACGCATATAACAATGTCTCTTACAACTTACTTATGCAGTTATTAATGGATATGCAGGTGGAGTCACGCTTGGTCAAGTGGATTGCTGCTGCACTTTTTGAGCGCACATTATTAATGCGTTGTGGTTCATGAGCATCACAACCACAACAGGTCCTAATGAGCTTTCCTCAGTGATCACCACTCTCGCCAGTTCTGTTCAATGTATACACCGTCGGGGTAACCAGCACACAAAGGGTCGGAATTGGCAGAACAATATCGTACGTCGATGATATTCTGGTGTAGCACATGGGCAAGGACAGAAATGAGATCGCATCTGCATTACAGTGTGAGCTGAATAGGATTGGTGACTGGTGCAACGAATTCGAAGCGAATGTGAACCCAGCAAAGGCCTCTCTGACATAGTTCTCTCTTAGCACTCACATAGTAAAGACACCTACCCCAGTTGTCAGCATGTGTAACAAAGACATTGACAGAAGCGAAACACTAAAATATCTTGGAATAACAGTTGACAGAAGTTTGTCATTTAAGAGTCATGTTGATAACGTAATCCTAAAGGCAAGAAAAGGGCTAACCGCTCTCAAAGTTATGGCGGAGGCGGATATTGAACAATGTCTGCTACTTTTTCTTTATCAGGGACTAATGCTGAGCGTGGTGGACTATGGCCTTGGTCTTCTAACAGTAAGCTGAACATCGCTGGATAAGTTACATAGGATCCAAAATGAAGCGATGAGGCTTATACTTGGTTGCACACGTGACACTTCTTGTGAGGCAATGCGCTATGTCCTTGAATTGCCAACGATGGCCATGAGACACAAAGTCGCACAGGTAAAAGCTTATCTGAGAGTTTCTGCTGACACAAATCATCTTCTGCACAAATCCATAAATGAAAACAAGGGCAGGCGATTGAAGAGAGGGTGATCCTGGATGGCCGAGGCAGAGGATGTTATTAAACAGGTCTGTACTCTAGATGAGTTGAGGCATGGTGAAGAATGGATGCCTATATCAGATGATATGACTGCTTACGCCAGGGTTGTCAGCACACTTGGACGCCGCTGTAGAGAATTGGCCCGGGCGTCGTCAATGCGGAGATTCTTGCACTCGTGGATCAGCACTCCCATCCAGGTGATATCATTATCTACACCGATGGCTCTGTCAAACGTGGCACCAGATCATCGTGGGCTTACTCAGCACAACAAAACTGTCGCCCACTTCATGAGGACTGCGGGCTTTCGAGACAACGACATCGAGCATGACTATGGAGATCACCGCTGCCTACAGGGCTCTGTCATGGGTGGCTGAGCAACAGGTAACCTATACGATCATCATATCAGACTCGATGAATATGCTTCAAATGATTGAATCTGGAAGTATGCGTGTGGAATGGGTGGACATCATTTGGAGATCACATCTAAAAAAATGACTTGGCTGTACACACCTGGACATGCTGGTGTGCAGGGTAACGAGCGTTCTGACTCTCTTGCAAACAATGCCCCGACTCAAGTGGGCAGAAGTATGGACAGAGCCGATATCATCAATGCGGTACGCTCGCAATTGTGTGACATGGGCGGGTCTCAGACACTGGAATGAGTTCGAGAATTAGGCGTTATGTTTGGACATGTCAGACAGTGTCGTCTTCGTGGTAGAGAGAGAAGATTAAGAAATCAACATCTCATGGGTACTGTGAGCAAATGGACTTTGGAATCGCTGCTGCAACGGAGGACAGAGCACGAATGGGAATGCCCAATGTGCCATGACGTCGAACGCATAACATAACAAACATAGACGAATTCATTTTAAAATCAACACAACATGCTAAATCGAAGTTATATTATCCAAAACACGTAAACAAAAAGTACTGTAGTTTTACAAATTACAAAAACAATGAGAAAATACAGCAACGTTCCGACCAACAAGGCCTTTATCAAGCTTATATTATTCAACAAGTTAAGTTTAACAATAAGGAATATCAATATTATGAATATTTTTCACCAATAAATAACCATAGACTCACAGAATTGAGTAAAATTGCAAAGAAATCTTGCAGTGTTCTATCAAATATCTATAATTTCAGCCCCCAACCCTCCCCGCCAACCCCGATCTGATCTAGGTCAGGTGTTTTCACGTCCATTGTTAGACCTAGTTATTTACAGTTGGCTGTGCCTGCTGGAACGAGCATCTCTACGCATCTTGTCTTTCTTTCTGTTCTACAATCCTGATTTGCCTCACAGCTTCAGGATAAGAAGAGATTTCTAGCACGGGCCTTTGTGTTTATAAATTGTGTCATTCGTCGCCTCTGTTATCTCCGAGGTCCTTTTTTGCGTCGTTAGCTTTCTGATTTGTATCCACTGTATCGGAGGAACATTGCTCTCTGTGGCGCACTGTCTGTTGGTAATCTGCTTATGTGGCCGAAACATTTAATTTGTTGTTTCAGTACTGATGTTGTACCTCATTTTTTTGCTGATGTCTTTGTTTCTAAACCGATGTCTTCTTGTTACTCCAAGCATTCTGGGCAGACACTTCATCTCTGTTGTGACTACTTTTCTTCTGTCATTTAATGTCAGTATCCAGGTTTGGCACTGATAGCATAATGTAGGGAGGAATATTTATGAAATGAAAATCATGCGGTGTCTGAACCAATGTTTTTAGTACACTTTTATAATCAGTCCACATGCATATGCACACATCAAGCTGAATTTTTGTTTGTGTAATACAAAATGTATGAATGACATGTAATTTTGTCAATAAATGAATGTAATTTTATTACAAGTTAATCGAATACAAAAGAACAGAGTAACAATCAGTAACGATCAGAGTGAGTTAAGATACAGTTTGAACTAATTTGACAGGGAAACAAATTATGTTACAGTATGTGGCACAAGGCCAAATGTAACAACTCGTAGATTACGACAAGATATGACAAACCGTTTCGGCAGTACCAATATTGCAAAGTAATCTTATCTTATCTTAACCACATTTGCCATGAAGCGTCGTGGAGAGAGTTAGTTTTCTATATTGTGCCAGGTGTGTTGCGCTTGGAGATGTTATCTATCCATCGTGTTCTTGACCTGCATCGTGCTCTGCGCCCTGAGTGTCGATTATTGTGGGCACGTGATGGTAGTAAATGTGGTTCCATTCTCATTAGATGGCCGAACCACTTGAATCTTTGCTTCTCGATGTACTGTATGCATGGTATAGTACCAACGATGCTTCTGATATTCTCGTTTCTCACTTTATCTCTCCTTGCAACATTGACAGCTTTTCGTAGACATCTCATTTCACATGTTGTAATCTTTCTTTCTTGTGTCTTAGTCAGGGGCCATGTTTGGCACTGATAGCAGAGAGTTGAAATAAATATATAGTTTATCAGTCGTCGTTTGACTGCCATGTTAATGCTTGGATGTTTTAATAGTGGTGACAGTTGGCATGTCACTGCGTTTGCCTTCTGGCATCTAGTCTCGATTTCTCTGTCCATCTTTCCATCTGCTGTGAATATACTCCCGAGATATTTGAATTTTGGAGTCTGTTGTATTTTTACATTATTCACGTGTATATTTAGTTGACCTGTTGACCTACTTATTGTCATGACTTCTGTTTTGGAGGTGTTAATTTTCATGTCATATTTTTCGCATGTCGCTTGCAGTGCATTTATGTGTTGTTGAAGTTTGTGTTCGTTGTTGTAAATTATACTCTGATCATCTGCAAAGAGTAGTTCGTCTATCAAATTGTAGTTGTTATCGAGGTTGTTATCTGTCTTGGTTTCTTGCGTTATCCTGTCTATGTATGTATTGAAAAGTATAGGTGAAATCACACATTCCTGCCTTACTCCTGATGATAATTCAAATTCATCTGTCAGGCCGTCGCTTGTTCGTACTACGCTTGAGCATTTTGGTATAGCGCTCTAATATTGTCTAATAGTTGGCCTTGAATTCCGTATTCACTTAGTATGGCTCATAGTTTGTTTCTGTTTATTCTATCAAATGCCTTTTCTTGGTCTATGAATACTAAGTTGAGCTGTTTGTCATATTCTATGGTGTTTTCACTGAGTTACTTTAGTGTGAACAGAGCATCGGTGCAACCCTTTCCCTTTCTGAACCCAAATTGAGCGATGTTCAGCTGTGGTTCTATTATAGGTTTGATTCTAGATTCCAAAATTTTAGCATATAATTTTCCCACATGACTTAATAATGATATGCCTCTGTATGTATTGATTTCTCTTCTGTTGCCCTTTTTTTCAAAGAGATATCACATGTTAAAAAAAACATATTTACAAGAACAATTAGGTTTTGATTTTGCATAGTTCTTTGTAAAATATTCATTTATAAAATAGTTTGTCCTGAGCAGAATTTTGCCACCCCAACAGTCCTTTGCAATTTCTCTCTCTCATAGTCCAGATGTCCCACCTCTGCAGCCGTCATGTTCAAACCATCAGTTACATTCTGAAACCATCTTCTCCGTAGTCTTCCTTTTTTTCTCTTTGCCGGTATGCCTCCGTCCATGATGGTCTTCTCCAGAACTAAAATATAGCACCGAAATTTATAAAATAGAGCGTTCAACTCTGTATAATCTGAAATGGTGTTCTGGTGCTCCATTAACAATTGTATTCTAAAAACAAGCGAGTAAAAGCACGGTTTTCAGTGTGTGTATACTTTGAGTTAATATTGTAGTATTATAGGTTATACAAGTGAAAATTAGCGATAGTGTTTTATGTTTACTGTGCCAAACTGGACAAAATATTATTCTCTAAGCAAAAGAATAGAACCGGAGTCTTAGAGCAAACACATGAAAGTGTGAACTATATCTGCCTGTTCTGTAGGAAATTAAACACAAAGTACAATCAACCCCAGCTTTTAACGCTATTTGTGATTTTTCTAGGCATTATTACGTTCAGTAATTTGCCATTACTTTCTGAACGGGTGGTGCCATCGTCCTTTTGTAAAATCCACGCGAAATAATTTGCAACCAAACTGTCCGCAGCGTGATTCGAACTCATAACGTCGGGGTGAATAGACCGAATCACTTTACCCTAAGACACAGACGCCACCACCAGTAATGTAATACTAACTAGGTTATAAAGAAGTCAAATAACGTGTAAGTAATTCTCTAAAAGAAAAACAAAATATTTCACAGAATAAAGCTAAACAACGATTTGACAAAGTGTATAATTAAAAGTTACAAACAGACACAGTGACTTACTTATACTGACGTACTTGAACAAACTTCATCCTTCTGCAATGTATCTTGTTTAATATTGAATTTATAATCAATAGACTCTACAAAACAAGGAGCATATGAAGAGCTTGTAGCATACAATCAACTTGTAGAATATAATGATATTGTATGCTTTATTGTACTTGTTGATTGAAAGAAAAGTACATGTGAGCACAGAGATAGTGCATTATGACTGTCAGATCAGTGTTTGATTAGCGACAAGTTTATTTCTTACTGATTACATTCGTTGATTTCGTTGTATTCAAGCTGGTTCAATCAATCACATGTTCTTTGTACATTTGAATCGACGTACTTGCACTCTCTTGTTATATTTTTGTTAAACGAAATCGATTTTGCTGCACTCTAATGTTATATTTTTGTTAAGTTAAATCGACTTGGTTGCACTTTCTTGTTATAACTTTGTTAATCTGATCGACTTGGTTGCACTCTCTTGTTATAATTTTGTTAAACTAAATCGATTTAACTGCACTCTCTTGTTATAATTTTGTTAAACTAAATCGATTTAACTGCACTCTCTTGTTATAATTTTGTTAAACTAAATCGACTTAGCTATACTCTCTTGTTATAGCTTTCATAAACTGAAGCGACTTAGATGAGCTCTCCTTTATTGTTATAACTCTCAGTGTTTAAACCAAACGACTTGGTTGTACTCTCTCAGGTTCAAAGATTCTTATTTTTTTCAAGCACACACATACAAAGGACATTCTTGTTGCGACAGATACTTGGCACTTCCAGAAAAAACAGTTGCCAAGACATTCGCATTTTCATGTAACTTTTCTAGAGAAAATGCTTGTCTGATTAAGAACGCAAGATCGACTTGATTTCAGTAGTGGTTGCGTCAGCTAGAATCAAGTGCTTGAAAGATGTGAAAAATTCATTTCTCTAGCTACAGTGTATCGACGAGTTTGTAAAAGAAATTCACTGATAATTCGCAACTGTATTCAAAACTGCCAAGAACGCTGTATTGCACAAATCCTTTACGTTTAGTCAAACATCATTTTAGAAGTTAAAAAAAAAGACAACAGCATTCTCATACCTATTTTGTGTTCAATCAAGTGCCATGCCTGCCGGCGTAGGCGATCATGTCTCTCCACAACTCTCTTTGCTTGGTGCATGTAATCAGTTCTGACGTCGATATTTTGTCGAACCATGATGTCAGGCCATCCAACATCTTCTCCTCTGTCTTCCACGATCTCTCCTTCCTGAATTTTACCTGTAGTCACCAAATGTTCTAAACCTTCTCTTCGCATTATATGCCCGAAGAACCTTGATTGTCGGATTCTTATTCTTTTGATAAGGTTTCTTTGTGTGCAGGCCTGATTTAAAACCTCCACGTTTGTTTTCTTTGCTGTCCATGGAATTCTCAACATTCTTCTGTAAAACCACATCTCTGTGGCTTCCAATGATCGTATTGATTGTTTGTTCAGTGTCCATGATTCGCTGCCATACATAAGAATTGGTTCAATATAGCATTGGAGTACTCGTTTTCGCAGTGTCATTGGTAGTGAGTTCACGCATAGTGTGTTCTTCATTTTCATAAAAGCTGCTTTCGTTTGAGCTATTCTACTCCTAATCTCTGTTGTACATCTTCCATCTGGTGTTAAGAATGTTCCTAGATACTTGAATCGATGGACTTGTTTCAGTGTTGTGTTATTTATTTGGATATTGCATGTTGGTGTTTCTTGTTTCTTGGAGACAACCATAACCTCTGTTTTCTTTATATTCATGCTTAATTTTGTGTTACCAGAGCCAAACATAGACAATGAGCAAAGCGGTCACAAAAAATAACTACATGTCAGAAGAAGAAGAAAAAAGACAAGAACAATTATCCAGTTAGAAATAGTCTCCGTCAAAAAGACACAAAGAACCATCCAGTTAAAAATATTCTTCATGCAAAATATCTGCATGCAAAGTCATGATCATCATGTATTTTTTATTCTACATCTAATGTTAACCACAATGAATGTGCAGCAAAATCTATTCTAAGCCCTGATGGTACACTCTGGCTTACTGCTTTCTATCCCACTCTTCCTATTCCCATTTCTAACCATAACCTCTTCTTTTCACCTCACTTTTACTTTCAACTATAACCCATTCTTTTCACCTCACTTTTACTTTCAACTTTAACCCATTCTTTCACCTCACTTTTACTTTCAACTATAACCCATTCTTTTCACCTCACTTTTACTTTCAACTATAACCCATTCTTTTCACCTCACTTTTACTTTCAACTTTAACCTTCTTTTCACCTCACTTTTACTTTCAACTATAACCCCTTCTTTTCACTTCACTTTTACTTTCAACTATAACCCCTTGTTTTCACCTCACTTTTACTTTCAACTATAACCCCTTGTTTTCACCTCACTTTTACTTTCAACTATAACCCCTTGTTTTCACCTCACTTTTACTTTCAACTATAACCCCTTGTTTTCACCTCACTTTTACTTTCAACTATAACCTCTTCTTTTCACCTCACTTTTACTTTCAACTATAACCCCTTGTTTTCACCTCACTTTTACTTTCAACTATAACCTCTTCTTTTCACTTCACTTTTACTTTCAACTATAACCCCTTGTTTTCCCCTCACTTTTACTTTCAACTATAACCCCTTGTTTTCACCTCACTTTTACTTTCAACTATAACCCCTTGTTTTCACCTCACTTTTACTTTCAACTATAACCTCTTCTTTTCACCTCACTTTTACTTTCAACTATAACCCCTTGTTTTCACCTCACTTTTACTTTCAACTATAACCCCTTGTTTTCACCTCACTTTTACTTTCAACTATAACCCCTTGTTTTCACCTCACTTTTACTTTCAACTATAACCTCTTCTTTTCACCTCACTTTTACTTTCAACTATAACCTCTTCTTTTCACTTCACTTTTACTTTCAACTATAACCCCTTGTTTTCACCTCACTTTTACTTTCAACTATAACCTCTTCTTTTCACTTCACTTTTACTTTCAACTATAACCTCTTCTTTTCACTTCACTCTTACTTTCAACTATAACCCCTTGTTTTCACCTCACTTTTACTTTCAACTATAACCTCTTCTTTTCACCTCACTTTTACTTTCAACTATAACCTCTTCTTTTCACCTCACTTTTACTTTCAACTTTAACCTCTTCTTTTCACTTCACTTTTACTTTCAACTATAACCTCTTCTTTTCACCTCACTTTTACTTTCAACTATAACCCCTTCTTTTCACTTCACTTTTACTTTCAACTATAACCTCTTCTTTTCACTTCACTTTTACTTTCAACTATAACCTCTTGTTTTCACCTCACTTTTACTTTCAACTATAACCTCTTCTTTTCACCTCACTTTTACTTTCAACTATAACCTCTTCTTTTCACCTCACTTTTACTTTCAACTATAACCTCTTCTTTTCACCTCACTTTTACTTTCAACTATAACCTCTTCTTTTCACTTCACTTTTACTTTCAACTATAACCCCTTGTTTTCACCTCACTTTTACTTTCAACTATAACCTCTTCTTTTCACTTCACTTTTACTTTCAACTATAACCTCTTCTTTTCACTTCACTCTTACTTTCAACTATAACCTCTTCTTTTCACCTCACTTTTACTTTCAACTATAACCTCTTCTTTTCACTTCACTTTTACTTTCAACTATAACCTCTTCTTTTCACTTCACTTTTACTTTCAACTATAACCTCTTCTTTTCACCTCACTTTTACTTTCAACTATAACCTCTTCTTTTCACCTCACTTTTACTTTCAACTATAACCCCTTCTTTTCACTTCACTTTTACTTTCAACTATAACGCCTTCTTTTCACCTCACTTTTACTTTCAACTATAACCTCTTCTTTTCACCTCATTTTTACTTTCAACTTTAACCCTTTCTTTTCACTTCATTTTTACTTTCAACTTTAACCCTTTCTTTTCACTTCACTTTTACTTTCAACTTTAACCCTCAAATTAGTGTCACTAGACAGCACTTGAATGGAACATGCAAGGGAAACTAAAAAGAGGATTAATAAACACACATGTAGACAGAGTTTTCTTGAGAAACTAAACATACTGGACTATCATGGAAAGTACTTGCCTGAGGCTGGTTTCATCAATGTGCAAGTCATATTTTTTCTTCTCTAAAGTAAAAAATCAGCTGACCTTACCTTTCTGCCGCCAGTCTAGTATATTAATGTATTTTCAAGACTTCTATAAATGTCAACGTTTTGTGTAGGTAGTACTTGTCAGTTTTCAATCATCCAAAATACGGACTAATATTTTCATAGCTGCTTCGCTCAATGGAATACGATGACAGAAAAAGATATTAGAAATGTTGTCATTGTGTTTGGATAGAATAAAGCAGATTCCAGTGAATCAGGAGGTTAAAAAAAAGATGCTGGCGCTGGATGCGATACACTCTGCAAAAATCTGAGGGTAATATAACAAGAAGGGTCTTTTCCTGGAACCTACAGGGACAAAAACAGAGGAGGTCGAGAAAACATAGAGGCGGGATTTGGAGGCAGATAACAATATAAAGTTGAGCTGGAGGGAGCTGCAGGAGATAGCAAGAGATAGGAAGACGACATGAGTTGGTAGAGGGCCTCAGCTCCAATCCGGGTTAAAATGGAAGAGAGAGAGAGAGAGAGAGAAAGAAAGAAAGAGAGAGAGAGAGAGAGAGAGAGAGAGAGAAAGAGTCATTGCGTCATTTATATTCTCGTACTTGAGATTTTTATCAGAAAATTTTGACCCAGCTCTCAAGAGGTCGGAAATGTCCACCTCAGTTTTGAAAGTCTATCCAGAATTTGTTCACACAGGTCATCCTCTCAGAAAATCAACAACGTCATCGTTGTCAATCAGCATCGTCAATAATTATAATCAATAACAGCTTACTCATACTGTTAATTATAATCAATAACAGCTTACTCATACTGTTAATTATAATCAATAACAGCTTACTCATACTGTTAATTATAATCAATAACAGCTTACTCATACTGTTAATTATAATCAATAACAGCTTACTCATACTGTTAATTATAATCAATAACAGCTTACTCATACTGTTAATTATAATCAATAACAGCTTACTCATACTGTTAATTATAATCAATAACAGCTTACTCATACTGTTAATTATAATCAATAACAGCTTACTCATACTGTTAATTATAATCAATAACAGCTTACTCATACTGTTAATTATAATCAATAACAGCTTACTCATACTGTTAATTATAATCAATAACAGCTTACTCATACTGTTAATTATAATCAATAACAGCTTACTCATACTGTTAATTATAATCAATAACAGCTTACTCATACTGTTAATTATAATCAATAACAGCTTACTCATACTGTTAATTATAATCAATAACAGCTTACTCATACTGTTAATTATAATCAATAACAGCTTACTCATACTGTTAATTATAATCAATAACAGCTTACTCATACTGTTAATTATAATCAATAACAGCTTACTCATACTGTTAATTATAATCAATAACAGCTTACTCATACTGTTAATTATAATCAATAACAGCTTACTCATACTGTTAATTATAATCAATAACAGCTTACTCATACTGTTAATTATAATCAATAACAGCTTACTCATACTGTTAATTATAATCAATAACAGCTTACTCATACTGTTAATTATAATAAATAACAGCTTACTCATACTGTTAATTATAATCAATAACAGCTTACTCATACTGTTAATTATAATCAATAACAGCTTACTCATACTGTTAATTATAATCAATAACAGCTTACTCATACTGTTAATTATAATCAATAACAGCTTACTCATACTGTTAATTATAATCAATAACAGCTTACTCATACTGTTAATTATTGACTATTGAAGGTTTCCATACATTTTTAAACACTGGCTATAGCAAACTTTAGTGAGCGTTTGTAGCACAAGTGGTAGTGAGCTACATCACAAGCGGCAGTGAGCTCCATCACAAGTGGTAGTGAGCTACATCACAAGCGGCAGTGAGCTCCATCACAAGTGGTAGTGAGCTACATCACAAGTGGTAGTAAGTTCCATCACAAGCGGTAGTGAGCTCCATCACAAGCGGTAGTGAGCTACATCACAAGTGGTAGTAAGTTCCATCACAAGCGGTAGTGAGCGTTTGTAGCACAAGTGGTAGTAAGTTCCATCACAAGCGGTAGTAAGTTCCATCACAAGCGGTAGTGAGCTCCATCACAAGCGGTAGTGAGTTCCATCACAAGCGGTAGTGAGCTACATCACAAGCGGTAGTGAGCTCCATCACAAGCGGTAGTGAGCTCCATCACAAGCGGTAGTGAGCTCCATCACAAGTAGTAGTGAGTTCCATCACAAGCGTACCTGGTTTTAAACTCCGAGATGGACATGTTTGGAAGCAAATTCGTTTCCGTGCGATTGTTACTAAATGTAAAAATAGACCTTACCGTTCTGAAAGCAATATCAAACTACTGATCGTATAAGTGGTGCCTAGAAACGATTCATTTACTGTGCTTGATGGCTACATGCGGGAAAGGATATGCCACGATTTTCGATGTTTTGTTTATAGCATACTTTAATTGAAGTCATATTTTTATTTCTGGGATCGTCTGTAGCTTAAACGGTAGTCAACTCGACCACAACCCAAGAGTCATACTCCACGGAGAGCAATTTGTAAGTAAATTTGTTCCCGTGGAGGTTTTAAACGAACGGTAAAAATAGACCTCACGTTCAGAAAGCAATAGCAAGCTAGTGAGCGTAAACATGGTGCCTATAAAATCAACGACTCGTTGATTGCGGTTGATGGCGAATTCATGTAAAGAATATTTACAATTTTCATAAAGTTTTTCATTTTCATTATAGTTGCTAAGAAAAGTGTGTTCTATCACTTGCCTACAGTCGTCTCATAAGTTGCATAGTAATATAATATAATCACTCTCTGGTGTCGACATATCGTTACAGTACAACACATATAAAACTAAATCATATGCACATTCTTTCAAGTAAACACAATTTTTTTCTCAACCTGTCAGATTCATAGACTCATAAATTAATACCAGTTGAAATCACTGATCAAGTCACACATCATCGTGTACACAAACATGCAACGAGTTTCTATGTTCTTAATGTGTAATGGTTGTACGATTTATTGGCCAAACATTCTCAAGCTAACAACAAGTTTTAGTTTTTGTTGGGGATAAGTGGTGGTTGTTCATTTTTGGTGTCGTTTAATAAAATACTCGTCAAATATTTAGACATTTTTGCAACAACAAAGTTATTTTTCGTTTCCACATCCGTTTCTTTTGTATCTGCACGTTTTCATATATTTTTAAATTGTCAATAAGCTTCTAATTGATGTGCACTTGCATGAATTTATGTAATTAATGAGCACTTGCATGTATCTATGTAATTGATGTGCACTGGCATGTATTTATGTAATTAATGTGCACTTGCATGTATTTATGTAATTAATGTGCACTTGCATGTATTTATGTAACAGATGTGTACTTGCATGTATTTATGTATGATAGAGCACTTGCATGTATTTATGTAATTGATGTGCACTTGTATGTATTTATGTATCATAGAGCACTTGCATGTATTTATGTGTGATAGAGCACTTGCATGTATTTATGTAATTGATGTGCACTTGCATGTATTTATGTATCATAGAGCACTTGCATGTATTTATGTAACTGATGTGTACTTGCATGTATTTATGTATGATAGAACAATGCATTCTAACATGTTAAGCAAATATCACATACCTTACATAACAACGATCTAATGATTCTTGACCGGCAACATAATTGAATCGCAGTATTCAAGTAATTGGGAGAAAAAAAGAAATAAGTGATATTTGACTACAAAAACATGGCCATCAGTTGCCAAAAATATTCGCTTTTGTATCTGCGAACGTGTGTGTTTTATTTTGTATCTGCGAACGTGTGTGTATATTTTAGCGGTGACATTGATTTTGCTATTTGTCGCTGCCACTGAGTTCTTTGTTAGATACACATAATTACAAGCAGAAATGTCAAAATAGATCACGTTTTGAACGTTCTAATCATTTGCATTTATCTGGTATGAAAAATGAAAACAGTACCGGAACCGATTGACATTTGGTTATCAGTTCAAGATGAAAGTTTCAGTGATTCATGTTTTTTACGGTTACTTCTGTGGAGAAACAGATAGAAGTAGTCTTTAAGGTCATCATATTTATTTATCTTTGTTTTCTTCTTTTGTCGTCAATATGCTACCGGGTTGTTGCCCAGTGTCGTTACACTGCTACCGGGTTGTTGCCCAGTGTCGTAGTTTTCTGTTTTTGTTTTGCACTGTTCTGGTGGCTTGGGTGATTGCTATTTTTGATCTTTGACAGGATTCTGTTATATCATCTTACCATCTTTTCGTGGTCTTCCTCTCACCTTCTTGCTTGATATTATTTTGTAGAAGATTCATATATATATATATATATATATATATATATATATATATATATATTTGTGTGTGTGTTTATATGTACACACGCAGAAGTCGAACTTCAGACTCTTATGATCAGATTCGCAATGGCCTGTGAAGATGTTGGTCCGACAATCAAATTCAATGTGCTGGTCCAGGGTGCAGAACCTTCACTCATAAACAGACGTGGCTACGGATTGTGTGTACGAAAAAATCAGTTCGTTTATCCCGCTCTTCAATCAATGAAGACCTCTCAATCGATGCTTGCTTGCTGTGAATTCGTTCTTATTGGCCACACTAACCCCTCTTTGTGATCTGTGTGGTTAGAGTCGATTTCACGAATACTCTGCGCTTCTGCTTTTTACCCTATGGCGTACATCACAGGCACACCTAAATTTCGGCTAATCGCTAGATGCAAAACTGCGTAGGAAAATATGCACGGCCTTAACAAGCTTAACCTGAATATCGCAGAGAGTACATACAAATAGCATGCTGGCTATCAACAAGAAGATTCTTGTGTACAGAATGTGAGTGCTACGCACTTTAGTCTATTGCTAGAGAATCTTGTACCCTCACATTTTGCTGAAAAGAAGATTAAATGCATTCAACATGCAGTGTTGGAGATGTATACTCAGAATTTCATCTGGTGGTAAAGCAACAAATAATGAGCTATTGGAATAAGCCGGGATTCCTAACATAGTTAATCTTATCCACAAACGACGCCAACGATGACAGATTTACTTGACAAGGATTGAGGACGACCGAATCCCCAAGATCATTTTATACGGCTAGCTGGCTTCTGGCAAACGAACGGTGGGAGACTGCTTTACTTTCGAAGACATATTCGAACCTAACTTATAGGCGCTTGACATGATTACACAAGACTGGGAGGAGCTCATCACGGACAGACTCAGCAGGAGACAATCTCTGAAAACGGGTCTGAGAATTGCTGAAGCCAGACTAAGAGAGCTTGCTCATATAAAGCGTGCCAGGAGAAAGCAGAAGTGAAATTCTCCATGGTTACATTAATAGTCTCTCTCTCTCGACTAACAGGCTGCCATCATGTGTGTTTGTGTGTGTCTGTGTATGGGTCTGTATATGAACGCAATCAATAACTTTGTTATCACCTACTACTTTAACGTAGTTAGTGGGATGATAATGTACTAGGTTAGGTCACAGAACACCGTTTGTTTTAGTGTTTTTCATTTTCAAATAGTTTCGTTTAGTTTAGTGGTCGGATTATCAACACTGCACATCGAACCGTTTAGTCCATAAGTAATCCGATCTCCTCCTTAGTATGTCTGTCAGTTTAGTGGTCGGATTATCAACACTGCACATTGAACCGTTTAGTCCATAAGTACTCCGATCTCTCGACTAACAGGCTGCCATCATGTGTGTTTGTGTGTGTCTGTGTATGGGTCTGTATATGAACGCAATCAATAACTTTGTTATCACCTACTACTTTAACGTAGTTAGTGGGATGATAATGTACTAGGTTAGGTCACAGAACACCGTTTGTTTTAGTGTTTTTCATTTTCAAATAGTTTCGTTTAGTTTAGTGGTCGGATTATCAACACTGCACATCGAACCGTTTAGTCCATAAGTAATCCGATCTCCTCCTTAGTATGTCTGTCAGTTTAGTGGTCGGATTATCAACACTGCACATTGAACCGTTTAGTCCATAAGTACTCCGATCTCCTCCTTAGTATGTCTCTCAGTTTAGTGGTCGGATTATCAACACTGCACATCGAACCGTTTAGTCCATAATTACGTTTAGTCCATAAGTACTCCGATCTCCTCCTTAGTATGTCTCTCAACTAACGTTACCAGTTCTTTGTTAGTTTTACTATTCTTATTTGGATACAAGAATAGTGCTCTTATCTAGCTACACCACATTTGATCTTGGAATTCTTGCAGTCTTCTTAGGGTTGTAGATTCACCAGTATTACTTGAATCATTTACCACTTCTCTCTCCCGGAATTTAGACTATAAGCCTAGTTCATTGTTCGTCTTCTTGTTACGGCAGGCAAACAGGCAAGCCTATCGGCCACGCTCATTTCCCCTTACATCTGCATGCCCTTGTACACAAATAAAACGGATTTTTTGTCAGGCTAGACGTCCTCAGAGACTCCAACCATTGTCTCCGTGCCCAGCCTGTTTCAATCTTCCTGTGCATACTCATTGAGTCACTGATTTCTGTTTCAATCTTCATGTGCATACTCATTGAGTCACTTAATTTGAAATAAATTAGCTTAACCATACTATCTATTTGTTTGCTACCATTATTCGTAATATTAATGAATGTTGTTACTGATAGAAAGTGTGGCCTATGCAATCACTCATTAAAAAACACCCATAATGTTACACCTACATTTTGTGATTAGAAAAAAAAATGCTTGACTTGCACAAACAATACCATCCAAGGTTTATCGATTTGAAAGTCACACGATTATAGCCTGACGCATCGTCTACATAAACTAATTATCTCTTTTTGCTGCATAATTGTAGAAGATATGTTGGAGCCTCAGGGAGCTGGTTTGGTTGGTATGATAATTATATTGATTTTATAACATATTTAATACAGAAATGTATAAATTTATCTTTCACAACACCGCTTAATTATTATACTATTTAATAATACATGTATAATTGATAAGTATTTGAAAGTACAGGCAACCTCGTTTTTGTGCCCAGGTATGAGGTCATGTAAATTCGGACAGACACATATGTGCTTAGAATTCCCCAACAAATGTCGAATGGTAGACATACTGTGAACACACTCCATGTTCTAGCTCTCAGTTATCTAGTTCTGCTTGCAGATACAAAAAAAAGTATAGGTACCAGTTTTAATACTTTAAGATATAGCTTCGATGTCTCCGCAAGATTATGAACATCAGGTGGTACGGCAAGATAACCAGCTCTGAAGTACTGCAACGTGCGAACTTGTATTTCGTCATGGATATTCTCAGCGGTAGAAGTTTAAGGGGATTCGGTAGTATGGGGATCAAGAAGCTATTTTCGTTGTTTTCATATTAATATAAAATTTGTATAGCCATTTCGAAAGAGTATGACTTAGAATAGTAGAAAAAATTAGTAAAAAAAAATGTCAAAGTGTTGCCATGGAAACAGTACAAAATGGCCACCAAAAACAAAATTTCAAATCCTAAGGCTCTGAATCTAATGAATGTAAATTGATTCTGTTTTCACTCTAAGGTGCGCAATTGTAATATCTAAAATATTACACCCACATGATTTTATGATATATTAAATATTACATTTTTATAAATTTTGGGTAAAAATTCCCTCAAAATTCGGTCAAAAAAAGCTGTTTTTGGGGTGTGTTTACCCAAAAATTCATAAAAATGTAATATTTAATATATCGTAAAATCATGTGTAATTTTAGATATTACAATTGTTCACCTTAGAGGAAAACATAATTCATTATATTCATTACTTTCAGAGCCTTAGGATTTAAAATTTTGTGTTTGTCAATTTTATTGTTTCCATGACAACCGTTGACATATTTTGAAAACTAAAGTTTTTCTACTCTTTTAAGACATAATATCTCAAAATTGTAATACAAATTCTACATTGATATGAAAGCAACGAAAAAAGTTTCAAGACCAGAATCCTCCCTTAAGGTGGCTAGGATATGTGAGAAGAATGGACAAATGCTGGAAACCAAAACAAATGGTGTTCTGTGAACTTTCGGAGGGAAAGAGGCACTAAGGTAGACAACTGCTCAGATATAAGGATGTCTGCAAGACCTCAATGAAAAACTTTTATATCGGTCCCATGAAATATGAAAGACTAGCTGATGACAGAGTTGTTTGGAAAGCGACATTGCCTTAGAGCGCAGTCTTACGAAAAAAAGCTTAGCGATGAAAAATGAAAGACAAGACGTTCTCTGATGCAAAGTATTGTGTGTCAAGAAAAACAACGGAGGGGAGATGATCAACTTTCCAGAGCACTGAGGACATTTCATCAAGCAAAAAACATAGTCGGTAGCAAAGATGGCGACTTATTGATAGCACTATCTGGCTGCTCAGGTCTTGAACATATTCAAGTTGACCGAACATCATTCAAAACAGACATGTCTGAGCTCGAAAGAGTCTGACTAAAAGCGACGCCCTGTTTATTTCCGCAGCGTTTTCCCACTCTTTTGATCGTGCGTTGAGATCATGTTATGAAAAACATATTTTGCCCTATAATATTTGATAATTTCTATAGAAAAACCAAGTTATCTGCAAAACGGAGTTGGTTCACAGGGTCATAAATCTATGTATGTGTGTGTAAGTGTGTCGCATGTGGTGTGCGTGTATGTGTTGTTTATATATATATATATATATATATATATATATATATATTTGTGCGTGTATACGCGTAAATGTAAATATATATGTAATATGTGGTTGTTAGAGATATGTATAGATTGTATATGCCTACGTACATAAATCTGCATGATGGATAATATGGACATGAATACATATATGTGTATATAAGTAAACAAAAATGATAACATACCAGTAGTGAGCATATCTTGTAATTAGCTGACGTATATACTGAGTCACAAGATGGAAGTAAATACGAAGATTAAATAGCGACATGAAAATCGAAGTGTTTACACCGCCATTAAATATCTAAGTATTCTAACCAGTTGTGTACTTAACAGGAGCTGTATTGATTAGTTCATGTATTAATATGATTAGCATCATTGCATTTTGGTGAATAACTATGTGTGCTCCAATCTCATTCTTTTACATAAAGATCTCAGCGCAGTGCACAAACTCCGTAGCATAGACTAAGTTTCCCTATGTTATTTTGACAATTTTAAAAATTTCGGTTAAAGCAATTTTATTTTAAATTTTAGAGAAAATTGTCGTGGAAGTGGTTTTGTTGCATAACTGGATCGATATTGAACTATCTAGTCTATCTCTACATGCTCAACTTCCCTTTTTCTTCTTCTTCTTCTTGGTCGCTCAATATCGAGCACTTGTCAACCACTTTGTGTGATTTGTATGTGATCTGAGATTAAGAGCGATTGTACGTTGTGCCATTTATGCGCCTACAAGTAAGACAGCACATCCGATTTCTACGCTGCTTTTTAATTTCTAGTGTAGCATCCCTAGGACCTACATCAGTCGCCTCTTATGACATGCATTGTAGGTCGCAGTGGTACTATTCTTTGCTCCCTTGCTGGCCCCGGCACCACAAGGGCGTGCTCAACTTCAACATGGGATCTACGTATTATCGTTATTCTCCGATAGGACTAGGAACAATACCTCACTTACATTGAGATCAGCGGTCACTGACAGAATATTACCATCGCAGCTGGAGCTAATAATGAAATTGCAAAATGTTTAGACATAAATATAATTTTTGCAAATGTTGTATGCAGATAATGAGGCCAAATAAACAATAACTTCATGCAGAGAACGAAATGCAACACACACAATAGAACAAGTGTGAAATATGTCGGTTCTGAGTTCTATGACAGACAACATCGCATGATTTTTACAATGCTTCACAGTATTATTTACATATTTTGAAGAGCTTATTCCACTTGTCATTGTATATGTAATTCTGAAGAACAATATGATGTTCTTATTGATATTGTCGTACATTCGTTACAGACGAAAACGCTCCAAATATCTCCATTAAAATAACATCAATTACAACCTTACATGCCCTAGGGAGCATTGTTTTCAACAAATGAAAGAATACTAACGAAATTCAACATAGATGCAATAAAGAAAATCAAATAATATGACTAAATGGCATCTATTTAAACATGCAAACATATCACCATGAACACTAAAAGAGCATTCTTCAACATAATCATTCTCCCCACATTATGCTACCAGTACCCAATCCTGGAGGCTGACATCAAATTATAGAAGAAAATTAGTCACGACAGAAATATAGTGTCTACGTAGAGTTTTAAGAGTATCAAGAAGAGACCAGTTTAGAAATGAAGAAATAACCAAAAATGTGAGTACAACATCAATACTGAACTTCATCAACAAACAATAAACGAAGAAATAACCAAAAATGTGAGTACAACATCAGTACTGAACTTCATCAACAAACAATAAACGAAGAAATAACCAAAAATGTGAGTACAACATCAGTACTGAACTTCATCAACAAACAATAAACGAAGAAATAACCAAAAATGTGAGTACAACATCAGTACTGAACTTCATCAACAAACAATAAACGAAGAAATAACCAAAAATGTGAGTACAACATCAGTACTGAACTTCATCAACAAACAATAAACGAAGAAATAACCAAAAATGTGAGTACAACATCAGTACTGAACTTCATCAACAAACAATAAACGAAGAAATAACCAAAAATGTGAGTACAACATCAATACTGAACTTCATCAACAAACAATAAACGAAGAAATAACCAAAAATGTGAGTACAACATCAATACTGAACTTCAACAAACAATAAACGAAGAAATAACCAAAAATGTGAGTACGACATCAATACTGAACTTCATCAACAAACAATAAACGAAGAAATAACCAAAAATGTGAGTAGAACATCATTACTGAACTTCATCAACAAACAATAAACGAAGAAATAACCAAAAATGTGAGTACAACATCAGTACTGAACTTCATCAACAAACAATAAACGAAGAAATAACCAAAAATGTGAGTACAACATCAATACTGAACTTCATCAACAAACAATAAACGAAGAAATAACCAAAAATGTGAGTACAACATCAATACTGAACTTCAACAAACAATAAACGAAGAAATAACCAAAAATGTGAGTACGACATCAATACTGAACTTCATCAACAAACAATAAACGAAGAAATAACCAAAAATGTGAGTAGAACATCATTACTGAACTTCATCAACAAACAATAAACGAAGAAATAACCAAAAATGTGAGTACAACATCAGTACTGAACTTCATCAACAAACAATAAACGAAGAAATAACCAAAAATGTGAGTACAACATCAATACTGAACTTCATCAACAAACAATCAATTAAATGGTACGGTCCCATAAATAGATTACAAAAAGGGTGCCTCAAAGAGTAATGCTACTCTGATACATAGAAAAAAAAGTAGAAGGCCGTTCACGCAAAATGTGAACTCAGAAATAACAGGAGGCGGTGAGCAACACTATTTACGAAGCGCACACAAAATCCTGTTCTAAAAACTTATTCTTATCCAAACTTTGTGAGGACAAATATTAGAGAATAGAAGAAGAAAGACTAAATCTTTGATACGTCAAAACTTTTTTAGTGGAACGCAGAACTACAGAGTTGATCAGACTTCAAAGCTAAGAAAGGTACCAGTGACAACTCTAGATCCCCTCTCCACTGGGCATTATGGTAACATATTTGTCTGGATGTTTGACATATTTCCTTCTTTGCAGACGATCAGGTTTAGGTTATGTTCTAAAGAGGTTAAAAACCACAATCCATTTTATTGACGCATGCGACTAACCAATCTGATCCGTCTGAAGTCTCAAATAATTGTGGCGATGGATTCAAATGACATTGCTGCCACCTCGTGTCCAAATAGTGTGTCTCTAAGATCGAAGAGCTTTTATCATTTCTCAATAAGTTTCCCTTTTCTATATAATTTAACTTTTGTTCTCTCTTGAACTTCGGCGCATGAATTATTCATATCACCTTTGTGTTCATCTGTATGCCGAAGTGGTGTGCTGACACAAGATTTTCTACCCGTCATTAATCTTAGAGAGTTTTGCGCTTTTTCTTTTCAACATGAAATCTGTTTTAGACCTGGCAATGTCTGACACGAATACATGCATCATTTCAATTGTATTATGCTTCGAGATTATAAAAAAAGCTAGGGCAAAGTTCATTTACTGATAGAAGACTGTTCATATAGATGAAGACTGCAGTAAAACTATGTAGAATGGCGAAATACGTAATAACAAAGTACTGCAGTTTTACAAAAATACAAATATAATGACAATACACAGCAAAGTTTCGACCAAAAGGCCTTTATCAAGCAATCAAAAAATACAAAAGGAGTGATTAATTTCACAGCCTACTACATAGACTTTGACAAAAATATTACAACGGTCAAAAAATAAATGAAAATATGTGACTAAAAATGAATAATGAAATAAATGCAGAAAAGCTAGTAGTGGAAACAGAAAAGAAACATAAAAATCAAGTAAATATATGACATATATATTTAACATATACAAAATATGGAGCATGAGAAGAGAAAGTACTAAGAAGCATAGGGATGTAGAGCGTTGAGTCCATGAGGTCGCAAGGTACCATACAACGAAATAAAACGATTCTCCAGCGCAAATCGTCTACGATCATTAGAAGAACATGATCGGATGGCCGTGACCTGGACGTCACGAGCTCACAACTGGTCAGTTCCATTGAAGTGACTGATTCAGGGGTCACAGAGCATTGACGTATATCGCGTAAGTGTTGGCCGAAACGGTCACTTAGCATTTTGTCTGTTTCGCCAATATATGCCTTGTCACACCGCTTGCAAGTGATAGCGTAGATTATATTTCGGGACTCGCATGTGAAACCATCTTCAATAACAAACGTGACTTTAGGAAAAGATACAGTACGGGTCTGTACCACATAGACACACGTATTGCAACGTCGACGGCCATACTGAACAGTGCCAAAATGCCACTGGATATTGGACTGTGTACCAATATATTTCAGACTTCTGTCCCGTCTGTAAGCAGGCAAAGGATAGTTGGGGAAGACTGAACGGGTCTCAAGATCTGAATTAAGAATAGACAGATGATGGTATCAAACATTTTTGACCAGTGAACTATGGGGGTAGAAAGTTAAGATAAGTTTCACCCTGGCAGCGTTGGATGTCCTATGCTGGTTAGTAAGGGCCTGCTGCGAGTAATTTTCTAGTATAAAGGAGAAAACTATGTGCATCAGTAGGCTTATAATATACTGATGTAGTGATAGTGGATAGGTTCATGGTGATAATGATGTCAAGAAAGTTGACACAAGAAGTAGAGATGTAAGAGGTAAAGCGAATAGCAGTGTTGAAAACATTAATTAAATTTATGATGCGCGACAAATCAGCTTCAGGAATATTAGTAAAGCCAATACGTTTTTGATGAAGACTATAATGTTTTTGAAGCGGTACCAGCTATTGCATTGTATAAAGTAATCCTACGATGGGAAAGAATGATCTATGAACTTTGCATTAATTGAAGCAGCCCTGGGATGGAAAGAAAGTTGTGTTCAATCCAGCGATCTATTTTCGGCCTCTTAGTGGGGTCTTTACTCAATCTGAACCAGGTAGCGATCACATACTGTTGACGTTCTTGTACTCATATAGAATAGGCGCATCAGAAAATGTCGGCCTATGAAAATGTTTGGGTTTGTCTAAGCTGATAATTCCATACAATTTCGGTTCTGTTTTTTGCATCAAATATCCAACACTCTTTATTGATAATTTTCAGTTCATCACTGCAACATGAGGAATGATCTACTCCCAATAGCATATTCAAGCTTTATCACTTTTCTGAATTCGGAGGTCGGTCTGGATTAGGAACCTTCTCAACTGGTCTGGGACGGGTATCGTTTTGTCACCACCAGTCAAGATGAACATCTAACTCTGTATTTCTCATCAAAGGAAGTAGAAACATTAGGCAGAGAGTTAACACAAACAAAAAACAGAGAGGGTAGTTTCATTAGGAGTAAGAACGAAACTTTTGAATTTGCGTCAGAGAGGGTAGTTTCATTAGGAGTAAGAACGGAACTTTTGAATTTGCGATCAGTCAATATCACCAACCAGTTTTTTTCACAGAGGGAAGTTTCATTAGGCGAAAGAACGTACCTTTTGGATTTGCTCTCAGCTGACATTACCCACCTAAATCCTTTGTATTTCGCCTCTGGTACTAAGTTTACTTATCTTTCCTTGTGTCGACACAGGACAAACAGGTTACATTCTACAATCTAGCCGAGAGCGGGCAAATATTGTGCGACCAATGAGTTTTAATCCACGTGACGTGAGTTTACGTTTACAGAAGATTCATTGCAGCTTCTCTACACTGTCATTTGTACTGTCTTTGTGCCAGCTATTTGTCGCTATACGACGTCGGCCAGGAGACACGCGTAGATACATCCACTCTAGGATTCTGCTCATCTGTATTTGCAAAGAGATCTCATAACATTCGTGACTCCGCTTACACTTCTACCTTATCGCTTTGCATCTCTCCTTCGATCCCTACCCGTTTTAGAGGAATACAACGTAACAGTCTCTTTCCGGGGTTACCACGAGGGGAGGGGGTAGAGTCTTCGTCAGTGGGAGCTCACTGGTCCTGACACATCATTGTCACTTAATTTATTGCACATGTTGCCCCCGCACCGTCTATAACCTTTGAGTGAAGCAGTCATGGGACGGGAAAGAAAGTCCCGTCATTTTGAATTCAAATATTAACAACCCGTACAATGATTGATTCGAAAGCCATGAAAATCTTCAAATGACGTGTCTTCGTATTCTAAAACATAAACTACGAAAAGACTCGTCTACTAACATAAACTACGAAAAGATATAATATATCCACCACGACTAAATGTGCTTTTGTAGCAAGTTTATCCGCTCTTTCATTACAACAAACACGTCCACATCCTAGCCAGTAGACTCACGTAAGGTCGTAAAGGCTGGACTCATCTATGCCTATCATCCACTGTACTAGTAACAAAAATCAGGCTGTTTATTTCCCTTAAAACGGGAAAATAAATTTGTATACGGAAAATAGTGTAGTAAATATAGTCTGAGGAAGTCAGTGGAGGGTGGTATTGTTACGATTTCAACTTCCATTCTCATACTACTCGTAGAAGAAACTGTCAGCCCATTTTTCAAGTAGCGTGAACGGTATGTTCAGTATTGGGAACACGCACATCGAAGTGTATGAAGGAAAAGTGCTTTGAGGAACATTGGCTCACAAACAACATTATGTCCCATGTGCTAAAATATTTTAGTCACATTTATACATCACAATAACTACAGTAAACAGGTTAGAGTAAACAGGTGCAAACTATGGAAGATCCTTGAAGAATATGGCGTCCAAGGACAACTATTAGGTAACATCATGGCCTTATATCAAGATAGCCAGAGTACAGTAAGAACTACAGAAGGAATGACCGACTGGTTCTCCATTACATCAGGTGTTAGACAAGGTTGTGTCCTTTCACCACTACTCTTTATTGCATATATGGATAAAATAACTCAAGAGTCAAATTCAGATAATGATGAAATAAATGAACTACTTTTTGCAGATGATCAGTGCCTGATACATCAAAATGAACAAGATCTACAACATCATATTGACACTTTGAACAATAATTGTGTGAAACATGACATGAAAATCAACAACACTAAAACAGAAATAATGAATATGGGAAGAAATCATAATAATCTAGACATCCATGTCAATGGCACTAAAATAAACCAAGTGAAAGAATTCAAATACTTAGGAAGCATATTCACAGAAGACGGAAAACTAGATAGAGAGATAGAGGCTAGAGTACAAAAAGCAAATGCTGTAACCTACCAGCTAGCCCCATTGTTAAGGCACCCAAAAATTTCACAGGCAGCTAAGAAACAAATGATCAACAGCATTTTTATACCTACTTTGTGTTACCAGAGCCAAACATGGACATTGAGCAAAGCGCAGTCACAAAAATAACTACATGTGAAATGCGTTGCCTGAGAAAAGTTACCAACAACACAAGAAAAGACAGAATCACCAACATCAGCATAAGAAAGAAAGTTGGAACAAAACCGTGCTTGAATTATATAGATAAACAAAGAATGAAGTGGTTTGGCCACTTAATAAGAATGCATCCAAACTCCACAGTATACAGAGTCTTCTACAACAGAACATCGGGAAAGAAGGCAAGAGGAAGACCACGGAAAAGATGGTTAGATGGCGTGGCAGCAGCCTGTGAAAGAGCAAAGATAACAATCACACAAGCCACCAGAACAGCGCAAGACAAAAACAGAAAACCACGACACTGGGCAACAACCCGGTAGCAGTGTGACGACAAAAGAAGAAGAAGAAGAATAACTTGGAGATTACTGTAATGGAAACTATGTGGCAACAAGACATTTAAGAAATATTGAAAATGGCTTTTAGAGTAGGTGAGAGAACTTAATGGAGACTGATAGTTTTTTGTTGGTCGTGTGGGCTGTGATGAGAGCTACGTTTTGCATAGAATAAGCTGCGTAATGAGTCATACTGTTCAGGAAGCATTTCTTCTTGTCTTGTTCAACTTCATCCCACCTTTTCTTCCGTTTATGATTATTCCTTCACATTCTTCATGGTCTACAAACAGAATGTTAGTAAATAATTGGCTTCATTGTTTCTCTTCACCATCCATACATGACGAGTTATTTCTTAAACACCACAGCTGCCGTTTTTACGTTCTCTTGTTTCTTTGGTATCCAATTGAGTGTGGGTTGACTTGAGAGTCGTACCGTTGAAAACAAAATTCAAAGCTAATGGGAAATGGAATGCTGAGATCTCGTGCAAACGAAACAAGTACACTAACAATTGAGCTTTTGCAGCTCCCAAGATCAACAATTACATATAACGTAACTGATAAGCTTAATTAAGATAAATCTACTCGTGTGGGAATACAAATGAGTTTAAGCTGAAGTTCGTTCAGTTTATGTGCGATAATTCTTCTAAATGTCTTCCCTAGAGGCAAACATTGAGGGCTAAAGGATGAAATAAAATGAGAAGAAACCATAATTTGCATTTCATTCGGCTCCCAGCATATATGTACACTAGAAATTAAGTAATAAAAATGTCAAGGTTTAAAAAAAATCTTTGTATTTTTACAAAAATCATTAAAGAGTGCTTATCACACGATGCAGAAGGAACGCCCCACTCAGAAAGATTGCAGAGTACCAAATGCTCTTTGGCGTAGATCCAAGCCCAAATATACGGCGTTAAACAGATCATTAAAGAGAACTTGTACACAGGAGGGAATGGGAAGTGTTGGGGACTGTCAGCGAGGCAGACTCAAAACACTTCCCGTAGGAGAAAAACGGAAGACCATACATATAAGTAGGGGCCTGCAACAGGGATTTAACATTAGTCGTTCTTCTCAAAGATCAATTATATATCAAAGTAAGAATGATAAAATTGGATGCACAGAAGAAAGAACTCGAGAACACAAAACTGGCACAACGTACAATCGCTCTTAGGCTTAGATCACATACAAATCACAAAGAGTGGTTAACAGGTGGTCGATATGGAGTGTAAGAAGAAAAAGAAGAAGAAGAATGTTACCAATAAAGAATCCAACTTATTTATTATTTCATAATTATTTGTTTCAATTTTTCGTTTTTCATGCTATTAAAATATCCAACATTTTTTAAATTGTGTATTGCTATGATTTTAATGCCCATCTCCTTTGTGTAATGTCATTTTTATTTTTTTCAATATACATGGAGACTGCACTAAAGCTATGTAGAATTGCGAACAACGTAATAACAAAGTACTGTAGTTTTACAAAATATCAAAACAATGACAATACACAGCAACGTTTCGACCAAAAGGCTTTTATCATACAAACGATACAACAGGAGTGACTTAATTTTTAAAGTTGTTGTTGTCTCATAGCACGATCACACACACACACACATATATACACACACGCATGCACGCTCGCACGCACACATACAACACAGATACACACACGCGCGCACACACACATACACAAACTAATGGGATTTATTTAATGAATACAGCTTCTTGTTCTCTGTTTTAAGTTTGCTAAATGCAACGGCAAAATAACTTCACTTATTTTAATCCATATATAAATTAAACGGCCAGTTTTGTTCCCCCGTTTTAAACTCTAATTAAATTGGCATTTAAAAAAATTAGATTCGTTTGAAAGTTGAAAACTTAATGAAGAAATACTTGTGTTAACAAGACACTTATCATTGATATAGTCAAGTAGTTATCAACACGGACGGGGAAATCGACATAATCAAATGTCAATTAAATAATCTTAAATTAGTTACAAGTTAGAGATATTAAGATATTAAATAAGGAAAATGATAAGAAGATATTGAAATGTTGAGATATAGGACTTTGAGGTCTCTCCTCTATTCTTCGCCCCAAAGGAGGCATATGTCCCCAACCAAGGCCTTGCTTATAACGCGAGCCAGTATATTTGGTCACAAGGACGAAGGGATTAAAGCAGACATTATGGATCAACATAACAGGAACGATACATGATATGAAACAAAACTGTAGTCTTATAAAGTATAAAAGCAATATACCAGGAACGATACATGATATGAAACAAAACTGTAGTCTTATAAAGTATAAAAGCAACATAACAGGAACGATACATGATATGAAACAAAACTGTAGTCTTATAAAGTATAAAAGCAACATAACAGGAACGATACATGATATGAAACAAAACTGTAGTCTTATAAAGTATAAAAGCAACATAACAGGAACGATACATAATGAAACAAAACTGTAGTCTTATAAAGTATAAAAGCAACATACCAGGAACGATACATGATATGAAACAAAACTGTAGTCTTATAAAGTATAAAAGCAACATAACAGGAACGATACATGATATGAAACAAAACTGTAGTCTTATAAAGTATAAAAGCAACATAACAGGAACGATAAATGATATGAAACAAAACTGTAGTCTTATAAAGTATAAAAGCAATATAACAGGAACGATACATGATATGAAACAAAACTGTAGTCTTATAAAGTATAAAAGCAATATAACAGGAACGATACATGATATGAAACAAAACTGTAGTCTTATAAAGTATAAAAGCAACATAACAGGAACGATACATAATGAAACAAAACTGTAGTCTTATAAAGTATAAAAGCAACATACCAGGAACGATACATGATATGAAACAAAACTGTAGTCTTATAAAGTATAAAAGCAACATAACAGGAACGATACATAATGAAACAAAACTGTAGTCTTATAAAGTATAAAAGCAATATACCAGGAACGATACATGATATGAAACAAAACTGTAGTCTTATAAAGTATAAAAGCAATATACCAGGAACGATACATGATATGAAACAAAACTGTAGTCTTACAAAGTATAAAAGCAACATAACAGGAACGATACATGATATGAAACAAAACTGTAGTCTTATAAAGTATAAAAGCAACATAACAGGAACGATAAATGATATGAAACAAAACTGTAGTCTTATAAAGTATAAAAGCAATATACCAGGAACGATACATGATATGAAACAAAACTGTAGTCTTATAAAGTATAAAAGCAACATAACAGGAACGATACATGATATGAAACAAAACTGTAGTCTTATAAAGTATAAAAGCAATATACCAGGAACGATACATGATATGAAACAAAACTGTAGTCTTATAAAGTATAAAAGCAACATAACAGGAACGATACATGATATGAAACAAAACTGTAGTCTTACAAAGTATAAAAGCAATATACCAGGAACGATACATGATATGAAACAAAACTGTAGTCTTACAAAGTATAAAAGCAATATAACAGGAACGATACATGATATGAAACAAAACTGTAGTCTTACAAAGTATAAAAGCAATATAACAGGAACGATACATAATATGAAACAAAACTGTAGTCTTATAAAGTATAAAAGCAACATAACAGGAACGATACATGATATGAAACAAAACTGTAGTCTTATAAAGTATAAAAGCAACATAACAGGAACGATACATGATATGAAACAAAACTGTAGTCTTATAAAGTATAAAAGCAACATAACAGGAACGATACATAATGAAACAAAACTGTAGTCTTATAAAGTATAAAAGCAACATACCAGGAACGATACATGATATGAAACAAAACTGTAGTCTTATAAAGTATAAAAGCAACATAACAGGAACGATACATGATATGAAACAAAACTGTAGTCTTATAAAGTATAAAAGCAACATAACAGGAACGATACATAATGAAACAAAACTGTAGTCTTATAAAGTATAAAAGCAACATAACAGGAACGATACATAATGAAACAAAACTGTAGTCTTATAAAGTATAAAAGCAACATAACAGGAACGATACATAATGAAACAAAACTGTAGTCTTATAAAGTATAAAAGCAACATACCAGGAACGATACATGATATGAAACAAAACTGTAGTCTTATAAAGTATAAAAGCAACATAACAGGAACGATACATGATATGAAACAAAACTGTAGTCTTATAAAGTATAAAAGCAACATAACAGGAACGATACATAATGAAACAAAACTGTAGTCTTATAAAGTATAAAAGCAACATAACAGGAACGATACATGATATGAAACAAAACTGTAGTCTTATAAAGTATAAAAGCAACATAACAGGAACGATACATGATATGAAACAAAACTGTAGTCTTATAAAGTATAAAAGCAATATAACAGGAACGATACATGATATGAAACAAAACTGTAGTCTTATAAAGTATAAAAGCAACATAACAGGAACGATACATGATATGAAACAAAACTGTAGTCTTACAAAGTATAAAAGCAACATAACAGGAACGATACATAATGAAACAAAACTGTAGTCTTATAAAGTATAAAAGCAACATAACAGGAACGATACATGATATGAAACAAAACTGTAGTCTTATAAAGTATAAAAGCAATATAACAGGAACGATACATGATATGAAACAAAACTGTAGTCTTACAAAGTATAAAAGCAATATAACAGGAACGATACATGATATGAAACAAAACTGTAGTCTTACAAAGTATAAAAGCAATATACCAGGAACGATACATGATATGAAACAAAACTGTAGTCTTACAAAGTATAAAAGCAACATACCAGGAACGATACATGATATGAAACAAAACTGTAGTCTTACAAAGTATAAAAGCAATATACCAGGAACGATACATGATATGAAACAAAACTGTAGTCTTACAAAGTATAAAAGCAACATACCAGGAACGATACATGATATGAAACAAAACTGTAGTCTTACAAAGTATAAAAGCAACATAACAGGAACGATAAATGATATGAAACAAAACTGTAGTCTTATAAAGTATAAAAGCAATATACCAGGAACGATACATAATGAAACAAAACTGTAGTCTTATAAAGTATAAAAGCAATATACCAGGAACGATACATGATATGAAACAAAACTGTAGTCTTATAAAGTATAAAAGCAACATAACAGGAACGATACATGATATGAAACAAAACTGTAGTCTTACAAAGTATAAAAGCAATATACCAGGAACGATACATGATATGAAACAAAACTGTAGTCTTATAAAGTATAAAAGCAACATAACAGGAACGATACATGATATGAAACAAAACTGTAGTCTTATAAAGTATAAAAGCAATATACCAGGAACGATACATAATATGAAACAAAACTGTAGTCTTACAAAGTATAAAAGCAACATAACAGGAACGATACATGATATGAAACAAAACTGTAGTCTTATAAAGTATAAAAGCAACATAACAGGAACGATACATGATATGAAACAAAACTGTAGTCTTATAAAGTATAAAAGCAACATAACAGGAACGATACATGATATGAAACAAAACTGTAGTCTTATAAAGTATAAAAGCAACATAACAGGAACGATACATAATATGAAACAAAACTGTAGTCTTACAAAGTATAAAAGCAACATAACAGGAACGATACATGATATGAAACAAAACTGTAGTCTTATAAAGTATAAAAGCAATATAACAGGAACGATACATGATATGAAACAAAACTGTAGTCTTACAAAGTATAAAAGCAACATAACAGGAACGATACATGATATGAAACAAAACTGTAGTCTTACAAAGTATAAAAGCAACATAACAGGAACGATAAATGATATGAAACAAAACTGTAGTCTTATAAAGTATAAAAGCAATATAACAGGAACGATACATGATATGAAACAAAACTGTAGTCTTATAAAGTATAAAAGCAACATAACAGGAACGATACATGATATGAAACAAAACTGTAGTCTTACAAAGTATAAAAGCAACATAACAGGAACGATACATGATATGAAACAAAACTGTAGTCTTATAAAGTATAAAAGCAACATACCAGGAACGATACATGATATGAAACAAAACTGTAGTCTTACAAAGTATAAAAGCAACATAACAGGAACGATAAATGATATGAAACAAAACTGTAGTCTTATAAAGTATAAAAGCAATATAACAGGAACGATACATGATATGAAACAAAACTGTAGTCTTATAAAGTATAAAAGCAACATAACAGGAACGATACATGATATGAAACAAAACTGTAGTCTTATAAAGTATAAAAGCAACATACCAGGAACGATACATGATATGAAACAAAACTGTAGTCTTATAAAGTATAAAAGCAACATACCAGGAACGATACATGATATGAAACAAAACTGTAGTCTTATAAAGTATAAAAGCAACATAACAGGAACGATACATAATATGAAACAAAACTGTAGTCTTACAAAGTATAAAAGCAACATAACAGGAACGATACATGATATGAAACAAAACTGTAGTCTTATAAAGTATAAAAGCAATATACCAGGAACGATACATGATATGAAACAAAACTGTAGTCTTACAAAGTATAAAAGCAACATAACAGGAACGATAAATGATATGAAACAAAACTGTAGTCTTATAAAGTATAAAAGCAATATACCAGGAACGATACATGATATGAAACAAAACTGTAGTCTTACAAAGTATAAAAGCAACATAACAGGAACGATACATGATATGAAACAAAACTGTAGTCTTATAAAGTATAAAAGCAATATAACAGGAACGATACATGATATGAAACAAAACTGTAGTCTTATAAAGTATAAAAGCAACATACCAGGAACGATACATGATATGAAACAAAACTGTAGTCTTATAAAGTATAAAAGCAACATAACAGGAACGATACATGATATGAAACAAAACTGTAGTCTTATAAAGTATAAAAGCAATATACCAGGAACGATACATGATATGAAACAAAACTGTAGTCTTATAAAGTATAAAAGCAACATACCAGGAACGATACATGATATGAAACAAAACTGTAGTCTTATAAAGTATAAAAGCAACATAACAGGAACGATACATGATATGAAACAAAACTGTAGTCTTATAAAGTATAAAAGCAACATACCAGGAACGATACATGATATGAAACAAAACTGTAGTCTTACAAAGTATAAAAGCAACATAACAGGAACGATACATGATATGAAACAAAACTGTAGTCTTATAAAGTATAAAAGCAACATACCAGGAACGATACATGATATGAAACAAAACTGTAGTCTTACAAAGTATAAAAGCAACATAACAGGAACGATACATGATATGAAACAAAACTGTAGTCTTATAAAGTATAAAAGCAATATACCAGGAACGATACATGATATGAAACAAAACTGTAGTCTTATAAAGTATAAAAGCAACATAACAGGAACGATACATGATATGAAACAAAACTGTAGTCTTATAAAGTATAAAAGCAACATACCAGGAACGATACATGATATGAAACAAAACTGTAGTCTTATAAAGTATAAAAGCAATATACATCGATGTTTTGACTAAAATATCTTCATCAAGCAAAGAATACAAGAGAAATGAAGATATTTAGACTTCCTATACGTTAGACACAATATATACAGTCAGACAATAAATCACTAACTTGTATATTGTTTTTGTTTGTTGTAAAACTGCAATACTTTGATTTTACTTTTTTCGCCACTGTTATCTTTGTTTTACTGCAGTCTTCCCATATAAGGCAGCAATAAACATAATTAAACATAACATAATGCACCCTAAAATTTCTCTGACAAGCAACAGATGATGAACAGCATTTTCATACCTACTTTGTGTTACCAGAGCCAAAGAATGGACAATGAGCAAAGCACAATCACAAAAAATTACATGTGAAATGCGCTGCCTGTGAAAAGTTACCAACAACACCAGAAAAGACAGAGTCACTAACATCAGCATAAGAAAGAAAGTTGACACAGAACATTGCTTAAATTACATTAAGAAACAAAGAATGAAGTATTTTGGCCACTTAATAAGAATGCTTCCAAACTCCACAGTATACAGAGTCGTCTACAAAAGAACATCAGCAAAGAAGGCTAGAGGAAGACCACGAAAATGATGTTTAGATGGCATAACTGAATACTGTCAAAGAGCAAAAATCACACAAGCCAACAGAATGCGTAAGACAAAAACAGAAAACCACGACACTGGGCAACAACCCGGTAACAGTGTGACGACAAAAGAAGAAGAAGGATAACATAACAGAAAGAAATGACAAATCCTACTCATGTCTGATTGATTGATTGATATGGCCATCATCATTGCACAAGACAAAGCTCAGCCCTTATCAAGAAAGGACCACTGTATAATTACATAGGACATAGGACAGGCCATTGTAGACTTCGTCAGCACGTACACTCGACATTCCACATCGTCGATCCAGCGTTGTGCACATGTTGCCCTGACCATAAAATGTTGACCACTTACTTCAGATCTGTAGGCAATAGCAGATTTGAAAGACAAACATTGAAGTATTATTTCAACTGTGACACAATTGAATGACGCAAGGGAGAACCAAGATGAGCTTTATAAAAGCTACTGGGCCGGTGTTGTAACATAGACTCACTGTGGGAAAGATCGATGAAAGGAATATAGCATCAATATCGTATAGCAAAAATTAGAATGACAAAATAGTGAATTTCATTAGGTTAGACCAATGGTTCTCAAACGTTTTGATGGGGTGGCACACTTGAAGCCCTACCAAAAATCGTAGGTACACTATACACAAAAACTTTATAAATATGTTGAAAAAACAAAGAAATACAAAAATAATTATAAAATACTACGTACCTTTATTCCTAATTTAATTTCTGCCAGTGAGAAACATGTGCTTTATGTGTTTTGGCAATTTTTTATCATTTTTGACCGCTGGAACGACGTTGCCGACCCCCTGATTTGGGATTTCCTAGGGTGCACGTAGGGATGTCACCGGGACTACAAAGGTAACCACTGGTAACTACAATAAGAACCACTTGGCTAGACAGATCGAAGACTGGTAACAAAGTCGTCTGATTTGTTTCTCCTCTTGACCTGTTCCCAACGTTTCTTACCCTCTATTCCCATAAGACCAAACATTGATGTCTCAACGTTTCTTACCCTCTATTCCCATAAGACTGAACATTGATGTCTCAACGTTTCTTATACCCTATTCCCATAAGACCGAACATTGACGTCTCGGTGTTTCTTACCCTCTATTCCCATAAGACCAAACATTGATGTCTCAACGTTTCTTACCCTCTATTCCCATAAGACCGAACATTGCCGTCTCAACGTTTCTTACCCTCTATTCCCATAAGACTGAACATTGATGTCTCAACGTTTCTTACCCTCTATTCCCATAAGACTGAACATTGATGTCTCAACGTTTCTTACCCCCTATTCCCATAAGACTGAACATTGATGTCTCGTTGTTTCTTACCCCCTATTCCCATAAGACTGAACATTGATGTCTCAACGTTTCTTACCCTCTATTCCCATAAGACCGAACATTGACGTCTCAACGTTTCTTACCCTCTATTCCCATAAGACTGAACATTGACGTCTCAACGTTTCTTACCCTCTATTCCCATAAGACTGAACATTGACGTCTCAACGTTTCTTACCCTCTATTCCCATAAGACTGAACATTGACGTCTCAACGTTTCTTACCCTCTATTCCCATAAGACTGAACATTGACGTCTCAACGTTTCTTACCCTCTATTCCCATAAGACCAAACATTGATGTCTCAACGTTTCTTACCCTCTATTCCCATAAGACTGAACATTGATGTCTCGGTGTTTCTTACCCTCTATTCCCATAAGACCGAACATTGACGTCTCAACGTTTCTTACCCTCTATTCCCATAAGACTGAACATTGATGTCTCGGTGTTTCTTACCCTCTATTCCCATAAGACTGAACATTGATGTCTCGGTGTTTCTTACCCCCTATTCCCATAAGACTGAACATTGACGTCTCAACGTTTCTTACCCTCTATTCCCATAAGACTGAACATTGATGTCTCGGTGTTTCTTACCCCCTATTCCCATAAGACTGAACATTGACGTCTCAACGTTTCTTACCCTCTATTCCCATAAGACTGAACATTGATGTCTCAACGTTTCTTACCCTCTATTCCCATAAGACTGAACATTGATGTCTCGGTGTTTCTTACCCCCTATTCCCATAAGACCGAACATTGATGTCTCGGTGTTTCTTACCCTCTATTCCCATAAGACCGAACATTGATGTCTCGGAAGGACTGAACAATGACGATTGTCAACTGACTTCTGATGTTTTCTTTTCTTTTCATTAACGTTTTTCTTAAAAACTAATCTGTCCATACCACTACATCGAGTATCGTCTGGCTGAATAGATTAGAGCGCGGCTTTCATGCGGGATACCCTTGATCAATTCACGGTGAGACCAAGGATTTTTATCTGCTGTAGGCATAACAGAAAAATCCTAACCTGAACAGCTTCGCGTCGACTGCCCTAGCCATGCGGCCATTAACTTCCTCAGGCTCTCGTCCCACCTGTCCTACACCGCCCTAAAACGTGGTACAACAGGCAGTAACGACAGTTGTTAATCTGTTTGTTAGACGTTTCTTTGAATCAAACGTTGAGCAACTAAGTTAGGACATTGCAGGGGCACATGATTTAATCTGTGTATTAGACGTTTCTTTGAATCAAACGTTGAGCAACTAAGTTAGGACATTGCAGGGGCACACGATTTAGCATGCTAACGGCTGAGTATAGGACATTATATCTCCACATTGAAATCAATACATATCACTTAATAATCACTTGAATAAACTCAAACTACAACGCATTTCAGTGTTGCAGATCGCCTTTGTGTTGCTAGGGCTCGTAGGAGGAGCAAATAATAGTAACACTGCGACCTACAAGGCATGTCGTAAGAGGCGACCGAGATAGGGGCATGGAAAGCTATCCAAGTAAATAAAAAACGTCACAAATATTGGATGTGCTGTCCTACTTGTAGTCGCATAACCGGCAAACCGTACAACCGTTCTTAAGCTAGGATCACATACAAATCACACACAGAGTGGTTAATAAGTGAGATCAATATGGAGCGTTCTAAGAATGTGAAGGAAGAAAACTGCAACACACTCCAGTGTTGCCTGCAACACACTCCAGTGTTGCAGAAGTGTACAAAATGTTATGAAACTATTGATCGTTATATTTTCTCACGTGTCAAAAGTTGGATGCGGTCTGGACAATTCTTCTTAAGCTAGGACCAGATCAATGAAGTGAATTTTATGGAACAAAGTAGCATCTTACAAACGCACACACATACTACTACATATCATTGCGCCGATTCTCAAGAGACCATATAATTCTTGATCGTTGAAGAGGATATAAAGGAGAGCTTAAAGGAGTGCCTTAATAGCAAACCCTGTCCCATACATTCATATACTACTGACAGTGTGTTATATGCCTGCCATATACTTTCTCTCTCTCTCTCTCTCTCTCTCAATCGTTCTTTTTCGGCCTTTTTTATCATTTTTATTGTGATATATAAACAGCCTGTGCCAAGAACGTTTGTTTTACATCACAATCTTCAGTACCATTTGGAGCTCTATTGTTTGTCCTTCGACGACGTGTCCGATTTCAACAGCGTTTACTGGTTTCGCTCTCTGTCAGCTTTGACTGTCCCAGCCAACCTGCAAGGCAGCAGGTTGCTATTTTCTTTAGGTAGCGGCCCTTAGGCGACCTACAGTCCCGTGCCGTAGAGCATCATCAGCCCAGGTTGCCTGTTTTTGTGTGGACTACTTGGTTTTCCTTCTGTCCAGTTTTGTTTACAAGTTGCTTGGCTAGCCTTTGATTGGCCCCAATCTAACTACAAGGCAGTAGTAGATCCCTGCGATGGTAAACGCACACTGGATTCAAGCCTCTGCTGGGCTTTCCAGTTTTTCTGCACATTTGTGTGGTCTGCTCACCCCTACGCCTGCTACACCATCTCTTCGCTACACCATCTGCGCCGTGCACGTCTGCCCACCGTTGGACCCACCAGTGCATCGTCCGCATGCGCGCTCGCTCTGCCTTGGTGCCTTCCCACCCTTTCATCAGTTCTCACCGTGCTCACATTTACCATGTCTCTAGACTGTCCGGACACGGGGCTCAACTCGAGCCCACATCTCAAGACGCCGAGTTTCGCCCTATGTTAACCCATGTGCAACTCATCTCGGGCCCAAGTTTTGCCCCACGCGGGCCCACGTCTCTTTCTGGATGTACCCTCATCCTTTTATGGCTATCCGTTTAGCTTTTCCCATCGGCCGGGAGAGATGTGCATTACTAGTCAATCTGGGATTCCGCTCGTCTGTGTTGCGAGCGGATATTATCCAAGGTTACCACATCTGCATCCCTACTCATACCAGAGTAGCTCTCCCTCGATTTCTAACCGCTTAGTCAGACAGGAACCAATGTCTGTAACCAGGTTCACCACCTGGAGGTGGTATAGGATCTTGATTAGTGCTAGCTCACCAATCCTGTCGCGGCGTTGTCCCTATGCGCCTTTGACCCCCCACATACATTCATAATACTACCGACAGTGTGTCACATGCACCCATACACTAGTCATATTCTGTCACATACATCCATAATAATAATAATCATAATAATTCCTCTTGTACCGTTATACTTTACATAAGGCCTACAAGTAATTTCTACATACCGTTCTATCCTGGGCAATTCGTTCAATTTCCTTCATGGAACTTAGACCGATATTTCTTGCCTCTCTCAACAAAGTTCGTTTCAGGGTCTCCTTAGGTCATCCTCTCTTTCTTGAACTCTTTGCATCCCACTTCAATGCCTGCTTTGATATTCTTTGATCATTTCTTCTCAAGATATATCTTTCCTATAACAGTTGTCACTAATGGTTGACCAGACATTTCTCTGACTTCATCACTTCTCCTGAATTCGTCCCATTTTATTTTTATTATTGTTCTGAGACATCTATTTTCAAATGCATTCATCTTGCTTTCTATATCTTTAGTCATTTTCCAACTCTCGCTGGCAAATGTTAAGAGTGAAACGACATACATCCATACACTAGTCACAGTCTGTCACATACATCTGGTCACTAATCACAGTCTGTCACATACATCCGGTCATTAGTCACAGTATGTCACATACGTCTAGACTCTAGTGTTACAGTCTGTCACATACATTTAGACTCTAGTGTCAGAGTCTTCCACATACGTTTAGACTCTAGTCACAGTCTGTCATATACATCCAGACTCTAGTCACAGTCTGTCACATACATCCATACACTAGTCACAGTCTGTCACATACATCCAGTCACTAGTCACAGTATGTCACATACGTCTAGACTCTAGTGTTACAGTCTGTCACATACGTTTAGACTCTAGTGTCAGAGTCTTCCACATACGTTTAGACTCTAGTCACAATCTGTCATATACATCCAGCCCCTAGTCACAGTCTGTCCCATACTGTCACATACATCCAGACTCTAGTAACAGTCTGTCACATACATCCAACCCCTAGTCACATTCAATCCCATACATCCAGAGTCTAGTCACAATCTGTCATATACATCCAACCCCTAGTCACATTCACATGCAGACAGAACTTTGTCAGCAGCAACATCATATTTACAGAAATACAAAATAAAATACAGATAAAAGTAAACATTTCTACAAGTCACAATTATAGACAAGATATACGTTGCGTGTTGCTAATGAATAAATAACAACACAACGAT
The DNA here is from genome assembly GCA_020796225.1 of Arion vulgaris. Lineage (NCBI taxonomy): Eukaryota > Metazoa > Mollusca > Gastropoda > Stylommatophora > Arionidae > Arion > Arion vulgaris. The sequence continues at coordinate 56,644,872 of CM036759.1, read as the reverse complement.
AAATAAAAATAAATGAAGCTACAACAGTTAACAAAAATACAAATAATAGAAATAGCAAGACAGAATTGAAAAGTTAATACACTCGAAAACCATCATTCTTTCCTTGGTTTATCTCTGTCGTTCGATCTACGTTTTTTTTCTCGAGATTGCTAAATCCTGAACATAACCTACTCACCTCCGCAATCAAAAGACAATATCGGTCTGATCAGCACGCTATTTCCAATTCTGATTTTTGCTGTTTGTTATATAGCTTACAATTTTCACTGATTAATATCTTTTCCTGTCTTTTTTCCGACCCATACTTGCAGATTCATTTGTTATCTCTCCTTCCTTGATAACAGAAATTATCTTAACCGATAAACAAGTTAAAGCTATTAACATCAAAGATATAAAACATGGATAATTGAATAGAGGCAATAAAAGAAACGCAAAGCTAGAGATTAATAATGTATCTCTCAGAGGACACAGCAAGGACATATTTGAAACAAAATACATTAGTCACTAAATGATATTTTAATGTTACTTTTGTGATGTAAGACAAAAGTGTATTCTTTTATTGTGATGTAAGACAAAAGTGTATTCTTTTATTGTGATGTAAGACAAAAGTTTCCTGTTTTCTGATGTAAGACAAAAGTTTCCTGTTTTGTGATGTAACACAATAGTTTCTTGTTTTGTGATGTAAGACAAAAGTGTATTCTTTTATTGTGATGTAAGATAAAAGTGTATACTTTTGTGTGATGTAAGTCAAATGTTTCCTGTTTTGTGATGTAACACAATAGTTTCCTGTTTTCTGATGTAAGACAAAAGTTCCCTGTTTTGTGATGTAACACAATAGTTTCCTGTTTTTTGATGTAAGACAAAAGTTCCCTGTTTTGTGATGTATCACAATAGTTTCCTGTTTTGTGATGTAAGACAAAAGTTTCCTGTTTTCTGATGTAAGACAAAAGTTTCCTGTTTTGTGATGTAACACAATAGTTTCCTGTTTTGTGATGTAAGACAATAGTTTCCTGTTTTTTGATGTAACACAATAGTTTCCTGTTTTGTGATGTAACACAATAATTTCCTGTTTTGTGATGTAACACAATAGTTTCCTGTTTTGCGATGTAAGACACAAGTTTCCTGTTTTGTGATGTAAGACAAAAGATTCCTCTGTTTGTGATGTAAGACAAATATATTTTTTTTGGTGATGTAAGATTTCTTTTTTTGTGATGTAAAACAAAAGTTTCCGTTTTTGCGATGTAAGACAACAGTTTCCTTTAATCTGATGTAAGACATAATCGTCACATGTTTTTGCTGTAACACATAAGCTTCCTGTGTTTGTGATGTAAACATAAAATTCCTCTGCTGTCATGTAAGATATAAATTCCCACTGTTTGTGATGTAAACTTTTACTATTATCCATTTTTAACATTTATTTTCCGGTCGCTAGCAATGAGTTCAGACGTAGTCATTGCAAAGAATATGACACGTCGGACAGACTTTTGCGAGAAAGTTTGCTTTTCTTATCAAAAGTGTCCCTAGCAATTCAAAACGATCCTTGGAGTCAAAGGCGCATGGGGACAACGATGCGCCAGGATTAGTGAGCTGGCAATAATCAAGATCCTGCCCCACCTCCTCGTGGTTACCCTGGAAACATACTTTGGTTCCGGTCTGGCTAAGACGGCAGGGATCGAGAGAGAGCTACAGGTAGTGGTAGTAGTGCAAGCTCGGAAAAGCAATGCAGGGCCGAAAATCCCTGAACAAAATGCAAGCATCTGGTGGCCGATGTACGATTTTTTTAAAAACAAAAAACCCCAAACAAATTGTCCGAATTTTGCAGAAACGTAAGACAACAGCAGTGTACGAATCGTCAGGGAACGAATGCTAACTCCCATAGAGCAAATGACCGCACCAAAATTGCCACCTGCGGGGCAGGAGTACATAAGCATGAAAATGAATATGAAGGGATGAGAGGTGCATCCCAAAGCAGAGACGTGGGTCTACAAGGGGCGAAATTCTGCGCCTGGATCGAGCTGGGTGTCATGGCAGTCTCGAGGCACGGCAAATGTGAGCACTGTGAGAAACCTGATTAGCACAGTGGGCCAGGCACCAAAGAGGAGTGAACGCGCATACGGACGATACACAGGCGAGTCCAAAGGCGGGAAAGATACGCAAGGCACCGGCGATGAAGCGATGAGGCGCGGCAAACGTAGGGGTGAGCGGTCTACCCAGATGAGCAGAGAAAACTGGAAAGTCCAGCATAGGCTTGAATCCATTACATATCAAAGGTCTCGGCAAGTGTCTCGGGAAAACACGGTAACGCATCGTGTCGACATATAGGAAGATTGCAGCAAACACCGTACAAGGGACCAAGCTCAGATAAACCTATTTGGTAAAGTTGGCTGAGAGCAAATCCTAAAGTTGCGTTTTAGTGCCTAACGAAACTGTCCTCCCTGGGACAATTGTGTAGAGTACTGTTGCATAAACAACTAACATCCCCGGAAGAACTGAGGTGGGTAAGTTTGACTGGGCGCAAATCCTAAAGTTGCGTTTTAGTGCCTAACGGAATTGCCCTCCCTGAAAGAACCGGGCAGGGTACTGTTGCCTTAACAACTAACATCCCCGGAAGAACTGAGGTGGGTGCTGTTGGCGAGCGCAAAATTTCAGCTGTGCTACTAGCGCCGATTGAAACGACCTTTTAGAATATCTGTGCGTAGTCCCAGTCTAGTGTTTCCTGGGGGACATGGAAAATGCAGAGTAAACACTTGCAAATTTTCAAGTGCTGACACGCGCCCCGAAACGGCTGAGAGTACTCCTACTCAGGAACAAACTCACCGTGGATAGAAAAGTAAGGCCGATAATGCAAAGGCTTGACTGGCACAAAACAAACATTGGCTAAGGGCAATACTTTTCGAACGCAGGTTATCCTACACAGATGACGTCCAAACAGCATGGCTCAGATCACATAAAGGCTAAGCATACCGCCGACATCTGATCGTTTGTTTGACAAAGCGCATGAGTCTCAAATTACTGAGAATGTTCCTAATCCGGAAAGATCTCATATAGTCAGAAAGAGCGCATATTGTAGACTTACTCTTTGGCGTACATAAAAAAGCGAAAATATACGGCGAAAAATGATCGTAAAAAGGCAACGAAAACAAGAAATGTGATAGTTCCTGTGACTAGCCCTAGAAAGGTCGAGAAAGCCTACTAAACTGGGGCGACCTCACCCAGTTTGCGAAAGATAAACTAATGCTCTTTGAATTAGAACCAAGCCCACATTTACGTCACTAAAAGATCAATAAATAGTGTTTATCTTACGATGTAGTAAACGACCAAGGAAGGAAAGCCGATCGAGAAGTCATCCGTTCTGCTTTCACTAACTAACTCTGTCCGAGAAAGAGTTACAAGGACAACATGTCTCCTGCAACGATCACACTTGAAGGACCTCAACTTCCAGTACCCCTGAAGTCAGCGAGGCTATCGATATGGTTGAGGGATGCTTGTACCCCTGAAGTCAGCGAGGCTGTCGATATGGTTGAGGGATGCTTGTACCCCTGAAGTCAGCGAGGCTGTCGATATGGTTGAGGGATGCTTGTAAAAGGGTAATATAGGTCTCACTAAAAAATCAGTCCGAAGCACAATACCAGGCGTCATGACTTACCGCCTGAATTAACATCTGGCCAACGATAGAAGAAGAGAAGAAGAAACGACCCTTAGACTCCAGAGTTAGCTCAAGGTGCCATGCCGGCAGGCGTAGGTGATCATAAATCTCCACAAATCTCTGTTTCTGGTGTTTGTTATCATCTCAGATGTTGACACTCTACCGTGCCAAGAAGTCAACCTACCCAAAATATGCTCTCGCTGTCTCCTCTGAGTCGTCTCCCTCGATTTTACCGGTTGTTACAATGTGTTCTAAACCTCCCTTTCTCATCACATGTCCGAAAAATGATGACTGCCCGTTTCTTACATTGATGATAATCTTTCTCTGTGTCTTGACCTCATTCAACACCTACACTAGTGCTAAAATATAATCTAACCCAAAACCTTGACTTTTTTCGAAAATATTTGCCCGGCCCCCACCAATAAAAATGATCACGAGCCGCTACTGCTGCTGATGAGAGTGTACCCAGTTAACTTTAGTGCCTGGTCTCTTTATTGTCTTTAACGTACTAGGATCATAGCACTTACATAGCAAATCCGAAGAGATTAAGCAAAGTTCGACTTTAACAGACTTTGTATCACTATCCACTGTTGCACAATACCAGTTGACTGCTTGGATTGACAGTACAAAGAAAATGATTAGTACACATGTTACATTTATGAATATGTTCTATTCCTGTTCACCAGGACTTAATAGTTAGACCTTGTATCATTATTTTGCCTTGTGTCTGTCATGAACTACTGCGCTAACCTTAAATTAGATAACTTAGAGTTGCTACTACTCCTACTGTCTGATTGCAACATAACATTTCATTACAAGTATTTGCAGTGCGTTATGATTAGCTAAGTTACACTCAATGACATGATGAAATGTTGAGTTATTGCGTAGAAAATTGGAAATCAATGGAAGCTAGTTCTTAGTGGGTTCTTCAAGTATATTCTAAGTAGCATCGGGTTTAAATAATAATCATGGCAGCTCTCTCCGAATCACACATCATCAACAAATATAGCCAATATTTGTTTGTCAAGTACTATTATGCCCATGTCTTTTCATGTCTTTCAAGTATCCTTAATGACTGTTTACAAAGTAACACTGGCCGTAAAAGTACTGATGGTACGATGGTGGCGACTCAAGGCAAGTGTTTCGTGGACAACAGGTTTCCTGTAACGATAACACTTGAAGGATCTAAACTTCAAGTAGCTCTGAAGACGGTGAAGGCTCGACTTTATGGCGAGGGAACCAGTCAAATGGTAAGCAGGCTTCACACAAAACGCAGTCAAAAGCGCAATGCGTTTTTCAATATCATGACTTCCGCCTGAATTCACAGCAGACCATCGCAGAAAAAGAACAAGACTGTTTACATTTCTACTCTTCATTTATTTTGTTTTGTGCTTCCACATTTCTCTTCTTTTTAAAAATGGGTTTAAGCCAAAGGATTGATTTCATTGCACCGGGTTTTATCCCATATGGCTGGGTCCCTCTCCGCAGAAATGATACGCCACATGCCGAGAGTATTGCACATAGCACGTACTCCGTAGCTCCAGCAACAATCCTAGGCGTCTCTGAAAAAAAAACTGCAGTTGTGAACAGAACGTCGCGGCCCAGATTCAAGCCCACAACCCTCGACTCGCAAGGCAAAGGGCTTAACCAATCAGCCACATATATTTTTCTCAAGAAAAAGTACAATTTATACTATACTACTATACTATTATCCTATACTATTAAAACAAAGTTACTGACATCCAAACAAATTACAAACAGGCTAAAAATTAGAATGATCAAATGCTATATATATCCTATATTAATGTATGGCTCGGAAACATGGACAATGAACAAGCAGTTAGAAGACAGAATTGATGCATTTGAGATGTGGATATATAGAAGAATAAGCAGAGTTTCATGGACAGAAAAACAGACAAATAAACAAGTTTTAGGAAAACTAGGCATGAAGAAACAATTATTAAGAGAAATAAAATTCAGACAAGTAAAGTATTTTGGGCACATAAAAGGCATGACACCATGATAAAACATTTACTAGAGGGGAAAGTTGAGGGAGAAGAGCAAGAGGAAGACCGAGAGATAAGTGGGAGGAAACTTTAAGAAATGGACAGGTTACAGTCTGGCAGTGTGCAACACCAAGGCGAAAGACAGAGGATGCTGGAGATTCATTGCAGCCAACCTTCGATGTGGAGACGGCACCTGATGATGATGATGATTAAAACAAATATTTGTTTGTCAAGTACTATCATGTGCATGTCTCTTCATGTCTTTCAAGTATACTTAACTCTTTCACTCCTTAATTTTTGTTACCTAGTGCCGCATTTATATTGCAACGTAAACTAAATAAGCCATTAAACTGGATTTGCGTCATTTAAAAAAAATACTGCGAGCCGGTGTATCGGCACATACGGACGAAGGGGTTAAAGACTGTTTACATTTCTATTCTTCGTATATTTTGTTTTGTGGCTCAAGAAAAAGTACAACTTCTGACTTTACTATTAGCTGATCTTCTTTATTTATAGCGTGTTTACCGCCATTGTGTTTGTTTTGGTTATATTCTCCTTTCACTGATGTTTGATTTGCTCATTGACCAAATATAATGAAGTGGGTTATTGATTGATAGAATAAATGATTAACTGTCATACCAACATCGATGGTTGTCTGTAATGGTTTCATAAAACAACCTGTTCATCACCATGGGGATGCATTCTGTCAAATTGGATTTTGTCCGACCCTTATTTTTTGTCTTGCAATTGTCTCAATGTCTCTGTCTTTAAAACGTTTTTCTTTTTCCCTGTCTTGATTTTCTTCTTTGTCGTCGTATACTTCTTTTCCTAACCCCTACTCGATGTAGCATCCAATGGGCTAGCATATTAAACTAAATTATATAGAATGATGTTAATGAGAGCTGGATGTATTATAAATAACATACATTCAAGGAAAATTAAATATTTCGGACACATCAAGCAACATTGGTGCCTAGAGTATATAATTTTGGAGGGAATGTTGTCTGGAAGAAGAATGAGAGGAAGATCTAGAAGACGAAAGGTGCAAGATGTCATTGACGATCTGAGAATGACTGCTACTGACGTCGGTCAACTTGCACAGAAGAGATAGTTTATCGTGACTGCTGTTGAGAAGGGGGGAGAGAGAGAGAGAGAGAGATAGAGAGATAGATAGTTATAGTTATCACATTCTGAAATTAGTACCAACAAATCGGTGACAATTTTCCAAAAGTAATTTAATTAGTAATTGTAAACATTAAGATGAAGTGTGACACCGATCAGATTTGACTAGTGTTATTCTAGTAATGCAACTGTTCAGAATGGTTAAAAAAGTTTGTTAAAAGTATTGTATTTTGGAAAAAAATTAAATATTTGAACTCACTTTAGGTGCATTCATTATGTTTCATTAATGATAGCCCCGATGCACAATGTCATTTTGTAAATGTTGATGATATTTTTGTAGGTGGAAATTTTATTTTTAAACATTTTCTAATGAATTTGTCTGGGCAGCGGCGTTTCAACCTGCTCTTCTCGACTTTTACCTGCGAATCGGTTTTTTATGTTCTTAAATTGAACACGGGAACTACGTTTTTTCGTTCGTCTCACATAGGACTAGGAACTCGATCTCACTTACACTGAGATCATAGATCTCTGGAAATATACCCAAGAAGGCTCCACAACTGAGCGAACCTGGTACCTTACCAACTTCTCTCACTCTTTTGTGAGTCTTAGAATCCAGTTTTTTAAAAGAAATAATATGATCATTGCACACTACCAAGAACATTTCGCATAGCAATTAAGAATGGTTGCATATGAAACTAGCAGCCGTAGCATGCCAAACAAACTACTAAAGAAGTCAATATAATAGAAAAATAATTGATCATTCAAATGCTTTCAGAAAGCAGGAAACTGCAATTGTAAAGTCATGCTTTTCTGAAACTCAGTAATAATGATAATTATTGCATGTATTATATAATTATTGATAAGAACTTCAGTTTAAAGATACCACTTTTACTTTGTACGAGATGGCATGTTAAAAACAAAACATACTAGTCAAGAAGTGTCTGTGCAGAGTATTCTGGGATGGGAAGGGGGTAATAAAAGAGACCGGTTGAGAAATGAAGACATCAGGAAAAAAGTGAGTACAAGATCAGTACTGAACTTCATCAAGAAACAACAAAATTAAATGGTTCGGCTACATAAGCAGAATACCAACAGACAGTGCACCTCAAAGAGTAATGTTGTTCCGATACAATGTATACAAAGCAAAAGGCAGGCCACGAAAAAGATGGCCCTCAGAGATTTCAGAAGCAACGAAAGACACTATCTACGAAGCGCACACAAGGGCCCGTTTTAAAAATTCTTCTTATCCTGACGCTGTGAAGCAAAACAGGATAGGAGAAAAGCAAGAAACTCAAGACTTTGTATTATTTCCCTTCAGTGCGTCTAGGATACATTTATGTCTAAATATTAAAGCGAACATCGACACAATCTTCGCAGTTATGATGTCTGAAAATGTGATCGACACAATCTTCGCAGTTATGATGTCTGAAAATGTGATCGACACAATCTTCGCTGTTATGATGTCTGAAAATGTGATCGACACAATCTTCGCTGTTATGATGTCTGAAAATGTGATCGACACAATCTTCGCAGTTATGATGTCTGAAAATGTGATCGACACAATCTTCGCAGTTATGATGTCTGAAAATGAATATCGTGGTATATCCTTTACAGGATGTAGCCACCTACCACAGTAAACAAACCGTTCATTTTCTAGGCACCACTTATACGTTCAGTAGTTTGCCACTGTTTTCTGAACGGTGAGGTCTATTTTTACCTTTTGTAAAAATCCAAAGGAAGCGAATTTGCTTTCAAACGACTGGCGCCGGGTTTGAGTCAGGTATGTTTGGGTTGTGATCAAGTTCACAACCACTTAAGCTACAGACGTCCACAATGATGTCTCAATCAATCAGTGTCATGCCTGCCGGCGTAGGCGATCATGTCTCTCCACAACTCTCTCTGTTTGGTGCATGCAATTAGTTCTGACGTCGATCTTGTGTCGAACCATGATGTCAGGCCATCCAATATCTTCTCCCTGTCTTCCTCGATCTCACCTTCCCTGAATTTTACCCATTGTCACCAAATGCTCTAAACCTTATCTTCGCATTATGTGTCAGAAGAACCTTGATTGTCGGATTCTTATTCTTTTGATAATGTTTCTTTGTGTGCAGGCCTGATTTAAATCCTCCTCATTTGTTTTCCTCGCTGTTCATGGAATTTTCTACATGATGTCTACTGATACAAAATCCTCCCTTTTTGTTTCTGCCTTACTTCGAGGTAGCAATTATATTTGAGGGTAAATACCATACAGAAATATAGATTAGAAGCAACCAATCTAAGGGATGGGGAGGTGAGGGTGGGGGGATTGGGTGGCCTTAAATAGCAAAGTTGATAATAAGCTGCGCTAGGGATCACATGCTGCAGGAATTTAGTAGTTCAAGGACAGCTTTGTGAACATTCTCGGTGTACACACTGTACAAGGTTGGAATACTGGAAACCCTGATCCTTTACTTGAGAATCTAAATTTTCAAAAATCTAAATCAGAATAAGGCTCGTCTAAATGGAGAGGGACACTGGTGACATGGAAAGCAAGCTTTCAAGCAAAAATATGTCACAGGTGCCATATTCGGATGTTTTGTGGATGACCGGAAAGGAACCCATGATGACCCAGGTCAAGAGGAGAAAATGGCGATGGGTCGGGCATACCCTACGGAAGACACAGTCGAATGTCACTAGACAAGCAATTGAGTGGAACCCGCACGGAAAACGAAAAAGACGACTCCTTAAACAGATCTGAAGACGAAACTTTCTTGACGAACTGAAGAGTGCTCAACTGTCCTGGGAGACAATAAAGAAAACATCCAGAGACCGAGAAGAGTGACGAGCAACTGTTGAGACTCTATGTTCCACGAGGAGCGGAGAGGAATAAGTAAATAAGTAAGCCATGTTAGAAGCCATGGCTAAACCTGAATTCATAACAGGCGAAAGACAAAAAAAATCAATCTAAACCAGTTTTCTGAAAAATAAAAGCCATGATGTGTAATTTTTAAAGAGTTTTAAGCCGAATGATTGACTTCATTGCACCGGGATTTTACTTCATATGGCTCGGTCCCTCTCCGTAGAAATGGCACGCCCACTTCGGAGCGTATTGCACAAAGCACGAACTCCGTAGCTCCGGCAATAATCCTAGGGGTCTATGAAAAAACTGCACTCGTGAGCAAAACGGTGCAGTCCGGATTCAAACACACGACCTTCGACTCGGAAGGCAAAGAGCATAACCACTCAGCCACATTATAAAGATAGTACTACAATAACATGTAGAACTATTTCTGAAATATAAATGTCAATCATGGACAATAAATAACCAAAAACAATAAATCATTAGTGGCTAGAACCACCTCACACAGTCATCTGCAAAGCAGGAAGTGCTCTTTGGCGTAGATCCAAGCCAAAATATACGGCATTCAAAGATCATTAAAGAGTGTCTATCATACGATGTAGAAGAAACGCAGCACTCAGTCAGATAGGTTGCAGTACAAAATGCTCTTTGGCGTAGATCCAACCAAAAATATATGGCACAATGGATAGTTAAACATAACTTGTACGATTAATGGGAAGTGTTAGGGACTGACTGTCACCGAGATAGACTCAAAACACTTCCCGTAGGAGAAAAACGGTAACCCTGACCTACAGCGTGTATGGTACCATATACAAAGTGGGGGTCTAATTTTAACAGGTGTTCAACGTCAGTCGTTCTTGTCAAAGATCAATTATATATCACAATAAGAATGATAATATTGCAACGTCAGTCGTTCTTGTCAAAGATCAATTATATATCACAATAAGAATGATAATATTGCAACGTCAGTCGTTCTTGTCAAAGACCAATTATATATCACAATAAAAATGATAATATTGCAACGTCAGTCGTTATTGTCAAAGATCAATTATATATCACAACAAGAATGATAATATTGCAACGTCAGTCGTTCTTGTCAAAGATCAATTATATATCACAATAAGAATGATAATATTGCAACGTCAGTCGTTCTTGTCAAAGATCAATTATATATCACAATAAGAATGATGATATTGCAACGTCAGTCGTTCTTGTCAAAGATCAATTATATATCACAATAAGAATGATAATATTGCAACGTCAGTCGTTCTTGTCAAAGATCAATTATATATCACAATAAGAATGATAATATTGCAACGTCAGTCGTTCTTGTCAAAGATCAATTATATATCACAATAAGAATGATAATATTGCAACGTCAATCGTTCTTGTCAAAGATCAATTATATATCACAATAAGAATGATAATATTGCAACGTCAGTCGTTCTTGTCAAAGATCAATTATATATCACAATAAGAATGATAATATTGCAACGTCAGTCGTTCTTGTCAAAGACCAATTATATATCACAATAAGAATGATAATATTGCAACGTCAGTCGTTATTGTCAAAGATCAATTATATATCACAACAAGAATGATAATATTGCAACGTCAGTCGTTCTTGTCAAAGATCAATTATATATCACAATAAGAATGATAATATTGCAACGTCAGTCGTTCTTGTCAAAGATCAATTATATATCACAATAAGAATGATGATATTGCAACGTCAGTCGTTCTTGTCAAAGATCAATTATATATCACAATAAGAATGATAATATTGCAACGTCAGTCATTATTGTCAAAGATCAATTATATATCACAATAAGAATGATAATATTGCAACGTCAGTCGTTCTTGTCAAAGATCAATTATATATCACAATAAGAATGATAATATTGCAACGTCAGTCGTTCTTGTCAAAGATCAATTATATATCACAATAAGAATGATAATATTGCAACGTCAGTCGTTCTTGTCAAAGATCAATTATATATCACAATAAGAATGATAATATTGCAACGTCAGTCGTTCTTGTCAAAGATCAATTATATATCACAATAAGAATGATAATATTGCAACGTCAGTCGTTCTTGTCAAAGATCAATTATATATCACAATAAGAATGATAATATTGCAATCAGTCGTTATTGTCAAAGATCAATTATATCACAAAAGAATGATAATATTGCAACGTCAGTCGTTATTGTCAAAGATCAATTATATATCACAATAAGAATGATAATATTGCAACGTCAGTCGTTCTTGTCAAAGATCATATATATCACAATAGAATGATAATATTCAACGTCAGTCGTTCATTGTCAAAGATCAATTATATATCAATAGAATGATAATATTGAACGTCAGTCGTTCTTGTCAAAGATCAATTATATATCACAATAAGAATGATAATATTGACGTCAGTCGTTCTTGTCAAAGATCAATTATAATCACAATAAAGAATGAAGATATTGTGACAAGCTAAGATATTGCAAGAGAATGATAGAATATGCATAGAAGATACATGTAAGAGAACGGATTGAAAATAAGTGACACTGTAAGAAGATAGAATTGTACAATGTATAGAATTGAAATTTGAAAGGTAATGATGAAAGAATGACAATGAAGATATGAAAGATATTGTGACAACGGTAAAGACTGGATGAAAGATATTGTGACAACGGAGAGACTGGATGAAGATATTTGACAACGGTAAGAGACTGGGATGAAAGATATTGTGACAGAGGTAAGAGACTGGATGAAATATTGTGACAACGGTAAGAGACTGGGATGAAAGATATTGTGACAACGGTAAGAGACTGGGATGAAAGATATTGTGACAACGGTAAGAGACTGGGATGAAAGATATTGTGACAACGGTAGAGACTGGGATGAAAGATATTGTGACAACGGTAGAGACTGGGATGAAAGATATTGTGACAACGGTAAGAGACTGGGATGAAAGATATTGTGACAACGGTAAGAGACTGGGATGAAAGATATTGTGACAACGGGTAAGAGACTGGGATGAAAGATATTGTGACAACGGGTAAGAGACTGGGATGAAAGATATTGTGACAACGGTAAGAGACTGGATGAAAGATATTGTGACAACGGGTAAGAGACTGGGATGAAAGATATTGTGACAACGGGTAAGAGACTGGGATGAAAGATATTGTGACAACGGTAAGAGACTGGGATGAAAGATATTGTGACAACGGTAAGAGACTGGGATGAAAGATATTGTGACAACGGGTAAGAGACTGGGATGAAAGATATTGTGACAACGGTAAGAGACTGGGATGAAAGATATTGCCTGACAATATGCAGGTAAGAGACTGAGATGAAAGATATTGTGACAACAGGTAAGAGACTGGGATGAAAGATATTGTGACAACGGGTAAGAGACTGGGATGAAAGATATTGTGACAACAGGTAAGAGACTGGGATGAAAGATATTGTGACAACGGGTAAGAGACTGGGATGAAAGATATTGTGACAACGGATAAGAGACTGGGATGAAAGATATTGTGACAACGGGTAAGAGACTGGGATGAAAGATATTGTGACAACAGGTAAGAGACTGGGATGAAAGATATTGTGACAACAGGTAAGAGACTGGGATGAAAGATATTGTGACAACGGGCAAGAGACTGGGATGAAAGATATTGTGACAACGGGCAAGAGACTGGGGTGAAAGATATCGCTCGAAGGTGAAGACACAGTGTGTTTGTAAAGTCTTACAACACTTCATATGTAGAATGAAAATCGTGGTATATCCTAAAGGACGTAGACATCAACCACAGTAAACGAGTCGTTGATTTTCTAGGCACCACTTATACGTTCAGTAGTTTGCCATTGCTTTCTGAAAGGTGAGGTCTATTTTTAACCTTTTGTAAAAATCCCACGGAAACGAATTTGCTTCTAAACTTGCCCACCGTGGGGTTTGAACCAGGTACGCCTGGGTCTGTGATCGAGCTCACTACCGCTTGAGCTACAGACGCTCACAATATGCTGAACAAATGTGAAAAACATAGTACATAACGTCATTAAAAAATATGTTCCATAGTCAATTATGTTACAATATGCAGTGAACAACTGTTGTCTGCTGCCATAATTCTTTTCACTAAAACCATAAAGGTATTTTCAACTGAAGAAAGAATATTTGACAATATGAAACAACGTGTACATACACATCTTGAAGCCCGTAGTGGATATATCCAACGTCTGCTATAATTAATATTTCAGTTGTTCTTTCTAGTTTAATATTTTAAAACAGTAGACCATAGCAGTAACTATTGTGACTAGTTTCACTACTTTGTTATAGTACATTTTTTAATGACGTCATTACTTCATTTTTTTTTTCAAGTTGACTTACATATGAAGTGTTACGAGACTATACAAACACCGTGTATTAGACAGCTGATCATCTAGGCTCGGTGTGAAATCATTATCAGAACTGATATCTGGAATGTAGAGACAGGAAGGTTGTGGAGGAACATATTAGCTTACGCCTGATAGTATGGCACTAGATGACTTTCGAGGTTGTAAGAGATTAACAAGAAGAAAACTTCACAGATCATAGCACTTCTCTCTTTGCCACATCAAATCAAAACTGTCTTCTAGGATTTGAATGCCAAATTCGGAAACAGTTAATCCGAAATGCTTGCCAAAACTTCCATCAACCTGGAGTCAAAAGCTCAAACTGTACTGTCTGGCAGATATAATATTTGTGGATTGAATCCAAATAACAAGTAGCGCATGTAATTTTCATGTATTCTTTCTTTTTCATGTATTCTTTCTTTTTCATGTATTCTTTCTTGTCTTTTTCTTTCTTTTTCATGTATTCTTTCTTTTTCATGTATTCTTTCTTGTCTTTTTCTTTCTTCATTTCTCCAATCCGGTTTTGCCTCACAGCATCAGGATAAGAATTGATTTCGAGAAACTGCGTTTGGGTGCGCTTTATAAACAGTGTCTTGCGTCGCCTCTGTTATCTCTGAGGTCCACCTTTTGCTTTGACAGCCTTTTGCTTTGTATCCACTGTATCGGAGTAACATTGCACTTTGAGGCACACTGTCTGTTGGTAATCTGCTTATTTGGTCTAACCATTTAATTTGTTGTTTCTTGATGAAGTTCAGCACTTATGTTGTACCCACATTTTCCTGATGCCATCATTTCTAAACCAGTCTATTCTTGTTGCTATCAGCGTTCTTCACAGGTACTTCATCTCTGTCGTGACTAGTTTTCTTCTGTCATTTAATGTCAGCGTCCAGGTTTGGCCTTGATTACATAAAGTGTGGGAAAATGTTCTTTTTGTGTGTTTATGGTGACATGTTTGCCTTTCAAAATTGACACCATTTGTCCTATTATTTGATTTACTGTGTACATTTGGTATATATTGTTTATTTCATCACAAGTTTGTTTACCTCAATCCTCTAAAAAGTATGTGCTCCAACAGAATATGAATACCAATGCGAACTTTGTTAAGAACACATCTCAATGTGCGCTTAAAATATTTATTCTCTAAGAGAATATGAATAACAACATCATACATCCATGTACGTCATTTCTATTATTCTGTATGCTCTAGCATTGTTGGATGATCAAGAAATCGTTTGCTCTCTATTTGCTTTTTATACTTCGATTTTAGGTTGTTTCATGTCACTAAGAGTGAACTTATCGATCTATCACTGTTCCTTGAAAGTACTGTTTTCTTCATACCAATACGAGACTGTTATGTAAGGTATTCTCAAACCGGTATTGACACTTACGTTTTTTTAATATTTAAGACTGTTGATGCTGTATTATTATAAGCTGTGTTCTTGATTTATAAAGAACATTCATAATATTATGACGTTCATCCTTATCGCGCTTTTCTGTCTAATCCACCAAACACTGAAGGGACCTCTGCCTCTTTCCTGCATCTGTTGTCCATAGGGTTTCTAACGAGTCATGTACATTAGGCAAAGACCGACTGATATAATATTAATAATAATTCCTCTCGTACCGTTATACGTTACTTAGGGCCTGCAAGTAATTTCTCCACACCGCTCTATCCTGGGCAACTCGCTCAATCTCCTCCATGGAACTGAGACCGATATTTCCTGCCTCTCTCAGCAAAGTTCGCTTCAGGGTCTCTTTAGGTCGACCTCTCTTTCTTGAACCCTTTGCATCCCACTTCAATGCCTGCTTTGATATTTGCTCTGACTGATATCCCTACTGTTAATTTGAAGATGAGACTGCCAGAATTGATATAGAGACTTGTCACCACAGACTTGTCTTATGAAAGCCAACAGTATCTATCTTTATTGATTCACTGACCAATTTATTGAAATCATTATTAGCTTTGTGTCGAGCAGCAGACTTCTCATCCAAAACAAATCACACATATTTTAGTTCGTTTCTTTCGGGCTCTCTGCCATTACTTAATAGAATTAAATCCGATACAGTTTTCATATTTACATTTAAACACATAAATGTGATAACGACAGAAGCAGTTTATCGACTCACTAGAATTAAATCCGATACAGTTTTCATATTTACGTTTAAACACATAAATGTGATAACGACAGAAGCAGTTTATCGACTCACTAGAATTAAATCCCATACAGTTTTCATATTTACGTTTAAACACATAAATGTGATAACGACAGAAGCAGTTTATCGACTCACTAGAATTAAATCCCATACAGTTTTCATATTTACGTTTAAACACATAAATGTGATAACGACAGAAGCAGTTTATCGACTCACTAGAATTAAATCCGATACAGTTTTCATATTTACGTTTAAACACATAAATGTGATAACGACAGAAGCAGTTTATCGACTCACTAGAATTAAATCCCATACAGTTTTCATATTTACTTTTAAACACATAAATGTGATAACGACAGAAGCAGTTTATCGACTCACTAGAATAAAATCCCATACAGTTTTCATATTTACGTTTAAACACATAAATGTGATAACGACAGAAGCAGTTTATCGACTCACTAGAATTAAATCCCATACAGTTTTCATATTTACGTTTAAACACATAAATGTGATAACGACAGAAGCAGTTTATCGACTCACTAGAATTAAATCCGATACAGTTTTCATATTTACTTTTAAACACATAAATGTGATAACGACAGAAGCAGTTTATCGACTCACTAGAATTAAATCCCATACAGTTTTCATATTTACTTTTAAACACATAAATGTGATAACGACAGAAGCAGTTTATCGACTCACTAGAATTAAATCCCATACAGTTTTCATATTTACTTTTAAACACATAAATGTGATAACGACAGAAGCAGTTTATCGACTCACTAGAATTAAATCCCATACAGTTTTCATATTTACTTTTAAACACATAAATGTGATAACGACAGAAGCAGTTTATCGACTCACTAGAATTAAATCCGATACAGTTTTCATATTTACTTTTAAACACATAAATGTGATAACGACAGAAGCAGTTTATCGACTCACTAGAATTAAATCCCATACAGTTTTCATATTTACGTTTAAACACATAAATGTGATAACGACAGAAGCAATTTATCGACTCACTAGAATTAAATCCCATACAGTTTTCATATTTACGTTTAAACACATAAATGTGATAATGACAGAAGCAGTTTATCGACTCACTAGAATTAAATCCCATACAGTTTTCATATTTACTTTTAAACACATAAATGTGATAACGACAGAAGCAGTTTATCGACTCACTAGAATTAAATCCCATACAGTTTTCATATTTACTTTTAAACACATATATGTGATAACGACAGAAGCAGTTTATCGACTCACTAGAATTAAATGTGATAAATGTTTTTTTGAAATAATATATTCTTCTTCTTTAAACGCTCCATATCAACCACTTGTTAACCACTCTTTGTGATTTGTATGTCATCTGAGCCTAGGAGTGATTGTAAGGCTGTGCCAGTTATGCGCCTACAAGTAGGCCAGCAGATCCGATTTGAGCGACGTTTTTATTCGCTAGTGTAGCTTCCGTAGGCCCCTACCTCAGTCGCCTCTTACGACATGCCTTGTAGACTGCAGTGTTAATATTATTTGCTCCCCTTGTGAGCCCCGAGAACACACGGGCGGAAAATATATGTTTAGGAAGATCAATACATACAGTGCGTACATCTTCCTTTTATATTCATCCATTTCTATCATTTGTTGCTTGTATTTAACATTTCTTGTTACAGTCAACAAGAACAGCCATGTTATAATACATCATGTTTTATCAAACAGTTTCAAGAAATGTTACGAGTATTGTTTTCTTTTCTAAAGATAGATTTGAAGAAATACACATAGTCATTGATAGAAAATTGTGAAGTATGACAGTGTGAAAATAGCAAACACAAAAAACGTTCGATCGATGGTTTGTCAAATAGAGCTAATATCCCAAGAACCGCCAGGCGATAAGTACGCACACACGCACACACACACACTCACACACACACACACACACACATACATACCGAAAACTAATTTTGAATTATCGTCATTTATGTTTTTCTTATTTTCTTTCTTTTTCAGTATTTTTTTATTGAAAGATAGGTCATAGGCTTAGTGATCTTCAAGTTATTGAAAGCTACCTCCCAGGTTTAGTGATCTTCAAGTTATTGAAAGCTAGCTTCCAGGTTTAGTGATCTTCAAGTTATTGAAAGCTACCTCCCAGGCTTAGTGATCTTCAAATTATTGAAAGCTACCTCCCAGGCTCAATGATCTTCAAGTTATTGAAAGCTACCTCCCAGGCTCAATGATCTTCAAGTTATTGAAAGCTACCTCCCAGGCTCAGGGATCGTCAAATTATTGAAAGCTAGCTCCCAGGCTCAGGGATCTTCACGTTATTGAAAGCTAGCTCCCAGGCTCAGGGATCTTCAAGTTATTGAAAGCTAGCTCCCTGTTTCAATGATCTTCAAGTTATTGAAAGCTAGCTCCCAGGCTCAATGATCTTCAAGTTATTAAAAGCTACCTCCCAGGCTCAGGGATCTTCAAGTCACTGACAGTTAGCTACCAGACTAAACATAACTCCGTAGCTCCAGAAACAATCCTAGGAGTCTCATGTCAACATTGCAAATGAGATTCGTTTCAAATTCGAACTCACAACCTTCAGAAAGACAGGTAACTTATTAATTACTTCACCATAGAGACACTCAGTGTTTGTATATGATATTCTCCATTAATTACTTCACCATAGAGACACTCAGTATTTGTATATGATATTCTCCATTAATAACTTCACCATAGAGACACTCAGTGTTTGTATATGATATTCTCCATTAATTACTTCACCATAGAGACACTCAGTATTTGTATATGATATTCTCCATTAATTACTTCACCATAGAGACACTCAGTATTTGTATATGATATTCTCCATTAATAACTTCACCATAGAGACACTCAGTATTTGTATATGATATTCTCCATTAATAACTTCACCATAGAGACACTCAGTGTTTGTATATGATATTCTCCATTAATTACTTCACCATAGAGACACTCAGTATTTGTATATGATATTCTCCATTAATTACTTCACCATAGAGACACTCAGTATTTGTATATGATATTCTCCATTAATTACTTCACCATAGAGACACTCAGTATTTGTATATGATATTCTCCATTAATTACTTCACCATAGAGACACTCAGTGTTTGTATATGATATTCTCCATTAATTACTTCACCATAGAGACACTCAGTGTTTGTATATGATATTCTCCATTAATAACTTCACCATAGAGACACTCAGTATTTGTATATGATATTCTCCATTAATAACTTCACCATAGAAACACTCAGTATTTGTATATGATATTCTCCATTAATAACTTCACCATAGAGACACTCAGTGTTTGTATATGATATTCTCCATTAATTACTTCACCATAGAGACACTCAGTATTTGTATATGATATTCTCCATTAATTACTTCACCATAGAGACACTCAGTATTTGTATATGATATTCTCCATTAATAACTTCACCATAGAGACACTCAGTATTTGTATATGATATTCTCCATTAATAACTTCACCATAGAGACACTAAGTGTTTGTATATGATATTCTCCATTAATTACTTCACCATGAGACACTCAGTATTTGTATATGATATTCTCCATTAATAACTTCACCATAGAGACACTCATTGTTTGTATATGATATTCTCCATTAATTACTTCACCATAGAGACACTCAGTATTTGTATATGATATTCTCCATTAATTACTTCACCATAGAGACACTCAGTATTTGTATATGATATTCTCCATTAATAACTTCACCATAGAGACACTCAGTATTTGTATATGATATTCTCCATTAATAACTTCACCATAGAGACACTCAGTGTTTGTATATGATATTCTCCATTAATTACTACACCATAGAGACACTCAGAATTTGTATATGATAATCTCCATTAATTACTTCACCATAGAGACACTCAGTATTTGTATATGATATTCTCCATTAATAACTTCACCATAGAGACACTCAGTATTTGTATATGATATTCTCCATTAATTACTTCACCATAGAGACACTCAGTATTTGTATATGATATTCTCCATTAATTACTTCACCATAGAGACACTCAGTGTTTGTATATGATATTCTCCATTAATTACTTCACCATAGAGACACTCAGTGTTTGTATATGATATTCTCCATTAATAACTTCACCATAGAGACACTCAGTATTTGTATATGATATTCTCCATTAATAACTTCACCATAGAAACACTCAGTATTTGTATATGATATTCTCCATTAATAACTTCACCATAGAGACACTCAGTGTTTGTATATGATATACTCCATTAATTACTTCACCATAGAGACACTCAGTGTTTGTATATGATATTCTCCATTAATTACTTCACCATAGAGACACTCAGTGTTTGTATAAGATATTCTCCATTAATAACTTCACCATAGAGACACTCAGTATTTGTATATGATATTCTCCATTAATAACTTCACCATAGAGACACTCAGTATTTGTATATGATATTCTCCATTAATAACTTCATCATAGAGACACTCAGTGTTTGTATATGATATTCCCCATTAATAACTTCACCATAGAGACACTCAGTGTTTGTATATGATATTCTCCATTAATTACTTCACCATAGAGACACTCAGTGTTTGTATATGATATTCTCCATTAATAACTTCACCATAGAGACACTCAGTATTTGTATATGATATTCTCCATTAATAACTTCACCATAGAGACACTCAGTATTTGTATATGATATTCTCCATTAATAACTTCACCATAGAGACACTCAGTGTTTGTATATGATATTCTCCATTAATTACTTCACCATAGAGACACTCAGTGTTTGTATATGATATTTTCCATTAATTACTTCACCATAGAGACACTCAGTGTTTGTATATGATATTCTCCATTAATTACTTCGCCATAGAGACACTCAGTGTTTGTATATGATATTCTTCATTAATTACTTCGCCATAGAGACACTCAGTGTTTGTTTATGATATTCTCCATTAATTACTTCACCATAGAGACACTCAGTGTTTGTATATGATATTCTCCATTAATTACTTCACCATAGAGACACTCAGTGTTTGTATATGATATTCTCCATTAATTACTTCACCATAGAGACACTCAGTGTTTGTATATGATATTCTCCATTAATTACTTCATCATAGAGGCACTCAGTATTTGTATATGATATTCTACATTAATTACTTCACCATAGAGACACTCAGTGTTTGTATATGATATTCTCCATTAATTACTTCACCATAGAGACAGTCAGTGTTTGTATATGATATTCTCCATTAATTACTTCACCATAGAGACACTCAGTGTTTGTATATGATATTCTCCATTAATTACTTCACCATAGAGACACTCAGTGTTTGTATATGATATTCTCCATTAATTACTTCGTCATAGAGACACTCAGTGTTTGTATATGATATTCTCCATTAATTACTTCACCATAGAGAACCTCAGTGTTTGTATATGATATTCTCCATTAATTGCTTCACCATAGAGACACTCAGTGTTTGTATATGATATTCTCCATTAATTACTTCACCATAGAGACAGTCAGTGTTTGTATATGATATTCTCCATTAATTACTTCACCATAGAGACACTCAGTGTTTGTATATGATATTCTCCATTAATTACTTCACCATAGAGACACTCAGTGTTTGTATATGATATTCTCCATTAATTACTTCGTCATAGAGACACTCAGTGTTTGTATATGATATTCTCCATTAATTACTTCACCATAGAGAACCTCAGTGTTTGTATATGATATTCTCCATTAATTACTTCATCATAGAGACACTCAGTGTTTGTATATGATATTCTTCATTAATTACTTCACCATTGAGACACTCAGTATTTGTATATGATATTCTCCATTAATTACTTCACCATAGAGACACTCAGTGTTTGTATATGATATTCTCCATTAATTACTTCACCATAGAGACACTCAGTGTTTGTATATGATATTCTCCATTAATTACTTCACCATAGAGACACTCAATGTTTGTATATGATATTCTCCATTAATTACTTCACCATAGAGACACTCAGTGTTTGTATATGATATTCTCCATTAATTACTTCACCATAGAGACACTCAGTGTTTGTATATGATATTCTCCATTAATTACTTCACCATAGAGACACTCAGTGTTTGTATATGATATTCTCCATTAATTACTTCACCATAGAGGCACTCAGTGTTTGTATATGATATTCCCCATTAATTACTTCACCATATAGACACTCAGAGTCTGTATATGATATTCTCCATTAATTACTTCGCCATAGAGACACTCAGTGTTTGTATATGATATTCTCCATTAATTACTTCAGAATAGAGAACCTTAGTGTTTGTATATGATATTCTCCATTAATTACTTCACCATAGAGACACTCAGTGTTTGTATATCATATTCTCCATTAATTACTTCACCATAGAGACACTCAGTATTTGTATATGATATTCTCCATTAATTACTTCACCATAGAGACACTCAGTGTTTGTATATGATATTCTCCATTAATTACTTCACCATAGAGACACTCAGTGTTTGTATATGATATTCTCCATTAATTACTTCACCATAGAGACACTCAGTGTTTGTATATGATATTCTCCATTAATTACTTCACCATAGAGACTCTCAGTGTTTGTATATGATATTCTCCATTAATTACTTCAGCATAGAGACCCTCAGTGTTTGTATATGATATTCTCCATTAATTACTTCACCATAGAGACTCTCAGTGTTTGTATATGATATTCTCCATTAATTATTTCACCATAGAGACACTCAGTGTTTGTATATGATATTCTCATTTAATTACTTCACCATAGAGACTCTCAGTGTTTGTATATGATATTCTCCATTAATTACTTCACCATAGAGACCCTCAGTGTTTGTATATGATATTCTCCATTAATTACTTCACCATAGAGACACTCAGTATTTGTATATGATATTCTCCATTATTTATTTCCCCATAGAGACACTCAGTGTTTGTATATGATATTCTACATTAATTACTTCACCATAGAGACACTCAGTGTTTGTATATGATATTCTCCATTAATTACTTCACCATAGAGACTCTCAGTGTTTGTATATGATATTCCCCATTAATTACTTCAGCATAGAGACCCTCAGTGCTTGTATATGATATTCTCCATTAATTACTTCACCATAGAGACTCTCAGTGTTTGCATATGATATTCTACATTAATTACTTCACCATAGAGACAGACCCTCAGTGTTTGTATATGATATTCTCCATTAATTACTTCACCATAGAGACACTCAGTGTTTGTATATGATATTCTCCATTAATTACTTCACCATAGAGACTCTCAGTGTTTGTATATGATATTCTCCATTAATTACTTCAGCATAGAGACCCTCAGTGTTTGTATATGATATTCTCCATTAATTACTTCACCATAGAGACTCTCAGTGTTTGTATATGATATTCTCCATTAATTATTTCACCATAGAGACTCTCAGTGTTTGTATATGATATTCTCCATTAATTACTTCACCATAGAGACCCTCAGTGTTTGTATATGATATTCTCCATTAATTACTTCACCATAGAGACACTCAGTATTTGTATATGATATTCTCCATTATTTATTTCACCATAGAGACACTCAGTGTTTGTATATGATATTCTACATTAATTACTTCACCATAGAGACACTCAGTGTTTGTATATGATATTCTCCATTAATTACTTCACCATAGTGACTCTCAGTGTTTGTATATGATATTCTCCATAAATTACTTCACCATAGAGACACTCAGTGTTTGTATATGATATTCTCCATTAATAACTTCACAATAGAGACACTCAGTGTTTGTATCTGATATTCTCCATTAATTACTTCACCATAGAGAAACTCAGTGTTTGTATATGATATTCTCCATTAATTACTTCACCATAGAGACTCTCAGTGTTTGTATATGATATTCTCCATTAATTACTTCACCATAGAGACCCTCAGTGTTTGTATATGATATTCTACATTAATTACTTCACCATAGAGACACTCAGTGTTTGTATATGATATTCTCCATTAATTACTTCACCATAGAGACCCTCAGTGTTTGTATATGATATTCTCCATTAATTACTTCATCATAGAGACACTCAGTGTTTGTATATGATATTCTCTATTAATTACTTCACCATAGAGACACTCAGTGTTTGTATATGATATTCTTCATTAATTACTTCACCATAGGGACCCTCAGTGTTTGTATATGATATTCTCCATTAATTACTTCACCATAGAGACACTCAGTGTTTGTATATGATATTCTTCATTAATTAATTTATCATAGAGACACTCAGTGTTTGTATATGATATTCTCCATTAATTACTTCACCATAGAGACACTCAGTGTTTGTATATGATAATCTCCATTAATTACTTCATCATAGAGACACTCAGTGTTTGTATATGATATTCTCCATTAATTACTTCACCATAGAGACACTCAGTGTTTGTATATGATATTCTCCATTAATTACTTCACCATAGCGACAGGCCCTCAGTGTTTGTATATGATATTCTACATTAATTACTTCACCATAGAGACTCTCAGTGTTTGTATATGATATTCTCCATTAATTACTTCACCATAGAGACTCTCAGTGTTTGTATATGATATTCTCCATTAATTACTTCACCATAGAGACACTCAATGTGTGTATATGATATTCTCCATTAATTACTTCACCATAGAGACACTCAATGTTTGTATATGATATTCTCCATTAATTACTTCACCATAGAGACACTCAGTGTTTGTATATGATATTCTACATTAATTACTTCACCATAGAGACTCTCAGTGTTTGTATATGATATTCTCCATTAATTACTTCACCATAGAGACAGACACTCAGTGTTTGTATATGATATTCTCCATTAATTACTTCACCATAGAGACACTCGGTGTTTGTATATTATATTCTCCATTAATTACTTCACCATAGAGACACTCAGTGTTTGTATATGATATTCTCCATTAATATCGAAAAAAACTGGGAAAAACCAAAACCGGTAAAATAGCTTTGTTATTTAAACCATAAATATCACACATTCACATTCAAAGTATGACATAATAATTAGCTGCATTCAAAGTAGCTCATTATAATTATAGTTATATTCAAAGTAGCTTGTCATATTTAGAGTTACATTCAAAGTATTTCATTATAATTAGAGCTACATTCAAAGTAGGCCGTTATAATTAGAGCTACATTCAAAGTAAGCCGTTATAATTAGAGTTGCATTCAAAGTAAGCCGTTATAATTAGAGTTGCATTCAAAGTAAGCCGTTATAATTAGAGTTGCATTCAAAGTCTATCTCCAACTATTCTCTAATCTTGTTTTGTCTTTCAGCGTAATGTCGAATAAGGAGACAACTGGAGCTGGATTCTCTTTTCGCCTTGTCTTTCTTTCTCTCTCCATTCCTGATTTGCCTCACTTATTCAGGGTTAGAAGAGATTTCTAGAATGGGCTTTTGTGTGCGCTTCATAAACACTGTATTTTCTTGACTCTGTTATCTCTGAGGTACATCTTTTGCGTGGCTGGCCTTTTGCTTTGTATCCACTGTATCAGAGTAACATTGTTCTTTGTGGCGCGTTATCTATTGGTAATCTGCTTAAGTGGCCGAGCAATTTAATTTGTTATTTCTTGAAGAAGTTCAGTACTAATGTTGTACCCACATTTTTCCTGATATCTTTATTTCTAAACCGGTCTCTTCTTGTTACTCCCAGTATTCTGTGTAGATAGTTCATCTCTGTTGTGACTAGTTTTCTTCTGTCATGTAATGTCAGCGTCAGGTTTGGCACTGATTGCATCATGTAGGAAGAACTATTGTTTTAAACAATGTTCTTTTTGTGTTCATGGTGATATGTTTGCAATTTAAAATTGGCACAATTTGTCTTATCATTTGATTTGTTTTGTTAATCAATTTGTGTTGGATGTCGTTAGTTACTCTTCCGTTTGCTGAAAAAGTTCTCCTTAGATATGTAAAGTCTTTGACTTGTTTTAATCCATTTTGTGCGTTTGTCGATGGAGATATTGTTGGTGTTTTCCTCTCTAGCGAAAGTCATTCAAAGCAATCAGTTATAATTAGTGCTACATTCTCTCACTCTCTCGATCGTTTTTTTCCGGCAATTTTTAACATTCTTATTGTGATATATAAACAGCCTTTGCAAAGAACGTGTTTTACGTCACAATTTTCAGTATAATTTGGAAGCCTAGCGCTTGTCCTTCGGCGACGTGTTCGATTTCAACCAGCGTTTACTGGGTTCGCTCTCCGTTAGCCTTTGACTGTCCCGAGCGAACCTGTAAAGCAGCAGGTTGCTATTTACTTTTAGGATAGCGACCCTTAGACGACATGCCCTACCTGATTGTTGAGTCATCTGCCCAGAAACCCTGTTTTTTATGGACTACTTGGTTTTCCTGCCGTCCAGTTATGTGTACGGTTTACTCCGCTATACTTTTATTTTCCCCAATCAAACTACAAGGCAGTAGTAGTTCCCTGCTAGCGAAAACGCGCGCTGGATTCAACCTCTGCTGGGCTTTCCAGTTTTTCTGCACATTTGGGTGGTTCACTCACCCTCACGCCTGCCACGCCCCATCAGCGCCGTGCACGTCTGCCCAGCGATGGGCACATTTGTGCATCGTCCGCTTGCGTGCTCGCTCCGCCCTCGTGCCTGCCTCATTCATTCAGTTCTCACCGTGCTCACATTTACCATGCCTCTTGGGTGTCCTGACACGGGGCTGAGCTCGGGCCCCCACCTCAGGGCTCCGAGTTTCGCTCTATGTGGGCCAACGTGCAACTCATCTCGCACCCAAGTTTTTCTCCACCTGGGCCCACGTCTCTTTTCTGGATGCACCCCTCATCCTTTTATGGTTATCCGTTCAGCTTTTCGCATCGCCCGGGAGAGGCGTGCATTAATAGTCACTCTGGGATTCCGCTCATATTTGTTGCGAGCGGATTCCATCCAACGAGACTACGTCTGCATTTCTACTTATGCCGCAGTAGTTCTACCTCGATTCCTACCCGCTTAGCCAGACAGGAACCAATTTATGTTATCAGGGTCACCATGTGGAGGTGGGGTAGTCTATTGATTAGTGCCAGCTCACTAATCCTTGTCCGCATGTACTTTAATCCGAGCTACATTCAAAATAGCTCGTTATAATTAGAAATATATACAAAGTAAGCCGTTATAATGAGTTATATTTCAGTCTCAGAAATAGTATAATATCACTTGAAAACTTCAACAAAAACTGACAAGACTTAGACAACAACATAATCTGTTACGAGATAAAATGGTGCCAGTAGGTCTATATGGTAAGAGAAGAAGACAGGAAGTCGAAGATCGTTATAGGTTTCGTCAACATTTGATCACAAGGTCGTAAAACTGGGTCTTACTTGCCAGTAATACCTCTCGATTACGACATGCCAGACCATAAATGTTTCCTAACAGTCGCTTGTGGGATAATTCCTTGTGATAAATGTTCGATCCGTGAACTCGGTTGAGTTAGATTATATGGAAGGCAAGACAAGGGTGACAGGTACTTTCGTGTGAGTATGCGAGTATGTCTGAGGTTGTAGGATAGCGTGATGTGAGGTGTAGTCGTCGTTGCAGTAGAAGAAAGATACCTAGTACGAGGTATAGGACGGATACGTAGAACGAGGTAAGACAAGTACTTGATACGAGGTAGGATGGAAATATAATGCGATAACGTAAGGGATATTTGGTCCGGTGTAGTAAGATGGGCATATATTTCTCTCTGCGTTCCCGGCCTAGACTGATGAACCAATTTTTATCATGAATTTTACTGTGGATTTTAGGGACTCCGTTCCTCCGTACAGCTTTCGCGAAGCTCTGTGTGTTGTGGCCATGACTCTTTCCATGAGTCTTGCAGGACATGTTCTGCCGTCATGTCTGTCATTTTGCAGGGGCACAGGCTAGGTGTGCCAATTTTAAATTTATGGAACATGTGGGCTCGGGCATGTATTTATTTACTCCGATGGCTCAGTCATTCGCCAAAAACGCTGTGCGTGGACTTTTTCAACACGCTCAGGAGGAAAAATAATAAGATGCCAGTCAGGCCTACGCGACAGCAACAAGTAGCATGACAATGGCGTACGGGTGGTTACAGACGCGGTGACGTGGTTGGTATCTCATGACTACTATCTCATGACTACTATCTCATGAGTACTATCTCATGAGTACTATCTCATGACTACTATCTCATGAGTACTATCTCATGACTACTATCTCATGACTACTATATCATGACTACTATCTCATGACTACTCGTGTGTTTATAATTGGTGTCTCGGCTAAACGTGATATGGAAAAGCAAAATAAGCCCTCTGGCAAAAATTAATATCTACAGATCACTGGTGCTATCCATTCTTTTGTACGGTTGTGAGAGCTGGACGCTCAATGCAGAACTGAAACGAAGAATCCAGGTCTTCGAATATAAACGTTACAGAGGGGTACTACGTATTAGTTAAGTAGAACATACGACGAACATCTATGTAAGAGACTAAATAATCAACCTTGCAGGTCGACAAGTGCCACTCTTGACAATCGTGAAAAGGCGTAAACTTGCGTGGTTCAGGCATGTGATGAGACATGACTCACTCTCCAAGATTATCCTACAGGGAACAGTCGAGGGTGACAGAAGGACAGGGGGGCAGATACAATCCTGGTTTGACATCATCAAGAGCTGGTCAGGACAGAGTTTATACACACTCGCTTGAAGAGTTAAGAACATAGACTCATGACAGGCTATTTGTGCTAATGTTTCCACAGTGACACCCCTACGACCCTAACGGATTATGGGCTTTATTATTATTATTATTATTATTACTCGTGACTTCATGAGTATGATTCGTAAAATCGAAACAGGAATGGTGAAACGAAACTGGGTGGAGGTACTGGTACCGACAGAGATCAGATAAATCATCTTCAATTGTGTCCATGTGTACGCAGGAGTCAGTGTTACTGAACGAGCTGATAGATTGGCTGGCATGGCTATAATATCAGAGGGAGCTACCATGGACCGGAATGACATTATTAACGCAATTATAGAATCTTTTCGAAAGGAGGAGTTTAGAGTTGTTAATTCTAGTCGCTGATCAGATTGAGAGAGATGGATGTCGATATTGGTGCAGCCAGAAAAGAACGACATACCAAATATGGCAAACGATTGATTAACATCGCACAGGCGTGTTGGGCCGCTGGACGTTGCTGGATTTGTTGAGGCGGAGATCGGAGCTCCTATGGATATGTCCGGATTGCTATTAAGAAACTGAAACATTAAAACACGATCATATTTAAAAGATCCCATTGTCTAAGCAGCAAAAAATGAATACACAGAATTCCTTCTTTTCTTTCATTTCTCTAATACTGTTTTGCTTCACAGCATCCGGATAAAAAAAAGATATCTAGAACGGGCTTTTGTCTTTGCTTCATAAATAGTGTTTTTCACTACCTCTTTTATTTCTGTGGTAGTTTACCGTGAAGTTGTTTATGTTGATTTTGTGATACTTTTGTCGCGGTACCATTTTTAAATTTGTGGCATCCTTGTTATAGTAACATTGTTTTTTTTTGAGTTTTTTCCAAAATTAGAATTGATTTGCTGATGTCCTTGACACAGTAAAATTGTTCACTGAATAATTTCATTGATGCATGACAATGTTTGGTTTAATAATAACATTGACACTGTAATATTGTTGATATGATAATGTCCTTGACAGATCAACATTTTGGAATTTGTTATGTTTTTTATCGCACTAAAATGTTGTCATACTTCTCTCTTTTTCTTCATTCTTTTATCGTCGCAATGCTACCGGGTTTGTTTCTCAGTGTCGTGGTTTTCTATTTTTGTTTTGCGTTGTACTAGCTTCTGTCGTCCCACTGTTACCGGCGTGTTGCCCTTTGTCATAGTTTTCTGTTTGAAAAATATTTACATTCTAAATCTAATTTCTCAAATCAATTTGCGGTTATAATTTTTATTTTTTTGGAAGACTGTTACATTGGTGGTCTGTGTCTATCTATGGCAGGACCATGTGGTATACTTTCTCAGTATGACACAAGTCTTTGAAGACTGTTACATTGGTGGTCTGTGTCCATCTATGACAGGACCATGTGGTATACTTTCTCAGTATGACACAAGTCTTTGAAGACTGTTACATTGGTGGTCTGTGTCCATCTATGGCAGGACCATGTGGTATACTTTCTCAGTATGACACAAGTCTTTGAAGACTGTTACATTGGGGGTCTGTGTCCATCTATGACAGGACCATGTGGTATACTTTCTCAGTATGACACAAGTCTTTGAAGGCTGTTACATTGGTGGTCTGTGTCCATCTATGGACAGGACCATGCGGTATACTTTCTCAGTATGACACACGTCTTTGAAGACTGTTACATTGGTGGTCTGTGTCCATCTATGACAGGACCATGTGGTATACTTTCTCAGTATGACACAAGTCTTTGAAGACTGTTACATTGGTGGTCTGTGTCCATCTATGACAGGACCATGTGGTATACTTTCTCAGTATGACACAAGTCTTTGAAGACTGTTACATTGGTGGTCTGTGTCCATCTATGACAGGACCATGTGGTATACTTTCTCAGTATGACACAAGTCTTTGAAGACTGTTACATTGGTGGTCTGTGTCCATCTATGACAGGACCATGCGGTATACTTTCTCAGTATGACACAAGTCTTTGAAGACTGTTACATTGGTGGTCTGTGTCCATCTATGACAGGACCATGTGGTATACTTTCTCAGTATGACACAAGTCTTTGAAGACTGTTACATTGGTGGTCTGTGTCCATCTATGACAGGACCATGTGGTATACTTTCTCAGTATGACACAAGTCTCAGAAATGTTGTCCCTTAAATGCTTTTAAAAAAAAGTCTTTCAGCAAGCGCTCACCACCTGCACCAGAAACCGAAATCAAAGTGTACAGAACGCGCATAGGCAGAAACGTGGGATAAATCATAAATCGTATATATCAAAATCGGAATAACATAGACCAATATAGAAAAGTGTTGCGTAAAGATTTTTAATTATTGAATAGTTCAAATTGTATTTTGATTTCTCTGCTTATGCCGCCCTCCTTACCGTGTCGCCTGATGCGGCCGCTTCTCTGTATCATAGCACGGCACGGCCTTGATCTATGCTATCCTTTGCCTTTTCCTCACAGACTGCACCTTTCCTGCTAATACATGTATCTCAGTGTGTCTCTTCGCTGCTTATGTTTAACATACTCGTACGTAC
Organism: Arion vulgaris; assembly: GCA_020796225.1. NCBI lineage: Eukaryota > Metazoa > Mollusca > Gastropoda > Stylommatophora > Arionidae > Arion > Arion vulgaris. Next base: position 56,613,361 of record CM036759.1, on the reverse strand, counting down.
AACAGCATAGGTTTTAGACAATATTACAATATTTGCTTTATATTCCGATCACAAGTGTTTTATCACACCATAGATTTATCACACCATAGATTTATCACACCATAGATTTATCACACCATAGATTTATCACACCATAGATTTATCACACCATAGAATTGATCCAATACAGATTTTATATTTACACAGTTTGCATATGAATTACAATAATATATTTATTTATTTATGACAAAATATACTATTTATTTACATATTTGTTAAAATGACAGTATACCTGGAGTATCAAGAAGAGACCGGCTTAGAAATGAAGACTTTAGTAAAAAAGTTATGTTATATTATGCGATCGACGTCATGACAAATTGGGCATTCCCATTTGGGCTCCGTCCTCCGCTGCAGCAGCCATCCCAAAGTCCATTTGCTCACCCTACCCATGAGAAGCTGATTAGTACATCTTCTCTCTCTACCACGAAGACGACATTGTCTGGCATGTCTAAACTTAATGCCTAATTCTCGAACTCATTCCAGTGTATGGGATTGGCTCGTGACTTATCTGAAACCCCTCATACACATCATATGCAAAAACTGCTGCATTGCACCAGGTGTCCTTTCTTGGACGATAGCTGCCGAGAGTGGAGGGGAAAAGACCATTTGTCTTCATTATATATGAAACTCTACAGGCTATGAATTTTTCAAGCAGTTTGCCGACAGTGTTTTGCAAGGTAATAATTCTATATCCATTTGTGCTTGTGAGATCTTTTCCAGGTTTAGGCAAGGGTCTCAGATAGCTGTGAAGCCAATCATCAGGAATAGCGCCAGTATGGATACTCTTATTGAAGAGCTTGCATAATTCAGCAAGATCTGTGTCCTCCAGACATTTTATGAGACTGTACCGAATACCATCAGCTCCCGGCGCTGTATCAGAGCATGTCTTTAGTATTGATTTTATATTATCGACTGAAATGTATTCTATATCGTCGTCTATGACAGTTTGCATCTCATTCGAATGATGTACGATCTGTTGCATCTTTTTACTTTCATTTCTGTCTTTCTTTTCTGTCTGGAGATTAAAGTTATGCAAGAATGACTCACCCCTCTCCTCGTCTGTAAAAAAATGTGTACACCATCAATATTGAACTTCACCAAGAAGCAAGATATTAAATGGGTACACCATCAATATTGAACTTCACCAAGAAACAAGATATTAAATGTGTACACCATCAATATTGAACTTCACCAAGAAACAAGATATTAAATGGGTACACCATCAATATTGAACTTCACCAAGAAACAAGATATTAAATGTGTACACCATCAATATTGAACTTCACCAAGAAACAAGATATTAAATGTGTACACCATCAATATTGAACTTCACCAAAAAACAAGATATTAAATGTGTACACCATCAATATTGAACTTCACCAAGAAACAAGATATTAAATGGGTACACCATCAATATTGAACTTCACCAAGAAACAAGATATTAAATGTGTACACCATCAATATTGAACTTCACCAAGAAACAAGATATTAAATGGGTACACCATCAATATTGAACTTCACCAAGAAACAAGATATTAAATGTGTACACCATCAATATTGAACTTCACCAAAAAACAAGATATTAAATGTGTACACCATCAATATTGAACTTCACCAAGAAACAAGATATTAAATGGGTACACCATCAATATTGAACTTCACCAAGAAACAAGATATTAAATGTGTACACCATCAATATTGAACTTCACCAAGAAACAAGATATTAAATGGGTACACCATCAATATTGAACTTCACCAAGAAACAAGATATTAAATGTGTACACCATCAATATTGAACTTCACCAAGAAACAAGATATTAAATGTGTACACCATCAATATTGAACTTCACCAAAAAACAAGATATTAAATGGGTACACCATCAATATTGAACTTCACCAAGAAACAAGATATTAAATGTGTACACCATCAATATTGAACTTCACCAAAAAACAAGATATTAAATGTGTACACCATCAATATTGAACTTCACCAAGAAACAAGATATTAAATGTGTACACCATCAATATTGAACTTCACCAAGAAACAAGATATTAAATGGTTCAACCACAAACATATTACCAACCGACAGTGTGCCTCAAAGAGCATTGCTTTTCCTTCTTCCTCTTCTCTTTCTTCTTCATCGAGGGCTCCATATCGACCACTTGTTAACCACTCTGTGTGGTTTTTATGTTATCTGAGCCTAAGAGCGATTGTACGTTGTGCCAGTTATGCGCCTACAAGTAGGCCAGCACATCCGATTTTCTACAACGCTTTTTATTTACTAGGATAACTTCCCTAGGCCCCTACCTCAATCGCCTCTAACGGCATGCCTTGTAGGTCGCAGTGGTACTATTCTTTGCCCCACACCACATCCCAACCCATCCCCCGTAAGCACTGGCAACACTTTGGTGACATATATGCATAATCTAACTAATTATCATGGAGAACAAAGTAGTGAGTGTGATTGTTAGAAAGATAAAGAAAGAGTGTGTGTGTGAGAGAGAGGGAGTGAGAGAGAGAAAGAGTGAGAGAGAGAGTGTGAGCGAGAGAGATAGTGCGTGAGAGAGAGAGTGAGAGAGAGAAAAAAAACAAAGTAGTGAGTGTGATTGTTAGAAAGAGAAAGAAAGAGAGAGAGAGAGAGAGAGAGAGAGAGTGAGAGAGAAAAGAAAGTAGTGTGATTGTTAGAAGAGAAAGAAAGAGAGAGAGAGAGAGAGAGTGTGAGAGAAGAAAAAGATATAAGTGTATACTCAAACACAAACACGTTAACCTGTAATCGGAAGCACTAAAGATGAGGTCGAATGAAGAAAGTATCCGCTGAAATGGAAGAAATAACTGTTTGTACACACATTACGACACCAAGGAATGAAAGAACTAGTGAGAGAACTATAAAAGACTACCCGCTGGAGTGAGGGATGTAATGAAATTGCCTCTTGAATTTGATGAAAGTTGTCAGTGAGTTGTCAAGTACAGAAAGTACTTCTCTCTCAGAATACAGATCACGTTGATGTATCGATCTGATGAACCAAGGACATAGTCTTGTTTGTAGCAGCAGTACATCCGCGTTTAATTATATAATAAATCTAATTACTCAAGGATTCTCAAAACTATAGCACAGTTCATAAACGTAGCAGTCCCTAACAAAACCACAGCAATTTAGTAACACAGTTTCATAAACGTAGCAGTCCCTAGCATAACTACATCAATTTAGTAGCACAGTTCATAAACGTAGCAGTCACTAGCAAAACTGCATCAATTTAGTAACAGTTTCATAAACGTAGCAGTCGCTAGCAAAACTACAGCAATTTAGTAACACAATTTCATAAACGTAGCAGTCGTCAGCAAAATTACAGCAAACAGTAACATAGTTCATAAACGTAGCCGTCGCTAGCAAAACTATATTTTGCTAACACGCGATGATGACATCAGCCTCAGACATATGCTGTTGCACCTCTCTGGTGTATGTGGAGATGACTGTACAGTTAAATCCTAAAAAGTAATTCAGTAGCACAAGTGGGATGTGCATGATCTGGGTTGGAATATCAATATTATGTGTTATGTCATTTAAGAAAGATTGTTTCTCTGCCTCAAGGCTTTAGCAACTTAATAACACAACTAGTTTCATAAGAGCAACAGACATTAGCAAAATGTATTCTCGACTTCAATGCAGCCTGTCGCTACAAATATGTAATTAAACATCATCCTGTTTACCGCTCTCTGCTTCTTGAATGTCTCTTAACTATTAATCTGTCATCAAAAACTATAATATTAAAAGTACTAATATAATTTGCTCTTCTAAGTGCTCTTGAACCCGTGAACCATCATGCGTACTGCTTAGTGAATTTCTTGGATGTATAAGTTAATTACTTCTTCTACATCTGCGAACGCTTCATATCTACCACTTATTAAACCACTCTGTGAGGTTTGTATGTGATCTGAGCCTAAGAGTAATTGTGCGTTGTGCCAAGTTATGCGCCTATGGTGACTTGTCAGCACATCCGATTTCTTTCCAGCTTTTTATTTACTAGGGTAGCATTCCCTAAACTGTGGGACGGATGGGTTTGCTACTTGGACGTCATCTTACTAGAGATCGACGTCAGAAAAGTATCGCATTTCGCGAATGTTTGGGTTTGTATAGTTACGGATCCAATTTGCCGACTTCCCTTACACCAGAAACCATAAATAGAAGTTCTCTGAAAATGTGTAGTTAGAAATCTGCCTTTTTACAACTAGCTAACTCTTGAATGATTGTTATTAGCTCCTTGACAATTCTCTAGTTTACACTGGCAACAACAACTGGGATATTAATATTAATAATATAAGGTATAATATAAGAGATTAATATCAAGATTATATTTTTATTGTGGGCATAAATTGAAACATTCTAACCTGAACATCGTCGTATAGACTGCACTAGACATGACAAAATACAAATCGTGGCATATCCTTTACAGGACGTAGCCATCAACCATAGTTAACGAGTCGGTAATTGTGTAGGCACCACTTATACGTTCAGTAGTTTGCCAATGCTTTCTGAACGGTGAGGTCTATTGTTACATTTCGTACAATTCCCACGGGGACGAATTTGCTTCCAAATGTGCCCACCGTGGAGTTTGAACCTGGTACGCTTGAGTTTGTGGTTGAGCTCACTGCCGCTTCAGCTACAGAAGCTTACAAATTCATTAGAAAAGACTAAAAATAAAATTCCTACAAAAATATCTTTGCCATCTTCAAGATTACGCCGGAGACCCTTGCCGATGCTACGAAGTTTGTGAACTGCAGCTGAAATCAGCCTGTGTAAGAAAGAGATATGAGCACACAGAGTTACTCACCGAAGTGCAATGATGACGGTCCTATCAATCAATCATACAACCAATCATACAATCATTAATTTATCTCTAATAATTTCTCCATATTGTTACGAAAGTTTGATTAAGACAAAAGGAATAACATATGAATTACTGACGTCAGACATTCATGTAAAATGTTGTTGTATATACCAACTTTGAACATATAAAAAGACACAAAGGGATGGAGAAGACTGTCATGGAAGGAGGCATACCTACAAAGAGAAGAAGAGAAAGACCACATAGAGGATGGATTTAGGATGTAACTGATGATTTGAAAATAACGGCTGCAGAGGCGAGACATCTGACACATGAGAGAGAAAAACAGTTCGAAGGACTGTAGGGGTGGCAAAGTTCTGCTCAGGACTTGATATTTGATGATGATAATGATAGAACAACTTACCACAAGTCACGTTGAAGTCTTCATTACTGTTACCGATGCTTTGTTAACACATTTTATTCGGCCGTCTCTCTATGTCATTAAGTTATATTTGTAGATATATTGTTCATACGTCCATGATCCTCTAGCACGGAGTCATCTGAAATCTGAAACAAAGTAAACGATGTTCTATTTGAGTTCTTGTCGTGCAAACAAAACGAGAGATTAATTTTGTGAACACATTTTATGAACCACAGGGTGTTTCTAAAGTCACCGTGCAGTTAAATGTACGCCCGGGCGAGACGTCACAAAAAATGTTTTCAAAGACACCTAAAATATTGTAACGTAGATTGTGATTATTAATCTAGATACTACTGCTCTTGGCTGGCTTCTGTTCGGTAAAGTGGCTGTGAACACGACTTGTGAGTCTGGAAATTTGAGCACAACATTGTCGAATTACGTCTTCAGCATATTTGCCACCATTACGAAAGACAAGTTCCACCACAAATACCCTGTTTTCAATGGTTAACACCATTTCCTTTCAGCACTGAAATCATGAATATAACAACGGCTTGTTGTGTACTACTGCACACAGAGGAATATGGAACTCAGAATATAACGGCGTAAATTTCCGTCATTTGTGACGTATTTACTCAAATATTTTCAAAATCCACTACACAGCGACTTTATAAACACCCTATAGTTCAGCAACGACACATGATGGTGATTTGTTTTGTTGTCTTGATCTAACATTCACGATGCTTTAGTTATGACATGGCAGCATGAGAGACAGAATATTCATAACTCAGAAGGCTGGAAACATTAAGGAAACTCGTGATTAACTTTTGTTGCATCACACGATCTAGAGTTTTAAGACGCACCAATGTTTATGTTTGTCATTTTTATGAGATATGTCTATAACAGTCTGGTTTCTTTGACAATTTTGTTCTTATACACGCTCTCCCTCTCTCTCTCTCTCTCTCTCTCTCTCTCGCTTGTGACGCCGCTGAATATCAGGGCAGCAACAAATGCAAGCCATTAGTCTCTGTTCATGTCTGTCTTCTGCATTGTATTCCAGTTTTGATTCAGTTATTTTACTTTCTGTTCTACTGTTCTTCTCCAAGTTATTTTTCGTCTTCCACGTTGTCGTTTACCTTCTGCAGTGTCCAGCTCAGTCCAGTTTTTGTAACCGTCTTCCACGTTGCCGTTTACCTTCTCCGATGTCCAGCTCAGTCCAGTTTTTGTAACCGTCTTCCACGTTATCGTTTACCTTCTGCAGTGTCCAGCTCAGTCAAGTTTTTGTAGCCGTCTTCATGCTATTACATGTTCGTTCCATCTCCAGCGCCGTCTCTTGTGAATGATGGTGTTTATATTAAAACATCAAGATTTGAACACCTTTCACCTTTTGCGAACAGCTTAACCACTCTATTTTAAATTGAGATTGCTTAGAACAAGACAAGAATTCTGATCTCTTCTGGGAAAATCTATTCGTCTTGAATAAGGAATAAGTGTGAGAGTGCAGCTAATGTGTTATCTGTGAACTGATCTGTGTGTTACTCGATAAGACAGGTGGATGGATGAAGAACACGTGCATAGAGAACAGAATAGGGGGAACAATAATAAATACAGAAAAAGTCGTGCATGTGTTGTGGCTGGTTAAGCTTTGAGTTCTTCTTTCCTTTCGTTCACTTGAAATATTGCCTATATATTCAACGTTGTCTCTTGTATATGCTTCACTGTCTTTTGTAGCTCACACATAGGTCCGTGTTGTGTTTTCGTTATCAGTGTTGTGTCGTTATACCTGTGAGTTTGCTTGCATCAATACCAACAATAATTGAAATGATTATAAACTTATGGAATAGTGACCAGATGTATTAAAATATCAATAAATAGTGACAGAATAAACTACTAACGCCTTCGGGGGTGGAGGGGATGGTGGGAATTCGAACAGGTCAAATATTTGCTTAACATGTAACTGTGGCAACGCTTTCGGTGGAAAGATCCAAAGAGAGGCTAAATAACATGGATACTCTTTTTCGGTGTTTTACTTTTCATGATAATTTCGTTAAGTTAATATTTAAGATATCAAAACAAACAAAAGCTTTGAGTATTCTGTAACTTATGAATACCATTTTGTATAGAAAATAGGGGACCAGTAAGATTCAACATTTTTGCAGGGAGGGACCGGGACCTATAGGGATACCCGGTGCAATGAAATAAATTCTTCACCTTTTACACACGTACATTATTACACAAGGACACCATCAACATAATGTGCTGAGCCGGCTGGTATAGGCGACAATAGGTCTCCACAAAGGGTTATGTCTATCAGTTCGGATGTTGATACTCTTTCGTGCCATGAAGCCAAACAGTTTATTTGTAATTTTCGCCTTAATAGTCTTCCTATGTACCGTCCCCATTTGATCGGTCGTCCCAATTTATTTAAAATTCATCTTTCTCATTACATCTTCGAAAGATGATGGGATATCTATGTCTTATATTGATAATGGTTATATTTCTTATATTGGCTTATTAGTAACAGCATGTCCCGGAAGAGGAAATATTTGGGCCAAATTACACGCCACAGCGGTCTGAAGAGAAATTAATGGAAGGCATGGTTCCTGGAACACGAGACACTGAAGACTAAGACGAAGGTGGCAGCAGGACATCAAAGAAACCTTGAACATGACGCTAGAAGCGACCGGAGAACTTGTAAGAGACAGAGAGCTTTTCAGGCGGGCTGTAATTAATGCAACGTTCCGCAAGAGACACTACTTGAATATTGATAACATTTCTCTCTATGTCTTGAGCTCTATCAGTACACCAATATTAGCAACTTCAGCAGTATGTGGAAGTTTCAGTAACATCCTCTAAAACCAGACCTCTGCTGTCTCTAGAGAATTCCTATCGACAAGTAGTTTAAGGGGAGATAACATTGGGAAAGTTGTAGGAGAAGATCGCAGGGGTAAGTTTATTTCTTAGAAAGAGATGGAGAATGAACAATGTTTTGAAAACAACTTGTCAAAGAGTACTAAGGATTATGTCAAATATGTGGACAGAGGGAGCAGAATGTCTACGTTTGTCAGAGTTTACGTGGTTAAATATGTACGTGCGTCAGAGTCTAGTGCGTTAAAGCATGCGTATTTCAAAAGTGTGTCTCTTTTAAACTGTACGTTTAATAGATTGTATGTGAGTACAAGTTTATGTGTACGGCTGTAATACGTCACGTTTATAGGAGTGTACAATGTGCGTCTGTAAGAGTGTACGGCTGTAAAAGTGTACGGATGTACGAGTTTACGACTGTAAGAGTGTACGGCTGTAAGAGTGTACGGCTGTAAAAGTGTACGGCTGTAAGAGTGTACGGCTGTATGAGTGTAAAAAAAAAAAAAATATTAACAAATGAGAAAGCAAAGGATTGATTTGATTTAATCTACTGTCCCTATAGGTCCAGGTCCCTCTCCGCAGAAATATCACGTCACCCACTGAAGCATTGCACAGAGCACAAACGCCACAGCAAACAACAAACCTAAGAATCTAAAATATGCTTTCATGAACTGCATGACCCTGTCCGGATTCAAACCCACGGCTTTTATAAAGCAATCCAGACATATTGACATCTTCGCCAATGAGAATATAGTGCATGGTTGAGAGTTCATGTATTTAAAAATACATGTATGTAACTATGCACATGCGCAAGGGTGTACATGTATAAAGGTGTACGTGGGGAAAAGAGGATAAATAAATAAAAAATATATTCCTGCAGCTTTTGAGACCAGTATGAAGTGCATGTCTCTTTATATTTCTATAACTTTTGTGCAGAAGGTAAGAGGTCCAATTCCTTTTCTCACATGTGGAATTCGAGTGTGGGATTTAACCCACAACCCTCTTGTGTCAGAGTCGAAATGCGAACGCTTATGTATGAAGCTAATCCGGTTCCACCGTGAAAGAGTGTACATGTGTTAAAGTGTACATGTTTGCAATTATTAATACATAAGACTGTAGGTGCATAAGATAATACTTGTGTATATGTGTACGTATGTAAGAATGTATCCACGTAGCAAGTAGAAAGACAAACACAAGTTTCCTATCCAGAATGGTGTTACAATCCGGTTAGGTCTATGCTATCATTTGTAAACGTTAACATTTTGGCTAAAATTGTGAAAATTTTAGTGACAATTTCGGACAATTTTTACACAGAATAAGCAAACGGTATGTGACCTATCATGGATAGGGAAAAGAACAAATAGATCTAGCCAGAAAGAACTCAAAATCAAAGAAAACTTGCTGATGCTGCAAATAAGAAAGAGAAAATTGAGGTATTTTGGACATATAAAACGACATGAAGGGGTGGAGAAGAACATCATGGAAGGAGGCATACCGGCAAAGAGAAGAAGAGGAAGACCTCGGAGAAAATTAATATTCAGTGTGTAACTGATGGTTTGAACATGACCACTGCAGATGCAGGACATCTGGAATATATGAGAAAAACATTCCAGAGGACTGTTGGGGTGGCAAAATTCTACTCAGGACAAGCTATTTGATGATGATGTGACTCATGTAGCATCTCACTTGACCATTTATGAGCTCGTCACTTGACCATTTATGAGCTCGTCACTTGACCATTTATGAGCTCGTGACATCATTGTCGCTACCTTCCGATCGTGTTCGCCTGATGCTTATATGGGTCGGTTTGCTCTTAAAAGTCGTTTTACATTATTGTAAGTATCTTGCAACCATTGAGACTCACCATACAACACTCTTATGCTACTCGATATTGCCTCTTCTCTTGCACCCATATATATGGGTATATCTGTACATGTCTTTCTCACATATAGTAAGTCCCATACTAGAATGGTAGTTTGCAGTATGAGTGAATATCGTCTATGAGGTATCCATCAGCCATAGGGTAACATGGATGAGCACTCACTTTCACGAACATGCATTCCTAAACGTACATAAACACGAACAAACACATTCACATACATTTGAGAGCGCGCACAGACACACACACAATCATATATATATATATTTATCATCATCAAATAACTTGTCCTGAGCAAAACTTGTACACTCTAACAGTTCTTCGGAATTTATCTCTCTCATAGGCCAGATGGGTCTCTGCATAGGTCTCTGCAACCGTCATGTTCAAATCATAGGCTACATGCTGCAACTATCTTCACTGTGGTCTATTTCTTCTCCTTTTTGCCTGACTTTCTATTTCAATATTGTCTTCTCTAATCCCTTAAGTTTTTTTTATATGTTCACAATACTTTAGTTTACTGATTCTTATTTGCAGCGTCAGCCAATTTTCTTTGATACTCAGTTATTTGTGGATAAGTCTATTAGCTCTCTTTTCTATCCCTGGTACACTGAATATTTCTCTGTAACACATGTATTCAGAAGCACTGATTTGTTTTATTTTACTGCCCTGTTCCATGTTTATGCTTCACACCCATACGTTGCTACTGGGAATATGCACGATCGTAGTATTTTGATTTTTGTTTTCCAATCAGTTCAATTCCATACTGTCTTTAATTAATTGTTTAGCTTTGTGCTAGGCCGTGCTTATTCTTCTTTTAATATCTTTCCGGCCGTGTAGTGCTGGTGGACTCTCAAGGGGAGCAAAGAATAATAACACTGCGATCTACAAGACATGTCATTCGAGCCGATTGAGACAAGGGACCTAGGAAGCTACCTAGTAAGTAAAATGCATCGCATAAATCGGATGGGCTGGCCTACGCATAGGCGCATAACTGGCAAAATGTACAAGTGCTCTTAGAATCGGATCACATACAAATCACAAAGAGTGATTAACAAGTGATCGGTATGGAGCGTTCGAAGAATAAAACTATCTTTCTTCTCTGTTCCAGCTCTTATTATCAGTGAACCGAGATCTGTTCATATTTTTTATTTTATTTCTCTTTACATATAAATATATATACGTGTAAATATACAGGTGAATTTCTACGAATGCACATTCTCAAAGTAAAAAATAAATAATGATATGTTGTACATGCCTGCATGCATACGTACTCTAGAAGACGTCTCAGTTACATATTTAGTATAGTATGACCTGACGTATTAAGTAACACAATACTTAACAAATGCCAGGGTGTTGAGACAGGTAGACGTAAATAAGTTACTATCTCAGACAAATATCTTAACATACTCAGTTGTAAGTCAGATTGAAAGCTATATGGAAAACAAATAGTTGAGAAATGTCCAAGTCGGATTGATATGAGTTGATAATGCTTATCGAGAGTTTCCACCTCCTGGATGAGGAAGAGACGTGGATCTACTTTTCTGGTTATGAAAGGTTTTCGTTGCAAATGAGAGAGTCGACAACGGTGATTGTCGAAGATAGGATTATGGATATGAGGATGATTTTGGTATCTCAAAGGCTACCAGATGGATGAGGAAATATATATTAATGTTGCATTTCTACAGATTTTCAAAGAGTTTAGAACTATGCAATATACATCAGAACTGGATGGGTGAGAGATAAAATGCTAAGTGCGTTAAATCAAAACAATCTTCATTCACACCCTTCAATATCTACTGGGGAAGACTGGGCACCTATGAACATAGCCAGATTGATATGACGTCGGTTTATTAACCAATAGCAAAACGAATAGAGAACAGTTGATGAACAACGAAACAAATATTGTTGAGAATAAATAAAGAAGTAGCAAAAGCATAGAAACAGATATAAGTTTAACATCTATACATATATAGATTTATACATATATACATGTTATACCCGGATAAGGTGCTTGCTTCTGCTATGCGGCGCGTTCAGCAAATTTCTCGCCAGGAGGCTCTCTCTAACCAGCATAGAACTTCCAATTCTGACAGGGTGAAACTTGTCTTAACTTTCCACCCTCATAGTTCCCTTGTGAAGAAAGTCTTATTCCGTCATCTCTCCATTCTTCAGTCTGATCCTGAGACACGTTCAATCTTCCAACACTATCCTTTGGTGGCGTACAGACGGGACAGAAGCCTTAAGGATATGTTGGTTCACAGTCGCCTCAAGCCTAAAATCCAGAGTCATTTTGGCACCATCCAGTGTGGCCGTCGGCGCTGCAACACTTGTGCTTATGTAATACAGACCCGCACGGTGTCTTTTCCAAAAGCCACGTTCGTTGTTGAAGACAGTTTCACGTGCGAGTCCCTTAATATTATCTATGCCATTATCTGCAAGAGGTGCAACAAGGCCTATATTGGGGAAACCGGTAGGAGACTCAGTGACCGATTCGCCCAACACTTGCGCGATATACGCCAATGCTCTGTGCCCCCTGTAGCTACCCATTTCAATGATACTGGCCATTCAGGAGCTTGCGATGTCCAGGTCACAGCCATCAGATCATGTTCCTCTGATGATCGTAGTCGATTTGCTCTGGAGAATCGGTTGATTTCTTTGTATGGTACCTTGCGACCACGCGGGCTCAACGTATTACATTCTTATGCTTCTTAGTACTTTCTCTTCCCATGCTTTGTAATCTATATGGGTATATGTTGCATGTATTACATTCTTATGCTTCTTAGTACTTTCTCTTCCCATGCTTTGTAATCTATATGGGTATATGTTGCATGTATTCAAGTTATATATTTACTAGATGTTTCATTGTTTCTTTTCCGTTCTATTTCTAGTTTTTATGTGTGTTTTTGTGTTACATTTATTTCGTTATTCGTGTTTATTCCAGATTTTCCTTAGATACGTTGGTATTTGGTCGTCCATTTGTGTTTCATTTTAATTTGTCACTCCTGTTTGTTCGTTTGCTTGATAAAGGCCTTGTTGGTCGAAACGTTGCTGTTTATCGTCACTGTTTCTGTATTTTGTAAAACTATAGTACTTTGTTTGTACGTGTTTCACTACATATATATATATAAATATATAAGTCTAAGTTGAATGAAATTGTGTGTGTGTATATATATATATATATATATATGTTCCAATTGTTTGAAGATATCTGGACATCCTACAGACTTGAAATTTTGCAAAAGGGTAGCTTTCATAGATGGGAAGATGTAAAAATTATAAATGGACTATTTGTTCGTTTCTACAAATATATTTCAACTCAACGCAAATGGTCATGTACATAAATCACCGAATACGCGTATCTATTTATTAACGTTCCGGTCACGTCATACTTACAGCGATCATGGTGTTACTTTGTACATGGTGTATTGCCTACCTTAACAGCGTTGCGGCAACTGCACTAGCTATACGGCGATTAAATTTCTCAGGCTCTCGTCCCACCTTTCTTGCACCGCTCTAAAAAGGGGTACTACAGATAGTAACCAGTTTAGATGAACACTATGCACAGTTCTTTAATTCTGACTAGGAAAAAAACACTGTTTAAGAAAGATATCAAAGAACATATGGTTATTCGCCCGAATGATTACCGGGGCCCAAATTTGGGGTGTAAAGAATAGAACCACTGTTACCTGCCATGCATGTCGAAAGAGGCGACAAAGGAGGTTTGGCTGAAATCGGATGCACATGTATATGTCCTAAACGTGTAGAAATCTATGCGTTTAGGGCCCTACCAAACCAATGTGCAAAGTACACACGTTCTTGGCAAAGATCAAACATATCACAAAGCGTGATTGAAATTGGTGGTAAAGAACGAACGCAAAGAAGAAGAAGATATGGTTATTCACCGAAGTGCATTGATGATGATCTTATCAACCAATCAGACTAGGAACAATTATATGTCTGATATGAATGAAGCGTTGAGTGAGGGGAATGAGGAAGCCAGTACTAGAAGTCTAGTATTTGGTGTTTTGCAACGAAATATAAATACTCGTATCTAACCAGTTTTTTTTTTCCCCCGATCCAGAAGCACTTGAGCTTTTCAGTTCTTCGGCTCGGTGCCATGGACATCGTAACCCTTCGGTTCGGTGCCACGAACACCGTAAATCTGGGGAATCTGTGGCTTTTTCTGCCATCCCTCGGAATTGAGCCCGCACACACAGAGGGATAGTCACCCGTAGTCCAACGCACTACGAACACGCTGGGCAGACGGGCGGTCTAACCAGCTAAGGAATCACTTCGTCTCTATAGTTCTACTTAAGCGGTGTCCAAGTGATTTGTGGCTTTCAATTTCAGTAATGGTTCACTCTGTTCCCGCATGTTAACTTTCATTTATCGATAGTTATTATCGTTCGTCTGAGAGAGTATTCACTTGAGGCATACAATGAATTGATACAGCACATTAAGTCCTACTAGAGGTTGTAGAGAAAGAAACAATTTTTCCCCCTAAGGCTTGCATTTCTGTTAGTTTTGAATGTGTTTCTTTTATTTCTGTCATTTTCTAGTTTTTCTCGTTTTCTTCTTTGAAACCCGTGAAATTTAGAACTTTCACTCTTTTTATATATATATAAAAGCAGGGGATAGTACCTAGTTTTATTTTGCAGAGCCAGAGAATACAACTATTTCAGGCATACAGTCCTATGCCTAGTGTCGTGGGAACTTCTACTCATGTAGACTCTATTGGTGATAACTGTAGTACCACCCTCGGTTCCAGCGCAGTAGATGCGCTAGCAACATTACTCGCTGAACACGATTGACAATGTGCGTGTGATTTAAGACCAAAGTGCTACTTTCGTGCGATCGCAGCAGAACAGTTATAGTTGACCACTCTTTGTTACCTTTGTGTGATTTATACCAGAGGGTGTACTTTACAACTACCTGATTGGACATTCGGATGTTTTGCGATCCCTCAAGAGATTATGTTTAAGCTGTTTACTGTCGCCTTTATGTGATCTGAGTCAGGGATCGTTCGCATGATGTGGACATTATCTTACGCATGCAGGACTTGCGCATTCAAAAAGATTCGCCCTTTGGAAAACTTTGGTTTGTCTGAGCTGATAAAGCCTTTAGATTCTAGAAATTCTGGCGTCTGTGAGGTTATTCTAGATTAGTAAGATTGTCCACCGCACTGGGACGAGTGTCGGCACCATGCAATTTACTGTTTCTACTTTGTATTTTACCGCCAGGAAGATGATAAATTTTTGGCTGAGGCTGAACACGTAAACAGGGAGGACAGTATTATTAGGCGCAAGAACGCAGCTTTTTTATTTTGCGCTTGCCAACATCACCCACCTCAGTTGTTACAGGGAATGCAGTCTTTTCTGGAACAACAACACAACTCTGCAGACATCTTTTGCAGCAACACCATACACTGCATCGCTCTAACATAGTCTTGCCGAGAGCGGACAACTATGATGCGACTATTCTCTCTGGGTGGCGTGAGTTTACGCTTGCAGACGACGCTTTGTACTATCTCCTTACTCAAGCTACTTGTTAATAGTTAATTTGTGTGCTTGGGATTCATCACTTGAAGTCGAACAGGAGACACGTGTAGACTCATCTACTTTGAGATTTTGATTGTCTCTATTTCGAGCAGATATAAAAGCGTTCGTGTATGCACTCAATCTACTACCTTATCTTAGGGTACATTTTCTTTGATCCCTACTACTACCTTATCTTAGGGTACATTTTCTTTGATCCCTACTACTACCTTATCTTAGGGTACATTTTCTTTGATCCCTACTACTACCTTATCTTAGGGTACATTTTCTTTGATCCCTAATACTACCTTATCTTAGGGTACATTTTCTTTGATCCCTACTACTACCTTATCTTAGGGTACATTTTCTTTGATTCCTACTACTACCTTATCTTAGGGTACATTTTCTTTGATCCCTACTACTACCTTATCTTAGGGTACATTTTCTTTGATCCCTACTACTACCTTATCTTAGGGTACATTTTCTTTGATCCCTACTACTACCTTATCTTAGGGTACATTTTCTTTGATCCCTACTACTACCTTATCTTAGGGTACATTTTCTTTGATCCCTACTACTACCTTATCTTAGGGTACATTTTCTTTGATCCCTACTACTACCTTATCTTAGGGTAGCTCTCCCTTAATCCCTACCCACTTTGCCACTGTGTCCATAGCCACCACGTCGAAGTGAAATAGTGTCGTGATCAGTGCCAAGTTATTTGAGAACTAATGCAGACAATCATTGGATGCAGAGATGGTAATAAATATGATTATTTCACGTATAATAAGTACATTTTAAGGAAAATTATCCAGGATTTGACATGGACCATTAATAAAGCGACGGAGAAGATCATTAAGGTCTTTGAATGCAAATGCAACAGAAGAGTACTTAGAATATAATAGACAGAGAAAAGAACAAATACGTCTGTTCTGCAACAGCTTGATATTAAAGAGAGTTACTAGAACGCAGCTTAATCAAAGAAAATTAAACATTTCGGACACATCAAACGACATGAGTGCCTAGAGAAGATAATTTTGGAGGAATGGTGCCTGGAAGAAAAATGAGAGGAAAACCTAGAAGACGATGGGTGCAAGATGTCATTCACGATCTGAGAATGACGGATGCTGACGCCGTCCAACTTGCAAAAGGCAGAGTTTTTCAGGACTGATATCATGGGAACCAAGTTCCGAATATAACAAGATACTTGATGATGATGATGATCTTCTTCTTCGAACGCTCCATATCGACCACTTGTTAACCTCTTTGTGTGATTTGTATGTGAACTGAGCCTAAGAGCGATTGTACTTTGTGCCATTTATGCGCCTACAATTAGGCCAGCATATCCGATTTCGGCGATGCTTTTTATTTACTAGGGTAGCTTCCTTAGATCCTACATTAATCGCTTCCTTCGACATGCCTTGTAGGTCGCAGTGGTACTATTCTTTGTTTCTTTAGCGGGCCGCGGAATCACACGGGCAGTTGATGATGATCTAGTATTAGTTATGTTGTGTTTAATTGATGCAACATAGGAAAGCATCCAATCAGAAGATCAGTACATCTCAATCAATGCAAATATAAATGGCTATATTTAATCTCTGATTGTGATAATGGAAACAACGTCAATATCTATTTTGTCAATATCTATTTTGTCAATATCTATTTTGTCAATAACTATTTTGTCAATATCTATTTTGTCAGTATCTATTTTGTCAATATCTATTTTGTCAATATCTATTTTGTCGATATCTGCATTCAACAGTATTTGATCAGCTATCTAAAACATGTGCTCAACTTTCTGTGCATTTTGTTGTATATAATGGAATCATTTACAATTATTTGTTCCTGTTTACAGTTTATTATTTGCTCATTGGCATTGAATGTGTTTCTAAGCTTTTATATCTCGCAGGCTTTGGCTGTTGGAAAAATATGAATATTCTGATGCAAATATTTAATCACGTCAGTGGGATAGACATAACGTTACATAACAAAATATATTATATAGAGAGAGATAAAATAAGAGAAAGAAATATTGTGTGTGTATGTGTGTGTTTATGTGTGCTAACGTGTCTTACATAGTAGTAGTAGTAGCAGTTGTAGTAGTAGTAGTAGTAGTAGTAATAGTAGTAGTGGTAGTGGTAGTAGTAGTAGTAGTAGTAGTAGTAGGAGCCGTTGTAATATTAGTAGTAGCAGAAGTAGGAGTAGTAGTTACAGTAGTAATACTAGTAGTAGCAGTTGTAGCAGAAGTGCCAGGAGCAAATGCAGTAGTGGTGGTAGTAGTAGTAGAAGTAGTAGTAGTAGTAGTAATAGTATTAGTAGTAATCGTAAAAGTAGCAGTAGTAGTCACCATCAGCTGTGATTAAACTTATGATGATGTCTACTCTAAAAGAGTGACCAATGTTTAACTCTCAGCATGTTCTGACAAGGTCGTCTTGGGATATTTATTCTTCTATTCCTCATATGAGTGGATGTCGTCTATAGCAGTTTCTAACCTCCAGCGGCTTACGTGGATATACTGTCCTGGGCATACATGTGTTTACGGTAATGAGAGAGCGGACAGGCTTGCAAAAACAGCATCGATTGTTGGGGAGTTGAAGATGGATAAGGGGATATTCTTCGGTCTCTTCTCGACTCTCTGTTAGATGAGGACACTAAAATCGATGTTGAATCGATCAAGCGATTTAAGCAGTTTGGAGTTACCCGTTGTTCAAGTCGAACTGGATGCCTGAGAGGCAGAGTGAGAGGTGTGTTTAATCAGCGAGCCACAGGAACCATCAGTATGCATACTCTTCGACATCTGTTGGGGAGACTGAGCACCTATGGGTCTGCCCGGAGTGCAATGACGTCAGTTTAGTAACCAATAACCAATAACCAATAACCAATTCCTCATCATATTGCATGTTGTTGCTAAACGTCTCTCTCATCACAGCCTCCCGTGATAAACTGTACATATTTACATTTTTATCAAGTTATCCTATCTCCTTTAAAGTTGCTCAAAAGGTTTCCTTAACTTTTAGTGGACTAAAGCAAAAGCCATGTTTTTAAAAGTAATTTGTTATTAGAATAAGTAACGCCCTTTAGTGTGGCATTTGTAAACATGCGTCCAGCACAAAACCACGTAGTGTGGCATTTGGTCCACAAGGAGTTAATGCCTTTTCCTCATTGTCGTTTTGATCATTCTCTTCGGCCCTCTATTATGCTCTCTCTATTAACTGTTCTCTGTTAACTGGTAAAAGATGTTAGATGACATAGCAGAATCCTGTGAAAGAGTAAAAATACCAATCACACAAGCCACCAGAACAGCGCAAGACAAAATAGAAAACCACGACACTGGGCAACAACCCGGTAGCAGTGTGACGATAAAAACAGAAGAAAGAAGAAGACTGTCTATGTTACGAATGTTAATAAAAACCTATTTTTTTCCCAATGCTCTATCAATGCTAAGATATGCCAGCGACAGTTGAAAATGATAAAATATATAGAAAATAAGTTGACTGCATTTAAAAATAGATGTATGCGAATAATAATGAACATAAAATGGAATACATTAAGAGAAGTGATGAAATTAGAGATATGTCTAGTCAAACACCATTTTCAACTGTTATACAAAAGAGAGGAACGAAGTATGTTGGGTGTCTAAATTCAATAGTAATCATTGAACAAGTTGCATTGGATAGAGTGGTGTGGATTAATTGCTGACTGTCATTTTGTAATATATAATGTGTCTACAGAAAGAATGATATATATTTAACCTCCAACTGTTTCTGACAATGTTTCCCTTACGGAATTGCCACTTCTGTTTTCTGTGCTTAACGTTTTCTGTGCGTATTTTACTTACGTTAAAATGTCGATTTAGGATTCATCATCACTGTGGTTTTTCCTACTACAGTAGAACCCACTTATCTCGACCTCGGTTAACTCGCCAACCCTATTAAGTCGACGCTTTTGAAGTGGAACCGCCAAATTCTCTCTTTGTCTTAGCATTTTCTCATCGGATATCTCGATTCTTTTATGTCGCCGAACCCTAATATCTCGAGCACAAAAGAGGGCCAAATTTGCAACTTAATGTTGGTTATCTCGATCCCCATGACCATGGGTGTTAACTTATGCTACAGTAATATATACAGTCCAATATTGGCAGGTGTTGACTCATGTAAGTTTCTTTCGTGGGAATGGAGATCCCATTTTGCAAGAACACGGTATTTTGATTTTTTAATTTACTGTACTTGGTTCACTGCGCATGTGCTGAGTTCACGTGAGTTCCTTGTCTGAAGGATAATATGCTGTAGCTATTCTGTT
Source organism: Arion vulgaris (assembly GCA_020796225.1). Lineage (NCBI taxonomy): Eukaryota > Metazoa > Mollusca > Gastropoda > Stylommatophora > Arionidae > Arion > Arion vulgaris. Next base: position 56,593,503 of record CM036759.1, on the reverse strand, counting down.
TATTTTTCCATTCTAAAAATGTCTGGAGGTGTTAAGAGAAAACTGGAGAATCAGTCAATAGAGAAAAAGTATGAAATCATACTGAAGCTAGAAAAAGTAACAAAACCGGCAGACCTCAGTCGTCAGCATGGCATTCCAGCAAACACCATTTCGGGATGGAAAAAGAAGGCAGACGTGATAAAGCAATTGTACGAGAAGTCTGTCTTTGATCCAGCAAGAAAAAAACTCCAGCAAGAGTGGTTGAGCACAAAGATGTCGATGATGCAGTGTTTCAATGGTTCACAAATACGCGAGCAACAAACCTTCCCGTCAATGGTCCCTTGCTGATGGAGAAGGCGGACATCCTTGCTACAAGCACATGTTAATATTTTGCCGCCATATTGGTTTTCGTTTATCTCGATCATCGGTTATCCTGACGCTTTTTGGCAAACCCCTAGGCCTAGGATGTCACTTTCATCCTTCCGTTTAGCAATTTGTGGAGATGGACTTGCAGTCTGTAGGAAACAATAGATAGAGCAGTTACATCAATTAATCAGGCATTGAAATGGGAGGCAGAGGGTTCAAAAAGAGACGACGTCCTCGGGAAACTCTCAGACGAACATGGCTAAGAGAGGCAAGAAATATTAGACTCAATTTCATGGAAGAGATTGAGCGAGTTGCCCAGGACGAAAGGTATAACGAAATTTCGTGCATGCTCTATGTAGCGTGTAAAGTTACGAGAGGAATATATATATATATATATATATATATATATATATATATATATATATATATATATATATATATATATAATAAACAATATTTTCTGGTATTCATGGACTGTCCACATCGTATTCAATTCAATAGTAGTAGCAGTGCTCACTCTATAACTTAAGATGTATACGAGTTTCGTATTCGATAGTAGTAGCAGTGCTCACTCTATAACTTAAGATGTATACGAGTTTCGTATTCGATAGTAGTAGCAGTGCTCACTCTATAACTCAAGATGTATACGAGTTTCAAGAAAATTGAGAAGAAACTATGTAATTCAGCCTGACTGATATTTAAAAAACAATCTACAAAGTTTGTTCTAGTTATTAAACAACTTGTTCAAACCATTTTTCATACCTCGAATAATATTGGGTAATATGGTGTTAGGCCCCTATTTTCATTGACCGTCGGCACAGGGTGAAGGATGTGGTACACATCTTGCTGTACGCCCATTACAGATGCGTTCGATCGTATATTAATCCAATCAACAAAGCTCAATGCGTGTGTCGAATCAATCTTTGCGTGCCTAGATAGTTGATGGTCTGTATCATGGTTTGGTCGAGTCTGAGAAACTGTGGACATGTAGTGTTGTCAATTGCTAGTCTTCTTTGTTCTGTTGTCACAGTTTTGAATGTCTCATAGACCAATATAACAGGAGGACGTAGTATATACCATGAGTTATGTGCTTCATAGTTCAGTGTGTCAGTGTTTATCACGGTCCTGTGCTTCATAGTTCAGTGTGTTAGTGTTTATCACGGTCCTGTGCTTCATAGTTCAGTGTGTTAGTGTTTATCACGGTCCTGTGCTTCAAAGTTCAGTGTGTCAGTGTTTATCACGGTCCTGTGCTTCATAGTTCAGTGTGTCAGTGTTTATCACGGTCCTGTGCTTCATAGTTCAGTGTTTCAGTGTTTATCACGGTCCTGTGCTTCATAGTTCAGTGTGTCAGTGTTTATCACGGTCCTGTGCTTCATAGTTCAGTGTGTTAGTGTTTATCACGGTCCTGTGCTTCAAAGTTCAGTGTGTCAGTGTTTATCACGGTCCTGTGCTTCATAGTTCAGTGTGTCAGTGTTTATCACGGTCCTGTGCTTCAAAGTTCAGTGTGTCAGTGTTTATCACGGTCCTGTGCTTCAAAGTTCAGTGTGTCAGTGTTTATCACGGTCCTGTGCTTCATAGTTCAGTGTGTTAGTGTTTATCACGGTCCTGTGCTTCAAAGTTCAGTGTGTCAGTGTTTATCACGGTCCTGTGCTTCATAGTTCAGTGTGTCAGTGTGTCAGTGTTTATCACGGTCCTGTGCTTCAAAGTTCAGTGTGTCAGTGTTTATCACGGTCCTGTGCTTCATAGTTCAGTGTGTTAGTGTTTATCACGGTTCTGTGCTTCATAGTTCAGTGTGTCAGTGTTTATCACGGTCCTGTGCTTCAAAGTTCAGTGTTTCAGTGTTTATCACGGTCCTGTGCTTCATAGTTCAGTGTTTCAGTGTTTATCACATCCGTTTTAATCGAGGTCTTCAGCGCGTATTCAAATATGTATACAAACGGTCCTAGACATGTACAAAATCAGCAATGACACATACACATACACACACACACATATGAATTTCAAACATATATACACACACACACACGAGAGCAGCAAACACACATACACGAACACACATATATTAAAAAAGTGCAAATCTCTCTAGTCTGAAATGTTTGAATTGTAAAGCCAATTATTTTGGAGACGTGTGTCTGACGAAAAAAAATTAGGGTTTCATTTTATATCCAATACACACAAAAAAAAACCCAGCATATATCAAAACATAGGCAGAGCTTGTATATAATCCAAACAAATAATAAAGATAAAGAGAGTAGTTTTATCTCTCATCTCTCCGTCCCAGCTTTTATTACAAAATTCAATATTTTCGCCTGTTTTCTTCCAGAGAGCAAATCCCTAGGCCAGCAAGGCCAATTATATGTGATCTATGTCGCATGGAGCAGACATGCAAACGACACACCAGACACCAGAGTATCAACCCGATTTCTCAATGCAATTTCAGAGAGATACTAATGGTTTTTTTTCTACCACAAGGACACACACACACTGGAGATTTCTTCTACTATTTCATACTTTCTATATTCTTATATACACACTTGGCAATGTTTCTTGGGGAATATAAATCAAACTCCCATGAGATAACATTTCCTGTCGCCATGTGAGGTAAAATGTTGCTAGGAAATTCTGTTACACAAAATTGATGTGCACATTTTGGGATGAGAAATAGAGTCAAGTGGAACATTAATGTTCATTTTCCTTGGAAAGGTGGAGGGAGGAAGGGAGGGAAGCTGTGACTACAACATATTAAAATCCTAGGTATAAATAATAATAATAATAATAATTCCTCTCGTTCCGTTATACGTTACATATGGCCTACAAGCAATTTCTCCATACCACTCTACCCTGGGCAACTCGCGCAATCTCCTCCATGGAACAGAGACTAGTTTGCTAGTTTTTCCTGCTTCAAACATAATTAAGATTACTTTCGTATGATTGACTTGTCAGTAAGAGCTTAGAGTTAGGAATATCCGTTGAATGGATGTACTGTATCACTTCGTTTTCACCTTGAAGAGATCAAACTAATATCCAGTGATCCCTGATCTATATGTCGGTGAGATCAATATTTTAGTCCTATATGAGGCGAAGGATAAAACGTAGATCAAGTGTTCAAGTTTTAAAGGACAGGGTCGGGGGAAGGGGGAGTGATCGGTTAAAGTCGAAGGATTGACTTCACTGCACCGGGTATTACCTCAGATAGGTTTTACCTTCGGTCTCTCGCCACAGAAATGGCACGACACGTGCCGAGAGTATTGCACAAAGCACGGACTCAGTAGCTTTGGCAACAACCAGTGGGTTTTCTTAAAATAAATACACTCGTGAATAGAACGGCGTGGTCCGGATTTGAACCCCCAACCTTCGACTCTCAGGGCAATGTCTTAACCACTTAGCCACAGAAACCCCTAGTGTTCAAGTGTAAAACTTTAAAGAACTTTTGGCAATGGCAATTGAAGATTAGTTGAAATAAGGTGACGATTCCTAATTTCAAGAGTTTCTGTTGTGCTCTTGCAGCGCCACATATGGCGATCTTGACCAAGACATTCTCAGCACTTAGTATCTATTTCAAAGCATTTTAGAATCATTTAAGCGTGTCTTTGAAGCGATATTTTCTGTGCAACCACCGAACGTTTTCCGCGAACTAGTTCGCCAAATATCAGCAATGATGGATGTACACATCACACATCAGCAATGATGGATGTACACATCACACATCATCAATGATGGATGTACACATCAAACATCATCAATGATGGATGTACACATCGAATGTATTACGCAATCAGAAACTAGTTGATCGAGTTTGTTCTAATACTCCGAGATTTAAAAGTTAATAAGTAACATAATCAGAATCATTGTACTTAATAAAGACCCATAGGCGCACATTTTCTTCATGACATCAAGCATGACTATGGAGATCACCGCTGCCCCCAGGGATCTTTCATGGTGACTGAGCAACAGTTAACCCATTCGATTATCATATCAGACTCCATTCTTTCTTTCTTTCTTTCTCGAATCCTGTATGCCTCACAGCGTCAGGTCAGGAAGAGATTTCTAAAACGGGCCCTAGTATGCGCTTCGTAGATAGTCTCTTTCGTCGCCTCTGTTATCTCTGAGGTCCATCTTTTGCGTGGCCGGCCTTTTGCTTTGTACCCATTGTATCGGAGCAGCATTGCTATTTGGGGTGCACTGTCTGATGGTAATCTGCTTACGTGACCGAACCATTTAATTTGTTGTTTCTTGATGAAGTCTAGTACTGATGTTGTACCCACTTTTTCCTGATGTCTTCGTTTCTCAACCGGTCTCTTCTTGTTACACCCAGCATTCTGCGTAGACACTTCATCTCTGTTGTGACTAGTTTTCTTCTATCGTTTGTTGTCAGCGTCCAGGTTTGGCACTGGTAACATAATGTGGGGAGAAAGATTGTGTTGAACATTGCTCTACAGACTCCATAAATATGCTTAAAATGATTGAAGCTGGAAGTATGCGTGTGGGATGGGTAGACATCGTTCGGAGTTCACATCTCAAGAAAATGACTTGGCTGTACACACCTGGACATTCTGGTGTGCAGGGTAACGAGAGTGCTGACTTTCTTGCAAACAATGCCCCGAATCAAGCGGGCAGAAGTATGGACAGAGCCAATATCATCAATGATGTACGCTCTCAGTGATGATGTGAAATGGACAAGTCTCAGACACTGGAACGAGTTCGAGACTTAGACGTTAAGTTTTGACATGCAAGACAGTGTAGTCTTCGTGGTAGAGAGAAGATATAGTAATCAACTTCTCATGGGTACGGTGAGAAAATGGACTTTGGGATAGCTGCTGCAGCGGAGGACAGAGCACGAATGAGAATGTACAATGCGCCATGACGTCAATCGCATAACATAACATAACATTTTCTTACAGATGGCGATTCGTAGACATTCTAATGTTTCTCAAATTCCTATTGTCTATAAATGTTTATCATCAATGAAATCATACCTAGACTCCCATGGGCGTATACATTTGAAGTGGGTTTTCGATATGTTTTTGTTTGCTTGTTGTTCATTTTCAAAGAAAATACGTGATATTTCCTGTTGTTAAATCTTCTTTAGCGAAAACTAGAATACGAGTCAATGTCTGTCGATTCTACTAAGCCTTCAAAAACCCATACGGAAAAGTAAACAGCAGGACAGGAAATGTTTGATCAGTCTTGCGTTTAAATGTTACCGGAGAATACAGACGCGCTGAAGAAAATGTAGTTTACTGATCAATTGGTCAATATCTCACAGTGTGGTCAATAAAGATGGATGGTGGCAGGTAAGTGATGCTGAAAATTTTGTACAGAAAATCAATAAAAGATTGTCAGATGTTTAACATGATAGCTTTTAAACATAGCAGAAACTACATCGTGGTGAAACTTCAAGAACGGTAGTGTCTTTAAATTTCCCTGATATTTATGACGTATTGAGTCTCTCAAGAGTCTAGCATTAAGATGGAAATGTGATAAAGTGAATTATTGAAAAAAATGGATTTATCAAAAGTAAAAAAAATGGAACTATTTACAAAATGAAATGAAACTAATAGAAAAACAAAGATCAGAATACTAAAAGCGTGAATATTCCCAGTGGCAACGTATGTATGTGAAACATGGACATTTAACGAGGCAGTGGAAAAATATATGTTCTTTTTTAATATAAGGGGCTGGCGTCTCATCGACCATATCACTCAAAGTGTCCGTGTAGTCAATGAAATATACATCCTAACATCGATTTGTCCACTATAGCACATGGTATGAAATGTATTCCTTACTTTGCTTACTTCCTAGAGTATAGTAGAACGTCCCAATTGCCTATTGGAAGTGCTGTGTGCATTGATCCACTGACTAACATATTTATCAATGAACAGCGTAGAAAACCATCTTGCCCCAAAGAGATATTGCAACACAATTGTAGCTACTGTTTCGGTGTGTAGGAAACAGACAAACAACCCTAGCTTAAAACAGACAGATAATTACAGCTTATCAAAGATTGTATACAATAAATACTACATGGCATGTGACCAAAGGCCAACAACCCAAGCGCTGGTGGTTTACTGATGTAGAAGAATATTATTGATCTAGAAACTTGACGTTGGTTTTGTAAATATTATTACTAGATGTCTGTACAGTTTTGTAGCTGTAGCCATGTAAACATGACATGTGCTGTTACTAGATGTCTGTACAGTTTTGTAGCTGTAGCCATCTAAACATGACATGTTATTACTAGTTTTCTGTACAGTTATATGGTTGTAGCCATCTAGACATGACATGTGACATTATCAGTTGTCTGTACAGTTGTGTAGCTGAACCATCTAACCATGACATGTGCTATTACTAGTTTTCAGTACAGTTATATGGTTGTAGCCATCTAAATATGACATGTGAAAATACTTCATGAAATAGACTGCTTTTCATTGTGCAGATCTAAGAGTGTCGTATTGACATTGTGGTAACAGAACGAACCGTGTCAGTAACTAATACAATGAGTGGTATTGTCTAAGGCGCATCTCTAAGTCAGTGTTGCGACAATATCCATCTATCCATTCATCCATCCGTCCGTTCTTTTATCCATCCATCCGTCCATCCATCCGTCCGTCCATCCGTAATTTCGTCCATCCACCCACCCATCCACCCACAAACCCACCCACACACCCACAGACCCATCCATATATCAGTCCGTCCGTCCGCCCACCAGTCTTATGATAGATACCCATCCAATCCATCTAATCCGTCCCATCCATCCATCCGTCCGTCTGTCTATCTATCTATCTAATCTATCTAATCTATTTATCTATACTATTTACATTACCATGTCACTGAAACAAGAGTGTGACTTGCAAACAAATATATAAACAAGAGTACAATGACGAAATTAATCTGCCCTCTTTCAAACTTGTTCGATTCTCAAAGTTCAGCAGGTCAGCCCCCATCTTGATTTCTAACTTATCGACACTCCCTGGAGTATAGACGCATGATGAAACTGGTTCAATGAAATTGACAACAGCTGTCTCTGGGAATCTAGGCGAAAATGTAACACAATGACCTTGTCAAAGTTTATTTAGTGCTTCAGTTTCAATTTCAATTTGAAATATCTTCATTGCATCCCAGACATATCCAAATGTGCTCCGATCTCCTTCGCAATATCTCCAACATTTTCCTGCGACTGACTAACCATACCAGTTCGATGTTGATTGATGAACCTAGTCTATACATGTTGTACTGTACTTTTCTGGCTACTCCAATCGTCAATCCCAATTCTTGCAATCAAGCAGTTCCCGACCTTTGGTTTAAATGAAAGTCAAATTTGTGGCAACACTCTTGAGGGCATTCAGAATGTCAGCTCTATCCATTGGCTGATCCCTTGATACGGTGGCAGAGTCTGTCTTTTTTCACATTGCCATCGACACCCATTTGCCCCGGAACGAAGATAATTGTAATTCTGCAAATTGGTTACGCTTATAGTGATTCAGTCCATTGACTGCGCTCCGAACAAACCTCCGCCTTTTGGATCATACTCAATGATTACTTAGAATGCACACATGAGTGTAATTTTGTGACTATAGCCAGAATAGTGCCTTAGTCACCGCCAGTACTTCATTTATATTTGTTATTAATTTTGCTTTGTAAGCGCATGGTGCCACCGTCAAATCTTCCAATGGTAGGGGATTTGTTCCAGATAGTAGTGGTTATCAGGTGATACAGCTTCGATTTGGTGCCAGAGTTATTGTTTATTGGTCCCTAAACTGACGTCATTGCATTCCGGCAGACCCATAGGTGCTCAGTCTTCCCAACATATATCGAAGAGTATCCATACTGATGGTTACTGTTGCTCGCTTATTAAACACAATCCTCACTCTGCCCCTCAGGCATCAAGTTCTACCCGAACAACGGGTAAATGCAAACTGCTTAAATCGGTGGATTGATTCTACATCTATTTTAGTGTCTTTACCCAACAGTCAGTCGCGAAGAGACCGAAGAACATCCACCTTCTCCATCTTCAACTTCTCAATAATCGATGCTGTTGATGCAAGCATGTCCGCTCTCTCATTGCCGCAAACAATCACATGTCCAGGACAGTAGGGGGTGCCAGAGTAACACAGGAAAGTGAAGTTGACATATGTGATGTTGACAAAATCTTTCACTGTCTACATATTGCGAACAATACATAATGATGTATTATTGTATTCCTCAATCAACCTCATGGTATGAAAACGGGTTCTTTTGTTTCTTCATGTGAACTCTAATGAGTGATTAATTTTAAAAAAAAATACAAAATAAGTGGCTATCTCTTCCTCGTCTGTCTGTTGTAATGGTAATTAATCTTCATTTTCACACTGTGAACATCAACTTAATTGTATTAATTTAACGGCACGACAGAAGATAAGGTCAGAGAGATCGTAACATCATGTACAGAGTTGAATAAAGTAGCTAAGAATAGACATTGATGGATAGTAACGACAGGTGTAGCTGTATGTTTTATGAAGAACAGGAAGGTTTAGTAGCAATAGTAGTTGTAGCTTGAATTTAATAGGGAAAACAACCTAATTAGTAAGAAATTTACAAACTTTCGCCAAAACTGTATCGTCATCATAGGGCCATTACATTGCACTTTGGGGATTAACCATGTGTGCTCAGATCTATTTTTCACACATGAAGATCTCAGGTACAATGCACGAACTTCGTTGCACCTGCGAGGATCTCCGATGTAATTTAGAAGATGGTAAAAATATTTTGTAGAAATTACAGTTTTCTAATCTTTCTAATGATTAAATTTGTTATAATCACCATTAAGTTTTTTTGTTCAAGGTTAATCGATCACTAAACGACAAAATGCTTTGCTTACTGTTGATATATATGAAATAGATTGCTAAGCTAAAAAATGATACATACTCGTACTATGCATCTAATGAGCAAGATTGTTTTAAAAAAACCATCATCTAGACCACATATATCATTTTATCAAGCTCACGAAACAAATCAACCTTGTCCAAAATACGGACTGATTCAAATCTGGACTGTACGGTTGCCAGACTCACATAATCCCTCAAGGTATTTTGTAGGCTCATAACTGTTTACACTCTGTTTTCTAATACTCTAAGACAGTGTGGTAAAAATTCACGGTAACGTAAAAATGCACTTTACATGTTTAATCGCTGAATCGCTCGTACGCTTGGTGTGAATAACGTCAAGCTCAATATATCCTTCATAACTACGTTTCAGTTGACGTGGCACTAGATAACTTTGACACAGACAAAATTAAGGGCGAACAAGCTCAACGAAAGTGACATGGCACTAGATACATTTGACACAGACGAAATTAATGGCGAACAACTCAACGAAAGTGACATGGCACTAGATAAATTTGACACAGACGAAATTAATGGCGAACAAGCTCAACGAAAGTGACGTGGCACTAGATAACTTTGACACAGACGAAATTAAGGGCGAACAAGCTCAACGAAAGTTACATGGCACTAGATAACTTTGACACAGACGAAAAGCTTACGTGGATATACTGTCCTGTGCATGCGGGTGTGTACGGTAACGAGAGAGCGGACAGGCTTGCATCAACAGCATCGATTATTGGGGAGTTGAAGATGGATAAGGGAATGTTCTTCGGTCTCTTCGCGACTGTCTGTTGGATGAGGACACTAAAATCGCTGTTGAATCGATCAAGCGATTTAGGCAGTTTGGTGCTGCAGGAGATAGCTAGATATAGAGAGCCGTGGCATGAGTTAATTGAGGCCTATGGCCCAATCCGAGTTAGAAAGGCAGAGCGCGAGAGAGAGAGAGCATCTCTATCAAGAGTGAAAAAGGTGGAAGTTTAATACAGCTGCCAGATATGATCACTTTTTAGGTGCACGAGACATTTGATCAATCAACATAATTGGTGTGTATAGTCGTTTTACGATAGTAAACATACTGATGAGAAAATCGTCTTCTTCTGCGAAGTCTCCATATCGACCACTTGTCAACAACTCTTTGTGATTTGTATGTGATCCACGCCTAAGAGCGACTGTACGCTGTGCCAGTTATGAGCCTACAAGTAGGCTATCACATCAGATTTCTGCGACGTTTTTTATTTACTAATGTAGTTTCCCTAGTCCCCTATCGCTGTCGCCTTTTACGACATGCATTGTAGATCGTAGTGCTACAATTCTTTGCTTCCCATGCAAATTACGACTGCGAGAAGATCAAAGCACTATAAACATATTCAGAATACTGTGATGATGATTCTCACTATTCACTAATCATAATTAAACATCGTGTAGACACAGTTCAAACACGCACTGCACTCATTTTGAAAAATATCAATGTTGCTAATGAGATTGTGCAAAGCTAAGAAATTAGTATACAAATTCATTTTAGTTTGCAAATTGCACGTAACGTAGACGTTTTTATAGAAAACATTGACAAATTCACACAAAAAAAAGAAACTAAAGTTTCACTGATTTAAGAAACATCAGGCGATAAAGTTGACTGAGTGAAAAAATGTTGCAATTTTTCTCTCACTCTTTCTCTATAGCTATATCCCTTATGCTTGTCTAATCCAGATTGAAGAATAGGCGCTCAACCAACTCTTGCCAAGTATTCATATCTTTAGCTATCTCTTCTATGTTCTTTCAACTCTTTCGTATATCTTTAATCTATGCTTCCAAATCTCTGGGTGTCCTTTTGTTATATACCCTCAGTTTTTTTCCAGTCTGCCCTATCCAACTTCAGCGTCCTTACTTTACCTCTTGGTTCACTGGAATCTGTTAGGTTTTCTCAGCAAGTTTCTAATCTGTGACCCTATCATAACTTTTGGTCGAAACGTTGATATGTATTGCTATTGTTTTTGTATTTGGTAAAACTACAGTATTTTGTTTTTACGCATTTCTCCATTGCTACATAATTGTACTGCAGTCTTCCCTTGTATCGACACGACAATATCTTATCATCTTAGTATCTCTATACTGTGCTGACATCAGTGGGCAAATGTTTACAGTTTATTCAGTATTATTTGAGTAATTCGCAATGTTTCTGAACCATACAACATATCTGCGTTAAGGTATTTTTTTTGGTAACAAGATAGTTGAAATCTTTTCCAATGGAAAACAAACTGAAATACATATTTTTCTTGATGAAACATTTATTATTGTAGTTTGTCTCTCTAGTGAGGCATTTAGATTAGCGATTATGCAAGCCACTAGAGCAGTACAAGTTGGCAACACAAAACCACGACACTGGGGGGCAACCTGGTAACTGTCTGACAACAAAAGAAGAAAGAAAGAAGAAACAAACAATAGAACCAATGTCTGCTCTCTTCTTCTTCTTCTTTCTCGAATACTGTTTGCCTCACAGTGTCAGGTCAAGAATTCAAGAAGCTCCTCTCAACGCGTGTATAAAAGGCAGTTACGAGAGGTAGGTGGTAGGGTCAGCTACACAGCACTGAGGTGGTAATTTCAGCTACACCGCACTGTGGTGGCAGGGCCAGCTATGCCTCACTAGAATCTTAGAGAAAGCTACACCGCACTATGGGGTTAGGGTCAGATACACCGCACTGTGGTGGCAGGGCGAGCTACACTTCATTGTGATGGTAGAGAAAGCTACACCGCATGATTGTGGTAGGGCTATCTGCAACACACCGTGATGATAGGTCCAGCTATAATATACTGTAAGGAAAAAGATACAAACAGCTACAGAAATAGATTTAAAAAACACAAACTGCTCATGAAGATCTGGATGTTATAGTGACAATGGCACAAGATCGATTTCAGTTATGTTTTTTTGTTAAATCTCTGCTTTATGTATCTTTGAATACCACGAGAACTGTAGATATTCAGTCTAGATGAGATGCACCTCAAGGGAAGCAGTCTACCAATAGAAGTCATATTGTTATGTTGTCGTCAGATAATATCTGATAATCGCATGATGTAAGCAAAAACTACTTGCAACAAATCAATACACATTTCTGTTTTTGTGTTATTAATGGAACGCAATGGAATTTGTTATTGTTAGTTTCGTATCAAGATAGAAAATAATAAATAATGAAACAAACTAATTAGGAAAATAAGGCAAATGTTGACATTTTCAATCGTCTGGGAAGGAGGGCACTTGTCTTTGTTATTAGAATATATTTAATTATGGGGTCTCTATGGCGTAGAGGTTAATTACTCGTCTCTAGTGCCAAAGGTACCAGGTTCGCACCCTCATGGAGCCATATGTATATTTTTATAGAGATCCCTGACCTTAGGGTAGGTGATTTAGTCCTACCGGAGTCGGAAATTAAAAGGTGTAGGTGCCTTGTTCAATATGAGCACTTAGAGAACCCTTGGTAGTTCAAAATCTAGAAAAGCAGGCTGGAAAGCGCTGCCCGGGCAAAATTCATTAGAAAAGATTAAAAATAAAATTTCTACAAAAATATCTTCACCATCTTCAAAAGTACATCATCGACCCTCACCGGTGCTAAGGAACTCGTGCACTGCAACTGAGATCTTTATGTGTAAGAAAGAGATCGGAGCATATATGGTTACTCACCGAAGTGCAATGATGATGTCCTATCAACTAATCAATCCGTCACTGAGAAGGCATCGAACTTAGTCTGACAGGTAAAATAATTCAGGTCTTAACTTTGTGAAACTTATCTTGCAAAGTCTACCAGAATCAATCTGCAGTAGGGATCAGCTTAAAGAGTGTGCCATCATCATCAGATGTCGTGTCGGCTGGTGTAGGCCATCATGGATCTCCACAGATCTCTGTCTTTGGGGTATGTCGTCATCTCAGATGTTAACCATTACATTCTGTCCCATGAAGTCAGGTTTTCCAACATTGTCTGTCTCTGTCTCGTCTCCCCTCGGTTATTACAATATGTTCCAAACCTCCCTTTCTCATCACATGATGATTGCCTCTTTCTTATATTGATGATAAGCTTTATCTGTGTAAAGAATGGGTACATTTTGTACTGGATGAATTAGCGGAGCGGGTAAAGCTTGTGTGGGATGAGATAAAAGAGAAGGTAAAACTTGCGTGGGATGAGCTAAGTTAGAGGATCAAGCTTACATGGAATGAGTTTAATAGCGCACACATATCATTACAAAGTGGTGAACCCGACTTTGCGTTGCATCTGACGAGATAATTTTGAGCACAAATTATAGTATACAAAATATAGGTAAACAATTTTCTCATCATTATAATTATTGCGTTCTTCTTCTTTGACTTCGTTCTTATTAAACAATTTAATCACTCTTTGTGATATTTATGATTTGCCCCGAGAACGTGACTTTGTTGTGCCCCTGCACTTATGTAGTTACATAACGTAGAGCAGGCAGTTCCAAATTTCTGCCTAAGGTCATGCTTGAACTTGACTTATCTGACAATCACATAGAATTTCTTTTCTTTCTCCAACTGAACGACATTTGTTCTAATTGATCACTCTCAACGACTCACTACAACTTGTATATGATCTGAGCTGAAGAACATGTTCATTCTTTACCATTTTTTTCTGACTCCGTGAGCTTATTCCAGAAAAGTAACATTTTAAACATCTTTGGTGCAGGTATCGTTTTTAGCACAAACCCAAAGATTTTTGAGTTTTCATTCTGTATTATATAGTTCTCTGTAGCAAAGTGGTTAATTAAATCGTTGCCTTGCGTTTTTAAGGTTGGGTGTTTGAATTCCAGCCACGTTATTCTACTGACAATTGTTTCTTTCCAGACATGCCTAGAATTGTTGTCGGAGGTACAGAGTTCGTGCTTTGTGCAGCACTCTCGGTAGGTGACATGTCAGTCTTCGAAATACAGCCCTTTAAATGTTTTTCTCTTTAAAATAACGTTCAATTGTGATTTTGATTTTTCTGTTTATGCCGCCCCCTTGCGGTGCCGCCTGATGTGGTCGCCTCTCTGTATCATAGCACGGTACGGTCCTGAATTCAGTGCAATGAAATCAGTTCTTTGTCTTTATACTATTTTTTAGACTCTGCAATGTTCACTCGATGCCATGGTTCGCAAGGGAAGCTACAAATAGTATAACTGCGACCTACATGACATGTCGTAAAATAGTATAACTGCGACCTACATGACATGTCGTAAAATAGTATAACTGCGACCTACATGACATGTCGTAAAATAGTATAACTGCGACCTACATGACATGTCGTAAAATAGTATAACTGCGACCTACATGACATGTCGTAAAATAGTATAACTGCGACCTACATGACATGTCGTAAAATAGTATAACTGCGACCTACATGACATGTCGTAAAATAGTATAACTGCGACCTACATGACATGTCGTAAAATAGTATAACTGCGACCTACATGACATGTCGTAAAATAGTAGAACTGCGACCTACATGACATGTCGTAAAATAGTATAACTGCGACCTACATGACATGTCGTAAAATAGTATAACTGCGACCTACATGACATGTCGTAAAATAGTAGAACTGCGACCTACATGACATGTCGTAAAATAGTATAACTGCGACCTACATGACATGTCGTAAAATAGTATAACTACGACCTACATGACATGTCGTAAAATAGTATAACTGCGACCTACATGACATGTCGTAAAATAGTAGAAATGCGACCTACATGACATGTCGTAAAATAGTATAACTGCGACCTACATGACATGTCGTAAAATAGTATAACTGCGACCAACATGACATGTCGTAAAATAGTATAACTGCGACCAACATGACATGTCGTAAAATAGTATAACTACGACCTACATGACATGTCGTAAAATAGTATAACTACGACCTACATGACATGTCGTAAAATAGTATAACTGCGACCTACATGACATGTCGTAAAATAGTATAACTACGACCTACATGACATGTCGTAAAATAGTATAACTGCGACCTACATGACATGTCGTAAAATAGTAGAAATGCGACCTACATGACATGTCGTAAAATAGTATAACTGCGACCTACATGACATGTCGTAAAATAGTATAACTGCGACCTACATGACATGTCGTAAAATAGTATAACTGCGACCTACATGACATGTCGTAAAATAGTATAACTGCGACCTACATGACATGTCGTAAAAGGCGAGTGAAGTAAAACCATAGACAAGCTACCCAAGTAAATACAAAGCATCGCAGAAATCGGATACTTGTAGGCGCATAACTGGCGCTACGTACAATCGTTCTTAGGCTCAAATCCCATACAAATCACAAAGAGTGGTTAACCAGTGGTCGATATGGGGCGTAAAAAGAAGAAGACTCTTAAATCCTCTGTAGGTGAGCGGACACATGGGAATTTGTGTTTATTAAGGAGTATTGACTGGGCGAATCAGCAGGCTGCATTGTTACATATCCCTGTTTTGCTTCACAGATAAGCAGTGCTAAGTGTAAAGCAGAATGGCTGAGGCAAAATCAGCCTTTCAGAAGATGAAAAACATACTATGTAATACATTCTTGTCAGTGGCGTTGAGGAAACGAGTAACCCAATGTCATACAGAGCCAATACTTCTATATGTCAGTGAGTTATCGACAATGAACAGAGAAATGGTAATAACGTTGGAAGGCACAGACATATGATTTCTCAGAAGAATGTTGAAAGTTCCATGGACAGCTAGAAAGACAAATGAAGAGATCTTGTAGGAGACAGATTCATATCGAAATCTAATCAATCGAATAAGAAACAGACAATCAAGGTTTTTCGGACATATAATTAGAAGGGGCAGGTTAGAACATTTGGTTACAACAGGCAAAATACAGGGAAAGAAAGATAGAGGGAGACAAAGGGACAAAATTCAGGAGGCTTGAAATCGTGGTTCGGCGATGGTGACGGATATGATGGATTGTACCAGAGACAAATCGATGTGGAGAGACATGACCGCCAACGCAACCGGCACGGCACTAGATTGATTGATTGATATTAAGAGTTAAGATGTAAAATAGGGAAACACATATATGGCTATTGGTAAAATGAGTTTATGATAATATGTTGCGACATATACTTTTCAAAACATTCACATTTCCGAGAATCTCAAAATATCCTAGCCATTTTTAATACACTCTCGTTTATTCAATGGGTGTAGATTAATGCTTCATACAAATAAAAAAAGGGAAGTAACAAAGAAGTCTATTTTCAATTACCTCCCTTCGACTCTGGATAAAAAAAATATCGATATTTCGCTAAAAATGGTTTGATAATGAGATATTTTGTGTGTGCAAATGCTGTTTGCAGCTGTTGTGTAATGAAGAGTTAATTTGATTTTTGTAAGGACAAATTTGATTGATTTAGTGTTGTAGGCGCATATGAGATGAAATAAGATGGCGAGCAATAAAATAGAATAAGCAGATTATGTAAAGAATGAAGTGCATTATATATAAGAAGGTTTCACGTTGAAAACTGCGATATTGCTTCTACACCGTATTATATTTAGAATGATATTCAGGTTCATTTAGTTTGTGTACAATATCGCTTCTATACAGATTTTCTTCTTCTCTCAAACGCCCGATGTTAATTCAGGCGAGAGTCATGACGCCTGGTATTGCGCTTCTGACTGATTTTTTTCCGAGAGACCTAAAATTAATTTTTAATAGGCGCCCCTCCACCATACGAACAGCTTCGCCGACTTCAGCGATACTAGAAGCTTAGATCCTTCAAGATTGATCGTTGAAGGAAACCTGTTGTCCGTGTAACTCTTGCCTTGAGTCCCCGTATCATTGGTACTTTTACGGCCAGTTGCCTTTAGTGAGGTCGTTCCGTACGCATCGTATGATAAACACTCTTTAATGAGCTTTTAGTGCCGTAAATTTGGGCTTGGATCTACGTCAAAGAGCGTTAGCTACTTTGCGCTGACTGGGTGAGATCGCACCTGCTTAGGGAAATTCTCGACTCTTCTAGGGCTGGTCACCGGAACGGTCGCCTTTCTTCTATTCATTGCTCTTTTACGATCATTTTTCGTCGTATATTTGGACTTCATGAACTTCACCAAAAAGTATGTCTGCAACATGCGCTCTTTCTGACTATATGAGGTCCTTCCAGATTAGGAATATTCTCAGTCATTGGAGACGCATGTGCTTTGTGAAAAAAACGATAATATTTTGGCGGTATGCTTAGCCTTTATTGAATCTGAGCCATGGTGTTTTGACGTAATCTTACTCTGTGTAGGATGATCGGTGTCCGAAAAGTATTGCCCTTAGCCAATGTTTGGGTTTGTACCAGTCAAGCCTTTGCATTATCGGCCTTACTTTTCTATCCACTGTGAGTATGTTCCTGAGTAGGAGTATTCTCAGCCCTTTCGGTGCGCATGTCGGCACTTGGCAATTTGCAAGGTTTTACTCTGCATTATCCCTGTCCCCGAGAAACACTGGACTGGGTCTGCGCACATATATTTAAGTGGGTCGTTTCAATCGGCGCTAACAACGCAACTAAAGTTTTGCGCTCACCAGCATCACACACCTCATTTCTTCCGGGGATGTTAGTTGTAAATGCAACAGTACCTTGCTCGGTTGTCCCAGGAGGGCAGTCCGTTTGGCATCACCCGCCTCTGTACTTTCGAGGATGTTAGTTTTTATACAACAGTACTCTGTCCGATTGTCCCAGGAGGGCAGTTTCATTAGGCACTAAAACGCAACTTTAGGATTTGCGCTTGTCCAACCTTACTCAGTAAATGTATCTGTGCTAAGCCTTTGAAACAGAGTTTATCGCAATCTTCCCGTGTGTCGACACGATACGTTACAGCGTTTTCAGACACTTGCCGAGACATTTGATTTGCACTAGATTCAAGCCTCTGCTGGGCTTTCCAGTTTTCCCTGCT
The DNA here is from genome assembly GCA_020796225.1 of Arion vulgaris. NCBI lineage: Eukaryota > Metazoa > Mollusca > Gastropoda > Stylommatophora > Arionidae > Arion > Arion vulgaris. The sequence goes on along the minus strand of CM036759.1, from coordinate 56,575,368 downwards.
CATCTGGGTGGTCCGCTCACCCCTACGTTTGCTTCGCCTTCCTATTGCTCCGACATCAGCACCTTGCGTGTCTGCCCCGCATTTGGGCTCACCTGTGTGTCGTCCATATGCGTGTTCGCTCCATTTTGGTGCCTGCCTCACCGTGTTTTTCGGGTTTCTCGCCGTGCTCACATTTACCGTGCCTCGACATGCCATGACAAGCAGCTCGCTTCGGGCTCAGGGTTTCGCCCCATGTGGGCCCACGTCTCTACTCTGTATGTACCTCTCCTCCCTTCATGTTGATTTGTATGGCCCTTCCCATCGGCCGGGAAACTGATAATTGTGGTGCAAACCGTTGGCTTGTTTGACTTCGTGCTTATGAACTCTTGCCCCGTAAGGTGGCAATTTTCGTGTGGTCATTTGATCCAAGGGAGTTAGCATTCGTTCGCTGACGTACACTACTGTTTTCTTGCGCAAAAATGTGAGAAAATTATTATTATTTTTTAAAATCAGACATCGGCCAAGAGATGTGTGCATTTTGTTCAGGGATTATTGGACCAGCATTGCTTTTCCGTGTTTGCACTACTACCACTACCAGTAGCTCTCCCTCGATCCCTACCCGCTTAGCCAGACCTGAAGCAATATCTGTTACCAGGGTCACGACGAAGAGGTGGAGTAGGATCTTGATTAGTGCCAGCTCAGTAATCCTGGCGTGACGTTGTCTCCATGCGCCTTTGATCCCATACAGCTTCTGATCAATGGCAAGGTTTTTATAATTTCTGTTCGATACTGAGGTTACACAGTTTATGTTCAATAGTAACTTTCATATAGTTCCTGTCTAATACGGAGACTACACAGCTTCTGATCGATATTCGAGTTTATACAGTAGAATACTCAAGAAGGTAGCGCATAGCCCTGCACAGCGTGTCTTTAGTGAACCCAAGAATAATTAGCATAGCCTCACTCTGTATTATTTCGTCTTTTCATCTGCATGTAGCTAAGATTCAGGATCAACAGTGTTTACTCAATCATAGACAAGACCAAGCCTTGGTATAAAATACAAAGATGCTCACAATTTGCCGCAACTATTACCCTCATTGCAGTCATATCCATCCTTGCCTTAATTATCACATGGTCTATGTGTTCCGCAAAAGCAAAACTTCGATCAAACCGCAATCTCAGGTATTTCTTAGCCTGAAGCCGCTCCATCACATCCGAACACAATGTCGCCCTTGGTGTTGGAGTATTGATAATACGGCTGATTTTGTGGGGTTGACCAATGCTCCTGCTTCCCCTCACCACCTAGTTAGTTGATCAATGCTCCTGCTTCCCTCACCAACTAGTTAGTTGACCAATTCTCCTGCTTACCCTCACCACCTAGTTAGTTGACCAATTCTCCTGCTTCCCCGCACCACCTAGTTAGTTGACCAATTCTCCTGCTTCCCCGCACCACCTAGTTAGTTGACCAATTCTCCTGCTTCCCGCACCACCTAGTTAGTTGACCAATGCTCCTGCTTCCTCACCAACTAGTTAGTTGACCAATTCTCCTGCTTACCCTCACCACCTAGTTAGTTGACCAATTCTCCTGCTTCCCCGCACCACCTAGTTAGTTGACCAATTCTCCTGCTTCCCGCACCACCTAGTTAGTTGACCAATTCTCCTGCTTACCCTCACCACCTAGTTAGTTGACCAATTCTCCTGCTTCCCCGCACCACCTAGTTAGTTGACCAATGCTCCTGCTTCACCTCACCACCTAGTTAGTTGATCAATGCTCCTGCTTCCCCTCACCACCTAGTTAGTTGATCAATGCTCCTGCTTCCCTCACCACCTAGTTAGTTGACCAATGCTCCTGCTTCCCCTCACCACCTAGTTAGTTCACCAATGCTCCTGCTTCCCCTCACCACCTAGTTAGTTGATCAATGCTCCTGCTTCCCTCACCACCTAGTTAGTTGACCAATGCTCCTGCTTCCCGCACCACCTAGTTAGTTGACCAATGCTCCTGCTTCCCCGCACCACCTAGTTAGTTGACCAATGCTCCTGCTTACCCTCACCACCTAGTTAGTTGATCAATGCTCCTGCTTCCCAGCACCACCTAGTTAGTTGACCAATTCTCCTGCTTACCCTCACCACCTAGTTAGTTGACCAATTCTCCTGCTTCCCCGCACCACCTAGTTAGTTGATCAATTCTCCTGCTTCCCCTCACCACCTAGTTAGTTGATCAATGCTCCTGCTTCCCCTCACCACCTAGTTAGTTGATCAATGCTCCTGCTTCCCTCACCACCTAGTTAGTTGACCAATGCTCCTGCTTCCCTCACCACCTAGTTAGTTGACCAATGCTCCTGCTTCCCGCACCACCTAGTTAGTTGACCAATGCTCCTGCTTCCCGCACCACCTAGTTAGTTGACCAATGCTCCTGCTTCCCTCACCACCTAGTTAGTTGACCAATGCTCCTGCTTCCCTCACCACCTAGTTAGTTGACCAATGCTCCTGCTTCCCCGCACCACCTAGTTAGTTCACCAATGCTCCTGCTTCCCCTCACCACCTAGTTAGTTGATCAATGCTCCTGCTTCCCTCACCACCTAGTTAGTTGACCAATGCTCCTGCTTCCCTCACCACCTAGTTAGTTGACCAATGCTCCTGCTTCCCGCACCACCTAGTTAGTTGACCAATGCTCCTGCTTCCCCTCACCACCTAGTTAGTTGACCAATTCTCCTGCTTACCCTCACCACCTAGTTAGTTGATCAATGCTCCTGCTTCCCGCACCACCTAGTTAGTTGACCAATGCTCCTGCTTCCCGCACCACCTAGTTAGTTGACCAATGCTCCTGCTTCCCTCACCACCAGTTAGTTGACCAATTCTCCTGCTTCCCCGCACCACCTAGTTAGTTGACCAATGCTCCTGCTTAACCTTACCAACTAGTTAGTTGACCAATTCTCCTGCTTACCCTCACCACCTAGTTAGTTGACCAATTCTCCTGCTTCCCCGCACCACCTAGTTAGTTGACCAATTCTCCTGCTTCCCCGCACCACCTAGTTAGTTGACCAATTCTCCTGCTTCCCCTCACCACCTAGTTAGTTGATCAATGCTCCTGCTTCCCGCACCACCTAGTTAGTTGACCAATGCTCCTGCTTCCCGCACCACCTAGTTAGTTGACCAATGCTCCTGCTTCCCCTCACCACCTAGTTAGTTGACCAATTCTCCTGCTTCCCTCACCACCTAGTTAGTTGACCAATGCTCCTGCTTCCCCTCACCACCTAGTTAGTTGACCAATGCTCCTGCTCCCCTCACCACCTAGTTAGTTGACCAATGCTCCTGCTTACCCTCACCACCTAGTTAGTTGACCAATTCTCCTGCTTCCCTCACCACCTAGTTAGTTGACCAATGCTCCTGCTTCCCCGCACCACCTAGTTAGTTGACCAATGCTCCTGCTCCCCTCACCACCTAGTTAGTTGACCAATGCTCCTGCTTACCCTCACCACCTAGTTAGTTGATCAATGCTCCTGCTTCCCTCACCACCTAGTTAGTTGACCAATGCTCCTGCTTCCCCGCACCACCTAGTTAGTTCACCAATGCTCCTGCTTCCCCTCACCACCTAGTTAGTTGATCAATTCTCCTGCTTCCCCTCACCACCTAGTTAGTTGATCAATTCTCCTGCTTCCCCTCACCACCTAGTTAGTTGATCAATTCTCCTGCTTCCCCTCACCACCTAGTTAGTTGATCAATTCTCCTGCTTCCCCTCACCACCTAGTTAGTTCACCAATGCTCCTGCTTCCCCTCACCACCTAGTTAGTTCACCAATGCTCCTGCTTCCCCTCACCACCTAGTTAGTTGATCAATGCTCCTGCTTCCCTCACCACCTAGTTAGTTGACCAATGCTCCTGCTTCCCCGCACCACCTAGTTAGTTGATCAATGCTCCTGCTTCCCTCACCACCTAGTTAGTTGACCAATGCTCCTGCTTCCCGCACCACCTAGTTAGTTGACCAATGCTCCTGCTTCCCCTCACCACCTAGTAATGCGGTGGAATTCTGACTGAAGTTCGTCCACAAACCTGGCATTTATCCACGTTCACAGTCTCGGCGCATAGCACATGTATCACAAGCACATGTATCACAAGCACATGTATCACAATTAGTTCTTTTCTTGATTGAAAAAAAGACCGCAAACAAACAAGCAAACTAAGAAACATACAAACAAGCAAACTAAGAAACATACAAACAAGCAAACTAAGAAACATACAAACAAGCAAACTAAGAAACATACAAACAAGCAAACTAAGAAACATACAAACAAGCAAACTAAGAAACAAACAAACAAGCAAACTAAGAAACATACAAACAAGCAAACAAACAAGCAAACTAAGAAACATACAAACAAGCAAACTAAGAAACATACAAACAAGCAAACTAAGAAACATACAAACAAGCAAACAAATAAGCAAACTAAGAAGCATACAAACAAGCAAACTAAGAAACATACAAACAAGCAAACTAAGAAACATACAAACAAGCAAACTAAGAAACATACAAACAAGCAAACTAAGAAACATACAAACAAGCAAACAAACAAGCAAACTAAGAAACAAACAAACAAGCAAACTAAGAAACAAACAAACAAGCAAACAAACAAGCAAACTAAGAAGCATACAAACAAGCAAACTAAGAAACATACAAACAAGCAAACTAAGAAACATACAAACAAGCAAACTAAGAAACATACAAACAAGCAAACTAAGAAACATACAAACAAGCAAACTAAGAAACATACAAACAAGCAAACAAACAAACAAGCTTACGTAAACAGACAACTGAGTGAAATTCAAGTATATATTTCCAGAACTCACACATTGATTTTCAATCTCTTTTATATTCTTGAAATGTCCAGATCGTCTGATCGAATGGACTTAAGCGAGGCTCCCATGCTGGAGACCCGTGTTCAACCCACGGTAATGTTTACGATTTTTTCTGTCGGGGCATAAAAGAAAATTCCTAACCTGAAAAGTTTTGCGGCGACTGTACTAGCCATGCAGTATTAAACTTCTCAGGTTCATGTTCTCCTGTACTCCACCGCCCTAAATAGCGATATTTTTGGGTCTATTGTCGTTCCCCAGGTTGATGATGGAAAATGTTATCGTAGGGGTGGAAACGTAGGGGTAGAAGCGTAGAGGTGGAAGCGTAGTGGTAGAAGCGTAGAGGTGGAAGCGTAGTGGTAGAAGCGTAGAGGTGGAAGCGTAGTGGTAGAAGCGTAGAGGTGGAAGCGTAGTGGTAGAAGCGTAGGGGTGGAAGCTTTAATTTGTATTCCAGGGCCGGATGAGCAACCCTTGTTGTGTTATATCCATGTTTATTTAGTTTGGTCCTGATATACAGCAATATATATAATGTAATAGCGGTATTCAATGCAAACTACTGAACGTAAACGTGGTGCCCAGAAAATCAACAACTTGTTTACTGTGGTTAATGGCTGCGTCCTGTAAAGGATATAATACGATTTTCATTTTTCAAAAGCGATATTACAGGTAATAATGACAGTTTTTTTTTTTTTAATGTCAATGACAGAACATTTGCAAAGTGACTTGGACAGCCATTTTTATTTCACTCATCTCCCCACCTCAAATTTAGAAAGTCTGGTTATCCGTTTTTGTCTGCGTATCTGGAGAGTCTATTATAAGAGAAATTAAATTGAACATCATCTTCAGGTTTCCCAAAATCAGCTCATTGTTATTCATATATACTAATTCTCATTATATCTGGAAATAGGCAAATACAAAACGACACAAAATCGCAGACAGACAAGCTGGAGCATATTTTCCAATGCTATCATATGTGATCTCCATATTCCTTGTCTGTCGGTGATGCAATTTGCATATTGTTCATGACATAATCAAGACACATACATTTGTATGAGCACAAATGCGATTAGGACAATATTATCTTTCTTCTTACGGTTTGAAACAAACAAAAGAATGAATAAAAAATAACGTATTGAGAAATTCATGTTCTATTAGCAGCCATGATGTATGTTTGCACACTTGAGTAGTCAATGTTAAATGTGTATGTTTGCACACTTGAGTAGTCAATGTTAAATGTGTATGTTTGCACACTTGAGTAGTCAATGTTAAATGTGTATGTTTGCACACTTGAGTAGTCAATGTTAAATGTGTATGTTTGCACACTTGAGTAGTCAATGTTAAATGTGTATGTTTGCACACTTGAGTAGTCAATGTTAAATGTGTATGTTTGCACACTTGAGTAGTCAATGTTAAATGTGTATGTTTGCACATTTGAGTAGTCAATGTTAAATGTGTATGTTTGCACACTTGAGTAGTCAATGTTAAATGTGTATGTTTGCACACTTGAGTAGCCAATGTTAAATGTGTATGTTTGCACACTTGAGTAGTCAATGTCAAATGTGTATGTTTGCACACTTGAGTAGTCAATGTTAAATGTGTATGTTTGCACACTTGAGTAGTCAATGTTAAATGTGTATGTTTGCACACTTGAGTAGTCAATGTTAAATGTGTATGTTTGCACACTTGAGTAGTCAATGTTAAATGTGTATGTTTGCACACTTGAGTAGTCAATGTCAAATGTGTATGTTTGCACACTTGAGTAGTCAATGTTAAATGTGTATGTTTGCACACTTGAGTAGTCAATGTCAAATGTGTATGTTTGTACACTTGAGTAGTCAATGTCAAATGTGTATGTTTGCACACTTGAGTAGTCAATGTCAAATGTGTATGTTTGCACACTTGAGTAGTCAATGTCAAATGTGTATGTTTGCACACTTGAGTAGTCAATGTTAAATGTGTATGTTTGCACACTTGAGTAGTCAATGTCAAATGTGTATGTTTGCACACTTGAGTAGTCAATGTTAAATGTGTATGTTTGCACACTTGAGTAGTCAATGTTAAATGTGTATGTTTGCACACTTGAGTAGTCAATGTCAAATGTGTATGTTTGCACACTTGAGTAGTCAATGTCAAATGTGTATGTTTGCACACTTGAGTAGTCAATGTCAAATGTGTATGTTTGCACACTTGAGTAGTCAATGTTAAATGTGTATGTTTGCACACTTGAGTAGTCAATGTCAAATGTGTATGTTTGTACACTTGAGTAGTCAATGTCAAATGTGTATGTTTGCACACTTGAGTAGTCAATGTCAAATGTGTATGTTTGCACACTTGAGTAGTCAATGTCAAATGTGTATGTTTGCACACTTGAGTAGTCAATGTTAAATGTGTATGTTTGCACACTTGAGTAGTCAATGTCAAATGTGTATGTTTGCACACTTGAGTAGTCAATGTTAAATGTGTATGTTTGCACACTTGAGTAGTCAATGTTAAATGTGTATGTTTGCACACTTGAGTAGTCAATGTCAAATGTGTATGTTTGCACACTTGAGTAGTCAATGTCAAATGTGTATGTTTGCACACTTGAGTAGTCAATGTCAAATGTGTATGTTTGCACACTTGATTAGTCAATGTTGAATGTGTATGTTTGCACACTTGAGTAGTCAATGTCAAATGTGTATGTTTGCACACTTGAGTAGTCAATGTTAAATGTGTATGTTTGCACACTTGAGTAGTCAATGTCAAATGTGTATGTTTGCACACTTGAGTAGTCAATGTCAAATGTGTATGTTTGCACACTTGAGTAGTCAATGTTAAATGTGTATGTTTGCACACTTGAGTAGTCAATGTCAAATGTGTATGTTTGCACACTTGAGTAGTCAATGTCAAATGTGTATGTTTGCACACTTGAGTAGTCAATGTTAAATGTGTATGTTTGCACACTTGAGTAGTCAATGTCAAATATGTATGTTTGCACACTTGAGTAGTCAATGTCAAATGTGTATGTTTGCACACTTGAGTAGTCAATGTCAAATGTGTATGTTTGCACACTTGAGTAGTCAATGTCAAATGTGTAGAATCTACATGCTTTATTCAGCTGTGAGACGCTACATTGATATAAATCTGCAGTAAATTAAGTAGCAATGTCAAAAAAGGTAAAAACAAAGTACTGTAGTTTTCAAACTACAAAAACATTAACGACGCACAGCAACGTTTCTACCAAAAGATCGTTATCAAGCAAAAGATCCACCAGAAGGGAAAAAATTCACTTCTGAAACGGCAGACATAACATAAATATAATTAGAAAATAAATCTAAAACTGTCCTAAAAACCAGAAATGTTTTGAACTTTCTACAACTACAGTATTTTGCTTTTACTTGTTTCAACGCTGCATTGAAGAGTATTACGAACAGATGGATTGAGTGGAAGGATTTCTGATGTGGTCTTATTTGTTAGTAATTCAGGTAATTCGCGCAGAACATTATCTGTGCAGTGATATTGGCCATTTAGGAGCTCACGATGTCCAGGTCACAGCCATCCGATCATGTTCCTCGGATGATCGCAGTCGATTGCTCTGGAGAATTGGTAGATTTCTTTGTATGGTACCTTGCGACCACGTGGGCTCAACGTATTATATTCCTATGCTTCTTGATACTTTCTCTTCTCATGCCTTGTAACCTATATGTGCATATGTTGCATGTAAAAAAAAAAGTAAAGGAACCTTTCATACCTCGTGGTACATAGGGCAATACAGTGTTAGGCCTGTATTTTCATTGACCGTCGGCACACGATTGTGATGTGGTCAGCATCACCCAAATGTGCAAAATAACTGGAATGACCAGCAGAGGTAAGCCCAGTGCGCGTTCCCGCTTGAAGACACATACTGCTGCCTTGTAGATTGATTGGGGACAATCAAAGTCTAGCGGAGCAAACCGTAAACAAGCCTGAACGGGCGGCAAACCAAGGTGTTCATTAAAACGACCGGTTTGCTGGGAAGATGGTACTCATAAGCCCGGGAGGGTAGGCCGTCTAAGGGTCGCTGCCCTGAAAGAAATAGCAGCCCACTGCCTTGTGGGCTTGCCTGGGGACAGTCAAAGACTAGCGGAAGAAGCGAATCCGCACACAATAGCTGGCTGAAATCGAACACCCCACCAAAGGATAAGCAACTGTGCTCAAATAGGTGCTGAAGGTTGGTGCACGTACATCAAGTTCTGATGTTTGGCTGTTTATATATCATATAGAGAATGATTAAAACAGGCCTAGAACGATCGAAGAAGAAGAAGCGAGTTCACTAACAACTACGCTACCGCGGCTCTCATATATGTTGCATGTATTCAAGTTGTATATTTACTTGATTTTTTATTGTTTCTCTATTTCTAGTTTTTATGTGTGTTTTTTCTGTGTTACATTTATTTCGTTATTCGTTTTTATTCCCAGATTTTTATTAGAAACGTTTGTATTTAGTCGTCCATTTCTGTTTTAAAATTTGTCACTCCTGTTGTTCGTTTGCTTGATAAAGGCCTTGTTAGTCGAAACGTTGTTTTTGTAATTTGTAAAACTACAGTACTTTGTGATTACGTGTTTCGCTACTCAATCTAAGAAGTCTTATCATATTACAGACAAGCAAGAGAGCTACTCAATCCAAAAAGTTGTTAATTAATTTCAAAATCAATGTACAAATCAAAGAGCAATGTCATTAAATAAGATGAACTACTTAACAATCTTCCACGCCAACAAGATTCCAAGATCAATGACTTCTTAAACCGCACAGGTTCAAGAGAAAAGAGTTTTCCAGTTTTAAGACACGGTTGATTCAATATTTTCCCTCACGAGATCTGCATGGTCCAGTAAACATTTAGCTGATAGGGAGTGATTCTGTGTGTTAGAATATTCCTGTCCAACATTGAAAAAATGGGAGAATGAGTAAATCATTTTATATCGGTATGAACGCAGAGATGTGGATAGACAGAAGATGTAGAGGTGTAAATGCACTGGTATCCAGAAGTAGGGATGACGAAAAAGCAGACGTAGTCTAAGAGAAAAGAGGCGTAGGGACGAAGATAAATGTAACGTAGGTACACATAGACGAAGAAACACAGACGGTAGAGGTAATGGCAGAGGGAGCCAAATACGTGAAAATAAAGAAAAGGAGAGGCATAGTGAAACTGAGACGTAGATACACCGAGAAGTAGAAACGTAGAGACATAGAGAAGGAGAGTCACATAGACGTAGAGACACAGTATTGTAGAAAAACAGTGACATAGAGAAACAGTGACATAGAGAAACAGTGACGTAGAGAAACAGTGACATAGAGAAACAGTGACATAGAGAAACAGTGACATAGTGAAACAGTGACATAGACAGACAGAGACGCAGAGAAATAGTGAAGTAGAGAAAGAGTATGTTGAGAAACAGAAACGTAGTGAAACAGTGACGTAGAGAAACAGTGACGTAGAGAAACAGTGACGTAGAGAAACAGTGACGTAGAGAAACAGTGACGTGGAGAAACAGTGACGTAGAGAAACAGTGACATAGAGAAACAGTGACATAGAGAAACAGTGACATAGTGAAACAGTGACATAGACAAACAGAGACGCAGAGAAATAGTGAAGTAGAGAAAGAGTATGTTGAGAAACAGTAACGTAGTGAAACAGTGACGTAGAGAAACAGTGACGTAGAGAAACAGTGACGTAGAGAAACAGTGACGTAGAGAAACAGTGACGTAGAGAAACAGTGATATAGAGAAACAGAGACGCAGAGAAATAGTGAAGTAGAGAAAGAGTACGTTGAGAAACAGTAACATAGAGAAACAGTAACGTAGTGAAACAGTGACGTAGAGAAGCAGAGATACAGCGAAGTTGATATGTTTTACCAAAAGATTATCAGAGAGGTAGAGGAACAGAGATATAGAAAAACGTAAAAGACATGTCACTATACACAGTCATAGAGATACAAAGTGGTCAGAAATCAAGGGGCTGTCTCTGTAGCGTAGCGGTTAGGTGCTCGTCTTTCGTGCCAAAGGTAACCAGTTCGCTCGTGGAGCCATCTCGATGGTTTTCCAGAGATCCATGATCTCAGTGTAGGCGAGATCGAGTTCCAAGTCCTATCGGAGACTGACGATAAAATGCAGGTCCCGTGTTCAATTTGAGCACGTAAAAGAACACTTGGCAGTTTAAAATCAAGAAGAGCAGATTGGAATACCGCTGCCTGTCAAAGTTCATTAGAAAAGAAGATTAAAAATAATATTCCTACGAAATATCTTCACTCCCTCCAACCCACATTGTAGACCCTCGCCGGTGCTACGGAGTTCATGCACTGGAGTTGGGATATTCTTGTGTAAGAAAGAAATTAGAGCACACATGGTTACTCACCGAAGTGCAATGATGATGGTCCTATCAATCAGAAATCACTTGAAAAATACCTGTCGGTTCTCTCGGGAGCTAGAGACGAGCACCTTATTTCCATGCCGCATAGACCTCCCCAAAAAACGCCTCTGATGTAAAGTCGCCTCTGATGTAAAGTTATATTTATTGTTTTGAATGAAGTCTGCAAAGCACATCTATTTGCTTTATTTAACAACTACATCCATATGGACCATACACAACTTTTGTAATGTTATCATGAATCTTGAAAGTGAGTGTAGACATTGGTGCACAATGAAAGCTGATATTGCAATTAAGAAACTGATCGCAGATAGCACAAGAGAATGATGCCGATAATGATATTGTTTATACTGATTAGTATGTGTTTCGTTGTGATAAATCAGATTTGGATTTCTTAGATAGTACGCACGGTAAGGTTGTTACAGAAGGTAAACGATAATAATTATAGCTACACTCAGAATGAGGGTGGAGGTTCAGATTGTCAAAGTTGAACTTTACTGAATTAAGGAGACTCTGTTTACTGCTGCTATAATTGAGTACGACATATTGTCGATGTTTTGGATTGTCCGGCTATAATCGAGTACGACACATAGTCGATGTTTTGGATTGCCCAGCTATTAACGAGTACGACACATAGTCGATGTTTGGATTGTCTAAAACGGTAGGTTGTGGTATTAGTGGATGTTGTTTATAGCTGTTTTCATCCTCAACGGACTTTCTTGAATATAATGTCCTGGGGGGTATATGTAGATAAGTGGTTAAACCCTTGACTTGGGGTTTGAAGGTTGCTGATTCGTATCCGGACCGCTCCATTCTGTTCAAGAGTACATGTTTTCCAGAGGTTTCTTGAAATGTTGTCAGAACTACGGAGTTCGTGCTTTGTGTAATTCTCTCGGCAAGTGGAGTGCCGTGCCATTTCAGCGGAGATAAACTCAGCAATGCGACATACAAAAAAAAACCTGTGCAATGAAGTCAATTTTCAAATTTTAACCTTTCAAACAGTCCTAGACATGTGGCTGATCGCGGAATTGAGAAAGAAAACATTCGTTCATCACCAGCACCGATATTCTAAGAGGTAAAGATGTATGGGTTTACCTCCTTGAATTGCTGGACCATAGTCTGTTGGACGAGAACACTTAAAGAGATGATCAATCTTAACAGCGTTTTTTGTAGTTTAGAACCATATGTTGTTCAAACAGACATAAATGTCTGATGGGCAGAAATAATAGTCTGTTTAACCAGCGAGCCAAGGGAACTGTCAGCATGCATACCCTTCAACATATACTGGGAATACTGAGTACATTATGTGGCTTCTGGTGCACTATGCCGTCAAATCAATAACTGAAGAAGAAACCTGTTGAGAATTAAAGACATTAGGAAAAAAGTGGGTACAATATCAGTACTGAACTTCATGAAGAAATAATAAATTGAATGGTTCGGACATATAAGCAGATTACCAACAGACAGTGCACCTCAAAGAGCAATTCTGTTCCGATACAATGGATACAAAGCAAAGGGCCGGCCACGCAAATGTTGAATCTCAGAGATAACAGAGGCGACGAAAGACACTATGTATGAAGCGCAAACAAAGTCTCGTTTTAGAAATCTCTTCTTATCCTGACGATGTAAGGCAAAACAGAAATGGAGAAAACAAAGAAGAAAGAAATATTGTTTTTGTTTGAAACTATTGTTTTTTTCTTTATTCAATGTACTAATTCTAGCTGCAGATTACCTGAACCACATCCACTTAATGTCGCTGTCTTAAGTAAATTTGTTTTTGAAATTGCATTTTCGTAGTTATGTAATCATTCTAGTTCAGCTTATAATTTATACATAGAAGACTGGTTATTGCTTGTTAAACTGACATCAAAGCACTCCAGACAATTTCATTGCTGTTCAGTCTCCCATAATAGATGTCCAGTGTAGGCATACTAATGGTTCCTGGAGATCGCTGATTCACACATCTCTCTGCTCCTCAGGCATTCAGTTCTACTTGTAGAACGGGTAAATCCAAACTCCACAAATGACTGTTTATATTCAACATCAGATACATTTTAGTGTCCTTATTCAACAGAAGGTACATAGAAGACACTCATCATCAAGCAGCTTGTCCCTTCCGGAATTTGACTTCCATGACAGCAGTTCTGAAAAACTCTCTTCTGTGCAAGTTAGCCAGCGTCAGCAGCAGTCATTCTCAGATCGTCAATAACATCTTGCACCCATCGTCTTCTAAGTCTTTCTCTCATTCTTTGTCCAGACACCACTCCCTTCAAAATTACTTTCTCTAGGCACTGCTGTCGCTTGATCTTCCCGAAATATTTAATTGTCATTGATTTTGAGCTCTTTAATAGCCAACTCTTCCCAATATAAAGCTGTTACAGAACAGAAGCGTTTGTTCTTTTCTCTGTCCAAGATATTCTAAGTATTCTTCTGTAGCATTTGTATTTAAAGACATTAATGATCTTCTCTGGCGTCTTGTCAGTAACCAAAACATATTTTACATTAAATCGAATAAGACAGTTACAAATTGTAGAGCGATATAAAACAGCAAATGTAATTCATGAGTTGGTTCTATGAAACCACATCTACGGTGATGTAGATAGATGAGAATACTGAGTTTATTTAAGAACCACAGGAGGAGCAACGGAAGCAACGAATTCTTCTTCTTTTGTCGTGACACTGCTACAGGGGTGTTTCCCAGTGTCGTGGTTTTCTGTTTTTGTCTTGCGCTGTTCTGATATCTTGGGTGATTGTTTTTTTACTCTTTGACCAGATTCTGCTATGCCATCTAACCATCTTTTTCGTGGTCTTCCTCTTGCTTTCTTTCCTGATGTTCTGTTGTAGAAAACTCTGTATACTGTGGAGTTTTTATGCATTTTTATTAAATGGCCAAACCACTTCATTCTTTGTTTCCAATAAATACGATCAATAAATAGACAGCGCAAAAGTATAAGGAGTTTCCGACAAAAAAACCTCCACCAAAAACAAGATTCGAACCACTTACCCTTATTTCTTACGGTACCTAGTGTCAGGTCTAACACTACGCGCGTTCTTACGAACACAACCAGTGAACCATTAAAAAAAATAACTGACTGAATAGTGTCTTTCACCTGAATCTACCTTCTATTTATTGGTAGATATATGTTAATTATTTGAACATCTCTCTGATGTTATCAGTGTTGTAGTTATCACTGTTGAAGTTATCAGTGTTGAAGTTATCAGTGTTGTAGTTATCACTGTTGTAGTTATCAGTGTTGTAGTTATCACTGTTGTAGTTATCACTGTTGTAGTTATCAGTGTTGTAGTTATCAGTGTTGTAGTTATCAGTGTTGTTGTAGTTATCAGTGTTGTTGTAGTTATCAGTGTTGTTGTAGTTATCAGTGTTGCAGTTATCAGTGTTGTAGTTATTAGTGTTGTAGTTATGAGTGTTGTTGTAGTTATCAGTGTTGTAGTTATCAGTGTTGTAGTTATCAGTGTTGTAGTTATCAGTGTTGTAGTTATCAGTGTTGTTGTAGTTATCAGTGTGGTTAGTCACACATATGAACTGGTTCTTGATAGTGATTTAAACGAAAAATATGAAAGAAAAACAAAGACTAATAACAATTACAGAATAATGTTAAGAAACCTGTAGATTGCTAAAATGACCAAAGTTGATGTGTTGAAGAAGTGAAGGCACACATTTTAACGTAGTATCAATATAAGAAAGAATTAGTCCTTATTTACCAGCAATTTAATGAGGAATAGAGTACATTATGTCAACCGAAAATTTTTACAAAATTATCTTCACCATCTTCAAAATTACATCAGTGTTCCGTCGCCTGTGCTACGAAGTTTGTGCAATGAACCTGAGGTTTTTCGGTGTAAGAAAGAGATCGGAGCACACATGGTTACATACCGAAGTGCAATGATGATGGTTTTATCAATAAATAAATAAATCAATCAATAAAATGTGTGTACTTTTGTATGTATTGGTACGTAGGCACTTCTGTACGTATTGGTAGTTATCTTTACAAAATTACTTTTTTCAGACTGAAGAGCGGAGAAACAGAGAGCAACAGAGATAGAGAAACATAAAGAAATAGAGAGTAAAATACGAAGTCAGGTAATAACACAATGAACGCTTATTGAGTATATATATTTGTTGAAGTATAGAAGAAACAACTGCAGCATTCAAAAGAAATCACAATAACGCAGTTATATCATAAACAGATCCAAATAGAGGTAAACCGAGATAACCTGTTAGAAATATAGATATATAGATAGATAGATAGATAGATAGATAGATAGATATATAGATAGATAGAGAGATAACTAGATAGATAGATAGATAAATCGATAGATAGATAAATAGATAGATAGAAAATAATCACATACATGCTAATGAAAATCAAACAACATAAATCAATTGGATTGTATGCGTCAAATGGGCATTGATTGAACAATCATTTCAGGGTCAGTAGCCGACAAGCCAAGTCCAGTCTCTAAACTCGTTACCGTTCCGTATCTGTCATTGGAACTTTCCGTTAGATCTAACATGAACGATCACTAGCTTTAGAGGAGAGATTTATCTCAACCGTGAACTTCAACGTATTATCTCTCAACTACTAATCTATACACTTTTTCAAATCAATATAGATCTGTCTATCTGTGTAACTAAGTGTCTGTATGTGTGTCTGTAGATCGGTCGGCCTGTCGGTCAGTCGGTCTGTAGGTATGTCTGTCTATCTGCCTGTTTATATATAAATATATATTACCGATATAAGGGAAGACTGTGGTAAAACAATGTAACAATGGCGAAACATCTAAAATCAAACTACTGTAGTTTGACAAAACACAAAAACAATAACAATACACAGCATCGTTTCGACCAAAAGGCCTTTATCAAGCAAAGGAAACATTAAAAGTGAATAGATTCACTTCTTACGCGCCATATAGAATCAGACATTAAATTCCTGAACGCCCTGAAATGTATCATTTGCTTGATGAAGGCCTTTTGGTCAAAACGTTGCAGTGTATTTTTATTATGTATATATTTTATTGATATTTTTGGGTTTTTTTTGTAAAATATTCAGAACTTTATTTTTACGTGTTTCGCTAATTCTACATATATACATCGTTTCTATATATTTTTGTTTTATCCAGCTGTATATATATATATATATCTTTTGTTCTCTGTCTCTCTGTATTGTTTGTTCATCTCGATATTTGATTGTTATATTAAAATGCTGTGTTTTACCTTTATTTTATTAATCTGCAAAAACACCATTAACTAAAACAATGCTATTCCGATACAGTGGATACAAAGCAAAATGTCGTCCACACAAAAGTTATAAATAACAGAGGCGGTGAAAACATTATTACGAAGCCTACACAAACACCAGTTCTGGAAATCTTTTCTTATCTTTATATACATATATTGTTATATTTATCGTTTTGTGTCGTCTTTAAAGACGGTCAGTTGGTATGCTTATGCCTAAGTCTTTCATGACTGTTGATTTCTGTGTTTGGTCTGAGCTGAAAGCAATGAATAAGTGTTTCTCTCCATTTGTTCTTAGCCTGTGCAGATGATATGGGGAATGTGCCTGTCCCATTTTGGTCAAACCCCTCTCTACGTTACTGTTTCACCAAAAGGAATAACAAACAGAGTTAGAGGAAAGGAAAGAAGAATGAGAAGACATTATGGTCACAATAAACATATACAAATTAAGACAACAATTGTGAGAACTGACCGAAGTAATGACAGAGACAACTACGTTGCATGCGATATCATCTAGCACCTGGGAAACAGTCGATAGATCTGTTATAGATCAAATGCTTTGTATTTTGACAACCCACATTCACTGCCTAAGAGCTACTAGATCTGGTATTAGATTACAGACACAATGGCACAATCAAATGTTGATTGTGGATCATGAGCAGAGAGTCGATGTTGATGTAATTCGATGGAACCAACAGAGCAGAAATGAAGAAGCCAGGAAGCATTCATCCGATAATAACATAGGGGAAAGACAGAAAATAAACGAAACGGTGAAGATATATTTAAAGTGTGTTACACAAAATAGGTGGAACGGATAAGCGTAATACATAAGAGTTCGTCTATCGACTAGGCCACAAGAGAGGTGTAGGTTCAATCCCATACTGGATTTGCGCAAGGAGGAAAGAAATTGGCCCTTCTACCTCCTGCACCATATGACTTAGAAATGGGAAGTAAAGTGGTTTGAAAAGGCTACTAGAATGTTACTTGAATTATAACAAGATGATAAAGAATGAGCTGGAAGTAAAGTGGTTTGAAAAGGCTACTAGAATGTTACTTGAATTATAACAAGATGATAAAGAATGAGCTGGAAGTAAAGTGGTTTGAAAAGGCTACTAGAATGTTACTTGAATTATATCAAGATGATAAAGAATGAGCTGGAAATTTGAAAGAAATAATGACAAAACTTGAAACTTGTAAGTTTATCAATGCGAGTTTAGATATTAATGGCTGGAAGGATAGTCTGTGATCAAGCTTTTGGTTAGTCGTTACTGATAGGACATCATAGTACTACTGGTAGATCTTAGATGCTCAGTCTCCCCCGGTATATATCGAAAGTATTCATACTAAATGTTACCATATTTAGATTGCAAAACATACTCCTTATTCTGCCCTTCATGTGACATCTACTACTATTTTAAGGAGCTTACCTGGTTCTAATATCTTTGTATAGAAAGTTTACTAAAATTGACAAT
Organism: Arion vulgaris; assembly: GCA_020796225.1. Lineage (NCBI taxonomy): Eukaryota > Metazoa > Mollusca > Gastropoda > Stylommatophora > Arionidae > Arion > Arion vulgaris. Next base: position 56,557,430 of record CM036759.1, on the reverse strand, counting down.
CCACGGGAGACCATCTTAGTGGTGACTAAGTTTTATGAAGATTGGAGCAAAATAGACTTTTCAAAAACTAAAAAAAATGAAATCAAACATTGAATCGTAAGCTTGTCCGCTTCTTCTTTGGTGGAGAATAATATGACACTACCTTAAGGTACACGAACGTCAGACATTACAGCACATGACATAATTAAATAGATTTCAAATAGATTCCCTTCTATAACCAGTGTTGTTCAACACATGCATAACAAAGGTAACTACCACCATTAGAACTGAGTCTGAAATTAGGTTTTGCTAATGGCATTATGAGATATCAGGTATTTCGCTTCGCTCTCGTTGAGCATATGACCTCAGCAACTTTAACCGGTCTCTGACGGTTTTCTGTATGGTTTCCATGGATAGTTCAGCGCCCTTAAGTTCATCAAGAAGACACAGTCATCTTTAGGATGTTATGTTTTCCGTTTTCATTCTGAGTTCCACTCAAGTGCTTGTCTATCAACAGTGGACTGTTTTTCTCAGTATATGTCCGACCCATCGCCATTTTCTCCATCTAACATGGGTCATGATGAGTTCCTACCGTGTTCTTATCCACAAGTCTGTGTTTGCAACTGTCATACCATTTAGTCTGATAATATGCCGAGGACATGTGTTGACAACAGTCTGAATTGTAATTGTTTTTAACTTTACTGGATCGTATACACAAGAGTGTGATCAAGATGTTCAAGGCACATTACTATACCTGTCATTTGTTATGGATGTAAGAAGTACAATTCTCATCATGTTAATTGGGAGAATGCATGAGTCTTATTGATGCTCTGTGAGCAACTCATAATGACACAGTGCTACAAGAAGCGACTTTTGATTACTATTTTATCGACTGTCGTAATACACTGCGTTATATTATAATCAACCGGTAAAATCGAGAGTAGACGAGACAGAGGAAGACAGAGAGAGAAAATTTGGATAGCCTTACTTCATGGCACGGTAGAGCGTCAACATCTGAGTTGATAGCAAACACCAACGACGGAGATTTATGGAGATTCATGATCGCTTACGCCAGCCGGCACTGCCCCTAATGATGATGACATTATAATTCCCTATTTTGCAGCGTTTTACACGAATATTATATTCAACAAACAGTAAAGCGATAGTCTGGCAGAACTTCATGTTATAGTCTTTCTTTCTTTCTCGAATCCTGTATGCCTCACAGCGTCAGGTCAGGAAGAGATTTCTAAAACGGGCCCTAGTATGCGCTTCGTAGATAGTCTCTTTCGTCGCCTCTGTTATCTCTGAGGTCCATCTTTTGCGTGGCCGGCCTTTTGCTTTGTACCCATTGTATCGGAGCAGCATTGCTATTTGGGGTGCACTGTCTGATGGTAATCTGCTTACGTGACCGAACCATTTAATTTGTTGTTTCTTGATGAAGTCTAGTACTGATGTTGTACCCACTTTTTCCTGATGTCTTCATTTCTCAACCGGTCTCTTCTTGTTACACCCAGCATTCTGCGTAGACACTTCATCTCTGTTGTGACTAGTTTTCTTCTATCGTTTGTTGTCAGCGTCCAGGTTTGGCACTGGTAACATAATGTGGGAGAAAGATTGTGTTGAACATTGCTCTTTTGTGTTCATGGTGACGTGTTTGCATCTTAAAATTGGCGCCATTTGCCCTATCATTTGGTTTGCTTTGTTGCATCTGTGTTGAATTTCATTAGTTATTCTTCCATTTGCTGAAAAAATGCTCCCCAGGTATGTGAAATCTTTGCTTGATTTAGTAGATGATTATCGATGGAGATGTTGGTAGTGTTTTCCTCTCTGGCGAATGTCATTACTTCTGTTTTGTCGATGTTAATTCTCATGTTGTATTCGTTACATGCTAACTGGAGTCTGTTGATGTGTTGTTGTAGCTGTTCTTCTGTTGTTGATATGATTGCCTGATCGTCTGCAAAAGAAATTCATTTAAGAGTTCTCCGAGGTTGTTTCCTTCGCTGGTGTTAGCTATTTTACAAATGTGGTCAATGTACGTGATGAATAGCAGCGGGGATAGTACGCAGCCTTGTCTTACTCCTGACCCTACGTGAAACTTTTCTGATAATCCTGTATTTGTTCTAATCGTACATTGGCTGTCAGTATAAATGTTCTTGCAAAGGTTGATTAGGTGTTCATTAACCCCATAGGTTGTTAGTATTTTCCACAACTTGTGCCTATCTACGCGGTCGAACGCTTTTTCCTGATCTACAAATGCAACGTGTAAATGTTTGTCGGATTCGATAGTCCTTTCTACTAACTGTCTGAGGGCGAATATTGCGTCTGTACAGCTTTTGTTCTTCCTGAATCCCATTTGGGAGTCATTAAGCTGTGGCTCGATGATGTGGCGGAGCCTTTTCTCAAGTATTTTGCAGAATATTTTCCCAGTGTGGCTCAGTAGCGCTATGCCTCTATACTTTGTACAGTCCCTCTTGCTACCTTTCTTCTTCCAGATGGGAACAATTGTAGCATTCCTCCAATCTTCTGGTGTTTCTTGTGTGATCCAGACTTGGTTGAATAGTCTATGGAGCCAGCTGATTCCTACCTCTTTAGTTGCTTTGATTAGGTCGGCCGGGATATTGTCTGGGCCTGGTGTTTTATTAGGTGGGGCCATATTTACAGCATTTCTGATCTCTGATAGTGTTATGCTTGGTTCTACTTCTGAAGTTACATTTACTGTGAGTTCTTGAGTGTTCGGTTGGTCCTCTTGTTGAAGGTTGAGAAGTTCACTAAAGTATTGTCGCCATCTGTTCATTATCATTTTGGATCATTAAGAGCTTGGCCGTTTTCATCGTTAATAATTTCAGTTGGGTCATATTGTTCTTGTCTTTCCCGCATAGCTTTAATTTTCTTGTAAAAATGTCTTGTTGAATTTTTGTAGTCTGAATTTAATGTTTCGCCATAATCTTGCCATGCTTGTATTTTAGACTTCTTTATTATCTCCTTGGCTTGTTTTCTAGCTGTTCTATACTCAGTGAGGTCGTTTTGATGTTTGTTTTTTGCCCATAAGTTGTATCTGTGTTTTTCTCCTTTACCGCTAGTTTTACTTCGTCATTCCACCAAGTTGTGCTTTTGGTCGGGTACCTCTGTATTTTGCTGTTCCACATGTTTCTTTGGCTGCTTCTAATAAAGTTCTCTTAAATACTGTCCATTCTTCTTCTACTGACTTGCTTTCTTCAGTTAGTTTAACAAAATTATCTGTGACTCTTTGTAGATATGACTCTTGTGTGTTGACATCTGTTAATTTATTGATTTTGATTATTTCTTTTGTAGTTGTGTGTTGCCCTCTGGTACTCTTCTTGTGTGTTCTGATAGTCATAACTACCGCTTTGTGGTCCGTGTCTATGCATAAATTTGGTATAGCCCTAGCGTCTACTACTGACCTTCTTTTGATCTTTTGACTAGAATGAAATCTATTTGGCTCTTGCAGTCTAAGTTGTTCCATTTGTACCAAGTATAAATGTGTGATTGCCGGTGTTGAAATTGTGTGTTGGTAATAATTAGGTCGTGCTGGTTACACAATTCCAGAAGTCTTATGCCGTTTCCATTTCTCTGACTAGTGTTGTCTCCGAATTGACCTAGATATGTCTCAACTCCTGTCCTATCAGAACCTAAATGTGCATTAAAATCACCCAATAGAAAGTAGTCTCCCCTGATTTGATTCTATTTATAGTATCGCTAATGACGTCATAAAATTCATCGCATTCTTCTATATTGTCAGCACTATTACACGGCGCGTAAATTTGAATGTAGGTCGTGTCCATGTCGTTCTCCTGTATTGTGATTGTCATTATTCTTTCTGAGATGTAACCTATGTGTAGTATTGACTTAGCTAGATCTGGGTCAATGATGAATCCGACGCCATGTTTAGCTCTTGCGTTGATTTCTACACCTGAGTATGCGTATGTGTAATCTAGATGTAACTTCTTGCAGCCTTGTCCTTTGGTGCGTGTGTCTGCTAGTCCTAATATTGCTATTTTACGTTTTTTCATTTGTTCTACGATGTCTTGAAATTTTTCTCGTGCTCCACAGATATTAATAGTGCATATCTTGATGTTATTTCTGGTTTCCCCTGTGTCCCTGCTTACCGTTTTCGAAATCTCTTCATAATTCTACGAGCACAAATTGGATTATACCACTGTCGGCTTGCTAGGCCTGTCCCAGTGGTTTCAGAAATCCCTAGATGGGTCACACGGTGCACTAGACTATCACATTCAGGCTAGAATACACAAATTCCATCCAAAGAAAACTGAAAATCGACTTCGGTTAGAGGCCGGCAGAAATTCCCAACCAGCTTGCCGCGCCATCTTGACTATAGTGGTTGCAGAAAAGTAGTTGCGGCGACTACTAGTTCTCCATTTTCATCAATACGATTTGCGAATTGTTAGTTACGAAGAGGTCAGTCTCAAGATATATGGTATCGTAATGAAAAATTAGTAAGAAAAATCATTAAAATTTCATTTTCCTACTAGCAGTTCATTGACCGATGCTCGCTCTCAATTTTCATTGACAGTATGCATACACAGTTTCAGCATGCGGTTACATTTACTTGCTAGTATTTCATGGGATTTGAGACTGTACCGATCTCAAATCCGTTACTGGCAGTGAAAATCTCATACCAACTGGAGACTTTGATCATGGCAGCATGCGCATACAAAGCAAGTGCGTTGTTAAGTGTTCGTTTACGATCTCAACTTCATTACGATCTCAATGGAACTACTTTCCATTTTTCTGCTCCGAGAGAAATATGAGTTCGATATCACCTAAACTGAGATTAAGAATCATTGGAAAAAAAGCACGACTGCTCTTCGCAGAAAACAAACCGAGTATTTTTAAAGCAAAAGGCGAGCAACGTACTTCTACTGTGAATAGATCTTCTCTCCACCCCCACCCCTCCCCTTCCTCAACCCAAACGTCTGTCAGATAATTTTCTATTAAAGCATTTTGAAAATTCATTGTGCTCCTAAAATAACTAATTTATCAATTTAAGGAATGTGCAATTATGATCGTTTGAACGTTTTTTTAGATAGTCACGGCTTCATCTTTGAGACACCGTGTCTTCCTATTTCTCCGTTTCTGTTCCAACAAATACGACACATTTGTAATCGTTGTATTATAAGATTTTCGACATCCAGTCCTCTGCCATTTGCCGAACAGGAATGTTAACAACAAAACCATCGAGTACATAGCAGAAGGTATACTGAATGTAATTCACAATTCACTATATAGCACCAAGCACTCAACTCAGTATTCAGGTCTATTACGAGAAAATGAAATTTGCGACATATAATGACAAGCGTCAACATATATGTGAACATGAGTGAGGGTACGTCAGTGAATATATTGCTCGACTTTTCTTATCAAAGTTTCAGTTACTTTGACTGTTGGTGTAATCTACTTTGAATCTTGGTGTAATATGTTTTGAGAAGGCTATAGCTCCGGCTATCTTGGCATTGAACCGTTTACTTTTAATAAGTACAAAGCACATTTACGGTTCAATGATCATTCCTCATTTTCCCTTGTTGTGACATTTGTCACTTTGGTATATAGTTTGGCTGCAGTCTTCCACAGTATTGACAACATTCATTGTCACAATTGTGAACGAGTCGTCTGAAAATTTTGTGGTTCCAAATGGCGTTATAACTGGACATAATAAACAGCTCAGCAAATTTTCTTCTTGTCTTCCACCATTTACTTCTTTATAGAAGTGTTGGAACGTAGGAATGGGGTGGGGGGAAGGAACGTAGAGATCTTGTTTGTGCTTGTTTTAAGGCACTTTGTAAGCTGATATTCATTTATGTAAGGCTGTTCTTGATGCCGTCGCTCCATCTTTTGAGTGGTCTTCCTCGTACTTTATATTCACTATACTTTTTCTGTGTGGCTCTCTGTGGTAGGTGATACCAGGGCATTCTTGTCAAGTGTCCAAACCATTTAATCTGTTGTTCTTTTATGAATTGCATGACTGGTTTCACATCCAACCTTCTCATTTCTTCATTTCTAATTTTGTCTCTTATTGTCACACCTGCAGCTCTTCTAAGACATCTCATCTCTGTCGTTATGATTTCCCGCTAATTAGCTGCTGTTATTGGCCAGCTCAGCACTAATAGCGCATAATCCATTTCCTGCAGCTTAACTTGTCAGAGACAGATCGGTTACATAGTAGCCCCGGCAACGAATTTGAATTTCCCTCAACATAGAAAGTTTAGGTAGGAATATTTAGCAGAGAGATTGAGGAATCTATACTACCGGAATTTTAACACCGTCTTTAAATAAAAGCATACATAAATTACCCAGACTCTGAGATGCACATTCTAAAAACATGGGAATTATTGAATTGAGCTCTTTTGTATAAAAATTAAAAGTAACGAGAGTTATTAGAAAAACAACAAATATAAAATATATAGTCCATTTGATTGATTGATTGATATCAATCAAATGGACTATATATTTGTGCATTTATTTATATACGTCATTTGTTAATAGCTGGTTGTGTTATGTGCAGCGAAGCGTGGATTAATGTACATTCAATTTCTAACATTTACTACGCAACATTCAACAGTTTTTCACATGGAATATGTATGCGTTTGAAGTCAGTTCACAGGGTATGGCAAATTGAACAAAGAAATATAGTTAAGACCTTTCTTTCTGAATGCCTACAAGTCATCAAGCATCGATTTATTTCATTGTACTCGAAGAACATACATAAAACAGGAGTAATAAAAATCAACGGAATTCGAGCTCTATCGATCATATATACATTAGGTAGAAAAACAAAACAGGATACAACCACAGAAGAGTTCAAGTAAATTAACAATTTTAAAAATAGAATTGAAAACACTTTCATGCCACATTTTCATTTTGAAAAATACAATTGTTAGATCCAAAGGCACATATTGAATGATGTGACCCGTGACCCTTAATTTCCAGTGTTTCTATGGTACCCGATTTGACTGGGTCGACATGAGAAACGTAGTGGTCGGTTAAAGTTCACTTTTCCGGGGTATTTCGAAGATAGGACCACATCTACGAAGATAGTGTTCTAACCAACGTGTCTGTGCTGTTCCGACATGCTACTAATAGACATTAATAATACTATTGATAGAATGGACATATACAAGATAGTATGTAGCAGCGTTTATTAGTTCCATGAAGTTAAACTGTTCCTAATGTTTCTCTATAATCCTGTCTTGTTCACCATGAGGGTTTCTTCTTGTCACCATGCTTTATAAACGTTATCTAATCACATTCCAGAAAATGAATACTGTTTCTTTATGGTGACCATAGTGAACTAAATTTCAGCAAGAAGTATATATAGTCATTTGGTATATAATTCTATGCGATCAATAAGACATGTATTGAAATGATTGAAATATTGAATACAATAAATGGTTTTACATGCAGTCCAAAGGGTACAACGGCAAAGGATTGACTTCATTGTTCATTGACATGTCGTACGCTCATACTTGTGCTAAGTTTTATTCAGAACATGAGAAGTATCAGAGTTAGAGCACGAACACAGTTGTTATGGACACGATTGCGAATCCATCAATTTCTAAAATCTAGAATATCTAGTATAGCTGGAGAGAGTAGTGATTCTTAATCCATGGATGCATTGAAATCCTGATATGTGCATGGATTAATTCATATGGTAAGGTGATTTGAATTACTATATATGTATGATTACATTCATTTAATACGAACATTTTAACAACTTTATATGCGTGATTGAATCTATATCATGTACACAAAAAGAAGGAGTAATTATATATGTAATTGAATGTTTATTAAGCGACAATGTGAGCCATTGATTGATATCCTTAACTTATGGAGACTTGAAACATTTTTTGCATGATTACATTCACATTATTCGAATATTTGAGCCATTGTTTATGCATGAGTGAACGAATACACATTATCTAAAGATTTATATTATAGTCTGTCCATTAATTCGTGAGCACGTTTGAAATTGATTTTCTCGAAAACTACCTGTTGGATCTCAGTGATTTTTGCAAGCAGCCTTAGAATATCCATGACGCTAGAGAAATATTTTTTTCCAAGAAAATTTGATGTAGTTTGAAATATTTCTTCTTCAGGTTATATTAAAATCAACCTCACCGGATTGTACACAATAGTAACAGATCTACGGTACACAGACGCGTTGTTCTAAAAATACATTATGGTAACATCGAAATATCGTGAGTAAACAACAATTTCACGAACTCCCGTGCACCTAACCCAGTCGACTTTGAAAGCTGAAAGCATATGACGTTATAATTGGGATACCGTTGTATAGTTATAGGTGTATCTCGCTATTTGTATGAAGCTATTGTATCATATTTGTTGGCTTATCAAAACTGACATTGATATCACATTCATAATGAGTCTGAAGTGCACATTTATAACAATGCAGAAGGTTACAGTTTTACTATACCAACACTTCCGTAGGGAATCTAAGAGAGGTCATCTATATTGCGATATTTATAACCCTGAGAAACGAACGCAACTGGCGCTTGGTCTGAATAGAGACTCCTTTTCCCGATGGATTAAACAGGACACAAAGTGCACTAATGTCAAGCAAGGAAGGAAAAGAACAATTGACGACTTTGACATAGATGTCATAAGACGGGAGCTCTTGAAAATGTTTGCGACAAATCAACTTGTTACTCTCAGGAAACTGAAATTAAAACTGCAATCAGATTGCAGCATAGCCATTTCTAAAAGTACTCTATGGAAAATTGTAAGAGCCGCCGGCTTCACCTTCAGAAAAACTATAGGCGGCAGGAATATTATTTGTGAAAAGCCACATTTAATTGCTGCCCGAAGTAAATACCTGAGGCAGATCCGTGAGCGGCGGAGGCAAGGCTATGATATTGTATAATTGGACGAATCCTGGGTCAATGCTCACCACACCAATGCTAAAGAATGGCAATCAGTAGACGGTGAACAGAAAAGAAAATACCAAGCAGCAAAGGCCAGCGTGTTATACTAACACATGCAGGAAGCAGTGAAGAAGGTCTTGTCCATGACGTTGGATTTATTTTCCAATCAAAAAGTACCGACGGTAGGGACTACCACACAGAAATGAATGGACATATTTTCAGGCACTGGATGGAGAAAGATCTACTTCCAATTCTAAACAGACCATCATGCTTGGTAATGGATAATGCATCCTATCACAACGTATCAATGGAAGACAAAGTACCAACTGCATCAAATACAAAAGATCAAATTAGGACTTGGCTTGCTAAGGAAAATGTCAGCTTCGATGATACATATTTGAAACCCGAGTTGTTGCACCTGGTGAGGATGACAAATAAGACAAAGGTGTTTCATATTGACAAAATCATTGCGGAATACGGCCACACGTCTTTGCGACTACCTCCATATCATGCTCACCTCAATCCGATAGAGCGTGTCTGGGCTAAAGTAAAAGGGCAAGTTGCCGAACAGAACAGGACGTTTAAAATGTGTGATGTTGAAGTTCTGAGAATAACTCTCAATGATAGACATGCAGTTCTGGAAGAAGTGTGTTGAACATGTGCTCCGAGAGGAAGACGAGTACTGGCACTGAGATGGATTACAATTTGTCCAGCCAGTAACAATTATCAACCTCATGGAATCGTCAGATTCGGGATGATACAAATCATATTTTGATTACAGACTGAGAAATAGCAACGTATACATTTCCATATCCAAATGCGTCTACCATCATACAATTTGTGGTGAAGTTAAGACACCCTGGGGTCTAATGGTGACCGAAGGGGAGGACTAACTGTTGCATATTGTATCCAAGTTCACGATTGCACATAAAGGGCAACACACTTAATTACTTGACCTATCAAGTTAATATGGAGATACACCTATGAATAGAATTGACATGGACAAATTCTAAGGATTACTGTAAAATCTAAAATTTGAGCCCCGTATTTGCAATTGTCATAAAAGATCAAAGGAATTCGTCGATGTGCAAAATCCGTAGCATCTATGGACTACTGGTTAGCTTTATTTTTGCGTCATGGATATTCTAAGGCTGCATGCAAAAATCACTGAGATCCAACAGGTAGTCTTCGAGAAAATCAATTTCAAACGTGCTCACGAATTAATGGACAGACTATAGTACATTTTTGGGGCCACAGTCGCAATTATTTCAAGTAACAAATAATCAAGTAGTCAAATAATTTGCCCTAACATGGACAGTGAGCTGGCACTGAGCAAGACACTATTCTACCGCCAGATTGTAGTCCTGGAAACAATTGAATGGCTTAGTGTAAAAAGGGACTATCTCACATTTTTAAAGTTCTGAGAAAACAACATTCAAAATTTTTGAATGCATTAAATCTTTACCTTATCTTCAATAGTACAAATAAAATGTTGGACCTAACCCACAATAAAGAACTTTTGAGAGTACAAACTACATGGTTCCAGCTATCAAATGAAAAAAAATAATAATAATTTTGATTCGAGAGTGGGATACGCCTTTCTTTCACTAGACCCTTTAATTTGATGTACAATAGTCTGGCAAAGTTTGTGCGGATTTATGGAGAAATACCGTGGTGTTTTAAAAGTGTTAAAACTTCATTGCACCGGATCATTGACCCCGTATGGCTCGGTCATGGGAAATGGCACACCGCCTGCCGAGAGTATTGCACAAAGTAGGAACTCCGTAGCTCCAGCAACAATCATACTCGTGAACAGAACAGCGTGGTCCGGATTCGAACTCAGGACCTTCGACTCACAAGGCTTACCCACTTAGCCACAGAAACCCGTGGTGTAAGTTAGTAGTGTGGGCGCATTCACGAATGCTGTGAAATATATTCGCAATACAGACGATCAGAGCCCTAGAGCGCATGCGTTTACTCGCTTCTACTAGCCGACTACGAGAAACACATAACATGTACAAATGCAGTCAAAATAAATGCTAAACAAAGAACGGAAATGGCACAACAAATGAAATGCGTAAACACACACAGACCAGTATCAATGGTCGTACCATAATTGCCAGCTCCAGGCAAGACTCTTCAACATTCAGGTGTAATATGTCTGTTTCGTGTTGACGCAAAGGAAGACGGCATTGAACTCTAGATTGTTCCAACGTCTAATGAAACGTCTCTCACTGGAAGAGCCGGGGTGGCTGGTTCGGCCACAAAAATGAAGATGTGCACCGTGAAAAAAACTGCACTACCTGGGAGAGCTAGTGTGCGCGATGTTCTCCGTTCGCAAAAACAAAAATTGCATACCTGCGTCATATAGTACTTTACTTTCAGCTTACTTGTGATCAGACTTAGCCCAATGTTTCCTTTTCTTTTAAAGAAAAAACAATACAAAGTAAAAACACAACAGGAAGCGAGTCTCAGCCCGATTCAGAATGTTCCTAACCCAGGACGGCATCACCAAAACACAACAAAACGCGAGTCTCAGGCCGATTCAGAATATTTCTAACTCAGGACAACCTCACCAAAAATCAGAAAAGTTATAAAACATGAACATACTTTTTGACCCATATCACATTTAATTGTGCATTGAGAAGCAAAAAATGAACAAGAAAGAGTTTTGAACATGTTCCAGAAAAACGTCAAGGGAATGTCAACTTAGAGACATACCCAAACGAATCTATTGGCACCAGTTAAAGAAGAGTTGATAATGTTCCTTCTCTGGAACGACCTTTCCGAAGTTAGAAAAGTGGCGATGAGGTCGATAGCGAAGTTGAATTTTCACTAGTTATTACGGGCCGTAGAAATTCTGGGGGTTTGAGGCATGGACCAACAATTATTGTCATGTTCACGGCAAGCTGTTGGACTATAGCTTCCCTGATCATTACTTGCCGTTGTTGGACTAAAGGTTCACTGATCATTACTTGCCGCTGTTGGACTATAGGTTCAATGATCATTACTTGCCGTTGTTGGACTAAAGGTTCACTGATCATTACTTGCCGCTGTTGGACTAAAGGTTCACTGATCATTACTTGCCGTTGTTGGACTAAAGGTTCACTGATCATTACTTGCCGTTGTTGGACTATAGGTTCACTGATCATTACTTGCCGTTGTTGGACTAAAGGTTCACTGATCATTACTTGCCGCTGTTGGACTAAAGGTTCAATGATCATTACTTGCCGTTGTTGGACTATAGGTTCAATGAGCATTACTTGCCGCTGTTGGACTATAGGTTCAATGAGCATTACTTGCCGCTGTTGGACTAAAGGTTCAATGAGCATTACTTGCCGCTGTTGGACTAAAGGTTCAATGAGCATTACTTGCCGCTGTTGGACTATAGGTTCAATGATCATTACTTGCCGCTGTTGGACTATAGGTTCAATGATCATTACTTGCCGCTGTTGGACTATAGGTTCAATGATCATTACTGCGTTGTTGGACTATAGGTTCAATGATCATTACTTGCCGTGTTGGACTTAGTTCAATGAGCTCTTGCCGCGTCATTACTTTACGCCGTTGTTGGACTAAAGGTTCAATGATCATTACTTGCCGTTGTTGGACTATAGGTTCAATGATCATTACTTGCCGTTGTTGGACTATAGGTTCAATGATCATTACTTGCCGCTGTTGGACCTAAGGTTCAATGATCATACTGCCGTTGTTGGACTATATCTTCCTGATCATTACTTGCCGGTGTTGGACTATAGGTTCAATGATCATTACTTGCCGTTGTTGGACTATAGGTTCAATGATCATTACTTGCCGTTGTTGGACTAAGGTTCAATGAGCATTACTTGCCGCTGTTGACTAAAGGTTCAAGATCATACATTGCTGTTGACATAAGTTCAATGAGCATACTTGCCGTTGTTGGACTAAAGGTTCAATAGCATTACTTGCACGTGTTGGACTATAGGTTCATGATCATTACTTGCCGTTGTTGGACATAGGTTCACTGATCATTACTGCGTTGTTGGACTAAGGTTCACTGATCATTATTGCCGTGTTGGACATAGGTTCAATGATCATACTGCGTGATGTCGCATTAGCGGTTGGACTAGGTTCATGATCATTACTTGCCGTGTTGGACTAGGTTCAATGATCATTACTTGCCGTTGTTGGACTATAGGTTCATCATCCGTGTGGACTGTTCATGCATTCTGTGATAAGTCTAATCCGTTGAAGGTCATGCATTCCCGTGTTGATAGTATGCATTACTTGCTTTGGATAAGTTCATACATTCTGTGTTGACACAGATCCGGATAGTTCAACTTTGATAGTAACATTACTTGCCGTTTGTAGGTTCAAGCTCGTTGCTAGTTCATGATATTGCGTTTGGACAGTTCAATGCATTACTTGCCGTGTTGGCTATGGTTCAATGAGTCATTACTGCCTTGCGATGATAAGGTTCAATGATATTCCCGACAAGTTAACTTCCGCTGTTGGACTAAGGTTCTACTATCATTGCTGCCGTTTGACTAAGGTTCTGACTACATTCCTGCACTTGTTGGACTATAGGTTCAATGACATTACTTGCCGTTGTTGGACTAAGGTTCAATGAGCATTCTTGCCGTGTTGGACTATAGGTTCATGAGCATTACTTGCCGTTTGCTAGTTGACATGGTTCACTTGACATGTTCATGCTTGTTGACTTGGTTCAAGTCATTACTTGCGTTGTTGGACTAGGTTCATGATCATTACTTGCCGTTGTTGGACTAAGGTTCAATGAGCTATTACTTGCGCTGTTGACTATAGGTTCATGGCATTAGGCCTGTTGGACTATCGTTTGACTATTACTGCTCTTGTTGGACTATAGGTTCAATGAGCATTACTTGCCGTTGTTGGACTATAGGTCATATCATTACTTGCCGCTGTTGGACTATAGGTTCAATACATTACTTGCCGTTGTTGACTAAGGTTCATATTCTTGCCGTGTTGACTATGGTTTGATAGTCACTTGCCGCTGTTGGACTATAGGTTCATGATCATACTCCGTGTTGGACTAAGGTTCAATGAGCATTACTTGCCGCTGTTGGACTATAGGTTCAATGATCATTACTTGCCGTTGTTGGTAATACTATTCATTGACTTAGTTCGATTGATTACTTGTTGTTCATGTCATTACTTGCCGCTGTTGGACTAAAGGTTCAATGATCATTACTTGCCGTTGTTGGACTAAAGGTTCAATGATCATTACTTGCCGTTGTTGGACTATAGGTTCATGATCATTACTTGCCTGTTGGGCTATAGGTTCAATGACATTACTTGCTCGTTGTTGGATATATCATTACTTGCCGCTGTTGGACTATGGTTCAATGATTACTGCGTTGTTGGACTATAGGTTCAAGATCATTCTTGCCTGTTGGACTATAGGTTCAATGGTTACTTGTCATGTGACTAAGGTTCAATGACATTACTGATTTGTTGGACTAAGGTTCAATGACATTACTTGCCGTTGTGGACTATAGGTTCAATGAGCATACTTCCGTTGTTGACTATGTTCAATGATCTTACGCCGTTGTTGGATAAGGTTCAATGACATTACTTGCCGTTGTTGGACTAAGTTCTGATCTTCTTGCCGCTGTTGGACTATAGGTTCAATGATCTACTCCGTTGTTGGACTAAAGTTTCCTGATCTTTTGCCTTGTTGGAATAAGGTTCATGCTTGGCTTGTATAGGTTCATCGTCTTACTTGCGGTTCTGGACATAGTTCATGGACTATGGTTGATATATTCTGCGTTTACTAGGTTCTGATAAGTTCGTGTTACTTGTCTGACTTATTCGTGTACTACTTCCTGACAATTCGCTTACTTCGGTTAATAATTCTCGTGTTACTATTTGACTTCTCTTGTGATGGTTCATGACTTACTTGCCTTGTTGGACTATAGGTTCAATGATCATTACTCCGCTGTTGGACTAAGGTTCAATGACATTACTTGCCGCTGTTGACTATGGTTCATGACAACTTGCCGTTGGACTAAGGTTCAATGATCATTACTTGCCGTTGTTGGACTAAGGTTCAATGACATTACTTGCCGTTGTTGGACTATTTCAATGACTTACTGCCTGTTGGACTTAGGTTCAATGACATTACCCGTTGTTGGACTATTCAATGATCATTACTTGCCGTGTTGACTTAGGTTCAATGACATTACTTGCCGTTGTTGGACTATAGGTTCAATGATATTACTTCCGTTGTTGGACTAAGGTTCAATGACATTACTTGCGTGTTGGACTAAAGGTTCAATGCATTACTTGCCTTGTTGGATAATTCTAGTTTTATTGTTGGACATAGTTCATGTTACTACGTTTGATATAGTCCCTACTTATTCCTGTTGATATTCGGTTGACTATATCTTCTGTCATTATTGCCGTTGTTGACTATAGTTCAATGATCATTACTTGCCGTTGTTGGACTATTTCTGATCATTACTTGCCGCTGTTGGACTATAGGTTAATGATCATTTTGCCTGGCTATAGGTTCAATGGCATTACTTCCGTTGGACTAAAGGTTCACTGCATTTGCCGCTGTTGGACTAGGTTCACTGCATTACTGCCGTTTTGGACTATCTTCCTGATCATTACTTGCCGCTGTTGACATAGGTTCAATATTACTTGCCGTTGTTGGACTATCTTCCTGATCATTTTGCTCTGTTGGATATATCTCCTGCATTACTCCGTTTTGACTAGGTTCAATGATCATTACTTGCCGCTGTTGGACTATAGGTTCAGTGATCATTACTTGCCGCTGTTGGACTAAAGGTTCAATGATCATTACTTGCCGCTGTTGGACTAAAGGTTCAATGATCATTACTTGCCGTTGTTGGACTATATCTTCCCTGATCATTACTTGCCGTTGTTGGACTATAGGTTCAATGATCATTACTTGCCGCTGTTGGACTATAGGTTCAATGAGCATTACTTGCCGCTGTTGGACTAAAGGTTCAATGATCATTACTTGCCGCTGTTGGACTATAGGTTCAATGATCATTACTTGCCGCTGTTGGACTAAAGGTTCAATGATCATTACTTGTCGTTGTTGGACTAAAGGTTCAATGATCATTACTTGCCGCTGTTGGACTAAAGGTTCAATGATCATTACTTGCCGCTGTTGGACTATAGGTTCAATGATCATTACTTGCCGTTGTTGGACTAAAGGTTCACTGATCATTACTTGCCGCTGTTGGACTAAAGGTTCACTGATCATTACTTGCCGTTGCTGGGCTATAGGTTCAATCATCATTACTTGCGGTTCTTGGACTATAGCTTCCCCGATCATTACTTGTCGCTGTTGGACTATAGCTTCCCCGATCATTACTTGAGGATCTAAACTTCAAGTACCACTTAAATCGGAGAAGGTGGAATGGTGAATTTTGTCTTTCCCCTGGTGGGTGATTGAATTGGTTTTCGACTCTTGCCATTAAGCGTAGAGGTGGGAGCTTTAATTTATGTTTCAGGGCCAGATGAGTCTCCCTTGTTGTGTTATATTCGTGTTTAATTAGTGTGGTGTTCATATTGTCTATCCATCTTTTTCTTGGTCTTTCCTTTGATCTAGTACGTTTTCTTTTTATTGTATGCTGTTATTGATGGTTGTTGTCTGTATGGCGAAATGCAATAATAATATGAAAGTAGTTAGTTAGTTAGTTTGTTCCCTTCGTACCAAAAAGTGCAGACATTTTTTCTCCATGTAATTGAGGTTTGCTGCTAGCAGATGGAGATCTCGTATGTTTTTACATCCCAATAGTTTACTTTCTTATAAGATTGTTCTTCGAAGAGTGGTCTTATGTCTTCCACGTTCTTTTCCCAACTGGTGACCACATAATTCATGTAAATCTCGGTCAGAAGTGCTATTCCAGGTGCACTGACTACGACTGAATGTATACGACCATCATGGAAAGAGGCATACCGGTAAAGAGAAGAAGAGGAAGACCCCGGAGAAGATGGATTCAGGATGTAATTGGTGGTTTGAACATGACGGCTGCAGAGGTGGCACATATAATCTATGATAGAGAGAAATTCCGGAGGACTGTTGAGGTGGCAAAGTTCTGCTCAGGACAAGATATTTGATGATGATGACAACGATAACTGTAATATCAATCAATAAATCAATCAATAAATCAATCTAGCGTTATCCTTTCAACATATATTGACCGTATGAATGTTACAGAAGGTGATAAATTGCAGAAAACCTGATCGAATCTCTTCAATTATTAATAAAATTTTAATGTACATACTTTTGTTGTTATACTTTATCATCAAACAATTTCTGTTTCCATAAATAATTATTGCTATTGTGATGGCATCCTGTTAGTCTGGAAACAACAATTGTAGATTGTATTTCTACTATTCTTTCAAACACGTTAGATGTCAGCAAGTTGTCAGAGACCCCGCCAGTTCTCACATCCGTTTCCAGATCATGTACTGTGCTGGACTTGTCCCTGGAGAGCTCCTTCCATTATTCTGAATTCATGTCAAACATATTCAAATCCCGCTTGCGTGCGCATTTACAATGAAAAATGGGCGCTCCTCACCTATTTTGTCTTAAACCAGCTCCCGGTATAAAAAAACCGGGACTTTGTCCATCCGTTTTAGTTGACGCAGTCATCTTATGCTATGTTGGTGGATAAAGCAAAACTAGTTAAGTACTCCTTGCATAAAATAATATGATTTGGATTCTGCGAATGGAGTTAAGTCTCTTATTTTTCATTTATTTCTGACCTGCACGCTCTCATATAACCAATACAAGGTTGATCCTTAGGTTGGAAGAGTTGTGCATGGGCGTAAGGAGGTTTTACTTCCCTACATAAACAAACAACAACTCGCTGCATAATTCAACATCCACATTTTTATTGCTCACCACAGGAGATCCAGAGTATACGCTTCAAGCAATGCATGTGAAATCCATTTAATTAATTCTTTGATGATGACATCTTCTACATTCACGGACTGGACAAATCATTGCATTACTAATAATATACGAAGGAATGGGTCGGTTTTGTTAGGGATGCATAAAATCAATCAGATTTAACAGCATGCAAACGTACCAAAAATAGATGTGATTATGAAAGATGGCGTTTTCTTGTTGAACAGTCGAACCAGTATCAAAACTCTCTACAAATCTGCGTGCTCTTGGACAATATTGGTGCACCTCCTGTAGTTGAAAAGATGCTAGAATAATACAGTAGAAATGTTGAAAACATAATCAATATTTATATAAGGCGTAGATTAGATGCTCGTCTCTCGTGCCAAAGCTGCAAGATTCGTTCCTCGTGGAGCCATCTGGATATTTTTCCAGAGATCCCTGATCTCAATGTAGATAAGATCGAGTTCCTAGTCCTATCAGAGAAGAAGATAAAACGTAGGTCCTGTGCTCCATTTGAGCAGGTAAAGTAATCCTTAGCATTTTATAATTGAGAAGAGCGGACTGGAGCACACATAGTTACATACCGAAATGTAATAATGATGGGTCTATCAATTAATCAATCAATCAAGCAATCAATCAATTTATGTAGGCAGTTTTTCTAACACTGACATACATCGTTAATGTGCAGGGACTCAAGACGTGGGGATTATCTTGCAGTGGAGATTTCTTATCTATCTGACCTCTCACACTATTCAATTACTGATACTATCTGATCTCTCTCACTATTCCATTGCTGCCACTATCTGACTTCTCTCACTATTCCATTATTGCCACTATCTGAACTCGCTCACTATTTCATTATTGGCATTATCTGACTTCTCTCACTATTCCATTACTGACACTATCTGACTTCTCTCACTATTCCATTATTGACATTATCTGACCTCTCTCACTATTCCATTACTGCCACTATCTGACCTCTCTCACTATTCCATTACTGACACTATCTGACCTCTCTCATTATTCCATTACTGACACTATCTGACCTCTCTCACTATTCCATTACTTACACTATCTGAACTCGCTCACTATTTCATTATTGGCATTATCTGACTTCTCTCACTATTCCATTACTGACACTATCTGACTTCTCTCACTATTCCATTATTGACATTATCTGACCTCTCTCACTATTCCATTACTGCCACTATCTGACCTCTCTCATTATTCCATTACTGACACTATCTGACCTCTCTCACTATTCCATTACTTACACTATCTGAACTCTCTCACTATTCCATTACTGACACTATCTAATATCGATCACCATAACATTATTTACCTTTTCTGAACTAGAACACCATTATCTGACGTAGTAGATCATTTACGCTATTTCACTTCAAAAAACATATCTAAGCTTCCTTACCTTTATACCAAACTAGAGAGCAATATATTTGAACGCAACTGTAATATTGCTTACAGAAGATTATAAATGTTTGTATGGAAGGATACAAGTTGACATATATATATATATATACATAAGCAGTAGCCTGTGTGAAGGCATTAGCTTCTAATTATGAAAGGTCCGTGGTTTGTTTCTTCTCTGACGTGAATCAAGTTGTGTTTGTATGTAATGTAGGGGGTTAAATCATCTTTAAGCTGAGGCCATCATCTTTCATTCTAAAAGCTAGTCTCCTTTTGATTATTTCAGGGTGTGTAGGCCGACAAACATAAACAAAATAACTAGATATTTGCGGAGAGGTAAGTATAATAACGATTCAAGAAAGAAAAGAAAAAAGTATTTATATCCAGTGACGCATGATTGCTCTTAAACTCTGAGATTGTGTATGCACGTTGTGCACAGACAGAGAAGTATTGACAGTAAGAAAATCAATATGATTTGGCTAGAAAGTCGGTGTCCGGGGAACAATATTGACGTCAAACTTCCTTCCGAGAATAACAATCATATAGGGTAAAATTAGTGAGTGCTAAAGAAGAGATATCCGTAAGCTGTAGTTGAGATTTTCCTGTGTAAGAACGAGATCGGAGCATTCATCGTTCTTAGCGACAGTGTTAGAATGATGGTCCGAAAATCAAGTTAAATCAAATTATAACAAAGATTCTAAAGAAGGAGGAAGATTATTACAGATTAAATCAAATAAATAAGAAATCATCATCATCATTAATTCAGAATACGTTTGAACATGCCAGAAAGTGTCGTCTTCGTGGTAGAGAGAGAAGATAACTAATTAGCTTCTCATGGGTACGTTCAGCAAATGGACTTTGGGATACAGACGAGGACAGAGCAGGAATGGGAATGCCCAATATGTCATGACGTTGATCGCATAACCTAACATAAATCCAGAATTATTATTTTTTATTTCGTTCATTCTTCTCGACCATTTTGATCAGTCCTATAGTGATATAAAAACAGTCTTTGCCAAGTACATTCTTATTGTGATATAAAAACAGTCTTTGCCAAGTACATTCTTATTGTGATATATAAATAGTCTTTGCCAAGTACATTCTTATTGTGATATATAAATAGTCTTTGCCAAGTACATTCTTATTGTGATATATAAATAGTCTTTGCCAAGTGCATTCCTATTGTGATATATAAACAGTCTTTGCCAAGTACATTCTTATTGTGATATAAAAACAGTCTTTGCCAAGTACATTCTTATTGTGATATATAAATAGTCTTTGCCAAGTACATTCTTATTGTGATATATAAATAGTCTTTGCCAAGTACATTCTTATTGTGATATATAAATAGTCTTTGCCAAGTGCATTCCTATTGTGATATATAAACAGTCTTTGCCAAGTACATTCCTATTGTGATATATAAACAGTCTTTGCCAAGTACATTCTTATTGTGATATATAAACAGTCTTTGCCAAGTACATTCTTATTGTGATATATAAACAGTCTTTGCCAAGTACATTCTTATTGTGATATATAAACAGTCTTTGCCAAGTACATTCTTATTGTGATATATAAATAGTCTTTGTCAAGTATATTATTATTGTGATATAAAAACAGTCTTTTGCCAAGTACATTCTTATTGTGATATAAAAACAGTCTTTGCCAAGTACATTCTTATTGTGATATAAAAACAGTCTTTGCCAAGTACATTCTTATTGTGATATAAAAACAGTCTTTGCCAAGTACATTCTTATTGTGATATAAAAACAGTCTTTGTCAAGAACAATTTGTACGTTGCGCCCCAGGAGTCCCTACTAATGTGGGACGACGAACGCATCCGAAACAGAAGTTGTCGGCCTACTTCAGAAATAGTCACATAGGTATGTGGTATTAAACTCTTTATTATATACAGATTCAACCCTGTGGGGTAAACCTAAGATGTTCGCATCTCATTCTAAAGGTAGTTGGTTCACTCCCTCTTGAAGCGATCGGAATATGTGCATAAGGATCATTGATAATTGAGAAAAGTGATAAATAAAACAAGAAGAGACCATATAAGAAATAAGGAAATTAAAGAACAGTCGGAACAACATCTGCTATTAGATTCATTGAAAAACAGAGAATCAAATGGTTTGGCCACTTGGTCAGAATGAACCCGATTACATCAGTTGCAAGAGCATACAACCTGAAAATAGAATCACCAAGAGGAAGGGGACAGACCGAGAGAAAGGTTGGTTGATGGAGTTACAGACACCTTACAACGCCACAATACCACAGCATATCAAGCGACCGAGTTTGCACTATCTCGGAAACCGATCATTAGTTAAACCAGCTACTCCTAACGGAAAAAAGCAAAGGATAAAAGAAAGAAGGAAAGAAAGAAGATCTTTGATAACAATGTAAGTGAAAGTTAATACTAATCCAAGCGGAGACAGATGGTAAAAGTAAGTCCCGTGTTTACATTGAGCAAGCACATAAGTCTTTGCAGTTGAAAATCGATATGAGTCGGCTGCAAAGACGCTACCCGAGAAACATTCATTGAACAGATTAAAATAAAATTGTTACAACTATTTACAATGTCTTCGAAATATAATAGGAGTTCCCTCGCTTGTGTTTAGAGATAGCGCACCAGCACTGAGATTTTCTTGTTCAACAAAGTTATCGAAGCACGCATGGCTAATTACCGAAGTGCAATGATGATGGTATTATCAAACAATCAATCAGTCAGTCAATCATTATTTATTTATATGATATTTAAATTATTTCCTCGTGGTGAGCATTCACTCATATGGGTATTTTGAGATCAACTGTTAGCAAAAAATCAAGATGTAAAATATCCTGACAAGCAAAATGTATTTTATTGGTGATATTATACAATAGACTGTAATGAAATATAAATAAATTAAAGTTTAGATAGAATATAAAATAAAAACATAATTGATGCTGCTATAATACAAACAGTGGTGTCTGTGGCTTTGGGGATAGGTACTCGGTCTATTAACCCCGACGTTCTGAGTTCGAATCACGTTGCAGATAGTTTGGTTGTCCACCCGTTCAGAAAGCAATGGCAAAATAACTGAACGTAATAATGCCTAGAAAAATCACAAACAGCGTTAAAAAGCTGGTGTTGATTCGCAAAGTCCTGTAAAGGATATTCAATTAACTTCAGAATACAAACATGTATGTGAAGCGTGGTTGTAAAACAATTCATAACAGTACACTTGAAAGTTTAACAAGTTGCTTATAATTTTGTCACATTATACAGTGAATTATGTCCTCGTTGAATAAGTGCGGTAACGATTATTTAGATAAACATGAAGATGGTGCTTATCAACAGTTCAATAGAAAATAGTTGGGAAAGAGATTTTCGCACAGTTCGTAACTAACAGATGTATAACAGATTATATCTAAATGGTCTAAAAACTAAGTGTTTACGTAATTGCACCGGTTTTCATCAAATAACTCCGTCCCTCTCGGCAGAAATTGCACGCCACCTGCTGAGACTTATCCCGAATCACGAACTCCGTAGCTGCATAAAGAATCCAACGGATTTCTGGAAAAATTACACCTTCAGAACGCCACGTAAACGTCTTAACCACAAGGTGATAAAATCCACCATCCCTCTCCATGTGTGCTTTAATTAAACTCTTACGAAGTACCGATGTATAACGAGGCATCAGAACCCTACATGTGTAGGTGTCTCCGCAGCACTAAACATAGCACTACACGCCTTGAGCAATTGGAGGTTTCTGGGTTATAAAGAAAACTGGGTGCTCCCCTCATTGCACTATTGGAAAAAGAGTGAAAATGCATAATTCCTGGACTTTGAAGAAGAAGAAGATCGAAGCATCATGGTTGAATGATATAAAACTCTCTCCAAAAGCAACCACAGTTTGCAAATGTTATAACTTTATTGTCTGATGTCAGCTTAGGATTAATGATGATGATTTTAATCCTAAAGGATTTGTCACACCCTGTCAGTATCCAATTATCCTTGATATTTTTGTAATGTAGCAAATAGCATCCTAAAAGTAACAGCTAATTATTTTTGTTGTTGTTAAACAAACATGCAAAATATCCGTTAAAAAGGTTGCTTTAAGACTCTCAGACGAGAGTTCTATTTAATGGCACGCTGAGTTCTGTAATGCAACCAGACATTTTCAAATATACTGCGAGGTAACTGATGGAAATCTCGTGAGGGACCACTATAAAGAAAGCTATATTGTTCATTCTATCAATTCTACTTTGTTGTTTACTTTCTATTACTTCTTGAAATTTCGGTCGCTTATTTTATCTCTTTATTTTGTAATCGTATTTTATTCACAATATTTTGTCTGCTTTTATCTTTTAATTCTTACTGTTCTTTTGGATTATATATTGTGTTATTTCTGCTTCTTTTTCTTCACTTTTCAACTCCAAACGGAGCATTAGTTATCACCAACTTTCATCACTTCCTATCTTGATATCCCTTCCAATTCTTTCCGTTTTAAATATCCTTTTGATATCAGTCTTTATCTCTCTTCTGCAGGTAATTCTAGGCCTTCCCTCATTTCTCTTTCCGTGCGGGTTCCAAAACAGTGCCTGTCTTGCATTGCTACCTGTCGGTCTTCTCAATGTGTATCCTATCCATCTCCAACGTCTCTTACTGAGATCAATCTCCATTGGCATCTGCTTAGTTCTTTCTCCGAGTTCATCATTTGTAATCTTATCATACCATCTCAGTCACTCTATTCTACGGATACATCCATTTACGAAGGTCTTTTTCGTTTTCCTCCACGATTCCTAGCCATAGAACAGCACAGACTTCACATTTTACACTTTTCCTAGCCATAGAACAACACAGACTTCACATTTTACACTTTTCCTAGCCATAGAACAGCACAGACTTCACATTTTACACGTTTCCTAGCCATAGAACAACACAGACTTCACATTTTACACTTTTCCTAGCCATAGAACAGCACAGACTTCACATTTTACACGTTTCCTAGCCATAGAACAGCACAGACTTCACATTTTACACGTTTCCTAGCCATAGAACAACACAGACTTCACATTTTACACGTTTCCTAGCCATAGAACAGCACAGACTTCACATTTTACACGTTTCCTAGCCATAGAACAGCATAGACTTCACATTTTACACTTTTCCTAGCCATAGAACAGCACAAACTTCACATTTTACACGTTTCCTAGCCATAGAACAACACAGACTTCACATTTTACACGTTTCCTAGCCATAGAACAGCATAGACTTCACATTTTACACGTTTCCTAGCCATAGAACAACACAGACTTCACATTTTACACGTTTCCTAGCCATAGAACAACACAGACTTCACATTTTACACGTTTCCTAGCCATAGAACAGCATAGACTTCACATTTTACACGTTTCCTAGCCATAGAACAGCACAGACTTCACATTTTACACGTTTCCTAGCCATAGAACAACACAGACTTCACATTTTACACGTTTCCTAGCCATAGAACAGCACAGACTTCACATTTTACACGTTTCCTAGCCATAGAACAGCATAGACTTCACATTTTACACGTTTCCTAGCCATAGAACAGCATAGACTTCACATTTTACACGTTTCCTAGCCATAGAACAGCACAGACTTCACATTTTATTGCAAGATTCTCAGATTTGTGTTTATTTTGAGCTAATTTGACTTCCATATATTTCTTAATGCAATAACATTTCCTCTTGCATTTTGTATTGTTATCTTTCTTATTCTATCAATTCTACCTTCTTGTTTACTTTTCTATTACTGGTTGAAATGTTGGTCGTCTTACTTTATCTCTTTATTTTCTAATCGTATTGTATTCACATATTTCATCTGTTTCTATATATTACTTCTGACATTTCTGTTGGATTCTTTTCTGTTATTTCTGATGTTTCCCTCGTATACAATTTCTCTCTATTAATATTCAGCGTTGTCAATGGGTTATTTATATTTAACATGCGTGTTATTACTCCGGCACACACAGTCTCCCACATACTGCACAGTCTCCTACAGACTACACAGTCTCCTACAGCAGCTGTAGAAAGTTATACATGTTTAGAGATCTAGTGAATCGATGGTTAAATCCGTTCCTCCATATGTTCATTACGCATCTGTTTTAATTATGAAACATGCTTTAAAAAACACTAATGAGTTTACTGAATAGTTTCAAAATTAACGTTAGTATAGTGTGCTTATTCAAAATACTGTCACTAAAAGCTGGTGGACCGTCCATCCTTCTTTCCCATCCCTATCTATCTTCAACTTTCCAACAATTCATGTTGTTGATGTATGTTGATCTGTTCTCTGGTTTCTATTGTCTATTGTCTATTCTCAGGTGAAAATTGTAGTTGGCTGTCCACTCTTGCCGTTAAGCGTATGGATGGGAGCTTTAATTTGCGTTATAGGGCCAGATGAGTCGCCCTTGTTGTGTTGTATCCGTGTTTATGTAGTGTGGTCTTGATATTGTCTATCCATCTTTTCTTGCTCTTCCCTTTGCTCTAGTACCCGATCTCTTTTTATTGTGTGCTCTATTGGTGGTTGGTTGTATTTCATCTCTGGTTTCTTAGTGAAAATGACTTATGTGAGAAAATAAATGTGCAAAGGGAACATAGTTGCCAGTGAGAAGAA
Source organism: Arion vulgaris (assembly GCA_020796225.1). Classification (NCBI taxonomy): domain Eukaryota; kingdom Metazoa; phylum Mollusca; class Gastropoda; order Stylommatophora; family Arionidae; genus Arion; species Arion vulgaris. Next base: position 56,531,557 of record CM036759.1, on the reverse strand, counting down.
AACGTCATGAAGGAAACAGTGAAATACAGTCAGTGAGAAGAAAACGTCATGAAGGAAACAGTGAAATATAGTCAGTGAGAAGAAAACGTCATGAAGGAAACAGTGAAATACAGTCAGTGAGAAGAAAACGTCATGAAGGAAACAGTGAAATACAGTCAGTGAGAAGAAAACGTCATGAAGGGAACAGTGAAATACAGTCAGTGAGATGAAAACGTCATGAAGGAAACAGTGAAATACAGTCAGTGAGAAGAAAACGTCATGAAGGGAACAGTGAAATACAGTCAGTGAGAAGAAAACGTCATGAAGGAAGCAGTGAAATACAGTCAGTGAGAAGAAAACGTCATGAAGGGAACAGTGAAATACAGTCAGTGAGAAGAAAACGTCATGAAGGGAACAGTGACATACAGTCAGTGAGAAGAAAACGTCATGAAGGGAACAGTGAAATACAGTCAGTGAGAAGAAAACGTCATGAAGGAAGCAGTGAAATACAGTCAGTGAGAAGAAAACGTCATGAAGGAAGCAGTGACACAGTCAGTGAGAAGAAAACGTCATGAAGGAAACAGTGAAATACAGTCAGTGAGAAGAAAACGTCATGAAGGAAGCAGTGACACAGTCAGTGAGAAGAAAACGTCATGAAGGAAACAGTGAAATACAGTCAGTGAGAAGAAAACGTCATGAAGGGAACAGTGAAATACAGTCAGTGAGAAGAAAACGTCATGAAGGAAACAGTGAAATACAGTCAGTGAGAAGAAAACGTCATGAAGGGAACAGTGAAATACAGGCAGTTAGAAGAAAACGTCATGAAGGAAACAGTGAAATACAGTCAGTGAGAAGAAAACGTCATGAAGGAAACAGTGAAATACAGTCAGTGAGAAGAAAACGTCATGAAGGAAACAGTGAAATACAGTCAGTGAGAAGAAAACGTCATGAAGGAAACAGTGAAATACAGTCAGTGAGAAGAAAACGTCATGAAGGAAACAGTGAAATACAGTCAGTTAGAAGAAAACGTCATGAAGGAAGCAGTGAAATACAGTCAGTGAGAAGAAAACGTCATGAAGGAAGCAGTGACACAGTCAGTGAGAAGAAAACGTCATGAAGGAAGCAGTGAAATACAGTCAGTGAGAAGAAAACGTCATGAAGGAAACAGTGAAATACAGTCAGTGAGAAGAAAACGTCATGAAGGAAACAGTGAAATACAGTCAGTGAGAAGAAAACGTCATGAAGGAAACAGTGAAATACAGTCAGTTAGAAGAAAACGTCATGAAGGAAACAGTGAAATACATGAAAAGGAAACCAAAAAAGCATAGCTCTTTGTTCTTTTACAATCAGATTTTAAACATACATTCTTTGTTAAAATCACACCAAAAAATGATCGTCTTGAAGAGAATAATGAAGAACTAATAGGCAAGCAGTTGATAGTAGAACAAACATAGTGTTAAGAAAGATCAATCTGGCAAAAATGAAACAATAAAAAATGCATAATAATAATAGAACAGCTTATAAATGGAACTTTGCGATTTGCGTCTTGTTTCGTGCAGTATAAAGACGTTTATGGCAATTTAGACACACATATATATATATAATTGTAATGATAGAAGCTTTGGCATTTAGATGTTTCTTTTAGTTCATTATCTCAATGAAGAAAACATAGGACGATGCGACATGCAAAATGATTGATCGGAAAATCGTCACAACATATCGGTTAATAACAATGTCATCTTTGATCTACATCTTACACAGAAGGATTTTAGCTGCAGTGCACGAGTTGTGTAGACTAAAGTGTCCCTGTTGAAATTGTACAAATGGAGAGTTAGTTTGTTCTTTACTTGTCTAGAGGCAAGGCGATAGGTGCCGTAAGAAATAACGGTTCTTGTGGTCAAATTCTGTGGTTGGTAATTTGATTTATTTACCGATAGCCCCAAAGCTCACTGTCTATTTCTTGATCGTACTATTTGGCTCTGGTGCTATTTTCTTATGAGGTTCTTAAAACTCCTTACTCTCTTTGAAAAATGGTGGAAATTGTGTCAAAATGTTGCTTTTTTGTATTAGTGATATTCTTTCCGAGCAGCTTACTATTCGGCATACACTTATCAATTTATTAACTCCTGGAGTTATTTTATCTGCTCAATTCACACTGATAGACTGTTTTAATGTTCCTCAATGATTTCCCAGTTTTGCCAACACTTTCTAGCACTTAACTGCCTCCTCCAATATAGTTTTGACAATGTGTCAAGTCGTGTTATCAAAACTATCGTTTGTCTAATTTGTACTTCTCGAAACGATTCTCTGTTTTACTTTTAGTAATGTAACAAATCTTCTTTCTTCTTTTGTCGTCCCACTGCTACCGTGTTGTTGCCCAGTGTCGTGGTTTTCTGTTTTTGACTTGCGGTGTTCTTGTGGATTGGCTGATTGTTATGTTTGCTCTTTGACAGGATTCTGCTATGTCAATTAACCATCTTCTTCATGGTCTTCCTCTCGCCTTCTTCCCTGATGTTCTAATGTAACAAATAATATAACAAAACACAAACAAATATAAGGAATGGTAAATAAAGAAAGTCTCTGTAGCGTATAGGTTAGGTGTCCTCGCCTCTCGTGTCAAAGGTAACCGGTTCGTTTTCTCGTGGAGCCATCGGGCTATTATTTCAGAGATCCCAGATGTTGGTGATATCGAGCTTCTAGTCCTATCGGAAACAGATAATAAAACGTTGGTCGTGTTCATTTTGAGCATGTAAAAGAACCATTTGTTAGTAGTTCAAAATCGAGAAGAGCAGGCTGGAAAGCCACTAATGGGGAACATTCATTAGAAAAAAATAAAAATACAAAATCATATATAATATCTTTACCATCTTCAATTTTACATCGGGACTCTCGTCGGTGCTACGGAGTTCGTGTACTGCAGTTGAGATCGTCCCGTGTAAAAAGTATATCAAAGAATACATATTTACTCAGCGAAGTGCAATGATGATGGTCCTATCAATCAATCAATTAATCAACCAATCACAGAATACAAGAATATATATACTTTAGATGAGAAGAAGGTGAGAATCGTAGAGATGAAAACATTGGACCAAAGATGAAATCAGCAACAAAACAAAACTTAACGAATATCACTGGAGTAAATTGTGCATGATATCCAGTGGTGGGAAATGAATTTTAAAAAAATGTCTCTAACGCATGATTGGGCACGAGTCAATTGTGACGACCTCCACTTTCGCAAATCAAATCTAACGGCATGAAACAGTGTACATCTGTAGATGTGGTTACTGTCAAGCGTAGTTTTATATTTATAATATATGATCAGTTTGTCATCCATGTAAATATGTATCCTAGGGGATAAGATTTCCTAAGTTTATAATAGAACTATCTGGGCTCAAGTCATTTGACCCAGCAGTCATCTGAGCATTTGCCCTTCGACTTGAGCTCATGGCAGTGAATTTACAGATCTGTCTGAGATGTCGTGTGTTAGCCTTAAGAGTGTTTTCAACATCTGTATATGGGGGTAGGTATTTGTGGCGTAGGTCATCGAAAGCAGGGCACTAGAAGAAATGGTGTGTGACAGTTTCTTCTGAATAGTCACACAGTTGACATTGTGTGACAATCTTTGGTTGGATGCGACGTAGGTGAGCATTCACGGGCATATGCTGTGTCCTAATGCGGAAAATAATGATTTGTTCTTGTCGTGTGAGGTGATTTATGGCATCTTTGGGATTAGGAGGGGTCATGTGTTTACCCATTGCCCATTCATCAGCCACTCCTCCTTTTTTGTTACTTCTTATTAGTTGTTTAGCAGTCTGCAGTTCATATTTGGTTATTAACTGTTCATATTTGGTTATTAACTGTTCATATTTAGGAATCTGAGATATGTGCTTGTAACAAAGTTTCGGAGAATGTTGAACATGAACTATTTCTATTTCTTTCCGCTCCTCGTGAAGCATAGGGCCTCAACAGTTGTTCTACATTTTTCCCGGTCTCTGGTTGTTTTTTATGGTTTCTCAGGATAGTGGAGCACCCACCCTTCAGTGCCTCAAGAATACTCGTCTCCAGGTCTATTTAGGAGGTCCTATAATCCATTTTCCTTGCGGGTGCCACTCAAGTGCTTGTCTAGTGACACTCGACTGTGTCTTCCGTAGATCGCCCAATACATTGCCATTTTCTCTTAAGAGGAAATAATTGATTCCTGTCATGTTCTTATACACAAGTCTGTGTATGCAACTCTATCATACCATGTCAGTTTGAGAATCCGCCGAAGACTTCTGTTGACAAAGGTCTTAATATAATTTTAACTATTTAAAACTTATTAGAACATGTACTATTGTAGTGGGAACATTTTATGGTGATGATCAGAGCAGAGAACATGTAGATTTATACACATGGAACTAAAATTAAAGAAAACTTGTTGATACTATAAACATTAATGTTAAAATTGAAGTACTTCAGACAGATAAAAAAATATAAGGGGCAGAGAAAGAAGTGTGTTTAACAAGCGAACCACATGAACCAACAGTATGCATACCCTTCGACATTTTTGGAGAAAGACTGTGCACCTGTAGGTATGTCAGGAGCGCTGGAACGTCAGGTCTGTAAACAATATCCAGAAAAAAGCAAAGGTGTTGGAAAGAGGCAGTTAGGGAAGTGAATATCTGGGAAAAGAAGAAGAGGAAAACCACAGAAAAGAAAGATGAAGGAATTAACCGGCGATTTGAGCGGGACGAATGCAGAAGAGAAAAAACTTTAGACCTATGAGAGAAAACGTTAGATCTATGAGAGAAAACGTTAGACCTATGAGAGAAAACGTTAGACCTATGAGAGAAAACGTTAGATCTATGAGAGAAAACGTTAGACCTATGAGAGAAAACGTTAGATCTATGAGAGAAAACGTTAGACCTATGAGAGAAAATGTTAGATCTATGAGAGAAAACGTTAGATCTATGAGAGAAAACGTTAGATCTATGAGAGAAAACGTTAGAGATATGAGAGAGATCTATGAGAGAAAACGTTAGATCTATGAGAGAAAACGTTAGATCTATGAGAGAAAACGTTAGACCTATGAGAGAAAACGTTAGACCTATGAGAGAAAACGTTAGACCTATGAGAGAAAACGTTAGATCTATGAGAGAAAACGTTAGACCTATGAGAGAAAACGTTAGACCTATGAGAGAAAACGTTAGATCTATGAGAGAAAACGTTAGATTTATGAGAGAAAATGTTAGACCTATGAGAGAAAACGTTAGACCTATGAGAGAAAACGTTAGATCTATGAGAGAAAACGACATTGCAAAGAACTGTTAGGATGAAATAGTTCGGCTCAGGACATGCTATTTGATTACTATGCTGATGCCGGAATGACTCAATGTTCTGTTGTATTTTCCATAGAAAATTATTTGTAATGAGTACTTGTATACACAGGGTCATTCATCATCGCCACTGTCTTAATGACGGAAGTCTATTCTCGGACAGAACGAACAAGGTCAACCAAATATCAATTTCCATTTATTCTCTTCACATCTAATTTTTTCTTCTATTCTACATCAAATCAATATTACACTGTATATGACACCAGACATGTTGTTGTCCATTCTACATCAAATCAATATTACACTGTGTATGACACCAGACATGTTGTTGTCCATTCTGTGATTGTAACGGCATCAATACACAACACTACCATTGATATGATTACACCAAGTAATCCGAACCACAATAATTATATTAGCTTTTATTTTGAGTATCAGGCTATTGTTATACCACTCACAAAATAATTTGAGTTTATTCGCATAATTTCAATAGGAGAACGGATAACATCGACACTATATTAATATGTCGTAGTTATTAGAGTCTTAGCGTCATTATTATTGTACACAAACTGCAATATCATATTTTTTCTAAGTAAGGGATTGCATAGTTAATATGATATTATATCGCTTACGGAAATATATTCTTATTTGTCAATGTTCATTTCGTGCACGTTTTTTTTTTATTACATCAGTCTTAATCAGCTTGTTATAGTTTCACACTTGGGGGGTATCTGGTGCGTTGAGGCTAGGTGACCATCTCTCGTTGTGAAGGTACTCGGTGCGCTCTACGCTTAGAGCGATCGGAATATTTTTTCTGTGATTCCAGATTTCATTGCAGGAGAGATCGAGTTCCAGTCCTATCTGAGAACGTAGGTAATCAAACGTTACTATGTTAACGTTGAGCACATACAAGAAAACCATTGGTATTTGAACATTTATTAGAGTGTGCTGCAATTCGCTGCCCGAGCGTACTTTTCCTCTTCGCTCGCTTCATATCAAACACTTGTTAGCCACTCTGTTATTTGTATGTGATTTGAGCCTAAGCGCGATTGTACATTGTGCCAGTTATGAGCCTACAAGTAGGCCAGCACATCCGATTTCTGCTGCGCCTTTTATTTACCAAGGTTGCTTTCTCAGGCTCATACCTCAGTCGCCTCTTACGACATGCTTTGTAAGTTACTATTATTTACTCTCCTTGCGACCCTTGCAACGCTGCCCAAGCAAAATTCATGAAAACATTTAAAATAAAATGACTACAAAACCTTTTCCCTATCTTCAAAATTTCATCAGCCACGTAGTACGTGCTCTGTCGCTGCGATTCTCGTGTGTAAGAAAGAGTTCAGAGCACACATGATTATTCACCGAAGTGCAAATGGTGATCTTCCTATCAATCTATCAATCATTCTGATTCCACTTCCAACTCTGGTTGAAATGAACTTCAAGCAAAAGTTGTTCATAGTACAACGGTGACATGTGCAAATTTCTTGGTGTATCTCTAAATCTTTGTATTCCCCACACACTTTACTGTGATCAACAAAAATGTTGAACTATTAATCAACACATCGTGACACAACCCTCCAAATAAGATAGTTCTTATGTTGAAACATGCGCGCTTAATCTTAAAGAAGTTTTAATCCTAATCCACACACAAAAAGTGAAAACTCACAATTCTCCGTATGAGATACATTTTTACTTCCTGTTTGTTGATCAATACGCCCTGACGTAACCTAAACTAATCTCGAGCTTATGTTGGCAAAACGTGTCTTGGCTTAAAATGGATGTAATTCTATCAAATAAAAATATAACCAACACAGGTAATTGAAATAATTAGGTGTCGTTTTTGTTGCTTGACATGTCATTATAATGATGTATTTGTTAGATGTTGGATGATCTGACATCGTGGTTCGATAAAATATCGACATCAGAACAGATTAACTGCACAAAGGAGTGAAGGAGTTGTAGAGAGATATGATCGCCTAAGCCATCAGGCATGGCACTTGATTGATTGATTTGTTTTGCAGCTTATTTATTATTTTAAATGCAACATTACAATTTTTTTTAAAAAGTGTTGTATAATCTCACATTTCAAGCATGCTAATTCCACATTTATTCAGAGAAGTCCATAGTGAAGATGGTAACATAATACGCAACGTAAAGTCGAATCAGGAATGGTGAGACACAACTGGGTGGAGGTACTGGTACAAACAATGATCAGAGAAATCACCTTCATTTTTGTCTCTGGGCACGCCAGAAGTTAAGGGTAATAAACAAGCTGATAGATTGGCTGGCTTGGCTACAATATCAGAGGGAGCTGCCATGGATCGAAATGACATTCGTCTCGCATTGAGATAGTCTTTCCAAACAGAAGAGTTTCAGGGCTGTGAATCCAACTCACTGACCAGATCGAGAAAGATGGGTGTCAATACTGGTGCAGCCCGAAAAGAACGACATACAAAATATAGAAAGAGATTGATTAATCAACATCGAACTGGCGTGTTGAGCCTCTGGATGCTGCTGGATTCGCTGAGGCGGTGATCGAAGCACCTATGGATATGTCCGGAGTGCTATGATGATAGTTATCATATAACTGATAACTGATCTTTAGCGTCTGTAGGTTAAGCGTTAGTGAGCTCGATCAAATCCCAAGCGTACCTGGTTCAAACTCCACGGTGGGCAAGATTGGAAGCAAATTAGTTGCTTTGGAATTTTACGAACTGTTAAATTAGACTTCACCATTCAGAAAGAAAAGACAAACTACTGAACGTATAAGTAGTGTCTAGAAAATTAACGACTCATATTTATTCAACATCTTCAAAGAGATATTTGACTACAAACTGAATGAAGTGACCTGTGTTGTCGGACCATTAAACTGAAGTTCTTGAATCTGTGGTGAGGTAGTTTGAAGATATTGAACTAGAGGTCAGAGTATTAGATGACCATTAAACTGAAGTTCTTGAATCTGTGGTGAGGTAGTTTGAAGATATTGAACAAGAGGTCAGAGTATTAGATGGCCATTACTTGACCTGATGAGTCTCTGTGGCGTACAGGTTAGGTGCTCGTCTCTCGTACTAAAGGTACCAGGTTTGCTCCCTTGTGGAGCTATTTGGAAATTTTTCCCGAGATCCCTATTCTCAGTGTAGGTGAGATCGAATTCCAAGTCGTATCGGAGACGGACCATAAAACCTAGGTCCCTTGTTCAATTTGAGCACGTAAAAGAGCCCTTGGCACTTAAAAATCGACAAAAAGCAGACTGGAAAGCCGCTACCCTGGCAACAATCAATGATTAAATATAACAATTTCTACAAAAATATCTTCAACATCTTCAAAATTACATCGGAGACCCTCGCCGATGCCACAGAGTTCGTGCACTGCAGCTGAGATCTTTCTGTCTAAGAAAGAGCTCGGAGCACGCATGTTACTCACTGAAGTGCAATGATGATGGTCCTATCAATCAATAAATCTACTTGACCTAGTGACCTCTGAATGTTGCAACGAGTAGTATCTTAACTCAATTCATACCTTTGCTCTCTATAGTAGCTATATTGTGACTTCATGAGTATGATTCGTAAAGTCGAAACAAGAGCGGCGAGATGTCATTGGGTGGTGGAGGTACTGGTAGAATCATAGAAAACACCTTCATCTGGACACGAAGGAGTCAGGGGTAATAAACGAACTGGTAGATTGACTGGCAAGGCAATGACATCAGAGGGGATTACAATAAACCGACATTACATCCTGAACGCAATATAAGATGGTTTTTCCCGAACAGAGGAGTTCAGGAATGTGAATCCCAGTCGCTGACTAGATTGGGAAAGATGAGTATCGATATTGGTACAGTCCGGAACGAACGAGATACCAAAAGGGCAAAAAGATTGATTATTCAACACTGACCGATCGTTTTGGGTTATTGGACACTTCTGGATTTGTTTAGACGGGATCGAAGCATCTATTAACTTGTCTGGAGTGTTATGATGATAGTATTCATATAATTGATAACTATAGTGTCGTGCAAACAACCGCTAATCATACCACCAACCACTATATTGCTTTGTAGAATAGCTAACGTTCTTTGTCTTTCTACTAATTCGTCCGTTTTTTAAACGTAGCTTATTCTTAATCTTTTGTTCACACTGCTACCAGGTTGTTGCCCAGTGTCCGTGGTTTTCTATTTTTGTATTGCCCTGTTCTGGTGGCTTGAGGGATTGCTATTTTTGCTTTCTGACAGGATTCTGTTATGGCATTTAACTATCTTGTTGGATCTTCCTCTCGCCTTCTTTCATTATGTTCTGTTGCAGAAGACTGTATACAGTGGAGTTTGGATGCATTCTTATTTGCCTCCTTCTTTGAATATAGTGGCCACACAACTTGATTCTTTGTTTCTCAATGTAATTCAAGCAAGATTCTGTTACAACTTTCTTTCTTATGAGGATGTTGGTGACTCTGTCTTTCTGGTGTTGTTGGTAACTTTTCGCAGGCATCTTATTTCACATTTAGTTATATTTTGTGACTGCGCTTTGCACATTGTCCATGTTTAGCTCCGGTACAAGTAGGTATGAAAATACTGTTGATCATCTGTTGTTTTGATGTCAGTGAGATCTCGCTACACATTAAAACAAATATATGTAGCAATATATTATATTAAAGGATATTTATTCATCTGACACTAGCACCAAACAATGTAAACACACACGTTTGTGTGAAGGACATTATGGCATCCTGAAATAATTACGATCAGGACTCACTAGCATGTATGTATGGTAAGAATTGCAGCGATAATATATGTTAGATTTAAGAATAAATGAGGACAAAAAAGTTACTATTAAATGTGCAAGAGAAACACATCGATATCAATGGTTGGGTAACACTCCGATATGGACAGAAAAGTTTCTAGTAAATGTGCAAGAGAAACACATTGATATCAATGGTTGAGTAACACTCCGATATGGACAGAAAAGTTACTAGTAAATGTGCAAGAGAAACACATCGATATCAATGGTTGAGTAACACTCCGATATGGACAGAAAAGTTACTAGTAAATGTGCAAGAGAAACACATCGATATCAATGGTTGGGTAACACTCCGATATGGACAGAAAAGTTTCTAGTAAATGTGCAAGAGAAACACATTGATATCAATGGTTGAGTAACACTCCGATATGGGCAGAAAAGTTACTAGTAAATGTGCAAGAGAAACACATTGATATCAATGGTTGAGTAACACTCCGATATGGACAGAAAAAAACAACAACCAACGTTTCGACAGAGTTAAAAAAAGGATGGGAATGTACATTGAGTGATGATAGACCACTGCTGTCGACCTTCGTTATGTGATTGCACCTAATCAATCAATCTATGAATAAATCAATTAATTGAGTTTAACTGCAGCAAGTCTTTGATGTGACCATGACCCTTAATTAATCAATCACGCAGTTTAACATCAAATTGTATCTTTGTGTGCTATAACATTAAACTGAGGCTGCAATGCTTTAAACACAAACTTGCAGCATCATGTATCTAAGATTACTAATGAGGAACTATCGTACAGAACAAATCTTCTGCAACCATTACGATGTCCACATTCGTCATCTGTTGACCAGGGGCGTCTCGCCATTAAGGGCCAGTCGGGCCAGGCCCCACCAAAAATATTGAGTAGCGTGTACTTATTATTTCAGACATTATTTGTTTATAATTATTACTTTCAACAGGATACTGATTAGCTTTGAAAGTTGATATATAACGCTAAAATATCACACACATTCTGAAATCTAAAATTCAACATATTTTTCCTCCAATTAGTATACACCCATGGTCGTTAGGGGCCAATAAGAACAAGCCTACCAAACCAACAATAATTAACGTGTAATTATTTTTAAACAAAATGTTTTTCTTAATTATTATAGTTAACTTGACACTGATTACCTTTGAAAGTTGAATATTTAACACTAAAATATAAATGTTATATCATAATAATATAACAATCATAATAATATATATACATTATTATTTAAAAGACTATTATATACGGTCTCAAATTCAGCTTCTCTATATAACGCTTGACATATATATCAGCGCACTATGTTTTATCGGGTCGCTTTACAATTCTCTACTGACGATGTAACATTGTGACCTATGACCACTGACCGCTACCTTTAATAATAATTGCCAAAACAATGTATGTCCTTCTATTCACCGGAAGCTAAGTTCCTACGATATCAACCAATTAACAGTTAAACGACGACTCTTGATTAAATAGTACTTTGTATAATTATCGATTGAATCACAATTATATATACAATAGTAGAAAAGGATATGGATTTAATAGAAATATGTAACTAACTATTATTTTAATCGTTAACGGTAATCGTCCGTTTCGTATTCAATATACATGTCTTCTACAACGCACATTCGTTTGCGATTGACAAGCTGCGACCTACTTTTAAAGTTGTGGCTTATTCGAAATTCAAAATGAATCAAGTGCATTATTTATTACGAAATCCGTTTCCTTCGTTAAAGATAGAAGACAAGCTTGAAATTAAACAGCTAGGTGCACATCAGCCAAATAGCTTTGTATATGTGCAAACATATGGCAAGAAAAAGAGGACTTTCAATAATAAGTGGTTTAGTAAAAAATTGTGGTTAACTGTAGGTGAAGAAAAACAAAGTGTTTTGTGTTTTTATTGTTTGCTATTTCATGGTGAAGGACTGTGGTCAACGGTAGGTTGTAGGGATCTCTTTTGTACCTTAGTTATTTGGTATATATTTTAGTTGTTGTTGAACCCCAGGAATTATGAGTTTTCACCATTTTGCCTATAGTGCGTGGGGGAGAGTGTCCGGTTTTCTTGCAATGAGAGCTGGCAATTATGGTTGACCATTGATTCAGAAGGAGAGTATACGCTTACACGCGACTCGTACGTTGTTACTTCTTACATTTGCTTTGCATTTATGCAACTTTTTCATTAGACATCGACAGAAGATGCGTGCATTCACTAGTATTTAGGACCCAAGAGGCGTGTCTGCGTTTGCTTTATTACCTATAACAGAATAGCTCTCTCTAGATCCTTACCCACTTAGCCAGACATGATCTTTTGTCTATTTCCAGGGTCACCACGAAGAGGTGGAGTAGGGTCTTGATCAGTGCCAGGTCACTTACCCTGGCACAACGTTGTCCCGTTTGTTATTTGCTCATGCGGTGCCAAATCATTATAGTAAAGGGGGAATAACTTCGCGGAATAGACAAATAATAGTAAATACTAAAATATAAATCGAGCCCAAAAACCATGATTTTTCCGAAATTTTGTCTGGCCCCACCACCAAAAATGACCACGAGCCGCCACTGCTATTGACACTACCAGAGCACTTACGCAACTGCTGACAGCGTTAAAGCACTTAGGGTACCTTCTGGCAAAATCAGAACATTTTCGGGTCTACCCTGAGTGCCGTCTAAACAATTCTTTTGTTGTTGTTGCGGAAACCGAATTTTAAAGTTAGTAGTTATGGACTTTGTTAGGTTTAGGGCTGGCTACACAATCTGATAAAAAAAACATTGGCTACAAAATTCATCTAACTATGAACTAACATGAGTTGGTTGAGTGCCTATGCTCCAACTGGGATTTAAAAAGCGAGAGACAGTTATTGATCCTACTTTTCATTTTATAGTCTTGTCTCGCCATCTAGGCGCTTCGTTAGAGTAGACGTCTTTCATTTGTTATTGGTTATTGGTTATTGGTTACTAAACTGACGTTATTGCACTCCGGGCAGACCCATAGGTGCTCAGTCTCCCCAACAGATATCGAAGAGTATGCATACTTATGGTTTCTGTGGCTCGCTGATTGAACACACCTCTCACTCTGCCTCTCAGGCATCCAGTTCGACTTGAACAACGGGTAACTCCAAATTGCTTAAATCGCTTGATCGATTCAACATCGATTTTAGTGTCCTCATCCAACAGAGAGTCGTGAAGAGACCATATAATATCCCCCTTATCCATCTTCAACTCCCCAACAATCGATATTAAAATATTGCACAATTCTAAAATCCCACATTACTTGTTGATGAATAGTGATAATAACACATATATTCCTTAGCATATATTCCTTTGACTTGTAAATCGATCTCACCTATACTGAGATCATAGATTTGTGAAAAATTATTCCGATGGTTCCACAAGGAAACGAAGAGGATACATTTGGCACGAGAGGCGAACACTTAGCCTCTACACCTCAGACTCCCTATTTATTGATTGATATTAATGAAAACGTTAGCTTTCAGAATGATTTTTAGTGTCACCATAATACACTGACAAGTGCACAACTTATACATTATCTTTAACTATGGAACTTGGAGTAATTCATTTATTTGTATCGTTTATCTCATGCTGACTCTGCTCTCACAGAAATAAGCAATATTTATCATTATCAAATACCTTGTCCTGAACTGAACTTGGCCACCTTAACAGTCCTTCAGAATTTCTCTCTCGTAAGCCAGATGTCCCGTCTCTGCAGCCGTCGTGCTAAAACCATCAGTTACATTCTGAACCCATCTTCTTCTTCTTCTCTTTGCCGGGATGCTTCCTTCAATAATGGTTATCTCCAGCCCTTTGTGTTTCTTTTGTGTATTGTCTATTCCCAGGTGGAAGATGTAGTTGGCTGTCCACTCTTGCCGTTAAGCGTAGGGATGTGAGTTTTCTCGGGCTAGATGAGTCGCCCATGTTGTGTTATATCTGTGTTTATGAAGTGTGGTCTTGATATTGTCTATTCCCAGGTGGAAGATGTAGTTGGCTGTCCACTCTTGCCGTTAAGCGTAGGGATGGGAGCTTTCTCGGACTAGATGAGTCGCCCATGTTGTGTTATATCCGTGTTTATGTAGTGTGGTCTTGATAATGTCTTTCCATCCTTTTCTTGGTCTTCCCTTAGCTCTAGTACCCGATCTCTTTTATTGTATGCTGTTATTGGTGGTTGGTTGTATTTTATTCTCATTAAATGTCCAAACCACTGCATTTGTTGTCTTTCGATGTACTCGGTGCATGAAGTTATGCTCACTCTGCTTCTGATGTCCTCATTTCGTAGTCTTTCTTTTATGGTGACTCCCACTGCCTTCCTCATGCATTTCATTTCACACGTGGTGAGCTTTCTGTGGTGTGTTACTGTAAGAGACCAAGTTTGGCACTGGTAACAAAGTGTTGGTAGGAAAATACATTTTATCATTTCTTTTCACTGCCATCCTGATCTTTGGGTGTTGTAGTAGTAGTGCCAGCTGGTAGGTCACTGTATTTGCTTTTTGACACTTTGTCTCTATTTCTCTATAGAGATTTCCGTCCTCTGTAAAAATACTGCCTAAATATTTGAATTCGGAAACTTTTTTACTCTGGTGTTGTCTATTTGTATGTTTGCTTGGCTTGGTGTTCTGCTGATTTTCATGGTCTCAGACTTTTGTTTGTTTATTTTCATGTTGTACTTCCTACATGCTATTAGCAATGAATTGATGTGTTGTTTTAGTTGATCTTTGATTTAAATATTAGAGTTTGGTAATCTGCAAAAAGTAATTCGTTGATTTGGTTATTTAATTGGTCGTAGTGATCATTGTCTATGTCAATAAGGTCTTTTCCGCACTGTGCCTCTTTCACTTACCTTATCTTATCTTAACCACATTTGTCGTGAGGCGACGTGGGGAGAGTTAGTTTTCTATCTTGTGCTAGGTGAGTTGCGCTTGACGTTGTCAGTCCTTGCTTTCGCAGGAACTCTGAGGTGTTATCTATCCATCGTGTTCATGGTCTGCCTCGTGCTCTGCGCCCTGAGTGTTGATTATTGTAGGCACCTGATGGTAGTAAGTGTGGTTCCATTCTCATTAGATGGCCGAACCACTTGATTCTTTGCTTCTCGATGTACCATGCTATAGTACCAACGATGCTTCTGATATTCTCGTTTATCACTCTATCTCTCCTTGTTACGTTGGCAGCTTTTCGTAGACATCTCATTTCACATGTTGTAATCTTTCTTTCTTGTGTCTTAGTCAGGGGCCATGTTTGACACTGATAGCAGAGAGTTGGAATAAATATGCAGTTTATCAGTTGTCGTTTGACTGCCATGTTAATGCTTGGATGTTTTAATAGTGGTCACAGTTGGTATGTCACTGTGTTTGCCTTCTGGCATCTAGTCTCGATTTCTCTGTCCATCTTTCAATCTGCTGTGAATATACTCCCGAGATATTTTAACTATTCCACTCTTTCACTATTCTGTCTATATAGATATGTTGAAGAGAGGAGATCAGAGTACACAACCCTGTCTTACTCCTGATTTTGTTTCGAATGAGTCTTGTCATTCTTTCTGTTGTTCTTACCACGCTGTGGCTATCTGTATGTATTGCTCTGATATTGTCTAGCAGTTGTCCCTTCATCCCATAGTTTTCTAGTGTTTCGCATATAATACTTCTATCTATTGTGTCTCTGTATATTTCGAAAATACTTCAATTTACGAATTTTTATTTGTAGCATCAGCCAGTTTTCTTTGATTTTGAGTTCTTTCTAGATATATCTATTTGTTCTATTCTCTGTCCATGACATACGGATGACTCACTGCTAACCAATGGTAACTAGTGCTAACTAGTGTTTACTAGTGCTAACTAGTGCTAACTAGTGCTAACCAAGCAATATATAACATTCAACCATCATCTATAGAAGCCAGTGATTCTTAGCCTTGGAGGTGTAACTCTCATTGGCTTTTACCAATGTTAATATTTATGTCCCTCAAATATTTTGGGAACATTTTTTTTTTTTGGTAACGTTTAAATTTCTCTCTATCAATGTTTTTGTGTTTAGGGGACATCCGTGTTATAATGCTCACAATGAGGAGACATGTTTTGTTGTTTGTTCTTTTGAAATTATAGTTAATTCGGCAGAGGCAAATGTGGAACAGGGATGAGAAGGCGTGATACTCTTGCATCCTTTTTTAAAGTGGTAGTCAGCTGAAAAGGTTGATAACCACGCCAAAGCAAACAAACTTTTGAAGAAACTTTCTAATGCTTTCTATACTTAAGAAATTATCCTTCTAATAGATTTACAGAGCTTTTATTCAACAGTGACGTTTATCTATCATCTGAACTGGTTACGTTTACCAATTGCAACGACATATCGTGACTGACTCTATTTTTAGATAAAACAAGTTGAATACAACAACTATTATCTAGGAGCATTAGTGCATATTTATTAAAGTAAAGGCAAGAGACAGATAGTCGTATTGTTCGAGAAGATGATGTCTCTATCGAAAATAAGTCTATATATTTATATTCATGTCAATGTTCATGTAACATTATCAGCTCTTGTATAAAATGTTCATGTAACATTAGCAGCTATGGTGTAAATGAATACAGGTGCAAAGAGAAATACTTTACAAACATGGATATACAGTAATACGTCAAATCCATGGATGTACAGTAATATGTCACATTCATGGATGTACAGTAATATGTCACATCCATGGATGTACAGTAATACATCAAATCCATTGATATACAGTAATACATCAAATTCATGGATGTACAGTAATACATCAAATCCATGGATGTACAGTAATACATCAAATCCATAGATGTACAGTAATACATCAGAGTATGTCATGTCAAGGCACGCAAAGGTTTGGCGGAAATGAGAGTCATGGCGGCTGTTAACATCGAGCAACGACTGCTTGTCATTCTGTATCAGACATTGGTCCTCTCCACCATGGAATATGCAATGGCGATCCTCACTGTCAGTAAAACGCAAATTGAAAGACTTGAGAGAATACAGAACGAATCTATGCGCATCATCCTCGGTTGCACAAGCGATACACTCTGTGTGGCGATGAGGTTTCTCCTGGATTTTCCGACCATGGAGTATACAGTCAAGATCGCCAGAGCACGTGCCTATCTCAAAATAAGTGTCAAAAAGGATCACCCATTACATGAACAGCTCAGCGTCAGTGGTGGACATTGTTAAAGCGGGGCAAGTCATAGGTTGGCCGTGCAGCAGATACTGTTCAGCTGGTATGCGGGCTCAATAATATTGACTATGTAGAAGAATGGATACCAATGCCTCCAATATACTGGGACACTTTTTCAACCATCATTAAATTTGACAAAGGTTGCAGAGAGGGAAATCCCGCGGCACTGAATGCAGACGTCAAAGCCATCATCGATGAAAATTGCAATGCAGACGACGTTGTGATCTACACGGATGGATCGGTAGTTCGTCACGAAAAGTCTGCATGGGCCTTCTCTGCAAGCTCATGTGGCAGAATGGTCAAGGAAGCCAGTGGTGCATTTAATATGACAACAAGCAGCATGACAATGGAGGTACTGGCGGTGACCAATGCACTACTCTGGCTAGAGTCACAAAACTACACTCATGCGTGCATTTTGAGTGACTCATTGAGTATGATCCGAAAGGTGGAGGCCGGTTCGGTGCGCAGGCAATGGACTGAATCACTGCAGGCGTCAACAATTTGCAGAATTACACTTGTCTTTGTTCTGGGGCACATGGGTGTCGTTGGCAATGAGAGAGCAGACAGGCTGGCTGGCTCTGCCGCTATATCAGACGGCCAGCCAATGGACGGAGCTGACATCGTGAACGCCCTCATAGAGCGTGGCCGCAGAGAAGACCTTCATCTCAACCAATCCACGTCAACTACTAGATTGCGAGAACTGGGTTTAAAGATTGGTGTGGCAAGAAAAGAACGGTACAACAGGTATACGAGTAGGCTCATCAATCAAAATAGAACTGGTACGGTCAGTCGCTGGACGCTGATGGAGATATTGCGAAGGAGATCGGAGCACCTATGGACATGTCCGGAGTGCAATGAAGATATTCCAAACTGAAACTGAAACTGAAACTGAAACATCAAATCCATGGATGTACAGTAATACATCAAATCCACGGATGTACAGTAATACGTCAAAACAATGTACATACATTAATACTTCAACAATATGTACACACATAATTACGTAAAAACCATTTAAATACAGTCATATTTCTAAAAACGCACAAACAAACAAAATTAAAAAACCTGTGCATACAGGAATACTCCAAATACTTATATACACATAGATACTTAAACAAACATGTACATACATATATACATGAAATATATGCACATAGAGAAATACTTGAAATACATGTGCATACAAAATACGTTAAAACATATACATGCGAAATACATCAAAACATATACATGCATAAATATTTCATATATGTAGATATATATTACAGAAATACTACAAAAATATATACACGCAAAAGTACTTTGAAACATGTAAACAAAGAAATATATATATATAGTGAAACACGTACAAACAAAGTACTATAGTTTTACAAAATACATAAACAGTGACGATAAACAGCAACGTTTCGACCAACAAGGCCTTTATCAAGCAAACGAACAAACAGGAGTGACAAATTAAAATGAAACACAAATGGACGACCAAATACCAACGTAGCTAAGGAAAATCTGGAATAAAAACGAATAACGAAATAAATATATATATATATATATATATATAGAGAGAGAGAGCCAGAGAGAGACATAGAAAGTTCTTGAAGACAAATCTAGGCTTCTACTAGCAGACGAACACTTGGAAATACGATATTTCTTGCACACAAATATGAAGGAACTGAATGCTATAGTTATTCCAAGATTGGTTTCGAATTGAAAGAATGAAGAACAAATTACATCCAAATAACATTTTGAGAAGACATGTACCGATGGAGCATAAGACGAATTTATCAAGAGGATAAGTAATAAAAGAGGAGATACATGAACGTGTTAGACAACTTGTCGATAAACACAAGGGGACGCAATGCCATAGACCGGTTGAGCGATATTTTGGCTCAAGAATGCTAGCAAATCGTCCTAGACCAGCGTTTCCCAAAGTGGGTACGCCCCCAGTGTCGCTGAAGGGTTCTAGGGGGCGATAGTCGGTTCAGAACTGGGGGAGTGTTCAGACGATTAGGGGTTGGTGGCTCCTTAAAGAATAATCATTTAAAATTTGAATTCTGCATTTAAATTCATCTTATGTCCATCTTGCACGATCCATTTTTTCATCAATTTTTTATTTTATGCACATCATCATTTGAAAATTGACCATGTATGACAGACATATATATCCATTTTCTATGTCAAAGTGAAAATAGAGCATGTATATGGGTGGGGTGGGGCGTTGGCAAACTGTTGTAATGTGGAGGGGCATTACAAAGTTTATGTCGTGCGAAGTGGGCGGTGAGCCGAAAAATATTGGGAATCTATGTTCTAGACGGAGGACGATGAAAAGCAAGTGTACGTATATTTAACTAGAAAGTTTTAATTCCACTACTGTTTTCATAACACAAGTATAGAAAATGATAGCGATCTTCGCAGTTATTATTAGAGATAGTTGATGTCTAAAACTTGCAGTCAGAAATGATAAAAGTAGATGTGGGAGATGATATTTATATCATTTTGGAAGGGAAAATTAGATATAATGGATGAATATTTATATAATTTTGGAAGGGAAAATTAGATATAATGGATGAATATTTATATAATTTTGGAAGGGAAAATTAGATATAATGGATGAATATTTATATAATTTTGGAAGGGAAAATTAGATATAATGGATGGATATTTATATAATTTTGGAAGGGGAAATTAGATATAATGGATGAATATTTATATAATTTTGGAAGGGAAAATTAGATATAATGGATGAATATTTATATAATTTTGGAAGGGAAAATTATATATAATGGATGAATATTTATATAATTTTGGAAGGGAAAATTAGATATAATGGATGAATATTTATATAATTTTGAAAGGGAAAATTAGATATAATGGATGAATATTTATATAATTGTGGAAGGGAAAATTAGATATAATGGATGAATATTTATATAATTTTGGAAGGGAAAATTAGATATAATGGATGAATATTTATATAATTTTGGAAGGGAAAATTAGATATAATGGATGAATATTTGCAGATTGATAAAAAGCTCTTCTTCTTAATTGAACTCTCCATTTTGACCCTTGTTAAACCACTCTTTGTGATTTGTGTTGATCCGAGCCTAAGAGCGATGGTAAATTGCGCCAGTTATGCGCCTACAAGGAGGCCACTACATCCTATATCTGCGATGCTTTTAGTTTAATAGTGTAGTTTCCCTAGGTCCCTACCTTAGTCGTCACTTACGACACGCCTTGTAGGTCGCAGTGTTACTATTCTTTGCTTCTGTTGCGAGCTCCGGCAATACACGTGTGTACATATGATAAATGTAGATATTGTGTCAAGGTAAAAGTTGACATTTTGCACACTCACACAATGATGCGCTGACTACATCTAAAGGAAATAAACTAAAGATAGGTAAGTCATAGATGGGACGAGTAGAAGGTGCTACCCATCAGATATGGAGAGCTGCATATATTAATCTTGACATCTAATGGGCACTAATGCCTGTAGATACCAACATTAACATTTCCGTCCACATCCCATCGACAGAAGCTGCGAAGTGGATATTACTGCTATAGTAAATACTGAGGTAGGGACGACTGTAGATGCTATAGTAAATACTGAAGGTAGGGATGGCTGTGGATGAGTACACACGGCATAGTGGTATACACTGATGGCTCAATTATTCAATTAAACAATAGAAGTCCATGGGCATTTATTGCGAGCTCGAGGTGTAAAATTATCAAGGAGCACATCGGTACCTTTGCTATAACTACTTACAGTTCTCCAATGGAGATCAAATCGGTAACTATTACTCTGAAGCGATTGAGTACACAGGAATTCACACATACCGAGTGTATACCGAGCTACTCAATGAATATGATTCAGAGAAAATGCAGGCTGGGTGTATAAGACACTAATAGCTTGTCACATTGAGCATATCCCGAAGAATCCATAAAACCTTTATTTGTGTACCAGAGTATGCAAGAGAATGAGTTTGCATATCATCTAGCTGAGTCACCTGTAGCTGAGGCATCAATAGCTGAGTCACCTGTAGCTGAGGATGGACAGTCAACGAATCGTGCATCAATCATCAATACCATACGAGAAGAAATCGTTTATATGACTTTGAAACATGTACAAACAAAGTACTATAGTTTTACAAAATACATAAACAGTGACGATAAACAGCAACGTTTCTACCAGCAAGGCCTTTATCAAGCAAACGAACAAACAGGAGTGACAAATTAAAATGAAACACAAATGGACGACCACATACCTTTTTGATAAAGGCCTTGTTGGTCGAAACGTTGCTGTTTATCGTCACTGTTTATGTATTTTGTAAAACTATAGTACTTTGTTTGTACATGTTTCACTATTTACCAAGTTTTACTGCAGTCTTCCCCTATTTTTATATGACTTTGACATCGTTTATAAATCCACTTTTATTTTTAAAATGAAGGATGTTAAATAATAAACAATAATAATGCCTTTCGTACTGTTATACGTTACATAGGGCCTGCAAGCAATTTATCCATACCACTCTATCCTGGGCAACTCGCTCAATATCCTCCATGGAACAGAGGCCGATATTTCTTCCTCTCTCAACACAGTTCGTTTCAGGGTCTCCTTAGGTCGTTCTCTCTTTCTTGAACCGTGTGCATCCCACTTCAATGCCTGCTTTGATATTCATTGATCATTTCTTCTCAAGGTGTGTCCAACATATCTCCATCTTATCTTTCTTATAACAGTTGTTACTAGAGACATTCTCTGATTTCATCACTTCTCCTGAATTCGTTCCATTTTATATTCATTATTTTTTGCAGACATCTATTTTAGATTGCATTCAACTTGCTTTCTCACATCTTTATATCTATATCTTTAGTCATTTTCCAACTCTTGCTGACATTTTTAATGATTGATACAACATTTGAATTGAAAATTCGTAATTTGAGTTTTAATACTATATAACTTGCAGTTCCTTATTCTATTTAGCCTTTTAAAAGCTGAAAAGAACTATCAAACACGACTACTCTGATAGAGGCTCGATACACTTGATTAATAAAGACCAATAGGGTATGATTAGTCTTTATACGTTATTAAAGATATTGAAAAGAAAATCGGAATATCAATGGACCTATTAGATGTTCTGTATTGTGAGGCTCAATAATCATTAATTTCGATAAGTGTGCGTGATTCTTGCAGAGTTAATAATTGATGCTAAGTATGATGATAAGTGTGAGTGATTCTTGCAGAGTTAATAATTGATTTTAAGTATGATAATAAGCGTGTGTGATTCTTGCAGAGTTAATAATTGATGCTACGTATGATGATAAGTGTGTGTGATTCTTGCAGAGTTAATAATTGATGTTAAGTATGATAATAAGCGTGTGTGATTCTTGCAGAGTTAATAATTGATGCTACGTATGATGATAAGTGTGTGTGATTCTTGCAGAGTTAATAATTGATTTTAAGTATGATGATAAGTGTGAGTGATTCTTGCAGAGTTAATAATTGATGCTAAGTATGATGATAAGTGTGAGTGATTCTTGCAGAGTTAATAATTGATGCTAAGTATGATGATAAGTGTGAGTGATTCTTACAGAGTTAATAATTGATGCTAAGTATGATGATAAGTGTGAGTGATTCTTGCAGAGTTAATAATTGATTTTAAGTATGATGATAAGTGTGAGTGATTCTTGCAGAGTTAATAATTGATGCTAAGTATGATGATAAGCGCGTGTGATCCTTGCAGAGTTAATAATTGATGCTAAGTATAATGATAAGTGTGTGTGATTCTTACAGAGTTAATAATTGATGCTAAGTATGATGATAAGCGTGAGTGATTCTTACAGAATTAATAATTGATGCTAAGTATGATGATAAGTGTGTGTGATTCTTGCAGAGTTAATAATTAACGCTAAGTATGATGATAAGTGTGTGTGATTCTTGCAGAGTTAATAATTGATGCTAAGTATGATGATAAGTGTGTGTGATTCTTGCAGAGTTAATAATTAATGCTATGTATGATAATAAGTGTGTGTGATTCTTGCAGAGTTAATAATTGATTTTAAGTATGATGATAAGTGTGTGTGATTCTTTCAGAGTTAATAATTGATTTTAAGTATGATGATAAGTGTGTGTGATTCTTGCAGAGTTAATAATTGATGTTAAGTATGATAATAAGCGTGTGTGATTCTTGCAGAGTTAATAATTGATGCTAGGTATGATGATAAGTGTGTGTGATTCTTGCAGAGTTAATAATTGATTTTAAGTATGATGATAAGTGTGAGTCATTCTTACAGAGTTAATAATTGATGTTAAGTATGATAATAAGCGTGTGTGATTCTTGCAGAGTTAATAATTGATGCTACGTATGATGATAAGTGTGTGTGATTCTTGCAGAGTTAATAATTGATTTTAAGTATGATGATAAGTGTGAGTGATTCTTGCAGAGTTAATAATTGATGCTAAGTATGATGATAAGTGTGAGTGATTCTTACAGAGTTAATAATTGATGCTAAGTATGATGATAAGTGTGAGTGATTCTTGCAGAGTTAATAATTGATTTTAAGTATGATGATAAGTGTGAGTGATTCTTGCAGAGTTAATAATTGATGCTAAGTATAATGATAAGTGTGTGTGATTCTTACAGAGTTAATAATTGATGCTAAGTATGATGATAAGTGTGTGTGATTCTTGCAGAGTTAATAATTAATGCTATGTATGATAATAAGTGTGTGTGATTCTTGCAGAGTTAATAATTGATTTTAAGTATGATGATAAGTGTGTGTGATTCTTTCAGAGTTAATAATTGATTTTAAGTATGATGATAAGTGTGTGTGATTCTTGCAGAGTTAATAATTGATGTTAAGTATGATAATAAGCGTGTGTGATTCTTGCAGAGTTAATAATTGATGCTAAGTATGATGATAAGCGTGTGTGATCCTTGCAGAGTTAATAATTGATGCTAAGTATAATGATAAGTGTGTGTGATTCTTACAGAGTTAATAATTGATGCTAAGTATGATGATAAGTGTGTGTGATTCTTGCAGAGTTAATAATTAATGCTATGTATGATAATAAGTGTGTGTGATTCTTGCAGAGTTAATAATTGATTTTAAGTATGATGATAAGTGTGTGTGATTCTTTCAGAGTTAATAATTGATTTTAAGTATGATGATAAGTGTGTGTGATTCTTGCAGAGTTAATAATTGATGTTAAGTATGATAATAAGCGTGTGTGATTCTTGCAGAGTTAATAATTGATTTTAAGTATGATGATAAGTGTGAGTGATTCTTACAGAGTTAATAATTGATGATAAGTATGATGATAAGTGTGTGTGATCCTTGCAGAGTTAATAATTGATGCTAAGTATGATGATAAGCGTGTGTGATCCTTGCAGAGTTAATAATTGATTTTAAGTATGATGATAAGTGTGAGTGATTCTTACAGAGTTAATAATTGATGCTAAGTATGATGATAAGTGTGTGTGTGATTCTTGCAGAGTTAATAATTGATGCTAAGTATGATGATAAGCGTGTGTGATCCTTGCAGAGTTAATAATTGCTGCTAAGTATAATGATAAGTGTGAGTGATTCTTACAGAGTTAATAATTGATGCTAAGTATGATGATAAGTGTGAGTGATTCTTACAGAGTTAATAATTGATGCTAAGTATGATGATAAGCGTGTGTGATCCTTGCAGAGTTAATAATTGATGCTAAGTATAATGATAAGTGTGAGTGATTCTTACAGAGTTAATAATTGATGCTAAGTATGATGATATGTGTGAGTGATTCTTACAGAGTTAATAATTGATGCTAATTATGATGATAAGTGTGCGTGATTCTTGCAGAGTTAATGATTGATGCTACGTATGATGATAAGTGTGTGTGATTCTTGCAGAGTTAATAATTAATGCTATGTATGATAATAAGTGTGTGTGATTCTTGCAGAGTTAACAATTGATTTTAAGTATGATGATAAGTGTGTGTGATTCTTTCAGAGTTAATAATTGATTTTAAGTATGATGATAAGTGTGTGTGATTCTTGCAGAGTTAATAATTAATGCTAAGTATGATGATAAGTGTGTGTGATTCTTGCAGAGTTAATAACTAATGCTAAGTATGATGATAAGTGTGTGTGATTCTTGCAGAGTTAATAATTAATGCTAAGTATGATGATAAGCGTGTGTGATTCTTGCAGAGTTAATAATTGATTCCAAGTATGATGATAAGTGTGGTTAGGGGAGAATGATACACGCATAATTTTTGATGGGACAAGTGAATGTTAAGGAATAATATATATGTAGATCTAATAATGATAAATACAGAAGAAAGTGTGTGATCCTCGCAGAGATAGTTATGATATATTTAGTTGGGAGGAAAAGATAGTTGCAGAGGTAGTGATGCTACATTTAGATGGGAGGAAAAAATACTTGTAGAGGTAGTGATGATACATTTAGTTGGGAGGAAAAGATACTTGCAGAGGTAGTGATGATACATTTAGATGGGAGGAAAAGATACTTGCAGAGGTAGTGATGATACATTTAGTTAGGAGGAAGAGATACTTGCAGAGGTAGTGATGATACATTTAGATGGTAGGAAAAGACACTTACAGAGTTAGTGATGATACATTTAGATGGGAGGAAAAGATACTTGCAGAGGTAGTGATGATACATTTAGTTTGGAGGAAAAGATACTTGCAGAGGTAGTGATGATACATTTAGTTAGGAGGAAGAGATACTTGCAGAGGTAGTGATGATACATTTATATAGGAGAAAAAGATACTTACAGAGTATGGATGGTAAGAGTGGGTGTAAATTAGACGCTATATTCTTTTGGCTTACAAAAAGTAATTTTTTTTTCATGTTCATTAGAAAGAATTAGTTTTTTTTTCCAACAAATACATCAGAAACAGATAGCTATTTTCAGCAAATACATCAGAAACAGATAGCTATTTTCAACATATACATCAGAAACAGATAGCTATTCCCAGCAAATACATCAGATATAGCTATTTTCAACAAATATATCAGAAACAGATAGCTATTTTCAGCAAATACATAAGAAACAGATAGCTATTTTCAGCAAATACATCAGATCATCAATACCCTACGAATACCATACAAATACATCAGAAACATATATCTATTTTCAGCAAATACATCAGAAACAGATATATATTTTCAGCAAATACATCAGAAACATATATCTATTTTCAGCAAATACATCACCTATACATGTAGATGTGTTCAATGTTCTAGTCTTCTTCTTCTCTTCCACCATTTACTTCTTTATAGAAGTGTTGGGGGTGAATGTTCTAGTATATTAGCTAGAAGCTATCACATTGACAATGTATATGTTACTAATAGATTGTAAAATGTGTACATTCTACAACTAAGGAACATGTTACCTGGTTGAAATAATGTTACAGATTGTTGTTATAAGCCTGAACACTTGGTTCAATAGTAGTAGTTACTGCATGACTGAGTTACGAAATATTATTCTATTTTATGGTTCATTTGTTGCATGCATTCTTGCATTCAGCCTCACACTGTCCACATTCACAGTACTCACCAACATCAAGAGTTTGAAATAATCGTCCGTGATCAAAAGCGCACATTAACAAACACACAAACTGAAATAGCAACCTTAATTCGCACTCACAATCGCAGCAAAATGCAGAATACGCAACGCTCACGTTTTCCGACCACGAGACCCGACTCGCCTGCTGCTCAGACTAAGACTGAACGCTCACTAGTCGTCCCGTGTTTGCTTGTCTTTCGCCGAGAGAACAAACATTTAGGGGAAGATGTAGAGGAGTAATATAAAATAAAAATTGTCTGAAGAAAGTGATTTTTATAATATTACACAACATTTACCTTCTGAAAACAAGTCTATACATGTAACGCTGATCAACATTAGTAAAAGTAACACAGTAATTTGCTTTTATGCAATGCGGTATTGTAGGAAAAATAGAATTAGCACATGCTACATGAATCTAAAAGACGGAAAAGTCAGTCACCAACATCAGCATAAAAAATAAATTTCTGACAGAACTTTGCTTACATTACATTGATAAACAAAGATTGAAGTTCTGCAACTTAATAAGAATGCAACCCAAAACTCCAATGTATACAGTCTTCTACACAGTACATATGCAAAGACGGTGAGAGGAAAACCACGAAAAAGATGGATATATCAGTCATGCCAATAATCAAACATAACTAATACCAACGCCACTGCAGTAGAACAAGAGGGAGAACAATGAACCCAGAAACCCCGATATTGTGTAAGAACCCGGTAACAAAAGAAAGAATGTAGAATGTTGCGGTTTTTTTCTTGGACCACCGACACACGATTGTCGATGCACTCAATATCATGTCTGTCACTTTGACTTCCCAGTCCCAGCTGGGACGCCCTGTATACTATCATTGTAGGAACGACTCTAGTTTAACTAGGGAATGTGATACGGGTACCATAAGTATCCGAAACGCCCGCCTGCCCAGCGTGTTCGTAGCGCGTTAGACTACGGGTGACAAGTCCTCTGTGAGGGCGGGTTCAATTCCGCGGACTGGCAGAAAAGCTACAGGTTCCCCAGATTTACGGTGTTTGTGGCCCCGAACTGAAGGGTTACAATGTTCATGACACCGAGTCGAAGAGCTTTCAGCTCAAGTGCTTCTGGATCGAAAAAAAAATATATAAAAAATAAAAGAGTATACGAAACAATTGCTCTAGCCATAACGTTATTGTGAATCTCAATGATATTATTAGATGTCTAGATTCCGATGTAGATTATCAAATCGTATCACTGTCAACGGATTCAAACATGATCAACGTAGATCAGCCTCTTCAAATTGTATATATGAGACTGGTTCCTGTAGACAACTGGTTTACAACATTATTTGTATATTCATTCACATGCTGTTTAGCTTATATCATATTAACTGGTTTACAACATTATTTGTATATTCATTCACATGCTGTTTAGCTTATATCATATTAACTCTTAGTGGACCAGGGCAAAAGCCATGTCTTTACAAGCCATTTATTTTTGAAATAAAAAACGCACTTTACTGCGGCTCCTGGTATAAAGGTGTCCAACCCAAAGTCACGTAGTATGGTGTTTGGTTCACAAGGATTTAAGCTGCATTGAGTCATTGAGTGGTTGTGAAATGAGCAAAAAAAAATGAATGAATGACATTCAGACGAAACAATATATGTCTGGCACTGCCAGTCAGACAAACCAAACATCACCAAAGGCCGAGATTATCTCGAATGTGTCTATCCTACATGCGCAGGTACCTGTGCTCCTGTTCTTTGTCATGTTATATGATCCAATCACGCATATAACAATGAATGATTCATTTGATTGATAAGAACAAACGTAAAGAAGAAGAAGAGAAGACACATTTTCGGAAAATGTCCTGTACTTCTTGTGAACGTTATGTGGTGAGATCAGTGCAGCCGTGTTGTCTGTGATTATGTTGAGAAATGAGAATATATATATATATATATATATATATATATATATATATATATATATATACATATAAACAATAATACAGCATGTTCAATTCTCGTGGAAGAGAATGTAGAGATTGGGGCAACATGAAAATTGATCTCGCAGTTAGGCAGTTGATAGAAGATAATGCAAGGGATGGTGATGTTGTTGTATATACTGATGGGGCGGTTCATCGTGGTGATAAGTTAGGATGGGGTTTCTTGGCTAATGCGCATGGTAGGGTTGTTGCAGAGAGAAGTTGAGCGTACATGACAACTACTTCTCTAGTATGAGGATGGAGGTTCAGGCCGTTACTGCTGCCCTCCATTGGATCTCTGGTACTTTATTTACTGGGGCAGTTGTTGTGTCTGACTCTCAGTCGATGCTTCACAAGAAGGGCAGATTTCGGTATGAGTGGATGTCGTCTATAGAAGTTTCAAACCTCCAGCGGCTTACGTGGATATACTGCCCTGTGCACGCGGGTGTTTAGGTAATGAAAGAGTAAACAGGCTTGCATCAACAGCATCGATTGTTGGGGAGTTGAAGATGGATAAGAAGAATGTCTGACTGACTATTCGCGACTGACTGTTGGATGAGGATACTAAAATAGACGGTCTATCGATTCAGCGATTTAGGCAGTTTGGAGTTACCCGTTGTACAAGTAGAACTGGGTGCACAAGGGGCAGAATGAGAATTGTGTTCAATCAGCGAGTCACAGGAACCATCAGTATGCATTCTCTTCGATATCTGTTGGGGGAGACTGAGCACCCATGGGTCTGCCCGGATTGCAATGACGTCAGTTTAATAACCAATAACCAATAACATGTTCAAGCTTGCATCTCATGTAGTTTTTCCTTTTTTCTTGTAATAGTCATGTGTAACTTTCTTACTGACTTACCCGTGCTTCTTATATCTGCAAATCAAATATTCAGTATTAAAAGTATCAACACGCAAAAGAACAAAACCACCAGAAACTAGCACATTCAAATCTGAAGTCCGATGAATTAAAATATGAATTGTTCGATAACACATTAATAATAATTTTAATATAAACAATTCTAGTGTCACTTATGTCAACAATTATACAGTTTGTGAAATAAAGACACATTAGAAAAAGTTAGTGAGAAGTCAGTAATACTTTACTTCTCAATTCCCTCCATGTGGCACACAGGCATGCGTTTCCAGTAGGTGAAAATGTAACATAGATTAGATTCTTCCCTCCAAAATTACCGTCTCTAGGCACTCATATCAATTAAGGTTCAAAATATTTCATCTTTCTTGAGTTTGAAGTTCTTTAATAGCAAACTATTTTTAATATCAAGCTGTTGCAGAACAGAGACATTTGCTATTATTCCATGATATTCTAAGTACTCTTCTGTAGCAATTCCATTCAAATGCATTAATGATCTTCTCCGCCGCTTTGTCAATGGTCCATGTCTCACAACCGTATGTTCATCATCATCAGGTGCCGTCTCCACATCGAAGGTTGGCTGCAATGAATCTCAGCATCCTCTGTCTTTCGCCTTGGTGTTGCACACTGCCAGACTGTAACCTGTCCATTTCTTAAAGTTTCCTCCCACTTATCTCTCGGTCTTCCTCTTGCTCTTCTTCCCTCAACTTTCCCCTCTAGTAAATGTTTTATCATTGTGTCATGTCTTTTTATGTGCCCAAAATACTTTACTTGTCTGAATTTTATTTCTCTTAATAATTGTTTCTTCATGCCTAGTTTTCCTAAAACGTGTTTATTTGTCTGTTTTTCTGTCCATGAAACTCTGCCTATTCTTCTATATATCCACATCTCAAATGCATCAATTCTGTCTTCTAACTGCTTGTTCATTGTCCATGTTTCCGAGCCATACATTAATATAGGATATATATAGCATTTGATCATTCTCATTTTTAGCCTGTTTGTGATTTGTTTGGATGTCTGTAACTTTCTCATACTATTGAAATTATCCTTGGCCATTCCTATTCTCTTTTTAATTTCTGTTATACATCTGCCATCCTATGTTACCAAGAGAAAAACACGTTGAGAACAGCAGTTAAACACGTAAATAAAATAAATATATAAAATAACAGTGTTTAGGGGAGAGCTTAATCAAACTTGAACATCTCCGAAATACAATTTGAGAAACGTTGGGTATAGTACCTACACCGTATGTTAGTCTCTTCACTTTAAGTGTTCTTGCAGATACACGCACTGACTAACTTGTGTATCACTCGCAACGTTCAATTCAAATGGTTATTGCTAGCAAGGAAATTTCTTCCACAAAGTCATGAGTCATGAATTTTAAAAACAATCTGTAACCGTGATCTCACGGTATTACAATTTAGTATAGTACAAATATATATATATAAATATATAGTGCTGATTGATTGATTGATGGATTGATTGACTGATTAAATGATATGATTTCATTATTATTGTAGTTTGTTGGATAATCAATGTGTTATGTTATGTTTCCTAAAAATGAATATTTTAGAATCTAAGCACGTACAACGTAGTACCGGCGATGCTATACGATGTGATTTTGAGGAGGTTGTTAATTTGCAGGAATGTTATTTAAAAAATGTGTATTAATGATGTGTGTTAGAGTATACATTTTCCAGCTATTTTAAAAGTAGATTTTCTACTGCAAATGTTCGTTTATGTATTCAGCTTGAAATGTGGATCTATATTTTATTGTCTTCTCCGATAGAACTGAGTACTCGGTTTCACATACATGAGATCTAATTTTGTGACAGGGCGTGCTGGTGTAAGAGGGAAATGAACGCGCGGATAGGCTTGCAGCTGTATAGAGCGGGCGAGCAATGGACCTAGCTAATACTATAAACCCAATAATGGAGAGAGGACGTATACATGATTCAAGTAATAGTTTTGAATCTACAACACTGCAACACTAACCAGACTGCAAGAATTCCAAGTCAAATGTGTTGTAGCTTGACAAGAACATTATGCTAGTAGACACAGAAAAAATAGTAACCAACAAAGAACCGGGGTCGTTAGTCGCCACACTGAGTGACATACTGAGGGAGATCGAGTACTTATAGACTAATTGGTTTGACGTGCATTGATGATGATCCGAGGGCTAAACTAAACTAAAACATACATGAGATCAAGAATTGTAGAGCATAATTATTTCGGTCTACAAGTGAGGCGAAACGAGTAATTTTGGAACGTGAAGTAAGTGCAGTAGATCACTAAAAATACTCTGAGTCAAAGGAATGACCTCAGTGCACCGGGGTATTTTCCATTTGACTCGGTCAGAGTTGGCACAAGTGACAAGGCACCTGTCAGAATACTGCATACAAAAAGAGCTGCATATCACCAACCAAAAAAAGTTATCAGAAAAAAATGTATATGTGTACTGAAAGATACCCTGTCAATTTGAACCAACTGCCTACAAATTGCAAGGCAAACTCTTGACCACTTCATTACTGAGACTAATATAGATATGCAGTAAGGAAGTACCAGAAATATTAAGGTGCACATGCGTTTGAAAGTTTACAAAGTAATCAATTAATGTCTCCTTCTTTTTCTTTGAACTCTTCACAATGGCCACATGTTAGCACTCTGGTTTGATTTATATGTCATCTGAACCAAAGAGCGATTGTACGTTGCATTAGTTATTCGCCTACAAGTAGGCCAGCACACCCGATTTCTGCAACGATTTTTATTTACTAGGGTAACGTCCCTAGGTCCTACATCAGTCGAATTTTGCGACATGCCTTGAAAGTCGCAGTGACGATTGCCTTTGCTTTCCTTGCATGCCCAGGCACCACACGTGCGCTGAATTCATTGCAATGTACATATTCTACTCGATTTCTGCATTTCGGGATCAAATTTGTGAATCTTGATTGTCGAGCATTGGCAGTCACACAAAATAACTACATGTGAAATGCGGTGCCAGCGAAAAGTTACCAGCAACACCAGAAAAGACGGAGTCACCAACATCAGCATAAGAAAGAAAGTTGGCACAGAACCTTGCTTTAATTACATTGAGAAACAAAGAATGAAGTCGTTTGACCACTCGATAAAAATACATCCAAACTCCACAGTATACAGCATTTTCTACAATAGAACATCAGGACAGAAGGCGAGAGAAAGATCACGCAGAAGATGGTTAGATGACATTTCATAATCCTATCAAAGGACAACAATAGCAATCGCTCAAGCCAACAACACAGCGCAAGGCAAAAACAGAAAACCACGACACTGGGCAACAACCGGTAGCAGTGTGACGACACAAGAAGAAGCAGAAGAACATTGGCTTTCATGGTAGTTTCAATCGGCCATGAAAGAAATGATCACTAAAGAATGCTCCGCAGCTGCCGTGAAATCTAATTCTGCAAACCAGATCTGCAAATCAAACTACCAATTCTAAGCAGACACAAACATCAGTGTCTACATTTTGTGAGAAATCTGCTGGAACGAAGATCAATTCGATGCACGTTTCTTGGATTTAACTAACTTGCATGGACGTAAATCATTCATTGATTTGCATTTCTCTTCTGCAACTTTCATTTGTATTTCTTTCCTGTCACTTGTATTCGTACTTCTATTATGTCTCTTACATTTCTTTGAGTCTATTCTCGTATTTGCATTCTTTCTCTTACATTGTTATTTTTATTTTCTCTTAAATTTATATTTCTATTCTGTCTCTTACATTGCTATTTGCATTTCGTCTCTTACTATTTAAATGTTCATTCTATAGGGTTATTTTATTTAAGGCTTCTTTATTTGTGTGCAACGTAGACAAACATAGTGTATTTGAATAGAAAGAGAGAATGGGTCAGGAAAAGAATGATACAGATAGATATAGAACAATGGTTTAACATAATATGAAACGGTACTACATGGAATGCTATAATGAAAGAGTTTGGGATAGCATAATATAAGAGATAAGAGAAGATAACAAACTAGAATATGAATACTACCTGCAAGGACGAAACAAAAAACTCATCAGTTTATTCATGACCGTCCGTATTGGGCCCGGTCCGCAAGGAAGCAAAAATAGTACCATTGCTACCAACAGGGCATGTCGTAAGAGGCGACTGATGTTGGGCAGTAGGGAAGCTACCCTAGTAAATAAAAAACGTTACAGAAATCGGATGTGCTAGCTTACGTTTAGACGTACAATTGGCACAGTGTACAATCGCCCTTAGATGGGATCACATACAGATCACAAAGAGTGGTATAACAAGTTATGTTATGTTATGCGATCGACGTCATGGCACATTGGACATTCCCATTTGTGCTATGTCCTCGGCTGCAGCAGCCGTCACAAAGGTGTCCATTTGCTCACCGTACCCATGAGAAGTTGATTACTATATCTTCTCTCTCTACCACGATGACCACACTGTCTGGCATGTCCAAACTTAACGTCTAATTCTCGAACTCGTTCCAGTGTCTGAGACTTGTCCTTGTTACATAATTGAGAGCGTACCGCATTAATGGTGTTGGCTCTGTCCATACTTCTGTCTGGGTATTGTTTGCAAGAAAGTCAGAACTCTCGTCACCCTGCACACCAGCATGTCCAGGTGTGTAAGGCCAAGTCATTTTCTTGAGATGTGATCTCCGAATGATGTCCACCCATTTCCCCAGCATACTTCCAGATTCAATGGTTTGAAGCATATCCACCGAGTCTGATATGATAATCGTGTGGGTTACCAGTTCAGCCACCCACAACAGTGTCCTGGAGACAGCGGTATAACAAGTGGTGGAAATGGAGCGTTCGAAGAAGAAGAAGATAGTGCTGGGTACCTCCAAGCAGACATATATGCAATTCCAGTAGGTGTTAAAGTAGCAGATATCATTGCCGGTCGATGTTTTGAAAATTGAACAAATATGATATCAAAACACTCTGAGGCAAAATCAAAGAAGGATACAATATACTTCAAATCTTTCTTTTACGCATCATATGATACAACTATATGACTGTCTTTTCCTTTCGGTTTTATTACTTTTCTTGGTGTACGTACACCTCTCACTCAATATCAGCGCAGAGGTATCTCTGTGGCGTAAAGATTAGGTCTATAGGGCCAAAGGTACCAGGTTTGCACCCTCATGGAGCCATCTGGATATTTTTCCAGGTATACCTGATCTCAGTATAGGTGAGATCGAGTTCCTAGTCCTGTCAGAGACGGACGATAAAACATAGGTCTCGTGTTCAATTTCAGCACTAGAAAAATAACCTTTGTTAGCTCAAAATCGAAAAGAGCAGACGGGAAAGACTCTGCTCTGGTAAAAGATTCATTAGAAAAGATTACAAATAAAATTCCTACAAAATATCTTCACCATCTTCAATTTACATCGGGGACCTTCGCCGGTGCTCCGGAGTTTGTGGACTGCAGCTGAGATCTTCCTGTGTGAGAAACGTTCGGAGCACACGTTGCTACTCACCGATGTGAAATGATGATTGTCCTATCAATCAATCAATCATTCAATCTCCGCATTTGATTTCACTCGTAGTGAAGTTGAAAACAAGCTGCTTTAGTAATTACGACTTCGTAAATATTCGTGGAATCGATGCCAACTTGGTAAACAATTCTCGGTCAGACTAAACGATACCCTGATTCGTTACTTAGAGATCTAAATGATAGGTACCTCTGAAGTCAAGTTAAGGCACGCATTCAGGTAGAAACGCAACAGGATATAAGGAAAGCAAGTCATCATGCAACAGTTTGATAGAGTCGATATATTAGAAGCCATGACTAGGCCGGAGTTTATAGTAGACAAAATATTTCTTATACCAAATTTCACAACTTTGTTTCTATAAAGTGTCAATTACTATCATCGTGTTCGTGTCGTCTAGGTTGACGATCATAACTTACTACAAACATATATCATAAGTTCTGACTATCAATTTCAAAGTTGTTTTTTTTTTCCAAATCATTAAATCAAGCTGTCCATAAATTCATTTATGTTTTATTAATTAATTGGTTTAGAAAACATTGTAACAACCGTACAATCGAGGAGACGAGACAGAGGAAGACAGAGAGAGAAAATGGATATCCTGTCTTTATGGAATGGAAGAGCGTCAACATATGAGATGATAGCAAGCACCAGATACAGAGATTTGTGGAGATCCATGATCGCCTACGCCAGACGGCACATCACCTGATGATGATGCCCCCAAATATTCACTTTAATTTATCATCTGTTTCGTCTGTAATTATATTTATCGAGTATCATAGTGTGTTCAGAGACTTCTATTCTCATGGAGAACTCATTTATTTATCGAGTATCATAGTGTGTTCAGAGACTTCTATTCTCATGGAGAACTCATTTATTTATCGAGTATCATAGTGTACGTTTCAAGATGGCGGCGATAAGACGTGCAGTCGGATAGTGCGTGCTGGATTGTGGTTTATTTCTTGGTTTTTCAGTGGATTTGATGTGTATTTCGGAAGAAAGGATATTTAGTTCGTCTAGCTTTCATGTAATGTTTCATTTGAAAACATTCACCACATCGGGTCAACGGATCTCTCAAGAAATGGACACATTTATCAGTTCGAGCGACACGACAACACGGTGTTCTCCCGGTAACTTGTGAACTAGGTCAACTGAAGCCATGGAAGCAGGTGGCGAATGGAATGTGAGAGCAGCTGACAATTAATGTCAGTTATGGTCTCTATTCCTAGATGGTAGGCAGATGATCTCAGTTAGAGACAATGGCTACGATCCCCGGCTAGTATAGTCACTGCCCGACGGAAAGCAAGAGGAACCTACCGTCGTAATTATCCCTAGTAAATTCATGTCTCAACACAACCGTAACGGTAACAACGAAATGAAACCAGACCAACAAAACAACACCGATAGAAAACAACTCTTAAATATCGGAACATGGAATGTTCGAACTCTAGCACAAAGTGGCAAACTAGAAAACATCAAGCAAGAAATGACAAGAACAGGACTTAACATATTAGGAATAAGTGAAATGAGATGGATAGGTGCAGGAGAAATGTATTCAGACAACTTTAGAATAATATATTCAGGAGGAAACAATCACACAAAAGGAGTAGGCATAATATTAGACGCAGAGAGAGCAAAAATGGTGAAAGGATTCTGGACAATATCAGAGAGAGTAATGCTATTGAAACTACAGGGTACACCAGTAGATATCAACATCATACAGATATACGCACCAACAACAGATAGCACAGAAGAAGAACTAGATGATTTCTACAACCAGTTACAAATAGCTATGAAACAGTGCAAGGCTCATGAAGTGACAATTGTAATGGGTGACTTCAATGCTAAGGTAGGCGCTGAAAAGGTAGACGAGACAACTGGAGGATGTGGCCTAGGAGAGAAAAACGATAGGGGAACACACTTATAGAATGGGCAACAATAAACAACATGATAATTGGCAACACTTGGTTTAAACATCATCCGAGAAGACTATGGACATGGAGAAGTCCAGATAACAACACACACAATCAAATTGACTATATTATGATAAATAAACGATTTCGAAATGGACTACTAAATATAAAAACAAGACCAGGTGCAGATTGCGACAGTGACCATACACTACTGATAGGAAAAGTAAGAATAAAACTGAAGAAGATAAAGAGGGCGCAAGAAACATCATATCGAACTCCTCAACACTCAAGACTGACACAAAAGTGAAAGACTCATTTAAACGCATTATACAAAACAGATATAACGCTATGGAAAAAATAGAAACAATAGAAGAACAATGGCAGATGCTTAAAGAATCAATCCAACAAACGTCAAAGGAACTAACCCACACAACATGTCAACGGATCAAAAAAGAAATGGATGACGGAAGACATTTTGGAATTAATGGAAAATAGAAGGAAAAACAAACATAATAAAGCAGAATACGATCGAATCAATAAAGAGATAAGACAAAAATGTAAAACAGCAAAAGAAGAGTGGCTAAATGAAAAATGCAAACAGATCGAAACAGAACACAAAGAAAACCCCAAATCAATATACGAAAACGTAGACAACTTACTTGGCAGACGTAAACGTACAACTACTGGATGTTTAAAATCAAAACAGGGAGATATCCTGATTGAAACAGACAAGAAAATAGAAAGATGGACAGAGTACATTAAGGACTTATACAGTGATAACAGACAAGAAATACACATTAATTACAACCATGAAGGACCACAAATACTTCCATCAGAAGTTATCAATGCCATAAGACACACGAAAAAGGAAAAACCCCAGGACCAGACAACATAACAACAGAAGAAATAGAAGCAACAGGCGAATTGGGCATAGGCGTTTTAACAAAATTATTCAATGACATCTACAACACTGGATATGTACCCAAAGATTTACGACAATCCATTTTTATAGCACTACCAAAGAAAGCAGGAACGATAGAATGCGAAGAACACCGCACAATCAGCCTCATGAGTCACGTAACAAAACTACTTTTCAGCATTATTATGAGAAGGGTACGAAACAAAATAAGACCAGAAGTTAAGGAAGAACAATGTGGCTTTGTTGAACGCAGAGGAACAAACAACGCAATATATACAATAAGAACAATAATGGAAAGATCAATAGAAATGAAGTTGGACTTATACCTATGTTTCATAGACTACACGAAAGCTTTCGATAAAGTAAAACATGGAGAAATAATCAGCATGTTAGAAAATATAAATATTGATGGTAAAGATCTTAGACTGATCAAGAATTTGTACTGGCAACAAACCGCAGCCATTAGACTAGAGAGTAAGATTGGAATCTATCAGGCGATACAGTTAGAGAGTACGACAAGGGTGCGTACTCTCACCAGACCTATTCAACTTATATAGTGAAAACATCATGAGATCTATAGAAGAAAAGACAGGAATAGCAGTCGGTGGACAAAATATAAACAACCTAAGGTACGCTGATGACACAATTCTCATGGCTACAAATGAACACGATCTGCAAGACTTGATAGACATACTAGTAAGAGAAAGTGAAAAGAAAGGATTAAGCATGAATATAAAGAAAACAGAGGTTATGGTTGTCTCCAAGAAACAAGAAACACCAACATGCAATATCAAAATAAATAACACAACACTGAAACAAGTCCATCGATTCAAGTATCTAGGAACATTCTTAACACCAGATGGAAGATGTACAACAGAGATTAGAGTAGAATAGCTCAAACGAAAGCAGCTTTTATGAAAATGAAGAACACACTATGCGTGAACTCACTACCAATGACACTGCGAAAACGAGTACTCCAATGCTATATTGAACCAATTCTTATGTATGGCAGCGAATCATGGACACTGAACAAACAATCAATACGATCATTGGAAGCCACAGAGATGTGGTTTTACAGAAGAATGTTGAGAATTCCATGGACAGCAAAGAAAACAAACGTGGAGGTTTTAAATCAGGCCTGCACACAAAGAAACCTTATCAAAAGAATAAGAATCCGACAATCAAGGTTCTTCGGGCATATAATGCGAAGAGAAGGTTTAGAACATTTGGTGACTACAGGTAAAATTCAGGGAAGGAGAGATCGTGGAAGACAGAGGAGAAGATGTTGGATGGCCTGACATCATGGTTCGACAAAATATCGACGTCAGAACTGATTACATGCACCAAGCAAAGAGAGTTGTGGAGAGACATGATCGCCTACGCCGGCAGGCATGGCACTTGATTGATTGATCATAGTGTGTTCAGAGACTTCTATTCTCATGAAGAACTCATTTATTTATCGAGTGTCATAGTGTGTTCAGAGACTTCTATTCTCATGGAGAACTCATTTATTTATCGAGTATCATAGTGTGTTCAGAGACTTCTATTCTCATGAAGAACTCATTTATTTATCGAGTGTCATAGTGTGTTCAGAGACTTCTATTCTCATGGAGAACTCATTTATTTATCGAGTGTCATAGTGTGTTCAGAGACTTCTATTCTCATGGAGAACTCATTTATTTATCGAGTGTCATAGTGTGTTCAGAGACTTCTATTCTCATGAAGAACTCATTTATTTATCGAGTATCATAGTGTGTTCAGAGACTTCTATTCTCATGAAGAACTCATTTATTTATCGAGTATCATAGTGTGTTCAGAGACTTCTATTCTCATGAAGAACTCATTTATTTATCGAGTATCATAGTGTGTTCAGAGACTTCTATTCTCATGAAGAACTCATTTATTTATCGAGTGTCATAGTGTGTTCAGAGACTTCTATTCTCATGGAGAACTCATTTATTTATCGAGTATCATAGTGTGTTCAGAGACTTCTATTCTCATGAAGAACTCATTTATTTATCGAGTGTCATAGTGTGTTCAGAGACTTCTATTCTCATGGAGAACTCATTTATTTATCGAGTGTCATAGTGTGTTCAGAGACTTCTATTCTCATGAAGAACTCATTTATTTATCGAGTGTCATAGTGTGTTCAGAGAATTCTATTCTCATGAAGAACTCATTTATTTATCGAGTGTCATAGTGTGTTCAGAGACTTCTATTCTCACGGAGAACTCATTTATTTATCGAGTGTCATAGTGTGTTCAGAGAATTCTATTCTCATGAAGAACTCATTTATTTATCGAGTGTCATAGTGTGTTCAGAGACTTCTATTCTCACGGAGAACTCATTTATTTATCGAGTATCATAGTGTGTTCAGAGACTTCTATTCTCACGGAGAGCTCAATAAATGAGGTTTTTTGTCTTTTCAGATGTCAGTAATAATCTACGTATGCACATTATCCTATTTATACACAGTAACAAATGTCTTTTTTAACATCACATGGGATTCCGAACATTATTATGTTATCACTGTAGACGCCATATATCTTGTTGTTTATTCATCTGGTATTCATTATTTGCTTTAATAGTTCAGTACTGGATACATATGACATATGACATATGACATATGACATTGAACAGTGTTATCTATTCTTTTTCCAAGATAACCACATGATGCATACAACATCTTGTATTTCTGAAAGAACGTCTTTGTCTGGATATTATTTTCATGATTTCTGATATAAAGTGTATCTTTCCTTCTTCCTTTCTCAATCCTGATTTGCGTCACAGAATCATGATACGAAGATATTTCTAGAATGAGCCCGTGTGTGCGCTTCATAAATAGTGTCTTTAGTCGTCTCTGTTATCTCTAACGTCCAGCTTTTGCGTGTCCGGTCTTTCGCTTTGTATCCATTGTATCGTAGCAACATCGCTCTTTGAGGTGCACTGTCTGTTGGTATTCTGCTTATGTGGCCGAACCATTTAATTTGTTGTTTCTTGATGATGTTCACTACTTATGTGGTACACACTTTTTCCTGATGTCTTCATTTCTCAACCGGTCTCTTCTTGTTACTCCCAGCATTCTGTGTAGACACTCCATCTTTGTCGTGACTAGTTCTCTGCTATCATTTGATGTCAGCGTCCAGGTTTGACACTGTTATCATACTCTGGAGAGAAAGATTGTGTTGACCACTGCCCTTTATGTGTTCATAGTGATATGTTTGACTTTAAAATTGGCGCCATGTGTCATATAATTTGATATGCTTCGTTGCATCTATGTTTGATTTCATTAGTGTCAGTATATTCAGTGGGAATCTATATCTCGGTTGTGTAAGTTATTCATACCGATAGGATAGATGCGGTAAGACAGGTAGACCATGAAAAGAACCACAGTAGATACATCAACAAACAAAGAACGGTAGTTGTTAGACTAAACACACAGAAATACATGCTTGGGAGAAGATAAGATCAATTATGGAATATCCGATGTGCGATGAAGATGACCCTCAAATGAACAGTGAACCATGAACTATCATATGTTATCAGATTTCAAGTTTTTTTTTCCTCTTCTTCTATGTTTTCCATGTTTATTTATCTAAGTAGAGATAGGTGAGTTGCTTATATTTATCTAGTCATCAGTTGGGGGGTCCTGGTAGGTATCCTAC
Source organism: Arion vulgaris (assembly GCA_020796225.1). Classification (NCBI taxonomy): domain Eukaryota; kingdom Metazoa; phylum Mollusca; class Gastropoda; order Stylommatophora; family Arionidae; genus Arion; species Arion vulgaris. The sequence continues at coordinate 56,489,893 of CM036759.1, read as the reverse complement.
ATTTTCTTCTACAAATTAGTTTCTTGTTGTCAGGTTGTTTGAGCTGTCCTTTTATCGACATCGAATAGTGTGGATATTTTAAGAAGTATTTGCTAGTCTGGAAACCATGTTGTCGTGTGTACTGTTAAATTTGGATTTCTTTCAAGCCTTTAATCTACTTTCCTCCCCACATCATCAGTATGTATCTCTTTCAAGCCTTTAATCTACTTTCCTTTCCAGATCATCAGTATGTACCTCTTTCAAGCCTTTAATCTACTTTCCTTTCCAGATCATCAGTATGTACCTCTTTCAAGCCTTTAATCTACTTTCCCTTCCACATCATCAGTATGTACCTCTTTCAAGCCTTTAATCTACTTTCCTTTCCACATCATCAGTATGTACCTCTTTCAAGCCTTTAATCTACTTTCCTTTCCACATCATCAGTATGTACCTCTTTCAAGCCTTTAATCTACTTTCCTTTCCACATCATCAGTATGTATCTCTTCACGCCTTTAATCTACTTTCCTCCCCACATCATCAGTATATACCTCTTTCAAGCCTTTAATCTACTTTCCTTTCCACATCATCAGTATGTATCTCTTTCACGCCTTTAATCTACTTTCCTTTCCACATCATCAGCATGTACCTCTTTCAAGCCTTTAATCTACTTTCCTTTCCACATCATCAGTATGTATCTCTTTCATGCCTTTAATCTACTTTCCTCCCCACATCATCAGTATGTATCTCTTTCACGCCTTTAATCTACTTTCCTCCCCACATCATCAGTATATATCACTTTCACGCCTTTAATCTACTTTTCTCCCCACATCATCAGTATGTATCTCTTTCAAGCCTAAAGCATGGATAAGAGCTTTATGTTCTTAAACTATATGTTCATTTTATAATTCCCATTGTTAACTGCTTTTACTGACCTCAGTAAGATTATATTGTGGAATTATGTCGTTGTAGTTTCTGCTTTCGCCTCACAACCTTATCTACTAACTGCCCCCAAAAAATTAAGAAGTATTTGGAAAACTAACTGTTCTCCTTTTTACTACCGATTCCCAATTCATTTTCTTTATCATTTTTAACAAAAACATATTTATACATCGCCTATTGGTTTACTTTTATGTCGATTGTTTTGTTTGATTGGATCATCATCAATGCACTTCGGTTACTAATCATGTGTGCTTCGGTGTCTTTCTTACAAGCAGATCTCAGATGCAGTACACCAACTCCGTAGCGCCAGCTTGGGTACCCCATGTAATTTGAAGATGGTGAAAATATTCTGTATGAATTTTATTTTAAATATTTTTTAATGAACTTTGCCAGGGAAAATGCCATGTCAAGTTCCAAGCCATAAATCTGGTATGTCTAGTTCTTAAGGCGGCAAGTATTTTCCTGAATATCGTTATGTGTGTGAGATAGAAGTGCGATGTTATCAGCAAAATAGATATTACATGTAAAACACTAGTACGAGGAATCAGGATATATATTGTATGTTATTATATCCATATATAGAGAGCTAGGATGTATGTTGTATGTTATTATATCCATATATAGAGAGCTAGGATGTATGTTCAAATGTAAGCACATATTTCTTCTATGCTGATAATAGTGTTTGCGATTCACGACCTTACAACATAAACTAATCTCTACTCAACGTCACCGACTAGCAATTGTTGCATATGATTCTCTTCCAGAACTCAGCCAGCTAGTTTCCCAATGACTGCACAGTTGACTGATGTGTACAGTCTTCAAAGATCATTAAGCTAACAATGTCCAAGACGATATGTTTTCTACAACGCAGACACGTTTTGAATCAACTAAAAATTCAAGAATCCCATATACATCATCCGTTTCAATGACGTAAAGTCATGAGTGATGTAAGTAAACTAATGTAATATTTGAATGCTGCAGTCATATTCTTTCATTTATATTTAACAGATGTGATATATTTTGTGTGTGTGCTTTTGTTTGTTAGCGCAGATGTTACTACCAACATTTGGATTAAAGATGCATTACCACACATCAGTAGAGTGGAGGACGCATACGCTAAGCAAACAGAGAGGTACGTTTGTAATGACCTGCGAAACAAGGAAATTATAAATGTTTTAAAAATATATAAACACAAACAGATATATAATACGCAAGCACACACACGGTATATATATATATCAGCAGTGGACGACTAAGATGGTTAGGGCATGTGAAAAGAATGGAAAATTGTCGAATATCAAAACAAATGTTCTGTGAACCTTTAGAGGGGAAGAGGTATCAGGGCAGACCACTGTTCAGATACAAAAGATGTCTGCAAGGCCTCAATGACGAACTTTTCTATAGGTTCCAGTGAAGGGGGGAAAAACTAGCTAATGACAGAGTTGCGTGAAAGCGATATTACGCAAGAGCGAAGAATTATTTGAGAAGAGAATTATTGATGAGCTGAAAGACAAGAGAGAAAAGCGAAAACTCAGAAGTTGTCACAGTAAAATACTTGCCAATTGACCGTCTGTAAAGACGAAAAAGGTCGTTTACATATATATATACAAATACATATATTTACATATCCAGATATATATATATCAAGATTAAATTAGACAGACAACGTCATGGACATTCTATCTTCATGGCATAGAAGAGTGTCAACAACTGTACATTAGTGGTTTTCATCACTAATGACCGAAGTTTGTGAAGAAGATTTATGATCGCCTTCTTCAGTCGACATGGCACATAATGATGAAGAACGCGTTTTACATTTGTATTATTTTGGTCAACTTTGGAAGAACTTGAAATAGACCACGAATCTGTCATGTGGAATTAGATGTGAGAAATGTTCTGGATATATAAGATTATAGCAATTCCTTTTGTGATGGATCATTGCTTTCGTAAAACTACAAGTTCTCCAACATACTACACAATATTTTGTTCAAATCATGGAAGCAAGGATATCTATATATAGGATATTATGTGTTTTGAAGAGAATTGATCACATTATACAGAGCGCTCAAGATAAAAGTAGCCCTGTTAAGTAAACCAATATGGTATATGTTTATGAAAATGAGATGGTTCAATTATAACGTAGTAGAGGTCAAAAGGCTCAAGTTGTTTAATGGTGTGTAATTATGATACGGAAGAGGTGATGAACAATTGGGACAAACGACGAGCTAGTCAGAACAGGTTTAAATAGTAAATAGACAGAACGCAACGCGTACCTGACCACTTGTAATTTGTAAGTTGCCACATATTATATCAGACTGGTATTTTTGTTCAGCTATTCTGTACGAAGAATGATTTCGATGTCTAGTGCTACGCAACACAGTTTACAAGCTAGTGTTTCGAATTTTTAGTTTTCATAATTATAATTTTGTTGCGAGATCGATATTCAAATCGGAAGTGTGCAGTGTAAAGGAAACAGGTTTTTTATTACCCAATTAAACTTCTTGTCTGGGTCGTGTCGTACTATGATACAGAAATACAGCTGCATCAGACGGCACTGAGAGATAGATGCAGACGGCACTGAGACATAGATGCATACAGAGAAATATAAACAGAAAGACAGCTGCATCAGACGGCACTGAGACATAGATGCATACAGAGAGATATATACAGAAAGACAGCTGCATCAGACGGCACTGAGACATAGATGCATACAGAGAGATATATACAGAAAGACAGCTGCATCAGACGGCACTGAGACATATATGCATACAGAGAGATATATACAGAAAGACAGCTGCATCAGACGGCACTGAGACATAGATGCATACAGAGAGATATATACAGAAAGACAGCTGCATCAGACGGCACTGAGACATAGATGCATACAGAGAAATATATACAGAGCCACAGTGAAATGTATTCATCATCAAGTAGCTTGACCCTTCCGAAACCTGGCTCCCATGAGAGCAGTCCTGAAAAACACTGTTCTGTGTAAGTTGACCGGCGTCAGCAGCAGTCACTCTCAGATAGTCAATGACATTTTGCATCCATAATCTTCTAGGTGTTCCACTTGTTCTTCTCCAGGCACCATTCCCTCCAAAATTATCTTCTCTAGCACTCATGTCGTTTGATGTGCCCGATAAATTTAATTTTTGTCGATTGTATACTCTTCAATAGCCAACTAACTGTCTTTTCAATATCACGCTGTTGCAGAACTGAAGCATTTGTTCTTTTCTTTGTCCATAATATTTTAAGTACTCATCCGAAGCATTTGCATTCTAAGGCATTAATGATCTTCTTTGCCGAATGGTCAATGGTCCATGTCTCACAACCATATGTTGTCAAGGGAAAAACGCAGGCTCTTAAACACTTGCTTTTTGATCTTATGTCAGGTAATGCCCCAAGGTATTCAAAGTTGTCGGTTCTTTCAAGTTTGTGGTCTTTGATTACACATATTAGCCATTAATTGTGTTTTATCATTTGTAAATATCTTCGTTTTCATTGTATTTAATACATATTTATTAGTATACAAAATATATAAATATACAAACAGAAACAGAGATATACAGTGAGATAAACAAAGCGAGACATAGTGTCAAAGAGAGATAGAACACAAAACACATATGGAGACAGAGAGACACAGATGGGAAAATGGATATACCAGGTAGTCTGTATGCTTTAGCTCCATCACTGTACATGTACAATTAAGTTGCATATACAAATCGACTGCCACAACTACTATAGTGTTTTCCACAACTTATTGAATTATTGATTAAGCGATAAACAAGACAGCAGTGACTATGTAACTTCAACAACATCACAGATGTCACTTAATTATCTAGGTCAGAATATGGGTATATGTTATCCTTGAAAGATATTGAAAAATAAGATTGTGACAGCCAACAACTTGTATATCATTATATGTTATGTTATGTTATGTTATGCTATTGACGTCAAGGCACATTGGACATTCCTATTCGTGCTCTGTCCTCCGCTACAGCAGCAATCCCAAAATCCATTTGCTCATCGTAACCATGAGAAGTTGATTAGTATATCTTCTCTCTACCACGAAGGCGACACTATCTGGCATATGCAAACTGTCTCATTCTCGAACTCGGTCCAGGGTCTGAGACTTGTTAATGTCACATAAATGGAAGCGTACCGCATTGATGATATCGGTTCAGTCCATATCACTGCATGTTGGGTACGAGAACACGAGGCAAGGGTTACGTGGACAACAGGTTTCATGTAACGATTACAACTTGAAGGATCTAATCTTCAAGTACCTCTGAAGACGGCGAAGGCTTACTGCATGACGAGGGACATCAGTAAAATGGAAAGCAGGTCTCACACAAAACTCAGAAACGAAATACCAGGCGTCATGACTTCTACCTGAATTGACAGCGGCAAAAGTAATGGCAAACTGCATAATGTAATAATGCCTAGAAAAATCACAAAACAGCCTTAAGCAGCAGGGGTTAATTCGCAAAGTCCTGTAAATGATATGCACTTCACTTGTCAAAATACGTTCTAATTCTTGTCTTTGCACTTCATGACCAAAAATACTACAGTTGCTTCATTCGTATGTTTGTCAACATGTTTCTTTTTCACTGACCTCTCTTAAAACACAAACAGTGGTACTTTTAGAATTCTACGCAATTTTTATATGTGCGTGCATATATATATATATATATATATATATATATATATATATATATATCTCTATATATATCATATATATATATATATATATATATATATATATATATATATATATATATATATATATAACGATCTCGGCCTAGACTGATGAACCAACTTTTATCATGAATTTCACCATGATTTTAAGGGATTCCGTTACTCTGTACAGCTTCTCGCGGAGCACTGTGTTATGGGGCCAGGTTTATTTTCTTAGGTCTGCTAACAATTGACAATCTTGCAGTATGTGCTCTGCCGTCATGTCCGCCTTTTCGCAGGGGCACAGGCTAGCTGTGCCAATTTTAAATTTGTTAAACATGTGGGCGCGAAGCTTGTTGGGGTCAGTACGGAAACTGAGTATATCAACTTGTTCACTACGAGACAGACCATAGTACCCGTCGCTGTTCTTGTACTGAGGATGGTCTTTTGACCATTTGTCTTTATAGTGCCAGCCGATGGTTGTTCTGGCTTCCTCATAACTGATCTCGAGATCAGTTTGAGATAGTCGCCCGCCTTCTTTAGCTAGCTTGTCTGCGTGTTCATTTCCGCTTTGTTACAGTGTGATGGTATCCACTGAATGATGGTACGTTTGAGTGAGTACACTAGTGTCTCGAGGGTCGCGTTCAGCTCATTGAGCTGTTTTACCTACGCTTGTGAGTGCCGTGATGACCGAGATAGAGCATCGGTGAATATCACGATTTTGTTTCGAAAGGCGCCTCTTCTCTCTAGGATCATTTCGGCCGCTGTTCTTATTGTCTCTGCTCTGTAGCTATTTGAGTATTTGCCGGTGGCAATCACTTTTGTGACCGTCTCTTCCTTTGTGAGTTTTAGCACTATTCCACCTCCTCCATTGTTGATTGCGTTCTTTGCCGATCCATCAGTATACACGTGCAATATATATATATGACCTTTGTCGTCTATACAGACAGTAATTTACCAAGTGTTTAGTTATGACAACTTCTGAGTTTACGCTTGTTTCTCTTCTATTCAAACTCACCCCTACGTTTATCTTCAAATTAATCTGCAGATATGTGTCACATTGTTTATCATATAACTCGGTCATCAGCTAGTCTTACTTTCAATTTTTGGGACCGATTGAAAATTTGAGAACGTACATATATCTAATATAGGAGCAGTTATCTGTCTTGACAACTTTTCACTTCTAAGAGTGTACAATACATCACCGGTTCAGGTATGGGACTATTATACTTTTTTTTCTCATACACCCTATCCATATTAGTCTTCTAGGGCTGAGTATTTCTATGATGGATGGTACGCTGCAGTACCTAAGAGTTTGTTATTTTGTCAAACGACTTGATGTTCGTAACCTTGAAGAATCAGAGAATGTCAAATATATTAAGTTTCCTCTCATTCTTGAGATAGATGTCAATGTTTCTGAGCCATATAGTAAAGAACAGCATACACATGCTGATAGATCAAAAATGTCGTCTGCACTGTTAACCCACTATCTGCTATAAAAGCTATGCAGGCTAAATCCGCTGACATCATGTTACATACCCTAGTAAGAGAACTTGATCGTCTGTCAAAATGCCGTCTATCTGTGGTCGTCAAGGAAATAAGAGTGTCAATGTCTTGGCTAAGGAAGACAGTACCAAATAGACAATCTGCCAGCCACTGTCGTTTAAAAATGTTAAAGCTCTCAAGAAGAGAAACTTTGCATTTGACTGAAAGACAGCAGATGGATATGATAATGAAAGTGCTTCCGTATAGACCTCAGCATAACAGACCTGGTCATTATTTTGCGCCTGCGTATCAAATGCTGCAGACACAACATATACTTACACAGACTAGAAGTTGTCTGTGCTGGTGTAAACAGGCGGAACAGACAACGCAGAATGTCCTGCAAGACTGCACTCACATTTATGAGCTAAGAAGCAACGAGTTGAAATACTCAGTGGACCTAGGAACTAAATTTTGGGAAATATGACTTAGCTTGCGCTGACTGCCCGGTCAACTCTATCAAATGAAGGCCCAAACTTTATTCAAATTTACTTTATAGATAATGAAGAAGCTAAAGCAAATCAGCGCATCAACTGTAAAATTGGAACTAATCAAAATATGGTATTATACGTGCAATAGCTATGTCAGAAGTTTTAAAAGGGTATTAAATCAGTTGCTGACGGACGACATGAAAATTGACTCCTCGCTGACTTAGTTCCAGCCGGTCAACACGAGCGAACTTATAGCGCACCTGCAGTAAACAAAGTTGCCATTATCGTGGAAGAAGCCGATTTTGAAAAACGGGACGTAGTCTTGCAAAAGCGCGACAACAAGCTGAAACTTATATCCCGAGCGAAGCCGGGTTAATTAACTAGTGTCATATAATTTTCTTGACCAAAATTAAGAAGTAGTGACATTTTACATTATTTGTGCATGTTCTTGGTCGTCCCCTCGCCTTCTTTGCTGATATTCTGTTGTAGAATATTATGTTTACAGTGGAGGTGGATTGAATTCTAATTAATGGGCCGAACCACTTCCTTCTTTGTTTCTCAGTCTAAATCAATAAATATTCTGTCACAACTTTATTTCTTATGGTGATGTTGGTGAAAATGCATTGGACAAGATTACAAATGAAATTCTTACAACATTTCTTCACTATCTTCAAAATTACATAGTGACCCTAACCGCTGCTACAAAGTTCGTGCACTGTCGCTGAGATTTTCCTGTGTAAGTAAGAGATCGGAGCACATATGGTTACTCTCTGAAGTGCAATGTTGATATTCATATCAATCAATCAATCAATAAATTAATGTCATTAGAAATTTAGGATTAATACAAATGTTTCTATCTAACATAGTAAATAGATGATGGACCTGAAGATGATAGAGAGAAACAAATTATGGACAGCCTAACGACATGGTACTGGAGAATGTGCACGTCCGAATTTATGGACAGTAAATATGGTTGCAGTTAACAGATCGCCTACTCCAGGCAGTAAGAAATAATATGAGGATAATTTAATCTCGGATATTGATTACTAGAAGGCTACTTTAGACTGGGGACTTCAAGATCGTTTGCCCTGGTAGTTTCCTAACAATGTTCAGGTTGGGGTATTAGCCAAGCCGAAAATAAATATTTTGAAATTTCCAAAGTTTAAATCCTCATCTGAATGGCTAAGTCACCCATTCTTTTAACCACACGTTCCTTGTCTTCCATTTAAATAACAATTTGAAAAACTAAAACATGTGTTTCTTAATTCAATTACTATTTCGTAACATCTGCATTTCTCTAGAAATAGTGAAAACAAAAAGGTAAAAACGATTACGCCCTAGTCAGATAAAAAAAGTTAAATGTCTCAATACATAATTTGTTTAACTTACTATTTACGGATGGGGGTCTCTGTAGCTGTAGGATGGGGGAATCCGGACCACGACGTTTGGTTCACGAGAGTAGAAGTTTCTAAGTCACAAAAGATCGCTGCAGGGGCTACCGAGTTCGTGCTTTGTGCAATACTCTCGGTAGGTGGGATGCCATTTATGCCGACAGGGATCGAGTAATATAGGATAAAACGTGGTGAAATGATATCCATAAAAAAGTAAAAATATACGCTAAAAATTGGTCAATTATTTTGTTATATGATAAGGGAAAAATGATTTTGGCTGATCTTAAACATAAAGTCAATATTTTGTGATTGTTCTTTCTTAAGCTAAACGGGCAGGCTTCTATAAAATCAATGCTTGTATCTTTGATAGAGAAAAAATAAAGAGACGATGTATGGGAATTGTGCCGCACAATAAAACACATAATAAACGTGATCGTCTGTATTAGTAAAAGTAAGAAAAAGAGAGAATACAAAGAAATTAATCTAGAGTGGTGGAGGTAGGTTTAAACAAAATTAAATATATATAATGGCTACAAGGGCTATATAAGGGTCCGGCCCCGTCATTAAGGGCTAGTGGGGCCGGACCCACCAAAATAATATATAAGTGTATTTATTAGTTTATAAATTAAAATATAGCAACCAAAACCATGATTTATCCGAAAAAAAATGTTTGGCCCCACCAACAAAGATGATCACGAGCCGCCACTGCATATATATATATATATATATATATATATACGCATTTCATACATTGTGCACAAAGATATGGAATAGCCCCTCCTGGCCAAAGAAATGGAAAAGATCAATATTTATACCCATTCCAAAGAAGGGAAAGCTGAAACTATGCACCAACTACAGAACTATTGCCCTTATAAGTCATGCCAGCAAAATACTGCTAAGAATCATCATGAAAAGGATAGAACAAAATTTAGAAGACAAAATACACGAAATACAGGCAGATTTCAGAAGAGGTAGAAATACTACATACCATATTTGTAGCATATGATTCATTATCGAGAAATGCAGAGAATACAACATAGACCTGCATGCATGTTTCATAAACTATAGCAAGGCTTTCAATCATATACAACACCAGAAAATGTGGAACATTATGAAGGACATGTATTTCAAAAGAAATAATACAACTCATATAATATATATACCACGAACATTTACAACCATTAACATAGAAGGCTAAATTGCTGAATGGTTCGACATTCAACATTTACAACCATTAACATAGAAGGCTAAATAACTGAATGGTTCGACATTCAAAAGGGGATAAGACAATGATGTATTCTGCCCCATACTTATTCAACATGTATGAGAAGAACACTATGAAAAATGTTATGTTATGTTATGTTATGCGATCGACGTCACGGCACATTGGGCATTCCCATGCATGCTCTGTCCTCCGCTGCAGCAGCCATCCTAAAGTCCATTTGCTCACCATACCCATGAGAAGTTGATAACTGTATCTTCTCTCTCTACCACGAAGACGACACTGTCTGGCATGTCCACACTTAACGCCTAATTCTCGAATTCGTTCCAGTGTCTGAGACGTCCCCATGTCACATAATTGAGAGCGTACCGCATTGATGATATCGGCTCTGTCCATACTTCTGCCCGTTTGAGTCGGGCATTGTTTGCAAGAAAGTCAGCACGCTCGTTACCCTGCACTCCAGCATGTCCAGGTGTGTACAGCCAAGTTATTTTCTTGAAATGTGATCTCCGAATGCTGTCCACCCATTCTACACGCATACTTCCAGATTCATTCAGTTGAAGCATATTCATCGAGTCTGATATGATGATCGTATGGGTATAACCTGTTGCTCAGCCACCCATGACAGAGCCCTGGAGGCAGCAGTTCATTAATGGATATGCAGGTGGAGGTCAGGTGGATTGCTGCTGCACTTTTTGAACGCACGATATCACTGCGTTGTGGTTCATGGGCATCACAACCACAACAAGTCCTTATGAAAAATGTAAAAGAAGATGCCAACTATGTGAATTACGACCCTTTTACTATAGGCGGCAAATGCATACCAGAGCTTAGAAACGCAGGCGACACAGTATTATTATCCCTAAATATATATTATCCACCAGCAAAGAGGGTTTGGAAAACCTAATCATGACGACCAAGAAACATAGCGAAGACCAACATCTATATTTCAATACACAAAAAACAAATATAGTGTCAACAGACAATGCAAATGGCTCACCTAACATCCAAATAAACAATGAAGAACTTCAAAGTGTAAAGAGTTACGGATACCTGGGCTCAATAGTCAGCAATAACGTCGACTGCTCCAAAGATATCTCAAGAAGATTGGCAATATCAATCAAGAAGTTAAACACTATGAAGAACATGTGGCACAGCAGCAGCAACATATTAAAATTAAATATACTGAGAACATGCATTTATCCAGTGGCTACTTATGGTTGTGAATCATGGACCATTACATAAACACCAAAAACGAAAATCCAGTCCCTCGAAACGAAATTCTACAGAAAGATCCTGCGAATACGATGGACAGAAAAAAAGTCAGAACACTGTTGTCCTGTAAGAATTGAATGTTAAAGACAATTTTCTGGTAAACAATATACTATACAGAAAAATTAGATACATTGGCCTCATCAAGCGTCTCGATGGCCAGGAGGGAACAATATTGGAGTGCAGGGTCCCAAGACGCAGAGGCAGATCAAGAAGAAGATGGCTACAAAATATTTAAGAAACCATGAATATAATATATATATATATATATATATATATATATATATATATATATGTAAACAAATACGGATGAGATTTTGTGATTATCAACATATCTCTGTTCTATTCACAGAAATGGCAAACAGGAACTGTGTAGCTTCAGCAACATTCCATACACTCTCCGGTAAGTGTGCACTCGGAAATCGAACGAGGCGGTACTGATTCGAACCCTTGCCCTTCAGATTTGCAAGCCATTATTACTACCTAGGAACCAGTAGACGACATATATTATGCATGCTCGTTATTTCCATAACTCACCGAATAAGCACTCTTCTCACTTTGCTCCACAGCCGCCCATTATTACTAGTACAATGGTATCATAAACTCTTTATATCGATGTATCTGCTCAACATACCATCTTCTGTGTCTTCAGACTAATAACGTGACACATGCCGCTAAGGATGCACATGCACAGAGTGTTTAATATTGTTAAGATCGACTTTCCCACGTATGGACAGCCTGCAGGACGCAACATGCAAGCCTGCAAGTTCCACAAAGAAGAACATGAGAAAAAGATTGAGTTACAAGATAATGTAACTTCTAATACTGAAGATTGAGTTACAAGATAATGTAACTTCTAATACTGAAAGGTGTCACTGTGGCATAGAGGCTAGTTGCTCGTCTCTGATGCCAAAGGTACCAAGTTCGCTCCCTGGTGGAGCCATCTGGATATTTTCCCAGAGATCACAGATCTCAGTGTAGATGAGATCTAGTTCCTAGTCCTATCTGAGTTGGACGATAAAACGTAGGTCCCGTGTTTAATTTGAGCACGTAAAAGAACCCTTCCTTCAAAATCAAGAAGAGAAGGCTAGAAATCCACTGCCCTGCAGAATTCATTAGATAAAAATAACAAATTAAAATCTTACATAGTTATCTTCACCATCTTTAAAATTACATAGGGAACCTTCGTCGGTGCTCCGGAGTTCGTGCACTATAGTTGAGATATTCATGTGTAAGAAGTAGATCGGAGCACACATTGTTACTCAACGAAGTGCAATAATGATGTCCCTATCAATCAATCAGTCAATGCTGAAGGTGCAATGATGTCTTTGCAAGTTAATAATCATACATCTCATTGTAGGCCTAAATTATCGGATGCGTGAGTCCTGCACGCTTAGTAGCATATGAACAAATTCGCAATGCATTGTTTCCTTTCTCGAAGCAAACCATCAAAACACAATGAGTGATTTGCTTGATAAGACCGAACGCAAAAAAGAAAAAGATACAGTTCGCCGAAGATACTGGTGCTGTGATCTGATAATCAACAGAAAATATCAAAAGTAAGAGTGGAAGATATTGGGGAAGTTAAACAAACACGTGTAATATCATCTTTACGGTGAAAAACTACATTGATATGCGAGATTATATATTTTTCTTTTTTTGGTTTCCGATCCAGAAGCACTTGAGCTTTCAGCCCTTCGGCTCGGTGCCATGGACATCGTAACCCTTCGGCTCGGCGCCACGAACACCGTAAATCTGGAGAACCTGTGGCTTTTTCTTCCAGCCTGCGGAATTGAACCCACACTCACAGAGGGCTTGTCACCCATCGTCCAACGCGCTACCAACACGCTGGGCAGGCGAGCGAGATTATGTTTAAAATGAAAATGAAAATCGTGGCATATCCTTTACAGGACGTAGCCATCAACCACAGTCAACGAGTCGTTGATTTTCTAGGCACCACTTATACGTTCAGTAGTTTGCCATTGCTTTCTGAAAGGTGAGGTCTATTTTTAACTTTCGTCAAAATCTCGCGGAAAGGAATTTGCTTCCAAACTTGCCCACAGTTGGGTTTGAACCAGGTACGCTTGGGTCTGTGATCGAGCTCACTACCGCTTTAGCTACAGCCGCTCACACGTTTAAAATACAGAAGAAAAAACATAGACAGCTTTTTATCTTCTTCTATTTTTACATTTTTTGTTTTCTGTGTTAAGATCATTAGTGAATGTGGTCATCAGGCTTGTCTTCCTGACGAAGTCAGACGTCCAATTAGTTCATCACGCCTGTCGCCTGGACGAAGGCATTCTTATTCAGATCGATGTCGAAGCCATAACAAGGGGTCTTTCTCTCCTACTGTTTGCAACTGATAGTAGAAAATTGATTATTTTGATGCTTGGCTGGTATGTTTTTTTTACTGACCAGAGGCACCCTATATATGATGTGGTTAGTATCCCATTGGGAATCTTTGTTTCCTAGTGTGTTACTTGTGAGTAGAAAATCATGGCATATCCTTTACAGGATTTAGCCCTCAACCACAATAAACGAGTCGTCGATTTTATAGGTAGCACTTATACATTCTGTAGTTTGCAATTGTTTTCTGAACGGTGCGGTCTATTTCTACTGTTTGTAAAATTAATGGGAACGAATGTTGATTTTTGTGTCGGTTCGGCTGTTTCATTCTAGAACTAGTTCATACAGGAGACAATTCACAGTTGTTAGCATTTTGTGTGAGTTTCGTAGGCACAGGAACGGAGCAATTATGGGGTGACTCTTTGCAGTGAAGATAGAACCGTACATATGAACTATGAACTGTCATGAAACTCGGTAATCACCTGAAATCTGTTGCGATCTGAACAAATCTTACTATAACTCTAACCTTTGTTCCTTCAACTACTGGTTTTGAAGCAGGTTAAAAAACAAATAACTTATTGAGGAAATTAGATTTTTCATCATCATTAGTACTATTCGGAACAACGGGTACATACAGCAGGAAAATGTATTTCCTTTCAATTTAATCGCGATTTTTTATTGACCTCAAACCTACAATTATGCGTCCACCTAACCTTCATTTATATCTGCTTTTGAATATAAGTGTTACAGAAGAGTCCGCCATATCGCATGGACAGAGAAAAGAAGAGAACAGGAACCATATCCAGAAAGAACTGAAAATCAAATAAAACTAGCTGATTCTACAAATAAGAAAGATAAATTTTAAGTATTTGGGACATATAAAGAGACTCGAAGCATTGTAGATCATCATGAAAGGAAATATCCCGGCAAAGAGGAGAAGAGGAAGACCATGATGAAGACGGATTCAGGATGTAACTGATGGCTTAAGCACAACGGCTGTAGAGGCGGGACAGCTGGCCTTGAAGAGAGACATAAATTCTGAAGGAGTGTTAACTCCGTGTCTACCAGAAGCCACACTAAGTGGCGTTTTTACTCCATAATGGCATTTGCCTTGGTCAACTAAGAGTTAAGTTGGCAAAATTCTGCTCATGACAAGTTATTTGATGATGATGATCTTCATCATTGACATATGTCAAGTGTTAGTTAACATAATACACCGCAGTCACAATTATTGGCCAAGACCCATCCCTCCTCGTGCGGTGGCTCTGGAAACAGACTAAGTCTAAGTAGTTTGGCAACGAATTTCACTTCTCGCACAACACACAGGACATAGTCAAACAAAAAGTTCCTAACCACAACTTATTGTTTGACTCTACATGTTGTGTGTTGTGCGAGAAGTGAAATTCTTTACTTCTGTTGTATCCTTTGTTTGATAAAGCCCTTTTGGTCGAAACGTGGCTGTGTATTGTTATTATTTTTGTATTTTGTAAAACTACAGTACATTGTTTTTACGTGTTTCTCCATTGCTAAATAGTTTTACTGCAGTCTTCCCTTATATAAATAATACTAAACGAAGCAACGAGATGACTCGAGATGTCGCAAACGTCAACTCACGTACAGAAATTCAATGGTTGCACCATTGTCACTGTGAAAGTCTAAGTCTGTGTTTTGTTCACACAAGAGAAGACTACAGTTAACTATATACTAGAGGCCAAGCGCAGATAACGAGTTGGCAAAGTTGGCAGAGAGCAAAATTAAAAGTTGTGTTTTATAGCCTAACGACGATGTGCAGAAACCTACAAATCTAGTCTGATCAGAGCCGGATCAGATCAGATCGGGAGAAACTGAGGGAACTTCGGTGATAAATTGGCGTTTAAAGACAAAGACAAGTATGTATGTTATCACATAAGCAAGCAAAAATGAATAGCCAAATAATAAAACTAACAAAACTTCCCTTCCTGGGAGGACCTGGGCTTGTTATGTTGACCGAACTCAAAACCAAAAGTTGCGTTTTTGCGTCTGGTAAGGCTGCCCTACCTTGGGATTTAGGGCTAGTGATGTAGGTAGAGCGCAAAAATAAATATCTACTCTAACGTCTAATGAAATTGTCCTCCATGACTGACAGTGTTAAGCATTGGACCACTTTTTCTGCCTCTTCTGAATTAAAAATACAAAGTAGAAACTCAGAATTGTCTGCGGACAATAAATCGATACGAGTCTCAGAGCTGTTGAGAATGGTTCTACCTATTTTTAAGAGAGTCATCACTGTCACCTTATGGTCACACTACATCTGTATGGTCACTGAATCTTTATATGATCTTTCACGTTATGTCTGTCCGTCGTGGTTAGACTTACCAGGATTCGCTTACCTAGTCTGAAGGATCATCAAGACACACAATATCTCTACCACAATATGGTAGGCTAATATAGATGGTAATAATAACAGTAATATTTACTTTATAATTTCTTAGGCAAAGATCATAAAGCCCAAATATACGGCGAAAAATCGTTAAAGAGCAATGAACACACAAAGGAGCCAAAAAATGACTGTTCCAATGACTTGACCTAGAATGGTTGAGAATGTTCATAATCCAGAACGACCTCATCCAGTCATAAAGGATGCAAAGTAGTAAATGCTGTTTGTCGTAGATCCAAGCTAAAAATATACGGTATTCAAAAGATCATTTATTTTTCGATCCAGAAGCACTTGAGCTTTCAACTCTTCGGCTCGGTGATATATACATCGTACCCCTTCGGTTCGATGCCACGAACACCGTAAATCTGGAGAACCTGGGGTTTTTCTGCCAGCCGACAGAATTGAATCGCACTCACAGGGGACTTGTCACACATCGTCCAACGCATTACAAACACGCTGTGCAGGTAGGCACAAAAGATCCTTAAACAGTATTTATCATACGTTGCAAAAGGAACGCCGCATTCAGTTAGATAGGTTGTAAAGTACAAAAGGTTCTTTGGCGTAGATCCAATCCCAAATATGCAACGTTAAATGGATCATTAAAGAGACATGTACACACGAAGAAAAGGAAAGTGTTTGACTGTCAGCAAGACAAACTCGAACATTTCCTTAGACCGAAACATTATTTTTCGGATGCTTGAAAAACATAGACATAATTACATGTGAAATGCGCTACATGCGAAAAGTTACCTACAGCACCAGAAAAGACAGTCACCAATATCAACATAAGAAAGAAAGTTGACACAGAACCTACCTTGAATTACCTTGAGAAACAAAGATTGAAGTGGTTTGGCCACTTAATAAAAATGCATCCAAACTCCACAGTATACAGAGTCTTCCATTACAGAACATCAGAGAAGAAGGCGAGAGGAAGACCACGAAACAGATGGTTAGATGGCGTCGCATAATCCTGTCAAAGAGCACAACTAACAATCACCCATTCCACCAGAACAGCGCAAGACAAAAACAGAAAATAACAACACTGGGCAACAACCCGGTAGTGTGACAATAGAAGAAGATATAGAATAAGAAGAAGAAGAAGAAAGATGGGCAACGTAAAATCACTAGCAAGACATAGCTAGTGACTTTGAGTTGTTACTATACCGAACAATAGAAAGTACTTAACGGAAAGAACAATAGATAAATATGGAAATGATAGAAAAACCAAAGAAATGAAGAAAAAATAGCAGAAGGGAAATAAGCAAATAAAATGTTTGAATGTTACACAGAAACATATATGATGATGTGAATAAAACATTAATGGGGAGATATGATGTAAGGCGACGAAATGGTGAGAGAAAGACTGATACACAAGACGGAGAGAAACATTAAATGTAAGACGACGATATGGTGAGAGAAAGACTGATACACAAGACGGAGAGAAACATTAAATGTAAGACGACGAAATAGTGAGAGAAAGACTGATACACAAGACGGAGAGAAACATTAAATGTAAGACGACGAAATGGTGAGAGAAAGACTGATACAAAAGGTGGAGAGAAACATTAAATGTAAGACGACGAAATTGTGAGAGAAAGACTGATACACAAGACGGAGAGAAACATTAAATGTAAGGCGACGAAATGGTGAGAGAAAGACTGATACACAAGACGGAGAGAAACATTAAATGTAAGACGACGAAATGGTGAGAGAAAGACTGATACAAAAGGTGGAGAGAAACATTAAATGTAAGACGACGATATGGTGAGAGAAAGACTGATACACAAGACGGAGAGAAACATCAAATGTAAGACGACGATATGGTGAGAGAAAGACTGATACACAAGACGGAGAGAAACATTAAATGTAAGACGACGAAATGGTGAGAGAAAGACTGATACACAAGACGGAGAGAAACATTAAATGTAAGACGACGATATGGTGAGAGAAAGACTGATACACAAGACGGAGAGAAACATTAAATGTAAGACGACGATATGGTGAGAGAAAGACTGATACACAAGACGCAGAGAAACATTAAATGTAAGACGACGATATGGTGAGAGAAAGACTGATACACAAGGTGCAGAGAAACATTAAATGTAAGACGACGATATGGTGAGAGAAAGACTGATACACAAGGCGCAGAGAAACATTAAATGTAAGACGACGATATGGTGAGAGAAAGACTGATACACAAGGCGGAGAGAAACATTAAATGTAAGACGACGATATGGTGAGAGAACGAACGATACACAAGACGGAGAGAAATATTAAATGTAAGACGACGATATGGTGAGAGAAAGACTGATACACAAGACGGAGAGAAACATTAAATGTAAGACGACGATATGGTGAGATAAAGACCTATACACAAGGCGCAGAGAAACAACAAATGATGACAACTTACAGCCTAGTTTGAGTGCAACATCAACACAAGAGATAGGGAATGTTGGGACTCCATTAAAATCAACCTCATATACACAACTGATGACCACGTATGTCAGATACATAAACAAGATTGCAGTGTAAAATAAAAAAAAGACAAAGCGAACACATTATGGAGTTAAAAAGTAAACAATCATTTTTTATTTAGATAATATTTATTGAAAAGAAATAGCCATGGTTAATTAGGATGTAAACATTAGGGAAAAAGATAGTTAACTCTGCATTACTAATGTTGGTGTGTATAATATTTTTGTTATCGCTCCTAATGACTGTGCTGAATTTACATAGAAAAACAAGTCACACGATTGTACTCCTTTATATGCATGCATTGCATATATTTAAAGAAACAGAATGACCAAAATAATAACAAAACATTCAAAATTCAGAGGCGAAAATCTTAGTCGCATTGGCTTAATTTCTGAAACGAAATTACATAGGAAGGAAAGGAACATCACTCATTATTTGCTTTGTTATGTGCACATTGTTAAATTATGTCCCTTATTTGATATGAAGACATTGAAACAAAATGCGAAGAGACGTTCTTAGAAATGCCATGGACAGAGAAGAGAAACAGACGGACATCCTTTAAGACCTGAATATCGAGAAACATTGGTTCATAAATAGCATTATGTCTCAGAAATTGTTTATTTTCAAACTAAACGTCACACTGGTTTGGATAGTTCAGTAATGGAAGGCATGGTTACTGAAAGCTGAGGGCAACTAAGACAATAGTGACAACCAGATATTAAAGAAATATTGAACATAACGTTGGGGAAAATGGGGAACTTGCTAGAGACCGAGAGTTTTTCACAAAATGAGATGTGATGAGAGCGGTATTCTGCACATGAACATGCTTACATTATGTCCATCCGATTGTCCATTCGATTGTCACGACTCTATTACAGGATTATATTGTGTAAAGTTGTATTGTGTACAGTTAAAAACAGTATGGAATGGAACTTATAGGAAAGAAAAGATCAGAATACTAAGAGCATGCATATTCCCGGTGGCAACGAATGTGTGTAAAACATTGACATAGTTCATAATTCATATGTACGGTTCCAGCTTCACTGCAACAGGTCACCCCATAATTGCTCCGTTCCTGTGAAAATCACACGAAATGCTAACAACTATGAAATGTCTCCTGTGTGAACTAATTCCAGAATGAAACAGCCGTGTACCGCCAAAAAAAGCAACATGTACCGCATAAATGCATATGGCCGTCGTGATATAGTGTCAACACAAAACTGTTCATCACTTGAATTGCAATTCATGTCGAAGGAACATCAATCACGACAAAATCCAGCTTTCTGCACCCGAAATATCACTGCATACGGCAGATGGAGTTGGTTCGTCATAACCGCTGTCCGCCATTTTCTTAATACACACAACATACCCACAGTTGACAAAGCAAAAAGCATTCCATGAAACATTGATAGCACACAGCGCTCCTCAAGCACTAACAGTAGCTCGGCAAACGAAACTAGAAAATATCCGACCAAACATGGTGGAAATGCTCTAGCAAAGTCGTGTCCAGAATCAAACAGTTCTGACTCTGAATGGGCTTCTAACGCCATTGCTGGCCAGAGCATGGACATTTAATAAGGCAGTGGAAGAACATACATGTGCTTTTGAATATAAGTGTTACAGAATAGTCGTATGCATATCATGGACAGAGAAGAGAACGCATAGATCTATCCAGAGAGAACTCATCATAAAAGAAAACTGGCTGATGCTACAAATAAGAAAGAGAAAACTTAGGTATTTTGAACATATAAAAAGACACCAAGAGATGGAGAAGACCATCATGGAAGGAGGCATACCGGCAAAGAGAAGAAGAGGAAGACCACGGAGAAAGTAGATTCAGGATGTAACTGATGGCTTGACCATGACGACTGCGCAGGTGGGACATCTGACAAATGAAAGAGAGAAATTCCAAAGGACTGTTGGGGTAGCAAAGCACTGTTCAGGACAAGCTATTTGATTATGAGGTATTGTATAGTAGAGACAGAAGTCCACATTAAAAATCAAACTTTCATTTTCTTATCTTTGATTTGTTCTTGTTCTCTATATGTTGTTATGCTGTTTAGTCAACTGACCGACAGTAATAAATGATGCGTTTATAAGTTGTTTCTGTGTTTCATACATACAATGTATTCTATGTTTTCTTTCTTCATAGAAGGCACCTTTTTTAAACATCATCCATCGCGTGGTATTCAAAGTGGTCGTGGTCAACAGTTGCATGGCTAAGTGGTTAAGCATTTGCCTTGTGAGTCGAAGGTCGTGGGTTCGAGTCCGGACCGCGTCATTCTGTTCACGAGTGCAGTTTTTCCAGAGAACCCTAGAATTGTTGCTGGAGCTACGGAGTTCGTGCTTTGTGCAATTGTCTCGGCAGGTCGCGTGCCATTTCTGCGGAGAGGACCGAGCCGTATGGGGTAAAACCCGGTGCAATGAAGTCAATCCTTCTTCTTCGTCAATCCTTGTTATGATGGTATATAAATAGTTGACACTCTGGAATATATCGTGATTTACGTTTGTTTATGCACTTACTCAATTCTTGTTTGAGTCAAATTAGTAAACCTTCATAAAGAAAACATTTTCAGTAAACTGGAAGATAACTACTGGATTTGATAATGGAATTGACTTCCT
Source organism: Arion vulgaris (assembly GCA_020796225.1). Lineage (NCBI taxonomy): Eukaryota > Metazoa > Mollusca > Gastropoda > Stylommatophora > Arionidae > Arion > Arion vulgaris. Next base: position 56,468,581 of record CM036759.1, on the reverse strand, counting down.
CTTAGAGTTCAACAGAACATACCAGGCCATTGTATTCCGCCATCTTATTGAACACTGCAGACTCAACAAACAATTATATTGACTAGGAATAAGTCAAATAGTTTAGTTATTGCATCATCATCACTGTACATTGAACCAATTAGTCCATAAGTGCTTCAATCTCATCCTCAGTACGTTTCTCACATTTTGGCAACAAAAGACACCTGTTCTTTGTTCGATTATTATTATTTGTTGGCTTCCAGTCTATTGCTTTGTCTAGCTACACCACATTTGAGTTGGATTTCTTGCGTTCTGGTTAGAGATGTATATTCGCCACAATTCCGTGATTATGTACACGTCATCTCTCATAGAGTGAATTCAGAATATCCGCCTGGTTCATTGCTTGTCCGTCTTTTACAGAAGCCTTACCTGCAAGTCTATTGGAGCGTTCATTTACTTTTATACCTGCATGCTCTGGCACCAAAATAAAACTGATTTTTGTCCGCCTAACCTCAAGCAGCTTTGTCTGTCAGTGTAAGAAAATAGATCAGACACCGGAGCCAAAACGCCAAGGCACCAAAACAAATGGTGTTCTGTAATCTTTCGGAGGGGAAGATTCACAAGGGTTCACACTGTTCATATATAAAGATGTCTACAAGGCCTCAATGAAGAACTTTTCTATAGGTCCCAGCACCTGGGAAAAACTAGCGGACAGAATTGTGTGGAAAGCAACATTGCGCAAGGGTGCAGAGCCTTTTGAGCAGAGATGTATGAGCTGAAAGACAAGAGAAACAGGAGAAAACTCAGAGACTGTCACAGTAAAACACTTGCCAATGTCTCTTACATTGTTATTTCTATCTAGAAGATTTCTATCTATAAAGACAAAACACTTGGCAGTTTGGAAGAATAAAGACAAGAAAGGCATACATAATGATGTTGTGAGATTGTTTCTGGTTAGTCATGTAATTGCTGCCTAAATGTTCCCACTAACCCATTTTTCTGAAATTATCATTAACCGACAAATTAAGCAATTGCTACATACTGGGAAAACGTTTCCTCAATTCGGAAAAATATTTTATAATAATGATGACCTAATTCAGAGAATTGTAATTATTCTAACAAGAAATATATTATAAACACATAATACAATAGATTATGCAATATCTGTCTCCTCTATCTCTCTCATTAATGTATCTAGCATGCCATGTGAGCGTTTGTAGTTTAAACGGTAGGGATCTCGATCACAATCCAAGCGTACCTGGTTCAAACTTCGCGGCAGGCAATTTGGAAGCGAATTCGTTTCCGTGGGATTTTACGAATCGTAAAATAGACCTCACCGTTCAGAAAGCAATGGCAAACTACTGAACGTATAAGTGGTGCCTAGAAAATCATAGACTCGTTTACTGTTCTTGATGACTAAGTCTTGTAAAGGATATGCAACGATTTCAGAATGTCATGTGCAAATCAAAGCCAGTCGATCTAGTGCCAACTTTCCTACCAGTGTTGGCAAAGTTTCATCAGAACACTACTGCCACGGTCATCTTAGTTGTCCCTTGACATGCAGTAAAACTCCTTATTATCTTGACATGAAATAGTAACGCGTCCGAATACTATAAATCATACAATTTGTTGATGCATAACTTTTTTAGTTCAGTGCCCAATCTGACAGTTTTGTCTCCATTGAGTAAAGTACAACGTAGCGATCAATGTACGTATTCAATTCAGTGATGCTTGAGGAGTAGAGAGATGAGTGTGTTTAACCAGCAAGTCACTTGAATCATCAGTATGCATACTTTTCGATATCTGTTAGGGAAGACAGCACATCTTTCACGAAGAAACAGAAGACATTTTCCGTATCCATCTTCAGCTCGTTGACCAGATCGAGAGATATGGGTGTCAATATTGGTGCAGCCCGAAAAGAACGACATACTAAATATGCAAAGAGATTGATTAATAAATGTTGAACTGGCGTTGTGGACCGCTGGGTTCTGCTAGATTTGCTGAGGCGGAGATCGGAGCACCTATGGACACGTCCGGAGTGCTATGATGATAGTAATCATATAACTGATATAACTGATAACCTGCATAACCAGGATAGTGAGTCCACGTAAGCATCTAGTTAGAAGTTAGAATCTTATATAGACGACATCCAATCATAACGCAACTGCCATATTGACCCTAGAAAATCAACGACTCGTTTACTGTGGTTGATGGCTACGTTCTATAAAGGATATGTCACGATTATCACTTTAATAGATCACGGCTGAGTTGCAGCGTTGTTATACAGTTTTCAGCATAATAATAATAATAATCATAATAATAATACATATGATAATAGCTAATACTAAAGAAATGATTAACGAATATCAAAGCAGGCATTGAAGTGAAATGCAAAGGGTTCAAGAAAGAGAGGACGATGTAAGGATACCCTGAAACAAACTTTGCTAGGAAAGGAAAGAAATTCGTCTCAGTTCCATGGAGGCGATTGAGCGTGTTGCCAAGGTTAGAGCGATATCGAGAAATTGCTTGCATGTTCTATGTAACGTATACAGAGGAATGCCCTATGTACGAGAGGAATTATTATGATAATAGATATGCAGCTTAATGTATTTACTACTAGCATTTAATGTCTTTGTAATGCAGTTTTGTAAATCGCCTGTTGCTGTTTATTTTACAACTCCCCTACTGAGTCTACTGTTTGCTTGTTTTATTTGCTACTTATACCATTTAAGTCGATGCACGTGATCTCAGACTAAGAATGAGTTTTGTTTTGGTTATATAAGAACATGTTAGCTACAGAAATATGACAATTTAGAGCTTTTGTTTTGGTTATATCAGGTCATGTTAGCTACAGAAATATCAGGTCATGTTAGACAATTTAGAGCAATTTACGAGCAGAGAAGTAATGCTGTTAGGATGGTTTATCTAAAATATTGATTGATTTATTCATAGGACCATCATCATTGCACTTCGGTGAGTAACCATATGTGCTCCGATCTCTTTCTTACATAGGAAGATATCAGCTGCAGTGCACGAACTTTGTAGCAGTAGTAAGCATTAGTGCCCTTCGTCATCCGCTAGGGAGGGTGGGGGTGGGGCGGGGACTAAACATGTACATCCGTGTTTTGTAAGCTTGTTTGTGCCATGCCCCTCCTAAGCCTTTCTAAAATTCGTATGACCCCAAAATAAATTTAATGTGAAGGGGAATAAACGTAGACTAAAACATACATATTTAATTACCCACCGCAACAATCATATTGTCTCCCTGTTGGGGTGTGGACCCCACGTTGGGAAACACTGATGTACAGGGTGTTCAAGATAAAAGTAGCATAAATGACAAATCAAAAGTTGCCAGTTACATGTTGCGTTTTATCGATTTACTATTTAAACCGGTTCTGACTAGCTCGTCCTACGTCAAATTGGTTTATCGCCCCTTCCCGCACCGTAGTTACACACCATCAGACAAAGACTCGCTCTCTTGACCTATACTACGTCATAATTGAACCTTCTCATTTTCATAAATATATGCCAGATTTGCTCCCGGGACAGCTACTTTTATCTTGAACACCTGTACATGCACTAACAAATACATAATACAGACATAAATTTATAGACAGACAGACTAGACTAAGTCTGTTTGAATGCGAAATGATGAATAACGCTTTCCATTGATTTGAAAGTAGTAATATCTTGCTTCAAAATTAGGTCAACACTTGTTTATGTCAATCAACACTTAAGATAAACTAAAAACTGTTGTTTACAATTTGCAGGATGTTGCCAGCCAACACGTACACAACTGGAGGATTGTATACTCTAAATATTATGGTATAGTTTTCGGAAGTTAGTTTTTGGGACGATGTTTTCTCATGCTTCGTTCTGCACGCATTTCACTTCTTAGAAAATTTACATTATATTGTATATCTTGTTTACAACTAAAGTGAATTGATACGTCATTTTGAAGAAGGGGTTTATCTCAGTCTGGTCTTTTCATCTTCTTCTCTGTGGAAATAATTCATTTATAAACATGTTTTTCACTGGGATTAAATCAGGAAAAGTGATGAAATGTTTTATTAACTCCTACTAACATATGCTTTTGTTCTGCAACAGCTTGATATTAAAATAAGTTGACTAGTAAAGAACATAAAAACAAGGAAAATTAAGTATCTTCCTCAAATGATATAAGTGTATAGAGAAGGCAATTTTGGAGGTAACAATGCCTGGAGGAAGAATGACCTAGAAGACAATGGGTGCAAGATGTCATTGGCGATCTTATAATGACTGCTTCTGAAGCCGGTCAACTTGCACAGAATAGAAACATTTTCAGTATTTTTGTCATGGGTGCTAAGTTCCGGAAGGGACGAGATTTTTGATAATGATGATGAATAACACCTGTTATAAGAAAGAGAAGTTGAAGACTTGTTAAACATTCTTTGAGAAGAACTGATCAAATAGTCACAAAGTAGGCACTGAAGTGGGAGATAAACGTTTCAAAAAATAACAAAAGAAAACTATAGGAAATCCTAAATCGATCGTAACTGAGAGGGGCAAGAAATATGTGGCTCAATTGCAATAGATAACATTGAAAGAGTTGCTCAGAAGGAACAGTATAGAGAAATGTATTTCTAGTCCAAATATAGCGTATAACAGCAGGAGATAAACAAATGAGAAATTATACATATGTTTTTTAAAAATAATTTATAATTTAATTATTTGACAATAATTCGCTCCGATTATATTTTGTAAATAATTATTTTATCTTTTTCAAGCACTCTCATGTAAAAAAATCTGACATCATTTCTACTTTTCTCCCGCACTTACTACATGAAATACATCACCTTCACATCATTAATTGACATCTTGTTTTAGTTGGTTTTTTTTATTGTTTTGATTTTAGTTCCCAACTTATTGTTATAGTAAAGTGACGATAGACGAAGGATTTACTTTAGTGCGCCAGGTTTTAAATTTCTTTTAGTTCCTCTCTGCAGAAGTGGTACATCTCATGCATAAAGCACGCACTCTGTAGCTCCGACAACAATAATAGTGATCTAGGAAAAATGGTTTTGTAAACATAACTTTGGAGTACGGATTCCAACTCAAAATATTCTCTCTTTCTCTCTCTCGCGATCGATCTTTTTGACCATTTTTATCATTCTTATTGTGATATATAAACAGCCTTTGCCAAGAACGTTTTTACGTCACAATCTTCAGTACCATTTGGAGCTCTGGTGCTTGTCCTTCGGCGATGTTTCTGATTTCAACAAGCGTTTACTGGGTTCGCTCTCCGTCAGCCTTTGGCTGTCCCCAGCCGACCAGCAAGGCAGCAGGTTTGATATTTTCCTTTAGGATGTCGACCCTTAGACAACCTACCTGTTTTTGGACTATTTGGTTTGCTTTCCAGTTGTGTGTACGGTTTGCTCCGCTAGCCTTTAATTGTCCCCACTCTAACTACAAGGCAGTATTAAAACTCAAGACATTCAGAACGCAATGCGAATAGTTTTAATTACTTAACCAGACTTCGATCTTCATGATAATTATGGCCTAATGTAGGACAGCATCACATATTTGTGTAATATTCATTTAAAGAGCTTACTTACTTTCATATCGGCACGGCACAAGATGCTATTAGTAGTATGTACAGTGGTACTGAATCGCTGTCTAAAGTTTATTTATGAAACCCTGCCAAATTAATGTTTCCTGGACGATTTATTTCAACTCTTCAGTCCTAACTGCAACATTGTCCACTCTCACGAGCATACATCCTTAAGGGTACATTAAGCACGAGCATTTATTAGTCTAGAACGCTGGGGTAAATAATGGAGTCACGTTCGTTGGAGTAGACCAGAAAACGAGCAATGAAAGCAGCCTTGTCCTCTATTAGACCAAATTACTCTACTTGTTGTAGTTAGACATTCGTAATATTATTGCTGAGTCATCACTAAGACACATAAATAACAGATACAGTATAAATGTGTAGTGTTGTCACCCACAACTTAAGTTTACTAATTTTACATTGATAATATTTCAGCTTCTGGTAGTATTTAAGTTCACAGTAGTGGAATATCTTCTTTCTGTCTGTATTATTTCCCTTTCTGCTTGCACTTTTATTTGTATTTAACTCTGTCCATACCATTACCTACTGTAGTTGCTTTTAAATGTGAGTCAACAACGCCATTTGCCAGAATAGTAGCTTTTTACGTAGATCACATTCTTTCGTTGTTTATTAAACCTTCCATGTTTTGCTACTAGCTATAATTAGTAATATATATATATATATATATATACAGTGGCGGCTCGTGATCGTTTTTGTTGGTGGGGCCAGACACAAATTTCGGGAAAATCATGGCTTTGGGTTAGGTTATATTTTAATTTATTAAATAATAAATATACGTTACACATTATTTTTGATGGAGTCCGACCCTCTGGCCCTTAATGACGAGCCACAGTATACATATATATTATATATATATATATATATATATATATATATATATATATATATATACATACGTGTGCGTGTGTGTATGGTATATTGTATGAGATTGAAAGACAAATAATATATTTGATTATGGAAAAGAATTCCTTAAAGGCCTAAGCAGGAAAGACCAGTGAATTACATTTCGCTTACGTACAGGACCCAACGAACTCAACAGACTCTTACTTAATAGACTATAAACAAGTCAAACAAAACACCTCTCTGCCAGTGTCAGCAGGCAGAAGACACACAGGAGCATGTCCTGCAAGACTGTTCTCACATGGGTGAGCCGAGAAGCAGGATGTGGCCACATCCATCATCATCAAGTGCGTATCTTTTATAGGACGTAGCTCTCTTTGCAGCGCATCTGAAATTCATTCTGTCTCTAAGCCAGTTCACCCACTTCGTCGATGGTTATATTCATGGTTTCTTTAATATCTTGTAGCCATCTTTTTCTTGGTCTGCCTCTGCGTCTTGGGACCCTGCCCTCTAATATGTTCTCTCTAGACCATCGTGACGCTTGAGGCCACATCCAGTCAGCAAAAATATACGATTTGGGAAAACCTGACAGACCTGAAGCTGACTGCCTGGTTTGTGGTCCAACTAAGCGCATGTCCAGAGATCACTGAAGAAGAAAAAGAAGTATGAGATGTTCTTGTTCTTCTCCGAACGCTCCATATCGACCACTTATTAACCACTCTGTGTGATTTATAGTTGATCTGAGTCTAAGAGCGATTGTACGTTGCGCCAGTTATGCGCCTACAAGTTGGAGAGCACATCCGATAAATGTAAAGATTTGTATTTATTAGGGTAGCTTCCCAAGGCCCTTACCTTAGTCGCCTCTTACCACTTGACTTGTAGGTCGCGCTGTTACTATTCTTTTCTCCTCTTGTTAGCCCCGCAAACACATGAGAGATATACTAATGTAAAATCCAAAATAAACAACGTCAACACAAAATGTAACTAGTTAAAACTCTGATGTCTCAAAGCAAATACTCGTAGAACAAAGCAAATACTGTTAGAACAAAACAAATACTGTTAGAACAAAGCAAATACTGTTAGAACAAAGCAAATACTGTTAGAACAAAGCAAATACTGTTTAAACAAAGCAAATACTGTTAGAACACATCGACATTAATCGTATAGAAGAGTTAATAACAAATATTCAAATCCAATGAAGCATTTCCGTCTCGCCGCTCGTGGACAGTTCCGCGTGAGTACTCCATCTTCCGTTCTCAACACAGCACGCAATTGTCATGGTCTGTGAGCAGGATTTAAATTACAGCAATAAAGCAAGAATAGTCTTGTCAGGTTACCTTGCCCACAAATCGTTTTACATATGGAACATATTAGACATTGAATTTTATTGCAACATATGACTTTACTTTGACGTGATATTTCTTCTTCTTCGATTGCTTCATATCCACCACTCCATGATTTTTATGTGATCAGAGCCTAATAGCTATTGTACGTTGTGCCTGTTATTCGTCAGCAATTAGGCCAGCACATCCGATTTCTGTAGCGCTTTTTATTTACTAATGTAGCTTTCCTAGACACCTACTTCAGTCGCTTTTTACGACATGCCGTGTAGGTTGCAGTGTTACTATTCTTTGCTCCCCCTGTAAGTCCCGGCAACACACGGGCGTGACGTGATAGGACATATCTTATCTTGAGTAGAAGCATTTACAGTTCACGACATTGCACCAAACAACAAGAGAATTTAGCTCTCTTTTGTGTACAAGCAAATAGCTTTAGAAATGTACTTTCTAGCACCTTTCAAGAAAATGAAATCTCCAAATTTCCTTGTGCCCTTTCTGCCAGTGTGTTTCCGTGATCCCTCAAGGGGCCTAAGAATAGTAACACTGCAACCTAAAAGGCATGTCGAAAGAGGCGACCCAGGTAGTGGTCTAGACAAGCTGCACTAGTAAATAAAAGCGTCGCAGAAATCGGAAGTGCTGACCTACCTGTAGTCGCATAACATGCACTACGTAAAATCGTTCTTAGGCTCGAATAACATACAAATCACAAAGAGTGGTTTACAACTGATTGATATGGAGCATTCAAAGAAGGAAAAGAAGAATTGAGCCATTTCAGTTTCAGTTTGTAAGAGCCTACATTTTTCCTTTAGCGACATATGGTTGTGAGACCATAGCTAAGCCGACAGAGGAGATCATTAATGCATTTGAATGCACATGCTATAGAAGAGTACTTAGAATATCATGGACAGAGAAAAGAACAAATGCTTCTGTTCTCCAGCAGCTTGATAATAAAGAGAGTTGGCTATTGAAGAGCATAAAATCAAGGACAATTAACTATTTGGGACACATCAAACGACATGATTGCATAGACAATATCATTTTGGAGGGAATGGGGACTGGAAGAAGAATGAGTTGAAGACCTAAAATACGAAGGGTGCAAGATGTCATTGATGATCTCAGAATGACTGCTTCTGACGCCGGACAACTTGTACAGAATAGAGAGTTTTTTTTCAGAACTGCTGTCATTAGAGCTAGGTTCCGGAAAGGACATGCTACTTGATGATGATGAATCTGTTTCACACCGCCTACTGGGACCAGATTATTTAACCTACCGCCTACTGGGACCTGATTATTTAACCTACCGCCTACTGGGACCAGATTATTTAACCTACCGCCTACTGGGACCTGATTATTTAGTACATCGCCTACTGGGACCAGATTATTTAGTACATCGCCTACTGGGACCAGATTATTTAGTACATCGCCTACTGGGACCAGATTATTTAGTACATCGCCTACTGGGACCAGATTATTTAGTACATCGCCTACTGGGACCAGATTATTTAACCTACCGCCTACTGGGACCAGATTATTTAACCTATCGCCTACTGGGACCAGATTATTTAACCTACCGCCTACTGGGACCAGATTATTTAGTACACCGCCTACTGGGACCAGATTATTTAACCTACCGCCTACTGGGACCAGATTATTTAACCCATCGCCTACTGGGACCAGATTATTTAACCTACCGCCTACTGGGACCAGATTATTTAACCCATCGCCTACTGGGACCAGATTATTTAACCTACCGCCTACTGGGACCAGATTATTTAGTACACCGCCTACTGGGACCAGATTATTTAACCTACCGCCTACTGGGACCAGATTATTTAACCCATCGCCTACTGGGACCAGATTATTTAACCTACCGCCTACTGGGACCAGATTATTTAACCCATCGCCTACTGGGACCAGATTATTTAACCTACCGCCTACTGGGACCAGATTATTTAGTACACCGCCTACTGGGACCAGATTATTTAACCCGCCTGGGACCAGATTTTGTACACGCCTACTGGGACCAGATTATTTAACCCATCGCCTACTGGACCAGATTATTTAACATCGCCTACTGGGACCAGATTATTTAACCCATCGCCTACTGGACCAGATTTTATCACGCCTCTGGACGATTATTTAACCTACCGCCTCTGGAGATTACATCGCCTACGGACAGATTATTTAACCCATCGCCTACTGGGACCAGATTATTTAACCTACCGCCTACTGGGACCAGATTATTTACCTACCGCCTCTGGGACCAGTTATTAACCATCCCTCGGAGATATTTAACCCATCGCCTACTGGGACCAGATTATTTAACCCATCGCCTACTGGGACCAGATTATTTAACCCATCGCCACTGGGACCGTTATTTAACCCATCCCTACTGGGACCATGATTATTTAACCCATCGCCTACTGGGACCAGATTATTTAACCATCGCCTACTGGGACCTGATTATTTAACCTCGCCACTGGGACCAGATTATTTAACCCATCGCCTACTGGGACCAGATTATTTAACCCATCGCCTACTGGGACCTGATTATTTAACCCATCGCCTACTGGGACCAGATTATTTAACCATCGCCTACTGGGACCTGTTTTTCCATGCTACTGGAGTTATTTAACCCATCGCCTACTGGGACCTGATTATTTAACCACGCCTACTGGGACCTGATTATTTAACCCATCGCCTACTGGGACCTGATTATTTAACCTATCGCCTACTGGGACCAGATTATTTAACCTATCGCCTACTGGGACCTGATTATTTAACCCATCGCCTACTGGGACCAGATTATTTAACCCATCGCCTACTGGGACCTGATTATTTAACCTACCGCCTACTGGGACCAGATTATTTAACCATCGCCTACTGGGACCGATTATTTAACCCTCGCCTACTGGGACCAGATTATTTAGACACTCGCCTACTGGGACCAGATTATTTAACCATCGCCTACTGGGACCAGATTATTTAACCATCGCCTACTGGGACCGATTATTTAACACCCTACTGGACCGATTATTAACCGCTAGGGACCAGATTATTTAACCTACCGCCTACTGGGACCTGATTATTTAACCTACCGCCTACTGGGACCAGATTATTTAACCTAACGCCTACTGGGACCAGATTATTTAACCCATCGCCTACTGGGACCAGATTATTTAACCCATCGCCTACTGGGACCAGATTATTTAACCCATCGCCTACGGGACCAGATTATTTAACCTACCTCGATTCTAACTGCACGGGACCAGATTATTTAACCCAACGCCTACTGGGACCAGATTATTTAACCCATCGCCTACTGGGACCAGATTATTTAACCATGCCTACGGGACGTTATTTAACCTGCTACTGGGACCAGATTATTTAACCCATCGCCTACTGGGACCAGATTATTTAACCCATCGCCTACTGGGACCAGATTATTTAACCAAACGCCTACTGGGACCAGATTATTTAACCTACCGCCTACTGGGACCAGATTATTTAACATCGCCTACTGGGACCAGATTATTTAACCTCGCCTACTGGGACCTGATTATTTAACCCATCGCCTACTGGGACCAGATTATTTAACCCATCGCCTACTGGGACCAGATTATTTAACCCATCGCCTACTGGGACCAGATTATTTAACCCAACGCCTACTGGGACCAGATTATTTAACCCATCGCCTACTGGGACCAGATTATTTAACCCATCGCCTACTGGGACCAGATTATTTAACCTATCGCCTACTGGGACCGATTATTTAACCTCCGCCTACGGGACAGATTATTTAACCACGCCTACTGGGACCGATTATTTAACCTACGCCTACTGGGACCAGATTATTTAACCACGCCTACTGGACCAGATTATTTAACCCATCGCCTACTGGGACCAGATTATTTAACCCATCGCCTACTGGACCGATTATTTAACCCATCGCCTACTGGGACCAGATTATTTAACCATCGCCTACTGGGACCATTATTTAACCACGCCTACTGGGACCAGATTATTTAACCCATCGCCTACTGGGACCACTGGGACCAGATTATTTAGTACACCGTCTACTGGGACCAGATTATTTAGTACACCGCCTACTGGGACCAGATTATTTAGTACACTGCCTACTGGGACCAGATTATTTAGTCCATCGCCTACTGGGACCTGATTATTTAGTACACCGTCTACTGGGACCAGATTATTTAGCCCATCGCCTACTGGGACCATATTATTTAGTACACCGCCTACTGGGACCTGATTATTTAACCCATCGCCTACTGGGACCTGATTATTTAGTACACCGCCTACTGGGACCAGATTATTTAGTACACCGCCTACTGGGACCATATTATTTAGTACACCGCCTACTGGGACCAGATTATTTAGTACACCTCCTACTGGGACCTGATTATTTAGTACACCGCCTACTGGGACCAGATTATTTAGTACACCGCCTACTGGGACCAGATTATTTAGTACACCGCCTACTGGGACCAGATTATTTAGTACACCACCTACTGGCACCAGATTATTTAGTACACCACCTACTGGCACCATATTATTTAGTACACCACCTACTGGCACCAGATTATTTAGTACACCACCTACTGGCACCAGATTATTTAGTACACCACCTACTGGCACCAGATTATTTAGTACACCGCCTACTGGGACCATATTATTTAGTACACCACCTACTGGCACCAGATTATTTAACCCACCGCCTACTGGGACCATATTATTTAGTACACCACCTACTGGCACCAGATTATTTAGTACACCACCTACTGGCACCAGATTATTTAGTACACCACCTACTGGCACCAGATTATTTAGTACACCACCTACTGGCACCAGATTATTTAGTACACCGCCTACTGGGACCATATTATTTAGTACACCACCTACTGGCACCAGATTATTTAACCCACCGCCTACTGGGACCATATTATTTAGTACACCACCTACTGGCACCAGATTATTTAACCCACCGCCTACTGGGACCATATTATTTAGTACACCACCTACTGGCACCATATTATTTAGTACACCAGATTATTTAGCCCATCGCCTACTGGGACCATATTATTTAGTACACCGCCTACTGGGACCAGATTATTTAGCCCACAGCCTACTAGGACCTGATTATTTAGTGCACCGTCTACTGGCACCATATTATTTAGTACACCGCCTACTGGGACCATATTATTTAACCCACCGCCTACTGGGACCTGATTATTTAGTACACTGCCTACTGGGACCAGATTATTTAACCCCCCCCGCTTATACAATTTATCATTCATGCTATTTCGTTCCCCTTCTGAGTATAACACTTGCATTCACGCATATATCTTCCTGATATCAAGATTTGGTTCTGAAGTTGAAACTTCCTTAGTCAACATTAATCTCTTCACTCTTCTGATTCAAAATACTGTCTGTGGTAATTGTTTAGGTGACTCAAATCCCGTATACCGACTCGTTCAGTATACATTACAAAATAAGTACGCATAAACGTGAATACAATTATGGAGCGAAAGTGTTACTGACAAGTACAAACACTACACATCGCCATTATCTGGATTCATCTCTAGACACAATCTCAGACAGAAATGAACGTTCTCATTTGAAAAAGTAAACGTCCAAAAGTTACTGATGAAATCAATGTCTTGTTCAAATGTATCTACTGATAAAATCAATGTCTGGTTCAAAGGCATCTTGTCAAACTGAAAAGAAGGAACATTTTCAAATCACAAAGGAGAACTTAATGGCGTCTGGACGTTGAAGATGGTCTTTATATTTGTTAACTTAAAGTTAAGAAAGCTCTTAACGATATGAAACATGTTGAATCTTGTATTTCTCTCTCTCTTTACTTTTACATTTTTTCGTTGTCATCTGAATACAGTTCTATCAAATCTGTAACAATATTTATGGTCATGTTTCAAAATACATTCATAATTGTACTTATTGTTGGCATAACATCATACCCCAAATACATTGAAAGACAACAAAACCAGTAGTTTGGACATTTAATGAGAATGAAAAAAATCATCTAAACCAATCCACGTCAACTACTAGATTGCGAGAACTGGGTTCGAAGATTGGTGTGGCAAGAAAAGAACGGTACAACAGGTATACGAGTAGGCTCATCAATCAAAATAGAACTGGTACGGTCAGTCGCTGGACGCTGATGGAGATATTGCGAAGGAGATCGGAGCACCTATGGACATGTCCGGAGTGCAATGAAGATATTCCAAACTGAAACTGAAACTGAAACAGAAAAAAATCAACCACCAATAACTGCATACAATCAAAATAGATCAGGTATTTGAGCCAAGGGAAGACCAAGAACAAGATGGATAGACAATATCAAGACCGCACTAAATAAACACGGATATAACACAACACAGGCGACATGTCTGGCTATGGAACACAAATGAAAGCTTCCACCCCTACGTTTAACACAGGCGACATGTCTGGCTATGGAACACAAATTCAAGCTTCCACCCCTACGTTTAACACAGGCGACATGTCTGGCTATGGAACACAAATTAAAGCTTCCACCCCTACGTTTAACGGTAAGAGTGGCGACTATGGAACACACTGAAAGCTTCCACCCTACGTTTAACGGTAAGAGTGGACACTCAATTACATCATTAACCTGGGGAAAGACAATAGACAATAAACTATTTGTAACACTACGTTGGTATTTTTTTTTTCATTGCAGTCTTTTTAAAAAAAAAAAAGAGTACAGGCCTGAACGATTGACATTCCTTGCAGCAGGTTTTCCCATATGACTCCGCCCCTTTCGGTAGAAATGACACTCCGTCTATCCAGTATTGCGCAACGCACGAACTTCATAGCTACAGCAGAAATCCTAGGAAACCCAGGAAAATATTGCACATGTGACTCGATTCAGATTCGAACACACAACTTTCAGAACAACAGGCAAACTTCTTAACTACTTAACCTCAGAGACTCGAACTAAACTAAACAAAACTGATATATGCCAAATTCTCTTCATCAATACCGTAACTAGACAATATTAGAAAATCTAATGCGTATTATCACCACGGCATTGGTGATGAGACTTATACAAAAAACAACAACAAATATAAATAAATATAATATACCGCACAATGGTCAAGCATAATGTCAATTCTAGTCAACGAGCTTAAAGAACAGCAACGACTTCTTAAACTCTTCAATCATGTGATTAAAATTGAACTAATCCCAACATCCAAAAGGAACACACTGGCAATTTAAAAGAAAACTATATTAATCTCGTATCTGCAACGCTTCACGTATTAGCAATTGAACAAAAAGAAAAGTTGAATTTAATTAATATTTCTGTTATTTGTCTAAGAGTGTATAAGTGGAGATTACTCTCATCATAATATTACTTTCATGTATATTCCACAAATGTTGTAGTAACTCATACGTAGTTTTGGATTCATCTTAATTGTACAATCAAATATTCCATACATGTTCCAGTTGTTTCCCATCAATTAATTTTCTTAACACATTAACTAACAAACGCCGCAGTCAGCGCTCATATAATATGCCTTGTTTTGTTATGTGCGCAGACTCCGTCATGACTTATTTCATTGTCAAATTAGCTCAACTGATTAATGCATTCTGATCATTATTGGTTCTTAATGTTATTGAGACTTTTAAAATCTGATGGTGCTTTTGCAGTTCGTAGCATAATTTTATTTACACTTTAGACATTTCCTGTGCAATCAAAATTTTTACATAAATAGATGAACTGCTCTATTATTTTTATCATTTTAGATTTTAGGGTGATATCTGAATTACTTGAAATATATATCTTTCTTATACGAGTATGTGTCTTTGTGTAGCTTATCTGCAGTCCCACTGTTGATGCTATAAATGACAATATAGTAATGGATATAATAATAGCAGTCCATCGCAAGCGATGATGACAACATTCTCAGACGTGTGCTGCTGCACTCTCTGGTATGTGCGGGTGACTGTAGAGTCCAATCCTAGAACACAATCCCCTACCACAGGTGAGTCATACATGATCAAAGTCAGACATGTGGGTGTTGTATGTTCTGTATTTTCGTGAAGCTCGTTTTCTTTGTTCCCCAACGGCACGATGATTTTCAACTATGCGGGTTCCTCTTGTGACTGTATTTAAAGCGTGTTTCCTGTTCTCTAGCAGAACGTCTACCCCTTCAAGCTCGGCATACATCAACTGTTTTGGGATGCTTCTATCAGGTATCCGAGCAACGTGACCGGCCCATCTCACATGGGTCTTCTGCAACAGGGTTTGACACTTGGAATCGTTGCTTTTGTGAAGACTTCGCAGATTATTTTTAGTATTCTGCGTAGACAGCTTCCGTGACGGTGGTTTAGTTTCCGTACGTGTCTGCTATACACTGTCTATGTCTCGCTTGCGTACATCAGCGTGATTATCACTATGCCCTGGTAAACTTTCAGCTGTGTTGCTAAGCGTATCCCCTTCCGCTCCCACACAGTGACGCGTAGTCTTCCGAACGCAGCAATGGCTTTGGATATCCTATTGTGAACCTCAGAGTCTATGTTTCTCGATATGGATAGGATGCTGCCAAGATAGACAAAGTTGTCTGCTGGCAGGAGACGCCGGTGTTTAATGTTGATGGTTGGATCGTAATACTGCTCTCTAGAAACGGGCTGGAATATGACCTCTGTTTTCCTGGTGTTAATGGTAAGACCAAACATATCACAGGCCATTGAGAACGTGTCGATGTAGGTCTGCATTTCTTCCTCAGAGTTGGTAGTGGGGGCGCAGTCATCAGCAAACAACAGGTTTGATTTGGTTGCTTCATTAACGTAATGAATATAGCAGTCAATGCGTTATTAGAAACTATTTTGCTAGTTATAGATTTGAAATGTTAGCAATATAAAGTTGTTGTGCTCAGTAGAATCTTTACTTATTCCTCTTCGCTCCGCACCAAGCATAGGACCTCACCAGTTGTTCTCCATGTTTCCCGGTCCTGACTGTTTTCTTTAATGGCGGTCAATGATATCACGCTGATATTACATGTTTGTTTATTTGGTTTTCTCCCTTCGTCATCCAACGTTCCTGACATTTAACGTTTCACACTTTATATATGTTTCTTTGAGTTTTCAGATAGTGAGTCGTTGACTACGCCCTTCGATAACATTTGATACGAAAATACAATACTGCTCTTTTTACCATGTCCCATGTATTTACAACTAGTTATTTTGTTAATGTCAGATTCTAATGTTATGTTATTTTCATCCTGTGCTCTACTTGATCCATTCTAGTTATTTTTAATATAATCATCATCATGTGCCGTCTTAGACTGA
This sequence comes from Arion vulgaris, assembly GCA_020796225.1. Classification (NCBI taxonomy): domain Eukaryota; kingdom Metazoa; phylum Mollusca; class Gastropoda; order Stylommatophora; family Arionidae; genus Arion; species Arion vulgaris. The sequence goes on along the minus strand of CM036759.1, from coordinate 56,451,463 downwards.
CTGCCTGCAATGAATTAAACCAAAATGTTTTTCGTTGTCTTGATGAAAAACTGATTGTCAATAGTTGTAAACATCTTGATGTTTCTCTCCAAATTAGATCTGTTTCTTTTATATTTTTGCTGTTGCTGTATCTTCTTGTTCTCTTCCACCACTTACTTTGTTATAGAAGTGCTCGGGGTATGGTGAGGGGATGGGTGTATGCTTGCTTTAAGGCACTTTGTAAGCTGTTCTTGATGCCGTTGCTCCTTCTTTTTGCTTCTTTTTCCTTCTTTGGTCTTCCTCTTGCTCTGTACTCGTTATAGTTTTTCTGTGTGGTTCTTTTTGGTTGTTTAAGTATATAGTATGAAATGTAGAGCAAACACACATTTTTGTAAATGTTTAATTTCGTTTTAGCATAAAAATTTTAACACATAATGATGTTTCAAGTTATGTCTTTTACTTGATCATTTGATATAAATGTGTCCTTCTATATATTGCCTAGTTTGTCTTTATAGACGGTTAATTGGCAAGTGTTTTACTGTGACAACCTCTGAGTTTTCATTTGTATCTCTTGTCTTTCAGCTCATAGATAAGTCTCTTATCTTTCAGCTCATACATAAGTCTCTTATCTTTCAGCTCATAGATAAGTCTCTTATCTTTCAGCTCATACATGTCTCTTATCTTTCAGCTCATACATAAGTCTCTTATCTTTCAGCTCATACATAAGTCTCTTATCTTTCAGCTCATAGATAAGTCTCTTATCTTTCAGCTCATACATAAGTCTCTTATCTTTCAGATCATACATAAGTCTCTTCTCAAAAGACTGTATGAGCTGATTGCTCATTATGATTGCTCTGTATGATCCTCTTACACATTATCGCTTTTCCCACAACGCTGTCATCAGCTAGTTATTCCCATGTGCTGGGACCTATTGAAAAGTTCTCCATTGAGGTCTTGCAGAGATCTTTATATCTGAGCAGTGGTCTGGCCTGATGCCTCTTCCCCTCCGAAAGTTCACTGAACAGCATTTGTTGTGGTATGCGACAAGTTTCCATCCTTCTCACACTCGCCAGCTATCTTAGTCGTCTGTGATAGCTGAAAGTTGCTCGATTTGCTGAGACTGAGCTTGGAGCACCTATGGACACGTCCGGAGTGCTATGATGATAGTCCTCATATAATTGATAACTTAGTCATCTAGTGCTGAGCATGCCCATGATGGAAGGCATGTGTGCACGATGCAGTACTTCAGAGTTTGTTATATTGTCGTGCCCCCTAATGCCCTTCTCTAATATATGTAATACTGTGTACTGTTCTCTTATGTGACAAAGTATCTATGTAAACTTTCAATAGTCATTTCCATTAGTGTCAATGGATTTGAACAAGTAATATTTCCTACTTTTTTTAAACGGATTAGCGTAGTACGTAAGTGTTTGCATATCATTCCCGATTCAAGATCGAAGTTTATTCTCATAGTATATTCATTGCATGGTAACCGGAGTCTGTTAATGTGTTGCTGTAGCTGTTCATCTGTTGTTGATACAATCTTAAAAAAAAGGAAATTCGTTTAAGAGTGTTGTCTCGCGTTGTTTGCATATTGCTTTTTTTTTTTTTTTTTTTGGTATTACCGATATAGATATCTGATGACCGTTTGTATGAAGGAAATATGACATAAAACAAGAAAATCAAGTAAATCTCCTGAATACACAGATGTCTCCTTTGATAACATAATGATGTTTGGATGAAATCGGATGCATGTGTCCTAAGCGTGTAGAAGTCTATGCGTTTAGGGGCCTACCAAACCAATGTGCAACGTATGTACGTTCTTGGCAAAGATCAAACATATCACAAAGAGTGATTAAAATTGGTCGTAATGAACGAACGCAAAGAAGAAGAAGATATGGGTGTAATTTATGGGCAATATCACAAGCATTAAAGAAAGATATCGAATCATTTAAAAAACATTTGCTACATAAAAATGCAGAGAAATCCTGGACAGAGAAGACGACAAATATAGACATTCTTCAAGAACTCAGTTTCAGTTTCAGTTTGGAATATCTTGATGCCACTCGGACATGTCCATAGGTGCTCCGATCTCCTTCGCAATATCTCCAATAGCGTCCAGCGACTGACCGTACAAGTTCGATTTTGGTTGTTGAACCCACCCATATACCTGTTAGGCTGTTCTTTTCTTGATACTCCAATCTTCAAACCCGTGCAATCTAGTAGTTGACGGGGATTGGTTTGAATGAAAGTCTTCTTTGCGGCCACACTCTATGAGGGCATACAAAATATATCAGCTCTATCCATTGGCTGGCCCTCTGTTATGGTGGCAGAGCCAGCCAGCTTGTCTGCTCTCTCATTGCAAACGACACCCATGTGCCCCGGAACGAAGATAAGTGTGATTCTGCAAATTGTTTGACGTTTATAGTGATTCATTGACTGCTCACCCTTCCAGGCAATATATAATGAAGAACACATTTTATATGAAAATATCAGGTAAAAGACATTATTTGTCATAACTTGAACATCAGGATTTGTTGAAATTGTTATGCTAAAACGAAATAAAACATGAACAAACAAATTGGTTTTTTGATGATGAACAAATTCAAGAACTCATCATCGAGGAACATTGGTTGATAAACAAAATGATGTCTCTGAAAGTAAAATATTTGAATCACAATAAACGCAGAATTTGCAACAAATTAATCACATTAATTACACAAACAGTTTTGATAGAAAAGTAATGAGGGATATGGTTTCTAGAAAAAGGTTCGACTAAGTCGATGGTGGCAACAGGACATAAAAAAACAACATTGAACAGGACGTGTTAGGAGGTGTGAGATCTAACGAGATTGAATACATTTCTGGATGATTGTGACGATATTGACTTCCATAAAGAACTTGTTAGAGGATGATGATGATGATGATGATGATGATGATATAGATGTTTAGTTTATAAAATGATCTTTATGATAGTATAATGTAAAAAAAAAAAAATTACAAAAGGACGATGGCACCACCCGTTCAGAAAGCAACGACAAACTACTGAACGTAATAATGCCTAGAAAAATCACAAACAGCGTTAAACTGCTGGGGTTGATTAGCAAAGTCATATAAAGGATATGCAATTAACTTTATATAAGGTAAAATAAATTATCAATCTCCTTTATTGTAATTACTACAATTATTGTATACTAATTATTGTACATTATCTAACAGACACGTATGTGTGTGAACTAGTTTGACAGCATTAAATATTTTTTATTTTATTCTCTTGCGTTCTATGAGTTTATTCTATGAGTTTATTCGTAGTCATGAGATTTAGTAGGATGTCTCTGACTTATTTTTGCGTGATAGCTTGCTTAGCTTACAACTAAGTGTCTCACGTCATTCAGGCGAAACTTATTCATACTTCAAAGTTACTTGTAATTTAGATCCAAGTCAGAGGATCAAAGTATGTTTTCCGTCAATATTAAGTATATGTGCACGCCGATAGTTTTTTTTTCCAAGTTGGCCACTACTGCAGATTTTTCCACGGCAAGCGAACACTAACGCAGGTTTATACAACTTTGATATAGGCGATACCATTAAAGAAATAAGATACAAGCAGTTGTTGAAGGTGTGGAGTCTGTGGCTTAGGGGATAGGGACTCGGTCAATCAACCCCGACGTTCTGAGTTCGAATCACGCTGCGGACAGTTTGGTTGCAAATTGATTTGCGTGGATTTTTACAAACGGACAAAGGCACCACCCGTTCAAAAAGCAATGCAAACGTAATAATGCCTAGAAAAATCAGAAACAGCGTTATAAAGCTGGCGTTGATACACAAAGCCCTGTCAAGGAAATGCAATTAACGTTTAGTTGTTGAAGGGTTAATGTTAATGGTTATTGGCAAACATAATAATTGTTTGAAAAAGCTAGGAGATCAGAACACCTATGGACATGTCTGGAGTGCAATGAAGATATTCCAAACTAAAGCTAGGAGATCAGAACACCTATGGACATGTCTGGAGTGCAATGAAGATATTCCAAACTAAAGCTAGGAGATCAGAACACCTATGGACATGTCTGGAGTGCAATGAAGATATTCCAAACTAAAGCTAGGAGATCAGAACACCTATGGACATGTCTAGAGTGCAATGAAGATATTCCAAACTAAAGCTAGGAGATCAGAACACCTATGGACATGTCTGGAGTGCAAAGAAGATATTCCAAACTAAAGCTAGGAGATCAGAACACCTGTGGACATGTCTGGAGTGCAATGAAGATATTCCAAACTAAAGCTAGGAGATCAGAACACCTATGGACATGTCTAGAGTGTAATGAAGATATTCCAAACTAAAACTGAAACTGAAACTAACAAAAAATATGGGATAATAAGTTTTTTGAAGAACAAAGTTTGGGATTTATTCCCAGACAGATTAATCCGTCCTGAAAACGTTTTTGATTTATTTCTTAATAAGATCGTACGTATATATCTCCTTGAGGAAATGAAATGAATCGGTGGTAAGGAGATGAACAATGGCAAGCATGGGACTTATATCAGTTTCTTCATATTTCTCAATATATAACTTTTTTAGATGTTTGATTTGCGAAAGTCTGTTCATTTTATTATATTTTCAATATTTTTTGTTCTGTATATCTCTTAACATAAGAAATGACAGTTATTTTTCAGGGATGGCGCACGAAAGTAAAAATTATAATTCACATCTCTACGTGTGTTGCTGGGGCTGGCAAGGGGAGCAAATAATAGTAACACTGCGACCTACAAGGCGATTAAGGTAGGTGTCCAAGGAAGTTACCCTAGTAAATAAAATGTTCGCAAAAAATTGATATGCTGTCCTAGTTGTAGGCGCATAACTGACACAACGTAATATCGCTTTTAGTCTCAGAACACATACAAAGCACAAAGAGTGGTTTAACAAGGGTCTTCTTCTTTTCTACCAACGTCCGCTGTCAGTTCATGCGGTAGTCATGACGCCTGGTATGAGCTTATGGCTGAGTTTTGCGTGATGGCTACTTACCTTTTTACCAGTGTCCCTCACCGTGCGGTCGGTCATCCACGTCTTCAGAGGTACTTGAAGATAAGATCCTTCAAGTGTGATCGTTACAGGAAACCTGTTGTTCACGAAACACTTGCCTTGAGTCCTTGTGTCATCGGTACTTTTGCGGCAAGCGTTATTTAGTGAAGTTGGACTTCTCTATCGGATTCCCGTCTTTGTTGAGGTCGGTCCTTATACATCGTATGAAAAAACTCTTTAAAGACGTTTTACTCCCGTATATTTGGGCTTGGATCTACACCAAAGAGCATTTACTTCTTTGCTGACTGGACGAGATCGTTCCGGTTTAGGAGAATTCTCAATCCTTCTAGGATTAGTCATTAGAACGATCACCTTTCCTGTATTCATTACTCTTTAACGATCATTTTTCGCCGTATATTTGGGCTTTATGATCTGCGCCTAAGAAGAGTATGTCTACAGTATGCGTCATTTCTGACTAGGTGAGGTCGTTCCGGATTGGGAACATTCTCCGTAATTGGAGACATTTGCTTGTCGCGAAATATGATAATTTGTGGCTGTTTTATTGGCTTTTATATGATCTGAACAATTGTCTTGGACGTCACCTTACTCGATGTAGGATGATCAGCGTCCGAAAAGTATCCCTTTCGTTAATGTCTGAGTTTGTACCAGTCAATCCTATACATTATCGGCCTTACATTTTTTATACACGGTGAGTTTATTCCTGAAAAAGTGTATTCTCAGCCGGTTCGAGGTGCGTGTCGGCACTTGGCAATTAGCAATGTTTACTCTGCATTTTCCCTGTCCCCGGGAAACACTGGACTCTGGCTGTTCGCCGATATTCTGGAGAGTATTTTCTTTCTTCGCTAGCAATGCAGCTGAAAGTTTGTGCTCGACATTATCACCTATCCAAGTTCTTCCGGAGATGTTAGCTGTTAGTATAACAGTACTGTGCCCGGTTGTTCCACGGGGAGCAGTTTCATTAGTCACAAGAACGCAACTTTGGGTTTGCGCTCAGCTAACCTTACCCAAAAAATGTATCTGCACTCGGCCTCTGATACGGAGTTTTACTGCATTCTTCCCTTTTGTCAACACGATACGTAACACATCGTTCTCATGAATTCCTGACCCACAGCTGGCAATTATGGTGCGGCCAATGGGTTTCATTTCCAGACGACTCGTACGCATTTTCTTCTTACGTTTGCCTTGCATTTATGCAACTTTTCATCTGACATCGGCCAGGAGATGCGTGCATTTTATTCAGGTTTTCGGACCTGTGTAACGTTTCTGTGCTAGCACTACTACCACTACCTGCAGCTCTCCCTCGATCCCTACCCGCTTTGCCAAACAGGATCCTCTTCTGTTTCCAGGGTCACCACGTGGTTATGGGGTAGGATCTTGAATAGTGCCAGCTGCCTAAATCGTGCGCGTCGTTGTCCCTACAAATGCGCCTTTGATCCCCTACAAAGGGTCGAAATGGAGCGTACGAAGAATAAGAAACAAAGAAGATTTCCTTGGGACAACCAACAAGTTTATAGTCGGTCTATATTGACATTCAACATGATTAATGATTGCTTGATGCGTTTACCAAATTGGTTCTCAATTAATGATTGCTGGATGTGTTTCCCAAATTGGTTCTCAATTAATGATTGCTGGATGTGTTCCCCATATTAGTTCTCAATTACATGAGATAATATGATACCAAATTTCTCGACGGTGACGTCAATTAAATTATATAAACAAAAACAAATGATATTGGAGGTGGGGGTGAAATAACATGATAACATATCAATTCTGATATAATACAGAAAGCTGGAAGCGAACATTATAAATCGATTCTTCTTGAAATAGAATATGATCGATATCAGGAATGCATTGAATGGTCAGGGTCCGATTTATCGAATTTCTCTAAGACGAGAAACAATTTAGAATGTCCTCATTAAACTATTTCTCTAAACTTCAAAAACACTCCCCTATATACTCTCTCTCTCTCTTTTTCTCTCTTGCTCTCTCTTTCTATCTCTTTTTGTCTCGTTAAGTTTCCTTTTCTGAATAGGACCCACCCACACACGAACACATAACTAAAAGTCCACAGACAGCAGTTCAACACGAACTAAGTCTGTAGATCGATACATGGCTAAACCTTGGATACTCAAGTTAACTATACATGAGTTGTTTCAACCAAATACATTTTATGGATTTACACATCAGTTTAGTCTACAACCTTCCATAAACTAAAGTAGCTTATATATTGGGAGATGAAGAATTAAGTTAACCTAACGAAATGTAAGGATTGTGAAACTAAATCAAGTTATTTTTTGGTGATGATTGAAGAACTGTCAATCTATATCTTGGCGGTGATTGAAGAACTAAGTCAAGCTATATCTTGGTGGTGATTGAAGAACTAAGTCAAGTTATTTCTTGGTGATGATTGAAGAACTAAGTCAATCTATATCTTGGTGGTGATTGAAGAACTAAGTCAATTTATATCTTGGTGGTGATTGAAGAACTAAGTCAATCTAGATCTTGGTGGTGATTGAAGAACTAAGTCAAGTTATTTCTTGGTGATGATTGAAGAACTAAGTAAATCTATATCTTGGTGGTGATTGAAGAACTAAGTCAATCTATATCTTGGTGGTGATTGAAGAACTAAGTCAATCTATATCTTGGTGGTGATTGAAGAACTTAATTAAGCTATATATTGTTGGTAATTGACGATCTAAATTAAGTTATATATTGTTGGTGATTGGAGAACTAAGTCAAACTATATATTGTTGGTGATTGTAGGACTAAATTAAACTATACATTGGTGGTGATTGAAGACCTAAATTAAGCTAAATATTGGTGGTGATTGAAGACCTAAATTAAGCTAAATATTGGTGGTGATTAAAGAACTAAGTCAAGTTATTTCTTGATGGTGATTGAAGAACTAAGTAAATCTATATATTGTTGGTAATTGAAGACCTAAATTAAGTTATATATTGTTGGTAATTGGAGAACTAAGTGAAACTATTTATTGGTGATGATTGTAGGACTAAATTAAGCTATAAATTGGTGGTGATTAAAGACCTAAATTAAGCTAAATATTGGTGGTAATTAGATAACTAAGTCAGTCTATATATTGATGGTGACTGATGTCATGAATTACGTTAATAATGTTGGTGATTGAAGTTCTTAATTAAGCTATATATTGTTTGTGATTTAAGTCCTAAATTAAGCTTGCTACTGATGTTTATTGAAGTCCACCAGGAAAGACAGACTACGAAACAAAGACATCAGAAGCAGTGTGAGCATAACGTCATGCACCGAATACATTGAAAGACAACATATGCAGTGGTTTGGACATTTAATTAATGGCATACAGTCAACCACCAATAACATCATACACTAAAAACAGATCAGGTACTATAGCCAATGGAAGCCAAAGAAAATGATTGATAGGAAATATCAAGACCACACTAAAAACACGGATATAACAAAACAAGGTGACTCATCAGGCCCTGGTACGAAAATTAAAGCTCCCACCCGTACGCTTAACGGTAAGAGTGGACAACCAATTCTATCATCCATTTGGGGAAGGACAATAGACAATATCACGACAGCTGAAGAGGCAGGCTTTCTGTCTTATGAGAGAGAGAAAAATTTCAGTGGACTGTTGTGATGGTAAAGTTATGCACAGACAAGCTATTTGATGTTGATTAGTAAACACAAAGCTTTAACCATCATCATCATCAAGTAGCTTGTCACTTCCGGAACTTGGCTCACATGACAGGAGTCCTGAAAAACTCTCTATTCTGTGCAGGTTGACCGACGTCAGCAGCAGTCATTCCCAAACATATCGTCAAATGAGACATATTGCAATCATTGTCTTCTAGATCTTTCTCTCCTTCTTCTTCCAGGACCAATTCGCTCCAAAATTATCTTGTCTATACACTGATACCGTGTGATGTGTCCGAAATATTGAATTGTCCTTGATTTTATGTTCTTTAATAGCCAACTCTCTTTACTATCAATCTGTTGCAGAACATAAGCTTTTGTTTCTTTCTCTGTCCATGCTATTCTAAGTACTCTTCTGTCCTAAAAACTCCTAATATGTAAATATTTTAAAAACAAGTTACGTAAACACATTGTTTCATGCAGTTTGCACTAATGATATCTGTGATTGTCTGCGCAGAGTTGTTCCATAATGCTAAGTGGAACAAATGTAATATAAAAATGTGTCATTGTTTTCCTTATTACAATAATACTCTGTGAATTATCATTGTGAATTTTTCTGTAATTGTTTAACGCAAATTAGACATGGAGGAAGAGTGCTCCAGAACATAATACTTGGCCTTGAATATCCATAAGTACACACACATCTCTTCCGTTATTAGCAGAAATGTTTCTGAAATACTACGTGGAACACTGTGAATAAGTAGATTCCTATGTTGTTTACAAGCTATAGATTTTGTTTATAGTGATGTGGATATGAATTCCTGCATTTGCAGAATATACCACAATTGTTAGCAACTTAGTCAACTTGGATGGATATTAAAACCATCCACGGTCCAGCCGTTAGATGTACTCTATTGTCTCTTGTCTATTCCCAGGTGGAAGATGTAGTTGGCTAATCTTGCAGTTAAGCGTAGGGATGGGAGCTTTAATTTGCGTTCTAGGTCTAGATGAGTCGCCCTTGTTGTGTTGTATCCGTGTTTATGTTGTGTGGTCTTGGTATTGTCTATCCATCGTTTTCTTGGTCTTCCCTTAGCTATAGTACCCAATCTCTTTTATTGTATGCTGTTATTGGTGGTTGGTTGTATTTCATTCTCATTAAATGTCCAAACCACTGCATTTGATATAATTTGTACTCAATGGATATAAAATAGGCAATACTAGATCAACAGTTAATATTTTGTGCATTTGTAGTAATTGGCATACATCCAAGGAATATGTTTTACTGATCTTAAAATATATAAAGGTACTAAAGCCAAGGTGACGTCTGTGGCTAAGGGGATAGTAACTCGGTCTATTAACCCCGACGTTCTGAGTTTGAATCACGCTGCATACAATTTGGTTGCAAATTGTTTCGCGTGGATTTTTCAAAAGGACGATGACACCACCCGTTCAGAAAGTAAACTACTGAACGTAATAATGCCTAGAAAAATCACAAACAGCGTTAAAAAAGATGGGGTTGATTCGCAAAGTCCTATACAGGATATGCAATTAATGTTTTGACATTAGATAGTTTGTACCAGACAATTGCTAATTTTCACAGATACACATTTTCAAGTTACCAATTTGTAGTTTTCTAAATATGAATTATACATTCAAGTTCAGGAGTGTAGTTTTTCCTGAAATCCTAGGGCTGTTGCCAGAGCAACATAGTTCGTGCTTTTTGTAATACTTTCAGCAGGTTGTGTGTCATTTCTGAAGATCGGTACCGAGCGATATAGGAAAAATCAAATATATAGTTGATATATAATCCAAGTATAGATCAATACTTCCTCGGTATTCTCTGCTAAGATTTATTGTTGGGATCCAGAAGCACTTGAGCTTTCTGTCTCCGGCTCGGTGCCATGGACATCGTAACCCTTCGGTTCAGTGCCATGAACACCGTAAATCTGGAGGAACCTGTGGCTTTTCTGCCAGCCCGCGGAATTGAACCGCACTCACAGAGGGGGCTTGTTACCGGTCGTCCAACGACCTACGAACACGCAGGCCAGACGGGCCTCTCATTTGGTAAGGATTTCATTGTAAGATTACTTTTTTTGAACACGTCAACATTGGACATTTTAGCAATCTTTTGAAATTCGATTGATATGTCGTTCTCAGAGATTTCGCTTCCTTTTTTGCTTTGTCTTCTTCTTCTTCTTTTCTTTAATCCTGTATTGCCTAACATCGTTAGGATAATTGCCTCACATCGTCAGGATAATTGCCTCACATCGTCAGGATAATTACCTCACATCGTCAGGATAATTGCCTCACATCGTCAGGATAATTGCCTCACATCGTCAGGATAATTGCCTCACATCGTCAGGATAATTGCCTCACATCGTCAGGATAATTGCCTCACATCGTCAGGATAATTGTCTCACATCGTCAGGATAATTGCCTCACATCGTCAGGATAATTGTCTCACATCGTCAGGATAATTGTCTCACATCGTCAAGATAATTGCCTCACATCGTCAGGATAATTGCCTCACATCGTCAGGATAATTGCCTCACATCGTCAGGATAATTGCCTCACATCGTCAGGATAATTGCCTCACATCGTCAGGATAATTGCCTCACATCGTCAGGATAATTGCCTCACATCGTCAGGATAAGAAGTGATTTCTAGATCGGTTTTGTCTATGTTTACACTAGCAATATTGATGAAATGATTGATTGGTTGATTGATAGGACTATCATCATTGCGCTTCGGTTAGTAACAGTGTGTGCTCCGATCTCTTTCTTACACATAAATATTTCAGCTGCCTTGCAGAGCTCCGTAGCACCGGCTAGGTTCCCCGATGCAATTTTGAAGATGGTGAATATATTTTAAAGGAATTTAATTTTTAATTTATTTCCAATGCGTTTTGCCCGTGTCGGCTTCCAGGATGTTACCAGGCTGTTGCCCAGTGTCGTCACACTGATACCGGCATGTTGCCCAGTGTCGTCACACTGCTACCAGGCTGTTGCCCAGTGTCGTCACACTGATACCGGCATGTTGCCCAGTGTCGTCACACTGCTACCAGGCTGTTGCCCAGTGTCGTCACACTGATACCGGCATGTTGCACGGTGTCGTGGATTTCTGTTTTTGTCTTTCGCTGTTCTAGTGGCTTGAGTGATTGTTATTTTTGCTCTTTGACAGGATTCTACTATGCCATTTAACCAACTTTTTCGTGGTTTTCATCTCGCCTTCTTTCCTGATGTTCTGTTGTAGAAGACTATGTATACTGGGGCGTTTGGATGCATTTTTATGTGGCCAAACCGCTTCATTTTTCAATGTAATATAATCATTCATTTTTTGTTGCATATAATAACCCTAATATTTCATAAACGTATTAAACTATCACATATAAGGTAATATAAGAGTGATTAATTGCATTTTCTACAGTGGAGTTGTCTCCCTCAACACGATCTGTTAGTCCCAATGGAATTATCGTACGGAAATGAATAATGCTTCAATAAAAAAGCGTCTATCAAATGACACGTACTGAATGAAATCAAGATGATTATAGTGCATGATCAAATCTTATATGGAACAATCTAAGACAGTTTGAACAGATGAAATGTGAATTTGATAGTCTGAAATGAATTTAAATTTGGGAGGAGAATAGGAACATGATTGTGACTAACAATAAGCGGATGTATATACTTGCGTATCTATATATCTATTCATCTATACATCTATCTAAATATCCATTCATTAATCCATCTCTCCATAGGTTCGTCCGTCCATCCGTTACTCCATCCTTCCCTCCCTCCTTTCTTCCCTCGGTCGGTCCCTCCATCCCTCTGTTCGTCCCTCCGTCCATCACTACGTGTATCCCTACGTCCGTCTCTACCCGTCCTTCCTTCGGTCCGTCACTCCATCCATCTTTCCCTTCCGTCCCTCACCTGGCCGTCCCTCCCCTGTCCCTCCCTCCTCAGTCCATCCATTCGTACGTCCCATCCTCCGTTTGTCCCTCCATCAATCCATCTCTCCCTCCCTCCGTCCGCCCGCCCGTTTGTCTATATATATGTATGTCTATTTATATATACATATACCATATCGGTGCCATAGAGTTTGTGCACTGCAGGTGAGATCTTCCTGTGTAAGAAAGAGATCGCATTACACTTGGTTACTCTGCGAAGTGCAATGATGATGTTCGAATCAATAAGTCAATCATATGATATGAATGATATTCATGATACCAATGCAAATATAGTGTCGTAACATTTAGGTTGTGACAGAGCTCACTAAAGCTTCAACTACAGACGGTCACAAGTATTGATAGACTAGTAAATATTACTTCAAATATGTTTCAAAGGATTGAATCTGGATGTCTGCGTGTGGAATGGGTGGGCAGTATTTAGAGATCACATCTCAAAAAATTGACTTGGCTGTATACACCTCGACATGCTGGAGTGCAGGATAACGAGCGTGTGACTTTCTTGCAAACAATGCCCCAACTAAAGCGGGCAGAAACATGGACAGAACCGATATACTCAATGCAGTACACTCTCATTTATGTGATGAGGGGAAATCTCAGACACTGGAACGAGTGCGAGAATTATGAGTTAAGTTTGGACATGCCAGACAGTGTCGTCTTCGTGGTAGAGTGAGAATATATACTAATCAACTTCTCATGGGTACGATGAGCAAATGGACTTTGGGATGGCTGCTGCAGCGGAGGAAAGAGAATGAATGGGAATGCAAAATGTGTCATGATGTCGATCGTATAACATAATATAACATAACATAATATAACGTAAGTATTACTAATATCTTCCCTACACATCAAACACGTTTTATCAAAACATCTTCGTGAAAACCAATGACGGAACTGGATTAGTTTTCGGGTAATGTCAAATTCTCTTGAATCAGCAAATCTGAAATTAAAGAGGCAATTTGTGTGAGTGCGTTGATCCGTAAGTTCTTCAAAGAAAGTCTGACATTCTGCCTTGGGGTAACGAGAAAAAAAATGGGAAACTTTTTGTCTGGTTTCAACTAAATTCTTTGAAAATGTCAAAGCAGAAAACTACAAGGAGTTGGTTGAAGTCATGTTGTTTTCGTTTGGCATACTTGGCTGTCTCTCTCTATTCTGTGACGCCCTTAGCGCATAGTGCAGCAACAAATAAAGGCCACTATTTTCTGTTCTTTACCGTTCTCTGCATTGTGATTCAATTCTTTCAGTTCTTTTACCACTATTTTCCCCCATGTTGTTGTAGGCATTCGAAGCTTGTTTGAAAAATAAAAAAAACTCTCTTGTTTGCACTGCAAGCACTATACTTGAGTAACATTGCTCTTAGTGTCTTACAGGCTACTAGTAAAGGAAAATCGAGTCCGTTACTAACCTGCTTTGGTGGCCGAACTATTGAATTTATTGTTTCTTGAAGTTCAATAGTTTCCTGATACTGTGGCCACTTTTGTTGATTAAACACTGTTTAGAGAAGTATCATGGACAAATATTATAAATTGCTCATTTAGTGCTGAACGTTATCCCTTCTGAAAAATTAAGCTGTGTCCTCTGAAATATGAATACATGTTTGCTGAAAACTTCTTTTGTGTCTTTTAACGAAACACGTAATAGCGAAATAAGGGATGTTATAAAAGCAAGGTACCGCAAGGGACATGCTACTACTTGAATGAATATAATCTTTAACTCTCTCATTTAGATTATGCTATGGTATCGAGTATTAATGGCGTCTGTGGCTTAGGGTATAGTGACTCGGTCTATTAACGCCGACGTTCTGAGTTCGAAACACAATGCGTACAGTTTGGCTGCATATTATTTCGCGTGGATTTTTACAAAAGACGATGGCACCACCCGTTCAGAAAGCAATGGCAAACTAGTGAACGTGATAATGCATAGAAAAATCACAAACAGGGTAAAGCTGGGTTAATTCGCAAAGTCCTGTAAGGAATATGCAATTAACTATTTATTTAATCGAATCTTTAGCTCTCTCTTCTTTAAAATGTATTTTCCGGTTTCGTTTGCCGAGTTATTGAGTTAGTGCTTGAGCAACGCTGGGAGCTATGACTGTTACAGGGAATGCTTTTTACTGTGTCAACCGTGCGTTTGTTGTGTGTATTCAGAAAATGGCGGACATCGGTTATGACGAAGCAACTCCATCTGCCGTATGCAGTTATATTGCGAGTGCAGAAAGCTGGATTTTGTCATGATTGATGTTCCCTTCGACAAGAATTGCAATTCAAGTGATGAACAGTTTTGTGTTTCTACATTAGCGACGGCCATTTGCATTGTATGCGGTGCAGGTTGCTTTTTGTGGCGGTACGTGGCTGTTTCATTCTGGAATTAGTTCACACAGGAAACATTTCACAGTTGTTAGCATTTCGTGTGATTTTCATTGGCATAGGAACGGGGTAATTATGGGGTGACCTGTTGCAGTGAAGTTGGAACCGTACTTATGAACTATGAACTATAATTACATTTCTACACATTAACGATATCTGAAAATAATGAATGCCCCACTCAAAGATTGAACGCAGGTAATGCAGTTTGCATGCTCTAAGAGTTGTTGATATCGCATGTCATTTGATTTGATTTGTTTATTATACAGGGTGTTCAAGATAAAAGCAGCCTCGTCGTTAAGGAAGCATCTTTGTCAAGGAAGCTAATCTGGCATATGTTTGTGAAAATGAGAAGGTTCTGTTATGACGTAGAAAAGGTTAAGGCTGTGTGACGGTATAACATTATAGTGCGGGAAGGAACGATGAACAAATGTGACGTAGGACGAGCTAGTCAGAACCGGTTTAAATAGTCAATAGACACAACGCAATACGTAACTGCCAACTTTTGATTTGTCACTCTGGCTGCTTTTATCTTGAACACACAGTAAGATAATGAACGTGTTCTGAACAGTTATCAGATGTAATTGCTTATATGTGCTACATGTTTAACCTAAAACCGGTACTGTGGATATATACGGCTGTATTAGAATATAAAACATACACATGTTAAGATTATGATAAGGCGTACTTCCAATTTTGACAATGTGAAAATGTGTACCCTACTCTGTTGGAGACAGAAAATACAGAAACTAATGTGAAAGGGTTTTAAGACGGGAGATCCAGCCAGAATATTGGTTGTCTTTTTAAAATATTAACAGCAAAAAACAAACAAACAAAACATATTGTCATAAAATATTGCAAAATGTTGCAAAAGACTTTGTCTTTGACGATAAACAATGTTTTGTGTATGCAACTAAATTTTAAAAATAAAACTATCCGTGAAAATATGTTTTGAACCAACCCTCCCACCCCCTCCCCCTCCTCCGCCCTGCATCGAGCAGTGGATTTCACTAACATAAGATGTGCAAAAAATGCGAAACCAGCATATGATGTACATTTCACCCACAATTATAGCGTGAACCTAATTTGTGTATATTGCTGTTCTAATTTGAAATGTTTATATTTGGATATGTACATCATATACTGGTTCTCCTAATTCTCGAACTCGTTTCAATGTCTGAGACTTGTTCCTTTCACATCAATGAAAGCGTACCGCATTGATGACATCGGCAGAAAATAAAATAAAAATAAATTATTTTAAATAAATTATTGAGTTGGCGCATTGTTTGCAAGAAAGTCAACCCGTACGTTACCATGCACTCAAGCATGTTCAGGTGTGTAGAGCCAAGTTATTTTCTTGAGATGTGATTGTGTTTTTGTTCTGTATATTGCAGATCGAGGGTAAAATCGAGGATAGACGAGACAGAGGACGACAGAGAGATATATAGTTTTGGATAGTCTGACTTAATGACAAAATGGAGCGTCAACATCTGATACGATAGCAAACACAATAGACAGAGATTTGTAGAGATCCATGATAGCCTATGCCAACCGGCACGGCACCTGATGATGTTGATGCTATTGCAGATGGGTGTCCCATACTTAACCTTTGTTGAACAATTCTGACATCAATTAAACGCTTTGGTCCGTTTGACTTGTCACTGACCATTCCCATTGATAAGTAAAACAGATACACACGGTTAGTCCCTGGAGGCCTGTGGATATATTGCGAAGGAGATCGAAGAATAAATGTACTTTTCCGGAATGCAATGAAGATATTGCGAACTAAAACGGAAACTGAAGTGAAACAGATGACTACACGTATTATCACTGCATTGAATGTAACCGCATATAGTCAGTCGCCCGTGTGTTGCCAGAGCTCATAAGGAGAGCAAATAATACCTGCAACCTACAAGGCAGTCTTAAGAGGTAGGAGCCTAGGGAAGCAACACTAGCAAATAAAAAGCTTTGCATAAGTCGAATATGATGGCCTACTTGTAGGATTATAACTCGCACACCGTACAATCGCTATCAGACTTGAATCACTGAAAAATCGCAAAGAGTGGTTAACAAGTGGTAGATATGGAGCGTGTGAAGAAGAAGATGAATTTATAGTCAGTTTCTGTCAGATCCTTCTTTTGTTTGAACAGAAAGTATCGACGATAGAACACGTTTCCCTTCGCGCCATTTGATGGTAATGAATTCATATCTCAATGCTTGGGATCTACTGTTCAATGTGCAGATGTATCGATTGAAACGTGGATAACACAAAGCCAGTATCAATCCTAGTCTGATACACAGATCAATGTATTTTTCTGCTGAATAGATAGATCTGTAATCTCTTATCCCTGTGGATGTGGGAATCAGAGGCGCTTTCACGCAGATAATTACTTCATGATGGCTAACTAGAACTATGCGAAGTGTTTGTAACAACATGAACGTGTATTGATTTTATTTAGAGTCTGTCTTCCTAGCTAATAAATGTTATTACGGTTATATTTGGCGTTCAGATCTAGCGGGAGTTTGTGCTTGCTCTTGTTGACATTCCTATACAATTCCTCAGTATCTATTTTAAATTTAGGTCTCCCTAGTTTAGCACTAGGAGCGTCTGACGGAATGGATTGGAACACGGCTCACATGCGGGAGACCCGTGTTCAGGTCAAGGAATTTCTTTTGCTGTGGTCATAAATGAAAAATCATAACCCGAACAGCTTCCCGCCGACTGCATTAGCCATGCGGCCATCTCGCTCTTTGTTAGTTGAAATCTTATCCCGAACAGCTTCCCGCCGACTGCATTAGCCATGCGGCCATCTCGCTCTTTGTTAGTTGAAATCATAACCCGAACAGCTTCCCGCCGACTGCATTAGCCATGCGGCCATCTCGCTCTTTGTTAGTTGAAATCTTATATTTAAACATATTAGTCATTAGATGAATATATTAAAAAGAAATATGCGCCACATATCTTTGGTGAACTGGTTCGGAAGAAAGTCATCAGATGTCAACGTGATATTACGAGTTAACACAATGATCATGTCACTCTTGGTCTCAGATATTTTTTATTGGTGGGATTCATGTCGATGTTATTGACAGGTAATGAGATCACAATAGTTAAAATGTAATGATATTTTTTTTAAGAAACAGTAAACAGATGACAAAATCTAGAACTAGCAAGATTTTAATAAAATAGATCATATTCTATTCTTAGAGTTTCTAGACATGTAAACAACAACACTGAAGTAATGCAAGGTGAAAATATGCCTTCTATCATGGACATGCTCAGCTGTAGACGACTAAGATGGTTAGGGCATCTGAGGAGAATGGAAAATTGTCGCATACCAAAACAAATGTCGTTCTGCATACTTTCCCATGATAAGAGGCACCAGGCCAGACCACTGCTCAGATAATAGGATATATGCAAGGCTTGAATGAAGAACTTTTATACAGGTCCTAGGACATGGGACAAAACTAGCTGATGATAGAGTTGTGTGGAAAGCGATATTGATCATGGTTGCAGCGTCTTTTTAGAAGAGACTTGTGTATGAGCTGAAAGACAAGAGATAAAAACGAAAACTCAGAAGTTGTCACAGTAAAACACTTGTCAATTGACCGTCTGTAAAGATGAGAAAGGACATATATACCATATAGACAACAGCAACAACAGAAAACTCTTAAGAGAAATAAGTGAGTCAGAACTGCACAATGAGAACGTAAATGCCTCTATAAACTAATTCTGTCATTAGAGTGCTTTTTTAATTTCTAGGAATACATTAGCGGATTGCATAGAACAGAGGAATAAAAGCATCTTGCCCGACGCTGTCGCAACGTGTCTAAACGACAACGGTTATTTTTCCCCCAACCAAAAACAAACTCTTTACTATCCGAGCGGTAGAACATGGGATGTTTCCGTCGGGATCTTCTTCTTCTCCTTCTTCTTTGCTTTCGTTCTTTACGACCAATTGTAATCACTCTCTGTGATATGTTTGATTTTGCCAAGAACGTGTATACGTTGCACATTGGTTTGGTAGGCCCCTAAACGCATAGACTTCTATACGTCTAGGACACATGCATCCGATTTCATCCATAC
The DNA here is from genome assembly GCA_020796225.1 of Arion vulgaris. Taxonomy (NCBI): domain Eukaryota; kingdom Metazoa; phylum Mollusca; class Gastropoda; order Stylommatophora; family Arionidae; genus Arion; species Arion vulgaris. Next base: position 56,432,399 of record CM036759.1, on the reverse strand, counting down.
CTCCTTAGTCGCCTCTTACGACATGCGTGGCAGGTAACAGTGGTTCTATTCTTTACACCCCAATTTGTGGGCCCCGGTAACCACCCGGTAACCACCCGGTAACCACCCGGTAACCACCCGGTATCCGTCGGGATGACTACGTATTCTTGATAAAGTATTTTGACGACACTTTTATTTGGTGACCTTCGTAATGATATTCCAGCTGCCGGCTGGACTCATATAAGTTGGAGATATAATTGTTTGTCATGTAACAAGTTTTCGTATCACTGGAACATGACATAGACATAGTTATAATTACTGTCATTGCATTTAGTGTTTCACAAAATGTTCTCAATCTTGTTCAGCAAGCAGAAGTTTCAGCAACAGAGCTCTCATAAGTAAGCTCAGACAATGATGTTAAACTTACCATATAACTTAATTAACTCTGATACTTATTTTGATCGTCGTTGACTATATAATATATTGTATCGAGATTTAGGCACTTTATCTCAGTGATCGGAGTGATCACTTATCCAAATTGAGATGTCTAGTATATTATCTCCGTATTGATCTTGGCCTATTTGTCATGACTATTTCTTGTCGCTACAGTGTGATTTACAATATTATTATCGATATAAGGAAGTAAAAGTAAAAAACCGGAAAGGAACCCTTTCAAACCTCGTGGTATATAGGGCAATACAGTGTTAGGACTGTATTTTTCATTGACCGTCGGCACACTATGGGTGATGTGGTCAGCATCACGCCGGCAGCCTTTACATTCCCAGAGCATGTCTGGTACCCAGTTGATGCTGGGTCGACCTGAGAGTCGTCACGATAGGGAAAAAATTCCACGAGCACGCGGGAGTTGAACCCAGACCACCAGCCTTGAGAAGCCAGTTAACTAACAACTACGCTACTGCTGCTCGATATAAGGGAAGATTGTAGTAAAATTAATGTAGTAGTAGCAATACAACAATAAAATCCTAACGGCCCAATATTCGATATATGTTTATATGTTAAATGTATACACAATCTTCACTTCTGTTTTATCCTTTCCTTGATAAAGGCCTTTTGGCCGAAACGTTGCTACGTATTTTGTCAGTTTTGTGTATATTTTGTTAAACTACAATAATTTGCCTTTACGTGTTTCGCCATTGCTACAATATTATTACAAAAAACTATGATTGCTAAGCAGCATGGATTGCTCTGTTTAATAGGGAGTGATTCCATCTATTGTTATTCCCACAAACGAACAAAACATTTCAATTTGATCATGGATGTTGTTCATGTTTACATGTTGAGGATTGATTGATGTATTAATACGACCATCAACATTGCATTTCTGTGAATAATCATGGACGTTCTAATTTCTTTCTTACACAGGAAGATCTTAGTTGCAGTGCAAGAAATTCTCGGCGATAGTCTACGATGAAATTTAGTAGATGGTGAAAATGACACTGTATGGAACCACGATTAAGCATACGTTTTGTTAATGTTCATGACAGCCAACTCTAAACTCACACCGCCAGCGGACTCAGGTAACAATTCTAGGAGATCACAACCGTCACGTGGCATTGCATTCTAGTATTGTTATATATAGACGAATTCATTTTAAAATCAACAAAGAATGCTAAATCTCGGTTACATTATGTAACAACTTAAGTTTACCAATAAGGAATATCAGTATAATTAATATTTTTCATCAATAACTAACCCTGAACTCATAGAATTGTGTAAAATTATGAAAAAGATTGTAGTGTTCTATCATACATATACAAAATCCAGCCCCCAACTCAGAACTAGGTCAAGGTTTCCCCGGTCAGTTATGTGGCCCAATTTAGTGTTCATTACTGTTTCAGCCTTAATTGAAGCTACACTTTCTTGCTACCCCGATAAAGCCTCTTTCGTAAAGATGTAGCTTAAACAAACTATACAGTAAGCATCATCATCATCATCAAATAGCTTGTACTGAGCAGAATTCTCCCACCCCAACAGTCCTCCGGAACTTATCTCTCTCATAGGACAGATGTCCCGACTCTGCAGCTGTCATGTTCAAACCATCAGTTACATCTTGAATCTATCTTCTCCTTGGTCTTACTCTTCTTCTCTGTGCCGGTATATCTCTAACCATGATGGGGTTCATAATAGATTTACCAAATAAACAAACTTCACCGTAGAAAACATTAACACCATAACATTATTTAGACATATAAAGATACGGTTAGCAGGAAATTCAGATTTGACAAAATTGTGACATTGCATAATGGATTTATTGATGGTTTTGGGACGGCTAATTGTGTTCTTAATTAATTAGAAGAAAGTTAACATCTGAAGGAACATTGTTTATTTCATGAAGTGAATAATTTGACGTTTAACATTTGTCAAGAAGATTGATGAGCAACAAGAAACCGAATGAGAAATGGTATTATCTTCCATAATAAAAGATGATTCATGAAGATTTGTTTCGCTCTCGGTTGCCGTTTAATTTACTTTGTTTTAATTTGTTGCCTTTTTTTGTGGGACATACACGCATTTTAGTTTACGAATTAAACATACGCAATCGTTTATTTCTGTTCGTTAGCCTTCACTTTTATCAACCAATTTAAGCAATCGTAGCAATCGGTGTGGTTTAAGTCGAGAACTGTGTGAGTTACCTCACCAATAGTCCTATACACATTGACATCATCATCAAATAGCTTGTACTGAGTAAAACTTTGCCACCCCCAACAGTCGTTCTGAATTTCTCTCTCTCTTCTATGCCAGATGTTCCACCTCTGCAATCGTCATGTTCAAACAAACCATCAGTTACTTTCTGAATCCATCTTCTCCGTGGTCTTCCTCTTCTTCTCTTTGGCGGTATATCTCCTTCCATGATGGCTTTCTCCAGCCCTTTGTATCCATTTTATGTCCATCATACCTCAGTTTTCTCTTTCTCATTTCTAGCATCAGCGAGTTTTCTTTGATTTTTAGTTCTTTCTTGATAGATCTAATTGTTCTCTTCTCTGTTCATGACATACGAAGAAATCTTCTGTAACACTTATGTTCAAAAGTACACATATATGTCTTTCAGTTGCCTTATTAAATGTTATAGACATCCGAATTTCGGCCAGAGAGTATGAATATCATCTAACATATATTAATTTCTATAGACGAACATCAATAAGATGTTACATATAGAAAACAATTTAAAAAAACACATTTAAGTACAACAGTAAGAGATATAATGTACCATTGTATTAGATTTGATTGGTCATATATATATATATATAGACTGTCCGAGCTGAATCTTGACAGCGCACAAGCAAACAATTTTAAATTCCCAGAGTAGTAGATTTTCATTAAGTCGTGGCAGAAGCTACTAAGCACGCGCTCTGTTACTGAAGCTTTTAGTTAGCGTCTAGTTAACATAAATGTAACAATAAATACTATATACTGATATTAAGGGTACGCAAATCAAGCGTGACACTTGGTGGATGGCCAAAACTGAGAGAAACAATTATTGAGATCATCAGTTTGCGGTGTATGTACGGTACGCGGTCGGACTATAGGTTTCCTGATCTTTTACTAAGAAATCGGAATTAAAAGGACATAATCGGAATTAGAGTAGTGCTCGCCTGATTCACACTGATATTGAGTGACACTGATATAAAATAAAGAAACCTTCACACAAAATTCAGTCAGATTGATCATGTGAAGGGACTTGACAACACCTTCATACATAGCGGCAAACGAGAACAAAATCGTGAGTTTGAAATGTTATGGTTCACAAAATATATGAGACTGCAGTAAAACTATTTGATTGGCAAAACACGTAATTACAAAGTACTGTAGTCTTACAAATGACAAAAACAATGACAAAATACAGCAACGTTTCGACTAACAAGGCCATTTTCAAGCAAACGAACAACAGGAGTGACACATTTTAAAAAAAAATAAGGACGACTACATACAAACGTTTCTAATGAAAATCTGGGAATAAAAACGAATAACGAAATAAATGTAACACAAAAACACACATAAAAACTAGAAATAGAAAGGAAGAGAAACAATAAAAATCTAGTAAATATATAATTTGAATACATGCAACATATGCCCATATAGATTACAAGGCATGGGAAGAGAAAGTACTAAGAAGCATAGGAATGTAATACGTTGAGCCCACGTGGTCGCAAGGTACCATACAAAGAAATCAACCGATTCTCCAGTGCAAATCGACTGCGATCATCCGAGGAACATGATCGGATGGCTGTGACCTGGACATCGTGAGCTCCTAAATGGTTAAAAACATTAATGAAATTTATGAAGCCTAACAAATCAGCTTCAGGCATATCAGTAATGCTTCATAAATAGATTTATCAGGTTTCATAAATTTCATTAATGTTTTCAGCCCTTCTATTCGTTTTACTTCTCACATCTCCACTACTTGTGTCAATTTTCTTGACATTACTATTACCATATACCTATCCAATATCACTACATCAGCATATTACAAGCCTACTGATGCACATAGTTTTCTCCTTTATACTTCTTCCCATCCCCGTGCTTGTCGTGACTCTTTGCCATTCTCGCAGCTCTTGCGCCTTCGTCGCCTTTGTAGCGAGGACGATGATTTTCATGAGAGAGCTCGCGAGATGCTTGATTTCTTCCGCAGGCGCCTATACCCGGAGTAGGTACTTGTCTCGGCTATGCTTCGAGTTCAGAAAATCACTCGCCCGCAGGCCCTTACCAGCCAGCATAGGACCACTAACTCTGACAGAGTAAAACTTTCCACTCCCATAGTTCACTGGTGAAAAATGTTTTATTCCGTCATCTGTCTATCTTTAAGTCAGATCCTGAGACCCGTTCTGTCTTCCCCAACTATCCTTTGGTAGCTTACAGACGGGACAGAAGTCTTAAGGATATGTTGGTACACAGTCCCCTTAAGTCCAATATCCAGACTCATTTTGACACTGTCCAGTGGGGCCGTCGGCGTTGCAACACATGTGCTTATGTGATACAGACGCGTACTGTATCTTTTTCTTTAGTCACGTTTGTTATTGACGATGGTTTCACATGCGAGTCCCGTAATCATTTCTATGCCATTATCTGTAAGCGATGTAACAAAGCTTATATCGGCGAGACAGGCAAGCGGCTCAGTGACCGATTCGCCCAACACTTGCGCGACATACGCCAATGTTCTGTGACCCCTGTAGCCACTAATTTCAATGATACTGGCCATTTAGGAGCTCACGATGTCCAGGTCACAGCCATCCAATCATGTTCCTCGGATGATCGCAGTCGATTGCTCTGGAGAATCGGTAGATTTCTTTGTATGGTACCTTGTGACCACGTGGGCTTAACGTATTACATTCCTATGCTTCTTAGTACTTTCTCTTCCCATGCCCTGTAATCTATATGGGCATATGTTGCATGTATTCAAGTTATATATTTACTAGATTTTTCATTGTTTCTCTTACTTTCTATTTCTAGTTTTTTTTTTGTTGTTTTTTGTGTTACATTTATTTCGTTATTCGTTTTTATTCCCAGATTTTCATTAGAAACGTTTGTCCATATGTTTTTTTAAATTTGTCACTCCTGTTGTTCGTTTGCTTGAAAAAGACCTTGTTGGTCGAAACGTTGCTGTATTTTGTCATTGTTTTTGTCATTTGTAAAACTACAGTACTTTGTGATTACATGTTTTGCCAAATGTTATGTTTGAATCGACATCCCGTCATTGTTGAAATGGCATGCTGACAATGATTATCTCATTGCTTATCTAAGAAATTATTAACCTTTTACCATTAAAACTAGAATTAGCTTACCAACCAGTTAATAGGATGGTAGAGTAATGGTGAGCCTCGGAAATACATGAAAATACAAAACGTTATGATTCATCATCATCAAATACTTTGTTCTGAGCAGAACTTTGTTGTCCCAACAGTCTTTCGTAATTTCTCTAATAGTCCAGATACCCTTCCTCTGCAGCCGTCATGTTCAAACCATTAGTTACATCCTTAATCCATCTTCTCCCTGGTTTTCCTATTCTCCTTTTTACTAGTATGTCTCCTTTCATGATGGTCTTTTTCAGCCCTTCGTGTCTTTTTTTATATGTCCAAAATATCTCATTTCTATCTTTGCTATTTGTAACATTAGCCAGTTTTCTTTGGTTTTGAGTTATTTCTCGATATGTCAATGTGTTCTCTTCTCCTATGATTATCATTGACATTTTGCACAGTTGGTGTTGTATGTAAATTATATTTGGATACGCATCCTTTATACACCAAATAATAATCCAAATATAATATGATTTACTGTACTGACTTATTCCGCTCCGCTTCTCGTGGAGCATATGACTTTAAGTGTTATTCTCCATATTTCTCGGTCTATTGCTGTTTACTTTATGGTCTCAGAGGACAATAGAGTACGCTAGAGTTCATCAAAAAACTTTTTCTCGCTCCATGTCTGTTTAGGACGTCCTCTTTTTCGTGTTTTGCGTGTTCCGCTCAAGTGCTTGTCTGGTGACACTCAACTGTGATTCCACTCAAGTGCTTGTCTGGTGACACTCAACTGTGTCTTGCGTGTTCCGCTCAAGTGCTTGTCTGGTGACACTCAACTGTGTCTTGCGTGTTCCGCTCAAGTGTTTGTCTGGTGACACTCAACTGTGATTCCACTAAAGTGCTTGTCTGGTGACACTCAACTGTGTCTTGCGTGTTCCGCTCAAGTGCTTGTCTGGTGACACTCAACTGTGTCTTGCGTGTTCCGCTCAAGTGTTTGTCTGGTGACACTCAACTGTGATTCCACTCAAGTGCTTGTCTGGTGACACTCAACTGTGTTTTGCGTGTTCCGCTCAAGTGCTTGTCTGGTGACACTCAACTGTGTCTTGCGTGTTCCGCTCAAGTGCTTGTCTGGTGACACTCAACTGTGTCTTGCGTGTTCCGCTCAAGTGCTTGTCTGGTGACACTCAAGTGTGATTCCACTCAAGTGCTTGTCTGGTGACACTCAACTGTGTCTTGCGTGTTCCGCTCAAGTGCTTGTCTGGTGACACTCAACTGGGTCTTGCGTGTTCCGCTCAAGTGCTTGTCTGGTGACACTCAACTGTGATTCCACTCAAGTGCTTGTCTGGAGACACTCAACTGTGTTTTGCGTGTTCCGCTCAAGTGCTTGTCTGGTGACACTCAACTGTGTCTTGCGTGTTCCGCTCAAGTACTTGTCTGGTGACACTCAACCTCGTTTTGCGTGTTCCGCTCAAGTGCTTGTCTGGTGACACTCAACTGTGTCTTGCGTGTTCCGCTCAAGTGCTTGTCTGGTGACACTCAACTGTTTCTTGCGTGTTCCGAACAAGTGCTTGTCTGGTGACACTCAACTGTGATTCCGCTCAAGTGCTTGTCTGGTGACACTCAACTGTGTCTTGCGTGTTCCACTCAAGTGCTTGTCTGGTGACACTCAACTGTGATTCCACTCAAGTGCTTGTCTGGTGACACTCAACTGTGTCTTGCGTGTTCCGCTCAAGTGCTTGTCTGGTGACACTCAACTGTGTCTTGCGTGTTCCGCTCAAGTACTTGTCTGGTGACACTCAACTGTGTCTTGCGTGTTCCGCTCAAGTGCTTGTCTGGTGACACTCAACTGTGTCTTGCGTGTTCCGCTCAAGTGCTTGTCTGGTGACACTCAACTGTTTCTTGCGTGTTCCGCTCAAGTGCTTGTCTGGTGACACTCAACTGTGATTCCGCTCAAGTGCTTGTCTGGTGACACTCAACTGTGTCTTGCGTGTTCCGCTCAAGTGCTTGTCTGGTGACACTCAACTGTGTCTTGCGTGTTCCGCTCAAGTGCTTGTCTGGTGACACTCAACTTTGATTCCACTCAAGTGCTTGTCTGGTGACACTCAACTGTGTTTTGCGTGTTCCGCTCAAGTGCTTGTCTGGTGACACTCAACTGTGTCTTGCGTGTTCCGCTCAAATGCTTGTCTGGTGACACTCAACTGTGTTTTGAGTGTTCCGCTCAAGTGCTTGTCTGGTGACACTCAACTGTGTTTTGCGTGTTCCGCTCAAGTGCTTGTCTGGTGACACTCAACTGTGTCTTGCGTGTTCCGCTCAAGTGCTTGTCTGGTGACACTCAACTTTGATTCCACTCAAGTGCTTGTCTGGTGACACTCAACTGTGTTTTGCGTGTTCCGCTCAAGTGCTTGTCTGGTGACACTCAACTGTGTCTTGCGTGTTCCGCTCAAATGCTTGTCTGGTGACACTCAACTGTGTTTTGCGTGTTCCGCTCAAGTGCTTGTCTGGTGACACTCAACTGTGTCTTGCGTGTTCCGCTCAAGTGTTTGTCTGGTGACACTCAACTGTGATTCCACTCAAGTGCTTGTCTGGTGACACTCAACTGTGTTTTGCGTGTTCCGCTCAAGTGCTTGTCTGGTGACACTCAACTGTGTCTTGCGTGTTCCGCTCAAGTGCTTGTCTGGTGACACTCAACTGTGTATTGCGTGTTGCGCTCAAGTGCTTGTCTGGTGACACTCAACTGTGATTCCGCTCAAGTGCTTGTCTGGTGACACTCAACTGTGTCTTGCGTGTTCCACTCAAGTGCTTGTCTGGTGACACTCAACTGTGATTCCACTCAAGTGCTTGTCTGGTGACACTCAACTGTGTCTTGCGTGTTCCGCTCAAGTGCTTGTCTGGTGACACTCAACTGTGTCTTGCGTGTTCCGCTCAAGTACTTGTCTGGTGACACTCAACTGTGTCTTGCGTGTTCCGCTCAAGTGCTTGTCTGGTGACACTCAACTGTGTCTTGCGTGTTCCGCTCAAGTGCTTGTCTGGTGACACTCAACTGTTTCTTGCGTGTTCCGCTCAAGTGCTTGTCTGGTGACACTCAACTGTGATTCCGCTCAAGTGCTTGTCTGGTGACACTCAACTGTGTCTTGCGTGTTCCGCTCAAGTGCTTGTCTGGTGACACTCAACTGTGTCTTGCGTGTTCCGCTCAAGTGCTTGTCTGGTGACACTCAACTTTGATTCCACTCAAGTGCTTGTCTGGTGACACTCAACTGTGTTTTGCGTGTTCCGCTCAAGTGCTTGTCTGGTGACACTCAACTTTGATTCCACTCAAGTGCTTGTCTGGTGACACTCAACTGTGTTTTGCGTGTTCCGCTCAAGTGCTTGTCTGGTGACACTCAACTGTGTCTTGCGTGTTCCGCTCAAATGCTTGTCTGGTGACACTCAACTGTGTTTTGAGTGTTCCGCTCAAGTGCTTGTCTGGTGACACTCAACTGTGTTTTGCGTGTTCCGCTCAAGTGCTTGTCTGGTGACACTCAACTGTGTCTTGCGTGTTCCGCTCAAGTGCTTGTCTGGTGACACTCAACTTTGATTCCACTCAAGTGCTTGTCTGGTGACACTCAACTGTGTTTTGCGTGTTCCGCTCAAGTGCTTGTCTGGTGACACTCAACTGTGTCTTGCGTGTTCCGCTCAAATGCTTGTCTGGTGACACTCAACTGTGTTTTGCGTGTTCCGCTCAAGTGCTTGTCTGGTGACACTCAACTGTGTCTTGCGTGTTCCGCTCAAGTGTTTGTCTGGTGACACTCAACTGTGATTCCACTCAAGTGCTTGTCTGGTGACACTCAACTGTGTTTTGCGTGTTCCGCTCAAGTGCTTGTCTGGTGACACTCAACTGTGTCTTGCGTGTTCCGCTCAAGTGCTTGTCTGGTGACACTCAACTGTGTATTGCGTGTTGCGCTCAAGTGCTTGTCTGGTGACACTCAACTGTTTCTTGCGTGTTCCGAACAAGTGCTTGTCTGGTGACACTCAACTGTGATTCCGCTCAAGTGCTTGTCTGGTGACACTCAACTGTGTCTTGCGTGTTCCGAACAAGTGCTTGTCTGGTGACACTCAACTGTGATTCCGCTCAAGTGCTTGTCTGGTGACACTCAACTGTGTCTTGCGTGTTCCGCTCAAGTGCTTGTCTGGTGACACTCAACTGTGATTCCACTCAAGTGCTTGTCTGGTGACACTCAACTGTGTCTTGCGTGTTCCGCTCAAGTGCTTGTCTGGTGACACTCAATTGTGTCTTGCGTGTTCCGCTCAAGTGTTTGTCTGGTGACACTCAACTTTGATTCCACTCAAGTGCTTGTCTGGTGACACTCAACTGTGTTTTGCGTGTTCCGCTCAAGTGCTTGTCTGGTGACACTCAACTGTGTCTTGCGTGTTCCGCTCAAGTGCTTGTCTGGTGACACTCAACTGTTTCTTGCGTGTTCCGCTCAAGTGCTTGTCTGGTGACACTCAACTGTGATTCCGCTAAAGTGCTTGTCTGGTGACACTCAACTGTGTCTTGCGTGTTCCGCTCAAGTGCTTGTCTGGTGACACTCAACTGTGTCTTGCGTGTTCCGCTCAAGTGCTTGTCTGGTGACACTCAACTTTGATTCCACTCAAGTGCTTGTCTGGTGACACTCAACTGTGTCTTGCGTGTTCCGCTCAAATGCTTGTCTGGTGACACTCAACAGTGTTTTGCGTGTTCCGCTCAAGTGCTTGTCTGGTGACACTCAACTGTGTCTTGCGTGTTCCGCTCAAGTGCTTGTCTGGTGACACTCAACTTTGATTCCACTCAAGTGCTTGTCTGGTGACACTCAACTGTGTTTTGCGTATTCCGCTCAAGTGCTTGTCTGGTGACACTCAACTGTGTCTTGCGTGTTCCGCTCAAATGCTTGTCTGGTGACACTCAACTGTGTTTTGCGTGTTCCGCTCAAGTGCTTGTCTGGTGACACTCAACTGTGTCTTCCGTGTTCCGCTCAAGTGCTTGTCTGGTGACACTCAACTTTGATTCCACTCAAGTGCTTGTCTGGTGACACTCAACTGTGTTTTGCGTGTTCCGCTCAAGTGCTTGTCTGGTGACACTCAACTGTGTCTTGCATGTTCCGCTCAAGTGCTTGTCTGGTGACACTCAACTGTGTCTTGCGTGTTCCGCTCAAGTGCTTGTCTGGTGACACTCAACTGTGTCTTGCGTGTTTCGCTCAAGTGCTTGTCTGGTGACACTCAACTGTGTCTTGCGTGTTCCGCTCAAGTGCTTGTCTGGTGACACTCAACTGTGTCTTGCATGTTCCGCTCAAGTGCTTGTCTGGTGACACTCAACTGTGTCTTCCGTGTTCCGCTCAAGTGCTTGTCTGGTGACACTCAACTGTGTCTTCCGTGTTCCGCTCAAGTGCTTGTCTGGTGACACTCAACTGTGTCTTCCGTGTTCCGCTCAAGTGCTTGTCTGGTGACACTCAACTGTGTCTTCCGTGTTCCGCTCAAGTGCTTGTCTGGTGACACTCAACTGTGTCTTCCGTGTTCCACTCAAGTGCTTGTCTGGTGACACTCAACTGTGTCTTCCGTGTTCCGCTCAAGTGCTTGTCTGGTGACACTCAACTGTGTCTTCCGTGTTCCGCTCAAGTGCTTGTCTGGTGACACTCAACTGTGTCTTCCGTGTTCCGCTCAAGTGCTTGTCTGGTGACACTCAACTGTGTCTTGCGTGTTCCGCTCAAGTGCTTGTCTGGTGACACTCAACTGTGTCTTCCGTGTTCCGCTCAAGTGCTTGTCTGGTGACACTCAACTGTGTCTTCCGTGTTCCGCTCAAGTGCTTGTCTGGTGACACTCAACTGTGTCTTCCGTGTTCCGCTCAAGTGCTTGTCTGGTGACACTCAACTGTGTCTTCCGTGTTCCGCTCAAGTGCTTGTCTGGTGACACTCAACTGTGTCTTCCGTGTTCCGCTCAAGTGCTTGTCTGGTGACACTCAACTGTGTCTTCCGTGTTCCGCTCAAGTGCTTGTCTGGTGAAACTCAACTGTGTCTTCCGTGTTCCGCTCAAGTGCTTGTCTGGTGACACTCAACTGTGTCTTCCGTAGGGTATGCTTTACCCATCGCCATTTTCTCCCCTTAACCCGTGTCATCATTGGTTTATATCCTGTTCTATTTCATAAGTTTGTGTAACTCTGTTCTATTTCATAAGTTTGTGTAACTCTGTTCTATTTCATAAGTTTGTGTAACTCTGTTCTATTTCATAAGTTTGTGTAACTCTGTTCTATTTCATAAGTTTGTGTAACTCTGTTCTATTTCATAAGTTTGTGTAACTCTGTCCTACAAAGTCAGTCTGAGAATCCACCAAAGATATCCGTGGACAAAGGTATGAATCGTATCCGTATTTAACTTGGTGAATCGCCACGTTTCCTTGGAAAATACAGGTTATTAAAGATAAAATCAGCCCCATTACAAATCAAAAGCTGCCAGGCACGTATTGTATTGTGTATATTTACTATTTAAACCAGTTCTGACTAGTTTGTTTTTTTGTCACATTTGTTCATCTCCCCTTCCCGCACCATAATTACACACCATCACAAAGAGACTTGATCACTTGACATATACTACGTCATAATTGAAACTTCTCATTTTCATAAACATATGTTAGACTGGCTTCCTTGAAGGGGCTGCTTATATCGTGAACACCCTGTACAATATCCATACTCATATGTTAGATTGGCTTCCTTGAAGGGGCTGCTTATATCTTGAACATCCTGCACAATATCCATAAACATATGTTAGACTGGCTTCCTCGAAGGGGCTGCTTATATCTGGAACAGCCTGCACAGTATCCATAATCATATGTTAGATTGGCTTCCTTGAAGGGGCTGCTTATATCTTGAACATCCTGCACAATATCCATAAACATATGTTAGACTGGCTTCCTCGAAGGGGCTGCTTATATCTTGAACAGCCTGCACAGTATCCATAATCATATGTTAGATTGGCTTCCTTGAAGGGGCTGCTTATATCTTGAACATCCTGCACAATATCCATAAACATATGTTAGACTGGCTTCCTTGAAATGGGCTGCTTATATCTGGAACACCCTGCACAATATCCATAAACATATGTTAGATTGGCTTCCTTGAAGGGGCTGCTTATATCTGGAACAGCCTGCACAATATCCTTAAACATATTATTATTTTCGTTCTGCATTGAATAGGAAAAAAGCACACTCTTGTTGTTGAAGGATCATTTTTTACATATCTCAGTTTGATTAAATTAAAATATGTACATTCATTTTCATCAATGTCTGGTTAGTTGTGTTAATTGTTTATATAAATACTTAATGTTAGGTATTTCTAGTCATCATCATCAGGTGCCATAAAGGTAGGCGTAATCCATCATGAATCAGACATCTCTGTTACTGGTATGTGCTATAATCTCAGAAGTTGACGCTCTTCCATGCCACGGAGTCAGACCGGAAAAAGTAATCTAACTAGTGGTTGCTGAAGAGCGAGCAAAGAAGAAAGAAAATGAAGGAATAAAATCTTCATTTCATATGTAACATGTATGTAATATGTAACATGTATGTAATATGTAACATGTATGTAATATGTAACATGTATGTAATATGTAACATGTATGTAATATGTAACATGTATGTAATATGTAACATGTATGTAATATGTAACATGTATGTAATATGTAACATGTATGTAATATGTAACATGTATATACATATAAATATATATATATCTCGATCCCAGCAATAACGAGTGACAAATTATCTAACTACATGATCCCAACGAACATCAATAAATCTCATTTTAGCACGTCTCTAATCATTCCTGGATAAATACTATAGGGAGAAATAAGATGTATTTATGTACTTGAACAAGGATAGGAACTTATTGATTAACTCTACATGCTGTGTGTTGTGGGAGATGTGAAATTCTTCACCTCTCGTGTACCCTTTGCTTGATAAAGGCTTTTGGTCGAAACGTTGCTGTGTATTGTTATTTGTATTTTGGAAAACTGCAGTACTTTGTTTTGATGTGTTTCACGATTACTTCATATTTTTACTGCTGTCTTCACCTTTATCGATTATACTTGAGCCAGCAATTTGATGCTGATGTTTCGTGCAATGCTATGACACCATGCTATATATTTTAGCAAACATTTTATGAACGTTTATATAAGCCAAACAACAAACAGATGTTTCTAAGATTTGAATATAGAGAGCAACTGTTGTATACCCAATGTGTCATGTACCTTGTTTACAGAAACACATCACAGTCAACAAGGAAGTATAACCCAAGTACAGATTGTCTACCATCTGTTTAGAACTGTTGAGTTGAAGATTTCGTGTTCAATTTGCATGCTGTTATGATTGCATTTTTCGGGTCTCTGTGATCAAGTGGTTACGTACTTGATTTTCAAGTCGAAGTTTGTGGTTTCGAACCTGGATCTCGTCGTTCTGTTCACAAGTGCATTATTTTTTTTCAGAAACAATTAGAATTGTTGTCGGAGCTACGGAGCTCGTAATTTGTCAAATATTTTCGGCTGGTGGCTTGCCTTTTCTGCGGAGAGAAACTTAGCGGAGAGAAACTTAGCGGAGAGAAACTTAGCGGAGAGAAACTTAGCGGAGAGAAACTTAGCGGAGAGAAACTAGGTGGAGAGAAACTTCGCGGAGAGAAACTAGGTGGAGAGAAACTTAGCGGAGAGAAACTTAGCGGAGAGAAATATGGGGTAAAACCCGGTGCAATGAAGTTAGCCCTTCGAGTTTAAAACCGTTTTTAAAACTGATTTCTTGAGGACAATTCTTCATAGCTGTAGTTCATATTAATTAATGGTATTACTGCTGATTTCAATGGCTTTCTGAGATTTTTGGTATCCCACTGAAGCCACACAATTTTATATTTCTCAGTCGATGACAAGGGAAGTCCAGAATGGCAGGTAACGGTATACATTTTTGGTGAAGAACGATATCAACGAATGTTAGAATCAATACATTTAATACAACAAATATAAAACAAATATACAACAAATATACAACAAATATACAACAAATATACAACAAATATACAACAAATCAAGAGAAAATATCCACCAAGTTATACCATTATTCAGTTACATACTAGTATGTTTTAATACACAACGTGACCTATTCAGTGTAATCGTCATCAACAAACTATACATTTGCAGCATATGCAAAATATGAACAATATAGCAAAAGATATGAAATATATTCGTAACATAAGGAGTAACAATAAGCAATAAGATCAAAATTATATAGAAACTTGTAGGAACAGCGCCAAAGATAGATACAATTATAAAAACAACACAGAAGATGCTTCGGTCTTCTAACACGATTACCAGCAATTAGTACGTAAAAACAAGAACTACTATTCAGATATATTTGTTTCAAAGTCAACATTTGACATCCGCTTCATTTTGCCTTCTTTTATCTGAGTCAGGGAGCAAATGAGTCGTAAACGCCATCCTGCAGGTGTATGTCTATTGAATCTTACAGGTGCCGTCATTGCAAATGTTTGAGTTTGTCAGACTATACAATCTTGCCTTACTTGTGGCCTCAGTAGGCTTGTTCCGGGTTACGACAATTCTGAAACGCTCCGGGACGCTTTTAGGCACCAGGCCAGGCAATTGCACGTTTTTACTTTGTACTTTGTATAGAAGAACGGGAAATAATAGACTGAGACTAAACACAAGTAATTAAGATAGACTGTTTCATTAGGCGATAGAACGAAACTTTTGATTTTGCGCACGGTAATATCTTTCACCCCAGTTCTTTCAGGGACTGCAGTTTGTA
The DNA here is from genome assembly GCA_020796225.1 of Arion vulgaris. Taxonomy (NCBI): domain Eukaryota; kingdom Metazoa; phylum Mollusca; class Gastropoda; order Stylommatophora; family Arionidae; genus Arion; species Arion vulgaris. The sequence continues at coordinate 56,416,857 of CM036759.1, read as the reverse complement.
ATCAGACGCAAGAACACAACTTCAGAGTTTGAACTCGTCCAACTTTATCTACCAATTCACCTGCGTTTGGTGACTGGTTCAGAATTTACTGCATCCTTCGCTTGTGTCGGCACGACCTGTTACATCGGTCTCAATGCGTCTTGCCGAGAGCGGGCAACTGTGGTGCGACCATTGAATCTTGGTGATGTGAGTTTACGCTTACATGATCCTCGTAAGTTCCTTACTTCGTTTTTCTGTCATTTGTTTTATAATTTTAGCAAATTTCCCTATCATTAGAAGTAGACGAGGAGACATGAATAGACGCATCTACTCTCAAATTCTGATGTCTATATTGCAAACAGATCTCATAACATTGTTGGTTGTACACACGCTACTACCTTTACCATGGTAGCTCTTTCTCGATCCCTACCCGCCTAGTCAGACTACAGTGCCGTAGTCTGTTTCCATGGCCACTACGTGAATGTGGGATCAAGTCTTTGTCATGTCAGCTCACTGACCCTGGCACGGTGTAGTCTTTTGTCCCATTATCTACTGCGGCTGTCGTATCTGTCATTTAAATAAAGGATATATGTATTATCATAAGTTATGTTTAAAAGGGTTTTACCCAATATGGCTCGGTCCTTCTCAGGAGAAATGGCAAGCCACCTGCCGAGAGTAATGCACGAAGCACGAACTCCGTATCTGCGACAACAATCCTAGGAATCTCTGGAAAAATTGCACTCGTGAACAGAACGGCGCGGTCCGGATTCGAATTCACGACCGTCGACTAGCAAAGCAAAGGTTTAACCACTTAGCCACAGGGACCCCCGATCAGAGTTATGTGCTTTTATCGGTTGGAGTAGGCAAGTATTGATATCAAAAACGTATGTCCTGTCAGAGTTATGTGCTTTTATCGGTTGGAGTAGGCAAGTATTGATATCAAAAACGTATGTCAGAGTTATGTGCTTTTATCGGTTGGAGTAGGCAAGTATTGATATCAAAAACGTATGTCCTGATTGTTTGACTAATTGATTCGATGTTTACATATATTTGAGTGTCATAAAGATAGTTTCTTTTTACATTTATTGTTTTTTAATTAGTTCTCTGGCTTGATAATCCATAACAGATTTTTACTTTTCCCACGACACGTGAATGAGAGATTGCCTCAATTTTGTTGTTGATACGTTGTCGTATGCTTTTTTGACCTTTAAGAAACGTTAATAATTGTTTTTATATAAAACTTCAGGGAATCCTTCACATTCTTTTGTGCAACGTTATCTGAGTAGCCTTCTGAAAAAATGCTGTTTCTTTACGCATTGTTTGTAACTGGTTTCCACATGTCAGTATTGGCTCGATATAGCACTTAGAACACTTCTTCTCAACTTCACAGACAACGACTTGTTGCATATAATTCTTGGCATTTTCTGAAAGGCTATCCTAGCAGCGCTATTCTATTGGTTATTTTTGAGCAACATCTATCATCTGTTACACTTCAGCAAAACTGTTTTTTTTTTATTTCTTTTACTCGCTATAAGTTCAAGCATAATCTTGACATCTCTTCTGATTATTGTGTAAAGATGTGCTATCCTTGCTGGCAGTGTCCCTTGTCATTTACTGCAGTCTCATCTATTTTGTGAATATTTTGTCATTTAGGCAAGTCTTATTCGGACTTCCGAGGCTCTTGTAATTTAGTCCCTCAAATCGCCAGGAGCTCGCAAGGGGAACAATGGTTAGTAACACTTCGACCTTAAAGGCATGTTGTAAGAGGTAACTGAGGTACGGGCCTTGGAAAGCTATCCTAGTAAATAGAAACCGCCGTAGAAATGGGATGTGAGGGCGTACTTTTAGACGCATAATTGGAACAACGTACAATTGCTTATAAAATAAGATTAGGAAAAAATCACAAAGAGTGGTTTAACAAGTGGTCGATAATGGCTTTCCCCCGCAACACAACATTTCATTTGTCCATTTTTCAATTTGCAGTTCTATTTAATGTTATTAGCAAATGTTTCCAGTAAATGGTTCAGTTTTCATACTATGGAATGTGTTTTATTATGTAAAACTGAATGCTTCTTGGACCATGGCACACGATCGGCGAACTTATCAACATCATGCACAGTACCCTTTACATTCTATTTATTCTCTGTTACCCAACTGTTTCTGGGTCGACCTGAAAGCCCCTTTCGATCATGTAAAATTTCCACTACATTAGGGAATTCAAACCTGAACATTATACCTACAATTCGAGTGAAATAAGTGCTATGTCATTTCTCTGCAACAGTTTACTTATTGTATTTTGAATTTCACATAGTGGTCGTTTGAGACAGCGGTTCTCAACTTTCCAAATGTCGTGACCCTTTAATACAGTTCCTCATGTTGCGGTGACCCCGAACCATAAAATTATTTTCGTTGCTACTTCATAACTGTAATTTTGTTACTGTTATGAATTGTAATGTAAATATCTGATATGCAAAATGTATTTTCATTGTTACAAATTGAACATAATTAAAGCATAGTGATTACTCACAAACGCCGGGTACTCGTATGTGGGCGTATCTGCACGTGGGCAGACCCGCCTGGAGACAGATAGAGGAGCGGTGTCTCAGTTCCTAAGACCATCGAAAATATGTTTTCCGATGGTCTTAGGCGACCCCTGTGAAAAGGTCGTTCGACGCTCCAAATGGTCGCGATAAACAGGTTTATAACTACTGGTTTAAGAGAAAGCAAAAACAAAACTGGTACCTTAAAGTGGCAAGGACAGAAATAAAAAAAAAACTGTTATAAATAAACATGTCAGCGAGTTTTATCAAGAAAGATCAATTAGAGAAAATTAGCAGTTTTCAAAATCGTGGTTCAGTTATAAAGGGTGTTCAACTTAAAAGCAGCCCCAGTGATAAATATAAATTTACTAGGTACGCATTGCATCTCGTCTATTTACTATTTAAACCGGTTCTGACTAGCTCGTCCTACGTCACATTTGTTCATTGCCCCTTCCCGCACTACAATTACATACCATCACACAACCTTGACCTATACTATGTCATAACTGAACCTTCTCATTTCCATACATATATGCCAGATTAACTCCATTCACGGGCTGCTTTTAAGTTGAACACCCTGTAGTAAACAGTGAAGATGCATTGATATATATTACATTAAAACAGATCAAATATCGTTCTACGCTAACCGAACTATTTATGGAGCGGTAGGAACAGTGTAAATACATTCAGCTTTCTGCGTTCTTGCTTATTCTCAGTGACAAGAGATATGCATCTTGAAAATCTGCTGAGAAAACGCAAACAAAAGTGTTTTTATATCTATAAGTTACAGAAGATTTCTGAACTTTTCATGAACAGAAAAAAATGAACAACGCAATCTATCTAACAATGGCTTAGCATTGAAAATCATTTTTTCATGATAAAATAACACTGAGGACAATGAAGTATTTTGGACATACAAATTGTTTCATGATAAAATAGCAATGAGGTCAATGAAGTATTTTGGACATACAAATTGTTTCATGAGAAAAATAGAACTGAGGACAATGTAATATTTTGGACATATATATATATATATATAGGTGAAGCGACTTAGAAAACGTAATTATTAAGATTTTCCGTTTTTTCCGATGTGATACAACAAGTCAGTATACAACAAACCTCTTTCGATTATAGGAAAATCTTCACCATCTTCAAATTACACCAGGGACCCTTACCAGTGCTACGGAGTTCGTGCACTGCAGCTGAGATCTTTCTGTGTAAGAAAGAGATCGGAGCACACATGGTTACTCATCGAAGTGCAATAACGATAGTCCTATCAATCAGTCAATGAATCAATATGAATAAAGTTTGTCGTGCGTTCTGAAAGTCAGGACACGAATTCCTCCGGTTGCATTTCTTAAAGAGATCCCTATGATTGTCGTAGAGCTACGGAGTTCCTGCTTTTTCTAATACTATTGAAAGGTGACAAAACAAGTCAGCAGAGAGAAAGAAAGAGAAAGATATATATATATAGAGAGAATAAGCAATGTGAGGGAACCAGGTATAGTGAAGTAAATGACTATTAAATGTCTTGAAATATGAAGATAGAAATTTCAGTAAATTGTTGTTACTGCATGTAGTATCGATTTTTAGGGCGGTGTAGGACAGGTGGGACGATTTGCGGAGGAATTTAATGGTTGCATGATTAATGCAGTCGTCGCGAAGCTGTTTAGATTATGATTTTTCATGTATACCCACAACAGAAGAAAGACCCTCTACCTTACCATAAATTGAACACGGGTCCCCCGCATGCGAGTCGCGCTCTAATCCATTCGGCCAGACAAAAGAAAGATCAAGGCGAAGATGGATATAGATGACATGAATATGAATGCAACAAAGAAATGATATCTGGCATATAGATGACATGAATATGAATGCAACAAAGAAATGATATCTGGCATATAGATGACATGATTATGAATGCAACAAAGAAATGATATCTGGCATATAGATGACATGATTATGAATGCAACAAAGAAATGATATCTGGCATATAGATGACATGATTATGAATGCAACAAAGAAATGATATCTGGCATATAGATGACATGATTATGAATGCAACAAAGAAATGATATCTGGCATATAGATGACATGATTATGAATGCAACAAAGAAATGATATCTGGCATATGATAGAAAGATGTTTCTAATGACTGTTGTGTTATCAAATCGGAACAAAACGGAAGCATATGGAAATATTGAGACAAACCTAGAAAGCAGAGCTTAAAGACATGTATAAGAGATTACTCTAGATGTAGAAAGAAAGGCACGCATTCGAAAAGAGTGAAAATTGCTATCTCTGTCTTACCTGGTCTAAGGCGCGACCATGAATGTCCATTTTGTGGTAACAACGATCCATCTGCAAATGACAAGCTACTAGATGATGATGATGGCACCTTCTTTATGATTCCAATGATAGACACAGTAGCTCGTTCGTGTGTTGCCGGGTCTCGGGTCTCGCATGGGGAGCAAAGAATAGTAGACAACGACTTACAAGGCATGTCAGAAGAGGAGACTGAAGTAGGGGCCTAAGGAAACTACCATATTAAATACAACGCGTCACAGAAATCGGATGCGCTGCCCTACTTGTAGGGGCATAACGGGTACAACGTATATTTACTCTTAGGCTCAAATCACATATAGATGACAAAGAGAGGCTTAACAAGTGGTCGATATTTATCGTTCGAAGAAAAAGAAGACACAGTAGCAGGTAGTAAGCACATTTATTGTTAACAACTCTCTCTCTCTCTCTCTCTCTCTCTCTTTAGCCTGTTACGCCCTGGCGTTTAGGGCAGCAACAAACGTACACCATTCTTCCCTGTTCATGGCCTTCCTCTGTATTGTGTTCCAGCTATGATTCATTTCCTTCAGCTCTTGCTCTATCGTTCTCCTCCAGGTTGTCTTGGGTTTTCCACGCTTTCGCCTAGTAGTCGGCCAGTACACGCGTAAGATTTTTCGCAGACAAGTTGTATGAAAGGCGGAGAGTCTGGACATATCCTGTTCTGTCATTCTCCAGCATTCCGATCCGTACAGCAAGGTTGACAGCACACAGCTGTTATAGATACTAGTCTTGGTTCTGATGCTGTATTGGGCAGATTTCCAGGCGGTCTGAAGGGTCATGAATGCACTGCGTGCTTTACTCAGTCTGTTTTTAATGTCAGATCCAGCGCCTCCTTCATTGCTAATAACACTTCCAAGGTATGTGAAAGCGGTTGTATCTCGGAGGGTTTTACCTTCTAGTTTGACTGGTGCTGGGGTTGCTATGTTCAGAGTCATTACTTCAGTTTTCTTCTGATTTATTTTCAGCCCAACCATCTCACTATATTGGTTAAGGCGGCAGGTCTTTTCCTGGATATCTCTATGTGTATGAGATAGGAGTGCGATGTCATCTGCAAAATCTAGGTCTTCCAGAGTGGATGTGAGCGTCCATCTAATACCTCTTGCCTTATCTTCCGTTGTTTTACGCATCACCCAATCTATGACAGTGTTGAATAATAGGGCTGACATAACACATCCTTGTCGCACGCGTTTTTACTTCAAACTTTAGTTCTGAAGTTTCAACACTGCATGCAAACTTGCTGTAGCAGCTTTTATAATATTTATAAAACACAGTGGGATTCCATACCATCTTAAGATACGCCATAGACTTTCGCGGTGTATGCTATCAAAAGCCTTTTCAAAATCTACAAAGTTGATATAGAGTTTGCTTTGCCATTCTGTGCATTGTTCTATGATATTTCTAAGAGCAAATATTTGGCCTATACAGCTCCGTCCTCTGCGAAATCCTGCTTGTTCCTTTCTCAGTTTCTTATCCACAGCGTCAGTAATACGTTGTACGATGATTTTGCTTAATATTTTACTTGGGACAGAAAGCAGTGTTATTCCACGCCAATTATTACAATCGGCAAGGAGCCCTTTTTGGGTATCTTGATAATGACTCCTCTGTTCCATGCATCAGGTATTATTTGGGCATTCCATATAGTAGTAAACAAGGGTTGCAATATATTAGCTGCAAGTTATGGGTCTATTTTGAATAGTTCTGCGTTTAAGTTATCATTCCCTGGTGCCTTGTTATTCTTAAGAGATTTAATTGCTGTAATGATCTCATCCTGGCTGGGTGTTTCAATGCCAATTTCTAACTCCTCTGTTGGTTCTGGTATGTCTGCTACTACCGTTGGAGGTGGTCTGTTTAGCAATTCTTTAAAATGCTCTGTCCATCGTAGTTCTTGTTCCTTTTCCGTTGTCAATAGTATTCCATTCTTATCCTTTATGAGAGTATTTGATCTTCTGTAATGTTTCCCGCTTATTAGCTTTGTAATTTTGTACACTGTTCCCTGATCACACTTTTTGCTGCTTCTTCTGTCTGTACTGCCAGGTCTTCAACATACATTCTTTTGTCGGCTCTCACAGCCCGTTTGATTTCTTTACTTGCGCTTTTGTACTGTTCTTGGTATCTTGCTTTCAGTCTTTCGGACTTTGCTTCTAACAATTTCTTTTTAATATTCTTCGGCTGTCTATTATTTTCCATGTTGTTGGTGTTATCCATTCTTTTCTTTTCTTTGTGCGGTACCCTAGACATGTTTCACTGCTCTTGCTATATATAGATGCTATGTTGTCCCATGTTCTATCTATGTTGTCAGTTTCATCCGTAGTTTCATTACTTTCTAGGGCTTGGAATCTGTTCTTTATCTGCATTATAAACTTATCCCTTACTTCCGTGTCTTTTAGTCTATCCACATCGAACCTCTTTTGGAAGTTTTTCTGTTGTCCTGTTTTTCTTAGTTTAAGTTTGACATAAGCTGTGACTAGGTGGTGGTCACTACCAACATCTGCACCTCTCTTGACTACAACATCTAGCAGCGAGCGTCTCCAGGGTCCATTGATCATTATATGGTCTATTTGGTTATTATCTCTGCCATTAGGGGAATACCATGTTAATTTATGGATATCTAAATGTTGAAATAGGGTTCCTCCTATAACGAGATTGTTCATGCTGCAGAAGTTTACTAAACGTTCCCCATTTTCGTTCATCATACCACATCCATATTTTCCCATAGTTCTATAACTATGCGTGTTGTCTTGTCCGACCTTCGCATTTAGATCTCCCATAACAATGATAACCTCATGGGATGGTGACTTGTCTAATTCTGCTTGTAGGTTTTCGTAGTACGAGTCTTTCTTTGTATCTTCGCTATCATTAGTTGGCGCATAGCATTGTAGGATTGTGATGTTTGTATGCTTCCCCTTTAGTCTGATCTTAATCAAGCGGCTGCTGATAGGTTTCCATTCTAACAGACACTTTTCCACGCCCTTTCTTAGGATTACTGCTACTCCTTCATGGTGTAGGTCATCGTCTCGTCCAGAAAAAGGACTGTTTCACCTGTTGCAGTGGTACTTCTTCCATTTCCTGTCCATCTGCTCTCGCTAACCCCTAGGATATGTAGATTATATTTTCTCATTTCTGCTGTTATTTGTGATAGTTTTCCGGTTTCGTACATTGTTCTTACATTCCAGCATCCAATTCTGGTCTTGGTTTTGGCATTCAGGACTTCCGTCCTCATGAAAGTAGCTTCCTTTCGGCTTTCACCACTCCCAGTCATGTGAGTCAATGACTCTGGTAGCCCTTCATGCCCGTATATAGGTTGTATGTTTGTTGTTGTTTCCGTAACTTTAATTTTTTTAAAGGATGGGATCGTTAGTCCCAAGCCCAACCCCCAACCTGGAGGACCAGGAGACCATGCTTCGTCTGTCCCCTCCTCAGTGACCTTTCCGGCTTGTGTAACCCTTCCGGGAACATAAGTTCCCGCCGTCATAGCTCACTGTATCATTGGAGCACGCAAGCCTCCCCACCACTACAAGGTAATGGCCTCATGGGGAGGTGTTAACAACTAATGCAAGCATATTTTCAGATTTAAACGGTATGGATTGATAGTGATCAACCGATATCATGCAACCACTTTGTGGCCTTCTGAGGGAGACTGTGCACCTACAGGTCTGCCCTGAAATCTAACCGCAGTTTAATTACGTCTCGTCATCAATTAAATATTTAAAAAAACACAAATAAATAAATAAATAAATACAAAAGAATGTTGAAATATGTTACGAAGCGGGCAATTGAAAACGTAGGAATAGATTAGTTTTGGTATTAATAATAATTCCTCTCGTACCATTACAGTTTATATAGGACCTGCAAGCAATTGATCCATACCATTCTATCCTGGATAACTCGTTCAATCTCCTCCATGGAGCTGAGACCGATATTTCTTGCCTTTTTCAGCAAAGTTCGTTTCAGGGTCTTCCTAGGTCATTCTCTTTTTCTTGAACCCTTTGCATGCCTCTTCAATACCTGCTATTATATCATTTGATCATTTTTTCTTAAGGTGTGTCCAACATATCTTCATCTTCTCCTTCTTATAACAGTTGTTACTAGTGGTTGACCAGACATTTATATGATTTCATTCGTTCCATTTTATGTTCATTATTATATGCAGACATCTATTTTCAAATACATTCAATGTACTTTCTATATATTTTGTTATTTTTCAACCAATTAATTGGTATTAATGAGGGTTTAATTATTTCAGACTTGAAGTAATTGAGATTAATTAATTCTACGCATGTTCTCCTTTCATTATCCATCAACTGGTGTCTGTGCAGAATAGACGTATTGAAATGGTATGATAAAGTCGCAAATATGGAGCCAATGGAGAAAACAAGATAACTTCCAATGTACCAAGAGGAGAAGACGCTGGAGCTGGATATGACGGACCTTGAGAAAACCTCACCATCAGATGCCGTGTCGGTTGGCGTAGGCGATCATGAATCTCCACAAATCTATGTCTCTTGTATTTACTATCATCTCAGATATTGACGCTCTTCCGAAAATGAAGTTAACCTATTCGGATAATAACAAGACATTCTCTTTCTTGGAAATCTCAAGTAAAAGAAAAGAGAGAGAGACCTACAAACAGACGAAGAGATTTGGAAGCGGAAATTAACAATGTATTGAAGACATGGAAGGCGCTGCAAGAGATAACTACAGTTATTAAGTCTTGATCTGAGTTGATTGAGAACTAACACACCAATCGGGATTCGAAGACAAATAAAAAAAAACTAGCAAAAGAAACAATTTTAAATGAATAGGTATGTTCAGATGTTCCTTATTTGCGCTGCTAACTTCTTGCTTAAAGTTCAGATGTTCCTTATTTGCGCTGCTAACTTCTTGCTTAAAGTTTAGATGTTCCTTATTTGCGCTGCTAACTTCTTGCTTAAAGTTCAGATGTTCCTTATTTGCGCTGCTAACTTCTTGCTTAAAGTTCAGATGTTCCTTATTTGCGCTGCTAACTTCTTGCTTAAAGTTCAGATGTTCCCTATTTGCGCTGCTAACTTCTTGCTTAAAGTTCAGATGTTCCTTATTTGCGCTGCTAACTTCTTGCTTAAAGTTCAGATGTTCCTTATTTGCGCTGCTAACTTCTTGCTTAAAGTTCAGATGTTCCTTATTTGCGCTACTAACTTCTTGCTTAAAGTTCAGATGTTCCTTATTTGCGCTGCTAACTTCTTGCTTAAAGTTCAGATGTTCCTTATTTGCGCTGCTAACTTCTTGCTTAAATTTAGCATTTGAAAAAACAAATAATTATGTTCTGCAATAGCTTGATATTTACAGAAGTTGGCTATTAAAGAACATACCATCTATGAAAATGAAATATTTTGCACACATCGACCGACTTGAGTGCCTAGAGAAGATAATTGTGAAGGGAATAATGTCTGGAAGACGAATGAGAGGAAGATCTAGAAGACGATGGGTACAAGATGACACTGACGATATGAGAATGACTGCAACTGACGTCGGTCAACTTGCACTGAATAGAGAGTTTTTCAGGACTGCTATCATTGGAGCTAAGTTCAGGAAATGACAAGCTACTTAAAGCTACTTCTACATTGTTTCCGATCTCGCATATTAACATTCAATCACATATTTACAACAGTGAAAGTCTATTAAATTATGTTCTTTTTTCTGATTTGAGTTTTGTGTTATTTTTATTTTTTGTAGTGAGAGTGATATATTTCTCCTGTCTATTATTCTAGTTTTCTTTTCAATAACTTTTATGATGATTCTGAACATAAAACTTCTGATGCATGTGTATACTTCTGTGACTACTTGTGGTGGTCTGATGGAATACTTGTGTAATCTATATGCGTTTTGTTGTTATGTACATATTGATTATTATACTCCTGTCTAATATAATGATATTTTATGTTTGTGAGTTTCTAAATTAATTCTGTTATTTTGAACATCGCTTCGATATGTTTCTTTGTTTCTCTTTGAAGATGTAAATTGAATATGAGGCTATAGATGTTTATGTTATTTACGAGCGTTCAGTGGTAATCCATATCTCGTTGAAATGAGCATGTTATGAAATGAGCTGTCATGTTAAAATGCATTAAATAGATTAAAACATTACAACAATAAAAACCATATTAAAATTACATTGGTATTCTTAGCCAGCGCTACGGAGTTCGTGCACTGTTGCTGAGTTATCATTTGTAGCAAAGATTGATTTATTGATTGATGGAATTATTGATAACTCCATCATCATTTTAATTCGGTGAGTAACCATGTGTGCTCCGATCTATTTCTTACACTGAATGTTCTCATCGGCAGTGCACGAACTCCGTAGCACATGCCAGGGTCCCGATATAATTTAGAAGATTTCGAAGATATTTTGTAGAAAGTTCATTGTCTTTTTTTGACAGGTGTAACAAAGATATAGAAGCTATATTGCTATTCATCGATCTACAATAATTATAGATCATTTCAATCACGTCACGCCCGTGTGTTGTCAGGTCTCTCATGGGGAGAGCAAAGAATAGTAACACTGCGATCTACAACTCATTTCGTAAGAGGCGACTAAGGTATGGACCTAAGGAAGCTACCCTGGTAAATAAAAAGCTTTGCAGAAATATGATGTGCTTTCCTACGTGTAGGCGCATAACTGGCACACTGTACAATCGTCGTTCTTAGGCTCAGACCACATACAAATTCCAAAGAGTGGTTAAAAAGTTGTCTTTATGGAGCGTTCGAAAAATAAGAAGAAGACATTGAATTTGTCTAGTCAATCAGACAATTTTCTTGTATAATCAAATGTTCCTGTTTGTACTGAGCTTGATTTGTTTATGTTTAGGTTTGATATCCATTTCTAGAAGAGTCCTGCGTATATCATGGACAGAGATGAGAATAAATAGAACTATCCATAAAGAACTGAAAATCAAAGAAAACTGGCTGATGCTAGAAATAAAAGCGAGAAAATTAACTTATTTTGGACATATAAAGCTACAGGAGGGGCTGGAGAAGACCATCATTAAAGGAGGCATCCCGGCAAAGAAGAGCAGAGGATGACGACGGATATGGATTCTGGAGGTAACTGATGGTTTGAGCATGACTGTTGCAGAGACAGTACATCTGGCCTATAAGAGAGAAAAATTGCGAAGGAATGTTGGGGTGACAAAGTTCTGCTCAGGACACGTTATTGGATGGCGATGATCCATTTCTATTTCAATGTTCTGAAAGTTTGGAAAAATAGTTGATATTTATTAGATGTGTGAAGGGACGAGAATTGTTTCATTAGACAATCAGCAACGTTCCTTTGTTGATCAGATGATATCTTATCTTTGTGGATTGTTTCAAAGCCCCAGACGTGTGTGGGGGGTGCTATTTGGCAGCCTTGTATTACTGATTTCTGGTTGGCGATAAGATCTGTTTTAGAGTGATTAATCAATAGTCCAGTTTTGGATTTTATATAAATTCGTTTTTGTCCACCGCTTAATTTAATGTTTCTCCACGTTGCATATGTTTATGATGTGGTGTCGGAAATGGTCTGACAACCTGTCACATGCTGTCACATGCTGTCACATGCTGTTTGTCTGCTCAAATACAACCTGTCACATGCTGTTTGTCTGCTCAAATACAACCTGTCACATGATGTTTGTCTGCTCAAATACAACCTGTCACATGCTGTTTGTCTGCTCAAATACAACCTGTCACATGCTGTTTGTCTGCTCAAATACAACCTGTCACATGCTGTTTGTCTGCTCAAATACAACCTGTCACATGCTGTTTGTCTGCTCAAATACAACCTGTCACATGCTGTTTGTCTGCTCAAATACAACCTGTCACATGCTGTTTGTCTGCTCAAATACAACCTGTCACATGCTGTTTGTCTGCTCAAATACAAACTGTCACATGCTGTTTGTCTGCTCAAATTATGATGTGATGTCGGAAATGGTCTGACAACCTGTCACATGCTGTTTGTCTGGTCAAATACAATATTTCTGACTGTGTATTGGTTTCATATGCGTATTGATTTATGTTCCTTATAACATGTGTATATTTGTTTGGTGATCTTTTTATTTTTCTTGATGTATTGTTGTTATTGGTCGTGTGAATTTGAGTCGGCGTGAATGGTTAGAGTTTTAACACAATAACTGCCTCATTCAGGAACACGCTGTGATCGAATTACGTTTTTGTAAATTTGTCAAACATGTATATTAACAAGCTAATCTGTAGTTAACACATAAATTATAAAGTTAATGTCTGACATGTAATTGTGTAAATAAATAAATGTGTATTATTCCAAACTTACATAATATGAAAGAATACATTTAGAACTATTGAAATGCATTAGTGAGCTGGCACTAATCAAGATCATTCCCCACCTCCACGTGGTGACCCTGGAAACAGACAGAGGATCCTGTCTGACTAAGCGGGTAGGGATCGAAGGAGAGCTACCCTAGTATAAGTAGTTATGCAAACAGTTATGTTATACGAAATCTACTCACAAAATAGACGAGAAAAATCCTCAAGTGACTGTCTCTGCACATTTCTACCCGCCGACATGTAAAGAAAATAAATAAAAAACGAATCATATAAAATTGACAAGGTACGAGTCGTCAGGAGGAAAATATTCACGTACTGTCGAAGTAATGGTGGCAACGCCTTTGTCAGCTCTCTGCAAGGATCGTCGGAAAAAGTGCAATGTGAAGTGACGACACAAAGGAAGATTACAGTTAACTCCGTACAAGAGGTAGATATATCTATTGGGTAAAGACGGCGACCGGAAATCCTAAAGTTGCGTTTTAGAGCCTAACAAAACTGCCTTTACTGAAACAACCAAGCACAGTACTGGGGTTCTTACAACTAACATCTCCGGAGAAACTGGGGAGGGTGATGTTTGGCGAGAGCAAAATCTAAGTTGCGCTGATAGTGCCTAATTAAACGACGCTCTATGTTATTTGTGCGCAGCCCCAGTCCAGTGTTCACGGGCCCAGGGAAAGTGCAGAGTAGAAACTGCAGATTGCCAAGTGCCGACATGTGCCACGAAAAGGCTGAACATGTTCCTATTCCGGAATAAATTCAACGTGGTCAGAAAAGTAAGGCCGACATTGTAAAGATTTGACAGGCTGTCCAACTCAGAGCAATGGCGAAGACCGACACTTTTAACAGTGTGTTGCACGAGTAAGAAGCCGTCACAGGACAAGCGTATGTGCCCCAATAAAACTGAGAAATGTTCCTAATTCGGAACGACCTCACTTAGTCAGAAATGGTGCACAGTTATTTTGCTTAGATCATAAAGCCCAAATATATAGCGACAGATGAATGTAAAAAAATTCTAGGCAAGCTACCGTAGTAAATAAAATGCTGGCAATACGTCGAATGTGCTGGCATAGTCACCATAGGCGTATAACTTGGCACAACGCATATTCGCTATTTGGCTTAGATCACATACAAAGCACAAAAAGTGGTTTAATAAATAATTGAAAGGAAGCGTTCGCAGAAGCAGAAGGTGTACATTTTCGTTCACAGAAGCAGAAGGTGTACATTTTCTTGTTGTTATCTTAACTCCCCTTGACACATAAGACATCACCAAATTTCCTCCTACTAGATCCCTCCTGAACCACAGCAGAGCCAACTATAAACTACTGGGCCTTCGGGCTCAGGTAAGAATTGTGGAAATCAGACCCCAACTACACCACGTGACCTCGCATTCCAGTATTGGTGTATATAGACGAATTCATTTTAAAATCAACACAAAATGCTAACTCGAAGTTATATTATTCAACAAGTTAAGTTTAACAATAAAGGAATATCAATATTATCAATATTTTCACCAATAAATAACCATAGACTCACAGAATTAAGTAAAATTGCTAAAAAGCTTGCAGTGTTCTATCAAACATCTGTATTTTCCAGATCCCTTTTCTTATCTAGGTCAGGGAATACCTGGTCAGTTCTCTGGCCTGTGCTAGAGCCTGGCTGTGACCACAGCCAGCTATAAACTCATAGGCCCTGCGGACTCGCGGGGAAACACCTGACCTAGTTTAAGCAGTTGGGGGTGGAATTTATATATTTTTGATAGAACACTCAATTTTACTCAATTCTGTGAGTCTATTGGGAGAAAATATTCATATCGATACTACTTATTGTTAAACTTAACTTGTTGGATAATATAACTTTTATTTAACATTTTGTGTTGATTTTAAAATGAGTTCGTCTATATACAACAATACTGGAATGCGAGATCACGTGACCGGTTGTGATCTGATTTCCCATAATTTTCCCAGAGTCTGCAGGCTCTATGAGTTTATGATGGCTGTGCATGAGCAAGCAAGCTTAGTTTATTTCAGGTCCTTACCGCCTCTTCTCTTTCTAGGTCTTTAGTTCGTCTCCATGTCTTTTGTCAGGTCTCTCCCTGACCATTTTACCTCCCAGATTTAATTTTTAATCCATCTGTGGGTGTCTGGTTTTTATCCATCTGTGAGTGTCTGGTTTTTATCCATCTGTGGGTGTCTGGTTTTTATCCATCTGTGGGTGTCTGGTTTTTATCCATCTGTGGGTGTCTGGTTTTTATCCATCTGTGGGTGTCTGGTTTTTATCCATCTGTGGGTGTCTGGTTTTTATCCATCTGTGGGTGTCTGGTTTTTATCCATCTGTGGGTGTCTGGTTTCTATCCATCTGTGGGTGTCTGGTTTTTATCCATCTGTGGGTGTCTGGTTTTCTGTATTCTTAGTATATGTCTTCAACACTTCCATCTCCTACGTTTTCTGTCCTTGTTGATATTGTTCTTTTTCTTTGAGTAGTGATGTTTTTTAAAATAACTTTGGTTTTTTTTGCATGTGTGTTTGCTGTAGTGTATATGAATGTTCTTTGAATGTTAGTCGTAGACGATAACACACAAATGCACAAAGAAAATTGAACCTTATGAAACAAAATTGTGTAGAAACATATGTTGCAACGTCCTTAACAAAGATGAACGAAAATATGGACACCCTACACATCTTGAAGATCGAAGAACATTGTTCTAAAAAGTGACATTTTTTCTTTCACAATAAAGGAATACGGGTTTACAAAGAGCGATGATGGAGCACATTGGTAAGTTGTTAGGAACATCATCTTTGCTCAACGACTATGACCATCGGTGCTCAGATCTTCACGGAATCAAACGTCTTGTATCACAAGCAAAATATGAATTTCTGATAGTTCTATGTTTGAGTATCATCTCTTTCAATCTTGATAAGGATACTGATTCAAACGTCTCTTTAAAGAAATTATCTACTCGATCTATGTCCTTTGTGGTATCGATGAAATGTGAGTTGTCCATTTCCGTCTTTTCAATGATTACCGCTGACTCATTTAGTCGATCTCTTGTTCACTGCTCTTTAAGCCATCAATACATGTTGGCAAAATACATGTTATATGGATTATTTGTGGTGTCTTAAGTGTCGAACCATTAATGTCGTGTATGTCCACACTGTGTTTTATGGAGTATGTTCATTGAGCCATTATACTGCATGCTTGTTTGTAGTCATATGTGTCATTGGTTAATGGTTGCTGAACTTGTGTCACTGCACTCTAGGCAGATCTATAGATGCTCAGTCTCCCCCATAGATTTCGAAGGGTACGCATACTGATGATTCCCGGGGTTCACTAGTTAAACACACTCCTCAATCTGCCCCTCACTCATCAAGTTCTACATGTACAGCGGGTAGATCAACACTCCTTAAATTGCTGGATCGAATCATCATATATTTTAGTTTCTTCATCCAACGGGCAGCCGTGAAGAGACCGGAGAAAATCCCTCTTATCCATCTTCAACTCCAAGACAATCAATGCTGTTGATACAAGACTGCCCGCTCTTTCGTTGTGACATACACTATCATGTCGAGGACACTAGATTCACTGAAACGATGAGCGATTGGACACATACATGTATATACCGTTGTATATAAGTCATGAAAAATAAATGATTATATTTGAAAATAGACATCCCTTGACGTTTCGGTCATAGTATGTGATGTGCAATTATGTGTTTTATTACACATTAACTACCATATAGTAAATCAGGTTGTGGTCAAATCATTTATGCTCATTTATTTTCTCCCCACTAAATGTATGTAAAATATTTATCAACAGACAGAAAATGTCAAATGTACCTTGTTTTGAATCTATTTGCTCATTGCTAACAAAAAAAGAAAAATTGGAAACGGGATTAAGGAAATTAAAAGAAGAACAAATATAGACGTACAAAATATTAAACAACTAAAACAGAATGGGATGGAACTGGTAGGAAAATAAAGATTAGAATACAAAGATCATATGTATTCCCAGTGGCAACGTATGGGTATTAAGAATGGACATTTTCCATGGGCAGTGGAAAAACATGTGCTTTTGAATATAAGTGTTACGGAACATTCCTATGTATATCATGGGCATATACGAGAACAAATATATATATTCAGAAAGAATTCAGAATCAAAGAAAACTGGCAGATGCTACAAATATGAATGATAAAACTAAAGTATGTTGGGCATAAAAAGAGACACGAAGGGTGGGAGAAGACCATTATGCAAGGATGTTCCATAATGTTGCATCCCGCCAAAGGTGAGAAGAGGAAGACGTCGGTGAAGATGGATTCATTATATATGTGATGAGTTGAGCATAATATCTGCAGATGTGGCACATCTAACCTATGAGATAGAGACATTCCAAAGGACAGTTTGGGTGGCAAAGTTCCCTCTCAGCAAACGCTATTTGATGATGATAAGGTTATGTTGAATAAGATGGATAGATAATATCAAGCCAACAGTAAATAAACACGGATATAACACAACAGGGGCGACTCATCTAACCATGGAACGCAAGTTTAAACTCCCACCATTATGCTTAAAAGCAAGAGTTTACAACCGATTTTATCATCCATCAGGGGAAAAACAATAGACAATATAGACGTATGTATAAATAAAACATGAGTCGTCTTATTTTTTAAATGAAATTTGATGAATGATAAATATATACAGGCATATGCAATTTATCACAAGGAAACATAATGTAGACTAATAAATAAAAACCGATACGGATCGAAATACGATCTTATGAAAAACGAAATAAAGTATGTCACCAACCACAGTTCACGGTCAAACAGTACAGTCAAACGGGTGCAATTTGCGCTTTATTGTTGATAATGTGTTAAATATTAGTGTCTCTCACTGCTAGTGTTATATTTGTGCAACGAGTTCTATTGTAAGCTGGACATTGTTTGCAGGGTAACGTATGTTTAATGTTTGTAATTGTTGTGCAACTGATAGTGGTAGGGTGCTGGTAGGGAGAAATCAATTTGTTTTGTGTGCAGGGTGTGTGTTGTGTGTAGGGTGTGTGTTATGTGCAGGGTGTGTGTTGTGTGCAGGGTGTGTGTTGTGTGCAGGGTGTGTGTTGTGTGCTTGTTGGAGATGCTAAGACTCTTATATACCTACACACTGATAAAACAATATTGATGGCTAATGTATGTGTCAACGGTCACAAATATAGAAAGAGTCGACAGTTTGGGGTATCGCTGACAAGTGATGAGAATGTTATATGCTTAACCTTCTTTAACTATCTTGTATAAAGTGATGGGGGATCGGCTTTAAAACCCTTTATACAAGGAATTTAAAGAAGGTTGATCATTACTTTGTAAAACCCTTTATACAAGGAAGTTAAAGAAGGTTGATCATTGCTTTGTAAAACCCTTTATACAAGGAATTTAAAGAAGGTTGATCATTGCTTTGTAAAACCCTTTATACAAGGAATTTAAAGAAGGTTGATCATTGCTTTGTAAAACCCTTTATACAAGGAATTTAAAGAAGGTTGATCATTGCTTTGTAAAACCCTTTATACAAGGAATTTAAAGAAGGTTGATCATTGCTTTGTAAAACCCTTTATACAAGGAATTTAAAGAAGGTTGATCATTGCTTTGTAAAACCCTTTATACAAGGAATTTAAAGAAGGTTGATCATTGCTTTGTAAAATCCTTTACACAAGGAATTTAAAGAAGGTTGATCATTGCTTTGTAAAACCCTTTATACAAGGAATTTAAAGAAGGTTGATCATTACTTTGTAAAACCCTTTATACAAGGAATTTAAAGAAGGTTGATCATTGCTTTGTAAAACCCTTTATACAAGGAATTTAAAGAAGGTTGATCATTGCTTTGTAAAACCCTTTATACAAGGAATTTAAAGAAGGTTGATCATTGCTTTGTAAAACCCTTTATACAAGGAATTTAAAGAAGGTTGATCATTGCTTTGTAAAACCCTTTATACAAGGAATTTAAAGAATGTTGATCATTGCTTTGTAAAACCCTTTATACAAGGAATTTAAAGAAGGTTGATCATTGCTTTGTAAAACCCTTTATACAAGGAATTTAAAGAATGTTGATCATTGCTTTGTAAAACCCTTTATACAAGGAATTTAAAGAAGGTTGATCATTGCTTTGTAAAACCCTTTATACAAGGAATTTAAAGAAGGTTGATCATTGCTTTGTAAAACCCTTTATACAAGGAATTTAAAGAATGTTGATCATTGCTTTGTAAAACCCTTTATACAAGGAATTTAAAGAAGGTTGATCATTGCTTTGTAAAACCCTTTATACAAGGAATTTAAAGAAGGTTGATCATTGCTTTGTAAAACCCTTTATACAAGGAATTTAAAGAAGGTTGATCATTGCTTTGTAAAACCCTTTATACCAAGAAATTTAAAGAAGGTTGATCATTGCTTTGTAAAAATTAAAAGAACTAACAAACCTATGAAAGGAAACTGATATAAGAACAAAAGTCAGCTTTTTAAGAACCTGTGTTTTATTTGTTGCCAAAGTATGTTTGTGAGACATGGGCCATTGGCAAAGCGGCAGAGATGATCATTAATGCATTTGAACGCAAATGCTACATGAGATTACCTAGAACATCATGGACAGAGGAGGAAACAAAGGCTTAGGTTCGACAACAGCTTGATATTAAAGCGAGTTAGCTATTAAAGAACATACAAACAAGGAGAATTAAATATTTCGGACTCATTACACGATATGAGTGCTTGGAGAAGATAATTCCATAAGGAGAGGTGCCTGAAAGAAGAGTTGGAGGAAGACCTATACGACGATGTATGCAGGATATTACTGACGAGCCGAGAATGACTGCTGCTGACGCAGGGCAGCTTGCACAGAATGGCCAGTTTTTCAGGGCTGATGTCATGCTAGGGAAGCTCTATATGGGACACTCTACTATATGATGATGATGATATATCTACATGGTAGAAATCATGATCAATCATGGATAATATCTACATGGTAGAAATCATGGACAATCATGGAGAATATCTACATGGTAGAAATCATGGACAATCATGGAGAATATCTACATGGTAGAAATCATGGACAATCATGGAGAATACCTACATGGTAGAAATCATGGACAATCATGGAGAATATCTACATGGTAGAAATCATGATCAATCATGGAGAATATCTACATGGTAGAAATCATGGAGAATCATGGAGAATATCTACATGGTAGAAATCATGGACAATCATGCAGAATATCTACATGGTAGAAATCATATACAATCATGGAGAACATCTACATGAACAAAATCTTGAATTTCACAATTTTTTTCCCCACAAATAATGTTTTTATGTAAATGGAAAAAGCTGATGAAAGAATCATAATTCTCAGATGCCGTTGTATTGTTCAATAAATGTTGGTATTGGTTATTTATTCTTTGTTTAATTTAGTTTAGCAACCTATTATAAATGTTGTCTTTTATTGCGTGCATGTTTCATTGTGGCGTCTGTGGCCTAGGGGTTAGTGACTCTGTCTATTAACCCCGACGTTCTGAGTTCGAATCACGCTGCGGACAGTTTGCTTGCAAATTGTTTCCGTTGATTTTAACAAATGGCGCCACCCGTTCAGAAAGCAATGGCAAACTACTGAACGTATAAGTGCTGCCTAGAAAATCAACGACTTGTTTACTTTGGTTGATGGCTACGTCCTTTGGGATATGCCACGATTTTCATTTTTCATGTTTCATTCTAATCTTTAGAAGTGAAGAAGTTAAAACCAGAAGTTATGACCAGAACATTATTATTAAATACTGGAGAAAGTGGAATAAAAATATAACAATCCTACAAAACCTGAACGTTGATGAATATTATCTCATCAATTTCTTATTCTTTGAATCCCAGCAATTTGGAATTTTCACTCTTTTTCTTATAATACTCAATCTTTCTTGAAAACCGAGAAACCTCCACCAACTAAAATGATATTTATCAAAACGACACTCAACATTAAGTAATGTTATATTGTTTGTCTTTTATGATATCATCATAGAACGTCCACACTGAACTCGTTTAAAAAAAAAAATTGCTAACATTCCGATGGAACTGACGCAATCGGTGTTCCGTAATTTGTATACCCCTCGCAGGTCAAACAGAGCTAAGGGAGAGAATCCACTTTTATCAAGTGAACCCAGCATTAGTTCTCAACGTGTTCACAAATCGCACTGCACAGTGTATTGGATGTAACGACATGTTTCGCTTTGTGAATATTTCCTGGATTTAATGTGTGTTATGTTGATTTCATTACATCGTTAATGACTCAGTGATCAATATTTCTGATGGACATATTAAAAATTCAAGCAATGTTCTATATTTGATTTATACACATTTATTAACGTTTTGTTTTTCGGTCTTTATTTCAAGTAATAACTATTTTTGTCCTGAATGCACACTATTTGACAACAAACTAAAGACAAGTCTCTTCACAATTTGGAATAAACTTGAGTAAGTTAAAATTATTAAAATATGAATACATTTGTTTATGATACTTGTCTTTGCTTATGTAGTACATTTCTTTATTTAATAGTTACAGATTGTATGTGACCATCTCTACTTTTTCTTCTGGTCTATTTTCTTTATGTCTGCTGATATTATAACCTTTGATAGATCGTATTTATACTGTTGTCAGTGTTGTATACTTTGAAATTGCTTTCAAAGAAGGTTGTAGTCATGTATAAAAGATTGTTCACAAATTTACACAAATACAGTTATAGTTTATTTTTCTTCTTCGACCATTTGTTAAACCCCTATTTGTGATCTGTATGTGATCTGAGCCTAAGATCGATTATAGATTGTGTCAGTTATAAGTAGGCCCGCGTATCCGATTTCTGTGATGAGTTTTATTTACGAAGGTAGCTTCCTTGGCCCTACCTAAGACGCCTCTTACTATATGTCTTGTAGGTCGCAGTGTTACTATTCTTTGCTCCCCTTGCGAGCCAAATTAACACACGGGTAGTTAAGTTATAGTTTAAAACTATTCTAAGTTCTCTGATATAGTTCAATCTTGTTGATCTCTGTCCACAGTTTTCTTTTGCGTCGAATAAATATAACGATATTTTAGCAGCACAAACATTCACTGTGCTTATTACCCAGATAATTTGATTGTCATTACAAATTACACTATAACCTAGTCATGTTCTCAAGTGTTGAATGCACATTATTATAGTTCATTCCAAAATTGGTGAACACACTAAGTTTTAATTTGTACGAAATCTACGAGCTGATGCATACCAGTTGTTTTGCAAGCAGTCTTAAATACCTCACGACCTTACAAATACATATTTAACTATTTGGTAGGTAGCTTTGTTGATGCAACAAACGTTGTTTGTTTTATAATTTTGCATAAGCACAACAAAATAATCAAAGTTTAGAATTTACAGTAATACACAAATTGGTGGCGGATGTTTGCAAAGGCTAAACCCTATTACATATTATAAGAGGCAATGTGACATACTAAACAAATGATACCTTCCACTTCTATCAATGAAAACAAGTTGTGTGGGCATACGCCAATGACAGTTGTTAGGATACATTGTGAAGTGATTAATTTCACGGGAATCCCGAATTTTACTTGCGCTGAATTGCAAGTGAAACACTGAAATGCTTAATTTCATGACAACATAACAACATAAACGGGACAATTTTACTGTTAAACTTCTAAAAGTATTCCAAATCAACATCGCTGTTATTTTAGTACTAACATACAATAACATCTTACAGCACTAAAGGTTTGGGTAGGCAAAAAATGCTTTAAGAAGGTCGCCACTGTTACCTACATAAAAATGTAAAAATCTATCATTTCTGTCAGATGAATGATTTTATATCGGTCGGTAAAGATGTTCACGAATATTGGAAAAAACGATAATTCCTCATACAGTACCTTGCCCGGTTGTTCAAGGGAGGGCAGTCCTTAGCTATCACCCACTCAGTTCTTCTGGGAATGTTAGTTGTAACTGCAATAGTACCTTGCCCGGTTATTCCAGGGAGAACAGTTCCTTAGGTATCACCCACCTCAGTTCTTCCGGGGATGTTAGTCGTTAATGCAACAGTACCTTGCCCGATTGTCCTAGGGAGGGCGTTTCCGTTAGAAACTAAAACGCAACTAGACGATTTGCGCTCGGCCAACTTTATCCATTAGATTTATCTGCGTTTAGCCTCATGTATGGAGTTTACCGCAATCTTCCCATGTATCGACACGATGCGTTACAGTGTTTTCCAGAGACACTTACCGAGACCTTTGTTTTGTACTGGGTTCAAGCCTCCGCTGTACTCTCCATATATCACCTGCTCATATAGGTGGCCCGCTTACCCTTTTGTTTGCCACGCCTTCCCGGCGCACCATCGACAGCACCTTGCGTGTCTGTCCTGTTTTTTTTTACTCTGTCGAGACTTTTGATTCGTTACGCTTCGTTCTTATTGATTTTTGCACCACACCTGATAATTTGCTTGCGACCCTTTACTCCGGGGAAGTTGGACTCCTTCACTGACGACTATCGTTTCTTGCGTTTCTGTTGACTCTGACCGTGCACACCTTCACAATGTTTCTAGCGTGTCCGGACACTGAGCTCAATTTGGGCCCCTTCCTCAGGGCTCCGAGTTTCGCCCTATGTGGGCCCCCACGCAACTCACCTCGAGGACCGGTATATCGAGCTCTTGGGGGGACGAGAGAGAGAGAGAGAGAGAGAGAGAGAGAGAAAGAGAGCTAGAGCTATACGGGCTCCGAGTTTCGCCTCATGTGGGTCCACGTAACTTCGTTGGATGCAACTCTCATCCCTTTAATTTTGGTGCTGTCAATTACTCCGGGGGAGTTAGCATTCGTTCGTTGACGTCTCGCACTCTGCTATTTTCTTACGTTTCTGCAAAGTTTGGATTTTGTTTCTACGGACATCGGTCCGGAGATGTGTGCAATTTGTTCGTAATTTTTGTCCTGCATTTCTTTTTGTTCTTGCACTGCTACCACTACCTGGAGGTCTCCTTCGATCCCTGTGCACCCTTAGCCAGACATGAACCAAAGACTTTTCCCAGGGTCACCACGCGAAGGTGGGGCACAGAGTATTGATTAGTGCCCCTTCACTAACCCTGACGCAGCGTTGTCCCCATGCGCCATTGACCCCATAAGCATTCTAAGGTCCTTTCAAAAAGTAGAGGACACATTGAATATTGTTAAATTGAAATATATATATATATATATATATATGTAATCAGCGAGCCAAGAGAACCATACATACTCTTACGAATGCATACTCTTCTATATCTGTTGGGGCGACTGATCACATATGGGTCTGCCCGGAGTGCAATTTCGTCAATTTAGAACCCAATTAATATATATATATATATATATATATATAGTCAACTCAAATGTCAAGATTGTCATTCTATATGCAGCGGAGACATGGAGAAATACTAAGATGAACACCAAAAAGTTGCAGACATTTATCAATAGATGCCTGCGCAGGATACTCCATCTGCGATGGTATGACAGGACTACAAACAGGGAACTCTTAGACAGAACAGGACAAAGACATGTGGGACATGATATAAGATACAGAAGGGGGTGATGGATGGCGACACACCGAGGAAACCCTCTAACAGCATCACAAGACAGGCTCTCCGATTGAACCCTCAGGGCAATAGAGGTAGAGGAAGACATAGGAACACCTGGAGACGGGAGTTGGAGAAGGAATGCAAGAAAATGGGGAAAGGGTGGAGAGATCTGGAAAGGATGGCCTTGTGTAGGCGGGCTTGGAAGGCCTTGGTTGCAGACCTATCGTTCCCTAGGGACAAAGAGTGATGAAGAAGAATGTATATATATATATATATATATATATATATATATATATATATATGAATGAAAATCGTGGCATATCCCAAAGGACGTAGCCATCAACCACAGTAAACAAGTCGTTGATTTTCTAGGCACCACTTATACGTTCAGTAGTTTGCCATTGCTTTCTGAACGGGTGGCGCCATCGTCCTTTATATATATGGGTATATATATATACACACAAATGATCGAATAGTAAGTTCTTATAAACAGAAAACTCAGATCTAGAGTATAAAATCTAGCGAATTATACAGTAGCAGATACCATATTTAAGAACACTTGAGAAAACAAGTGGAGAATATAACGAAAAGGCATCTTTTCTGGAACCAGCAAAGGTAGCTAAAAATAGTGAAGCTTATATGTAAATCGAGATAGATTTGGAGGCAGGGATTAATCATATACGCCAGGGCTGGGAAGAGCTGTAAAATATGGATAAAGATACGGAGACTTGGCATGGGTTGGTTGAGGGCATATGCATTAAAACAGTGATACAAAGGCATGTCCAAATATTGACTGCTGGACACTAGTTAAGAACACAATCTAACTGGTATAATACTAACTGTTATATTTGAGTGCTCGTATAAATGCGCTGTACAAACGAACGAGATATAACCAAAAGATTGAAGTGTATGCTTGACAATGTTGTCATGCAACTGTCAGTTTTTACTTACATTATTATATTTATTGAATCTCTAGTACAACAAGCCATAAGACAAACCATTGTGGCAATACCACTTTTCCAACAAAGTATCTTACTACAAAATATTGATTAAAAGCATAATTGTTCACAATATGCCTTTAATGCTGTTTGTGTGTTATTGTTTGTAGAATAGATAAGGTTATTTGGAAAATAGAGTTTTCAAATTTGCACATTCTGATATTTGAAAAACATGATTTGGTGCTTAACGTTAAAAACGCATCAGCTATTTTGTTAGAGCCAGCATGAGCCAGACTTCCCGATGAAGAGTAACAGTTATTACTATGCTACAGTATGACTCCAGATGTGATACAGTACTTTAACTCTTAGTGGACCAGGGCAACAGCCATGTTGTTTTTACAAGGCATTTGTTTTTGAATAAAAACGCCCTTTAGTGTTGCTCTTTATAAAAAGGAGTCCAGCCCACAGCCACATATTGTGGCGTGTTGTCCACAAGGAGTTTATGTGCAGTTTTTTATTTTGTTTGTAAAATATTATAGTTAAATTTCTGTACAAATGTTTGTCCTTTTTTATAATATAAATAGACTTTGGCCGAAATTCAGATGTACCTGACTTCTTTCCGTAGGGGACTTAAAAGTGTGCAACGTATTCACGTTCTCGGCGCAAACCGCACACAGTGTGATCAACTTGTTTGATAAGAACAAACGCAAACAAAAGCAAGGAGCACTCTCTATTGCTACATGTATTCTTTCTATCGTATATCATGGACAGAGAAGAGAACAAATATATCTATAAAGAAAAAACTCAAAATCAAAGAAAACTGTCTCATGCTAGAAATAAGAAAATTAAAGTATTTTGGACATATAAAGAGACAATAAGTGCGAGAGAGGAACATCGTGGAAGGACACATCTCGGCAAAGAATAGGAGAGGCGAGAGAGGAACATCGTGGAAGGACGCATCCCGGCAAAGAATAGGAGAGGAAGTAAACGGAGATGATGGATTCATGATGTAACTGATGGTTTGAGCATGACCGCTGCAGAGACATCTGGCCTACGAGAGAGATATATTACAAAGGACTGTTAAGGTGGCAAAGTTCTGCTCAGTACAAGCTATTTGATGATGATGATGATTCGAAGATACTGCGTGTAAAAACATTGTTTTAATGTGAGTAAAACTTGAAATGATATTCACATTTCTTCTTCTTCTTCGATCGTTCTAGGCCTGTTTTAATCATTCTCATTGTGATATATAAACAGCCAAATGTCCGAACGTAATGTACGTGCACCAGCCTTCAGCACCTATTGTAGCCCAGTTGCTTATCCTTCGGTGGGGTGTTCGTTTTCAGCCAGCTTTTGATTTACTAGGGTGAGCTTTACCTAGGGTACGATCAGCTTTGCCGTATTTTTGGGCTTTGTGATCTACGCCGGGGCAGTGAGTTACGCTGTTCATGCCCGTTCTGACTGAGAAATATTTCTCGGGGCTTGTAAGCTTATCCTCGGACGGCGTCTTACTCGTATAAGACACCGTGTAAAGTATCGGCCTTCGCCAATGTTCAGACCCGGACTTCCTGTCAGGTCCGTACATTGTCGGCCTTGCTTTACCGTACATTTTGAGTCTGATCCGGAGAAGGAACATTCTCAGCCTTTTCTAGACGCGCATTGGTACGTGGCAATTTGCAATTAACGTCGAAAGCACTGGCATGGGGCCGAGTACAAACAATGTAGAGGGTCGTTTCAGTCGGCGCTATCAGCGTAACTGCGTATTTTCGCTCGCCGCCATCACCCGCCCCAGTTATTCCGGGATGTTAGTTACGACTGCAATCGAACATTGCCCGGATGCCCCATGGCTGGCAGTCCCGTTAGGAATCCCCAACCTCAGTTCTTCCGGGGATGTTAATTTTTAGTCGCACAGTACCTTGCACGGTTTTCCCAGGGCGGGTAGTTACGTTATGCACTAAACGCAACTTGTTCTTTTGCGCTCGGCAAACCTTGCCCAGTACATGTGTCTGCACCAGGCTCCCAATGCTAGGTCAGCTGCAATCTTCTCTCGCACCAACACGAGGGTAGACTTTTATTCGTTACGGTCCTGTCTTATTTATTCTTGCCGACGGGCTGGCAATGTTTGCCCCTCCTCAGGGCTTCGAGCTTCGCCCTACGTGGGCATACGTTTGGTCACTGGATGCACCTCTCATCCATGTCTGAGACGTTTCGTTGCTGTTTCTTTGCGTTCAAGGACTTGGGCAATATCTTGTTGGACATCGGTCAGGAGATTAGTGCATTTTGTTTGTATGTATCTTTATCGTGTTTCCGTACTTGCACTGCTACCACTACCAGTAGTTTTCTCTCCCGATCCCTGCCCCTCTTAGCCAGACCGGAACCATAGTCTGTTTCCAGGGTCACCGCGTGGAGGTTGGGGGCAGGGTCTTGGTTAGCGCGCCCCCTCGCTAACTCTGGCTCATGTTACCACCATGACCTCATGAGCCTTTGACCCCTATATTCACATTTATTTTACTAGATTATACATAGAATTAATATTGTGTCAATATCAATACTATCTGTGCATGCCGCCGTCAAGTAGTGAGATTATTGATTGTATACATTCTCCAGCCGATTGAAGAATTTCTTTGACTGGCAAGTTCAACTGTGGAAATCGCTTCAAGAGGCCTGAGACTCTCCCGGTTAAAGAATTAGGTTAGGGTCACTACGTGAGAGCAAGCAACCCACATTTCTCCACCCCATAAATGATGAAATAAGGAATATAAGGAATACAGAAGAGAGTTGCAAATTATCGTAACATTTCAACATCGATTTTCTCGATTTTCAAGACTTCGTTTCCTGGCTGAACATGGTTTAATGTAAACTGAAAAAAATCTAGTCATTTTTCTGATTTCTAAAATAAGGGGCTATTTGTTCTTTCTTTTAGTTTGCTGTTATAATGTATTCCCTCTTATCCCTTCCGCATTTGATACCAGCGTATGCCGATATTAGCTTATAATGATAATCTGTTTCCATGGAGTTTGTACTAAGTGCATGGCACCTACGCTAATAGTGAGTTCGCAGTTAGAGAGAAAACAGGAATCATAAGCATGCATACTCTTTGATAGCTGCATGGGATATATCGTTATAAATGGCGTCATTAGCGTATAAAATCGAGCTAACTAATCACTAAAGATAAAAGATAAGTCGTATCTAACGAGGGGTCAAAGGCGCATAGGGACAACGTCACGGCAGGATTAGTGAGCTGGCACTAATAAAGATCCTACCCCACCTCCACGTAGTGACCCTGGTAACAGACAACCGATCTTGTCTGGTTAAGCGGGTAGGGATCGATGGCGAGCTACTTTGGTACAAGTATAGATGCAGACGTAGTCCCGCTGGATGAGATCCGCTAGCAACACAGACGAGCGAAATCCCAGAGTGACTATTATTGCACATCTCTACCGGTCGATGAGAAACGCTGAGCGGATACACAAAAAGGGATGAGGGTGCATTTAGCGAAGAGATGTGTTGTGAAGCTCGAAGGTGGGGCTCTGGGTTGAGTTACGAGTGGGCCCACATGGACGAAATTCGGAGCCTGAGGTGGGGGCAAACAAATGAACATAAAGGGATGAGAGGTGCATCCAGAGTAGAGACGTGGGCCCAAATAGGGCGAAATTCGGAGCTCTGAGGTGGGACCCGAGTAGGGTTGCGCGTGGAACCACATTAGACGAAACTCGGAGAGCAGGTAGGGGCTGAGTTGAGCTCCATGCCCTGACAGCCTAGAGGCATTACGAATATGAGAACGGTGAGAACTGTTAAACACGGTGGGCAGGCACCAACGCAAGCGTAGGGGTGAGCGATCCACCCACATTTGCAGAAAAGATGAAAATTCCAGCACGGGCTTGAATCTAGTGCGCGTTTCCGCTCGCAGGGAACTACTACTGCCTTGTAGTTAGATTGGGGACAATCAAAGAATAGTGGAGCAAACAGTACACAAAACTGGATGTAAAAAAAAAACCAAGTAGTCCACGAAAAGACTGGCAACATGGGCAGATAACTCTCAACATCCCGGGAAGTTAGGTCGTCTAAGAGTAGCTACCCTAAAAGAAAAATAACAACCTGCTGCCTTGCAGGTTGGATGGGGACAGTCAAGGGCTGACGGAGAGCGAACCCAGTAAACGCTGGTTGAAATAGGACACGTCACCGAAGGACAAGCACTAGAGCTCCAAATTGTATTGAAGATTGAGACGTAAAACAAACGTTCTTGGCAAAGTATGTTTCTATATCACAATAAGAATGATAAAAATGGCCGAAAAAGAACCATCGATATATATATATATATATAGCGTGTAACATGTCCCTTTAATTGTGAAATGCAATCTGTAACAACAGATGAATAAACCATACCAGGATTGATTGATTGTTTGATAGGACCATTATTATTGCAGTTCGGTTAGTAACCATGTGTGTTCTGATCTCTTTCCTACACAGAAATATCTCGGTGGCAGTGCACGAACTCCGTAGCACCAGCGAGGGTCCATGGTGTAATTTTAGAAGGTGGTAAAAATATTTTGTAGGACTTTTATTTTTAAATCTTTTCTAATGAATTTTGTCCAGGCAGCGGCATTCCAGCTTGCTCTTCTCGAGTTTGAAATTTCAAGGGTTCTTTTACGTGCTCAAATGGAACACGTGACCTACGTTTTATCGTCCGTTTCCGATAGTACTAGGTACTCGGTCTCACCTATACTGAGATCAATGATCTCTGGAAATCCACACAATGATTTAAACACAAACACCTGTGATGATAAAATGCAGCGAATCGCCACTTCGCCACGATAGCTGTTTTAAAAATTAGGATACCGTTAATCTGTAAGCTCTGATTTAACTAGTGAGCCACGATAGTACAGTGACTAGTTCACTTGATTTTTACACTGGTAGTCTCCGTTCAATCCTCACTTGAAAATGTTTTGAACCTCAAACAGATCGACCGAGCCATATTTGTGTAACGGAGAAACTGTCGTTATTGTCTGTAGTATTGCTTTTTATAGCGGTGTAAGGACATTGGGACGAGAGCCTTAGAAATGTCATGCTTTCATGATTAATGTAGGCCGCGAAGATGTCCAGGTTAGGGTTTTTTATTTATGCCCACAACAAAAACAAAATCATTGGCTTTACCATGAATTGAACAATGGTCTCCAGCATGGGAACCAGCGCTCTAATTCATTCGGCCAGACGCTAATAAACGGAGAAACACTTGTAAATAAAACAATCTTCATAATGTTAATCACAAGCGTCAATCACATGTCATTGGACTAAGAAAAATACGGGTCAAGCATGGATTCCCATAATATATCACATTGTATGAAAAATGATATTAATATTTACTGTATTGGATTTCAAAATATCCCCTTTTCATCTCACTCAATGTTGACACATAAAACATTCAGAAGTGATCCCATTGACCATTGCTACCGGTCTACTACGTGTATATTTATGGTATCCCATGTCAGTCAACAGTTTTTCATTTCCCGTTCTATCATCATTCTCTAGGTTTCCTCTAGTCTGGCCCGTCTTCTCCTTCCGTCTGCTGCCCATACAAGGCAAAGAACTGTTTTTATCAAAGTTTTTGTGGTATTCTGCACGCGCTATTGATTTAACATGACCTAAATCTTTCAATTAAGTTGAGTCTAAATGTTATCTCCGTAACATCTCTCTGGTGTTGTATTTTATTAATTCTGTTAATCTTGTTCTACAGAAGGTTATGTTTGCCATTGTCGTTGCTTCTTGTATTTATGTGAACATGAAGTAATCATAGAAACTACTGGAATATAAGCCTGATGTATAAATCTCATGTAACAATACGTGTACATTGCTGCATTCTATCTATCGATTAATCTCTGCATGTTGCTGTATTTTATCTTTTTTGGTGTTTCTATATTATATATCTTTTTTTTATCCATCTCTTTCTTTATGCTTGGCTCGTTAAATTGGTGTCTATATTTCGCTCTCTTATTCTGTGTGCCTCTCTCTTTCTCTCTCTCATTTGTTCCTTTGTTACAGTCCCTGGGTTTTTCTTTTTTTGTCTCACGCGTCATCTTTCTCAACTTCTTTCTTTCTCTCAGTCTCTTTTTCATATATTGCGTTGTTAATATATATGTATAAGATAGACGGTCAGTTAGCAAATCTTTTACTGTGATAACTTCTTAGTTTTCGTCTGCCTCTTTTGTCTTTCAGGTCATCTCTTAATCTGTCTTCAAAAGATTCTGCACCTTTGCGTAATGTTGCTTTCTACATAACTCGGTCATCAGCTAGTTATAGTTAGATGTATATATATATATATACTTGTTTCAGTTTTCCTTCTACACTACGTGGTGTCCTTACACTTTTTATTTGTTTGCATTGGATATTGGAGGCGTTGAACGATATTTTTTTACCACTCTACGCCAGATGTTATCTTTGTTCTGCACTCACATTTCTTTGCTTCTTATCTGTTTCACTACATCTTTAATGTTTATTCTTATCCTGAGTTCCACAGTATTATCCCGAGGACAAGCAAGACACATCACACATATTTACATATTATGGGTAGAAACATCAGATGAAACAGCTGCCAGAAGTTATACCTTCGTTCAACACTCCACGGTGAGCAAAGGTCGTGGTGCATTGGGAGGGTGTTGTCAAAGTGCTTTCAGGGACGTAAAGTATGCTTAGGAGTGGGAGGGAGGAGGAGGAGGATTAGTGATACAACAAGAAGAACATAAAACTTTCTCATGGAAGATTACATGATGATAATCTCGCTCAAGCCTGATAACCTTTCTCTGAGAGCCCCACTAAATGTTCTTTAATCTCTGTAAACCACATACTTGTATGAGTTGCTGTCAGCTACATTACTGTTATAACATTTTCAACTGTCATCGTGCACGTTGCTGTAATTTGCTGTGACGTGCAGATAAGTGCACGGTGTTTACTATCGGACATATCATAGTTTTCTGGATGTGCAAATAAGTGAACATTATTCACTATCTGGTATAACATAGTTTGCTGGATGTACAAATAAGTGAACATTATTCACTATCTGGTATAACATAGTTTGCTGGATGTACAAATAAGTGAACATTATTCACTATCTGGTATAACATAGTTTGCTGGATATACAAATAAGTGAACATTATTCACTATCTGGTATAACATAGTTTGCTGGATATACAAATAAGTGAACATTATTCACAATTCATCTAATGAGAATGGAACCACATTTACTACCATCACGTGCCTATAATAATCGACATTCAGGGCGCAGAGCACGAGGCAGGCCAAGAACACGATGGATAGATAACATCTCAGAGTCTCTGCGAAGGCATGGACTAACAACGTCAAGCGCAACACACCTGGCACAAGATAGGAAACTAACTCTCCCACGACGCTTCACGGCAAATGTGGTTAAGATAAGATAAGATAAGATATTCACAATCTGGTATATCATAGTTTGATCGATGTGCAGATAAGTGCACGGTATAGACTATTCGGTATATCCTAGTTTGATGTGACGTGCAGATAAATACACAGTATTAACTATCCGGTATATCATATTTTGCTCAATGTACAAATAAGTGCACGATGTTCACTTCCTGGTATATCATATTTTGCTCAATGCACAAATAAGTGCACGGTATTCACTATCCGGTATCTTAATCTCTACTCACATTTTCCGAGTTGAGCGAACATTCCGAATGTTCGTGGACATTACAGTCAGTACTCAAACGCTTACACTTTCTTCTTACTGCATAAGGTCTCAGGTGGGGAAGTAAGACCTGGGTGTGAGGTAGTAAGAAAAGCTCAAAGCTCGATTTTTAGTTAACTTTAAGTTCTCTCTGCCTTATGTACTTTTATGCACGACGAGGATTGATAATAAACAATATTGATATCAGTACAGAAGGAAAAGTACGTGAACCAACACTAGATGAAATCAAATAGATCATACACAATCTGAAAAAAATTAGCAATCTCCAGCTCGCGATAAAGTAATAACAAAGCTTATTAAGACAAGGGGGAACAAAAATGAAAATATATCACCCATTGTTATGTTATGTTATGGTATGTTATGCGATTGGCGGCATATCACATTGGGCATTTCAATGCGTGCTCAACCATCCGATGCATCAACCATCCTAGAGTCCATTTGCTCACCGTACCCTTGAGACGTCGATCGGTATACTGTTTCTCTAGACCACGAAGACGACATTGTCTGACATGTCCAAACTTCATTATTAAATCTCGGCACTCTTTCCATCGTCTGAGATTCGCCCATATCACATAAATTAGAGCGTACCGCATTGATGACACCGGATCTGTCCATACTTGTTGCCCGATTGAGTCACGTATTGTGTAAGAATATACGAGACATAGTGGAATTTGATTCAAGAAAGGAAGAGAAATATACCAATTACTACAAATTGCAATTGAAACAAATAGTATACACCACAGCTGCATTAACCAATCATGAACGTTATATACTTCTTAAAATAATCATAGGAAACATACACGTGAAACTAGAAGAAGTGATTAATATCATTTATTATTATCAACCGTGTGTTGCAGGGGCTCGCAAGGGGAGAAAATAATAGCCACACTGCCACCTACAAGTATTGACGTTAGAGGCCAATAAGATAGGGACCTAGGGCAGCTACCTTAGTAAATAAAAGTAGTTGCTGTAATCGGATGTGCTGGCCTACTTGTAGGAGCATGACTGGCACAACGGGAAATCGCTCTTAGGCTCAGATCACATACACATCACAAAGAGTCGTTTAATAAGTGATCAATATGAAGCGTTCCAAGAAGAAAAAAACAGAAGAACAAGTTCATTATGATTTCAGGAAAGACAAAGGAACAATATATCATATATTTACATGAGAATCATAATTGAAAATATCTAAAATACGACATAGATTTGTGTACTTGCTGTGTTAGCTATTCGAAGCACATTGATACATAATCTCCATTTTCTTGAATGTGTTTTAGTTTCTTGATAACGAGATTTTTGTCTAAACTTGGCTGTATCTTGTTTTGTACGGTTTAAACAAGAACTACATTCACTCTTATAGGGAATAATCAAATGGCAATATCCCATGAGTATTTGACACATAAAGTAACCATTTAATGGTAACATGTAGCATGTTACAGAGAGTGAACAATGCACATACATAATGTAAAATGTTACAGAGAGTGAACAATGCACATACATAATGTAAAATGTTACAGAGAGTGAACAATGCACATACATAATGTAAAATGTTACAGAGAGTGAACAATGCACATACATAATGTAAAATGTTACAGAGAGTGAACAATGCACATACATAATGTAAAATGTTACAGAGAGTGAACAATGCACATACATAATGTAAAATGTTACAGAGAGTGAACAATACACATACAGAATGTTAAATGTTACAGAGAGTGAACATTGCATATACATAATGTAAAATGTTACAGAGAGTGA
This sequence comes from Arion vulgaris, assembly GCA_020796225.1. Lineage (NCBI taxonomy): Eukaryota > Metazoa > Mollusca > Gastropoda > Stylommatophora > Arionidae > Arion > Arion vulgaris. The sequence continues at coordinate 56,381,681 of CM036759.1, read as the reverse complement.
ACATTGAACATACAGAATGGAACAAGAAATAGAACACTTAAGAAAGTCAATGCAGCAGAAAATGAAAATTTCCCATAAAACAGGTACAATAAGTTTAATGTTTAATATGACCAATGGGACATGAATTTGCATATTTCACTCCAACCTTAGACACTTTATCATCAATTGAACAGCAATATACAACAATATTACATCAAGGATACATTTAACGTGAACGGTTCAGTAGTATTTAAATATTTCATGTGAACAGAATAGGAGAGAGTAGCAATTTATTTCACGTAAATATATGAGAAGAGAACCGCTGTAGCGTAGTTGTTAGTGAACTCGCTTCGCAAGGCTGTTGGTCTGGGTTCAGCTCCCGCAATGCGCGTGGAATTGTTCCAGACCGCGACGGCTCTCAGGTCGACCCAGCCTCAACTGGGTACCAGACATGCTCTGGGAAAGTAAAGGCGGCCGGTGTGATGCTGACCCCATCACCCATCGTGTGCCGACGGTCAATGAAAAATATAGGCATAACACTGTATTGCCCTATATACCACGAGGTATGAAAGGGTTCCTCCTTTTTTTTTATATGAGAAGCGAGTATAAATTTCATGTGAATATATGACAAGCGTGTATAAATTTCACGTGAATATATGAGAAGCGTGTATCAATGTCACATAAAAACGAAAATATTAGGCAAGCTATAAAGCACTAAGTGTACATTTCCTTGAGGTATTGAATCTCAAGAAAACAATGCATGTGAACAACAACACGTTCACGTTGTGGCGGGGACCGCAAGGTAAGGAAAGAATAGTACCACTGAAACCTACAAGACATGTCGTGAGAGGCGACTGATGTAGGACCCAGGGAAGCTACACTAGTAAATAAAAAGCATAGCAGAAATCGGATATACTGAATTACTTGTAGGCGCGTAACTGGCACAACGTTCAATCGCCCTTACGCTCAGTTCACATACAAATCACACAGGGTGGTTAACATATAGTCGACATGGAGCGTTCGAAGAAGAGGAACAACAACAACACATCTAGAGAACATAAAAGCAGTTTTAAGTAACGTTAGAATGGTATGTTCAGAACTAAACAACCGCTAGTGTGTTGCCGAGGCCTACAGAAGAGGAACAACAACAACACATCTAGAGAACATAAAAGTAGTTTTAAGTAACGTTGGAATAGTATGTTCAGAACTAAACAACTGCTAGTGTGTTGCCGAGGCCTACAGAAGAGGTGCAAAGAATAGTAATATTACGACCTACGAGGCATGTCGTAAATGCGACTGAGGTAGTGGCCTAGGGAAGCTACCCTAGTAAATAAAAATCGTTGCGGAAATCGAATGTGCTGGCCTACTTGTAGGCGCATAACTGGTACAACGTACAATCGCACTTAGGCTCAGGTTACCTACAAACCACAAAGAGTGGTCGATTTGGAGCGTTCAAAGGAGAAGAAAAACTAAGCAACACGTGCACATTTTAAGTGAATGATGGTCTAACACTAGGATATTTCATGAGATCAATGGAGTTGCACGAACAAGATAGATGACATAGGAGAATCATGTCAAAGAGTAAAAAAATAATAATCACATATGCCACCAGAACAGCACAAGACAAAAACAGAAAACCATGACACTAGGCAACAACCCGGTATCAGTGTGACGACAAAAGAACAAAGAAGAAAAATGGAGTTGCAAGTGGATATTTTACACAAACAATTGAACACTGAAGGAACACGTCCAGTTAATAATGTAACAGCACATTAATGCTTCACTTGAGTACAGAAATGTACATTTCACGAGATCAATAAACATTTGAGAACAGTCATCGAATACGGATTCAATTCATCCTTAGAAATGTTTGATCCCTTTCTGCAAATTTAAAATGTCAGCGATAGATCACCTATACAGTTGCTGAAGCGACAATATCGATTTGTAACTCAATTCAAAAAGGCATTTTCTGCTGGAAATTATGGATCCACTTGAACTGACCATCGCTTACAAATGTTAATTTTCATCTCATTGTCATTGAGCCGCAAAACGCTTTTTGTTTGAAGAGTTCGTGTGCTGGTTCGGGGAAGCATTTATTGAGTAATTGGATAATGGTCGTACACAAAAGGAACACACTCAAGTCACTCAACGTCCATGTATTGAATAATGGTACGACAATCGATGAAGCATATACATTGATGCTACACTGATGATACACTAAGGTTTTGTTCGTATTTGAGGAGAATACAATAATTAAACATTACAGCTTCCGATTGCATCAGAAGTGGTACCGTCTCCACACTGAAGTTTGACTAATAATTATTCAGCACTGTCTGGTCGTAGCATTTCTGTTACACTCCCACAATCTACTTTCTGTTCACTTGTTGATTATCGTTAGATCACGTCATGACTATAAGACACAATAGGCAGAGATAAAATTCAACTCAAGTCTATCTTGTATCTTTCTTTCGACCTCATGTTATGTCCTTTGCATATATTTGAGATCTGCTTCCAAAATTCGACTCAATGGGCCCATATGTTTCACTTTTCCTACTGTCCCTACTCTGCCTAACGCATTGCATGTTTTGCTCACCTTTGTTTCTTATCCTGAAGACATGTCCAATTTATTTGTGTTGTCTTCCTTGTAGCTATTTATTTATGTCTTCCAGAGCTAATCTTATCCTCCTAGGTATGCCAGTACTTTTTCTAAAAAGTAGTCTCACGATTATTCTTAACATACTTCATATTTTGTCCATTTGTTCACATCATTTTAGTTTTTTGCTCCGTCTTCCTTTTCTGTGTCTCTTTCAAACCATAATTTCCTTCTCTTTGATGAATGATGCTAGATCGGCGGTTTTCTCTCTCGTCTGTCTCGTTTTCTGTATCTTCTGTCTCACCTTTCATTTATTTCACTCGTTCTCACTTGCTGTTCGAAACATTTCTTTCCTATTAGTTAGTTTATTCCTTTCGAGCCAAAGGCGGCACATAGGGCAGAGGTTTTAGATCTCCATGTGATACGGTTCTTTGCTAGCAGTTGGAGATCTTGTATGGTTTTACATCCCAATAGTTTACTTTCTTGTTGGATGGTTCTTCGAAGAGTGGTCTTTGATCTTCCACGTTTTCTTTTCCCAACTGGTGACCACATAAGGACTTGTCGATTTAGTCTCTTTTCGTCTGATCTAAGAACATGACCTAAATATTTCCACCTTCGTTTTCTTATAATATTTGATACGGGTTGTTGGTGTGTTCTATCTCTCACTGTGTTGTTAGAAACGAAATCACTCCATTTTACTTTTAATAATTTTCGTAGACATTTATTCTCAAAGCTGTCCAGTTTCTTATCAATTTTCTTTGTTGATTTCCAACTTTCACAACCGTAGGTCAGTACAGGAATCACACATGGCCTAAATAATTTAACTTTTGTGCATATACTAAGGTCTTGAGATTGCCAGATATTCGTTAATTTAGTGAAGGCACTAGCTGATATAGCAATACGAGAGTTTATTTCTTTCATCGTGTCTCCGTTGTTTGACACTTTACTACCCAAATATGTAAAATGTTCAACTTTCTCCAGTGTTTGGCCATTTATTACGATGTTGTTTGTCGAGTTTGTGAGGTCCATAATTTTGGTCTTGGCAGAATTGATCTGGAGACCAACCTGTTCTGCAAGTGTGCAAAGATTGCTCGTTCTTTCCTATTACGTGTCCAAAAAGAATGATGATTACCTTTTTCTTATATTTAAAATATGTTATCTCGATCTTGGTGTACTTCACCACATCAACACTAGAAATTTTAGCAGTCCACACACACTTCTCTAAAATTCTTCTGTAAACTACATCGCTGTAGCCTTGAGAGATGTCTATTTATTAACTATCCATTACTCACTCCCAATATCAGCTGTGAGTCGGCATAGCACAACAAAACGCCCTTTCTGATTTCAATAGACAATGCCTTGCTTTTTACAACAAAATTTAAACTTAGTTACATTAGGAAATGATCAACGAGCGCATTATGTTTTCTTAAACTCCACGTGATTCACAACTAAGTATATTTAGTGAATGAAGTATTTCATTTTTAATCTTTCTAATTAATTTTGCCAATGCAGCGACTTTTCATTCTGCTTTTCTCGATTTTGAACTTTCAAGGGTTTTGTTACGTGCTCTTCCCTACATTAAGATCAGGGACCTCTGGAAAAAAATATATCGATGGCTCCACGAAGTAGCAAACCAAGTACCTTGGAACAAGAGGCGAGCACTTAACCTCTACGTCACATAGACTTCCATATTTTGTTATTCAGACTTAGTCTTTATTTTTACTTTCTGTCATCACTATTTTTAGTAGTATCTGGAGCACTAGTTTGCTGCTCGCTAACAATACAGTGTTGATATCATATGTGTTCGTTTTATACGAACTGATTAATGTACAAGAAGATGAGCATCGAAGCTATGTTAGAAGAGCAAAACATGGACAATGAGAAAAGCACAGTCACAAAAAATAACTACATGTGAAATGCGCTGCTTGCAAATTGTTACCAACAACACCAGAAAGGACAGTCACCAACATCAGCTAAGAAGGAAAGTTGATATAGAAGTTTGCTTGAATTACATTGAGAAACACAGAATGAAGTAGTTTGGCTACTTAATAAGAATGCATCCAAACTCCACAGTATACAGAGCCTTCTAAAACAGAACATCAGGAAAGAAGGCGAGATGAAGGCCACGAATAAAGATGGTTAAATGGAATCCTGTCAAAGAGCAAAATAACAAACACCCACGGCAACCTGAACAGCGCAAAACAAAAAAAAGAAAAACCACGACACCAGGTAACAACCTGGTAGCAGTGTGACGACAAAAGAAGAGGAAGAAGAAGCTATATGATATCTTTGTTATAACCAGGCTGATATGATACGTTCCCTAAAAGAGAGAGAGAGAGAACGTGTACATGATTCACGAAATAGTGGTGAATCTACAACACTAATAATAATACATAAATTCCAAGTCAAATGTGGTGTAGCTAGACTAGAACATTATGCTGGTAGTCAAAGACGATCAGTAAACCAACACAGACCTGGTGTCGTTAGTCTCTACATGCTGAGAGACATATTGAGGCCGAGATAGAAGCACTTATGGAATAATTGATTCAACGTGCAACCGAGTGCTGCCGGAGCCGGCAAGGGAAGCAAAAGAATAGTACCACTGTCACCCAGAAGGCATGTTGAAAGAGGCGACTGATGTAGGACCTAGAGAATCTACTCTAGTAAATAAAAAGTGTCGCAGAAATCAGATGTGCTGGCCTACTTGTAGGCGCATAATTGGCACATGTACACGCGCTCTTATGCTCAGATCACATACAAATCACACAGAGTGGTTAACAAGTGGTCGATATGGAGCGTTGGAAGAAGAAAAAGGTTCGACGTGCAGTGATAATGATTCGACGACTAAATTAAACGTTGTTATAAAAACGTTTCCTGGGGATAATGCTTCTTACCGTTAGAAATCATACTATTATCTTTATACGTTTATCTTTAGTTGGATAACAATTATTTATATCAAGTTAGAAATCATACTATTATCTTTATACGTTTATCTTTAGTTGGATAACAATTATTTATATCAAGTTAGAAATCATACTATTATCTTTATGCGTTTATCTTTAGTTGGATAACAATTATTTATATCAAGTTAGAAATCATACTATTATCTTTATACGTTTATCTTTAGTTGGATAACAATTATTTATATCAAGTTAGAAATCATACTATTATCTTTATGCGTTTATCTTTAGTTGGATAAGAAGTATTTATATCAAGTTAGAAATCATACTATTATCTTTATGCGTTTATCTTTAGTTGGATAAGAAGTATTTATATCAAGTTAGAAATCATACTATTATCTTTATGCGTTTATCTTTAGTTGGATAACAAGTATTTATATTAAGACGTTGTTGTGTCTTGTTTGTTCGCTTTGTAAAATGACATGCATTCCTGCTTTCATATTTCACTCCTGCATTTTCTAGCAATTCTTAGAGTAATTATTGATTTGTAATTAATAGTTATTCAAGTCACAGCAATAGAATTGCAATGGGAATTGTACAGAGGGAAATTATAATGAACATATTGATGGTATTTCAATGGTAATTTGCATGCGGAAACAATTTCATAACATTAGCAAGGAAACAAAAGTAAAAGTTTTGATGACAACATTTTTTTCTGTCGCAACATACGCATATGAATAATGCAACATAGCACAGCCATTAAATAACACAATTTAATCTTTTGAAACAAAGTGCTACAGAAAACTTATTTCAACAAGACATAGACTATAAAATATATACAGATATCCTACAAATTGTAACAACTGGTAATATCGAGGGGAAACGAAACAGATGAAGACAGAGTTAGAACATTTAGGATAGCCTGACTTCATTGCACGGAAGAGCGTCAACATCTGAGATGATAACACACACCAGAGACAGAGATTTGTGGAGATCCATTATCGCCTACGCCTGTCGACACATCACCTGATGATGATGATCATACAGGATCTGAACATAGATGAACATTAACTCATAAACGACATCATGTTTGGTAAATTGTAATATGAAGATTAACTCATAAACGACATCATGTTTGGTAAATTGTAATATGAAGATTAACTCATAAACGACATCATGTATGGTAAATTGTAATATGAAGATTAACTCATAAACGACATCATGTTTGGTAAATTGTAATATGAAGATTAACTCATAAACGACATCATGTTTGGTAAATTGTAATATGAAGATTAACTCATAAACGACATCATGTTTGGTAAATTGTAATATGAAGATTAACTCATAAACGACATCATGTTTGGTAAATTGTAATATGAAGATTAACTCATAAACGACATCATGTTTGGTAAATTGTAATATGAAGATTAACTCATAAACGACATCATGTTTGGTAAATTGTAATATGAAGATTAACTCATAAACGACATCATGTTTGGTAAATTGTAATATGAAGATTAACTCATAAACGACATCATGTTTGGTAAATTGTAATATGAAGATTAACTCATAAACGACATCATGTTTGGTAAATTGTAATATGAAGATTAACTCATAAACGACATCATGTTTGGTAAATTGTAATATGAAGATTAACTCATAAACGACATCATGTTTGGTAAATTGTAATATGAAGATTAACTCATAAACGACATCATGTTTGGTAAATTGTAATATGAAGATTAACTCATAAACGACATCATGTTTGGTAAATTGTAATATGAAGATTAACTCATAAACGACATCATGTTTGGTAAATTGTAATATGAAGATTAACTCATAAACGACATCATGTTTGGTAAATTGTAATATGAAGATTAACTCATAAACGACATCATGTTTGGTAAATTGTAATATGAAGATTAACTCATAAACGACATCATGTTTGGTAAATTGTAATATGAAGATTAACTCATAAACGACATCATGTTTGGTAAATTGTAATATGAAGATTAACTCATAAACGACATCATGTTTGGTAAATTGTAATATGAAGATTAACTCATAAACGACATCATGTTTGGTAAATTGTAATATGAAGATTAACTCATAAACGACATCATGTTTGGTAAATTGTAATATGAAGATTAACTCATAAACGACATCATGTTTGGTAAATTGTAATATCTTGGTTACATAAAACGTGACGTTTTGTGGTTTTAGAAAAAAAAGAAACAATACTGCATGTGGACGGGATAGCGTAATGCATAGAATGTTCGTTTATCTATTCCGGCACATGATGGTTGTGGATTCAGTAACATACTTATTTTTCAACTCGTAAGGAAAGAAGTTGACCCTTCCATCTTCTGCTCTCGAGGCTAGAAATATGAAGTGTCAGGTGCGTTATACCCTTAAGTTTGAAACAAGTTAGATTACAGTAAAGTAAAGTGTGCATTATTTCTGAAAGTTGAGGCATGGGTCTAGCAAGAAGAAGCATGGGACCAACAAGAAGAGGCATAGGACCCCTAAGAAGAGGTAGGGATCACAAAGAAGAGGCATAAGACCACTAAGAAGAGGTAGGGATCACAAAGAAGAGGCATAAGACCACTAAGAAGAGGTAGGGATCACAAAAAAGAGGCATGGGACTACCTAGAAGAAGCATGTGATCACCAAGTAGAGGCATGGGACCATCAAGACAATAGGGGCAACATGTCATGAAACAAATCATGATCATGATATGATGGAGGAGACGGGAGAACTTACTAGAGATTGATAGTTTCCTAGATAAACTATTATGAAAGCGATGTTCTGCAAAGGATATTCTACACTATGAATAAATTGTAGGTGTTCCCTATCTATTTATAGCCATCAAAGTAGACTGTGCTAGGAGACTGTATATTTCCAATGTGTAGCATGTTTATATTTGATCAGATGTAGATCAAAGCGTAAACAGCTCGTGGCTTGCATCTAGGTTGCGATGGTTAATACTTTATTAAGTGTGCATGTAAAGAGTGGATCGATGTTTGTTGCGGCAGTGAGTACTCACCAATACTATTACTGTCACTATTCCGTGTTATGTATGCATTTTATGTTGTTTGATGTTCAGAATATATTATCAAAATTTATCGTAGTTTTTACTGAATAAGTCAAATAGGAATGGGATATATATTTACAATGCTTAGAATGTTATACAGGGTGTTCAACTTAAAAGCAGCCCCATTGATAAATAGAAATAGGCCAGGTACGCATTGCATCTCGTCTATTTACTATTTAAACCGGTGCTGATCAGCTTGTCCTACGTCACATTTGTTCATCGCCCCTTCCCGCACTACAATTACACACCATCACACAACCTTGACCTATACTACGTCAGAACTGAACCTTCTCATTTCCATACATATATGCCAGATTAGTTTCATTCACAGGCTGCTTTTAAGTTGAACACCCTGTATAATGGTATATATATATATATATATATATATATATATATATATATATATATATATATATATATATATATATATGCAGCATCATCATCACGAGCGATGCTGGTTGACGCAGACGATCATGGACTCTAACTAACATTGGTCCTTATTACTGATTATGCCTGTTTGCCCAGCGTGTTCATTGCGTGTTGGACTACGGGTGACTATCCCTCTGTGTGTGCGGGTTCAATTCGGCAGGATGGCAGAAAAAGCCACAGATCTCCCAGATTTACGGTGTTCGTGACACCGAACCGAAGGGTTACGATGTCTTCTGGATCGGAAATAAAAAAAAAATTACGGATTATCAGTTCGGAAGTTGACATTCTTCCGTACTATAAAGTTAGACTGTCTAGATTGTTTTAACTCAGACGTCGATGTTCTCGTCTACCACTTATTCTGTCGATTGTCATTATGCGTTTTCACTAGGGGTCCACATTCAGTCTGACTTCCCGCCACATATCTGTTGGGCTTCGGTAACGCTTTCACAATTTTTTTTGCCAACACCGCTTCCCAGTACCCTGAGGCCGTAGAGCCCCTCTTCCCTTCTCTACTACAAGGTCTTGACCATAATGAGAGAGTAAAAATGTTAACCATGGTGATTTAATGTCAGCACGTTATACGATGAGGTTCTCTGTGTCAAATATGTCTTCTTCTTCTTCTTCTTTGCGTTCGTTCTTTACAACCAATTTTAATCACTCTTTGTGATATGTTTGATCTTTGCAAGAACGTGTATACGTTGCACATTTGTTTTGGTAGGCCCCCAAGTGCATAGACTTCTACACGTTTAGGACACGTTTACATCCGATTTCAACCAAACCTCCTTGGTTGTCTCTTACGACATGCGTGGCAGGTAACAGTGGTTCTATTCTTTACACACACCAAATTTGGGCCCCCCGGTAACCACTCGGGTGGTCAAATATGTTAAATCATTGCTTTGTGATTCGATGGTCGTAGGTTCGAATAAGGACTGTTGTACTCTGTTCAAGAAATCATTAATTACATCAATCCATTGGATAGTATTGGATCCAATGACGAGTCTGGGAAAACGAGTACTCTCATGCTATACTGAACCAACACTTATGTATGGCAGCGAATCATGGACAATGAACAAACAATCAATAAAATCATTGGAAGCCACAGGATGTGGTTTGGCAGAAGAATGCTGAATGTTGAATTCCATAACAGCGAAGAAAAAGAAAGGAGGAGGATTTGTACACAAATAAACGTTGTCAAAAGAAAAGAACAATCAAGGTTTTTCGTGCATATAAACAAGGTTCTTTGAAGAGAAGATTTAGAACATCATGTGACTTCAGGTAAAATTCAGGGAAGGAGAGATCGTGGAAGACTGAGAAAGAAGATGTTGGATGGTCTGACATCATGGTTCGACAAAAGGTCGACGTTATAACTGATTACATACACCAAGCAGAGAGAGTTGTGGAGAGAGATAATAGCCTACGCCCGTAAGCATGACTCTTGGTTGTCGGAGGTAGTTTGTGCTTTGTGCAATGTTCTCTGCAGTTGGAGTGTTATTTCTGCGAAGATCGACCGAGCCAAATGAAGTAAAGCAGGTACGATGAAGTCAATCCTCATTCGTCTTCAGATATTTTCTTTAGACATGAAACACATGATCAATAGAGCCTCACATTATGTCTTAGTTAATCTTTCTTGAGTCTCTGAGACGACTCCAGTTATAAAAGCTTCTTTAAAAGCAGATAACATACTGCCCTAGACGTGGCTTCAGTTCACAATAACGCGCTTCGGAGATTCGTCTGGATAACAAAAACTAAGATAATCATAACCTTCTCTGTTACATGGTGGCGTCTGTGGCTTAGGGGAAAGTGTATCGGTCTATTAACCCCGACATTTCGAGTTCAAATCACGCTGCGGACAGTTTGGGTGCAAATTGTTTCGCGTGGAGTTTTACAAAAGGACGATGACTCCACCCATTCAGAAATCAATGGCAAACTACTGAACGTAATAATGCCTAGAACAATCACAAACAGCGTTAAAAAGCTGGGGATGATTCGCAAAGTCATGTACAGGAAATGCAATTAATTTTTTCTCTGTTACAAGCCTTCTTTTGTATACCTATGCATGGCTCGTGAGGAAATCAAATTTTCATTCTCATACACGTTTTAGACATTGTAACTGAGATTTTCGGATTGTATCATTCGTCGTATAAAATATGCAGTCCACTGGGATTTGAAAAAAAATTGCAGTAATTCTTAAATACCATCTCAGTACAAATGCATCATCGTGAAAATCCCTTTTCAGGGGAAACAAATATTAACAAAGAGCATGGCACAAGCCAGCATGATGGTAAAGTCGTAGTATTACAAAACACACAATCACCAAATAAAGCAATCGATCATTCAATTATATGTGCCATGAAAGGATGAATTCTCCAGGTATCAACATGAGAGCACAGCTTAATAATATAATAAACCAGGAATAGATAATGACCCAGACCAATGTCGATGGTCGAGGTGACATACCATAACAATAGATGATAATACTTTTTATTTCTGTTTGAAATACCTTTACTTTGTATAAAATTTACTAGGATATTGGTGTACGATGTAAGAACATGTTTAAACAGCATAACCGCAACACACAACGACGTTTCGACCAAAATACATTTATCAAACAAAGTATAAACAAGCTATATTTCACCAACTCCAATTGTCTTCTTATGTTTAAGTACAATTAAAGCACACTAATCTTGCAAGTATAAATTAAAGCACTATTTCTTGCGTCTCTCTCTCTCTCTCTTGCGTAAAGCACTATTTCTTGCGTCTCTCTCTCTCTCTCTTGCGTAAAGCACTATTTGAAATGCTTACTTCATTTCGTTTATAACTTGGTTTACTTTCATCTTTGTCCTTTCTACAGTTGGTTGTTGTTTCTAACTTCTAACTAGATGCTTCAAAGGGTTCAATATGGCAAGTTGAGTTATGATTGGATGTCGTCTATATAAGATTCTAACTTCTAACTAGATGCTTCAAAGGGTTCAATATGGCAAGTTGAGTTATGATTGGATGTCGTCTATATAAGATTCTAACTTCTAACTAGATGCTTCAAAGGGTTCAATATGGCAAGTTGAGTTATGATTGTATGTCGTCTATATCAGATTCTAACTTCTAACTCGATGCTTCAAAGGGTTCAATATGGCAAGTTGAGTTATGATTGTATGTCGTCTATATAAGATTCTAACTTCTAACTCGATGCTTCAAAGGGTTCAATATGGCAAGTTGCGTTATGATTGAATGTCGTCTATATAAGATTCTAACTTCTAACTCGATGCTTCAAAGGGTTCAATATGGCAGGTAGCGTTATGATTGGATGTCGTCTATATAAGATTCTAACTTCTAACTAGATGCTTCAAAGGGTTCAATATGGCAGGTAGCGTTATGATTGGATGTCGTCTATATAAGATTCTAACTTCTAACTAGATGCTTCAAAGGGTTCAATATGGCAGGTAGCGTTATGATTGGATGTCGTCTATATAAGATTCTAACTTCTAACTAGATGCTTCAAAGGGTTCAATATGGCAAGTTGCGTTATGATTGGATGTCGTCTATATAAGATTCTAACTTCTAACTAGATGCTTCAAAGGGTTCAATATGGCAGGTTGCGTTATGATTGGATGTCGTCTATATAAGATTCTAACTTCTAACTAGATGCTTCAAAGGGTTCAATATGGCAGGTAGCGTTATGATTGGATGTCGTCTATATAAGATTCTAACTTCTAACTAGATGCTTCAAAGGGTTCAATATGGCAAGTTGCGTTATGATTGGATGTCGTCTATATAAGATTCTAACTTCTAACTCGATGCTTCAAAGGGTTCAATATGGCAGGTAGCGTTATGATTGGATGTCGTCTATATAAGATTCTAACTTCTAACTAGATGTTCACGTGGATTCACTATCCTAGTTATGCAGGTTATCAGTTATATCAGTTATATGATTACTATCATCATAGCACTCCGGACGTGTCCATAGGTGCTCCGATCTCCGTCTTAGCAAATCTAGCAGAACCCAACGGTCCACAACGCCAGTTCAACATTTATTAATCAATCTCTTTGCATATTTAGTATGTCGTTCTGTTCGGGCTTCACCAATATTGACACCCATGTCTCTCGATCTGGTCAACGAGCTGAAGATGAATAAGGACAATTTCTTCTGTTTCTTCGTGACAGATGTACCCAGTCTTCCCTAACAGATATCGACAAGTATGCATACTGATGATTCAAGTGACTTGCTGGTTAAACACACTCATCTCTCTATTCCTCAAACGTCACTGATATGTTTACGTAACTGTATAGATTGATCGCTACGTTGTACTGTACTCAATGGAGACAAAACTGTCAGATTGGGCACTGAACTAAAAAAGTTATACATCCACAAATTGTATGATTTATAATATTCGGACGCGTTGCTATTTCATGTCAAGATAATAATGAGTTTTACTGCATGTCAAGGGACGACTAAGATGACCGTGACAGTAGTGTTCTGATGAAACTTTGCCAATACTGGTAGGAAAATTGGCATTAGATCGAGTGTTCTTCAGTCTGGTTTCGATTTGCACATGACATTCTGAAATCGTTGCATATCCTTTACAGGACTTAGTCATCAAGAACAGTAAACGAGTCCATGACTCTCTAGGCACCCTTATACGTTCAGTAGTTTGCCATTGCTTTCTGAACGGTGAGGTCTATTTTTACGATTCCTAAATATTTCACGAAAATGAATTCGCTTCCAAATTGCCCGCCGCGAAGTTTGAACCAGGTACGCTTGGATTGTGATCGAGATCCCTACCGTTTAAACTACAAACGCTCACATGACATGCTAGATACATTAATGAGAGAGATAGAGGAGACAGATATTGCATAATCTATTGTATTATGTGTTCATAATATTATATGTATATATATATATATATATATATGTCCTTTTCGTCTTTACAGACGGTCAATTGGCAAATGTTTTACTGTGACAAATTCTGAGTTTTCGCTTTTCTCTCTTGTCGTTCAGCTCATATATAAGTCTCTTCTCAAAAGACTCTGCGCACTTTCGTAATTTGGCTTTCCACACAACTCGGTCATCAGATAGTCCTTCCCGTGTGCTGGGACCTATAGAAAAGTTTTTCATTTATGCTTTGCAGACATCTTTATAACTGAGCAGTGGTCTGCCCTGGTGTATCTTCGCCTCCGAAAGTTCACATAACAACATTTGTTTTGGTATGCGACAAGTTTCATTCTTCTCACATGCCCCAACCATCTTAGTCGTCTACTGCTGAGCATGCCCATGATGGAAGGCAGGTTTGCACGTTTCAGTACTTCAGAGTTGGTTATCTTGTCATACCACCTGATGTTCATAATCATGCGGAGACATCGAAGGTGAAAGATGTTAAGTCTCCTCTCGTGTCTTGAGTATGCTGTCCATGTTTCTGAGCCATATAGTAAAGAACTAATTGCACAGGCTCGATATATTTGAATCTTCGTCTGCAATGTCAGTTTTGTGTTGTCCCACGCTCGCTTTGATAGTTTGCCGAATGTAGTAGCCGCACTTCCTATACAAGCGTTGATTTCTTCATCAAGAGAAAGGCTGGCAGTGACCATGGACCCGAGATAGCAAAATGTTGAAACTGGTGTTAGATGGTTACCATGTAAAGTGATATTTGTTGTGTTACCTCCCTGACATAGTACAACTGTTTTGGAGACACTTATAGTCAGATAAAATAGGTCGCATGCCTTTGACAAATTATTGATTAGGCATTGCAGTGTAGTCTCACTGTGGGCGACTAAGGCAGCATCGTCAGCGAAAAGTAGGTCCTTGAGAAGAATTTCCGTCGTTTTTGTCTTGGCTCTTAAGCGAGCCAAGTTAAAGAGTGAACCATCAGATCTAGTGCGGATGAAAACATCACCATCAGCGTCCCCCAAGGCGTGGTTCAAAAGGACTGCGAAGAAGATGCCAAATAGGGTGGGGGCAAGGACACAACCCTGATTGACTCACTCTTAACCTCGAAACTATCAGATGTACTGCCATCGAACTGTATGCTGGCTGTCATGCCCTCATGGAAGGAGACAATCAACTGGAGCAACTTTGGGGGACAGCCAATATGCTTCAGTATTTGATAAAGACTTGGCCTGCAGCATTTGAGTACGTGACGTGAAAATGTAAGAAATATTACAAAATTAATAATTTATAACAACATGATTGTTATATAAAACATTATAAAGCTCTTATAATATAGGGATGTCTGTGATGTAGTGAAAAGCAATTCTTCTTCTTCTGCGTTCTCACTAGATTGGGATTTAGGATTCTCTAATAAAAGCAGCCGTCTGCTTAAGATTATCAGCCACGCCCTACAGTTTGTCTTGGACGCTGGTGTAAGTGGGCCATTTCTTTCTTCTCAAGTCTGCATACTGGGGGCAGTTTTGTAGGATATAATTCCTATGATTTCTACTTCCCCGTTTGAGCCGACTTCTTCCCGCAGTAAGTTGTGGCCACCCTCGTGATGGTAGGTCTGACATTCTTACTGCGTGGCTAAATCTTCGAGGCAGATTGGCGACTGTAGAATCCATCATCACATTCCTCATTGTGAGGGTCGTTGCACCATGTTATGCGCCTTACGGCCTGGTGCATCTGTTTTCTGCAAGCATTTGGTTCGGGTTAGCATTTCCTAGCGGACACGTACATCCGATTTCAACCAAACCTCCTTAGCCGCCTCTTACGACATGCGTGGCAGGTAACAGTGGTTGAATTCTTTACACTCCAAATTTGAGCCCTAGTAATCACTCAGGCGTTGAAAAGTAATTAATATATCGCAAAAGTTAGGGGAAAGAGTTTAAGTTCAAGTCTGCCAAATATTTCTTTGTTCCAATAGATACACAGCTTTCAGTGGCGTTGTGTGTGGCACATTATACACAGCTTTCAGTGGTGTTGTGTGTGGCACATTATACATATCTTTCAGTGTTCTTGTGTGTGGCACATTATATACAGCGTTCAGTGTTCTTGTGTGTGACACATTATACACAGCTTTCAGTGTTCTTGTGTGTGGCACATTATATACAGCGTTCAGTGTTCTTGTGTGTGACACATTATACACAGCTTTCAGTGTTCTTGTGTGTGGCACATTATATACAGCGTTCAGTGTTCTTGTGTGTGACACATTATACACAGCTTTCAGTGTTCTTGTGTGTGGCACATTATATACAGCGTTCAGTGTTCTTGTGTGTGACACATTATACACAGCTTTCAGTGTTCTTGTGTGTGGCACATTATATACAGCGTTCAGTGTTCTTGTGTGTGGCACATTATATACAGCGTTCAGTGTTCTTGTGTGTGGCACATTATAGAAAGTTCTTCGAACCGAAATTTGACGTCTCAGTGTGTAACACTTGATATAGCTAACGATAAAAAATAAAACATACATATTAACTGAACATTGCAACAAGTTGTATAATGGATATGCATGTACACTATTAGATTGTTTGGTGAACAGACGTTACCAACATGTGTCAACATGGAGTAATGTTTTTTTTTTAAGTTTGAAGAACCTTAGGGAAGCAACTGAACTAATGAATATGTTCAATAAACAAACAGTTTACAAGTATTAGTTTTCTCCGGAAAAAACAACAAATTACACAATACTGGATTGGATCCACAATCCCTTATTTTTTACGGCATACATTGCTTAGCTATGCGTTATGTATTATAAACACAAACATCAGTTTCATAATACATCTTCTATACATGATGATTCATCCTTCAATACTTTATGTTGAGCAGAAAGTTGCCACCCAAACAGTTCTTTACGATTGTTCTCTTTAATATGTCAGATGACACAATTGCAACCGTCATGTTCTGAATCCATCTTTTCCGTGGTCGTATCCTTCTCCTCTTTGCCTGGATTACTACTTTCATAATGGTCTTCTCGTACTCATCGTGCCTTGTTATATGTCCAAACTGCCTAAATTGTCTCATTGCTATTTGTAGAATGATAACGTTTTCTTTGTTACTAAGTTCGTCATTTATAAAAGGGGGTATCCGTGAAGTAGATAGTTCTCGCCTCTCATACCAAACGTACCTGGTTCGATCCATCGTCAAGCAATCAGCATATTTTCACAGAGATTACTGAACTCTGTGTAGGTGAGATCTAGTTCCTAGTCCTATCGGAGACGGAAGATTAAACCGTAAGTATCGTGCTCACTTTGAGCAATTCAAAAGAACCGTTGGCACTTCAAAATCGAGAAGAGCATGCTGGAAAGCCGCCGCGCGATCAAAATTCATTAGAAAATATTTTTTAAATAAAAATTCCTACAAATATATCTTTACCATCTTTTAAATCGCATCGGGAATCCTCGCCGGTGCTACGGTGTTCGTGCACTGCAGATGGGATCGTCATGTGTAACAAAATGATTTGAGTATGCATGGCTTCTCACTGAAATGCAATGATGATGGACCTATCAATCAGTGAATCAATAACCAATCAATAATATACACATCGTTTAAATAGCTAAGTGTCTGAAATCTGAAATACAATTGCACTATTAACCTTGTTATAACAAGGCTTGTAATGAAAGGGTTTATAGACGAAGAATTGACTTTGTGGCACGGTCCCACTCCGAAGAAATGACACGCTATCTGCCTAAAATGTACTAATTCTTTAATTTCGTCTTCTTCGAGTGCTCCCTTTCAACCACTTGTTAACCACTCTTTGTGATTTATATGTGATCTGAGCCTAAGAGCGATTGTAAGTTATGCCAGTTATTTGCATACACGTAGCCAGAACATTCGATTTCTGCAAAGGTTTTTTTACTAGTGTATCTTCCCTAGGCCCCTACCTCAATCGCTTCGTACGTCCTGCCTTGTAGGTCGCAGTATTGCTATTTCTTGCTTACCTTTCGGGCTCCAGCAACATACGGGCGATTATTATAATTTAAAATGTATTACACAAAGCTCAAGCTTTTATCCTAGACATCTCCGGTAAAAGTAAAATTGCGTGAACAGTTTGGCGAGCTCCAGATTCGAACTCACAACATTAGAAACGCACTGCAACGGCGTAACAACTTAGCCGCAGAGACCACATTTGGCTTGTAATCGAAATGCAGCACCATCTTTTTTTTTAAAAAGTTCAAATAAAATCAACAGTCTAACTGTATGTACAACAACTCCAAACACGCTATTAGTATTACCTTTTTCAAGTTTCAGAAACCAATTTTTTAAATTAAAAATGCTGCACATCCATCACATTCAGTAGAGTTTTTATATTAACTTAAAGTACCTAAAGATTATCGAGAAACGGTAATACAGATTCAGAAATATATACATTGGATACATATTTAAATTGAATATTAGTGGATATCGCTTTGCCTTTACTTTACTGTGACTACAACCATTTATCTACACATTGTTTGTGTTAGTGATATTTTTCCTAGATTGTATAAATTAGCATTCTGAGTTACATATATGATTATTTTATTTAAATTGGACTTTGAAAATACATATTAGTGTTATTTCAAAACTTTTTTTGTTTGTTTATTAGCAATATATCTCCATTAAATGTGCAAGTACACGCATTGTGTATTATTATTGACATTGTTTTCTATTTTGGAGACCAGCTGAAAAAAGTATCTGTTAAACGATGATGAGGTAACGAAAAGGTTAATAGTTTCTGATTTCCGATCTAGAGAATGAAATAACCATCAACCATTAGATTGTTCTAAACGAAACACGTAAAAACAAAGTACTGTAGTTTTACAAAACAGCATTATAGATATTCGCTATTTTACTGTAACTATTCGTCGTCACGTAATTATTATTATTTTTTTTTTTCGTTTTTCGTTTCTAATCAAACACTTTCATTTGAGTGCCTTTAGGATGTTATTGTCGTAGTCTATATGTAGTGTGTTGTGAAAGAAGAAAATGTCGTCACCTCTGTTGTATCATGTGCTTGATAAAGATCTTTTGGTCGAAACGTTTCTATGAATTGTTATTGTTTGTGTATTTTATAAAACTAGAGTACTTTGGTTTTACGTGTTTCGCCATTGCTACATAGTTTTACTGCAGTCTTCCTCTATATCGATAATAAGATTTGTCTGAGCTAAGCTTTGTCACCTTAACAGTACCGTATAGTTTCTTTTTCTCATATTCCTCTACTTCAGTTATGATCATATCTGCAGTAACATTTGTAATCTATCGTCTCATAGTCTTCCTTTTATTTACTTTTCATTGATGCATTTTTTCATAATGGTCTTTTCCAACACTTTACGTCTAGATCATGTCTAAACTGCTTTATTTTCCAACACTTTACGTCTAGATCATGTCTAAACTGCTTTATTTTTCTCGATTTTTTTTGGTAGCATCAGCTGGTTTTCATGTTTTTTTGAGTAGTTATTTCTGGATAGATGTATATGTTACTTCTCTGTTTATGTTATACAGATGATCATTTTGTAACACTTACATTAAAAAGAAAATATACCCTTTTGAAGTGTCATATTAATCCCTTATCAAAGAATAAGAAACCGTATCACAATAACAAGAATCCGACAATCACGGGTCTACAGGCATATAATGCGAAGAGAAGGTTTAGAACATTTGATGACTACAGTACAAGTCTTCTCTATATTGATGAGATGTTGCTCGTCTGTTGCTTCAAAACTACTCAGTTCTGTTTCATTGAGAATGAATGTGAGTTTTGTCTTCTGTGATCCATGAACTGAGTATAGGTGATATAATTCATAATCCTATCAGAGACAGAGATTGTCTCCTTCTTCTTCTTTGAACGCTACATATCGACCACTTGTTATACCACTCTTTGTGATCTGTATGTGATCTGAGCCTAGTAGCGATTGTAAATTGTGCCAGTTATGCTCCTACCAGTAGTTCAACACATTCGATTTCCTTAGACCCCTACCTCAGTCGCCCCTTACAACATGTCTTGTAGGTCGCAGTGATGCTATTCTTTGCTCCTCTTACATACCCCGGCAACCCATGAGCGAGACGGAAGATACAGAGCAGGACATGTGTGGATGTTTACTACTTTAAAGAACAATTGATATAACAAAATCGATTAAAGTAGGCAGGAAAACCGCTGCCTGTGCAAAACTCATTATCAAGTAAAGTAAATACCTATATATTTTTAGAGATCACAAATTAATTTCAGGGACTATTGCTTTGGTGCCTTTTTTTCTAACATCGTTATCCCACATGGTTATTCTCTGAAGTACGAAGGTATGTTGGCATTATCTATCAAACAATCAATGTGTCCAGCTGCAATATACAGTTTTACGTATTGATATCTGTGGGTATGTATTGTTGATCTGCCTATGAATGGTAACATCTGCTTGCTATACTTAATTTAATCCTTACCATTAACACACTAGAGTGGCATATAAATATCTCACAATCAGGCCATTAACTACTATACTGCATTTCTACAAAGAGCTCATTCTTTCACTGGGTACTAAATTTGCATCAGTTTTAGTATAGCTATCAATTATAAAATAAATATAACTATATATGTGTATTGAATATAGATATGTATATGTATGCAATATTCAATACATAATCAATATATGTATGCAATATTCAATACATAATCAATATATGTATTGCATTTTTTAAATCGGGACAAAAGTCGAAGGTTTGACTTCATTGCACCGGGTTTTCACATATGGCTCTTCATTGCACCGGGTTTTCAGATATGGCTCTTCATTGAAGCGGGTTTTCACATATGGCTACGTTTCAGTCGTAGAGATGGCGTAATATCACCGAGGGCATTGCACCGTGTTTTCACATATGGCTCCCTCCGTTCCAGTCGCAGAGATGGCGTAATATCGTCGAGGGCATTGCACAAAGCACGAAGTGTATTGAAGAACATATGATAATCATCATCAAATAGACTGTCCTGAGTAGAACTTTCCCACCCCAACAGTCCTTCGGAATCTCTATCTCCCATAAGCTAGATGTCCTGCCTCTGCAGTCCAACCCATCTGTTCAAGATATCAGTTACATCCTGAATCCATCTTCTCCGTAGTACTCCTCTTCTTCTCTTTGCGGGTATGCCTCCTTCTATGATGGTCCTCTCCAGGCCTTCATGTCTTTTTATATCTCCAAAAATACTTCAATTTTCTTTTTCTTATTTGTAGCATCAGCCAGTTTTCTTTGATTTTGAATACTTTCTGGATAGATCTATTTGTTCTCTTCTCTCTCCATGACTTACGAAGAACTCTTCTGTAACACTAATATTTAAAAGCACAAATATGTTTTTCCACTGTCTTATTAAATGTCCATGCTTCTCACCCATACGTTGCCACTGGGAATATACATGCTCTTAGTATTCTGATCTTTGTTTTCCTATTTTTTTATTTTTTTTTCCGATCCAAAAGCACTTGAGCTTTTCAGCTCTTCGGCTCGGTGCCATGGACATCGTAACCCTTCGGTTCGGTGCCACGAACACCGTAAATCTGGGGAATCTGTGGCTTTTTCTGCCATCCCGCAGAATTGAACCCACACACACAGAGGGATAGTCACACGTAGTACAACGCGCTACGAACACACTAAGCAGACGGGCTTGTTTTTCTATCAGTTCCGTTCCATACCGTTGTTAGTTGTTTCATTTTTTTGTAAGGCCATGTTTGTTCTTCTTTTAATTCCTTCATCCAATTTCCATCTGCTTTTAGCAGTAATATGATAATACCGTTTGCAAATAACATGATCTTAAAATCTTTGTGTAATACAAATTCTGGTGTAATAAAATAATTTCGGGCAGAACTCGGTGACATTCCTTGTATGAAAATTGTTAACTTTTCCGCTGCAAGAGACAACAGCTGTCACATGTTATTGATTGCATTGATAGTCAACCTTATAAAATATGTATGAAAAGATACATGTTCTACTTTTGGTTTACTGCAATTGAAGTTTTTTTCCACTGACAAAACATAGACCCCCATACAATAAGTGGTTAATGTAGAGAAAACATAGTGTACCCCCATACAATAAGTGGTTAATGTAAAGAAAAAAAGAAGAAGAATAGGTTGAAAGAGAAAATGCACATGTAATATAATATTATGCGTCTTGATATGTTTTCTTATCTATACAACTACTATTGTTAGAACACAGAACACTTGCCTTCCTACATGTCAGCACTAACAAAGTCATCTACTCGATCCGGAAATAATGACAATAAAAGTGTCTGACATAGAAGGTTTATGTCACGGTTAGGTCGGTCAAGTCGACACTGAATGTCATTCAACTTGTGTGCACACTAGATAAATAGAGGCGGGCCAATAATGAATGTGTATGTATATAAGGTCACATCTTTGTTTTTTGTTTTTGGTTATTACACTTGTCACATAAATACAAAGGAAATCCCTAGGACTAGAATTAGAGGTACGAGAATTTAGAATATCACGCAGTGTGACATTGCTATATACAAAATATATTGTGGCTGGTCGTCATCAGTCTTGAAAGCAGAGACATTTCCCGGTCAGTTTAGCTCTAAATTCGTTCAGGAAAAGAGAGAACTCGAAGTTTGATGTGAATACAATTTATTAAGAAAGCAATGTAGTAGTTACAGGGGACGGATTCGAGTAATTCATAAATGTTCACATGTTGACTCGGAAACAAGAAGGCTCAATCCTACACTCGACGTTACACACATGATGAAAGGAATTACCCCTCTTACCTTCTGCACACTAAGAGCTAGACATGTAAAGTGAATAGACTTCATACTCTATGGTCTGAAAAGGCTCCGGAAAATGTTACTATTATATATGTTGTTATAGTCTTGATGAATAAAATGACCAGATTGAAAACGCAGAGCACCACCTATGGCTGCATTTTCTGTGACCCAATGAGCATGTGCAGATAGATGCTACACAGGATATACGCGTGACAGTGGTTGGAATCATTGTTGAGTTTAGGGACTGCGGATAGTCATTTGTATTGTGTACCCTGACTTGCCAGATCGGTTACAGTAGCATGGTAGTGAGTAGTACGGGCTCGACGGGGACGAGAGAGAGAGAGAGAGATATACGGGCTCCGAGTATCGCCCCACGTGAGTCCACGTCTCTTCACTGGGTGCACCACTCATTCCGTATGTTTGTTTGCTCGGTGCCCCCTCACTCTCAGAGTACACTGCTGTTTCGTACTTTTCGGAAACTTGGTCAAATTTTATCGGACATTGGCAAGGAGTTGAGAGCATTTTGTTCGCAATTTTTGGACCTGCATTTCTTGTCCGTTCTTGTATTACTACCACTACCACATCCTCAATCCCTGTCCCACATAGCCAGACCAGAACCAAAGTCTGTTACCAGGGTCACAGCGTGGAGGTGGGGCACAGGGTCTTGATTAGTGCCAGCTCCACTAATTCTGCGGCGGCGTTGTCTCCATTCGCCGTTTACCCATGATAGATTTGAACACGGTATGTAAACTAGGCGAGCATCTGTAGCTGAAGCGGTAGTGAGATTGATCACAACCCAAGCCTACCTGGTTCATATTCTGCGGAGGACAAATTTGGAAGTAAATTAGTTC
Organism: Arion vulgaris; assembly: GCA_020796225.1. Classification (NCBI taxonomy): domain Eukaryota; kingdom Metazoa; phylum Mollusca; class Gastropoda; order Stylommatophora; family Arionidae; genus Arion; species Arion vulgaris. The sequence goes on along the minus strand of CM036759.1, from coordinate 56,358,186 downwards.
CCTTGGATTTGTACGAAATTTAAAAATAGAACCTCGCCGTTCAGAAAACAATGACAAACTATTGAACGTATAATTGGTGCATAGAAAATCGACGACTCATTTACTGTCGATGGCTACGTCGTATAAAAAGGATTTGCTACGATTTTCATGGGAAGTAGACTATGCTTAATTAAAAAAACACAGAACTAAAAGTGTAATTCATCTCACGGTGATGGATATACTGGAAAAGTTTGCACATGGGAAATGAGAATAATCTGATGATTAACTAACTAATTAACTAATCAACTATATGTTAAAAAAACAATTAGTCGTACATGTTTATTATTTTGAGGAGGAAACACATGACATTTTCAACTGCTAATGTCATGTATTACATGCTTAACTTAAGTTATGTTATGTTATGCGACCGACGTCATGGGGTACATTGAGCATTTCCATCCGTGTTCTGGCCTCCGCTGCAGCAGCCATCCCAAAGTCATTTTCTCACCGTAACCACCAGAAGTTGATTATCTTCTCTTACAACCACGAAAACGACACTGTCTGACATGTCCAAACTTAATGCATAATTCGCAAACCCGTTCCAGTGTCTGAGACTTGACCACGTCACAAAAATGAGAGCGTAGCGTATTGATGATATGGGCTCTGTCCATGCTTCTGCCCGCTTGAGTTGGGGCATAGTTTTTAAGAAACTCAGCACGCTCGTTACCCTGAACTTCTGCATGTCCAGGTGTGTACAAGCTGATAGAACATGGAACTCGATCCCACCTACAATAATAACAGGTTATATCTACAAAAATAGTCACATGGTTCCACGTGTGGATTGACATATATATTTTTATAGCGAGATGCAAATAGATTGCCATCACACCATATATAGTCATAAATGTTACTCTGTTCAAGACATTACCGTGCTAACAATTGCTATATTATTGCAAGCTAGCAATTGTTACTCTAGTGAAGATGTCGTTTCGTTTACTCTTGGCAATACATCACATGGTATCCAAGTCAAAGCCTCACACCACTAACTCGTGTCAATATAACACATGTTATCCTAGACAAAGCCTAGCGACACTGATCCTCCAAAACGCAGCAAATGATATACCGTAAAAACAATGTAGGGCTGACTCAAATGCAACACATTGTATCTTAGGCAAAACATCGTAGAACTAACATTTATACAACTCAAATGCAACACATTGTATCTTAGGCAAAACATCGTAGAACTAACATTTATACAACTCAAATAAAAACATAATATTTATAGTGTTCAAAACACCACTATGTGTGCATGAAACCTTGATTATTATATTCTATTTTTCGAGCCTATTTCTCTGTTATCGATAGAGAAATAATTGCATACATGTGACATATGTGCATTATTATGATGCTGGAAACGTACTATCGAACATAACAAATTTACTTAGAGCAAGAAATAATGATGATATTATTATATAGACTCCAACCGAATTGATAATATAGAATGAGCTATGGCGCTGACTGAATGTTTATTCTATTTCATTGTCTTTTCTTGAATCTTTTGTTTTTTTGCCTCACAGTGTCAGCAAACGAAGGTATTTCTAGAACGGGCTTGTATGTGCCCTTCCTAAACAGTGTTTGAATTGCCTCTGTAATCTCTGACGTCTGCCCCGTGTGTTGCCGGGGCGCGCAATGCGAGCAAAGAATGATTACACTACCAGATACAAGACATGTCGTAAAAGGCGACTGAGGTAGGGCTCTAGGAAGCTTCCTAATAAATAAAAAGCAACGCATAAATCGGATGTCATGTCCTACTAGTAGGCGCATAACTGGCGCAACGTGTAATCGCTCTTCTGCTTAGATCACAAACAAATATGTTTTTAACAAGTGGTAGGTATAAAGCGTTTTAACAAGTGGTAGGTATGGAGCGTTTTAACAAGTGGTAGGTATGGAGCGTTTTAACAAGTGGTAGGTATAAAGCGTTTTAACAAGTGGTAGATATGGAGCGTTTTAACAAGTGGTAGGTATGGAGCGTTTTAACAAGTGGTAGGTATGGAGTGTTTTAACAAGTGGTAGGTTTGGAGTCTTTTAACAAGTGGTAGGTATGGAGCGTTTTAACAAGTGGTAGGAATTGAGCGTTTTAACATGTGGTAGGTATGGAGCGTTTTAACAAGTGGTAGGTATGGGGCGTTTTAACAAGTGGTAGGTATGGAGCGTTTTAACAAGTGGTAGGTATGGAGCGTTTTAACAAGTGGTAGGTATGGAGTGTTTTAACAAGTGGTAGGTATGGAGTGTTTTAACAAGTGGTAGGGATGGAGCGTTTTAACAAGTGGTAGGAATTAAACGTTTTAACAAGAGGTAGGTATGAAGCGTTTTAACATGTGGTAGGTATGGAGTGTTTTAACAAGTGGTAGGAATTGAGCGCTTTAACAAGTGGTAGGTATGGAGTGTTTTAACAAGTGGTAGGAATTGAGCGTTTTAACAAGTGGTAGGTATGGAGTGTTTTAAAAACTGGTAAACATTGAGCGTTTTAACAAGTGGTATAGTCTGTCCATTAATTAGTGAGCACGTTTGAAATTGATTTTCTCGAAAACTACCTGTTGGATCTCAGTGATATTTTGCAAGCAGCCTTAGAATATCCATGAGCTAGAGAAATATTTTTTTTCAAATAAAATTTGATGTAGTTTGAAATATTTCTTCTTCAGATTATATTAAAATCAACCTCACCGGATTGTACACAATAGTAACAGATCTACGGTACACAGACGCGTTGTTCTAAAAATACATTAAGGTAACATTGAAATATCGTGAGTAAACAACAATTTCACGAATTTCCGTGCACCTAACCCAGTCGACTTTGAAAGCGGAAAGCATATGACGTTATAATTGGGATACCGTTGTATAGTTATAGGTGTATCTCGCTATTTGTATGAAGCTATTGTATCATATTTGTTGGCTTATCAAAACTGACATTGATATCACATTCATAATGAGTCTGAAGTGCACATTTATAACAATGCAGAAGGTTACAGTTTTACTATACCAACACTTCCGTAAGGAATCTAAGAGAGGTCATCTATATTGCGATATTCATAACCCTGAGAAACGAACGCAACTGGCGCTTGGTCTGAATAGAGAATCCTTTTCCCGATGGATTAAACAGGACACAAAGTGCACTAATGTCAAGCAAGGAAGGAAAAGAACAATTGACGACTTTGGCATAGATGTCATAAGACGGGAGCTCTTGAAAATGTTTGCGACAAATCAACTTGTTACTCTCAGGAAACTGAAATTAAAACTGCAATCAGATTGCAGCATAGACATTTCTAAAAGTACTCTATAGAAAATTGTAAGAGCTGCCGGCTTCACCTTAAGAAAAACAATAGGCGGCAGGAATATTATTTGTGAAAAACCACATTTAATTGCTGCGCGAAGTAAATACCTGAGGCAGATCCGTGAGCGGCGGAGGCAAGGCTATGATATTGTATATTTGGACGAATCCTGGGTCAATGCTCACCACACCAATGCTAAAGAATGGCAATCAGTAGACGGTGAACAGAAAGAAAAATACCAAGCAGCAAAGGCCAGCGTATTATACTAACACATGCAGGAAGCAGTGAAGAAGGTCTTGTCCATGACGCTGGACTTATTTTCCAATCAAAAAGTACCGACGGTAGGGACTACCACACAGAAATGAATGGACATATTTTCAGGCACTGGATGGAGAAAGATCTACTTCCAATTCTAAACAGACCATCATGCTTGGTAATGGATAATGCATCCTATCACAACGCAGTATCAGCGGAAGACAAAGTACCAACTGCATCAAATACAAAAAGATCAAATTAGGACTTGGCTTGCTTAAGGAAAATGTCAGCTTCGATGATACATATTTGAAACCCGAGTTGTTGCACCTGGTGAGGATGACAAATAAGACAAAGGTGTTTCATATTGACAAAATCATTGCGGAATACGGCCACACGTCTTTGCGACTACCTCCATATCATGCTCACCTCCATCCGATAGAGCTTGTCTGGGCTAAAGTAAAGGGCAAGTTGCCGAACAGAACAGGACGTTTAAAATGTGTGATGTTGAAGTTCTGACACGTGAGTCCCTCTCAATGATAGACATGCAATTCTGGAAGAAGTGTGTTGAACATGTGCTCCGAGAGGAAGACGAGTACTGGCACCGAGATGGATTACAATTTGTCCAGCCAGTAACAATTATCAACCTCATGGAATCGTCAGATTCGGGATGATACAAATCATATTTTGATTACAGACTGAGAAATAGCAACGTATACATTTCCATATCCAAATGCGTCTACCATCATCCAATTTGTGGTGAAGTTAAGACACCCTGGAGTCTAATGGTGACCGAAGGGAGGACTAACTGTTGCATATTGTATCCAAGTTCACGATTGCACATAAAGGGCAACACAATTAATTACTTGACATATCAAGTTAATATGGAGATACACCTATGAATATAATTGACATGGACAAATTCTAGGGATTACTGTAAAATATAAAATTTGGGCCCCCGTATTTGCAATTGTCATAAAAGATCAAAGGAATTCGCCGATGTGCAAAATCCGTAGCATCTATGAACTACTGGTTAGCTTTATTTTAGCGTCATGGATATTCTAAGGCTGCATGCAAAAATCACTGAGATCCAACAGGTAGTTTTCGAGAAAATCAATTTCAAACGTGCTCACGAATTAATGGACAGACTATAGGTATGGTGCGTTTTAACAAGTGGTATGTATGGAGTGTTTTAATAATACATAACATCTCTGATGATATCATTTTGCTTTGTACCCACTGTATCGGAGTAATATTGATCTTTCAGATGAACTATCGATCTGTTGGTAATCTACTTAGTGTCCGAACCGTTGAATTTATTGCTTCTTCAAAAATTCAATACTAGGTGTATCCATCTTTTTCCTGACATGTTTATTTCTAAACCAGTTTCTTCTTGATACTACCAGCATTCTGCGTTGCCACTTCCTCTCTGTCGTGACTAGTTTTCTTCTATTATTTGATGCCAGCGTCCATGTTTGGCACTAATAGCATAATGTTGGGAGAAATATTGATTTGAACAATGCTTTCTAGTTTTCCTAGTGACATGTTTGCCTCTCAATATTGCCTCCATCTGTCTCATTATTTGCTTTATTGCATCTTTGTTGGATTTCGTTAGTTATTCTTCCTTTCACTGAAAAACTCCTCCCTACTTAGGTAACGTTTTTGAGCGGTTTCTTCTCAAGTGAATGTCACAACTTCGGTTTTGTCGATGTTTATTCTCATATTGCATTCATTGCATGTTAATTCGAGTCTGTTCTATTCGACGACCGTAGTCTCGAACTGAATTGATTAAAGACTTTTTGGAACTTCAGGTCACGATTAATCCTGTCTTTAGAATTTTACAAATTGTTCCAGAAACCCCGCTAAATGAAATAGCTCAGCGTCTTGGCAACATCTTAGTAATGCACATTTGGACTAGTTCATATTCTGGGTATGTCTGGTTGATTGTGACACCAATTCTAAGCTAACGTAAGGAAATTATAATCCTCGAAGCAATAAGTATGTGCATGAAGGCACTAAATAATACAATGAGTCAGATATTACATGACTCATGTGCTGCCCGCAGAGAATGCTTATCAGGGTTAGGAATAATTATGCCATCAGTTTCAAGAAATATAAATATGTATAAACTCGAACGGATATCTAATTTTAATAATAATGGGTTCGTCGATAGCGAAGTTGAAGCACGCTGCATTGACGTGGAGATTCTGGACACTCAATGTTTTCTTATGATATATATTCTTCTTCATCTTCTTTTGTCAGCACACTGCTACTGGGTTGTTGTCCAGTGTCGCACACTGCTACTGGGTTGTTGTCCAGTGTCGCACACTGCTACTGGGTTGTTGTCCAGTGTCGCACACTGCTACTGGGTTGTTATCCAGTGTCCTGGTTTTTCTGTTTTTGTCTTGCGCTGTTCTGGTAGCTTGGGTGATTGTTATGTTTGCTCTTTGACATGATTCTGCTATGTCATCCAACCATCATTTTCATGGTTTTCATCTCGTCTTCTTCTCTGCTGTGCTGTTATAGATGACTCTGTATACTGGGGAGTTTGGATGCATTCTTATTAAGTGGCCAAACCACTTCATTCTTTGACGAATATACATTTTCGGTGTGAATACGCTAACTGGTAGGATTGCTGGTAGGATTACTGGTAGGATTACTGGTAGGATTACTGGTAGGATTACTGGAAATTATTATCTTGAACTTAGAGATCTAAATCACAAATACTTTGGAAGTCTAGATAAGAATCATCAAAATGGTGAGGGAAACTGGTAATAAGTAAAGCAAGCGTTCCCGCAAAAATCAGTCAGAGGCACTATGATAGGCAAAATGAATACGTTTTATTCTTCTTCTTCTGCGTTCTCTCTACAGTGGGATTCTGAATGATCTAATAAAGGCCGCAGTCTGCCTCTGATTGTCAACCTAGTTTAGATCTAAAACAAATACACCAAAACTGTTAAAACAAATGATATTGACTGATATCCTGTCAATAATAATCCTCAACTGCACTGACATGTCAGATGAACACTGAATTGAATGATCTGATAAAATGAAAGGGTGAGTGACACATAAAAACATATATGTGCTTTTGAGTATAAGTGTTACAGAAGAGTCTGCCGTATATCTTGGACAGAGAAGAGAACAAGTAGATCTATCTAGAAAGAACTCAAAATCAAAGAAAAGTGGCTGATACTACAAATAAGAAAGAGAAAATTGAGATATTTTGGACATATAAAAATACATGAAGGGCTGGAGAGGACCATGTTGGGGTGGCAAAGTTCTACTCAGGACAAGCTACTTGATGAGGATGATGAGTGATAAATAAACAATGAAGAACTGCAATGTGTAGAGAGCTACGAATATCTGGGCTCAATAATTAACAATAACGGTGACTGCTCCAAAGAGATCTCAATAAGATTGGCAATAACAATCAAGAAGTTAAACACAATGAAGAACATATGGCAAAGCACAAGCAAAATATTAAAATTAAAAATATTGAGAACATACATTTTCCAAGTGGCTACTTATAGTTGTGAATCATGGACCATTACACAAACAACAAAAACGAAAATCCAGCTCTTCGAAAATAAATGCTTCAGAAAGATCCTACAAATACCATGGACAGGAAAAAAAGAACACTGGTGTCCTGGAAGAACTAAATGTTAAAGAGGATTGGCTGATAAACAACATACTATGCAGAAAAATTATATACCTTGCTCACATTAAGAGTCACGATGGCCTGAAAAGAATAATATCAGAGTCCCAGGACGCAGAGGCAGACCAAGAAGAAGATAGCTACAAGATATTAAAGAAACCATGAATATAACCATCGACGAAGTGTGTGAACTGACTAGAGACAGAGTGAATTTCATATGCGCTGCAAAGAGAGCAACGTTCTATAAAGGATACACACCTTGATGATGAGTGACACATAACTTCCAGAAAGTAAAAATTGAATAGATACCATCCGAAAGTAACATTAAGGAAACACAATCTCTGATAGTTTGGTCATCTAATGGTTACATTTGCCACATTAAAATAGTTGCTACTGGGGCCTAAATTAGGGGTGTACAGACTAGAACCACTGGTACCTGTCACATATGTCGCAAGAGGAACACAATCTCTGATAGTTTGGTCATCTAATGGTTACATTTGCCACATTAAAATAGTTGCTACTGGGGCCTAAATTAGGGGTGTACAGACTAGAACCACTGGTACCTGTCACATATGTCGCAAGAGGAACACAATCTCTGATAGTTTGGTCATCTAATGGTTACATTTGCCACATTAAAATAGTTGCTACTGGGGCCTAAATTAGGGGTGTACAGACTAGAACCACTGGTACCTGTCACATATGTCGCAAGAGGAACACAATCTCTGATAGTTTGGTCATCTAATGGTTACATTTGCCACATTAAAATAGTTGCTACTGGGGCCTAAATTAGGGGTGTACAGACTAGAACCACTGGTACCTGTCACATATGTCACAAGAGGAACACAATCTCTGATAGTTTGGTCATCTAATGGTTACATTTGCCACATTAAAATAGTTGCTACTGGGGCCTAAATTAGGGGTGTACAGACTAGAACCACTGGTACCTGTCACATATGTCGCAAGAGGAACACAATCTCTGATAGTTTGGTCATCTAATGGTTACATTTGCCACATTAAAATAGTTGCTACTGGGGCCTAAATTAGGGGTGTACAGACTAGAACCACTGGTACCTGTCACATATGTCGCAAGAGGAACACAATCTCTGATAGTTTGGTCATCTAATGGTTACATTTGCCACATTAAAATTATATGCTCAGTTCCGAGAAAGGTATAATTATTTCTTTCTTTTTGATTTGTCTAATCATGTTATGCCTCACAACGTCATGATAATAAGAGATTGGTGGAACGGGCTTTTGTGTCATCTCTTTTTCACCCTTCGTCCTTAGGGAGGTATAGGCCTGCAATCAAGGTCTTCCAAGCCCCTACTTCCCCACCCTATCCAAGGCCATCTTTTCCGGATTTCTCCATTCTCTACTCATTTTCTTGCATTCCGCCTCCAGCTGCCGCCTCCAGCTCCCGCCTCCAGCACCCGCCTCCAGCTGCCACCTCCAGCTCCCGCCTCCAGCTGCCGCCTCCAGCTCCCGCCTACAGATGTTCCTCCTTTTTGGGTTCTTCTTCTATCTCAGGTGGCAAGCTATGGATTTTCTTGGCTGTGGTTTCTGTAGCTATCTATTGTTTTTACAGGGTGTGGTAGCTAGCTCCGATCTCAAACTCCTTAGTCTCCTCTTGCGACATGTGTGGCAGGTACCAGTGGTTCTAGTCTGTACACCCCTAATTTAGGCCCCAGTAACCACTCAGGAGTTTCTTTTGTGTACGCTTCATAAATAGTGCTTTCACCTCCTGTTTGTTAGGCCACCTTTTGCGTCTTGACCTTTTGCTTTGTATCCACTATATCAGACTTTAAGTCGCACTGTCTGTTGCTAGTCTGATTTTGCGCCCCAACCATCTACAATTATCATAAAAGGTAAATACCAGAAAAAGTTAGATCAATAATCTTCCCAAAAAATAAAACTGAAAATAAATATTGCCAAAATGAACAAAAAAATACCAGGTATATATATTTGATCTCACAAGAGGAAACAACAAAATGAGAAACCACCATCTGCTTAACAAGTTCAAGATTGACATATTTAGATGGTGTCATTGTGAGTTAACATATACAGCAGCAGATTCATGCTCTACACATCTTTCGAATGCAGACAGTCCTGAGGTCAAGAATGTGACCCAAGCACATGACCTATGAACATGAACTGTATAAATGGAAGTGAACTCCTGAAACAGAGGGCAGACTATATTTGAGAATTAGGAATTCCAGTCTAAAATGAGTAATGATATCAGAGAAGGCAGAATATCCCATCGGATATTATCAATATCTTCTGCTGGTTTAATACTTGCTGCAACACTGTACTATTTATATACGTACTGCTTTGAGAAAATTTACATTTAATTTCCTGAACATGATTACACGTTTTCTTCCTCTTAATATTAATATCGATGTATTTTTTGATACTTTCTGTCGCTCCTTCATCAACCACAGTTTGAAAATATTGTTCACTTGTTTTTAAAAATAACCCCAAAAAACCCAGTGTATTAAATTATTAAACGACGTGAATGTAGTATTCTAATTTTGATAAGCATTATAACAATACATAAACTCGGTGTGACAAAAATGTGTTATATGTGCATAATGCATACATCACACTACAAAAAAGAGAAACTCTTTAATTTTATAAAAAGAGAGGCTCAGATGGTATGATAAGATTACGAACGAGGAACTTGGAGAAAGAACTAAGCAGATACCAGTAGATAAAGAGCTAAGGAATAGACGCTGGCGATGGATAGGACACTCAATGAGAAGACCGACCGGAATCATTGCAAAACAGGCACTGTTTTGAAACCCGCAGGGAAAGAGGAGTAGGGGAAGGCCTAGTTATACCTTTAGAAGAGAGCTGGAGGCTGATATTAAATGAATAGGTACAATATGGAGAGAATTGGAAGGCACGGCAGGAGAGAGGAAGAGCTGGAAGAAGTTGGTTGAAGACATGTGCTCCGTTGGGAGTTGAAAGGTGAAAAAAAAGACGAAGAAATACATAAATAATTTTGGAGACCAAATACTTGTTTACTATCTCTCGTTATATATATATATATATATATGACATATTCTGTGTCAATCAGTTTATTAGTTATTGTGTCAGTTTTATTTTAGTTTTGTTGTTTCTGTTCGACTATTCAAGTTGTGTCTTTCTTCTTCTTCTTCTTCTTCTTTTGTCGTCACACTGCTACCGGGTTGATGCCCAGTGTGGTGGTTTTCTGTTTTTTGTCTTGCGCTTTAGTTGTGCATTTAGTTCCCAAATATATTTAAGGTCGACACACCTTTAATTGATCAAGTAGGTTGTCCTGAGCAGAACTTTGCCACATTAACTGTCCTTCATAATTTCTCTCTCTCGTAGGTCAGATGGCCCAGACGGCCTCTCCAGCCGTCATGCTCAAACCATCAGTTACATCCTCTTCAGGTACATCTTCTTGGTGGTCTTCCTCTTCTTCTTTTTGTCTGGATGTTTCCCTCCATGATGCTCTTCTCCAGCCTTCGTTATGTTATGTCCAAAATACTTCCATTTTCTCATTCTTATTTGTAGCATCAGACAGTTTTCTTTGATTTTGAGTTTTTTCTGGATAGATCTATTTTCTCTCTTCTCTGTCCATGATATTCGGATGCATCTTCTGTAACACTTATATTTAAAAGCAGGTATATGTTTTTCCACCGCCGTGTTAAGTGTCCATACTTTACACCCATACCTTGCCACTGGGAATATATATGATCTTAGTATACTTGGCTATGTTTTCATGTCACTTTGATCTTTAATTGGGTACCTGAGAAAGAGTAACGTCTGTCAAGACGTTATGTTGTCCACATCATTCATTGTTGGATATTCTATATATAAGAATTGGAAAATGGCCCAAACAATTACACATAAGTTGGAGACATTCCAACAAAAATGTTTAAGAAGAATCCTTCTAATCTTCTGCTCAACTAGAATTGCAAATGTAGAACTTGTTAAACGAAGAAATTATATATCTAATGACCCAGTGAGAACAAAATTTACCTCAAAACGCAATGTAGAAAATGATTATTTATAAATGTCCAGAAGAGGTCAGGTAGTTATAATTTCTCTCACATAACGAAACAAGAAAATGCTACACCAGCTGTGTAATAAATCAAGAATGGCATCTTTAGATGTTGTCGTTGGGAATTATCAGAAAAGCTGGAGAACATATTCTACAATGCTGTCTACTGCACACAGACTTGACAAAAAGAAAATGGTTCGCACAAGAACCTTTGACACATGAGGACTTCAATGAAATACGAAGACAGGGATACATTTTGGCAAATTATTCCCGTTCAATTGTTGATAATGATCATGACGTGTATCAATTTTTTTTAAATCCGACCCAGAAGCACTTGAGCTTTCAGCTCTACGGCTCGGTGTCATGAGCATCGTAACCCTTCGGTTCGGTGCCACGAACACCTTAAATCTGGAGAACCTGTGTCTTTTCTGACAGCCCACGGAATTGAACCCGCACTCACAGAGGGCTTATCCCCCGTCGTCCAACGCGCTACGAACACGCTGGGCCAGCGGGCGCCGTTTATCAATACAGCATGACTGCATCTAATGAAGGATGCACTTTGTCAGAACTGTTGTAGAATTAGCTCATCTATAATATGGAGTTTAACCTCACTAGCAGAGAGTATGAAAAATAACCTGCTAAGCAGCAATGTCAAAATTACTGTACACAGCCTCACTACTCTATGCCAGTGAAGACATTTGCTAGAATAGTTCTGGTTGGACATCGGATGAGAAAAGGAGGGACGGACAACCAAATTGAAGAACATATTAGAGCGGTCTCTGTGGCGCAGGGGTTAGATTCTCATCTTTCGTGCCAAAGATATCAGGCTCGCTCCCTCGTGGAGACATCTGGATATATTACCAAATATCCCTGATCTACGTGTAGGGAGAGGTCAAGTTCATGGTTATATATCGGAGACGGACGATAAAACGTAGGTCCTGTATTCAATGTGAGCATGTAAAAAACGATTTGACAGTTCAAATCGTCGAGAGCAGGCTGGAAAGCTGCTGCCCGGACAACATTCATTGGAAAAGATTACAAATAAAATTCCTACAAAAATAGTTTCAACATCTTTAAAATTATATCGGAGATCCTCTTCGGTGTAATGGAGTTCCTGCACTGCAACTGTACTCTGCCTGTGTAAGAAAGAGATCAGAACATACATGGTTACTCAATGAAGTGCAGTGATGATATCCCTATTAATCAATCAATCAATCACTCAATATAGAAGAACTGTGGAGAATTGAAAGATTGTGGCTGAGATGGGCAACAACTAGTAGTAAAGTGGCAGAGCGGCAACAACGGAAATCTGTTGTGAAAGACGTACGTATTAAACTGGATACCTAGAGTATGCACATACTATTATATATATAAGACAAAGATCAATGAAGTTGTATGTGTGTCTCAATTGTTTGGAAATATCTGGACATACTGTGGACTTGAAAGTTGGCAAGAAGGTGGCTTTCATGGATACAAAGAGGGAAAAATTATAAATCTATACTTTTTTTTACGATTCTATAACAATATTCCCAACTTAACGCACATGTCCATTCTGCATAGAAATCACCAAAAGTGTCTTTCCATGTTTTCACAAAGTTGCCGGTCACGTGGTCATGTTGTTACTTTCGGCAAAACGCGTAATCGCAAAGTATGGTAGTTTTACAAAATACAAAAACAATGACAATACACTGCAAAGTTTCACCAACAAGGCCTTTATCAAGCAAACAATACAACAAAGTGACGAATGTCACAGCACACTACATACAGACTTTGACAAAGAGTATTATTACTTTTCGTTCAAGTCCTGTGATCATATGATAACGGCACTATTATTAAAACTACGTATTTTAAACACATTTATTGATAACTTTCTCTAGGGTAGTTGATAGCGTGCCTGCCAAGATAGCAGTAGACATACGCTCGATTCACGTTCGGGCCAATTTTTTTTTAAAAAACATGTCGATAAGTTAATAATCTGAATAAATTTAATTTACCTATTGTTATTTTTCCACTGTCACGGGAATTCAATTGTCAGGTTTTACTGGCAATCGAAATGATGGACATTTTAAATTATTTGTCAACTTTCACGGGAACGGAAATTCTGTTTATCAGGTTTTACTGCCCAATGCATGGAGAGAAAATGTATTTTTTTTTTATGGGAAAGAAGCTGATTTTGAAGCAACGTGGCATGTTTCTTTAAGGGACTTTACAAATAGATTTAAACTAAATTCCCCGTCCGAAGAACGGGTAAACTGCTAGTATTTATAAATGTGACAGTGACTTTTTATACTTGCTTTTGAGAACATCCACTTTCTATTCTAAAGCACACATAATTGCGATTTTGCAAATGGATAAATGTGAACATTGTACCACCACCTGTTGGATTATATATATATATATATATATATATATATATATATATATATATATATATATATATTCTTTATGGATACCACCTGGTAGACTCTCTTTCTAATATTCGTCAATGACATTACAATATGCCTCCTGAACGAGTACACTCTGCCATGTATGCCGACGACTTGGCAATATGGGCGCGAGAAGAGTCAATGCCCACAGCAGAAAATCGACTGCAAGGTACGTTAAATAACCTTGACGTGTGGTCAGCAAAGTGGAATATGAAAATAAATCCTTCAAAGACCACTTACACTGTGTTCTCCCAGAACAACAAGGATTACAAGATAACGCTTAAAGTCAATGGGCAGAATCTTCCAGAGAACAAAACCCCAACGTACCTAGGAGTCACACTCGACAAAAAGCTGACTTGGTGCACCCAGATCGAAAATGCTACGGCAAAAGCGAGACATAGGCTAACAATGATGCGTAAACTCGCAGGTTCCACATAGGGAGCAAACACCAGAATTCTCAAGACACTTTACTCTGGTAGAGTGCGACCGGTCCTAGAGTACGGCATGGCAGCGTGGAGCAATGCATCTAACAAGCAATTTGCAAAAGTGAGCAGCAGTCAAAACCGGGCCTTACGCATTATCACTGGAGCCATGAAGTCCACGCCCATCAAGGCGATGGAGACAATCTCCGGCATCCAACCAATGACTGACCGAAGGGACAAAAAAGTAGTAGTACTTGCAGAAAAACCCAAACGGCTCGAATCTCATCCAATGCATGAAAGAATGTATGAATTCGGAAAGTGGAGAATACAGAGATCTAACTTCGTTAGAATCTCTAAGGCACTGACCATAGACCATCCAGTCCTTTCCAAATGCCCACCCAAACCAATCCCGGCAATCGACAAGTGCCCGCCATGGAAAACAACAATGCCAGAACTAAGGGAATCAATCCCAGGCATACTGAACAAAAGGGTCCAAAAAAACCTCGAGAGAAAAATTGCAACAGAAGAATACATAGAATCAGAGTACCCTGAAAATGAGTGGACGCACGTCTACACGGACGGATCGGCAAATAACGCAATAAGCGATGGCGGAGGAGGAATAGTGCTTAAAATCTCAAAGAAAGTAACGGTCAAGAAAGCGATTGCAACTGGCAAATACTCGAATAACTACCGAGCAGAGGCAGAGGCAATCAAAGAGGCGGCCGACATGATCTTGGAGAGAAGAAGCACTACACGTAACAAGGTCGTGATATTCACCGATGCTCTATCGGTCGTCACGGCACTCAAATGCGTTGGCAAAACAGAGATGAATGAGCTCAAAACGTCCCTCGCTGAACTAACGAGTTCACTCAAACGCACCGTCATCCAGTGGATACCGTCACACTGCAACGTTAGGAGAAACGAAGCAGCCGACAAGCTAGCCAAAGAGGGCGGGCGACTACCTCAGACTGATCTCGAGATCGGTTATGAGGAAGTCAAAACAACCATCGGTTCGCACTATAGAAGCAAATGGGCAAAAGACCACCCTCAGCACACAGCCAGTGACGGATACTATGGTCTCTCTCGAAGTGAACAAGTTGCCATACTGCGCCTCCGTACCGGACACAACAAGCTCAGAGCCCACATGTTCCATAAATTTAAAATTGGCACAACTATCCTGTGTCCCTGCAAAATGGCAGACATGACGGCAGAACATGTCTTGCAAGACTGTCAACGGTTAGCAGGTATAAGGAAAGAGTCGTGGCCACAACATACAGAGCTTCGCGAAAAGCTGTACGGAGGAACGGAGTCCCTAAAAACAACAGTAAAATTCATGATAAAAGTTGGTCCATCAGTCTAGGCAGGGAACGCAAAGAAGAAGAAGATTAAATCCTGGGAGGATCAATAAGGTGTGTTTTTAGCAATAAAAAATTGACTAAAGGCGCATGATAGACTTCATTGCACCGGGTTGCCACACATGGTTCCGTTGCTGTCGGCAGAAATGAGAAGATATATGGTAAGATTGCTGCACAAAGCACGAACTCTGTAACTTTAACAATAGTCCTATAGATCTCATTAAACAATTACACATGTGACTCGGTCCGGATTCGAACCCACGACTTTTAGAACGACCGGTAAACGACTTAACGAGTTCGACATAGATTCTCCCTAACAACAAACTAAAAATGCTGAACTCAATAATGCTGAAAAGAACAAGCAGCACTCACACTCGTCGATATCTTCTAGTGTAGACTGGATTGTACTGGTCTGAGTCAGGTTAACGAAAAACATATAATGGAGCAGGTCCATTGTAGAACGTAACTCTCATCACATGTTGCCTGAAAGAAAGAACTCTAATCTGCTAAATAGCTGGATCGATTCGATATCTATTTTGTGTTCTCCAACAGGCAGTCGCGAAGAGACCGAAGAACATCCACCTTATCTATCTTCAACTCCGCTGTTGATGCAAGCTTGCCCGCTCTCTCATTACCGGAAATTGACACAATTTATTTCTCCATCATTATCCACCCTCGTGTCCATGAGTATCTTAATGTCCTAGAGGAGTGTATTTAATAATGGGAATCGCTTCTAGATGAATGGATCGCATTCAGGAGACTCGTGTTCAACCAACGGTATGGCCAAGGATATGTTTCTGATGTGGACATATATGAAAAAAATATGAAACTGAACAGCCTCGTGGCGATTGCACATACGGCCATAAAATTCCTCGGACTCACGTCCAACCTGTCCTTCACCGCCCTAAAAAGTGGTACTACAAGCACTAACGACAGTTTACATAGTCGTTCTGGCTGCCCTTACCTTCAAGAAATCTGGTCTGCCATTGTTGCTCTCTATCACTCTTTCAAATACAGCAGTATGTCATGTAGACAACATTTTTTTTATATTCCTAGACTTTGTGTTTTTTTTATAATGAAATGTTGCTTGACATTCAGATGTTCTATGATATCTACATTTCTTATCTTCTTTGCCCAAGAACGTTCTTAGAATGATTTCTTTAGCAATTTATTTCAAAAGATTCGATTTCCGTCGTCAATGCGTGTGTCCTAGTCTAGAATTCAAATTCATATGTTTCAACATGAATAATTCATTTCTCGGAAGTTCTAATTTTGCTATCTTGCCTATAGAATCTTGACACTAGATCGGTTCACTAAAAATATGATAGAATAGAACAAACTCTATCCCTAGAGGTGTTTTTGTGTGCCTGATTATTCTATAATAACGCCCATTTTTGTGTTCATCATAAGTCTCATTAAGACTAATTCTGTAAAAAATCGTGACTTTCAATGTCTCTTGGTTTCTCTGCCAAAGCTGTAGATATAGATTTTAGTAGATATTTTGATAGGTAATCCGATGTTCATGATGTCATTTTCTAGT
This sequence comes from Arion vulgaris, assembly GCA_020796225.1. Lineage (NCBI taxonomy): Eukaryota > Metazoa > Mollusca > Gastropoda > Stylommatophora > Arionidae > Arion > Arion vulgaris. The sequence goes on along the minus strand of CM036759.1, from coordinate 56,341,201 downwards.
TTTGCCATATTTAATTATTTCGTAAGGTCTCAATTTCATCTAATGTTACACTATCAGCTGATCTGATCTTTGTTTATTTCGTCTGCGTTATCGAGTTGCAAAGTAATGATACAAATGTTTTACATTTGCGATAACAAATGTATAGACGCGACGTATGTGTACTCCGTCTCTACATATATGTATTTTCTGTTCCAGCTTTTAATATCTTCATTGCACGTCGAACATTCCCGTAGGTTCTCCGTTCTTTCTTGCAGTATCTTCAACAGAGTCTAGGGACTAACCGTACCAGATCGATCTTAATTGATGAGGTTACACATAGGTCTGTTGCTCATTTCTTTTCTGACCACACTCATCTTTAACGTAAGCTCTTGCAAACTAGTTGTTGATGTCGATTGGTTTAGATAAAAATCATGTTTGTGGCAATACGCTATGAAGCGATCGAGCGGTGTCGGGGCCCGCAAGGGAAGGTAAACATAATATCACTGCAACCTACAAGGAATGTTGTAAGAGACGACTGATGTAGGAAATAGGGAAGCTACCATGGTAAATAAAAAGCATCGCAGAAATCGTTTGTGCTGGCCTACTTGTAGGCGCATAACTGGCACAACGTACAATCGCTCTTAGGTTCAGATCACACAGAGTGGTTAACAAGTGGTCGATATGGACTGTTCGAAGAAGAACACTCTATGAAAGTGTTCAGCATAACACATCCCTTGGTGAACCCACCAATAAGGAAGCAGCTGCACTGCCTAGATCATAATCCATGAATCTCTCCTACTGCACATAGTTACGGCATTAGTCACCGCATACACCTCCATTGTTATGCTATGTGTTGTCAATCTAAATGCACCATTGTCTTTCTTGATTATTATGCAATATCATGGGTATTTTGCTATTGGTTACTAAACTGACGTCATTGCACTCCGGACAGAACCATAGATGCTCAGTTTCCCCCAAAAGATAACGAAGAGTATGCCTACGGATGGTTCCCGTGGCTCACTGATTAAACACACTTCTCTCCTCACTCTGCCCCTCAGGCATCCAGTTCTACTTGTACAACGATCAACTCCAATCTGCTAAAATAGCTGGATCGATTCATTATCTATTTTAGTGTTCTCCTCCAACAGGCAGTCGCGAAGAGACCGAAGAACATTCACCTTATCTATCTTCAACTCCTTAACAATCGATGCTGTTGATGCAAGCTTGTCCGCTCTCTCATTACCGGAAACACACGCATGCCCAGGACATTATATCAGTGTAAACCTCTGGAGGTTAGAAAATTATATAAACGACATCCACTCATACCAAGACCTTGCAATATGAGTTTGCAGAGAAGATCAAAGTGGTCTTTTTGTGACGAACTGCTGCTCCACCCGTGTGGATCACATATTCGACCACATACATTTTTCATGAATGATGGTCTTGACGTCTACCCCGACCGCCACGGGATTCATCTCTCTGCATCATTTCTCAAGTTTGATGATAGACGAAACGTTGTTCTTTGTTCATGATACACTTCACAGTCTCTGTTATTTCTTAGTTCCAACTATTGCACGAGCGATTATTCCCCATGTATGCATTGTGTCTGAATAACTAGCTTGTTAAAACGCACATCACTGTCTGTTGGTAACCTGATCAAATTGCCGAACGATTAAATGTGTTGTTCCTTAATAACGTTCAGTACTAAAGATGTACCCACTTTATATCTTGATGTTTTTATTCCAAATCGATCTTTTCCTGATACGCCCAACACTTTGCGTAGGCATTTCATCTCTGTCGTGACTAGCTGTCTTCTGCTGTTTGATGTCAGTGTCCAGGTTTGATCTCAAGGGAACGATCGTGTTTTTATACAATGCCCGTTCTGTGTTCATAGTGACATTTGTGCATTTTACAATTAGTGTAACTTTTCTTGTGGTTTGTATTACCTTGTTACATGTGTGGTGGAATTCGTTTGTTATTCTGACATTTCCAACAACAGTGATACTACATAAAACATTTACAAAACAATATGCCCAGCAGACATCTCTTAGCTTTATCTAACATTATGTTTAAACACATTCCAACAATGAGCTATTGTATCTTGAAATTGCCAGCCTCTTCGCTATAAGATCACTCCATGTTTAATTTAACCCGTCTCAAGAGGTATTTATTATTTCATTGCTTTTAACATGTCACATTTCTCTTGTGGTGGGAGTAGACCTGGTTGTAACCCTTTCGCACTTCTGAGCTGATATACTGGTCCTTGTTGCTTTTCTAGATGATTTGAGGCTGGTATAGTAGCTAGTTCAGTATCATCATGATCTTCTTCTTCTTCTTCGACGACGAACTCTCCATATCGACTAGTTGTTAACCACTATCTGTGATGTGTATGTGATCTGAGCGTAAAAGCGATTGTACGTTTTGCCAATTTTGCACCTACAGGTAGGCCAGCATATTCGATTTCTGCGATGCTTTTTATTTACTAGGTAGCTTCCTGGGTCCTTACATCAGTCGCCTCTTACGAAATGCCTTGTAGGTCGCATGGGTACTATTCTGTGCTTCCCTATCGGGTCTCGGCACCATACGGGCGATCATGATCAAGTAGATTATCATGTGCAGAATTTTGCCACCTTAACAGTCCTTGGAAATTTATCTCTCTCATAGACCATATGTTCCGCCTCTACAGCCGTCATGCTCAAACCATTAGTTACATATGTAATCCATCTTTTCCGTGCTCTTCCCTTCTCCTCTTTGCCGATTAGCTTGTAGTAATTCAGTTCATTGCCTAAGCACCGAAGTAGCCTACGCCTGATTTAGTTTCGTATTTCCTTACACTGTTTATTATATTTAAACAATAAACCATAGAGAAATGAAAGCATGTCTCCATTGACATCCAACGAGCATTGGATACAGCAATGTTTCTCCCAACTTGACGCTATCAGTGCCCCACCTAGACGCTGACATCCAACGAGCATTGGATACAGCAATGTTTCTCCCAACTTGACGCTATCAGTGCCCCACCTAGATGCTGACATCAAACGAGCATTGGATACAGCAATGTTTCTCCCAACTTGACGCTATCAGTGCCCCACCTAGATGCTGACATCAAACGAGCATTGGATACAGCAATGTTTCTCCCAACTTGACGCTATCAGTGCCAAACCTAGACGCTGACATCAAACGAGCATTGGATACATCAATGTTTCTCCCAACTTGACGCTATCAGTGCCAAACCTAGACGCTGATATCAAACGAGCATTGGATACATCAATGTTTCTCCCAACTTGACGCTATCAGTGCCAAACCTAGACGCTGATATCAAACGAGCATTGGATACATCAATGTTTCTCCCAACTTGACGCTATCAGTGCCAAACCTAGACGCTGATATCAAACGAGCATTGGATACAGCAATGTTTCTCCCAACTTGACGCTATCAGTGCCAAACCTAGACGCTGACATCAAACGAGCATTGGATACAGCAATGTTTCTCCCAATTTGACGCTATCAGTGCCAAACCTAGACGCTGACATCAAACGAGCATTGGATACAGCAATGTTTCTCCCAACTTGACGCTATCAGTGCCAAACCTAGACGCTGACATCAAACGAGCATTGGATACATCAATGTTTCTCCCAATTTGACGCTATCAGTGCCAAACCTAGACGCTGACATCAAACGAGCATTGGATACAGCAATGTTTCTCCCAACTTGACGCTATCAGTGCCAAACCTAGACGCTGACATCAAACGAGCATTGGATACAGCAATGTTTCTCCCAATTTGACGCTATCAGTGCCAAACCTAGACACTGACATCAAACGAGCATTGGATACAGCAATGTTTCTCCCAACTTGACGCTATCAGTGCCAAACCTAGACGCTGACATCAAACGAGCATTGGATACAGCAATGTTTCTCCCAACTTGACGCTATCAGTGCCCCACCTAGATGCTGACATCAAACGAGCATTGGATACAGCAATGTTTCTCCCAACTTGACGCTATCAGTGCCCCACCTAGATGCTGACATCAAACGAGCATTGGATACAGCAATGTTTCTCCCAACTTGACGCTATCAGTGCCAAACCTAGACGCTGACAGCAAACGAGCATTGGATACAGCAATGTTTCTCCCAACTTGACGCTATCAGTGCCCCACCTAGATGCTGACATCAAACGAGCATTGGATACAGCAATGTTTCTCCCAACTTGACGCTATCAGTGCCAAACCTAGACGCTGACATCAAACGAGCATTGGATACAGCAATGTTTCTCCCAACTTGACGCTATCAGTGCCAAACCTAGACGCTGACATCAAACTAGCATTGGATACAGCAATGTTTCTCCCAACTTGACGCTATCAGTGCCAAACCTAGACGCTGACATCAAACGAGCATTGGATACAGCAATGTTTCTCCCAACTTGACGCTATCAGTGCCAAACCTAGACGCTGACATCAAACTAGCATTGGATACAGCAATGTTTCTCCCAACTTGACGCTATCAGTGCCAAACCTAGACGCTGACATCAAACTAGCATTGGATACAGCAATGTTTCTCCCAACTTGACGCTATCAGTGCCAAACCTAGACGCTGACATCAAACGAGCATTGGATACAGCAATGTTTCTCCCAACTTGACGCTATCAGTGCCAAACCTAGACGCTGACATCAAACTAGCATTGGATACAGCAATGTTTCTCCCAACTTGACGCTATCAGTGCCAAACCTAGACGCTGACATCAAACTAGCATTGGATACAGCAATGTTTCTCCCAACTTGACGCTATCAGTGCCAAACCTAGACGCTGACATCAAACGAGCATTGGATACAGCAATGTTTCTCCCAACTTGACGCTATCAGTGCCAAACCTAGACGCTGACATCAAACGAGCATTGGATACAGCAATGTTTCTCCCAACTTGACGCTATCAGTGCCAAACCTAGACGCTGACATCAAACGAGCATTGGATACAGCAATGTTTCTCCCAACTTGACGCTATCAGTGCCAAACCTAGACGCTGACATCAAACGAGAACTTTATACAGTTCTTATTTCTTCAATATATTATTTTATTATCATATATTTGTATTATTATACCATACCGTTGGCTGTTGCTTGTGATCATGTATCTGCACAGACGTATGTCTCTGTAGTGACTATCAGTTAGAATGTTGACACTTGTCCACAAAATGAAGTTACGCTGTCTATGCGTTTGTCTCTATGTCGTCCTGTCTGGTCTAAAATTGATTTTTGCGGTAAGCACTGTTTTTTAAACTTCTATTTCATACAACATGTCGAAAAATGATGATTGCCTATTTTTTTTATATTGATAATGAGTTTTCTCAGTGCTTTAACGTCTTTGAGCACGTCAACATTATTCATGTCAGAAATATGTGCCATTCTCAGGGCGTATATCTTCTGTCAAACTACATATATGTAGCCACTAGAGGAAATATTCTTCAACTTTCAACTTCCAACGGAGCCCAGGTGTTCAACAGATTTCTTCCAGCTCTTCCTCTCTCTTGCCATCGCTTCCAATTCTATCCATATTTTACCTATTCTTTTAATATCAGTAACCAGCTCTCTTCTTCAGGTATATCTACACTTTCCCCTACTCTTCTTTCTCTGCGGATTTCAAAACAGTGCCGGTCTTGCAATATTTCAGGTCGGTCTTCTCAATGTGTGTCTTATCCATCGCCAGCGTCTCTTCCTTAGCTCTTTCTCCACTGGTATATGTTTCGTTTTTTTTCTCCGAGTTCCTCGTTTGTAATCTTATCATACAATCTCATCCCTCTATTCTACGTAAACATTCATTTATACCAATTAGAGAAAATGCTATCCGTTTATTTGTTCTACATGACTGGCAACCATATATCAGTATTGACTTTGTGTGGTAGTGGGAACTCTCTTTCTTACTCTGAAATATAGTTTCTTGCAGTTTTGTTTCTTTTGTTCTTCTTCTTCTTTCAACTCTCCATATTGACCACTTGTTAACCACTTTTTGTAATGTGTATGTGATAAAGCCTAAGAGCGATTGCACGTTGTGCTAGTTATGCGCCTACAAGAAGGCCTATATTTTATTTACTAGGGTAGCTTCCTTCCCCTACCTAAGTGCCTCTAACGACATGGCCTGTAGGTCGCAATGCTACTATTATTTGCTGTCTCTGCGGGCCCCGGCAACACACGGGTTTTGCTGGTTATGAATTCAGGCGTTGTCAGAGAATCTAATATTTCCCATCTCATATGTTTTTGCATGAAGACTTGCTTTCTTTATCATCTGTGCCCTTACAATGTAGGTAAGACGTACTCCGATTTGTGAGGTTCTTGTAGTTTAGATGCCCACAAAAAAGATCAGAACAACTTTAGTCCAACATCGTGTTGTGTACACACCGAAAGCATGTCTGGCACAACTAGCTTTGATCCATTGAATTAGCATGGGACGTGGTTAACTAGAGATGCGTGTTATTGACTAGTTATTAGCGCCCCGTTTCTTGCAAGTAATTTCCTTCATTTTCTGAAATACTGTATATGTTGACACTAATATGTTGTTTGTATAAGACGTACATCTACCACCTGATGTTATCAAATTTGTCAGATATTGAAATTAGCATAATTGCTTTAGTAATGTCTCATTTATTTTAATAGTTCATTTAAAGTTAGTCGAAATTGTTGACATTACCGTAGCTTTCCTCAGTTTAATATTCTTCTTCTTCTTCTTGGAACGCTCCATATCGAGCACTTGTTAAACATTATGTGTGATTTGTATGTGAGCTAAACCTAAGAACGATTGTACCTTGTGCCAGTTATGCGTCTACAAGTAGGTCAGCACATCCGATTTATGCGATGTTTTTTATTTACTAGGGTAGCTCCCCAAGTTTCTATATCAGTCGTCTCTTACGACATGCTTTGTAGGTCACAGTGGTACTATTCTTTGCTTTCTTGCTAGCCCCCACACCACACGCACGTTTGTAATATTCAAACTTGAACAATTATTCCCACTTTTTTCACAACCATCTTAACATTAACAATGGAAGGATTAGGGTTCGGCGGTCATACAGCCCCTGGTCCGATGGAAAGCAGACTAACTGAACATCAGTGAAGAGTATACGTGGATCTACTTCACTTCCCTATATTTCACATCGACACTGCAAGCTTTCACACTGAACAACACAAATACAAGTTAGAAAAGATGACAAATTGTTACTGAAGCGCTATTTCATTTTTTTCGCTATGTTGAAAATGTTGAGTGTCTCTCTCGTATTATTTATAATATTTCCATCTGCTGCGATTCCAGCCATCTCGTTTACTTCTTCTTCTTCTTCTCTTCCACCATTTACTTCTTAATAGAAGTGTTGGGGTGGGGGACGTATTGATCTTGTGTGTGCTCGTTTTAAGGCACTTTGTAAGCTGATATTCATTTTTGTAAGACTGTCCTTGATGCCGTCGCTCCATCTTTTGCCTGGTCTTCCTCTTGCATTGTTATCATTATACTATTTATGTATGTCTCTCTGAAACAGTTTACTAACACTAGGAATAAGTCAAACAGCCATAAGCCAGTGTACGCAGGCAGAACATACACCGGAGACTGGCTTCTCCTGTGTGAGATGAGAAGCAACTTTTGACAAAATCTAGTCGACCAAAAAACTAGATATACATGAAGTTGACTGCCTAGTTTGTGGTCCACAGTAAAGTAAACGCATGACCAGAGATTGCTGAAGAAGAAGAAGCTTACTGACACTAAATTGATTTCACTGTACAGGTAGAACATATTAGGATATAACATTCCTCCTCGCCTAACAAGTGAACAGTCGTACAAAACTACGCCAATGAACGCGCCTTTTGATTTTATACTTGGTAAATATTACCCACTATAGTCGCTCCATCTGGACTCTTGTACATAGATTATTGCGTTTTTCCCTTGTGTCGACACGGCCACACAGATTACATAGGCCTTTGACAGGTTTTGCCGAGAGCTGGCAAAAAATTACAAACAACTGATAAATCTCGTTAAATAACAATGTCAACCTATTCTGAATTGTTGCTGATCAATGTCAGTTCATCTAATTCTACACCGACTGGCTTTTTCTTTGCTCTTACTCGGTTAGGTGTGATAATATGTATGTGAGACTACGACTTTAGCGGCACCTTTTATCAATTCTTCACTAAGTATATATTCTCAACTCTCTAGACAAGTTGAATGACATCCTCTGCTGCACCTAACCATGAATTTTCTATGTTAAGCCTCCGTATGGTTTTATTTTTCCTCAAATATTTCCTCACACAAATGATGTTCTTTGTCAACATTGATATGGAAGAGGGCATGTTCTCGGAAGATGATGCATTCTAACCTCAAAAGTTGAGTAGTCAAGTAGATAGAGCATACCCCTTAATGCCGTATCTCTTGTGTATCATAGAATGATGAGCATAACCTTTTTGGCATCATATACAATCTGTGTAATCTATGTGCAGTCTTACCACGATCACTAAGTATATTTATTGTTTATAACACAAGGCAGATTCTTCCGTTTTTGCAATCAAATTGTCTCTTTTTTTGTGGTCAGAATTCAGTACTTGTTTACAGACAGTAGAACGTGCTGGCACAGAGAATGTGTATTAACTTTGACATTAAAGTTTAGTTACAAAGTATCTGCCTTATCAACTGTTGCTTTTCTGGGATTCTATTCAATCTCGTTAAGCACGTATCAGCTGCTATCTCTGGACGATTTCATGACTGACAGCAACAAAATCCACTTATATAATGATAGCAACAGACTTGATGTATTATACTTTAGACTTGGAGAATCAATGCAGAAACAATCTACACTGAATGGATACATATAATTCAGTAGATCAGCCACGGGATACTGTCTTAGCTTTACACAGTTGAATATGCAGGGGGCGGAGATTAATGAAAGGACAGATACAGGGCTGTACTGTGCTATAATACAAAGAGACGGCCGCATCAGGCATACTGTAAGGGGGGAGGTATAAGCAGCAAAATCAAAATAACAATTAAAGGTTATTTTAAAGATAAAACATTTTAAGGAGCGGTATTTCGAAGATTTGTATCCTATTCGGAAAATATAAAACTCACTGCCCTGGGCAGATACGTTAACTTATGTGGCCCCACAATACATTGAGTAAAGGACAACAATGAAGACAAACACTAACAGAAAAGAAGAATCATTAGAGAGAATGAATTAGTGTTGTTGAGAAACATCAGGAGAGAAAGCGAGAGGAATACAACGAAAAAATGGTTAGATGGTATAGCATACTCCTGTCAAAGAGCAAAAATAACAATTACCCAAGCCACCAGAACAGCGTAAGGCAAAAACAGAAAACCACGACACTAAGCAACAACACGGTAACAGTGTGACGACGAAAGAAGAACACGAAGAAGAAGAGAAATGTACGAAGACACCAGAACGAAGCTAGGCATAACGATGAAAACTAGAGAGAAGAGCTAGAATGTAAGTGAAATAATTTCGTTCAGCAATAAAGTCTAATGGTATTAAAGGTAAAAGGATACGATAATGAGACGATGTATGTAAGTCTACAGATGCCCACCTGCCCAGCGTGTTTGTAGCGTGTTGGACTGCGGGTGACTAGCCCTCTGTGAGTGCGGCTTCAATTCCGCGGGCTGGCAGAAAAGTCACAGTTTCCCCAGATTCACGGTGTTCGTGGCATCGAACCGAAGGTTTACGACGAGTAATGACGCCGAGCCGAAGAGCTGAAAGCTCAAGTGTTTCTGGATCGGAAAAACACAAAAAAAGTCTACAGATCTGATATGGTCAGACAAGATCAGATGCGGTGGAGACGGGAAAGATTGCCGTAAAACGGTGTAAATGTGCAAAGTGAATGAAAACAAGTAGATAGCAGTTACCAACTGTACAAATTCAAATAGAACATGATGCCGACATTTACATTTATCATGGTCAATATTTAGAACACTGCAGCTTGACGATAACAAAGAAACACATGAGTAAACATTTCCATAGCAAAATCAGGTCATTTAAAGTAATGCGCAAGCTCGTATAATACTGATGAAATACGCCATTCCACAAACCCGCTGATGAACTGTATAATACACAGGATTGAAAGGAAACGACGTTGGAATATCAAATAAATGAAGAATGACAAGTTGTACACATGACACTGTTATATGAGTGTGCAACACTCCGGTAACAGTGTGACAACAAAAGTAGAAAGAGGGAAAAAAAACACATAATGGAATACTTGCGACTGATCCAATGACAAACATGTTGATTCATTTACAATTGTTGCTGGGAGTAAAGAATAGTAATACTGCGACCTACAAGGATGTTGTAAGAGGCGCCCGACTTAGTGGCCAAGATAAGCTACCCTAGTAAATACAAACGTTTCGCAGAAATCGATGTGCTGGCCTACTTGTAGAATCATAACTGACACATCGTAAATCAATCTTAGGGTTATATCACATACAATTCACAAAGAGTGGTTTAGCAAGTGATCGATATCGAGCATTCGAAGAAGAATTGGTTATTGGTTATTGTTTATTGGTTACTAAACTGACGTCATTGCACTCCGGGCAGACCCATAGCTGCCTAGTCTCCCCAACAGATATCGAAGAGTATGCATACTGATGGTTCCTGTGCCTCGCTGATTAAACACACCTCTCACTCTGCCTCTCATGTATCCAGTTCGACTGGAACAACGGGTAACTCCAAACTGCTTAAATCGCTTGATGGATTCAACATCGATTTTAGTGTCCTCATCCAACAGACAGTCGCGAAGAGACCGAAGAATATCCCCTTATCCATCTTTAACTCCCCAACAATCGATTCTGTTGATGCAAGCCTGTCCGCTCTCTCATTACCGTAAACACCCGCATACCTAGAACAGTATATCCACGTAAGTCGCTGGAGGTTAGAAACTTATATAGACGACATCCACTCATACCGAAACCTGCCCTTCTGGATCTTGTGAAGCATCGACTGAGAGTCAGATACAAAAACTGCCCCAGTAAATGAAGTCACAGAAAGCCAATGGAGGGCAGCAATAACGGCCTCAACTTTCATCCTCATACTAGAAGTAGTTGTCCTGTATTCCCCACTTCGCTCTTCAACAACCCTACCATGCGCATTAGCCAAGAAACCCCAACCGGATTTCTCACCACGATGAACCGACCCATCGGTATATACAACAACATCATCATCCCTTGCATTATCTTCTATCAGCTGCTTAGCTGCGAGATCAGCCTTCATGTTGCCCCAATCTCTACATTCTCTTCCAAGAGTAATGATAACGTTGAGATAGTTGGTCATTCTACCATCTGTTGTGATCCATTCTTCCCCTTTGGTAGGGTCGCAACCGTAGTCACCTGGCCAATTGTTCTCTCAGCCAGGGCCATCCACGACATGCCACGCTTGATTCTCGTGTCTTTAACATCATTAGTGTTCTTGTGTAGTGGGTGTCTTATATCCGTAGTAACCGCATATATGCCTTGGTTTGGGCGAATGCATGACGGGAGCGTAGTGACAGAAGGCCAAGCATATATCTCATCTTCACAATGGAGGTATCTCTAGTGCAGCCCAGAACTATACGCATACCTTCATTCTGAACCCGTTCGAGTCGTTCACATTGTGATCTTGATATCGTAAGAATTCCGAGTCCGTAATCTACCACTGACATTACCAGTCGATCGAACAAAAGGGCAAGTAGTCTCTGCTCAAGGTGTGCGGCCACTATAACTTTGAGAGCCGCAAGACCACGCTTGTACCGTTGTATCGTCTTTTCAACATGGTGTTTGAAAGATAGACTACGATCAACAAAGGCTATTCCAAGATAGCGCAGCCTGTCTCTGCGCTCGATGGTATGATCATCAAAGATTACACGGAGTAGATCAGCCTTGACGATGTGATTATTCAACGAGCACCACAACATACACGCTTTTTCAGGATTGACCTGAGAGCGAGACTCTCTACACCAACCCGAGATGGTACGCAATGTTTTCTGAATGTCGTCAACCATCTCTCGTCTATCTGACCCAGTTCTATATATTAAGATAGCATCTGCAAATGTCAATGTCCGACCCAATCCAGTTGGCTGAATGTTAGCTACATTTGAAGAAGAAGAAGAATTACAAATGGTGGAAATATGATTATAGAGATAAGACACGGAGATGATACAGTTCTTATTTCAGATAGTATCAAGAGCATGTAACATTTAATCTTGTCTGTTACGAAACACAGTTTCAAATAGTATCAAGAGCATGTAACATTTAATCTTGTCTGTTACAAAACACAGTTTCAAATAGTATCAAGAGCATGTAACATTTAATCTTGTCTGTTACAAAACACAGTTTCAAATAGTATCAAGAGCATGTAACATTTAATCTTGTCTGTTACAAAACACAGTGAAGATTACATCAATTTCCTGACTACCGAAAACAATTTTGATAGTGTCCACAGACAAATCAAAATTTCAACCCAAAAGTATCATATTACATTGTTACGAGCGGTGACAAAAGACCTCCCGTTAAGAAATAAATGACAAACTACTGAACTTATAAGGGTGTCTAAAATCGACGACTTGTTTACTATGGTTGATGGCAACAACCTGTAAAGAATATGCCACGATTTTCATTTTGAATCATACAAAAATTATGATATTGAAAGTTTTAGACATTTGGAAATGTACTGTCATTAACTACAATTGGAATCAGGTACAAAGGAAATCAGAAGGATAGCAGATAAGACAATTCAGAGGGTAATTAATATCAACCATATATGGCATAACAAAAACAACGAAACAAAAATAATTTTAAGGACACGTATTTTTTCCTGTGTTATGTGGCAATATATGAAAGTGAACTGGGACTTTATTTCCATAATATAAATACAAATTAAAGGCGAAAATTGATTTTGTTGTGTGAAAATAAAAGTGCTCAAAATTCATTGTAAGGCCTTGAAAAAGTAGTACAAAAAACACAAACAGACCTGAACACGGAGAAATATTGGCTAAAAAAATAATGTAATGTTTGAAACTAAAATAGTTTAGTCGCACTAAACGTCTCGGAAATTTGGCGGCAATTTAGCAATAATAAACATATTTTTTTCAAAATAGATGAGAGATCGATCGAAGAAGACGACGTAGATAACATAACATTAAATATACTTGAAATATGTCGATGAAGCGGTGGGAGAACTACGTAGATATCTATAATCTTTCATGCCAGTATGTATCAGAGAAACGACCTTAAAAGGACATTCTTCACGGTGGGTGGAGGGTTAGGGTGTGGGGTATACGCTATGTTTACATTTTCCGTTTGATATACAGGAACTGCTAAAAGCACCATAATGCAGAGTAATCTAGTAGGTTGTGTTATAACAGTTACATTTATGTATCGAAACAGTTAGATATGATTCATCCGTATCTCTTCAAGAGCAACGAGAGAGAGAGAGAGAGAGAGAGGGGATGCAATAGCTGGCAATGCTACGATCGAGAATGGGTTTTCTATGGACAAAAGCGATATCATCAAACGCTTTAATAGAAAACATATGCTCTGAAGATTTCAACGAAGAATATCAAGTGTTCTCTATCTCGGTTGCGCAGGTTGTACATACCGATAGATGCGGCAAGACGGGAAAACCACGACAGAAAACCCAGTAGATACATTTATTAACACAGAACGGGAGTTGCTAGCCGAAACACACTGAAATACATGCCTGAGAGGAGATATGAGCATTTATGAACATGGCCGATGTTCGTTAAAGATGATCCTCAAATGAAAAATGAACAATCTTGAAACCTGGATACAATTGACCATATTCTTTATTCATACACCTGCCCCTGATGGTTCACTCTTCAACTTTGCTCTTTTAAGATCCAAGACAAAAACAACATAAATTCTTGTTAATACACTTCTTTTCACTGACGTTGCTGCCCTAGTTGCACATAGTGACACTATCCTGCAATCCCTAATCAATAATTTGACCAGAGCATGTGATTATTTCTGACTAAAGTGTTACCAAGACAGTAGTTTTATGTCAGGGAAGTAACACATCAACAAATATCACCATGGGGTCACAAGCGCACAGGGACACCGAAGCGCCAGGATTAGTGAGCCGGCACTAATCAAGACCCTGCCCTCACCTCCACGTGGAGACCCTGGAAACAGACAGTGGTTCCGGTCTGGCTAAGAGGGCAGGGATCGATGGAGAGCTACTGGTAGTGGTAGTAGTACATGAACGGAAAAGAAATGAAGGTACAACAATTACATACAAAATGCACGCATCTCCTGACCGATGTCCGCAGAAACAAAGCCCAAGTTTTACAGAAACGGAAGAAAACAGCAGAGTACGAGACGTCAGCGAACGAATCCTAACCCCCTTCCCTCCCCCGAGGAAAATGACCACACCAAAATTAAAGGGATGAGAGGTGCATCCAGCTAAGAGACTTGGACCCACGTGGGGCGAAACTCGAGACCCTGTTTAGCTTTAGCTCTCTCTCTCTCTCTCTCTCTCTTTCCCCTAGAGCCCGATATGCCGGGCCCCTGATTGAGTTGCACATGGGACCACATAGAGCGAAACTAGAGGCATTGTGAAGGTGTGTATGGTGAGAAACAACAGAAACGTAAGAAATGGTAGTCGTCAGTAAAGGAGTCCCCCTGGAGTAAAGGGTCGCAAGCAAATTGTCAGCTGTGGGCAAGAATTAATAAGAACGAAGCGTAACGAATCAAAAGTCTCGGCTGAGTACAAAGACAGGGCAGACACGTAATGTGCTGTCGATGGTGCGACGGGAAGGCGTGGCAAACGTAAGGGTGAGCTCAGTCCAGTCTATTGTTTCCCGGGGACAGGGAAAATGAAGAGTAAAAACTTGCAAATTGCCAAGTGCCGACACAGGCCACGAAACGGCTGAGAATACTCGTACTCAGGATAAGCTCACCGTGGATAGAAAAGTAAGGCCGATAATGCAAAGGATTGACCCAAACATTGGCTAAGGGCAATACATTTCGGACGACGATTACAGAGAGAGAAGACGTCCAAGCACCATGGCTCAGATCAGAGATGATCAAAAAGGCGTAGATCCGGGCCGAAATTTACAGCAGAATGGATCGTACTCTAGTGCGAGTTACCCTAGTAAATAAACAGCTGGTTGAAACCGAACACACCACCGAAGGATAAGCACCTGAGCTGCTCCAATTGATACTGACGGTTTTGTACACGTATATCCGTTCTTGGTGTTTGGCTGTTTATATATCACATGAGAATGATAAAAACGACCGAAAAGAACGAACGAGAGAAGAAGAAGAAAAATAATATCACCCAGTATATTATGTGTCTTGAAGTTTACCCGCCCGTGTGGTGCCAGGGCCCGCAAGCTAAGCACATAATAGTAACAATGCGACCAACAAGGCATGTCGTAAGAGACGACTGATGTAGAACCTAGGAAGCTACCCCAGTTAATAAAAATCATTGCAGAAATCTGGTTGCTTTTAGGCACATAACAGGCACATTTATGTGCAATCGCTATTAGGTTCAGATCACGTTCAAATAACAAAGAATGGTTAACAAGTGATCGATATGGAGCATTCGAAGAAGAAGAAGAAGAAGAAAAACTCGAATAGCTCACTAACATAAGCCACGTTAGCGCTACATATAATTCGTGTACTATCGTATACAGTCACATCCCACAGATGTAGGATTACCATTTTAGAACATAATCATTCTCTACTTCCGTATTGTAATGCTTTAATCAATATTGCAAACATTAATAAATCATTGAACAATGGGACGGGTTAGCGTAATGCAGAGAACATTCGCTTATCCAATCGGACTTTCAAGTGGTGTAGGTTCATTTTTTAGAGATGTGATGAGGAAGCGAGATGACACATTGTGACAACCGATAAAATCGAAGGTAGACGACAGAGAGAGGGAGACATAGAGGCAATTTTGGAAAACTTGATTTCACTACACGGAAGAGTGTCAACATCTGAGATGACGGCAAACATCAAAGACATAAATTTGTGGAGATCCATGATCACCTACGCCAACCGGCAATGCACCTGATAATGATGATGTGTTCAGTCCCATATGTGACGTTCCACACGTCAGGAAGGAAATTGCCCCTGCTCCTTCCTGCACCTCGAATCTAGAATGTATAAGTGACAGACACTCCAAACCCTACTATCTGAAAAGACTACGGGATTTTATTTAAACGTCGAACCAGTACTTACTGTTTGACAAGCTTTTGCTTCCGACCGATGATAGATTACAATTTCCTGGAAATGTCAGCTTACCAAGCAAAGTCGTTTCCGTAGTCGAGCCTACACTATTCTCATATCCATATTTGTTGTTGCATATGGCTATCTGGGAGCTATCAATCTTGATAAGTGATGTGAAAATAATACAAAAGCCGGGTAGAATTGTCTGTTCATAATGTATTATTGTAGTAGCTTTACTACCATGTTCCGTATACAATTTATGTGCGGAAATTAGTAGACTGTAGCTGCTCTAAGGTCGATCTAACTTTAACTGGGTACCAGGGAAACACTAGGAGGTAACGGTTGCTGTCGTTATGTTGATCACATTCCCCATCGTATGCAAAAGTCAAAGAAAATACAGTTATTAAGCCTTTGTACCAATATATAACGAGTGCATCATGATATATATTTATCCTCTTCGTGTCCCCATTGATACATAAGACTTCCACAAGAGACTTCCACTGTTGCCGTTCTGCTGCCTTTCTACCAACCGTTCCCACGTCAGGCCACACTCCTTCAACTCTCTCTGTACCGTTCTTCTCCATGTTTGTTTTGGACGTCCAGGCCTTCTCTTCCCATCCTCTGTCCATCTCAGAGCTGTCCTAGCCAATGCCCCCACTGTCATACGACATACATGTCGAAACCACCTCCATCTTCGTCTCTTAATAATGGTTTCCAAGGATGCACAGTGGCATCATGATATGAAGCGAGTTATATTTTTTAAATATAGTTAGTTTTTATATTTTAATGTATACATTCTACATTACACTTTATTTTCTCCTGTGTGGGGCCTAGACCTGCAAGGGACGCACATAGTAGTACGCCTGCTACCCACAAGACATGTCGTAAAAGGCGATTGAGGTAGGGGCTTACGGAAGCTAGCCTAGAAAATAAAAAGCGTCACAGAAATCGGATGTGCTGGCCTACTTGTAGGCACATAACTGGTACAACGTGTAATCGCTCTTAGGCTCATATCACAAACAGATCGCACAAATTGGTTAACAATTGATTGATATGGAGCGTTTGAAGAAAAAGATGACACTAAATTTTAAGGGAAACAAACTAAATGAAGTTGACGTCTGCATGATAGAGAAAGCGGAACACTAAATTTGTATCATGTATTAGCAAATATATTTTGATCCAATTATTTAAATGATATTTCTCGTTTACAACTGGTGAGATTACATTTACCTCTGATCAAGCTCAATGACAAGTAACGATTACATTTACCTCTGATCAAGCTCAATGACAAGTAACGATTACATTTACCTCTGATCAAGCTCAATGACAAGTAACGATTACATTTACCTCTGATCAAGCTCAATGACAAGTAACGATTACATTTACCTCTGATCAAGCTCAATGACAAGTAACGATTACATTTACCTCTGATCAAGCTCAATGACAAGTAACGATTACATTTACCTCTGATCAAGCTCAATGACAAGTAACGATTACATTTACCTCTGATCAAGCTCAATGACAAGTATTTAGGACAGAAAAATCACACAATGCAATGTATACACTTTAATTTGAAAAGGAGCATCTGGACAAATGGATTAATGCGCGGACTCATATTCGGGAGACCCTGGTTCAATCACAGTAAGGTCAAGAAGATGTTTTTCTGTCGGGGTTTCAGTAAACAATCCTAACCTGAATAGTTTTACTGTGACTGCACTAGCCATAGGCAATTAAAATCCTCAGGTTTCCCTCCTTCCTGTCCTACAGCGCTCTAAAACGCGAGAGCACATGCACTATTAGAAAAACATAAAGACACTTTAATCAACTTAATTAACTTATAACTCGGTAAAGAAACACATAAATAGTTGAAAATGGTTACTTTGACTTACTGATTTCCGCAGGAAAATGCTGTCTCTAATACTGAATGTATCACAATGCCAGAGTTTGGAGTTGCTAAGTTTGTTATCTTCCGGGATACACAAACAGGTAGTCCGTTCCATGTATAAGAATTTGTAATTAATTGATTGACATAATTTATATCGCATTAACAGCTTACCACCCAGATATAAGACATGAGGGTAATGTGTGGAGAAGAAAATATATATTCTAAGGATCCGCTTAGTTATCAAAGAGAATGCAAGGTTTAATTCTACGTTCTGGAGATCTTCTTCTTTGAGTGCTCCATATTGACTACATGTTAACCACTCTTTGTGATGTGTATGTGATCTGAGAGTAACATCGATTGTACGTTGTGCCAGTTATGCGCCTACAAGTAGGCCAGCACATCCGATTTCTGCACTGCTTTTTATTTACTAGGTTACCTTCCCTAGGGACCACAACAGTCTCCTCTTACGACATGCCTTGTAGGTCGCAGTGTTACTATTCTTTGCTCCCCTTGCCAGTCCCGGCAACACACAGGCATCGCACGTTCTGGAGATAACGCTTGCAGTCTCATTCTATTTTGAATGAATACACCTGTTTGGAATTAATCGTGGAAGCATCATTATATAAAATGTAAATGCGTATCTTTGGAATCAGCATGTTTTATAAACGTTTCAGACATGTGACACTTTAATCTAGTATATATTTCTTAAAGTATATATATCTATATATATATATATATATATATATATATATATATATATATATAAATATATATATATACATATATATATACATATATATATATATATATATGTATATATATATATATATGTATATATATATACTAGCAGATAGATCCTTTCTTCGCACGGGGATTTATATGTCCTAAACATTGCCAGACTGAGCATATGATCCGTCTCGTTCCCAGCATAACTTCAAAATCGTCTACATTCCCATTAATAACAATATGTTTACTCTCCATGCTACGTCGATTAAACAAAATAATATCTTGATAGAAGTATAGATAATATTGAATAGAGATAAAACAGTCAAACTAAGATAGAAGTAAAGATTCAATATCAACAATAATTGAAATAATTATAAACTTATCGATTAGTGAGCAGATGTGTTAAATACTAATAAATAACCACAGCGGTACAACAGAACCATCGCCAACGCTAACATATTTTGAGTGTACAGAAGAATGCCTTCAACAGGAAATTCGAATAGGTCAAATCCCAAGAAAAGCTAAATAACATGGATACTCTTATTCGATGTTCAATTGTTATGACAATTTCGTTAAATTAGTGTTTAATTAAGATATAAACTGGAACCAGTAGTCCAGTTTTATTAATTTTTACACCTTTCCATCTATAAAAACTACCCTCTTGCCAAATTTCAAGTCCGTAGGATGCCCAGATATATTGAAACACTGGGAACAGATAAACACATATACTATTCCAACTTATTCTTATATATATATACTCGCAGTTTTAAACGTTATTCGCAAGGGGAATTTAGTTTAAATCTATTTGTAAAGTCACTTAAAGAAACATGCCCCGTTGCCTCAAAATCGGCTTCTTCCCAATTACAAACAATATACTTTGTCTCCATGGAAGTTTGAAAACGTTGTCGGTTGGCCACATAAGATTGAAATGTCTCTCATTCCGATTGCCAGTAAGACCTGATACAACTGAATTTCCGTTCCCGTGAGAGTTAACAAATAGCAATTTAAAATGTCCCTCATTTCGATTGCCAGTTAAACCTGATACAATAGAATTCCCGTTCCCGCGAAAGTTGAATTAATTTAAATGTAGTTGTTATATTTCATCACTTGTGACATTACTAATTTCATCACAAGTTACATTTGTTATCCTTTTCCGGTGATTTTCCTAGCCCACATTAACTGTCCCTCATTTCGATTGACAGTAAAGCCTGATATAATTGAATGCCCCTGAAAGTTGAAAAATAACAATTGGCAAATTAATTTTATTCAGTTTATTAACTTATCGATGTGTTTAAAAAAAAAAAAAAAAAATTGGCCAATCGTGAGAATGAACATGTTATCTTCAGGATAGCAGTAGAGCATATTATCTATTCGTCTACAGAAATGACATGTTGACAGTACAGAAATACCAATAAATATGTTAGTATTCGTGTGATGTGCGAAAGACGTCATCGGACTGTAACAACATTATCGATTTGCGTATCACTTTCTAATAAAACGTCGTGAAAACATGGATATACATTTCCGGCAATTTTACGCAGAATGACAATTTGCGTTACATTGGAATATGGTTATAGAAACGTACAAAAATTATATTTTATTATTTTCACTCTTCCTATATATGAAATCTACCTTCTTGCTTAATTTCAGGTATGTCTTGATATTTATCTATCTATCTATCTATCTCTCTATCTATCTGTCTATCTGTCTATCTGTCTATCTGTCTGTCTGTCCGTCCGTCAGACAGACATACATATATATACCTACCGACCTACTTATCTTTCTGACTGTCTGCCTGTCCGTGCGTCCATCCGCTCGTCCGTCTGTCTGTCTATCTATATATTTATAGTTACCAGGCGTGATGGAAACATAGAGTGACAATGATACACATTTACAATAACACAATCGTGTACATATCTATGCATACTCACACCACACCATACGTACACACACACACATACATATATATATATATATATATATATATATATATATATGCAATCACCCACACACTGATAATTTCATACACACACACAGACACACCATTACATACACACACACCAGTGCCTAACTATCAAGGCATAAACTTCTCCGTGCAGATTAGCATTCCTTGTATAAATCATGTCAGCCCATATGTACGATAAACAGACATGGTTGCAGATATTGGGTTTCTCCGCACCAAGGTTTACCTGTTTAGCTGTTACTTACTTTTCCACTGATAACGCTCCAGATCACACATTCGAGAAAGAAATCAAGCACGCATTTACCTAAACCATTTAATAACGCATTCTGACTTGACGATACTCAATAGCTAGAAGTGTACGTGAGAAATTACACTTAGATAGTCGCCCGTATGTTGCTGTGGCTCGCAAGGGGAGCAAAGAATAGTAACACAGCGACCTACAAGACGATTGAGGTAGGGGAATAGGAAAGCTACCATAGTTAGTAAAAAGCGTCGAAGAAAAAAGAATGTGCTGGCCTACTTGTAGGCGCATAACTAGCACAACGTGGAATTGCTCTTTAGCTCAGATCACATACGAATCGAAAAGAGTGGTTCACGAGTGGTCGATTTGGAGCGTTCGAAGAAAAAAAAGAAGACTAATAGACAGTCGTATCTGCATAATATAGAAAACTAGACTCCGCTCTCATTGTTGTTAGTTAGGGCTAATAAATGATATTAACTTGAAAACTAGTGATGTCTGTACAAAAAGATTAGCTAGAAACAGAATGTCAATCAATAACATAAAATTAGAACACTATATGTCGAGCCTGGAATCTAAAATGATCAAATAACAGAGCAGTTCACCTAGTTAGGTAACAACTTTGATTGCACAGGAAATGTTGAACAAGAAATTATGTTACGAATTGGTAAAGCAATTTCGGCTTTAAAAGTCTAAATAAAATATGGAACTGCAAGTTATGTAGTATTAAAACTAAATTAAGAATGCTCAATTCAAATGTTGAATCAATCCTAACATACACCAGTGAAAGTTCTGAAATGACTAAAGATATAGAAAGGAAGTTGAATGCATTTGAAAATAGATGTCTGTGAAAAAAACCAGAAGTGCTATGCAAAGGGTTGAAGAAAGAGAGAACACACCAGGGAGGAACTGAAACGAATTTATCTGAGAGTGGCAAGGAGTATCGGTCTCAGTTCCATGGAGGAGATTGAGCGAATTGCATTGGATAGTACGGTATGGAGAAATTACTTGCAAGGCTTATGCAACGTAAAACGGTCCGAGATGAATTATTTTTATTAAATTGTGTAGAGGTACCCTCCACGCTTATCTTTTCATAAGTACTCGGTTTACCACGTTGAGCTAATGTGATATTGTTTTCATTGCTTCTCGTATATAGATGTATTAATAAGATCATCCAAATTGCACTTCTGTTAGTAAACATGGGTTTTCCAATCAAGATGCCATCAAGCAAATGTAGTGACATACCAGTTGGAACAATGACTACAACATCCAAATATCAAGATTGAATTGAAGAGGTAGATGATAATAAGTATTTTTTTTACCAACGCTTTGTTATCAGTGCCAAACTTGGTCTCTGACAGCAATACACCACAGAACGCTAACCACATGTAAAATGAAAAGCTTGAGAACGGCAATGGGAATTACCAGGAAAGATAGACTACGAAATGTGGACATCAAAAACTGAGTAGGCATAACTTCATGCACCGAATACATCGAAAGACAACAAATGCAATGTTTTAGACATTTAATGAGAATGGAAAACAACCAATTACCAATATCAGCATACAATAAAAAGAGATCGGATACTGGAACTAAGGGAATAACAAGAAAAAGATGAAAAGACAAATCAAAACCGCACTAATTAAGCAAGGACATGACACAACAACGGCAACTCATCTGACCCTTGAACAATAGCTAAACACGTAAACACAAAGTACTACAGTTTTACAAAATACATAAACAGTGACGATAAACAGCAACGTTTCGACCAAAAGGCCTTTATCAAGCAAACAATACAACAAGAATGACGAATTTCGAGGAACACTACAAATGGACGATTACATGTGGAAACATAAACCTATCTAATGAAAATCTGGGAGTAAAAACGAACAACGAAATGAGTGCAACACAAAAAACCGAAAGTGGAAAAGAATAGAAACAATAAACAATATAGTGGATAAATGACACATATATGGAGCAAACACACATATAGATAACAAGGCACGAGATAAGACAGTACTAAGAAGCATAGGAATGTAATGCGTTGAGTCCAAGAGGTCGCAAAGTGCCATAGAATGAAATAAAACGGTTCTCCAGGGCGAATCGACTGCGATCATCGGAGGGACATGATCGGATGGCTGTGACCTGGACATCGTCAACTCCTGAATGGCCAGTATCGTTGAAATGAGTGGCCACAGGAGTCACAGAGCGTTGGCGAATATCGCGTAAGTGTTGGGCGAATCGGTCACTGAGTCTCTTACCGGTTTCGTCAATATAGGACTTGTTGCATCGTTTGCAGGTGATGGCATAGATGATATTGGGACTCACACGTGAAACTGTCTTGAATGGCATACGTAGCTTTGTCACGCTTCATCACCTTCATCAATGCCTTCAATCCTGCTATTCGGTTCACCTCTCACATCTCTACCTCCTGTGTCAATTTTCTTGACATCACTATCACCATCAGCCTATCCACTATCACTACATCAGTATACTACAAGCCTACTGATACACATAGCTTTCTTCTGTATACCTCTTCCCATCCCCAGGCCTGTCGTGACTCTTTACCTTTCTCTCAACTCTTACGCCTTCGTCGCCTCTGTAGTGAGGACGACGATTTTCTTGATAGAGCTCACGAGATGCTGGATTTCTTCCGCCAGCGCCTATACCCGGAGAATGTGCTTACATCTGCCATGCATCGGGTTCAGCTAATTGCTCGCCAGGAGGCCCTTTCTCACATACATAGAACCCCCAATTCTGACAGGGTTAAACTTATCTTAACTTTCCACCCTCATAGTTCCCTGGTGAAAAGGTCTTATTCCATCATCTCCCTATTCTTCAGTCTGATCCTGAGACACGTTCAGTCTTCCAACACTATCCTTTGGTGGCTTACAGACGGGACAGAAGCCTCAAGGATTTGTTGGTACACAGTCGCCTCAAGCCTAATATCCAGAGTCACTTTGGCACCATCCAGTGCGGACGTCGGCGCTGTAATACATGTGCATATGTAATACATACCCCCACTGTCTCTTTTCCAAAAGCTACGTATGCCATTCAAGACAGTTTCACGTGTGAGTCCCGCAATATCATCTATGTCATCACCTGCAAACGATGCAACAAGTCCTATATTGGCGAAACCGGTAAGAGACTCAGTGACCGATTCGCCCAACACTTACGCGATATTCGCCAACGCTCTGTGACTCCTGTGGCCACTCATTTCAACGATACTGGCCATTCAGGAGTTGACGATGTCCAGGTCACAGCCATCCGATCATGTTCCTCCGATGATCGCAGTCGATTCGCCCTGGAGAACCGTTTTATTTCATTCTATGGCACTTTGCGACCTCTTGGACTCAACGCATTACATTCCTATGCTTCTTAGTACTGTCTTATCTCGTGCCTTGTTATCTATATGTGTGTTTGCTCCATATATGTGTCATTTATCCACTATATTGTTTATTGTTTCTCTTCTTTTCCACTTTCGGTTTTTGTGTTGCACTCATTTCGTTGTTCGTTTTTATTCCCAGATTTTCATTAGATAGGTTTATGTTTCCACATGTAATCGTCCATTTGTAGTGTTCCTCGAAATTCGTCATTCTTGTTGTATTGTTTGCTTGATAAAGGCCTTTTGGTCGAAACGTTGCTGTTTATCGTCACTGTTTATGTATTTTGTAAAACTGTAGTACTTTGTGTTTACGTGTTTAGCTATTTTTCAAAGTTTTACTGCAGCCTCCACCTTTTTTCGATAAATGACCCT
Source organism: Arion vulgaris (assembly GCA_020796225.1). Classification (NCBI taxonomy): domain Eukaryota; kingdom Metazoa; phylum Mollusca; class Gastropoda; order Stylommatophora; family Arionidae; genus Arion; species Arion vulgaris. The sequence continues at coordinate 56,316,451 of CM036759.1, read as the reverse complement.
TGAACACAACGCTTCCACCCTTACACTTAACGGCAAGAGTGGACAACCAATTCAATCATCCACCTGGCAAAAGACAATATAGTTCTTCAATCTATTTCCTACACAGAAAGATCTCAGTGGTTGTGTGCAAATTACGTAGCACCACCCAGTATCCCAGATGTAATCCCTAATCCTCGATGGGTACACTTTCCATAGAAAGTGTATTTTATTTATGTTAGAGTGAACTTTTTCCTTGGCAACGGTTCTGCAGCTATTTTCATCGATTTTCAACTGCCAAAGATGTGTAACTTGAAAACGGAGTTTATGCTTTATCGTCCGTTTTCGATACGACTAGAATACGGTTGTAACTACATTGTCATTGGGCATACTATAAAAATATCCCGATCGCTACAGGTGAGCATAAGGCGACAATCTTACCTCCAAGTCACAGTTTCTCTCGTCCCAAAACCTCAGTGATTTCTAATCTCAATACAGGTGAGCATAAGGCGACAATCTTACCTCCAAGTCACAGTTTCTCTCGTCCCAAAACCTCAGTGATTTCTAATCTCAATACAGGTGAGCATAAGGCGACAATCTTACCTCCAAGTCACAGTTTCTCTCGTCCCAAAACCTCAGTGATTTCTAATCTCAATACATGTGAGCATAAGGCGACAATCTTACCTCCAAGTCACAGTTTCTCTCGTCCCAAAACCTTAGTGATTTCTAATCTCAATACAGGTGAGCATAAGGCCAGACTCTTACCTCCAAGACACAGTTTCTCGCGCCCCAAACCATAGTGATTTATATTTTCAATACAGGTGAGATCGAAATTCCAGTCATTTCGAAGACGTGCGAAAAACGTAAGTTTTCAAGTAAAGCACATAAAAGATCCATTGAAGGCGGAAACCGATAAAAAAAAAAAAACCTCTGCATATGATACATTTACTTCGTTTTGAAACTTGAATTGCTACAATGTTTACCAACATTCAAATTATATTGGAGACCATCACCGACACTTCGAGGTTCGTGCACTGCAGCTGAAAACGGCATGTGTTAAAAGCAGTTCTGGTCGTAACCGATTATCTACCGAAGTACAGATTGTGATTGTTCTATCAATCATTTAATCAATCATCACTGCCTATTCAGTCACATTCTTTCAACAAAAAACGCCTTTCATAAGCATACATTTTCTCTCCCTCTCTCTCTCTCGCTCTCTTCTCTCTCTCTCTCTCTTCATTTTCTTATTTATTGCTCACACCTCTCCCCTCATGAAGTTGAAGCGTCAAACTAAACCTACTTCGTTAACCAATATTATTATTATAGTTTTATTATATTCATTTCGTACATTTATACATTACATATTGACTGCAATCAGTTTCTCCATACTGTTCTATACAGATCAATTCTTCCTATCTCTTCTATGAAAGTTGGACCGATAGGTTTCGCCTTTCTCAGTTGTTCTTTTCATGATTTACCTAGACGTTTCTTTTCTTTCTTCTACATTTTGCCTCCTACGTCATTGTCCACTTTGTGATTGTTTGATCTTTTTTGTCTTAGAGTACTTTCTTCTTCTTCTTCTGTGCGTTCGTTCTTTACGACCACTTTTTATCACTCTTTGTGATATATTTGATCTTTTCTAAAAACATGTATACGTTGCACATTGGTTTGGTAGGCACCTAAACGCATAGACTTCTATACGTTTAGGACACGTGCATCCCATTTCAGCAGAACCTCCTAAGTCGCCTCTTACAACATGCGTGGCAGGTAACAGTGGTTCTATTCTTTACACACCAAATTTAGGCCCCGGTAACTACTCGGGCGTCTTAGAGTACGATAAATATTTCTCAATCTAATTTTTTTTAATAGCAGCTGCTACTAGTGGTTGACCAGACATATTTCTGATTCCATCACCAAGTTTTGATTTCAGTCCATGTAATGTTATATATCTTTCAGTATATTATCACTTGAAGGAGCCTTTTCTCTCTCTTTCTTTATTTATCTAGTATGCGACGTCCCTGCTGCTGAGGGCAGCAACAAATAGACACACATATTCTCTGTTCTTGAGTGTCGACTCTTTTGTGATCTAGCTGTGATTCATTTCTTCTAGATCTTGTTCTTCAATCCCCCCGCCCTCGTTATGTCATTTTGGCTCGTCCATGTTTTCGTTTACCCTCTGGTTTCCATCTCAGTACAGTTTTCGTGACAGAGTTAGTCTCCGTGTGTATCACATGTCTGATCCATGATCAGCGTCTCTTTTGGATGATGGTGCCGATATTCAATTGTTTACTCTCTGCAAACAGTTTTTTTTTCATTAGAGATGGTATTTGACCAGAACATGCGTACGATCTTTTTCAGACAAATTGTAAGGAAGAAGCGTTTGGTCATACATTTCTCTGTCATTCTCCAACATTCTAAACAGTAAAATAAATTTGATATAGTCCGTTCAACTTCTCAGCCCAACAGATAACAATTTTGTATCTTTGTAACCATTTGATTAAATAACTTGAAAACTTGCATAAGAACGAAACACTTTGCCGACGTTACAAAAATGATTATTATATTCAAACAATCATACCATCTAGAAATTGCCTTTGTTGTGCTATGAATTTAATGCGTCCATTGGCAAGGTTGGAGAAAAATAATGTTTACATAAAAATAGCAATGTTCACCCAATTATATTTAACAATTAACAATTATATTTTTTTCGAACAATTCTTGCATTTACCGTGAACCAATTTTACACCCGTTTCACCACGGTAAACAAATGAAGACAGTAGTGCGAGACGGACGTTTAGGCGTATATCGAAATTTATGTGAAGCTATTCTGTTACATTGTTGACTTCTCAAAAGAGACATTGACATCTTCCACTTCTTCATCTAACACTCCATACCGACAACTTGGTAACCACTCATTTTGATTTGTATGTGATCTGAGCATAAGAGCGATTGTACGCTGTGCCAGTTATACACCTACAAGTAGGCCGGTGCATCCGATTTCTGCGACGCTTTTTATTTACTAGTGTATCCCGTACAGCAGTCACCTCTTACCACATACCTTGTAGTTTGCATTATTACTATGCATTGCACTCTATGGGAACACAGGAAACAAACTGGCAAGACATTGATATAACGGTCATATTAAATTTGAAGTGCAAATTTATAGCAAAATGAGTTATTATGATATAGGCGCATTTCCGCAAAGAAACAAATATGGGTCATCTGTCCCACAGTATACAAGAACCAGCGAATCTAGCCATTATATTGTAAAGATACATCCCTACCACTTCAATTAACAGAAAGACACATTATACCCGGAGAAATAGCTATTTGAATATAACATCTACGAGCTGTAATGTAAGTGATTTTAAAACAATAATACAACTAATTTGGAATTTCTTGTTTATTTCATGACTATAGCAAATATCAACATTGACCCCCATGTATGAGATGTGATGATACGCCTATGCATGATGCTTGTCATCAAATGTCAAATTGGTGCGTTTCTGTAAAAATTAAAATTTCGTTGCAGACTAGCCAAATATGCCGTCAACATCAAAGGAAACCGTTATATCACAAAATCTATATTTCTTATAACAATTTCTTCCATAATATATTTACGTCGCTATAATTCAAAGATTTGGTGTAACCTTTCACTTCTGTAGAAATAATGGTTTCGCTGAAATTTGTGTTGGTGGGTGGTCAGAAATTGTTGAACGAACTATAGCACATAAATTTGATATATATTAATCTTATTACTGATGATGTATGTAGCTGATTTCCAGATCGTCTGAAGGATGATGCGCTCAATTTGTACCGTACTCATTCGACTGTTAATGTCAGATCCAGATCCTCCTTCGTTACTGATACCACTTCCAGTATATGTGAAAGCAGTTCTATTTGGAAGGATTATATCTTCTACTTTTACTGGTGCGATGCACAGTGTAAATATTATGCATTTTTCAATTTAGTTTAGTTTAATCGTCAAATCATAATCACCGCACATTGAACCAATTTGTCAAAGATGCTCCGATCGTTTCCTTAGCATATCTCTCAGCGTGTGGATACTAGCGATACAAATTCGATATTGATTTACAAATTTATTTTATTTTTAGTACAGTTCTCTTGTCTAACTATGCCATATTTTGATTTGATATTTTTGCAGTCTGCTTAGATTTGCATATTCGCCCATATTCCTTGAATCGTTTACACACCCTTGCTTCGTTATTTAATTCATAATATTCTCCTGATCCTTAGATCATTCGCTATTTACATCTGACATACCCTCAAGCATACAGGCGCCCTCATTCTCCTTTACGCATTTGTGCCCTTTACTCTAAAATATTTACCCTTCAGCAAAAGTGGCTTGGTTATTTCACGCATGCTATCTTTGAACACACAGTTATACGTGTTGACTTTCTTTTCATCCAATATATATATATATATATATATATATATATATATATATATATATATATATATATATATATATATATAGACAATTTTTCATGTTATGTATATATATATATATATATATATATATATATATATATAGACACTTTTCATGTTATGTATATATATATATATATATATATAGACAGTTTTTCATGTTATGTATATATATATATATATATATATATATATATATATATATATAAATTTATGCTTTGTTTTATTAGTAGTGGAATACCAGACAAAAAGATAATCATTATCAAAATGATCTATGATAGGTCAAATGATCTATGATAAGTCATATGATCTATGATAAGTCAAATGATCTATGATAAGTCATAATGTGCAGTCATCACTGATGATGGCCACATCAACTGGTTTATTGTTGAATCCGGAGAAAAGCAAGGCTGTATTCTGTCTCGGCTATTGTTTGGAGTGGTCATTGACTAGGTGATGGGAACATGTTGCAGGGGCGAAACTGGCATCGATTGGGTATCAAAGAGTCAACTATAATATATTGTAGTGTAAATGACGTCATTTGGGATCTTTTTTCTTATATTAGTTCCTTAATTAATGTATCTTTGACTTTGAAAATCGTCTTCATTTCCTGACAGTGCCTTCAATATTGCAAACCATTATTTGTTTCTTTATTGAGTTCTAGACTTAATACATCACATATATTTTATAATTGTGTTTTCGACAATTTATATCACAAACATTATTCGATTTCATTTTTGAAATTCGACTTCATCTACACTTTATGAATTTTTTTTCGACTAGCTGATACTATAGATATGCGTTATGTATATTTTATACTTGACAGAAACAACATAGTGGCGAATCATCGTGCGTGTGAACTGTATTGTGGTGAATCATCGTGCGTGTGAACTGTATTGTGGTGAATCATCATGCGTGTGAACTGTATTGTGGTGAATCATCATGCGTGTGAACTGTATTGTGCGAATAATGAGTACGTCTGGTAGTTAATTAGTGCAAACGTGTCACATGGTTTGAAAATTGTTGCCCTTTCACTAAATATAACACGTGTCCTGCATGAAGTAAATATAACACGTGTCCTGCATGAAGTAAATATAACACGTGTCCTGCATGAAGTAAATATAACACGTGTCCTGCATGAAGTAAATATAACACGTGTCCTGCATGAAGTAAATATAACACGTGCCCTGCATGAAGTAAATATAACACGTGTCCTGCATGAAGTAAATATAACACGTGTCCTGCATGAAGTAAATATAACACTAGTCCTGCATGAAGTAAATATAACACGTCTCCTGCATGAAGTAAATATAACACGTGTCCTGCATGAAGTAAATATAACACGTGTCCTGCATGAAGTAAATATAACACGTGCCCTGCATGAAGTAAATATAACACGTGTCCTGCATGAAGTAAATGTAACACGTGTCCTGCATGAAGTAAATATAACACGTGTCCTGCATGAAGTAAATATAACACTAGTCCTGCATGAAGTAAATATAACACGTGTCCTGCATGAAGTAAATATAACACGTGTCCTGCATGAAGTAAATATAACACGTGTCCTGCATGAAGTAAATATAACACGTGTCCTGCATGAAGTAAATATAACACGTGCCCTGCATGAAGTAAATATAACACGTGTCCTGCATGAAGTAAATATAACACGTGTCCTGCATGAAGTAAATATAACACGTGTCCTGCATGAAGTAAATATAACACGTGTCCTGCATGAAGTAAATATAACACGTGTCCTGCATGAAGTAAATATAACACGTGTCCTGCATGAAGTAAATATATCACGTGTCCTGCATGAAGTAAATATAACACGTGATCTGCATGAAGTAAATATAACACGTGTCCTGCATGAAGTAAATATAACACGTGCCCTGCATGAAGTAAATATAACACGTGTCCTGCATGAAGTAAATATAACACGTGTCCTGCATGAAGTAAATATAACACTAGTCCTGCATGAAGTAACTATAACACGTGTCCTGCATGAAGTAAATATAACACGTGTCCTGCATGAAGTAAATATAACACGTGTCCTGCATGAAGTAAATATAACACGTGTCCTGCATGAAGTAAATATAACACGTGTCCTGCATGAAGTAAATGTAACACGTGTCCTGCATGAAGTAAATATAACACGTGTCCTGCATGAAGTAAATATAACACTAGTCCTGCATGAAGTAAATATAACACGTGTCCTGCATGAAGTAAATATAACACGTGTCCTGCATGAAGTAAATATAACACGTGCCCTGCATGAAGTAAATATAACACGTGTCCTGCATGAAGTAAATATAACACGTGCCCTGCATGAAGTAAATATAACACGTGTCCTGCATGAAGTAAATATAACACGTGTCCTGCATGAAGTAAATATAACACGTGTCCTGCATGAAGTAAATATAACACGTGTCCTGCATGAAGTAAATATAACACGTGTCCTGCATGAAGTAAATATAACACGTGTCCTGCATGAAGTAAATGTAACACGTGTCCTGCATGAAGTAAAGCATTCTAATCCATCAGGATATTGTCTGATGTGTTGAAATACCAGTGAAAAAACACAAAATAAAACTTACCAAATTTGATGATACTGATCGAAAGTGACCCGACGTGTTAATAACAATATTTGTTTTCTTAATTGTTGTCCTTCCCGTGGATTGAACAGGGATCTCCCGGCATGGCAGGTAAACATAAAATCCATTGGGTCACCGGACATATATGTTAAAATAACAAAAAAATAGCAACAAATATGTTTGTAACATGTGACTTCTTCATCGCCTTAACACGTGATCAACACTTTGAGACATGGCTACAACTTTTCGGTTTTTAAGTATTCATGACCATTTCGTTAAGTTGCAATTTAGATATAGAGACGAACCTCGAGTCCGGTTTTATAATTCTTGCATCTTCCTATTTATGAAAGCTAAACTCTTGTCAAATATCAAGTGTGTAGGATGTCCATATATCTTGAAACAATGGGAACAGACATACATACGGTTAAATACTTTTCAATCTTTATATATATATATATATATATATATATATATATATATATATATATATATACATATACATGTATGTGTGTGGGTTTGTGTGCTTCCGTGCATACATGATACACCTACTGAGTTTAACACATGTTTCATTTTTCAGTCATGTCAATGATCTCATTGTTTCCGAAAATTTCATTGTTTTCTGTCATAAAAACGTGTAGTGTCCTGGCTACTATTTTAATCTTTTCTTGTGATTGAAACGACGTCAATAATTTGAGTATACAAACTGACTATATTTTCTTGTGTTGAAACGACGTCAATAATTTGAGTATACAAACTGACTATCTTTTCTTGTGTTGAAACGACGTCAATAATTTGAGAATACAAACTGACTATCTTTTCTTGTGTTGAAACGACAAACTGACTATCTTTTCTTGTGTTGAAACGACGTCAATAATTTGAGTATACAAACTGACTATCTTTTCTTGTGTTGAAACGACGTCAATAATTTGAGTATACAAACTGACTATATTTTCTTGTGTTGAAACGACGTCAATAATTTGAGTATACAAACTGACTATCTTTTCTTGTGTTGAAACGACGTCAATAATTTGAGAATACAAACTGACTATCTTTTCTTGTGTTGAAACGACAAACTGACTATCTTTTCTTGTGTTGAAACGACGTCAATAATTTGAGTATACAAACTGACTATCTTTTCTTGTGTTGAAACGACGTCAATAATTTGAGTATACAAACTGACTATCTTTTCTTGTGTTGAAACGACGTCAATAATTTGAGAATACAAACTGACTATCTTTTCTTGTGTTGAAACGACTTCAATAATTTGAGCATACAAAGTTAATAGCTTTTCGTGTGTTGAAACGACGTCAATATTTTGAGCATACAAAGTGACAATCACTACGTCACAAGTCCAGAAGTTACAAGCGTTATGCATTAAAAAACAAACAATAAGTACTGTTCACAATGGTATAGTCTGTCCATTAATTCGTGAGCACGTTTGAAATTGATTTTCTCGAAAACTACCTGTTGGATCTCAGTGATTTTTGCAAGCAGCCTTAGAATATCCATGACGCTAGAGAAATATTTTTTCCAAGAAAATTTGATGTAGTTTGAAATATTTCTTCTTCAGGTTATATTAAAATCAACCTCACCGGATTGTACACAATAGTAACAGATTTACGGTACACAGACGCGTTGTTCTAAAAATACATTATGGTAACATTGAAATATCGTGAGTTTCACGAATTCCCGTGCACCTAACCCAGTCGACTTTGAAAGCGGAAAGCATATGACGTTATAATTGGGATACCTCTCTCTCTCTCTCTCTCTTTAGCCTGTTACGCCCTGGCGTTTAGGGCAGCAACAAACGTACACCATTCTTCCCTGTTCATGGCCTTCCTCTGTATTGTGTTCCAGCTATGATTCATTTCCTTCAGCTCTTGCTCTATCGTTCTCCTCCAGGTCGTCTTTGGTCTTCCACGCTTTCGCCTACCCTCTGGAGTCCATCTCAGTGCAGTTTTCGTGTCGGAGCCAGTCTCCATGCGCATCACATGTCCAATCCATCTCCAGCGTCGTCTTCGGATGATAGTGCAATTGGGATACCATTGTATAGTTATAGGCGTATCTCGCTATTTGTATGAAGCTATTGTATCATATTTGTTGGCTTATCAAAACTGACATTGATATCACATTCATAATGAGTCTGAAGTGCACATTTATAACAATGCAGAAGGTTACAGTTTTACTATACCAACACTTCCATAAGGAATCTAAGAGAGGTCATCTATATTGCGATATTCATAACCCTGAGAAACGAGCGCAACTGGCGCTTGGTCTGAATAGAGAATCCTTTTCCAATGGATTAAACAGGACACAAAGTGCACTAATGTCAAGCAAGGAAGGAAAAGAACAATTGACGACTTTGACATAGATGTCATAAGACGGAAGCTCTTGAAAATGTTTGCGACAAATCAACTTGTTACTCTCAGGAAACTGAAATTAAAACTGCAATCAGATTGCAGCATAGACATTTCTAAAAGTACTCTATGAAAAATTGTAAGAGCCGCCGGCTTCACCTTCAGAAAAACTATAGGCGGCAGGAATATTATTTGTGAAAAGCCACATTTAATTGCTGCCCGATGTAAATACCTGAGGCAGATCCGTGAGCGGCGGAGGCAATGCTATGATATTGTATATTTGGACGAATCCTGGGTCAATGCTCACCACACTAATGCTAAAGAATGGCAATCAGTAGACGGTGAACAGAAAAGAAAAATACCAAGCAGCAAAGGCCAGCGTATTATACTAACACATGCAGGAAGTAGTGAAAAAGGTCTTGTCCATGACGCTGGACTTATTTTCCAATCAAAAGTACCGACGGTAGGGACTACCACACAGAAATGAATGGACATATTTTCAGGCACTAGATGGAGAAAGATCTACTTCCAATTCTAAACAGATCATCATGCTTGGTAATGGATAATGCATCCTATCACAACGCAGTATCAGCGGAAGACAAAGTACTAACTGCATCAAATACAAAAATCAAATTAGGACTTGGCTTGCTAAGGAAAATGTCAGCTTCGATGATACATATTTGAAACCCGAGTTGTTGCACCTGGTGAGGATGACAAATAAGACAAAGGTGTTTCATATTGACAAAATCATTGCGGAATACGGCCACACGTCTTTGCGACTACCTCCATATCATGCTCACCTCAATCCGATAGAGCTTGTCTGGGCTAAAGTAAAAGGGCAAGTTGCCGAACAGAACAGGACGTTTAAAATGTGTGATGTTGACGTTCTGACACGTGAGTCCTTCTCAATGATAGACATGCAGTTCTGGAAGAAGTGTGTTGAACATGTGCTCCGAGAGGAAGACGAGTACTGGCACCGAGATGGATTACAATTTGTCCAGCCAGTAACAATTATCAACCTCATGGAATCGTCAGATTCGGGATGATACAAATCATATTTTGATTACAGACTGAGAAATAGCAACGTATACATTTCCATATCCAAATGCGTCTACCATCATACAATTTGTGGTGAAGTTAAGACACCCTGGGGTCTAATGGTGACCGAAGGGGAGGACTAACTGTTGCATATTGTATCCAAGTTCACGATTGCACATAAAGGGCAACACACTTAATTACTTGACCTATCAAGTTAATATGGAGATACACCTATGAATAGAATTGACATGGACAAATTCTAGGAATTACTGTAAAATCTAAAATTTGAGCCCCGTATTTGAAATTGTCATAAAAGATCAAAGGAATTTGCCGATGTGCAAAATCCGTAGCATCTACGGACTACTGGTTAGCTTTATTTTAGCGTCATGGATATTCTAAGGCTGCATGCAAAAAATCACAGAGATCCAACGGGTAGTTTTCGAGAAAATCAATTTCAAACGTGCTCACGAATTAATGGACAGACTATAGTTGAATGTAGAAACTCGAAATAGATTAGTTGTTAGTGAAGTCGGTTCTTATGCTAGTGATCCGGGCTCAATTTCTCAATTTCGTGAAATATTTTTTTTCGACTGTAACGGCTTTCAGATGAACCCAGCCTCAATTAGGTACAAGAAAATCGGGTTTTTTTTTCCTTTAGTTGTGTGTAGTTTAATACGTGGATACAAATATCAAATTCCCTTAGTCCTTTAAGATCTGTTGGTATAAAGTACACATTAATTTTTGCACGAAGTCACACTCCTTTGGTATGAAGTGCACAACACTTTACATTTATAATTCCTAGTGTGTAGGAGGTAGGAAGTCAGTCTCTCTTTTTTTATATGTGAAACAACGAGTGTGAAATTCAACAATCCATCATCTTTTTTCCGAGTCGATAGATGAATGCTTATGTTTTTTTTCGCTAATCCGTCCCACATGTTGCTATAGAGTGGTAAAACATGAAGATCAAATTTCTCATAAAGAGAGTCAGCTACCGGTTAAAATTCAATACATCAAAAACTTATTCACATAGAACGAGGTTGAATTATTTCCACAATATGTGAACAAATCAAGTAAATTAAGAAAATGTGTTACGTCGATTTGAAAATAGAAAGATGAAAATTTGAACAGTTGCTTAAATGTTGCAAAACAAATTTGAAAAAAAATTGAACTAAGGCCTTCCAAGCCCACCTATCTAAGGCTACCCTTCTTCTTCTTCGGTGGTGAGCTATAAATTTCCTGCTTGTTGTTTCTGCAGCCATCTAGTGTTTTTACGGGTAGGGTTGCTGCCTCACTCAACCTCCTTAGTCGTCTCTAACGACATGCGTGGCAGGTAATATTGATTCTATTCTTTACACCCCAATTTGGGTCCGTAACCACTGGCAATATTTATAATATATTTATAATATATTTATAATAAATATATAATGTATTTATAATATATTTATAATATCTTTATACTATATTTATAATATATTAATAACAATCAGTTGTATCCGTTGTTCGCGTGAGGAATTTAGTTTAAATCTAATTATAAAGTCACTTAAATAAACATCTTCAGTTACCTCACAATCGGCTTCTTCTTCCTCCATTAAAAACAATACGTTTTGTCATCATGAAAGTTTGAAAACTTTGTCGGTTGGCTGCATAAGATTAAAATGTCCCTCATTCCGCTTGCCAGTAAAACCTGATGCAACAGAATTCCAGGTTCCCGTGAGATTTGACAAATTACAATTTGAAATATCCCTCATTCCGATTGGCAGTAAAACCTGATAAAACAGTATTACTGTTCCCGTGAAAGTTGACAAATAATAATTTAATAGGTCCCTCATTTCGATTGCCAGTAAAATCTGATACAATAGAATTCCTGTTTCCGTAAATATTGACAAAAAAATAATTTAAAATGTCTCTAATTCCGATTGCTAGTGAAATCAGAAAAAATCGAATTCCCGTGAAAGTTGAAAAAAAATAATTGACAAATTAGATTAATTCAGATTATTAATTTATCTCCGTGATTAAAAAAAAATAGACCGAACGTGAGCTGTGTTTTTTAAAAAAATTCCCAAGCGTGTAGACGGGCACGTTATCAGCTGCTCTACAGTATCTTATCACTAATGTTTTTAAAATACGTTATAATAATAGTGAACTTAGTATAGCGTTATGTGATCGGGACTTGAGCGGAAAGTAATAATTTGGTTATATAAAGTCTATATGTAGTGTGTTGTGACATTGGTCACTTTGTTGTATTGTTTACTTGACAAAGGCCTTGTTGGTCGAAACGTTGCTGTATATTTTCATTGTTTTCTGTATTTCGTAAAACTATCGTACTTTATGATTACACGTTTCACATGATCACGTGACAGGGAACGTCGTGAAATTATGGAAAGACACTTTCGGCGATTTATACGCAGAAAGACCATATGCGTTATGTTGAGAATGTGGTTATAGTTCAGTTTGATAATTTTTCCCTCTTCGTATCTCTGGATGCAACCGTCTTGCAAAAATGTCAAGTCCGTAGGATGTCTAGATATCTCCAAACAATTGGGAAAGACAGAACTCCATTCATCTTTGTCTTATATATATAATAAATAAATATATAAATATATATATATATATATATATATACACAGTGGCGGCTAGTGATCATTTTTGTTGGTGGGGCCAGACATTTTTTTCGGATAAATCATGGTTTTTTTATTGCTATATTTTAATTTATAAAATTATAAATACACGTTATACATTATTTTTGGTGGGCCCACTGGCCCTTAATGACGAGCTGCCACTGTATATATATATATATATATATATATATATATATGTATATATATATATATATATATATATATATACATATATATAGATTTATAATATATTTATAATATTTATGATATATTTATTATATGTTTATAATATGCTTGTGTTTTTATAGTGTAACCTCATCGACCTTACGCCCAAATCATTTTACCGCATTTTTACGTCCTGAGAGATGAGACAGTTGTTTTACTTTTCGTTATCTATAAACAACAGATAGGGTTAACATAATAATTACAAATACTCTACTACTTCGTTGAACGCTCCATATCGAGAACTTGTTAAAACCTCTATGTGATTTATATGTGATCTGAGCCTAAGAACAAGTGCCAGTATTCTAACACTACAAGTGGACCAGCACATCCGATTTCTGCGACGCTCCTTATTTAGCTTCCCTAGACCCATATCTCATTCGCCTCTTACAACATGCTTTGTAGGTCGCCGTGTTACTTTTCTGTGCGCCCGTTGTGAGCTCCGGCAACACACATGCAAACATGTGGTCAGTATGCAGCGTTGTAATAATAAGAAGAAGGTATTTGAATTATCATTGTCACACTGTGTCAGAAATAGCACTCGAAACAAACTCGTGAGTGAACATCAGTGAACTGTTATCGTAAATAAGTTCAACTTTTTCTTAAATAATACAGTGTTTAATGATGCTTAAAGCAGTAAATCTAATTAATGGATTGTGTCTAAACAAGGATTACAGCGAGAGGAAAAGTCGTTGTATCCTGTAGTTGCACTTGACCGACAAGCTCAGCCTCCAGAAATATATTACATTTTTTAAAACTGTAAAGCACTGATGCGACAATAGTTATTAAACATAATCTAGCTAGCGCATCATAGGGATCAGACAGGAATATTATGACAAGTTTACATTTTGGTCATTTGAAATATGAGAACTGTCATCGCAATGAGAAACATATGAAAAAGCCAAAGACATCAAATCTAGAGCCAAAATTATAATATTAAACTCCAATTTTAAAGTAGTTCTGGTGTATGGATAACGCTTGTTCTTCTTCTTCTTCTGCGTTCTCACTAGATTGGAATTTCGGATTCTCTAATAAACACAGCCGTCTGCCTCATATTATCAGCCACGCCATACAGTTTGTCTTGGACGCTAGTGTAAGTGGGCCACCTCTTTCTTCTCAAGTCTGCATACTGGGGCAGTTCTGTAGGATATAATTCCTATGATTTCTGCTTCCCCGTTTGTGCCAACCTCTTTCCGCATTAAGTTTTGACCCCCACACGTGATTGTAGGTCTGACATTCTTACTGTATCGCTTGATCTAATCTGATCATGTTCCCCTTATAATCAATGTCGATTTGCGATTAGGGAATCGTTTCATATCTTTATATGGCACCGTTGCCCGCCTGCACATATCGTGTTCGTAGCGAGTTGGATGACGGGTGACAAGCCCTATTTGAGTGCGGTTCAATTCCGCGTTCTGGCAAAAAAATCCACAGGTTCTCCCGATTAATCCACAGGCACCGAACCGAAGGGTTACGATGTCCATTGGTGCTTTTGGATAGGACATTTTTTTAAAATATGCTACCTTACGACCTCATGGCCTCAAGGCACTAAATTCCTATGCTTCTTAGTACTTTCTCTTCTCATTCTCCATATTCTATATGTGTATATCTTAAATGTATGTATGTTGTATACATATTTGATTGTTTTTGTTTATCTTCCTTTTTCACTTGTACATTTATTTGCATTTATTTATTTATTTATTTATTTATTTATTTGTTTGTTTGTTTGTTTGTTTGTTTGTTTGTTTATTTATTTATTTATTTATTTATATGTTTGTTTGTTTGTTTATTTATTTGTTTGTTTGTTTGTTTGTTTGTTTGTTTGTTTATTTATTTATTTATTTATTTATTTATTTAATTATTTATTTATTTATTTATTTATTTATTTGTTTGTTTATTTGTTTATTTATTTATTTATTTATTTATTTGTTTGTTTATTTGTTTATTTATTTGTTTATTTATTTATTTATTTATTTATTTGTTTGTTTATTTATTTATTTATTTATTTATTTATTTATTTATTTGTTTATTTGTTTATTTATTTATTTATTTATTTATTTATTTATTTATTTATTTATTTGTTTATTTGTTTATTTATTTATTTATTTGTGTTTAGTCACAGTTTTTTATTATAGGACCGTTAGGAATTTATTGTTTGATTCTACGTGTTGTCTTCTACGTGTTGTCTTCTACGTGTTGTCTTCTACGTGTTGTCTGTCTTCTACGTGTTGTCTTCTACGTGTTGTCTTCTACGTGTTGTGTGCCTTTTAAGAAGTGAATTTCTTCACTTTTGTTATATCCTTTTCTTAATAAAGTCTATTTGATCAAAATGTTGCTGTGTGTTGTTATTGTTTTTGTAAAACTTGAGTACTTTGTTTTTACGTGTTTCGTCAAGGTTTATTGTACACAACTTACAAACTTACAGCGATAACCATTGAAATGTGAAAAAGACACTATCATTCAAACAGCTACAGAAATGCGCGATACATCGTAGTGTGCTTGCTTTGTACGTGCGTTATCACGGGTTCAGTTCCAAAGTGAATGTGGTATTTTCCCAATGTTATCGGATCTGAAGTCGACCCATCCTGTCTCTGAGACGCTGAGAGGTATCTTTAGTTGACGATTTGTGGACAATATCACCATCAAATGTTGTGCCGATGGTAAATGAAAAAATATGCACATAACAACGTATTCCCAAATATAGCTGATGGTATGAACAAAAGTTTCATAAAAACATAATTAAAAGTAGAAAACTCTTCTAATATGTCGTATATTGTGTATTTGAGATGTGAACATATGGTAAGCACGTTTAGACGTATGATGTGGTGTACTTACTGTAAGTATGTAAGAGATGGCAGTGGCTTATTTAGACATAATCTTTTATGCTGACAAGCAACAGCAATGGAAATGATAACATATACTGCGCACTGTATACTATGTCTTCATATTATGATATGCACACATGAAGTAGGAACATTATGGAAGGGAATAGTAAGATAGTACATGTGTAAACGCATTACAATATGTCGCGGAGATGTACACTGACATAACACAGTGGACTAAACATTTAAAAACATATAAGACGTGAATTTATTTTCATTTCATTCGGTGCTGACACACCTGGACGTCTGTCCCTGACATACCTGGGCACCTGTCCCTGACACACCTGGGTGTCTGTCCCTTGAAACAATGCTATACAAATACTAATGTTGTACATTGATTGATTAATAGGGCCATCAACATTGCACTTCACTGAGTAACTTTGTGTGTGCTACGTCATCAACATTGCACTTCACTGAGTAACTGTGTGTGTGCTACGTCATCAACATTGCACTTCACTGAGTAACTTTGTGTGTGCTACGTCATCAACATTGCACTTCACTGAGTAACTTTGTGTGTGCTCAGCCATCAACATTGCACTTCACTGAGTAACTTTGTGTGTGCTCAGCCATCAACATTGCACTTCACTGAGTAACTTTGTGTGTGCTCAGCCATCAACATTGCACTTCACTGAGTAACTTTGTGTGTGCTCAGCCATCAACATTGCACTTCACTGAGTAACTTTGTGTGTGCTCCACTACCATCATTGCACTTCACTGAGTAACTTTGTGTGTGCTCCGTCACCATCATTGCACTTCACTGAGTAACATTGTGTGTGCTACACCATCAACATTGCACTTCACTGAGTGGCTTTGTGTGTGCTCCGAACTCTTTCTTTCACAAGAAGATCTCAGCAGACGTGCAGGAACTCTATTGCACCGGTGAGGTCACCGGTGTAATGTTGATTCCCAGAATGTGGGAGAGCTAATTTGTTTCCCGCCTGCGTGCAACGTTGATTGTGGGAATAAATCCACAACCCTCTTATTCCTCAATCGATAAGTGGCCACTTGTGCATTAGATAATCTGCCTCACACACGTTATTTTACTGATCTGGTATCAATGGCATTTGTTATCAGACAAACACTATTAAAAGCTAATATGATCACGATAACTGAATTACATGTGAATAAAATGTATAACATCTGTAGGCAGACAATTCTCTCTGTGCTTATCATAACGTCCACAAATTGAAAAGTTGTTTAAAAGGTTTAAAGTCGAACGATTGACTTCATGGCACTGGGTTTTATCACATATGGCTCGTTCCCTCTCCTCAGAAATGGCGCACCAACTTCCGAAAGTATTGCACAAAGCCCGAACTCCGTAGCTCTGGCAACAATACTAAGGCCTCTGGAAAAAAACTGCACTCGTGAACAGAACGGCGCGGTCCTGATTCGAATCCACGACCTTCAGCTCGCGAGGCAAAGGTCATAGCCACTCAGCCACAAAGACACGTTATATTTGCTTGTGGGTTGTGGTCTCATAGGAAAGTAATGCATTACATCCACGACCTTCGGCTCGTGAGGCAAAGGCCGTAGCCACTCAGCCACAAAGACACGTTATATTTGCTAGTGGGTTGTGGTCTCATAGGAAAGTAATGCATTAAATCCACGACCTTCGGCTCATGAGGCAAAGACTGTAACCACTCAGCCACAGAGACGTTATATTTGCTAGTGGGTTGTGGTCTCATAGGAAAGTAATGCATTAAATCCCGACCTTCGGCTCGCGAGGCAAAGGCCGTAGCCACTCAGCCACAAAGACACGTTATATTTGCTAGTGGTCTCATAGGAAAGTAATGCATTAAAACGATCTGATTTTAAACTAATATTTTCTTTCTCTTTCATTATATCTATCAAAACTAACATGGTGGGATTGAGCTATTATTTCTATAGAAAATGTATAAAATATTCCTAAGCTGACAAGTCGTTAAAGATAATTAATTACCTTATTTGTTATCATGTGCGATCTAATTTATGTTTAGGTTTTGAATAACTAATCGTTTTCAATTGACTCACATAATGTGTATATAAATTAAATGGGACTTAATAAATTGTTTGGGACTTTTTATGATTGTGCGCGTTGCTCAAAATGACTTCGTGTAAATCAATTACATATATTGATATATTGATTTTATATCTATATATATATTTATATATATAGGCTTCGCTCGGATTCTAAAACGTATGTAACGGGAATTTAAATTATTAAAACTGCTATTTTAAGGGTACTATTTTGTTTTAATTAGCAAATATTACATAATTATCTCTGACTATTTTCTCTGACTATAAGTGTCTCCAAAACAGTTGTACTATGTCAAGGAGGTAACACAACAAATATCACTTTAAATGGTAACCATCTAACACCAGTTCAAAAATGTTGCCATCTCGGGTCCATGGTCACTGCCAGCCTTTCTCTTGTTGAAGAAATCAACGCTCGTATAGGAGTGCGGCTACTACATTCGGCAAACTATCAAAGCGAGCGTGGGACAACACAAAACTGACATTGCAGACAAAGATTCAATTATATCGAGCCTGTGTAATTAATTCTTAACTATATGGCTCAGAAACATGGACAGCATACTCAAGACACGAGAGGAGACTTAACATCTTTCACCTTCGATGTCTCCGCATGATTATGAACATCAGGTGGTATGACAAGATAACCAACTCTGAAGTACTGAAACGTGCAAACCTGCCTTCCATCATGGCATGCTCAGCAGTAGACGACTAAGATGGTTGGGGCATGTGAGAAGAATGGAAACTTATCGCATATCAAAACAAATGTTGTTCTGTGAGCTTTCGGAGAGGAAGAGGCACCAGGGCAGACCACTACTCAGATATAAAGATGTCTGCAAAGCCTCAATGAAAAACTTTTGTATAGGTCACAGCACATGGGAAGGACTAGCTGATGACAGAGTTGCGTGGAAAGCCAAATTACGAAAGGGCGCAGTCTTTTGAGAAGAGACTTATGTATGAGCTGAACGACAAGAGAGAAAAGCGAAAACTCAGAAGTTGTCACAGTAAAACACTTGCCAATTGACCCTCTGTAAAGACGAAAAAGGCCATATATATATATATATATATATATACATAATTATTGTGTAAGTTATATTTATTTCTAAGTGAGAGCCTGATAGTAAACAACATTCCTTGTTTTTCCGTCGTTTGCAAGCATATATACATTGTTTCCACTTTCAACTCTAGACATGCCACATATAACTGACCATGGTTAAAGCAGACATATCTCAAATTAATCCCAGCACATCGTTTACTACAGGCGCGCTTTAAGTCTGCTCGTGTTGACCGGCCAGAACTATGTCAGCGCAGATTGCAATTTTACTGTCGTACACGGGCAACACTAATCTAATGCCGTCTTGAAACTGCTGACATTGCTTTTGTGTGTATGTAGCATACGTTGAACAGCTAATAACGTATTTTGATTAAGGACGTAATCCATGCTTATGTTGTCATTTTAGTGATTATATTCCTTTAA
Source organism: Arion vulgaris (assembly GCA_020796225.1). NCBI lineage: Eukaryota > Metazoa > Mollusca > Gastropoda > Stylommatophora > Arionidae > Arion > Arion vulgaris. The sequence goes on along the minus strand of CM036759.1, from coordinate 56,296,831 downwards.
CTGGTATACCAATCCATCCACCACGTGGTAAAAAAAGGTGGTTAGGCATCACAAATTCGATTTGATTTTATTTTAATTCCAATAGTGATCCGATTTCGAAACTGTTTCTTTAGTTCATCTAAACTTTTCCAAGATAAAATTTTTCAGAAAAAAATGGTGAATATTAGATGTAAACTGATTCCGTGTATAGGGGACACACATCAGACACTAAGGAATATATTATAAGATATATATATATATGTGTGTGTGTGTGTGTATATAAAACGAGATCGCCTGTGCATTTCCGAGGCCCACAATGGGAGTAAAGGATAGTAATACTGCAACCTACAAGTTTTTACATATAAGTTCTAGGAACATCCTGGACAGAGAACAGAAAAAAAATGTCATCATACAAGACCTGCATATCGAGGAGAATTGTCTCGTAAATAATATCATGTCCTGGACGATTCAATATTTTTACCAGGATATCACAGTGATTTGGAAAGAACGGTAATTGAAGACAAGGTTCCTGGAGTAAGAGACATGGGGTAACCAATACGAAGGTGACAACAGAACAAAAAAGAAACATTCAACATGAAGCTGTAGAAGGCTGTAGAATTTCCTAGAAGCATAGTTATTTTGTCAAGCGGGCTATGATGAAAGCGAGGTTCCGCAATGTACATGCTAATGAAAAATTGGAAGTTCTACGGTATTTTCTTTCTTTAAACAAAGACACACTTCTACACTAAGTTTTACAATATAAGATGTACATTTAAACAGAAAATTCATTTTCATGCCATGAGATGCATTGGGGAGTATGATGTTTGGCCTGATTATTCTTTGATCTATATCAAACGATGTGTGATTGATTAAATAGAACTCATGCTGCCTTTACTTATCAATGTTTACTAAGTGCCCATGTGATGTTGGATCGACCATTGAATCTTTTCTGTCTTTAATAAACATCACATCAACTAGAGACTTTGATCCTGAGAGCATCAGCATGCGAAGCAAATACACCAACACCTAAGCAATTTCGACTATCATATATAATATGCAGATATCACATTAGTTTTGTGAGTGCCCATCATTGAACAGTGCCGTCATGTAATATATTGTTTGTACATGTCTTCTTTATCTGATACAAGACTTTCGTTAAACACTTTGAAATCGTGTTCTTTATCATAATTTGTTAGACTACTTTAGCTATTGGTTCTATCTTTTGTAACTGGGTAGTGTATGATGAGTGTGTTCGGTAGTGGATAATGAGTGTGTTCGATAGTGGATGATGAGTGTGTTCGATAGTGGATGATTAGTGTGTTCGGTAGTGAATGATTAGTGTGTTCGGTAGTGTATGATGAGTGTGTTCGGTAGTGGATGATGAGTGTGTTCGGTAGTGGATGATGAGTGTGTTCGGTAGTGGATGATGAGTGTGTTCGGTTGAAAATATTTCGGGAGTCTGGCATATGTACGGCTTGAGAGCTTTATTTATTGTCATCCACTAGTGTGCACTGAGCAGAACTTTGTCACTCTAAAAGTTCTTACCAATTTTTCTGTCTCATTGACAAGACACATCCTGAATCCATTGTATCCGTGTTCTTCACCTTTCTCCTCTTTGCAAGGATGCCTCCTTCCATAATGTTCTTCTCCAACCATTATTTCTTACTCGTATTTATAAACTAAGTTAATTCTATAATAAAGTTATGTAGAAAATCGCACGTTATTTGACGATACATCTTACTCCCGGTGCAAGACAAATCTTGTCAGATCCATGGTTAAATGTTTGACAACGATTTTCAAGATGACAATTAGATTTGTTACTTGATTGTGAAATTATTAAAGTTTTCTGTCTGCCATGGCTTGCAATCGAAAGAAATACGAAGGTTTCACTACGATTTCTGGTGTGAGTGTGCGGTTTGAATGTCACTGCATTTATAGCAAACTTATCGTCTCTCGTTTGCTTCTAAAGAATATGAAGTGAGTATGAATATGAGTATTGTTGACATATTACTATATCCGTTGTTTCCAGAGATTTACGAATGTGTTTTTATTGGTCCAAATAGATATCATTTAAAATTACGTTTCTGCTTCAGATAAGAGGAATCTAGTCAGAACAGCAATAGATTATTCCATGATTGCGAACATTTCAGCCAGAACAGCAATAGATTATTCCATGATTGCGAACATTCCATGCCTTTCCTTTTAGAGAGTCTGCCGTAGCCACGAAGAAGAATAATTGTAGTACTGGCTTTGGGTAACAAAAATCGTGATAGTGGTTACTAACACCAGGTTATGTACTTACAGTTACAAGCCAGAAACCCTACATGTGGTATTGATTTCAATTATTTGGTCTTTGTTCATCTACAGCCATTGTGTTGTTAATGTTGTATAGATGTATGTAATTGTATGTTTGCTTTGTTTCATGACCACGTTTATTTTAACAATGGTTAAACATGGTGTTTTGTAACACTAGTTACAGTTTGGAGACTTGGATACATATTGAAGTTCATCAGTTTCATGACCACGTTTATTTTAACAATGGTTAAACATGATGTTTTGTAACACTAGTTCCAGTTTGGAGACTTGGAGACATATTGAAGTTCATCAGTTTCATGATCACATTTATTTTAACAATGGTTAAACATGGTGTTTTGTAACACTAGTTCCAGTATGGAGACTTGGAGACATATTGAAGTTTTCTAAATACAGAATTGATTTTGAGAGATATGTTTATAGTTCCTTGCACTGCTAACACGACAAATGTTGATTTGCTCAAGTAAATCAACACTCCGGGAAAGCTTATTATAACAATCAATAATATGTACTCATTATCATTCTTGGTGCATGTTATGCGAGAAATAAATTTACAAGATTTTACTGCAACAACACGACTCTTTGCTGACTAGACAGGAGATGACAAAATCAAGACCCTTGTGATGTATCAACACTGTCCAACACGACGCGCGGGCACCATCGAGACCCTTGTGATGTATCAACACTGTCCAACACGACGCGCGGTCACCATCGAGACCCTTGTGATGTATCAACACTGTCCAACACGACGCGCGGTCACCATCGAGACCCTTGTGATGTATCAACGCTGTCCAACACGACGCGCGGGCACCATCGAGACCCTTGTGATGTATCAACGCTGTCCAACACGACGCGCGGGCACCATCGAGACCCTTGTGATGTATCAACACTGTCCAACACGACGCGCGGTCACCATCGAGACCCTTGTGATGTATCAACACTGTCCAACACGACGCGCGGTCACCATCGAGACCCTTGTGATGTATCAACACTGTCCAACACGACGCGCGGGCACCATCGAGACCCTTGTGATGTATCAACACTGTCCAACACGACGCGCGGTCACCATCGAGACCCTTGTGATGTATTCATGGCGTAGTATTTCCTTATCACGGCTTTAAAATTCATCAGAATTTCAAGGAGACAAAAATGTGTTTCTGAACAACAGTATGACTCAGTTTTCTTCGTAAGCGCAATCCTACACAAAACTAAACATAAAATCAGGATTACGTTTTCATCACTTATTACTTTTGTTCATGTTAAAATTACTTTATTATTATTATTAATAGTAGTATTATTGCAATTGTCCTATGGCGCTCAAACCATTCAGTTGCGCCCAAATATATAAAAACGTTTGATAGCACTGCTCTGATTTCTACTGATCTGACACATAACAATGTTCTATATATCAAAATAATATGATAGGTTTGACAGTTGTCATTCCTTGATGTGATTACATATATAAACCAGCGTGGTCGCTACATGCAACATATACAACCTGATGGATGATGTACATATTGACTCAAACTGTGCATGATAATACACGTTTAATATATTTTCCAGTTAATTAGTTTTATTGCTTGTTGAAATAACCGAATTGGATTGACAACAAATGAATAGAAGTTTATTATGTCACCAATTAGCTCAGCCCCCTTTCCCATTCTTTCCTTTCTCGATCCCATTCATATGTGTGTAATTGTTAGTGGTTGATTTCTTGCACATGTGCACGATCGACATGAGTTAGCTCTGACGGCTTCCCTGGGAACTAGCATATTTGATACCATCATATAGTAAAGTTCCAGATGAGGTACTCTAAAGTGAGTTTTTTTACTGTTTGTAAAACCTTAGTTATCCGCTTGTATAAATGTATGTCATGTTGGATAATATGCCGGTAGTGTGCTGCCGATGGCCCACACGGGGACCAAGGAAGAGTAACAATGCGACCTACACTGCATGTCGTATGGGCGACTGAGGTAGGGGCCTATGGAAGCTACCCTAGTAAATACAAAGTATCGTTTAAATCGTATGTGCTTGCCTACTTGTAGGAGCGTAACTGGCACAACGTACAATCGCTCTTAGAGCAAACGATAGATCGCTATGATCACATACAAATTACACAGAGTGTTAAGCAAGGGGTCAATGTCAGGCGTTCGTAGAAGAAGACGAAGAATGATAATATGCAAACATTTTGGCAGTATTTATGATGTGTCTGTTCTACGTGAAACAGTGACATAAGAAGAGTGCACTGTATTCACGTTCTCGGCTCAAATCAAACAGATCGTAATGGGTGGTTAACTTGTTTGATTGGGGTTTTTTCCCGGTCCAGAAGCACTTGAGCTTTTTAACTCTTCGGCTCCGTGCTATGGACATCGTAACCCTTCGGCTCGGTGCCACGAACACCGTAAATCTGGGTAATCTGTGGCTTTTTCTGCCATCCCACGGAATTGAACCCGTACACACAGAGGGATACTCACCAACGCGCTCGCTACAAACAAGCTGGGCAGACGAGCGAACTTGTTTGATAAGGACGAAACAAATAACTATATGCACAACTACGAATACGAACTGTTTCATCAACATAGAAAACGCCAGTACCTGACTATGTCTATTAACTTGGTAATTCTTCTTCTTCTTTTTCTTCGAACACTTCATATCGACAACTTGTAAACTACTCTGTGCGATATGTATGTGATCTGAGACTAAGAGTGAATGTACGTTGTGTTAGTTATGCACATGCAAGTAGGCCAGCATATGTGAATTCTGCGATGCTTTTGATGTCCTATAGCAGTCGCCACTTACGACATGCCTTGTAGGTCGCAGTGGTACAGTTGTTTGCTTCTCTTGCGGGTCTCGGCACCACACTGGCAAACTTGGTAATTGCCAGTACCTGTTAGTAAATACGTTCCGTTCAGACTTGCTTTATCCACTTTAGTAACACTAGTTTTCATAAAAATGTTATAATTTTCCTTCAATGTAAACTAAATTAGTATACTTTTATGTCTATAGCTATATATTATCTACCAATTACAGCTATGTTTTTCCTTACTAGACAAACTAATATATACAAGAAACACTATTAATTTCCTAAGTAATACACGCAATAGTGTCTGTGGAATAGCTTAAATACGTATAACCATGATGAAATGTATATATTAATATTAAGATAAGAGATACAGGGATCGTAAACATTAGTGATAAACAAAGGATGAATATGTAAAACGGACATAGGCAATAGAGCTACTGTTATATTGAAAAAGAAATACATTAGAACAGGAACGAAAGAAAACATGGACACAAGTAAGATTATGTTGCAAAAAACAAGAAGGAATCAAATGTTAGCATATTAACTAATAAATGTCGCAGCGTGTGCCAATTATGTTGACCCACCTACGGCTATATGCCGCCGAATGTGCCATGAATGATAATTTTGTTAACGTAGTTTTACATTTACGTAATTTATACGTATGGTTGTTGTTTGTTAATTTGTTATGTTCAAATGTCATTAGCTTGAGATAATGTCCATGTCGTTCTCTACAAATTTACATAATGATCACTAGGTTTGGTTAGACACATTTAAAAAAAAAAAATAACTTATTGTGTGCATACACCTGCCGAGACAAAATTGAGCAAAAATTAACCGGTGACATCTTGTTTTTCCATGCAGTGGCTAAAATGTTCATACTTGTTATGTTGAGAACATACGGGTCCCATATTTGATAGGTTTGGTACATATTATAATCGATAACATCAATAATATTAAACATTGTAGAATCGATATCATGTCAATATGGTACAACGAATGTCTTGAAACAATGTAGATATTCTCTGCAGTGAAATACAAACTACTTCAGTATGGAAGTCAAGCTGAATGTTCGATTAGAGATGTGCAATTTAATGACGACTAATATATTAATTATAAAGAAACTAATACGTTTCAGCAAATACAATTTCAAGCCACAAACAAATAATAACAATTTAACGGAATTAATAATGCTTTGGAAGGAATTAAAGGTAGAGAAGATCATATTACTACGAGAACAGGTGTACTGAAGAATTACAAAAATATGAAAGCCATTAATAACTAAATCTATAAAGTAACAGCAACCAACGTTTCGACCACAAGTATTTATCAAGATAACTCATACAAACAATACATACTTAATAAACTAATACATAGATTTTATGTTTAATAACAAAGAGAAACAAATATACTTCACAAAGTTCTAATACCTTGATCAAAGATCATCTTGCGTACGTAAACACTTAAGCTAGGACAAGTAAATGAGCATAAGTGGTACAATGGATTCACGCTATACGGATCAAGCTACATACCGCCCATAAAGAGAGTGTTAGCAAGTGGTTGGGAAGAAGAAGTATTATATGATTTTATCCAGAAGTGTATGTAGATGAAAAATATAAATCACAAAAATGCAAACTATTATAACGTGACAGCCTGTATCAATAATGTCCGTAGTTCTTGATTGTACAGTGAACGGAGCCATGGTAGCAACCCAAAAATATGACACAGTAGTTACAGGGTCAGTGAGGTGGTACTGACCTATGCTCCTACTCTACCTCCATCTTGTGGCCCTGAAAGATATTGCTGTAGTTAAGTATGGCAGTGTATATGGTGGTCTCTGTAGCGTGGAGTTAATTTGCTTGCCTCTCACTCCGTCTCTGTAGCGTGGAGTTAATTTGCTTGCCTCTCACTCCGTCTCTGTAGCGTGGAGTTAATTTGCTTGCCTCTCACTCCGTCTCTGTAGCGTGGAGTTAATTTGCTTGCCTCTCACTCCAAAAGTGCTGGTCTTGTTCCCCGCGTAAAATAATCTGCATTCTTTTGGCAGAGATCACTGATCTCAATGTCATTGATATCGAATTTCTAATTATATCAAAGACGGACTCACAATCTTGAATCTTTCTTTAAACTGAGCAGGTTAAAGTTCCCTTGGTAGTTGACAAGCGATATGATTAGTACACTAGTCTGACAAATGTTGAAAATGATCTAGTCCGTAACGAGCTCATCTAATCAGACGAAGTAGCAATACATAAACTTGCTATTTGTTCCAGATCGTACACAATATGCATTAACTGACTGAAAAATGGTATATAAAAGTGATTGTTTTTCAATGTGAGAAAGAGATATTTAAAGGACTGTTATTTCAGACATGTACTGACCTACGGTTGTGTAAGTTTGAAATCAACAAACAAAATTGATAAGAAACTGGACAGATTTGAGGACAAATGTCTCCGAAAATTACTAAAAATAAAATGAGTGACTTCGTTTCGAACAACACAATGAGAGATAGAACACAGCAACAACCCGTATCAAAACTTATAAGGAAACGAAGGTGGAAATATTTAGGCGTTGTCCTTAGACGACGGAAAGAGACAAAACCGACAAGTCATTATGTGGTCACCAGTTGATAAAAGAAAACGTGGAAGACCTAAGACCACGCTTGTAGAACAATCCTACAGGGAAGTCAATTATTGGGAAGTAACAACATACGAGATATCTAACTGCTAACAAAGAACCGTATCACATGGAGATCTAAAACCTTTGCCCTATGTGCCGCCTTTAGCACGAAAGGAATAAACTAACTAACTAACTGTTTCAGACAAGCCCATGAATCACCTTAAACCAAAGTTATTGATATGTGTGTTTCCTCCATATCATGGAATCATATGCACTGAGCACAATGTATTCACTTTCTCGACACAAACCAAATATCACAAAGAGTTGTTAAATTGGTTGTTGAGAATGGACGCAGAGAATAATAAAGGTTCTAGGAACCAGATGTAAACGAACGTCCGCCAATTGTTTAAAGCACATTTAGAACTGACAAACCCAAAGCAGTGAGATAACAAACATCTGTGCAGACAATGTTCTATTTTAAAACAATTTATATTTGTAACATTCAACGTTACAATAGAAGAGAGATAAATCGGTATACTAATAAACATTATAGCGTTTACAGAAGACATTACCAAACTCCATCGATATATATATATGTATGTATGTATATAGATATATGTATATCAAGTACGAATATGTCAACAAATATGGTGTTCTCTCAGAAATATATCAAGTACGAACATGTCAACAAATATGGTGTTCTCTCAGAAATATATCAAGTACGAACATGTCAACAAATATGGTGTTCTCTCAGAAATATATCAAGTACGAACATGTCAACAAATATGGTGTTCTCTCAGAAATATATCAAGTACGAACATGTCAACAAATATGGTGTTCTCTCAGAAATATATCAAGTACGAATATGTCAACAAATATGGTGTTCTCTCAGAAATATATCAAGTACGAATATGTCAACAAATATGGTGTTCTCTCAGAAATATATCAAGTACGAACATGTCAACAAATATGGTGTTCTCTCAGAAATATATCAAGTACGAACATGTCAACAAATATGGTGTTCTCTCAGAAATATATCAAGTACGAATATGTCAACAAATATGGTGTTCTCTCAGAAATATATCAAGTACGAACATGTCAACAAATATGGTGTTCTCTCAGAAATATATCAAGTACGAACATGTCAACAAATATGGTGTTCTCTCAGAAATATATCAAGTACGAATATGTCAACAAATATGGTGTTCTCTCAGAAATATATCAAGTACGAATATGTCAACAAATATGGTGTTCTCTCAGAAATATATCAAGTACGAATATGTCAACAAATATGGTGTTCTCTCAGAAATATATCAAGTACGAATATGTCAACAAATATGGTGTTCTCTCAGAAATATATCAAGTACGAATATGTCAACAAATATGGTGTTCTCTCAGAAATATATCAAGTACGAACATGTCAACAAATATGGTGTTCTCTCAGAAATATATCAAGTACAGACATGTCAACAAATATGGTGTTCTCTCAGAAATATATCAAGTACGAACATGTCAACAAATATGGTGTTCTCTCAGAAATATATCAAGTACGAACATGTCAACAAATATGGTGTTCTCTCAGAAATATATCAAGTACGAATATGTCAACAAATATGGTGTTCTCTCAGAAATATATCAAGTACGAATATGTCAACAAATATGGTGTTCTCTCAGAAATATATCAAGTACGAATATGTCAACAAATATGGTGTTCTCTCAGATAATAACTCATCTTTTTCTTCTTCGAACCCTAGATATCGATTAATTGTTAACCACTATGTGTAATTTGTATGTGATCTAAGCCTAACCACTATGTGTAATTTGTATGTGATCTAAGCCTAACCACTATGTGTAATTTGTATGTGATCTAAGCCTAACCACTATGTGTAATTTGTATGTGATCTAAGCCTAACCACTATGTGTAATTTGTATGTGATCTAAGCCTAACCACTATGTGTAATTTGTATGTGATCTAAGCCTAACCACTATGTGTAATTTGTATGTGATCTAAGCCTAACCACTATGTGTAATTTGTATGTGATCTAAGCCTAACCACTATGTGTAATTTGTATGTGATCTAAGCCTAACCACTATGTGTAATTTGTATGTGATCTAAGCCTAACCACTATGTGTAATTTGTATGTGATCTAAGCCTAACCACTATGTGTAATTTGTATGTGATCTAAGCCTAACCACTATGTGTAATTTGTATGTGATCTAAGCCTAACCACTATGTGTAATTTGTATGTGATCTAAGCCTAACCACTATGTGTAATTTGTATGTGATCTAAGCCTAACCACTATGTGTAATTTGTATGTGATCTAAGCCTAACCACTATGTGTAATTTGTATGTGATCTAAGCCTAACCACTATGTGTAATTTGTATATGATCTAAGCCTAACCACTATGTGTAATTTGTATGTGATCTAAGCCTAACCACTATGTGTAATTTGTATGTGATCTAAGCCTAACCACTATGTGTAATTTGTATGTGATCTAAGCCTAACCACTATGTGTAATTTGTATGTGATCTAAGCCTAACCACTATGTGTAATTTGTATGTGATCTAAGTCAACCACACTATGTGTAATTTGTATGTGATCTAAGCCTAACCACTATGTGTAATTTGTATGTGATCTAAGCCTAACCACTATGTGTAATTTGTATGTGATCTAAGCCTAACCACTATGTGTAATTTGTATGTGATCTAAGCCTAACCACTATGTGTAATTTGTATGTGATCTAAGCCTAACCACTATGTGTAATTTGTATGTGATCTAAGCCTAACCACTATGTGTAATTTGTATGTGATCTAAGCCTAAGAGTGAGTGTACATTGTGCCAGTTATGAGATTACATGTAGGCCAGCACATCCGATTTCTGCGACGCTTTTTATTTACTAGGTTCCTTAAGCCTCCTTACCTAAGTCGTCTCTTACGACATGCCATGTAGGTCGCAGTGTTACTATTCTTTGCTTCCCATGCGAGCCCCGCAACACACGGTCGCAAAATTCATAAGTGAAGACTTGAGATATTTTTGAAAAAAAAACGAAGGAAATTAAAACTATGATCTGATACTATCAATGATTGATAAATAAAAGTCTTTACCACATGTTTCCTGTTGGCAGTGGAGAGAGGCATGTCTCTAGACTTGGCGATTCTATCGTTTAACCATTATTATCTTGATGGGTGATATGTTTTATTATTATTATTATTATTATTGCGAATGCTAATTTTATTGTTAATATTATTGTTATTATTATTGTTATTATTATTGTTATTATTAGTGTTATTATTGTTATTATTATTATTATTATCACTGTTATTATTATTGTTATCACTGTTATTATTATTGTTATCACTGTTATTATTACATGGACACATACAAACGCATATATACCACTTAAAACTGCTTATACATTGTTAGCAAGAAAATATAAACATCATCATCCAAATGAGATATTTGATGTTACTCATGGAGAAGAAACTTCACGTCACGAAAACTTCACCGATATGGACACGAGAAATTAATCAACAATGTTTAAGATCTAAATCAAGGTGGAAGCACAGCGAACTATAAACTCACACCGGCTAGCGGACTCTAGGAAATAAGATACCAACCGTCACGTGGCCTCGCACTCCAGTATTGTTGTGTATAGACGAATTCATTTTAAAATCAACACAGCATGCTAAATCAAGGTTATATTATGTTACAAGTTAAGTTTAATAATAAGGAATATCAGTATTATTAATATTTGTCATCAATAAATAACCATAAATTCATAGAATTTAGTAAAATTGAAAAAAAAATGTGCAGTATTCAATCAAACATATATAATATCGAGTCCCCTCCCTTCCCAACTCAAACTAGGTCAGGGTTTGCCGTTGAGTTATGTGGCCCAATATTAGAGTTGGCTGTGGTGGAGGTCAACAGTAGAGCAGAAACCAACAGACATGAATCACGGCTGGAACTTAACACAGATGATTGTCAAGAACTGATAAATATGGTGGGCTATATATTTCAGCTGCCAGACGCGGTTTCAGTAATGTAGTCTGCGACTCGGGTTCGTCATCCATAAATAAATATGTCATACGAAGTGTTGGTCGATTGGTCAGTACTGTTAAGTTATGACTAGCCAAGTCCTCAAAGGTATACATATGTATGTATATATATGTGTAAAAGTATATCAATTCAAGAGTATTGGTTACTGAACATACGGGGATCTCAATGACGAAATGGTTAAGTAGCAGTTTGCTTGTCTGTCGTTTGATTGTTGGTTCGAATACGGACAGACACACAAGTGCAATTTTGGTGAGATCCCTAGGATTGATGCTGGAACTACGGATTTCGTGCTTTGTGCAATGTTCTCGGTAAAAGCTATGTCATCTCTGACGACAGTGACGGAGCTATATGGAGAAACCCGGTACATTGAAGTCAATTCTTCACCTCTGGGCTCTTTCCTTTTGTTGAACATACGGATACAATACATAGTCATTGCAGAAAACAACTCGTGTGTTTCTAAGATAGCAGTGCTGACAAAGATACCGTATCAAAAGAATATGAATTACGTAATGTGCTTCGCTAATTACGTAGATGAAGCTTAGAACAGCTGGTAAAATACAGAGAAAGAAGAGATGGTAGAAGACAGATGCCGAAGATGTAGGACGGTCTGACATCGTAGTTTTACAAAATATCGAAGTCAGACCTGATTTGCTGCACCAATAGAAAGAAAGAGAGAGTTGGATAGAGACATGATCGCCTACAACGGCAAGCGTGGCTGTTGATTGATTGATATAACCATAGGTTCTCAGTTCTCTTAGAAGATTTCAAATTACATGCATTGTAATGGTTCTCACGACTTGCTGGTTAAACACGATCCACAATCGTCCTGTTTCTAAAATGTGTGAGTATAGTTTCTAACCAGCTATATGATGAAGATACGAATTTGATGTTAAATATAGATTAAGTTTAAACTATTTAAAATTAAACATTTAGCGATAGATAATAACTGAACCCATGAGAGACCAGTAGTGTATTCAAACAGTCATCAACTTCAGAAGTTACTGTCTCTGCATGTAGGGTTGTTTGTAATGGACCTGCAACAACCACTAACTGTTGAATTGATGTTGCAACTGTTGTCAGGTTGTGTAGTTTGTCTATCTCTTGATGTGTGTATCTCCCACTTGTGTCTCAGTCATCGTTATGTTCACCGTCTTTCAAGTTTGGGGATCTCTGTGACTAAATGGTTACACCCTTTTGTTCACCGTCTTTCAAGTTTGGGGATCTCTGTGACTAAATGGTTACGCCCTTGTGTTCACCGTCTTTCAAGTTTGGGGATCTCTGTGACTAAATGGTTACGCCCTTGTGTTCACCGTCTTTCAAGTTTGGGGATCTCTGTGACTAAATGGTTACGCCCTTATGTTCACCGTCTTTCAAGTTTGGGGATCTCTGTGACTAAATGGTTACGCCCTTATGTTCACCGTCTTTCAAGTTTGGGGATCTCTGTGACTAAATGGTTACGCCCTTGTGTTCACCGTCTTTCAAGTTTGGGGATCTATGTGACTAAATGGTTACGCCCTTGTGTTCACCGTCTTTCAAGTTTGGGGATCTTTGTTACTAAATGGTTACGCCCTTATGTTCACCGTCTTTCAAGTTTGGGGATCTCTGTGACTAAATGGTTACACCCTTGTGTTCACCGTCTTTCAAGTTTGGGGATCTCTGTGACTAAATGGTTACACCCTTGTGTTCACCGTCTTTCAAGTTTGGGGATCTCTGTGACTAAATGGTTACGCCCTTGCTTTGAGAGTTGAAGGTCGTGAGTTCGAACTGGACTACTCCGTTTTGTTCACGAGTGCATTTATCCTAGATAACACTTGAATTTTTGCAGGAGCTATGGAGCTCGTGCTTTGTGCAATACTCTCTGGTAGCTGGTGTGCCGTTTCTGCGGCTAGGCACTGAGCCATATGGGGTAAAACCCGGTGCAATGAAGTCAATCCTTGATCTCTAAAACCCATTTTGTTTTAAAACTCAACTTTCTCCTCCTATCAGGTTGTAATCAATGCGTCATTTCTTTTTGTGCTTGAAATATTTTTGTTTATTTAATAGTGATTTTCTGTAATAATTCCTTCTACATTACTAGCTTTTCTAGATCTTCATTTTTTGTTTGGCTTTTATTTAAATAAAATAGTCTACTGTACGTCCACATTTCAATGTCATTAATTCGGGTTTCCTAATATTAGTTCATTTTTAATGTTTCTGATCCACACCAAAAAATATCGAGTAAACGTTGCACTTGATAATCCTCATTTTTAGCGAATTAGTAGTTAACCAGTACTACTCGGTATACTTCAGAATGTATTCTTTTCAACATCATTAACTGGAATCTGATTACCTCTCCGTCTGTTCCTAAACTTATTACGTTGGTTCACTATTCAATAATTATAACAGCTTGGTTCATCTTTGTTATAAGAGACGTTTCTGGAGTGTATGCACGAAGATGAATTATCTGTGCGTCTTTGATATTATTTTATATAGACTTAGTTCTTACAATTTTCCTGAACAATATTGAACATATTCATAACAATTTTGGTGAAAGGTCAACGAATTAGTGAGGGTTCATGCAGGTCAGCAAGAAGACGAAGTCTACTATTGTCTATTGTCTTTCCCCAGGTGGAAGATTGAAGCGGTTGTACACGCTTGCCGTTCTATTGTCTTTCCCCAGGTGGAAGATTGAAGAGGTTGTACACGCTTGCCGTTCTATTGTCTTTCCCCAGGTGGAAGATTGAAGAGGTTGTACACGCTTGCCGTTCTATTGTCTTTCCCCAGGTGGAAGATTGAAGCGGTTGTACACGCTTGCCGTTAAGCCTGGTGGTAGATCGCCTGCCCAGCGTGTTCGAAAGACATTTGGACGACGGGTGCCAAGCCCCCTGTGAGTGCGTCTAAATTCAGCGGGCTTGTAGAAAAGCAAAAGGTTCTCCAGATTATGGTGTTCGTGGCACCGAACCGAAGGGTTACGATGTCCATAGCACCGAGTTGAAGAGTTAAAGTTGAAGTGCTTCTTCTGGATTGAAAAACAGCGTAGTGTTGGTAGCTTTATTTTACGATCCAGAGCCAGATGAGACGCCCTTGAGTTATATCCTTGTTTATGTAGTGTGGTCGTGAATATTATGTATCCATCTTTTGCTTTGTCTTCCCTTGGCTCTAGTACCTGATCTTTTTTTTATTGTAAGCTGTTAGTGGTGGTTGATTGTACACCATTCTCATTAAATGTCCAAATCACCGCATTTGTTGTATTTCCATGTATTCGGTGCATGAAGTCATGTCCACTCTACTACCAACTCCAAAAAAAAACCAAAATGGTTTAGTCTTCCGGTTACGTACTGGTCACAACAGACTGATGCACCATCCGTTTTGCGAGTACAAAATAGGTTCCAATGTCATGTACGCATTGGGGCGTAAGAAAGATGATATAGACACACATTCTGCAACAGTTTCTAACAAATAATGAACAGAAAAAACACAGATGGCAGACTTCAATGTGAGTACACTACAAGCAAGCTATATTGAGATGTACACATACTTCAATTGACACATAAAAATGTACAAGTCTATGTCTGAAAATGTTGGAACAAGAATCAGTTAAAGAATCGATACACGTGCACAGTAAGGTATTTCACATGCGACGATGTCGTATTGCTATAAATGAACATCTTGGCATATCCTTTACAGAACTTCGCAATCAACAGTAGTAAACGTGTTGTTGATTTTCTAGGCAACACTTATAAGTTAAGTAGCTTACCTTTTGCTTTCTGAACGATGCTGAGTTATTTTAAAGGGTTTAAACGGGATTAAGGGTACATGACATTGGAACCTATTTTGTACTTGCTGAACGGATGGTACATCAGTTTGTTGTGCCCAGTACGTAACCGGAAGACTACACCATTTTGGTTTTTTTTTGGTGCACTAGTTAACCCTGCTAAAGCAGCAATGACATGCTTCTCACTCAATAATCACACTGTTAACGCATGTACGCCTAGTGTGAAACTTCGCGGTAGTAATTTGCCCGTAGATAAATCGATGAAATTTTTGGGTGTGCCATTTGACCGCAGTCTGTGTTTCCGGGAACATGTTGAGTATGTCATTGTCAAGGCACGCAAAGGTTTGGCGACAATGAGAGTCATGGTGGCTGTTAACATCAAGCAACGACTGCTTGTCATTCTGTATCAGACATTGGTCCTCTCCACCATTGAATATGCAATGACCATCCTCACTTTCAGCAAAACGCAAATTGAAAGACTTGAGAGAATACAGAATGAAGCTATGTGAATCATCCTCGGTTGCACAAGAGATACACACTGTGTGGCGATGAGGTTTCTCATGGATTTTCCGACCATGGAGTATAGAGTCAAGATCGCTAGAGTACGTGCCTATCTCAAAATAAGTGCCAAAAAGGATCACCCATTGCATGAACAGCTCAGCGCCAGTGGTGGACATCGGTTAAAGCTGGGCAAGTCATGGGTTGGCCGTGCCGCAGATACTATTCAGCTGGTATGCGGGCTCAATAATATTGACTATGGAGAAGAATGGATACCGATGCCTCCAATATACTGGAACACTTTTTCAACCATCATTAAATTTGACAAAGGTTGCATAGAGGGAAATCTCGCGGCGTTGAATGCAGAAGTCCAAGCCATCATCGATGAAAATTGCAATGCAGACGACGTTGTTATCTACACGGATGGATCGGTAGTTCGACACGAAACGTCTACATGGGCGTCCTCTGCAAGCTCATGTGGCAGAATGGTCAAGGAAGCCAGTGGTGCATTCAGTATGACAACAAGCAGTATGACAATGGAGGTACTGGCGGTGACCAATGCACTGCTCTGGCTAGAGTCACAAAACTACACTCATGCGTGCGTTCTGAGTGACTCATTGAGTATGATCCGAAAGGTAGAGGCCGGTTCGGTGCGCAGGCAATGAACTGAATCACTGCAGGCGTCCGCCCGAGTGGTTACCGGGGCCCAAATTTGGGGTGTAAAGAATAGAACCACTGTTACCTTCCACGCATGTCGTAAGAGGCGTCTAAGGAGGTTTGGCTGAAATCGGATGCATGTGTCCTAAACGTGTAGAAGTCTTATGCGTTTAGGGGCCTACCAAACCAATGTGCAAAGTATACACGTTCTTGGCAAAGATCAAACGTATCGCAAAGAGGGATTAAAATTGGTCGTAAAGAACGAACGCAAAGAAGAAGAAGAAGACTGCAGGCGTCAACAATTTGCAGAATTACACTTGTCTTTGCTCCGGGGCACATGGGTGTCGTTGGCAATGAGAGAGCAGACAGGCTGGCTGGCTCTGCCGCTATATCAGAAGGCCAGCCAATGGACAGAGCTGACATCGTGAACGCCCTCAAGAGCGTGGCCGCAGAGAAGACCTTCATCTAAACCAATCCACGTCAACTACTAGATTGCGAGAACTGGGTTTGAAGATGGTGTGGCAAGAAAAGAACGGTACAACAGGTATATGAGTAGGCTCATCAATCAAAATAGAACTGGTACGGTCAGTCGCTGGACGCTGATGGAGATATTGCGAAGGAGATCGGAGCACCTATGGACATGTCAGGAGTGCAATGAAGATATTCCAAACTGAAACTGAAACTGAAGGGTTTTAAAGCCGAAGGATTGACTTCACTGCACTGAGTTTTACCTCATAAGGCTATGCCCTTCTCCGCAGAATTTGTACGTCACCTGCCCAAAGTATTGCAGAAAGCACGTACTCCGTAGCTCCAGCAACAGTTCTAGGAGTCTCTGGAAAAATCTGCACTCGTGAACAGAACGGCGCGGTCCGGATTCGAACCCACGACCTTCGACTCACAAGGCAAAGTGCTTAACCACTTAGCCACAACACATTACATTTTGATAACATTTAATGTGAACAAATTTGCTTACAAACTACCCGCAGCGGTGTTTGAACCAGTTACTTTTGGGTTGTGATGAAGCTCACTATCGAGTCTACAGACGTCCATGATATTGCTATAGAATCATGAGACACAAGTAATTAGAAGCTAGGATCATCAATGTGTACAACTGTAAATGCCCATATGAAATACTTCACAACACATGAAGGTGATATGTGTTTAAAGAGTTAGTATCGTCGTCTTCATCTTTATTCCTGGTTGCAACTTTTCCAGTTTTCTGGATGTTTTCGCTATGTCTTCTCAAGATAGACCAGCATCCTTCAGTTTCTCACGAAGACTCCATCTCCAGGTCTTTTAAAAGCGGATTTCGTTTTCCTTGCTGGTTCCATTCAAGTGCATGTCTAGTGACACACGACTGTGTCTTCCTCAAGGTATTCTCGACCAATGCCATTTTCTCCTATTAATGTGGATTCCGGTTCTGTTCTTATCAGAGATCTAAGTTTGCAATTATATCATAACAACTCAGTCTGAGAATTACCAGATGACATCTAAAGACCTAGAATATTGTGGGAAAAAAGCGGATGGAATTGATTCACGGCCTTCTGGCCTAGGGTTTTAAGACGGATAATTGATTTTATTGCACTGGGTTTAACGTAGTATGTTCCGGTTTCTCGCTCCAGAAATTACGTGTCATTTGTCTGTTTTTTTAACAAAGCACAAACTCCGTAGCTCTCCCTACATTTCTAGGGATATCTTACAAAATGCTTTCGTGAATAGAACGTCACAGTCCGTATTCGAAACCACGACCTGAGTTACTCCAGAAACCGACTAAACCACTTAATCTCTCTTCAAGGAACCGATGATATAGTACGAGGTATAAACACATCCTGAGCTGAGGATGAACTGAGGATATCAAAGTGCGTGGAATCCTCAGGACAGTGAGACCTGACAGATTATGCAACGAAGATAATCCTCATTGCCACAATGAAAAGTGTGTTTAAATAAAAGATGTCGAACATCGTCCGTGCCGAAAAAGAAAATTTAAAAGAAAAAGAATTTCCTAAGGAGCTAATGAGATAAAATGGCTTTGGGGAACTGTATTTTTGTCTAATTCAGTCGATTATTACAAGTGAATTGGACACACTATGTTGAAGACCGAATAAATATAACACATGTATGATTGAAATGCACACACATATACATAAACCATATTGCAATAGTTTGGACAAAGATAATAAATAACGCAAACGCAAGATATACAATTTTTCTTCGAGTTGGTATGGTCGTTTTCACATTTCCGTCTATTTAAAGGATAGTGTCCAAACGGTGTTCTAAAAACGAAGTAGACACAATCTATGGCAATTACGCAATATACCAGCAAGACCCGTTCACGCAGATAAAAAAATCATCCCCAGTTGTTGCATGGTATTATAGAAACCTGATTGTCTCCTTGTTGCATAAAATCTTTCTTTATTCGGTTGCAGTCAATGGCTACCATGAACAATAACGGACATAAAATACAGCCTTGTTTTACTCTAGTTTCAAGCATAAACCAGTCGTTTTGGTCAATCTCAGTGCACCCTACATGCTATGATCCATCATGAAAGCTTATTGATAACTTTTATTATTTTAGCTGGTATTTCATATCACTCACATATATTCATTCAACTGCGCGATTATATGTAGTAAAAATAAAAACATTTTCAATGCAATTTGTGATAAGTTTATTTTTACTTCTTAGTATCTTAGTTAGTTAATTCGTAGAATAAATACTCATTCTAAACAGTCTATCCCTGGTCTATGACCAGCTTGTTATTCTCTCAATATTGAATCAACTGCTTCTTTTACTCTATTGAAAATGGTTATACCAAACAATTTTGGAAAACAAATAAATATAGATATATACTACTTTTATTACATACAAGATCATTTAATTCAGCATCCACTGAATCTGAAAGTTATAAATTGATTATGGATTATTGAACCGATTTCATAGCACTCAGGTCAGACCCATATGTGCTCAGTCTCCATTAACACATGTCCAATTGTATGCATAATGATAGTTCCTGGGGCTCGTTGATTAAATACACTTCTCACTCTGCTCCTCAAGCAAACATTTCAACTTTTATAACGGGTAACTACATACTTCAATGGCTAGTTCAATTTGACATATCATTTAGTGTCCTTATCCAACAGACAGTCGTGAACTGATCGAAGTACATCCTACTTATCCAACAGACAATCGTGAAATAATAGAAGTACATCTGACTTATCCAACAGGCAGTCGTGAAATGATTGAAGTACATCCTACTTATCCAACAGACAATCGTGAAATAATAGAAGTACATCTGACTTATCCAACAGACAGTCGTGAAATAATAGAAGTACATCTGACTTATCCAACAGGCAGTCGTGAAATGATTGAAGTACATCCTACTTATCCAACCTAAGCTCCTCGATAATCAAATATGTTGATCCAAGCCTGCCCGCTCTCTCATTTCTGCAAATACTAGCATGTCCAGCAATGTAAATCCAAGTAAACATCTGAAGGTTGGAACCCCCAATAGACATCTACTTATATCATAACAAGCCATTTTGGACTTTCCGAAACATCAACTGAGAGTCTGATACAACAATCACACAATAAAATAGAGTTCAAGAGAGCCACTAAGTTAGAAATTAAATACTGGTGGTACAAATTGCAGCAATAAATATATTGTATCGATGGTTGTCAGTTCTTTGTTGTATGTAGATTCCTCGATAAATTTCTCTAAAACTGTATTTTATGCTAGATTTTTTCTAGATTTAGATTACGTTTTTGTTCTGTATTCAATAAAATGTGGATATATTTCTGGTTCCCTTTATATCTTTGTCCATTTCATGTCGGCCATGTGTGTGAAGAATACTCAATACTCACTAAATGACATATTTTCTTTAAAATATCGATTTTCGAAATATGTTTTATTCTGTTAGTTTTATATCTCTAGAATCGAAATCAGTAAAAAAAATTTGAATTTTTTTTTTAAATTTGAAAATGAGATTTTAAACAGCCCACCCTCACGGAAATTTAACGTATTTTTAAAGAGATAATGTCTAGAAATACCGTTTGGTTGGTACATTGTGATCGGGATCCCTATTCTATAAGACATATCGAATTATATATCATTGTAAAGTGCCAGTGTGAGAAAATTGTGAGAGTTCATCCAATTCTATGGAAGCTGAAGCTGCCAAGCTTATTTTTGCCATGTCAGTGAGAAAGAGATAACTTGTTTATTACCAGTTGCTATGTGATGGAGATTCCAAAGCTTTTGTAGACACAAATACATCTCTCAACAATGATATTCATATTGTCAAAGTAGATTTTATCAATCGCATAGCTAAAAATCGTTATCTCATTAGTCTACGTCAATATTTGCCTATATTTAAAAAATAGTAGTTCTCCCATGCTCCACATCAAAGAGCATCTCAGAAGAAAGGAGGCACATATAATACAGGTGAATTTAACATATAACCATACGGGACGGATGTTCTGTCAATCATATAAGCGATTTATGTGGAAATTCTTTGGTAAGTTAAAGATCTTTTCAAATTTCACCAAAAATATTTTTAAATTGCAGTTTTCTCACAATTGTGATTTTCACTAATTTAGGAAGTGTTCAGTAGGTTAATCTCAGTAACCATTCAAGATATCAATATGAAATTTGGCATACATATAGATCTATCAATACTGAGGGCAGTCAGATATAGAAATACATGTTTTGAGAAATATATTTTTAAACACAATATTTTTAGTAACCATAGGTTCCTATTTTTTGGTAAAAATTGTATATGTCTTATTCGTTTCACTTCTATCTACTTGTTATCTGTCCTAGAACAATTTAAAGTTGCTAGCTGCCTAGAACTATGGCTTATGTAAGTATTTCAATTTAAAAAAAAGAATAATATGAACTAGTTGTTAGTTTTTACCTACTTTTCGGCATTGTTTATAATCCAACATGGCCGCCATTTACATGGCAACCCGACAAGTAATTAAATTAAAAGTTATATAATATTTCATACCAGACTGTCCCTAGTACTACCTGATAAACAATATCTCATTTAACTGAGAAATAAGGAAGTTAGCAACCGTTTGTCCTGTCTCCCCTTAAATACACTTCTCACTCTGCTCCTCAAGAAAACATTTCAACTTTTATAACGGGTAACTACATACTTCAATGGCTAGTTCAATTTGACATATCATTTAGTGTCCTTATCCAACAGAAAGTCGTGAACTGATCGAAGTACATCCTACTTATCCAACAGACAATCGTGAAATAATAGAAGTACATCTGACTTATCCAACAGGCAGTCGTGAAATGATTGAAGTACATCCTACTTATCCAACAGACAATCGTGAAATAATAGAAGTACATCTGACTTATCCAACAGACAGTCGTGAAATAATAGAAGTACATCTGACTTATCCAACAGGCAGTCGTGAAATGATTGAAGTACATCCTACTTATCCAACCTAAGCTCCTCGATAATCAAATATGTTGATCCAAGCCTGTCCGCTCTCTCATTTCTGCAAATACTAGCATGTCCAGCAATGTAAATCCAAGTAAACATCTGAAGGTTGGAACCCCCAATAGACATCTACTTATATCATAACAAGCAATTTTGGACTTTCCGAAACATCAACTGAGAGTCTGATACAACAATCACACAATAAAATAGAGTTCAAGAGAGCCACTAAGTTAGAAATTAAATACTGGTGGTACAAATTGCAGCAATAAATATATTTTATCGATGGTTGTCAGTTCTTTGTTGTATGTAGATTCCTCGATAAATTTCTCTAAAACTGTATTTTATGCTAGATTTTTTCTAGATTTAGATTACGTTTTTGTTCTGTATTCAATAAAATGTGGATATATTTCTGGTTCCCTTTATATCTTTGTCCATTTCATGTCGGCCATGTGTGTGAAGAATATTTTTATCAATAGAAGGAAAATTGAAAATGTGAATAATTTTGAGTTCACTACGTACATGAGATGAAATGGGATGTAGTAAATTAAAAGTAGAACAAACATGACCATACAAACAACTAAATAACTAAATTGTATACAATGGATTTGATAGGAAAACAAAGATCAGAATACTAAGAGCATGCTTATTCCCAGATTCAATATGTGTGTGTGAAGCATGGACATTTAGCAAGGCAGTGGTAAAAGATATATGTGCATTTGAATATAAGTGTTACTGAAGTGTCCTCTTAGATCAGAGAAGAGAACAAAAAGATTTCTCAGAGAAAAAAACTCAAAATCAAGATACGTATATCAAAATCAAGATACGTATATCAAAATCAAGATACGTATATCAAAATCAAGATACGTATATCAAAATCAAGATACGTATATCAAAATCAAGATACGTATATCAAAATCAAGATACGTATATCAAAATCAAGATACGTATATCAAAATCAAGATACGTATATCAAAATCAAGATATGTATATCAAAATCAAGATACGTATATCAAAATCAAGATACGTATATCAAAATCAAGATACGTATATCAAAATCAAGATACGTATATCAAAATCAAGATACGTATATCAAAATCAAGATACGTATATCAAAATCAAGATACGTATATCAAAATCAAGATACGTATATCAAAATCAAGATACGTATATCAAAATCAAGATACGTATATCAAAATCAAGATACGTATATCAAAATCAAGATACGTATATCAAAATCAAGATACGTATGGGAGACTATAAATATCTTAGACATATAACAAAAAAACTCAAAAAGTGTTAAAGATTTATTGATAGAACCACAATTATTGCACTTCTGTGAGTAACCATGTGTGCTCCGATCTCTTTCTTACACAGAAAGATCTCATCTGCAGTGCACGAAGTCCATAGCACCGGCATGGGTCCCCGCTGTAATTTTGAATATGGTGAATTTTTTTTCTAATTGTATTTAATAATCTTTCCGTGCAGCGGCTTTCCAGCCTGTTCTTATCCGTTTAGAACTGCCAAGTGTTGTGTTACGTGCTCAAATTGAACACTGAACCTAAGTTTTATCGTTCGACACCGACATGATTAAAAACTGGATTTCACCTACACTGAGACTAGGCATATCTGGAACAATATCCCAATGGCTTCACGAGGAAGGTTCTTTTTCTTCTCCGAACGCTCCATATAGATCACTTGTTAACCACTCTGTGTAATTTATATGTGATCTGAGCCTAAGAGCGATTGTTCGTTTGTCAGTTATGCGCCTACAAGTAGGACAGCACATCCGATTCCTGCGATGCCTTTTATTTACTAGGATAGCTTCCCTAGGTCCTACATCAGTTGCCTCGTACGACAAGCCAATTGGGTCGCAGTGCTACTATTATTTGCTTACCTTGCGGGCCGCGGCACCAGACGGACCAACACCCGAAACAGCGAGCCTGGTATCTTTGGCACTAGAGGCGAGCACCTAGCCTCTACGCCACAGAGGCTCCCTTGTTTTCTTTATCCAATGAAAGTCGAGACTCTGTAGATCTGCCCCAAAATGCGCTTAGTCACTATATCAGTATTAAGTAACTCCGTTCCTAGCAATGTGTCTTATTGTTGGAAAAGTGTTCCTGTAAAAGATCTTTACTAAAGATGTCTGTGATATAGTTTTATTGTGTCAGATTTTGTATGTAAATAAAGCAAAGTCTTTATCCGTTGACCGTTGTTAGTACATCTGTATCAGTATGTTTCAGTAGTCAACAAGATAATCTATATTTGTCTCTAAAACGACATTTCGGTGGCAAAATGTTTTACTATATGTATATGTATTGTCTATTACATCCTTTATGAACGTCAATATTGCCTTTGTGTCTTCTCCTTCTGTCTTCTTTTCTCTAGTCCTGTATTGGCTGACATCGCCACGATAGGACGATGTTTCTGTAATGATCTATTTTGTGTGCTTCATAAATAGTGGCATTTAGTGTCTCTAGTTGTATTCGCGCGTATGCTGTCGGGGCTTCAAAGTGGAGCAAAGAATAGTAACACTGTGACCTACAAGACATGTCATAAGAGGCTACTGAGGTAGAAGCCTAGGGAAGCTATCCTAATAAATAAAAAGCATCGGATCATTCAGACGTGCTGGCCTACATGTCGGTGCATTATTGGCACTACGTACAATCGCTCTTAGACTCATATCACATAAAGTGGTTAACAAGTGATCGATATTGAACGTCCGAAGAAGAAGAAGGAGAAGTGCCTCTGTATTTTCTGTACGTCATCTTTTACGTGGGCGACCTTATGTTTTGTACTGACTGTATCGGGGTAGCATTGCTCTGTGAAGCGCACTGTCTGCTGATAATGTGCTTATGTGTCTTAAAATTAATTGATTTGTATTTATTAATGAAGCTCAGTATTGATGGTGTACCTACTTTTTGATGGATGTCTTCATTTCTAAACCAGTCTTTTCTTGATACTCCCAGCATTCTGCATATAATCTTTCTCGTGACTAGATTTCTTCTATCGTTTGATGTCAGCATCCAGGTTTGGCAATCATAGCATAGCAAAGTCGGGAGAAAGATTGTATTGTGCACTGATCTTTTAGTGTGGCTGTGTGTTGCTAAAATAATACTCTGATTTGTATAGAATGATTGATTGATTTGATTTGACCATCGCTTTCTTACATAGGAAGATAGCAGCAGTGTGTAACCAGGTGTGCTTCGATCGCTTTCTTACATAGGAAGATAGCAGCAGTGTGTAACCAGGTGTGCTTCGATCGCTTTCTTACATAGGAAGATAGCAGCAGTGTGTAACCAGGTGTGCTTCGATCGCTTTCTTACATAGGAAGATAGCAGCAGTGTGTAACCAGGTGTGCTTCGATCGCTTTCTTACATAGGAAGGTAGCAGCAGTGTACATATTCCCTAGCCCGACGAGCGTCTATTTGATATGACAATCGCTTCTACATAGGAAGATAGCAGCAGTGTACATATTCCGTAGCCCCGACGAGCGTCTCCGATATAATTTTGAAGATGGTGTAAATATTCTGTAGGAATGTTATTTTTAATTGTTTTGATAAATTTTGACCTCAGTGGCTTTCCAGCCTGCTAGTCTCGATTTTGAACTGCCAAGGGTTCTTTTACGTGCTCATATTGAAAACGGGACCTCCGTTTTATCGTCCGTCTCCGATAGGACTAGGAATTCGACCTTATCTACACTGAGATCAGAGATCTCTTGAAAAATATTCCGATTATTCCACAGTGAAGCAAACCGAGTACCTTTGGAATGCGAGACGATCACCTAGCCTCTACACCACATAGATCCCACTTTTTGTAGACATCAGTAGACAAGAAAATTAAAGCTATGCGGGAAAGACAAGAACAATATGACCCAACTGAAATTATTAACGATGAAAACGGCCAAGCTCTTAATGATCCAAAAATGATAATGAACAGATGGCGACAATACTTTAGTGAACTTCTCAACCTACAACAAGAGGACCAACTGAACACTCAAGAACACACAGTAAATGTAACTTCAGAAGTAGAACCAAGCATAACACTATCAGAGATCAGAAATGCTGTAAATATGGCCCCACCTAATAAAACACCAGGCCCAGACAATATCCCGGCCGACCTAATCAAAGCAACTAAAGAGGTAGGAATCAGCTGGCTCCATAGACTATTCAACCAAGTCTGGATCACACAAGAAACACCAGAAGATTGGAGGAATGCTACAATTGTTCCCATCTGGAAGAAGAAAGGTAGCAAGAGGGACTGTACAAAGTATAGAGGCATAGCGCTACTGAGCCACACTGGGAAAATATTCTGCAAAATACTTGAGAAAAGGCTCCGCCACATCATCGAGCCACAGATTAATGACTCCCAAATGGGATTCAGGAAGAACAAAAGCTGTACAGACGCAATATTCGCCCTCAGACAGTTAGTAGAAAGGACTATCGAATCCGACAAACAGTTACACGTTGCATTTGTAGATCAGGAAAAAGCGTTCGACCGCGTAGATAGGCACAAGTTGTGGAAAATACTAACAACCTATGGGGTTAATGAACACCTAATCAACCTTGCAAGAACATTTATACTGACAGCCAATGTACGATTAGAACAAATACAGGATTATCAGAAAAGTTTCACGTAGGGTCAGGAGTAAGACAAGGTTGCGTACTATCCCCGCTGCTATTCATCACGTACATTGATCACATTTGTAAAATAGCTAACACCAGCGAAGGAAACAACCTCGGAGAACTCTTAAATGAATTTCTTTTGCAGACGATCAGGCAATCATATCAACAACAGAAGAACAGCTACAACAACACATCAACAGACTCCAGTTAGCATGTAACGAATACAACATGAGAATTAACATCGACAAAACAGAAGTAATGGCATTCGCCAGAGAGGAAAACACTACCAATATCTCCATCGATAATCACCTACTAAATCAAGTAAAGATTTCACATACCTGGGGAGCATTTTTCAGCAAATGGAAGAATAACTAATGAAATTCAACACAGATGCAACAAAGCAAATCAAATGATAGGGCAAATGGCGCCAATTTTAAGATGCAAACACGTCACCATGAACACAAAAAGAGCAATGTTCAACACAATCTTTCTCCCACATTATGTTACCAGTGCCAAACCTGGACGCTGACAACAAACGATAGAAGAAAACTAGTCACAACAGAGATGAAGTGTCTACGCAGAATGCTGGGTGTAACAAGAAGAGACCGGTTGAGAAATGAAGACATCAGGGAAAACGTGGGTACAACATCAGTACTAGACTTCATCAAGAAACAACAAATTAAATGGTTCGGTCACGTAAGCAGATTACCATCAGACAGTGCACCTCAAAGAGCAATGCTGCTCCGATACAATGGGTACAAAGCAAAAGGCCGGCCACGCAAAAGATGGACCTCAGAGATAACAGAGGCGACGAAAGAGACTATCTACGAAGCGCATACTAGGCCCGTTTTAGAAATCTCTTCCTGACCTGACGCTGTGAAGCATACAGGATTCGAGAAAGAAAGAAAGAAAGTAGACAAGAGAACCAGACGGATGTCTCTGATTTCAAATGTTGCTTATATATTCCAAGTAACCCCTTTTAGTTTACATCGATTTTTCCAAGCCATAGAGACAACTAGGGTATAGATTTTGTGTGATTGATAGACGTGGCTGTTTGTCAGTCTTAGAAACTCATTCCAAAATAATGTTAACATACATAGAGACGTACAGAATGGGAATTTGCAATATAAATAAGACTGGTCTCACAGAACTTCTTTTCCTGCGCTTTATTCTAGAGTCGTTTTTGTAAATTAAAAGTTGTGATGTATACAAAACATGCATCATCAACAAGCGTGTCCTGAGCAGAACTTTATCACCCTAACAGTCCTCCGGAATAACTCCCTCTCTCTCTCTCTCTGCAGCCATGTTAAAGCCATCAGTTACATACTGCATCCATCTTCTCCGTGGTCTTCATCTTCTTTTATTTGCCGGTATGCCTTCGTCCATTATGTTCTTCTCTAGCCCTTCGTGTATTTTTATATGTCCGAAATACCTCAATTTTATCTTCCTTTGTGTGATACACAATATTCATAGACAACAATACCTTTTATAAAGGCGAAGAACATAGAAAAATGTAAACAGTTTTGCATAAATCAGTGTGAAGCAAACTAGAGCTGGAAATGGAAAGAAACAATTACAAGAAGAACAAACAGAACCGTTCACAAATTTAAAATCTAAAAACATCATGGAATGAAACTGATAGGTAAACTAGGTAATCGTTTGTTGTCACGTCAGGTTTGGCACTGGTAACATAATGTGGGGAGAAAGATTGTGTTGAACATTGCTCTTTTTGTGTGATGCAAACACGTCACCATGAACACAAAAAGAGCAATGTTCAACACAATCTTTCTACACACATTATGTTACCAGTGCCAAACCTGGACGCTGACAACAAACGATAGAAGAAAACTAGTCACAACAGAGATGAAGTGTCTACGCAGAATGCTGGGTGTAACAAGAAGAGACCGGTTGAGAAATGAAGACATCAGGAAAAAGTGGGTACAACATCAGTACTAGACTTCATCAAGAAACAACAAATTAAATGGTTCGGCCACGTAAGCAGATTACCATCAGACAGTGCACCCCAAAGAGCAATGCTGCTCCGATACAATGGGTACAAAGCAAAAGGCCGGTCACGCAAAAATGGACCTCAGAGATAACAGAGGCGACGAAAGAGACTATCTACGAAGCGCATACTAGGGCCCGTTTTAGAAATCTCTTCCTGACCTGACGCTGTGAGGCATACAGGATTCGAGAAAGAAAAGAAAAAAAAAGGTAAACTAGATCAGATTACTATGAGCGCGCGTTCAGTGACAACTTATGGGTGTGAAATACAGACATTTAACAAAGCTGTGGATAAGCACTTATGTATTTTGAATATATGTGTTACAAAATAGACATTTGAATATCATGGACAGAGAAGTAAACAAATAGATCTATCTAGAAGGAATTCTAAATCAGGGAAAATTATTTGATGTTACAAATAATAATATTGATGCATTTTGGACATAAATTAAGAGATCATTATGCGCAATGGCATCTCGGCAAATATGAGAAGTGTAAGACCACAGAGAACAGAAATCACAATGTAACTGATGATATGAGCACGCCGGCAGTAGTAGCGGGAATCTAGTCTAGGATAGTGAGACAGAGACATTCTATAAAAACTGTTAATTAAGGCGTCATAGTTGTGCTCAGTACATACTATTGGATGATGAGGAGACATGTATATACTTTCTTCATGACAACTGGATTGTTCTGTCAGAATCAAACATACACATGATATTCATGTTTATAAAATGCATTTAATGTTCACGTTTTGGAATAGTAATATAGAGAAAATCAACAGAAAATAACTTTCAAGCTGCTATGATAAACATATACGGTATATCGTATACATATACGGTATATCGTATATATATCTCAAGAAAGCAAAATGAACACTGTTGATAAACAGCAAAAATAGTAATCAAATTTGAGGTGAATTTGAAAATAAACACAAATGTTGAAACGGATAAAAATGTTAACAACTAATTGCATGTATTAACCACAATAGTGGACTATAAATCTGAGCCAATCACAGCACATTGCCCAATTAGACACTTTTTCCCATGAAATATTGCCTGTCATTTTGTTCTAACACTTCCAAGTTTTTTAATAATAGTTTTTATAATAGTTTTTGATAATAGTTTTTATAATAGCTATTATAATAGTTTTTATAATATTATACTAGTATAAAAGTAAACATAATTAGTTTATTAATATGATTGTCTATTGTCTTTCCCCAGGTGGATAATGGAGTGGTTGTCCACTCTGGTCGTTAAGCGCAGTGGTGACGGCTTTAATTTGCGTTTCAGTGTCACATGAGTTGCCCTTGTTGTGTTATATCCGTGTTTATTTAGTGTGGTCTTAATATTGTCTGTCCATCATTTTCTTGGTCTTCTCTTGGCTCTAGTACCTGACCTCTTTTTATTGTATACTTTTATTGGTGGTTAGTTGTATTTCATTATCATTAAATGTCCAAACCACATCATTTGTTGTTTATCAGTGTATTCAGTGCGTGAAATTATGTCCACTCTGCTTCTGATGTTCGCGTTTCGTAGTTTATCTTTCCTGGTGACCTCCACCGGCTTTCTCAAGCATTTCATTTCACACATGGTGAACTTTCTGTGGTGTGGTGCTGTCAGAGATTCAAGCATTTCATTTCACACGTGGTGAATGTTCTGTGGTGTGGTGCTGTCAGAGACCAATTTTTGCACTGGTAAAAAAGTGCTGGTACAAAAATTATTGTATCATTTGTTTGTTCATTTCCATCGTGATCCACCGTGCTATAGTAATGGTACCAGCTGGTATATCACTGCATTTGCTTTAACTCTTAGTGGACCAGGGCAAAAGCCATGTTTCTACAAGCTATTTGTTTTTATAATGCTTTTGTCTCTAGTATGAGGATGGAGGTTGAGGCCGTTACTGCTGCCCTCCATTGGATTTCTGGGACTTCATTTACTGGGGCAGTTGTTGTATCTAACTCTCAGTCCATGCTTCACAAGATCCAGAAGGGCAGGTTTCGGTATGAGTGGATGTCGTCTATAGAAGTTTCTGGCAGTAGTAGCGGCGATATACATTGTGAACTGATTAAATCCACGGGATTCCTGATTTTCACTTGCGCTGATTTACACGTGGAGCACGCAAATGCAAAATTATAGAAACACTTGACTATGGTACTGCTAACCTTCTAAATGTATACAAAATCAGCATCGCTGTTATTTTAGTAATACCATATAGTGAATATATTACAGCACTAAAGGTTTGGGTGGCAAAAATACTTTAGGAAGGTCGCCACTGTTACCTATATAAAAATATAAAAATCAATAATTTCTGTCACAGTGGATAATTTGAATTCGGTCGGTAAAGATGTTCACGAATTTTGGAACGAACTATAGCTAAGACCAATGAATAGATAAATGAAAGGAAAGTGTGGGGACTTATTGTCAGCGAGATAGACTTAAAACATTTCCAGTAGGCTAACATTCGGATGCTCTGTTCCACACGTGCAAGGTTCTTCACAATAAGCATGTAGTGTTCATAAGAACCGATGTGCAACGTATAGTCATTCTTGGCAAAGATCAATTATACACCACAATAAAAATGTTTAAATTGGTCGTAAAGAACAAACGCAAACAAACAAACGACTTTGATTTCTAATACTGAGCACATATTGTAGTGTATAATCCTTTTAAAGCACTTACTTTTAGACGCGCACGTCCTCTAGCTATCCCTTATTCTGAGAAACTTCATTGCCGAGCAGGGCGTATTCCTATTGCACCCCAGAATTATACTCAACTAGCAGTTTTACCCGTTCTTCGCACGGGAATTTAGTTTAAATCTATTTGTAAAGTCCCTTAAAGACACATGTCCCATTGCCTCAAAATCGGCATTAAAAACAATACGCTTTGTCTCCATGAAAGTTTGACAACTTTGTCGGTTGGCCACATACGATTAAAGTGCCCCTCATTCCGATTGCCAGTAAAACCTGATACAACAGAAATTCTGTTCCCGTGAAAGTTGACAAATAACAATTAAAAATGTCCCTCATTCCGATTGCCAGTAAAACCTGATACAACAGAAATTCCGTTCCCGTGAAAGTTGATAAATAATAATTAAAAATGTCCCTCATTCCGATTGCCAGTAAAACCTGATACAACATAATTCCCGTTCCTGTGAAATGTGATAAATAACACTTTAAAATGTCCGTCTTTTCGATTGCCAGTAAAACCTGATGCAACAGAATTCTCGTTCACGTGAAAGTTGACAAATAACAATTTAAAGTGTCCCTCATTTCGATTGCCAGTAAAACCTGATACGATAGAATTCCCGTCCTTGTGAAAGTTGAATTTAGTTTAAATCTAAACCACTTTTAAAATTAATTTGTTATCCTTTTCCTCTGATCTTCTGAGCCCACATAAACTGTCCATCATTTCAATTGCAATAAAACCAGATACAATTGAATTCCTGTGAAATTTAAAAAATAACAGTTGGCAAATTAAATCTATTCAGATTATTAACTTATCGATGTGTATTAATAAAACAATTTTTAAAAAACAATTGACCGAGCTTGAGATTGAACATGTTGTCTTCAAGATAGAAGTCGAGCATTTTATGAATTCGTCTACAGCGCTGACAGAAAGGCAGAGAGAGAGAATGTGTGTTAATATGTGTTTAAATAATATGTGTTTAAATACCAATACATATGTTAGTATTCGTGTGGTGTGCGAAAGACGTCACCGAACTATAACAACATGATAACTTTGCATATCATTTGACAGCGAACGTCGTAAAAACATGGATAGACAATATCGACGATTTCTACACAGATTGATCAAGTGTGTTAAGTTGGAATATGATTATAGAAAGGAGCAAATAGTTCAGTTTGATACATTTTTCTTCTTGCCATGTATGAAAGTTACCCTCTTGCCAAATTTGAAGTTCCTAGGATTTCCAGATATTTTCAAACAATTGGAACAGACAAACAATGTAATTCAACTGATTCTTTTAAATGTATAGATGCTTTATTCTGTATTCTCTCGAGTCGTTAAATTTGCGTCACCTACAGGGAGGATGTCCACCGCATAGACATATTGGATTTTAAGTTGAGGTTCTTAGTATGCGACTGCCGCACAGTCCACGTTACACTAGAACAATGTAGTACTGTAAAATAAACATCTCTGTACACGTTCAGCTTTATCTGCATAGTAATACCATTTTTGTACCAGACAGTGAATAGTTTGCCAGACGTGTTGTGGACCTTAGAGATTAGTCTTGGTTTTTTTACTTCATCATTAATTGTGACATTTTCTGAAGTCTGTTATCAAGATATGTAAATCTGTCTACTGCTCTCAGTTTCTGTTTGCGTACTTATGTCGACTTTGACGACTAACAGTCATTTTTATATGCTAACGCAAATATCTTTTGTTATTATCCAAAACATTTCCCAGAGCCATATCTTAGATTAACATAGTTCCATTTTCTCCCAATAACATTTCTGACATTTTCTTCAGTGTTATGTTATTCATGTTTATTCTCAGTTTCTATATCTATATATATATTTCAAGCATTTCAAGAAAACTGAAAGAACGACAGAGTCATGACACAATTAAGTGAATAAGTGAATCGCGTAAGACCGAACAATGAATGAAGAAATCAATAGACGGTTCACAAAGAAAACTCTTGTACTTAGACAACTAACAGAACAACTAACAGAACAACTAACAGAACAACTAACAGAACAACTAACAGAACAACTAACAGAACAACTAACAGAACAACTAACAGAACAACTAACAGAACAACTAACAGAACAACTAACTCCTGACAGATCAGAAGTTACACGTGAATACTAAAGTAAATCTCAGCAGAATAAGACTTTTTGGTTTAACATTATGATATCTGCTTCTTTTGCTTTCGCCAGCTATGAATTCAGGTGTAGCCATAGATTGGTGTGACGCTTCCTACTGATTTTCGCGCTAAAACCTTGCTTACCGTTTTATTGGTTCCTTCGTCATACTGCCATACTTTCTCTGACTTGAGTGGTGATTATGATATCAATTTCAAACATGGTTGCTTGCAACAGTTAAATAGCGTACAATCATAACAATAGAAAGGGGACTTCTTCGAGTAATACTGAGAGATCCAATTAGAAATGAAGAAACTAGACGATTACGTATGAAACCAATTATTTCATTCAGAAAAGAGTACAACGTTAAATAGTTTCTTTATCTGATAAGAATACATTTGCATCATCTACCACAAAGTGCTACATTAAACAAATACGAGAATACAGTGCAAGAGGAAGACTACGCTAAAGATGAACTTACTGCATCACAAACATCCTTAGAGAAACAAATATCAACTTTCAAAACGCATTATGAAATGGGCACATAAGACCCATTCATCTGTCACGAACATCTCAATGAGGAACAAAGGGATACAAGAAGATGAAAAGACACTGTGTTTTTTATTACTAACTATGTTTGTTGGATCACCGTCATCATTATTAAGTGTTGGGCAGGCAGGCGTATGATATCATGACTACACAAATCTATATTCGTTTGCACCGATCTCTATCATGATGTTACGAGAACTATCCACCATACTCTCTCTCTCTCTCTCTCTCTCTGCCTCATCACATTCTGCTTAATTATACATTACCCTCTTTTACTAGAAGCTCACAACCTGCTCTCCACTTTCAATCAATCAAGTACCATGCCTGCCGGCGTAGGCGATCATGTCTATCCACAACTCTCTTTCCTTAGTATAGTTAATCTGTTCTGACGTCAATCGTTTGTCGAACCATGATGTCAAACCATACAACGTCTTCTCCTTCTGTCTTCCACGATCTTTCCTACCTGCGTTTTACCTGTTGTCACCAGTCTTTGCATTATCTGTAACCAATAAGATTAATGTCTAATTCTTGTCCGCATTATCTGGTTTCTTTGTATGTAGAACCTCATCAGATGTAACTCCATACCTCTATTGCTTCCAACGATCGTATTTAGTGGTTGGTATTGTCCATGATTAGCTCTTATACAGAAGTATGATTCAGTGGGCATTTTGCACCTTAATGGATAGTGAGCTTGATCTCAACCCAAGCGTACCTGGTTCAAACTCTGCAGCAGGCAGTTTGGAAGCAAATTCGTACCCGTAGGTAAAATAGACCCCACCGTTCAGAAAGCAATGGCAAACTACTGAAAGTATAAGTGGTACCTAGAAAAATCAACAACTCGTTTACTGTTGTCGATGGCTACGTCCTGTATAAGATATGCCACGATTTTCATGTCATGGTTCAATACTTCATTTCAATTTTCATAATTTGTTGGATGTGGACTATAACATATGAAGTTTGTTGATTATTGACTATAACAGCAAGTTTGATAGATATTGACTATAACATATCAAGTTTGTTGGATGTTGACTACAACATTTCAAGTTTGTTGGTTATTGACTATAAAATATCAAATTTGTTGGGTATTGACTATAAACTATAAAGTTTGTTGGATATTGACTATAAAATATCAAAGTAATTCAATTTCATATAATGTTATCTGTGTGAGAAACATTTAAAGCATAACATTACTAGAACTCAGCATTCATTCTTCTTTATCTTTCAACTCCCAACTGAACACATTTATTAAACAAAATTATTCCAGCTCTTCCTCTTTCCTGCCATTTCTTACAATTATTTCTATGATTTACCTATTAATATAAGTCTGCAGCTCTCTTCACCAAGTATATCTAGGTCTTCCTCTACACCTCCTTCCCTGTGGGTTCCAAAATAGTGTATGTCTTGCTATGCTTCCAGTCAGTCTTCTCAATGTGTGCCCTATTCATCGCCAGCATCTCTTCCTTATCTCTTTCTCCATTATTTATTCATTCATCAGCATTTATTGATGGAAGATATGCCCTCGTCCTCGCTAATGTTTGTGTCCACTAGTTTGACAAGCAATCTACAGCTGGGTTGACTGAAACGTACCGACGAGAGTTAGATGTCGACTGCTGACGACACAAACTCTAACATAAACAAATGATTATCATATATTCTCTAATTAATAATGAGAAAAAGAAGCTGTATATAGATTTACAGACACACATTTTACATTTCGACTCAAGAGTCATTGTCAATGACGGATAGCAGGTAAATATAAGAGATCACAAAGAGTGGAAAGAAATTGTCAAATGAATGTTCAAAAATCACTTAAAACTAACCTCAAAGTGATCAAATTAATGTCGCAGGAATTTAAATGTTGTCGATTGAAATTAACTAAAAGAAATGCATTCAGTAATTGTTTTGTATGAACTGTACACCCATATTACTTCTGAACATGTGTTATGTAACCATCATCATCATTAGGTGCCGTGCCGACGGGCAGAAGCGATCATGGATCTTCAAAAATCTATGTCTTTGGTGTTTGCTATCAACAATGTTGTCATGAAAACAGACCATCTAAAAATGTCTCTCTCTGTCTTCCTATGTCTCGTCTACCCTCGATGTTACCGGTTGTCACAATATGTTATATATGCATATCGATTACGTCAATACGTCTCACAGTTTGAAATTACTCATATTCATTACTAAACGACTTCTGGAGAAAATGGAATGACTTCAGGAGAACTGACGAAACCAGAAAAATGTCTGGTCAACCACTAGTAACAACTGGTATAAGAAGAAGAAGATGGAGATATGTTGGATACACCTTGAGAAGAAATGATCAACGAATATCAAAGCAGGCATTGAAGTGGGATGCAAAGAGTTCAAAAAAGAGAGGACGCCCTAAGGAGACCCTGAAACGAACTTTGCTGAGAGAGGCAAGAAATATCGGTCTTAGTTCCATGAAGGAGATTGAGCAAGTTGCCCAGGATAGAGAGGTTTGGAGAAATGTCGTGCATGCCCTATGTAACGTATAACTTGGCGAGAATAAATATTTGTATTATTATAGTATCGATTCAAAGTGAGCGTAGAATAGTAACATCGATACCTACAAGACATTTAGAAGAGGCAACTCAGGTAGGGGCCTAAGGTAGCTACCCTAGTAAATAAAAAGTGTTACAGAAATCGGATGTGCTGGCCTATTGCGGACACATAACTGACACAAAATAAGTCGGTCTTAGGCTCGGATCACATACAAATCACAAAGAGTGGTTAACACGTGGTCGATATGGAGCGTTTGAAGATGAATCTCAAAGCGTAGAATAGTAAAACATTCATGTATAAATTAACTATATCAAATATAGCATTTCACTTAGCCTTTCAAGACATCAACATATCAAGTGCTTGCCAAGTCATATTTCTAGCTTTTAGTGTCCAGAAGGTGGTAGTGCCAATTCCTTTTTACACCTGTGGAACTTAGAGTTTGGGATTGAACACACAACCATCTTACGCCCGAGTAGATAGACAAATTCTTTTATCGATATATGAGAAGACTATCGATATATGAGAAGACTGCAGTCAAACTATGCAGCAATTGTGAAACATGTAGCAAGAATATACTGTAGTTTTACCAAATACTTGTATCGATATATGAGAAGACTGCAGTCAAACTATGCAGCAATTGTGAAACATGTAGCAAGAATATACTGTAGTTTTACCAAATACAAAAATAATAACAGTACACAGCAACATTTAGACCAAAAGGCCTTTAACAAGCAAATAATAATTATTATTACGAATTACGCTAATCCGACCCACTGAATAATCCGTCCCCAACGTTGATGAATAAATCCAAATTGCAAATCCTAAAGAACATTATATCACCAATTCGTCATTTTGTCATATTATAGATACCTCAGTAATTACATTTGTAGTGTACTTACGTTTTCTATTTTAGAGTAATTATTGATTTAACATCTTATTATGTCTTTGACATATCGTTTTCTGGACCAAAATATCTATATGGCGTGTACTGTTTCCATTTGATTATACAGAACGTATGGTTGAAATGTCGTTGTATTTTGTTTTTATATTTTGTTAAATTATATCATCATCAGGTGTCTTGCCGGCTCGCGTAGGTGATCTCCACATGGATCTCCACAAATCTGTGTCTGATGTTTGCTATCATCTCAGATATTGACGTTCTACCGAGCCGTGAAGTCAGGCTATCCAAACTGTCTTCCTCTTTCTCGTCTCCCCTCAATTTTATCAATTGTTACAATGTGTTCTAAACCTCAATTCCTCATTACATGTCCGAAAAATGTTGACTCCTCTTTTTTATATTGATAGTAAGCTTTCTCTATGAACAATATATTGTTATATGAATGACTTAAATGAACAATTCCACATTAGTCATTTTAGCAGTCAATGTAATTCTCATCATTCTTCTGTAAAGCCAGATCTCTATGGCCCACAGAGATTTTTCGATCTGTCTGTTCACTGTCCAAGACTCGCATCCGTATGTCAATATTAGTTCTATGTAGCACTGTATAACTCAGATTCTGTTCTCAATTGACATAATTGCATTGCTTCTTCTTGTACGTGTTTTGCATATGGTTAGATTTTGCACTATATCATCCCTAGTTCCTTTGTGATAAAGCAGTCCTTACTTCTCTCATGGGTAGAAAGAAAACCAATAGACACATCTTTGACTACATGACAACCATCTGAAGAGCGCATGCACACGCTCTGTTGAATCAATGAAAAATAGAAGAGAAATAATCCTAACATATGGATACATTTTTGGAACAATAATGTCCTTTAAGGAAAGAGATCATATACTAGAGCCAAAGGAAGACCAAGAAAACGATAGATAGACAATATCAAGACCCTAGTAAATAAAACCGAATATAACACAATACGAGTGATGCATCTGGCCCTGAAACTCAAATTAAAGCTCTCACCACTACGCTTAACCGCGAGAGTGGACACTCAATTTCATCATTAACCTGGGGAAAGAGAAAAGACAACAACTTCCCTTGAAGATCTTCGACAGCAGCAGCATCTTCTTCTTCTCTTCCACCATTTACTTCTTTATAGAAGTGTTGGGTAGGGGTAGGGGGTGTACTGATATTGTGAGTGCTTATTTTAAGGCTTGTTGCAAGTTGTTCTTCATTTTCGTAATGCTGTTCTTGATACCGTTATGTTTAGGGAATGCTAACCCGAAACAAATACTTGCAGAAAACGGATGCACCAGGTCGTAAGGCGCATAACATGGTGTAACGACCCCTCACAATGAGGAATGGGATAACGGATTCTACGGTCGCCTTTCTGCCTCGGAGATGTAGTCACACAGTAAGAATGTCAGACCAACCATCACAAGGGTGGCCAAAACGGGGAAGCAGAAATGATAGCAATTATATCCTACAGAACTGCCCCCAGTATGCAGACTTGAGAATAAGGAGGTGGCCAACTTACACCAGCGTCCAAGACAAACGGTATGGCGTGGCTGATAATCTTAGACAGACGGCTGCCTTTATTTGAGAATCCGAAATCCAAATCTAGTGAGAACACAGAAGAAGGAGAAGAAGAAAAAGATACGGTCGCTCTTATGTTTTGCGTGGTCTTCCTCTTCATCTGTACTCGTTATACTTTTTTCTGCGTGGCTCTCTTTGTTAGGTGATACCAGGGCATTCTTGTCAGGTGTCCAAACTATTTAATCTGTTGTTCTTTTATGAATTGCATGACTGGTTTCACATTTAGTCTTCTTCTGATTTCTTCATTTCTGGCTTGTCTCTTATTACAGCAGCATCATTCTTGTTTAAAGCTTACTTTTAGCTGATTCTAGACAGTCGAGATTTGTTTGAATTAAAATCATCTCACGTGCTTCAAGACATTACATCGAGAGATCAGATGACTAGGATAGCAACACTTTATAAAATGTATATAATCGATATTAGATCAATAACCAATTATTTCTAGTTTCCTATCGCACTCCTCATTTATTTATATTTTTATCTTGGGTTTTTTTGAATCGTTAAGCCAGCGATTTGAAAAATTGTTGCATTGTCAATCTGATGATCTAAAGAGTGCAGGAACTCTGGAGTGAGCGTTAACAAACTCGATATTAAATTGAAAATATTATAGCGTCTTCCTCACGATGTATGGTATGATACAGCTCTGACGGTATCCATATTATGTTCAATGGGATATTCGTCTTCTTCTTGGAATGCTCCATTTCGACCACTTGTTAAATCACTCTTTGTGATGTGTATGTGATCTGAACCTGAAAGCGATTGTACATCGTGACAGTTATGTACCTACAAGTAGGCTAGCACATCCGATTGATGCGGTGCTTTGTATTTACCAGAGTAGCTGCCCTACGCTTCTACCTCAGTCCCCTCTTACGACCTGCTGTGTAGGTCGTAGTGGTACTATTCTTTGCTCTCCATGTGTGCCCCGGCAAAGCACGAGCACATCTTAATTTCAAATGCCATGCTATCAAACATTTCTAAAATATTTCATCCACATTAATGTTTATTAATACAAATGTTGATAGAACGATAATGACGTGTTATCTAGTTGTTTATGAAAAGCTTAAGGAAGGCAGTAGGGGTCACCAGGAAAGATAGACTACGAAATGGGGACACCCGAAGCAGAGTGTGCATACCTTCATGCACCGAATACATCGAAAGAAAACAAATGCAGTGGTTTGGACATTTAATGAAAATGAAATACAACTAACCACCAATAATAGCATACAATAAAAAGAAGATCAGGTACTAGAGCTAAGGGAAGACCAAGAAAAAGATGAATAGACAATTTCAAGACCACATTACATAAACACGGATATAACACAAGCACGGCTCTCTTGAATGTGAAGGTGGAGGCTCTCTTGAATGACATCATCAATGATACAGATGTGGTTATTTACACCGATGGTTCAGTCATTCGCCAACAACGCTGTGCGTGGGCTTTTCAGCACGCTCAGGAGGAAAATAATAAGAGAGGCCAGTGGGGCCTACGCAACAATCACAAGTAGCTTGACAATGGAGGTTCGGGCGGTTACGGAGGCGGTGAATTGGTTGGCATCTCACAATTACTCTCGTGTTTTCATACTCAGTGACTCCATGAGCAGGATTCGTAAAGTCGAATCAGGT
Organism: Arion vulgaris; assembly: GCA_020796225.1. NCBI lineage: Eukaryota > Metazoa > Mollusca > Gastropoda > Stylommatophora > Arionidae > Arion > Arion vulgaris. The sequence goes on along the minus strand of CM036759.1, from coordinate 56,256,066 downwards.
GAGACGCAACTGGGTGGAGGTACTGGTACAGACAACGATCAGAGAAATCACCTTTATTTTTGTCCCTGGGCACGCAGGAGATATGGGTAATGAACGAGCTGATAGATTGGCTGGCTTAGCTACAATATCAGGGGGAGCTGCAATGGATCGAAGTGACATTCCTTTTAACGCATTGAGAGAGTCTTTCCGAACAGAGGAGTTTCAGGTCTGTGAATCCCACTCGCTGACCAGATTGAAAGAGATGGGTGTCAATATTGGTGCAGCCCGAAAAGAACGACATACTAAATATGCAAAGAGATTGATTAATCAACATCGAACTGGCGTGTTAGGTCGCTGGACGCTGCTGGATTTGCTGAGGCGGAGATCGGAGCACCTATGGACATGTCCGGAGTGCTATGATGATAGTCCTCATATAACTGATAACTGATAAAACAAGGACGACTCATCTGACACTAGGACGCAAATTAAAGCTCCCATCAATACGCTTAACGGCAAGAGTGGACAGCCAACTCCAACTTCCACCTGGGAATAGACAATAGATAGATCTAGATTTTGTTATCTATTTCGTTATCAGCTGCATTTGCTTGTTTTCAACGTATGCTTTTAATCTCTATCCTAATATCTCTGGGTTTTTTTTTTTTAATTATGTCCCAAATTTTCTCGTGACGCTTAGATTTTCTTAGTCTTGTCTAGTTAATTATAATGAGAAGCGACATGTGAAGATCAAGTTCTCTGTTTTATCTAGTCAATTATTTTTAGAAGCGACCACTGAAGATCAATTAGGACGAAAATCGACTTTTGAAGATCACATTATCAATCTTGTCTAGTCAATTAAAAGCGACGGGTGAAGATCAAGGTCTTGTTTGGTCCATTATTTCGAGAATTGACGTGTGAAGATCCAGTTCTGTTTCAGTTTCAGTTTCAGTTTCAGTTTGGAATATCTTCATTGCACTCCGGAAATGTCCATAGGTGCTCCGATCTCCTTCGTAATATCTCCATCAGCGTCCAGCGACTGACCGTACCAGTTCTATTTTGATTGATGAGCCGACTCGTATACCTGTTGTACCGTTCTTTTCTTGCCACACCAATCTTCAAACCCAGTTCTTGCAATCTAGTAGTTGACGTGGATTGGTTTAGATGAAGATCTTCTCTGCAGCCACGCTCTATGAGGGCGTTCATGATGTCAGCTCTGTCCATTGGCTGGCCCTCTGATATAGCGGCAGAGCCAGCCAGTCTGCTTTCTCATTGCCAACGACACCCATGTAACAAGACAAGTGTAATTCTGTAAATTGTTGACGCCTGCAGTGATTCAGTCCATTGCCTGCGCACCGAACCGGCCTCCACCTTTCGGAACATACTCAATGAGTCACTCAAAATGAGTGTAGTTTTGTGACTCTAGCCAGAGTAGTGCATTGGTCGCCGCCAGTACCTCCATTGTCATGCTGCTTGTTGTCATACTGAATGCACCACTGGCTTCCTTGACCATTCTGCCACATGAGCTTGCAGAGAAGGCCCATGCAGATTTTTCGTGACGAACTACCGATCTATCCGTGTAAATCACAACGTCGTCTGCATTGCAGTTTTCATCGGTAATGGCTTTGACGTCCGCATTCAACGCCACTGGATTTCCTTCTCTGCAACCTTTGTCAAATTTAATGATGGTTGAAAAAGTGTTCCAGTATATTGGAGGCATCGGTATCCATTCTTCCCATAGTCAATATTATTGAGCCCGCATACCAGCTGAACAGTATATGCGGCACGGCCAACCCATGACTTGTCCCACTTTAGCCGATTTCCACCACTGGTGCTGAGCTGTTCATGCAATGGGTGATCCTTTTGGCACTTATTTTGAGATAGGCACGTGCTCTAGCTATCTTGAGTCTATACTCCACGGTCGGAAAATCCAGGAGAAACCTCATCACTACACAGGGTGTATCCCTTGTGCAACCGAGGATGATGCACATAGCTTCGTTCTGTATTCTCTCCAGTCTTTCGATTTGCGTTTTGCTGACAGTGGGGTGGCCATTGGATATTCAATGGTGGAGAGGACCAGTGTCTGATACAGGATAACAAGCAGTCGTTGCTCGATGTTAACAGCCGCCATGACTTTCATTGCCGCCAAATCCAGTTCTCTGTCTAGTCAATGGAAATCTCTAGGGGAAACTTGATATGTCAAATGGGACAAGAAGAGGTTATGCATATTTATCTAAATATTTATAATTTCTTACATTCTTTACATCCCGCCCGTGTAGTGCTGAGACACGCAAGGGAATCAAAGATTAGTACCACTGCGACCTTCAACGCATGTCGTAAGAGGCAACTGATGTAGGACATAAGGAAGCTACCCTAGTAAATAAAAACATCGCAAAAATCGGATGTGCTGGTCTAGTTGTAGGCGCATAACTGGCACAACGTACAATTGCTCTTAGGTTCAGATCGCATACAAATCATAAAGATTGGTTGATATAGAGTGTTCGAGGAAGACAAATTATGGACATCCTTCACTGACTGTATCTTTGCTATGTCTATTCATTGTGTCTGTTCTACTAAATTCTGGACATCCTTCACTGACTGTATCTTTGCTATGTCTATTCATTGTGTCTGTTTTACTAAATTCTGGACATCCTTCACTGACTGTATCTTTGCTATGTCTATTCATTGTGTCTGTTCTACTAAATTCTGGACATCCTTCACTGACTGTATCTTTGCTATGTCTATTCATTGTGTCTGTTTTACTAAATTCTGGACATCCTTCACTGACTGTATCTTTGCTATGTCTATTCATTGTGTCTGTTCTACTAAATTCTGAACATCCTTCACTGACTGTATCTTTGCTATGTCTATTCATTGTGTCTGTTTTACTAAATTCTGGACATCCTTCACTGACTGTATCTTTGCTATGTCTATTCATTGTGTCTGTTCTACTAAATTCTGGACATCCTTCACTGACTGTATCTTTGCTATGTCTATTCATTGTGTCTGTTTTACTAAATTCTGGACATCCTTCACTGACTGTATCTTTGCTATGTCTATTCATTGTGTCTGTTCTACTAAATTCTGGACATCCTTCACTGACTGTATCTTTGCTATGTCTATTCATTGTGTCTGTTCTACTAAATTCTGGACATCCTTCACTGACTGTATCTTTGCTATGTCTATTCATTGTGTCTGTTCTACTAAATTCTGGACATCCTTCACTGACTGTATCTTTGCTATGTCTATTCATTGTGTCTGTTCTACTAAATTCTGGACATCCTTCACTGACTGTATCTTTGCTATGTCTATTCATTGTGTCTGTTTTACTAAATTCTGGACATCCTTCACTGACTGTATCTTTGCTATGTCTATTCATTGTGTCTGTTCTACTAAATTCTGGACATCCTTCACTGACTGTATCTTTGCTATGTCTATTCATTGTGTCTGTTCTACTAAATTCTGGACATCCTTCACTGACTGTATCTTTGCTATGTCTATTCATTGTGTCTGTTCTACTAAATTCTGGACATCCTTCACTGACTGTATCTTTGCTATGTCTATTCATTGTGTCTGTTCTACTAAATTCTGGACATCCTTCACTGACTGTATCTTTGATATGTCTATTCATTGTGTCTGTTCTACTAAATTCTGGACATCCTTCACTGACTGTATCTTTGCTATGTCTATTCATTGTGTCTGTTCTACTAAATTCTGGACATCCTTCACTGACTGTATCTTTGCTATGTCTATTCATTGTGTCTGTTCTACTTCTTAACCTCATTTGTTGACATAAAGCTCAGTGCTGTTTTTGTCAATACCGATATCGTACACATCATCTTATAGTGTATCAATTAGCTCTCGCATCGATCAGTTACAGGAGACTAGGGGGAATATTGCTTTCTCTTTTTATATTTTCCATCTGACACTAACTACACTTGGATAATTTAGAACCCTCGAGCTCAGCTCTAAAATTGATATTAAAGCTGAAACATATTTATTATTTAGACGTGCATTTTCCATTCTTGCCAATCCTATTAAAATGCAAAGTTGCTCTGAGCAGTTGCAAAAAGTTGAAGTTAATTGCATATCCTTTACATGACTTTGCGTATCAACTCCGGCTTTTTAACGCTGTTTGTGATTTTCTACGTATTATTACCTTCAGTAGTTTGCCATTGCTTTCTGAACGGGTGGTGTCATAGTTCTTTCGTAAAAATCCACGCGAAGCAATTTGCTACCAAACTGTCAGCAGCGTGATTCGAACTCAGAAAGTCAAGGTTAATAGGCCGTGTCACTATCCCATAAGAAACAGACGCACGCCACTGAGCAATTGCAAGCATAGACAAAAAGTATGATAGTGTATGTATCACTGTACTAATGCAGCTTACTGATATATTAAAAGCAGACCGAAAACTATTGTTTCGGATGCACTTTTCCTACTCTAGTAGGGGTAATATGGGGACAAAACAGAACAAAAACATAATATTAAATGAAATCATGGATTCAGTTGAACAAAAAAACAATTATGGTGAAAACGATGAATAGTACTATGGATAATGGTGACCCATGGTGAAATTATTGTTGGCCAGTATCAATACCATTATATTTAAGTCTTTCTTCTGACAGTTTGAATATATTTGTATTCAACTTTCTAGAAAGTTCATGTGTGATCGATTTATGTCCTACCTTTCTGGAAGTATAATCTTCATCTGCAATATCCACAAATGCACTTTGGGGCCACAATCTATTTGAATTTGCGACAACTGGTAATACGATTTTCAGGAAATTCCCTCCTTCAGTGTCCGGTTCTGGGATTCCCAAAATGATTTCCGTGCTTCGCTTCTCATCGATATTTTGTGAATAATGTGTAACTGGAGCAATATTTATTTTGGAATCAGGTTAGAAATGCGTTTCCTGATGGGCAATAATCCATGCTCATTATAGATTAGATTAACGAGTCTTAAGCTGACTGAAGCTCTCAGGAAACATGAAACAAATTGAGGGACAGTTGAATATTCTTCTTCTTCTTCTTCTGTGAACCACTCAGTGTGATGTGGATGTGATATGAGATTAAGAATTCTTCTTCTGTGAACCACTCAGTGTGATGTGGATGTGATATGAGATTAAGAATTCTTCTTCTGTGAACCACACAGTGTGATGTGGATGTGATATGAGATTAAGAATTCTTCTTCTGTGAACCACTCAGTGTGATGTGGATGTTATATGAGATTGAGAATTCTTCTTCTGTGAACCACTCAGTGTGATGTGGATGTGATATGAGATTAAGAATTCTTCTTCTGTGAACCACTCAGTGTGATGTGGATGTGATATGAGATTAAGAATTCTTCTTCTGTGAACCACTCAGTGTGATGTGGATGTGATATGAGATTAAGAATTATTCTTCTGTGAAACACTCAGTGTGATGTGGATGTGATATGAGATTAAGAATTCTTCTTCTGTGAACCACTCAGTGTGATGTGGATGTGATATGAGATTAAGAATTCTTCTTCTGTGAACCACTCAGTGTGATGTGGATGTGATATGAGATTAAGAATTCTTCTTCTATGAACCACTCAGTGTGATGTGGATGTGATATGAGATTAAGAATTCTTCTTCTGTGAACCACTCAGTGTGATGTGGATGTGATATGAGATTAAGAATTCTTCTTCTATGAACCACTCAGTGTGATGTGGATGTGATATGAGATTAAGAATTCTTCTTCTGTGAACCACTCAGTGTGGTGTGGATGTGATATGAGATTAAGAATTCTTCTTCTGTGAACCACTCAGTGTGATGTGGATGTGATATGAGATTAAGTATTCTTCTTCTGTGAACCACTCAGTGTGATGTGGATGTGATATGAGATTACGAATTCTTCTTCTGTGAACCACTCAGTGTGATGTGGATGTGATATGATATTAAGAATTCTTCTTCTGTGAACCACTCAGTGTGATGTGGATGTGATATGAGATTAAGAATTCTTCTTCTGTGAACCACTCAGTGTGATGTGGATGTTATATGAGATTGAGAATTCTTCTTCTGTGAACCACTCAGTGTGATGTGGATGTGATATAAGATTAAGAATTCTTCTTCTGTGAACCACTCAGTGTGATGTGGATGTGATATGAGATTAAGAATTCTTCTTCTGTGAACCACTCAGTGTGATGTGGATGTGATATGAGATTAAGAATTCTTCTTCTGTGAAACACTCAGTGTGATGTGGATGTGATATGAGATTAAGAATTCTTCTTCTGTGAACCACTCAGTGTGATGTGGATGTGATATGAGATTAAGAATTCTTCTTCTGTGAACCACTCAGTGTGATGTGGATGTGATATGAGATTACGAATTCTTCTTCTATGAACCACTCAGTGTGATGTGGATGTGATATGAGATTAAGAATTCTTCTTCTGTGAACCACTCAGTGTGATGTGGATGTGATATGAGATTAAGAATTCTTCTTCTATGAACCACTCAGTGTGATGTGGATGTGATATGAGATTAAGAATTCTTCTTCTGTGAACCACTCAGTGTGATGTGGATGTGATATGAGATTAATAATTCTTCTTCTGTGAACCACTCAGTGTGATGTGGATGTGATATGAGATTAAGTATTCTTCTTCTGTTAACCACTCAGTGTGATGTGGATGTGATATGAGATTAAGAATTCTTCTTCTGTGAACCACTCAGTGTGATGTGGATGTGATATGAGATTAAGAATTCTTCTTCTGTGAATCACTCAGTGTGATGTGGATGTGATATGAGATTAAGAATTATTCTTCTGTGAACCACTCAGTGTGATGTGGATGTGATATGAGATTAAGAATTCTTCTTCTGTGAACCACTCAGTGTGATGTGGATGTGATATGAGATTAAGAATTCTTCTTCTGTGAACCACTCAGTGTGATGTGGATGTGATATAAGATTAAGAATTCTTCTTCTGTGAACCACTCAGTGTGATGTGGATGTGATATGAGATTAAGTATTCTTCTTCTGTGAACCACTCAGTGTGATGTGGATGTGATATGAGATTAAGAATTCTTCTTCTTTGAACCACTCAGTGTGATGTGGATGTGATATGAGATTAAGTATTCTTCTTCTGTGAACCACTCAGTGTGATGTGGATGTGATATGAGATTAAGAATTCTTCTTCTGTGAACCACTCAGTGCGATGTGGATGTGATATGAGATTAAGAATTCTTCTTCTGTGAATCACTCAGTGTGATGTGGATGTGATATGAGATTAAGAATTCTTCTTCTGTGAACCACTCAGTGTGATGTGGATGTGATATGAGATTAAGAATTCTTCTTCTGTGAACCACTCAGTGTGATGTGGATGTGATATGAGATTAAGTATTCTTCTTCTGTGAACCACTCAGTATGATGTGGATGTGAAATGAGATTAAGAATTCTTCTTCTGTGAACCACTCAGTGTGATGTGGATGTGATATGAGATTAAGAACGACTCTACGTGATGCCAGATTTTTTATTTACTGGGTTAGCGTCCCTAGATCCTACACCAGTCGCCTCTTACGACGTGCCTTGTAGGTCACAGTGGTACTATTCTTTGCTTTCATTGCAGGACCCGGGCACCACACGAGCGACAGTTGAATATGAAGTGACTTCCTGTTTTCGATTTTGAGACAGACTATGTAGACAGTGAGCGCTAAATCCTACATTGTGGATCAGAGACATGGACAACAAGTGCCAAGACAGACAGCTGAATGAGAGACTTCGATGATCAGAGACATGGACAACAAGTATCAAGACAGACAGCTGCATGATAGACTTCGATGATCAGAGAAATGGACAACAAGTATCAAGACAGACAGCTGAATGAGAGACTTCGATGATCAGAGACATGGACAACAAGTATCAAGACAGACAGCTGAATGAGAGACTTCGATGATCAGAGACATAGAAAACAAGTATCAAGACAGACAGCTGCATGATAGACTTCGATGATCAGAGACATGGACAACAAGTATCAAGACAGACAGCAGCATGAGAGACTTCGATGATCAGAGACATAGAAAACAAGTGCCAAGACAGACAGATGCATGATAGACTTCGATGATCAGAGAAATGGACAACAAGTATCAAGACAGACAGCTACATGAGAGACTTCGATGATCAGAGACACGAACAAGAACAACAAGTGCCAAGACAAATAGCTGCATGAGAGACTTTGATGATCATAGACATAGAAAACAAGTATCAAGACAGACAGCTGCATAAGAGACTTCGATGATCAGAGACACGAACAACAAGTATCAAAACAGACAGCTGCATGATAGACTTCGATGGAAGGTATCTAAGAAGAATTATTTGAATCCGCTGGACTAGAGAATACCAAATACTAAGATTATCCGACGCACAGGCATCAACAATATCAACGAGGAAATAAAACATAGGAGATGGATGTGGTTGGGACATATATTGAGAATGCAGAAAACCAGACACCCAGGGTCGGCCTAGAAATAGAATCCGAGACGCCCATGTACGACCTGGAAATAGAATCCGAGACGCCCATGTACGACCTGGAAATAGAATCCGAGACGCCCATGTACGACCTGGAAATAGAATCCGAGAGGAAAGAGATGTAGAGGACGACATAGAGATGTATGATGACGAACTGTAGACAGATAAATAGAAATTGTGCAAAAGGCATGGAATGAACTATTCTGGTTTCCTCAGGAAAGATGTGGTTGGAGAATATATGGTGGCTTATGCTTCATGGGAAGTTAAGAGAAACAGAGAGAATAAGATGTAGACAAAGTCACACAGTGCATTATGTCAAGTACTATATAAATGGATGATGTATTAGTGCATTATGTCAAGTATTATATAAATGGATGATGTATTAGTGCATTATGTCAAGTATTATATAAATGGATGATGTATCAGTGTATTATGTCAAATATTATATAAATGGATGATGTATCAGTGCATTTAGTTGACATGTCACAGATTAACTACTAGTAGACGCACACAAACCTCACATCTTTAGGCAATATTACTGATAGCTACATTTATAATAATGAGTGCTCAAGTATAATTTCTTTTCAGTTTCCTATGTTCAACATCAGAGCACTATTTCATATATTAGAGACAATGTACAGAGTTAATAATACTATTTGATAAGTACATATGTTTTATTCTACAAGAGCTATATAAGAGACAATGTACAGAGTTAACAAAACTATTTGATAAGTACATATGTTGTATTCTACAAGAACTATATGAGAGACAATGTACAGAGTTAACAATACTATTTGATAAGTACATATGTTTTATTATAAAAGAAATATATGCAACTATCATCAAATGGATCTAGAGAATAATTTCCAGTCAATTTAAAGATGTGTTTTGTGAGATGGTTTGTTGTAAAATTGGTACTGCTAGAACAGTTTGTAATTTGGCTTGCAGTATAATTAATAGGTGCTAAAACAGATTATATGTATGAAGTGGACAATGGTGCAGTCAAAGATAATGTTACATCTCAAAAGAGTACCCAAACAACATTAGGGCCAGGACAGAAAACCGGATTAAATTAAAAAAACATTAAGGTCGTGACAGAAAGCCACAGTAACAAACATTATTGTCAGGACAGAGAACTACAACTGTTTAATATCATTGAAATCTTCACTCAAGAAATATCACAGAACATTTCATCATACAAAGTTAGAACTTCAAGATATGTGATATTTTTCCGTTTTGTCAGCTATGAATTCCGGCGAGGTTATGACGGTTTTCTTATTTATTTTTGCTTGACGACTTGCTTACCTTATCATAAGTGCACCTCGTCAGTCATGCGAGCATTACTCCGACATTAGAGGTACTTGTAACTTAGATCTCCAAGTAGAGGATCAGGGGTTTCCTGTAGTTCCGTCACGCACAGAAACGTTACTTTTATTACCCAAACTGACCTCCAACTCCTGAATTTTACTTGATAATCAGCGCAACGTGTTACAAAACTGGCTATCGGTAGCTCCCAATAAAAATATTCAGGATATCATCATCCAATAGCTTGTCCTCAGCAGAGTTTTTCCAGTCTAAAAGTCCTTTGGAATTGCTATCTTACATGCTAACTTGTCGACCTCTGCAGTCGTCTTACACAAGTCATCAGTTATATCATGTACCCATCTTCTACAGTATTTTATTCTTCTCCTATTTGCCGGGACGCTTCATCCATAATGGTCTTCTTCAACCTTTCGTGTTTCTTTACATACTCAGGATATCATTGTCATCCTCAGTTGCCGTGCAGGCTGACGTAGACGATCATGGATCTCCACAAATCTCTGTATCGTATTTGATATCAACTCAGATGTTCTATAATCAACTCAGATATCAACACTATGCTCTACCGTGCCATCAAGTCAGGCTATCCAAATGTTCTTTCTTTCTGTCTTTCTCTGTCTCGTATACCTCTTTTTACCGGTTGTCACAATGTGTTCTAAACCTCCATTTATCATCACATGTCTGAAAAATGATAACTTCCTCTTTCTTACGTTGATGATAAGCTATCAAAGTGTTTGTACACTCATGATATAATTTTGTGACATTCATTATTTTCCATCCCATCCGGCATGTAGCATGATGGTGATAATATATATGAATCGATCTAGCTATATAATATCATTTTTTTTTTCTCGAAAATGTTGCAACAGTTACATTGCGTGTCAGTCACATATTCATGCCACAGATTTGGATGACAGATTTAAAGACATAAAATTCAAAGAAAATATCTGTCAAGAAACGAGCAAGTATTATATTTAATGAATGTAATTATTTTCTGCTTGTGTAAATCTCTCAACGATTTTTCATATGTCTGAAGACTTCTGTATACTTGTTTACAAGGACAGACATTGATTTTCCGTAAATTGTCTTCCTTTGTGAGTTTTGTATCTGAATATTTCGATTTCTGTTGTGTGTATATTGCACTTGCTGGTATTATTGTTTTCATCATCATCATTATTATTTGATGTCTATGTATGAAATAAGGTTGGATATAATAGATTTTCTACACATTCAGTCTTGTTCCCTGAGTGAAGGGATACTGTTTCTCTACTTTTTGCTATTCTTCTCCAAACTATATCTACGTCTTTCCTATTGATTCCCGGATCGTATCACTACGCTCTAATTTAAGTTTCGTTATTGTTTCATCATTTTATGTGGTCAAGTTAGCTAATATGTCTAAGTCAGTTCTTTTTTGCAATTCATTTTTCATTTCTTACTTTTGCAGTATTCCATTGTTCGTTTTTTTTCCTCTTTATTTATATTTTTTGGACACTTCTGTACAACATCACATAATACTCGATTACGTTCTCAATGTGTTATTTTATTGTCTATGTTTTGATTTCATAGAAAAATCTCTTGCTCTGGAGAATCGTTTTATTTCCCTATATAGTACACTGCGACCTCATGAACTCAACGTTATACATTCCTATGCTTCTTAGTATGTTCTTATGCTCCATATTCTATATGTGTATATATGTAATATATTTACTTGATTTTGTATTATTTCTCTTCTTTTCTTACTTCTAGTTATTCTGCATTTATTTTGTTATTCGTTTGTAGTCACATTTTTCATTTTCTGCCCGTTGGAATACATCTCTGTCGTACTTTATATACAGTGTGCTGTGAAATTCGTCACTAATGTTATATCGTTTGCTTGATAAAGGCCTTTTGGTCAAAACGTTGCTGTGTATTGTCATTGTTTTTGTATTTTGTAAAACTACTGTACTTTGTTTTTACGTGTTTCACTATTCGTCATTGCTTTACTGCGGTCTCCCCCTCCCCTATATCGAGATATCGAGATTAGAAAAATATTGAGTGTTGCAACACATAACTTTTCTGAGTTGTTGTGCTTTTTATTAATACCATGAATGATATTATTTTAAAATATATTTTTATAAGATTCATAAACTATTGTGAACTTCAATAGCACTTAATCCATCATGCGTGATTATATTTCACAGATATGCCATGCGTAGATAATCATTATAGTGTATCACTATCACTTTATATGTAAAACATTTTCTTTTTCTCTGTATTGCGCTGTTATCGCATACCACAGAGAGTCACACATAAAAAGTAGAACGAGTACAGAGCAATAAGAAGACCACGCAAATGATGGAGCGACCGGATCAAGAACAGCCTTAAAAAATGAATAACAGCTTTCAAAGGCATTAGTACAAACATACACAAGATCACTACTTGCCCTCTTCCACCAACAGTTCTATAAAGATGTAAATGGTAGAAGAGAAGAAGATTGCTTAATTTCAAATATTGACATTATTTTCTAACGATATAAAATACTAGTATTGTTCTTGTTATATTACGTCTAGCAACTCTTGTTATATTACGTCTTTCAACTCTTGTTATATTACGTCTTGCAACTCTTGTTATATTACTTCTTGCAACTCTTGTTATATTACTTCTTGCAACTCTTGTTATATTACTTCTTGCAACTCTTGTTATATTACGTCTTGCAACTCTTGTTATATTACTTCTTGCAACTCTTGTTATATTACTTCTTGCAACTCTTGTTATATTACTCTTGCAACTCTTGTTATATTACTTCTTGCAACTCTTGTTATATTACGTCTTGCAACTCTTATTCGTTCTCAACAAACATCATTGTGTCAGCTTCTTATGTTAAGCTGTTTATTATTCATAGATTGATTTTAAGCTCCGGTATTTCCTTTGCCCTCTTCCCCCTTTTTTAAGAATGTTCTGTATATATGATAAGTATTCATTAGTATAAAAACACACTTGTATCACTCTTTTAATCAATCTATATCGAATAGTTTTGTTTGTCAGATTCTCACTCTTCTAGTCAATCTATATCGAATACTTTTGTTTTTCAGATTTATGTGTTAATTCTTGCTCCGAATATACGTTATTGATTATTTGAAATATCTTCAATCAAACTCTACTTCTTCGATACATCAAAAGAATCCTTCATAATGTTTTGTATGGAAAGTTCTTCTATAATCTATCACACTTATGTATTCGTTTGTTTTTTATATTAACACCTTGTGCTCATCCTTAGATAAAATAAGTGATCATATATGTTTAATGTAAAGCTGAGAGCATCATATATGTTTAATGTAAAGCTGAGAGCATCATATATGTTTAATGTAAAGCTGAGAGCATCATATATGTTTAATGTAAAGCTGAGAGCATCATATATGTTTAATGTAAAGCTGAGAGCATCATATATGTTTAATGTAAAGCTGAGAGCATCATATATGTTTAATGTAAAGCTGAGAGCATCATATATGTTTAATGTAAAGCTGAGAGCATCATATATGTTTAATGTAAAGCTGAGAGCATCATATATGTTTAATGTAAAGCTGAGAGCAATGAAAGACTAGCAACATTATATAATCAACTTCTTCTTATTCAATTTTTAACTCCCAACAGAGCACACAGGTCTTCAACAAACTTCTTCAAGCTCTTCCTATCTCTTGCCATCCCTTTCAATTCTTTGGCGAAACACGTAATAGCAAAGTACTGTAGTTTTACAAAATACAAAAACATTGAAAATACACAGCAACGTTTCGACCCAAAAGGCCTTATTCTTTCAATTCTTTCCATGTTTTACCTATCCTTGTAATATCAGCCTCCAGCTTTCTTCTCCAGGTCTGTCTACGTCTTCCCTACTAATCTTCCGCTGTGGGCTCCAAAACTCTGCCTGTTTTACAATGCTTCCAGTCGGTCTTCTGAATGTATGTACTATCGATCGCCAGCGTCTCTACCTTAGCTCTTTCTCCACTGGTATTCTTCCTCGAGTTCCTCGTTCGTAATCTTATCATACAATCTCAGTCTCTATATTCTACGTAAACATCATCATACCATCTCAGTCTCTATATTCCACGTAAACATTATCATACCATCTCAGTCTCTATATTCTACGTAAACATTATCATACCATCTCAGTCTCTATATTCTACGTAAACATCATCATACCATCTCAGTCTCTATATTCTACGTAAACATCATCATACCATCTCAGTCTCTATATTCTACGTAAACATCATCATACCATCTCAGTCTCTATATTCTACGTAAACATCATCATACCATCTCAGTCTCTATATTCTACGTAAACATTATCATACAATCTCAGTCTCTATATTCTACGTAAACATTATCATACCATCTCAGTCTCTATATTCTACGTAAACATCATCATACCATCTCAGTCTCTATATTCTACGTAAACATCATCATACCATCTCAGTCTCTATATTCTACGTAAACATTATCATACCATCTCAGTCTCTATATTCTACGTAAACATTATCATACCATCTCAGTCTCTATATTCTACGTAAACATCATCATACCATCTCAGTCTCTATATTCTACGTAAACATTATCATACCATCTCAGTCTCTATATTCTACGTAAACATTATCATACCATCTCAGTCTCTATATTCTACGTAAACATTATCATACCATCTCAGTCTCTATATTCTACGTAAACATCATCATACAATCTCAGTCTCTATATTCTACGTAAACATTATCATCGATTTACTTGCTGTAAACTATATATTGTGAGTATCAAGAAAAGATCGATTTAGAAAGAAAGCCATTAGAAAAAAACTGAATGTCATCAAGAAACATCAAATTAAATGTTTCGGTCATATAACCAAGTTACCAACAGACACTGCATCTCAGAGGATCATGTTATTCGGTTATAGCGGATAAAAGACAAACAGTCGACACGAGGAACGTGGACTACATAAATAACATGAGACAGTAAGAGAAACGATGTAGGTAGATCACTCAAAAAGTTCTTTCTAGAAATATATTTGTATACTGACTTTGTAGGGTATTACATGATTAGAAAATAATAAGGAAGACAGACAGTTGTTGGTGTATTACATTAAAGAACTCGTTTCCCGTTATCTCCTTTACTTTACTATGATACAGTTTCCTAGTTTATTTTTGTAATTTTTAATCTGTATTCAATGTTTTTCTTCATGAGCGATTTCTATCTTGATGCGAATGTTTTAAGCAAAGACATGCAAGTATACATTACTATGAAGAATGTGTGAATCTAAATTACTGATCAAGACTTGAATAAAAGATTTAACAAAATGAATATAATCAACAATCCCTAAACATTATTCTTGTCAAAAGGATAAGATATATATTATTGAACTAGTCGTGCACATTGCATGAGATAATTTGTTTCTCTTAATTTGTATAGTGCTATTTTAAAAAGTTAGGTATGCACATTTGTGCAGTATGTCTCTTTCTCTGTGTGCAACATATAAGAAATATGTCTATCTTGTTAGGTGCAATAATACATGTGGATCATAGAAACGTGCATACGATGGTAAAATTTCATCAGTCAGTAATCTCACATTTCCCAAGATCTTACTTCATGTAGCTCTAAAAACATACTGACCAGGTGCATTCTGTAAAGTGAGTAGGGATCGAACAGGGAAGCTACACATAAGCTGAAGCAGTAGTATAGGTGTAACTGCAAGTACGTGATATTTGCTTACATACCACGCTAAGAATATTTCTGTAATCCATGAAAATGATACACTATCCTTGCATGACGTCTAGAGACTTAGTACTAGGCTAAGAATATTTCTGAGATCCATGAAAATGATACACTATCCTTGCATGACGTCTAGAGACGTAGTACTAGCCTGGCTACTGGTTAAACATTTCCATAACATTCATTCTACTAAACCTTAGAAGAAGTAGAAGATAAGGCTTGTTCCTGACAAATCATAACTATTCCGTCCAAATTTCTACTACTTACAGAAAACATAACAGTAAAAACTTATAATGATTTGGGGAAACACAAACGATCTGTTGCTTTCATCTGTTCACATGCAAGGCACAAGAATGATAATACATTATATCTAGAAAACATGAAGCTTCTTGTAACGTATACTTAAATATAAACCAAGATCATTTCTTTCTCCAAATCTAATGACATATAGTAGATCTTCTTCATCAATGTACGCCTTTCTTATAATATCTTTAGGATTTCCGACACTATTTTGTTTAAAAATTGGGGCATATAACAATCTAAAATTATTACTAATGAGCGTAGCAAAGAATTCACTATAACTTTTAAATAAAAGGCTAATATCGAATCAGTTACCAGTTATATGAGGAATATCATCATCATAGCACTCCAGACACTTCCTGCGGTGCTCCGATCTGCGACTCAATAAATTCAGTAGAGTCCAGCGGCCCAACACGACAGTTCGATTTTGATTAATCAATCTCTTAGCATATTTTTTTATGTCGTTCTTTTCGTGCTGCATCAATATCAACACACGACTCTCTCAGTCTGGTCAGCTAATGGGATTCACAATCCTGAAACTCCTCTGCTCGGCGTATATTAGATACTGATGTTCTCTCGATTAGCATCAGCATCTAGTAGCTTGTCGTGTCGAGAAATTACTCTCATAGCAGACTATCGAAATATATTTGTCATAGACGAGATTTAACTACTTTGAAATGGTATGTTTATTTCATATATAACCCCTTGTATCCATCTTATCCATGTTTTCTTGATCTCCGATTTCCAGGAAAGTCCTCATCCATCATTATTGTTTCCAGGTCTTCATGTTTTTGTATGTGAGAAAAATACTTCACATTTTTCAAAAGTATTTTTCTTTTCATCAATCAGTTTTATTATGAATTCCTTTTCAATACAAGATTGTACTTTTATATGTCCATATGATGTTAAGATCTTTTACATAACACGTATATGTTTTTCATATGATTTATTGAATGTCCAAGTTTTGCACACCGATATTGCACTCAATTAGTAACATCTATATATTACTTATTGGTTGCTAAATGAACATCATAAATCTAGCAAGAAAAGAATATAATAGTAACGAAATATTGCGCCTGCAAACTTATTACAAAGCATCCATCATGATAACGTTATATTTGAGGAAAACTTGGATAGTCTGCATATTAAACTTGGATAATAAAATAGAACACCGAGAAATTCACGTATTATTGTTATTATTGTTGTGTTTTTGGGCAGCGATAACTTTAGTTTAATGTTATTTTTTACTTGTAGGAGTGACTATAATCAAAGTTATGTGTGTAGTTAGTTAAGCGTCTGTCTCTTTCTCTCAGTGTCTTTGTCTCTTAATCGTTACTTCTCGCTAGTAACTATCATTTTGTCGCATTATCCGTCAACTTGTTGAAAACGTGTATGCATACATCTTATGTTTCTTTATTATTTCCATATGGTGTTATCTACAGGTTTCTATACTCTTCATGAAACAAGAAAACAATGTTTCAAATTAGCCTAATTAAATCCACTAATTTAATAATACTTCGATTCCTTAAGAAATATACGACTAAATATACGAATATGTTTTTCACGATGCCATGTTTAGCATACTTTTATGTTTTGTAATGCAAATGGACGATAACGACAACATGAAAATTTATCACAACATTTCTCTACATGTTGCTGTTATCGTCCATTTGTAAGTGTTCTCTATAATTCGTCACTCCTGTTGTGTCGTTTGCTTGATAAAGGCCTTTTGGTCGAAACGTTGCTGTTTATCGTCACTGTTTCTGTATTTTGTAAAGCTATAGTACTTTGTTTGTACGTGTTTCGCTATTTATCAAGTTTTACTGCAGTCTTCCCCTATATATATATATATATATATATATATATATATATATATATATATATATATATATATATATAATCTTCAAATGGGTTGCTCTGAGTAGAACGTTGCCACCCTTACAGTCCTTCCGAATTTCTCTATCTCATTGGCCAGATGTCTCGTATCTGAAGCCATAATGCTCAAATCATCTTGAACACTTATATTTCCTATAATAATACGTTATCTTGTATATTATTATGCACATTTACTAGATGCAGAGAATTTAACCAACGATATCATAATTGAATAGAACTTTGCCCCCCTGATAGTTCTTCGGAATTTCTTTCTCTTATCGACAAAATGTCCCGCCTCTAGACATTTCCTGTTAAACTAAAATCATCAATTACATCCTGAATCTATCTTACACTTCGTTTTACACCTTTTTTCTTTACCAGCATCCATCTTTTCATAATGGTCCTCTCCAAAACTTCGTCTATAGATGTCCTAAATACTTCAATTTTCGTATTCATATTTGTAACATCAGACAGTTTTGATTGATTTTGAGTTATTTTTGGATAGATCTATTTTTGTTCTTCGAAGTCTAAGTATACTGAGGACTCGTCTGTAACACTTATATTCAAAAGCACATATACGTTTTTACACTGCCTTGTTAAATGGCCATGCTACACACCAATATTGCATTTTATAGTATTCTATTTATTGTTGCTGTATTCTATATTACTGTTATGATTATGTAGACATCTTCTCAGAAGGTGGTCTGCCATTGCTTTCTTTCCTGGCAGTTGCCATACTGGCCCATGATCGTAGTTATTGTCTCTAATTCTCTGCCTACTTTAGTGATTTTATACGTGTTAATAAACGTACATAAACGTGTTAATTGTGGGGAATTGACAATACATTAGAATAAGGCTATCTGACAAGACGATGGTTGCTCGAGGAGGGACATCTTCAGCTAGAAAATGAATTATACGTCAGATAAATGTTATGTGTGAAGAGGAAGACCTTGTTTAGAGATGAAGGTCTTATGGAAAGTGAAAAAGACGCGGAATTATGAATGATACACGGGTGGGGGGCGTATCTATATTGCATTCTATACATCACCACAGGTACTTCAGTCTCCATCGCAATATCTTCAACATCGTCCAGCGAGTGACCGTACAAAATCGATTTTGATTGATGAGTCTACTTATATACCTGTTGTGCTGTTATTTTCCGGAGTTTGAACCAGGTACGCTTGGGTTTTGATCGAGCTCACTAACGCTTAAGCTACAGACGTCCACCACACGTTATGAGAACGTTGAAAATGTTGAAAGCTCTATGCATTGGCTGGCACCCTGATACGGTGACAGAGCCGCCAGTATGTCTGATTCTCATTGTCAACGGCACCCATGCGGAAACATGCTCATGAAGTGGCGAGCATGCGCAAATCGTGGAATGACGAACGGAAAGTGGAATGCGAAAAGGTTTGCTATAGAAGTGAAGAGGATGGACGGAGCTAGAAAAGAGAACATGACATGAGAAATGCTACGAAAGAAGTGGAGATGCTGAGTTGATCAAGGAATGGTTTACTGGTACTAGAGATTATGCAATGGAAGAGACGTGATACGCAGAATGAGAAATTATGAAATGAAAGTGAAGATAATGCACGGAAAAGAAATGTTGGGTAGAAAGTGAAATGATGAATGGTGACAGGGAAATATATATGACGGATTGAGCGATAAATGAAAGCCAAGAAAACATGCGGGGAACGAGTGTTTATTAGTTGAAAAAGAAGACAACGTTGTTATCGATAGCATAATTTGATTAGGGCGACCATGTCGCGACTTTTGCCTGTAATGTTCGTATCAACAATTCCTTTTCATCCACATCATACGCCGCCGTTCTACCTGCCTCGCAGGCCGAAGAACCGTGTCGAAGTAGTGTGCTTCAGGCTGATCTGTCTTAAGCAACATTCCCCAGTTGTCTACACACTAACTAATGTTGTCTATGCTAACGGATTTCATCGAGTTCTTAAGTGTGTCTTTGAATCGCTTTTTCTGACCACCCTGTGAGTGTTTACCGCTATGCAGCTCACCTTAAAAGAGTCTATTGGGTATTCTGCAATCCGGCATTCGTGCCACATGGCCTGCCCATCGTGTCTGGAACTGCATCAAGATTGTATAGATACTGGGGAGTGGGGAACTACATCAAGATTGTATAGATGCTGTGGAGAGGGTAACCTCCTCAAGATTGTATAGATGCTGGGGAGAGGGAAACTGCATCAGATTGTATAGATGCTGGGGAGTGGGGAACTGCATCAAGATTGTATAGATGCTGGGGAGAGGGGAACAGCATCAGATTGTATAGATGCTGGGGAGTGGGGAACTGCATCAAGATAGTATAGATACTGTGGAGAGAGTAACCTCATCAAGATTGTATAGATGCTGGGGAGAGGGAAACTGCATCAAGATTGTATAGATGCTGGGGAGAGGGGAACAGCATCAGATTGTATAGATGCTGGGGAGCGGGGAATTGCATCAAGATTGTATAGATGCTGGGGAGAGGGGAACTGCATCACGATTGTATAGATACTGTGGAGAGAGTAACCTCATCACGATTGTATAGATGCTGGGGAGAGGGGAACTGCATCAAGATTGTATAGATGCTGGGGAGAGCGGCTATACACTCTTGATTCACCATTGACTTCTTGATAGAAGTGTTGAGGTGGAGAGGGACACAATCATTACTATAGAATAAACTAAAAATGCGACAAGACTTTATTATTTTTCATTGACATCCATTTAAAAGGAGTTATCGAACTTTCTGGCTCTCTGTGGCTAAGAGGTTAACACGTTGCCTTTGTTCTGAATGTCATGTGCTCAAATTCAAACCGCGACGAACGTTTCACGAGTGTATTTGTACCAGTCTTTCCTAGAATTATTATCAGAGGTACGGAGTTCGTGCTTTGTGCAATACTCAAGGCAGCGGGTGTGCCATTTATGCAAAGGTAGACCGAGCCATTTGATATAAAACCAGGTAAAACGAAGTAACTTTATTTTTCAAATCTTGCTGTCACATTGCAGGACTTAAACAACATTGAAGTTGAAAATACATCATTTATTTTTTAAACTATACAATTTTTAGTACTATTTTTACTAAATTTCCTCATGCAAATAACGGTGCTGTTTGCACAGATATAGAATGTTCAGGAACAAAGTAATGATTAATGTGTTCATTATTTTCATATTTTTTAAATTTCATTCTGTTTGCTGTTATTACGTTTCTGTTTGCAGTGTAATTCATCTTTATTTGTTGTTTCACATATTTTCACATCAGTACAGTATTTTCACATCAGTACAGTATATTTTCTACTTTTCACCTGTTCCAATTAGTAATGTTATTGAAGCTCAAATTGGAACTTAAACCTATTACCAGTAGCCGTAAGGTCGGGTGTAACAGGTGTAAACACGGTGAGTGCACATCCGTATACAATATAGTGGCCAGCGTGCCCAGCGTGTTCGTAGCGCGTTGGACTACGGGTGACTAGTTCTCTGTAAGTGCGGGTTCAACTCCGCTCAAGTGCTTCTGGATCGGAAAAAAAAAATTATTACAATATAGTGAATACGGTAGCTGCGCATCATTAAAGATTCGTGGTAAATACGCTCAGTAGTATTGCCATCAAGAGAGAAAATAGGGAGAGAAAAAACACGTTCTATAATATCTCGGGTCACTGCTAATAAGTGATGGAAAGTAGGTTAACGAAATTAAATGAAGAATTCTGGCAGTGTAAACAGGCGGAACAGATATTGGAGAACCGTCCTGCAAGATTGCCCTCTCCTACTACTAGAATGCGGGAGCTGGAATTGAAGATTGGTGTGGCAAGAAAAGTACGACAGGTATATGTGTAGGTTCATCAATCAAAATCAAACTGGTACGGTCAGTCGCTGGACGCTGTTGGAGATATCGCAAAGGAGATCGGAGAACCTATGGACATGTCAGGAGTGCAATGAAGACATTCCAAACTGAATCTGAAACTGAAAAGACACTTTCCACTCCAGTGTGAGCTGGGAAGCAACATGTGGCCACACCCAGTCGACATTGAAACTAAGCTGTGAAGAAACCTGACAGACCTGTAGCTGACTGTCCGGTTTGTGGTCAAAAGTAAACTAAGCTTTGAAGAAACCTGACAGAACAGAAGCTGACTGTCCGGTTTGTGGTCCACAGTAAACTAAGCGCAAGACCAAAGATCACTGTAGAAGAAGATAAAGAAGAAAAAGAACAACATATCGTTTTGCACAACAACAAAACTGAGTATTGAATGGAACTCGCCCGTGTGGTGCCTAGGATCTACAAGGGAAGCAAAGAAGAGTACAACTGCTACTTACAAGGCATGTCGTAAGAAGCGACTGATGTAGGACCTAGGAAGCTACCCTAGTAAATAAAAAACATCACAGAAATTGGATGTGCTCGCATACTTGTAGGCGCATAAATGACACAACGTACAATCGATCTTAGGTTCAGACAATTACAAATCACAGACAGTGGAAGTGGAGAGTTCGAAGAAGAACAATGGAACTGATTGGAGAACAAAATTAAACTATCATGCTTATTCTAATTAATAAATTATGCGTGTGAAACATGAACATTAAAATAGCTGTAGGGAACGTCTATATGGACGTTGATAACAATCTTCTCTAGTGACCACATGGGGTGAAAATTTCAGCTTTCCAAGACAATTTGGACAATGAATATCTGTATGCACACAGTACGCGTATGGATAACAGGAAACCCTGATCCTTTACTTTGGAATTCAAATTACATGTACCACTGAAGTCGGAGTAATGCTCTACTGAATTACGATGGCACTGGTGATAAGGAAAGCAGGAAAGTAAGTTTTCGCGCCATTTCTACGGAAGAATTCACAGCGTGAGATCGATAAAAATCAATAAAAACACACGTACTTTTGAAAATAATTACTACAAAAGATCTCATTTTGAACAAAGAAGAGAACACATAATTGATACATATAACAAAAAATGTAATACATTCATTTACTACCGAATTCGAAAATAAGCGGAGATAATATTTGTTTACTTATTCATTCAGTGCATTGTATAATTTACTCTGTAGTTTTCTCTGTTTTCAATGCACTTTTATAAATTAATAACTTTTTTACCCAGTTTGGCCTAGTATTTAAGTGCTTCTGTATATGAAAATCGACGACCCGTTTACTGTTGTTGTTGGCTGAATCCAGTAAGGGATATGCCACGATTTTTATTTTTATAAATAAATTGCATATTTTTTTTTAAATTTTACATAGAAATAAAAAATTAGGAATGTGATACTTGCACGATAGAAGCAAAAATGGAAATATATTACGTACTCAACTGAATAGGCAGGGGCCATGTTTGGCACTGATAGCAGAGAGTTGGAATAAATATGCAGTTTATCAGCTGTCGTTTGACTGCCATGTTAATGCTTGGGTGTTTTAATAGTGGTGACAGCTGGTATGTCACTGCGTTTGCCTTCTGGCATCTAGTCTCGATTTCTCTGTCCATCTTTCCATCTGCTGTGAATATACGCCAGAGATATTTGAATTATGGAGTCTGTTGTATTTTTACATTATTCACGTGTATGTTTAGTTGACCTGTTGACCTACTTATTGTCATGACTTCTGTTCTGGAGGTGTTAATTTTCATGTCATATTTTTGGCATGTTGCTTGCACAGTGCATTTATGTGTTGTTGATGTTTGAGAAGACACAAGAAATACAGATTACAACATGTGAAATGAGATGTCTACGAAAAGCTGTCAACGTTAAAGGAGAGATAGAGTGAGAAACGAGAAAATCAGAAGCATTGTCGGGACTATACATTGCATAAAGTACATCGAGAAGCAAAGAATCAAGTGGTTCAGCCATCTAATGAGAATGGAACCACATTTACTACCATCACGTTCCTACAATAATCGACACTTAGGGCGCAGAGTACGAGGCAGGCTAAAAAACACGATGGATATATAGCATCGCAGAGTCCCTGCAAAAGTATGGACTGACAACGTCAAGCGCAACACACCTGGCACAAGATAGTAAACTAAATCTCTCCACGTCGCTCCACCACAAATGTGGTTAAGATAAGATACGACTAACTAGTCTGATCAAGAGCAGTCTTTCAGTCTCAATCTTGGCATACACGTCAAATAAATATTGATGTAGTAGATGTCCCTAACTTAGCATTCTTTTCGCATTCAATCACTCCATCAATCGTTTGGTGTAGTTCCACATTGAAGACATTATTGTGTTGACTTTAATTCTTCTTCTTCTTCTTCTAACGCTATATATTGATCACTTGTTAGCAAATCACTCTAAGTGCAATGCATGTCTTCCGAGTCTAAGAGCGTGTGTGCGCTGTGCCAGTCGTCATAGAGAGTTGTGGAGATCTATGATCGCCGCCGTCAGCCAGCCCAGCACCTGATGATAATGAAATATAACGGAAACAGTAACAGTTCATATCACCTCTTCGCCCTGTCAGCATACCAAAGGGAATGATTGCTCCTCACGGAACTAGGGAATGTTGACATGAAGCCAGAGACAAGAGTCCAAACTTTGTTGGATAATATTTGTAATAGCATTTGTAAATAGATAGCACTTTGATTACACTCCACAAAGAAATTCTATCTAATTTCCTGTAGCCTTATCAAACCTTAGGGTATGAAGTCACTTCACACTTCTAGACTCTAGTGTGCAGGAGGAAGGAAATCAATTCCTTTCCTTACATGTGAAACGTTGAATGTGAGATTAAATCTTCAACCCCTTTGTCCCCGATTCGATAGGAGAACGGTTTTTTCATTACTGTAACCCATGCCACAAAGATATCGTCATCATCAAATAGCTTGCGCTGAGCGTAACTTTGCCAGTTTAACAGTGCTTTGGAATGTTTCTCTCTCATAGACTAGATGTCCTGCGTCTGCAAAGGTCATGCTCAAACCATCAGATACATCCTAAATTCATCTTCTCCGTGGTCCTCCTCCTTTCCTCTTTGCCGGGATGCTTCCTCTCATGAGGGCCTTCTCCATCCCTTCGTGTCTCTTGATGTGTTTAAAATACTGATATACTGATTGGAAATATTAACAACCTTATAATGTCAACTTCATTTAATGACAAGTTTTCATCAAGTAGAAAATTGTGGATACTTTCAATATGTTGTCATTAACAATACGGTCCAACAATATGAGCCTTCATAGTTAAAATTGCCTGTACAATGACAAGGTCGGTGACTTGAACAATAAACCCACATGAAAATTGTAGAGATATCAACAATAAGATCATACATTATTTAAAAGTAATTTAGCGTTAGTAGTGTGCCACGGAGTAGATTTTATTATGAACTACATTACTAGCATTCTCATTCAAATTGAACCCCACGTAATCAACTTCTTTTCAAAATTCCATTTTTGTTTTCAGTTATTGTCAAATTCTCTTTAGCAAAAATCAATACATTGTTCTTTTTTTTCTTTCTTTCTTCTTTTGTAGCCACACTGTTGCCTGGTTGTTGCCCAGTGTTGTGGTTTTCTGTTTTGTCTTGCGATGTTCTGGTGGCTTGGGTGATTGTTATTTTTGCTCTTTTATATGATTCTGATATGGCATCTAACCATCTTTTTCGTAGTTTTCCTCTTGCCTTCTTCCCTGGTGTTATTTTGTAGAAGACTCTGTATACTGTGGAGTTTGGATGCATTCTTATTAAATGTCCAAACAACTTCATTCTTTGCTTCTCAATGTAATTCAAGTAAGGTTCTTTCTTTCTTTCTTTTGCTGATGTTGTTAACTTTGCCTTTTCTGGTGTTGTTGGTAACTTTTGGCAGGCACCGCATTTCACATGTGGATATTTTGTTGTGACTGCACTTTGCTCATTGTCCAAGTTTGTCTCTGGTAACACAAAGTAGGTTATAAATGGAGAAGATTATATTATGAAATACAATAACAGCATTGTGATTCAAATTGAACGCTACGTAATAAACTTGCTATCAAATTTATTGTTTTTGTTTTTATTGATCGCTATGTTCTGTTTAGCAAAAAAAAATAAAAAATCATAACATTGTCATTTGTATATTTTTTAGACTTTATCCTGAGTTTGGTTCTTCATTATGTCATTTAAACTAATAGTATTCTCATTATAATGGAAGACTACAGTAAAACTATGTAGCAATGTCGAAACACGTAAATGCAAAGTACTGTAGTTGGTAATTTGTATTTTGTACAACTACAATACTACAGGAGTCAGCCAAGCTGCATATTGTCGCCTTGCCTGTTAGCATATGCAAAAAACATCATGAAAAATGTTACAAAAGGTAGAAGAAAAGAATAATATGATCATTGTATAAATGGAGGAAGAGAAATACATGAACTAAGATATGCGGACAATACAGTGCTACTGTCAACATTACAAAAAGGGATTGAGAAATTGTAGGGAAGTGAAAGATAAAAGCGAAAAACAAAATCTATATCTCAATGTGACAAAAGAATAAAAATGACACCGGATAAAACAAACATGACAAAAGATATTTTTATCAACGGAGAGAAAGTAGAAAATGGTGAACAGTTTTGAATATCTTGGTTCACTACTAACAACAAATGGAAATGTGAACAGTTTTGAATATTTTGGTTCACAGCTAAAAGTAGATGGAAATGTAAACAGTTTTTAATATCTTGGTTCACTGCTACAACAGATGGAAATGTGAACAGTTTTGAATATCTCGTTATTTCACTGCTAGCAACAGATTGAAATGTGAACAGTTTTGAATATCTTGGTTCACAGCTAACAACAGATGGAAATGTGAACAGTTTTGAATATCTTGGTTCACAGCTAACAACAGATGGAAATGTGAACAGTTTTGAATATCTTTATTTCACAGCTAACAACAGATGGAAATGTGAACAGTTTTGAATATCTTTATTTCACTGCTAACAACAGATGGAAATGTGAATAGTTTTGAATATCTTTATTTCACAGTTAACAACAGATGGAAATGTGAACAGTTTTGAAATCTTTATTTCACTGCTAACAACAGATGGAAATGTGAACAGTTTTGAATATCTTTATTTCACAACTAACAACAGATGGAAATGTGAACAGTTTGAATATCTTGGTTCACTGCTAACAACAGATGGAAATGTGAACAGTTTTGAATATCTTGGTTCACTGGTAACAACAGATGGAAATGTGAACAGTTTTGAATATCTTGCTTCACAGCTAACAACAGATGGAAATGTGAACAGTTTTGAATATCTCGTTATTTCACTGCTAGCAACAGATGGAAATGTGAACAGTTTTGAATATCTTGATTCACAGCTAACAACAGATGGAAATGTGAACAGTTTTGAATATCTTGATTCACAGCTAACAACATATGGAAATGTGAACAGTTTTGAATATCTTGGTTCACAGCTAACAACAGATGGAAATGTGAACAGTTTTGAATATCTTAGTTCACTACTAACAACAGATGGAAATGTGAACAGTTTTGAATATCTTGGTTCACAGCTAACAACAAATGGAAATGTGAACAGTTTTGAATATCTTAGTTCACTACTAACAACAGATGGAAATGTGAACAATTTTGAATATCTTGGTTCACAGCTAACAACAGATTGAAATGGGATGAAGGAAATTAAAAGAAAAACAAACATAACTTTACAACAAAAAAACAAGGCAACTAAAAACAGTATGGAACGGAATAGATAGAAAACAACAAAGATCAAAATACTAAGCGCATGCATATTCCCAGTGGCACTGTATGGGTGTGAAGCATGGACATTTAATAAGGCATTGAAAAAACATATATGTGCTTTTAAATATACGTGTTACAGAAGAGTCGTTTGTATATCATGGACAGAGAAGAGAACAAATAGATCTATCCAGAAAAAACTCAAAATCAAAGAAAACTGGCTAATGCTAGAAATAAGAAAGATAAAATTAGGGTATTTTGGACATATAAAAAGACATAATTAAGGGCTGGAGAAGACCATCATGGAAGGATGCATACCTGCAAAGAGAAGAAGATGAAGACCACGGAGAAAATAGATTCATGATGGAACTGATAGTTTGAACATGACGGCTGCAGAGGCGGTAAGGGACATCTGGCCTTTGAAAGCGAAGAATTCCGGAGGACTGTTGGGGTGGCAAAGTTCGGCTCAGGACAAGCTATTTGATGATGATGACAGTACTTTGTTTTTACCTATTTCGTCATTTACACTAATAACATTTCTCATGTGCGGCGGCAATTTTGTTGAAATGTAGTTTGTCTGGTCACATATCAATGTGTTGTCAGATTCTTGTGTTTTCACAGTGAGTCACAGACAATCTTGTCTGAACTGCTCACAGCTTCAGTTCAATTTAGTTATCTCGATCTACAGTCTCTCACTTTTGGTAAGTTCATGCGTTTTTCATCCTCTAATACAGCAACAATCTCAATGCTTCTACGCGAATTATACTGAAATATTGTTTTGTGAGGGTGGTGGTCTCTGTGGCTAAGAGGTTTATAGGTTAAGACCTTAAAACGAGTCGTCTCTAATATGGAGTTCGCGCCCTGTTGCTGAAAACGTCGTCTCCAAGACAACGATCGGAGCACACACACATGGATATTTATCAACATACATTCAGAGATCACAAGGTTCGAGACTATCTTACGCTAAAAATGTTCGGTTTGCAAACGGTATGCGGTTGCACTATGGGAAGCAGTGATTTATTAGGGGATTTAAATAACAAGTGCCTGTAAAGTTGGAGTATCCCTCGCCTGAATGGTGAGGGACATAGTACATAAGAAAAGTGACATTTTCAAGTAAAACTATTTCAGAGGTGCAATAGCAGGCGTCATAAATACTTCTAAATCCATAGCGGACAGACAGGAGAAAATAAAATCACATGTGATGTTCGTAACACTCACTAAATTCACTTTTTTTCAAATACGTTTTTTTTTCTTAACCCTTTAGCTGCTAAAAACGTGTATGGTTGTTTTCCCCATTCACTGCAAAAGACGCATTAACACGTCTTTTATTATCGCTCCTCTGTGGGCTAAAGACGTGTTAACACGTTTTACATTTCTACTGTCACTGCTATAGGCGTACATTCAAGTGTGTGACTTAGAAAGAAATAGTTGCTATATTTAGCTCCGTCTTCGGAAATTATGTAGCAGTGAAAGGGTTAATACTTATTCAGATGAAGTAAAAGACTGTGCACGTGACCATGGAACACAACGCGAGGTTTAGTTTAAAATGGATTTCTTCATTGATTTTATTTGTACTCAATAATTTAAAAACAATATAATTCCAATCTTGATGTTAAAATATGCGTTGGGATACTTTTTAATTTTCTGACAAAACAAACAAGTTTAACATAATTTAATGCAATTGACGATACCACATGTTGCTGTTCATGAGAAAATCAATCAACTTGCAAAGTCGATTCCAGTAACAAGCATGAGTATCCTTGAATGTTTTGTCACCGTTATTGAACAATACAGGCAGGTCGAGAACCTGATGTCACTTGAGTAGACAACAGAGGACACTTGGAAGCAATGCAATGCGTGGTTTGCAACATGTTTTCTTCGTGATGTTTAAGTTTGAATTATTGTCTCTATGCAGGCTTGTTTAATGTTATTACTATCAATGAATTATTGTCTCTATGACACGATTGTTTAATGTTATTACTATCAGTGAATTATTGTCTCTATGACACGATTGTTTAATGTTATTACTATCAGTGAATTATTGTCTCTATGACACGATTGTTTAATGTTATTACTATCAGTGAATTATTGTCTCTATGACACGATTGTTTAATGTTATTACTATCAATGAATTATTGTCTCTATGCAGGCTTGTTTAATGTTATTACTATCAGTGAATTATTGTCTCTATGCAGGCTTGTTTAATGTTATTACTATCAGTGAATTATTGTCTCTATGACACGATTGTTTAATGTTATTACTATCAATGAATTATTGTCTCTATGACACGATTGTTTAATGTTATTACTATCAGTGAATTATTGTCTCTATGACACGATTGTTTAATGTTATTACTATCAATGAATTATTGTCTCTATGACACGATTGTTTAATGTTATTACTATCAATGAATTATTGTCTCTATGCAGGCTTGTTTAATGTTATTACTATCAGTGAATTATTGTCTCTATGCAGGCTTGTTTAATGTTATTACTATCAGTGAATTATTGTCTCTATGACACGATTGTTTAATGTTATTACTATCAATCGTGTGATGTGTTACACTGTTTAGTGGACTCAAGTTTCATAGCAACGTAATTGACAATCTGATTACCGGTGTTAAGTTATTCTTGTGTGTGCTACTGGTATTGAATGAATTAAAAAGTTTAACTAGTTTTCTTGTGGTTTCATCATTGATCAAGATTTTATCAAGTGAGTAATATATTGATTCTTCTTCTTCGTACTCTCCATACCAACCACTTGTTAGCCACTCTATGTGATTTATATGTGATCTAAGCCTAAGAGTGATTGTACATTGTACCAGCTATGCGCCTACAAGTAGGCCAGCACATCCGGTTTCTGGGATGCTTTTTATTTACTAGGGTAGCTTCTCTAGGTCCTACATAGCTCGCCTCTTTCAACATGCTGTGTAGGTCGCAGTGGTACTATTCTTTGCTTCCCTTTCTGGCCCCGGCCATACACGGGCGATATATTGATTCAGTTTCTGGTGAAACTCGTAACGCCATGTTTTTAATGTGACTGACGGCCCGTGTTCGTAGCGCGTTGGACTACGGTGACTATCCCTCTGTGTGTGCGGGTTCAATTCCGCGGGATGGCAGAAAAAGTAACAAATTTCCCAGATTTACGGTGCTCGTGGCACCGAACCGAAGGGTTACGATGTCCATGGCACCGAGCCGAAGAGCTGAAAAGCTCAAGTGCTTCTGGATCGGAAAAAAAAACAAATGTGACTGACAAAGACAAAACATAACTTTCATATATATATATATAGCAGTATACTAAACGAAACAAACTTTAAATTATTGTTGACATATGTTTTTGTAATTTGTAAGACTACAGTACTTTGTGATTACGTGTTTTGCCAATCAAATAGTTTTACTGCAGTCTCATCTGTTTTGTTGCATATATTTCTGGTATGTGTACTCTGCTACTAGAACTTGGATTCATTTTCCCTCTACTCACCCTCATCTTCGATATACCACTACTGAATGTTATCATCATCAAGTAGCTTGTCCCTTCAGGAACTTGGCTCCCATGACAGCAGTCCTGAAAAAAACTATATATTCTGTGCAAATTGATCGACGTCAGCAGCGGTCATTCTCAGATCGTCAATGTCAGATCGTCAATGTCAGATCGTCAATGTCAGATCGTCAATGTCAGATCGTTAATGACATCTTGCACCCATTGTCTTCTAGGTCTTCTTACATGCATCATTCCGTCCACAATTATTTTCTCTAGGTACTCATGTCGTTTGATGTGTCCTTCTCTAGGTAATCATGTCGTTTGATGTGTCTGAAATATTGAATTGTCCTTGATCTTATGTTCTGTAGTAGCCCTCTTTAATATCAAGCTGTTGCAGAACAGAAGCATTTGTTCTATTCTCTGTCCATGATATTCTAAGTACACTTTTGTAGCATTTGCATTCACAGGCATTAATGATCTTCTCCGCCACTTTGTCAATGGTCCATGTTTCACAACCATATGTTTCCAAGGAACAAACGCAGACTCTTGGAGACTTGAATTGTGTACGGTATGTACACCATTGTGACAACCGGTAAAATCGAGGGTAGACGAGACAGAGGAAGACAGAGGAAGACAGAGAGAGAGACAATTTGGGATAGTCTGACTTCATGGGACGGTAGAGCGTCAACATCTGAGATGATAGCAAACACCAACGACAGAAATTTGGGGAGATCCATGATCGTCTACGCCAGCCGGCCCAGCAACTGATGATGATGATGATGTACAACAGTTAAATATGAAATTCGACCAAAGTGTATGCAAATTATTCAACACATTTGCACATGTGCACATTGCACATTTCTACAGACTGATATTTGTAACAATGAAAATCTCACTTTAATTTGTACCACATTTGGAGTTATATTGTAGTGTGATATCTGACCTGATTGGTCATTTTAAGATTTCTATACTTTGATTTTTAATTACTGATTTGTTGATGTGTATATACAACCGTCACCGCGACATATTTTTGCTTATTCCATCCGTGAAGCGTTGAGACTTTGAGTTCCACACGCCACATGACACGCCACATGACACGCCCCATGACACGCCACATGACACGACCAATGACACGCTACATGACACGCCACATGACACGCCACATGACACGCCACATGACACGCCCCATGACACGCCACATGACACGACACATGACACGTCACATGACACGCCACATGACACGTCACATGACACGTCACATGACACCTGCACCATGCTATAGAACACCTTGCAGTGCCCCTTGGTATGGTTCTCTTACTGTTCTGGAATGTTCTCTCTACACTCTCACTTTAGTTATCAGAAGACTATCATCATATCACTCCGGACATGTCCATAGGTGCTCTGATCTCCGTCTCAACAAATCCAGGAGCGTCCAGCAGCCAAACACGCCAGTTCGATGTCGATTAATCAGTATCTTTGCATATTTGACATGTCGTACTTTTCGAGCTGCACCAATATTGGCACCCATCTCTCTCAGTCTGGTCAGTGAGTGGGACTGGCAACCCTGAAACTCTTCTATTTGAAAAGACTCTCTCAGTGCATGTGTCATTTATGTTCATCTCAGCTCCCTCTGATACCGTAACCATGCCAGCCAATATCAGCTCGTTCATCACCGTTAACCCCTGCGTGTCCAGAACAAAAATGAAGGTGATTTCTTGGAACCCTTCTGTACCGGTACCTCCACCCAGTTTCGTCTCACCATTCCTGTTTCAACTTTACGAATCATACTCATGGAGTCAGTGAGTATAAAAACACGAACGAAGTCATGGGATGTCAACCACGTCACCGCCTCTGTAACCGTCTGTACCTCCATTTTCAAGTTTACTTGTGATTGTCACGTATTCCACACTGCATAATACTTATGAATAATCTTCACTTGTTGCTGTCATATTCAAGTTATCTATCGCATCTTCTAAACAAAGTTCAGCTTGGAAACCGTGTAGGGAAGATTTGGACTAGTCCATATTCCATGTTTGTTGATTACACATTATAATCTTATTACATACATATTTTAATTAGCTGTATAAGTATATTAACTATGTATTTTGTTGGTAGTGTACTATTTTCACTATTTGAATTTCCTTTATATTATGCGAATAGAAAATATGAAAACAAAATGATGTTAGTGACTAGTAAATACGAGAACTACTCAATGAAAGAGTCTGTAAATCCAATACATTTTAATGTATGCAATATTCATGAAGAATTATAGATTATTTACCAAAAAAAAAACAATAAATGGCATGCTAAATTTAAATCAATCAATCAATTGATCTGTCCTTTGTTTAGTTCCTGAAGGTGTAATATTTAATAGAAACGCAACATTTGATCAGGAACAAGAAAGCTATCATCTTAGTTGTGTGTTTTGTTGTTCATTGATTTGTAATTGAAATATAGTTTCATATTCTATGATATAAATAAGTTAACAAAAGTGTGGATGTATAATCAACTACGTGTCATGTCTGCCAGCCTAGGCAATCAAGTCTTCCCCAACTCTCTGTCTCTCTCTCTTGGTGAAGCTAATCGGTTCTGATGTCGATCTTTTGTCAAACCACGATGTCATGTCATACACCTTTTTTTTCCCCCGGCCTTTCACAATTTCTCCATCCGTGTAATTTGCTCGCTGTTCCCAAAATGTTTCAAACCTTCTCTTCTCACAATGTGTTAAATAAACATTGATGGTTTGATTTTTATTGGGTGTATAAATATAATCAAATAAATATGACACTATTGGTTATTTGTTATTTGTTATTGCACTGACGTCACATCACTCCAGAAAGATGGCACAACAGATCGTTCTAGGGCAAGGTACCTTAGTAAATAAACAGCTTGCTGAAATCAGGTGGACGGGCCTAGTCACGATGGACGCATCTTCGGACAGCGTAAAAAGTCGTTCTTGTCAAAGATCAATTATATATAATAAAAAGAATGATAAAATTGGCCGTGAAGAACGAACAAGAGAAGAACTCCGGAAAGACCCATAGGTGCCCATTCTCCCACAACAGATTTCGAAGGGAATGCCTAATGATGGTTTATATGGCTCGCTTATTAAACACATTTCTCTCTCTCTCTCTCTGCCATCCTCTCCCAAGCAACCAGCTCCACTTGTAAAACGTGTAACTCCCTAAATCACCTATTGATTTATCGTCTACTTTAGTGTCCTTATCCAACAGAACGTCGCTAAGAGACTGAACAACTTCCCCCTAATCCATGCTAAGCTCCCCACCTATGGATGATTTCGATGCTAGCATGCCCGCTCTCTCGTTATCGCGAACACCCGCATGACCAGGACAGTAGATACACGTGCGTTTTTGGACGATTGAACGCTCTATAGACGACATCCACACATATCATAACCTGCCATTCTAGATCGTCTGAAGTAAACAGGACATTAACGATGAATTAAAACCATATCCTAGATCTTTAGGGAATCAAACCAATAAAATGTAGATGACTCACTCTGTATTTCAATGATGTCTTATTTGTCTCTTACTATGGAGCTTCAGATATGGACCATACGAGTTCTTTTCAGATAGTACTGTTATTAACTGTCTCATGAATATAGTCTATACATCAACATTTTATTATGTTATCTTATCAGCCTATATTTATTTATGTCTGTCTCTGTTTCGCTCTCCAGTCTTTATTGAATAATTTCTAAAGCAAATTCAAATTAATTATTCTCATATTCATATACATTTCTCTTGTTCTGTCCTCTACTTCGTCCTAATGGAACATAGGACTGAGTTTTCAATTTATCTTTAATAATAAAATAGACCTAAGGAGACCCTGAAACGAACTTTTCTGAGAAAGGCAAGACATGTCGGTCTTAGTTCCATCGAGGAGATTGAGCGAGTTCTCAAGGATAGAGCGGTATGGAGAAATTGCTTGCAGGTCCTATGATCAGTATAACGGTACGAGAGGAATTATTATTATTATTAATAATATTAATATAGTAACCAATTGTTGAATAAGGTCTGGACACATAGCTTTGAATCAATATCAGAAAGAGGCAGTCATCCTTTTTCGGACATGTCATACGGAAAGGGAGGTTTAGAACAAATTTGTAAGAATCGTTAAAATAGAGGGCAGACGAGACATAGGAAGAAGATATTTTGGATATCCTTACTTCATGGCATGGAAGAGCGTCAACGTCTGAAATAATAGGAAACACCAGAGACAGAGTTATGTCGATTCATGATCGCAGACGCCAGCCGGCTTGGTACCTGATGATGATGATAGTGAACCAAATAATTGTTAACACTATGACAGTTTGTCATTGCAGTTTCTGCAAGAAAATCATTGAAATACATTGGTAGTGATTGAGTGATTAATGTATTGTTATAACCATCATCATTGCACTTCAGTTAATAACTATGTGTACTTCGATCTCTTTCTAACACATGCTGATATGAGCGATAGTTCACACACTTTGTAGCAACGGCGTGAGTCAAAAATGTAATGTTGAAGATAGTGAAACTGTTGGTGCGAGGATTTTATTTAGGTTTTCTAAAATGTCAAACCTTTTCGTGAATGTTTGCGCTCGTGTGTGCCGGACTTTCAAGGGAGCAAAGAATAGTAACACTGCGACTTACAAGGTATGTCGGAAGAGACCACTAATGTAGGACCTAAGGAAACTAGACTAGTAAGTAAAAAACATAGCAGAAAACGGATGTGCTGGTCAACTTGCAGGCGCATAACTGGCACAACACACAATCGCTGTTAAGCTCAGATCACATACAAATTACATAGAGTGTTTGACAAGTGGTCGATATAGAGCATTCGAAGAGGAAGAAGAAATAGAAGTAAATAAATAGGACGTTAACGATATGTTGATATCATTTTCTAAGAACAGGGCAGGAACCTATGATAACACAGGTCAAGAGGAGAAGATGGCTATGGATAGGCCATACCTTGCGGAAGACACAGTCGAGTGTCACTAGACAGGTGCCCGAGTGGAACCCGCAGGGAAAACGAAAAGAGGACGCCCTAAGCAGACTTGGAGACGAGGTCTTATTGAGGAGCTGAAGAGAACTCAATTGACCTGGGAGACCATAAGAAGAACAGCCAGAGAGCGAGAAGAGTGGCGAACAACTGTTGAGGCCCTATGCTCCACGAGGAGCGGAGAGGATTAATGATGATGATGATGAACTCACTCTACATTTCAATGATGTCTCGACTACAAATTATATCTTACTATGGACGCTCAGATGTTGTGTTATGCGATCTAGGTCATGGGACATTGAACATTCCCATTCGTGATCTGTCCTCCGCTGCACCAGCCATCCCAAAGACCATTTTCTCACCGTACCCATGAGAAGTTAATTAGTATATCTTCTCTCTACCACGAAGACTACACTGTCTGGCATGTCCAAACCTAATGCCTAATTCTCGAACTCGTTCCAGTGTCTGAGACTCGCTCATGCCACATAAATAAAGGCTCATGAGGTCATGGTGGTAACATGAGCCAGGGTTAGCGAGAGGGCGCGCTAACCAAGACCCTGCCCCTAACCTCCACGCGGTGACCCTGGAAACAGACTCTGGTTCTGGTCTGGCTAAGAGGGGCAGGGATCGGGAGAGGAAACTACTGGTAGTGGTAGCAGTGCAATTACGGAAATACGATAAAGATACATACAAATAAAATGCACAATTCTCCTGACCGATGTCCATCAAGATATTGCCCAAGTCCCTGAACGCAAAGAAACAGCAACGAAACGTCTCAGACATGGATGAGAGGTGCATCCAGTGACCAAACGTATGCCCACGTAGGGCGACGCTCGAAGCCCTGAGGAGGGGCAAACATTGCCAGCCCGTCGGCAAGAATAAATAAGACAGGACCGTAACGAATGAAAGTCTACCCTCGTGTTGGTGCGAGAGAAGATTGCAGCTGACCCCGCATTGGTAGCCTGGTGCAGATACATGTACTGGGCAAGGTTTGCCGAGCGCAAAAGAACAAGTTGCGTTTAGTGCATAACGAAACTACCCGCCCTGGGAAAACCGTGCAAGGTACTGTGCGATTAAAATTAACATCCCCGGAAGAACTGAGGTTGGTGATGCCTAACGGAACTGCCAGCCTTGGGGCAACTGGGCAAGGTTCGATTGCAGTCGTAACTAACATCCCCGGAATAACTGGGGCGGGTGATGGCGGCGAGCGCAAAATCCTCAGTTTCGCTCATAGTGCCCACTGAAACGACCCTCTACATTGTTTGTACTCGGCCCCATGCCAGTGCTTTCGAGGTTAATTGCAAATTGCCACGAACCGATACGCGTCTAGAAAAGGCTGAGAATGTTCCTTCCCGGATCAAACTCAAAAATGTACGGTAAAGCAAGGCCGACAATGTACGGATCAAACAGGAAGTTCGGGTCTGAACTTTGGCGAAGGCCGATACTTTACACGGTGTCTTATACGAGTAAGACGCCGTCCGAGGATAAGCCTACAAGCCCCGAGAAATATTTCTCAGTCAGAACGGGCATAAACAGCGTAACTCACTGTCCCGGCGTAGATCACAAAGCCCAAAAATACGGCAAAGCTGATCGTACCCTAGGGAAAGCTCACCCTAGTAAATCAAAAGCTGGCTGAAAACGAACACCCCACCGAAGGATAAGCAACTGGGCTCCAATAGGTGCTGAAGGCTGGTGCACGTACATTACGTTCGGATGTTTGGGCTGTTTATATATCACAATGAGAATTATTAAAACAGGCCTAGAACGATCGAAGAAGAAGAAGAATGCATACCGTATTGACGATATTGGCTATGTAAACTCGATGTGGCTCAACCTTTTTATAAATTAATGCGCATCTGTCTAATAACTATGGAGGCACGGGTGTCCAGTAGCAATCGCAATAACAATAATATTACTACGAAAGTAATGCTGAAAGTAACATTAATAAAAAAACAGATCAAAAGATAGTCTTGAATAAAAGTTTATTTAAAAAAAGATATATTTTGATTGTTAGGGCCGTTAGGAAGATGTTGTTTGACTCTACATGTTGTGTGTTGTGCTAGAGGTGAAATTCTTCACCTCTCCTGTACCCTTTGATTGATAACGGCCTTTTGTTCAAAACGTTACTGTGTATTGTTATTGTTTTTGTAGTTTGTAAAACTATAGTACTTTGTTTGTACAGGTTTCATCAATGCTTCATAGTTTTACTGCAGTCTTCCCATATATCGATAATGCCTACAGAAACAGAACAATATTAGTATTTAGTCATTTTGCTTGAAATTATGATTAGTATTAACCCTTTAGCTGCTAAGGACGTATAAATACGTTTTTCCCATACACTGCTAAAGACGCATTAACAAGTCTGTTATTATCTCTCCTCTGTGGGCTAAAGACGTGGTAACACGTTATACATTGCTACTGTCAATGCTATAGACGTACATTCACGTTTGTTACCTATAAACAAAGAGTAGCTATTTTAAGCTCAGCCTTTAGAAAGTATGTAGCAGCGAAAGGGTTAAAGTCGGCGGAGTCAAATAAGACTCCAGTGATGTAGGATACGGGCGCCATGGTACCCGCTGTCGCCGCGTTGGTTAGCGCTGGTGTACAGTGTTCTCAAATGTTTTATACCATCAACATCAGGAATCAATAGGTATTTCAGTGCGTGCTCTGTACACTGCTTCAGCAACCATCCCAATGCCCAGTACCTTCTCAATGTCCCCATAAAAGCGATTATGTCTTCTCTAGTTTCCACAAAAGACAACATTGTCTGGTCTGTACAGAATTTACTTCCAATTC
This sequence comes from Arion vulgaris, assembly GCA_020796225.1. Lineage (NCBI taxonomy): Eukaryota > Metazoa > Mollusca > Gastropoda > Stylommatophora > Arionidae > Arion > Arion vulgaris. The sequence goes on along the minus strand of CM036759.1, from coordinate 56,217,459 downwards.
TCGCAATAGTTCCAGTGTCTGAGACTCGCCTATATCAAATAACAGAGCGTGTATTGCATTAACTACATAAGCCTTGCTAACACGTCTGCCAATTTATATATGGACATTATTTGACAACCAGACAGCACCTTTGTTGCAAAAAACGATTTTAATTTCCGCTACCATAGATTTTCGAATCACCCAACATTAACTTGAGTTTGGGGGTTTATGTGGCCAAGTGGTTAAGCACTTGCCTCGCGGGACGAAGGTCGTTCGTTCGAATCCGGACCGCGTCGTTCTGTTCACGAGTGTATTTTGTTCCAGAGACACCTAGATTGTTGCCCGAGCTACAGAGCTCGTACTTTGTACAATACTCTCGGCAGGTGGCGTTCCATTTCTGCCGAGAGGGACCTAGCAATATTGGTGCAATAAAATCAATCAGTCGACTTTAAAAACCCCTTTAAAACTTGAGTTTCTGAAATATATACATATACTATAATTTCTGTAGATTTAAAAAAAAAATATTTTCCGCTACGATAATATGTTCTACCATTTAGCACAAAGATAAAGATAGTGATCTATGTCAAAAACCACTTCAAAGATGAGTGGTGTGAGTGGTGCTCGTTGGTAAACCACTATAGTGGTAATGATATATATATATATATATATATGTATATATATATATATATATTTTTCCAAACCGTTATGCGTTACATAATGCCGGCAAGTAATTTCTCCTTAGGATCTGTCCTGTGCAACTCGTTCAATCTCTTCCATGGAATTTCCTCTTTCAGAAAAGTTCGAATCAGGGTTTACCTTGAGAGTCTCTCTTTCTTGGACTCTATGCCTCTCACTTGAATGCCTGATTTCTTCTTCTCTGATCATTTGTTTTCAAGTTGTGCCCAACATATCTCCATCTTCTTCTTATTAATAGTTATTTGTTTTCAAGGTGTGCCCAACATATCTCCATCTTCTTCTTATAATAGTTATTTGTTTTCAAGTTGTGCCCAACATATCTCCATCTTCTTCTTATAAAAGTTATTTGTTTTCAAGTTGTGCCCAACATATCTCCATCTTCTTCTTATAATAGTTATTTGTTTTCAAGTTGTGCCCAACATATCTCCATCTTCTTCTTATAATAGTTATTTGTTTTCAAGTTGTGCCCAACATATCTCCATCTTCTTCTTATAATAGTTATTTGTTTTCAAGTTGTGCCCAACATATCTCCATCTTCTTCTTATAATAGTTATTTGTTTTCAAGTTGTGCCCAACATATCTCCATCTTCTTCTTATAATAGTTATTTGTTTTCAAGTTGTGCCCAACATATCTCCATCTTCTTCTTATAAAAGTTATTTGTTTTCAAGGTGTGCCCAACATATCTCCATCTTCTTCTTATAAAAGTTATTTGTTTTCAAGGTGTGCCCAACATATCTCCATCTTTTTCTTATAATAGTTATTTGTTTTCAAGTTGTGCCCAACATATCTCCATCTTCTTCTTATAATAGTTATTTGTTTTCAAGGTGTGCCCAACATATCTCCATCTTCTTCTTATAAAAGTTATTTGTTTTCAAGGTGTGCCCAACATATCTCCATCTTCTTCTTATAATAGTTATTTGTTTTCAAGTTGTGCCCAACATATCTCCATCTTCTTCTTATAAAAGTTATTTGTTTTCAAGGTGTGCCCAACATATCTCCATCTTCTTCTTATAAAAGTTATTTGTTTTCAAGGTGTGCCCAACATATCTCCATCTTCTTCTTATAATAGTTATTTGTTTTCAAGTTGTGCCCAACATATCTCCATCTTCTTCTTATAATAGTTATTTGTTTTCAAGGTGTGCCCAACATATCTCCATCTTCTTCTTATAAAAGTTATTTGTTTTCAAGGTGTGCCCAACATATCTCCATCTTCTTCTTATAATAGTTATTTGTTTTCAAGGTGTGCCCAACATATCTTCATCTTCTTCTTATAATAGTTATTTGTTTTCAAGTTGTGCCCAACATATCTCCATCTTCTTCTTATAATAGTTATTTGTTTTCAAGTTGTGCCCAACATATCTCCATCTTCTTCTTATAAAAGTTATTTGTTTTCAAGGTGTGCCCAACATATCTCCATCTTCTTCTTATAATAGTTATTTGTTTTCAAGTTGTGCCCAACATATCTCCATCTTCTTCTTATAAAAGTTATTTGTTTTCAAGTTGTGCCCAACATATCTCCATCTTCTTCTTATAATAGTTATTTGTTTTCAAGGTGTGCCCAACATATCTCCATCTTCTTCTTATAATAGTTATTTGTTTTCAAGTTGTGCCCAACATATCTCCATCTTCTTCTTATAAAAGTTATTTGTTTTCAAGTTGTGCCCAACATATCTCCATCTTCTTCTTATAATAGTTATTTGTTTTCAAGGTGTGCCCAACATATCTCCATCTTCTTCTTATAATAGTTATTTGTTTTCAAGTTGTGCCCAACATATCTCCATCTTCTTCTTATAAAAGTTATTTGTTTTCAAGTTGTGCCCAACATATCTCCATCTTCTTCTTATAATAGTTATTTGTTTTCAAGGTGTGCCCAACATATCTCCATCTTCTTCTTATAATAGTTATTTGTTTTCAAGTTGTGCCCAACATATCTCCATCTTCTTCTTATAATAGTTATTTGTTTTCAAGTTGTGCCCAACATATCTCCATCTTCTTCTTATAATAGTTATTTGTTTTCAAGGTGTGCCCAACATATCTCCATCTTCTTCTTATAATAGTTATTTGTTTTCAAGTTGTGCCCAACATATCTCCATCTTCTTCTTATAATAGTTATTTGTTTTCAAGTTGTGCCCAACATATCTCCATCTTCTTCTTATAATAGTTATTTGTTTTCAAGTTGTGCCCAACATATCTCCATCTTCTTCTTATAATAGTTATTTGTTTTCAAGTTGTGCCCAACATATCTCCATCTTCTTCTTATAATAGTTATTTGTTTTCAAGTTGTGCCCAACATATCTCCATCTTCTTCTTATAATAGTTATTTGTTTTCAAGTTGTGCCCAACATATCTCCATCTTCTTCTTATAATAGTTATTTGTTTTCAAGTTGTGCCCAACATATCTCCATCTTCTTCTTATAATAGTTATTTGTTTTCAAGTTGTGCCCAACATATCTCCATCTTCTTCTTATAATAGTTATTTGTTTTCAAGGTGTGCCCAACATATCTCCATCTTCTTCTTATAATAGTTATTTGTTTTCAAGTTGTGCCCAACATATCTCCATCTTCTTCTTATAATAGTTATTTGTTTTCAAGTTGTGCCCAACATATCTCCATCTTCTTCTTATAATAGTTATTTGTTTTCAAGTTGTGCCCAACATATCTCCATCTTCTTCTTATAATAGTTATTTGTTTTCAAGTTGTGCCCAACATATCTCCATCTTCTTCTTATAATAGTTATTTGTTTTCAAGTTGTGCCCAACATATCTCCATCTTCTTCTTATAATAGTTATTTGTTTTCAAGTTGTGCCCAACATATCTCCATCTTCTTCTTATAATAGTTATTTGTTTTCAAGTTGTGCCCAACATATCTCCATCTTCTTCTTATAATAGTTATTTGTTTTCAAGTTGTGCCCAACATATCTCCATCTTCTTCTTATAATAGTTATTTGTTTTCAAGTTGTGCCCAACATATCTCCATCTTCTTCTTATAACATATCTCCATCTTCTTCTTACAACATATCTCCATCTTCTTCTTACAACATATCTCCATCTTCTTCTTACAACATATCTCCATCTTCTTCTTACAACATATCTCCATCTTCTTCTTACAACATATCTCCATCTTCTTCTTACAACATATCTCCATCTTCTTCTTACAACATATCTCCATCTTCTTCTTATAAAAGTTATTACTTATGGTTCCGATGGTAGTGGGTTCGAATCTTGACTGTGCCGTTCTGTTCACAATTGCATTTTTCCAGAAACCCCTTGGATTGTTGCCAGAGCTACAGAGTTTGTGCTTAGCGTAATAATCTCGGCAGGTGGTGTGTCCTTTCTGTGTGGGGGAGGGGGAACCTGCCATTTGGGATAAAACCCGTTGCAATGAAGTTAATCCTTCAGCCTTAGACCCTTAGCTTCGTAATAGTAATGTAGAATAGTTTTCGGAAAAGAAGTCAGTGGATGAACGCAACAATTGTAGAAACTCAATCAAGTGCTTCTCCTGACGGCATAATCGATCATGTCTATCAACAACTCTATGTCATTGATGCAGCTAATCAGTTCAGATGTCGACCTCCTGTCGAACAACGTTGTCAGACCATTCATCATCTTCTTCCTCTTCCGTCTACTATCTCTCTAATGGAAGAAACAAGATATTAATAAAACATTGAATTTGACGGTGGAGAAGTTGAGAGAATTGGCTAGGGATGGAGAAACTTTCAGACATTTTGTTATGAGAGCAGCGTTCTCCAAATTACATACTATCAGAGTAGACTAGTTTGTATATACATAATAAATAATTTATAATATAGTTTCCATAGGTGATATTATCCAGTCTTATGTATACTTATATTTTGTGTGATGTAGTTCTTACTATGGTGGCGTCTGTGCCTTAGGGGATAGTGGCTCGGTCTATTAACCCCGACGTTCTGAGTTCGAATCACGCTGTGGACAGTTTGGTTGCAGATTATTTCGCGTGGATTTTTACAAAGTGACGATGACACCACCCATTCATAAAGCAATGGCAAAGTACTTGAACGTAATAATGTCTAGAAAAATCACAAACAGCGTTAACAAGATTGGGTTGATTCGCAAAGTCCTGTAAAGGATATGCAATCAACTTTAACTAGTCCTTACTATATGTACGATCGTTTAACGGTGCTCTAAATGATATAACCCACTGATATAAGTGTTGTTCACAAACTAATGAACTAAATTTGACAAATAAAATAATATATATATAATTTGCTAATAATGTTGCTTTATTTTCAGAATTTGTCATCCCTACATCATAGATTCTTGAACATAACTCCCAGCATGAGTTTTTGCCAACATTCTACTGGAATATTTCGTGGAACACTAGGTCATTTTCTATTATGATTCCATATCTGTTATTCACCGAGCTGTGATGAGAGGGTGATATATTCCAGAGAGAGAGAGAGAGAGAGTGTATCGAAGGCATTATTCGAGAACGTGAACATTAGAAAGAGTGGACAACCAATTCCATCATCCCCATGAGGAAAGACAATATACAATAGAACATCAGACTGGTTTTGTTTCTCAAAAAGTGAACATCACAATTGATTTCATTTGCTCTACTAATTTGTGCATCTCTATTTCAAATATAATTGAATACTATAATATGTAATAGAAATTACAAATATTGTGAAATATAACAACTATAGCTACACGTAAGACTTCTTTGTGAGGTTCATTTATTAATACACATTACATATATATATATATAATTAAATAACAATGATATTGATTATGTTTCATATAAAAACATATTAGAATACAAAGACATACATTTGTGAGTGATTAAATTCATGTTCAAGAACATTTAAGATTGACTATTGAAAGATAAATAATACAGATCTTCAACATGGGCTGTCCTTGGAGCAAATACAAGATGTATGGTGGTCCTCCTCTTTCATACAACGTGGAAATGAATGGGGAATCTGTTCAAGATGAGCAGACCCCGTTAGCAACAAATCGACCTCACTATCTCAAAGAAGAAAATACTTTAACCAGTGTAAGAGACTTCAATGTAGTCGAATTTGACGCTCGTCTACCGTTTACCAAGAGGGAAGCGTTTAATTTGCTGCAATCCTGGCGAGGTATTAAGAGAAACATGGCGGGTGCTGGAGTGGAAATGTTCATTCAGTGAGTACATATGTAATTGTTCCGTTCCTGTTTGGAGTATATTTTTGTTAAGTGATGTTTGTTTAAACATTTACAGGATAGTTTGTACTGGTATCGTTGATGGTATTTGTTGGTCTAAGAGATGGGAAGTGTTTGTGTACACGGTCCCTGCTTGTTTGTTTCTGGATAGTATATACGTACTTCTGTGTTTAGTGGATTCTGAAAATGTATATTTAAATGTCTGTTGTTTTTTATCTTTCAAAATGTATATACATGTGTCGGTAACGGGATAAAAGTAAGACTCTACGAGATAAGGTGTTAGGCAGGCACCTCGTTTCTACACCGGTCTACCAGACACTTTGACAATATAGGGTACCTGGCTAGCTCCCCTGTGTAGCTCCCCTCCTCCACCCGGTATGGTAACGTTAAACCATGGGCGCAGATTGCAGATTAGTACGGGAGAAGTTGACAGAGTGTCAATGGTTAGGGTCTCAAAACTTACTATGGTAGACGTATGGACTCTGTATTAGAGACACTGACTGCAGTCATGGACCAGTTTATTCAGTGCCAGCAAAGAAAGCAATCACAGACTTCCTTCCAAAACGATGTCTAGATAATCATAAGAATAATATGGAATGCAACAAATCCACGGTATGTGATGGCTAGTGAAGAGAAGAAACATTTATATCGAGACGAACATACAAACCAAAGTAAACTGGATGCTACTGCGAAAAGAAAATGAGAAAATTGAGGTGTTGTGGACATAAACAGAGACACGAACACGAATGTTTGGAGAAAAAAATATGTGAAGATACATCCAGGCAAAGAGAAAATGAGGAAGACAATTGAAAAGATGAATACATGATGTAACTATGATTTGAATATGACGACTACAGAGGCTGGAATATGGAATGCAGAGGCCAAAATATAGACTGCAGAGGCTGGAATATGGACTAGAGAGGCTGGAATATGGACTACAGAGGCTGGAATATGGACTACAGAGGCTGGAATATGGACTATAGAGGCTGGAATATGGACTACAAGAGAGAGAAATTCTGAAGGACTGTTAGGGTAACAAATTTCTGCTCAGGACAAGCTACTGGATGATGATACAAATATGTGTGTGTGTTGTTTAGTCACGTATGCAATGTATATGAATATATATATATAAATATGTATCGACTTCTCCAATGTATATGAATACAGTGATATAGCGGTCCCTATCAATCAGAACAATAGGAAAGTAATGTGGGAAATGTTCAAGATAAGCAATCCCATGTATCGTCATATCTGTATCAGTAACTTTATCTTTCTATCACTAACCTTTCCACTCTCATGGCTTTGTAAGCCAGATTGTGGCATATGCCTTCAATATGCCTTATCTTTCTATCTCTAGCTTTGTAAACCAGAGTGTGGCATATGCCTTATCTTTTTCTATCTCTAGCTTTCGCCTGCAGCTCCATTCAGCTCTTCTTTATATTCTTGATTTATACCTCCAAATCTTGTCTCCTTGTACTCCATTCAGCTCTTCTTTATATTCTTGATTTATGCCTCCAAATCTTGTCTCCTTGTACTCCATTCAGCTCTTCTTTATATTCTTGATTTATGCCTCCAAATCTTGTCTCCTTGTACTCCATTCAGCTCTTCTTTATATTCTTGATTTATGCCTCCAAATCTTGTCTCCTTGTACTCCATTCAGCTCTTCTTTATATTCTTGATTTATACCTCCAAATCTTGTCTCCTTGTACTCCATTCAGCTCTTCTTTATATTCTTGATTTATACCTCCAAATCTTGTCTCCTTGTACTCCATTCAGCTCTTCTTTATATTCTTGATTTATGCCTCCAAATCTTGTCTCCTTGTACTCCATTCAGCTCTTCTTTATATTCTTGATTTATGCCTCCAAATCTTGTCTCCTTGTGTTTCTAGTCCTCCCTTTCTTTCGTTGTCTCTGTGGGTTCCAGGAAAGGACCCTTCTGGTTACATACTCTTCCGGTTTTCTTGAAGTATGTGCTATCCAGCGTCAGCGTCTTTCTTTAACCTCTTGATTAACTGGAATATGTCATTCTCTCCCATGCCTAGTTAATTAAAATTGGGCAATTGGCCCCCAACCAACTCATGCCAAGTCTTCCTAACTTTAACTATCTCCTGCAGCTCCCGCATGTTCCTCTGTATCTTGTTAATCTGTCTCCAAATATCTTATTCATGCATTTCTAGACTTCCATATTGTCTTTTTCCCTGTTGGCTCCATGAAAACGGGTTATTTTATATTCCTCTTAAATTTTCTAATTTTGTGTCTATCCAGCGCAAGCGCCTTTTATTAACCGCTTGGTTCTCTGGAATATGTATGTTCTCTCCATAAGTTCCTAATATATGAACAGTATATGGACATTTGACGCTTTTATGCCGTTTACATTATGGGAAAATTTTCAATTGTTGCAGTCATGTAGTTGTATTAAGAGAAACAGAGGCGCTGATGGCATGGAAATGAGATTCACTGAGTACTTTCGCGCCTGGAATGCACGTTTGTTAAAGAAGGTTTGTTTTAATAAGCACTGGGCAGTCTGTGTACCTGTGTCTGTGTTGTATCATCACTTGTGCGCTGTCGGAGATACCTGTTAGTCTAATTTTGGCACATATTACCTTGTCCACAGGTGGCCATGTTTATAATTGTTGATAGTGTTCGTTTTGTCTTTCGACACATCGGAGTTACTCTCAGACTCGGCGTCTTTAAGTTTCTTTGTGATGCTGCCGTATCACGAATCTAGTAGTGCTACAACAAATGTTGAGTGTTACTGCGCCATGTTTTGGTGAGTTCTACACACAAGTATTTCCAAAGAGGAAAACTTGATAGCACGATCGAACCTTTATTAGGGATACCTTCAGATAACATTTTAAGCGTTTCTGTTGTCGTCCAAGAGATTTTTGGCTCGTTATAAAAACATTGTATAATACTTGTTTTGGGATGCGTTTATCAGACATGTGCGCATTGCTATTGCAATCTCACTTTGGGTTCTTGACTTATCCGTGTGTATGATTAAACTGTTGGCTGTCATGAGGAAATGATAATGTTGCAGTTGTATTAGTAGTTGTTGTTTTAGCAGTAGTGTGGTAATAGTAGTGGTAGATGTTGTAGAGGTAGTAGTGATAGTAGCAAAGACAGTTGGTTTAGTGATTGTAACAATATTTAATCAATGTAAATGTTGTCTTTATGGTATTATGTTTCTTACTGGATGCTACAAACTAATCAACACCTTTATATGGGATATATGTGTGCGACAAGTGCAGCTTTGTGGACCAAGTATCCATAGACACTAGTGAACATCTCTGTTATCAGTCGGAGAAAGGGACCCACTTGGACTGATACTCAGATATAGTTGTTCCAAACAGAAAATATGATATGTCATGAACATTTGCAAGACCAATGAAAATAACTACAATACACCATTCATAAAATGTCAGGAATCGAAACAATATCAATTTCATGATAGACATTATAGAGGTGTCTTTATGACATGTAAAAATCTTTGGAAACAAGAAAGCGCCAAAAACATACTATGCAGTGGAAATTATATGGACGGCTTGAATGATGTTTTCTCTTTTCAGACCATGGTATACAGTGGATATGCTGTAGTCCATATTACTGTTGTTAGTATCCAGACATCTTTTTGAAAGGTAATTTGCGATTGCTTTATTTCCTGACTGTGACCAAAAACAAGTGTCCCTGTGACACCATTTGCCCAATTTTGAAGCAAAGCTCAAAGCAATTGATAAGGTTATGGAGGTAGAGAGAGATGTACACGATCAAACTGAGTGGACATTAACAAAAATTAACATACCTTCGTTTTGAATGGCATTGACTAGGGTGAGATCAGAGACATATATGAGGTAGAAGTATATCACTGTAGTACAGCATAGACAGATACAAATAGCCAAACATATTAAGTATTGATGAACTGTTGGAAATGCTAAAGAAATCAATGCATCGATTATTATCTGAAATAGTTCTAGAAATAAAGCGCATGAATAAATACAGATATATAGAGCACTAGAAGTAAAAACATATCTAGATTTACATATAATAGACTACACCAAATCAATCGACAAAGTAAACCATCAGGAACTTCCCATAATATTAGTGAGCTTAAATCATCATCATCACCAAATAGTTTGTCCTGAGCAGAACGTTGCCGCACCAACAGTCCTCTGGAATTTATTTTTCTCATAGGCCAGATGTACTGCCTCTGCAGCCGTCATGTTCAAACCATCAGTTACATCCTGAATCATCTTCTCCGTGGTCTTCCTCTTCTTCTCTTTGCCGGTATTCCTCCTTCCATGATGGTCTTCTCCAGCCCTTCATGTCTTTTTATATCTCTAAAATATCTCAATTTTCTCTTTCTTATTTGTAGCATCAGCCAGTTTTCTTTGATTTTGAGTTTTTCTGGATAGATATATTTGTTCTCTTCTCTGTCCAAAATATACGAGGGACTCTTCTGTAACACTTATATTCAAAAGCACATATATGTTTTTCCACTGCCTTATTAAATATCCATGCTTCACACCCATACGTTGCCACTGGGAATATGCATGCTCCAAGTATTCTGGTGTTTGTTTTCTTATCAGTTCCGCTTCATACTGTAGTTAGTTGTTTAATTTTTTTGTAAAGCCATGTTTGTTCTTCTCTTAATTTCCTTCATCCCATTTCCATCTGTTGTTAGCAGTGAACCAAGATATTCAAAACTGTTCATATTTTCCACTTTCTCTCCATTTATAAAAATATGTTGTCATGTTCGTTTTATCTGTTCTCAACATTTTTGTTTTCTGCCACATTGAGATATACATTTTCTTTGTCGCTTTTATCTTTCACTTCTCCTAATAATTTCTTAATCCCTTTTTGTGATGTTGACAGTAACACTGTATCGTCATCGTATCGTAGTTAGTGTATTTCTTTTCCTCTGATTATAAATGGATGGTATTTTTCTTTTCCGCTATCTTCTGTAACATTCCTCATGATGTTTTCTACATAGTATGTTAAATAGACAAGGCGACAGAATGTAGCCTTGCCTGACTCCCTGCCTTATGTCAAACCAGTCTTTCTGTGTAGATCTATTTATTCTCTTCACTGTCCATGATATACGAAGGACTCTTCTGTAACACTTATAATCAAAAGCAAATATATGTTTTTTTCACTGCGTTATCTCTCGAATGTCAATGCTTCACACCTAGCAAGCTTAAATATTGGCATCAAATAGCTAATATTAGTTGAGATTTTATATATATGCATACGTCCTTTTCCATCGTTACAAACTGTCAATTGTCAAGTGTTTTTCTGTTACAATATTTGAGCTTGATTTTTTTTTTTCTTGCCTTCCAACTCCTCCCTGTCTATTTTCATCAGATTTGCGTTTTCTTAGTTTCCCACACAACTCGGTCATCAGCTTGTTTTTATTTTCCCATTTGTTCCAGCACTGATAGAAACATTCTTCATTCATGCTGGTCAAGGACAATTCAAAAACAGATAACGAAATCTGAAGATGGCACAGATATATGCTTTTAAAAATGAAAGCTAACAATCTAATGTATAGCTAATATAACTAGTATTGACGTACCGATAGAATTTAAGGCACGGAGAAAACTCATGATTATCTTACGAAATAAAAATGTATCATTATTCCGGCATTTTGTGTATTATTAATATTCATAACATATCCCGGACAGACCCATAGGTGCTCAGTCTTCCCCAACAGATGTCGAAATATAAGCATACTGATCTTCCTGTGACTCCCTGGCTAAACACACTACTATTTCTTCCCCTCACGCACCCATCTCTTCTTGCACATTGTGTAATTCCAAACTCTGAATCCAGTAGTATTGGTTCAAAGTCAATTCCTCAATCCACCAGTAGGTTATCGTGAGCCCGACGGAACATCCTCATATCAATATGTAAACATACAATTATGTTATAAATATATAAGAGAACTTGGGTGTCTGTTAACGTTCTAACAACTATAGAAACGAGCCATAGTTAACATGCTTTAATTAATGGCTAGCGACTCATTATTGTGCTAAATGATGCAGCTTCAAATGTAGGATTGGGTGTTCTCTTTTCCTGCAACTAGATTGTCTACTGGTCATTCAGGGTTCTGCTATACTCTAAGCATGAATACAAATATTTCAGATAAGATAACCATAATATTATAAGTCATTCTGTTTTTGGTTTTATTATTAAATCATAAACACCATCATTATAATGAAAAGTGTGCTTAAGTCATTCTGTTTTTGGTTTTATTATTAAATCAGAAACACCATCATTATAATGAAAAGTGTGCTTAAGTCATTCTGTTTTTGGTTTTATTATTAAATCAGAAACACCATCATTATAATGAAAAGTGTGTTGAGCCCTACATTTCATATTGTCTTCTTCTTCTTTGCGTTCGTTCTTTACCACCAATTTTAATCAATCTTTGTGATATGTTTGATCTTTGCCATAAACGTGTATACGTTGCACACTGGTTTGGTAGGCCCCTAAACACATAGACTTCTATACATTTAGGACACATACATCCGATTTCAGCCAAATCTCCTTAGTCGCCTCTTACGACATGCGTTGTAGGTAACAGTGGTTCTATTCTTTACACCCCAAAATTGGGCACCGGTAACCACTTGGAGGACTTCATATTGTTATATTGATGGTGTTATGTCTAGTTTACTAGTCAACCACTGGTAACAACTGTTATACGAAGGAGAAGATGGACATATGTTGGACACGCCTTGAGAATAAATGATCAAAGAATATAAAAAAGCAGGCATTGAAGTGGGATGCAGAGGGTTCAAGAAAGAGAGGATGACCTGAGGAGACATTGAAACGAACTTTGTTGAGAGAGGCAAGAAATATCAGTCTCAGTTCCATGGAAGAGATTGAGCGAGTTGGAAAGGATAGAGCGGTATGGAGAAATTGCGTACAGACCCTATGCAACGCATAAATGTACGAGCGGAATTATTATTATGATTAGTTTGAACATCACTCAGTTTGGGTTCAGAAAGGGAAAGAGTTGCACAGATGCCCTGTTCACACTACGGCAACTCAGCGAAAACACCATAGAATATGACAAACAGCTCAACTTAGCATTCGTAAACAAAGAAAAGTCCTTTGATAGAATAAACAGAAACAAACTATGGGCCATACTAAGTGAATACGGAATTCAAGGCCAACTATTAGACAATATTAGAGCGCTATACCAAAATGCTCAAGCGTAGTACGAACAAGCGATGGCCTGACAGACGAATTTGAATTATCATCAGGAGTTCATAGTTCATAGTTCATAAGTACGGTACCAACTTCACTGCAACGGGTCACCCCATAATTGCTCCGTTCCTGTGCCAATGAAAATCACACGAAATGCTAATAACTTTGAAATGTTTCCTGTGTGAACTAATTCCAGAATGAAACAGCCGCGTGTCGCCACAAAAAGAAACCGGCACAGCATAAAATGCATATGGCCGTCGCTAATGTAGCAACACAAAACTTTTCATCACTTGAATTGCAATTCTTGTCGAAGGGAACATCAATCATGACAAAATCCAGTTTTCTGCACTCGCAATATAACTGCATACGTTAGATTGAGCTTGTTCGTCATAACCGCTGTGCGCCATTTTCTGAATACACACAACAAACGCACGGTTGACACAGCAAAAGCATTCCATGTAACAGTCATAGCTCACAGCGTTGCTCAAGCACTAACTCAGTAGCTCGGCAAACGAAACCGGAAAATACCCGACCAAACATGGCGAAAATGCGCTAGCAAAGTCGTGTTCAGAATCATACAGTTCTGACTCTGAATGGCCATCCCGCATTCCGCCATTGCTGGCCAGATCTTTCTATCATCAGGAGTAAGGCAGGAATGTGTGTTTTTGCCTATACTTTTCAATATATACATAGACATGATAACACAAGAAACCAAGACAGATAACAACCTCGATAACAACTACAATTTAATAAACGAACTACTCTTTGCAGATGATCAGAGTATAATTTACAACAACGAACACAAACTTCAACAACACATAAATGCACTGCAAGCGACATGCGAAAAATATGACATGAAAATTAACACCTCCAAAACAGAAGTCATAACAATAAGTAGGTCAACAGGTCAACTAAATATACACGTGAATAATGTAAAAATACAACAGACTCCAAAATTCAAATATCTCGGGAGTATATTCACAGCAGATGGAAAGATGGACAGAGAAATCGAAACTAGATGCAAGAAGGCAAACGCAGTGACATACCAACTGTCACCATTATTAAAACATCAAAGCATTAACATGGCAGTCAAACGACAACTGATAAACTGCATATTTATTCCAACTCTCTGCTATCAGTGCCAAACATGGTCCCTGACTAAGACACTAGAAAGAAAGATTACAACATGTGAAATGAGATGTCTACGAAATGCTGTCAACGTTACAAGGCGAGATAGAGTGAGAAACGAGAATATCAGAAGCATCGTTGGTACTACACCATGCATACAGTTTATCGAGAAGCAAAGATTCAAGTGGTTCGGCCATCTAATAAGAATGGAACCACATTTACTACCATCACCTACCATTTACTACCAGTGCCCACAATAATCGACACTCAAGGTGCAGAGCACGAGGCAGGCCAAGAACACGATGGATAGATAACATCTCAGAGTCCCTGCGAAAGCATGGACTGACAACGTCAAGCGCAACACCTGGCACAAGATAGACAACTAACTCTCCCTAGCCGCTTCACGGCAAATGTGGTTAAGATAAGATAAGTTTGAAGATGGGTATTTATTTATTTTTAGTAATGGTTACTAGAATGAGATAGTAATACTCTAGACTTACTGGCCTCTACGATGTGTGTGTCAACAATTGCATATATTGATTCCTTATCTTCAGTTCAGTATCATATTTGCTTTTTTCTAACCATATTATATATTGTCCAATGAAAATCGTGGCATATCATTTACAGGTGGTCACAATCAACAAACGTACACGAATCGTCGATTTTCTAGGCACCACTTACATGTTGAGTAATTTACTATTGCTTTCTGAACGTTGAAGTCTGTGTTTTTACCGTTCATAAAATTCCACGTGAACAAATGTGTTTCCAAATTGCCCGCCGCGGTGTTTGAACCAGGAACACTTGGGTTGTGATCGACCTCGCTTAAGGAACAGACACATTTTTGCAGATGATCTGAAATGAACATCGTGGCATATCTTTGACAGGACGTAGCCATCAACCGCGTTAAACGATCTACTAGTGAGACTTTACAAACGGAAAATCCCACTTTGTAGTACCACATCTGTGAGGTATGCGATATTAGGGTGTTATATGAGGCTGGTCATAGTGGAGGAAGTATTATCATACTCATGCAATAACAATGAGCAAATACACTTCCGATTTCACAACCAGCATACCACACAACTCTAAATCAGGTATCCAAAAAGATTATACTGATTACTTCCCTTGTATTACTTGTATAACTGATCCCGTGAAAAATCATTCATTTGTTCTTTTTCTAAAGTAATTGATTCTCCTCCGCAAGGGTTCAATGGTCAACGAATATCAAAGCAGGTATTGTAGTGAAATGCACAGGGTTCAAGAAAGAGAGGCCTAAGGAGACCCTGAAACTAACTTTGCTGAAAGAGACATAAAAAATCAATCTCAGTACCATGGAGGCACTTGATCAAGTTGTCCAGGATAGAGTGGTATGGAGAAATTGCTTGCAGGACCTATGTAACGTATAACGGTACGGGAGGAATTATTATTATTATTATTTGTTATTGTAAGTGTTAAATTCTTACTTTATTATGTCTGTTGGCATACGCAGGCTGACATAATCAAAAAAGGATTCGTTCTGAGGTTGAAAGGAGAGAGGTCCTTGACTTAAGAGGCGTTAGTTTCTACATAACAAACAAATACTTGGGTGACCAAATTGAGGAATAAATAAACATTCAAGTGCTAAGGCGTGCAGGGTTATAAATGTTCCTACATCTGTGCTGCCATGTCCTTGTTCAAGCATCGTAATTATTAGACTACTGTAGTCAAAATTAGCTGCTCCGCAGATCTTTAGTCAACAGGTTCTATGAGTGGTATTTAAAAATGCATGTAGTCTCACGCAAGTAAACTTAAGGAGAGATTGCAATCTTCAAATCCACTTAATTTATGCACGAAACGTATTACGAAGTAAACACGTTACGTAATCTCAAGAAGTTTACAACCATCACTGAATATTATAGTGATCTTTGATGACATTCTCTTAAAATGAGATAGTATGTGTAATAATTGATACATCCAATTAAATACATGAATATGACACTGGTGTTGTACAGATGTAGGCAGGTCTGACATTAGATAATAATAATAATAATAATTCCTCTCGTACCATTATACGTTACATAGGGCCTGCAAGTAATTTCTCCATACCGCTCTATCCTGGGCAACTCGCTCAATCTCCTCCATGGAACTGAGACCGATATTTCTGCCTCTCTCAGCAAAGTTCATTTCAGGGTCTCCTTAGGTCGACCTCTCTTCTTGAACCCTTTGCATCCCACTGCAATGCCTGCTTTGATATTCTTTGATCATTTCTCCTCAAGGTCTGCCCAACATATCTCCATCTTCTCTTTCTTATAACAGTTGTCACTAGTGGTTGACCAGACATGTCTCTGATTTCATCACTTGTCCTGAATTCGTTCCATTTTATATTCATTATTTTTCGCAGACATCTATTTTCAAATGCATTCAACTTGCTTTCTATATCTTTAGTCATTTTCCAACTCTCGCTAGCATATGTTAGATTGATACAACATTTGAATTGAAAATTCGTAATTTAGTTTTAATACTATATAACTTGCAGTTCCATATTTTATTTAGACTTTTAAAATCTGATGTTGCTTTGCCAATTCGTATCATAATTTCTTTTTAACATTTCCTGTGTAATCAAAATTGCTACCTAAATAGGTGAACTGCTCTGTTATTTTTATCATCTTAGATTCCAGTGTGATATCTGCATTACTTGCCATAGGTATCTTCATTATATTTGTTTTTCATAGCTTATCTGCAGTCCAACTTTTGATGCTATAGATGACAAGTTGTCTGTTTTTCTTTGCATATCTTGGTTGTTTCTACTTAACAAGGCAATATCATCTGCAAAATCCAAACGTTAGATACATCCAATTAAATACATGAATATGACACTGGTGTGGTACAGATGTAGGCAGGTCTGATGTTAGATACATCCAATTAAATACATGAATATGACACTATTTAGGCAGGACTGATGTTAGGGCATGGTAAGTTGATTACAGATCCTTGTTGAAAGGATTTTGACGACCATGGTCCTTGGAATTTTATAATAATTAGATACGGCAAATATCTTTTGGATTTGTTTCTTTCTTTCTCTCTCTCTCTCTCTCTCAACCTTTCTCTTTCTAGCTGAGACGACATTCCTCTATTGAGGTATATTACTTAACAACTGTTCTCTAAGAACAAAGGATTCACATCATTGAACCGGATTCCCCATATATCTCCGTCCCTCTCAGCAGAAAAAGCATTCCTTCTGCCGAGAATGTTGCAGAAAGCAAGAAATCCTCTCACACATACAACGGTTCTAGAGATTTCTGAAGAAAATACATATAAGACATGAACGACGAGGACCGGTTTTTTGAACTCACAATCTTTAGAACGCAAGACAACCGGCTTAACCACTACACCACAGAGGACCCATGACATAGCTATTTACTTTAATATATCATTTAAATTGATTGATTTTGTTATTGATCTATAAATAGATTCAATAATGCACATATACACTACGCGTCTGACTAAGAACGTACACATATGTTTTCAAACTATTTCAGCAGTAAACGTGCAGATCAAGTTGAGTTCTATATTTAAACCAACAATCTGTAACTTAATGTTGGAAACCTAGCATAAAAGTGTGTTTATCCTAAATTTATTTAAAAAGCAATATTTGATATATCTTAAAACACTTGAGTAATATTTTAGATGTTATAATTGCTCACTATCAAGTCAAAACAGAATTTGTTTATATTCATGAGATTCAGGGATTCAGCCTTAGGGATTTGAGATTTAGTGTGTGTCGACCACTTTGTACTGTTTCCATGGCAATGCTTTGACATATTATTATAAAGTACCCTTTTTCTACTATTTTAAGCCCTAATCTCTCAAAATTGTTCTACAAATTTTACATTATTATGAAAACACACACAAAAGTTCGTGACCAGAATCTCACCCTTAACGACCAGAGACTGACTTAATTGAATCCGGTTTCGTCATACACATCGGTCCCTATCCACAGAAATGCTATACCACCTGACAGAAGTAATGCATGCACAATGTACAAACCTCCGTAACTACAGCAACAATTCTAGAAGTTTCTGTGAATGTGATTCTTAATAAAACTCCGATGTCAGGAACCGAACACTCACCTTCTGGAACGCAATCTGAAGGACTTGACCACATGGTCACTGAAGCCATCTGATTGCGTTTAGTGGACTGCTACCTAGTTCTGAATCAACAATATGAAAATTGAAAAGCGAATGAATAAAAGAAAGTAATATTTGTTTATTTACATTTTATTACAATGTAGATCTATTTCTCAGTATCATGTGATAGGGGGTGGGCTCTGTGGCTAAGTCTTTGCTTTGCCTACCGAAGGTTGTGGGTTCAAATCTGGACAATGTCGTTCTTTTCAGGAATGCATTTTTTCAGGATCCCTAGGATTGTTGTTGGAGCTACGGAGGTCGTGGTTTGTACAATATTCACTGTAGGTCGCGTGCCATTTCTGCGGAGATTAACCGATCCATATGGGGTAAAACCAATATCGAAATAGGGGGAAGAAATTGGGGTAAAACCAGGCACAATGACGTCAATACTTCGACTTTAGGTCATTTTAATATCACGTGTTGCAATATGTATCGCAATATTTCTCCATTGTTCATTACTGATTTTAGTATCACGTTTTGCGACATGTATCGCATATTTCTCCGTTGTTCATTATTCATTATAGTATCGCGTGTTGCAATATGTATCGCCTTATTTCTCCTTTCTTCTTCTTCTTCTTCTTCTGCGATCGTTCTTCACGGCCAATTTGATCATTCTTATTGTGATGTATAGTTGGTCCACTGGCAAGAACGGAGTGATCTACGTCGGGACGATTGTGCCCCATGGTGACTAGGCCCGCCCGTCCGGTTTCAGCCAGCTTTTGATTTACTAGGTGAACTTTCCCTAGGTACGATCCTTTCGGATCTACTCATTTTCGATCAACTTTGCCGTATATTTGGGCTTTGTGATCTACGCCAAGACAGTGAGTTACGCTGCTTTACCCGTTCTGACTGAGAAATATTTCTCGGGCTTGTCAGCTTGTCCTCGGACGGCGTCTTACTCGTATAAAACGCCGTGTAAAGTATCGGCCTTCGCCAATGTTCAGGACCCGGACTTCCTGTCTGATCCGTACATTGTCGTCCTTGCTTTACCGTACATTTTTAGTTTGATCCGGAGAAGGAACATTCTCAGCCTTTTCTAGACGCGCGTTGGTACGTGGCAATTTGCAATTAACCTCGAAAGGCACCGGCATGGGGCCTAGTACAAACAATGTAGAGGGTCGTTTCAGTCGGCGCTATCAACGCAACTGAGGATTTTGCGCCCGCCACCATCACCCGCTCCAGTTATTCCGGGGATGTTAGTTACGACTGCAATCGAACCTTGCCAGGATGCCCCAAGGCTGGTAGTTCCCTTAGGTATCTCCAACCTCAGTTCTTCCGGGGTGTTAATTTTAATCGCACAGTACCTTGCACGGTTTTCCCAGGGCGGATAGTTTCGTTATGCACTAAAACGCAACTTGTTTTTTGCGCTCGCAAACCTTGCCTAGTACATGTATCTGCACTAGGCCACCGATGCGGGGTCAGTCGCAATCTTCTCTCGTACCGACACGAGGGTAGACTTTTATTCGTTACGGTCCTGTTTTATTTATTCTTGCCGACGGGCTGGCAATGTTTGCCCCTCCTCAGGGCTTCGAGCTTCGCCCTACGTGGGCATATGTTTGGTCACTGGATGCACCTCTCATCCATGTCAGAGACGTTTCGTTGCTGTTTCTTTGCGTTCAGGGACTTGAGCAATATCTTGTTGGACATCTGTCAGGAGATTTGTGCATTTTGTTTGTATGTATCTGTATTGCATTTCCGTACTTGCACTGCTACCACTACCAGTAGTTCTCCCCGATCCCTGCCCTCTTAGCCAGACCGGAACCAGAGTCTGTTTCCAGGGTCACCGCGTGGAGGTTGGGGGCAGGGTCTTGGTTAGCGCGCCCCCTGGCTAAACCTGGCTCATGTTACCACCATAACCTCATGAGCCTTTGACCCCTCTCCGTTGTTCATTATTCATTATAGTATCACGTGTTGCAATATGTATCGCCATATTCCTATGTTGTTCATTATTCATTTTAAAAGAAATTATTTACGATTGTGTACACTTACACGTTCGCACATACACATGCGTTCATACACACATACACACGTTGGTACATACAAATACACGCATGAAAACATATAAACACACAGGCTGCTACATTACATCACACATTTATTAAATGAAGTTGCACTTGGACACACACAAATTGATTGATTGATGCATTACCATTATTACACTCTGTTGAATGTGATTGATTGATATGACATGCCTCGTTAATGCATTTTGATACATAATCACGTATGTTCCGATTTCTTTCTTACAAGATCTTAGCATGCACGCGCACGCACCAAATATACACACACACACACAAATGAGCATACCATAAGATACATAGAAATGCAATACACGAGCATGTAAAATGTTTGCATATATTTGTAGATATATAAAAACATGCATACATCCAACTCACATCTACAAATGTACACACACATGCCCGTGCACGCACATAACTATACAGACAAACATATGTATATACACACATACAAACTAGCACCTACTCGAACATATACATAAACGTCTGCGTAAGTACGCACATACACCCAGATGTATTCATACATATACGAACGCATTTACTCGTACAAGCACACCCATACCCATATATACTCACACACATACATGTATACACCCACATTGACGCAGTTCTAACTGAAATATCATGTCTCTGGTGCATGTGTCACATTTTCACTCAATTGCCACAGGTTTGGAAATCCCATCTCGCGCATCTATTATGACAATATATCCGCTCTTGCATGACTTCATAGGCGGAACATGCAAATGTTTTACAGGTTGGTTTTCCACTCCATCAACACTCGTTTTCGTTTTATTAATAAAACAGAAATGTCATCATTATAATTATATCAATAGCATGCCAGTACTGAACTACACACTGCCTACATTTGTTTTTATAGAGTTTTGTCTCGTTTAAAAGTGGGTATTTATTGATTGTAAATACGTGATAAAATGCTGGATGAAGGTGGTGGGCTCACCAGGAAAGATAGACTACAGAACGAGGACATCAGAAGCAGAGTTGGCATAACTTCATGCACCAAATACATTGACATATAACAAATGCAGTGGTTTGAAAATTTAATGAGAATGTGTAGTTTAGTTTAGTTTAGTCGTCAGATCATCATCACTGCACGTCGAATCAATTAGTCCGTAAGTGCTCCGATCTCCTCTCAGTATTCCCTCAGCGTGTGGCGTGCTCGTAGTCATGGCAAAACTACCACTGTCTTCCTTCACAACATCCCCTTAGACCTGAGCAGTGAAAGCCCACGAGTTCCACACATGTCGAATCACCGAACCATCTGTATAAATGATTACACCATGTTCAGATGAATTCTCATAAATTAATGCCTGAACTTCTGCCTCCACGACAAGTGGGTTGTCTTGTCTGCATTCTTTATCAAGTTTGACGCATACCCAACAGGATGTATTGATTTCTGTTGGCACTGGTATCCATTCTTCACCGGGATCAATGACTTCAAGTGTACAGATCTCTTCAATACAGTCCTAATGAGAATGGAATACAACCAACCACCAATAAAATGATATTTATTTTTCTTCTTTGAACGCTCTATATCGACCACTTGTTAACTACTCTATGTGGTTTTATGTGATCTGAGCATAAGAGCGATTTTGTGTTGTGCCAATTATGCGCCTACAAGTAGACCAGCAAATCCGATTTCTACGACGTTATTCCTTTACCAGGGTAGCTTCCATAGGCCCTACCTCAGTTTACTCGTACTACTTACCGTGTAGGTCGTAGTATTACTATATTTTGCTCCCCTTGAGGGACTCGACACTACAAGGGCGATATCTAGTTTAAATGTGGCATTTTTTAAATTATTGGCGACTGTGCTGATGTTGTAACACTATATACCTAGCCATACGTGCTGAGTCTGCACCAGTAGATCTCGAATGGTATGCACTCTGATGATTCACGTGTCTCGCTAGATAATCACACTCGTCATTCTGTCCATCAAGTATCTAGTTCTGCTTGGAAAACGTGTAGCTTCAAACTCATGTGATGTATCGTTGACTAGATTCAGTATCAACCTTAGTCTCTGCCTCCAACAAAAATAATGTCGTCGAAAATAGGACGGAACCTCCTCCCCCCTATTCATCTTGAACTTCCATACAATAGATACTGACTGCTGATAGGAAAAATCTGGCCAGCAATGGCCGAATGCGGGAGGGCCATTCAGAGTCAGGACTGGTTCATTCTGGACGCGACTTTGCTAGCGCATTTCCACCATGTTTGGTCGTGTATTTTCCTGTTTTGTTTTCGAGCTACTGAGTTAGTGCTTGAGCAACGCTGTGAGCTATGCATGTTACATGGAATGCTTTTTGCGTGTCAACCGTGCGCTTGTTGTGGGTATTGAGAAAAGGGCGGACAGCGGTTATAACGAACCGACTCAATCTGCCGTATGCAGTGATATTGCGTGTGCAGTAAGCTGGATTTTGTCGTGACTGATGTTCCCTTCGACATGAATTGCAGTTCAATGATGAACAGTTTTGTGTTGACACTTTATAACGACGGCCATATTCATTTATGCGGTGCGGGTTGCTTTTTGTGGCGGTATACGTCTGCTTCATTCTGGAATTAGTTCACACATGAGACATTTCACAGTTAGCATTTTGTGTGATTTTCGTTGCCACAGGAACGGAGCAATTATGAGGTGACCCGTTGCAGGGAAGTTGGAACCGTACATATGAACTCTGAACTGTGACTGCTAATGCCAGACTGCCCATACGAAATGGATAGTTGCTCCTCGCTGTCGCATTTCGATATTGATAATTCAAATGATGGTATTTGTGTATGTGTATGTAAATATGTGTGCATGTTCGAAACTGTTATACTTGCAGACATGCTACATGTGTGATAGTTGGCATTTGCGTAACATCCGTAATGTTGTCAATGTAAAACATAGCACACTGGAGTTGTGTTGTTTTATTGCATATTAACATCGAATTTAATTACACAAGACTGAAAACGAACAGAGAGAAAATAATTAAATGTAAGCAAAATCATTAACTTTCTGTATTATACATTCAGACATCATAATGTAAAACGGCATTATAATGTGTGACCATTATATCGAACAATAATAACATATTAAAACAATTGTGTGTGCCTTCACATTAGTCTACATTATCGTGATTTTTCATGATCCATCAGGCTCAACAAACGGGAGTCTCATGGCAGGTGTTACCAAGACAGAAAGGCTGAAGGGGGGAAAAGTCAGACCAAACGATGGGGAGCAGTGTCTGAAAAAAAAGGAAATTAATTAAGGCGAAAGATGGACTTTACTACACAAGACTTTTTCAATACAGATCAAATCTTGCCCTACCGTTTTAATCCAGGCCGTCTTGGTCTTCCACCTTTTCGTTTACCCTCTGGAGTCCATCTCGGTGTGATAGAATAGTATCCATTGCGATACATTTCCACTATGTCTTTTGGGTGATGATTTTCATATTCGTTTGCGGACACCGTGTACATAAATAATAAATACAAAGCAATGAGTAATTTTTGAAATACATGTATTAATTGTATCAAATTCACATACCCAGTCATGTTCTCTAGATAGAAAGAAATATATACATGCATTTGTATATTCATATTTATATATATATATATATATATATATATATATATATATATATATATATAATGGAGATAGAGAGAGAGATTGAGAAATAATTAAATATTCATAGATAATATCACGCGCACACATATACATATAAACACATAGTGCAAACTTGAATACACATACACGTATACATACATACATACACACCAATAATTACTCCCAACTCCCACTATTATTAACAATTCCTTTCTATGCTATGGTTTACCAAGTTTCACATCAATCAAAGGTGTTTCCTCTCCCACCGTATTGATTAGCACACATATCCAAAGCCTGCATGCATCATAAGACGACGATCGTTGTATATCTACAGGTCTGTTTTTTGACAAGCGTACGAAACCAATCATCTGAACTGGATGATTTATTGATTGATATGACCATGACTGTTCCACTTCACGTAATAATATCATTATGTTCTTCAATCGATCTCTTAGACATTAGATCTCAGCAGCAATGTACGTTCAGCATTGACTTTTGTCTTCCATGTTAGTTTGAGGATAGTAACATTGTAATAGAAAATATTACCTTGACTTTGGAAGTACTGTCCTATTGTCCAGCTACGGCACCTTAATAATCTACTCTTATTGATGTTCACATGTTAACGATTCTTTAACATGCTCAGTATGCTATTGATATTTTATCGTCCATCTCTGCCAGAACTAGGGACGATCTCACATACACTGGGATCAGGGATTTCTATAGTAAGATGATCTCTCGATACTGAATATTCTCCTTCGTTTGCTTTACAACAACAACTTGTTCAACCACTTTTTGTGGTTGATATGTGGTTTGCGCCGTAGAACGCAACTGTTTTGTGTCAGGCGCCTACAATCCCATCGGGTAGCATATCTGATGTCCACATTCTTTTGTATACGTTGTTACCATCCTATCCAATACCAACATTTAAACTGGTTAAAGGAAGTACGTCATCTAAGCGAGTCAAAGTTCCGTTAGACTTTGACGTCGCGGTCAGTTTTTCGGTCTACAGCACTGGGAGTGGGGTTGGGGTCTGCGTTGTACGGGTCATCAGTAGGCTATTAACTTTCACTCTCCGAAATTTATAAGAATCTCTTGACAATTTCAACTCTGCTGTACGTAGATCAGGAGCAGTACACCTGAAAGACCCGATAAGGAAGGGATTCGAGTATTTTGGTAGCGTGAGGTGGGAACCTCTCCTCAACACAACATATACCATTTATGTGAATACAATATACACATTACGTACATTCACATCGAGTGCTTAGATGTACTGAACTTAGGTAACATATGAGGCCACAGGGGCATTGAAATAAGATTGTGATACAATGAAATAAGATGGTGAACACGCACGGACCAAGGTCATGTTCCGCCTCCTCGTACAGCCCTGGAAACATATATGATGGGAAGCTAACATTAGATTATGTAGTATTGTTAGCACAGATGCGAAATAAAGAGATTTGTTTGCAAAAGATACCAGAATAGGGCAAAAGTGGATATGCCTACACCAGTTTACTGATGGATATATAGATATCAATAACCGTCACATATATCATACAATACATCGAGATACTAGTTCTGACAAGCTCGACAAAAAACAAAAGCGGCGGCTTCACAATTTACTTTTATCAAATTCTTTTTTCGTTTCTCAACTTGAACACCGGATTGACATTTTATCTTCCTTCCCCGACGATACTTAGAACATGATCTCACTTACATTGAGTTCTGGGATCTTTAGAAAAATATTATGGGTATGAGCAGTGGCGGCTCGCCATTAAGGGCTAGTGAGGGCGAACACAACCAACAATAATGTGTAACGTGTATAAATTAAAATATAACCTAACCTAATACCATGATTTTCCACAAAAACATATGTCTGGCCCCACCAACTTCTTCTTCTTCTTTGCGTTCGTTCTTTACGACCAATTTTAATCACTCTTTGTGATATATTTGATCTTTGCAAAGAACGTGTATACGTTGCACATTGGTTTGGTAGGCCCCTAAACGCATAAACTACTACACGCTTAGAACATGTACATCCGATTTCAGCCAAACCTCCTTAGTCGCCTCTTACGTCATGCATGGCAGGTAACATTGGTTCTATTCTTTACACCCCAAATTTGGGCCCGGTAACCACTCGGGCGAGGCCCCACCAACAAAACTTAGCACGAGCTACCACTGGGCATGAGTAATAAGATTAAGGATACAAGTAGGCTCATCAATCAACATCGAAATAGTGGAGTTTGTCCCTGGACGATGTGGAAGATATTAAGGAGATAAGAGCATCTATAGATATGTCCGAAGTGCAATGAAGATATTCCTTACTCAAGCTGAAACCAAACACACTTAGATGCTTTGCCCGGGATCAATTACACCAATTGACTCTACTATTGAAATGAAAATTGTGACATATCCTAAAGGACGTAGCTATCAACCACAGTAAACGTGTCGTTTATTTTCTAGTCACCACTTATACGTTCAATAGTTTGTCATTGATTTCTGAACGGTGAGGTCTATATTTACCCTTTGTAAAAAATATCCCACGGAAACGAATTTGCTTCCAATCGTGCCCACCGTGGGGTTTGAACCAGGTACGCTTGGGTTTGTGATCGAGCTCACTACCGCTTGAGCTACAGACGCTCGCCGCTTGAGCTACAGACTCTACTACTACTGTACTTATAACTGATCTTATAACATTTTGTTGCAATAGTTGTTGTTTTCAATGCTCCTCATTGTTAACTTACATTTGAGCTTGTCACTCGATTCCAAGAAGTTAGGTAAGGACATTCAAGTTGATGTTGAATATATCCAACGATTTTAGAAGTTTGGAGTTATACATTGTATAAGTAGAACTGAAGGCTTCAGGGACAGAAATTGTGTTTAAACCAGCGAGCAGCCGGAACCACCGGTCGACAGCTGATCTTGGAGACTCAACATGTATAGGTCTTTGACGTCGGTTCAATCAGAGAAATGTCTGGTCAACCACTAGTAGCAACACTTTTAAGAATGGAAGATGGACACACCTTGAGATAAAATGATCAAATAATATCAAAACAGACATTAAAGTGGGATGTAGAAGGTTAAAAAAAGAGAGGAGGATCTATGAAGAATATGAAACGAACTTTGATGAGAGAGGCAAGAAATGTCGGTCTCAGTTCCATGGTGGAGATTGGGCGAGTTATCCAGGATAGGGCGGTATCGGTAAATTGCTTGCATGTCCAATGTAACGTATAACGGTACGAAAGAAATTATTATTATTAATTCCTAATGCATTAAGTCTTCTATTGATCACTTTTATTGATTTCGGGTATGTCTTGCAGTGCACATTTATATTATCGAATGTCTCTCAGTATGAATGTGTATTTCTCTATCTCTTAAATTATGTTTTCGTTTTGTGATATGCAAGAACGGAACATTAAAGTGATGATCATATGACTTTACCAGTAGACAAAGATGTGCATTGAAAGCTTAATGCAATGGATTTTCAATATTTATTTTTTACTTTATCTGATATGAATTTATGTCCTCACAGCAAACATAAAAACTAGAATTGAATGTAAATGGAACACGTTAAATGATTGCTTCGGGCAAGCATACAAAATCCGTCATCTATTATAATATAACTTCGTCAAATATGTTGTAAAGTTCTTTGAATCCACAAATAATCTTAGCTATTGAAAAATTACAGTGAACTGCACTTAACAGGTGCATGCTATCACTAACCATATCCATTATTTAATAATAAATATCAGAATTCAAACCCAGGATCAGAGCGAAGACTTGTATGATATCTTTATTTCAGGACATATTTGTTTTCCAGAACAGTCTATATCTTTGTGTCCTTCAAATTGTCTGTTGAATAAATCTGGGTTACTGACAATAGTAATGTCGTGAATACGTTTTCTTTTATATTATTATCAAAGTGTGTTTGTATGTGTGCAGTGCGAGTGTGTGTTTTTAACTTTATGCAAGACAAGTATTTCATTGTTAATTTTGTGGATAGCTTTGTTTGATTGCCTTATCAACACCATCATCAAGTGCCGTGCCTACCGGTGTAAGTGATCATATCTTTTTACAACTCTCTCTTGTGTGCATCTTCTCAGTTCTGAAGCCTGTCTTATGTTTAACCACCCATGGCACACCATCAACGATTTTCCTCATCTGACTTCCTCGATCTCTCACTATTTTATCAATCTTACCAAACTGTGCAAGCAGCCCAAGGTCGTCTTGAAGTGGATACCGTCTCACTGTGGAATACCAGGACATAAAACAGCAGACATAATGGACAAGGAAGGTGCTGCAGCTGAGCAGCTGGGTGTGCCAGCTAACTACCACCAAAGAAAAAGATGATTAAATGAATCAAAAAGCCACAAATACCAACACAAGATGACTAATATAATATGAGCAGATTGGAATAAGTTGTCATTCTGCGACTTAGAACAGGACACAACCAACTTAGCAGCCACATGTATACTTAATTCAAAATTGGCAATTCAGTCATGTGTACATGTAGACAGACACATCAGACTGCAGAGCACAAGCTTCAAGACTGCCTCGAATATGATATACTGAGGCAAACTCACTAGCCTAAGAAAACAACGCTTGACAGAAAACTACACAGACTTCTATGTGAGCTACAAAAGGAAGTGACGTTTATACAAGAGACAACATTACATATTTCAAGCGAACGAAATGATTAGGGTAGGATTAGTTTTCACTACAAATCTCATCTTCGCATCATGTGTCAGACAAACATTGACTGTCTTATTCAGTTGAACATATTTCGTTGTGTGCATACCTCTCTTAAAACCTCATCATTCGTCTTTTTTTCTGTTCATGGAATTTTCAATATTCTTTTGTCAAAACCACACCTTTGTGACTATCAGCGATCTTATATATTGTTTGTTCAATGTTTCTTATTCAATGTCACACAAATGTATTAGTTAAATGTTTCTTATTCACTGTCACACAAATGTATTAGTTCAATATTTCTTATTCAATGTCACACAAATGTATTAGTTCAATATTTCTTATTCAATGTCACACAAATGTATTAGTTCAATGTTTCTTATTCACTGTCACACAAATGTATTAGTTCAATGTTTCTTATTCAATGTCATACAAATGTATTAGTTCAATGTTATTTCTTGTCGCTAAGTTGTTGTTAGTGCATTCTTTAAGGAAGGGGGAACTCGGTAGTATGGGATTCAAGAAACAATTTCCATTGTTTTCATATTAATATCACATTTATAAAAGCATTTGGAAAGATCATGACTTAGAAGAGTAGAATAACGTTAGTTTACAAAACAATGTCAAAGCGTTGCCATGGATACAATACAAAATGTCGCTTACAACACAAAATTTAAAATCCCTAAGGCACTGAATCTAATGAATGTCAATTAGATATGTTTTCACTCTAAGGTGAGTAATTGTAATATCTAAAACATTACACATGATGTTTAGGATATATCAAATATTACATTTTTCATAATTTTGTGTAAAAGTACCTCAAAATTAGGTTAAAAAGATTTTTTGGGGTGTGTTTACCAAAATTCATAAAAATGTAATATATCCTAAAAGCATGTGTAATATTTTAGATATTACAATTGCTCACCTTAGAGTGAACAATTCTTTATATTCATTAAATTCAGAGCCTTATGGATTTGAAATTTTGTTTTTGGCGGTCATTTTGTGTTGTTTCCATAACAACGCCTTGACATTATTTTGCAAACTAACCTTTTTCTACGCTTTTAAGTCACAATCTCTCAAAATTGTTATACAAATTCTACATTAATATGAAAACAACGAAAAAACATTCTAGACCAGAGTCCCATCAGAGTCTTTGAACATGATTGTGTTCAGTTATCAGTTATATGAAGACTATCATCTTAGCGCTCCGGACATGTCCATAGGTGCTCTGATCTCCGCCTCAGTAAATCCAACAGCGTCCAGAGGCCCAACACGTCAGTTCGATGTTGATCAATAATGATTGTGTTAGTGTTGGGTATTGGTATTTGTAACGGATACATTGAAATGTTTCTCTACAGAGATTACTAGCTCGTCGATAAAAGGGAAGACTGTAGTAAAACTACGTAGAGATTCAAGCATATGTTATTTGTATTTATTAAAGACGCATACACATTTTTACAATACTGAAAATTATATTGGATATCTTTGTCTATGATGCAGTGATCTTATACTGACGCAGAGATGAGAAGAACGACACACTAAATACGCAAAGAGATTGATTAATCAACATCGAATTGGCGTGTTGGGCCGCTGGACACTGCAGGATTTGCTGAGGCGGGTTGGAGCACCTATGGACATGTCTGGAGTGCTATGCTGATAGTCCTCATTTAACTGATAACTGAGATGTTCCTCTGTAAGAAACAAACCGGAACAATCAGTGTACAATTATGATTTTACTGTCAATTAATCAAATAACAGTAGCTATCACGATTGACATGTCTTGGTGAATTGTGTGGGACACAACACAATGAACGAGATGGCATTTAACTAGAATAGTAAGAAAAAAAAAACATACTAATATGGGAATACTTGTTTATTGAACAGAACCAACTTACCCACACTATAGCACTTTAGATAAACCAATCAGTGATTAACGTACCGTAGTAAATGATGGACGATTGTTATGCCAATGTTGTGTCTGTGGATCGCTGGGCACACATATCTCTTCTAAGACCTTGCAAATGCAACGTCATACCCGTGTAACCTTGAATTAAAAATGCATCCAGTGACATGTCGTATGATCAACAACAGCATCATAAAAATCATCAACATCAAGTGTCACAGCGGCTAGAATAGGCGATTATTTACTTTCATAAACATGTGACCAGTGTATTGATTATCAGTTGAAATGTTGACGTCATGTTGACATCAGAAGTGCAAACATACATCACAAGACAATACTATATCAAATTGTGTAACAATAGAGATTGATATACGCAAGATATTTGAGATATAATATATCTCCTGTAATTATTGATTATCACTGGTTATTGGTTACTGAACTGACGTCACAGCACGCCAGATAGACCAATAGGTGCTCAGTCCCTCCAAACAGAAGTCGAAGGGTATGCATACTGATGGTTCCTGTGGCTTGCTCGTTAAACACAACCCCCCTCTCAGATGGAGGGCATCAGTTTTGGCCTCAACATCCATCCTCATACTGTAATTATTTGTCATGTAGGATCCATGTCTCTCTGCCACAACCCTACCATGCGCACTAACCAAGAAATCAATAATTTAGTATCATACAATCATCATCATCATTGGCATGTGCCATACCGATAAGCGCAGAGTGTCATGGCCTGCAACTCAAAACGCTCGCACGGTCACCAGATAATCTGATCAGACCTACGTACTTGTCTTGACCATATCATTTGGTCTAGCCATTCATGTATTTATTTATTTTGCTTAAACAGTTTCACTTTCTCATCACGTTTGACAGTTGTCACTAAATTCTCCGCCTGATTGTTCTTCATAATGCTTCCACAAATTCGTGATTGTCTACATCTCATTTTTCTAATAAATTCTCCATTTTCATTTCTTTCTTAGTTCGTTAGTTCTTGTGTCCGTCAATGTAATCCTTTTCATATTCTTCATTAACCAAACATGCGCTGTCATTATATGTTTCTGAGCGTGCACGTTTATTGTTCATGTACATGTAACATACAAATCGCATTGGACACATGTATTTACTTATTTATATATAATCATCACAAATAATTGGTATATCAATATTAGGTACATATATCTTTTTTTGTCGATTGTCTTTCTCCAAGTGGATGTTAGCATTGGTTGTCCACTCTTGCCGTTAAGCGTATGAGGTGGGAGCTTTAATTTGCGTTCTAGGGCCCGATGAGTCGCCATTGTGATGGTATATCCGTATTTATTTAGTTTAGTCTTGATATTGTCCATCTTTTTCTTGGTTTTCCCCTTGGTTCTATTACCTGATCTCTTATTATTGTATGATGTTATTAGTGGTTGGTTGTATTACATTCTCATTAAATGTCAAAACCACTGCATTTGTTGTCGGTCAATGTATTCGGTGCATGAAATTATGCCCACTGTGCTTCTGATGTCCTCATTTCGTAGTCTATCTTTTTTTGGTGACACCCACTGCCTTCCTCAAGCATTTCATTTCACTCATGGTGAGCATTATGTGGTGTGTTGCTGTCAGAGACCAAGGTTGAGACTGGTAACAAAGTGTTGGTAGAAAATAACTCCGATATCTGTAACACTTGAAAACACATACTTCTCTTAATTGTGATCTGTGTGTCCATTTGTAGTTTACTCAACTCTTGCATCGTATGTTATAAATATATTTTTAACAAGTCTTTCTAAACATCTCTTATCTTCTTTCTCTCTCTAACTCTCTCTTTCTCTCTCTCTCCCCTCTCGCGCTTTGGTGCCCTTTTAATCCAGGTTGTGGCATATATCCTAAACCAAAATTCACGCCAACTTTTCTATCTTCAGCTTTCTTTTACAATTCCTTGCAGATCTTCTGTATATATGTAATCTCCTTTCAATGTTCCAATCTCCTTTCCGGTATTTTTAAGCTTCCGTCTTCTTCATTTATCCATAGGCAACAAGAAAAGGCTTTATATCTCTCTGTTGTTTTTCAAGTGATATCTGATCCAGCGTCATGTTCCTCTTTTGCGCCGTTGCTCGCTTGTATATTTCTCGATCTCTTTAAGGAAGTCAATAAACTAACTTGACCCACACGTAATTGCTTTTGTTTAGTAGTTCTTCAAAGTACTTCACTTGAGGAGTTGGTGATAGTTTAGCACAGTAGTTCTTCAAAGTACTTCACTTGAGGAGTTGGTAATAGTTTAGCGCAGTAGTTCTTCAAAGTACTTCACTTGAGGAGTTGGTGACAATTTAGCACAGTAGTTCTTCAAAGTACTTCACTTGAGGAGTTGGTGATAATTTAGCTCAGTAGTTCTTCAAAGTACTTCACTTGAGGAGTTGGTGATAGTTTAGCGCAGTAGTTCTTCAAATTACTTCACTTGAGGAGTTGGTGATAGTTTAGCACAGTATTTCTTCAAAGTACTTCACTTGAGGAGCTGGTGATAGTTTAGCGCAGTAGTTCTTTAAAGTACTTCATTTGAGGAGTTGGTGATAGTTTAGCACAGTAGTTCTTCAAAGTACTTCACTTGAGGAGTTGGTGATAGTTTAGCTCAGTAGTTCTCATACTTTTTGAAGTTGTGACGCTCTTGAAGTGCTACAAAACAAAATGTATTCACACGATATACAAAACAAAATGTATTTCACACGATATACAAAACAAAATGTATTCACACGATATACAAAACAAAATGTATTCACACGATATACAAAACAAAATGTATTCACACGATATACAAAAACTGAATAAATAAGAAGCAAAATGCTAAGAAATACATACATAATTGGAACATGCTACCTACTTTTATTCATTATTTAATTTGTGCCTATGATAAGCATGTGTTTTGGCGATGTTTTTACTCTGATTACCGCTGGCGCACCGCGTTGCTAATCCGTAATCTGGGATTCCCTAGGGTGCACTTCACCTACGAATGTCACCAGGCACACTAGTGCGCCTGGTTACTCCCTTTGAAAACCACTTGTTTAACCAATATGTTTTGCTCAAATAGTTATGTTCTCGTAATGTGGTAATCGACTATGAATCTATCTGCTAACATGTTGTTATTGTTGTTATGTCCTTATACAATACATGCCGTTAGTAACTTTGTGCAATCTTTGTTTTATTCTATACAACACCGTTGAACACGGCTGTGTTATTTTTGGGCATTCGTGTTTGGAAAATATACCTAAAAATGCTTCTCTACATATCTTACTAATTGGCTCATGCAATCAATCTAACACTATTCCATGTTTTTTATATATCGATTATTTGAACAAACAATTATTTATGCTGATAGTGTTTACTTGTGTCTTCTCTTCAAACCAGTTTTCTGAAATATTCAACTAATTAACCCTATGTTGTTGTTGAAATCTAGATATTATGTCAGTCATCATCAATTGAATTTAGATTATATCTATCAATGTTACTAAGCATATGTGTCTCTTCTTATTCTTTTTCGAACGTTCCACATCGACCAATAGTCAACCACTCTGTGTGTTTTGTATGTGTATATGATCTGAGCCTAAGAGCGATTCTTCGTTGTGCCAGTTATCTGCCCATAAGTAGGCCATCACATTCGATTTCTGCGTCTTTTTATTTACTAGGTAGCATCCTAGGGTCTACATCAGTCGCCTCTTACTACATGCATTGCACGTTGCAGTGGTACTATTCTTTGCTTCCCTTGTGGGCCCCGGCACCACATTGGCGATACGTGTTTCCATTTATCAATGCATAAATCTATCAATACATAACTCTATCAATGCATAAATGTATCAATGCATAAATATATCAATGCATAAATCTATCAATGCATAAATGTATCAATGCATAAATCTATCAATGCATAAATCTATCAATGCATAAATCTATCAATGCATAAATCTATCAATGCATAAATCTATCAATGCATAAATGTATCAATGTAACAGTATTTCAGTTGAGTCTGTATTTATCAATGCATAAATGTATCAATGTTACAGTATTTCAGCTGAGTCTGTATAGCACTGTTCTAATGAGTTGTATTGCCTGCGTGGTGCCGGGGCCCGCAATGGAAGCAACGAATAGTACTACTGACACCTACAAACCTTGTCGTAAGAGACGGCCAAGGTAGGTAGCTAAGGAAGTTAACCTAGTTATAAAACAGAACATTACATAAATCGGATGCGCTGGCTACATGTAGTCGCATAACTGGAACAACGTGCAATCGCTCTGTGGCTCAGATCACATACACTTAACAAAGAGTGGTTAAACAAGTGGTCGATATGAAGAGTTCGAAGAAGAAGATAGTAAGTTATATTTAAACATTGACAGGCTAATGGTTATTCTGAATTGTATACATTCAATAAATGTCTTACTCAAAATTTGTATCCAGACTTCCAGATATGGCTATGTCAATCTTCTAATACATAATTATAATACCTTGTAACCAGACTTCCAGATATGGCTATGTCAATCTTCTAATACACAATTCTAATACCTTGTAACCAGACTACCAGATATGGCTATGTCAATCTTCTAATACATAATTATAATACCTTGTAACCAGACTTCCAGATATGGTTATGTCAATATTCTAATACATAATTCTAATACCTTGTATCCAGACTACCAGATATGGCTATATCAATCTTCTAATACATAATTCTAATACCTTGTAACCAGACTTCCAGATATGGCTATTTCAATCTTCTAATACATAATTCTAATACCTTGTATCCAGACTTCCAGATATGGCTATATCAATCTTCTAATACATAATTATAATACCTTGTATCCAGACTTCCAGATATGGCTATATCAATCTTCTAATACATAATTATAATACCTTGTTATCAGACTTCCAGATATAGCTATTTCAATCTTCTAATACATAATTATAATACCTTGTTATCAGACTTCCAGATATGGCTATATCAATCTTCTAATACATAATTCTAATATCTTGTAACCAGACTTCCAGATATGGCTATATCAATCTTCTAATACACAATTCTAATACCTTGTAACCAGACTACCAGATATGGCTATTTCAATCTTCTAATACATAATTCTAATACCTTGTAACCAGACTACCAGATATGGCTATTTCAATCTTCTAATACACAATTCTAATACCTTGTAACCAGACTACCAGATATGGCTATTTCAATCTTCTAATACATAATTATAATACCTTGTAACCAGACTTCCAGATATGGCTATATCAATCTTCTAATACACAATTCTAATACCTTGTAACCAGACTACCAGATATGGCTATTTCAATCTTCTAATACATAATTCTAATACCTTGTATCCAGACTACCAGATATAGCTATTTCAATCTTCTAATACATAATTATAATACCTTGTAACCAGACTACCAGATATGGCTATGTCAATCTTCTAATACATAATTATAATACCTTGTAACCAGACTTCCAGATATGGATATTTCAATCTTCTAATACATATTTCTAATACCTTGTAACCAGACTTCCAGATATAGCTATGTCAATCTTCTAATACGTATTTCTAATACCTTTATTTCTGCAACAATTCTAAGGTTTATGCGGAAAAAAAGATAATCTTGAAATACACAACTCGGTTCGGGTGCGAACTCATGACCTTCAGAACTCAATGCAAACTGCTTAACAATTTCAGTCCAGAGATCATCCACAGCCAGGCTCTAGCACATGCCAGACAACTGGTCGGGTATTCCCTGACCTAGATAAGAAAAGAGATCCGGAAATTACAGATGTTTGATAGAATACTGCACGCTGTTTTGCAATTTTACTCAATTCGGTGAGTCTATGGTTATTTATTGGTGAAAATATTTATAATATTGATATTACTTATTGTTAAACTTAACTTGTTGCATAATATGACTTCGAGTTAGCATTTTGTGTTGATTTTAAAATGAATGCGTCTATATACACAAATACTGGAATGCGAGGTCACGTGGTGTAGTTGGGGTCTGATTTCCACAATTCTTACCTGAGCCCGAAGGCCCAGTAGTTTATAGTTGGCTCTGGATCATCCTAGCTGATTAAATTGGGCCATCGTATCACCCATCAGATGTCGAAATGTTAGCATACTTTGGTTTGTGTGACTTGCCTGTCTGGTTAAGCCGAATGTTGCCCTTTATGCACCATATCTTTAATTATTCACAATGCATAGGGTATTACGTGTTATGTTAAAGCATTCAATGCGGTGGGAATAGAATTGCCCAATGGCTGTCAGAATAAAAGTAAACACTCGGACAGGTCAATAATATCTCCTCTGTGCTGACTGTATAAATGTTAAATTAAACACAGCAGGGTAGCAGGGAACAAAGGAGCGTTATAACGTGACTACCACACACGCAACTCTGGTATGTAGCATGCACAGAAACTAAAAATAATACATCGCTATATCGGTTAAACTCAGAGTGGTTAGCTGCTTGGGCTCACATCAACGGAAAGCTAAACCCTGCATATGTATGCGAAGACTGAATCTGACCAAAGCATATAAGCTTATGGACCCCCGGACTCGAGTAAGGATTATGGAAAATCAGACCACAACTACACTACGAGACCTTGCATTCCAGTAATAGTGTGTATAGGTGAATTCATTTTAAAATCAACACACAATGCTGAATCAAAGTTATGCTATCTAACAAGTTAAGTTTAACAATAAGGAATATCAATATTTTGAATATTGTTCACCAATAAATAACCATAGATTCACAGAATTGAGTAAAATTGCAAAAAAGCTTGCAGTATTCTATCACACATATATAGATTCCAGCCCCCTCTCTGATCTAAGCCTGGGATTCCCCGGTAAGTTATATGTCCTAGTTACCTGTAGTTGATTGTGATCTGACAGACTTCGTAGATGAGGCCACTAGCTGACTGAAACTGGTGAAATGGTGTACCACAAACAAAAATGTGTGGATTGAAAAGAGCACTTCTAGATACGAAGAAAACACTGGGCATACATTGTATCATCATGTAGTATCTCCGAACATCTAGACGTGTCTTGCTACTGGATATAGAAATTTCTAGACGAGACTGTGTGTCGACATTTATTGCAATCCTTCCCTCACTTTAATCCAGTTCAATTTCCTAGATCATTGGTTCCCAAACATTTTCGGACCACCACCCTCTTTACAAGACCTAAATTATGTATCGCCCCTACCCTGCCCCCGCCCCATTATATTAGTTTCCCTCGTTCAAGCAGTAGGTGTATTCTTGACATAAATAGCAACTAATGATACAATACTGCTTATGTCATTAAAGTTTTGAAAAAGTAGTGGTCATTATGTGCTTCATCTTGAACACAGTTATTCAATCGCAAAATCATGTGCATAATTTATTTTTAAATATATATTATTAACTTCTTTTTCAGCGACCACTGTGTGGAGGAGGGGCGGTGCCGCTCACTTTGGGAACCGCGCGCCTTAAATAATTGTTTTATTATCGTTGTTTCACCATCAGTACGAAGAAATGTTATGTTATGTCACATTCAGTTCCCGGCAAGAATCATGCGGAGTCGTGCCTCTAACAATATATGTTCGTTTCTGGCAGTTCCCATGTCTTTTATTCTGGATAGACTTGCATATTTATAAGTATTTTCAGAGTAATTTATTCCACCTGTTTCTCTTAATGCATTGATGATGTATGTGCTTTCCATTGAATGTCCTTCTTTGACCAATGCTGTATAAGTCATGTGAACTCCAATCGCATTGCCCTGTACTCTTGTTTTCCCTGAATAGAACGAAGATAAAGGTTAAATATGTAATTCGGGATGTGCTTAATGTAGCAGGATTCCCTTTGCAGCAAGCCTGTATTTTCTTGAAGATATTCTTTGACTCTTCACTTGTTCTTATCGTTTCATTTAATATCGATCATGTGTTGCTGGAGCCAACAATGGGAGCAAAGAATAGTAACACTGCGACCTACAAGACATATCGTAAGAGGCGACTGGGGTAGGAGCCTAGGGACGCTACCCTAGTAAATAAAAAGCGTCGCATAAATCGGATGTGCTGGTCTTCTTGTAGGCGCATAACTGGCAAAACGCACAATCGGTCTTAGCTCAGATCACATACAAATCATAAAGTGTGGTTAACAAGTGATCGATATGGAACGTTCGAAGAAGAAATTTAATTTGATATTATAACTATTCTTAATTTGACCGTTGTATTTCATATACATCTAATATCACTCGCCATGTTAATACAGTTTCGACTTTCTGAAACTGTCTAGGTCTGGCATTGATAACAGGACATACCCGCCTGCCCAGCGTGTTCGTAGTGCGTTGGGCTGCGGGTGACTAGCCCTCTGTGTGTGCGGGTTCAATTCCGCAGGCTGGCAGAAAAGCCACAGGTTCCCGAGATTCACGGTGTTCGTGGCACCGAACCGAAGGGTTACGATGTCCATGGCACCGAGCTGAAGAGCTGAAAGCTCAAGTGCTTCTGGATCGGAAAAAAAATATAACATACCATAGTACTGAATATGAAATATTTCAGCGTAACGAAATTTTAATCTTTATTTTGCTAATGTTTAGGGAATGAAGCTACTTAAGTGTTAACGACAATATACATGACAAACCGTTCAGGCAACACCCATTTTCTGACAAACATGACAAACCGTTCAGGAAACACCCATTTTCTGACAAACCCTATCATGAACCAAAGTAATAAATATTGACCTTTACTTACTAGTGTTTCTGTGATATCAAATTTGGGCATGCTTAACCTGAGAAACCTGGCTCAATTGTGAAATTGAACATTGGCCTCCTAGCACGACCTACTATATTTATAGAGTATGTCGTACTCCTAGCACGACTTACTATATTTATAGAGTATTTCGTACTCCTAGCAAGACTTACTATATTTATAGAATATGTCGCTCTCCTAGCATGACCTACCATATTTATAGAGTATGTCGTACTTCTAGCACGATCTACTATATTTATAGAGCAGGTCGTGCTCCTAGCATCGGATCAAGTGCACATTGTTATTGTAAATCTCTAGCATGCGTATTCTAAGAGTTAATAGTTATTGCTTTCTTTTAGATTTCTAGAATGCTTTCTGTTTTAATATACAATATGGTTAAAATCGGTAGAACACCTACAAACAAAGCAAAGTAATTTTACAAAATACATAAACATTAATAATACACAGCAACGTTTTGAGCAAAAGACCTTTATCAAGCAAAATATACAACAGAAGTGAAGAATGAAACTTCATTCACATAACACTACATAGTTCATAAGTACGGTTCCAACTTCACTGCAACGGGTGACCCCATAATTGCTCCGTTCCTGTGCCAATTAAAATCACACGAAATGCTAACAACTGTGAAATGTTTCCTGTGTGAACTAATTCCAGAATGAAACAGCCGCGTACCGCCACAAAATCAACCTGCACCGCATAAAATGCATATGGCCGTCGCTAATTTAGCAACACAAAACTGTTCATCATTTGAATTGCAATACTTGTCGAAGGGAACATAAATCACGACAAAATCCAGCTTTCTGCACCCGCAATATAACTGCATACGGCAGATTAAGTTTGTTCGTCATAACCGCTATTCGCGATTTTCTGAATACATACAACAAACGCACGGTTGACACAGCAAAAAGCATTCCATGTTACATTCATAGCTCACAGTGTTGCTCAAACATTAACTCAGTAGCTCGGCAAACGAAACCGGAAAATACCTGACCAAACATGGCAGAAATGCTCGGGCTAGCAAAGTCGTGTTCAGAATCAAACAGTCCGGACTCTGAATGGCCCTCCCGCATTCGCCATTGCTGAAAAGATTTTTTCTTTCTCTCAAAGATAGGATTATGGAAAAGATTTTCTCAAAGATATGGTTATGGAAAAGATTTTTCTCAAAGATATAATTATGGTAAAGATTTTCTCAAAGATATGATTATGGAAAATATTTCTCAAAGATATGATTATTGAAAAGATTTTCTCAAAGACCTAAGCAGATCCTTATATTTTGCCAACGTAATGGACATGCAGACTCAACAGACGCTTACATAGACTAGGAATAAATTTAATATATTCTATTCGCTCTATGTTGGGAAATGAACCGAGTATCTTTGACACGAGTGGCAAGCATCTTAATTCCACATCAGAAACATAGAACATACGCCAAATAATAACATATACCAATATGGGAATACACAAATATCATGTTTTCATTATTATAAGACATGCTGAAAATTCAGGAATTTCTCACCCTACAAGTATAACAGATGGAAAAATCTCTGAGGGCTACAGAGATGCGATTTTAGAGAAGAATGATGGGAATCACATGAACTGCTAAAATGACTAATGTTGATGTGTTGAATGAGGTCAAGACACAGAGTAAGCTTATCATCAATATCAGAAAGAAGCAGTCATCATTTTTCGGAAACACATATAGCACATCGACCATTATTATAACACTACATACCACTACATAACACTACATAACACTACATAACACTACATAACACTACATAACACTACAAAATAAATTCCTAACGGGCTTAACACTTTGTATTTAACTTTGATTTTACATGTTTCGTCATTGCTACATAGTTTTGCTGCAGTCTTCCCCTATATTGATTAGACCATATGGCATGAAAACGAGTCAATTGAACGATACAGTCAAGAAGCACTTAGGAAGAAAATATAGAAGTTAATTTTACTGAACGAAAAAACTCAAAACTACTCATGCAAATAATCTGCTTCATTACATTAAATTTTCCATGAAGTTGTTGTGAGTAACTTTATATAGAACATTGATTTCTAAATAGCAAAGTGCATTAAGTGTACACTTTCTCTGAACAGCCCAATGATGCCATGTACGGGTCACACTAATGACTTTAATCATCACTGATTAGCGAACCGTCAAATGTTGAAGATTTATATCGGTCTTTTCTAGGGATTCTACAATCAAGAAAAAAAAATAGAAACAAGCTATTTTGGACTGCTTTTAAAATCAAGAATCAATCACAAATTAACAAGCATTGATGATCGAATCTTGGTCTTGTAGAATACAGAAACAGATTTAGGAAGACTACACACTTCAGAATCACTACCTGGCAGGTGCTTACCTCATCGACGGTTAATGGAAGAGTGTACTTTTTAACGTTTTCACTTCATTAACTCTCGATTTAAAGGTCTGATGCACAATTTACAACTGTAGCATTCATATTACTCTACCTTTATATTGAAGTACAGTTTGAAAATTCAAAGTGTACCAGTTTACATCAAACGACATGAAAGGTGCGCTCCATAAGCTAAAAGTGTAAGTGGTAAGAGCTAGATAGAGACACAGATTTAATTTTAAATGCGTTTCTTTATCTAGTCTAACTGCATGTTAATTCTTCTTTTTCTTCTTGGAATGCTCCATATTGATCCCGTGTTAACCACTCTTTGTGATTTGTATGTGATCTGAGCGTAAGAGAGATTGTACGTTGTGTCAATTATGCGCCTACAAGTAGGCCAGCACATACGATTTCTACGATGCTTTTTTTTTACTAGTGTAGCTTACCCTACCTTAGTCACCTCCTACGAAATGCCTTGTAGGTGACAGTGGTACTATTCTTTGCTCTCTTTACGGGCGCCGGGACCACACGGGCGACTTGTTAATTCAACATATAACATATCGTTTGCAGATCATCGCTGTTGTTACAGTTTTTAGTCGTCGGATCACCATCACTGCACGTCGAACAAATTAGTCCATAAGTGCTCCGATCTCTCCCTCAGTATGTCCATCAGCGTGTGGCGACTAACGACACCGGTTCTTTGTTGGTTTACAATTCTTCTTTGTCTGCCAGCATAGCGTTCTTGTCGAGCTACACCACACTTAACTTTGAGTTCTTGCAGTCTGGTTAGTGTTGTGGATGCACCGCTATTACGTGAATCATGTACACGCCCTCTCTCCCTTAAGGAATTTATAATATCAGCCTGGTCCATTGCTCGTCCGCTTTGGACAGCAGCCATACCTGCAAGCCTATCCGCACGTTCATTCCCCTTACACCTGCATGCCCTGGTACAAAAATAAAACTGATCTTTGTCAGCTTAGACCTCCCCAGCGATTCTATCCAATGTCTCCTAGCCCATCCTGTTTCAATCTTCCTGAGCATACTCATTGAGTCACTGAGAAAACATGCATGGATAAAAGTCTGTGATTCTAGCCAAATCATCGCTTTGGTAACCGCCATGATTTCCATAGTGAGACTGCTTGTAGTCACGGCAAACCACCACTGTCTTCCTTCACAACATCACCTCCGACCTGAGCAGTGAAAGCCCACGAGCTCCGCACATGTCGAATCACCGAACCATCCGTATAAATGATTACATCATGCTCAGATGCGTTCTCAGAAATTAATGCCTGAACCTCTGCCTCCACAACAAGTGGGTTGTGTTGCCTGCATTCTTTATCAAGTTCGATGCATACAAAAAAGGATGTAGCGATTGCTCTTGGCACTGGTATCCATTCTTCACCGGGATCAATGTCTTCAAGTGTACACACCTGTTCAATACAGTCCTCGGCCTGACCCATCCAAGATTTTCCTCTTTTAACCTATTTCCTTTTTGTCTCTTTATTTCCAAGTGCAGAGGATGTTGTGTGTCAGCATTGACTCGAAGGTATGCTCGTGCACGGCTCATCAGTATTCTATACTCCATAGTAGGATAGTCAAGGAGATAGCGCATCGCCCTGCACGACGTGTCTTTAGTGCAACCAAGTATAATGCGCATCGCCTCGTTCTGTATTCTTTCCAGTCGTTCTATCTGACTATGACTGAGAGTCAGGATCGCCAGCGCATACTCAAGCACAGAAAGGACCAGACCCTGGTATAAAATACAAAGATGGCGCTGTTCACAATCCGCCGCAGCCATTACCCTCATCGCCAGCAAACCTTTCCTCGCCTTCATTATCACATGAGCTATGTGTTCCGTAAAAGCTAGACTACGATCAAAACGCAACCCCAGGTATTTCATAGACTGAGATCGCTCCACTACCTCTGAACACAAAACCACAGATGGTGTTGGAGTGTTGACGATGTGGTTGTTTAAAGAGAACCATGTCACCGCTGCTTTTGTGGGGTTGACCAATGCTCCTGCTTCAACGCACCATCTACCTATGCGGTCGAGTTCTGACTGAAGTTCCTCCACAAGCTGTTCTCTATCCTTGCCCTGACGATACACCAACACATCATCTGCATATGACATTGTCCTTCCTCTACCCGTGATCTGTTCTTTTGTGATGCTCACAGTATAGGCATTGAACAACACCGGAGATAATGGTGACCCCTGTGGTAAGCCAGGGTGGATTGTTGTTGCCGATGACGCCCAACTGCCACATTTAAACACTATCTTTCGCTGGAAGAGGGCAGCAAAGATCCAATTGAGGAGGAATGGGCTGATATTGAGTTCAGTTAGCTGCACCATTAAAAATGCAACGGCACTCTATTATAGGCATCTTCAAGGTCAATTGCAGCAGCACATGTCTCAATGCCCGAGTGAAAACCCTCATAGACATCGTAGGCGAACACCGCTGCGTTACGCCATGTCTCTCTATATGGACGGTACCCTCCAAGGGTGGGTGGAAGGAGACGTAACCTCTCTAGTTGGCAGGTGTTGTTACAGTACACTTGATCACATATCGGTCACTATCCAGCTAACCTTCTTTCTTCCCCGTCATGCTCAATGTTTCTTTACATGCACTTTTGTCACCGTCGACTTGGTTGGCTTCTGCCTTCTCCTCCAAGAAACACATCGACCATTATTATATATATCTCCAATCCACTGTAAAGTTTATTGACCCAAAATATTTATTTTAAGGGACACAACCTTGAGTGGTGTAAGTATGTATTGATGTGAAAATTAGCATATCACCTAATTATCGTTGTATTTGTTAGCATGTTTGAGTGTTTTATATTTTCACAAGGTGTTTTGTTTACTTTACTCCAGTAATTCGATTCATGGTATCGATTATTGAAATTAGCAGAATAATCCATGTCAACACAGACACATAGGAATAAGTAATATTAGATGACTTATAATGATAGACATATCGTAATGTTGAGTAGCAGTTTCATTCAGTA
This sequence comes from Arion vulgaris, assembly GCA_020796225.1. Lineage (NCBI taxonomy): Eukaryota > Metazoa > Mollusca > Gastropoda > Stylommatophora > Arionidae > Arion > Arion vulgaris. Next base: position 56,172,767 of record CM036759.1, on the reverse strand, counting down.
CGTACTATTAAAACTAAAGTGCTTACATATATGTACGTGCTAATCACGACATTATCCACTATAGTTACTTTCTTGTACACATTACATCTTTTTTCAAGTTTGGTAGTATATCAGCCATGTTACTATTTTAACTTCAAGTAGTACAAATATGTACATAAATACATATATCAATTGTTCGTATATTATATAGTAAGTGATATGTATATGTATATATATATATATATATTAATATGATAAGTACAGCAAATAAAGTCAGAACACAACGTATTGTATGATACAAACACATATTTAAACAAATACACACTTTAATGTATATCGTTGTGCATTTATTAGCGAAGGCGAAAAAATTCAGTTTAAAAAAAAAAAATTCTACGAAAATGTTCACCCTTTTCAAAATTGAATCTGGGACCCTGAAATGTGCTACGGAGTTTGTGCTCTGCAGTTGATATGTTTCTGTGTAAGAAAGAGATAGGTGCATACATAGCTATTCATAAAGTACAATGATTTTGATCTTATCAATATATTAAGCTATCTACCAGACACAGATAAAATGAGAATTATGGACATCCTAACACTTCATAGCTCAGAAGCAATATCACAATGTAGAACTTATAATCAGTACGAAAGTTAACAATTTAGAAAGATCCATGATCGTATAAGGCACGTCACATGATGCTGATTATTTTTAGTGGTTATCACATAGTTAGAGAAATATACGCAAACATTAGTGTTAACGTAGCGCTAGATCAGTGAGCTGAAATGGATCAAGACTCAACTCAGTGACCATAGAAAAAAGATGTATGCACAGTAATCTAGAAAAGTTGGTAGACATTGAAGGGGGCTGCTACACCATTATGTAGTAATGTAATCGCATCCACGAATGGTATGGAATCTATTCGCACAACAGACGAACATAATCTTAGAGATTCGCATACACGAGTCTCCTTGTCGACAACTGGGAGATCGGTAATATCTGGAGTATCTGGAACGAAACATAACATTAGAAAAAGCGGCAATTCGCGAATATGTTATTCGGCTCAAATAATAACAAGATGCATTGAGTGGCAGAGAATTATTCAATAAAGAGTGAATGATGCGAGACATAAAGGAACGTAACTTGGGGTTTCAAAACAGGTAAACCCAACCATCGACCACATTAGGTCGAAATTCAAATATGTCTGTCCGTACTCACATTCTAAGTGCATATTACACAGACCACAAAGTGTAGTTAACTTGGTTGATACGAATGAACACAAACAATCAAACAGTAAACATATGGCGTTTTATGTATGCACTGTTTAAATGATTATATTTGCTTAGGTCGTGTTAACCCTATTTAGTAATTACTAGATATATAATATCCAATAACTAAAGACTATGTACAGCTTCAACATCTTTTCAAACAGAATCAAACCAGGATCAGGTTTCTGGACAAAATAAATATTTTCTAACTTAGACGTCAAGTGTCTGGATGTATAGAATAGCTGACTACCACAAATGTGAGGTTTCAATGACATGCCAATATTTCTTTGCATCAACATTTCAAAGGCTTCACATTTGTATTATATTTGTTATTTATCAATGCTTTTACGAACTACATCTATGAAGTGATTATATGTATATATATATTTCTAATCATATCATATTCTTTTTATATCAGTGCTGCAAAGTGGTGAATATATATATATATATATATTTCGGGAGATGGACTTGTTATCCTATTCAGATCACTCTTGTGGACCCGGTTCCCGCAAGGGAAGCACAGCATAGTACCACTGCTACCTACAACGTATGTCGTCAAATGTGGCTGATGTAGATCCTAGGAGGCCACCTAGTAAGTGAAAAGCATTGCACAAGTCAGATGTGATGTCCTACTTGTAGGCGCATAACTGGGACAACATAGAATCGATCTTTAGATGTATGTAATTAGGCTTAGATTACATACAAATCACACATATTGGTTAACAAGTGATCAATATGAAGCGTCTGAAGAAGAAAAAAAAAATAAGAATCATATTCATATAAATTCTTGGACTTTGATATTTGATTAGTTCATCGCTTGCGTGTCCGTCTCCTTAATAAGTCAAAATGTGAAAACGTCATATATTTCTGTTTACTTTGTTTATCCTTAACTGTTGTGTTATATCTCGTCTTCTTCAAACACTCCATATCGATCACATGTTAACCACTCTTTGTGATGTGTATGTGATCAGAGCTTAAAAGCGAGTGTACGTTATGCCACTTATGCGCTTACATGTTATCCAGCACATTCCATGTCTGCGAAATTTGTATTTACTAGGGTAGCTTTCCTAGGTCCATACCTCAGTCGCCTCTTACGACATGCCTTGTAGGTAGCAGTGTTACTATTCGTTGCTCCCCTTGTGAGCCCTGGCAACACACATGTGATGATATAATATCTGAAGGAGTTAATGTAGTGTAGCGAAATCTGTGATTGTCCATCTCTTTCTGATTACCAATTAGTGTATCTCGGTCTTCCTCTCGCTCGTCATCTTTTCAAGTCTAACAAAGGAGTCCACAACCAATAGATAAAGATTACACTTTGTAAATCACTGAAAACTGTAAGTTACAATTAAATACAATAACAAAATCATTCATGATGCATCTTACATTTTTTTATTTTCAAGCGGCTCCGCTTATTGCAAAAACTATAATCCTGTTTTGTGTGATGAGAAAAAACACGCCGTTCAATTGACCAAGTTTTTCTATTGCATGTCCTAGTTGTAAGGTGTTGGAAAACTCGTTCCTTTATCTCCATGTTTATGTGCATACGCTTCGTATTTGTTTATCTAGCGATGTTAGTGTGCACACATAAGCAATTCACATATCATTATAATACACATTAACCATCATGTGCCGGATTGCCCGAAAATGTAGATGACTTCACAATAATGTGTGTTGGTAGAGTTACCTGTATGTCTTTAGTGAGACCTCTGCCATTCCGTCTTTGAGAAAACTCGTAAATGGAGAAAAGGTATATATATATATATATATATACATATAATTATCCAAGACGTCTGAATATCTTCACTTCTGTTGTATTATTTGTTTGATAAAGACCTTTTGGTTGAAACAATGATATAAATTATTCTTGTACTTTGTCAAACTACAATATTTTAGTTTTTACTTGTTTCGCTATATAAATATATGAATGAGAAAAACTATTGGAATGATCGCACTTGAAAGAGTTCATTTCTAGAGTACGTCTTCGTTGTTATAAAACGTGATCTCAGGCATCAGTATTCATATTTTTATAGTACACAGTATTGCCCGCCTGCCCAGCGTGTTCGTAGCGCGTTGGACTGCGGGTGACTAACCCTCTGGGTGTGCGGGTTCACTTCCGCGGGTTGATAGAAAAGCCACAGGTTCCCCAGATTCACGGTGTTCGTGGCACCGAACCGAAGGTTACGATGTCCATGGCACCGAACCGAAGAGCTGAAAGCGCTCGTGCTTCTGGATTGAGAAAAAAAAAAATAATTTCTGATGACATGTTCGAGAAATGATGACTGCCTCTTTCTGAATTGATATATTTGCCATCTTCTCTGTCATTGTTATAAGTTTAACACTTCTGTAACATTTACATCCTAAAGAACAAATATATTTTTCATTGTGTTTCACATTATGTTGATAGTAAATTTTCTTAGTGGATGTATCACTTTCAGCACTTTACCATTCGTCGTTTTAGAAATATGATGGACTCTCAATATTCTTCTATAGTTTATAAATTGTTTGATGTTTCTTTATTTGTAATCCATCGCTCGTTTTTAAATACCATCACCTCATTTCTGTTGCCCTGAAGAACACGCGTTATGTTTTCCATGAGCAATGACTTATTTCTTTGATTCTCTGGAATCTAGACAGTCGTAATGATGATCTACGTGACAGGCATGTATTGTACTCACCACCTGCTTCAAAAGTAATATGTACATGTCATCCTTATAGCAATGTAGCAATATGACACATTTCATCCTAGTAGCAATGTAGCAATATGACACATTTCATCCTTGTAGCAATGTAACAATATGACAATTTTATCATTGTCGCAATGTAGCAATATGACGCAATTCATCCCTGTAGCAATGTAGCAATATGACACATTTCATCCTTGTAGCAATGTAGCAATATGACACATTTCAATGATTCTTGGTCTTCATGTAAATGAGATTGAGTCCTTTGTTCTATTTTTTTTGGATCCAGAAGCACTTGAGCTTTCAACTCTTCGGCTCGGTGCCGTATACATCATAACACTTCGGTTCGGCGCCACGAATATCGTAAATCTAGAGAACCTGTGGCTTTTTTGCCAGCCAGCGGACTTGAACCGCACTTACAGGAAGCTTGCCACTCGTCGTCCAACGCGCTACTAACACGCTAAGCAGGCGGACCCTTTGTTCTATCCAGGAAGTACTACGTGAAGTACATGCTCGTGTTCAGGCTGAAGACGTAAAATGACGTATGGCAATTTAAGGATTACATTAAAAATGGTATGCTAATAATGCAAAGTCCGAAAAACTCAAAATTCTTACCAGTATTCACCAACTTATAAAATGCATCGGGACAAGCACCTGTGCACTGAAGTTCATGCTTTGTCGCTGAGATATTACTATGTAAGAAATAAAGTGGAGTACCCAACCATGTTCTCTGAATTCCAATGTTGATGGCCTTGGCAATCAATCAGTCAATAAACCATTTAATCATTTATATCATGCTTTTAATTTCACCACATGACGATAAATAATAATGCAAGTCATTTCATTTTCTGAATTAATACTTTTGTTGAATAACTTACATGGGCTACTTTTTTGTGTGACATTTGTATAGATAGACTTGCATTATTCGTTCGCAATACAACTTCTAATACAAATAGTTAGATACACTCTTGAATATTTAATGACTTGTTTATTGTACTGTTGTTGAAATTGTATCGTTGTAAATATTTGTTTGAAAGAAAGATGCGTGAATGATGAATTACAAAACATCCAAAGTGGATTTTAACAATATGAATTTAACATGATTGAAACACAAACATCTCTAGCAAGAGACCTACTAGCTCACATGGAAATTCCCAGAAATAATTCTCACGTCATTTGACTTTTGCATTTCACTATTGTTAAATTGATAATTATTCATTTTAAAAACAAAACATCACAAGAAAAGAGGTTTATAATTCCACAAATAATTCAACGTCTCACTAAGTAATATATAAGTATTATTAACAAGTTTGATGAATAAATAAATAAGGATGCAAATGCAAGTGTAAAATTGCAATAAATATTAGATTTTACTATTGTACATAGATCAGCAATCTTAATAAGCCAATGTTGCATGTGAAATGTGGTTAAACTAAAACTGTTCTCAATTCCACCCAGCTTCAAATGGGTACCAAAGATACACCGTAACATTAAAATGGTCCACGGAATGGTCACCTCATTACCATATGTGTGCCCTAGGTATATTGAAAAATGTAGACCTAACAACGCATTCACAAATTCACTTCAAGCTATAAAAACGGGCTTCTTTTACTATTTATATTATCCAATGAGTATTCCACAGAAACATATATTGTACAAATTGATGAATGTATGCTGGATAAAATAAGAAAACTATCTGTGTTATCTGAGTTTGAAAAGCAAATTAATTTTTATCCGATTTTTAAATGTGTAGTCATTTTACAAAATAGAGTAGCTACGTGTGTCCTCTTGTATCGATGCATATACTCAATGGAATTGAATACGATAGGGAAGGAGATCAAAACAAACACAAAGATGAGAATATTTCAATAAAATGTGAAATCTGTGCTGTTCTATGGCTCGGAAACATGGAGCACAATAAAGGAAACCACTAGAAAACTACAGTCGTTCATAAATGGATGTTTACATGGAATAGAGGGGCTGAGATGGTATGATACGATTACGAACGAGGAACTCAGAAAAAGAATCATGCAGATACCAGTGGAGAAAGAACTAAGGAAGAGACGCTGGCGATGGATAAGACACACATTGAGAAGACCGACTGGACGCATAGCAAGACATAACTGTTTTGGAAACCGCAGGAACAAATGGAGAAGAGGAATACCTAGCATATCTGGAGAAGAGAGCTGGAGACTGGTATTTAAAAGGAAAGGTAAAACATGACAAGAATTGGAAAGGATGGCAGGAGAGAAGAAAAGCTGGAAGAAGTTTGATGAAGACATGTGTTCCGCTGGGAGTTGAAGGGTGAAGCTGCTCATTGGAATAGTAAAAGTGGTTGACTGCATACGCAATAAGTCTTCACTGTTTTTAAAACAAACATTACTAACTTAAATCTATATATAGAAAGCACGAAAAGACTTGAAAGAAGGCCCCGTTCACAACCACATTACTGCAGCACTATTCCGTTCATATTTCATTATTTCGGAGTTGGACGTTCTTGATATTGTCCATTGAGACACAGAAAAGATAATCAGTTTAATCATTACGATTCAATCTATTCCAACAGGAATTTCCGACTTTTCGACTGAGTTGGTCAGTGTTGACCATTAGGAAACTGTGATTAACTCATTCTGTATTAACTACCGCAGGCTGCGTCAAGTTTGCTTATTAAAATTACCAAACTGCCGCAAACTGTGACAAGCATTGTTTGATGTAAAATTAGCGCTAACTTTATATTAACAGATTCCTTTATATTTTCTTGTTATTTTTTTCCTATCTAGAGCAAAATTATCTATTTCTACAAAGTAGTCCGAAAAAGGAGTTTGGAAAAACATTTAATTTGATGATATTTAAACATTTTTCAAGCTAGAAAATCTGGAAAAAAATGTATTCGCCTTCATCTGTTTTTTTTTCAATGAAATTATAAAGACAAGTAATGATCCAACCAGTCACGGTGTTGACATGTGTTAAGTAATACGTTATTTCTGTATCTTTTGTTGAACATTAAAAGAACGTTGATATTTAATGTAATCAACATAGTACCACTGCAACCTACAAGGCATGTCGTAAGAGGCGATCGATGTAGGACCTAGGGATGCTTTCCTAACAAATAAAAAGAAGCGCAGAAATCGGATGTGCTGGCCTACTTGTAGACGCATAACTGGCAAATCGTACAATCGCTCTTAGGCTCAGTTTACATACAAATCCCACAGAGTGGTTGACAAGTGGTCAATATGGAGCGCTCGAAGAAGAAGAAGAGAACTTCCCAGCACTTTTATGGTAACAATTGAGGCTTTGTCAACATGATAGCTCTTACGGAAGGACACACATTCTACTAGCACTGAGGAATCGAACCTGGATCACAAGCCTGCAGTAGCAAGTGCACTAACCGTGTGTAGTAGTGCTACAGCAATTTAAAAAAAAAAAACCTGTGTGTGGCAAAATGTTGTTGCTATTAAATCTCAGTAATATACGGGGTACTGGACGAGTGTGTATGCATAAGAGATGCAGGGCACTAGTAAGTTCTATGAATGAAATGGTGGTCTCAGTTCTTTTTATTTAAAGAGTTACCTCACGTCTAAATTGTACTCGGTTCGCTTTCTATGAGTTGCGATTGGGATATTTATCTGAGAATCATGATCTCAGTTCCAATTTCAGTTTGGGATATCTTCATTGCCCTCCATACATCGCAATATCTCCAACAGCGCCCAGTGACTGACCGTACCAGTCCGATGTTGATTGATGGTCATACTCATATATCAGTTGTGATGTTCGTTTCTGGCCACTCCAATCTTCAATCACAGCTATTGCAGTCTAACAGTTGACAAAGATTAGTTTAAATGAAAATCCTCTTTGCGACCACACTCTATGAGGGCGTGCAGAATGCCAGATCTATCCATTAGCTGACCCCCTGATATGGTAAAGAGCCAGTCAGCATGTCTGCTCTATCATCGACACACAAATGTACCGGAACGAAAGAAGATGAGCGTAATTCTGTAAACTGTTGACGCGTGTAGTGATTCAGTCCATTGCCTGCGCATCGAACAAGTCTCCACCTTTTGGATAATACTCAATGAATCACTTAGAATACATGCATGCGTGTAGTTGTGTGACTTCTGTCAGAGTAGTAACTTAGTCATTACATGTACTTCAATTGTCATGCTACTTATTGCCATACTTCTTCTTCTTCTGCTCCATATCAATCACTTGTTAACTACTCTGTGTGATCTGTTTGTGAACTGAGCCTAAAAACGAGTGTACGATGTGTCAGTTATGCGACTAGAAGTAAGTCAGCAAATCCAATTTATGCGACGCTTTTTATTTATTAGGGTAGCTTCCTAGCCCTACCTCCGTCATCTCTTACGACATGCCTTGTAGGGTCGCAGTGGCACTATTCTTTGGTTTCCCTGCGGATCCCGGCACAACACACGGGTGTTATTGTCATACTAAATGCACCACTGACTTTCGTGACCTTTCTGCCGTATAAGCTTGCAGATATTGTAGGTGAAGACAAGCATATAGTCCTATAGGAGATGGAATACAAAGAGTAGACATCGTAATCAATTGAGCCCAATGTAAAAAACAATATCAGTTTTAAATTTAAAAAAAAATAGAATGACGCTGTCTTGAGAAATAATTAATTCCAATTAAAATACAATTGCAGCAAACATTCAACATCTGAAAAATACACGACCGATGCTACTGAGTACGATCATTGTTTCTGAGATGTTCCTTTCTAAGAAAGATATTATCGATATAGATGATTATTAATCAAAGTGCAGGAATGATGACACTAACATTCAATCAACCTGTCAATCAATGTTCAGACATGATTGCAAAGAAATTGCTTGGTCGATGAATGCCATGACTGGACAGGCGGAGTGGGGTTTGGGATAAATAATTATATTGTATACACTGGTTCCGGCACAGTCTAGCAATCGATCCCCAGGTCATTTATTGGCTTGTACTCACCACCGCTTCATGACAGCATGTGTTATCAACTGATCGCGTCTACAAACTGTGCAAGCATCGTCATGTGGTTCTGTCGTACTGCTTAAATTGGAAACAAAAGTGGCCTAAAGCGCAATTAAAGTAAATGTGGGGAGCATATATTTCTGCTAATTTCAATATCGGTTGCTGAGGAATTTGTGATCATGTTTTCCGGTACTAGTTCTTGTGTTGCTTCTAAAATAATTTAAGTTATATTTCTTTGCGATATGCCGTTAATATTTGTTAAAAAACAATTGTTTAAATTATATAGTATGTGGTATATACTATATAGCACGTTATATAGTATGAAAACTAAAGTACGAATTTTCAATTCAAATGTTGTATCAATTCGAACATATGTCAGTGGGAGTTGGAAAATTGCTAGAGATAAAGAATGCAAGTTGGATGCATTTGAATGTAGATGTCTGCGAAAAATAATGAATATAAAATGGAACGAATTCTGGAAAAGGGATGAAATCAGAGAAAAGTCTGGTCAACCACTAGTAACAACTGTTATACGAAGGAGACGATGGAGATATGTTGGACACACCTTGAGAAAAAATGATCAACGAATATCAAAGCAGGCATTGACGGAGGATGCAAATGATTCAAGAAAGAGAGAACGACCTATGAAAACCCTGAAACGAACTTTGCTGAGTGAGGCAAGAAATATCGGGTTCTTTTCCATGGAGACGATTGTGAGAGTTGCCCAGGATAGTGCGGTGTGGATAAATTGCTTGCAGACCCTATTAACGTATAACACTACGAGAGTTATTATTATAATTATAATTGTTTACAAATATATAGTATATACATACAGAACGATATTATCTATTTGAAATTAGTTAATACGTTTTACCTTATGTTGTGAAGGTTGTGAGCTTGAATGCTAATGGGGTCAAAGGCGCATGGCGGCAACATGTGCCAGGGTTAGTGAAAGGGCGCTAATCAAGACCCTACCCCCTACCTTCACGTGGTGACCGTAGAAACATACTTCGGTTCGGTCTGGTCAAAGGGGGCAGGGATCGGAGAGAACTACAGGTAATGGTAGTAATACAAGCACGGAAAAGCAATGCAGGTCCGAAAAACCCTGAACAATGTACGCTTCTCCTGGTCGATGTCCGATACAATTTGCCCAAGTTCCCAAAAGTACGAAACAGCAACGACGAGCGTCCGAGAACAAAATGCTCACTCCCCCGGAGTAAATGACCGAATTAAAGGGATGAGAGGTTCATCCTAAAGCCGAGACGTGGATCGAAAACTCGGAGCCCTGTGCACGAGTCAAGCTCCGTGTCATAACGGTTTCTAACGACGGTAAATGTGACGGCAGAGGTGAACACAATGATCTTACAACAGCTTCCCGTACGATGGGAAATGCTGCACGCGAAGGGATGAAAAAGGTGCATCCAAATTAGAAAAGAGGCCAACTCCCCTGGTGTAAAGGGCCGCAAGCAAATTGCCAGCTGTGTGACTGGAATCAATAAGAAAGGTGCGTAACGAAACAAAAAGCTTCGGCAAGTATTATCGGAAAACACGGCAACGCAGCATTGTGACGCTACATGGGAAGGTATGCGGGGAAACACTAGGAAACCGGAGGCAACGTACGGTTGCCAAAACAACTAACATTCCCAGAAGAACTGAGGTGGGTAGGGTTGGGTAAGCGCAAATCATAAAAGTTGCGTTTTTAGTGCCTAAAGAAACTGCCCTCCCTGGGACAACCGGGCAGGGTACTGTTGCAAAAACAACTAACATCCCGAAGAACTGAGGTGGGTGATGGCGACGAGCGCAAAATTTCAGTTGCGTTGCTAGCGCCGATTGAAACACCCTTTTAGAATATCTGTGCGCAACCCCAGACCAGTGTTTCCCGGAGACAGGGAAATACAGGGTAAAATCCTTGCAAATTGTAAAGTAACGACATGCACCCCGAAACGGCTGAGAATACTCCTACTCAGGAACAAACTTACCGTGGATAAAAAAAAGTATGGTCGATAATGCACAGGCTTGACTGGTACAACCCCAAGCATTGGCTAAGGCAATACATTTTAGACGCCGATCTCCCTACACAGATGACGTCATAATGTCATGGCTCAGATCACATAAAGCCTAAGCATACCGCCAACATATGATCGTTTGTTTGACAAAGCAACACAAAAAAGGGGATACTTTCTGTTACTAGCTCCAGAAGGGTCGAGATCGTTCGGGTCTTTACCTTAGTGACCTCACCCATTCGGCGCATGTAAGCTAATGCTCTTTGGCTTAGATCTAATCCCAAATTTACGGCACTAAGTGATCATTAAAGATCGGTTATCTTACGTTGCGTATGGAACGACCTCCCAAAGGTGGGAAAGCCGTTAGAGAACACACCGTTATGCCTTCACTAAAACTAACTCTGTTTGAGAAAGAGTTACAAGGACAATAGGTCTCCTGCAAAGATCACTCTTGAAGGATCTAAGCTTCAAGTACCTCGGAAGTCGGCGAGGCTGTCCTTATAGTTGAGGGACACCCGTAAAAGGGTAATATAGGCCCACACAAAAATCTTTATAAGCGCAATACCAGACGTCATGACTTTCCATCTGAATTAACAGCGGGCGTTGGCGAAGAATTAGAAGAAGAATGTGGATCGCGTCGTTCAGTTCTCATGTGCACACACATATTTTTTATGTAGATTCATATAGTTGTTGCTAGAGATACGGTGTTGGTAATTTGTGCAACATTATCAGCAAGGTCTCCTGTTATTCCTGCAGCGAGGGACGGAGTTACTATATATGGATACACTGTTCAATGAGATCATTCCCTCGCTGTTAGACAACTTTTCTGCATACATAACTAACTTAGTATTTCCTATCAACATCCCCTCGCTGTTAGACAACTTTTCTGCATACATAACTAACCTAGTATTTCCTATCAACATTCCCTCGCTGTTAGACAACTTTTCTGCATACATAACTAACCTAGTATTTCCTATCAACATTCCCTCGCTGTTAGACAACTTTTCTGCATACATAACTAACCTAGTATTTCCTATCAACATTCCCTCGCTGTTAGACTACTTTTCTGTATACAAAACTAACCTAGTATTTCCTATCAACAAATAACAAAGTAAACTTCATCTTCTTCAAACGCTCCATATTGACCAATTGTTAATCACTCTTTGTGATTTGTATGTTATCCGAGCCTAAGAGCGATTGTACGTTGTGTCAGTTATGCGCCTACAAGTGGCTATCATTTCCGATCTATGTGGCGCTTTTGTTGTACTAGTGTATCTTCCCTATCGCAGTCGCCTCTTACGGCATCCCGTATAGGATGCAGTGCAACTATTATTTGCTCCTTTTGAGAGCCCCGGAAACACACGGGTGGTCATCAAAAACAAATTAAAATTAAACAAACTGCTACAATTAATAAAAAACTGTAATGGAACAAAGCTATAGGCACTGTCCTATTGAACAATTTTGATCCGTTCTGAGAAAAGTTGGTTTTTTATTAGATCAAAAACAGGTTCTGCAATTTAACAGAAAGTCCAAACACGAATTTTACATTAATACTCTGATCATGTCTAAAGTATTTAATACAGAATGTTACAGCCTGTGTTAACTGTGATATTGGTATGCAGAAACCATTGTTAAGTCAAGTGTACTGTCTGGTATTGTGTTTCAATGTTTCCTTTTACATTACTCATGAGTATAACTACTAGAGAAATGAAAATCGGGGCATATCCTAAAGGACGTAGCCATCAACCACAGTAAATGAGTCGTTGATTTTATAGACACCACTTATACGTTCAGTAGTTTGACATTGATTTCTGAACGGTGAGGTATATTTTAACCTTTTGTAAAAAATCCACGAAACGAATTTGCTTCTAAACTTGCACACCGTGAGGTTTGAACCAGGTACGCTTGAGTTCGTGATCCAGCTCACTACAGATTGAACGACAGACGCTTACAACCACTAGAGAACATCGCGCATTTTATCAATTTATTCGAAAACAGATGATGTTAGTTCCAGAAGTAGATATTTATTATTTGATCAATTTGTTTAGAAAATATTTTTAAAATTGTGTTATAAAAAGGGCACATTAATATTTACAGAAATTGTAATAGTTAGACATGATAACTAATAAGTGTAAACATATCGCTTCTGTTGTTAGTAGTGCGTGTTTTATTCTATTTTATAGTGTATATGTGGCTTTGAGTAGGAGCTAACAGGAGCTTTGAAATATAATCAAATTAGTTGTTTAATAAATATCTTCAAGGAACCAGGTTTCATACCATAAGGTGTATTGTTTGTAGAATGTGAGGCAACTGAACATTGTGTGCTTTACTTTCTATTCTCAAATCATGTTTTGTGTCCCAACGTCAAGATAAGAATTCTTTCTTTCCTCAAATCATGTTTTGTGTCACATCATCAAGATAAGATATCTTTCTTTCCTCAAATCATGTTTTGTCTCACAATGTCAAGATAAGATATCTTTCTTTCCTCAAATCATGTTTTGTGTCCCAACGTCAAGATAAGAATTCTTTCTTTCCTCAAATCATGTTTTGTGTCACATCATCAAGATAAGATATCTTTCTTTCCTCAAATCATGTTTTGTCTCACAATGTCAAGATAAGAATTCTTTCTTTCCTCAAATCATGTTTTGTCTCACAGCGTCAAGATAAGATATCTTCTTTCTTCAAATCATGTTTTGTCTCACATCATCAAGATAAGATATCTTTCTTTCCTCAAATCATGTTTTGTCTCACAATGTCAAGATAAGATATCTTTCTTTCCTCAAATCATGTTTTGTCTCACAATGTCAAGATAAGATATCTTCTTTCTTCAAATCATGTTTTGTCTCACAACGTCAAGATACGATATATTTCTTTCCTCACATCATGTTTTGTCTCACAACGTCAAGAACTAGTTGATACTAGGGTGTCTTCCCTAGGACCCTACCTCAGTCACCTATTACGACATGCCTGGTAGGTCGCAGTGGTCATATTTTTTTGTTTCCCTTGCGGGCAACGACACCAAAATGGTCGATTGTTACTCATAATGTCAATTGCATATTCTAGCATGTATAAGATTCATTTGCTCAAATTAAAATTTTAAATCTCATTAAAGCTCAGCACGGCACTTTCAACCAAACCGGAGATTGAGTGATTATATCAGTGTGCATTGTCATTAGGACACGTCGACACAATGCTCACGTTCGGCTCTGTAATGCCCCTAACCAGTGAAAAGAATAATGAATTTCAGTGTTGACTTTTATATCCACTCAGAAGGTGTCATGTAACTATGCGGGAAGATTGCAATTCGATTCCAAGTTGATCCATTTCAACGATCACTCAATACAGATTTGCCACAACTAATTGATTTTATATCGCTATATATCTCCGTTCCTGCAAGCTCCCTCAAATAAATGGCAGAATACAGGCATGTGTAAACAAAAGAAGAACAAAATGGGCAAGCTAAAGTTCTAATATGTGCGTCAGTACCCTGTGAAGTGGAAATTAATACATCGTTTCTGAAAAACTAAAAAAAAACACACTAAGAAATATTAAATGAACAAATATATTGTTTGTAATTGTAAAAAGGTAATGTTAAAGTAGATAAACAAACAAACATACACACAGAACGTTTAACGTTATGGTTTTGAGAAAGGAAGGACAGATGAGAATAGCGTACACATTTCTAGGAAGAAAAATTAGTAATACAGAAACAATGTAAGGAGACCCTGAAACAAACTTTGCTGAGAAAGGTAAGCAATATCTGTCTCAGTTCCATGGAGAAGATTGAACGTGTTGCCCAGGATAGAGCGGTGTGGAGAAATTGCTTGCAACTATATGTAACTATATGTAATATAATTAAATAATGTAATATATTATTAAATATGTAACAGTAACTGTACGAGAGGATATATTATATAATACATAAACAGACTCTGCGGACAGCAGATGAACATAATATATACACGGGAAAGTTGTCGAAAAATAGAAGTAGCCAAAGTTACATTGTCATTGTAAAAACACATACTGAAAAATACAATTTGAGAGAGTACAAACAGACAGAGTAACAAATATACATTCGGCTCACAGTCTTCAAGTTGTCAGGACAGATGGTGCTGTTTCGGCATCACAGTCCTGAAGCTCTCAAGACAACTGGACATTAGGTGCTGTTTCGGCATCACAGTCTTTAAGTTGTCAAGACAGATGGTGCTGTTTCTGCATCACAGTCCTGAAGCTCTCAAGACAACTGGACATTAGGTGCTGTTTCGGCATCACAGTCTTTAAGTTGTCAAGACAGCTGGCCATTAGGTGATGTTTCAGCTCACAGTCTTTAAGTTGTCAAGACAGCTGACCATTAGGTGATATTTCGGCATCGAAGATTAAATGCAATCAACTATCAATATTTGTGCCGGGAGATCAATTTTATTAAAAAACTAGATTGATGGAATCAAACATTTCAACTTTACAAACAAGATTGGATTGTTGCGTTCAACGTTTTTTCATAAAAATTAATATTTGACGTACTGTCAGATTTCTCAATCTTGAAGCAATTGTTGTCGCTGAATAAGAGTAATTTTTGCTTCTAGTAACTGTTTGTTTTTACGTTTTAAGTTTTTCAAATGCACTCTTAGTTCTGTGATCTCTTGGCTAGTGTGATATTCAACTAATAATTATTTGAAATGTTGTAAGCTTCATGTGGTGCACATCAAAGCTAGAAACATGAAATTGTAAAATAGGGACTCCTCACTAAGGCTTGCAAGTTCTAATGGCACATTGTTATATCTAAACCATATGTCAATATTCATCTTGGAATATGTCACGTATCATTGATAGTGGATTTCCATTGATGAATTTTTTTATGGTGAATTTCCATTGATACATTACCTTTTAGTTTGGTCTGGTTTAACAGATTCATATAGCAACATTCTCTGTTCACCAGAGTTTTATCTTGGTTCAGCAGAAATAATATTGCCTGCAGTTAGTATATTGGAGGTTTGACACTTCAAATTTAAGCGATTCGCTTGTTGCGCTTAGTCCATTATTGGTATCCCAAAGTTAACGGTAAATGAATTTCAATATTGGCAAACATTGACATTTTAGTGTTTTTTGATACATTGTTAAGTAGACTATTGTTATCGATTGAGAAATCATAGTTCTTCATTGTGTCTCGATTGAATAATTATTGTACAACATCTGTGCTCATTGAGTAATTATAACACACCATTGTGTGTTCACTGATTAATTAGTGTATAACGTGCGTGTGTTGATTGAATAATTATAGTATACCAGTGTGCATTCATTGGATAATTAAAGTATCATCATCATCAGGTGCCGTGCCGGTTGGCGTAGGCGATCATGGATCTCCACAAATCTATATCTTTGGTGTTTGCTATCAATTCAGTTGTTGACGCTCTACTGTGCCATGCGTCAGTCTATCCACAATTTTCTCTGTCTTCCTTTATCTCGTCTACCCTCGATTTTACCAGTTGTTACAATGTGTTCTAAACCTTCCCTCCTCATCACAGTTCCAAAAAATGATGACTGCCTCTTTCTTAAATTGATAATAAGTTTTCTCTGTGGCCTCAAGAGATTTTTCGATCTGTTTGTTTATTGTCCATGACTCGCATCTGTATGTCAGTATTGGTTCTATGTAGCACTGAATAACTCACATTCTGAACTCAACTGACAAGGACTTGTTGCATATGATGCTTCTCATTTTCATAACGATTGAATTAAAGTATAATATTGTGTAATCATTTAATAACTATAGTACATCGTTTGTTTTTTGACTGAAAAATGATAGTAGATTAATCATCTAATAGCTTATCTTGAGCGAAATGTTGTAGATTAATCATCTAATAGCTTATCTTGAGCGAAATGTTGTAGATTAATCATCTAATAGCTTATCTTGAGCGAAATGTTGTAGATTAATCATCTAATAGCTTATCTTGAGCGAAATGTTGTAGATTAATCATCCAATAGCTTATCTTGAGCGAAATGTTGTAGATTAATCATCTAATAGCTTATCTTGAGCGAAATGTTGTAGATTAATCATCTAATAGCTTATCTTGAGCGAAATGTTGTAGATTAATCATCTAATAGCTTATCTTGAGCGAAATGTTGTAGATTAATCATCTAATAGCTTATCTTGAGCGAAATGTTGTAGATTAATCATCTAATAGCTTATCTTGAGCGAAATGTTGTAGATTAATCATCTAATAGCTTATCTTGAGCGAAATGTTGTAGATTAATCATCTAATAGCTTATCTTGAGCGAAATGTTGCAAGCCAACATTTCTTTAGAATGTCTCACATATACCGGATGTCCTGCGTCTGCTGTCGATATGCTTATATTATCAGTCACATCTTCAATCCGTGATCTTCATCTTCTCTTCTTCAACTTGATACTTCTTCTTCTTCACCTTGATACGACCTTTCATCATGGTATTTTCCAACACTTCATCTCTTTTTATGTGTCCAAAATATTTCTGATTTAACATTCTTAATTATTTTTATCAACTAATTTTCATCGACTATGAGTTCCTTCAGATTAGATCTTCCTCTTCTAACGCTCTATATCGATCACTTGTTAACCACTATTTGTGATTTGTATGTGATCCGAACCTAAGAGCGAGTGTACGTTGTACCAGTTATGAGCTTTCAAGATGGCCAGCACGTGCGCTTTATGCTATGCATTTTATTTACTATGGTAGCTTCCCTAGGTCCCTACCTCAGTCACCTCTTACGACATGCCTTGTAGGTCACAGCGTTACTATTATGTGATCCTCTTGTGAGCTCCAGCAACACAGGGGCGCTGGATAGATCAATGTGTTCTCTTCTTCTAGCAGACCAAATGAATATTTCTGTCAGACATTTTCGTGCTAAGTTAATAACTACAGAAGACCACTGCGTGCACATTGAATAATTATAGTTGACCGCCTTGTGTTAACTAAGTAATTATAGTAGACCACTTTCATTATAATCATCAAGGTGCATATCCTTTATAGGACGTTGCTCTCTTTGCAGCTCACCTGAAATTAACTCTGCCTCTAGCTAGTTCACCCACTTCGTCGATTTATGGTTTCTTTATTTTCTTGTAGTCATCTTCTTCTTGGTCTGCCTCCGCATCTGCGTCCTGGGACCCTGCCCTCTGATATTGTTATCTCCAGGCCATCGTGATGCTTGATGTGACCAAAGATTACGTTAACTAAATAATTATAGTTGATGTTAAAGGAACACAAAACCCCGAGCATACCACATAGAACAAAATAAATTATAACAATAAAAATTATAGTTTTTTTTTTACACGAAACATACCCTTAATTTTACGTCAACACGTTGTCCATGGTCACGCTAAACTTCAGATACACATTTGATATCCACGAACTAGACCAGCACTAGCCAGCTTCTCATTGCTTTTACGATGCCATGTTTGTCAGAATCACAGGACGACGCAGCTTCTAGTTCGTACCAGAGTAACATTATCAAAAACGAGTGGCCTATGTAATTTTTCCTACATCCTTAATCGTATGTCTTAGGTTAATTAAAGACAATGCGGAACTAACAACCTACTACACAATGGTGAAGATATTTTTTGGTAGGAATTTTATTTTTTTATCTTTTCTAATGGATTATGCCCGGGCAGTTTCTTTCCAGCCTGCTCGTATCGATTTTAGAACTCTTGGCAGTTCACAATCGAGAAGAGGGGAAGGGGTTGGGAAGCCGGTGTTGGTGTCAAAGTCATTAGAAAATATAACAAAGTAACATTCCTACCAAAATATCTGTACTGTCTTCAAAATAAACATCGGGACCATCTCCGGTCCTACGGATTTCGTCCACTGCAGTTGAGATCTTCATGTGTAAGAAAGAGATCGGAGCACGCATAGTTACTCACCGAAGTGCAAGGATGACCAATCAATCTATCAATCAATCAATCACCAATAAGATCTCTAGTTTTGAAAACTGGCTCCTTTATTTTATTCATAAATCGTACCCGAATACAAATAGTGCGGTAACGTATGATTAATGACCTAGAATATTGTCTGACTAGAGAGGCTAGTAATGTATACATGTATTAACCTAACCAACAAGTTCATAACTCGGTAAAGAAAGCATTTAACGAGTTCAAAATAGTTTCGTTAATCTACACATGTTTCTCTTGTATAAACTGTTAACATTTCATGATTCCAAAGTTTGAAATTATCAAGTTTTTTTCTGCTCCACACAAACAAACAGTTTATATTTAAGATTATATTCTTAAGCAAGTAGTATGAAAGGAATATAGTTCCTGAACATTTATTGTACTACGCGTTCTTGCTTGTTTTGTCTGCAGTGTGATAACAGTTTCAATGCTGGATGTTTAGATATCAACAGTAATATGACATCTGATACAACAACTGACTGACTGCTTTCAAGGAGTTATACATACATACAACGTTTTCTATTGAGTTACTATAACATCGCATATAAGAACTGTTTGCCTGAAAATAGTTATACTTGCAAACAAATTTTCTATTCAGATACTATAACGATATGTACAACAACTGATTGCTTTTAGTGTGTTATACTTTCAAGCAAGGTTGCTATTGAGTTACTATAACATTTCGTACAATAATATATTGCCTTTTAGTGTGTTATACTTTCAAGCAAGGTTTCTATTAAGTTACTATAACGCCATATTCAACAACTGATTGCTTTTAATGTGTTATCTTACAAACAACGTTTCTATTGAGATTACTATAACATCTCGTACAACAGCTGATGTCATGAAAATAGTTATACTTACAAACAACGTTTCTATTTAGTTTCTATAACAGTTTGTGCAACATATTGTCTTTAAGGAGTTATACTTACAAATAACGTTTCTGTTGAGTAACGTTAACGTCCTCAACAACAACTGGTTATATGAGATGCGTTATACTTACAACCAACGTTTCTAAGGAGATTACTATAACATCGCATATAGCAAGTTATTTCCTGAAAGGAGTACTTACAAACAACGTTTCTACTGCGATCAAAGTCATAGTTTATTACTGAGATTAAGTACATGATTAGATATGGGCTGTGAGGAGAGCAAAGTAAGTGAACTCACAAGGGGTAACGTCGTACGACAGAAACCGACCCCTGTCAAGTTCTTCCCGGAAAAAGAAGTTGGAGGAGATTCCGGTGCTGATGAAAGATGCCCTATTGATATTAGGCAGGCATTTAAGATCAAACAATCCTGGAAGGCAATCAGAAGAAATATGGAAGGAACTGGTATTGAGATGTTTATGAGGTAAGCCATCAATGTTTAAGTTGTTTTTGTTTATCCTGTAAGTTGTTTCCCTTTTGTTGTTGTTTTTTTCTTCATAAAAATGTTAATTGTCTCATCCATAATTGCTTTTCTTTTTCTTCGTTTTACTTCAATGAAATTGTGTTATGATGTGTCGTTGTGTTTTAGCGAGTCTGTAATATTCATCACTTTCCGTATGTTGACTTTCAGAGCGATAATATTAAAACAGGGTAGGGCTTCTTTTTTCAATTTCGTTTCGATTGATGGCTGATGTCTGCTATTTGTAAACCGAGTATTTATTGATGATTGGTTACTCTACTGACATCATTGCTCTCCAGGCAGACCAATATGTGCTCAATCTTCTCTAACATATATCGAAGAGTATGCATACTGATGGTTCCCGTGGCTCACTGATTAAACAAACTCCCCACTCTGTCCCTCAGCCATCCAGTTCTACTTGTACAACGGGTAAAGAGTATGCATACTGATGGTTCCCGTGGCTCACTGATTAAACAAACTCCCCACTCTGTCCCTCAGCCATCCAGTTCTACTTGTACAACGGGTAAAGAGTATGCATACTGATGGTTCCCGTGGCTCACTGATTAAACAAACTTCCCACTCTGTCCCTCAGGCATCCAGTTCTACTTGTACAACGGGTAACTCCAAGCTGTTTGAAATCGCTGGATCGATTCAACATCTAGTTGAGTGTCTTCATCTAACAAGCAGTCGCTAAGAGACCAAAGAACATCTCCCTTATCCATCTTCAATTCCCCAACAATCGATGCTGTTAATGCAAGCATGTCTGCTCTCTCATTACCGCAAACACCCGCATGCCCAGGGCAGTATATCCACGTAAGCGTCTGGAGGTTATAAATTTATATAGACGTCGTCTACTCATACCGAAACCTGCCCTTCTGGATCTTGTGAAGCATCGACTGAGTGTCATTACAAATACTGCCTCAGTAAATGGAGTCCCAGAGAGCCAATGGAGGGCAGCAGTAACGGCCTCAACCTCCATCCTCATACTAGAAGTAGTGGTATTGTACGCTTCACTTCGCTCTGCAACAACCCTATCATGCGCATTAGCCAGACCGAATTAAGTCTTGGTCAGCTTTATTTCACTTGTTCTGTTCTATTTGTACCATCCATTATATTTTACTATACTATGATTTTTTTGATTTTTTTGGGTTAGATTCTGTAACTCAAGCGGTAGTAAGCTCGATCACAAACCCAAGCGTACTTGGTTCAAACCCCACGGTGGGCAAGTAAATTTGTTTTCTTGGGATTTTTACAAAAGGTAAAAAGACTTCACCGTTTAGAATGCAATGGCAAACTGCTGAACGTATAGTTGGTGCCTATAAAAATCAACGACTCGTTTACTGTGGTTGAAGGCTAGGTCACGTAAATGATATGTCACATTTTCATTTTACTTTTTTATTTATGTTGATACAATAGCTTACTTATTTATTATTTATACTTGATGGAGTCTTGTCATTTTCCTAGATGCCATATATATTTGTCTTTCTTGAGATACAGTATAGATATATATATATATATATACACATTGCTATGTATTTTTACAACAATAAACACAAAGCCGCTGACCGTGTAAAATTCATTAGAAAAGTTTTTTGTTTAATTCCTACAAGTAATCACTATCTTCTACATCACTTCTGGATCCTCGCCGGTGCTACATAGTTTGTGCACTGCTGCTGAGATCTTCTTCCTGTATAAGAAAGAGATCGAAGCACACCACATGGTAAGTCATCGAGGTGCAATTATGATTGTCTAATCAATCAAACAATATTTATAATAGTTTTATTCACTTAATAAAAGAAGAGAAACTGAATTCATCTGACATTATTGATTGTAAAAATTAGCAAGAATAGTATTACAGATTTCAATGAATTTTGGTTTAATCACAATGCAACTTTAGCTCTCTCATATAGTCTGATATTGTCATATTTTATTTCTGACATTTTCTTTATATTACATAATTCATAGTTCATAAGTACGGTTCCAACTTCACTGCAACGGGTCACTCCATAATTGCTCCGTTCCTGTGCCAATGAAGATCACACGAAATGCTAACAAATGTGAAATGTTTCCTGTGTGAACTTATTCCAGAATGAAACAGCCGAGTACCCCCACAAAAAGCAACCTGCACCGCATAAAATACATATGGCCGTCGCTAATGTAGCAACACAAAACTGTTCATTACTTGAATTGCAATTCTTGTCGAAGGGAACATCACGACAAAATCCAGCTTTCTGCACCCGCAATATAACTGCATACGGCAGATTGAGCTTGTTCGTCATAACCGCTGTCCGCCATTTTCTGAATACACAAAACAAACGCACGTTTGACACAGCAGAAGCATTCCGTGTAACATTCATAGCTCACAGTGTTGCTCAAACACTAACTCAGTAGCTCGGCAAACAAATCTTTATATCACATTTTCATTATGTCACATTCTTTTACTGTCATATTTTCTTTAGTGCACATTCCTTTACTGCCAAATTTTCTTCATCCCACATTATTTTAATGTCATATTTTCTGTATGGAACATTCTTTTTATGTCATATTTTCCTTACGGCACATTTTTTTATGTCATATTTTCTCTATGGCACATTCATTTAATGTCGTATTTTCTTTATATTTCATAATTTTCTTTGTGCCACGATTTCATGTCACATTTTGTTTGGTATTATTTTTCAAATTGTTTATATAACATTTTCTTTTTTGTCACATTTTATATCTCACTTTCTTTTGTGATTGTATTGTTATATTATCACATTTTTGTTATGTCACATAATATATATTTCACACTTACTTTTTGTCACATTGTTTGTCACATTTGTTATGTTTCAGATTCTATATTTCGCATTTTCTTAAGTCATTTCATCCTTTATTCCTTGTCTTCTTGTGTCATATATTCTTTTCCTTAAATTTTCTATTTGCCTCTGACGCAATAACGCAACCTTTGATTTTGCGCTAGGTCAACATCTCCCACCTTGGTGCTACCAGAAATGACAATTTCACTAGTCGCATAAACGCAACTTCTCATTTTGCCTTGGGGCAACAGTACACAACCCAGTCACCTCGCTTTGTATAGAGTTTACACGGTGAGCGTATGTAGTTTAAGTGCTAGTTAGCTCAAGTTCAACCCAAAGGTACCAGGTTCAAACTCAGCGGCGAGAAAGTTTTGAAGCAAATTATTTCCCAAGGATTTTTACGATTGATGAAAATAGTCCTCACCGTTCAGAAAGCAATAGCAAACAAATAAACGTATAAGTGGTACCTAGAAAATCGACAACTGGTTTACTTTTGTTTGTAGCTACGTTCTATGAAAGATATGCCACGATTTTTATTTCATAGAGTTTATTGCGTCTACAAAAACACAGACATATTACATTGGCATATCACGCCGAGAACATTCAACTTCAATCTATTTCCTTAATTTTGCTTATAACGTCTCGATATACTTCTTCTGTCGTTTATTGCTTCATTGATCAAGCGATGATTAAACACTTGTCCTTCACTCAATGCTATGCAGAAAATAGCATTGAAAGGATGTGGTATATGTGGGTTGTCTAGCTACTCAAGAAACGAGCCAGACATATATTAGGCTACTCTACATTGAGGACGAGATGGCTGGCTATCTGTTCTGCTTCAGCAAAAACTACTGTGCTCATTCGCATACACATATGTATAAGTTAATGATTGTGACATCTGCTATATTATAGTCATGTTCTCAAATGCTCAAATCAGAAAATCATCACTTCGTAAGACATTACAATTTTCTGATAGGTGTCTGTCATCAGAATACCTCATCTTCTCTTTTTTTTGTCCTTCGCTGCCTTTTGTTTTGCCGTTATGCGTAGCAAGTTTAACTGATAATCGAGTACACGCTCGATCGCTTGATATGTTGTGGAATTGCAGGGTTTTAAGATGTATGTAACTCCATCAATCCATCTTTTCTTGGTCTACCCCGTCCTCTTGTTGATTCAATTTTCAGGTTGTACTCCCTGACAACTGGTGCATTCGGGTTCATTCTCACCATATACCTCATGCTTTTCTCTTCTTCTGCGAACGCCCAAATCAATCACTTGTTAACCACTGAGTGTGATTTGTATGTGATCTGAGTCTAAGAGCGATTGTACATTGTGGCAGTTATGTGCCTACAAGTAGGGCAGCACATCCGATTTATGCGATGCTTTTTATTTGATTGGGTCGTCTTTACGACATGCCTTGTAGGTCGCAGTGTTACTATTCTTTGCTTCCCTTGGTTGGCCCCGGCACCACATGGGCGTATCTCACGTTAAACAAATAAAGACATATTCAACACTGACTTCACGAATTAAACTAATAAGGAAATTAGTCTTGCTGATCGTGTAATCGTTGATTGACACTAGCTGACAAACACGTTACACTTTTTTTGTACTTTCTGTCCTTAACATAGTTTTTCTAGGTTGTTGTTTTTATGTTAACTTTTCAAACAAGTAGCATGCGCATTACAAAATGTCAATTAGTAAATTAAATATTTACATCAATTTACAACGGCTAATGAACTGGCAATTTCATGAATGACAACTGGAACAAATGTAATTACCTTTCACTAGATCTCAAGCTTCCATACTAAAATATAATTTGATGTTTTTGTTGAAATGTAAACAAATATAACCTTGACATTTGTATATGTAAACAGGTTTAAAAAAGATTATGCTAATTATAACCGAATTAAACACAGAAGTTGGCATTGGAAAACATAAAAATGTGGATAAGTTAGGAGGCATATTCAGTAAAGATCATAGAAACTCTCTCTCATTCGCGATCATGTACATAATACATATATATACATAAGTTGATTTCTACTTGTTCAAATAACTTCTCAATTGTAAACATTTGTAAACATTATCTCAGATGATGGTATACATGGATCGCATAAGATTCGAATAACCAGGAATCAAATAGATTAGATTCAAATACAACAAACGCCCGTGTGCTGCCGGTGCCCGCAAGGGAAGCAAAGAATAGTACCACTGGACCTACAAAGCATGTCGTAAGAAGTGACAGATGTAGGCCATATTACGCTCCATAGAACGCTGCATATCGACATATTATTAAACCACTCTTTGTGATATGTATATGATCTGAGCTTTAGAGCGATTGTATGTTGTGCCAGTTATGAGACTACAAGTAAGACAGCACATCCGATTTCTGCGACGCATTTCATTTACTAGAGTAGCTTCCCTAGGCACCTACTTCAGCAGCCTTTTACGACATGCCGTGTAGGTACTACAGTGGTACTATTCGTTTGGACCATTGTACCCACCGGTACCACATTGACGTGACCCTTCATATTATTCTGCTAGTCAGAAAAATAAATTATTTCTCATCATTTGTTGAATTTAACATTTATCATATTTGGTAACTTTACGCCCGTGTGCTGCTGGGGCCCACAATGGAAGCAAAGAATAATACCACAGCAACCTACAAGGCATGTCGTAAGAGGCGACTGATGTAGGACCTAAGGAAGCTACCCTAGTAAATAAAAACCATCGCCGACATGGGATTTGCTGGCATGCGTGTAGTCGCATAACTGACACAACATGCAATAGCCATTAGGCTCAAATCATATACAAATTACACAGATTGGTTAACAAGTGGTCGATATGGAACATGCAATAGCCATTAGACTCAAATCATATACAAATGACACAGATTGGTTAACAAGTGCTCGATATGGAACATGCAATAGCCATTAGGCTCAAATCATATACAAATTACACAGATTGGTTAACAAGTGGTCGATATGGAACATGCAATAGCCATTAGGCTCAAATCATATACAAATGACACAGATTGGTTAACAAGTGCTCGATATGGAACATGCAATAGCCATTAGGCTCAAATCATATACAAATGACACAGATTGGTTAACAAGTGCTCGATATGGAGCGTTCGAAGAAGAAGATGGAAACTTACAAATTATTAATTTATTCTATTCCAAAGACGTTACAATAGCGTGAACCTCCACTTTTGTCTAAACTGTATATAAGCAGAGATATTGCTTTTCTAATTTGAAATTTTTTTAATTTGGAAGGGTTACATTGCAAAATCCTTTTCTACAAAACCAATTGAGTTAGACATTTTTGGAGGTTCACGCTATAGCTATGGGTGATATGTACATCATATGCAAGTTTAGCATTCTTTGCACTTTATATGTTTTTGAAATCCACTGCACGATGAAGTGGGGGTTTTTACAATATATTTTTAAGAAAATTAATTCTTTTTAAATAACTACCTACAGTGCATACACTAATCGCTGTTTATCATCGAAAACGATGCCGTTTGCAACAGGTGGCCAAATTGTAGGACAATATGTTTGATAGTTTTTTTCTGTGAATTTTTAAAAATACAACCCTATTTCTGGGTGGGTCTCCGCCTTTAAACAAATGTGTGCAAAATGTGGCTTTTTAATTTTTGCATTCATTTGCAAAGATTGCTTTGAATTGTTCTGCCTTTATGCTGTCATGATTTTTTATCATTTCTTCCCTTGAATGTCTTAATAGCCTTTTTTATGTCTTTGTTCTTTTAGAGTGCACACATTTATTGCAAGATCCATTTCCACTTTAAGGATATTTGCAAACATATATGATCATTTATTTGTGCATGTGTCTCTAAAATATTTCTCCTTTATTCTTTATGTTCTCTTTCTGTAGGATGAATGTTTATTTTCTGTGACATATGTGTATTATGTTAACAAGTTGTCTTCCAGATGTGACTTTTATAGTTCTTTGCATTATATATTTATATCCTCTTCATGTCTTGTTTGGCACATACGGCGTCCACCAAAGATGTACAGTGTTGTAGCTCCGCCGCATTTCTTTAAGTTGTTTTCCACGTCAGACCTTACTCTTTGAACTTTCACTGTTATTTTCTATGTCTATTTCGACTTCTATGCTTTCTCTTTCATTCCGATGTACATAGAATTGCTAGTGTAGGATACACGTGACTAATCAATCTACACTTTCGTTATTGAATGATGTTATCCAATGATGCACAGATTGTTCGTTATAAAAGATGCTCAATTGCTTATACACTAAGGTCTGGTAAATTATACATGTTTCTTTGTGTTCCTTTATTCATATATGACTATTTTATTATCTTTGATTACGTTTAATATTGCTTTATTAAGCTGGCGGTACTGTTCATTAAATACGTTTTTTCCCCGCCTGCCCAGCGTGTTGGTATCGCGTTGGACGACTGGTGACAATCTCCCTAAGCGTGTGGTTCAATTCTGCAGGCTTGCAGAAAAGTCACAGGTTCTCCAGATTTACGGTGTTCGTGGCACCGAACCGAAGGGCTGAAATCTCAAGTGCTTCTGGATCGGAAAAAAAATACCTGTTTTATTTATGTCAACTATGTTTTTTTCTACAGTCTGTGTTCTGTAGTGTTTCTGTCTCTTACCAAACTTATGTTATTTATTATGTCAACTATGTTCTTTTCTACAGTCTGTGTTCTGTAGTGTTTCTGTCTCTTACCAAACTTATGTTATTTATTATGTCAACTATGTTCTTTTCTACAGTCTGTGTTCTGTAGTGTTTCTGTCTCTTACCAAACTTATGTTATGTTCTCTTCTCGGAATGTCTATGATCGCTCACAGATCTGTGTGTATATTGATGATATGATTTGTCAACTTTCTGATTAATATCTTATGTAGTTTGCTCTTTATAGCTCTTGTCTTCAAGAATTAACTTTACTAATTCGACAACAAAATCAGACCTGGAAGATATGTTCTCATGTGTGTTTTTTATATTGGTTTTGTGTTGTTTTCTTTTGGTACATATTTGTTTTCAGTTCCCCTGATTTCTAAACACAACTAGATGATGGTTACTTCCAATATCGGATCCCTTTACACTTATATATCTTACCTATAGTCTCTTCCTCAGCCAGCAATCTTACCTATAGTCTCTTCCTCAGCCAGCAATCTTACCTATAGTCTCTTCCTCAGCCAGCAATCTTGCCTATAGTCTCTTCCTCAGCCAGCAATCTTACCTATAGTCTCTTCCTCAGCCAGCAATCTTGCCTATAGTCTCTTCCTCAGCCAGCAATCTTGCCTATAGTCTCTTCCTCAGCCAGCAATCTTACCTATAGTCTCTTCCACAGCCAGCAATCTTGCCTATAGTCTCTTCCTCAGCCAGCAATCTTGCCTATAGTCTCTTCCACAGCCAGCAATCTTACCTATAATCTCTTCCACAGCCAGCAATCTTACCTATAGTCTCTTCCTCAGCCAGCAATCTTACCTATAGTCTCTTCCTCAGCCAGCAATCAGTGTGTGATCTTTCTGATTTATGCTTCGTTCATTTGGTGTTTTCATTGTATGTTGTTGTGTACCTACACTCACATTTTGTATTTATTCTCCAGTACACATATTTTCACCCATTATCTTATTATCTTACCATTTCCCATTTTGAACGATATTTTCCTGTTAGTATTAATGGTATTTTGTTTTTGTGATGGTTTTCTTTTCTTTTTGTAGTTGTTTGACAAATGCTAACTTTGTTTAATTGTCTACTTCATTAAATCATGCACATTATTGTATTACATAGCTGTTGGTGAATCTTCCTCTCTCTCTTGGGAAATATATCCTGCCTCTGCTGCCTTCACGTTTAAAACCATCAGCTACATCCTGAACCCGTCCTCTTGTGATCTTAATCTTGTCATAATTGCCTGGAGATCTTCTTCCATAATGGTCTTTTTCAACCATTTGTGTTTTTTGTATATGTCCAAAATACTTCAATTTGCTCATTCATATTTGCAACATCAGTCAGTTTTCTTTGATTTTGTTTTACTTATGGATACATGTATTTGTTGTCATCTCTGTTCATTATATGCGGATTAATCTTCTGTAACACTTCTATTCAAAATCATATATATATGTTTTTTCGACTGCCTTGTTTCACATCAATATGTTACCACTAGGACACAGGACATTTGGACAAAATTTGCACCAAAATTGTGTCTTCACTTTCTTGACTGGTCTGTCTTTGTATTCAATGTTTGGAAAGTCATTGACATGTTTGTTATATTTGAACATCAGTCGGTTCAAATAATTCTTCTTCTAAATGATCATCCGACTGACTTTCGATTTCGTTATCAGAATAATCATATTCTAAGTCTAATTCATTTTCAGAATCATTTAAAAGAAGTTCAACAGCTTGCTCGGTGGTTATCCTTTTCGAGTGACCATTTCCGAAATTTTCAGCGTGTCGTTTCATCTTTTAAAATTAATAAACAAATATCAAATCACTATGTTTCAAAACACGATGCAAACCGCCATTTAGATAAACCTTTAAGGAAGCATTTCCTGTGTTTGACGTCACACTAGTACACAAGTTATCGCTGAACACCGACAAAAAACGAGGAGGGGTTCTCATCCCGATATGTAGGCACCAAGGGTATACGTGTAAAAATGAAAATACCGTAATATCGGGAGGGCGGGTTCAAAAGGTTAATATTCTAATCTTTGAATCCATACCAGCTAAATTTCATAAAGTTTCAAGTTGTTTAATTTTTTGTAAAGCCAACGTTGTTCTTCTTTGAATCTCCGTCTTCACATTTCCATTTCGTCCTAGCAGTGAACCAATATATTCAAAATTAATTACATTTTCTATATTCGTATAGCTGAAAAAACAATCGTTTGTGATGCTTGTTTCATCTTCTTCTTCTTCTTCGATCGTTCTAGGCCTGTTTTAATCATTCTCATTGTGATATATAAACAGCCAAACATCAGAACGTGATGTACGTGCACCAGCCTTCAGCACCTATTGGAGCCCAGTTGCTTATCCTTCGGTGGGGTGTTCGTTTTCAGCCAGCTTTTGATTTACTAGGGTGAGCTTTCCCTAGGGTACGATCAGCTTTGCCGTATTTTTGGGCTTTGTGATCTACGCCGGGACAGTGAGTTACGCTATTTATGCCCGTTCTGACTGAGAAATATTTCTCGGGGCTTGTAAGCTTATCCTCGGACGGCGTTTTACTCGTATAAAACACCGTGTAAAGTATCGGCCTTCGCCAATGTTTAGACCCGAACTTCCTGTCTGATCCGTACATTGTCGGCCTTGCTTTACCGTACATTTTGAGTATGATCCGGAGAAGGAACATTCTCGGCCTTTTCTAGACGCGCATTGGTACGTGGCAATTTGCAATTGACCTCGAAAGCACTGGCATGGGGCCGAGTACAAATAATGTAGAGGGTCGTTTCAGTGGGCGCTATCAGCGTAACTGTGGATTTTGCGCTCGCCGCAATCACCCGCCCCAGTTATTCCGGGGATGTTAGTTACGACTGCAAACAAACCTTGCCC
The DNA here is from genome assembly GCA_020796225.1 of Arion vulgaris. Lineage (NCBI taxonomy): Eukaryota > Metazoa > Mollusca > Gastropoda > Stylommatophora > Arionidae > Arion > Arion vulgaris. Next base: position 56,142,230 of record CM036759.1, on the reverse strand, counting down.
GGTTGCCCCAAGGCTGGCAGTTCCGTTTGGCATCACCAACCTCAGTTCTTCCGGGGATGTTAATTTTTAGTCGCACAGTACCTTGCACGGTTTTCCTAGGGCGGGTAGTTTCGTTATGCACTAAACGCAACTTGTTCTTTGCGCTCGGCAAACCTTGCCCAGTACATGTATCTGCACCAGGCTACCGATGCGGGGTCAGCTGCAATCTTCCCTCGCACCAACACGAGGGTAGACTTTTATTCGTTTCGGTCCTGTCTTATTTATTCTTGCCGACGGTCTGGCAATGTTTGCCCCTCCTCAGGGCTTCGAGCTTCGCCCTACGTGGGCATACGTTTGGTCACTGGATGCACCTCTCATCCATGTCTGAGACGTTTCGTTGCTGTTTCTTTGCGTTCAGGGACTTTGGCAATATCTTGTTGGACATCGGTCAGGAGATTTGTGCGTTTTGCCTGTATGTATCTTTATTGTATTTCCGTAATTGCACTGCTACCACTACCAGTAGTTTTCTCTCCCCGATCCCTGCCCTCTTAGCCAGACCGGAACCAGAGTCTGTTTCCAGGGTCACCGCGTGGAGGTTGGGGGCAGGGTCTTGGTTTGCGCGCCCCCTCGCTAACCCTGGCTCATGTTACCACAATGACCTCATGAGCCTTTGACCCCGCTTGTTTCATCTGTTTGTCAGTACTTTTGCTTTTGCCTCATTGAGAAATAGATTTTGTTTTCTTTTTTCTGTTGCACTTCCATCAATAAGCTGTCAATCTTTTTTTTTGTTATATTGACAGCAACAGTAACACTGTATCGGTAGCGTATCTTAGTTCATGTATTTGTTTTCCTCCAATTGTTCTTGTCTTCTAATTGTATTGATAATTTTTACGTTATCTTGTGTAACATGCCTCATGTATGAAATCTTTTCTCTCTCTCTGTATATATATATATATATATACATACATAAATATGAAACATAAGTAATTCATACGTTTCGCACTTGCAATAGATATATCACGACATTTGTTATATATTTCTCAGCTCTACAAAGTTAGCTATTGCTGAGAAAAAGAATGACGAAGATAAAGACAGAAGAATGTTTGTTGCATTGTTTCCTTGCTAGAGACTTTTTGGTAGACACGTTAGTTTTTTTCCTTTTTGTTCGTTGCAAAATTACCTATCTTCGTGTTTCGATGTTTCAAATTGTGCGTTAACTGTTTTTTTGTTCTGTTGTAAAACATATTTCTTCTCAATTTTTATACCAGACATAATTGAAATCTATTAAAAGATTACACAGAATACACAAAAATACAAACGCTTGACATATCACTTTATTTTGTGTGTGTGTTACAAAACTATTAATATAGACATAGACTTAGTGTAAGTGTGTTCGGTTTTGTCGAGTTTTACAAGAACGTGTATGTTGCTTTACTATGTAAGCGAGGTCCAATGCAAGCTAGCGTGCGCCATGGTACACGTGTGATGCAGCCCTGGCGCCCTATTTTACTCCCATGACTTTGATTTTAATAGAAATTTCAAGAAGAAAACTGTGTTGGTGAATAACATAATAATTTTTAAGTTTTTTTCTACATGGGCAATGAATACAAAAATTAACCGGTGGTATGAATTCAGTTTTCATAAGTTGTTATGTTGTTCATTATACTATACATATAACTTCATTATTAGGGTTGGGGTGGGGGGGTCTATTCGATGTAGAGGTTAGGTGCCTGCCTCCCGTGCCAATGTTACTCGGTTGGCTTCCTTGTGAAGACATCGAGATATGCTTCCGAGATACCTGATCTCAGTGTAGGTGAGATCGAATTTCTAGTCCTATCGGAGACAAACGATAAAACGTACTTCCGTGTTCAAGTTGAACACATAAAAGAACCATTGACAGATCAACATTGAGAAGAGCAGCATGCTGAAAAGACGCATTGAGAAGAGCAGCAGGCTGAAAAGACACATTGAGAAGAGCAGCAGGCTGAAAAGACACATTGAGAAGAGCAGCAGGCTGAAAAGACACATTGAGAAGAGCAGCAGGCTGAAAAGAAACATTGAGAAGAGCAGGCTGAAAAGACGCTGACCGGGAAAAAATCATTAGAGAAAGATTAAAAATAAAATTTCTACAAAATATAATAGCAATATTCAAAATTCCATCGAGGTCCCTCGCCGGTGCTACGAAGTTTTTGCACTGCAGCTGAGATCTTCCTGTATTAGAAAAAGATGGAGAACACATCGTTACTCACCGAAGTACAATACTGGTTCTATAAATCAATCAATTACTTTATTACTATTAGTAGTAGTATTATTATTGCAACTATCACATGGTGACCGCGATTCCATAGTAATTAGTCAGAAGCCTCCCAATATATATAAAACGTTGAGAAGCATTGCTTTACATAAAAAACGTTGAAAAGCACTGATGTATATAAAAAAACGTTGGAAAGCACTGTTTTACATAAAAAACGATGGAAAGCACTGTTTTATATAAACAACGTTGGAAAGCACTGTTGTACATAAAAAACGTTGGTAAGCACTATTTTATATAAAAAACGGTGGAAAGCACTGTTTTACATAAAAAAAAGTTGGAAAGCACTATTTTATATGAAGAACGTTGGGAAGCACTGTTTTACATAAAAAACGTTGAAAAGCACTATTTTATATTTAAAAAAACGTTGAAAAGCACTATTTTATATTTAAAAACGTTGACAAGCACTGTTTTATATAAAAAACGTTGGAGAGCACTATTTTACGCGACCCAGTTCGAGTTCGTTTGTCTGAACTTGAGACATTTGTTGTAACTAAATATGTGTTTTATATTGATGGTAAGAATGAGTGTGCATTGTACGAGGAAAAATGGACAACAGTGAAAATAGTGTATATACTTATTATATGAATACAGAGCGGGTCTATGTGGCTAAGTAGTTAAGCCTTTGTCTTGTGTTTCCAAAGCTAGTAAGTTCGAATCCCGCTGTGACGTTCTGTGCACGAGTGTAGATTTATCCAGATATCCTTCAAATTGGGACATATTTACAACGTTTGTCCTTTATTCAATACTTTCAGCAGGTGACGTGCCAAATCTAAGGACGGGGATCTAGCCATGTTTGGTTAAACCTGTGCAATGAAATCAATCGTTTGCCTTTAGACCAGTTAGGAGTACATATATTTAGCGTAAGAGAGGAGGAGGGAGGATAAGATGGTTAATACTGTAAGTGAGAAAATTATGACATATATATTAAGAGACCAAGAGTGAGGGAGAGAAATAGAAGGGGAGAAAAATGTGTGTTTGAAAGAATGAACAAGAGAAAGAAGACGTATGGGAGATAGATAAAATGATAGACTGCGAGTAAAGAATTGAAAATCAAAAGATGGAGAAAGAGGAGAGTAGCAGGGTCAGATGAAGATCGATGAATAAAGAATAGAAGGAGTGGATAGAGAGAGCTTAACATAGACACACAACGGGAACATGTGAGAACATTGCAAGAAGAAGTTGTCAGAGATTGTGAAAAAGATGTCGTAAAAAACGTAGTGAAAGAGAAATGTGTAAATTGGAGGAAATAAACGAAATCGATACCTTGAGATAAGAAAAATAGAAAGCAAATTTAGCGAACCACTGTGATATAGGGGTAAGTAAGATATAAGAATAGATAGAGTTTGGAAGAAAATGATAAAGACGGTGTGTGAGATAGACAAAGACTAGAAGCAAGCCAGTGAGAGATGATGAAAGTGAATATACATGATAAAGAAGAAAGAAAATAATGTGGAAAAGAAAAGATTGATTGTGATTACGAGACCGAGAGATATGAAAAGATTGATTGTGATTACGAGACCGAGAGATATGAAAAGATTGATTGTGATTACGAGACCGAGAGATATGATAAGATTGATTGTGATTACGAGACCGAGAGATATGATAAGATTGATTGTGATTACGAGACCGAGAGATATGATAAGATTGATTGTGATTACGAGACCGAGAGATATGATAAGATTGATTGTGATTACGAGACCGAGAGATATGAAAAGATTGATTGTGATTACGAGACCGAGAGATATGATAAGATTGATTGTGATTACGAGACCGAGAGATAAGAAAAGATTGATTGTGATTACGAGACCGAGAGATATGATAAGATTGATTGTGATTACGAGACCGAGAGATATGATAAGATTGATTGTGATTACGAGACCGAGAGATATGATAAGATTGATTGTGATTACGAGACCGAGAGATAAGAAAAGATTGATTGTGATTACGAGACCGAGAGATAAGAAAAGATTGATTGTGATTACGAGACCGAGAGATAAGAAAAGAGTGATTGTGATTACGAGACCGAGAGATATGACAAGATTGATTGTGATTACGAGATCGAGAGATATGAAAAGAAAAGATTGTGATTACGAGACCGAGAGATATGACAAGATTGATTGTGATTACGAGACCGAGAGATATGAAAAGATTGATTGTGATTACGAGACCGAGAGATAAGAAAAGATTGATTGTGATTACGAGATCGAGAGATATGAAAAGAAAAGATTGTGATTACGAGACCGAGAGATATGACAAGATTGATTGTGATTACGAGACCGAGAGATATGACAAGATTGATTGTGATTACGAGACCGAGAGATATGAAAAGATTGATTGTGATTACGAGACCGAGAGATATGACAAGATTGTGATTACGAGACCGAGAGATATGACAAGATTGTGATTACGAGACCGAGAGATATTCTTGTCTTTATTTTCTCCAATCCTGTTTTGACTAACAGCATCAGGATACGAAGAGATTTCTAGAACGGTTGTATGTGTGCGATTCATAGACAGTGTCTATCGTCACCTCTGTTATTTCTGGTGTCCACCTTATGCGTTCCCAGCCTGAGACATAATAGAGGGATTGATTGATAAAAAAGAGTGGAAGAGTAACTGCTACGTGGACAATTCCTCTCGTACCGTTATATATTACATATGACCTGCAAGTAATTCATTTTCTATCCTTGGCAACCATATCTCCATCTTCTCCTTCTTATAACAGTGGTCACTAGTGGTTGACCAGATATTTCCCTGATGTCATCACTTCTCCTGAATTCGTTCCAATTTATGTTCATTAATTTTCACAGACATCTATTTTCAAATAAATAAAATATAATAAGATAATAAGATAATATTAATGAATATAAAATGGAACGAATTCAGGAGAAGTGATAAAATCAGAGACATATCTGGTCAACCACTAGTGACAACTTTATAAGAAAGAGAAGATGGAGATATGTTGGGCGAGGAGAAATGATCAACGAATATCAAAGCAGGCATTGAAGTGGGATGCAAAGGGTTCAAGAAAGAGAATTCGACCTAAGGAGACCCGGAAACGAACTTTGCTGAGAGAGCCAAGAAGTATAGGTCTCAGTTCTATGGATGGGATTGAGCGAGTTATCTAGGTTAGAGCGGCATGGATAAATTGATTGCATGCCCTATGTAACTTATAATGGTATGAGAGGTATTATTATTATGAGATATAGAGATTGTAGCATACTTTTTCATAAAATATTGATTATGAGCATGGGTTTAGTGGTGTATACAATCAACTATGAGATGAAATACATTGTTGTATAACATCAACAGGGAACTGAAATAGTTTTGAATAAATATCAACTTTGAAGTTGATTATATGGTTAAGTACCTAATTGCACACACTCCACCCATACGTCTGTTATATTATAGTAAAATTAAGCACCTATATGTTGTATATAATGTTGTATCAGACAACGACAAATATGTGATGTGCATAATTGTTCCCTAGGTCGTGGATTCGAACCTAGACCACGCCGTTCTGTTTATGAGTTTTACTTTTTGCCAGAGACCACTAAAATTGTTGCCGAAGCTACGAGTTCGTGCTTCCCGAAATATGTTCGGTAGGTGGCGTGTCATTACAGAGGAAAGGGACAGAGCCATATGGGGTGAAATCCGATGCAATGAAGTCAATCCTTCGGCTTACATTTCTGTAAACATAACTGTATAAAGAAATGCGACATGTAGATGGATGGGTTGCTAGAGAAGATAAGAAAATTGTATATCGCAAGCTATGATGATAACAGCACCAGACGTGTCTTGTTGCACCTCTTTGGTGTTTGAAGAGGTTGTGAGTGTAGAGTTCACTTGTGAAAAACAATCCCCAACTACAGGTCATGGTTGGACGTGTGAATATTGTTTAACTATGTTATGTTATGTTATGTGATCTACGTCATGACACATTGGGCATTCCCATTCGTGCTCAGCCTTCCGCTGCAACAGCCATCCCAAAGTCATTTGCTCACCGTATCCATGAGAAGTTGATTAGTATATCTTCTCTCTACCACGAAGACGACACTGTCTGGCATGTCCAAACGTAATGCCTAATTCTCTAACTCGTGCCAGTGTCTGAGACTCGCTTATGTCACATAGATGATTGTGTTATATATATATATATATATATATATATATATATAAGGCCTTTTTCGTCTTTACAGACGGTCAATTGGCAAGTGTTTTACTTTGACAACTTCTGAGTTTTCGCTTTTCTCTCTTCTCGTTCCGCTCATACATCGTTCCGCTCATACATAAGTCTCTTCTCAAAAGACTGCGCCCTTGCGAATATGGCTTTCCACACAACTCGGTCATCAGCTACTTTTTCCATGTGCTGGGACCTACATAAAAGTTTTTCATTGAGGCTTTGCAGACATCTTTATATCTGAGAAGTGGTCTGCAGTAGTGGCTCAACTATATTATGATATGCGCCTCAGGAGTACGAAGGTTCTCAGCAAAGGGAGCTTCTCTTGCATTATTGCAATGCTTCATTTGGCGATCGTGCGCTATGTATTCCCAGCAAGATGTGTTTATATCGAAACGTTTAATTGACTTCAATGGGTTTTTTCTGCCCACCAATTATAGTTAGATGGAGTGTTTATTTGGGTTTTTTTTAATGCATACATTCAACGTTTCTATACGCAGACCTTCTACCACGGGTGATCGGTTTATAGTTTGTATACGTAAAGAAAGACTTAACATATGTTAGTAGTGTTATAGTTAGAGCATATGTTGCTCATGATAGGAGTAGGAAAGTGACCGTTGAAAGGACTGTTCGAGATCTATTTGTCCCGGGGGTGAAAGAGGGACTTTTCCCCTTTACGTTTGGACGCCCATGCACTTGAATTGAATCAGCATACCTTTCAGCAGCAAAATAAATATATTTACAAAACGTAAAATAAATATTCAGCACACAATCACAAGACGCACCTGGCTCTCGTTGACATTTTTATGATTTGGAATAACTTAATGCTAAGATGCATGTGATATTTGTCTTTGAGCAGCAGTTTAAGCAAGCCGTTATGCATATTCTCCTTTATTTTATGTATCTCGTTGACTTGAGTATGATTCTTTGAGTGCTAGAAATGTCATGACATCTTTTGATCTTAGACGCACTATTATTACGCAGACTATTTCAGATTGTCTATGTCTCGTTACACTATTATCTATTTATATACACGGCAGCAGCTCGTTTAGCAGTATCTTGTTCTTCATTATATCATAAACACTAAAAATAGAACACATACGAGTATATGTAGCAGTAGGATAGAATAGCAATGTCAGATTAATATCACAAACTAGAATCAACATAATAACAGGTCACATGCGGTGTAACTAGACTAGAAAACTATACTGGAGGCAAAATGGTTACAACCCAGTAACAAATATACTGCAGATTTAGCAAGGTTACTGCCAACGAAATAATGCTACTGTAATTTAAACATAGGTGTTGCCGTCTTAACAATGCTACTCTAACTTAAACATGTTAATGATGTTTTAACAAGGATACGACAGTTTTAACATGTTACTTGAGCTTATGGCCGGGCCCCACCAACAATAATGTGTAATGTGTATTTATTAGTTAATAAATTAAAATATAACCTAACCTAAAACCATGATTTCTCCCGAAAATTTGAGTCTGGCCCCACAAATAAAAAGGATCACGAGCCGCCACTGCGTATATCATGTATTCATTTTGAACAAGTCAAAGAACTGTGGGCAGGTTCGTAATTGACTAAATGTATGCTGGAAAAATTCAATGCCCGACTAAAATCATTAACATCAAATTAAACATTTCACTATTCTCAAAATTACATCGATAACAATATCCGTTGTTACAGCTCGTGCGCAAATGCTGACATCTTCCTGTGTAAAATATGGATCAGAAAATACATCATTCTTCATCGAAATTTCATTAATGATGATCTTATTTATCAATCATTCATTCACTCGTCGATAATTTCTTGAAGAGACTTGGCACCGAATGACCTTCACAGAAAGCTTAGACCAGTTCTCAATAAAAAATAAAAAATCATATTTGACAATCATACCCTCAACTCGTTAATAAAAGAAACTATTATTAGCTTTGAATTATGAATACTCAGTAATTGATTGAATTATGAATACTCAGTAATTGATTGAATTATGAATACTCAGTAATTGATTGAATTATGAATACTCAGTAATTGATTGAATTATGAATACTCAGTAATTGATTGAATAGTTGATTGATAAGACCATCATAATAGCACTAGGATGAATAACCAGTTGTGGTCCGATCTCTATATTACACAGGTGATCTTAGCGGCAGAGCACGAACTCCGCACAACCAGTGATGGTCCCGATGTCATTTTTTTTAAATATGGCTGAAATGTTGTATACATTTTATTTTAATATACTTGTTATGAATTGTTTTCCCAGACATCAGCATATTCTCATGGATTTTCAACTACCAACGGTTCTATTAGGTACTCAACGTGAACATACAATCTCTGGTGTATCGTCCATCTCCGAAATGACTAAGAACTTGACCTCACCGACACCGAAATCAGGTATCAGTAGAAAAATAACAAGATCGCTCATCTCGGGAAACGATACGAGGAGCTTTGAAGCGAGATATGAACAACGTATATCTACGCCACCGAGAATATTGAGTCTCTTAACGAACATTCTTGAGATCCATAAATAACAATGTATCTGCAATAATAATTTCCTGTTAAATGACATTCCAAGATAGGACAATTTTTACTATTCTCTCTCGCGATCGTTCTTTTACGGCAATTTTTATCATTCCTATTGTGACAGCCTAACACCAAGAACGGGTGTGATGCGTTCACAATCTTCAGTACCATTTGGAGCTCTGGTGCTTATCCTTCGGCGATGTGTCCGGTTTTAATCAGCGTTTACTTGGTTCGCTCTCCGTCAGCCTTTGGCTGTCACCAGCCGACCTGCAAAACAGCAGGTTGCTATTTTCTATTAGGATAGCTACCCTTAGACGACCTGCCCTCCCGAGTTGTTGAGCGTTATCTGCCTAGGATACCTGTCTTTTTTTTAACTACTTGGTTTGTCTGCCGTCCAGTTTTGTATACGCTTTACTCCTCTAGACTTTTATTGTCCCAAATCCAACTACAAGGCAGTAGTAGTTCCCAGCGAGGGGAAACGTGCACTTGATTCAAGACTCTGCTTGGCTTTCCAGTTTTTCTGCACATTTGGGTGGTCTGCTCACCCCTACGCTGGCTTTGGTGCCTGCCCACAGTGTCTATCAGTTATCACCGTGCTCACATTCATCATGCCTCTAGGTTGTCCGGACATGGAATTCAACTCGGGCCCGACCTCAGCGCTCCGAGATTCGCCCTATGTGGGCCCCCGTGAAACTCAGTTGCTGCCCCCACCTCAGGTCTCCGAGTTTAGCCCCATGTGGGCCCACGTCGCTTTTCTGGATGCACTTCTCATCTTTTTATGTTCGTTTGTTCAGCCTTTTCCAACGGCCGGCCGGGAGACTGTGGTAACTGTGGTGTGGTTTTTGCCTTGTTACACTACGTGATTTTTGGGCTCTTGTCCCAGAGTTTGCAAATTTAGTGCGGTCATTTACTCCTGGGGAGCTAGCATTTGTTCGCAGACAACTCGTACATTACCATTTCTTACATTTCAACCACTAGCTTTTCATCGGACTTCGACCAGGAGATGTGTGCATTTTGTTCAGGGTTTTCGACCTGCATTTCTTTTGGACCTGTGTTAGGGACCTCGATCCCTACCCGCTTAGCCAGACAGGAGCCATTATTTGTTACTAGGGTCACCACGTGAAGGTGGGATAGGATCTTGATTAGTATCAGCTAACCAATCCTGGCGCAACGTTGTCTCTATGCACCTTTGACCTCTTTTTACTATTCAGCAGACAATGTAATGATTGAAGACAGCGCTTTTAGCTGCATAGTGGAGCTTTTAATACTTTTTGAAACACCACGTCTGACCCCTCACAGACTAAAACTCAAGATTGAGACCACAATATGTCATATCTGCGACATTGAAACGCTTCATCTCTTTGTAATGCAACCAGGTGACACGTGTGCTCTTTCAAACCTAATGTGCTAGAAGCGACACGATTAGATGGATGTGTTGTAAGACATTGATTATTCATACCTTGCGTACTACTTATTTAAAGTATGTATCTTTTACAATTCAAGAACTTGTATTTTCCAGTTCAACACTTCTTTTGCAATGACTATTAACACAGTTTATGGACAGTCATTCATAGTAAATGCTATCGATATATTAGTTTCAATGCTTTCTCATTGTCAGATATATACGACTTGCTCCACAGTCAGTAACAATGATATTAAAACATATGTTAGCTATTATCTATGGTAAATACTTGCATTCTTGTATACAAACAGAAATGTCTATTTATAAATAAGGGTATGACAATGTCCCCATGAACACAAAAAGAGCAATGTTCAACACAATCTTTCTCCCACATTATGTTACCAGTGCCAATGTTCAACACAATCTTTCTCCCCACATTATGTTACCAGTGCCAATGTTCAACACAATCTTTCTCCCCACATTATGTTACCAGTACCAAACCGAGCAATGTTCAACACAATCTTTCTCCCCACATTATGTTACCAGTACCAAACCGAGCAATGTTCAACACAATCTTTCTCCCCACATTATGTTACCAGTACCAAACCGAGCAATGTACAACACAATCTTTCTCCCCACATTATGTTACCAGTACCAAACCGAGCAATGTACAACACAATCTTTCTCCCCACATTATGTTACCAGTGCCAATGTTCAACACAATCTTTCTCCCCACATTATGTTACCAGTGCCAAACCGAGCAATGTACAACACAATCTTTCTCCCCACATTATGTTACCAGTGCCAAACCTTGACACCGACAACAATGATAGAAGAAAACTAGTCACGACAGAGATGAAGTGTCTACGCAGAATGATGGGTGTAACAAGAAGAGACCGACTGAAAAATGAAAATATCAGGAAAAATGTGGGTAGAACATCAGTACTAGACTTCATCAAGAAACGACATATTAAATGGTTCGGCCACGTCAGCAGATTACTAACAGACAGTGCACCTCAAAGAGAAATGCTGCTCCGATACAATGGGTACAAAGCAAAAGGCCGGCCACGCAAAAGATGGACCTCAGAGATAATAGAGACGACGAAAGAGACTATCTACGAAGCGCATACAAGGGCCCGTTTTAGAAATCTCTTCTTGACCTGACGCTGTGAGGCAAACAGAATTCGAGAAAGAAAGAAAGAAAGAAGAAAGAAAGAATGTCAGCAGTATACAAAGGATGACTGCATGCTGATGTATTTCTCTCCATAACGTCCAATTTATTACAATTCTTAACCTACAGCAATAGACAAGAGAACTTACCTGGGAAAATCAAAACTCTACATAAGCAACGATGCACGGTGACATTTTTCGTGTACAGTACACAACTATGTTGTACATCATCTACAACTAAGCTATATATATATATATATATATGTGTATGTGTATGTGTATAGGCTATTACAGCCACAAGAGACGTTGGGAGTCAGCATGGAATAAAACTACGTGACGCAAAACCTATAGTCTCCCGAGACAAAGCGGTCAATGATGATGATGCTACTGATATATTTACACACACACACACACATATATATACAGAGAACGATAGAAACATAATATACGTTCTGAACAACGAAGATCATCTGTTGAACTACAATATGATGTCTCAGAAACGTATAGAATGATTTACTTTCAATGTCAGATCCTAGTTTAGACGACAATAATCCATTTTGCAAAGACATTCATAACCATCTGTTTTCATTCAAAGATGCATCATCATTTTACATGGGTAAACATATGTAATGTTCTTAAATTCAGAAAACGTCTAGTGCAAACTACACCGAGGTAAATACTGGATTGCCGCAGACAAAGAACCATGGCTTACTTTGTTGCTTCTTGAGTCCTGAGGGCATCATAATCGAACTAAGAATATGAAGAACATTAAGTGCAACTATTGTTTCAGATTGTCAATCGAACACAGAGAGTTGTCGATATGAATTGGTAAGCGTTTCAAATCCCAGGATCGTGTACAAATCCACTCTCCTGAACTTGTAAGCTTGCATCTAATAGTCTACAGGCTGTAAAAGCGATGGGTGGACTTCATTGCACCGGGTTTCCTTACATGACTCCGTCCCGTTCAGCAAAAAATGGCCCACAATCTGCCGAGAGTATTGTACAAAGCACGAATTATGTAGATTCAGAAACAATCATATGAATCTTATGAAAATAAATTACATTTGTGACTAGCTTCGAGTTCGAACTCCCAACCTTCAGAACGACAGACAACTGTCGTAACCACTTCGCCATTAAGACCACCCAAGACTGATTACCGCTAATGCAGTAAGAGAACAAACAGACACCGTCTCAAACGTCGATATAATGAAGTATTTGGAGATGTACAACAATTCTTCTGCTGATTAATACAAGCGTGTTTAAATATTACATGACAATTAATGACGCATATGTGCTCCGATTTAAGGGATGTTGCCGAGCGTCTGCTGGAGGGCTCTACAAGGGCAGTAAACAATAGTAATACTGATACCTACAAGGCTTGTCATAAGATGCGACTAATGTAGGACTTAGGAAATCTACACTAGTAAAACAAAACAATCGCCGAAATCCGATGTGCTGGCCTACTTGTAAGAGCATAACTGGCATAACGTGCAATCGCTCTTAGGCCTAGATAACATACAAAATCACACATAGTGGTTAACATGTGCTTGTTTCAAACATAAGAAGAAGAAGGGATGTAGAATCACATAACATACGTGTTAAATATAACACTTAAAAAGGTTGTGAAAGGGTATGTATGTATGTAACTCCGTATCCCCAGGAATAAGGAACAAGCACATACTCCTAAATCTGCTGCCGAAAACAACGAACATCTACGGATTTTTCCGGAATATTACAAAGTCAACGCAATAACTATTGTACCCTTATCTTATATCTTGTGATTATGGCTTATAAATACACACACGAGCGTGTGTACTTTACTCCTCTGTCTAAAAAAAAAGAGAAATAATTCCTATGGCTTTATATTCCAATTTTCTTTGAGTGATTTCTATAGAACTATTCTTCTTGTCTCCAATCTTGTATGGCCTCACAGCGTCAGGAGAAGAACATTTTTATAGAACGGGCTTTTGTGTGGGCTTTATAAACAGTATCTTTCGTCGACTATTAGGTCAACTTTATGCGAGACCGACTATTTGCTTTGTATTCCCTGTATCAGAGTAATATTGCGCTTTGTGGCGCACTGTCTGTTGGTAATCTGATTATGTGGCCGAACCATTTAATGTGTTGTTTCTTAATGAAGTTTAGTACTGATGTTGTTCCCACCTTTTTCCTGATGTCTTCATTTCTAAACTGGTCTCTTCGTGTTACCCCCAGCATTCTGCGAAGACACTGTATCTCTGTCGTGACTAGTTTTCTTCTAATAGTTGATCTCAGTGTCCAGGTTTAATAATGTTAGTATAATGCGGAAAGAAAGATTATTTTCTATAGATAAGAGGAATTAAGTCCACTTGATTGAGACTAACTCATCTCAAACGGTTTTACTTTCTCTTAAATAATAGATAAGAGGAATTAAGTCCACTTGATTGAGACTAACTCATCTCAATCGGTTTTACTTTCTCTGAAATAAGAACAATAAACGTTGATATTACAGTGTAGTCGAACACCGGATGTTTCTGTCAGGAAACCCCACAGTGTTAACCTAATTGACAACCAGCTCTCTCTATCTCATCTATCGATCTAATCAATCAATCAAGTGCCATGCCTGCCGACGTAGGTGACCATGTCTCTGCACAACTCTCTCTCCTACGTGCATGTATTCAGTTCTGAGGTCGATCTTTTGTCGAACCATGATGTCAGACCATCCATCTTCTCCCTCTGTCTTCCACGATCTCCCCTTCCCTGAATTGTACCTGTTGTCATCAAATGGTATAGGTCTAATATCTACTGATAATTCTACACATACATGGATGTTTTTATTTATCTAACAACCGATTTCATTTCTACTAATAGTTAAACACATACATGGATGTTTTTATTTATCTAGCAACCGATTTCATTTCTACTAATAGTTAAACACATACATGAGTATTTCACTCATTCAACATGAAGATCTCAAATCGTCAGCTTCTCTTCCACCATTCACTTCTTTATTTAAGTGTTGGGGGTGTGGAAAGGGGGTGTGGGTGGGGGTAGTAGTGACCTATGTTTGCTTGTTTTAAGGTACTTTGTAAGCTGATGTTAATTATCGCTAGACTGTTTTTGATGCCGTCGCTCCATCTTTTGCGTGGTCCTCCTCTTGCTGTGTCCTCATTATACTGTTTATGTCTAGAAGTCAGAAGTGAGATAAATGCTACATTCAAAAAAGCAACAAGTGAACCCTGTATGGAGGTAGACATCACACTGACTGAGCTGCAGAGAGCACTGAAAAAGCTCAATCGTAAAAGGCCCCGGGACCAGATGGAGTATCAAACGACATGCTCAAACAAATAGGCCCAATAGCACATAGTCTTCTACTCCAGATTTGTAACAATAGTTGGAGACAAGGGAGAGTCCCAGACATCTGGAAAAATGCCACAATCCACCCAATTTTCAAAAGTGGAAAAGACAAAAGGATCCAGAGCTACAGACCTATAAGTTTGCTAAGTTGCACTGCAAAACTGCTGGAGAGAGTGATAACCACTAGACTCCAGTGGTTTTAGAATCCAACCATAAACTGGATCCAGCCCAGACAGGCTACAGGCAGCATAGAAGCACTGATGACCAAGTGGCATACCTCGCACAGGACATAGAAAATGGCTTCCAAGAAAAGAAGAAAACCCTCACAGTGTTCTTCGACATGTCTAAGGCCTTCGACAAAGTCTGGAAAGATAGTTTGCTACTCAAGCTCTTACGCAGTGGAATACGGGGTAGAATGTACTATTGGATAAAAGACTTTCGTACCCATAGACAAGCATCTGTAAAATTGGATGGAGTGCACAGTCCCAGATTCAAATTAAGAGCAGGAGTCCCACAGGGCAGCGTACTGTCCCCATTGCTTTTCCTGGTATATATTAATGATCTGCCACAAACTCTGCCCAGACATGTATCACACTCTCTCCATGCTGATGATCTAGCTGTGTGGTACACCTCCGAGTTTCTGGGTCCTGCCATCCTTAAACTCCAGGCAAGCCTGAACAGCGTCATAATGTGGGCAAGTAAATGGGGTCTAGAAATAAACCGGAGCAAAACTATAGCAACGCTTTTCTCATTGTCAACAAAGGAAGAACACTTCAGACTGAAATTTAACGATGATATCGTTCCCCGTTCCCATACTCCAACCTTTTTGGGAGTTAAGCTTGACAGTCGTCTGACATGGAAACATCACATAATGGAAACAAACAGAAAGGCTATGAGGAAACAAAGTGTGATGCGGAAGCTGGCTGGAACTACCTGGGCAACTGATATTCGAATCCTGAGTCAGGTGTACACTGGTGCAGTTAGACCGACCCTGGAATATGCATCATCGACATGGATATCAGCAGCCCATTCAAACAAATCGATACTGGAAAAAACACAAAACAGGTGTCTGCGTACTATTTTGGGAGCCATGAAATCTACACCAATTGTAGAAATGGAAAAGGCAGCCAACATCCAGTCCTTGGAAGACAGAAGAAGGAGAAAAGTGATTCTACAGACTGAAAGGATCAAAAGAATGCCTCACCATCCACTGCATGAAAAAATGGCGGCTAGAACAAAGAACAGACTAAAGCGCACAAGTCTAAACCACAAAGCAAAAGAAATAGGAAAGTCATACTTGGAACTACTAAATCATAATTCTATACCTGAAGAATTACTTTTTATCACTGGGAACCAGACTCAGTAGCACTAAACTTCTCAACCTCCATCCCTAAATTATTAAGCAAAGATGCCGAGCCTAATCTAGTGAAAAAGCAATTACAATGGAACATCTCCATTACATGTTTCCAGAAGACAGCTGGATAAGAATTTACACAGATGGATCGGCAATGGAGGCAACCATGAATGGTGGAGCAAGAGTGTACATTAGGCACCCAGATGCTACCACTGTGTCTCTAGCGGCTCCTACTGGAAGAATATGTTCCAACTACAAAGCAGAACTCTTAGCCCTTCTGATGGCAGAACAGCACATGAATAAGCTGCAAGCACCTGCAGGCAAGATGGTATTCTTACAGACTCACTGTCAGCTATACAAGCCCTGGAGGCTAAATCCACTGACAGCACAGTACAAAAACTACAAAGAGAACTTGCTCAGCTTTCAGAGAAGGCAGAAATTCACTTGCAGTGGATTCCATCTCACTGTGGCATTGCAGGCAATGAGAGTGCTGATGTCTTAGCTAAGGAGGGCAGTGCCAAAGAGCAAATTTACCAACCCTTGTCTTTTCAAGAGGTCAAAACCCTCATACAGAGAAAATCTGCAGTAGACTGGAAGACAAACACTGGATATGATTATGGAAAAGACTCCTCAAAGACCTAAGCAGAACAGACCAGGTCATTATATTTCGACTACGCACCGGACACTGCAGACTCAACAAACACTTATATAGACTAGGAATAAGTCAAACAGCTCTCTGCCAGTGTCAGCAGGCAGAACAGACACCAGAGCATATCCTGCAAGACTGTCCTCTTCTGTGTGAGCTGAGAAGCAACATGTGGCCACACCCAGTCGACCTGAAAACTAAGCTTTGGGAAACCTGACAGACCTGAAGCTGTCTGCCCAGTTTGTGGTCCACAGTAAATTAAGCGCATGACCAGAGATCGCTGAAGAAGAAGAAGAAGTTTATGTCTGTCTCTCTGTGGTAGGCAATACCAGGGCATTCTTGTCAGGTGTCCAAACCATTTAATCTGTTCTTTTATGAATTGAACGACTGGTTTCTTCTGTTTTCTTCATTTCTAATTTTGTCTTTTACACCTGCAGCTCTTCTAAGGCACCTCTTCTCTGTCGTTATGATTGTCCGCTCATTAGCTGCTGTTATCGGTCATGTTTGACACTGGTAACATAGTGTTTCGATCTCATATATATATATATATATATATATATATATTGATAATTCTACACAAATATAGTAATATTGTTATCATTCAAACACCAAGTAATAACATCTACTGATAATGTTACAAAGATATGGCTATGTTTTTCATTGAACTATCGATCTTCTTATCTACTAACATATGCTCATAATCCTACGTACAAACTTGTGTTTATCTTGTCCACCATTGATCAGTTATCTACATGATATGTATTTATTTGTAATTGGTTTTTTTAATTTTCTGTCTTCTGTGTCTGTCAACAGTCTATCTTTGTTATATATTCGCTATGTAAAGTGCCAGATATGATCAGTATCTGTCTTTGAGTTGAATAATTGCTGAAATATATATCTACGTTTTCTAGTAATGCTAACACATTGTGAATTGTTTTTGTTCATGTTTTTGTGGTGGTTTCACATATCTATCTTTGTATGTATTATTAATCATTCAATTATTTTATTCAATATCATCCTTTGGAGTCACATGTACCGTTATACTACCAGAATATATATTGTTTAAACTTCAATAGAGTCACATGTACCGTTATACTACCAGAATATATATTGTTTAAACTTCAATAGAGTCACATGTACCGTTATGCTGCCAGAATATATATTGTTTAAACTTCAATAGAGTCACATGTACCGTTATGCTGCCAGAATATATATTGTTTAAACTTCAATAGAGTCACATGTGCCGTTATACTACCAGAATATATATTGTTTAAACTTCAATAGAGTCACATGTACCGTTATACTACCAGAATATATATTGTTTAAACTTCAATAGAGTCACATGTACCGTTATACTACCAGAATATATATTGTTTAAACTTCAATAGAGTCACATGTACCGTTATACTACCAGAATATATATTGTTTAAACTTCAATAGAGTCACATGTACCGTTATGCTGCCAGAATATATATTGTTTAAACTTCAATAGAGTCACATGTACCGTTATACAGCCAGAATATATATTGTTTAAACTTCAATAGAGTCACATGTACCGTTATACTACCAGAATATATATTGTTTAAACTTCAAATTCTTAGAACGCTTCATTTCGACTATTTGTTAACCACTCTGTGTGATTTGTATGTGATCTGAGACTAAGAGCGATTGTACAGTGTGCCTGTTATGCGCCTACCAGTAGGCAAGTACATCTGATTTAGATGCTTCTTTATTTACTAGGGCAGCTTTTATAGGTCCTACATCAATCACCTCTCACGACATGCCTTGTAGTTAGTAGTGGTACTATTTACTTGCTTTCCTTGCTTGTAGAGGTAGAGCGAGATTTTTGTATTTAACCAGCGGGCCACATTAACTATCAATATGAATACCCTTCGATATCTGTTGGGGGAGACTGAGCAGCGAAGGACCGTACGAAGTGCTGTGACGTCAGCTGAGTATCCAATAACTAATAATCAATAACCTACCATAATTAATGATATATGTATCTTCAGATTTCCTAAACACCAACTGATAAACGTATCCATTATCTTTAGATAAGATAAACCGCTACAGATAACTTGCAGTTCTTCATTTTTAATGTCTGACTTAATTTCTTTCTTCCCATTTTGCAACGTTTGTTCTCTTTCTCATTCCATATGATCATCTCTTTCTTCTAGTTTTTTTTCTTTGCATTGTTTTTTCCTGTACGTTCCGTCCACTTCCTTCTTCATTGTTATCACACTTGGACTTATATGTGTATCATTTCAGTGAGTCTACATTTATCTGGTGCATATGAAAGTAATGGTGGATGAAAACTTAATCTTTTTTTTCATCGACGGTAAAGAAGATTGAAGAGAAATTGTGAGAGTTGTACAGTGCTACATAGAACCAATACTGACATACGAATGCGAATCATGGACAATGATTGAAGAGTTATTGAGAGAGTTGTACAGTGCTACATAGAACCAATACTGACATACGAATGCGAGTCATGGACAATGATTGAAGAGTTATTGAGAGAGTTGTACAGTGCTACATAGAACCAATACTGACATACGAATGCGAGTCATGGACAATGATTGAAGAGTTATTGAGAGAGTTGTACAGTGCTACATAGAAACAATACTGACATACGAATGCGAGTCATGGACAATGATTGAAGAGGGATTGTGAGAGTTGTACAGTGCTACATAGAACCAATACTGACATACGAATGCGAGTCATGGACAATGATTGAAGAGAAATTGTGAGAGTTGTACAGTGCTACATAGAACCAATACTGACATACGAATGCGAATCATGGACAATGATTGAAGAGTTATTGAGAGAGTTGTACAGTGCTACATAGAACCAATACTGACATACGAATGCGAGTCATGGACAATGATTGAAGAGTTATTGAGAGAGTTGTACAGTGCTACATAGAAACAATACTGACATACGAATGCGAGTCATGGACAATGATTGAAGAGGGATTGTGAGAGTTGTACAGTGCTACATAGAACCAATACTGACATACGGATGCTAGTCATGGACAATGATTGAAGAGGGATTGTGAGAGTTGTACAGTGCTACATAGAACCAATACTGACATACGAATGCGAGTCATGGACAAGAAACAATAATGATGATGATGAGATTGAATTATCAATGCAATTATTGTAATGGTTTAGTAAAGCATCGCTATTAATGTCGCATGCATCTCTGCCTTAGTGTTTACAGAAAACTGCACCTATCCTCAGTATTATACTCTCATCAATTGAAAGATCATCACAGTCGTCCATGTTTTTATTCTCCAATGCAACTCGCTCACCAGTACTTCGCTACCGATTTATGTTCTCTCACAGTCGTCCATGTTTTTATTCTCCAATGCAACTCGCTTACCAGTACTTCGCTACCGATTTATGTTCTCTCACAGTGGTTCATGTTTTTATTCTCCAATGCAACTCGCTTACCAGTACTTCGCTACCGATTTATGTTCTCTCACAGTGGTTCATGTTTTTATTCTCCAATGCAACTCGCTTACCAGTACATCGCTACCGATTTATGTTCTCTCACAGTGGTTCATGTTTTTATTCTCCAATGCAACTCGCTCACCAGTACATCGCTACCGATTTATGTTCTCTCACAGTGGTTCATGTTTTTATTCTCCAATGCAACTCGCTTACCAGTACATCGCTACCGATTTATGTTCTCTCACAGTGGTTCATGTTTTTATTCTCCAATGCAACTCTCTCACCAGTACATCGCTACAGATTTATGTTCTCGTTCTAATTTCGTTTATATCCAACATGAGGTTAATGATTATTTCATTCTCTTCTTCTTCTTTATTCGTTATACAAGGCTGTTCTATTAACGGCAAGTTCGTGTTATAGACACGTGGTCTCCACTAGATATCTTTCATCAAACTTAGTATCGGTGAAGTCTATTACTCAGGGACCTATATAACGTATATAATTACTAGTAACGACTAGCACTTTAGTGATCTACTGCAGTTAAGTCCTCGTTTGTAGTTCAGTTAATATCGATCGCTCAGCAACCAACTATTGATATGGGGTTTATTATCGCTGAACGGAATAGGTCTGTTCTGCCCAGGGACCACTTTTAGATAGAGATACTGAAAACGGTGATCATTTAGAAGGAATTTGTATTGGACATTTTTTCCAAGTAACACTAGATGCTGGAAAGAGGTAGAGGGGCTGCTAAACAACAAGTTGCAAAAACAATCAGCATATGTTCTCAATGCTATTCGCTTTAGGAGACTGAACTTCTATATGATGTTAATTGATGCAGAATAACACTTATCTTCGTTCCGGGGCACATGGGTGTCGTTGGCAATGAGAGAGCAGACTGGCTGGCTGGCTCTGCCACCATATCAGAGAGCCAGCCAATCGATAGAGCTGATATTTTGAACGCCCTCATAGAGCGTGGCCGCAAAGAAGATTTTCATTTAAACCAATCCACGTCAACTACTAGATTGCAGAAGCTGGGTTTGAAGATTGGAGTAGCAAGACAAGAACAGCATAACAGGTACACGAGTAGGCTCGTCAATCAACATCGAACTGGTATGATTAGTCGCTGGACGCTGTTGTAGATATTGCGAAGGAGATCGGAGCACCTATGTCCGGAGGACATGTCCGGAGTGTAATGAAGATATTCCAAACTGAAACTGAAACTTCTATATGACTTTCAGAGTGGTATAAATCAACAACACTAAAACAGAAATAATGAATATGGGAAGAAAACATAATAATCTAGACATCCATGTCAATGGCACTAAAATAAACCAAGTGAAAGAATTCAAATACTTAGGAAGCATATTCACAGAAGACGGAAAACTGGATAGAGAGATAGAGGCTAGAGTACAAAAAGCAAATGCTGTAACCTACCAGCTAGCCCCATTGTTAAGGCACCCAAAAATTTCACAGGCAGCTAAGAAACAAATGATCAACAGCATTTTTATACCTACTTTGTGTTACCAGAGCCAAACATGGACATTGAGCAAAGCGCAGTCACAAAAATAACTACATGTGAAATGCGTTGCCTGCGAAAAGTTACCAACAACACAAGAAAAGACATAATCACCAACATCAGCATAAGAAAGAAAGTTGGCACAAAACCGTGCTTGAATTACATAGATAAACAAAGAATGAAGTGGTTTGGCCACTTAATAAGAATGCATCCAAACTCCAAAGTATACAGAGTCTTCTACAACAGAACATCAGGAAAGAAGGCAAGAGGAAGACCACGGAAAAGATGGTTAGATGGCGTAGCAGAATCCTGTGAAAGAGCAAAGATAACAATCACACAAGCCACCAGAACAGCACAAGACAAAAACAGAAAACCACGACACTGGGCAACAACCCGGTAGCAGTGTGACGACAAAAGAAAAGAAGAAGATAATTCATACAGTTGGTTCAATGAAACCGAACGGTCACAAACATATTTTGTACATCATCGGAGCACATTGGTAATCATCTGTATGTTAAGCCTTTTAATGTATTCTCTGTGAATGTGAATTTCTCACGAAAACGTAAATCCCGTGTTGAAGATGATCACGTAAAAGAACAATTCGCAATTCGAATTGAAAAGAATAATCTGGAAAGACGCAACCCATGCAAAATTTATTTGAAAGAATAAAAAATAAAATACCTACATAATATTTTCACTATCTTCTAAATTACATCTGAGACCCTCGCCGGTGCACGGAGCTCGTGCACTACCACTGATATCAGCCTGTGTAAGAACGAGATCGTAGCACACATGGTTACACCCAGTGTTGCAATGATGATGGACCTCTCAATCAATCAATCAATCAAGCAATCAGTATAAAATGTAATGATTGAATTTAATGACTTTCACCTCTGTCTTCAATAAACATTGTTTTAAGCACGGTTAACTTTATAGATCTATATCTATCATAATGTGTGTCTGTGCATGTGTATATTTGAATGTACTTGTATATGTGGTTATTTTATTCATGTGAATCCAAATGTTAGACGAATTTATTCAATCTCATCTTGCCATCACAACCTTGTAAAGTTTGTTGAATCTCAATTCAATCCATTCATCCTGTATTCTTTTTTTTTTTTTTTTTAATTACATCTAGACCATAGGTTCCCAAACTTTTTCTGGAAACCGTCGAATTTGCAAGATACAATTTTGTAACACCCCCTCCCTCCCTCCCTCCACCATAACAGTTTTCCTCGCTTCAGCCGTTTGATATTCTTGACATAAATAGCAACTAATGATACATTACTGCTTATGTCGTTAAAGTATTGAAAAAGTAGTGGTCAATATGTGCTTCATCTTGAATACAGTTATTCAATCGCAAAATCACGAAAATAATTTATTTTTAAATATATATTATTAATTTCTTCTATAAGGAGGCACCGACCCCTAGATTCCATGCACGTCATCCCTAATCCAAAATACATCTGAAGCCACTATCGCAACCCCCTACCACCCCGCCGCCCCCTAGAATAACTCAGCGCCATCTGTAGGGCGATACTGCCCACTTTGGGAACCTATGATCTAGAATTCTAGACGCATTTATATTGCTTACGTACACTGAATAAGCTTTATGTCATCTAAAAATATTCAGCACGCCAGTCTATCAGCTTAGAAATGCGAAGAGGTGGGCATTTAACATAAGCTGACATATCTCATGTCATGCTTGAGTTATTCTTCTTCTTCTTCTTCTTCAAACTCTCCGTATCGATCACTTGTCAACCACTTTTTGTGATTTGTATGTGATCCGAGTCGAAGAGCGATTGTTCGTTGTGCGAGTTATGCGCCTACAAACATGCCAGCACATCCGATTTATCCCATGCGTTTTATTTACTAGGGTAGCTTCCCTAGGTCCTAACTCATGGCTTGTAGATTGTAGGTGTGCTATTCTTTGCTGCCCTTATGGGCCCTGACATCATACTGGTGAAAAAAGAGTTCGTATTAAAATCAGTATGATGACTTCAACCATTTTGTACATAGTATTTGGTACACTGTCACTACGAGCAGTTGTACACAAACATACAAGCTTAGTGTTAGGTACATAGTCACTACGAGCTGTTGTACACAAATATACAAACTTAGTGTTAGGTACACAGTCACTACGAGCAGTTGTACACAAATATACAAGCTTATTGTTAGGTACACTGTCACTACGAGCAGTTGTACACACATATACAAGCTTATTGTTAGGTACACTGTCACTACGAGCAGTTGTACACAAATATACAAGCTTATTGTTCCGTTGCTAACTGGTTAACCAGAGTTCTGATGTTGATCATCCGGTGCCTACTACTTCAAAGATAAAAATTTAACCCAAATTCGCCCTTGTGGTTCCAGGACCTGCAAGGGAAACATAGAATAGTACCACTGCGATCTGCAAGGCATGTCGTAAGAGGCGACTGATATTGGAAATGGGGAACCTACCCTAGTAATTAACACTGATAGCAGAAATCGGATGTTATATCCTACTTGTAGGTGACAGCTGGCACAACGTACAATCGCTCTTAAGCTCAGGTCACATACAAATCACACAGTGTGGTTAACAAGTGGTCTATATAGAGCTTTCGAAGAAGAAGAACCCACATTGTGTCAGGCGGTATGTAATATATATCGCTACATATACACACACAAACACACGGATATATATATATAAATCACCTACGAAAACACACACACACATATATATATATATGTATATAAATATCTTCTACGAAATGTAGATTTTACATATATATATATATATAGTCATGACTTGTCCAGTCTTCATTTAACAGTTGTATCTTCAACTATCTCGGTCAGATGATAACAGATGATGGCAGATGTATAACTGAAATTAAAAGAGAATAGGAATGGCCAAGGATAATTTCAATAGTATGAGAAAGTTACTGACATCCAAACAAATCACAAACAGGCCAAAAATTAGAATGATCAAATGCTATATATATCCTATATTAATGTATGGCTCGGAAACATGGACAATGAACAAGCAGTTAGAAGACAGAATTGATGCATTTGAGATGTGGATATATAGAAGAATAAGCAGAGTTTCATGGACAGAAAAACAGACAAATAAACAAGTTTTAGGAAAACTAGGCATGAAGAAACAATTATTAAGAGAAATAAAATTCAGACAAGTAAAGTATTTTGGGCACATAAAAGGCATGACACCATGATAAAACATTTACTAGAGGGGAAAGTTGAGGGAGAAGAGCAAGAGGAAGACCGAGAGATAAGTGGGAGGAAACTTTAAGAAATGGACAGGTTACAGTCTGGCAGTGTGCAACACCAAAGCGAAAGACAGAGGATGCTGGAGATTCATTGCAGCCAACCTTCGATGTGGAGACGGCACCTGATGATGATGATGATCTTCAACAAGTCCTTGTCAATCAGTATCAAAATGCGAGTTATTCAGTGCTACATAGAACCAATACTGACATACGGATGCGAGTCATGGGCAATGAACGCACAGATCGAATAATCTCTGAGGGGCACATACATATGGTTTTATAGAAGAATGATGAGAATCCCATGGACTGCTAAAATTGCTAATGTTGAGGTGTTGAATGAGATCAAGACATCGAGAAAGCTTATCATCAATATAAGAAAGAGGCAGTCATCATTTTATGGACATGTGATAGGAGGGGAGGTTTAGAACGCATTGTGACAAATGGTAAAATCGAGGGTAGACGAGACAGAGGAAGACAGAGAGAAAATTTTGGATAGCCTGACTTCATGGCACGATAGAGCGTCAACATCTGAGTTGATAGCAAACACCAACGACAGAGGTTTGTGGAGATCCATGATCGCCTACACCAGCCGGCACGACACCTGCTGATGATGATGTCCTTCAACATCGAGATTGGCTACCATATTCAACATCGTAATTATACCATTTCGTTACAATCTAATCGATACAGCGAACGCCTGCATGTCTTGGAGAATATATTACTTAATTTCATAATACGTTGAAGCATAACTATATAACTTGCACGCTTACATCTGCTGTTTTTTGATCTGTCAAAGCATGGACTGGAAGTCGGACATAATGATTGCTATATCTAACTGAAAGTGTTCTATATTTGCAGATATTCTAATCCTAGAATTGATAGATATCAATCTGCAGTGATATTTCTATCTTCTATTCTGAAGTCTACTTCTGCTTACAGTGGCGTATATTTCATGTGGGCTAGGAGTGTACTTCACACTTCGACGTTTTCTTAGTTTGTTAGTTACTTCTGCATAGATAAAGGTGTTATCTTGTATGTCCATGGTATGCTAAAGACCTTTTCTGTAACGTATTTTGAACCCACAATATTCAAAGCAACGGGCAAACGTCTCAACCAGTTCGCCTCAACAGAGACCCAGTAACATTTATTCACAATCGTATATATGTCTTCCCGTTGCCGCGTTAAATCTCCGTGTATCACACCCATACGTTGACACTGGGAATATACATGTTCTTAGTATTCTGTCTATTGGTTTTCTTACAGTTTCATTCCAAAATGTTTTTATTTGTTTTCAATGGACATGTTTGCTATTTTAATTTCATTCTTCATATTTCTATTGCGATATAACTTCATTACATTGTACATATACTGTAACAAATCACACTAGAACCAATAATTTTTACAGAGTATTACATTGTCATATAATTGTTACACCTTGTATGCAGGTAACTTGATTCGCAACTGGATTCTAGGATCCATTCATAATAATAATAATTCCTATCGTAACGTTATACGTTACATAGGGCTTGCAAGTAATTTCTCCATACCGCTCTATCCTGGGCAACTCGCTCAATCTCCTCCATGGAACTGAGACCGATATTTCCTGCCTCTCTCAGCAAAGTTCGTTTCAGGGTCTCTTTAGGTCGACCTCTCTTTCCTGAACCCTTTGCATCCCACTTCAGTGCTTGCTTTGATATTCGTTGATCATTTCTCCTCAAGGTGTGTCCAACATATCTCCATCTTCTCTTTCTTATAACAGTTGTCACTAGTGGTTGACCAGACATGTCTCTGACTTCCTCACTTCTCCTAAATTCACTCCATTTTATGTTCATTATTTTTCGCAGACATCTATTTTCAAATGCATTCAACTTGTTTTCTATATCTTTAGTCATTTTCCAACTCTCGCTGACATATGTTAGGATTGATACAACATTTGAATTGAAAATTCGTAATTTAGGATCCATTCATGCCCACCATATATTAATCAACATAATTATAAACTGTCTTCTAGGCTCCATTCCTGCACATCTTGTATACAGGTAACTTGATTCGCAAACTGTCTTCTAGGCTCCATTCCTGCACATCTTGTATACAGGTAACTTGATTCGCAACTATATTCTAGAATCCATTCATGCCCACCATATATGAATCAACATGATTATAATATGTCTTCTAGACTCCGTTTAACCAAATTCAACTGTTGTCGTCACAAAGAAATTAGGATGCAATTTCTTGTTAATACATTCTGCTATCGTCAAGGTGGTAGACCTAGCAAAAGAGTTTACTGTCAATTACGTAATTATAAATTACCACCTGTATAAATGGCTGTTTTCTTGTCGATGACCATCTGCTTTGCTGTGTATCATAGCTTTGAATTGCGTGATGTTATTACGTGTCAAATAGAATTCAATGTTCAGTTTAGAATATTTTTTTCAATAAATCTCGTTTTACGCGAATTTTTCTACAATTCATTATGTGCCGTCCGTATGTGTCGCACGTACCTATTTCTTATATATATTTTAAAGGTAGTCTATGCTATGTGAAGTCAAGGTGCTTTCTTCTCTCTTCAACGGGTCCTTCCCTGCTTGATCCAATCGAAATATTTTTCCAGAGACCACTGTTCTCCATTTTATGAGAATGAGTTACTAGTCCTGTTTGTAGATGAGAATGAACTACTAGTTCTGTTTGTAGATGAGAATGAACTACTAGTTCTGTTTGTAGATGAGAATGAACTACTAGTTATGTTTGTAGATGAGAATGAACTACTAGTTATGTTTGTAGATGAGAATGAACTACTAGTTCTGTTTGTAGATGAGAATGAACTACTAGTTCTGTTTGTAGATGAATGGTAAAAGGTAGGTCCTGTGTTCAAGTTGAGTATTTCTCCTTCTTTCTTCTTCGAATGTTCTTTATCTCTCTCTCTCTGTCTCTGTCTCTCTCTCTCTGTCTCTGTCTCTCTCTCACTCTCTCTCTCTCTCACTCTCTCTCTCTCTCGCTCGATCGTTCTTTTCGGCCATTTGTATCATTCTTATTGTGATATATAAACCGACTTTGCCAAGAACGTAATTTTACGTGACATCGTCCAGCGCCATTTGTATCATTCTTATTGTGATATATAAACCGACTTACGTGACATCGTCCAGCGCCATTTGGAGCTCTAGTGATTATCCTTCGGTGACGTGTCCGGTTTCAGCCAGCGTTTACTAGGTTAGCTATCCGTCAGTACGCTCCATCGACTACTTGTAAACCAATCTGCGTGATTTGTATGTAATCTGAACATAAGAGCGATTGAACGTTGTGCCAGTAATGCGCCTACAAGTAGACCAGCACATCCGATTTCTGCGATGCTTTTTATTTACTAGAATAGCTTCTCTGGTTATATCAGTCGCCTCTTACAACATGCCTAGTAAGTCGCATCGGTACTATTCTTTGCTTCCTTTTCGGGTCCGAGCAATACACGGCGAAGGTGGGCATTTAAAAGAACCCTTTGCAGCTGACAAACGGTAAGAGTATGCTGCTACGCCGCTGCACGGGAAAAAATCGTTCAAAATTGTTAAAACAAAATTGCTGGACTAAATGCATGATATCTAAAATTGCAGTGGGTATCACGCCGGTGCTACAACGTTTGCATACTGCCAATGAGATACTCTTGACAATAAACATATCATGGTACACACGTGTACTGCTACTGACATTATTCTGGGCAATACAAAATTGTGGCACCAAAGAACAATTACGGTGGTCATATCAATCAATTAATTGTGATAAATCACTTTTTAACAAGATAGCAACAGAAACAGGATATTTCTAACTATTGATTAATTGATTAATTGATTGATAGGATCATCATCATCCACGCACTTCAGGGAGTAGACATGTGTGATCCGATCTTTTTCTTAAACAGGAAAATATCGGATGCAGTGCATGAACTCCGTTACTCCGGCGAGGGTCCATGATGTAATTTTTGCAGATTTGTGTGAGAGCCGCGGTAGCGTAGTTGTTAGTGAACTCGCTTCTCAAGGTTGGTGGTCTGGGTTCAAATCCCGCAGTACGCGTGTAATTTTTCCCGACCGCGACGGTCTCAGGTCGACCCAGCCTCAACTGGGTACCAGACATGCTCTGGGAAAGTAAAGGTGGCCGGCGTGATGTTGACCCCATCACCCATCGTGTGCCGACGGTCAATGAAAATACAGGCCTAACACTGTATTGACCTATATACCACGAGGTATGAAAGGGTTCCTTTACTTACTTTTTTTAAAAGATATTTGTGAAGGGAATTTTGTTTGTTAATGTTATCTAAGGAATTTTACCCGGGCAGCGGCTTTTCAACGTGATCTTCTCGATTTGGAACTGTCACAGGTTCTTTTATGTGATAAATTGAACACGGGTCCTACGTTTTATTGTCCGACTCCGATAGGACTAAGAACTCAATATCACCTACACTGTGACCAGCGATCTCTGAAAAAATATCTAGATATATGCACGAGTGAGCGAACTTGCTACATTTGGCACGAGATATGAGTGACTAACCTCTACGTCACATATACCCAGAAAATTCTAACTACTACGGATGAACACCTTAGGGAACAGCTAGTACCAACTAAATAAAGCTTACATTTTCTAGATCGGTGGTACAGATTAGTGTACATAAACTGACATCGAATCATAGATCGGTGGTACATATTAGTGTACATAAACTTACATCGAATCACAGATCTGTGGTACATATTAGTGTACATAAACTGACATCGAATCACAGATCTGTGGTACATATTAGTGTACATAAACTGACATCGAATCACAGATCTGTGGTACAGATTAGTGTACATAAACTAACATCGAATCACATATCTGTGGTACAGATTAGTGTACATAAACTGACATCGAATCACAAATCTGTGGCACAGATTACTGTACATAAAGTTACATCGAATCACAGATCTGTGGTACAGATTAGTGTACATAAACTGACATCGAATCATAGATCGGTGGTACAGATTAGTGTACATAAACTAACATCGAATCACAGATCGGTGGTACATATTAGTGTACATAAACTTACATCGAATCACAGATCTGTGGTACATATTAGTGTACATAAACTTACATCGAATCACAGATCTGTGGTAAATATTAGTGTACATAAACTGACATCGAATCATAGATCAGTGGTACAGATTAGTGTACATAAACTGACATCGAATCACAGATCTGTGGTACATATTAGTGTACATAAACTGACATCGAATCACAGATCTGTGGTACATATTAGTGTACATAAACTGACATCGAATCACAGATCTGTGGTACATATTAGTGTACATAAACTTACATCGAATCACAGATCTGTGGTACATATTAGTGTACATAAACTGACATCGAATCACAGATCTGTGGTACATATTAGTGTACATAAACTGACATCGAATCACAGATCTGTGGTACAGATTAGTGTACATAAACTGACATCGAATCACAGATCTGTGGTACAGATTAGTGTACATAAACTGACATCGAATCACAGATCTGTGGTACAGATTAGTGTACATAAACTGACATCGAATCAACATATAAGATAGTCTAAGACTAATATCAAACGTCTCATTTTCTGTACAAATAAAACCACGATATGACCCTTTAGTCTGCTTCCTTATGTACGTCCTGGTTCTAGATTCTCAATCGACAATACAACCGTTTGCAAATTCTGTATTTCCAATGTTCGATTTATTTTTAGCCTTATCCGTTGCAGTTTTTCTTGTTTCTCATTTCCCCATGCATATCGACTGCAGTTTTGTGTGTCTGCGCGTGTGTGTTTTTTTTTTTTTTGTAGCTATGTGTTTATTTTCCTATCTTTTCTACGGTTAGTGCTCGTTTCGAAGATCGGATGGAAACAAAACACACACGAGTGTTGAAAATGCATTAGTTTTCTCAGCATATATACAACATCGCATATCAGAGTATTGGAATGTGAATGCTTTCATTTATTTCCTGACAGGATCATTCATTTCAATTTGGAAGAAAAGTAGATCATTTATTTCATGGATTATGACATATACGATTTCTGGTTTTGATTGTAACACTATTTTCTGATATTATACAAGGTTGAGTAAGATACTAAACATTTGTTGCAAAATGTGTTTATCAAAGATGGAAAATTCAGTTTTTAATAACGGTTCTTTTTATTGCAAACTGTTTTATTTTATTTTAGTGTTGAAATGTCAAGTTGTTATTCTAAAATTGGTTATATATCTTCTTCTTCTTCTTCCAGTGCTCCATATCGACCACGTGTTAACCACTCTGTGTGATGGGTATGTGATCTGAGCCTAAGAGCGATGTACTTACGTAATCCTCTCCGCTCGTCGTGTAGCATAGGACCTCAACAGTTGTTCGGTTAGAGATCGATAGTTTGTTTTTCAGACTGGTTGTAATGAAAGCTACATTCTGCAAAGTTCATGCAACATCAATCATGATCATTCTTATATCTTAAAGAACACATTTAATGTCAGCTCAACGCATTCCTGATACCTGTGTTTTCTGTTGTATGCTTCGCTATGCGCCACTTATGCTTTTGATTAACACGAATGTCTTGATTGTCTAAATGTGTTCATATAGATGGCGTGCAATACCTCACTAATCGACAATGAAAACTGTCATGTTATTTAGAAGCTATAGTTCTTCAAGATCCTCAGTATCATCATCCAATGGCTTGTTCTGAGCAAACTTTGACCACATTATATGAAATTTCCTTCTCGCATAGGCCAGAAGTTCCACCTCTGCTGTTGGTGTACCAAATTTATCTGTCGCATCTTAAATACATTTTTCGTTGATATTTCGTCGCTGTTCCTTATTGCCTGGTTGCCTCTTTCAAGACTTTTTATTTAT
This sequence comes from Arion vulgaris, assembly GCA_020796225.1. Lineage (NCBI taxonomy): Eukaryota > Metazoa > Mollusca > Gastropoda > Stylommatophora > Arionidae > Arion > Arion vulgaris. The sequence goes on along the minus strand of CM036759.1, from coordinate 56,110,197 downwards.
TTTTCTTCTACTTTGAACGCTCCATATCAACCACTTGTCAATCATTGTGTGATTTGTATGTGATCTGAGCATAAGAGCTATTATATGTTGTGCAAGTTATGCTCCTATAAGTAGGACATCACATCTGATTTCTGCGTTCTTTTTTATTTACTAGAGTAGCGTTCATAAGGCCTACATCACTCGCTTCTTACGACATACAGTGTAGGTTGCAGTGGTACTATTCTGTGCTTCCCTTGAGGGCCCCAGCACCACACGGGCGTACGTTTTATTATTTTTATTTTTTATTTCGATCCAGAAGCACTTGAGTTTTCAGCCCTTCTGCTCGGTGTCATGGACATCGTAACACTTCGGTTCAGTGCCACGAATACCGTAAATCTGGGACACCTGTGGTTTTTCTGCCAGCCCGCGGAATTGTACCCGCGCTCACAGGGAGTTTCTCACCCGTCGCCCAACGCTCTACGAACACGCTGGGTAAGCGGGCGTACATTTTAATTAACAACACGACTTTTTGTATGTTCAAAGTATTTCAATTTTCTCATTTATTTTGTACGAGATTTGTTTCTTCTTCTCTCGTACGCTGGCTGTTAATTCAGGCGGAACGTCATGACACCTGGTATTGAGCTTCTGACTGATTTTTGCTTGAGACCTATATTACCCTTTTACACGCATCGCTCAACCACATGGACAGCCTGGCCGACTTCCGAGGTATTCAAAGTTGAGATCCTTTAAGAGTGATCGTTACAGGAAACATGTTGTCCTTGTAACTCTTTCTCGGAAAGAGTTAGTTAGTGAAGGTAGAACGGATGACTCCTCTATAGGGTTTCCTGCCTTTGGTGAGGTCGTTCTGTACGCATAGTAAGATAAACACTCTTTAATGATTTTTTAGTGCGGTGAATTTGGGATTGGATCTACGCCAAAGAGCATTAGCTTACTTTGCGCTGACTGGGCGAGGTCGCCCTAGTTTAGGGGCATTCTCGACTCTTCTAGGGCTAGTCACAGGAACTGTCACCTTTCTTGTATTCATTGCTCTTTTACGATCATTTTTCGCCGTATATTTGGGCGTTTTGAAATTCGCCAAAGAGTATGTCTACAATATGCGCTCTTTCTGACTATATGAAATCCTTCCGGATTAGGAACATTCTCAGCCATTGGAGAAGCATGTGCTTTGTCAAAAAAACGATCATATGTTGTCGGAAAGCTTAGCCTTTATGTGATCTGAGCCATGGTGTTTGGACGTCATCTGTGTAGAATGATCGGCGTCTGAACAGTATTGCCCTTAGCAAATGTTTGGGTTTGTACCAGTCAAGCATTTGCATTATCGGCCTTACTTTTCTACCCCGGTGAGTTTGTTTTGATAAGTCTACCCCGAGGTTGGTTTGATAAGTCTACCCCGAGGTTGGTTTGATAAGTCTACCCCGAGGTTGGTTTGATAAGTCTACCCCGAGGTTGGTTTGATAAGTCTACCCCGAGGTTGGTTTGATAAGTCTACCCCGAGGTTGGTTTGATAAGTCTACCCCGAGGTTGGTTTGATAAGTCTACCCCGAGGTTGGTTTGATAAGTCTACCCCGAGGTTGGTTTGATAAGTCTACCCCGAGGTTGGTTTGATAAGTCTACCCCGAGGTTGGTTTGATAAGTCTACCCCGAGGTTGGTTTGATAAGTCTACCCCGAGGTTGGTTTGATAAGTCTACCCCGAGGTTGGTTTGATAAGTCTACCCCGAGGTTGGTTTGATAAGTCTACCCCGAGGTTGGTTTGATAAATAACGCCTCATAGGTCGTAACTTGAGTAATATACATAATGTACACATTAAACACACAATTTCTGAAAGCTTAGATGTTCTTTACGTAATGTGTCATTATTTTTCAATCTACTTACCTTCCCGTTCTACATACACACGCCAACGTCGAGAACGTTTTTGCAGCCCGCAGAGGATTAAATCTGACGATTATTTACTAATCCAGTTACGCACAACTGCAGTCACATCCTTGTCAGAAGCATATATGTTTCCTGTGAGATTTTCCTTGGGCTTTGAGAATATAAAAAGTAACTCGGTGCCAAATCCTGGTTATATGATGGATGCGCTAAAATGTCGTCACAGTTGAGATACTCTAATGTTGCCGGTGTTTGTCTAATCGTGTGTGGACGAATATTGTCAATCTCTGTCGGTTATCTCTGAGAACCACCTATGTTATCACTGTTGTGGTGTGAGGTCCACTCACACGCTTTGATATAACCACAACAAAATTGGTACTTAGTTTGAAATAGCCGTGCCTAGACTTAAAGTGACGTTAATCATCTACATAACAAGCAAAGAATAACATGACGTCACATCAGCAATAGCCTTCTTATACTACACCATATGCTGCTAGAGATTCAACATTTATATGTATACATGAAACAACATCGTTAGCTTAGTGATTAGCACACTTGACATGAAATCGAGTTGTCCCGGGTTCAAATGTCATTGTTGTAGTTTGACTTGTTTCCGACTTTACGTCACTCATGTCAACCCAGTTGCAATTTGGTACCATATAAACACTGTGTAAAATCGACATCATGCGTTATGTTGACATTATCCTTCGTGCTGTGTCCTTGATTACAGTAAAATGCTGGTCAAACCATGTATCCCCCATACACAACATGGTATTAGAACGTGTTCCGTGCTTTAATTTTACTGCTTACATCCAGTGGGATGGAGTAAACTATCATCATCATCAAGGTGCGTGTCCTTTTTTGGACGGTGCTCTTTCTGCAGCGCATCTGAAATTCACTCTGTCTCTATCCAGTTCACCCACTTTCGCCGATGGTCATATTCATGATTTCTTTAATATCTTGTAGTCATCTTCTTTTTGAAACCAATTGCCTTTAACTTTCAGTTCTTTCAGGAGATCAGTATTCTTTAACTTTCAGTTCTTTCAGGAGATCAGTATTCTTTAACTTTCAGTTCTTTCAGGAGATCAGTATTCTTTAACTTTCAGTTCTTTCAGGAGATCAGTATTCTTTAACTTTCAGTTCTTTCAGGAGATCAGTATTCTTTAACTTTCAGTTCTTTCAGGAGATCAGTATTCTTTAACTTTCAGTTCTTTCAGGAGATCAGTATTCTTTAACTTTCAGTTCTTTCAGGAGATCAGTATTCTTTAACTTTCAGTTCTTTCAGGAGATCAGTATTCTTTAACTTTCAGTTCTTTCAGGAGATCAGTATTCTTTAACTGTCAGTTCTTTCAGGAGATCAGTATTCTTTAACTTTCAGTTCTTTCAGGAGATCAGTATTCTTTAACTTTCAGTTCTTTCAGGAGATCAGTATTCTTTAACTTTCAGTTCTTTCAGGAGATCAGTATTCTTTAACTTTCAGTTCTTTCAGGAGATCAGTATTCTTTAACTTTCAGTTCTTTCAGGAGATCAGTATTCTTTAACTTTCAGTTCTTTCAGGAGATCAGTATTCTTTAACTTTCAGTTCTTTCAGGAGATCAGTATTCTTTAACTTTCAGTTCTTTCAGGAGATCAGTATTCTTTAACTTTCAGTTCTTTCAGGAGATCAGTATTCTTTAACTGTCAGTTCTTTCAGGAGATCAGTATTCTTTAACTTCCAGTTCTTTCAGGAGATCAGTATTCTTTAACTTTCAGTTCTTTCAGGAGATCAGTATTCTTTAACTTTCAGTTCTTTCAGGAGATCAGTATTCTTTAACTTTCAGTTCTTTCAGGAGATCAGTATTCTTTAACTTTCAGTTCTTTCAGGAGATCAGTATTCTTTAACTTTCAGTTCTTTCAGGAGATCAGTATTCTTTAACTTTCAGTTCTTTCAGGAGATCAGTATTCTTTAACTTTCAGTTCTTTCAGGAGATCAGTATTCTTCCTTTGAAGTAAACTATACTCAACTAATATATCTAACTATATGTCAGATAATGTTTCTGATCATTTCGGAAACCGACGATGCAAGTCAGGTCCAGTATTCATAGCAGTAAAACATTAACAAGAGTAGGTTGTAAAGCCCCTGCCTGGGCTACTTGAAACCCACTTTCTGCAACAAACGTGTCAGTATCTTCAACATTACATTGAACATATCGCCAGCGTTATGGAATCCGAGCACTACCGCTGATAAATTGAAAAGAAAGATATCGAAGCACACATGGTTATTCACCAAGTGAAATGGCTATAGTCCTATATATTCATTAGTCATTCAGTGTTTAATATTAGAAGAAGGACCATTCTATTATTAGATCATGTGTAGCATGTTACATTCTTCTAGTTGAAATAATTGATTTTCATCAATCTCTAATAATATATACATCTCAAAGCTAGACATTAACATGTGTTAATGAAATAGTCATTTATTATTTTTTTCTAAGGTCATCATTATCTTCTTTCTTCTTCTTTGCGTTCATTCTTTACGACCAATTTTATTCACTCTTTGTGATATGTTTGATATTTGCTAAGAAAGTGTATACGTAGCACATTGATTTGGTAGGTCCATAAACGCATATACTTATACACGTTTAGGACACGTGCATCCAATTTCAACCAAACCTCCTTAGTTGTCTCTTACAACATGCGTGCCAGGTAACAGTGGTTCTATTCTTTACACCCCACATTTAGGACCCGGTAACCACTCAGGCGAGATCATCATTATCAAATAACTTGTCCTGAGCAGAGCTTTGCCACTCAACAGTCCTTCGGAATTTCTCTCTCTCATAGGCCAGATGACCTGCTTCTGCAGCCGTTATGTTCAAACCATCAGTTATATTTCTATCATTTTTCCTTCTCCTAATTTCTACCATTAGTTAACGCAATGAATATTTAATATTCAGTTACAGATTCTGAAAGAAAACATCTTCTCCTTTCAACTCTAACTAATAATTCTAGCTAACTGCACCAATATGTCGATATACTTCTGTTATTGATGTTTGCTTCATCTTCTCCTTTCAACTCTAACTAATAATTCTAGCTAACTGCACCAATATGTTTATATACTTCTGTTATTGATGTTTGCTTCATCTTCTCCTTTCAACTCTAACTAATAATTCTAGCTAACTGCACCAATATGTTTATATACTTCTGTTATTGATGTTTGCTTCATCTTCTCCTTTCAACTCTAACTAATAATTCTAGCTAACTGCACCAATATGTCGATATACTTCTGTTATTGATGTTTGCTTCATCTTCTCCTTTCAACTCTAACTAATAATTCTAGCTAACTGCACCAATATGTTTATATACTTCTGTTATTGATGTTTGCTTCATCTTCTCCTTTCAACTCTAACTAATAATTCTAGCTAACTGCACCAATATGTCGATATACTTCTGTTATTGATGTTTGCTTCACTGAACAATATTCGTTGCTCTCTCTCTCTCTCTGTGCCTTTCAACCCGGATTGGGGCATATGCCCTCTACCAACTCATGCCGTCTTCCTATCTGTCTTCCTATCTCTAGCCTTCTTTTGCAGCTCGCTTCAGGTATACTTATATTGTTGATATCTGACTCAAAATCCAGTCTCTGTGTATTTTTCGACCTCCTTTTCCTTCTCTGTCTCTGCGGGTTCCAGGAAAGGGCCCTTCTTATTTTATTTCCTGAAGGTTTTAGCAATGTTTCCTATCCAGCCCCAGCGTCTTAATTTAGCCTCTTGGTTTACTGGAATATGTCTTGTTCTATCCATACGTTTCTTATTTTGTGACCATATCATACCATCTCAGTCACTCTATTCTGCGCAGACACAAGTTAATGAATGTTTGCAATTTATGTGTTGTTATTTTAGTTATTCTCCCTGGTTTATTGCTATTTCCTCCATGTTTTTCTAATATTCCTGTGATTTCATAAGTTGTAACTATTATGTTAAACACATCCACCTGATGAGAATTAACAGCTTGTTCTTTCTTGACGTTATTTGAACACTCAACACTGACACAAATAGTTTCAAGTGTTATGCTCAAAGACGACTGTGTTGTAGTTTTTAAATCAACTTTGCATTATATTCACCGATTTTTAAATACACTTTTACATAGTTTCAAGAATATACCTGCATGTTTCGTTCTGAAACGACATTTTCTTCTTTTTTTATGTTTTGCGTAGCGTGTTTTTAAAGCAAGTTTTATGCGCGCACGTGCGTATTTTGTGTTTCTGTTTGGTGTGTTTTAAAATAATAGATACTTTTCTAACCGTAACCATTAACCTTTTCTGACCCTCATTTACAAGAAATCGGCAAATTAACTTCGAACTGTTTGTTTTCTTTTATATGGTAAATCGTATAATATTGTGGACTGTCTTTCTTTACTGCCTTCTATTCTTGGTGTGTTTGTCAGCGTTCAAGATATGCAAATAGATCTGCAAAGATCCTTGAATGCGCTATCTATATGATGTTTCGTTCCTCCTCTGTTATCTCAGCGGTCATCGTTTGCGTAGTAGACATTTGTCCTTGACACAGCGTGTCACACATCTTGACCTGACTGCCATTGACTCTTCTAATATCCTCTAATAGCCACATTTTTGTCTTCGAACGATCCATATCGATAACTTGTTAACCACTCTGTGTGATCTGTATTTGATTTGAGCGACTTATGTTGTACCAGTTTTGTGCCTACAAGTAGGCCAGCACATTCGATTTCTGCAACGCTTTTATTTACTAGGGTAGCTTCCCTAGGCTCATACCTCAGTCGCCTCTTACAACATGCCTTGTAGGTCGCAGTGCTACTGTACTTTGTTTCCCTTGCGGGCCCTGGCACCACACGGGCGATTAGCCAAATAAAACCACAACGCCGTCTCAGTCTGTTACAGTTTCAACAGGTTCTCATAGATAGATACAACGGTTCACTAGTTTATCAAATTCAGTTTTTTAATATCATAAATTCCAATCTATGAAATTTGAAATAATATCGATATTCTATCTATATCCTTTTTGTATTCCGTTGAATACATATGGTGAAACACGTAATAACAAAGTATACATATGGCGAAACACGTAATAACAAAGTATACATATGGTGAAACACGTAATAACAAAGTATTGTAGTTTTATCAAATACAACAAAACAATAACAATACACAGCAACGTTTCCACTAAAATGCCCTTATCAGGAAAATGATACAACAGGAGTGACGAATGTCACATCAGATTACATATAGACTACGATAGAGACATTCCAACGGTCATAAAATGAAAATATGTGACTAAAAACGAATAACGAAATAATGAAAAAAACTAGAAATGAAAAAATAGGTATTTTACATAGTTTTACTGCAGTCGCCCTCCAATATCGATACCGTTGAATACATACTGCTTTCAGAAGAGATTGGTTATTGGTTATTCTTTACAGAACTGACGTCATAGCACTCCGAACAGATCCATAGATGCTCAGTCTCTCCCAACAGATTTTGAACGGTATGCGTACTGATGGTTCCCGTGGCTTGCTGATGAAACACACTTCTTCTCTGCCCTAAAACATTCAGTTCTACTTTTACAACGTGTAACTCCAAACTCCCTTAATCGCTTAATTGATTCAACTACTCGTTTAGTGTTGTCTTCGAACAGTAGGTCGCTAAGAGACAGAAGGACATCCACATTAGATATCCTAAACTCCTCACCAATGGATGCAAGCATGCCCTCTCTCTCTCGTTGCCACGAGTACCCACATGGCAATGACAGTAGATCCACCTGAATCTCTGGAGGTTGCAAACCTCTACAAAAGATATCCATTGTTGCAGCTATGCATATTTATAATAGTTACCACGACAGGCTCCCTCTTACAACGTTCTTTCCATATTTCTTTCTCTATGTTATCTTTGGACGTTCAGGTATTTAACTTATATATGAATTCATTTTTACAGACGATCATTTCATCAAATAAAACCCAGATACAACAACATATTATAACAGTCTCCAGCAAACATACCACGACTACAACATGAAAATAAAGATAGTCACGCCCAAAGTCATGACATTCGATATAGTGAAAAGAAATAATAATATCTCACTCGACAAACATAAATTAAAACAAGCTAAACATTATATGTCTGGGGATAACTTCTTAAACAAATGAAAAATAATTAAAGAAATGCAACATAGATACAATAAATCAATCAGACCTTAGTGAAAATTGCACCAATTTTTAAATGCAAGCATGCAACCATGCAATTTAAAAAAAAACATTGTACACGATTTTCTCTCGATATTATGCTATCAGTGCCAAACCTGGAAGTGTACATCAAACGAAAGAGAACAATAAATAGTCACGACAATGATGAAGTGTCTACGCAGAATGCTGGGAGTATCAGAAATAGACCGGTTTTAAAATAAATGCATCACGAAAATAATGGGTACAACATCAATACTGTACTTCTTCAAGAAACAATAAATTAAATTGTTAAGCCACATACGCAGATTATCAACACACATGTGCTCCTCAAATGCCAATGCTACTCTCCTACAATGGATACAAGTCAAAAGATTGTCTGCGTTAAAGGTGTATAACCCAGTCCATGAGGCAAACATGAAAGGGGTTCGGCATTCTCTTCGGAAGAAGCAGACGTGTCAAACGATTGAGGGAAATCCGCAAGTCAAATGTAATACGGACTCCCAAAACAGATCTGGAGACGTAGTCTTCTTGAGTATGTAATACGGACTCCCAAAACAGATCTGGAGACGTAGACTTCTTAAGGATATAATGCGGACTCCCAAGACAGATCTGGAGACGTAGTCTTCTTGAGGATGTAATACAGACTCCCAAGACAGATCTGGAGACGTAGTATTCTTAAGTATGTAATACGGACTCAAAACAGATCTGGAGACGTAGTCTTCTTGAGGATGTAATACAGACTCCCAAGACAGATCTGGAGACGTAGTCTTCTTGAGGATGTAATACAGACTCTCGAAACAGATCTGGAGACGTAGTCTTCTTGAGTATGTAATACGGACTCTCAAAACAGATCTGGAGACGTAGTCTTCTTAAGAGAGATTGTACGGTGTGTCATTATGCGCTTTCAAGTAGGCAAGAACATACGATTTCTGTGACACTTTTTATTTTCTACGGCAGCTTCATTAGGCTCCTACATCAGTCGTCTCCGACGACATGTCTCGAAGGTCGCAGTGGTATTATTCTTTGCTTCCCTTGCGGACCAGGGTACCACACGAGCGACCATAAGCTTCATTAGTTGTCCTTCATATTTCCCGGTCTCAGGCCTGTATGATTTTCCAGGATAATCCAGCATCGTCAGTTCCTCAAGAAGACTACGTCTCCAGATCTGTTTTGGGAGTCCGTATGACATCCTTAAGCTCAGATCACACACAAACCACACAGAATTGTTAACAAGCGATCGAGAAAGAAGAAGAAGCCTATGGTCCATTCAAAAAGCAGAGAGCGATACTCAAAAAGATTTTAATCAAAGTGAAATAATAATACATCAGCAAAATATAAAATAACGTGGGTAAGTTTACCAACAAAAACAATTTGTTCTTCTTTCTTCTTCTTTTGTCGTCACACTGCTACCAGGTTGTTGCCCAGTGTCGTGGTTTTCTGTTTTTGTCTTGCGCTGTTCAAGTGGCTTGGGTGATTGTTATCTTTGCTCTTTCACAGGATTCTGCTACGCCATCTAACCATCTTTTCCGTGGTCTTCCTCTTGCCTTCTTTCCCGATGTTCTGTTGTAGAAGACTCTGTATACTTTGGAGTTTGGATGCATTCTTATTAAGTGGCCAAACCACTTCATTCTTTGTTTATCTATGTAATTCAAGCACGGTTTTGTGCCAACTTTCTTCTTATGCTGATGTTGGTGATTCTGTCTTTTCTTGTGTTGTTGGTAACTTTTCGCAGGCAACGCATTTCACATGTAGTTATTTTTTGTGACTGCGCTTTGCTCAATGTCCATGTTTGGCTCTGGTAACACAAAGTAGGTATAAAAATGCTGTTGATCATCTGTTGCTTAGCTGCCTGTGACATTTTTGGGTATATAACAATTTGTTATATACATTTATTATTCGCTCCTAGACTTTGTGGAGGCTTATCGACGCAAGAGAAGCCCGTTTTTCAACCCCAGCGTTAGTATGTATATGTATATAGTTCGTACCCACTAGCCCGTAAGTCGGTCGTATTAAGTTCATATTGAATGCAGGGGTAATAATCTTTGAACATTGATCCCAGACCTTGTGCAGTCTGAATCGATGTGTTATGTAAGGTTCCATTCAATAGTTTTCATATATAGCCTGTTTCTGTACCTCAGCATGAAATTGGGAATCTGTTTGCCTGTTATTTTACTGTATATTTTTCATGGCTGGTTCAATAATGACACATTCTAGTTATGCCGTCTACGTATAGCCTACTTTATATATAAATATATATATCTTGCCTGAGAATGTAATGTTAGAGTTTTTGTGAAGACGTTTCAATCTTCTGTAGATAATTTCATAACAAGACAGTTACATGATCTAGTGATATTTTGTCCTTAGTTTGATTCATACGTGCCAAGGAAGTTACCTTTGAGTGAAAACCGTGGCATATCCAACCATCAACTACAGTAAACGAGTCGTTGATTTTTTTAGGCACCACTTATACGTTCAATAGTATGTCATTGCTGTCTCAAAGGTGAGGTCTAATTTTACCATTCGTAAAAATCCCACGGAAACGAATTTGCTTCCAACTGCTTTCCGCGAAGTTTGAACCAGGTACGCTTGGGTTGTGATCCTGCTCACAACCGCTTAAGCTATAGAGTTACCTTACCTAGCGGTATTTTGTCGTTAGTAAGGTTCATGCTTACCAGAACAGTTACCTTACCACTTGGTATGTTGTCGGGAATGTGGTTCATGTTTATGTTTATCAGGACATTTACTTTATATAATTGGTAGTTTGTTATTAGTGTGGTTCATACGTACCAGGACATAGTGTATGCATACTCATTGATATCTGTGAGTTGAGATTGAATACATATGTGTCTGCCTGGAGTGCAATGACGTCAGTTTATTAACCAATAACAAATACATTATGTCGTCATTGTGGTTTATGCGTACTAGGACAGTTACATTACATAGTGGTATTTTGTCGTTAATGATGTGTTCCTGCGTACTAGGACAGTTACATTACATAGTGGTATTTTGTCGTTAATGATGTGGTTTATGCGTACTAGGACAGTTACATTACATAGTGGTATTTTGTCGTTAATGATGTGTTCCTGCGTACTAGGACAGTTACATTACATAGTGGTATTTTGTCGTTAATGATGTGTTCCTGCGTACTAGGACAGTTACATTACATAGTGGTATTTTGTCGTTAATGATGTGGTTTATGCGTACTAGGACAGTTACATTACATAGTGGTATTTTGTCGTTAATGATGTGTTCCTGCGTACTAGGACAGTTACATTACATAGTGGTATTTTGTCGTTAATGATGTGTTCCTGCGTACCATGACAGTTACATTACCTAGTGGTATTTTGTCGTTAATGATGTGGTTCATGCTTACCAGAACAGTAAACATTTATAGTGATATTTTTTCATAATGGTATTGGAGGGGCCAGACACAAATGTTTGGAAAAATCATGGTTTTGGGTTAGGTTATATTTTAATTTATAAAACAATAAATACACGTACACATTATTTTTGGTGGGATATCACTGACCCTCAATGACGAGCCGGCACTGCTAGTATTACTTTGTCGTTAGTGTGTTGTTATGACTATGTATAATTGAACACCCTCATGTTCGACATTTAGTCTAACCCACTAGAATTCGCATTAGGATACGTGTGTACGATTGTGATGTAATGTTGGGAGATATATTGGCACTAGAAAGCTGGTAAAAATGTACGTGCGCATTACAGCTCAGCAGATTTTGTCTGTTTAAGTCATCACTGAGAACTCAACAAGGTGTGCTTGTGTTGAGTTAGATTAACTAGAGTATTGGGGATCTAGTACGCTGTAGTTTCAAATATTAACGTTTGCTCTTGGACCTGTCATCGCTGCTCGTGTGGTGCCGGAGGCCGCAAATGGAAGCAAAGAATAATACCACTGCAACCTACAAGGCATGTCGTAAGAGGCGACTGAGGTAGGGGCCTAGGGAAGCTAATCTAGTAAATAAAAAGTGTTGCAGAAATCGAATGTGCTGGCATACTTGTAGGCGCATAACTGGAACAACGTAAATCACTCTTAGGCTCAGTGTACATACACATCACAAAGTAGCAAGTGGCTCGAAGAAGAAGAAGAACAGTCATCATGGACTTTTATTCACATTACCATATCAAATGAGAAGATATGTCATCATGGACTTTTATTCACATTACTATATCAAATGAGAAGAACAGTCATCATGGACTTTTATTCACATTACCATATCAAATGAGAAGATCTGTCATCATGGACTTTTATTCACATTACTATATCAAATGAGAAGATCTGTCATCATGGACTTTTATTCACATTACCATATCAAATGAGAAGATCTGTCATCATGGACTTTTATTCACATTACTATATCAAATGAGAAGAACTGTCATCATGGACTTTTATTCACATTACTATATCAAATGAGAAGAACTGTCATCATGGACTTTTATTCACACTACTATATCAAATGAGATCTGTCATCATGGACTTTTATTCACATTACTATATCAAATGAGAAGAACTGTCATCATGGACTTTTATTCACATTACTATATCAAATGAGAAGAACTGTCATCATGGACTTTTATTCACATTACTATATCAAATGAGAAGAACAGTCATCATGGACTTTTATTCACATTACTATATCAAATGAGAAGATCTGTCATCATGGACTTTTATTCACATTACTATATCAAATGAGAAGAACAGTCATCATGGACTTTTATTCACATTACTATATCAAATGAGAAGATCTGTCATCATGGACTTTTATTCACATTACTATATCAAATGAGAAGATCTGTCATCATGGACTTTTATTCACATTACTATATCAAATTAGAGATAATTAATGTTTAATATCATACTGTTTGTGTGTGTGTATGTGCAGGATTATGTTCTATTACTTGTTACAATTTCAGAGCAGAATTCATGTTACGCGATACTCTTCATAGTTTGTGTGATTCTAGATATTTCTTAATGTCACAGGATCCGTGTTATTAGTGCTGGTGGAGTTGAAAATATGTTATAGTGTTAGATATCATTATCAAGTTCATATAGAGCAGAATATGAAATGTGTTCGTGTAGACTGCGTGTGCATATGTAAATATACATATATTGAATGTATTCTAAGGATACGTATTGCTGTATGTGCAACCAACAGCGTTTGTAAGTTGCGCAATAACAACACCACTCCATTCATCATCATCAGGTACCGTCTCCACATCGAAAGTTGGCTGCAATGAATCTCCAGCATCCTCTGTCTTTCTCCTTGGTGTTGCACACGGCCAGACTGTAACCTGTCCATTTCTAAAAGTTTCCTCCATTTATCTCTCGGTCTTCCTCTTGCTCTTCTCCCCTCAACTTTCCCTCTAGTAAATGTTTTATCATGGTGTCATGTCTTTTTATGTGCCCAAAATACTTTACTTGTCTGAATTTTATTTCTCTTAATAATTGTTTCTTCATGCCTAGTTTTCCTAAAACTTGTTTATTTGTCTGTTTTTCTTTCCATGAAACTCTGCCTATTCTTCTATATATCAACATCTAAAATGCATCAATTCTGTCTTCTAACCGTTTGTTCATTGTCCATGTTTCCTTTCCGAGCCATACATTAATATAGGATATATATAGCATTTGATCATTCTCATTTTTAGCCTGTTCGTAATTTGTTTGGATGTCAGTAACTTTCTCATACTATTGAAATTATCATTGGCCATTCATATTCTCTTTTTAATTTCTGTTATACATCTGCCATCATCTGTTATCATCTGACCAAGATATAAGAAACTATTTACTTGATGTAGTAATTCTCCATGTATTTTTATATGCACTTTAGGTTTCTCCATTTCCTTGTTGATCACCATAGTTTTTGTTTTCTATATGTTAATGTCTAATCCATATTCCTTGCTAGTTCTGTCCAATTGGTCCACTAGTTAGTGTAATTCTAGTTCACTTTCTGCTTCCAATACTGTGTCATCTGCAAATCTTAAGTTGTTTATTATTTTTCCATTGATCTTAAGTAATGGCATTCCCTCTAGTTGTTTGAAGATTTTCTCTGTGTAGATTTTAAATAGGCTTGGTGAAAGAATGCATCCTTGTCTCACTCCTCTCTTTATGTCTATGTATGGTACTCCATTAGTATATATCTAACCTTTTTCGTCTTGTCTTTACAGACGGTGAATTCGCAAGTATTTTACTGTGACAACTTCTGAGTTTTCTTTTCTCTTGTTTTTCAGCTTATACATGTCTCTTCTCAAATGAGTCTGCGCCCTTACGCAATATTGTTTTCCACGTAACTACATCATCAGATAGTTTGTCCCCATGTGCTAGGATCTATAGAAACATTCATCATTGATACCTTGCATACATCTTTATATCGGAGCAGTGGTCTGCGCTGGTGCCTCTTCCCCTCCAAAAGTTCACAGAAAAACATTTGTTTTGGTATGCGACAATTTTCCATTCTCCTCACATGCAATACGCATCTTAGTCATCCACTACTGAGCATTCATATGATGGAAGTCAGGTTTGCACATTGCAGTAATTTAGAGTTGGTTATCTTGTCGTACCACCTGATGCTCATAATCTTGCGGAGACATCGAAGGTGAAAGATATCAAGTCTCCTCTCGCGCCTTGATTAGGTTGTCCATGTTTCTGAACCATATAGTATTGAACTAATTATACAGGATCGACTTATTTGAAACTTCGACTGCAATATTAGTTTTGTGTTGTTCCACGCTCCATTAGTATTGTGTAAATTAAATTGTTGCCTTAAATAGCAAATTATTAGGATATATCTGCTCATCATATGGTCCATCATCATTAAACTTCTTATCATATTTCGTTCCATCATTCATCATTTCATTATTTTGCTTCTTTTCATCATAGTGTTTCTTATCATCATCCTTTCCTCATCATCCTTCTTAGCATCATCCTTTTTATTATCCTTGTTATAATCCTTCTTATCATCTTGCATCAACCTCACTATCCATCTTCTCATAATCCTTCTTCTCATCGTCCTTCGTCTCATTTTCATCCTTCTCGGTGTATTTTTCTACTCGTCATCCTTCTCATCATTCTTCTCATAATCCTTCTTCTCATCATTCTTCTCATAATCTGTCTTCTCATCATTCTTCTCATAATCCTTCTTCTCATCATTCTTCTCATAATCCTTCTTCTCATCATTCTTCTCATAATCCTTCTTCTCATCATTCTTCTCATAATCCTTCTTCTCATCATTCTTCTCATAATCCTTCTTCTCATCATTCTTCTCATAATCCTTCTTCTCATCCTTCTTCTCATAATCCTTCTTCTCATCATTCTTCTCATAATCCTTCTTCTCATCATTCTTCTCATAATCCTTCTTCTCATCATTCTTCTCATAATCCTTCTTCTCATCATTCTTCTCATAATCCTTCTTCTCATCATTCTTCTCATAATCCTTCTTCTCATCATTCTTCTCATAATCCTTCTTCTCATCATTCTTCTCATAATCCTTCTTCTCATCATTCTTCTCATAATCCTTCTTCTCATCATTCTTCTCATAATCCTTCTTCTCATCATTCTTCTCATAATCCTTCTTCTCATCATTCTTCTCATAATCCTTCTTCTCATCATTCTTCTCATAATCCTTCTTCTCATCATTCTTCTCATAATCCTTCTTCTCATCATTCTTCTCATAATCCTTCTTCTCATCATTCTTCTCATAATCCTTCTTCTCATCATTCTTCTCATAATCCTTCTCATCATTCTTCTCATAATCCTTCTTCTCATCATTAAACTCATCATTGTCTTCTTGCGTTAGATTTTCCATATCTTCTTCTTCTTCTTCTTCGAACGCTCCATATCGATCTCTTGTTGACCACTATTTGTGATTGGTATGTGATCTGAGATTAAGAGTGATTGTACGTTGTGCCAGTTATGCGCCTATAAGTAGGCCAGCACATCCGATTTCTCCGAAATTTTTTTTTTTACTGGGTTAGCTTCCCTAGGTCCCTACCAAAGACGCCTATTACCACATGCCTTGTAGGTCACAGTGTTACTATTCTTTGCTCCCCTTCAGGTCCTCGACTTCACACGAGCGATTACGTATTACGAGTGAAGGGTAAATAATATATCATTGTGTGTTGAGAGTAAAAGTACGAATATGTATTCCAGAAGTGAGCAGAAATTGTTCAAGAAGTGAATACATTCTTAAATTATAAACCAGGATTACCTATTAAAAAACACAAACCATGCAGTCAATTCTGAAACGGCTGGGATGTAATCGATGTATTGGAAATCAGGATGAAAGTACGGACAATAACAACAGAGGTAAGAAATTCTCTGAATTAGGAGATGCTAAAAATAAAGAAGACAGCAATACTCCGAGCAAAAACGGATTGAATACAAGACAAGCGTTTTCATTGAGACAGTCATGGAAGGCGATCATGAGAGACGATGTAGCTTTTGGAATAGAGATGTTTATGAGGTAACATTTATTTGGTTTGTGTTATCGTTTTACTTGTATATATTGTTTGTTATCTTTTACCTGTCTCTAGTTTGTGTTATCGTTTTACTTGTCTCCAGTGTGTCTTCGTTTTACATGTCTCTTGTTTGTGTTGTCGTTTTACATGTCTCTGGTTTTTTTTATCGTGTTACATGTGTCTAGTTTGTGCTATACCAGAGCTTAGATACGCAGACGATACAGTATTATTATCCACCAGCAAAGAAGGTTTGGAAAACCTAATCATAACGACCAAGATACATAGTGAAGACCAACATCTATATTTGAATACACAAAAACAAAAATAATGTCAACTGAAAAAAGCAAAAGGCTCACCTAACATCCAAATAAACAATGAAGAACTCCAATGTGTAGAGAACTATGAATACCTGGACTCAATAATTAACAGTAACGGGGACTGCTCCAAAGAGATCTCAAGAAGATTGACAATAACACTAAAGAAGCTAAGCACAGTGAAGAACATGTAGCAAAGCACCTGCAAAATATTAAAAATATTGAGAACATGCATTTTTCCAGTGGCTACTTATGGTTGTGAATCATGGACTATTACACAAAAAACAAGAACGAAAATAAATCCAGTCCTTCGAAACTAAATGCTACAGAAAGATCCTACAAATACCATGGACAGAAAAAGAGAGAACACTGATGTCCTGAAAGAACTAAATGTAAAAGTGAATTGGTTGATAAACAACATACTATACAGACAAATTACATACTATGGTCACATCAAGCGTCACGATAGCCTGGAAAGAACAATATTAGAGGGCATGGTCCAAGAACGCAGAGGCAGACCAAGAAGAAGATGGCTACAAGATATTATCATATCTACCATGAATATGACCATCGACGAAGTGGGTGAACTGGCTAGAGACAGCGTGAATTTCAGAAGTGCTGCAAATAGAGGATACGAACCTTGATGATGAGTTTGTGCTATCATTGTACCTGTCTCTAATTTGTGTTATCGTTTTACTTGTCTCTAGTGTGTCTTCGTTTTACATGTCTCTTGTTTGTGTTATCATTTTACTTGTCACTAGTCTTTGTTATCGTTTAATTTGCCTCTAGTTTGTGTTTACCTGTCTATAGTTTGTGTTATCGTTTTTCCTTTCTTTAGTTTGTGTTATCGTTTTACCTGTCTATAGTTTGTGTTATAGTTGTACCTGCTTCTTGTTTGTGTGATCGTTTTACTTGTCTCTTGTTTGTTATCGATTTACATGTCTCTAGTTTGTGTTATCTTTTGTCTTGTGTCTTATTTGTGTTATCGTTTTACCTGTCTCTAATTTGTGTTATCGTTTTACTTGTCTCTATTGTGTGTTATCGTTTTACCTAACTTGAGATTGTGTTATCGTTCTACTTGTCTCTAGTTTGTGTTATTGTTTTACATGTATCTAGTTTTTATTATCGTTTTACTTGTCTCTAGTTTGTGTCTTGGTTTTACCTGTCTATAGTTTTGTTATCGTTTTACTTGTCTCTAGTGTCTGTTATCGTTTTACTTGTCTCTAGTGTCTGTTATCGTTTTACTTGTTTCTAGTGTCTGTTATCGTTTTACTTGTCTCTAGTATATGTTATCGTTTTACCTATCTCTAGTGTGTGTTATCGTTTTACCTGTCTCTAGTTTTGTTACATGTGTTTCTTAGAATTCACTTCATTATCCAACTATCCCTGTGTTGTCCACGTCAGTTATCAGTTATATATTCTTCTTCTTGTTTTCAAACGCAGCATATTGACCACTTATTGAAGCGCTCTTTGTGGTTGAAATGTCATCTGAACCTACGAGAGATTATGCGTTGTGACAGTTATGTGCCTATTAGTGCCTAGGCCAGCACATCCGATTTCTAGCAACGCTTTTTATTTACTAGGATAGCTTTCCTGTGGGACGGATGGAATTGCCATATCAGTGATACATTTTTGGCCGTTTAATTGCCCTTTTCAGTTACATGAGCACTATCATCATAGTACTCCAGACATATTCATATGTGTCCCGATGTACTCCAGACATATTCATATGTGTCCCGATGTACTCCAGACATATTCATATGTGTCCTGATGTACTCCAGACATATTCATATGTGTCCTGATGTACACCAGACATATTCATATGTGTCCTGATGTACTCCAGCCATATTCATATGTGTCCTGATGTACACCAGACATATTCATATGTGTCCTGATGTACTCCAGACATATTCATATGTGTCCTGATGTACTCAGACATATTCATATGTGTCCTGATGTACTCCAGACATATTCATATGTGCCCCTGATGTACTCCAGACATATTCATATGTGTCCTGATGTACTCCAGACATATTCATATGTGTACGATGTACTCAGACATATTCATATGTGTCCGATGTACTCCAGACATATTCATATGTGTCCGATGTACTCCAGACATATTCATATGTGTCCGATGTACTCCAGACATATTCATATGTGTCCGATGTACTCAGACATATTCATATGTGTCCCGATGTACTCCAGACATATTCATATGTGTACCGATGTACTCCAGACATATTCATATGTGTCCCGATGTACTCCAGACATATTCATATGTGTCCCGATGTACTCCAGACATATTCATATGTGTCCCGATGTACTCAGACATATTCATATGTGTCCGATGTACTCCAGACATATTCATATGTGTCCTGATGTACTCCAGACATATTCATATGTGTCCTGATGTACTCAGACATATTCATATGTGTCCCGATGTACTCCAGACATATTCATATGTGTCCCGATGTACTCCAGACATATTCATATGTGTCCCGATGTACTCCAGACATATTCATATGTGTCCCGATGTACTCCAGACATATTCATATGTGTCCCGATGTCAACAGATTAAGCGGTGTCCAGAGGCCCAGCACGCCAGTTCAAGGTTGGTTAATCAATCTATTATGCATATTTGTTTTTTTCCATATGAATATGCATACAAATGTATAGAATATGCATTAACGTATTATATATTTCGTTCTTTTCGGACTGCATCAAAATCGACACTCGTTTCAGTCTGGTCAACGCGTGGGATTCACACAACTAAACTTCTCTGTTCGGAACGACTATCTCAATCTGTTAAAAATGTCATTTCGGTTCTTCTTCTTCTTCGATCGTTCTAGGCCTGTTTTAATCATTCTAATTGTGATATATAAACAACCAAACATCAGAACGTGATGTACGTGCACCAGCCTTCAGCACCTATTTGAGCTCAGTTGCTTATCCTTCGGTGGGGTGTTCGTTTTCAGCCAGCTTTTGATTTACTAGGGTGAGCTTCCCTAGGGTTCGATCAGCTTTGCCGTATTTTGGGGCTTTGTGATCTACGCCGGGACAGTGAGTTACGCTATTTATGCCCGTTCTGACTGAGAAATATTTCTCGGGGCTTGTAAGCTTATCCTCGGACGGCGTCTTACTCGTATAAGACACCGTGTAAAGTATCGGCCTTCGCCAATGTTCAGACCCGAACTTCCTGTCTGATCCGTACATTGTCGGCCTTGCTTTACCGTACGTTTTGAGTCTGATCCGGAGAAGGAACATTCTCGGCTTTTTCTAGACGAGCATTGGTACGTGGCAATTTGCAATTGACCTCGAAAGCACTGGCATGGGGCCGAGTACAAATAATGTAGAGGGTCGTTTCAGTCGGCGCTATCAGCGTAACTGTGGATTTTGCGCTCGCCGCCATCACCCGCCCCAGTTATTCCGGGGATGTTAGTTACGACTGCAAACAAATCTTGCCCGGTTGCCCCAAGGCTGGCAGTTCCGTTTGGCATCACCAACCTCAGTTCTTCCGGGGATGTTAATTTTTAGTCGCACAGTACCTTGCACGGTTTTCCTAGGGCGGGTAGTTTCGTTATGCACTAAACGCAACTTGTTCTTTTGCGCTCGGCAAACCCTGCCCAGTACATGTATCTGCACCAGGCTACCGATGCGGGGTCAGCTGCAATCTTCTCTCGCACCAACACGAGGGTAGACTTTTATTCGTTACGGTCCTGTCTTATTTATTCTTGCCGACGGGCTGGCAATGTTTGCCCCTCCTCAGGGCTTCGAGCTTCGCCCTACGTGGGCATACGTTTTGTCACTGGATGCACCTCTCATCCATGTCTGAGACGTTTCGTTGCTGTTTCTTTGCGTTCAGGGACTTTGGCAATATCTTGTTGGACATCGGTCCGGAGATTTGTGCGTTTTGCCTGTATGTATCTTTATTGTATTTCCGTAATTTCACTGCTACCACTACCAGTAGTTTTCTCTCCCCGATCCCTGCCCTCTTAGCCAGACCGGAACCAGAGTCTGTTTCCAGGGTCACCGCGTGGAGGTTGGGGGCAGGGTCTTGGTTAGCGCGCGCCCTCGCTAACCCTGGCTCATGTTACCACCATGACCTCATGAGCCTTTGACCCCTATCAGCTCGTTCATTACCCCTGACTCGTGTGTGCCCACTGATGACAATGTATACGTACCCCTCCCACTGGTACCCTTTTTAAAAAATACTCATCGTATATAACAATTGATTATTCTCATTTTATGTAACTTTTTTTTTATTTTGCTAATATTATAATGGTTTACATGGTGTTAACTATACTTTTGAAATTTGTTATTCTCTTCTTTAGCTTCAAATCACTTCTTCTGTCTTCCAAATTATGTTTCAAAACTAGACACACATTATTGTCACAAAATGTAATTGCCTGTATCATCTTTATCTGCATTTGTTCAACACAATTTCATCATATCGTGTTTGTACTGTTTAGTTATTCCATTATTAAGACCAAATCTGTATTTCTAGTTATTATTTTGTGTTTGAGTAGATTAAAGTATGTTATAACATGATCCATGATTATAATAACAAGTATTTGTGATTATAATAACAAGTATTTGTGATTATATTATGGTGCATTTATGCATACACATCAGCAGTATCTTCTTGTAGTGTATAATCCACGTTAACATAAGTTTGTCTTTTCTGCCTTTTTAAAAGTCACATTTGCTAATTAATAAATATCTATTATTCCTTTGTATATGTATTAATCTGCTGAAATGCTATCAATTTATGTGTGTCTAAAATGTGTTTTAGATAATGCAAATTTATATTATAATCAATGGCGGCTTATCATTAAGGGCCAAAGAGGCCGGACTCCACCAACAAATGATAGGTAACGTGTATTTATTATTTACTAGACGTTCTACCCGTTTTTCGCACGGGGGATTGAATTTACGCAGAGTCAGCTATATCGTTGCAAATGAAATTTATGCAGTTCTCATAATTTGACATAATGTGGCTGACAATTTCATATGAACATATGAACATATTAATGTGGCTGACAATTTCATATGAACATACGAACATATTAAGGCTTACACAGAACAATGGTTGTCTTTTTTAATTGTTTTAAAAATGTAATTGTCTTAAAAATTTATTGTAAACACTTCTTACCTCCCCCACGTTCATCATGTAGTGAATTTCACAAATATAAGAATGGTAAAGAATGCCAAAAATTTCATATGATGTACATATCAACCGTAATTATAGCATAAATCTCCACCTTTTGTTTAAACTGTATACAAGCAAAGTTCTAATTTGAATGTTATGTTTATTTGGAATGGTTTTTTTTGCATAAGATCTACAAAACCAGCTGGATTCGATATTTTTGGAAGGTTCCCGTTATTATTATGGGTGATATGTACATCATATGCTAATTTGGCATTCTTTACACATCTTATGTTAGTGAAGTCTATTCCAAGATGAAAAGGGAGGGGAGGGGGTTAAATATATTTTCAAGAAAATTGAAATATGTTTAAATGAATAATTACAGTGCATACACCAAACGTTGTTTATCGTCAAAACCAATGTCTTTTACAATATGTGGTCGAATTGTTCAAACCATTGAATATATCCTGAATCCATCTTCTCCGTGGTCTTCCTCTTCTTCTCTTTGCTGGTATGCCTCCTTCTATGATGTTCTTCTTCAGCCCTCCAGGTGTTTTATATGTCCAAAATATCTCAATTTTCTCTTTCTTATTTGTAGCATCAGCCATGTAACAATTATCGTGTAACCTAACCTAAAATTATGAATTTTTCGAAAATTTGTTTTTTGCCCTACCAACAAAAATGACCACGAGCAGACACTGCTTATAAATGATTTAGTAATATCTCTGTTTCTTGCCTCTCTAGTTATATTATCGGCCTTTTTGCTGTTTATTCTTTTTTACGAAAAAGGAAAACCCCAGGACCAGACAACATAACAGCAGAAGAAATAGAAGCAACAGGCGAATTGGGCATAGGCGTTTTAACAAAATTATTCAATGACATCTACAACACTGGATATGTACCCAAAGATTTACGACAATCCATTTTTATAGCACTACCAAAGAAAGCAGGAACGATAGAATGCGAAGAACATCGCACAATCAGCCTCATGAGTCACGTAACAAAACTACTTTTCAGCATTATTATGAGAAGGGTACGAAACAAAATAAGACCAGAAGTTAAGGAAGAACAATGTGGCTTTGTTGAACGCAGAGGAACAAAAAACGCAATATATACAATAAGAACAATAATGGAAAGATCAATAGAAATGAAGTTGGACTTATACCTATGTTTCATAGACTACGCGAAAGCTTTCGATAAAGTAAAACATGGAGAAATAATCAGCATGTTAGAAAGTATAAATATTGATGGTAAAGATCTTAGACTGATCAAGAATTTGTACTGGCAACAAACCGCAGCCATTAGACTAGAGAGTAAGATTGGAATCTATCAGGCGATACAGTTAGGAGTACGACAAGGGTGCGTACTCTCACCAGACCTATTCAACTTATATAGCGAAAACATCATGAGATCTATAGAAGAAAAGACAGGAATAGCAGTCGGTGGACAAAATATAAACAACCTAAGGTACGCTGATGACACAATTCTCATGGCTACAAATGAACACGATCTGCAAGACTTGATAGACATACTAGTGAGAGAAAGTGAAAAGAAAGGATTAAGCATGAATATAAAGAAAACAGAGGTTATGGTTGTCTCCAAGAAACAAGAAACACCAACATGCAATATCAAAATAAATAACACAACACTGAAACAAGTCCACCGATTCAAGTATCTAGGAACATTCTTAACACCAGATGGAAGATGTACAACAGAGATTAGGA
Organism: Arion vulgaris; assembly: GCA_020796225.1. Classification (NCBI taxonomy): domain Eukaryota; kingdom Metazoa; phylum Mollusca; class Gastropoda; order Stylommatophora; family Arionidae; genus Arion; species Arion vulgaris. The sequence continues at coordinate 56,086,472 of CM036759.1, read as the reverse complement.
GTAGAATAGCTCAAATGAAAGCAGCTTTTATGAAAATGAAGAACACACTATGCGTGAACTCACTACCAATGACACTGCGAAAACGAGTACTCCAATGCTATATTGAACCAATTCTTATGTATGGCAGCGAATCATGGACACTGAACAAACAATCAATACGATCATTGGAAGCCACAGAGATGTGGTTTTACAGAAGAATGTTGAGAATTCTATGGACAGCAAAGAAAACAAACGTGGAGGTTTTAAATCAGGCCTGCACACAAAGAAACCTTATCAAAAGAATAAGAATCCGACAATCAAGGTTCTTCGGGCATATAATGCGAAGAGAAGGTTTAGAACATTTGGTGACTACAGGTAAAATTCAGGGAAGGAAAGATCGTGGAAGACAGAGGGAGAAGATGTTGATGGCCTGACATCATGGTTCGACAAAATATCGACGTCAGAACTGATTACATGCACCAAGCAAAGAGAGTTGTGGAGAGACATGATGCCTACGCCGGCAGGCATGGCACTTGATTGATTGATTCTTTTTTTTAAATATAATTCTGTAAACTTTTGCTTCAAGTATCAAGTATTGTTTGAGAGGAATTAACGTAGTGCGTAATGGTTCGTATGTCGACTTGGACACAAGATGGTTGTAGCTTAAATCCAACAATCAACGTTCTTATAGAAAGGCAAGTAATTGGTCACCCTACCTCCTGCCTACTAAGGTCCTAGAAAATAGGAAGTGAAGTGACTTCATACCGTAAAATCTGAAATGTTTACGATAAATTATATTTGTTTTATCATGTATTATCATCATGTTCCATGTCGACTAGCACGAGCTATCACGTACGCATAGGTATATCTGTTGAGCTGGATAAATGATGTTAAAGACTCTTCCCTACCAGGAAGCCAGACTGTCAATCATTTGCTTATCTATGTCTTCATGTATCTCTTTTCCCATTTATTTTACTGTTTGTTGTAATGTGTTCTTCTTCTTCGCGTTTGTTCTTCAATGCGATCAATTTAATCATTCTTATTGTGATATATAATTGATCTTTGACAAGAACGACTAACGTTAAACCCCGGTGTGTAGACCCCTACTTGTCTATGGTATCATACTAGTGTAGTGCAGTTCTTCCGTTTTATCGTACCTGAAATATTTTGAGTGTGTCTCGCTGACAGTCAGTCCCCCAAACTTTCCCTTCCTTTGTGCATTCATTGCTCTTTAACGATCATTTATTGCCGTATATTTGGGCTTTATGACCTACATCCATGAGTATGTCTACACTGTGCACCCTTTCTGACTATGTGAGGTCGTTCCGGATTAGGTACATTTTCAGTCATTTGCGACACATGGGCTTGTTGCACGAACGATTTAAACATCACTTTATCATCCTACTCCAGTAATATAGCAATATAAGGTTTATATCTTTCTTTTATTTTGTAGGTAACTATTTTAAAAAAAAATCCTTTCTGCTTGTCTGTTATATTGGGAAACTAACAATTCTTTAGGTCGAGGCTAGCTATTTCAACCTAAGGACGAGTCCGTTTTGGTTATATCAGAGCGTATAGGCCAACAAAGATGAAATTTAAGCATTAATTGCTAGAAAAGGATTCTCGTTTATGTAGTTTATCTCTCATTGTTTACAGCAAAAGAGAATTAAAAGATGGAAGGAAACGATTCGTAACGTGACAGTACCAACGGTTTCTCTATTTGACGTTTTTATGATGTTTGTGCAATGAACGTGTTTCTTCTTCTTCTTCTTCTTTCAATGCTCCATTTCGATCACATGTTAACCACTATGTGTGATCTGTATGTGATCTGGGCATAAGAGCGATGTTACGTTGTGCAAGTTATGCCCCTACTAGTAGACCAGCACATCCGATTTCTGCGACGCATTTTATTTACTAGGGTAGCATCACTAGGCCCCTTTCTCAGTCCCCTCTTACGACATAATTGTAGATCGCATTGGTACTATTCGTTGCTTCCTTTGAGGGCCCCAGGAAATAAATGTGTGTAATATTTGCGTACCCAGATCCTAGTTACTTTTATTTCATTCTTCTCCTTCTTTGCGCTCGTTCTTTACGACCAATTTTAATAACTCTTTGTGATATGTTTGATCTTTGCCAAGAACGTCTATATGTTGCACATTGATTTGGTAGGCCCCTAAACGCATAGACTTCTACATGTTTAGGACACATGCATCCGATTTCAGCCCACTTTTTTTTGTATTGCAAAAATGTAATTTTGTACGTAAGGGGCACAACTCATAAAATACACATTTCACTTTTTGGAAAACGCGATTCTGTCCCTTCGATTATATCATTTCCCTCTATTATGAATAGAGCAGTAGACCAGTAAATATAAGTAAAGAACCATTTTTCATGCAGTTAGGTATATGTAAGAAATGTTCACGAGATCCCAAGAATTATTACCGGAGCCATGGTAACAATGCTTTGTGCAACAATTTCTGTAGATTGGCGTACCATTTCTGACGAAAGCTTTCCTCTTCTCTTGTCGTCGTACTGCTACTGGGTTGTTGCCCAGTGTCGTTGTTTTCTGTTTGTGTAGTCTGCCGACGGTGATGGAACAGTATGATGAAGCAGTGTGCAATGAAGTAAATACTTCGCCATTAGACAATTTTTATATTGTCTCATACGAGATGACGTTATTGATGATTTGTTTGTTAAGTAGGGGATTCAAGCCTATTTAAGACGACCTAAGACAAACTTGTTATTGGTTATATCAGAGAATGTACGCCAACATACGTGAAAAATACGAATTTACTCATTTCGGAGAATCCGGAGACTACAATTATTCTGGTGTTATGGGTGAATTAATTCTTCCTTACCTTAAACAACACTGTGGTTGAAAGTATGAATTAATTCTTCCTTATCTTAAACAACACAGTCGATGAAAGCATAAAAAGCATGAAATTGTGTGTCTTTTGAATATTTATTTTGTACCGTTATACGTCAAATTATATTTTCTGTTTTACGGTAAACATATAAAATATTGTAACTAGAAAACGTTTTCAATAATCATTGTTCATGAATGTTATTTCTAGGAATATAGAAAAAAATATATAGCGCTAACAACAGGAAGACTTCCAGTGACAGATAAGATCAGGAAGACTTCCAGTTACAGACAAGATCAGGAAGACATCCAGTGACAGATAAAATCAGGAAGACTTCCAGTGACAGATAAGATCAAGAAGACTTCCAGTGACAGATACGATCAGGAAGACTTCCAGTGACAGATAAGATCAGGAAGACTTCCAGTGACAGATAAGATCAGGAAGACATCCAGTGACAGATACAATCAGGAAGACTTCCAGTGACAGATAAGATCAGGAAGACTTCCAGTGACAGATAAGATCAGGAAGACTTCCAGTGACAGATAAGATCAGGAAGACTTCCAGTGACAGATAAGATCAGGAAGACATCCAGTGACAGATAAGATCAGGAAGACTTCCAGTGACAGATAAGATCAGGAAGACTTCCAGTGACAGATAAGATCAGGAAGACTTCCAGTGACAGATACGATCAGGAAGACTTCCAGTGACAGATACGATCAGGAAGACTTCCAGTGACAGATAAGATCAGGAAGACTTCCAGTGACAGATAATATCAGGAAGACTTCCAGTGACAGATAAATCAAGAAGACTTCCAGTGACAGATAAGATCAGGAAGACATCCAGTGACAGATAAGATCAAGAAGACTTCCAGTGACAGATAAGATCAGGAAGACATCCAGTGACAGATAAGATCAAGAAGACTTCCAGTGACAGATAAGATCAGGAAGACTTCCAGTGACAGATAAGATCAGGAAGACATCCAGTGACAGATAAGATCAGGAAGACATCCAGTGACAGATAAGATCAGGAAGACATCCAGTGACAGATAAGATCAGGAAGACTTCCAGTGACAGATAAGATCAGGAAGACATCCAGTGACAGATAAGATCAGGAAGACATCCAGTGACAGATAAGATCAGGAAGACTTCCAGTGACAGATAAGATCAAGAAGACTTCCAGTGACAGATACGATCAGGAAGACATCCAGTGACAGATAAAATGAAGATGAATGAAAAGAAAATTGTAACTTATCATTTACAGGACGTAGCCATCAACCACAGTAAACGAGTTGTCGATTTTCTAGTCACCACTTAAACGTTCAGTAGTTTGTCGTTGCTTTCTGAACGGTGAGGTCTATTTTTACCTATGGTAAAATCCCACGGAAACGAATTTGCTTTCAAACTTGCCCGCCGTGGAGTTTGAACCAGGGACGCTTGGGTTGAGAAGATGAAGATATAATGAGATATAAGATTTGATCGTAACATTAGAGATACAATGAGATATAAGAAGATTTGATCATAACAACATTAGAGATACAATGAGATATAAGAAGATTTGATCATAACAACATTAGAGATACAATGAGATATAAGGAGATTTGATCATAACAACATTAGAGATACAATGAGATATAAGAAGATTTGATCATAACAACATTAGAGATACAATGAGATATAAGAAGATTTGATCATAACAACATTAGAGATACAATGAGATATAAGAAGATTTGATCATAACAATATTAGAGATACAATGAGATATAAGAAGATTTGATCATAACAATATTAGAGATACAATGAGATATAAGAAGATTTGATCATAACAACATTAGAGATACAATGAGATATAAGTAGATTTGATCATAACAACATTAGAGATACAATGAGATATAAGAAGATTTGATCATAACAACATTAGAGATAGACTATTTATAAATAATAATGTTCTTCGTTCTCTTCGCGACTGTCTATTGGATGAAGAAATTAAAATAAATGTTTAATCGATTCAGCAGTTTTTAGTTAACCGTTATACAAGTAGAACAGATTGCCTGAGGGCAGAGTCAGGAATATGTTTAATCAGCGAGTCACGGGACACATCAGTATGCATACTCTTCTATATATTATGATGTAAACTGAGCACCTATGGGTATCCCAGAGTGCAATGATGTCTGTTTAATAACCAATAACTACTAATGATGCAAGCACTAGGGAAACAACTAGTTATCTCAAGAATTTAATAAATATTAGTATACAAATAACAAATGTCCTCCAGACCATTTCTAATTATATATTGAATGTTTCGGAATCAGAGCGGACATTGCGTCTTACTTTCGTTATTAGCTGTGCGCATTCTGGTGTTTGTTGATGTGGTTTGTTAAATATGTTAGCTATTTTCTTTGCAGATGATTTTTTACTCCATCATTGAGGAATGTATATGATTACTTGAAGCAAAGGCTACTAGTATATTACTTGTTCTTTCATGGTGACTTATGATTATGTTCAATGTTTTAACTTGCATGGAATATGGAAACACTAATGACGATTACTATTGTATGATTTGCATATTTTTGGTAAATGCTAGGAATGTTAATTGTGTTCATGTTAAATAGGAACAGACTCAAACACACACTGACACACATTCAGACTTAGCAATAAACTTACACGAATAGAGAACAGATAACCGTGTTTTTTTTTAAATGTCGATCAAGAAGCACTTGAGCTTTCAGCTCGTCGGCTCGGTGCCATGGACATCGTAACCCTTCGGTTCGGTTCCACGAACACCGTAAATTTGGATAACCTGTGGCTTTTCTGCCAGACCGCGGAAGTTGAACCGCACTCACGGGGGTGGGGGTGGGGGCTTGTCACGCGCTACGAACACGCTGTGTCTAGTTTGCCCAGCCGAGATAGAACATACGCATTAACTTCGTTGAAATCATTGAGGTGTATGTTTTCTATTAGAGCATTGATGGTATCTCTTTTATTCATAGTACATACCAACAAATTATTAAAAGTCAAATGGAGTGATTTCGTTTCTAACAACACAGTGAGAGATAGAACACACCAACAACGCATATCAAATATTGTAAGGAAACGACGGTGGAAATATTTAGGTCATGTGCTTAGATCAGACGAAAAGGGACTAAATCGACAAGTCCGTATGTGGTCACCAGTTGGGAAAAGAAAACGTGGAAGATCAAAGACCACTCTTCGAAGAACCATCCAACAAGAAAGTAAACTATTGGGATGTAAAACCATACAAGATCTGCAACTGCTAGCAAAGAACCGTATCACATGGAGATCTAAAACCTCTTCCCTATGTGCCGCCTTTGGCACGAAAGGAACAAACTAACTAACTAACTAACATACCAACAGTCTATTATATCATTGGTGATATCTCTTTTGTACATAGTACATACCAAGTCTATATCAGTGGTTCTCAAATTGTTTTTGTAAAGGCAGGGAACACTTGAAGTCCTACCAAAAGTCGTAGAGGCACTATATACAAACAACTTAATAAATAAGATGCGAAAGACAAAGAAATATAGATATTACTGGAAAATGCTACTTACCTTTATTCATCATTTAATGTATGACTATGATAATTACGGGTCTGATGTGTATTGTCTTGTTTACCCTGGCGCTTGCTGACACTACGTTGCCGACCCCAGATATGGGATTTAATGGAACACATGCAGGTTTGTCAACGGGCATACCCTTTGAGAACCACTGGTCTATATAGTGGTATTGATACTCATATTCTCTTCCTTATGATTGTATCTATAATTCTTCGTTCGAAATCGGTATGTGTAAATATTTCTTCTACTGCGTGACTGCAAGTTTGATGTATTGCATTGTGTCATTATGTGACACGTACCAATGTCTCTCCAATTTTGAAAGTGTGGGCTGTATAGGACACTGACAATATCAGTACCGTATGGAAGACATATTACCGGCATCGGATATACGTCAACATTAGACACCCGCAATGCTTTGCGCATGTCACAACATTTGACGATTAATTAAACTCAGAATATCCGATGAGCGAGCGGTTATAACAGTTATGTGGACATAAGTTCAAATCCCAGTGAGCCACGTATATTGTTCTTTCCGGAGTCTAATATAAATATATGTAGCAACGAGTACCGTGCTTACAGGAATATGTGTTCATGTTCTTCAACACAGTTATGTCTCTGCTTCCAAGGGTACTCGGCTCAATAACTCGTGGAGCCATCGCAATATTTTCTCAGAGATGTCAGACATGGAACAGTAGACAAATAGATAATTGAATTCTGAAATTACATCAATATTGCAGTGTTATCAGAACATGCTGATTATATCAACGGTATATTTCTAATCACATTATCATAGACAAACAAAGACAAAATAATATGATTTGTTGGTTAAATCCTCGAAAACAAACATAGTGATAACAATAGAGAAGTTGACCTTTGATCGTCAACACATAGGATAACGGCAAACGGTACGTCATCGCTATCTCACACTGCGTAATACCACTCGGGTAAACAGTTTTTCAGTGTCATCTTACAATGCATGGTGACATCTGGAGATACGCCTTTTCATTAGTAGCCACACTACATAAACACGGACTAGTGACATGTCAGGGATCTAACACTACATCATAACACATAGTCATTTATTAACGACATTTAATCGTCATCTTGCACCGCTTGGTAACACCCGGTTAACCATCATTTCATCTTCGTTATACGCTACATTACAGGACCATAGACATGTTCTAGAAGGTGAATAATGGATTTTATTACACAGGGTTTGGCCATACAGCTGCCGAGAGTGCCGCACAAAGCACGAACTCGATAGCTCCAGCAAAAATTCTAGAGCTCTCATGGAAAAAAATGCCTACTGTCTTCTGAACGGCATGCAATCGTCTTACCCTCTTCATCAAAGAAACAATTGCAGGGCAACTTCATTTCGTCATCATCACACTGCTTGCTAAACAACGAAGTATGCGGTCTGTTATTACCAAACTAGAGTCACCAACATGTGACTCCATAACCGGATTGATATCTCATAATATACTACGTGTGCTGGTGTAAGAGATCATACATATGGGGGCCTCTGTGGCTAAGTGGTTAAGCCCTTTGCCCTGTGAGTCGACGGTCGTGGTTTCGAATCCGGACCTTGCCATTCTGTTCACGAGTGCAATTTTTTTCCAGAGATCTCTATGATTGTTGCTGGAGCTATGGAGTTCGTGCTCTGTGCAATACTCTCGGCAGGTGGCGTGCCATTTCTGCGGAGAGGGACCGAGCAATGTGGAGTAAAACCTGGTGCAATGAAGTCAATCCTTCGGTTTTAAGACCCGTTGAAACATGTACATGATTAAACGTATTGAACACGAACAACCAGTAATAGTCGATATCTCTATAGCAATATGGATAATGCGGTTGTCTGTCGTTCTAAAGGTTGGGGGTTTGATTCCCAATCGAGTCACATGTACAATTTGTGTAGGATATCCCTAGAATTGTTGCTGGAGCTACGGAATTAATGTTTTGTCGAACATTGTCTTCAAATGGCACGCACGTCATTTCTATCGACATGGACTGCGCCCTATGGGAAAACACGTGGAAAAAAATGACTCATTCGCCTTCAGAATCTTTGAGATAATATCGAATTTTTAAATGTGTTTCCTTGCCGTGCATTTAGGCTATCCATTACTTTTCCCTCCGTTATCTTCTGTTTCGTCCCAAATTTTTTTTGTCCCCAGGTTTTCACTATATGTTCTAAAACTTATTTTCACATTGCATGCCAGAAAATTATAGTGTTTTGATGTTGGTAACGAGTTTTCTCTGTGGGTTGACCTCGTTCAGAGCACGTAGATTAGACTTTCAATGGATTCTTTAAATTATTTGGTTAAAACACATTTCTATGTTGTTCTGAAATGTGTATGATGTTTCTATATGACATGTTGACACTTGAATACAGTTAGTAGTGAAACCACATGTAGTAATGACTATATCAAGAACACAAAAACAGAATAATGAACAATTGTCAATATTTCCAGTCAGTGATAGCAAGAGATGAAAATATGATTGATAGATAGGACTATCATCATTGTGCTTCTGTGAGTAACCATATGTGTTTCAATCTCTTTCTTATACAGAAAGATCTCAGCTGCAGTGTACGAACACCGTAGCACCGGCGACGGCACCGATGTAATTTTGAAGACAGTGAAGATATTTTTGTAGAAATTGTATTTTTTAAATCTGTTCTGATGAATTTTGCACGGGCAGATTCTTTCCAGCTTGATCTTCTCGATTTTGATATGTCAAGAGAACATTTACAATCTCAAATAGAATATGGTATTTCGTTTTATCGTCATTTATGATATGACTAGGAACATGATCTCACCTACACTGAGATCAGAGATCTCTGGAAAAACTATCCAAATGGCTCCACGAGGGAACGAACCGCGTATCTTTGGCATGAGAGACGAGTTCCTAACTTCTATGCCACAGATACCCTATGAAAAAACGATCAAGAAGAACAATAGAATAACAGACATAACCTTTCAAAAGTTGAAACAACTAAAATTGTTTTGAAACAAGAGAATAACATACATAGCTTTCAAAAGTTGAAACAACTAAAATTGTTATGAAACAAGAAAATAACAGACATAACTTTCAAAAGTTGAAACAACTAAAATTGTTATGAAACAAGAGAATAACAGACATAACCTTTCAAAAGTTGAAACAACTAAAATTGTTATGAAACAAGAGAATAACAGACATAACCTTTCAAAAGTTGAAACAACTAAAATTGTTATGAAACAAGAGAATAACAGACATAGCTTTCAAAAGTTGAAACAACTAAAATTGTTATGAAACAAGAGAATAACAGACATAGCTTTCAAAAGTTGAAACAACTAAAATTGTTATGAAACAAGAGAATAACAGACATAACCTTTCAAAAGTTGAAACAACTAAAATTGTTATGAAACAAGAGAATAACAGACATAGCTTTCAAAAGTTGAAACAACTAAAATTGTTATGAAACAAGAGAATAACAGACATAACCTTTCAAAAGTTGAAACAACTAAAATTGTTATGAAACAAGAGAATAACAGACATAGCTTTCAAAAGTTGAAACAACTAAAATTGTTATGAAACAAGAGAATAACAGACATAGCTTTCAAAAGTTGAAACAACTAAAATTGTTATGAAACAAGAGAATAACAGACATAGCTTTCAAAAGTTGAAACAACTAAAATTGTTATGAAACAAGAGAATAACAGACATAGCTTTCAAAAGTTGAAACAACTAAAATTGTTATGAAACAAGAGAATAACAGACATAACCTTTCAAAAGTTGAAACAACTAAAATTGTTATGAAACAAGAGAATAACAGACATATCTTTCAAAAGTTGAAACAACTAAAATTGTTATGAAACAAGAGAATAACAGACATAACCTTTCAAAAGTTGAAACAACTAAAATTGTTATGAAACAAGAGAATAACAGACATAGCTTTCAAAAGTTGAAACAACTAAAATTGTTATGAAACAAGAGAATAACAGACATAGCTTTCAAAAGTTGAAACAACTAAAATTGTTATGAAACAAGAGAATAACAGACATAGCTTTCAAAAGTTGAAACAACTAAAATTGTTATGAAACAAGAGAATAACAGACATAGCTTTCAAAAGTTGAAACAACTAAAATTGTTATGAAACAAGAGAATAACAGACATAGCTTTCAAAAGTTGAAACAACTAAAATTGTTATGAAACAAGAGAATAACAGACATACCTTTCAAAAGTTGAAACAACTAAAATTGTTTTGAAACAAGAAAATAACAGACATAGCTTTCAAAAGTTGAAACAACTAAAATTGTTTTGAAACAAGAGAATAACATACATACCTTTCAAAAGTTGAAACAACTAAAATTGTTATGAAATATAACTGATAGGACAACAAAGATCATAATATTAAACGTATGTATGTTTCATGTAGTTACAACATATGCTTGTGAGTCACAGATATTTAATAGTGCAGTGAGTAGAAAAACATATGACACTTTTGTATTTAAATGTTATCAATATAGGTGGAGACTGCAGTAAAACTATGTAAAATGGCGAAACACGTAATAACAAAGTGCTGTAATTTGACAAAATACAAAAACAATGACAATACACAGCAACGTTTCGACCAAAATGCTTTTATCAAGCAAACGATACATCAAGTGACGAATTTCACATCACATAAATGTTGCAACATTACTTGAGTATATTAAGTTTCGTCGATTTCTTTTGATCTTCCTCCGTTGTACCTTAGTGAGGTGTTGCCCAATGATGGGGGAGAGGGCGTGGGGGTTCAAATTTCTTATGTACCCATTGTCTAATGAGAAATAATAATCAAAATATTGGCATTTCCTTTGCATGAAGTCGCCATTAACTACAGTAAACGATTTTTGTGATGTTCCTGGAGTCATTTATACGTTCAGTAGTGTGCTATTGTCTAACACGTTTTGCAAATTGACATTTATTTATCTAAAATTGTTCTTGATGGCGTGACTCCAACTTTAGCGGGGTCTTCCTTTTGCTATGTATTCACTTTATGTTTCAGCATGGTTATCTGTGATAGACGATATCATTGGATTCGTGGCATGTAGCCAAACTACCTAAATGGTTGTTGTTTTATAAATTGAATGACCGGTTTCATTCGTAATCTTCTATTTTGTCTCCACTTATCATTGTTGCTCTAATAGTTTTTTTTAAAGTCACCTCATTTCTGTTGTTATGCTTTTGTGTTCTTTAGCTAAAGGGAGCCACCACATTGAACATTGACTAAATGCATGTGAACATTAAACGTGTTAGATGGTGTTAAGAAAAACTGAGCTGTGTCGGGGTAGCTGACGGATGCCGCTGTGGCAACATATGGATGTAAAGTGAAACACAAACATTAAAAATACAAAATTAATGCTTTTGAGACAAGGTGTTACAGAAAGGTTCTTAGAACATCCTGAAGAGAGAAAAGAGAAAACAAGACCTGCATATCCGGGAGCATTGGCTCTTAAATAACATCATGTCGCTGAAGATGACATATGTTGCCACGTTAAACGTCCCAGAGGTTTGAAGACAACGGTAATGGCTTGGTTCCTGGAGTGATGCAGGGACTACCAAGACGAAGGTGGCAATAGGACATCAGAGACACCTTGAACATGACACACTGGAACAGACGGGAGAACTTTTTTAGAGACAGAAATAATTTCAGGTGGGCTGTGATGGAAGCGACGTTCCGGAAGGGACAAGCCACTACTTAACAGAAGCCTATATATATATATATGCAATCGATATTTTCTTTAATTGATTAGACCTGCTACGAGCTAAATAAAAAAACCCACTAATTTGAGTTTTCCACAGAGGCTAGAAGATCAGTAATCAATGAAAACAGATAAGATGCCATCATTATTTAATATTGTCTGATATCGTAGAACTAGATCAATGGGGATATTTAACATCATTATGAATAAAAGAAACAGTAAGTCGATGATTATAACGATTGCTAAATGTGCTTTCATATGTTTATATAGATTTCTTCATTCCGAGCGTTTGAGGTTCAATGCTGCAGATGTTAACCTTCTCATTACAGCTACGTTGTTTTACTTCTATTTCCAATTGTTTACTCCTTTCTACTTGATTGCTATCTCGCTATCGTTCTCGTGATCTGTCGTTATCTCGTCCGCTCCATATATATATATATATATATATATATATATAAAGAAAAAGAGAGAGAGAGTGGATAGCCAAGGAAGACCAAGGAAATACTACAGTCAAGGGATTACCAATGAAAGATGGATAGGCAATATCAAGACCATGATAAATAAACACGGATATAATGCATGGAAATCTCATCTGACCCTGGAACGCAAATTAAAGTTCTCATCCCTACGCTTAACGGCAAGAGTGGACAACCAATGCCATCATCCACCTTGTGCAAGACAAGTGACAATACATAAAGAGAATGAGAGTAAAATTGAGAGTTTATCTAGTGAGAGTCACATCGTTTGGAAGACACAAGGTTAGTGTGCATGTGGAAAAAGTAATACAAAGAGAGTCATGTGCAAATTGAGTGAGAAAGGTTGAGAAAGAGGGAGATTATAGGAGTATGGAAGAGAGAAATAAAGTAGTTTGGGAGATAGAGAGTAGAGAAATAGGGAGATTATAGGAGTATGGAGCCCGCCTGCCCAGCGTGTTCCTAGCGCGTTGGACTACGGGTGACAAGTCCCCTGTGTGTGCGGGTTCAATTCCACGGACTGGCAGAAAAGCCACATATTTCCCTGATTTACGGTGTTCGTGGCACCGAACCGAAGGATTACGATGTCCATGGCACCGAGCCGAAGATCTTTCAGCTCAAGTGCTTCTGGATCGAAAAAAAATATAAAAAAATAGGAGTGTGGAAGATAGAGAGTAGATAAAGATGCAAAGAAATAGAGAACAAGATAGTTGGCATATGTTAGTGAGAGTGATTAGGTAAGACAGGACAGAGAGCGTAGAGTAAGACAGGACAGAGAGCGTAGAGTAAGATAGTTGACATATGTTAGTGAGAGTGATTAGGTAAGACAGGACAGAGAGCGTAGAGTAAGACAGGACAGAGAGCGTAGAGTAAGACAGGACAGAGAGCGTAGAGTAAGACAGGACAGAGAGCGTAGAGTAAGACAGGACGGAGAGCGTAGAGTAAGAGAGTTTAGGGAGACGGTAGAAATATAACAGGAAAATCGTAAGATAGACGAGGAAGAGAGAGAAGATTAGGAGGGATAGAGAGTGGTGAAAATAAGCAGTGAAAGAAACAGAGAGAGAATAGTGTTCTTATTTTAGGAAGGGTAGATATAGAGGTAAATATATAGAGGTAAATATATAGAGGTAAATATATAGAGGTAAATATATAAAGGTAAATATAGTGAAGGTGTGGACAAGAGAGAGAGAGAGAGAAAGAAAGAATGTAACTGAATGATGGACAGCGGTGAAAACAAGAAGCATAAATAGGGAATCGGGAAGTGACAGGAGTGAGCGGAGAACGAAAAGCAGAATGGAGAGACAAAAAGAAAAATAATGACACGAAATAGACAAAAAATGGAGAGTTATACCGGAAGAGAATATTGAATTATAAAACTACAGCAAGTCCGGCAGGAATAAGAAAAAAGAAAACTGAAAAAAAAATTGGAAAAAGCATAACATTAAATACAGATTTAGCTTACGAATTTTTGGAGATACAAAAAATAACGTGCATATGTTATATTTAGGTGAATCATAGCGAAATTCGATCTAGATTAACAGAAAGATATTGAATAAAAAGTGAAGATGATGATATATATTAGTGTCTAAAAAATTAGATAAGAAATCGTGCAAGTCAATAAGAAAAACACATGTATCATATCATGCATTGATGTGATCAATAATGTCCGCATTTGCTTCATATTTTTGTATTAATGAGTATCTTGGTTTCAAAAAAAAGGAATTGTTATCATTATTGCAAATGCTATACAAACAAGCAAATATGTAGAAAGCTTAGAAATGGATTTCTGCCAGCTTACATTCGTCTAGGTTCCAAATGTCAGATGTGGTGAAGTTTAAGAGACGGGGCTGTTAAAGACGAAGATAATTTGATGTTTTTATCATTAACACGGAATTTGATGAATCATAATAATATTGGCCCATCAGTAACACGAATGTTGATGAAAATAACATTATTGGCCCATCATTAACACGAATGTTGATGAAGATAACATTAGTGGTCCATCATTAACACAAATGTTGATGTAGATAATAGTATTGGTCCATCTGATATAATGATAATTTGATGATTTCATCCATGAACACAAATAAGGATAAACAAATCTTCTGTTTCACTCATGAACATGGAAAGGAGCACTGATTAAAATAAGCGATCATATACGATCTTTTACTTAAATGTTGTTTGGACACTTTTGAAGATATATATTTTGTGTCGTTCAATAACATGAATAATGATGAGAAGGTACGTTAACTCTTCTTCTTCTTCTTCTAACGCTCTATATCCAACACTTGATAACTACGCTGTGTGATCTGTATGTGATCTGAGCCTAAGAGCGATTGTACGGTGTGCTAGTTATGCGCCGACAAGTAGACCATCACAATCGGTTTCTGCGACGCATTTTATTTACTAGGTAGCTTCCCCAGACCCCTTTCTCAGTCCCCTCTTACGACATAATTGTAGATCGCATTGGTACTATTCGTTGCTTCCTTTGTGGGATCCGGCATCACACAGGCGGTCCATGAACACAAATGTCGTAGGAACACTATTGAAACTGATATTGTTTATCTAAAGACGGTTACATTTAAAGGAATGATTCCATTGCACCGGGTTTTCCCACATTGCCAAATCCCTGTCTGCAGAAATAGCATGCCATCTGCCGAGGGCATTGTACAACAGACGAATGTTGTAGATCATTTGTCAAATCTGCCAGTTGTCCACCTTCAGCCGAATGGCATTCACGATGAGAGCTGTCCACTCGTTGTTAATTAATTCCGTATTGCGTCAATCTCATTTTCCTTTTTTCACGTCTTTGACACATTTTTAGCATATTTTTTTATTACAAATCTTGTAGGTTTTCAAGCAAGAACATATTTCATCATATGATCTAGAAATGGGATCGCGAGAGAGAGAGAGAGAGAGAGAGAGAGAGATGATCTAGAAATGAAAGCAATGCGTGTAAGACAGAACAGTCAGATCTAGAAAATATATATCATCTCAACTATACAACGGAGCGTATGCGTGTTTGTCTAAGGGCAATCTTTTCAAAGGACACTTTTGACATCATGAAATGGTATGTTATGTAAATGCGATCGACGCCATGGCACATTGGGCATTCTCATTCGTGCTCTGTTCTCTGCTGCAGCAGCTATCCCAAAGTCCATTTGCTCAATGTACCCATGAGACGTTGATTGTGAGGTTGATCATGAAATGTAGACAGTTTATTCATGCAGAACTTTGAACATGGAAGTTATGAGTAAGTTAAGTTGGTTAATATATGTATAAATTGTATAACTTATCTTAGTTTAGTGGTCAGATCATCATCACAGCATATCGAACCAAATAGTCAATTAGTGCTCAGATCTCTTCCTCATTATGTCTCTCAGCTGTTTCAGTCAGCCATTCTATATTGTGTTCAGTCAGTCAATATACTAGATGATTGAGGATACGCAGCGATAAAAGAGGGAAAACGTATTTGAATCTTTATGTATAGCGACTAGGAAATAAAAAAGTAGATCAAAATAACATTACTTTTAACAATACTAGACACAAAATAAGTATCCAATCATGCAAACTACTATTTGTTGGAAATTTGTTTAATACAACATTTAATATAATATACAATTAATACAATGTAAACAGTAAAAGAACCTGGATCCAAACTATGAATTCCAAAACCAAAATTTCAATCCATGAATTCCAAACTATGAATTCCAAACCTTGAATTCCAATGCATGAGATTTATTGGTGTATGTGAGGTTAGGCTCGTATTTTGTTTGACCTACAGAACACAGCAGATGATGTGGTTAACCATCACGTCGGCTATCTTGACGTCTTAGTGTTTCTCTCGTAAACAAGGCAAGTTGAATCTACACCGAGGGCCGTTAAAGAATATTCAATTTAAATACACATTTATTTTTAAAAGAGTAAAAAAAACCTGAAGAGTAGAAAATCAATACAAATAGAGGAATTTGACTTATAGAAGCAATATATTTTAAAAACATATCCTGTACTGTTTCAATGTATTGGAACATTGTGATCAAAATTATGCAATAAATAGAAAAGTCAAATGAAGCCTACAACAACATTTGCATCATTTAACCTTTTAGGTGCTGAAATAATGCTCAACAAAATCTGGAAAACAAAAGGACTAAATCTTAGGACAAAACTTAAAATATATAGACGTAACGTACTGGTAGTGCTATTATATATATATATAATAGGTATATACAGTAGTGAATGCTGAAAAATGACCCAACACATAATACACAAGTTGGAGACATTTCAGAATAAATGTTTAAGAATAATCCTGCATATTTTCTGACCAAATACCATAACAAATGATGCGCTTTTGAAACGAACAGACTGTGAATCCTTAGATACCATCATTAAGAGACGAAGGTGGAGATGGTTTAGACAGTATGTCGTATGCCAGTTTGGGCATTGGCTAAAACAGCTCTCAGATGGACAGCAGATGGGAAGATATGGCCTGCACGTCCAAAGGAAACATGGAGAAGAACGGTGGAGAGAGAGTTGAACGAGTGTGGCCTGACATGGGAGACGGTTGGTAGATGGGCAGCAGAACGGCAAAAGTGGAAGTCTCTTGTGGAAGCCTTATGTGTCAATCGGGAAACCAAGAGGATATAGGTATACAAAATATGTCTCAAAACATTTATACTTTGCGGATCTGAGATTTGAAAATTGAATACAACAGTAGAACGTTTTTTAACGATAATTATAAAGTAAAAACATCTTTGAAGTCTACTAGGGTATAGCAGTGAAGATGAGATCAGAAATACGATATTTTAAGCACGAAATAGTATATAATATATCATCGTCAGGTGCCGTGCAGGCTGGCGTACACGATTATGAATCTCCACAAATCTCCGTCTTTGGTGTTTGCTATCAACTCAAATGTTCACGCTGTACCGTGCAATGAAGTCGTGGTATTCAAAATGTTCTCTCTTTCTGTCTCTTTTGTCTCGTCTACCCTCGGTTTTACCGGTTGTCACAATATGTTCTAAACCTGCACTCCTCATCATATGCCCGAAAAATGATGACTGCCTCTTTCTTATATTGATGATAATCTTTCTCTGTGTCTTGATCTCATTCAATACCTCAACATTAGTCACTTTAGCAGTACATGGAATTATCATCATTCATCTGTAAAGCCACATCTCTGTAGCTTAATATAGAAGATATAATTAAAGTTAAACAAAGGAGCGAATGTCAGGAGATTGGTAATGTCCTCAGGCTGTAAAAATACAGACGGATAAGATAAACAATGCATTTGACATCGCAAGGACAGCGGTATTGAGGGAGGATTAGGGGCACATATTGGCAAATATTTGAAGCAAAACTCAAATTTGTGCATAATACTGTTGAGGAGAACAAAACCGTATCCAATTGATTTCTGCCTTACGTTTCTGCCTCTACACGAAAGATTTTAATACTTGGATTAGGAAAGACCGACCCGTTTTTTGTATTCATGTGCACACCGTAGAAATATTCTGTCATGTATTATATTTTAAAAACTCGGATATTCAGCTCAAATATGTAACCTGTGTTTCTGTTTGGCTTGAATAAGTGGCGAGTCACCAAGTTAAATACAAATAAGATTCATAATTTTATCACCACAGTTCTTCGTTCTATTCTGAGATCTGGATGGTATGAGAAAGTGGCAATCACAGACGTGCTAATAATAACATGGCAGGGTCCAATATTGATCCTGGTCATGAGGAGAAAATAATGATTAGTCGGACATAACCTAAGGAAGCCACAGCTGAGTGTCACTAGACATATACTTGAGAAAAAGTCATATTAAACATACCAGAAAATGGTGTATTTATGTAGAACGAAGAATGTTAAACTGTTAAACTATGAAGAAAAGCGCCAGAGAAGAAACAGTGGAAAACAACAGCTGAAGCTCTATGCTCTACGACGGCAGAGGAAAAACAAATTCAAAGTGTCCAAAGGAGTGACTTCATTGCATCTGGTTTCCCCATATGGCCCCGTCCCTATCAGCAGAGATGGCATGCCATATGCCCAAAGCATTGCAAAACGCACGAAATCCGTAGCCCCATCAACAATCCTAGGGATTTCATGAAAAAATTGCACTTGTGTTCCGTACTCGAACCCACGACCTTTAGTACGATAGGCAAACGATTTAACCACTTCGCGATTAACGCCCACTAAAAATAGTGGCTGTAGTAGGTAGTAGTATTTGTAGTAGCAGATAGTAACAGTAATAGTAGGTAGTAGGTAGTAGTTAGTAGGTAGTAGTAGATAGTAACAGTAGTAGTAGGTAGTAGGTAGTAGTAGCAGTAGTAGTAAGTGTAAACCTGTTGACACAATTAATGGGTGGATGACTAATTGCCATAGCAGTATTATTGTATCCAGTGATGTCTTGTATCATCTGCATGAAAAAGGCCTGTCAGTCGAAACGTTGCTTTAACCTATATTATTCTTTGTTAATCTTATTTACTTCATGTGCTTTATTTCGAATTTGGTTACAATTTTACTGCAATCTTTCTAATTATTGATATAAAACAATAAACAAAGAAGAAACAAAATACATGTGTAGAAAGTAAGCGCGAGTTGAATGGAACACGTGTGGCTAGTTGTTTTCCGTTCTCTCTTATTGGGTCCTGATACACGACAAACCGTATTGACTGGAGGAGAGATGTAGGCGCGTGCCTCAGTTTGTATGTTGGCATGTTGGAGTAATGTGTGAGCCGTTTTCGCGAGGTCTAACTCCTGTTAGCTTTGTCCACAGAATAACAATTTCGCATGGTCTATATTCGATTGATCATATTTGGAAACATTCACATTCAAATTCACCATTCACATTGAGAAACAAGGATTAATACAAGGTCTGCGGTGTTTTCTTTCATAATTGCATTTATTTCACATCAATACAGTGGTAAACGCAATACTGCAAGCTTGGTGTAGGTCTGGTAATGTTGTGAAATGTTGCTAGTAGGTTAGAGAACATCGGTTAATAACTTAATTGTTTCTAAAGTCACAAGATGGTGTGTGATAATTCTGTGATGTCTTTGAATTTTAAAAATGTTAAAGTGACAATGTTTATAAAATTATTGTAACAGACTAAATGTATTGCTTTTAAGTGTACCATATTGAAATGTTATTTTGTTACAGGAAACCTTTATATCTGCTGTTTAATATGAGTTGTCTTATCAGATAATTCTTGTTAATGAACAACACTTAGTGTCATTTAATTCTTTCGTACTTCAGAGTAAATATACTGGCTCCTATTACATCTTAAGATGTCACGAAGTCAATATACTGGTTTTAAAGGGTTTTAAAGTCGAATGATTGACTTCATTGCACTGGGTCCCCATTAGGCTCGGTCCCTTTCCACAGAAATGGCACGCCACCTGCCGAGATTATTGCACAAAGCACGAACTCCGTAGCTCCAGCAACAATCCTTGGTGTCTCTGGAAAAAACTGAACTCGTGAACAGAACGGTGCAGTCCGAATTCGAACCAACGACCTTCGACTTACAAGGCAAAGTGCTTAACCACTTAGCCACAGAGACCTTCGACTTACAAGGCAAAGTGCTTAACCACTTAGCCACAGAGATCCCCTGGTTATGTATGCATATGTTGTCATATAAATGGTGCAGTAGATTAAACAAAAAACTGCGGATTGAAAGCGTTAAAATTAGCAGCAATGAAATATTGTTTAATAACTTTTTTTTTTAAAGTTTAATGTTGTACACGATGTGTACGAGTATGTCATGCGTAGATGTCTATATGTTTACTAAGAAATTAGTGTATCAGGTTTGTTTTCTGGAATCAAATGTGAGTTTCAAAAGCTACATGAAATTCTAAGCAAATTCATCATCATGAACCAACAGTCCTCCAGCTTGATGAGGATTCGGTTAGTGTTAACAACCAAAATCTATGAAAAAATAATATATACATATATCTATTTGCTGCTGTCCATTGGCTTTCGGGGACTGCGGTTACTGCGGCCGTTGTTGCTTTTAACTCTCAGTCGATGCTTCGAAAGATCAAGATTGGCAGTTTGTGGTATGAGTATATGTCTTCCTTAGAGGTTTCCAACCTCCAGAGAATCACTTATTTTTTTCTGTCCTGGTCATGGCGATGTTAGCAGCAACGAGAGAGCGGACAAACGAGAAGAGACAACATTGATTTTTGAGATCAGGATGGATAAAATGGGGTATTCGTCGGTCTCTTGGTGATCTACTGTTGAACGAGGATACTCAAATTGACGTTGAATCAGTCCATAGATTAAAGGAGTGTCGAATTACACGCTTGCACAAGTAGCGCTGGATGCTTGAGGGGCAGAGAGACAAATTTGTTTGACCATCGAGCAACAGGGACCATCAGTATGCACACCATTCACCATCTGTTGTGCACCATTCACCATCTGTTGGGCACCATTCACCATCAGTATGCGCACCATTCACTATCTGTTGTGAACCATTCACCATCTGTTGTGAACAATTCACCATCTGTTGTTCACCATTCACCATCTGTTGTGCACCATTCACCATCTGTTGTGCACCATTCACCATCAGTATGCGCACGATTCACCATCTGTTGTGCACCATTCACCATCTGTTGTGCACAATTCACCATCTGATGTGCACCATTCCCCATCTGTTGTGCATCATTCACCATCAATATGCGCACCATTCACCATCTGGTGTGTACCATTCGTCATCTGTTGTGCACCATTCACCATCTGTTGTGCACCATGCCCCATCTGTTGTGCACCATTCCCCATCTGTTGTGCATCATTCACCATCAATATGCGCACCATTCACCATCTGGTGTGTACCATTCGCCATCTGTTGTGCACAATTCACCATCTGTTGTGCACCATTCACCATCTGTTGTGCACCATTCACCATCTGTTGTGCACCATTCACCATCTGTTGGGAAGTCTTTCTTTTCTTCTTTCGTTGACCCACTATTAATTCAGGCGTACTGGCATGATGCCTGGTATTGCGCTTCTGACTGACCTTTGCGTGGGCCTATATTACCCTTTTACAGGCATCCCTCAATCATATGGACAGCCTCGCCGACTTTCGAGGTACTTGAAGCTTAGATCCTTCAAGAGTGATCGTTGCAGGAGACCTGATGTCCGTTGATGACGTCTGAGCAATTATGGCTCTGCCTGTAATAATGTGACGCCATTTCAGCAAACAATGGCCAATATATATATATTTAATTCCCGTTTCTTCACCATTATATTTGATATTTATGTTTTGATATTTAATTTAGTATTTCGTTTTTGTACGTCTTGTAATGTGCTGATAAAAACGGATGATCGAAGTGTCGATTCTTGTTATACGATTGATACTGTATTCATAATTGTTGACTTGCTTTTGTAATTTCTTGGTAAACTTGTCTTCGTTCATATCGCATGTTTACTCAGTTTTACCGTGGTACAAATACGGTTTCATACAGACGAGATTTGATTCAGTCTGATCACCTCAAATCTACAGGTTTCTGTACATCGCAACATCATCATCAAGTAGCTTGTCCCTTCCAGAACTTGGCTCCCATGATAACAGTCATCAAAAAACTCTATGCACGTTGAGCGGTGTCAGCAGTAGTCATTCTCAGATCGTCAATGACATCTTGCACCCACCGTCGTCTAGGTCTTCCTCTCATTCTTCTTCCAGGCACCATTCTTTCCAAAATGATCTTCTCTAGGCACTCATGTCGTTTGATGTGTCCGAAATATTTAATTGTCCTTGATGTTATGCGCTTTAATAACCAACGCTCTCTAATATCAAGCTGTTACAGAACAGAAGCATCACATAGCTATTATGTAACATGAATTTTCTAATCAACTGCAATGAAAATATAATGTAAAAGATGAGTATAAAAACGGAAAGGATGAATAGGAATCAAAGAAAATGCTTATTATATATAATACTTAGTATCGTTGATCAAACATATATAATACAACTTCCAAACAAGTTATTGCAAAACAGGATACTGTTAATCTTAAGTTGTTGTTGATGTAGTTTGCTTCCAACTTACTTGTTTAACTTTTGTTCTGCATTACCTGCTAATGTAATTAGTCGTTAGTTTATTTTTATAATGTTGTACTGATTAATAAATTTATATTGTAGGGCAGTTAAGGATGTATCGTCTCACTGTATCTTTGTTGCTTAGTGTGTAGGAACAGTCTTAATCTCGTCGTTTGTGTTGTACCTTTTGCCTGATAAAGTCTTTGTGGTTGAAACGTTGCTGTATCTTCTTTTTTTATACTTTGTAAAACTACATTACTTCTTTGGTTTTTCATCTTTACTAAGTTATATGTAAACATTTATTAAGTTATATGGAAACATTTACTAAGTTATATGTAAACATTTACTAAGTTATATGTAAACATTTACTAAGTTATATGTAAACATTTACTAAGTTATATGTAAACATTTACTAAGTTATATGGAAACATTTATTAAGTTATATGTAAACATTTACTAAGTTATATGGAAACATTTACTAAGTTATATGGAAACATTTACTAAGTTATATGGAAACATTTACTAAGTTATATGTAAACATTTACTAAGTTATATGGAAACATTTACTAAGTTATATGGAAACATTTACTAAGTTATATGTAAACATTTACTAAGTTATATGGAAACATTTACTAAGTTATATGTAAACATTTACTAAGTTATATGGAAACATTTACTAAGTTATATGGAAACATTTACTAAGTTATATGTAAACATTTACTAAGTTATATGGAAACATTTACTAAGTTATATGTAAACATTTACTAAGTTATATGGAAACATTTACTAAGTTATATGGAAACATTTACTAAGTTATATGTAAACATTTACTAAGTTATATGGAAACATTTACTAAGTTATATGGAAACATTTACTAAGTTATATGGAAACATTTACTAAGTTATATGGAAACATTTACTAAGTTATATGGAAACATTTACTAAGTTATATGTAAACATTTACTAAGTTATATGGAAACTTTTACTAAGTTATATGGAAACTTTTACTACTGTATTTACTTCTACTGGTATAAATCGTTAGTTATTGCTAAAGTTTTGTTCTACTGGTATAAATCGTTAGTTATTGCTAAAGTTTTGTTCTACTGGTATAAATCGTTAGTTATTGCTAAAGTTTTGTTCTACTGGTATAAATCGTTCGTTATTGATGCAGTTTTGTTCTACTGGTATGAATCGTTAGTTATTGCTGCAGTTTTGTTCTACTGGTATAAATCGTTAGTTATTGCTGCAGTTTTGTTCTACTGGTATAAATCGTTAGTAATTGATGCAGTTTTGTTCTACTGGTATAAATCGTTAGTTATTGATGCAGTTTTGTTCTACTGGTATAAATCGTTAGTTATTGCTGCAGTTTTGTTCTACTGGTATAAATCGTTAGTTATTGCTGCAGTTTTGTTCTACTGGTATAAATCGTTAGTTATTGATGCAGTTTTGTTCTACTGGTATAAATCGT
Organism: Arion vulgaris; assembly: GCA_020796225.1. Classification (NCBI taxonomy): domain Eukaryota; kingdom Metazoa; phylum Mollusca; class Gastropoda; order Stylommatophora; family Arionidae; genus Arion; species Arion vulgaris. Next base: position 56,062,365 of record CM036759.1, on the reverse strand, counting down.
TAGTTATTGCTGCAGTTTTGTTCTGATTTATATGGTGGACGTCAAATAAAATAGGTTTCCAACAGCAGTGTGCTTCCGAAATAATGTATTTCAGATACATTGGATACAAGACCAACGGTTGTCCACGCTGAATGTGGATCGCATTAATAACAGAGACAATGAATGACACAATATACGAACTCAAACAAAAGCACATCTATAAATCTCTTCATATCATGTCCCTATCAACTGACACAACAATACAAAAGAAGGATATTCATTAATTGTGTTAGTGTCTCAAACAGCCAATGACACTGCAAATTAAAAAAAGCAAACTATGATCTAATAACACTCTTATACAGAAATATCTCAGACGCAGAGCACGAACTCATTAGCACTGAAAATCGTTCCTTAATTCAAAGATAGTTGAGAGAAAAAAAGAAGAGTTCGGCAGATATTTCAACCAATTTCTTTGAATACAGCATTTCTCAATCTTTCCGAGCATACTCATTTAGTCATTGGGAAAACACGTAGAGAAAAAAGTCTGGGATTCCAGCCAGACCATCTAATGAGGTTGCCAAAAAAGTATAAAAACGACACCTAAAGCAAAAGGATGACAAGTCAACCACAGTCAAATGCAACACGAGGCATACCATTAGCTTCCACCTAGACGAGACCTAAATCATAAGTGTCAGACTGCTAACAGGACACACAAAGATGTGGCAAACGTAAAACACAGACTCAAGATTATCAGAAAAGATATTCGTATCTGAAGTTCCAAACCCAGGATAACAAAACGCCTTTTGCAGACCTTCCAACACACGATAGGTAAAGGATAAGTTATTGGACACTGAATTCATTCACGGAGAAACTTGTCAGAAATATTGATAGTCTGGTGATGACGTTACTTTTGTCAGAATCATCAACGCACATCTCTGTGGATAAATCATCAACGCACATCTCTGTGGATAATTGGTTATGTCGTTCGCTTTATGGTCTGGACCATACCGCTCAATTTCCAAGTATATTTTTTCAGAGATACCTTTGATTGTTGCTGGAGCTACGGAGTTCGTGCATTGTACAATACTCTTTGTAGATTGCGTGCCACTTCGGGGAGAAGGACCGAGCTATACGGGTAAACCTGGTGTATTGAAGTCAATACTTCATCCTAAGATGCCTTTAGAGTACTTTAGAACATACATTCCCAAACTGTTTCTGCCCACCGCCCACTTTGCAAGACATAAACTTTTTAAATCCACCTCTTCATTATAACAGTTTTCCAACGCCCCCTCCCCTTATATATATATATATATATATATGCTCTATTTTCACTTTGATATAGAACATTGATATATATGTCTGTAATACATGGTCAGTTTTCAAATGATTATAAACATGAAATAGAAAATTGATGAAAAAATGGATCGTGTTAGATGGGCATAAAATTAATTAAAATGCATATTTCGGTAACGACGTTGAATGCGTGACTGACTAACTAACTAACTAACTAACTAACTAACTAACTAACGCAATACATTGTACATATAATTTAAATTGACATAAACCAACCACCATGTACACATGTTCCTGTGAGCACAAGCAGTAGCATGAACCGCAGTCTATTACTATATTAATGTGATACTTTTTACTGTACATTAATAGCTTTTGTTTTGGTATGGTCTACGCGTACTTACATGGTTAATTAATAATAATAATAATTCCTCTCGTACCGTTATACGTTACATAGGGCCCGCAAGCAATGTCTCCATACCGCTCTATCATGTGCAACTCGCTCAATCTCCTCCATGGAACTGAGACTGATATTTGTTGCCTCTCTCAGCAAAGTTCGTTTCAGTGTCTCTTTAGATCGACCTCTCTTTCTTGAACCCTTTGCATCCCACTTCAATGCCTGCTTTGATATTCGTTGATCATTTCTCCTCAAGGTGTGTCCAACATATCTCCATCTTCTCTTCTTTCCTATAACAGTTGTCACTAGTGGTTGACCAGACATGTCTCTGATTTCATCACTTCTCCTGAATTTGTTCCATTTTATATTCACTATTTTTCGCAGACATCTATTTTTAAATACATTAAACTTGTTTTTTTTTAAAATATCTTTAGTCATTTTCCAACTCTCGCTAGCATATGTTAGGATTGATACAACATTTAAATTGAAAATTCGTAAATTAGTTTTAATACTATATAACTTGCAATTCCATATTTTATTTAGACTTTTAAAAGCTGATGTTGCTTTGCCAATTCGTATCATAATTTCTTTTTAACATTTCCTGTGCCATCAAAATTGCTACCTTAATAGATGAACTGCTCTGTTATTTTTAGCATTTTAGATTCCAGTGTGATATCTGCATTACTTGCCATAGGTGTTTTCTTCTTTTTTTTCTTTTTTTTAATTTTAATTTTTTTCCTTTTTTTTAATTCTTTTTTTTTATTTAATTTTTGTTTGTTTGATAATTTCAATAAGTGATGAAATTATAATAAACAATAATTTGCATAGATGTTAATTTGCAATAATTTCAATGAATGATACACAATAATAAATAAACAATTATATGAAATAATACAATAATGCGAAGTAAATAGTTGAATACTAGGGCGAAGTTGCTTGATTTAAGAAATTTAATGAGGTTTATTATACATTTAGTATTCAAAGCAATTGGGCGCCAGTTTTATGGGGGTAAAATTTATGGGGGTTATCTAGAGTTTTGGAGTACAAATGGGATAATGTCAGGTGTTGTTTCAGAAAGTGTTAGTTGTGTTGTGGGTGTGTAGCTACTATCTTTCATTCATTGGATTGTTGTGCATTCATTCGTGTCTTGTGTGCGACATGTCCAGTTTGTATGTGTTGTGTCGTTGTTGTGTTGTTTATTTGTGTTTGCATGAAATTGGTCTGGTTGTGTTCACTTTGTGAAATTGCTCTAGTTGTGTGGTTATATATTAATTAATACATCCGTGCAATGGTTTTACTTTCACTCGTGATTTGGGTGCGACATCTCCCAGTGTTGGTGTTTCGTCTATTTGTTGTGTTGTTAGTGTGCTCTCAGGCTTTTATTTTGTCGTGTTTTCTATTCTATGTTCGTAAATGTGTCTAAAGAGTCTGTCGTTGTATTGTCGTTGGTCGTGTTTGGCCCTGTTCCTGCACATTTCCATAGGTGCCTTCATTATATTTGTTTTTCATAGCTTATTTGCAGTCCAACTTTTGATGCTATAGATGACAAGTTGTGTTTTTCTTTGTATATCTTGGTTGTTTCTACTTAACAAGGTAATATCATCTCCAAAATTCAAATGTTCTAGTTGATTATTTTCTATCCAATCGATGCCAGTTTCGCCCCTGCAACATTTCGCATCACCCATTCAATGGCCACTGAAAACAATAGCGGATATAGCGGTGATGCATGGTTAATTACTAAACCAGTATTACATACCCTATGTAGTTATTCCCCTTGCTTTCGACTGCAACAAGGGAAGCAATTGAAAACTGTCATTCACTCAAAGCTAAAACACACAATGAGTACTGGCGCATTCTAAACGTATCAAATATATGGGCGGATAATGTTAATCATGAATATAATTGAGAAGGGCGTTGTGAAAAAAGTGTTTATAGGCTGGTGACTGTTGTTGTTTTCTTGGAGGGAGCGGAGTACTTTATTTAGTTTATTCGTCGAATCATCATCACTGCAAGCTCAACTATAGGCCATATGTGCTTCGATCTCCTCCTCAGTATGTCTCTCAGCATATGGCGACTAACGACCGCGGTTCTGTGTTGGTTTACTATTCTTCTTTAGCTACCAGCATAGTTATCAGTTATCAGTTATCAGTTATATGAAGACTATCACCAAAGCACTCCGGACATGTCCATAGGTGCTCCGATCTCCGCCTCAGAAAATCCAGCAGCGTCCAGCGACCCAACAGGCCAGTTCGATGTTGATTAATCGATCTCTTTGCATATTTAGTATGTCGTTCTTTTCGGGCTGCACCAATATTGACACTCATCTCTTTCAATCTGGTCAGCGAGTGGGATTTACAGCCCTGAAACTCCTCTGTAGGGAAAGACTCTCTCAATGCGTGAAGAATGTATACCAGCATAGTGTTCTTGTCTTGCTACACCACACTTGACTTGAAATTCTAGCAGACTGGTTAGTGTTGTAGATTGATCACTATCACTTGAATCATGTACACGTCCATTAATTCCCTAAGGGAATTTAGAATATCAACCTGGACCATCGCTCGCCGTCTTTGCACAGCATCCATAATTGTAAGCCTATCGGCGCGGCGCGTTCATTTCTCATTACACCTGCATGCCCTGGCACAAAAATAAAACTGACTTGTATCAGCTTAGACCATCAAAAATACTAAATACACCAAGTGCCATTTGTTCTTCTCTTAGAATGAGCATGGGGTCAATAGCATAGCGGCAACGTCACAGCAGGATTGTTTAGCTGGCACTAATCAAGATCCTACCTCACCTCCACGCGGTGACCCTGGTAACAGACAACAGTTTCTGTCTGGCTAAGCGGGTAGCGGTCGAACGAGAGCTACAGGTAGGGGTAGTAGTGCAAGCAAGGAAAAGTAAAGCAGGTATAAAAACCCTGAACAAAATGCACGCATCTCCTGGCCGAACTCCAATGAAAAGTTAGTTCTTGAAACGTAAGAAACGGTAATTTACGAGTCGTCTGCGAACGAATGCTAGCTCCCCCGTAGTAAAAGACAGCACTAAATATGCTAGCTCTGTGGGCAAGAGTACAAAAAGCACGTAGTGTAACAAGGCAAAAGCCGCACCACAGTTACCACAATCTCCCGGCCGACCGGTGGAAAAGCCTGAACAAACAAAAATAAACGGATGAGATGTGCATTCAGAGCAGAGACGTAGGCCCACATGGGGCTAAACTTGGAGCCCTGATGTGGGGGCCGCAATTGAGTTTCACGTGGGCCCACAAATGGCGAAAGTGGGAGCGCTTAAGTGGGGGCCCGAGTTGAGCTCCATGTCCGGACAGCAAAGAGGCATGCTGAATGTGAGCACGGTGAGAACTAATAGACACGGTGGGCAGGCACCAAAGCAAGCGTAGGGGTGAGCGGATAACCCAAATGTGCAGAAAAACTGGAAAGACCAGCAGAGGCTTAATTCCATTGCGCGTTTCCCATCGCGGGAACTACTACTGCCTTGAGATGACGCTCAACAATCCGGGAGGGTAGGTCGTCTAAGGGTAGCTACCCTAAAAGAAAACAGCAACCTGATGTCTTGCAGGTCGTCTGGTGACAGCCAAAGGCTGACGGAGAGCGAACCCAGTAAGCGCTTGTTGAAATCGGACACATTGCCGAAGGATAAGCACCAAAGCTCTACATGGTACTGAAGATTGTGAACGTATCACACCCGATCTATGTGATTAAGTCATTTAGAAAGACTGTTTATATATCACAATAAGAATGATAAAAATTGTTGAAAATGAACGATCGCGATATATATATATAGAGAGAGAGAGAGAGATACAGAGAGAGAGATAGAAAGAGAGAGAGAGAGAGAGAGAGAAGAGAGAGAGAGAGAGAATGAGCATAATAATTGTTTATGGCATCACTATTAATCACACGAATTTTAAAATAAATTAGTTTATGTTAAACGTTTGCTATAATGGAATAGTGTGGGGATCTTAATGGTGAAGTGATTAAGTCGTTTGCCTGTGGTACTGAAGGTTGTGCGCTCGAATCCGTACCGAGATATATGTGCAATTTGTTCATGAGATTCCTAGGATTGTTTCCGGAGCAGCGGAGTTCGTGCTTTGTACACTGTTCTCGGCAAATGACATTACCAACTCTGCCGACAGGGACATAGCAATATGGGGAAACTCGGTGCATTGAATTCAATCCTACGCCTTTAGACCATAAATGTGTATTTAGACCATAACTACTAGATACGAACCACATGTTGCGACATCAAATGGTTAACTGTTCACATTGAATTAACATAATATAGAAATGAACATGTCTTAATAATGTGGTGTTAATTAGGTTATGTCATGTTTCAAGTCAATAGCTTTCAAATACAGTTTGTATATAGGTGACATCCGTGTTCCAAAACACATAATTTATCAAATAAGACATATATGAATGAATAACTGAATCTTTAAAATATACCTTATGTATGTGTCAATCATTTTTGTTGGCCGATATGTATTTAATCATAAAGACATTATTAAGTACAACACCCGTGACAATATCGCACATACATTAATACGTATGTTAACAAAGACTCCAGCTGGGATCATCTGGTAAAATGTACTTAATACAATATCGTATCAAGCATTTATTGATCATATGTTATAGAAATATATAACATTAGTTAAGTAAGTATTGTTCGTCTAAAATGACTCGTTTCTTGTGTTTGTCAGTTTTGAGTTAAGGCGCAGACATGGCACATAATATGGCGTTTGAGACTGATTTTTGCCTGAAAGCTTTCTTTACTTATCCCACGCGTCCTTCTTTATTCAGGCGAAACGTATTTCAATTTCAGAAGTATATTAATTTAGATCCCCATGTAAGCGATCAAAGTCTTCTAAATTTGGGTAATGGAAGGTGAGTTGGTTTTGAAAACAGACGCTCGTATTTTGCCGGAACTAGTAATGGGAACATAGAATAGTCACATTGTGACCTACAAGGACTATCGTAAGAGGTGATATATGTAGGGGTCTAGGGAAGCGAACCCTAGTGAATAAATAATCGATGTGCTGCCCTTCATGTAGGCACATAAAAAGCACAGCGTACAATCGATCTTAGGCTCGGATCACATACAAATCACACAGTATGGTTAACAAGTGTGAAGTGTTCGATGAAGAAGAAGAAGAAGAACACTTCAATTTTCACGGCACGTGGTAACTATCGAAGAGTGTTATTAACTTCGCTATTGGCGACTCGAAGAGTGTTATTAACTTCGCTATTGGCGACTCGAAGAGTGTTATTAACTTCGCTATTGGCGACTAGAAGAGTGTTATTAACTTCGCTATTGGAAACTCGAAGAGTGTTATTAATCTTGCTATTGGAAACTCGAAGAGTGTTATTAACCTTGCTATTGGAAACTCGAAGAGTGTTATTAACTTCGCTATTGGCGACTCGAAGGGTGTTATTAACTTCGCTATTGGCGACTAGAAGAGTGTTATTAACTTCGCTATTGGCGACTCGAAGAGTGTTATTAACTTCGCTATTGGCGATTCAAAGAGCGTTATTAACTTCGCTATTGGAAACTCGAAGAGTGTTATTAACCTTGCTATTGGAAACTCGAAGAGTGGTATTAACTTCGCTATTGGCGATTCAAAGAGCGTTATTAACTTCGCTATTGGAAACTCGAAGAGTGTTATTAACTTCGCTATTGGAAACTCGAAGAGTGGTATTAACTTCGCTATTGGAAACTCGAAGAGTGTTATTAACTTCGCTATTGGCGATTCAAAGAGCGTTATTAACTTCGCTATTGGAAACTCGAAGAGTGTTATTAACTTCGCTATTGGCGACTCGAAGAGTGTTATTAACTTCGCTATTGGAAACTCGAAGAGTGTTATTAACTTCGCTATTGACGACTCGAAGAGTGTTATTAACTTCGCTATTGACGACTCGAAGAGTGTTATTAACTTCGCTATTGGCGACTAGAAGAGTGTTATTAACTTCGCTATTGGCGACTCGAAGAGTGTTATTAACTTCGCTATTGGCGATTCAAAGAGCGTTATTAACTTCGCTATTGGAAACTCGAAGAGTGTTATTAACTTCGCTATTGGAAACTCGAAGAGTGGTATTAACCGTGCTATTGGAAACTCGAAGAGTGTTATTAACTTCGCTATTGGCGACTCGAAGAGTGTTATTAACTTCGCTATTGGAAACTCGAAGAGTGTTATTAACCTTGCTATTGGCGACTCGAAAAGTAAATCTAAACAGAAAGACTTGACTTCATTGTATCGATTTTTCTCATTGCTCGATTGCTCTCCGTAGAAATGGAACACAATCTGCCTAGAATATAGATGAAGACACACATTGTGTAGCTATGCATCAATCCTAAAGAATCTATGAGAAAAAAATGTGCTCTATGTTTAAACGACGCTGTGAACCTACGACCTTTATTATCGAAGGCTAAACATTTCAAGTATTTACGTATGAAGAACTATCTGGTTTTCCATAAGAGAGATAGTCTTAGAACACATCATATATTTTTAGAAATTAATATTTTACTTTTTTTTTAAATATACAAATGCAGTTGAAATACAAGATTTATAAATGAGCACAGATACACAACGTCGACATTTCGATCAGAAGAATGTATCAATAGATTTACAAATACATTGCCAAAAATATGAATTTGGTAGGGCAAAATACATTGCCAAAAATATGAATTTGGTAGGGCAAAATTCGTTAGAAAAAATATGAATTTGGTAGGGCAAAATTCGTTAGAAAAGATATGAATTTGATAGGGCAAAATTCGTTAGAAAAGATATGAATTTGATAGTGCAAAATTCGTTAGAAAATATATGAATTTGATAGGGCAAAATTCGTTAGAAAAGATATGAATTTGATAGGGCAAAATTCGTTAGAAAAGATATGAATTTGATAGGGCAAAATTCGTTAGAAAATATATGAATTTGATAGGGCAAAATTCGTTAGAAAAAATATGAATTTGGTAGGGCAAAATTCGTTAGAAAAGATATGAATTTGATAGGGCAAAATTCGTTAGAAAAGATATGAATTTGATAGGGCAAAATTCGTTAGAAATCGCCTGATTTTTGCCTGAAAGCTTTCTTTACTTATCCCACGCGTCCTTCTTTATTCAGGCGAAACGTATTTCAATTTCAGAAGTATATTAATTTAGATCCCCATGTAAGCGATCAAAGTCTTCTAAATTTGGGTAATGGAAGGTGAGTTGGTTTTGAAAACAGACGCTCGTATGTTGCCGGAACTAGTAATGGGAACATAGAATAGTCACATTGTGACCTACAAGGACTATCGTTAGAGGTGATATATGTAGGGTCTAGGAAGCGAACCTAGTGAATAAATAATCGATGTGCTGCCCTTCATGTAGGCACATAAAAAGCACAGCGTACAATCGATCTTAGGCTCGGATCACATACAAATCACACAGTATGGTTAACAAGTGTGAAGTGTTCGATGAAGAAGAAGAAGAAGAACACTTCAATTTTCACGGCACGTGGTAACTATCGAAGAGTGTTATTAACTTCGCTATTGGCGACTCGAAGAGTGTTATTAACTTCGCTATTGGCGACTAGAAGAGTGTTATTAACTTCGCTATTGGAAACTCGAAGAGTGTTATTAATCTTGCTATTGGAAACTCGAAGAGTGTTATTAACCTTGCTATTGGAAACTCGAAGAGTGTTATTAACTTCGCTATTGGCGACTCGAAGGGTGTTATTAACTTCGCTATTGACGACTCGAAGAGTGTTATTAACTTCGCTATTGACGACTCGAAGAGTGTTATTAACTTCGCTATTGGCGACTAGAAGAGTGTTATTAACTTCGCTATTGGCGACTCGAAGAGTGTTATTAACTTCGCTATTGGCGATTCAAAGAGCGTTATTAACTTCGCTATTGGAAACTCGAAGAGTGTTATTAACTTCGCTATTGGAAACTCGAAGAGTGGTATTAACCGTGCTATTGGAAACTCGAAGAGTGTTATTAACTTCGCTATTGGCGACTCGAAGAGTGTTATTAACTTCGCTATTGGAAACTCGAAGAGTGTTATTAACCTTGCTATTGGCGACTCGAAAAGTAAATCTAAACAGAAAGACTTGACTTCATTGTATCGATTTTTCTCATTGCTCGATTGCTCTCCGTAGAAATGGAACACAATCTGCCTAGAATATAGATGAAGACACACATTGTGTAGCTATGCATCAATCCTAAAGAATCTATGAGAAAAAAATGTGCTCTATGTTTAAACGACGCTGTGAACCTACGACCTTTATTATCGAAGGCTAAACATTTCAAGTATTTACGTATGAAGAACTATCTGGTTTTCCATAAGAGAGATAGTCTTAGAACACATCATATATTTTTAGAAATTAATATTTTACTTTTTTTTTAAATATACAAATGCAGTTGAAATACAAGATTTATAAATGAGCACAGATACACAACGTCGACATTTCGATCAGAAGAATGTATCAATAGATTTACAAATACATTGCCAAAAATATGAATTTGGTAGGGCAAAATACATTGCCAAAAATATGAATTTGGATTGGCAAAATTCGTTAGAAAAAATAAGAATTTGGTAGGGCAAAATTCGTTAGAAAAGATATGAATTTGATAGGGCAAAATTCGTTAGAAAAGATATGAATTTGATAGGGCAAAATTCGTTAGAAAATATATGAATTTGATAGGGCAAAATTCGTTAGAAAAGATATGAATTTGATAGGGCAAAATTCGTTAGAAAAGATATGAATTTGATAGGGCAAAATTCGTTAGAAAATATATGAATTTGATAGGGCAAAATTCGTTAGAAAAAATATGAATTTGGTAGGGCAAAATTCGTTAGAAAAGATATGAATTTGATAGGGCAAAATTCGTTAGAAAATATATGAATTTGAGAGGGCAAAATTCGTTAGAAAAGATATGAATTTGATAGGGCAAAATTCGTTACTCATCGAAGTGCAATGATGATGGTCACATCAATCAATCAATTAACATATAAAAAAGGGAAGAAAAGCTCGGATGTTGTGCAACTGTAATCAGTAGATATGCAGAATAAATCAAAATATGATAAAGTCGACACACTAGTGCGCTATTTATACGACGCTTGAAAATGATAGATTTGTATTTACAGTGACTATGTTAGCCGGATTACTAGATACAGAGTGATAAAATGTGACCTCCTGGTCCCTATATGTTTGGTGTTGAGCAAGTCCCTGATACACTATTCCTGTACAAAATATTGTGTTACAGAAATGGAGACAAGGGATGCATGTGTTGCATCGAGTAATGGGATCAAGAAACAGATGGATAGACAATATCAAGACCACACTAACTTGCAGCGGGAACCATTGCCGGTGCTACGGAGTTCGTGCATTACCGCTGAGATCTTCCTGTCTAAGAAAGATATCGAAGCACACGCGATTACTCACCGAAGTGCATTGGTAATGCATGAAAGCTGTCATATCTCAATCACAAAGAGAAACAGTGTATGTATGAAATCTGTCATATCTCAATCACAAAGAGAAACAGTGTATTCATGAACTCTGTCATATCTCAATCACAAAGAGAAACAGTGCATACATGAACTCTGTCATATCTCAATCACAAAGAGAAACAGTGTATACATGAACTCTGTCATATCTCAATCACAAAGAGAAACACTGTATGAGAAACAGTGTATGCATGAACTCTGTCATATCTCAATCACAAAGAGAAACACTGTATTCATGAACGCTGTCATATCTCAATCACAAAGAGAAACACTGTATTCATGAACGCTGTCATATCTCAATCACAAAGAGAAACAGTGTATACATGAACGCTGTCATATCTCAATCACAAAGAGAAACACTGTATTCATGAACGCTGTCATATCTCAATCACAAAGAGAAACAGTGTATACATGAAAGTTGTCATATCTCAATCACAAAGAGAAACAGTGTATACATGAACGTTGTCATATCTCAATCACAAAGAGAAACAGTGTATACATGAACGTTGTCATATCTCAATCACAAAGAGAAACAGTGTATTCATGACCGCTGTCATATCTCAATCACAAAGAGAAACAGTGTATTCATGAACGATGTCATATCTCAATCAATAAATCAAGTACAGTGCCGGTTGGCGTAGGCTATCATGTCTCTCCACATCGGTATGTCTCTGCTAAAATCAATCAACTTTGTCACCGAACCATTTCGGAACCCTGATTTCAAGCTGTCCAGAATGGTGTCCCTTTGGCTCCGTCTATTTTCTCTTCCCTGTATTTTGCCTGTGGTAACCAAATATTCTAAACTGCCCCTTGAATGCCCCTAACTGACCATAATATGTCCGAAAAACATTGATTGTCTGCTTCTTATTCGATTGATTATATTTCGATATGAATCTGTCTCTGACAAGATCTGCTTCTTATTCGATTGATTATATTTCGATATGAATCTGTCTCCGACAAGATCTGCTTCTTATTCGATTGATTATATTTCGATATGAATCTGTCTCCGACAAGATCTGCTTCTTATTCGATTGATTATATTTCGATATGAATCTGTCTCCGACAAGATCTGCTTCTTATTCGATTGATTATATTTCGATATGAATCTGTCTCTGACAAGATCTGCTTCTTATTCGATTGATTATATTTCGATATGAATCTGTCTCTGACAAGATCTGCTTGTTATTCGATAGATTATATTTCGATATGAATCTGTCTCTGACAAGATCTGCTTCTTACTCGATAGATTATATTTCGATATGAATCTGTCTCTGACAAGATCTCTTCGTTGGTCTTTCTAGCTGTCCATGAAACATTCAACATTCTTTTTAGAAACAACATTTATGTGGCCTCTAATGTTCTTACAATGTGTCTGTTCATTGACCATGACTTACTACCATCTAAATTTATTGGCTCGATATGGAGCGTTTGAAGAAGAAGATATAACATTGGATTACTCGTTTTTACAATGCTATATCTGAAGATACAAAAAGTTAATATATCTTTCTCAAGTTTGTTTACTCTACAGATATTCAAGACTGGTACAATTTTGCTATATCCTTTACATAAAACATATGATCAACAATCTTTACAAAAATACAATTTCCGGTCAGATGTTTACTTTACTGGAGGTGTGGATTTCCTTTCAGATAATTTTTTCCTAAAGCTGTACATATCCTGTACGGAATTACCTGACTTAGTCACTAAGATTTTTTATATTGACATAACCTAACATTAAGTTCATTATTATTTTTATAAATTGTTACTCAACACGCCCTGATGTTACCAAAATAAAATGTGCTTTTTTCTCCCTTTTATCTCTAATCCTGTTTTGTCTTGCAGCGTTAGGATAAGAAGAAATTTTATAGAACGGGCTTTTGTGTGTGTACGCTTCATAAACAGTGTCTTTCGTTGCCTCTGTTGTCTCTCATGTCCACCGTTTGCGTGGTCGGTCTTTTTCTTTGGTTTTTTTTGTGTGTGTCATTTTCAATGAGAGAGCAGACTAGCTCTGCCACCATATCATAGATCCAGCCATATCATAGAACCGACAATCAAGAGTGCGGTCGCAAGAAGGATTTTCATTTAAACCAATCCACGGCAACTACTAGAATGGCACGATATGGAGTTAAAGATTGGATTGGCACGAAAATAACAGCACAATATGTATATGAGTAACCTCATTAGGCAAAATGGAACTTGTGCTGTCAGTCGGTGGAAGCCGTGAGAGATATTGCGAAGGAGGTCGTAGCACATATAGTAATGCCCAGATTGCAATGAAGATATTCAAACTGAAACTGAAACTCGAATAAAAACATGGTAATACAAAATGGAATCTTGGTCACGATAGAACATATCTATATTCGTTGTAATAACAGGGATAATCGAAATTTGAAGAGACATATATCTATATATCTTATAATATATTCCTTACAATCGGATGTGTGTCCCCCTATAGACGCATTCAGTTTACATCCAATATTCACCATATTTCTTACAAATATTTTTCGAGCTAAATTTAGATCAGCTAATGAAACATTGTCGAAATCGGATCAATATTAGCTTTAAAATTAATTTAAATCGAATTCTTGATGTCCTATCCACCATTTAAGTCAACCATCTTGGTTACAAAAAAATCATGTGGTTCAAAGGGATATAATAGAAAAATTGCCAGATGGTCTCTACAACATAGGCATGTATTACATCCCTTAGTTTCGTTGCGTTTTCAAGTAATTACAGCTACACTTTTATGTTTCAGACTACACTATAGAAATTTCAAAATAATTAAAAAGAATGCGAAGACGCTACTTTAATTAGACGCGAAGCATTACAAGAACCACTCGAACCGTTAAAATCGTTTAACGACGACATACCCGATTCAAACCACTTCGTAAAAAATTTCAGAAAATACAATTCATGACATATTTTGCAAAGGCTTACCCAATTCCTCATTAAGGATTAATATAAACATTCACCCGTGCGGATCCGAGTTAATTAGCTAATATATATATATATATATACCAAAAGAATGATATCTGCAAAAATTAAATAAAGAATTTTTCTCTTGGTCCTATGAGAAAAACACAAGTTGCTGACCGAGTTATCCGAATAACAACATTGCACAAAAACGTTTAAAGATATAATTAATGATGACTTGAAAACAAAAGAAAGAAGTACCAACTCAGAAGTCGTCACAGTACTACACTTGCCGAATGAACGTCTGTAAACAGGAAAAATGGTATATCTACGGCCTAGGAAGGGCAGCCAATTGATGGTGCGTATGAATTCAATGCCGTAAAGGAAGTAGGTTGTATAGATGAGTTTGAAAATATTTATCAATCTGCATTCCTATCCAACATGAAGATGTTATTAAACAGGAATGTCCTCTACGCTACGAAGCTACGAAGCTACGAAGTATGGGGAAGAATGGATGCCTATACCATAGGATATGATTGATTATACCAGGGTTGTCAGTACATTTGGGAGCTGCTGCAGGGAATGGACCCCTGACGTCGCCAATGTGGAGATTCTTGACTCGTGAACCAGCACTCACATCCAGGTGATATCATTATTTACACCGATGGCTCTGTCAGATGTGCAGCCAGATCATCGTGGGTTTATTCAGCACAACGAAACGGTAGCGAAATAGTTAACATGGAAACCGTCATACACGAATACTTTGTTATAAGAAAGAGTCATTTGAATAATCAACACATAACGAGTATGATTCTTCGTTCTAAGCTGGTACAGATATTGTATAGAAGATTAGGTAATCTTTGGATCTGACAGATTGGTGTGGTTATGATCTTCATTCTAAGCTGGTACAGATATTGGATAGAAGATTAGGGCACGTTTCGATCTGACAGATTGACGTTGTTATAATCTTCATTAATCAATAGTGCAGAATTGAACATTTGTCCATACTTATTATAAAGATGAGCAATCACGACTTGTTTCTGCACATGAACAAATCGATGCAACATGTTGATACAAAGAATATTGTATCACTGTATAGGGTAGATGCACACATTACCATTATAAAAAAGTATGTAATGTTTACAAAAATGAACAGTATGTCACAATAGGTGGTATTTGCCAAAAAATGAACATTATAACACACTTGGTGGTGTTTATAAAAATAAATAGTATAACACAATATGTGTTTTTTTCTTCAAAATAAAAAACGAACATTATATCACGATAGATGGTATACCTGCTCCGTCAGTAAATTATAAGTAATGGATAGTGCTGAAACTACTGAACCGTACCATATTTCTTTTTTTTATAAAATTAAACGCAATTATTCAAGCAAGGTTAACATTCTTTCTATTGAATCTGGTTTGTCTGATTTGATCGAATCTGACCAAGCGTGACATAGAACCAGATATATTAGCACCACTAAAGAGAAGTTAGACAAATTACTGTCGGAATATGTTAGCTCCAGGATGTCTGGCGTTTGAGCAACCGTGAGGTCAGCATCACGATGATAAACAGCGTTATAGAATCAATATTTAAATATTATTTGTTTGATCTTCCTTTTTCTATAATGTACAAGCTGAAATATATATATGATGGTGATTTCTTGATGTGAAGTGAAGACGAAAGGATAACTTGAAACTGAATACAACATATAAATCATCTTTATTTGTAATGTTCTGCTTTCTTGCCAATGTCGTATCACATCAATGACTTGGCTGTACCATATCCAACTCTAGATAACTACTCCAGACAACTGACCGGGGAATCCTTGACCTAGATTAGAGCGGGTGGCTGGAATATATATATATATATATGTATATATATATATATATGTATGTGTGTGTGTTTTTATAGAACACTGCAAGCGTTTTTTGCAATTTTACCCAGTTCTGTGAGTCTATAGTTATTTATCGGTGAAAAATATTCATAATATTGATAATCCTAATTGTTAAACTTAACTTGTTGGATAATATAACTTACAGTATTACAGTATTTACAATACTGGAATGCGAGGTCACGTCGTGTAGTTGTGGTCTGATTTTCTATAATTCTTACCTCAGTCCGCAGGCCCATAAGTTTATAGTTGGCTCTGGCTGTACACAGTTTAAGGTAACGAGCGTGCTAACTTTCTTGCACACAATGCCGCAACTCAAGCGAAAAGAAGCATGGACAGAGCCGATATCAATGCGGTACGCACTCATTTATGTGACATGTCGAGTCTCATACACTGAACCATGTTCGAGAATTATGCATTAAGTTTGGACATGCTAGACAATGTCGTCTTCGTGGTAGAGAGAGAAGATATACTAAACAGCTTCTCATGGGTACGATGAGAAATTGGACTTTGGGATGGCTGCTGCAGCGGAGGACGGAGCCCGAATGGGAATTCCCAATGTGTCATGACGTCAATCGCATAACATAACAACCATGTTATTCTGTCTCTGTCAATGAAGATCTTATAGATAATATTTTTCATTAATTTATATGGACATACTCATGCATTTGAAGACAGAAGATACTGGACGCTGATATCAAATAATAGAAGAAAACTAGTCACGACAGAGATGTAGTGTCTACTCAGAATGCTGGCGGTAACAAGAAGAGACAGGTTGAGAAAAAATCGCTTTCAGGAATAAAATGGGTACAATATCAGTACTGAACTTCATCAAGAAACAACAAATTAAACGGTTCGGCCACATAAGAAGATTACCAACAGACAGTGCACCTCAAAGAGCAATGTTGCTCTGATACAATGGATACAAAGCAAAAGGCCGGCAACGCAAAAGGTGGACTACACATATAACAAAGTCGACAAATGACACTATTTATGAAGCACACACAAGGGCATGTTTTATAAACGTGAATATGATTCCTAAACATTTGAATTATTAATGCTTAACCACCACACATAATGTTCTTGTTCTCGTATTAACTGTATTATTTAGAGAAATCATATACTCGTTTAGTAGTAGTATGTTTCTGAAATTGATAAAGATCAATGAGTTTTCAAATATTTCTTTTATATCTCTGGTGTCATGTCTCTAAAGAATGTATTTATTACACTAAAATCTACCAAAATATGTACAATGTAGTTTGCAATGCTGTGGCTGGTGAATTGCTTCTAGATAGATGAAGTGTGTAAGTGGTTAGTGCAGTATCGCAGACATTAATACGTTATTACTGATAGGAGATACTACATAAAGGTAAAACAACAAGAATCATTTAAGACAAATATGACACGTACAAACGGACACATCAGCAAACTAAGTAAAAGCAACTAACACGAATTCATGACATATAAAACAATTTGGGGTTCTCTGTGGCTAAGTGGTTAAGATCTTTAGCTTGTGAGTCGAAGGTCGTGGATTCGGTTCTGGACCGCGTCGTTCTGTTCACGATTGCAGTTTTTTCCAGACCCCTAGGATTGTTGCTGGAGCTACGGAGTTCGTACTTTGTGTAATACTCTCGGCAGGTTGTGTGTCATTTCTGCAGAAAGGGACCGAGGCATATGTGGTATGGCCCGGTGAAATGAAGTCAATCCGTCGGCTGAAAAACCCTATAAAATAAAACGATATGTGTGGATATTAGAGGCAATCCGCATACACTTTATTGTTGACCAACATTATGTTATCAATGTTCCATATGTTCTCTCACATCTAATGTTCAAAATAATCATAACATCAAATATTTGACTTCAAATTAGCTACAGAAGTAACAATTCGAGGGAGCATTAGCAAGGAGAAGTTAGCAATTACCATTGAAGACAATCATTAACATCATAAAAGAAAAATAGATTAAATGATTAAATCTCCTGAAAAGAATACATTGGTATCGTGTACCACAGAGAGAGACATTACGACAATATAATGAATGCAGAGAAAAATAACGAC
Organism: Arion vulgaris; assembly: GCA_020796225.1. Taxonomy (NCBI): domain Eukaryota; kingdom Metazoa; phylum Mollusca; class Gastropoda; order Stylommatophora; family Arionidae; genus Arion; species Arion vulgaris. Next base: position 56,044,332 of record CM036759.1, on the reverse strand, counting down.
CATGCAAGAGATGAAGTGATGGCATCAATAACAACTTTAGAGAAGCGCATTAGTCAAGACGTACTTAAGATTGTAAAACCCCATATTTTCGTTTTTTCTACATCGCACAACGGAGAAAGGAAGAAGAAGAACGGATATATTCAATTTTTGAGACAATCAAATTGGCAATCCTCTTTCCAGGATTGATGAAGCTATCACCAAGCACTGAGCCTTTTCTCCCTGAAAATGGGACCCTAAAACATACACTGGCACATACAAACCCCTTGCTCGTTACCGAAGAGTACGTGTTACAGTAACTCTGACTACTAAGAATAGCAAGAAAATGTTCAATTTGTCTGACATCTGCAAGTCAAACTAAACCGGGATCAACCATCGCATGCGGAAGTGATATTATTTCAGATAATATTGCTTGTCTCGTCAGTTTAGTCAAGATGAGAAATGAGTTTGTTATGAAAATTGTAAATCGATTCATGTTTCTGTGTGTTGTCTCGCTGTAGATTATGTGTTTACGTCTACACTACAGGGTGAACGACTAAGTTTACCATTTTATATATAATAAATACGCACTTGGTTGTCAATATCGATATATCAATATATATTTTAATCTATCGGTCTTCATAAAATATATCTATACGCAGGGATCGGTTATCCGTTATATGATCACTATCAGCATATCACTCTGGACGCGTCCATATGTGCTCAGATATCCGCCTCAACAAATCCAGCAGCATCCAGTGACCCAACACGCCAGTTCGATGTTGATTAATCAATGTCTTTGCATATTTGGTATGTCGTTCTTTTCAGGATGCACCAATATCGACACTTATCTCTCTCAATCTGGTCAGCGAGTGGGATTCACAACCCTGAAACTCCTCTATGCTTAAAGAATGCAATGACAGTTCCCTCTGATATTGCAGCCATGCCAGCCAATCTATTAGTTCGTTCATTACCATTAACTACTGCGTGACCATTGATAAAAATGAAGGTGATGTCTGATCACTTGTCTGTGCCAGTACCTTCACCCAGTTTTGTCTCACCATTCTTGATTAGACTATACGAATCATGATCATGGAGTCACTGAGTATGAAAATACGAAAAGAGTACTTATAAGATGCCAACCATTTTACCGCCCCTGTAATACGCAGGGATACAAACGATAGGTCATACACTGAAATTGTCTAATACCACTTTATTTTGATACAGAACTTTCACATTTTTGAACTAGTAGCATATGCATTCAACCGTAAAAAAGTCTAGGAAATGTGTTGCAGCTGTGAGCAGCTATAGCGGTAATTTGTTTGAGAGACTGACAAAGGTTTTTGTCGTAAAGTGTAAGCGTATATAAGGGTACCTCTTAAATAGACTAGGCGAATAAACGAGGAGAATATTGAATGCTTTCTGAATACAAGTTAGCTATATATCTAAGTAGCAGATGTATCCGTTCTTCGCACGGGGAATTTAGTTCAAATCTCGTAGTTGTAAAATGCCAAACAGTGTCAGGAGATTGAGCATATTAAAGAAGCATGCTCGTTCCCCTTAAAATCGGATGATTTCCCATTCATAACAATACGTATTCGCTCCATGCTTAGTGGGAAAACATTGTCGGTGGACAACATCCAATTCAAATTCAAAATGTGTCTCATTCCGATTGCCAGTAATACCTGACACAATAGAATTCCAGTGAAAGTTGACAAATAACAATTTATTCAGATTCAGTTCTATCGTTGCAAATGAAATTTATGTAGTTCTCATAATTTGACACGATGTGGCTGGCAATTTCATTGCGAACACACACAAAAAACGGTTCAATCCTATATAGTGCGAGACTGAGCATATTAAAGACACATGCCCACCCCCTCTGTCAACCGTATGACATCAAAATCGGCTGCTTACGCATAAATAACAATGTTTTCTCTCCATGTTACGTCGTTTGAACAAAATAATACGTTTGAGGAGAATAATGAATAGCCTAAACTAAAGTAACACAGATTATCAAATGGGAATGCTTCAATACTAACAATTGGCACATTCAATAATTGAACTGATTATAAATATATGGAATAATGACCAGATGTGTTTAAATACTAATAAAAGCCACAACAGTACTCCAGATCAAACTTACATTTAACATTTATAGCATCGGGCGAATCATGCATATAACTGTAGTGTGCGAATATCAGGTACGTCTGCTAGTTCATTAGTGTAAACGTGTCACATGGTGCCAAATTTTGACCTTCCCGTGAATTTAAAGCGGGTCTCCATCTAATCCATTGGGTCATTGTCAGACGTGTTGAAATACCAATTAATGGGTTTTTTTTAAAAAACTGATCTAATGTTTTAATGAAAATAACTGTTTAAAAAAATTGTTGCTCTTCCCGTGAGATGAGCAGTCAATAATCTAATGCATTCGCCCACCGGACAAACATGTTGAAAAACACATAAATAGCATCACATTTTTGTAATTTTTGTAGATATTTTACCATAGCTTTAACACGTGACCAGCTCTTTAAAACGTAACCATCGCTTTAACACGTGACTGGCACGTTGAGATATGACTACAACATTTCGTTTTTTAACTATACATAACCATTTCGTTAAGTTAGAATTTAGATATAGAGACTAACCAATAGACCGGTTTTATAATGTGTACACCTTCCTATCTATGTCTGCTACCCTCTTGCCTAATTTCAAGTGTGTAGGATGTCCAGATATCTTGAATCAATGGGAACAGACATACAAACAATACATTTCTTTTGATTCTTGTATATATATATATATATATAGATGGATGGATGGATGGATGGATGGATGGATGGATGGATGGATGGATGGATATATGGATGGATGGATGGATATATGGATGGATGGATGGATATATGGATGGATATATGGATGGATATATGGATGGATATATGGATGGATATATGGATGGATATATGGATGGATATATGGATGGATATATGGATGGATATATGGATGGATATATGGATGGATATATGGATGGATATATGGATGGATATATGGATGGATATATGGATGGATATATGGATGGATATATGGATGGATATATGGATGGATATATGGATGGATATATGGATGGATATATGGATGGATATATGGATGGATATATGGATGGATATATGGATGGATATATGGATGGATATATGGATGGATATATGGATGGATATATGGATGGATATATGGATGGAGATATGGATGGATATATGGATGGATATATGGATGGATATATGGATGGATATATGGATGGATATATGGATGGATATATGGATGGATGGGTAGATAGATAACGAATATTGTAAAACCAACCATCCGTTTGAAAATAATGTGTACTTTATAAATGTTAAATATTAGTATACATTTTCAGTGGGTGACTGTGTGTGTGCCACTCTGTACATCATCATCATCATCATCATCAACTAGCGTGTCCTGTCCAGAACTTTGTACCCTTCAGAATTTCTCCCTCTCGTAGGCCAGATGTTCTGCCTCTGCAGTGGTCATACTCAACCCATCAGTTACAGAATACATCCATCTTATCAGTGGTCCTTCTCTTTTCCTATTTGCTTTGATACCTCCATCCCTGATGTTCTTTTTCAGCCCTTCGTGTCTTTGTATAAGTCCAAATTACTTTAATTTTCTCATTCTTAGCTGTAGCATCAGCCAGTTTTCGTTGAGTTTGAGTTATTTCTGGATATATCTATTTGTTCTCTTCTCTGTCCATGATAATACAAGGACTCTTCTGTATTACTTATATTCAAAAGCATATGTTTTTCCAATGCCCTGGTCATGTTTCAGACCCATATGTTACCACGTAAGTGTTTTAAGACGGCATATCCGTTAATGACATTTGTACTGTCATTTCACTTAAAGAAATAAAAGACATGACATTGCTACATCAGCTGGCTGTATTTTTTCCTGAGTTTACAAATTTCCATAAAGACATAATTGCATTTTTCACTTCCTAATGTTTCCATAATAACGGTTTCTTTGATGTGTGTATTCTTTGATGTTAGTGGCTCTGTGCAACCATAGAAATATATATATATATAAAGTAAAGTAAAGGAACCCTTTCATACCTCATGGTATATAGGGCAATACAGTGTTAGGCCTGTATTTTCATTGACCGTCGGCACAGGATGGGTGATGTGGTCAGCATCACGCCGGCCGCCTTTACTTTCCCAGAGCATGTCTGGTACCCAGTTGAGGCTGGGTCGACCTGAGAGCCGCCTCGGTCGGGAAAAATTCCACACGCACTGCGGAGTTGAACCCAGACCACCAGCCTTGAGAAGCGAGTTCACTAACAACTACGCTCTTCTCTCTCGCGGTTCTCTCTCTCTCTCTCTCTCTCTATATATATATATATATATATATATATATATATATAACTGCCTTGTGGAGAGTAGCTCGGGAGAGTTAAAGGCTAGGGGAGTAAACCCTGATCGAAAATTCCCACTGTCTTGTGAATCAGCACGGTAATGCAGAGGGCTAGATAACTAAAATCCGGAGATAGGGACCCCAAGGCAGTTGATAGTTAAGTGTGTATTCCTTTCCATCTTCTAGCATCTCTTGCAAACCCTGCTTGGTTTCCAAACGTATGGACTTTATCTTTAGTTTGGATGAAACAGTAGAGTAGACGCAGTTTTTACCAAATGCGCAAGGAACATTTTCCATATCAGCTACCCAGGTAAGACACAACGGGAGAGGTTACTTCATCTTTGCTTTAGGCTCGGGCACAATACGGAAAGCAGCAGTTTAAATTGTAAAGAAGAAAAACGTCATATATATTTAGATATTGCATATGTAATATGATATAATTCCAGTAGAGACTAAAAGACAGATAATAATTGCAATCTTTATACCAACACTGTGCTACCAGTGCCAAAAATGGGCACTGACAAAAGAACAAGAAAGGAAAATTACCAAATGCGAAATGAGATGCTTGAGGAAGGTAGTAAATAAAACAAGAAGAGACCATATAAGAAATGAGGAAATTAGAAGAACAGTCGGAACAACACCTGCTATTAGTTTGACCACTTGGTCAGAATGAACCCGAATACACCAGTTGCAAGAGCGTACAACCTGAAAATGGAATCATCAAGAGGAAGGGGCAGACCAAGTAAAAGAGGGGTTGATGGAGTTACAGACATCTTAAAACTCCACAATACCACAACATATCAAGCGACCGAGCGTACATTATCTCGGAAACCGATCATCAATTAAACCTGCTACGTCTAGAGGCAAAAAAGCAGAGAAGGACAAAAGAAGAAAAAGAATATAATGTGATTAGCTTAGATTAACCTTACAAATGTACACGCTAAGACGTTGTCTTGCTTTCTGAAAGTTGTGGATTCGAATCCGGACTGAGTCATGTGTGGAATGTTGTCTTAAGATTCCAGCGATTGTTTCTTTAGCTACTGAGTTCGTGATTTGTGCAATGATCTCGACATATGACATGCCATCTATGAGAAAGGGACTGAACCGTATGGGAAAACCCAGTGCAATGATGTAAATCTTTTGCGTTTGGACCATTTGAGCATTTAATACTCAGCTCCGCATGGGATTTACGTGTCCTTTTTCATCCGCCCGTAACGGCTCCAAGATAGCATATCTTAAATATTGTACAAGAGAAACAATTGGAAGTAAAAGTGACTTTTGTCATGTTAACTCATCATCATCATTATCAAGTAGCTTTTCCCGAGCAGAGCATTAGTTACCCCAACATTTCTCCGGAATTTCTCTCATATGCCAGGTGTCCCGCATCTACAGCCGGTATGTTCAAACCAGCAATTATATCCAAATCCATCTTCTTCGTGGTCGTTCCCTTCATGTTAACTACCTCACCAAATGTACACCTCAGTTACAATAAAAACAAGGTCTCAACACATCATTTAACAATATACTTCATGTTTTGAAGACATATTATTTTACTTTTTTTTAAGTGTGATAAAAGATTTATTTCATTTGTATTTTACCGAGAAAATAAGAACAATGTAACATAAATTGATGTTTAAATATTAGAAGAAGAAAAAGCAGAACACTAAATGGGTCTCCTCTGTTTTGACAAGCTGTGATATTTTGATCAAATTTCTTAATTGATATTCTCCGTTCGAAACTGGTAAAACTACGTTTTCCTCCCAATTATCAGTGCGCATGCTTAATGACCTAGTATAATTGCTCACTGAACACGCGTTCAAACGTATGCATTTTAAAAATCAATTTAACTAGCTCATGTCTTGGTAAAGAAAGTCTGTAAATGGTTGGAAATGTTTGCTTTGTGTACACTTGTCTGCTGAAATAAGTTGTCTTCTTCTTCTGTCTTCTTCTTCTTCTTCGAACGCTACATATCGACAACTTGTCAACCACTCTGTGTGATTTGTATGTGATCTGAGCCTAAGAGCGAGCGTATGTTGTGCCAGTTATACACCTACACGTAGGCCAGCACATCTGATTTCTGCTCTGCTTTTTATTTGCTAGGGAAACATCCCAAGGGCCTACATCAGTCGCCTCTTACGACATGCAGTGTAGGTTGCAGTGGTACTATTCTTTGCTTACCTTGTGGGCCCCGACACCACAAAGGCGAGTAAATTGTCTAAATTTCATGATTTCAGTGCTGGTGTACTTAAGTTTTGTGACAAGCAAACAGACAATGAATGTTATAATCAAGATACCAATTTCGTTTCAAAGAGATTAGCCCCAAGGGCACGCTTAAGACAACGGAAAAGAACCTTGACATGTTTTGCTTATCTAAAACTGCAAATGTGATTTATTTGAATCTTAAAATCGAAATCCTTGTTAGGAAACATCCTCGTTCTATTGTATTTATTATCAATGCATACAAATCTTTCTGGATCAGCCCGATATGAACTAATCTAACCAACAAATAGACTGGAATAATTGCTATTGATTTTCTGTTACTGTTTATTCCATTTGTAATGTTCACACGATGATTATAATAACGATTTAGAATGCGCTGTAAATTTGAGTCTAGTAAAATGAACAATAAAAATACACAATAAACATTCACGATAATGTGAATAACGTTGCAGTTACTGTCTAAGAAAAAGTCCATTTTCCATACACAATTTATCTCTTTCTTAGAAGTTCCAAAGTTATACAGATTAGAGAAAACACGCCTACGGTACGTGTATGCAGATGTATATATATTTGAGAAAACACACATACGGTACTGGTTAGAAGAATTATAACATTTTGAGAAAACATACATACAGTACGTGTATGCAGAAGTATAACGAGTTGAGAAAACACACATACGGTACTGGTTAGCAGAAGTATACAGATTAAAGAAAATACACATACGGTACTGGTTAGCAGAAGTATACAGATTATAGAAAACACGCATACGGTACTGGTTAGCAGAAGTATACAGATTAAAGAAAACACGCATACGGTACTGGTTAGCAGAAGTATACAGTTAAAAGAAAACACACATACGGTACTGGTTAGCAGAAGTATACAGATTAAAGAAAACACGCATACGGTACTGGTTAGCAGAAGTAAACAGATTAAAGAAAACACGCATACGGTACTGATTAGCAGAAGTATACAGATTAAAGAAAACACGCATACGGTACTGGTTAGCAGAATTAACACGTTGAGAAAATAAGCATTCCGTATGGATAAACAGAAGTGAAAAAACCATGCATATTTATAACTGTAACATGCTCTTTAGACAATATTCAAATTGTGCACATACTGGGGCATTGTCTGTCTCTCTGGGGCCTGATGGAACGGTCTTAACATAGCAATCCAAACATACTGGGCTTGTTTATTTCTTTGATATATCTTGAGATTTCCAGTTATTGTTTATCTATATGTAGGTGAGATCAAAACGACAGAAAAATCGCAACAGAAGAGTACATAGAATCAGAGTACCATGAAAATGAGTGGACGCACGCCTACACGGACGGATCGGCAAATAACGCAATAAGCGATGGCGGAGGCGGAATAGTGCTTAAAATCTCAAAGAAAGTAACGGCCAAGAAAGCGATTGCCACTGGCAAATACTCGAATAACTACCGAGCAGAGGCAGAGGCAATCAAAGAGGCGGCCGAAATGATCTTGGAGAGAAGAAATACTACACGCAACAAGGTCGTGATATTCACCAATGCTCTATCGGTCATCACGACACTCAAATGCGTTGGCAAAACTGAGATGAATGAGCTCAAAACGTCCCTCGCTGAACTAACGAATTCACTCAAACGCACCGTCATCCAGTGGATACCGTCACACTGCAACGTTAGGGAAACGAAGCAGCCGACAAGCTAGCCAAAGAGGGCGGGCGACTACCTCAGAATGATCTCGCGATCAGTTATGAGGAAGTCAAAACAACCATCGGTTCGCACTATAGAAGCAAATGGGCAAAAGACAACCCTCAGTACACAGACAGTGACGGATACTATGGTCTCTCTCGAAGTGAACAAGTTGCCATATTTCGCCTCCGTACTGGACATAACAAGCTTAGAGCCCACATGTTCCATAAATTTAAAATTGGCACAACTAGCCTGTGCCCCTGCAAAATGGCAGACATGACGGCAGAACATGTCCTGCAAGACTGTCAACGATTAGCAGGTATAAGGAAAGAGTCATGGCCACAACACACAGAGCTTCGCGAAAAGCTGTACGGAGGAACGGAGTCCCTAAAAACAACAGTAAAATTCATGATAAAAGTTGGTCCATCAGTCTAGGCCGGGAACGCAAAGGAAAGGAAGGAAAGATACAACGTTGGTATTGACTTCAAGTTGAACACTTAAATGGATCATCTTAATAAAAATAAATTGATTACAATTGTTTAGATAGCTAGCTGATGCCTGGTCCAAATTCTATTTCAAAAAGTATAATTAAACAAATTAAAAGCATTCATGCAGCATTTTATCATTCTAAAAAATCACATTTGGAACACTGGAAGATTGTACACGGTTTGTGAACAGCAGATTTCTTCTTTATGTCTAAGAAAGAGGTTAGAACACATATGGTTAATCATCGAAATGTAATATTTGTTTTCGTTTTGTTCGTCTGCTGTGAAGTCAAACGTAGTCAAGATGCCTATTATAACAACTCTGATTGTTCTTTTGCATGATGGCCTGCTTTCCTTATCATCAGTGTTCCTCGTCATTCGGTCTAGCCTTATTCCGACTTCAGAAGTACTTGACTTGCAACTTACTTAGATCGGTTAGTAAATGATCATGTAATATGTACGAGTACTTCAACCTCAAATCGAGTGCACTCCCATAATTTGTAGCACAAGTTGACGACATCGAAACACATAATTTCAGCGGCCCGTGGTCACTAGCACAGCATGTTATCAACTTCATCTTCTTTTTCAACGCTCCATATCGAACACTTGTTAACTTCTTTTGTGATTTGAATGTGCTCTAAGCTAATGTATGCTGTGCCAGTTATAAGCCTACAAGCAGGCCAGCACCTCCAATCTCTGCGACGCTTTTGATTTACTATGGTAGCATCCCTAGGCACCTACCTCATCTTAGTCGCCTCTTACGACATGCCTTGTAGTTCGCAGTTGTACTATGCTTTGCTTCTCTGGCGGGCCCCAGCACCACAAGAACGAGACTTTCAGTAACATTACTATACGATCTCCCAACATAACTCGTTTGATGCGTTTGGAGAATGGTGGTATATCAAGTGTTGAGCAGTGCATATTTGTATATCTTCACCGTATGCTCGTTTGATGAGTTTGGAGAATGGTGGTATATCAAGTGTTGAGCAGTGCATATTTTTCTGTCTTCAACGTATGTGAATATTATAACAAATTCGGATGACAGAACACGTAAGCATTCGAGGTCTAAAAGTGTATTTGAGAGAGTAGAGTCAATCCCATCCAATCAAGCACGTTCTTTGGTTCTGAGCACAGCGAATTTGAGTGCTTAGAGTACACAATAATCGTGAGCCTGGCATACAGAGCACTTGTGAGCTTGTTTGCATTGATCAGCGGTTCCCGCATCTTGCATTACCGCACACCCCTTTTAAACACATTTTGCTGCCGCTGAGCCCCAAACAGTTTCTATTCATGAAAATGGTCAGGAATGATTATCTTTGTGTTACAATGGTAAACAATTTTCTCAGACTGCGGGGAACTGCAAATAATCTGTTATTTTGTCCTGTCAGACATTTAGACTCTGGTCTGGTCCGGGTGCTTTGATTTCGAAGCGGAGCTAGTTTGCCCATGTTTTTATAAATATTTTAAAAATGTATTTTCCTGTTTGAAATGTCAAAGATCATAATGTTTCTTCAATCACTTGATGATCCCATGAGAGAAAACCTTGTCAACCCCCGGGGTTCTGTAGACACCAGTTTGGGAAACGCTGGCACAGATCATTCGTGAGGTGGGAACAACATACATTCGTGATGTGGGAACAACATACATTCATGAGGTGGGAACAACATACATTCGTGAGGTGGGAACAACGCACATTCGGGAGGCGTGATTAAAACACATATTTATATATTTAACTATCTATTCCATTGTGAGACACATTCTGAGATAAGCATAAGTGTGATAGTTGTACAAAACATATCGTAGGATTTCTGCACAACATTGTGATTAGTCGAAGAAAAGCACTTTGCAACTTTCACTTTAAATTTGCAAAAAATATGATAATATTATTCATGTTCTGTAGTCCAACCCGTTGATCAAATTATTCTAATCTGCCACCTCACGAGTTTATGGTCTAGCGATCAGTAGTTTGGAAGACCGAACTATAATTATTAAGATCAGCGTTTACCATAACAATGACATCGTCTGTAGAACAAATATTGATTAATACTGGGTTTTGGTATTACAGTTTATACATTAAGTATAGTTATTTGTCTAGTAATAAGAACACATTAACTGCTGCTGTAGACCTTAACACTAACCCCATGGGATGAGGAGAATCTCGTGATTATACAAACGGAATCAATAAAGATGTTTTAAAATCAAATTAATTTTAGGACAGCTAGGGATTTAACATCCAATTGTGTCGGCGGTATCCGGTGTATAGGAATATAGTTTCAATTCATATTATTCTGCATCATGTGATTGATAAAGGCCATTTGATCGAAACATCGTTGTATGTTGTTTGTGCACTTTGTAAAACTATCTGACTTCATTTTAACGTGTTTATCCATTGTTGGTACATAGTTTTATTGCAGTTTTTCTTTGTTTCGATAACAACGCAGGATTAAAGAAAGGAAAGGTAATAGTCACCGTTGGTACATAGTTTTATTGCAGTTTTTCTTTGTTTCAATAACAACGCAGGATTAAAGAAAGGAAAGGTAATAGTCACCGTTGGTACATAGTTTTATTGCAGTTTTTCTTTGTTTCAATAACAACGCAGGATTAAAGAAAGGAAAGTAAATAGTCACCGGTGGTACATAGTTTTATTGCAGTTTTTCTTTGTTTCAATAACAACGCAGGATTAAAGAAAGGAAAGTAAATAGTCACCGTTGGTACATAGTTTTATTGCAGTTTTTCTTTGTTTCAATAACAACGCAGGATTAAAGAAAGGAAAGTAAACAGTCACCGGTGGTACATAGTTTTATTGCAGTTTTTCTTTGTTTCGATAACAACGCAAGATTAAAGAAAGGAAAGTAAATAGTCACCGTTGGTACATAGTTTTATTGCAGCTTTTCTTTGTTTCGATAACAACGCAGGATTAAAGAAAGGAAAGTAAATAGTTCTTTTTTTCTAGACCATAGGTTTCCAAAGTGGGCGGTACCGCCATACAGTTTGGCGCTGAAGCCGTCTGGGGGCGGGGGAGAGATAGTGGGTTAAGTAGCGTTGGGTGGGGTGGGGGCGTTCAGACGATCTATGAAGAAATTAAAAATATATATTTAAAAATAAATTATTTTCGTGATTTTGCGATTGAATAACTGTATTCAAGATGCAGTACATATTGACCACTACTTTTTCAATACTTTAACGACATAAACAGTAATGAATCATTAGTTGCTATATACAATGAAAATATACAACAGCTTGAGAGCGGAAATCTGTTAAAGGGGGAAAGGAACGTTACAAAATGTATATCTTGCAAAGTGGGCGGTAGTCCGAAAATGTTTTAAAAGCTATGATCTATACGTTGTATTCATAGCTCATTCAAACCGTCGTAGAGGGTGTCATGTATATTCTCTGACAGGACACATATTTATATAAGCTGCTTTCTGGACAGGCTTTACAAAGAGAAAACATTACTTTATAGCATCACATCTACACATGATACATTATATTTGACATTACACACTACAATTAGATGTTCTGGTTAATCTCATATAGCTATAACAACTGCAAGCAAAGTGGTCTCACGCTCAGATAGAAACGACAATACAAAATAAACACGCACACCGCAACTTCTTCTTCTTGTGTGCTCTATATCAGACACTTTAAAACCACTCTTTGTCTGGTCTGTATGTGGTTTGTGTCTATCTATTTCTATCAGACACTTTAAAACCACTCTTTGTCTGGTCTGTATGTGGTTTGTGTCTATCTATTTCTATCAAACACTTTAAAACCACTCTTTGTCTGGTCTGTATGTGGTTTGTGTCTATCTATTTCTATCAGACACTTTAAAACCACTCTTTGTCTGGTCTGTATGTGGTTTGCGTCTATCTATTTCTATCAGACACTTTAAAACCACTCTTTGTCTGGTCTGTATGTGGTTTGTGTCTATCTATTTCTATCAAACACTTTAAAACCACTCTTTGTCTGGTCTGTATGTGGTTTGTGTCTATCTATTTCTATCAGACACTTTAAAACCACTCTTTGTCTGGTCTGTATGTGGTTTGCGTCTATCTATTTCTATCAAACACTTTAAAACCACTCTTTGTCTGGTCTGTATGTGGTTTGCGTCTATCTATTTCTCTCTCTTTGTCTGGTCTGTATGTGGTTTGTGTCTATCTATTTCTATCAAACACTTTAAAACCACTCTTTGTCTGGTCTGTATGTGGTTTGCGTCTATCTATTTCTCTCTCTTTGTCTGGTCTGTATGTGGTTTGCGTCTATCTATTTCTATCAAACACTTTAAAACCACTCTTTGTCTGGTCTGTATGTGGTTTGCGTCTATCTATTTCTCTCTCTTTGTCTGGTCTGTATGTGGTTTGCGTCTATCTATTTCTATCAGACACTTTAAAACCACTCTTTGTCTGGTCTGTATGTGGTTTGCGTCTATCTATTTCTATCAGACACTTTAAAACCACTCTTTGTCTGGTCTGTATGTGGTTTGCGTCTATCTATTTCTATCAGACACTTTAAAACCACTCTTTGTCTGGTCTGTATGTGGTTTGCGTCTATCTATTTCTATCAGACACTTTAAAACCACTCTTTGTCTGGGCTGTATGTGGTTTGCGTCTATCTATTTCTATCAGACACTTTAAAACCACTCTTTGTCTGGTCTGTATGTGGTTTGCGTCTATCTATTTCTATCAAACACTTTAAAACCACTCTTTGTCTGGTCTGTATGTGGTTTGCGTCTATCTATTTCTATCAAACACTTTAAAACCACTCGTTGTCTGGTCTGTATGTGGTTTGCGTCTATCTATTTCTATCAGACACTTTAAAACCACTCTTTGTCTGGTCTGTATGTGGTTTGCGTCTATCTATTTCTATCAAACACTTTAAAGCCACTCTTTGTCTGGTCTGTATGTGGTTTGCGTCTATCTATTTCTATCAAACACTTTAAAACCACTCTTTGTCTGGTCTGTATGTGGTTTGCGTCTATCTATTTCTATCAAACACTTTAAAACCACTCTTTGTCTGGTCTGTATGTGGTTTGCGTCTATCTATTTCTATCAAACACTTTAAAACCACTCTTTGTCTGGTCTGTATGTGGTTTGCGTCTATCTATTTCTATCAGACACTTTAAAACCACTCTTTGTCTGGTCTGTATGTGGTTTGCGTCTATCTATTTCTATCAAACACTTTAAAACCACTCTTTGTCTGGTCTGTATGTGGTTTGCGTCTATCTATTTCTTATTTCTGTTTTGCCTTTCGGTATGAGGTCGAAAAAAGACACATGGATCGAGCATCGTCATCCGCTTTGTACATTGTGGAAGTTAGTACCTCTGCTATTCCATCGAACCATTGTTTACGTTGTCGTCTTCTGGGTCTGTTCCGTCTTGGCGAATTAATTCTCTGTCACTTTTATGCCTGCACATTGGGTTTCAGCATGTTTTTATGTTCGAGATCGCCTTTCTGTGATTATATTAGTTCGATGGGTAGGCTATATTCACATGATATACATATATGACAGTTACATCCTAATACACGCTTCCTCTAGCGTATTATTATGTGTGTCATGGCGCGATTGGATGTATTACTCTAATTTCCAAGTTCTGGTTGTAGAATATCATAAATGTAAATGAAAATGTAGAATATCACTGCGATCACCGATACACTTTGCACTAGTGATCTCTGGAAATCCCAGTGCTAGAGACCAGCTTGACCACAAATGATCGAAGTGCGTACCGCACACAGACAACAGTAAACTCCGATATTTTACTATTATATTGTCTTTCCCCAGAAGGAAGATGGAGTTGGTTGTCTACTCTTGCCGATAAGCGTAGGGGTGGGAGCTTGAGTTTGTGTTCCGGGGCAAGATGAGTCGTCTTTGTTGTGTTATATCTGTATTTATGTAGTGTGCTTTTTATAGTATCTATCCATCTTTGTCTTGGTCTTTCCTTGGCTCTAGTACATGATCTCTTTTTATTCTATGCTGTTAGTGGTGGTTGGTTGTAGTCAATTCTCATTAAATGTTCAAACCACTGCATGTGTTGTCTTTCGATGAATTCGGTGCATATTGATCTAAGTTAAAAGTACCTCCGTAGTTAAAGTATGGTGAGAATCACTCACAATAAAGATAGCAATCCCTCATACACAAATATGTCAGAAACGGCCATATTAGACGCCCTGCCTAACCTTAAATTCAAAGCTGACAAAATTTGGATACACAATCTATATTGTCAAGTTGCGGAGAAATTAGCTTACTGTTATGTTTGTCAATAAGCACATTTTGTGATTGTTAAGTTTCCATATACGACATATATAATTCATATTGGTATTTTTATCATGTTGCATTAGATAAAAACATATTTGTTTTAAATGAGTTTTAAAGCAGACGGATTGACTTCATTGCACAAGGTTTGACACCATATGACCCAGTCCCTCTACGCAGAAATGGCACGCCACTTGCCGAGAGTATTGCACAACGCACGAACTCCGTAGCTCTAACAACAATCATAGGGTCTCTGGAAAATAAAACTGCATTCGTGAACAGAGCGGCGCCGAATTCGAACCCACGATCTTCGACTCGCAAGGCTAAGGGCTTAACCACTTAGCCACAGAGGCCCCTAAAAACAGATTATAACCCCATACTCCACATTCTTACTAACCCTTGTCAAATATATTATATAATGATCTAATGATAAAGAGAACGTATATGCACTGTACAATATTGTTATATTCATGGAACATTGGTACAAAACGCGATTAACACTCACACGCTTTTGTTGGATGCATTTATCTTTGCAATCGAATATCTGTATTTTGTTTAGCTCTTTGTTTTATGTAATTATAATATGACTCGTCCTTTCGAAGGTTGTCAGTTATATAAATAAAGCACAGTATGCAATCGCGTTCTATTTGATTGATTATTGTTTTTTCATAAACGCATTTAGCGAGTTCATCATGATTAACTATACTGTACTATTCTCTCTCTCTCTCTCTCTCTCTCTCTTTCTCTCTCTATATATATATATATATATCCCGTTCGTTTTGGGTCATTTTTATCATTCGTATTGTGATATATAAACAGACTTTGTAAAGAGCGTGTTTTACGTCACAATCCTTAGTACTATTTGGAGATCAATTGCTTATCCATCGGCGACGTGTCCGATTTCAACCAACGTTTACTGGGTTCGCTCTCCGTTAGCCTTTGACTGTCCCCAGCCAACCTGCAAGGCCGCAGGATGCTATTTTCTTTTAGGGTAGCGACTCTTAGGGTAACAACCTACCCTCCTGGGCTGTTGAGCGTCCTCTGCCCAGGTTGCCGGTCTTTTTGTGGGCTATATGGTTTTCCTGCCGTCCAGTTGTGTACGGTCTTAGATTGTCCCCAATCAATCTAAAAGGCAGTATTAGTTCATTTCAAGCCGAAACGCACACTGTATTCAACCTCTGCTGGCTTCTCACCGTGCTCACATTTACCATGCATCTCGGCTGTCCGAACACGGGCTCAACTCGGGCCCCCATTTCAGAGCTCCGAGTTTCGCCCTATGTGGGCCCACGTGGAACTCATATCGGGCCCAAGTTTTGCTCGATGCGGGCCCACGTCTCTTCTCTATTTGCATCCCTCATTTCTTTATGGTTATCCGTTCAGCTTTTCTCATCACCCGGGAGAGACGTGCATTAACAGTCACTCTGGGATTCCTCTCATCTGTGTTGCGAGCTGATCGCATCCAACTTGACTACGTCTGCATCTCTACTTATGCCACAGTAACTCTCCTTCGATCCCTACCCGCTAAGTCAGACATGAACCAATGTATGTTACCAGGGTCACCACGTAAAGATGGGGTAGGATCTTGATTAGTGCCAGCTCACTAATCCTAGCGCTGCGTTGTACCCATGTGCCTATAACCCCATACTGTTCTATTGATACACAAGCTTAAGCTGTTATTGTGTGTATAATTCATATCGTCTCTATACCAACCATATTAACTAGTCTTTCCCGTGTACTGTAAAACAGACAAGTATAGAGAACATCTAAATTACATCTCCAAACAGAAATTATCGGTAACGTCAATTTCCTCCACTGTAGTCTACGGTATCAGTATGTACACGTGCCAAGTTTCTCCATGAATGGCGCCAGGATACTTCCGATCTTGCAGAATGATCTTCACAAAAATCTCATTTTGGTTCTTACATTTCTTATATCCGTTTTCCAGTGACGTTTAGTTAACGCATAAACTGTCTCTACCTTCGATCGACGCCACTGTTAGAATTTATTTCCTTTTGACCCTTTGCAAATAGCTTGCCAGGTCGTGTTGGTTTTCAATTGTAACATCTTTAAGATATCATAAAACCAGAGAACAAATGAGCACTAGAAGGAGAATTAAGATCCTTTGTTTTTTCCATGGCAATTTATGGTTGGGAGACATCAAAAATTGACATAGCGGCGGAGAACAGTAATGCATTTGAATGCAAATGCTACAGAAGAGTACTAAGAATATCATTGACAGAGAAAAGAAAAAAATGCTTCTGTTCTACATTTTCATATTAAAGAGGCACATATTACATACAAATCACAAAGATTGGTTAACAAGTAATCGATATGGAGCGTTCGAAGGAAAAGAAGACTGAATACACTGCAACTTATATATTGGATTTTTTGCTGAACTATTGATTTTGACAGATCAGAGTGCGTGCCACAGCTTTCGTAACGCAAGAGTGATTTACTTTACGTTCAACTGCTCTTCCACTGACTGAACTGAATGGCTCTAATGACACGAAAATGTCCCGTAGCTTCTACAGACCGCTCGCTGGGTGTAACAATTTATGCCAGTTCAGATTTATAAACCAAAGTGTGCGGAGGTATGAAAGTTAATTACCATTCTTGTTTTTTTTAGAAAGCTACTTGAGTGAGTTGAATACTTAAACATTTTTGTTCGATTTAATAAGTAATTCGATGTTCTTTGCGTTGTGCTATCCCGTCCTCAAAATGACTGTAAGCTTGCAGACATTTAAAGTTTCGATAATAATTTGAGTTTCTCTGGGACTTCATTTACAGTGGCCGTTATTGTATCTGCATCTCAGTCGTTGCTTCACAAGATAAAGAAGGGCAGCTTTCAGTATGAGTGGATGTTGTCTTTAGAAGTTTCTAACCTCCAGAGGCTTACATGGATATAAGGTCCTGGACATGCGGCTGTTTACGGTAATGAGAGAGCGAACAAACTTGCATCAACAGCTTCGATTGTTGGGGAGTTAAAGATGGATAAAGGGGATATTCTTCGGTCTCTTCGCTACTGTCTGTTGGATGAGGATACTAAAGTACACGTTAAATGGAAACAGCAATTTAGACAGTTTGAAGTTACACGTTGTACAAGTATAACTGGATGCCTGAGGGACAGAGTGAGAAGTATGTTTACGCAGCGAGCCACGGGAACCATCAATATACATACTTTTCGATGTCTGTTGGGGGAGACTGAGCACCTATGGGTCTGCCGGAGTGCAATGACGTCAGTTTAATAACCAATAACCAATTCGATTCTAAACTACTTGCATATCTTCCTTTTTTGTCTTCCTATATCCTGGCACGTTCATGTCTTACTTTGTCTTCCTATTTCCTGGCACGTTCATGTCTTACTTTGTCTTCCTATTTCCTGGCACGTTCATGTCTTACTTTGTCTTCCTATTTCCTGGCACGTTCATGTCTTACTTTGTCTTCCTATTTCCTGGCACGTTCATGTCTTACTTTGTCTTCCTATTTCCTGGCACGTTCATGTCTTACTTTGTCTTCCTATTTCTTGTCACGTTAATGTCTTACTTTGTCTTCCTATTTCTTGGCACGTTCATGTCTTACTTTGTCTTCCTATTTCCTGGCACGTTCATGTCTTACTTTGTCTTCCTATTTCTTGGCATGTTCATGTCTTACTTTGTCTTATAGTTTACAACAAGGCAGTTACAGACCATAATTTGGAGGTTGACTAGATTCGTTGTCAGCTCTAGATATCTGAATTATTTGCTTAACTATGTCATCTCATTCTCTCTCTCTCTCTTTCGTTCATTCTTCACGGCCAATTTCATCATTCTTTTTGTGATGTATAATTGGTCCACTGGCAAAAACGGGGTGATCTACGTCGGGTTCATTGTGCGCCCATGGTGACTAGGCCCGCCCGTCCGATTTCAGCCAGCTTTTGATTTACTAAGGTGAACTTTCCCTAGGATACGATCCTTTCTGCCGACTAAGTCGGCTCGGATCTACGCCTTTTCGATCAGCTTTGTCGTATATTTGTCTTTGTGATCTGCGCCAAGACAGTGAGTTACGCTGTTATGCCCTTTCTGACTGTGAGGTCGTTCCGGATTAGAAACAATTCTCGGGACTTATAAGCTTATGCTCGGACGGCGTCTTACTCGTATAAGACACCGTGTAAAGTATCGGCATTCGCCAATGTTCGAACCCGGACAGCCTGTCAGATCTTTACATTGTCGACCTTACTTTACAGTTCAGTTTTGAGTTTGATCCGGAGTAGGAGCATTCTCAGCCTTTTCTAGACGCGCGTTGGTACGTGGCAATTTGCAGTTAGCCTCGGAAGACAACGGCCTGGGGCACAGACAATGTAGTGTGTCATTTCAATCGGCGCTAGCAGCGCAACTGAGGATTTTGCTCTCGTCACCATCACCCGCCCCAGTTCTTCCGGGGATGTTAGTTGGGACTTCAATAGTACCTTGCCCGGTTGTCCCAAGGCTGGCAGTTCCGTTAGGCACCACCCACCTCAGTTCTTCAGGGGATGTTAATTGTTATCTCAACAGTACCTTGCACGGTCTTCCCAGGGAGGGTAGTTTCGTTAAGCAGTAGAACGCAACTTGTTGTTGTGCGCTCGACAAACTATACCAAGTACATATATCTGCACCAGGCCACCGATGCGGAGTCAGCTGCGATCTTTTCTCGTACCGACACGAGGGTAGACTTTTATTCGTTACGGATCTGACATTTATATTCGCCAACGAGCTGGCAATGTTGCCCCTTCCTCAGGGCTTCGAGCTTCGCCGAGCGTGGGCACATGTTTCTTCACTACATGCGCCTCTCTTCCTTTCATATTCACAAGTCTCCCCATCGACAGAGAAACTGGTGATTTGTGGTTTGACGTCGACCACATGTATGGAGTCTCTTGCTCCGGAGATTACGAATTTCGTTCTTGCCCTGGTGCCTACCTCACCATGTCCGTCAATTCCCTCTGGGCTGTCCGAGCTTTTTCCTTTCGTTGGGAGAGTCGAGCATTGATAGTCACTCTGGCTGGGAGTTCGCTCGTCTATGTTGCGAGCGGATCCTATCAAGCATGACTACCTTTACATCGCTACTTGCATCAAAGTAGCTCTTCCCGATCCCTGCCTCCCTTAGCCAGACAAGAACCTGAGTATGTTTCAAGGGTCACCGCTTCTAGGTTGGGGGCAGGGTCTTGGTTAGCGCGCCCCCTCGCTAATCCTGGTTCATATTACCACAATGCCTATAAGCCTTTGACCCCGTCATCTCATTCAATGTGCAGTAAACCTCAGAAATAACAGAGGCTGTGAAAAGCACTATTTATGAAGCATACACGAAAGCCCACCTTTCCTGACGTAAAAATAATATAATATGAAATTTATCGAACACAATAGGTCAGTCATCATGTCTGGATTTGAAATAAAATGCTAACAAAACATTTAAGATTATTTAAATAATCCATTGATATGGCAATAATCATTGCACTTCAATACTCTAAGCACTCCAGTCCAGAAAATTGCCAGGTCTACAGACCCTACTGTCTAAACCGTCCAAGCAGAGCAGGATCCTCGCAGTGGATACCATCTCACTGTGGAATACCAGGAAATGAAATAGCAGTCCGACTGGCCAAGGAAGGTGCTGCAGGAGAGCAAACGAATGTGTAAGTTACCTACCAACAAATCAAAAGCATGATCAGAAAGACACACATCCCAACACGATTACTATAATATGAGCAGATTGGAACAAGTTGTCATTCTGCTCCTTAGAACAGGGAACAATCGACTCCGCAGCCCCATGTATACAATATTCAAGATTGGCAATTCAGCCATGTGTACATGTGGACATGCACACCAGACTGTAGAGCACATACTTCAAGACTGCCCCGAATATGATACACTGAGGCAAACTCATTGGTCTAACGAAACTACACTCGACAGAAAACTACACGGACCTCTGAGTGAGCTACATAAGACAGTGAAGTTCATACAAGAGACAACATTGAACATATAGACAATATTTCAAGCGAACGAAAGGAAGGAAGCATTTCGCTTCTATGGATATCCTTATTTCAGTAAATGTATTTCTTCCAAAGGAAGATCTCAGCGACAGTGCATAAACCCCTTAGCACCGGCGATGATCTCAGCTATAGATGTGTCTGGAGCGCGTATGGAGATATCTCAAACTGAAACCAGAAGTTTAAGAACACAGATGAACCGAAGATGGTGATTTCTGCAAAAATGAAAATCCATAGCTCAGAAACCTGCAGAATAAAAATATGTATACGATATTCTTTGCTTGATGAAGAACATTTTATCGAAACGTAATTTTAATTTGTTTCTTACCAGGCAAAAATATTTTTTCCCGTGTTTTATTTTAGATTCTTAATTAAAAAAATAATACATTTCGCGCAAGCTTGGAAAATCAATACTAAATAATGGCATTGACAAGTAATTTCAATATGATCAGTGCTTTGTACTGGATGATCCTGAAGTTCATATTCGTTAACCAAATGAATTTCTCTACCAAACGTTCGTACAAAACAAAGTAAAATTGAAAGCACTTCCATTTAGTTTTCAGTAGCTTATGTTAAGTATGCTTTAAGTACAGATAAGAGACTTAACATTTCTCTCTCTATCTCTCTATCTCTCATCATCTCTTTATATCTCTCTATCGCTCTCTATTTCTTTCTATCTCTATATCAATCTATCTCTATATATATCTCTCTGTCTATATCTCTCTCTATCTCTATTTCTCTATCTCTTTATTTATATATATATATCACTCTATCTCTCTCTCTTTCTCTCTCTCTCTCTCTCTCTCTCTCGTGTTTCATCCAGGATGTAGTAGGATGTAAATGAACAATAACATCCGGTTCACACTTAGAGATGTCATACCGCCCTCTACAGGAAACACTGCTGATTTTTTCTCTCAAGATCTAAATTACAAGTACCTCTAAGTCAGAGTAAGATCAACTTCTTCCATGAATGTCGAGGGACATTAGCGATACAGATGGCAAGCACTCAAGCAAAAATATTTCGGAAACGCATTATTAGGCTTCGTGACTACGCCAGAATTCACAACCTGAAAAAATAAAAATCACGTTCAAGCTGATTTCCTTCCTCGACAAAATCTTAATTATATAGTATCGTCTCTATCTTTTTGTTCTCTCTCTCTCTCTCTCTCTTTCTTTGTTCTCTCTCTCTCTTTATTCTCTCTTTCTCTCTCTCTTCTTTTGTTCTCTCTCTTTTTTTTGGTGTTTTTCTCTCTCTCTCTCTTTTTCTCTCTTTCCTCTTTGTTCTCTCTTTTTTCTCTCTCTGTCTTTTTCTCTCTCTCTCTCTTTTTTCTCTTTTGCTCCTCTATTTAATTATTCTCCTTATTTCTTTTTTTCTCTCTCTTCTGTTCTCTCCTTCTTTTTCTCTCTTTTTTTCTCTCTTTTTTATCTCTATATCTCTTTTTTCCAGTCTATTTTTCTATCTCTCTCTTTTTCTATCTCTCTTTTGTTATATCTGCTCTTGTTCTCTTCTTTTTTTCTCTCTCTCTCTTTTGATTCTCTCTTTTCTTGTTCTCTCTCTCTTTTTTCTCTCTCTCTCTTTTTGCTTTCTCTTCATTGTTCTCTCTCTCCTTTGTTCTCTCTTCTCTCTCTTTGTTCTCTCTCTCTTTCTTTCTCTTCATTGTCTCTCTCTCTTTTGCTTTCTCTTCTATTGTCTCTCTCTTTTTTCTTCTCTCATTGTTCTCTCTCTCTCTTCTTTCTCTCTCATTGTTCTCTCTCTCTTTTGCTTCTCTCTTTGTTCTCTCTCTCTTTTGCTTTCTCTTTCTCTCTCTCTCTTTGTTCTCTCTTTTCTCTCTCTCTTTTCTTTCTCTCTCATTGTTCTCTCTCTCTCTTTTGCTCTTTCTCTTTCTGTATTTCTCTCTCTCTCTCTCTCTTTCTTTGTTCTCTCTCTGTGTTCTCTTATTCTCTCTTTTTCTCTCTCTCTCTCTTTGTTCTCTCTCTCTCTTTTTGTTTCTCTCTCTCTCTGTGTTCTTTCTACTAACATATCTGAATTACATCCTCAATTTCCTATCCATTCAATTGTTGTTTTAGCCCCTCATTGTCATCTACTTGATCTCTCTTCTTATCTCTCCATACATTTTTTATCTTCTTTTTCTACGTCCTACATTCTTTATCCTTCTTCTTATCTCTCATCATTCTTCTATCTTCTTCTTTATCTACGTCCATAATTCTTTATCTCTTCTTCTCGTCTCATTTTTATCCTCTTCTTATCTACGTCCTCATTCTTTTATCTTCTTCTCATCTCTTCTCATTCTTTTATCCTCTTCTTATCTACTTCTCATTCTTTTCTCTCTTCTTATCTACGTCCATTCATTAAATCTCTTTATCCTCTTCTTATCTACTTCCATACATTCTTTATCTTCTTCTTATCTACGTCCATACATTAAATCTGCTTTATCTTCTTCTTATCTCGTCTACTTAATCTAGCTTTATCCTCTTCTTATCTACGTCCATACATTAAACCTAGCTTTATCCTCTTCTTATCTACTTCCATACATTCTTTATCTTCTTCTTATCTACTTCCATACATTAAACCTAGCTTTATCCTCTTCTTATCTACGTCCATACATTAAACCTAGCTTGATCCTCTTCTTATCTACTTCCATACATTCTTTATCTTCTTCTTATCTACGTCCATACATTAACCTACTTTATCCTCTTCTTATCTCGTCATACATTACCCTAGCTTTATCCTCTTCTTATCTACGTCCATACATTAAACTACTTATCCTCTTCTTATCTACGTCCATACATTCTTTATCTTCTTCTATCTACGTCCATACATTCTTTATCCTCTTCTTATCTACGTCCATACATTCTTTATCTTCTTCTTATCTACGTCCATACATTCTTTATCCTCTTCTTATCTACTTCCATACATTCTTTATCTTCTTCTTATCTACGTCCATCATTCTTATCTTCTTCTATCACTTCCATCATCTTTATCTCTTCTTATCTACTTCCATACATTTCTCTTTATCTTCTTCTTATCTACGTCATTCATTAAATCCTTTATCCTCTTCTTATCTACTTCATACTTCTTTCTTCTTCTTATCTACTCCATACATTCTTTATCTCTTCTTATCTACTGTCCATACATTAAACTAGCTTTATCCTCTTCTTATCTACGTCGATACATTAAACCTAGCTTTATCCTCTTCTTATCTACTTCCATACATTCTTTATCTTCTTCTTATCTACTTCCATACATTAAACCTAGCTTTATCCTCTTCTTATCTACGTCGATACATTAAACCTAGCACCTTTATCTATCACATCTTCTTCTTATCTACGTCCATACATTAAACCTAGCTTATCCTCTTCTTATCTACTGTCATAACTCTACTTATCCTCTTCTTATCTACGTCGATACAAATCTTATCTCTTCTTATCTACGTACATACATTCTTTATCCTCTTCTTATCTACGTCCATACATTCTTTATCCTCTTCTATCTACGTCCATACATTCTTTATCCTCTTCTTATCTACGTCCATACATTCTTTATCTTCTTCTTATCTACTTCCATACATTCTTTATCCTCTTCTTATCTACTTCCATACATTCTTTATCTTCTTCTTATCTACGTCCATTCATTAAATCTAGCTTTATCCTCTTCTTATCTACTTCCATACATTCTTTATCTTCTTCTTATCTACGTCCATACATTAAATCTAGCTTTATCTTCTTCTTATCTACGTCCATACATTAAATCTAGCTTTATCCTCTTCTTATCTACGTCGATACATTAAACCTAGCTTTATCCTCTTCTTATCTACTTCCATACATTCTTTATCTTCTTCTTATCTACTTCCATACATTAAACCTAGCTTTATCCTCTTCTTATCTACGTCGATACATTAAACCTAGCTTGATCCTCTTCTTATCTACTTCCATACATTCTTTATCTTCTTCTTATCTACGTCCATACATTAAACCTAGCTTTATCCTCTTCTTATCTACGTCGATACATTAAACCTAGCTTTATCCTCTTCTTATCTACGTCGATACATTAAACCTGCTTTTTTATCCTCTTCTTATCTTCTTCATCAGTCATCTTCTTTATCTTCTTCTTATCTACGTCCATACATTCTTTATCCTCTTCTTATCTACGTCCATACATTCTTTATCTTCTTCTTATCTACTCCATCACATTTCTTATCACTCTGTCTTATCTTCTTCTTATCTACGTCCATACTATTGCTTTATCCTCTTCTTATCTACTTCCATACATTCTTTATCTTCTTCTTATCTACTTCCATACATTTTGCTTTATCTCTCTTCTTATCTACGTCCATACATTAAATCTTTATCCTCTTCTTATCTACGTCATACATTCTAGCTTATCCTCTTCTTATCTACGTCCATACATTCTTTATCTTCTTCTTATCTACTTCCATACATTAAACCTAGCTTTATCCTCTTCTTATCTACGTCGATACATTCTTTATCCTCTTCTTATCTACGTCCATACATTCTTTATCCTCTTCTTATCTACGTCCATACATTAAACCTAGCTTTATCCTCTTCTTATCTACGTCGATACATTAAACCTAGCTTTATCCTCTTCTTATCTACGTCCATACATTCTTTATCCTCTTCTTATCTACGTCCATACATTCTTTATCTTCTTCTTATCTACGTCCATACATTAAACCTAGCTTTATCCTCTTCTTATCTACGTCCATACATTCTTTATCTTCTTCTTATCTACGTCATACATTAAACTAGCTATCTTCTTATCTACGTCCATACATTCTTATCCTCTATCTACGTCCATACATTCTTTATCCTCTTCTTATCTACTTCCATACATTCTTTATCCTCTTCTTATCTACGTCCATACATTCTTTATCCTCTTCTTATCTACGTCCGATACATCTCTTTATCCTCTTCTTATCTACGTCCATACATTCTTTATCCTCTTCTTATCTACGTCCATACATTAAATCTACTTATCCTCTTCTTATCTACGTCGATACATTCTTTATCCTCTTCTTATCTACGTCCATACATTAAACCTAGTTATCCTCTTCTTATCTACGTCCATACATTTCTTTATCCTCTTCTTATCTACGTCATACATTAACCTTTATCCTCTTCTTATCTACGTCCATACATTCTATCCTCTTCTTATCTACGTACATACATTCTTTATCCTCTTCTTATCTACGTCCATACATTCTTTATCCTCTTCTTATCTACTTCCATACATTCTTTATCCTCTTCTTATCTACGTCCATACATTCTTTATCCTCTTCTTATCTACGTCATCGATCTTATCTTCTTATCTATCCATATTCTTTATCCTCTTCTTATCTACGTCCATACATTCTTTATCCTCTTCTTATCTACGTCGATACATTCTTTATCCTCTTCTTATCTACGTCCATACATTCTTGATCCTCTTCTTATCTACGTCCATACATTCTTTATCCTCTTCTTATCTACGTCCATACATTAAACTTGCTTATCCTCTTCTTATCTACGTCGATACATTCTTTATCCTCTTCTTATCTACGTCCATACATTCTTTATCCTCTTCATCTACTCCCTACATTCTTTATCCTCTTCTTATCTACGTCGATACATTAACTTATCCTCTTCTTATCTACTCATCTTCTTATCCTCTTCTTATCTACGTCCATACATTCTTATCTCTTCTATCTCGTCCATCATTCTTTATCCTCTTCTATACGTCATACATTCTTTATCTCTTCTTATCACGTCCACATTCTTTTCTTTCTTATCTACGTCATCATCTTTATCCTCTTCTTATCTACTATATACCTAGCTTTATCCTCTTCTTATCTACGTCGATACATTAAACCTAGCTGTATCCTCTTCTTATCTACGTCGATACATTCTTTATCCTCTTCTTATCTACGTCCATACATTAAACCTAGCTTTATCCTCTTCTTATCTACGTCGATACATTAAACCTAGCTTTATCCTCTTCTTATCTACGTCGATACATTAAACCTAGCTTTATCCTCTTCTTATCTACGTCGATACATTCTTTATCCTCTTCTTATCTACGTCCATACATTAAACCTAGCTTTATCCTCTTCTTATCTACGTCGATACATTAAACCTAGCTTTATCCTCTTCTTATCTACGTCGATACATTCTTTATCCTCTTCTTATCTACGTCCATACATTAAACCTAGCTTTATCCTCTTCTTATCTACGTCGATACATTAAACCTAGCTTTATCCTCTTCTTATCTACGTCCATACATTAAACCTAGCTTTATCCTCTTCTTATCTACGCCGATACATTCTTTATCCTCTTCTTATCTACGTCCATACATTAAACCTAGCTTTATCCTCTTCTTATCTACGTCGATACATTAAACATCCACAAGAGAAATGTCCATTGTTCTCGTTCTAATTCGTTTCAACTAAATATTATCCACTTGAGAACACAATCTGTGAACTCTCTATTACACAATTCGTCTCCATGTTTCCTGAAAGTCTTTGAATATCCATATCTTATTTGTATATATGTTGTCTATGACAGAACTGCCGTATTGAATTGTCCTACTGTTATACGATATACACACCCAAAATATCTTTATCTTCGTATTTAATTCATGCAAATCGTGACATATCATGTACATGACTTAGTCATCAACAAAAGTAAACGAGTTGTCGATTTTCTAGGCGCCACTTATAGGTTCAGTAGTATGCCATTGCATTCAGAACGGCGTGGTCTATTTTTATCGTTCGTAAAAATCCAAGGGAACTAATTTGTTTCCAAACTTGCCCACCGCAGAGTTTGAACCAGGTACACTTGGGTTGTGATCGAGCTGACTACCGCTTAAGCTACATGAGCTCACTTTTAATGATGATCTTCAAAAATGGACAATTTATTCGATAAAGCTCTTCAGTTGCGATCGCATTTGACAAGACAATGTGTAGGGTTCGTTTTAAACATTTTCTTGGAATGTATCCAGCTTGTACAGTATAACAGTGTTGGTTATGTTCCAGTCTTCATGATTATATAATAACACTCCCATAAGATTAGAGAACGCATAACGCGTAATCTGCTGGAGATCAACACCACAAATACTTATACAGCCTTCAACTGGATCATATATTTCTTCAAGTATCTCTCAAATTCGTTCGCTCTCTACTCATTTCGTGCATATCGCATCAATATTTTTCCCTCTAGAAACTGTAAACGGTGTCTTATACTTTATATAGTCAAAGCCAGTACTTGAGACTAAATCGAGATAAACACATGCATGTGATTTCTTCCAGACTGACACTTTCTTCCAGCCGTCTTCTGTAAGGAAAGACATCACTGAGACGTAATTACAGTTTGTGGATTGTCAAGACAAACTGAATAACAAAGAAATCAAAGTATCTAAACACGCTTTGCAACATACTAGGTTATTTGTCTAAAAACTGTCTGATGTGTTATTTATTCTAACAAAATAACAAGAATACAACTGTTGTAAAGAGATTTACAAATAATTGAATTTCTGATTGATGCCTTTGGCGCAAGTGCTATCACCATCATCTAGTGCTACATCGGTAGTCATAGGTTATCATGTTTTTTCACAACTCGCTCGCTTGTTCTAATGACGATTTCTGATACCGGCGTCAACCCGAGTCATGGTTTTAAGTTGTCTAGAATACTGCCAATCTCCGTCTCTTTTACCATGTATCTTACCCGGTTTCACAGAGGATTCACAATTGTTCTCTTCTATTGACTCTTAGTATACTCACATTGAAAGAACATTTTTTATTTTATTGTATTTAGAATTAGATTTAGAGACAATTTTCACTGGAACACCAGATTGCTATTACATATATCAAAATGAATAAATTTGAAAGCTATGATTTATCAAATTCACCATCTGTAAGAACAATTCACAAATAACATCAAATGTTTCCTGTGAATAATTGTATTAAATAAAACATTTTTCACGTCAGGTGACTTGTTAGAAAATCGGTACATCTCAAACGGTTTGTCAATTGGCGTGTCATATTCTATGAGTTAATATGCTCAAAGACTGTTGACTGTAATCCACGGTAAGACCAAGGAGAATGTTCTGTCGAAGGCATAATGAAACGACCTAACCTGAAAAGATTCATGGCAACTGCACTAGCCATGCAGCCATTAAATTCCTCATACACATGTCCCTCCTGTACTACAATGCCCAAAAAAGTGATATTACAATCAGTAACAATAGATAGTTTGTCATAATGTATGTATACGATTGTTGCCATAATTTGTCTTTACGACCACTTCACTGTAGTCTCTAATGGATTATTGCCCTTATTATTTATTCCTTGTGATTGACATTCATATGTCAGAGCTGGTTCTATATATCAAAGTAGTACTTATTCTTCTCTTAGCTCCAATAAATATCTTTCTCTCTTTCTTCTATCGTTTTAATTCCTGTTACTGCATTTCCATTCAACCAACTCGTGCAAAGTTTTCCGTTCTTTAACTATCTTTTATTGCCCGCCTGTCCAGCGTGTTGGACCGCGGCTGACTAGCCCTCTGTGAGTGCGGGATCAATTTCGCGGGCTGTCAGAAAAGCCAGGTTCCCCAGAATCACGATGTTCGTGGCACCGAGGCGAAGGGTTACGATGTCCATGGCACCAAGCCGAAGAGCTGAAAGCTCAAGTGCTTCTGGATTGGAGAAGAAAAAATAAATAAATAAACTATCTTTTACAGGTCCTTCCATATTTTCTTTCGTATATCATTAATTTTTGGGACACATCAAACGAAATGAGTGCCTAGAGAAATAATTTTGGAAAGAATGGTGCCTGGAAGAAGAATAAGAGAAAGATCTAGAAGACGATGGGTGCAAGATATCATTAACGATCTGAGAATGACTGCTGCTGACGCCGATCAACTTGCACAGAACAGAGAGTTTTCAGGACTGCTGTCATGGGAGTCAAGTTCAGGAAGAGACAAGCTACTTGATGATGATATCATTACTCAATCTTCACATTTCTTCGCCATATATTTCTATACTTTCCTTGTCTTTCGCTTTCTCTGTGTGTTCACATAAAGAGAACCATCTTGTTATATTTCTCTCGGATCTAATCTAGAAATTGTGTATACATCGTCTTTACATCACCTGAATCTGTCTTATTCTCTCCATAATCTACTCAATAATTTCAATGATAAGGATTTATTACACGTTTCTCGTTGTCCAGAAAGCTGTATAAAATTCCCTGATTCTGCTCATAACCTCTGTATTGCATTTACCAGATATCGAATGATATCGGGATATAACGAGCAAGAAAAATAAGTTTGAAACGCATGAAGAAAGGAACAGATCGATACAATGTAAATGAGATTTACTATAGTCAGCTTATTGTGATTAAATACATGATTTATTACTCTATATGTTCCCTGGCAATAATGACTCTTGTCTACGCTTTCTGCAAAATAATGACACACGTAAACACATCAATAATGAGATACATGTCTAGTTGTATTCATGTATACAGATATCATAATATATATGAATAATCATTCTCAGTTGGTTACCATTTTCCACACAAGTCGTCCTAACACTTGGAAAATAAACAATTGATGGATCAATTTGTTGTCTACCGTAAACAACATGCTGATGATGTACCAGTTAATACAAATATATATATATATATATATATATATATATATATATATATATATATATATATATATATATATATATATTTATATGAAAAGGGTCTGAAGGCGAAGTATGAATATCACTACACCGGGACTTCCCAATTTTGCTTTCTCCTTCTCGGCAGAAATGGCACGCAAGTGAGAGAGTGTTGCACAAAGCACGAACTTCGTAGCTAAGGAAATCAGTATATGGGTATGTCTTCTTTTTCTTCTTCGAACGCTTCATATCGACCACTTGTTAACCACTCTGGGTGATTTGTATGTGAACCGAGCCTAAGAGGGATTGCACGTTGTGCCAATTATGCGCCTACAAGTAGGCCGGCACATCCGATTTCTGCGATGATTTTTATTTACTAGGGTAACATCCTTAAGTCCTACATCAGTCGCTTCTTACGACATGCCTTGTAGGTCACAGTGGTACTATTCTTTGCTTCCCTTGCGGGTTCCGGCACCATATGGGTGATAGGGATACATACAGATTTTTATTTTACTTGATGCATTTGTTCCAAGTATCATTATTTTTCAGATGTCTCTATTTCTCCTTCTCTTCTTCTTTCTTTCTCTCTCTCTCTCTCTCTCTCTCTCTCTCTCTATTTCAATATGATTTCTATTATATCTCAATATAAAATAACGCTGAATCATATGACTAATATTTGCTTTTCTATCCATTCATCGTTCCTAATGTATAATTGTGATGGCATGGTTCTTAAGGTTCCACTGTTTAAATTGCAGTTGATCGAGTTATTTTTATAAGCTAAGGTTTCAAACAGCTGCCATGCCTGCCGGCGTTGGCGATCATGTCTTTCCACAACTCTCTTTGCTTGGTGCATGTAATCAGTTCTGATGTCAATTTTTTGTCGAACCATAATGTCAGGCCGTCCACCATCTTCTCCCTCTTTCTCACACGATCTCTCCTTTCTGAATTTTACCTGTAGTCACCAAATGTTCTAAACCTTCTCTTCGCATTATATGCCCGAAGAACCGTGATTGTCTGATTCGTATTCTGTTGATAAGGTTTATCTGTGTACAGTCCTGATTTAAAACCTCCTCATTTGTTCTCTTTTATTGTCCATGATTCGCTGCCTTACAGATGTATTGGTTCAATATAGCACTGGAGTACTCGTTTTAGCAATGTCATCGTTAGTGAGTTCCGGCATAGAGCAAAGGTTTAAGTATTTTCAAGACGAAGGACTGCCATCATTGCACTAGATTTCCTCTGTAAAACTCGGTATTTCTCAGGAGAAATGTCACTCTAGGTAGCAATTGCCAACTATCTGAGGCAGCAATTACCAACTATCTGAGGTAGCAATTACCAACTATCTGAGGTAGCAATTATCAACTATCTGAGGTAGCAATTACCAACTATCTGAGGTAGCAATTACCAACTATCTGAGGTAGCAATTATCAACTATCTGAGGTAGCAATTACCAACTATCTGAGGTAGCAATTACCAACTATCTGAGGTAGCAATTACCAACTATCTGAGGTAGCAATTAACAACTATATGAGGTAGCAATTACCAACTATCTGAGGTAGCAATTACCAACTATCTGAGGTAGCAATTAACAACTATCTGAGGTAGCAATTACCAACTATCTGAGGTAGTAATTACCAACTATCTGAGGTAGCAATTAACAACTATCTGAGGTAGCAATTACCAACTATCTGTGGTAGCAATTAACAACTATCTGAGGTAGAATTAACAACTATATGAGGTAGCAATTACCAACTATCTGAGGTAACAATTACCAACTATCTGAGGTAGTAATTACCAACTATCTGAGGTAGCAATTAACAACTATCTGAGGTAGCAATTACCAACTATCTGAGGTAGCAATTACCAACTATCTGAGGTAGCAATTACCAACTATCTGAGGTAGCAATTACCAACTATCTGTGGTAGCAATTAACAACTATCTGAGGTAGAATTAACAACTATATGAGGTAGCAATTACCAACTATCTGAGGTAACAATTACCAACTATCTGAGGTAGTAATTACCAACTATCTGAGGTAGC
This sequence comes from Arion vulgaris, assembly GCA_020796225.1. NCBI lineage: Eukaryota > Metazoa > Mollusca > Gastropoda > Stylommatophora > Arionidae > Arion > Arion vulgaris. The sequence continues at coordinate 56,011,615 of CM036759.1, read as the reverse complement.
AATTAACAACTATCTGAGGTAGCAATTACCAACTATCTGAGGTAGCAATTACCAACTATCTGAGGTAGCAATTACCAACTATCTGAGGTAGCAATTATCAACTATCTGAGGTAGCAATTACCAACTATCTGAGGTAGCAATTACCAACTATCTGAGGTAGCAATTATCAACTATCTGAGGTAGCAATTACCAACTATCTGAGGTAGCAATTACCAACTATCTGAGGTAGCAATTACCAACTATCTGAGGTAGCAATTAACAACTATATGAGGTAGCAATTACCAACTATCTGAGGTAGCAATTACCAACTATCTGAGGTAGCAATTAACAACTATCTGAGGTAGCAATTACCAACTATCTGAGGTAGTAATTACCAACTATCTGAGGTAGCAATTACCAACTATCTGAGGTAGCAATTACCAACTATCTGTGGTAGCAATTAACAACTATCTGAGGTAGAATTAACAACTATATGAGGTAGCAATTACCAACTATCTGAGGTAACAATTACCAACTATCTGAGGTAGTAATTACCAACTATCTGAGGTAGCAATTAACAACTATCTGAGGTAGCAATTACCAACTATCTGAGGTAGCAATTACCAACTATCTGAGGTAGCAATTACCAACTATCTGAGGTAGCAATTACCAACTATCTGTGGTAGCAATTAACAACTATCTGAGGTAGAATTAACAACTATATGAGGTAGCAATTACCAACTATCTGAGGTAACAATTACCAACTATCTGAGGTAGTAATTACCAACTATCTGAGGTAGCAATTACCAACTATCTGAGGTAGCAATTACCAACTATCTGAAGTAGCAATTACCAACTATCTGTGGTAGCAATTAACAACTATCTGAGGTAGAATTAACAACTAAATGAGGTAGCAATTACCAACTATCTGAGGTAGCAATTACCAACTATCTGAAACAATAATGTCCTATATGACACATATTTGAACATATGAGTTACTAATAAGATTATATTATCGACATGAGAGAAGACTGCAGTAAAACTGTGTAGCAATAGCGAAATACTTTTTTTTAAAGTACTGTAGGTGTACAGAATACAAAAACAATAACAATACACAGCAACGATTCGACCAAACTTCGATTGTATCATGTGCTTGATAAAGACCTTTTGGTCGAAATGATATTGTGTATTGTTATTGTTTTGATATTTTGAGCATCTACAGTACTTTGTTTTGTACTTGTTTCGTCATTAATAAGATGATACGGACATCAAATGATCACGTCATATTACCTCATGTACTGGTTTATACTGCTGCATAATAGCCGTCCATCGCAAGCAATGATGACAAAAGTCACAGACGTGTGCTGCAGCACCTCTCTGGTATGTTCAGAGGTGACTGTAGAGTCCAATCCTAGAACGCAATCCACTATCAAGGCTAGACATGTGCATGTTGTGAGTTTTGCCTTTGCAGCTCGTTCTTTTTCTGTGCCTCTACGGCACGATGATTCTCAGCTATGCAGGTTCCTCTTGTGTTGTTACAGCGTCACATTTGGTGATCATGCGCTTGGGATTCCCAGCACCTTTTTGCTTTACGTTCGTTCTTATGAACAAAGTTAACCACTCTTTGTGACCTTCTGGGTTTGCGTCGATAACGTGAGTACGTTGCGACCATGATAGTCCTATGTCGCAGGTAGGACAAGCACATCCAAATTTGGTCAAACTCGTATGCAGCAACAACCTCACAGTTATGCTTCAACATTCAATCTTCTTCTTTTCTTCTTTGCGTTCGTTCTTTACCACCAAGTTTAATCACCTTTGTGATATGTTTGATCTTTGCCAAGAACGTGTATACGTTGAACATTGGTTTGGTAGACACCTAAACGCATAGACTTCTACACGTTTAGGACATGTGCATCCGATTTCAGCCAAACGTCCTTAGTCGCCTCTTACGACATGCGTGGAAGGTAACAGTGGTTCTATTCTTTACACCCCAAATTTTGGCACCCGGTAACCACTCGGGCGCAACATTCAATGACTATTGGAATCATAATTTTTGTAATGTTGTTTGTCTGGCTATATTCCCTCTCTGTTTCATTTATCTTGTTTTTTTTCCTTCAAGTTTCTCTGTTTCTGTATGTTTTTATCTTGTTTGTTATGTGTGTCTATTTCTATATCTGTGTATATGTATAAGTATATTGTACCAGTTTCACTCCCTCGTGGAGTCATCTGGATTGTTTTTTCCATAGATCCCTGATCTCAGTGTAGGTGAGATCGAGTTCATAGTCCTATCGGAGACGGACGATAAAACGTAAATCCCGTATTCAATTAGGGCACGTAAAAGAATCCCTTGCAGTTCAAAATTGAGTCAAGCAAAAAAGAAAGTCACTGTCCGGGCAAAATTCATTACATAAGAATTAAATTAACATTCCTACAGAAATATCTTCACCATCTTTAAAACTACATTGGGGACCCTCGCTGGTGCTACGGAGACCGTGCACTGCAGTTGATATCTTCCTGTGTAAGACAGAGATCAGAGCACACATGGTTACTCACTAAAGTGCAATGATGATAATCCTATCAATCAATGAATGAATCATTCAAGTACATTGTTTCTGCATTTCGACTTTTATGTTCATCTTGATAACTCTTTTGTATTTTTGTTTTGTTGCATATCTATTTATAAAATGTATTTCTCTTTTTTGTTTTGCTGCTTACTTATGTCTAGATGTATTTCTCTTTCTCATTAATTGTGTTTTTTTCTTTGTTTTTTTCTGTGTTTCTTACTTTAAATTTCGTATTTTTTAGATTGTAAATGTTTATTCATTTGTCTGTGTATATCTCTTTCTCTATATAATTTGTATTTCTTACATTATGTTCGCTTCTCTGAATGTTTGCTTTTCCAGGTAGGTACTTTACTATTTGTGTTCTCTGTCTGTTTATGTCCGTCTTCTTGTATCTCGGTATCTATCTATCTGCAATATTTTGGTAATATGGTTGACGTAATCATGTTCAAATAGATGTTTGTGGATTTTTTTTTCTTTTATTGAGTGTCAGAAAGAAATTATATGTGTAGTGATTTTATTTGTAATTCTCCTTTTCTTGTGCCTTTTCTCTTTTAGCAAAGGTTAAGGTATAAACCTACAACCAACTCATAACCAAATTTTAAAAATCTGCAACTATCTATTGCCTTACTGTCCTCGTTTCCTGTATACTGTTAATCTCTGCCTCCAAATCTGTTCTCAGTGTATTTTGGGCTTTCCTCTATTTCGTTTTCCCTGTGGGTTTCAGGAAACATCCACTCTTGCTATATTTCCCTCTTGATTTCTCAAATTGTTTTCTATCCCACGCCAGCGTTTATTCCTTAACTTTCGATTCACCTGCATGTGCCTCATTTTCTCTCTATAAACATTTAATTTGTTACTTATCATAAATCAGTCCCTTTAAAGTGCGCAGACACCTGTTGATAAATGATTCTTTCTAGCTCTTTTTTAGCATTTTAATTTCATTTTCTAGACTCAGTCGTTCTTTTTTAGTTTTGTTTTAGTAATAGCTGACTGATTAATGATTCATTGCCATTTTATTTTCTGTGCCACACCATCTTTCAACGCTATCTATATATTTTTTAAAATTTTAATATACATTTTCATGGGCATGGTTTTTAAAAAATTTGAAATGCAAAATGATTTTATAATTTTGTCACCTGTTTCCTCACTAGACAACATTTCAGAATTAGTGTCATTTTTGGGGGAAAGTGATTAATAGCTTGAGATTATGTGTAGGAAACACAGTAAACAAATTGACACTCTACAATCATTCGCTCTCTCTCCATCTCTTTGTGTTTCTGTAATCATATTACACCATCTCTTTCTCCATCTCTCTCTCTCTCTCTCTCTCAAGATATATATATATATATCGATGCATCTAGCACTGTCTCTCTTTCTTCTTACAATTGTTCATCTCCACCTTAGATTGCCATCTCTCACTGAGTCCAGAATGTTATTCATGTCCATTCCCGTGCCCTATGATAACGTAGCCGTGCAAATCTATCTATCAGCTAGCTCCTTACCCTTGACTTTGGATAATCGACGGTATTGCAGTTATCTATTAAACAGGTATGAAGATCTACATTTTACTCTCCAGTTCTCAAATGTGTTGATCATTTTAAAAAAATGTTTTCCTTGTTGCTTCCACCTTGTCTACAACAAGCTTGTAAAATCTTCCTTTCCATTTTTTAAAGTTATGATTATTCCCAGTTTGATTTTGCTGGCATGACTTGCTAAAGCATTAGTACGATATTTGGTGCATATCTTTAAATTGTTTTTCTTTGGGACGGGGATGTATGTTGAGCTTTACTAAGTGTTGTATCACGATGCATTAACTATTTTAGATTTCAGAAATTTAACATAAATGTATTAACACAGGTCTGACATCTTTCATAACTTACTTCAATTTGTATATCAAATATAGAAAGATGGAGTGATGAGAAATGGGAACCTCAAACCGTATTTTCTAATGTAATATATGTTCTGAAACCAAGTTATATACTGTACACTTTTCTGCTAGCTAATATAACTATTACAATGTCTCCTATATCATATTATTTATGACATTTACGAGCTTATATTACTATTAGTATGTATCCTATTTTTTCAAATATAATGTGCGACGAAATATAGCTTTTAGTATGCATGATATTATCAAGACATCTACAAGGCCTTATTCAAGAACGTTTCTATAGGTCCCATCACATGGAAGGGGATATTGCGCACTGGCGCCGGGTCTTTTAAATATATACACGTACTTATGTATGAGCTGAAAGACAAGAGAGAAAAGCGAAAACTCAGAAGTTGTTACAATAAAACCCTGTCAATTGACCGTCTGTAAAACGAAAAGGTCATATATATGCATAATATATTTTTTATAAATTTTGCAACTTAATATAACTGTTAGTATCCATAATATGTTTTTTTTTTAAATGAAGTATCCAAAATAATATAAATAGTATAATATACCCTTGCTGAACCTGAAAAATATGTTAGTATAAGCGTTTCTCCTGTTAGGGTAAACCTTGTCAGACATGTTGAAGGATACAGTACAGACAAAATGTAACTAATTCGTCCTCTAGGTTGGGATTTGGACAAATGGCTATCATGTTTTTTCTTGTAAAGTATAGTGTGTTTGGGGAACAGAAGTAAGAAAACAACAGTATCCTATTGGGAGGATAAAGTGAGTGAAGTCAGACAAACAACTGGTTTCATGAACAAGAGGAATTCAACCCGAACGTCTCCATTGAGACAGCTAACCGTATATCACCCAAAAAATCCACATTTGTTGCCTCGAATGGGAAAAGAAGACCTAGTAGTTAAAAAGAAACAGGAATAGAGTTGAAAGAGTTGGCCTGACATGAACAATGACAGGAAAGAGAACGGCCCTTAAGAGAAAACTGTTGTGGATGTCTTATGTCTCAAATTGGTCACGAAAGGGATATGCATGAAATATAATCAGACATTAAAACATTAATCTCACTCAACAGTTATGAATCGTTGCAAGATCATATGAATGAAATATAAGCAGACATTAAAACATTAATCTCACTCAACAGTTATGAATCGTTGCAAGATCATATGAATGAAATATAAGCTGACATTAAAGCATTAATCTCACTCAACAGTTATGAATCGTTGCAAGATCATATGAATGAAATATAAGCTGACATTAAAGCATTAATCTCACTCAACAGTTATGAATCGTTGCAAGATCATATGAATGAAATATAAGCAGACATTAAAGCATTAATCTCACTCAACAGTTATGCATCGTTGCAAGATCATATGAATGAAATATAAGCAGACATTAAAACATTAATCTCACTCAACAGTTATGAATCGTTGCAAGATCATATGAATGAAATATAAGCTGACATTAAAGCATTAATCTCACTCAACAGTTATGAATCGTTGCAAGATCATATGAATGAAATATAAGCAGACATTAAAACATTAATCTCACTCAACAGTTATGAATCGTTGCAAGATCATGTGAATGAAATATAAGCAGACATTAAAGCATTAATCTTACTTAACAGTTATGAATCGTTGCAAGATCATATGAATCAAATATAAGCAGACATTAAAGCATTAATCTCACTCAACAGTTATGAATCGTTGCAAGATCATGTGGATGAAATATAAGCAGACATTAAAACATTAATCTCACTCAATAGTTATGAATCGTTGCAAGATCATATTGTTCGAACATCCGAGCAGACTTGACTGCTTCTACAAAAAATAAAATTCGAGGAACAGTCGGGGATGATAGTAGAAGAGGAAAGTAACAACAGAATGATGGGCTAATAGCGTCACTGGTTGTGAAGGAAATCATATTATACACTCGCCCCCTTCGTACGCCCGTGTGGTGCCGGGGCCCGCAAGGGAAGCAAAGAATAGTATCATTGCAACGTACAATGCATGTCGTAAGAGGCGATTATGTAGGCCCTAGGGAAGCTACCCTAGTAAATAAAAAGCAGCGCAGTAATCGAATGTGCTGGCCTACTTTTAGGCGCATAACTGGCACACCGTACAATGGCTCTTAGGCTCAGATCACATACAAATCACGCAGAGTGGTTGACAAGTGGTCGATATGAAGCGTACGAAGAGAAAGAAGAAAAAATTCGTAGAAGAGAGAGATTTTTGGAGGAAGATGTGCTTTGTTGATTCCATGTTAGTTCCCCTACGATAAGAGTTGGTTAAGAACATTGATATTATTACTATATACATATTGGTAAATCAATCATAAGCCATTTTCCGATCGATGGTTGATTGCAATGGATCTCCATGAAATGATGTCACTTGCAATAACCGTATACACTGTCAGACTAATGCTTATCCACTTCCTGATATTCCCCACACAATTACATAAATGCATTTTTATTGCTTCCCCTATCTTCCACATTTCTTTCGATTGGTTTGCTTCAAGGTGTCGTATCTGTCAATGTGATCAAAATGTCTAAATTATCATATTTATATCCATCTGAGTAGATCTCATTTACTTTTTAGTTGTAGTGGTACTTGTTTATTAGTTCTGTTCTGTTTCTATGACACTCGTACTATTTCTCTCAATACCAACTTGTTGATAAAATTATATTCTAATCTGAATCTGCTAGTTCACTTTCAACATTTCAATATAATATAATAATTGTAACTATATAATATAATATTTTAAACTAAATAATATATTATTTTAAACTGTATATATTTTTCCATTTTGTGGATATCTTTGTGGCTAAATGATTATGTATCTATTTTTCCATTTTGTGGATATCTTTGTGGCTAAATGATTATGTATCTATTTTTCCATTTTGTGGATATCTTTGTGGCTAAATGATTATGTATCTATTTTTCCATTTTGTGGATATCTTTGTGGCTAAATGATTATGTATCTATTTTTCCATGTTGTGGATATCTTTGTGGCTAAATGATTATGTATCTATTTTTCCATGTTGTGGATATCTTTGTGGCTAAATGATTATGTATCTATTTTTCCATGTTGTGGATATCTTTGTGGCTAAATGATTATGTATCTATTTTTCCATGTTGTGGATATCTTTGTGGCTAAATGATTATGTATCTATTTTTCCATGCTGTGGATATCTTTGTGGCTAAATGATTATGTATCTATTTTTCCATGTTGTGGATATCTTTGTGGCTAAATGGTTATGTATCTATTTTTCCATGTTGTGGATATATTTGTGGCTAAATGATTATGTATCTATTTTTCCATGTTGTGGATATCTTTGTGGCTAAATGATTATGTATCTATTTTTCCATGTTGTGGATATCTTTGTGGCTAAATGATTATGTATCTATTTTTCCATTTTGTGGATATCTTTGTGGCTAAATGATTATGTATCTATTTTTCCATGTTGTGGATATCTTTGTGGCTAAATGATTATGTATCTATTTTTCCATTTTGTGGATATCTTTGTGGCTAAATGATTATGTATCTATTTTTCCATTTTGTGGATATCTTTGTGGCTAAATGATTATGTATCTATTTTTCCATTTTGTGGATATCTTTGTGGCTAAATGATTATGTATCTATTTTTCCATTTTGTGGATATCTTTGTGGCTAAATGATTATGTATCTATTTTTCCATGGTGTGGATATCTTTGTGGCTAAATGATTATGTATCTATTTTTCCATGTTGTGGATATCTTTGTGGCTAAATGATTATGTATCTATTTTTCCATGTTGTGGATATCTTTGTGGCTAAATGATTATGTATCTATTTTTCCATTTTGTGGATATCTTTGTGGCTAAATGATTATGTATCTATTTTTTCCATGTTGTGGATATCTTTGTGGCTAAATGATTATGTATCTATTTTTCCATGCTGTGGATATCTTTGTGGCTAAATGATTATGTATCTATTTTTCCATGTTGTGGATATCTTTGTGGCTAAATGGTTATGTATCTATTTTTCCATGTTGTGGATATATTTGTGGCTAAATGATTATGTATCTATGTTTACATTTTGTGGATATCTTTGTGGCTAAATGATTATGTATCTATTTTTCCATGTTGTGGATATCTTTGTGGCTAAATGATTATGTATCTATTTTTCCATTTTGTGGATATCTTTGTGGCTAAATGATTATGTATCTATTTTTCCATGTTGTGGATATCTTTGTGGCTAAATGATTATGTATCTATTTTTCCATGGTGTGGATATCTTTGTGGCTAAATGATTATGTATCTATTTTTCCATTTTGTGGATATCTTTGTGGCTAAATGATTATGTATCTATTTTTCCATTTTGTGGATATCTTTGTGGCTAAATGATTATGTATCTATTTTTCCATTTTGTGGATATCTTTGTGGCTAAATGATTATGTATCTATTTTTCCATTTTGTGGATATCTTTGTGGCTAAATGATTATGTATCTATTTTTCCATTTTGTGGATATCTTTGTGGCTAAATGATTATGTATCTATTTTTCCATTTTGTGGATATCTTTGTGGCTAAATGATTATGTATCTATTTTTTCCATTTTGTGGATATCTTTGTGGCTAAATGATTATGTATCTATTTTTCCATTTTGTGGATATCTTTGTGGCTAAATGATTATGTATCTATTTTTCCATTTTGTGGATATCTTTGTGGCTAAATGATTATGTATCTATTTTTCCATTTTGTGGATATCTTTGTGGCTAAATGATTATGTATCTATGTTTACATTTTGTGGATATCTTTGTGGCTAAATGATTATGCCGGTGCCATGTTTTCCCTAGGTCCTGGGTTCGAATCCGGAACACATATTTATGTTCACGAGTGCATTATTTTCTTGAGATCCCTAACATTGCTGCTCAAGTTACAGACCTCGAGCTTTGTGCAACAGTCTCTTTGTGCAATACTCTCTTTGTGCAATACTCTCTTTATGCAATACTCTCTTTCTGCAATACTCTCTTTATGCAATACTCTCTTTGTGCAATACTCGCTTTGTGCAATCCCTTCTTTGTACAATACTCTCTTTGTGCAATACTTCTGTGCAATACCTCTTTATGCAATACTCTTTGTGCAATACTCGCTTTGTGCAATACTCTTTGTACAATACTCCTTTATGCAATACTTCTTTGTGCAATACTTTTTATGCAATACTTCTTTATGCAATACTCTTTATGCAATACTCGCTTTGTGCAATACTCTTTGTACAATACTCTTTGTACAATACTTTTATGCAATACTCTTTGTGCAATACTTTTATGCAATACCTCTTTATGCAATACTCTTTATGCAATACTTTTTGTGCAATACTCTTTGTGCAATACTTTTTGTGCAATACTCGCTTTGTGCAATACTCTCTTTGTGCAATAAAGGTGGTGTGCCTTTATGCAAAAAAACATGACCGAACCATACGGGGTAAAACCCTGCGTAGTGAAGTTAATCTTTTGGATTAAAATCCTTGAGATCAGAACTGTGCAGTACACTTCGAACTGGCGACTTTGTCGTCAATGTGATACATCTCTAGTACCCTATTTGATTCCTCTGTCTTTGACATTTGACGTTATTCAGAATCTCAAGAAAAGAGATTTCTTTCTGAATAACAGTATTATTCAGTTTATTTTGTAATACTAATTCATCTCTTATCGTTATACGTTACAAAGGGCATGCAAGCAATTTATCCATATCACTCTATCCTGGGCAACTCGCTCAATCTGTTCCATGGAACAGAGACCGATATTTCTTGCCTCTCTCAGCAACGTATGTTTTAGGGCCTCCTTTATTTTGTAAGGACAACATTTTTAAAAACATTTTTTTAAATACGTTCTTAAATTTAATTCGTTATTATTAACATTATTGTATTATTGTTATTTCTGAGTATGTGGGCGTCTGTGTAACAGAGAGACTGACCGACCAAGTGTATTTGAAAAGAATGACGCTGTTCGTTAGACGAATCTAGTAAACAAGCTTACCTGACCACTATTGTGAGTGCTATATTTGAAGAAAACAAATGACCAAGTTCTAAATTTTATTTTCGCAAAACAACTTATTTTGCATTGAATGGAGTAAACATTTACGTAATGGACATCGCAAATTAGTCGGTGGAAGTTTCCGATCAACAATTACTAATTTATGACGTTCAACAGGCCTGCTACAGTCGTTAGCTTATGTGGTAATGAGCTCGATCAGAACCCAAAGGTACCTGGTTCAAACTTCAGGAAAGACAGTTTTGAAGAAATTCGTTTCCCTTTGGATTTTTATGAACGTTAGACATGTACCACCCCGTTCAGAAAGCAATGGCAAACTACTGAACGTGTAAGTGGTATCTAGAAAATCGACGATCTGTTTACTGTAGTTAATGGCTACGTCATTATATAATGGGCATCACATCATCATCATCAAGTATCTTGTCCCTTCCGGAACGTGTCTCTCCTAGTCCTGAAAAGCTATATGTTCTGTGCAAGTTGACCAGCGTCAGCAGCCGTCACTCTCAGATCGTCAATGACACCCATCGTCTTCTAAGTCTTCATCTCACTCTTCTTCCAGGCACCTGTCAAGCCGAATAGATTAGAGCGGTTCTAATGCAGGAGACTCGTGTTCGATTCACGGTAAGGTCAAGGATTTTCTTATGTTGTGGGCATACATGAAAAATCCTAACTTGAACAGCAGGGACTGCACTAGCCATGAGGCCATTTATTTCCTCAGTCTCACGTCCTACATGTCCTACACCGCCCTAACAAGCGATACTACAGGCAGTAACGATATGTTTATTTTCAATGGTGAAGTCATGTAAATGATATGTCACGATTTTCATGTTCAGCAGTATTAGTATTGAGTTTGACACATGGCACCAGCGATTCCACAGCTATTAGTCAGGTGAACCACAATTTATAACATTGGATAGCACTGCTTTAGATATGTTACATTTTGATAATCGTCCAACTCATAGAATCTCAAAGTAGGTGGTACCACCCCGACGAGCGCGATGAAGCGTTCTAGGGGGATATTGGGTTCAGAAACAGTTTTGAGAGGTGCGATCTAGGGGGTCGGTGGCTCCTTATAGAAGAAATTTAAAATATATATTTAAAATAAATTATTTTCGTGATTCTGCCTTTGAATAACTGTACTCAAGATGAAGCACATATTGACCAATTACTTTTTCAATAATTTAACGGCATAAGCAGTAATGTATCATTACTTGCTATTTACGTCGAAAATATCAAACTGCTTGAACGTAGAAAACTGTTATAATTGGGGGTGCGTATGGGAGGGGGTAAGTTACAAAATATATGTCTAGCAAAGTGGGAAGTGGCCTGAAAAAGTTTGGGAACTTATGATCCAATCTAATATAACCATATTTATCCCCGGTATATTTAAAATATCACTTGATCTAACAAAACTAAATAGTATTACTTTCATAGTTTAATGGAAATACATCATAATATAGAAACAATAACAGCACTTTGTAATGAACAGACCTTAACATTTCTGCAATGATTGTACAATGTTGTTGTGATCAAATGAACTAACATGATAACCTTCTCTGTATATCTAATATAGGTTATTCTTTATTCTTGGTCTGTTTGTTTGTTGTTTCATATTTGTTGAATGTGATTTTTATTGGACGGATTTCATAAGCTTAACAGTGAATGTTTCCAAATAATGTCACAAATAATGGTGTGTGAATATTACTTAATTATATCAGCACCTGTGGTACGTGGCCCGCACGGGAAGCAAAGAATAGTACCACTGTGATCTACAAGGCATGTCGTAAGAGGCGACTGATGTAGGCTCTAGGAAGCTACCCTAGGAAGTAAAAGCGTCGCAGAAATCGGATGTGCTGGCCTACTTGTAGGTGCATAACTGGCACAACGTACAGTCATTCTTAGGCTCAGATCACATACAAATCAACAGAGTGGTTTAACATGTGGTCGATAGTGAGCATTCGAAGAAGAAAAAGAAAGAAGGAGCTTATTTATATTTTATAATTATACTGTGATACAAGGAACTGTCAGAGGCTAAGTTGTTCAAAAACTACCTTGCATTCCTAAGGTCGCGTGTTCGAATCCGGACAGCACCGTTCGTTTCACTAAAGTATGTATTTTCCAGATATGTCCACGATTGTTGCTAAGACTATGATCGTTCTTTTTGCAATATTCTCGGTAGGTGGCTCGTGTGGTTTTTTTTTTTTTTGCGGAGAGAAGCCGAGCCACTATTTCGTTGAAAATGTCTCCTTACCAGTATACCGGATATATAACTTACCAGTATACCGGATATATAACTTACCAGTATACCGGATATATAACTTACCAGTATACCGGATATATAACTTACCAGTATACCGGATATATAACTTACCAGTATACCGGATATATAACTTACCAGTATACCGGATATATAACTTACCAGTATACCGGATATATAGCTTACCAGTATACCGGATATATAACTTACCAGTATACCGGATATATAACTTACCAGTATACCGGATATATAACTTACCAGTATACCGGATATATAACTTACCAGTATACCGGATATATAACTTACCAGTATACCGGATATATAACTTACCAGTATACCGGATATATAACTTACCAGTATACCGGATATATAACTTACCAGTATACCGGATATATAACTTACCAGTATACCGGATATATAACTTACCAGTATACCGGATATATAACTTACCAGTATACCGGATATATAACTTACCAGTATACCGGATATATAACTTACCAGTATACCGGATATATAGCTTACCAGTATACCGGATATATAGCTTACCAGTATACCGGATATATAGTTTTTCCTGTCATATACAAAGTAATATGTAACATGTCTTGAATAGTAATGCGAGATAATGAACATATTTGAATAATTGATTCGTGGATAAAACCCAACAGACCAGAGAAGTAACAATTGAAAGTGTCATATAATATGTGATAGATGACTTATAAATGACAGCAGCATAGACATGGCATTAACAGTTATCCAGTATCTAACCCGTACGGATAAGAAACTAATCTTATATTAACTAATCGTAAAATCTAGTATTATCCTCCTGATAAGGGAAACAAGTACATAAACTGAGCTATTCCTCATTTGTTGTCACATAACGCTTAGTGGACTAGGGCACAAGCCACGCTTTTATAAGCCATTTGTTTTTAGAATTATAAACGATCCTTAGTGTGGCTCTTGGTAAAGAGGCGTCCACCACAAAGCCGCGTAGTGTGGCTCCTGGTAAAGCGGCGTCCACCACAAAGCCGCGTAGTGTGGCTCCTGGTAAAGAGGCGTCCACCACAAAGATGCGTAGTGTGGCTCCAGGTAAAGAGGCGTCCATCACAAAGCCGCGTAGTGTGGCTCCTGGTAAAGAGGCGCCCATCACAAAGCTGCGTAGTGTGGCTCCAGGTAAAGAGGCGTCCATCACAAAGCCACGTAGTGTGTCTCCAGGTAAAGAGGCGTCCATCACAAAGCCGCGTAGTGTGGCTCCTGGTAAAGAGGCGTCCATCACAAAGCTGCGTAGTGTGGCTCCAGGTAAAGAGGCGTCCACCACAAAGCCGCGTATTGTGGCTCCTGGTAACGAGGCGTCCACCACAAAGCCGCGTAGTGTGGCTCCTGGTAAAGAGGCGTCCACCACAAAGATGCGTAGTGTGGCTCCAGGTAAAGAGGCGTCCATCACAAAGCCGCGTAGTGTGGCTCCAGGTAAAGAGGCGTCCATCACAAAGCCGCGTAGTGTGACGTTTGGTCCGCAAAGAGCTAGTGATAGCCTCCTATTGTTTTATCGAAGATGTACTGGAACTGTGGCTAGGAAAAAGGCCGATATGGCAAAAGTTTTTTCTCGTACAAACCAAAACATTGACAAGGGCCGGCACTTTTCGGCCGCAAACGTCCTACACTTGTAGAACGGCGTCCACAACATGCGCACACTCGCAGGCTTATATCAAACAGGCCAATTAAACAGCCACAAATTGATCGTTCGAGTGAACGCAAACGTCTGTCTCTGCATGTTGTCTCTCTGGCGAAAGCACTCGAGGAAGTTGCTCTCTGGGTTCGTGTACCGTGGGCTGATGTTTTTCCGTATAAGATGGAGACTATAACACACGTGGTTCTGTCATCGAAGTGCAATGATGATGTTCATATCAGTCAATCCATTAATGTTTGCTTTAGACCCTCATGTGTCTCTTTTTAACCCTGGTCTTCACCTGACTGCAGGAGAGCATTATTGGATAACAGAACACCAGGTAAATGTCAGTGGGTACTGTAGACACTAAGTCACCTGTGCAGGTAGAAGGTGAGCACACATGGTGTCTTTTACACTTTCATCCCTTGTAGTGACGTTTTCATAGACTGATATCATCAACACCTGCATCCGCAGGTAGAAGGTCAAACGCCGAAGATAAATAGAAACTAGAAAAATGTTAGGGTAACGTAGGGCATATTAGGGATACGAATCTGCAAACTCCAACAACAATGCCCCGTCTTGAAGCTATGTAGCCAATCTTACAGGCAATCGGAATATCTCGTTATGGAATTATGTGACCAGTCTCACAGGTCATATATCTGAAACGCTTATCTTGGAACTATGTATTCAGTCTCACAGGTATTCAGAAGTCTTGAAACTATTTTGCTAACTTAACATACATTCAAAAGGCTAGAAGACAGATTAACAGTCATTATGAAGCACGTTTATTGAAATTGTGCATCAATCATAACATTCATTCGAAGCCATATAACTATTTTGTCTGCCTAACATGCATTTAGACATATATACTTGTAAGAGAAGAACTGGCACAACGCAGAATCGCTCTTAGGCTCAGATCACATACAGATCACACAGAATAGTTAACAAGTGTCTGATATGAAGCGTACGAAGAAGAAGAATAACATCTAATGTTAACATATATGACACCATATCGTATAACTTAACATTTAACTGCTAGTATATTATGTAATTGTTATGTTTTTGTGTAAAACGCCCAACTATTATTTATTTTACGACTACGCAATTAAGAACTGAGTTTTGCTGTAACCTGGTGTCAGATTGGATTGGTCATTAGGGAGACATTCTGAGTCGACTAATGCCCACTGACACATGCTTAACTTGCTGAATGTATTAGGGAACATATTGTGAAGATATGTGTGTATAAATATCGACTGTTTTCTGTTCATCACCATCATCAGGTGCCGTGTCGGCTGGTGTAGGCGATCATGAATCTCCACACAACTCTGTCGTTGGTGTTTGCTATCAACTCAGATCTTGACGCTCTACCGTGCAATGAAGTCAGGCTATCCAACATTGTTTCGCTCTGTCTTCCTCTGTCTTGTCTACCCTCGATTTTACCGGTTGTTACAATGTGTTATAAACCTCCTCTCCTCATCACATGCCTGAAACATGCTTTCTGTTAGTTTCTTGTTAAATCATTATTTGCTGTTCTCATAATGCGTAGGATGTCTCAATGACAAAATAGTTAAGGCGTTTTCCTATCGTTCTGAAGGTTGTCGGTTCCAATACGGACGTAGTCACATGCACATTTTTTAGAAGATTCCTTGGATTTTGGAAAGAGGTATGGAGTTTGTGCATTGTACAAAACTCTCTGCATATCGCACGCCGTTCCTGCCGACAATGCGAGTCATATGAGGATGTCCCGTACAATTAAGTTAATACTTCTCCATTAGACACTTTTATTTAGCGCAAGTAAGAATTTAGACTGCATGTACTTATCCATCTATTCGACCGTGTGGTGCTGGGGCCTGCAAGGCAAGCAAAGAATAGTACAACTGCAACTTACAATGCATGCCGTAAGAGGTGACTGATGTAGGCCCTAGGATGCTACCCTTGTAAATAAAAAGCATAGCAGATATCGAATGTGCTGGTCTACTAGTAGGCGCATAACTGGCACAATGTACACTCGTTCTTAGGCTCAGATCACATACAAATCACACACAGTGTTTGACAAGTGGTCGAAATGGTGCGTTTGAAGAAGAAGAAGAAGAATCCATCTATTATTAAAATTCGAATTTCAAATTGACAATTCTTAATTTTGTTTGCAAACTATATAATTTGAAGTTCCAGATATTTGATATGTACTCAACTGGAACACAAAACCAACATTTTATCATTCGTCTACGAAACGAGTAAAAACACGATCTGACATTGAGATCCGTGACCAACTGGGAGATATCTCAGTCATTTCACATGGGGCACGTACCGAGTTTACATGTCGTCTTCACTTAGCACAATTGCTAAGTAACATTATCATAAGAAAAAAAAACACTTAAGCACATTTTAATATATATATATATATATATATATATGACTCGATGAATATGCTTAAAATGATTGAATCTGGAAGTATGCGTGTGGAATGGGTAGACATCATTCGGAGATCACATCTCAAGAAAATGACTTAACCTTACACGCCTGAACATGCTGTTGCGCAGGGTAAAGAGCATGCCGACTTTCTTGCAAACAATGTCCCGACTCAAGCGGGCAGAAGTATGGACAGAGCCGATATCATCAATGCCGTACGCTCTCATTTATGTGACATAGGCAAGTATCAGACATTGGAACGAGTTCGAGAATAAGGCGTTAAGCTTGGACGTGCCAGCCAGTGTTGTCTTCGTTGTAGAGAGAGAAGACATACTATAGTCTGTCCATTAATTCGTGAGCACGTTTGAAATTGATTTTCTTGAAAACTACCTGTTGGATCTCAGTGATTTTTGCAAGCAGCCTTAGAATATCCATGACGCTAGAGAAATATTTTTTCCAAGAAAATTTGATGTAGTTTGAAATATTTCTTCTTCAGGTTATATTAAAATCAACCTCACCGGATTGTACACAATAGTAACAGATCTACGGTACACAGACGCGTTGTTCTAAAAATACATTATGGTAACATTGAAATATCGTGAGTTTCACGAATTCCCGTGCACCTAACCCAGTCGACTTTGAAAGCGGAAAGCATATGACGTTATAATTGGGATACCGTTGTAAAGTTATAGGCGTATCTTGCTATTTGTATGAAGCTATTGTATAATATTTGTTGGCTTATCAAAACTGACATTGATATCACATTCATAATGAGTCTGAAGTGCACATTTATAACAATGCAGAAGATTACAGTTTTACTATACCAACACTTCCGTAGGGAATCTAAGAGAGGGCATCTATATTGCGATATTCATAACCCTGAGAAACGAACACAACTGGCGCTTGGTCTGAATAGAGAATCCTTTTCCCGATGGATTAAACAGGACACAAAGTGCACTAATGTCAAGCAAGGAAGGAAAAGATCAATTGACGACTTTGACATAGATGTCATAAGACGGGAGCTCTTGAAAATGTTTGCGACAAATCAACTTGTTACTCTCAGGAAACTGAAATTAAAACTGCAATCAGATTGCAGCATAGACATTTCTAAAAGTACTCTATGAAAATTGTAAGAGCCGCCGGCTTCACCTTCAGAAAAACTATAGGCGGCAGGAATATTATTTGTGAAAAGCCACATTTAATTGCTGCCCGAAGTAAATACCTGAGGCAGATCCGTGAGCGGCGGAGGCAAGGCTATGATATTGTATATTTGGACGAATCCTGGGTCAATGCTCACCACACCAATGCTAAAGAATGGCAATCAGTAGACGGTGAACAGAAAAGAAAAATACCAAGCAGCAAAGGCCAGCGTATTATACTAACACATGCAGGAAGTAGTGAAGAAGGTCTTGTCCATGACGCTGGACTTATTTTCCAATCAAAAGTACCGACGGTAGGGACTACCACACAGAAATGAATGGACATATTTTCAGGCACTGGATGGAGAAAGATCTACTTCCAATTCTAAACAGACCATCATGGTAAGTAATGGATAATGCATCCTATCACAACGCAGTATCAGCGGAAGACAAAGTACCAACTGCATCAAATACAAAAGATCAAATTAGGACTTGGCTTGCTAAGGAAAATGTCAGCTTCGATGATACATATTTGAAACCCGAGTTGTTGCACCTGGTGAGGATGACAAATAAGACAAAGGTGTTTCATATTGACAAAATCATTGCGGAATACGGCCACGTCTTTGCGACTACCTCCATATCATGCTCACCTCAATCCGATAGAGCTTGTCTGGGCTAAAGTAAAGGGCAAGTTGCCGAACAGAACAGGACGTTTAAAATGTGTGATGTTGAAGTTCTGACACGTGAGTCCTTCTCAATGATAGACATGCAGTTCTGGAAGAAGTGTGTTGAACATGTGCTCCGAGAGGACGACGAGTACTGGCACCGAGATGGATTACAATTTGTCCAGCCAGTAACAATTATCAACCTCATGGAATCGTCAGATTCGGGATGATACAAATCATATTTTGAATACAGACTGAGAAATAGCAACGTATACATTTCCATATCCAAATGCGTCTACCATCATACAATTTGTGGTGAAGTTAAGACACCCTGGGGTATAATGGTGACCGAAGGGAGGACTAACTGTTGCATATTGTATCCAAGTTCACGATTGCACATAAAGGACAACACACTTAATTACTTGACCTATCAAGTTAATATGGAGATACACCTATGAATAGAATTGACATGGATAAATTCTAGGATACTGTAAAATCTAAAATTTGAGCCCCCGTATTTGCAATTGTCATAAAGGATCAAAGGAATTCGCCGATGTGCAAAATCCGTAGCATCTATGGACTACTGGTTAGCTTTATTTTAGCGTCATGGATATTCTAAGGCTGCATGCAAAAATCACTGAGATCCAACAGGTAGTTTTCGAGAAAATCAATTTCAAACGTGCTCACGAATTAATGGACAGACTATAATCAATTTCTCTTTGGTACGGTGAGCAAATGGACTTTGGGATGGCTGCTGCAGCGGAGGACAGAGCACGAATGGGAGTGCTAAATGTGCCATGACGTCGATCGCATAACATAACACAACACTCTCTCTCTTCATGTAGCAAATAATAAATTAAATGTCATGTAGTTTGACTAGTCATTATGGTATGTAATGCCTGTAAATTTACATTGATATACCGTAATGTGCAGTAGGTAGGAGTGTTATATCCTTTCCTCATGTGTGGTACGTAGAGTGTGGGATTGACCCCCACAAACATCTTGTGCCCGAGTCAAAAGGTGAACGCTTTTTCAGTATGATAAACCCTCCCACCATGTTGCATATACAGTGCTCAAAATCCTCATCAAATTTCGGCTTGACCTACCACTCGATCTCGCTCTTTTGACATTTTTAAACCACCCCTCCCTTTCCTCCAACCACAATACTCAAAGTTTTCTTCATATTCCGCTGACACGTCCCTTTGATCTTTCTTTTACATCAGTAGACAGAAACCCTTCTCTCTATTATTGCTCCCTGTGACGTTTAATGTGAGAACAATAATTCACTTTTCTGGATATTAAAATTGTTTGTTAGCCAGTTGTATCATGTCTTCTTATCATGTCTGATGGCATAATAATAATAATAATAATTATACTACCGTTACTTGTTAATACGGCCTGCAAGCAGTGTTTTCCATACCGCTCTATCCTAGACGGTTCACTCAATCTCCTACATGGAACTGAGACTGATATTTTTTGCCTCTCTCAACAAAGTTCGTTTCAGAGTCTCCTTAGGCCGTCATCTCTTTCTTGAACCCTTTGCATCCCACTTCAATACCTGCTTTGATATTCGTTGATCATTTCCTCTCAAGGTGTCCAACATATCCCCGTCTTCTTCTTCTTATTACAGTTCTTACTAGTGGTTGACCAGACATTTTTCTGATGTCATCACTTCTCCTGAATTCGTTCCATTTTATGTTCATTATTTTTCGCAGACATCTATTATCAAATGCACTCAACTTGCTTTCTAAAACTTTAGTCATTTTCCAACTCTCACTGGTATATGTTAGGACTGATAGGTATATATTAGGACTGATAGGTATATGTTAGGACTGATAGGTATATGTTAGGACTGATAGGTGTGTTAGGACTGATAGGTATATATTAGGACTGATAGGTATATGTTAGGACTGATAGGTATATATTAGGACTGATAGGTATATGTTAGGACTGATAGGTATATGTTAGGACTGATAGGTATATGTTAGGACTGATAGGTATATGTTAGGACTGATAGGTATATGTTAGGACTGATAGGTATATGTTAGGACTGATAGGTATATGTTAGGACTGATAGGTATATGTTAGGACTGATAGGTATATGTTAGGACTGATAGGTATATGTTAGGACTGATAGGTATATATTAGGACTGATAGGTATATGTTAGGACTGATACACATTTTGAATTGAAAATTCGTAATTTAGTGATAGCTTTATGTTTCCGTATTTGTAACCATGATATATTATACGTTATTGTGTGTATACGTTATTGTGTGTATACATTATTGTGTGTATACGTTATGGTATATTGTGTATACGTTATTGTGTGTTTTATTTGTATCATTGTGTGTATACGTTATTGTGTGTATACTTATTTGATATATTGTGTGTATACTTATTGTGTGTATACATTATTGTGGTATAGTTATTGTGTGTATACTTATTGTGTATTTAGTGTATACGTTATTGTGTGTATACGTTATTGTGTGTATACATTATTGTGTGTATACCTTATTGTGTGTATACGTTATTGTGTGTATACATTATTGTGTGTATACCTTATTGTGTGTATACGTTATTGTGTGTATACATTATTGTGTTATACATTATTGTTGTATACGTTATTGTGTGTATACGTTATTGTGTGTATACATTATTGTGTGTATACGTTATTGTGTGTATACGTTATTGTGTGTATACTTTGTGTGATACATTATTGTGTGTATACTTTATGTGTGTACTATTGGATACTATTGTGTGTATACAGTTATTAGTGTGTATACGTTATTGTGTGTATACATTATTTTGTGTATACATTATTGTGTGTATACGTTATTGTGTGTATACATTATTGTGTTATACTTATTGTGTGTATACTTATTGTGTGTATACGTTATTGTGTTATATTATTGTGTAACGTGTATACATTATTGTGTATACGTTATTGTGTGTATACATTATTGTGTGTATACATTATTTTGTGTATACATTATTGTGTGTATACGTTATTGTGTGTATACATTATTGTGTGTATACTTATTGTGTGTATACGTTATTGTGTGTATACTATTGTGTGTATACTTATTGTGTGTATACGTTATTGTGTGTATACTTATGTGTGTATACTTATTGTGTGTATACGTTATTGTGTGTATACATTATTGTGTGTATACGTTATTGTGTATACGTTATTGTGTGTATACTTATTGTGTGTATACGTTATTGTGTGTATACTTATTGTGTGTATACTTATTGTGTGTATACATTATATAGTGTGTATACGTATGTGTATATTACTGGTGTATACTTATGTGTGTATACGTTATTGTGTGTATACGTTATTGTGTATACTTATTGTGTGTATACGTTATTGTGTGTATACGTTATTGTGTGTATACGTTATTGTGTGTATACGTTATTGTGTGTATACGTTATTGTGTGTATACGTTATTGTGTGTATACATATGTGGTATACGTTATTGTGTGTATACTTATTGTGTGTATACTTATTGTGTGTATACGTTATTGTTGTATACTTATTGTGTGTATACGTTATTGTGTGTATACGTTATTGTGTGTATACGTTATTGTGTGTATACGTTATTGTGTGTATACGTTATTGTGTGATACTTATTGTGTGTATACGTTATGTGTGTATACATTATATGTGTGTATACTTATTGTGTGTATACTATCGTGTAACGTTGTGTGTATACATTATTGTGTGTATACGTTATTGTGTGTATACTTATTGTGTGTATACTATGTGTGTATACGTTATTGTGTGTATACGTTATTGTGTATAGTATTGTTAATTGTGTGTATACGTTATTGTGTGTATACATTATTGTGTGTATACGTTATTGTGTGTATACGTTATTGTGTGTATACCTTATTGTGTGTATACGTTATTGTGTGTATACGTTATTGTGTGTATACGTTATTGTGTGTATACGTTTGTGATACGTAGTATAGTTATCTTTGTGTGTATACGTTATTGTGTGTATTACATTATGTGATACATTGTGTATACAGTTATTGTGTGATACTTATATCGTATTGTGTGTATACTTATTGTGTGTATACTTGTTACTTGTGTGATATATGTACATTAGTTGGTGTATACTTATTGTGTGTATACATTATTGTGTGTATACTTATTGTGTGTATACGTTATTGTGTGTATTACGATTATTGTGTGTATACATTATTGTGTGTATACATTATTGTGTGTATACGTTATTGTGTGTATACAGTATTGTTGATATATGTGTGTATACGTTATTGTGTGTATACATTATTGTGTGATACATTATTGTGTGTATACATTATTGTGTGTATACGTTATTGTGTGTATACGTTATTGTGTGTATACATTATTGTGTGTATACCTTATTGTGTGTATACATTATTGTGTGTATACGTTATTGTGTGTATACGTTATTGTGTGTATACATTATTGTGTGTATACATTATTGTGTGTACGTATTGTATACGTTATTGTGTGTATACAGTTATTGTGTGTATACGATTTATTTGTGTATACGTTATTGTGTGTATACGTTATTGTGTGTATACATTATTGTGTGTATACGTATTGTGTATATACTTATTGTGTGTATACATTATTGTGTGTATACGTTATTGTGTGTATACGTTATTGTGTGTATACATTATTGTGTGTATACATTATGTTTTTTGTGTGTATACATTATTGTGTGTATACATTATTGTGTGTATACATTATTGTGTGTATACCTTATTGTGTGTATACGTTATTGTGTGTATACATTATTGTGTGTATACGTTATTGTGTGTATACATTATTGTGTGTATACATTATTGTGTGTAACTTTATACGTATATTTGTGTGTATACATTATTGTGTGTATACGTTATTGTGTGTATACGTTATTGTGTGTATACGTTATTGTGTGTATACGTTATTGTGTGTATACGTTATTGTGTGTATACATTATTGTGTATACGTTATTGTGTGTATACATTATTGTGTGTATACGTTATTGTGTGTATACATTATTGTGTGTAGTACGTTGTTATTGTGTGTGTATACATTATTGTGTGTATACGTTATTGTGTGTATACATTATTGTGTGTATACATTATTGTGTGTTACTAGTTGTTCATTGTGTGTATACTTATTGTGTGTATACGTTATTGTGTGTTAATTATTGTGTTATACATGTATTGTGTGTATACATTATTGTGTGTATACATTATTGTGTGTATACATTATTGTGTGTATACCTTATTGTGTGTATACGTTATTGTGTGTATACATTATTGTGTGTATACGTTATTGTGTGTATATATTATTGTGTGTATACATTATTGTTGTATACGTTATTGTGTGTATACTTATTGTGTGTATACTATTGTTATTGTGTGTATACTTATTGTGTGTATACGTTATTGTGTGTATACAGTTATTGTGTGTATACGTTATTGTGGTATAAGTGTGTATACATTATTGTGTGTATACCTTATTGTGTGTATACATTATTGTGTGTATACGTTATTGTGTGTATACGTTATTGTGTGTATACTTATTGTGTATAGTGTATACTTATTGTGTGTATACATTATTGTGTTTATACGTTATTGTGTGTATACGTTATTGTGTGTATACATTATTGTGTGTATACATTATTGTGTGTATACATTATGTGTGTATACATGATTATTGTGTGTATACATTATTGTGTGTATACGTTATTGTGTGTATACATTATGATTGTAAGTGTATACATTATTGTGTGTATACGTTATTGTGTATATACGTTATTGTGTGTATACATTATTGTGTGTATACTTATTGTGTGTATACGTATATTGTGTGTATACATTATTGTGTGTAGTGTATACATTATGTGTGTATACATTATTGTGTGTATACATTATTATGTGTATACATTATTGTGTGTATACATTATTGTGTTATACGTTATTGTGTTATATACATGTGTATATTGTGTATACTTATTGTGTGTATACATTATTGTGTGTATACATTATTGTGTGTATACTTATTGTGTGTATAGTTATTGTGTGTATACGTTATTGTGTGTATACGTTATTGTGTGTATACGTTATTGTGTGTATACCTTATTGTGTGTATACGTTATTGTGTGTATACATTATTGTGTGTATACGTTATTGTGTGTATACATTATTGTGTCGTATACGTTATTGTGTGTATACATTATTGTGTCGTGTATACGTTATTGTGTGTATACATTATTGTGTGTATACATTTATACTATGTGTGTATACATTATTGTGTGTATACATTATTGTGTATACGTTATTGTGTGTATACATTATTGTGTGTATACGTTATTGTGTGTATACATTATTGTGTGTATACGTTATTGTGTGTATACGTTATTGTGTGTATACATTATTGTGTGTATACATTATTGTGTGTATACGTTATTGTGTGTATACGTTATTGTGTGTATACATTATTGTGTGTATACTTATTGTGTTATACTTATTGTGTGTATACGTTATTGTGTGTATACGTTATTGTGTGTATACATTATTGTGTGTATACGTTATTGTGTGTATACATTATTGTGTGTATACATTATTGTGTGTATACATTATTGTGTGTACATTTTGTGTGTGTATACATTATGTGTGTTATAGTGTTATTGTGTGTATACGTTATTGTGTGTATACATTATTGTGTGTATACATTATTGTGTGTATACGTTATTGTGTGTATAAGTTATTGTGTGTATACATTATTGTGTGTATACATTATTGTGTGTATACATTATTGTGTGTATACATTATTGTGTGTATACATTATTGTGTGTATACGTTATTGTGTGTATACATTATTGTGTGTATACGTTATTGTGTGTATACATTATTGTGTGTATACATTATTGTGTGTATACGTTATTGTGTGTATACATTATTGTGTGTATACGTTATTGTGTGTATACATTATTGTGTGTATACGTTATTGTGTGTATACATTATTGTGTGTATACGTTATTGTGTGTATACGTTATTGTGTGTATACATTATTGTGTGTATACAGTTATTGTGTGTATACGTTATTGTGTGTATACATTTGCATTGTGTGTATACATTATTGGATTAGTGTATACGTTATTGTGTGTATACATTATTGTGTGTATACGTTATTGTGTGTATACATTATTGTGTGTATACATTATTGTGTGTATACGTTATTGTGTGTATACATTATTGTGTGTATACATTATTGTGTGTATACCTTATTGTGTGTATACATTATTGTGTGTATACGTTATTGTGTGTATACATTATTGTGTGTATACATTATTGTGTGTATAGTTATTGTGTGTATACTTATTGTGTGTATATACATTATTGTGTGTACTATTGTTATTGTGTGTATACTGTTGATTGTGTGTATACATTATTGTGTGTATACCTTATTGTGTGTATACATTATTGTGTGTATACGTTATTGTGTGTATACATTATTGTGTGTATACGTTATTGTGTGTATACATTATTGTGTGTATACATTATTGTGTGTATACGTTATTGTGTGTATACATTATTGTGTGTATACGTTATTGTGTGTATACGTTATTGTGTGTATACCTTATTGTGTGTATACGTTATTGTGTGTATACATTATTGTGTGTATACGTTATTGTGTGTATACATTGATTGTGTGTATACGTTATTGTGTGTATACATTATTGTGTGTATACGTTATTGTGTGTATACATTATTGTGTATATACATTATTGTGTGTATACATTATTGTGTGTATACGTTATTGTGTGTATACATTATTGTGTATATACGTTATTGTGTGTATACATTATTGTGTGTATACGTTATTGTGTGTATACGTTATTGTGTGCATACGTTATTGTGTGTATACTTATTGTGTGTATACTATTGATTGTGTGTATACATTGTTATGTGTGTGATACGTTATTGTGTGTATACATTATTGTGTGTATACATTATTATGTTTATACTTATTGTGTGTATACCTTATTGTGTGTATACGTTATTGTGTGTATACATTATTGTGTGTTATACATTATGTTGTGTAGTGTTTTTACATTATTGTGTGTATACGTTATTGTGTGTATACATTTGTGTGTGTATACATTATTGTGTGTATACGTTATTGTGTGTATACATTATTGTGTGTATACATTATTGTGTGTATACATTATTGTGTGTATACATTATTGTGTGTATACGTATATTGTGTGTATACAGTTATTGTGTGTATACATTATTGTGTGTATACATTATTGTGTGTATACGTTATTGTGTGTATACATTATTGTGTGTATACATTATTGTGTGTATAAGTTATTGTGTGTATACATTATTGTGTGTATACATTATTGTGTGTATACGTTATTGTGTGTATACATTATTGTGTGTATACATTATTGTGTGTATACCTTATTGTGTGTATACGTTATTGTGTGTATACATTATTGTGTGTATACGTTATTGTGTGTATACATTATTGTGTGTATACGTTATTGTGTGTATACATTATTGTGTGTATACATTATTGTGTGTATACGTTATTGTGTGTATACATTATTGTGTGTATACATTGATTTGTGTGTATACATTATTGTGTGTATACGTTATTGTGTGTATACTTTATTGTGTGTATACGTTATTGTGTGTATACGTTATTGTGTGTATACATTATTGTGTGTATACATTATTTGTGTGATAACGTTATTGTGTGTATACATTATTGTGTGTATACATTATTGTGTGTATACATTATTGTGTGTATACATTATTGTGTGTATACGTTATTGTGTGTATACGTTATTGTGTGTATACATTATTGTGTATATACGTTATTGTGTGTATACGTTATTGTGTGTATACATTATTGTGTGTATACATTATTGTGTATATACGTTATTGTGTGTATACATTATTGTGTATATACGTTATTGTGTGTATACGTTATTGTGTGTATACATTATTGTGTGTATACGTTATTGTGTGTATACGTTATTGTGTGTATACATTATTGTGTGTATACATTATTGTGTGTATACATTATTGTGTATATACATTATTGTGTGTATACGTTATTGTGTGTATACGTTATTGTGTGTATACATTATTGTGTGTATACGTTATTGTGTGTATACATTATTGTGTGTATACATTATTGTGTGTATACGTTATTGTGTGTATACGTTATTGTGTGTATACGTTATTGTGTGTATACGTTATTGTGTGTATACGTTATTGTGTGTATACATTATTGTGTGTATACGTTATTGTGTGTATACGGTATTGTATGTATACGTTATTGTCTGTACATTTTATTATGTGTACATTTTATTATGTGTATATTTTATTGTGTGTATATGGAGATCATCATTCTACATGAAATATACCAAACTCAATAAATACAAATCAATTGTGGGCTCATTCTTATTGTAAATCACAGAGACATTGGAAATACGAACAGAGACAGGCATTAGCATAAGAGGCTTTAATGGCAGATGTCTCAGAGGAATTGTCCAAATTCGTTGTGATCAAATAATAGCTAATACGGAGATTCCCCCAAACACATGCATCAACAATATCAATGAGAAATAAAAGAGATGAGAAGAAAAAAGTAGAGATCTTCATTAAAAATGCTGAAGACCTGACACCTACATATTTCTCTGAAAAGAAATAAGGGAGGCAAGAGGGGTATGTAAAGACCTAATAAAACATAGAGAAGAAAGTAAACAGAAAGAGATAAGAGGCGCGAAAGATATTCAAAGATATACCGTGACATTCTCAATTGAGATCTGGTTGGATAGTATTTGATGTTGTCTTATGCTTCAATGGGAGCTCAGAGAAGAAGAAGACTATGTGTATGTGGTATTATCTATATGGATGTTAATTTTTATGTGTATTTATATTTTGTTTTTACTTCAGCACATTAATTATTGTATGCGTAAGAATGGAGATGTACATTTCAAAGGTTCCTACACTGAGTTCCAAATGAGAAAATAAAATTAAGGCGCCGGACCGTCTAATTCAGAACGTGATGAATTGTATCAGCCATCTCCATTCTGTTCTTGTCCTACTTCCAACTCATATAATGATTTCTAACGTGAGCGCCCCCTTATAAATGATCATAATAATTTGGTTATTGCCAGGATGTGTGAGTTGTCAAGCATGACATCAATTTGCAAGAAAATAGACTGTTTTGAAATATTTCGATGTCTCTAAATATTGTTAGTGTAGCCTTATAATAGTTCGTTATTACTACTATTTATTGCTCTTCGCTCCTTGTGGAGCATAGGGCCTCAACAGTTGCTCACCAATCTTCGCGGTCTCTGGTTGTTCTCTTTATAGTATCCAATGACAGCTCACCAATCTTTGCGGTCTCTGGTTGTTCTATTTATAGTTTCCAATGACAGCTCACCAATCTTCGCGGTCTCTGGTTGTTCTATTTATAGTATCCAATGACAGCTCACCAATCTTCGCGGTCTCTGGTTGTTCTATTTATAGTATCCAATGACAGCTCACCAATCTTCGCGGTCTCTGGTTGTTCTATTTATAGTATCCAATGACAGCTCACCAATCTTTGCGGTTTCTGGTTGTTCTATTTATAGTATCCAATGACAGCTCACCAATCTTTGCGGTTTCTGGTTGTTCTATTTATGGTATCCAATGACAGCTCACCAATCTTCGCGGTCTCTGGTTGTTCTATTTATAGTATCCAATGACAGCTCACCAATCTTTGCGGTCTCTGGTTGTTCTATTTATTGTATCCAATGACAGTTCAGCATTCTTCAGTTCCTCAAGAAGACTTCTTCTCCAGGTCTGCTTAGGGCGTCCTCTATTTCGTTTTCCTTTAGATTTCCACTCACATGCTTGTCAAGTGACACTCGGTTGTAGGGTATGCCCGACGCATCGCCATTTTCTTCTCTTGACCTGGGCCATCATGGGTTCCAGTCCGGTTCTTATCCACAGGTTTGTGTTTGTAACTCTATCAAACCATCTCAGTCTGAGAAGCCGCCGAAGGCATCCGTTGACAAAGGTCTGAATCTTATTTGTATTTAACTTGTTGACTCTCCACGTTAATATTTCGTAACACTTTATTAAAATGTTACAGAAGAGTTCTCAGTATGCCACAGACAGAGAAGTGAACAAATACATCTATGCAGAAGAAATTCAAAATTAAAGAAAACTACATTGTGCTACTGATAAGAATAATGATTTATGAACACATAAGCATATATGACATGATGGATAAGAATTTAATGAACGGAGACATACCGGCAACGGTAAGACGAGAAATACCACGGCGAAGTTAGATTGATCATGCCATAGATGATTTGAGAATGTCAGCAGCAAATATAGAAAAGGGAGGGGTGGCTTATGAGAGAGAGAAATGCATTTAGTTGGAATGTTATAGTGGCAAAGTTCTAATAGGGTAATATATTTGGATGATGGTGATGATGATAATGAGAATGACGGTCACTACGAAGACAGCCCCGACGAAGATGTCGATGGCGGTGGCATTGATTATTCTTATCTTATCGTAACCACATTTGCCGTGAAGCGTCGAGGGAAGAGTTAGTTTTCTATCTTGTGTCAGGCGTGTTGCGATTGATGTTGTCAGTCCATGCTTTAGCAGGGACTCTGAGATGTTATCTATCCATCGTGTTCTTGGCCTGCCTCGTGCTCTGTGCCCTGAGCGTCTATTATTCTAGGCAAGTGATGGTAGTAAATGTGGTTCCATTCTCATTAGATGGCCGAACCACTTGATTCTTTGCTTTTCGATGTACTGTATGCATGGTATAGTACCAACGATGCTTCTGATATTCTCGTTTCTCACTCTATCTCTCCTTTAACGTTGACAGCTTTTCGTAGACATGTTGTAATCTTTCACATGTTGTAATCTTTCTTTCTTGTGTCTTAGTCAGGGCCATGTTTGGCACTGATAACATATAGTTGGAATAAATATGCAGTTTATCAGTTGTCGTTTGACTGCCATGTTAATGCTTGGATGTTTTAATAGTGGTGACAGTTGGTATGTCACTGCGTTTGCCTTCTGGCATCTAGTCTCGATTTCTCTGTCCATCTTTCCATCTGCTGTGAATATACTCCCGAGATATTTGAATTTTGGAGTCTGTTGTATTTTGACATTATTCACGTGTATATTTAGTTGCTATGTTGACCTACTTATTGTCATGACTTTTGTTTTGGAGGTGTTAATTTTCATGTCATATTTTTCGCATGTCGCTTGCAGTGCATTTATGTGTTGTTGAAGTTTGTGTTCGTTGTTGTAAATTATACTGTGATCATCTGCAATGAGTAGTTCGTTTATTAAATTGTAGTTGTTATCTTGGTTGTTATCTGTCTTGGTTTCTTGCGTTATCCTGTCTATGTATATACTGAATATAATGCATATGTAGGCATTGATTATTGCAACAAGGATAACGGTTATAATGATGATGATGATGAACATGTTGATGATAATAATCATGATGATGAGGATGATAATGATATACCTATTAAAAATATACATATTAATGTCAACTGACACAGCAAAAAGCTCACATAATATCCAAATCAACAATGAAGAACTCCATCGTGTAGAGAGCTGGGCTCAATAGTCAACAATAACATAGAGTTCTCAAGAATATTGGCAACAGCAATCAAGAAGTTAAACACTATGAAGAACATGTTGCAAAGCACCAGCAAAAAATTAAAAGTACTGAGAATATAGTTTCTCTCTCTCTCTTTCTTTCCCTCACTCTCGATCGTTCTTTTTCGGCCATTTTTATCATTCTTATTGTGATATATAAACAACCTTTGCCAAGAACGTTTGTTTTACGTCACACTCTTCAGTACCATTTAGAGCTCTAGTGCTTGTCCTTCGACGACGTGTCCGATTTCAACCAGCGTTTACTAGGTTCGCTCTCCGTCAGCCTTTGACTGTCCCCAGCCAACCTGCAGGGCAGCAGGTTGCTATTTTATTTTAGGGTAGCGACTCTTAGACGACCTTTCCTCTCGAGCTGTTGAGCGTCATCTACATCGGTTGCCGGTCTTTTTGTGGAATACTTGCTTTTCCTTCCGTCTAGTTTTGTGTAGGGTTTGCTCCGCTAACCTTTGATTGTCCCCCATCTAAAATCCAGGCAGTAGTAGTTCCCTGCGTACGGAAACGCGCACTGGAATCAAATCTCTGCTGGGCTTTCGAGTTTTTCTGCACATTTTTGTGGTCCGCTCACCCTTTTGCCTGCCACACCCTCTCTCGCTACACTATCTGCGCCGTGCACGTCTGCCCACCGTTGGGCCCACCCGTGTATCGTCCACATGCGTGCTCGCTCTGCGCTGGTGCCTGCCCCACCCTTTCCATCAGTTCTCACCGTGCTCACATTTATCATGCTTCTAGGCTATCTGGACACGGGGCTAAAATCGGGCCCCCAACTCAGGGCTCCGAGTTTCGCACTCTGTGAGTTCACGTGCAACTCATCTCGGACCCAAATTTTGATCAATGCGGCCCACGCCTGTTCTCTCATCCATTGTTGTTTATCCGTTCAGCTTTTCCCATCGGCCGGGAGAGACGTGCATTAGTAGTCACTGGGATTCCGCTCGTCTGTGTTGCGAGCAGATCTCATCCAACGTGACTACATCTGCATCACTACTTATACCAGAGTAGCTCTTCCTCGATCCCTACCCGCTTAGCCAGACAGGAACCAATGTCTGCTACCAGGGTCACCACGTGGAGGTGGGGTATGATCTTTATTAGTGCCAGCTCACCAATCCTGGCACGACGTTGTCCCTGTGCGCCGTTGACACCCATTCGTTTTTCCAGTGGCTACCTATGGTTGTGAATCCTGGACCACTATACACACAACAAAAAAGAAAATCCAGTCCTTCGAAACAAAATGCTACAGAAAGATTCTACAAATACCATGGTCAGAAAAAAGGAAGACCACTGATGTCCTGAAAGAACTGAATGTTAAAGACAATTTCCTTGATAAACACTACTATATATAACAATTATATACTTTGGTCACATCAATCATCACTATCGTCTGGAGAGAACAATATTAGAGGGCAGGGTCAAGACGCAGATGTAGACCAAGAAGAAGATAGCTACAGGATATTATATAAACCAAGAATATGCCCATCGGCGAAGTGGGTGAATTGGCTAGAGACAGGAATTTCAGATGCGATGTTAAGAGAGCAACGTCCTATAAATGATATGCACCTTGATGATGATTAAAATATTAAAACATACATTTGCAAACTTTATGTTGAAAGAGAAAGTAAATGTAGGAAATAACATCTTGATAACAATATATTAAAAAATACCATCATATGATAACTAACTAGAGGATAACAATGAATCTAATACTCAGTGACTCCATGTGCATGATTCGTAAAGTCGAATCAGGAATGGTGAGACGCAATTGGGTGGAGGTACTCTTCTTCTTCTTCTTTGCGTACGTTCTTTACGACCAATTGTAATCACGGTGGAGTTACTAATACAGACAATGATCAGAGAAATCACTTTCATTTTTGTCCCTGGGCACGCAGGAGTTAGGGGTAATGAACGAGCTGACAGACTGGCAGGCTTGGCTACAATATCAGAGGGAGCTGCCATGGATCGAAATGACATTCTTCACGCATTGAGAGAGTTTTTCAGAATAGAGGAGTTTCAGGACTGTAAATCCCACTCGCTGACCAGATTGAATGAAGCTGGTTTCAATATTGGTGCAGCCCGAAAAGAACGACATACTAATTATGCACAAAGATTAATTAATCACCATCGAACTGGCGTGTTGGGTCGCTGGACGCTGCTGGATTTGTTGAAGCGGAGATGGGAGCACATATAGACATGTCTGGAGTGATATGATGATAGTCCTCACAAATACTGATAACTGAATAATAAATCAGAAAGTACTTAGAAATGCAATTAAACTTAATTTGAAAATAAATGAGGAAATACAGAGTAGAAGTAATTGCATATCAATGGTAACTATGGTCATATTAAGAATATATAGATAAGGGTTTGGATGAGGAAATACAGAGGAGAAGTAATTGCATATCAATGTTAACTATGGTCATATTAAGAATATATATAGATAGGGTTTGGATGAGGAAATACAGAGGAGAAGTAATTGCATATCAATGTTAACTATGATCATATTAAGAATATATATAGATAGGGTTTGGATGAGGGGATGAGGAAATACAGAGGAGAAGTAATTGCATATCAATGTTAACTATGATCATATTAAGAATATATATAGGGTTTGGATGAGGAAATACAGAGGAGAAGTAATTGCATATCAATGGTAACTATGGTCATATTAAGAATATATAGATAAGGGTTTGGATGAGGAAATACAGAGGAGAAGTAATTGCATATCAATGGTAACTATGGTCATATTAAGAATATATAGATAAGGGTTTGGATGAGGAAATACAGAGGAGAAGTAATTGCATATCAATGTTAACTATGGTCATATTAAGAATATATATAGATAAGGGTTAGGATGAGGAAATACAGAGGAGAAGTAATTGCATATCAATGGTAACTATGGTCATATTAAGAATATATAGATAAGGGTTTGGATGAAATGAAAATCGTTGCAAACTATTTACAGGATGTCTCCAACAAACACTGTAAACGAGTTGTTCATGTTCTAGGCATGACTTACACGTTCAGTAGTTTACCATTCCTTTTTGAGCGGCGAGGTCTATTATTACCGTTTGTAAAATTCCAGGGGAACGAATGTGCTTCCAAATTGCCCGCGGCGGAGTTTGAACTTGGTGCGCTTGGGTTGGGATTGAGCTCACTATAGCGTAAGATATACACGCCCACATTGGATATATGTGTATAGAGTACGACCAGGGACTATAGCAAAGATAGCGTGTTTGATGGACAGCAGACAGAAGACAAGATATGGTAGACCAAAGAAAATAAGGACAAGAACTATTGAAAGATAAAAACAATTATATGTCATGATTTGCAAGACTATGGTTAGAATGACAAAACACCAGTACAGTCTTTCTTTCTTGTCTCCAATCATGTTTTACCTCACAGTGTCACGATTAGAAGAGATTTCTATAACGAGTTCTTGTGTGCGCTTCATAAATAGTGTTTTATGTCGCCTCTGTTATCTCTGAGGTCCATCTTTGCGTGGCATGCCTTTTGTTTTGTATCCATTGTATAGGAGTAACTGTTCTTTGAGGTGCAATGTATGTTGGTAATCTGCTTATGTGGCCTAACCATTTAATTTGTAGTTTCTTAAGGAAGTTTAGTACTGATGTTAGTACTGTACCCACATTATTGTCCTGATGTCTTCATTTCTCAACTGGTTTCTTCTTGTTATCCCCAGCATTCTGCGTAGACACTTCATCTCTGTCATGACTAGTTTTCTTCAAACATTTGATGTCAGCGTCCAGGTTTGGCACTGGTAGCATAATGTGGGGAGAGAAAGATTGTGTTGAACATTGCTCTGTGTATGTTCATGGTGACATATTAACATTTAAAAATTGACGCCATTTGTCATATCATCTGATTTGGTTTGTTGCATCTGTGCTGGATTTTACAAGTTATTCTTCCGTTTGTTGTATCTGTATTGGATTTCACAAGTTATTCTTCCGTTTGTTGTATCTGCATTTTATTTCACAAGTTATTCTTCCGTTTGTTGTATCTGTGTTGGATTTCACAAGTTATTCTTCCGTTTGTTGCATCTGTGTTGGATTTCACAAGTTATTCTTCCGTTTGTTGTATCTGTGCTGGATTTCACAAGTTATTCTTCCGTTTGTTGCATCTGTGTTGGATTTCACAAGTTATTCTTCCGTTTGTTGTATCTGTGCTGGATTTCACAAGTTATTCTTCCGTTTGTTGCATCTGTGTTGGATTTCACAAGTTATTCTTCCGTTTGTTGCATCTGTGTTGGATTTCACAAGTTATTCTTCCGTTTGTTGTATCTGTATTGGATTTCACAAGTTATTCTTCCGTTTGTTGCATCTGTGTTGGATTTCACAAGTTATTCTTTCGTTTGTTGTATCTGTGCTGGATTTCACAAGTTATTCTTCCGTTTGTTGCATCTGTGCTGGATTTTACAAGTTATTCTTCCGTTTGTTGTATCTGTATTTTATTTCACAAGTTATTCTTCCGTTTGTTGTATCTGCATTTTATTTCACAAGTTATTCTTCCGTTTGTTGCATCTGTATTGGATTTCACAAGTTATTCTTCCGTTTGCTGAAAAAAACGTTTCCTAGATATGTAAAGTCTTTGTCTTGTTTTAATGTGCAATTGTTGATGGAAATATTTGTAGTGTTTTCGTCTCTAGCAAATGTCACTACACTAGCAATGGGAATCACTTGTGAATGCCATATATGTCAATATGACATGATAAGGATAGAGATATATATTAACTTAATTCTACAAAACACTCTATACAATATCCACGATGATGTTTGTTTTTGGGGTTTTTTTTTAACATTGTAAAGGAAATGTCATTGCTAAAGCAAAACAAAAGAAACGTCTGGAAAACACTCACTTATGGTACATAACAAAACAAACGTCTGGAAAAACATGGTACAAAACAAAACCAGAAATGTGTTTACGGGTTAGAAATTTAATGTAGGATGGAATTTTACAGCGAACTGAGTTGATTATTTTGTGTGTTCATAACATTTGTCAAACTGCAACGATATTCATGATTTGTACGATCAAATCAAAATGATTTGGTTTATGTAATGAAAGTGTATTCTACAAAACCGGTCTATGGGTATATATTAAAGTTTCCATTCTATTATTCTCAACGTTTTTTTCTTGCTTGCGTACTCTTAACCGTTTCGTCTAGTGCCGTTTTCAGATTGTCATGTCACTGCACTCTATGTGTGTAAAATAGAGTTTTTTGTTTGTATTTTTTTTTAACTTAGTTTGTTCCTTTCATACCATTGGCGTCACATAGGCCAGAAGTTTTAGAGCTCCATGTGATGTGGTTCATTGCTAGAAATTTGGAGATCGTGTATGGTTTTACAACCCAATAGTTTACTTTCCTTCTTCGGATTGTTCTTTCGTAGAGTGGTTTTAGGCCTTCCACGTTTTCTTTTCCCAACTGGTGACCACATAAGGACTTTTCGATTTAGTCTCTTTTCGTATGATCTAAGAGCATGACCTAAATATTTCCACCTTCGTTTTCTTATAATATTTGATACGGGTTGCTGCTGTATTCTATCTCTCACTGTGTTGTTCGAAACGAAATCACTCCATTTTACTTTAAGTAATTTTCGGAGACATGTATTCTCAAAGCTGTCCAGTTTGTTATCAATTTTGTTCGTTGATTTCCAACTTTCACAACTTTTGTTCAGTACATTAAACATACAGGACCTAAACAGTTTAACTTTTCCACATATACTAAGGTCTTGAGATTGCCAGATATTCGTTAATTTAGTGAAGGCACTAGCTGCTACAGCAATACGAGAGTTTATTTCTTTCATCGTGTCTCCGTTGTTTGACACTTTACTACCCAAATATGTAAAATGTTTAACTTTCTCCAGTGTTTGGCCATTTAATACGATGTTGTCTTTGTTTGATCTACTTCAACAATTAAGTTTTTGTATTTCTATCCATTTTGATGACTTCTTTACTTCTGTGTAGTCTATCGATGCCATCATACTATAAATGTTTATGTTGATCTACTAACCTAAGCATGCGGGTATTCGTGGCAATGAGAAAGCGGGTTAGGCATGCATCAACAACAGTATCGATGGTTGAACAGTTGATGATGGATATCGGGGATAATCTTATGTATGTATGTGGACAGGACAATTATATATGGGTGTGTGTTTGTGTGTGTGTTTCTTTGTATATTGGTGTTTGCATTCCCACTAACTGTTTGTCTGTGTGTGTGTGATTGTTCGTATGAGAAAGAACTGATATGTCTAGATCGACATGTGTTCATATCGAGACTATTGAATTATGTTATTAGTTCAGTCACGTCAACATATATGTAACATCATACCAGATGTTACTAACATTTCTGCAGCTGGGTTATGTGATCGTTGGCTGTGGTTATTGATGTCCTTCTATTCCAATGTCAAGGTGATGACACGGTGTCCATACCAAAGTAACGTTGGTAACGAGAAGGTAAAATTTACTTATTCGATTCACCGAAATGAATTAATTCTTGTTTTGCATAATTGTCGGCCTTCACAATATGTTCCCAAAGTGGGCGGTACTGCACCCTTCCCCAACTAAAGGATATGGGGGAGATAGTAAGTTCAGAAACATTTGGACGGTGTTCAGGAGATTAATGGTCGATGGTTCCTTAAGGAGGAAATTAATAATATATTTCTTTTTAAAGAAATTATTTTCGTGATTTTGCAATTGAATAATCAATACAAATTTGCATTTTGCATTTTAATTCGTCTTATGCCCGTCTTACACCATCCATTTTTTCATCAATTTTCTACTTCATTAATATAGTCATGTGAAAATTGACCATGTATGACAGAAATAATATATACATTTTCTATGTCAAAGAGAAAATAGAGCATGTGGGGGTTGGGGGACTGTTAGAATGGGGAGGGGGAGCGTTACAAAGTTTATGTCGGGCACAGTGGGTGGTGTGCGGAAAATGTGTTTGAACCAATGGCCTAGACGCTCTGATATAAGCAACGAAAGGTTCGCATTAGGTTGAAAGATCGTGCCTCGTCTTCAAGAGGCGTTATTCACCTTACATATCAAACTTCTATCTCTTCTTTGAACGATCCATATCGACCACTTCTTAACCACTCCTTGTGATTTGTATATGATCTAAGTCTAAGAGCGATTGTTCGTTGTGTCAGTTATGCGCCTACAAGTAATCCAGCACATCAAATTTATGCGATGCTTTTTATTGACTATAATAGCTTACCTAATTCCTACATCAGTCGACACTTACGTTCATGCTTTGTAGGTCGCATTGGTACGATTCTTTGCTTACCTTGTGGGGCCCAGCACTACAGGGTCGACATAACAAACAAATAAACCAGCAGGTAAAAAGTCTAATTACTTCGTTTACAAACAAAAAGTGAATACTTTCTTATGTTTGTTGGAATACACTTTCTGTTATTAGCCACATAAAGTTGCGTTCTTAGATTAAAAATGCGTGTCTCGCCTTAAAGAGGATTTAATCATCTACGTAAGAAAGAAAGAAATAAACAAGAAGGTGAGAGAGGATTTAATCATCTACGTAAGAAAGAAAGAAATAAACAAGAAGGTGAAAGAGGATTTAATCATCTACGTAAGAAAGAAAGAAATAAACAAGAAGGTGAAAGAGGATTTAATCATCTACGTAAGAAAGAAAGAAATAAACAAGAAGGTGAAAGAGGATTTAATCATCTACGTAAGAAAGAAAGAAATAAACAAGAAGGTGAAAGAGGATTTAATCATCTAAATTTGAAAGAAATAAATAAACAAGAAGGTGAAAGAGGATTTAATCATCTAAATAAGAAAGAAAGAAATAAACAAGAAGGTGAAAGAGGATTTAATCATCTACGTAAGAAAGAAAGAAATAAACAAGAAGGTGAAAGAGGATTTAATCATCTAAATAAGAAAGAAAGAAATAAACAAGAAGGTGAAAGAGGATTTAATCATCTACGTAAGAAAGAAAGAAATAAACAAGAAGATGAAAGAGGATTTAATCATCTAAATAAGAAAGAAAGAAATAAACAAGAAGGTGAAAGAGGATTTAATCATCTAAATAAGAAAGAAAGAAATAAACAAGAAGGTGAAAGAGGATTTAATCATCTACGTAAGAAAGAAAGAAATAAACAAGAAGGTGAAAGAGGATTTAATCATCTAGATAAGAAAGAAAGAAATAAACAAGAAGGTGAAAGAGGATTTAATCATCTAAATAAGAAATAAAGAAATAAACAAGAAGGTGAAATCAAGAGATCAACT
This sequence comes from Arion vulgaris, assembly GCA_020796225.1. NCBI lineage: Eukaryota > Metazoa > Mollusca > Gastropoda > Stylommatophora > Arionidae > Arion > Arion vulgaris. The sequence goes on along the minus strand of CM036759.1, from coordinate 55,972,052 downwards.
TCAATTTTGAGGTTCAGGTGTGGAAACATAAATATTATTCTCGTATGCTATTAAGTCAATCCTTTGATGTCAACATTAGATTTCATCTGATATGAAACTAAATGGACAGAATCCGACATATTGTTGCTGGCGAGGGTTTCAGAACAGTACATGAACTCCGTAACATATGCGATTGGCTCTGATGTATATTTAGAGACGTGAAAACAACAGTACATGAACTCCGTAACATATGCGATTGGCTCTGATGTATATTTAGAGACGTGAAAACAACAGTACATGAACTCCGTAACATATGCGATTGGCTCTGATGTATATTTAGAGACGTGAAAACAACAGTACATGAACTCCGTAACATATGCGATTGGCTCTGATGTATATTTAGAGAAGTGAAAACAACAGTACATGAACTCCGTAACATATGCGATTGGCTCTGATGTATATTTAGAGAAGTGAAAACAACAGTACATGAACTCCGTAACATATGCGATTGGCTCTGATGTATATTTAGAGACGTGAAAACAACAGTACATGAACTCCGTAACATATGCGATTGGCTCTGATGTATATTTAGAGACGTGAAAACAACAGTACATGAACTCCGTAACATATGCGATTGGCTCTGATGTATATTTAGAGACGTGAAAACAACAGTACATGAACTCCGTAACATATGCGATTGGCTCTGATGTATATTTAGAGAAGTGAAAACAACAGTACATGAACTCCGTAACATATGCGATTGGCTCTGATGTATATTTAGAGAAGTGAAAACAACAGTACATGAACTCCGTAACATATGCGATTGGCTCTGATGTATATTTAGAGACGTGAAAACAACAGTACATGAACTCCGTAACATATGCGATTGGCTCTGATGTATATTTAGAGACGTGAAAACAACAGTACATGAACTCCGTAACATATGCGATTGGCTCTGATGTATATTTAGAGACGTGAAAACAACAGTACATGAACTCCGTAACATATGCGATTGGCTCTGATGTATATTTAGAGACGTGAAAACAACAGTACATGAACTCCGTAACATATGCGATTGGCTCTGATGTATATTTAGAGACGTGAAAACAACAGTACATGAACTCCGTAACATATGCGATTGGCTCTGATGTATATTTAGAGACGTGAAAACAACAGTACATGAACTCCGTAACATATGCGATTGGCTCTGGTGTATATTTAGAGACGTGAAAACAACAGTACATGAACTCCGTAACATATGCGATTGGCTCTGATGTATATTTAGAGACGTGAAATTTATTTTGTAGGAGATGTGTTTCATATTTGTAATTACTTACCCTGGCTTTGAACATTATCCTGATGAATTTTCAACTGTCAACTGCTTTTTTACCTAATCCTGCATGAACATATGGCCTACGTTTTCACGTCCGTCTTCGATATGACTAGGAAAAACGATCTTGCCTAATCGAGATATTCGACTATAGTGGGATACTCAATTATTCACTCATCAGCGGTAATGTAAACTGACGATTCATAAAACGGTTTGTATTTTAATGGTATAATGAGATGTACGACTGGGGTCGCTGCCAAAGCTGTGCGGGATCTGACACTGATACATTCAAACTTCCTGCTGATAAAGACTAAACAATTATGGAGACACCATGAGAACGGAGATCTAATTTCAATATTTTTCTCACACACAATCCTATTCATTTGTTTCTTTTGCTCATACATTGCTCAATATTACTAGATTTTATAGTCAGCAGTCATTGAACTTATTAAATAAACATTGATTTTAGCAGCATCATTTTGCCAGTGTATAAATGAAACGGTGAAGTGTCATTTGTATGACATTTATATGTTCGGTTTATGCCTTTATATTGGTCTACTCGTTGTTAATTTCTTTGAGAATATAAATCTATTTTTAGCAGCAGTATTTCTAAACTTACATGTGTGTCACTTACATGTGTGTCACTTATATGTGTGTCACTTACATGTGTGTCACTTACATGTGTGTCACTTATATGTTTGTCACTTACATGTGTGTCACTTATATATGTGTCACTACATAAAGATTAAGTTCCCAAAAAAAAAAAAAACAGTAAATGAACCATTTTACATAATTCGAGGTGTATTGGGTAATACGGTTGTAGGGATGTATTTTTTCATTTCCTGTCAGCACATAATGGGGGATGTGGTCAACATCATGCCAGCCAACTTTACTTCCCAGTGCTTCTCCTGGTGGTCAATAGAGGCTGTACCGACCTGAGAGCAGTTACGTATGGAAAAAATATATACCACGACCAATGTGAAATTGAAACCGGACTACACGACTAAGAAGCGAGTTTACTAACAACTTATGCTACTCCGGCTCTAGATGAAGAGTTCTTTTCTAATTTAATTCTCTTATGAAATGTACAGAATATTAAGTATCTCGGATATGGAGGTAAAGTGGTGTGATAATAAGGTTGAAGGTCGCCTACGCAAAAGATGGGCAACGTAACTAACAGAAACAAGGAAAGATACCATGTATGAACCGCCACAAGAGCCAGTACTCTCGTTTAAAAGGTACTCGTTTCGTTTCCTTATCATCAGGTGCCGTGCCGGCTGGTGTAGACGATCACGGATCTCCACAAATCTCTGTCATCGGTGTTTGCTATCATCTCAGATGTTGACGCTCTACCCTTTCACGAAGTCAGGATATGCAAAACGTTTTCTCTCCGTCTTTCTCTGTCTCATCTACTCTTGATATTACCGGTTTCACGAGGTGTTCTAAACCTATCCTCCTCATCATATGCCCGAAAAATGATGACTGCCTCTTTCTTATATTGATGATAAGCTTTCTCTGTGTCTTGATCTCATTCAACACCTCAACATTAGTCACTTTAACAGTCCATATGGTTCTCTTCTCTAAAATTACGTCTCTGTGGAGCTCAGGGATTTTTCGATCAGTGTGTTTATTGTCCATGACTCGCATCCGTATGTCAGTATTGGTTCTATGTAGCACTGAAAACTCGCATTCTGATCTCAATTGACAATGACTTCTTGCATAACGTGCTTCCCATTTTCTGGAACAATGCTTTGCTTGCTCAATTCTGTTCGTTACCAACGTACATCAATCTGTATCACTGATCCATGATCACGGTGTAAGTGAAATCGAGTTCAAGTTTCTGTCGAATACAGGCAAAACTAAGTCCAGTGTTCAAGTTGAGAACCTAAAAGAGCAGTCAAAAATAGGTAAAAGTAGGCTGCAAAATCGCTGCTGTAGTAATATTAATTATACAAATTAACAATAAAATGTATATACAATTGGTCATCGTCTTAAATAGTGCGTTTGCATCACTCGCTGGTGATTCGTACACATCCGATAAGATCTTCATGTGTAAAAAGAAAGATTTGAGCACGTATGGGTATTGACTAATATTCCTTTCCATAAATCAATAAATCTATATATCTATCTGCATGTCTGTCTGTCTTTGAATACGTATGTCTGTATATATATATATATATATATGTATGCATCGATATTTATCTATCTAATATATGATGTAGTTCCTGTTTTCTTTAAAGATGTGCAATCTTATTTTACCACAATTATAAAGGTTCAGCAATTCCATCTTGATTTTCCAAACTCAAGATGGAATGAGATAATGAGAATGGGAAAGGACATTTGATTTCATTAAGAAATCTCACAAAACTAAAATTGTAAATCCCTGTCAAATTACTGATAGAGTACATGAAAACATGACAGCATTGCCTAAAATCTTAGTTTAAAAAAAAAAAAATTAATTTGACAATGAATTTGTGGAACCCTTCATAAAATCGAACGGATTATAATATGTCGAAAATGTTCAGAGATAACGAGTCAGAGTTATTGTGGCAGGAATAAATTGCCAGAAAAATAGTTAAAAGTGCAGAAAGATAAATATCTTCAGTAGACAGTTAAATAACACAGCAAAATCGTAAGCAGAAAGTTAGAGAACGATATAATAGTGCAAGAAAAACATCAGATTAGAAGAAAAAAAGTTTAACATTGTTTACTGGCAAATACCAAATTCTAGTTTTGAATAAATCATGTACAATGTAAAATGAGAACCAGATTGGGTAAACATATGTGCCATGAAACAATTTGTTCAAAGCTGACTCTGTATTTGATTTTTAAATGTATTTTAGTCTGGTTTTTTTTTAAAAGCCTTTTGTATTTGTAAGCAGTCAAGAATATCTATGTTCTTTATATATCACTATAGATACAGTATGAAAATACAAATTGTGGCATAACCTTTACAGAGCTTAGCCATCATCCCCAGTAAACAAGTCGTCGTTTTTTTCCAGGCACCACTTATACGTTCAGTATTTTGTCATTGCTTTGTGAAAGGTGATGTATTTTTTTACTGTTTGTTAAATTCATCGGGAACAAATTTGCTTCCAACCTGCTCTCCACGGAGTTTGAACTAGGTACGCTTGGGTGGTGATCTAGCTCACTATCGCTTAAGCTGCAGACGCTTACACAGTTGTAGTGCACAGGAGAAATAGCACACATTTTAAAATGCAGACATGTTACCTTGAACACAAAATGAGCAATTTTCAAACACAATCTTTCTCTCAACATTACTATCCGTGCCAAACACAATCTTTCTCTCAACATTGCTATCCGTGCCAAACCTGGAAGCTGACATCAAATGATAGAAGAAAACTAGTCACAACAGAGATGAAGTCTCTATGCAAAATGTTATAGTTATCAAGTAGAGACCGGTTTAGAAATGAAAACATCAGGAAATAGTGCGTACAATATCAGGAAATAGTGGATACAACATCAGGAAATAGTGGGTACAACATCAGGAAATAGTGGGTACAACATCAGGAAATAGTGCGTACAACATCAGGAAATAGTGGATACAATATCAGGAAATAGTGCGTACAACATCAGGAAATAGTGGGTACAACATCAGGATATAGTGGGTACAACATCAGGAGATAGTGGGTACAACATCAGTACTGAACTTCACCAAGAAACAACAAATTAAATCGTGCCTCCACATAAGCAGATTACAAACAGATAGTGCACTTCAAAGAGCAATGATACTCCGAAACAGTGGATACAAAGAAAATCCGTCTACGAAAACAGTTGACCTCAAAGATAACAGAGGCGACGAAAGACAGTGTTTATGAAACGCACACAACAGCTCATCTAGAAATATCTTCTTATCCTGACCGCTGTGAGGCAAAACATGATTGGATATAAAGAAAAAAGAGAAGACAACGTGAGACTGGCCTGGATTCTGTTCTTCTATCCATCATAAAAATCCAAATAACTTGTTGACATATAAATCATGTCATCAAAAGAAGAAATCAATATGTTTGTGTGCCACAAAATACTGAATCAATCAAGAGCAATTATTTTATTTCTACATTTAGGTAATTAACAAAATGTAAGGGTACTCTAAATCGTGTGTATTTCTATCGATTATTGGTGCTGGGTTTTCAGGTCAAATCTCTAAGTACTTCACTAACCTGCCTGATGTGTGAATCATCTACCTAGTAATACTAGACATACGGCCGTTTGCTCCATTTCGTAGCAATATTTCTCTTGAAGGTACACTGTCTGTTGGTAATCTGCTTATATTGCCCATTTAATTTGTTGTTTCTGAATGAAGTTTAGTAAGGATATCTTCTGCGTTCTCGCTAGATTGGGATCTGGGGTTCTCTAATAAAGGCAGCCATCTGCCTCAGATTTTCAGCCACGCCATACAGTTTGTCTTGGACGCTAGTGTAAGGGGGTCACCTCTTTCTTCTCAGGTCTGCATACTGGGGGCAGTTCTGTAGGATAAAATTCCTATGATTTCTGCTTCCCTGTTTGTGCCGACCTCTTCCGCAGTAAGTTTTGGCCACCCTCGTGATGGTAGGTCTGACATTCTTACTTCGTGGCTAAATCTCCGAGTTAGATTGGCAACCGTAGAATCCGTTATCCCATTCCTCATTGTGAGGGGTCGTTGCACTATGTTATACGCTTTACAGGCTGGTGCATTCGTTTCCTGCAAGCATTTGTTTCGGGTTAGCATTCCCTAGCGGACACGTGCATCCGATTTCAGCCAAACCTCTTTAGCCACTCCCTACGACATGCGTGGCAGATAACAGTGATTCTATTCTTTACACTCCAAATTTGGGCCCCGATATCTACTCGGGCGAGAAAAGATACTATTCTGGTTGTGCAGTCAAATATTTATTGATTCTTCCGTCTAATCGTCTGTACTAAACTTCTTGCAATTAAGGATTCCAAACACATTATAATAAGTGGGAGGTCCAATGAATATGCACAATGTGGGGAACACTTCAAACACAAATTCGTGATTTTCGTTACTGTCACATGAGCTGTGTTACTACAGGTTATCATGCTACAGCAACATACCAGAACTGAACAAGCCATGACGTTTTCATATGTTTGAAAATTTCAGGTGTTTCAGAAACAGATAATAATATGATGTGCTGTTGATAGCGAGTCCCCTAGGCTTGCAATATTCCAAGATTATATCTCTCTCCTTCGCAATCACCTAAAAGACCAATGTACCAGATCTTTCCATAAATGCATTCATTTGGAAATCTGATTCATGCAGCCTTAGCATGGGTGTGCTTTGTCACATCTTCAGCACCATTTGGAGCTCTGGTGTTTATCCTTAGGTGATGTGTCAGGATTCAGACAGCGTTTACTGGGTTCGCTCTCCGTTAGCCTTTGGCTGTTCCCAGCCGTCCTGCAAGGCAGCAGGTTGACTTCTACACATTTAGGACACTTGCATCCGATTTCAGCCAAACCTCAATAGTCGCCTCTTACGACATGCGTCTCATGTAACAGTGGTTCTATTCTTTAAACCACAAAATTGGGCCCCTGTAACCACTCGGGCGAGTAAGGATATTGTAACCACTATTTTTGTTGTTGTCTTCATTTCTAAACCGGTCTCTACGTAGTAATTCCATCATTCTGCGGAGACACTTCATCTCTGTCATGAATAGGTTTCTTCTATCTTTTGATGGCAGCGTCCAGGTTTGGCACTAATAGCATAATGTTGGGAGAAAGATTAAGTTGAACAATGCGCATTTTGTGTTTAAGGCGACATGTTTGCATTTTAAAAATGACGCTACTTCTCCTATTACGATGCACTATAACTGTGTGTGCGTCTGTAGCTATCATGTCTAAGGCATGCGCCATGTGCCTAGTTATATTCAGCTCAGCTAGAACGTCTTGCTCCCAAACAGTATCTTGATTTGCCTCTCTCTCGCCTGCCCGATATGATGACTTTCAGAACGATCTTTCCAGTATATTATATCGTTTTTTATGTGTGTTTTTTTGCAAATCACAGGTGCAAAACAAATTCGCTTAATCACAAATTGTAAATTGTGATATGCATACCTGTAAAAATATGTGTATTTGTTTGTGTGTGCATGCTCCTACGACTGCTTGCATATCACAAGTATGTGTGCATGCGTGCGTGAGTGCATATCTGCCTTTCATCGCCATTAGAGAATATGATAAACTCGACATTCACATGACATCGAAAAGTAGTTGTTGTAGATAAAAACTGTCCATATCTTGGTGAGTATCTGACTGATGGCTTTGAAGTGGGGGTCATGTGAAGATTGCAATACCACTACTAAATAATGGTAATTACATATCTTTTACAGGACTTTGCGATTGAACCCCAGCTTTTTAACGCTGTTTGTGATTTTTCTAGGTATTATTACGTTCAGTAGTTTGCCATGATACCACTACTACTAATAATAATAATAGTAATATTATTGAGAAACAGTTAAAACAAATCGAGAGATCGATCACGCACAAATGTGAACCACAGAAATTACAGACTCACGTAAATATATTATACACGAAGAACACTTTTACTTTGTACGAAAACATTTCTATACATCTCTTCAAATTGTGACGCTTTGAGGTAAAGCACAACTTGAGAATAAAAAAAAATAGTAATACCAATGTAGTTAAGATGCCGATGATTGACAACCACTTAGACCAGATTTGAACTGATCCACACTTTGGGTACCGCAGGTTGATTACGCTTTAAAATCGTATTATATTCGAAAGGTTAATTGCGCGTTTAAAATCGTAGGACAAGTGAAGCTACGGAAGCAAAGAAATGTTTGTCTTAATAATATCATTAAAAGAAATGATTGTCTTAATAATATTATTAAAAGAAATTATGAAACATAATACAGGGTGTTTAAGATAAAAGTAACACCATTGATCAATTCCAGGTACGCATTGCGTTTTGTCTATTTACTATTTAAACCAGGTTCTGATTAGCACGTCTTTACTTCATATTTGTTCATCGCCCCTTCCGCACCATAATTGCACACCATCACAACAGGAATCACTCACTTGACCTATGCTGCGTAAAAATTGAACTTTCTCATTTTCATAAACATATGCCAGATTGGCTTCCTTGACATGCTACTTTTATCTTGAACACCCTATATAATCACATATGCGCGGACACATCAAACGACATCAGTGTCTAGAGAAGATAATTTTGGAGGGAATGCACCCTATATAATCACATATGCGCGGACACATCAAACGACATCAGTGTCTAGAGAAGATAATTTTGGAGGGAATGCACCCTATATAATCACATATGCGTGGACACATCAAACGACATCAGTGTCTAGAGAAGATAATTTTGGAGGGAATGCACCCTATATAATCACATATGCGCGGACACATCAAACGACATCAGTGTCTAGAGAAGAAAATTTTTGGAGGGAATGCACCCTATATAATCACATATGCGCGGACACATCAAACGACATCAGTGTCTAGAGAAGATAATTTTGGAGGGAATGCACCCTATATAATCACATATGCGCGGACACATCAAACGACATCAGTGTCTAGAGAAGATAATTTTGGAGGGAATGCACCCTATATAATCACATATGCGCGGACACATCAAACGACATCAGTGTCTAGAGAAGATAATTTTGGAGGGAATGCACCCTATATAATCACATATGCGCGGACACATCAAACGACATCAGTGTCTAGAGAAGATAATTTTGGAGGGAATGGTGCCTGGAAGAAGAATGAGAGGAAGACCTAGAAGACGAAGTGAGCAAGATGTCATTGACGTTCTGAGAATGACTACTGCTCACGCCGGCCAACTTGCACAGAAAAGAGATTTTTTCAGGACTACTGTCATGGGAGTCAGGTTCAGGAAGGGACAATCTACTTAATGATGATGATAAATATAATCATAGTTGTTGGGATTATAAAGTAACATACAAATTAGTTTTATTTCATCTCTCTCACCACAGACATATCACTCTGACTTACATGAAACTTGACAATCTCATAATCCTCTCTGTTTGTACTACTTATGTTGCTGAATTTATTATTTGTCATGAGATTGTATAAGCTGATCGTTATTATTTCTGGGTTTTCCCTTATCTGTATTTTTGCTGAATGCTTCAGAATTTCCCTTCTCATTTCTTTCTAAATACTAGATCATGAATATTCCTGATCAATATGATAAACTTCACGTACGGCTCGAGAATTTCTATTCCTGATCAATATGATAAACTTCACGTACGGCTCGAGTATTTCTATTCCTGCGGGTTTAATGTGTGATTCGAGTTGTTCTGTTGGGTTAGGTTTCGTGAGTGACTCGAGTGGTTCTACTAACAGTTGTGCGTGTGTATCATTACTGATGATAATGTGTATGTGTGTGGCTGGTTTAGCCGAACTGATGACATACTGCATACGTGACTCGGGTTACTTTACTGTAGATAAGCTACATGCCTGGTTCGGGTAGCTTTACTGGACATAAGCTATATGCGTGGTTCCGGTAGCTTTACTGGACATAAGCTATATGTGTGATTCGAGTAACTTTACTGGACATAAGCTATATGTGTGATTCTAGTGCTTATACTTCCTCATTATCTCATTATAAGTAGGTATAACACAATGGCTTAGTTCTTAGATATACAATTTCAAGTTAATTCAAACTATTCTATATAACACACGTACGGTTATATTTACATCTAATTGCTATCTATAACGCACATATGTTTACAGTATTTAGCAACGTTAAATTGTTCTTACCCAAATCTGGAAACACCCAGCAATTCCAATAGAGAATAAAAGACAGATTGCTAACTCTGTAAACACAGACACAAAAAAACAATGTGCTACCAGTGCCAAACATGGGCACAGAAAAAACAAACACGAAAGGAAAATTACTACATGTGAAATGAGATGCTTGAGGAAAGCGGTAAATAAAACAAGAAGAGACCAGATAAGAAATAAGGAAATTAGAAGAACAGTCGGAACAGCACCTGCTATTAGGTTCATTGAAAAACAGAGACTCATATGGTTTGACCACTTGGTGATAATGAACCTGAAACGCCAGTTTCAAGAGCGTACAACCTGAAAATGAAATCATCAGGAGGAAGGGACAGACCAAGAAAAAGATGGGTTGATGGAGTTACAAACATCTTACAACTCCACAATACAACAACATAGCAAGCAACCGAGCGTACTCTATCTCGGAAACTGATCTACAGTTAAACCTGCTACGCCTAATGGTAAAAAAACAGAGAAGGACAAAAGAAATAAAAAATGAAATTGTTCTGTGTTACATACATACGTTTTCAGCTTCTAATTACACCTCACTGCCAAATCTTGAATGTGCTGTACCAAAAGGCTATTTATAAAATGGTATAAACAAGAAAAACAGCGTACCCAAAATAGTCGGCCAAAAAAATCACATACAAGCCACAAGGAGAAGCCAAGAAGTGGAGATCAGAGCGAACTTAGAAAAAAAAAGTAGAGAGAAAGAAGAAAATGTACCTACATGTAATTATTATTTGTTGAATCATTAACAATTACAGTTTCTGGTTACGTCTAATTATGTTTTGCGACGCACTTACGCTTACAGTAATTAGTTAAGTTTAATTATTCTCTTCAAGGGACACGTATTTTCAGTTTCTAATTTTGTCTAATTTGTCTCTGTATTGCTATTATGTTGTCAGATCCACTTTCTTTTAATTATTATATGTAATGATCTATGCTTACAATTTTTTGAAACAATCTGTTATTATTTCTCTGCCGTGATCTTAGATGTTCATAATTATACAGTGTACACCATTATTACTTTGACTGTATTATTTCTATATGTTAATATATAGTTGCTACTAAATAAAAAAAACCTCGTTACTGCCAAGTACCGCTTTTTAGGGCAGTGTAGGACATGTGGCACGTGAACCGGAGAAATGGTAGCATGATTAGTGAAGTCGCCACAAAGGTGTTCACATTAGGATTTTTCATTTATGCCCACAACAGAAAAAATCATTCGCTTTACCGTAAATTGAACACGGTGTCCTGCTTTAGAGTAACGCTCTAATACATTCGGTCAGACGATCGACTTATAGTTACTAATTCACTGAAATATAACAGAATTTGTTGCTAATTAATTCTCTTGCAAGTATATTTGAAAACTAAACAGGATATAATGAAATTTACGTTTTTTCAACGTAAGATCATGTACACAGTGGTTTCAAAGAGGATTCTTTATTTATTTTCTGTACATCTGTTTCGTCGGTAGCTTAGGGGATAGTGACTCAGTCTAATTAACCTCGACGTTCTGAGTTCGAATCATGCTGCGGAGAATTGGTTGAAAATTGTTTCGCGGGGATTCTTACAAAAACACTATCCGTAAATAAATAGCACCACCCGTTCAGAAAGCAATGGCAAACTACGGAACGTAATAATGCCTAGAAATATCACAAACAGCGTTAAAAGATGGGGTTGATTCGCAAAGTCCTGTAAAGGATACGCAATGTTTTTTTTCTTTAACATATGTTTTCTGTTGCTGTACTGGATAATGTTCTATGTTAGGACATCATCATCACGATACAGTAGCTTGTCCTGAGCAGAACATTTCCAACCTAACAGTCTTCTGGTATTTCTGTACCTTATAGGCCAAATATCTTGACTCGACAGCCGTCATGCTCAAATCATCAGTTCATCTTCTCATGGCCATTCTATGCTCCTCGTTAATGTGATGCATCCTTCTGTAATGGTCTTCTTCAACCATTCGTGCTTTTTTAATGTCCAAAATACCTCAGTTGAATCATTCCTATTTGTAGCCTCAGCTAGTTTTCTTTAATTTTGAGATCGTTCTTGATAGATATAACTATTCTATTTTCTGTCCACAGTATACGAAGGCTTCCTCTGTAGTGTTTTATATTCAAAACAATATATGTGCTTTTCCACTCCATTGTGAAATGTCCATGTTTCACATTCATACGCTGCCACTGGGAAAATGCTGGTTCTTAGTTCTTTGGTCTTTGGTATTCTATCAGTTTCATTCCATACTGTTTTTAGTTGTTGAATTTTTGTAAGGCTATGTGTCTTTTAAAAAAATAATTTCCTCTATCCCATTTGCGTGCCTTGTTAGCAGTGACGCGACAAATTAAAAACTGTTCACATTTTCTATTTTCTCTCAATGTATACAAATATCATTATACTATAATATACAGGCCAAAATAATAAGCGTTATCTAAAGCTTGTATTATTGCTCACAGTGTGCAGACATCACTGACGATGGTGAAAGTAATTGGTTTATGGTTGAAGACAGAGTAAACAAGGTTGTATGTTATCTCCTCTACTGATCACAGTCGTCACTGACTGGGTTATATGAGAATGGTGTAGGGACAATACTGACATGGATTGAATGTTCCAGAAAGGAAGACGTCCCAGTGAAAACCTGAAAAGTACTTTACTGAGAAATGCGAGAAATATTGGAATCAATTCAAGTGAAGAGATTGAACGAGTTAACTAGGATAGGATAGAATGGTAAGGAGAAATTGAGTGCAGGTCTAAATGTAGCATATAACGGTCGGAGACGAATATAATACTATAATATGAAATGGACAACAAACGCTGCTCTGCAAATATGTTAACGGATGTCGAAAATTAAATCATATCATTTCCAGCACGTCGACATCAACCACAGTAAACGAGTCGTTCATTTTCTAGACACAACTTATACGTTCATTAATTTGCATTGCTTTCTGAATGATGAAATCTATTGTTTATCGTTCGCAAACATCCACTGGAACAAAATTGGTTCTAAACTCCCCTTTGCGGTATTTGAACCTGAAATACTTGGGTCGTGATCGAGCTCACTACCAGTTAAACTAAAGACGCCCACTGTATCCGGCTGTAGTAGAGTGATTTCAACGATAGTGTACCTCCTTTGACAAGCCACTGTTGCAATCTCCGTTGTGTTGCTCACTAGATGAATGATATATTGAGTTCAACAATACTGCTGAAAGCAATGTATCCCTCCAAATATTGTCTATAACATCATCATCAAATAGCTTGTCCTGAGCAGAACTTTGCCACCCCAACAGTCCTCCGGAATTTCTCTCTCGCATAGGCCAGATGTCCTACCTCTACAGCCGTCATGTTCAAACCATCAGTTACATCCTGAATCCATCTTCTTCGTGACTTTCCTCTTCTCCTCTTTGCCGGTATGCCTCCTTCCATGATGCTCTTCTTCAGCTCTTCCTGTCTTTGTATATGTCCACAATATCTCAATATCTCTTTCTTTTTTTATAAAACGTTGAGATATTTTGGGCATTTAAAAGGACATAAAGGGGCATATTGTCTATATATTCTCTATATATTGTCTTTATATTGTCTATATATATATATTGTAGACATATATTGTCTAGAATGTGTTTGATGTCCTAATCCATATTATAAACAAATATAATACATAATGCACAACATACTTGCGTCACTATGTGGTCGCCTTTTTGTGTGTATGTAGCAGTGAAATATGAAGAAGGAAATAGTAGAGAACTTATGTAAGGAAATCTCAGATCTCTATTGCTCAACTATTTACATTTTATGATGCATATTTGTGTCTTTGAGAAAAGTGCAATCACAAATCGGTAATGAAGTATCGATTTCAAATATGCTTCCTATCATTGCCTGTCAGATAGCGGTTTCATTATGAGCTGGCACTTTTAACTCTCTCATTTCTCTCTCTCTCTCTTTCTCGCTCTCTCTCTTTACATATATATATATACTACTCCGTCAGTACCGGTTGCAAGCCGGGATGAACAAAATGAGAAGTTTTGCGTGAGGCTAGCTATCTCAACACAAGACATTTCAAGAGCTATCTAAACGTGTAGGAAAGGACGATATATAAAGCAAGCATTGCAGTAGGATGCAATGTGTTCAAGAAAGAGAGAGCGCACTAGGAGACCCTGAATCGAACTTTGCTGAGAGAGGCAAGAAATATCGATCTCAGTTCCATGGAGAAGATGGCGCGAGATGCCCAGGATCGCGCGTTATGGAGAAATTGCTTGCTTGCCTGTGTAACGTGTTATCGATATAGAGGAAGAATGCAGTAAAACTATGTAGCAATGGCGAAAGACGTAAACACAAAGTACTGTAGTTTTACCAAATACAAAAATAATGAAGTTGCTATGTATTGTTATTGTATTTTGTAAAACTACAGTACATTTTTCTTACATCTTTCGCCTATGTAACTCTTAACGGTAGGAATGAAATTATTAATGTATATATATATATATACGAGTATGCACAAAGAGAGACGACAGAGTTGTGTGGACAGCCAAATTGCGAAAGGGCAAAGAGTCTTTTGAGAAGAGACTTATGTATGAGCTGAACGACAAGTTACATAGTATAAAAACTAAATTACGAATTTTCAATTCAAAAGTTGTATCAATCCTAACATATGCCAGAGAGAGTTGGAAAATGACTAAGGATATAGAAAGCAAACTGAATGCATTTTCGCAGATGTCTGCGAAAAATAATGAATATAAAATGGAACGAATTCAGGAGAAGTGATGAAATCAGAGACATGTCTGGTCAACCACTAGTTACAACTGTTATAAGAAGAGAAGATGGAGATATGTTGGACACACCTTGAGGGGAAATGATCAACGAATACCAAAGCAGGCTTTGAAGAAGGAGGCAAAGGGTTCAAGAAAGAGAGGTCGACCGAAGGAGACCCTGAAACGAACTTTGCTTAGAGGCAGGAAATATCGGTCTCAGTTCCATGGAGGAGATTGAGCGAGTTGCCCAGGATAGAACGGTATGGAGAAATTACTTGTAAGCCCTATGTAACGTATAACGGTGCGAGAGGAATTATTATTATAGCTATACAAAACTTAATACATATAACTATTATTATAACTACTGAACGTAAGCCTAGAAAAATCACAAACAGCGTTAAACAATCGGTGTTGATTCTCAAAGTCCAGTAAAGGATATGCAATGAACTTTTATAGCTAAAGCTAAATGTTAGATATAACCAACAAATATATAAACATGTTTCACGTTTATCTGAATCTACAAGTATGATTTCTGAGATTTCTACAAGTAATTACACTTGAACATTTGATAACAGAGAAAAATGAGATACGTTGCAAGCTGTTGGGTGTATATAATTCAAACTATTCTACATATGATCACATTAATGGGGGTCTTTGTGGCTAAGTGGTTAAGCCATTGAATTGCGATTTGAAAGTCGCGGGTTTGAATCCGGGGAGCGCTGTTCTGTTTACGAGTGAATTTTTGTACAGAGACCCATAGGATTGTAGCTGGAGCTATGGAGTTCGTTATTTGTGCAATACTTGTGGCAGATGGCGTGTCATTTCTGCAGGGAGGGATGAACCATATGGGGTGACACCGGTACGACCAAGTCAATCCTTCGGCTTTAAAATCCATTCAATATCGTGAATTTTCGTTCTTGCCAAAATATGTGGATACAAACTGTTAAATTAACATTTGAAGTTATAGTTAAACTGGCAAGTATCTATTTTATTTAAATTCTGAAATTCAAGTATTTGAAGTGTGTAATGGGATCAGTTGGAATCAATATTGTACACATGAAGGATTAAAGCTGGGATTAACTTTAAGTACGCTCAAACGTAAAAACATGGTTTTTTTAGGACAAGAAGGAGAGTGATTGACTTCAAAGGAATATGGATTTTTTCATTTGGTTCGGTTTCTTTCCGCAGAAATGACACGTCTTCTGCCGTGACTATTTCCCAAAATACACAATCTGTGTACATGAAAGCATGGCGAGCGGAAGTGAGGTGCGGCTCAAAAAGAAAAGAAGAAAAACACCATCACATATGGAGGCGCAAAAGAGAGTGCAGAGCGAAGAGAGAACATCCTATGTATCAGCTCTAATCTCTAGTTTTACCTGCAGCAGCTATGGCAAGGAGTGCTACTCCTGAATAGGCCATTACAGCCACACGAAATGTTGTGATTCAGCGCAGAACACACTACGTGATCCGAAACTTATTGTCTCCTGAGACAAAGAGAACAATGATGATGAGGACACATTCCGTAGCTCCAACAGTAATACTAGGTATATCGTGAATAAAATTCACTCTTGAGAGGATCTGGATTCGAACATACTACTTTCAGAACACAATGGAAACGTATTGACCACTTATCTACAACTGTCGTTACCTCCTGTAGTGTCGCTGATTAGTGCGGTGTAGGACATGTGTTACAAGAGCTGAGCAATCGAATGACCACGTGGCTAGTACAGTCGTCACCGCGAAGCTGTTCAAGTTAGGATTTTTCATTTATGACCTCAGCAGAAGCAAAACTTGACCTTGCAGACAACTGAACACGAGTCTCAACATGGAGCCCCGCTCTAATCCATTCGGTCAGACGCTCATTCTACTTAGCCACAAAGACAACGTATGAAGAATATGCAGTAAAAGACAACGTATGAAAAATATGCAGTATTATTCGTGAATTTGTTAGCTATGATATAATATAAATGGCTTTAAATGTTAATAGATATGGCTTTAAATATTAATATAAATGGCTTTAAATGTTAATAGAAATGGCTTTAAATATTAATAGAAATGGCTTTAAATGTTATTAGTTTTATCTCATCTAATCTTGTTCCGTTTGAACTTGGCTGTGTCTAGCTGAAGTATAGGGTCAGAGAGAGAGAGCGCTCTCTTCTGCTCTTCGTATGTATATGTGCTATTTTATCAGTCAAAGCATGCATGGATATCCTCTCCATCTTGGTTGGCGGCAATTTATTACGTATCACCGCAGCCTCCCTCGGTTACCTCCCGATCAGATCTGATCCACTCTGACCAGACTAGATTTGTAGGTTGTCGCACATCGTCGTTGTGCTACTATAACAACTAATGTTGTCCATATTCCTGTTACTATTACTGTCGCTACCGCTTCTCCTTTACAACAACTATCTCTTCCTATAATAATGCTGTCATTGCTGCCACCGCTACCGAGTCTGCCGTTACTACTATTACTACTATTAACTACTACTATTACTACTATTAACTACTACTACTGCTACTGCAACTGCTGCTATTACTACTACTATTGCTACTAATATGTATACCAGTGGCGGCTCATGATCTTTTTTGTTGGTGGGGCCAGAGACAAATTTTCGGGAAAATTATGGTTTTGGGTTAGGTTATATTTTAATTTATAAAATAATAAATACACATTACACCCTATTTTTGGTGGAGCTCGGCCCCACTGGCCCTTAATGACGAGCCGCCACTGATGTATACTATTACAACTGTTAAGTTAATTACGTATCCTTTACATGACTTTACGAATCAACCCCAGCTTTTTAACTCAGTTTGTCATTTTTCTTGGCACTATTACGTTCAGTAGTTTGCCATTGCTTTCTGAACGGGTGGTGCCATCGTCCTTTTGTTCAAATTCACGCGAAACAAGTTGCAACCAAATTGACCGCATCGTGATTCGAACTCAAAACGTCGAGGTTAATAGATCTAGTCACTATACCCTAAGCCACAGACGCCACCATATTAGAACTACTACTACTATTACTACTGCTACTAATATTACAACTATTATTACTACTACTTCTACAATGATTACTACTCATATAGAAACAATTTCACTTATTTCATGCTTATCTCGTTATTATTTGTTTCTTGTGTGTAATATTGATTTATTGAAAAGAATACCAGAAGAAAAAAACATGTCATTATCTAAAAGATCACACCTTGAAATTAGATTCATTCTATTTTTTAACCTTTACATTTTGTTTGTCACAGTGTTCCTTTGTTCTCATTTATCTCCTATGTTTAATAGCAACTCGGCTGCATCTATTGTTAATTTGATAACTGCATTAGTGTAAGCACAAAACACAGTTTTCAGCTCATCCACTTTTCAAAGCATACATCAGATTGATTGATTGATTGATCGATTTCGCTCCGCCTGAAGTAAGGAAATTTGCACTTATTTTTCGCTGTGTAAGAAAGATATCGGAACAAACAGGGTTGTTATCCAAAGTGCAACAATAATGATCACATCAATCAATCGCAATAGATGTACCAGGCTCTCTGTAAATATTTGTTATCATAAGAAAAGGCGTTTTCTGGCGACACATTCATACGATTGGGTAATCCGAGCTTTCTTTTTAACACTATACGGTTTTTTTATAGTGGCAAATGATGCAATATCACAATTATTCTTTCATATTCATCAAATATCATTGTCAGAACAGAACTTTGCCACCTCAACTATCCTCCGGAATGTCTCACTCACATAGGTCAGATGTTCCGCCCCTGTAAGCATCATGTTCAAACCATCAGTTACATCCTGATACCTTCTTCTCCGTTGTCTTGCTCTTCTTCTCTTTGCAGGTATGTCTCCTTCTATGATGGTTTTTTCATATTGCAAAATATTATTTAACTATTTGTGGTAAATGATGCAGTCTCAAATGTTCAATTTCAAATCTCAAATGATGACATGTCACCAGGGCCATGCGGTATATTTCCTCAGTATGATGCATGTCTTCAAACAGCCGAAACTTAAATGTTTTTTCTTGTAATAATCTTCAATTGTGATTTTGAATTTGCCACGCGCCTCCTCCTTTTTCCGCCTGAAAGCAACAAAAGCTCTAGAAAGAAAATTAGATAACTTTGAGAATAAATGTCTTAGAAGAATACTGAACATCAAATGGTCAGATTTCAGACCTAATACACAAATAAGACAAGAGACCAAGCAAGAAAATGTATCAAATTTTATAAGAAAGCGCCGCTGGAACTACATCGGCCACGCACTTAGAATGGATGAGAGAAGACTCCCTTACCAATCCCTCATATGGACACCAGAGGGGAAAAGAAAACGAGGAAGACCAAGAGAGACTGCGTAGAACCATCACCAGAGAAGGCTCAACGATGGGCCTAGTAAACATTAAAGACCTAAAACAGATAGCAACGAACCGCGAGACATGGAGAGCTATGACCTCTGCCCTATGCGCCGCCCACAGGCCCCAGAGGAAAGACTAACTAACTAACGCGCCTCCTCCTTTTTCAGCCTGATGCGGCTGTATCTCTGTATTCTTCTGCACGGCACTATCCTGCTTGTCTAAATGAAAAGAAGTATGCAATGTCACAATATTCCATTCAAATCTTAGATGGTGACTTGTCTAAATGTAAAGAAATATGCAATGTCACAATATTCCATTCAAATCTTAGATGGTGACTTGTCTAAATGTAAAGAAGTATGCAATGTCACAATCATCCATTCAAATCTTAGATGGTGACTTGTCTAAATGTAAAGAAGTATGCAATGTCACAATATTCCATTCAAATCTTAGATGGTGACTTGTCTAAATGTAAAGAAGTATGCAATGTCACAATATTCCATTCAAATCTTAGATGGTGACTTGTCTAAATGTAAAGAAGTATGCAATGTCACAATATTCCATTCAAATCTTAGATGGTGACTTGTCTAAATGTAAAGAAATATGCAATGTCACAATATTCCATTCAAATCTTAGATGGTGACTTGTCTAAATGTAAAGAAGTATGCAATGTCACAATATTCCATTCAAATCTTAGATGGTGACTTGTCTAAATGTAAAGAAGTATGCAATGTCACAATATTCCATTCAAATCTTAGATGGTGACTTGTCTAAATGTAAAGAAGTATGCAATGTCACAATATTCCATTCAAATCTTAGATGGTGACTTGTCTAAATGTAAAGAAGTATGCAATGTCACAATCTTCCACTCAAATCTTAGATGGTGACTTGTCTAAATGTAAAGAAATATGCAATGTCACAATGTTCCATTCAAATCTTAGATGGTGACTTGTCTAAATGTAAAGAAGTATGCAATGTCACAATATTCCATTCAAATCTTAGATGGTGACTTGTCTAAATGTAAAGAAATATGCAATGTCACAATATTCCATTCAAATCTTAGATGGTGACTTGTCTAAATGTAAAGAAGTATGCAATGTCACAATATTCCATTCAAATCTTAGATGGTGACTTGTCTAAATGTAAAGAAGTATGCAATGTCACAATATTCCATTCAAATCTTAGATGGTGACTTGTCTAAATGTAAAGACGTATGCAATTCCACAATCTTCCACTCAAATCTTAGATGGTGACTTGTCTAAATGTAAAGAAATATGCAATGTCACAATATTCCATTCAAATCTTAGATGGTGACTTGTCTAAATGTAAAGAAGTATGCAATGTCACAATATTCCATTCAAATCTTAGATGGTGACTTGTCTAAATGTAAAGAAGTATGCAATGTCACAATATTCCATTCAAATCTTAGATGGTGACTTGTCTAAATGTAAAGACGTATGCAATTCCACAATCTTCCACTCAAATCTTAGATGGTGACTTGTCTAAATGTAAAGAAATATGCAATGCCACAATCTTCCATTCAAATCTTAGATGGTGACTTGTCTAAATGTAAAGAAGTATGCAATATCACAATATTCCATTCAAAGCTCAGAAGCTGACTTGTCTTGATGTCAATCTATCGTCATCCATACATTTGTATCTCGTTATGTGTTTCGTCCAGACAAGACATGTCTGATATTGCTAATCTCATCATCCAAAGTATACCAGAATATTCTCTTCCCATTAATCCTTCCTATAAATCAACCTAACATATTTTTCAATATTTGTATTAGTTTTTAAATATCAGATCCATAGAGAAGTTTGTTGATTGCTACATCTTATTTGACCTCCTCACATATTAGAAACAATGTTGCAACAGATGTTCAACTGTTTTTGTGTTATAGTTTATCGAATAATAAGAGAACATCTATAGTTTATTGAAAAAAAAGAACATCAATTTGTTCTAACAGAAAAATCATAACCTAAACGTTATTCTTTGAGGATCATCTTCATCGCACAACAGACATGCCCATAATTGCTCCGATCTCCTTCCAAGCATGTATCACAGAGTGTTTAGGCTAACAACTTCCGTTCTGTGTTGACTGATGTATCCATTGGGTTTTCTCTCGTGTTTTTCCAGTCTTGTCACACCTATCGGTATGCATAACTTGCGTAACCGAGATAGATGATAACCTCTTAAATTCCGGCTGTTAACTTCCTCAGACTTACATCCCAAATGTCCTACATCGCACTAACAGGCAGTAGTACAGACAGTAATGACAGTAACGACTGTTTGCTGTGACCGGTAAAAACTACGAAGATCGGAATACTAAATTTCCTATTGACCTGGTAATATGCATCACCATATGTTATCGTTCAAACCAAACAGAATGCAATATCGATTACATAAGTATGCATGGATGATTACCGCATTAGTTGCGTTGCACAGGTCGGTACATGATGACTTTCTGTAAAATATGACTGACCCAGAAACTCGACAATGCGCGTTCAGTATGATGGCAGTAAAAAGGAATTTCAGAAAATTGAAAAGGAACGGTTAATCAATAAATAAAACAGTGGCGGCTCGTGATAATTGTAGTTGGTGAGGCCAGACAAACATTTTCTGAAAAGTCATGGTTTTGGGTTAGGTTATATTTTAGTATTTAATATTAATTGTCTACACCAGGAAGATATTCGACATTCAAAGCTAATAAGTATCACTGTCAAAGTATAAGTGTCAAATTAATTGTTACGAACAAATCATCATCATCATCAGGTGCCGTGTCGGCTAGCGTAAACGATCATGGACATACGAACAAATAATTTATACAATAATAAATACATGTTGCTCATTATTTTTGGTGGAGCCCTACCCCACTGACTATTAATGATGTGTCACCATTAAAATAAACCGTGTTCATACCATATGGTATATATTGGAGAATATAGAGTTAGGTTGGTGTGTTGTCTTCCCTCAAAGTACAAGAAGAATGTTGTAATGATCAATCTTCTTCTGTGAAAGTTCCATATCGACCCCTTGTTAACCTCTCTTTGTGAATTGTATGTAATCTGAGCCTAAGAACGATTGTAAGTTGTTCCAGTTATTCGCCTACAAGTAGGCCAGCACATCCGATTTATGCGATGTTTTTTTTACTAGGTAGCTTTCATATATCCCTACCTCCGTCGCTTCATACGATATGCGTTGTAGGCCGCAGTGTTACTATTCATTCCTCTCCTATCGAGCCCGACAAGACACGGACGCAGTGCTTGATCAAATTTACAAGTTTAAGTTACATGTTGACCAGCTGTTACAGCTTAGAGATCTAACCAGCCTCAGTGTGATAGAAAAACACTTGAAAGTAAAGACATGTGGTGTTATGTTGATAACATAAGCCATCATGTGTTATGGGTTGATAACCAAGCCATCATGTGTTATGGGTTGATAACATAAGCCATCATGTGTTATTATTCTTCTTCTTCTGCGTTCTAACTAGATTGGGATTTCGGATTCTCTAATAAAGGCAGCCGTCTGCCTCAGATTATCAGCCACGCAATACAGTTTGTCTTGGACGCTAGTGTAAGTGGGCCGACCTCTTTCTTCTCAAGTCTGCATACTATGGCCAGGTCTGTAGGATATAATTCCTATGATTTCTTCTTTCCTATTTGTGCCGACATCTTTCCACAGTAAGTTTTGGCCACCCTCGTAATGGTAGTTCAGAAATTCTTACTGCATGGCTAAATCTCCGAGGCAGATTGGCAACCGGACAAAATGAATACCCTAAATAATAAGTCTCAGCAGCTAGGTTTGAAAATATACAGGGGGAAGACCAAGGTCATGCGAATAAATGCTGCAAATTTAAACCAGATTATGCTGGAGGAAACAGCACTGCAGGATGTAGAATCATACACATACATTGGAAGCAACATAGACACAGAAGGAGGAACAAACAAAGATGTTAAGATAAGAATAAAAAAAGCAAGAGGGAACTTTATTGCATTGAGTAAGATATGGAAGGCAAGGAGATCAAAACAAACACAAAACTGAGAATTTTCCAGTCAAATGTGAAGTCAGTGCTGTTCTATGGCTCGGAAACATGGAAGACCACAAAGGAAACTATCAGAAAACTGCAGACCTTCGTAAATGGATGTTTACGTAGGATAGAAGGATTGAGATGGTATGATAAGATTACAAACGAGGAACTCAGGGAGAGAACAAAGCAGATACCAGTGGAGAGAGAGCTCAGGAAGAGACGCTGGCGATGGATAGGACATACATTGAGAAGACCGACCGGAAGCATTGAAGACAGGCATTGTTTTGGAACCCGCAGGGAAAGAGGAGTAGGGAAGGCCTAGGCAGACCTGGAGAAGAGAGCTGGAGGCGGATATAAAGAGGATAGGCAAAACATGGAAAGAATTGGAAGGGATGGCAAAAGAGAGGAAGAGATGGAAGAAGTTTGTTGAAGACATGTGCTCCGATGGGAGTTGAAAGGTGATGATGATGAAGAGATTGGCAACCGTAGAATCCGTGATCCCATACTGCATTGTGAGGGGTCGCTGCACAATGTTATGCGCCATACGGCTTGGTGAATCCGTTTTCTGCAAGCATTTGTTTCGGGTTAGCATTCCCTAGCGGACACGTGCATCCGATTACATCCAAACCTCCTTAGTCGCCTCTTACGACATGCGTGGCATGTAACAGTGGTTCTATTCTTTACACTCCAAATTTGGGCCCGGTAACCACTCGGACGATCATGTGTTATTGATAGTACAACGAAACTCAAGTGTTTAATACTATATTACGCAATAAGCCACATTGTGCAATAACATCTCTCTTTCTTACATCCTAGTTGTTGTTGTTGGTGGATTAGTAAGGGACAACCACATGGTGTAATCACATCTTTCTTACTTACATCCCAGTTGTTGTTGTTGGTGGATTAGTAAGGGACAACCACATGATGTAATAACATCGTTCTTACTTACATCCTAGTTGTTGTTGTTGGTGGATTAGTAAGGGACAACCACATGGTGTAATAACATCTTTCTTACTTACATCCTAGTTGTTGTTGGTGGATTAGTAGGGGACAGCCACACTGAAAATCAAAATAAACAATTTCTTGATTGTAAACAAAAACACAATCTCGTTACTGCATGTAGTACCGCTCTTTACTGTCTGTAGTACCGTTCGTTACTGTCTGTAGTACCGCTCGTTATTGTCTGTAGTACCGCTCGTTACTGTCTGTAGTACCGCTCGTTACTGCATGTAGTACCGCTCGTTACTGCATGTAGTACCACTCGTTACTGCCTGTAGTACCACTCGTTACTGTCTGTAGTACCGTTCGTTACTGTCTGTAGTACCACTCCTTACTGTCTGTAGTACCGCTCGTTACTGTCTGTAGTACCGCTCGTTACTGCCTGTAGTACCACTCGTTACTGCCTGTAGTACCACTCGTTACTGCATGTAGTACCGCCCGTTACTGCCTGTAGTACCACTCGTTACTGTCTGTAGTACCGCTCGTTACTGCATGTAGTACCGCTCGTTACTGCATGTAGTACCGCTCGTTACTGTATGTAGTACCGCTCGTTACTGTCTGTAGTACCGCTCGTTACTGCCTTTAGTACCGAGTTTAAGACGGTGTAGTGCAGGTGGGAACAAGAGCCTGTGGAATTTTATGACGGCATGGCTAGTGCAGTCGCCGCAAAATTGTTCAGGTAATGATTTTTCATTCATGCCCACAACAGAAAAATATCCTTGGTCTTACCATTGAATTGAACACAATCTCCTGCATGTGAGCGCGCTCTAATCCGTTCGGTCAGATGATCCACAACAATCTCTTATAAATGTGATATTCTAAATTTTTCAAGAAAGCAGATTTAACATGTTTCATAATAAAAAATAAGTGCTAAAGACAAATTGAAGATGCATAGATTTGTTTAGGTAAATACGTAGAACAAGAACAACTATACAACAATAGGGGCCTGCAACAAGGGTGGGCCTGCAACAGGGTTGGGCCTGCAACAGGGGTTTAACGTTAATCGTTATTGTTAAAGATCAACTATATATCTTTCTTTCTTTTGTCCTTCTCTGCTTTTTGCCGCTAGGCGTAGCAGGTTTAACTGATGATCGGTTTCCGAGATAATGCACGCTCGGTCGCTTGATATGGTGTAGTATTGTGGAGTTTTAAGATGTCTGTAACGCCATCAACCCATCTTTTTCTTGGTCTGCCCTTCCTCTTGATGATTCCATTTTCAGGTTGTACGCTCTTGCAACTGGTGTATTCGGGTTCATTCTGACCAAGTGGCCAAACCATTTGAGTCTCCGTTTTTCAATAAATCTAATAGCAGGTGTTGTTCCGACTGTTCTTCTAATTTCCTCATTTCTTATATCGTCTCTTTTTGTTTTATTTACTGCTTTCCTCAGGCATCTCATTTCTCATGTAGTAATTTTCCTTTCTTGTTCTTTTGTCAGTGCCAATGTTTGGCTCTAGTAGCACAGTGTTGGTATAAAGATTGAATTTATAATCTGTCTTTTAGTCACTACTGGAATAGCTGGGTGTTTCAAAATTGGGGTAAGCTGGTATGTAATGTTGTTGGCTTTCTGGATTCTAGTTTCGATCTCTCTGTCCAGTCTACTATCAGATGTGAAGATACTTCCAAGGTATTTGAATTCTCTCACTTGCTTTAGTATTTGTATATTAATATCTTTATGTTAACTATATATGAAAATAAGAATAATCAAATTGATCACGAAGACGAAGAAGGAGAAGGACCATTAGTTTGACGAAGTTAACTAAACAAGTAAATGACTTGAACCAACGTTTAAGGTAAACTATCATGCAAACAATTCCTTGTCATTAAAACAAAGCATCAACAGTTATAAATTCAACATGCACAAAATAGTATACAATCTATGTAGCTGCAGATCCTCTAAAGAAAAAATATAAGAAGAAAATTAGAAGATCTGTTTGTATTTAGGAGATTAAACGTAAATATTGCCTTGAACAAGTTTACATGCAAACGAAATGTGTGTAGACTGGACAGTGAAAATGTGTACAATCACAACTAAACTGTATATATGCTAATGGTATATGTGACTTTGCTACCGTTGGTTAAACATTGTGTGTAGACGGGACATTGAAAATGTGTACAATCACAACTAAACTGTATATATGATAATGGTATATGTGACTTTGCTGCCGTTGGTTAAACATTGTGTGTAGACGGGACATTGAAAATGTGTACAATCACAACTAAACTGTATATATGCTTTGGTATATGTGACTTTGTTGTTGTTGGTTAAACATAAATAACCCGTCCAGCGCAAGCTATAATGACAACAGGCACAAACGCGTGTTGCTGCACCTATATTTTAGTATGCGGAAGTAACCGTAAACTCCAGCACTGAAACTCAATCCCCTACTACATGTGGTGCATGCATGGTCAGGGTTCGACACGTGGATGTTGTTTTTGTTTGTGACCTCTCTCCCATCTCGTTTTCTTTTCGCCTCATCACTGTGACGATTATAAGCTATGCGAATTTCTTTGCTGTTGTATTGACGCCACATTTGATGATCCTGCAAATGGGATTTCCAGCACAGTAGAATATACTTTAAGAACTGAGACATAAAGCTATATGCGTTATATTCTTACCTACTGTACTCTACGTTTGACTTGCTGAAGACGGAAAAAAGGTTGCTGCTGGCACTTCTCTTTCTGCTCACGTACAAACATACGCGTGCTGTTATGGGTGAACTCACTGCCAATAAATAACTTTACGTGAATTGTCTGGAAGTGTGCATATATTTGTGTGTATGTGTCTTTGTCCTTTTAGAACTTATTATTCGCATGTGGGAAAGAATTATTACTGAGCAACACAGCTGCATTTTCATTTTTTTGTTTTCGTTTACATGGTAATTTTTTTTTTATAATCGACTTTGTTTGCAATCACTCATTTTACATTCGTTCATACTTTTTTTTTTTTTCCTTTCTATTACAATATTTATTTGAATGTTAACGTGTGTTTGTTTATATGCCAATTTAATCTTTTATTTGTTTTCTGTATAATTAGTAACACTTATAAAAGTCGAGACGTTCCCACTCAACCACATCACGGGAACAATTTTTATTTGTTTTACCCGTCTTTGTTTTTTATACACACAATTTGTAGTTTCTGTGGCTAAGTGATTAATCATTTTTCTGTCGTTTCGAATTTCGTGGGTTCGAATTCTGACCGCAACATTCTGTTGACGAGTGCTTTTTTTTAAAGATTCTAAGGAATGCTGCCGGATTCTGTTTTGTTCAATATTCTTGGCAGGTGGCGTACCATTTCTGTGAAGAGGGTCTGAGTCGTGTGAAGAGGGTCTGAGTCATGTGAAGAGGGTCTGAGTCATGTGAAGAGGGTCTGAGTCATCTGAAGAGGGTATGAGTCATGTGAAGAGGGTCTGAGTCATGTGAAGAGGGTCTGAGTCATCTGAAGAGGGTCTGAGTCATGTGAAGAGGGTCGGAGTCATGTGAAGAGGCGCCCAAGTGGTTACTGGGGCCCAAATTTGGGGTGTAAAGAATGGAACCACTGTTACCTGCCATGCATGTCGTAGGAGGCGACTAAGGAGGTTTGGCTGAAATCGGATGCACATGTCCTAAACGTGTAGAGGTCTATGCGTTTAGGGGCCTACCAAACCAATGTGCAACGTATACACGTTCTTGGCCAAGACCAAACATATCACAAAGAGTGATTAAAATTGGTCGTGAAGAACGAACGCGAAGAAGAAGAAGAAGATGTGAAGAGGGTCTGAGTCATGTGGGGTTAAACCCGATTCAATGAAGTCAGTGTATCGGTTTAAGGCGGCAATTCTAGCAGAGTTTTCAATATTAATTTCAATTTTAAATGCTTTCATCCCACATTTTCACACATACTTAACACATTATTAAGACACATTTTCACATATACTGAACACATTATTAAGAAAATCATAGTAATTTCAATTTTAAATGCTTTGTTCCCACATTTTCACACATACTGAACACATTTTATTCAGCTTTCTAAAATATTAATTGTTTTTGGATTTCGCGATATACAAGAAGATAAATGAGAATTTTTACAGGAAAAATTACTTTAGACACGCGTGAAATAAAGGAGTCACTTATTACACATTTTTTTTAAGAAATGGAAGTCAAAATCATTCAAAATGAAACAGCATACACACAGATTGTGTAAGTTTGGCAAGTTCTATGGAAAATTAATAATAGTATAATAATTCCTCTCGTACCGTTATACGTCACATATCAATCCTTGGCAACTCGCTCAACCCTGGACAACTCGCTCAATCCTGGACAACTCGCTCAATCCTGGACAACTCGCTCAATCCTGGACAACTCGCTCAAAACTGGACAACTCGCTCAAAACTGGACAACTCGCTCAATCCTGGACAACTCGCTCAATCCTGGACAACTCGCTCAATCCTGGACAACTCGCTCAATCCTGGACAACTCGCTCAATCCTGGACAATTCGCTCAATCCCGGACAACTCTCTCAATCCCCTCCGTGGAACTGAGACCGATATTTTTAGCCTCTCTCAACAAAGTTCGTTTGAGGGTCTCCCTATGTCGTCCTCTCTTTCTTGACCCCTTTGAGTCCCACTTCAATTTCTACTGTAGAAAATAGTATATATTTAATATATTTTATTTTTAAGTCAACTGAAAATTATCTTTTTCTGTTTTTCAAAATTGTCTACTGTGAAATAACAAAACAAATAATATAATTAAGATATTGGAATTCCAATAACATATGCTATATACAGTTTTAATGTTAATAATCATGCAACATTACATGTTGTTAGGTTAATATTTGATTAAGTTATGATTATTTATTATCATGAATTTCTGATTTTCGAACAAAATCGAAAACCAAATGTTGTTTAAATATTTCTACATTCTTAAGAGAAAGACATCATGCTCTTTAATTTATCATAACTCGAAAACTATTTAACCAATAATAAAAATTGCACAAAGACATGTGTACACAATTGGTTACATTCTAAGTAGATATCAAGTATGTCGTGAAATTTAAGAATCGCACTTTTCGGTATTCCCTGCTAGAACTGCGAACTGAAAAGACTCTTTGTACACACAGTAACACAATAGACAATTTGCGTATGATGATAGTGTTCTAATATTAACTGAATTTATACATTGCAATCATAAAGTGTGTGCCTGTAGCTTTATCGGTAATGAGCACTATCACAACCCAACCGTTCCTGGTTCAAACTTCGCGTCGGGCAAATTTGGAAGTAAATTAGTTCCGTTTGATTTTTCGAACGATAAAAATAGACCTCATTGTTCAGAAAGCAATGGCACACTACTGAATATATAAGTGGTGCCTAGAAAATCAACGTCTAGTGTACTGTTGCTGATGGCTAAGTCATGTAAAGGATATGCCACGATTTTCATTTTCATTCCTACTCAGTACATGATATGGAACTATTTTCTGTTTTCATGGCTCGATTTCACATTTCCTTCAATCTTCTTCAAGTTATTATTTTGATATCTGATACAACACCTTGTTCAGGTGAATATTTTGATATCTAATACAACACCTTGTTCAGGTGAATATTTTGATATCTAATACAACACCTTGTTCAGGTGAATATTTTGATATTTGATACAACACCTTTTACAGGTGAATATGTTGATATCTGATACAACACCTTGTTCATGTGAATATTGTGATATCTGATACAACACCTTGTACAGGTGAATATTTTCATATCTGATACAACACCTTGTTCAGGTAAATATTTTAATATCTGATACAACACCTTGTTCATGTGAATATTTTGATATATTATTCAACACACTGTGCATGTTAATATTTTGATATTTCATTCAACACCGTATTCAAGTTAATATATATATTGTAAGCTTATTTGAGATACGTTGCATTTTAACATATTCAAAGACTCTGACAATTTGACTAGTTCCCAACATTTTTTCATTTCAATTTCCCAGGACCGCTTTGTCTTGAATTTCACTTTGAATCTTTGAAATGTACATTTATTAAACCGACATATAACATTAACAGTTATAGTGGTACAGAAATGCACATTTATTAAACCGACATATAACATTAACAGTTATAGTGGTACAGAAATGCACATTTATTAAACAAACATATAACATTAACAGTTATAGTGGTACAGAAATGCACATTTATTAAACCAACATATAACATTAACAGTTATAGTGGTACAGAAATGCACATTTATTAAACCAACATATAACATTAACAGTTATAGTGGTACAGAAATGCACATTTATTAAACCAACATATAACATTAACAGTTATAGTGGTACAGAAATGCACATTTATTAAACCAACATATAACATTAACAGTTATAGTGGTACAGAAATGCACATTTATTAAACCAACATATAACATTAACAGTTATTGTGGTACAGAAATGCACATTTATTAAACCAACATATAGCATTAACAGTTATAGTGGTACATAAATGCACATTTATTAAACCAACATATAACATTAACAGTTATAGTGGTACAGAAATGCACATTTATTAAACCAACATATAACATTAACAGTTATAGTGGTACAGAAAGGCACATTTATTAAACCAACATATAACATTAACAGTTATAGTGGTACAGAAATGCACATTTATTAAATCAACATATAACATTAACAGTTATAGTGGTACAGAAATGCACATTTATTAAACCAACATATAACATTAACAGTTATAGTGGTTCAGAAATGCACATTTATTAAACCAACATATAACATTAACAGTTATAGTGGTACAGAAATGCACATTTATTAAACCAACATATAACATTAACAGTTATAGTGGTACAGAAATGCACATTTATTAAACCAACATATAACATTAACAGTTATAGTGGTACAGAAATGCACATTTATTAAACCAACATATAACATTAACAGTTATAGTGGTACAGAAATGCACATTTATTAAACCAACATATAACATTAACAGTTATAGTGGTACAGAAATGCACATTTATTAAACCAACATATAACATTAACAGTTATAGTGGTACAGAAATGCACATTTATTAAACCAACATATAACATTAACAGTTATAGTGGTATAGAAATGCACATTTATTAAACCAACATATAGCATTAACAGTTATAGTGCTACAGAAATGCACATTTATTAAACCAACATATAACATTAACAGTTATAGTGGTACAGAAATGCACATTTATTAAACCAACATATAACATTAACAGTTATAGTGCTACAGAAATGCACATTTATTAAACCAACATATAACATTAACAGTTATAGTGGTACAGAAATGCACATTTATTAAACCAACATATAACATTAACAGTTATAGTGGTACAGAAATGCACATTTATTAAACCAACATATAACATTAACAGTTATAGTGGTACAGAAATGCACATTTATTAAACCAACATATAACATTAACAGTTATAGTGGTACAGAAAGGCACATTTATTAAACCAACATATAACATTAACAGTTATAGTGGTACAGAAATGCACATTTATTAAACCAACATATAACATTAACAGTTATAGTGGTACAGAAATGCACATTTATTAAACCAACATATAACATTAACAGTTATAGTGGTACAGAAATGCACATTTATTAAACCAACATATAACATTAACAGTTATAGTGCTACAGAAATGCACATTTATTAAACCAACATATAACATTAACAGTTATAGTGGTACAGAAATGCACATTTATTAAACCAACATATAACATTAACAGTTATAGTGGTACAGAAATGCACATTTATTAAACCAACATATAACATTAACAGTTATAGTGGTACAGAAATGCACATTTATTAAACCAACATATAACATTAACAGTTATAGTGGTACAGAAATGCACATTTATTAAACCAACATATAACATTAACAGTTATAGTGGTACAGAAATGCACATTTATTAAACCAACATATAACATTAACAGTTATAGTGGTACAGAAATGCACATTTATTAAACCAACATATAACATTAACAGTTATAGTGCTACAGAAATGCACATTTATTAAACCAACATATAACATTAACAGTTATAGTGGTACAGAAATAAGAAACGAGCAAACCATATCTGGTTAGATTTGTTCCGTCCACCAACCGATCGTCTGCCCTCGTCAAGCTCACCATACATCATCTGTTTTCGATGTGTTTATCATGCATTCGGGAAATGTGCCCGACCCATCTCTCCTAGCCCTCTTGCAGCAGGGTGTTCATACTTGGAATCATGTCTTTTATGAGAACTTCGGTATCTTGAATGTTGTCCTGCCTGATGCTTTTGAATAGTCTGCGAAGATATATTGCACGAAAGAGGTTTAGTTTTCTTGCGTGTCTGTTCTCCACTGTCCATGCCTCCATGGCGTACGTGGTTAGCACTAAGGCCCAGTAAAATCTAAGAGAGGGTCGTCTCGTGCCTTTTTTGTTTTGTTTTTGTTGCGACAAGACATTCAATTTTGAAGAAATCAATAACGTAACACAATTTAGCCAGAAATTCTTTCACAAAAACACACTCCAGACAAAACGTAAATAAGTCTGGACGAGTCCACATTAGGGAAATAAACCAAAATTCAATTTACCACAAAATGAAGAACTTCTAGTGTTAGTAAATCGGTTTTGTTATTTCATGATTGCTGTTTACTGGTCAAACTTGTGGTATATTGCCTTCAAGTTGAAGTTGAGTCAGTTCATATAGCTTTTATTTTATATCAGTTCCACTTCTATATTGAAGAAATGGTGAACTGTAATGAATTGTAATAATGATTTTTCTTGTCGGTTTAGTATACAAATAAAAAACATCGCATACATCGAATATGCTGGTCTACTTGTAGGTGGCATAACTGTCACAACGTACAATCGTTCTTAGTCTCAGATCACATACAAATCACAGAGTGGTTAACAAGTGGTCGATATGGAACGTTCGAAAAAGAAGAGGAAGACAAAAGATCGACGTCCGAACTGATTAACTGCACCAAAGTGAGAGAGTTGTGAAGAAATATGGTCGCCTACGCCGGCAGGCACGGCACTTGATTGAAAGAGTTGACAATGGTCGCTCTGACCTACACATTTCCCCTGGAATAAGCTATCTAATGTTCCTGTTTCAAGAGTTTAAAGTTCTCATGTATTTCCCGAGACACGCAAATAGACAATCCGTTTGTAATTAAGATATACATAATTGAGAAGTGCGCCACTGTGCCTCAAAGTTGATTGCCCTGTCCTCCTAGCCGTGTGGCTTCCGTTCTAATCTCAGTGAATGTTTTTGCAGACTGAAAACGGATCTGAAATCAACAAATCGACAACTGGATACGTGTACATCATATTGAAGCGACGACGTTTACATCATATTGATGTAAAAGAAGATCATGTCGAAATAATGTTAGTAACCCTATCACCCGACGTGTACAGCTGATCGTTGATTAGTTGGCGCTTAATACTGTATTTCCAATATGAGACACTGTAGGAGAACTCGCCCTTGTGATGTTGGTGTATTTCCAATATGAGACACTGTAGGAGAACTCGCCCTTGTGATGTTGGTGTATTTCCAATATGAGACACTGTAGGAGAACTCGCCCTTGTGATGTTGGTGTATTTCCAATATGAGACACTGTAGGAGAACTCGCCCTTGTGATGTCGGTGCCCACAAGGGAAGAAAAGAATAGTAACACTGCGACCTACAAGACATGTCGTAAGAGACGACTAAAGTAAGGGACTAGGGAAGCTACCCTAGTAAACAAATAGATGATTTACTTTCCTTATAACCACTGTCCATCAGTAATCAAGCGAACTTTACTTCGACTTCAGAGGTACTTGTAGATAGTCAAGTAAAAGATCAGGTTTTTCTGTAGTCAAACCGCACACAGTATACAAACAGAATAAATGTAATACTAGATAGTCTCAAACAACATCATTTCAGTGCGACGTGGTTACAAGCGTAGAATGTAATCTACTTCAATATTGGAGATACCCACAAGTCAATAAACTCAATCAGTTATCAGTTATATGAGGACTATCATCATAGCACTCCGGACATGTCCATGAGTGCTCCGATCTCAGCCTCAGCAAATCCAATGAACTCAATGTGTGACAGTAGTCTAACTATTCTGTTTTCTGAATGCTATATCTATCCTGCCACGATGTTCAGCGTATTGATATCTCACGTTAGTACTATATGTCACACTTTTGCCATCCACATCTGATCTAACATTTCGTTTTTATCAGTCATTTTCATATTTACATAGTCGTAAATAACGTTCATACATTCACAACTCACAACAGGACATGCCATGGGCGTTTCTGAACTTCCTCTAACGCGCTGTACATTATTAGATATGGAAAACGACTGTTCCTGACCTAAGATCTACACTTTTCTTTTTCTGTTTGTCAACAATCGTAGATTTGTGTATGTAATGTATTATGTGTATCTAAATGCCAGACTAGAATTTTCTTTAGATTTAAGATGTGTTCATTGTTTAGTAATTTCTCAGCTAGAAATAAAACTGAGTTATCATACATTTATCTTGTTTGACAGATCAATAAACTTATGTGCGATTGATGCTTTTACATTGAAGATATCGATTTACTTCTTCTTCTGCGAACGCTCCATATCGACCACTTATTAAACCACTCTGTTATTCGTATGTAATCTGAGCCTAAGATCGATTGTGTGTTGTGCCAGTTATGCGCCTATCGGATTTTAGGCCAGCACATCCGATTTCGCGCTACGATTTTTATTTCCTAGGCTAGCTTCCATAGGTCCTACATCAGTCGCCTTTTACGACATTACTTGTAGGTCACAGTGTTGCTTTTCTCTGCTTCCCTTGCGGGCCCCAGCACCACACGGGTTAATGCTTTGGCACTGAATATATCGATTTGAAAACCAACTTTTAAAAAATGGTTTCATCCAACATGGTTGAAACTTCGAGATGTAGATAAAATAATCTGTGTTGAATTGTCTCTTCTTCTCGATCCAGCTTCGTTTAAGTTCTTGCACTCTATCCTAATGGCATATCGGTTACAGATTGCATTGAAGAACTATGTATATTGAATTTGGCCCGAGTTGCCTGAGTTTGGGATATAATCAGATAATCCAAGGACTAGGATACGAAGTTTTTTCAACTACAGATTGCTTGATGTGTTTACTAGAACATTCGACCGTGTGTTGTCAGGGCTCACACGGGGAGCAAAGAATAGTAAAATACGACCTACAAGGCATGTCCTGAGAGGCGACTGAAGTAGGGGCCTAGGGAAGCTACCCTAGTAAATAAAATGCCTCGCAGAAATTGGATGTGATGGCTTACTTGTAGGTGGATAATTGGAACAACGTACATTCGCTCTTAGTCTCGGATCACATGCAAATCACAAAGAGTGATTACCAAGTGATCGATATGAAGCACTCGAAGAAGAAAAATAAGAAGAATATGACATTAATCTACACTCATGGAATACTTGGTAATGGTTTACAAACAGAAAATCACACTTATATTATCACATCTACTTAGTGGTACTGTAGAATTATGTAGGATTTGATTGCTAGCATGTGAGACCTCTAGAGCTGACGTATAATGTTAGCTTAGATCATGGCCTCCGATAACATACGGTCGGCGGACTCAGTTAAAATTCTAGGAAATACGTCCACATCTGTCACGTGATCTTCACATTACAGTGTGGTTGTTTATAGACTCATTTAAAAAACGATACAACATGATAAATGAAGGTTATATATCATGTAACAAGTTTCAAGCTAAGGAATATCAGTATTATTAACATTCTTCATATCAGTATTATTAACATTCTTCATCAATAAATAACCATAAACGCATCGAATTGAATACAATTGCCAAAAAAAGAAAGGTTACAGTGTTCTATCAAATATAAATCAAATTGAGCCCAACATTAAACAGGAATGAGCTAGTCAGCCTTATGTTGCTGCTTGCCACGTTTAGATGTAAATATATAATTAACTAAAAAAAATATATACTGATAATGCTATCGTTGTGCAATACGTACGGTCATGGTGACACAAGGTGACGAAAAGAAATGAGGATTGTGACAATACAATACTGATGCTTCAGCAGGTTTTGGGTAATGCTGGAAAATATTTATTTTACTAGGGATTAGAGTTCAGAGTTCGAGGTATATTGTATCACATTCGTTTAGAATGTCATGTCATGTTTCATGAACAGAATCTTGTGTGTGAAATGTTGTCTATGAGTACCAGATGTTAAGTTTATCAGTAAACCGGCTCACGTGAATATAATTTTTAACAAATCTTATATTTTTCTTTAAAATGATTTTTTTGTAAAATTCTTCATGTTCGTCAGCATAGTACAATAACATATTGTTATTAGTTTCTCCTCCTTTTCTCTCGTTCATCCCATCAAGTCATGATTGAGAAACTTGAATCGTTAACGATTGTTTTGAACATGTCGATATAATAGAATACTGCTGCAGCACTTTGTAGCAATGACGAAATAAGTAAAAACAAAGTAATGTTCTTTCTTTCTTTCTTTCTCGAATCCTGTATGCCTCACAGCGTCAGGTCAGGAAGAGATTTCTAAAACGGGCCTAGTATGCGCTTCGTAGATAGTCTCTTTCGTCGCCTCTGTTATCTCTGAGGTCCATCTTTTGCGTGGCCGGCCTTTTGCTTTGTACCCATTGTATCGGAGCAGCATTGCTCTTTGGGGTGCACTGTCTGATGGTAATCTGCTTACGTGACCGAACCATTTAATTTGTTGTTTCTTGATGAAGTCTAGTACTGATGTTGTACCCACTTTTTCCTGATGTCTTCATTTCTCAACCGGTCTCTTCTTGTTACACCCAGCATTCTGCGTAGACACTTCATCTCTGTTGTGATACTACATTACAAAGTAATGTAGTATAATGTAGTATTACACAAATACAAGACTTTTCTATTCTGCGA
The DNA here is from genome assembly GCA_020796225.1 of Arion vulgaris. Lineage (NCBI taxonomy): Eukaryota > Metazoa > Mollusca > Gastropoda > Stylommatophora > Arionidae > Arion > Arion vulgaris. Next base: position 55,934,865 of record CM036759.1, on the reverse strand, counting down.
CAGCTGCTGATGTTAAAACAATAACGATACACAAATACAAGACTTTTCTATTCTGTGACAGCTTGATGTTAAAACAATAACGATACACAAATACAAGACTTTTCTATTCTGTGACAGCTGCTGATGTTAAAACAATAACGATACACAAATACAAGACTTTTCTATTCTGTGACAGCTTGATGTTAAAACAATAACGATACACAAATACAAGACTTTTCTATTCTGTGACAGCTGCTGATGTTAAAACAATAACGATACACAAATACAAGACTTTTTCTATTCTGTGACAGCTGCTGATGTTAAAACAATAACGATACACAAATACAAGACTTTTCTATTCTGTGACAGCTGCTGATGTTAAAACAATAACGATACACAAATACAAGACTTTTCTATTCTGTGACAGCTGCTGATGTTAAAACAATAACGATACACAAATACAAGACTTTTCTATTCTGTGACAGCTGCTGATGTTAAAACAATAACGATACACAAATACAAGACTTTTCTATTCTGTGACAGCTGCTGATGTTAAAACAATAACGATACACAAATACAAGACTTTTCTATTCTGCGACAGCTGCTGATGTTAAAGAGAGTTGGCTATTAAAGAGCATAAATCAAGAAAAATTAAATATTTCGGACACATCAAACGACATGAGTGTCTAGAGAAGGTAATTTTGGATGGAGTGGTGCCGAAGAAGAATGAGAGGAAGACCTAGAAGATAATGGGTGCAAGATGTCATGACGATCTGAGAATGATGTGGTGACGCCGGTCAACTTGCATAGAAAAGAGAGAGTTTTTCAGGACTGATGTCATGGGAGCCAAGTTCCGGAAGTGACAAGCTACTTGATGATGATGATGATGAAAACTAAAGTACTTTGATTTGACATGTTTCGCTTTTAAACAAGTCTGGAATTTGCATGTGTCATCAACTCTGGCAGTCTACCTATGGAAAATCTTTCGTCTTTAGACCTTTAGGGCACTTATTATTTTCAGAATAGTATATTTGCTCGTGGCAACGTATGGTGTGAAGCATGGCCATTTAATAACGCAGTGAAAAACTTATATGTGCTTTTGAATATAGGTGTTACAGAAGAGTCCGTTGTATGTCATGGACAGAGAAGAGAACAAATAGATCTATCCATAAAGAACTTAAAATCAAAGACAACTGACTGATGCTACAAATAAGAAAGAGAAAATGTTGTTATTTAAGACATATACAAAAGACATGAAGGGTTGGAGAAGACCATCATGGCAGAAAGCATACCGGCAAAGAGAAGAACAGGAAGACAACAGAGATGATGGATTCATGATGTAACTGTTGCGTTGAACATGTCAGCTGCAGAGGCCTATGAGAGGGAAAAATTCCGGAATATTGTTGAGGTGGCAAAGTTCTACTCAAGACAAGCAATTTGATGATGATATTTGCTAGTCCGAATTAAGAACCTACTGACCGGTAGATGATGACATCGTTAAATAATCTGATAGAAGTGAATTAACGCTGTATTAACTGTGTACGAATCGATGCACTTTTTAATGATGTTTGCGTTGACGCTGAGTCTGTGTCCTTGATGCATGAAATGTGTTTATCGCAGACACTGTTCACTGATCATAAGTGAAGTTTGAAATATTATTGCTTTATTGTTATCTATTCGATCTTGACTTGAAGAACACATATTTTAACTTTTTTTTTTTAAATTTTGAAATGCTTTCATTGTGTAGTCTGTCGATCAATTAAACTATATTTATATTTCCAATCAAACAATTGCCAGGTTGAAATAATGACACACTTCGATCAAAACTAGAATACAGTATGTTGACAGTTGACATTGTTGACAGCGGCGTTGTTCAACATGAGGCTCGCAGGCAGCATGGTGCCGTGTGATACATCACTGACGCTGGTATTTTACACCTCCGGCTTTAACGTTACTTATAATTTGGTTTTTTAATATGTTAATGAGTAACTGTGCCCGCCTGCCCAGCGTGTTCGTATCGCGTTGGTCGACAGATAACAAACACCCTGTGAGTGCGGTTTATCTCCGCTTGCTGGCAGAACGCCACAGATTCTCCAGATTAACGGTGTTCGTGGCACCGAGCCGAAGAGCTGAAAGCTCAAGTGCTTCTAGATCGAAAAAAAAAATTGAATAACAGTAGGGTTTATTTTATTTCGTAATAAGACTAATGAAAAACATTGAACTTGTATCCATAATTCAGTTTTCAAATGTGATTGTTATTTTTATAGTTACTATGAATATTAATGTATTATTACTGTTAGTAATGTGATTGCAATTGCCACATGACATCCGTGCCGACTACAGTCACCTGACCGATTGATAATAACATTGATCTGTAGGCTGTGACGACATGTGTTCGATGTCCAAGTTAGATATGGGACTATTTGTCTTCAGTGGCTTAAACAGAATAATGTAAATACATGAAAAAATAATTGATGTCATGTTTCATTCTCATACAATAGCTTGTTTGTGTAGAGCTTTGCCACCCAAACAATCATGTTTGTGCAGAGCTTTGCCACCCAAACAATCCTGTTTGTGTAGAGCTTTGCCACCCAAACAATCCTGTTTGTGCAGAGCTTTGCCACCCAAACAATCCTGTGTGTGCAGAGCTTTGCCACCCAAACAATCCTGTTTGTTCAGAGATTTGCCACCCAAACAATCCCGTTTGTGCAGAGCTTTGCCAACCAAACAATCCTGTTTCATTCTCATACAATAGCTTGTTTGTGCAGAGCTTTGCCACCCAAACAATCCCTCGGAAGTTATTTATTTCTCCTTCTATATCGTTCTCTCGTAAACCGGAAGTCTGGATTTCGGTATCATGTTCAAATTATAAGTAACTTCTTGAATCCATCTTTTCTGTGGTCTTCCTCTACTCCTCTTCTTCTGTTCATAATGGTCTATTTCATCTCTTGATATGTGTTATATGTCCAAAATACCACAACTGTTTATTTTTTTTTTTGGTAACGTCCTCCAGTTGTCTTTGATATTGAGTTCCTAGGGATTTATGTGGGGTAGAGGTTAGATGATCGCCTTTCGTGCCAAAGGTACCAGTTTCGCTTCCTCTTGGAGCCATGTGGAATTTGTCTTTCAGAGATCAATGATCTCAGTGTAGGTGAGATCGAGTTCCTAGTCATATCGGAGACGGACAATAAAACGTAGTCCCCGTGTTCAATTTGAGCACGTAACAGAAACGCTTGGCAGTTGAAAATCGAGAAGAGCAGGCGGGAAAACCACTGCCCCGGCAAAATTGATTAGATAAGATTTTAAATAAATATCGTTCAAAATTATCTTCACCATCTTAAAAGGACATCGGGACCCTGTCGCTGCTACAAAGTTTGTGCACTGCAGTAATGATCTTCCTGTGTCAGAAAGAGATCGGGGCACACATGGTTACTCACCGAAATGCAATGATGATGACTGTGTCAGAAAGAGATCGGGGCACACATGGTTACTCACCGAAATGCAATGATGATGACTGTGTCAGAAAGAGATCGGGGCACACATGGTTACTCACCGAAATGCAATGATGATGACTGTGTCAGAAAGAGATCGGGGCACACATGGTTACTCACCGAAATGCAATGATGATGGTCCTATCAATCAATCAATCGTTCATTCTAGATAGATATTTCTCTTCTCGAATTATTGTACGTGGAGGACTCTTGTAAAAGCACATATTTTCTTTCTTAGTTGTTAAATTTTCTTTCTTAGTTGTTAAATTTTCTTTCTTAGTTGTTCTCAGGGTCTCTGTGGCTGAGTGGTTAAGCGTTTGCCTTGCGAGTCGAAGGTCGTGGGTTCGAATCCGGACCGCGACCTTCTGTTCACAGTGCAGTTTTTCCAGAGACCCCTAGGATAGTTGTTGCAGCTACGGAGTTAATGGTTTGTGCAATACTCGTGGTAGGTGGCGTGACATTTTCTGCTGAGAGGACCGAGCCATATGGGGTAAAACCCAGTGCAATAAAGTTAATCCTTCGACTTTTAAACTCTTTCTTAGTTGTTAATGTTATGTTCTTGCTAAATGCCCATTCTTAGTTGTTAATGTTATGTTCTTGCTAAATGCCCATTCTTAGTTGTTAATGTTATGTTCTTGCTAAATGCCCATTCTTAGTTGTTAATGTTATGTTCTTGCTAAATGCCCATTCTTAGTTGTTAATGTTATGTTCTTGCTAAATGCCCATTCTTAGTTGTTAATGTTATGTTCTTGCTAAATGCCCATTCTTAGTTGTTAATGTTATGTTCTTGCTAAATGCCCATTCTTAGTTGTTAATGTTATGTTCTTGCTAAATGCCCATTCTTAGTTGTTAATGTTATGTTCTTGCTAAATGCCCATTTTTCACACATATAATATGCCACTAGAAATATACATTATAATGTTTAAAACAAATAAATTAAGCACAGTATCAACATTTAACCAAATTGGTGATAGAAAAGAAATGAAAGAAAGTAACAGAAAAAAATGATCGGAAGTTTAGAACTTTGACGTGAAGACATATCAAATTACAGAGAAAAAAAAAAAGCAGTTGCAGAAAATAGTGAAATATCTTAATCGACTATGCCTACAAGCACAAACCTAGACTGGTTATTTACAGAGTGCACTTTTTGTTTCTTTTAACTGTAAGTTTTCTTTCCATTTCTTTACTAGGTTTCCTCATTTTTACTACTGTATATTTTTTTGTGTGTGAGTAAAACTGCGAAAATATGGACAGGTGAGAAAGTCTTACCAAGAACACAAACTCTTCATTGCACACTTTAAGCAATCATTGAGAAGTACCGCTTGCGCAAGCAAACGTTTTACCATACAGTTATAAAAGTACATTCTGTCTGGATAACTATTAGCATAAGTTGTCCAAGAATTTTCAGTGGAATTTAGACTCTATTATATATCATTATTTATGTAGGTATATATATTTGTGTGTGATATATGTCATAAAATGGGAGAGTTCATCGTTGCGGGACTATCTACATAGGTTGATGTAACGTTTAAAATATTTATAGCATTACCTGTGACAGTCTGTAACACTGGTTTATCTGATTGTATTTCATTTATATTTGCTATATATAAATAAGGATATTCAGTCTCGACATATATCGATTTGTATATATGTGCGTATAAGTACCTATATTATAAGAGAAGACTGCAGTAAAACTATGTAGCAATGGCGAAAAACGTAAAAACAAAGTACTGTAGTTTTACAAAATACAAAAACAATAATAATAAACAGCAACGTTTCGACCAAAAAGCCTTTATAATGCAAAGGATACAACAGAAATGAAGAATTTCAATTCCTTCCCATAACACTATTTATAAACTACTACATAAACATCATTATGGACCTAAAATAAAAATATGTGACAAGAAACTAATAACGAAATAATTACTTTTTAGAATCGAAGTAGAAAATAGAAGAGAAATTATATGTAAGTATATATATAAATATATATATATATATATACATGTTTATAGATTTTTTCCAGAGACCCTAAGGTTGTCCTCGCAGCTACGGAGTTCGTGCTTTGTGCAATACTTAAAGCAAGTGGCGAGCCATTTCTGCAGACAGGGGATGTAGTGATCTTATGTGTGCTTGTTCCAATGCACTTTGTAAGCTGTTGTTCATATTTTAAAGGCTGTTCTTTATGTCATTACTCCATCTTTAGCGTGGTCTTCCTCTTTTCATCATTGTTCTTATGTAAGTAACTAATTAGGGTCACTATGGCGAAGTGGTTAGGACGTTTGTCTGTAGTTCTGAAGTTTATGGATTCGATTTCAACGAGTGATGTGCGCTGTTTTATTTTATGAAATTCCTAGGATTGAGGCTGGAACTTCGTAGCTCGTGCTTTGTACAACACTCTCGGAAAGTGGGATGCCATTTCTGCCAACAGAAATAAATCCCAATGATGAAATACGTTGCAATGAAGTTTGTCAATGGAATAACCATGTGTGCCCCCATCTCTTTGTAACATGTGCCAGTCTCAGAGGCAATCACAAGACAATTCGCAGAAGAGGTCATGTTTCTCAGTGCAATTTTGAATATAATTTATGAACTTTAATTTAAACTTTTTAATGAATTTTGCATGAGCAGTGGTTTCCAATATCTTTTATCAATTTTTAAATTGCAATCGTTCTTATACGTGCTCAGCTTGATCACGGATTTGCATGTTAGGACTAGAAGTTCGATCTTACTTATATTGAGATCAAAAATCTCTGGAAAGATATCATGACCACTCCAAGCGAGGAACGAGCTGAGTACCTTTCGAGCGAGAGGTGACAGCCTTTTCTCCACGCCACAATGACTCTTTTAGACATATTCAATTTTCTGATATATGTACGAGGGAGTCTCTGTTGCTTAGAGGTTAGATGCTCCCCTCTTGTTTCAAAGGTACTTGGTTCGCTCTCTCGTGAAGACATCGAAATATCTGTCCAGAGATCCCTGATCTCAGTGTTGGTGAGATCGAGTTTCTAATCATATCGGGACGGACGATTACTTGTAGATCCCGTGTTCAAATTGAACAACTTAAAGAACTAATAGTAGTTCAAAATCGAGAAGAGGAGCCTGGTAAACGGCTTCCAGGTAAAATTCATTAGAACCAAAGTTCATAAATAAAATATTTGCAAGATATCTTCACAATCTTCTAAATTGCATTAGGACCTTCGCCGGTGCTACAGGATTTTATTGTGTAAGAAAGAGATGGGAGCACATATGATAACATATCAAGTGCAATGATGATGGTGATATCAATCTACCAATCAATCAATATATATATACAGATCAGACACCACATCTGGAATGCATTCACCTTATCGGTCGATACTATTTTGATCAATATATTTTCATTATTTCTACGTCAGAACTCAAATATGTAATTTTTGTGCATTTGTTTTTCAAGAGTCTAAAATGGAAACCAATATGTAATGCTTTGAAGATATATTTAGCTTCACTTTTTGTTGAAAGGTAGAAAAAATAAATTATCAAATATATTTTATTTTTTTCATTTTACTTTCACATTGGCGTACACATGTCTCTTATCTTGTGAAGAACACCCGTTCTGTAATCCTCTTTCGCTATTTTCTTTCTTCTGAAGTTATGCGAAGACTTACGTTTAGTTAAGTTTAGTTTAAGCAACAACGTAACATAGTATAAACAAACAAATCGGAGATTTCTGTGTTGAAATCGTTAAGTCGTTAGCCATGCGTTTGCTTGAATCTCGTAGGTTCGAATCTGAAATTTGTCGTCCTGTTCACAAATGCATTTTTTCCTTGATATCATAAGAGTTGTTGCTGAAGCTACAGTCGCTGCAGTTGCTGCTCATGATTTGTTTCAATATATGTCTGGCATTTCTGCATTGAGGAATTGAGACATATGTGAAAACCTGGTGCAGTGATGTCAGAACGTCATGGCTAAGCCTTACTCTGAAAAAATACATATAACTTTTGCTATTTGAGATACTTAAGAAGTTTCGGAAATTGATCATTAATTGCGATCGATATATAAATCATCATTACATTTGTTTCGAAGAGGAAATCGTCTCTGGCTTGACATGTCGAGATTTTCCACTTGGAGAGATCGTCATTTTTCACAAATCCCTAATCAAAGTGTAACTGTCATCGATTGTATAGTCATATACTTCTTCTTCTTCTTCTTCGAACGCTCCATATCAACCAAGTGTTAACCACTACGTGTGATTTCTATGTGATCTGAGTGTGTGATTTCTATGTGATCTGAGCGTGTGATTTCTATGTGATCTGAGCGTGTGATTTCTATGTGATCTGAGCGTGTGATTTCTATGTGATCTGAGCGTGTGATTTCTATATGATCTGAGCGTGTGATTTCTATGTGATCTGAGCGTGTGATTTCTATATGATCTGAGCGTGTGATTTCTATGTGATCTGAGCGTGTGATTTCTATGTGATCTGAGTGTGTGATTTCTATGTGATCTGAGTGTGTGATTTCTATGTGATCTGAGCGTGTGATTTCTATGTGATCTGAGCGTGTGATTTCTATATGATCTGAGCGTGTGATTTCTATGTGATCTGAGTGTGTGATTTCTATGTGATCTGAGCGTGTGATTTCTATGTGATCTGAGTGTGTGATTTCTATGTGATCTGAGCGTGTGATTTCTATGTGATCTGAGTGTGTGATTTCTATATGATCTGAGCGTGTGATTTCTATGTGATCTGAGTGTGTGATTTCTATGTGATCTGAGCGTGTGATTTCTATGTGATCTGAGCGTGTGATTTCTATGTGATCTGAGCGTGTGATTTCTATGTGATCTGAGCGTGTGATTTCTATGTGATCTGAGCGTGTGATTCCTATGTGATCTGAGCGTGTGATTTCTATGTGATCTGAGCGTGTGATTTCTATGTGATCTGAGCGTGTGATTTCTATATGATCTGAGCGTGTGATTTCTATGTGATCTGAGCATTAATGCGATTGCATGCTGTGCTAATTACGCGCCAACAAGTAGGCAGGGACATCCATTTTCTGCGATGCTTTTTATTTACTAGGTAGCTTCCTATATTCAACATCAGTCGCTTCTTACGACATACATTATAGGTCGCAGTTGTACTATTCTTAGCTTACCTTTCAGCTCCCGGAACGACACGGGCGATAGTCATTTCGAGGGATGATAAAATTGTATTTTGTTCAAGATGCGCAAAAAAATATAAAAGAATGATTTGCATTTAAAAATCAACAAAAGTAGGCGGTAAAGTAACACTCATTGAAAATGTAAATGTTGAAAACAAACGTTATAAATAAATATTTATTGTCATCAAAGTTACATCGGAAATCCTTGTCTGTGTTACGATGTGTGTGCATTACCTCTAATATCATTCTTGGTAAGAAAGTGATGCTAATACACATGTTTGTTAACCCAAGTGCAATGAAGATGGTCCATCAATCAATCAATATCAACATATGCATGGAGTAGGGAATAACTGCTACATGGCCCACATTAAGAAAGCCCAGGTGTTTGACCATTTTTCTATATTGCTATTTGTCGCTCTATGTATTATGGGCCATGGACAAAGCAGCGGAGAAGATCATAAATGCCTTTGAGTGCAAATGCTACAAAAGAGAATTTAGAATATCATGAACAGAGAAAAGAACAAATGCTTCTGTTTTGCAACAGCTTAATATTAAAAAGAACTGGCTATAAAATCAAGGACAATTAAATATTTGGGCACATCAAACGATACAAGTGCCAAGACAAGATAATTTTGGTGGGAATAATGCCTGGACGAAGAATGAGATGAAGACTGTGAAGACGATGGGGTGAAAGATGCCACTGACGATCTGAGAATGACTGCTGATTACGCCGGTCAACTTGCACAGGACACAGAGTTTTTAAGAACTGCTGTCATGGTAGCCAGGTTCTGGAAGGGACAAGCTATTGATGATAATGATATGTCTAATAAAGAACGCATTTTCATCTTTTTTTTCTATACATGGCAAATAATTGCTGCAAATAAGTATACATACAATCTTCATCTATTTTGTAGTATCATTGTCATAGAAGTGCTAGAAGTGTTTGAAGAAATATTACGATATTTGAAATTTCAAACAGGAAAAAAAATATTTAAAAACATTAATAAAACATTGGTTAACTAGTTCTGGTGGCGTCTGTGGCCTAGGGGTTAGTGACTCGGTCTATTAACCTCGACGTTCTGAGTTCGAATCATGCTGCGGACAGTTTGGTTGCAAATTGTTTGCGTGGATTTTAACAAAAGGACGATGGTACCACCCGTTCAGAAAGCAATGGCAAACTACTGAACGTAATAATGCCTAGAAAAATCACAAATAACGTTTAAAAGTTGTGGTTGATTCGCAAAGTCCTGTAAAGGATATGCAATTAATTAATTAAAACTAGTTCTGCTGCTAAATCAAAGGGCCCAAACCAGACCGGAGTCTAAATGTCTGACAGGACAAAATGAAAGATCATTTGACGTTTCCGCAATCTGAGAAAATGGAGCAAGCTTGACTGTTGGTGTAGTGTAATAATAACTCCATCGCTAGAAGATATTCATATATAGAAACTGTTGTGTGTTTGCGGCACACAATTTATTTAAAAGGTGTCCACGGTAATGCAATGTTTGGAAACCGCTGCTATAAATGACTTGTTACATTTTGTTATTCTTATGTTGTGGAAGACCATTTATCTTCTTGATGTGTTTTCAGTGCTACAGAATTAGTTACATATCACAAACCACTTTAAGCACGTACACATGTGAGGTAATCCTGCCAACAATAACTGTAGTTGCTTTTAGCATAAAGCCCTTTCTGTTGTTTGGTGTGAAATCTTCTAAATTTGTCTGGCTGCTGTAAATAGTAAAATAAAAGGATTTCGTTTTCCATTCGTTTACAAATTCTTCTGGTTTTCGTTCAGACGCTACAAATGCAGACGTAGTTGTGACATCTAACATGACACTTGTAACGTTATATTTGAGTGAAGACTTTCTTTTCGTATCACAAATGTATCTCCCAATTCACTTAAGCCTTACTTCCACTTAAGTGGTACTTGTAAATTGGATCGCCAATTTTCTTTTTCAATTATGACCCCATAGTATATTTGTTTACTTGTAAACTAGATCCCTTTGTGTCCTTTAGTCATAAAATTTGTGCACACCGTTAATTTGTCTTTTTTTTCTTAGTCCATGCTGGTTATGAACCATACATACCATTCCAACCTTTGCGATTCTGAAAAACTAGTATGTTACATGTTTATTTCCATGTGTTAAAGCTTAATCAATAAAAGAAATGTTATCGAAAACAATTGACTGGAGCATATATTACTTACAATTAAATTGTAATATAACAGTCAGAAGTCAACAATATACTTAGCATATATCAATATATAGTTCAGCATCATCATCAAAAAACTTGTTCTGAGCAGAGCGTTGCCACCCTAACAGTCCTTCGGAATTTCTCTCTATCATTGATCATATGCTCTACGTCTGGTGTCGCCATGTTCAAATCGTTTGATGCATCCTGAATCCATCTTCTCAATGGTCTTCTTCTTGCATCTTTTGCCTCCGTCAATGATTGCCTTCTCCAACACCTTTTTCTTTTGATATGCTTTTCAATTTCTCATTCTTATTTATAGTATAAGTAAGTTTTCTTTGATAGTATATAGTTAATACTAAGCTGAAATCCCTGTTTTTATAAATCTGAAACGTGTGAGTACACGTGTAAATACATTCTATAAATATATTTTTCTTGCCCTGCTTGTGACGAATTGTCTGGAACTCTGGGAATGACTGTAACAAGCACGTTCGTATTGTTATATGCTGAAGATACTATCAATGTTTACTTATCCGTCGCCCGTGTGGTGTCGGGTCCGCAATGGAAGCAAAGAACAGTACCACTTCGACCTACAAGGCATGTCGTAAGAGACGATAGATCTAGGACCTAGGAAAGCTGCTCTAATAAATAAAAGCATCGCAGAAATTGGATGTGTTGGGCTACTTGTCGGCGCATAACTAGCACAGCGTACAATCGCTTTTAGGCTCAGATGGGAAAACATAAAGAGTGGTTAACAAGTGGTCGATGGTCGATATGGAGAGTTCCACGAAGAAGAAGAAGTTTGTATCCGTCAATTCGGCATAAGACCGCTGGATAACCGGACAAAGATGGGTGCCGACTTGCTGTCTAAGAGTATTGTCTACAGGAGATTTGCTTCTGGAAAAAATGTTATGGGGTGAGCATTCTTTATTTCAGAGTTGAACACCCACGACTCTCAGAGTTGAACACCCACGACTCTCAGAGTTGAACACCCACGACTCTCAGAGTTGAACACCCACGACTCTCAGAGTTGAACAGCCATGACTCTCAGAGTTGAACAGCCACGACTCTCAGAGTTGAACAGCCACAACTCTCAGAGTTGAACACCCACGACTCTCAGAGTAGAACACCCACACTCTCAGAGTTGAACAGCCACGTCTCTCAGAGTTGAACAGCCACAACTCTCAGAGTTGAACAGCCACAACTCTCAGAGTTGAACAGCCACAACTCTCAGAGTTGAACAGCAACAACTCTCAGAGTTGAAAAGTCATGACTCTCAGAGTTGAACAGCCACAACTCTCAGAGTTGAACACCCACAGCTCTCAGAGTTGAACAGCCACAACTCTTAGAGTTGAACACCCACGACTCTCGGAGTTGAACACCCACGACTCTCAGAGTTGAACACCCACGACTCTCATAGTTGAACAGCCATGACTCTCAGAGTTGAACAGCCACGACTCTCAGAGTAGAACACCCACAACTCTCAGAGTTGAACACCCACAACTCTCAGACCCATTGACATGAATAGAAACCACTGAAAGGAGCTTGCCAGGATTATGTCTATCATTAGACAGGCTCTAAAAACGGGTCTGAAAACTGACGAAGCTAGAGCCCGCGTATTGACATAAAACGTTCCAGGAGAAAGTAGAACACAAATGTATTGTCTCTTGAGACTTACACAATGTCATCATTATGGATTTAGGACTGCCTATGTATCATTTAATCTATGATCAACGAATATCAAAGCAGGCATTGAAGTGATATGCAGCGGGTTCAAGGAAGAGAGGACAACCTAAGGAGACCCTGAAACGAACTTTGCTGAGAGAGACAAAAAATATCGGATGTTTCATTCTGGAATTAGTTCACGACACAGAAGACAGTTGTTAGCATTTCGTGCCATGTTCGATAGCACAGGAACGGAGCAATTTTGGGGTGACCCGTTGCAGTGAAGTTGGAAACGTACATATGAACATATGATCAGTATCTGTTCCATGTATGTGATTGCGAGAGTAGCCCAGGATAGAGCGATATGGAGAAATTGCTTGCAGGAATTATATTACATATAATGGTACGAGAGGAATTATTACTATTATATATCAAAGCTGGGCAGTAATGACCGTCTTTCAACACTTATTCTTTCTTGACGTGCTGGTGCGTTCTGTAAATCTGTTTTTCTGAGTTTTTGTAAATCATTTATGTCTATCTATTGTAAAAAATATCCTTTAATTTGGTTTTCTGCAGTCTCGTTCTACACGCGTGTTCACTCTCTCTCGATTTCAAGCTCTTTCTCTCTATGTGTCTCTCTTCCCCCTCTCTCTCTCTCTAGACTGGTGCTCTTATCACTTAGGTAAGTCAACATGCCCAAAAGACTCGTGTACGATGAGCTACGTACCGGTAAACGCTCTCATGGTGGTCAAAAAGTGATTCAAAGATACACTCAAGAACTCGATGAATTTCTTTGGCATAGATGTCGACAACTGGGAGAATGTTGTCCAAGATATATCAGCCTGACGCACACTTCTTCGACACGGTTCTTCGGCCTGCGATGCTATTAGAACTGCACGCATGGAACAGAAACGACAAACTAGAAAGGCAATAAAACACCCCACAAGTGTAAATATTTCTTATCCATATTGTACAAGAACATTTCAAGCCCGCATCGGGATCACCACACATACATAATGCAACTACATTCTCTTGGATTAACAATTGTGGTTATCATCACCCGTGATGGATGAGCATCAAGCCAAATTGCATTCCATTCTCCCACGTTCTTGCTCGTCTACGTCTTGTGTTCCAAACGTAGTTGATTTCTTTCAGTTTCTATGTCTATCGCCATTCACCACTTCCAGTCATATAGTCTGAAATACTAGGTAGCATACCACTTCCAGTCATATAGTCTGAAATACTAGGTAGCATACCACTTCCAGTCATATAGTCTGAAATACTAGGTAGCATACCACTTCCAGTCATATAGTCTGAAATACTAGGTAGCATACCACTTCCAGTCATATAGTCTGAAATACTAGGTAGCATACCACTTCCAGTCATATAGTCTGAAATACTAGGTAGCATACCACTTCCAGTCATATAGTCTGAAATACTAGGTAGCATACCACTTCCAGTCATATAGTCTGAAATACTAGGTAGCATACCACTTCCAGTCATATAGTCTGAAATATTAGGTAGCATACCACTTCCAGTCATATAGTCTGAAATACTAGGTAGCATACCACTTCCAGTCATATAGTCTGAAATACTAGGTAGCATACCACTTCCAGTTATATAGTCTGAAATACTAGGTAGCATACCACTTCCAGTCATATAGTCTGAAATACTAGGTAGCATACCACTTCCAGTCATATAGTCTGAAATACTAGGTAGCATACCACTTCCAGTCATATAGTCTGAAATACTAGGTAGCATACCACTTCCAGTCATATAGTCTGAAATACTAGGTAGCATACCACTTCCAGTCATATAGTCTGAAATACTAGGTAGTATGTCGTGCCCGTGAAATAGTAGTGTTCTTGTTGCTGTTTTCGTAACATAAAGTGTTTAACAGAGTGGAATTATTTTCGTTATACGTGTTCACAATATTGAATTTGTCTCAACTCATTGACTTTCTCATAAAAATTCATGTTGTGGCCAAATTTAGTTTTGCTCACTTTGTTAAACCCGCATTTGAATATAAACATTACTCTGTAGTTTCGTAATTCTAAAACTTCTTCAAATACTTCATATCGATCACTTGAGGTAAATTTAACAGTGAAATAATTCATGATGCAGACGGCAACACATGACCAGACGGTACAGACAAACGGACGCAGACAGCGACACTTGGTAATTAATCTGTCAATGATTTAAGTTATATTTACATGGTTTTAAAATGGTATAATGTATATAAAAGTATAATTGCCATACGACATTTCAGAGTATTGCCCAAAGAAGGAAATTCCCATCTCTGGTAACAATGATGATATATAGTTAAATATGTTGACTGACTGTGTAACAACGTAACAAACTCATATTGATTAGATAATACTGGTTCATTAGTATTGAAATAAACCAGGAGCGGATATCCTTGCTTTTGCTCAAGGGCTGAATGAAGAATTAGGTAAATGATGGTGGAACCTACTAGAAATAAGGAATGTTAATACTGATACTCACATTTCATAATTATATATAGTTTTTTTATTATCTAAAATCATAGTTATACAACAATAATAACATCAATTGTTGTAGCAATATTTCAACAGAAAATAATCAACTTCAAATAGATGTAACTACCGACTAAGTTGATATGGGTGCCCCAGCGTCTTGTCGGAGCTCGAAATGGGACGCCAAGTGATGATGGCTGGGGAGTCGAGGACGCCAGGTGATGATGGCTGGGGAGTTGAGGACGTCATTTGATGATGTCTGGGGAGTCGAGGACGCCAGGTGATGATGGCTGGGGAGTCGAGGACGCCAGGTGATGATGGCTGGGGAGTCGAGGACGCCATTTGATGATGGCTGGGGAGTTGAGGACGCCAAGTGATGATTGCTGGGGAGTCGAGGACGCCAGGTGATGATGGCTGGGGAGTCGAGGACGCCAAGTGATGATGGCTGGGGAGTCGCGGACGCCAAGTGATGATGGCTGGGGAGTCGAGGACGCCATGTGATTATTGCTGGGGAGTCACAGACGCCAAGTGATGATTGCTGGGAGTCGAGTACGCCATGTGATTATTGCTGGGGAGTCACGGACGCCAAGTGATGATTGCTGGGGAGACGCGGACGCCAAGTGATGATTGCTGGGGAGTCGCGACGCCAAGTGATGATTGCTGGGGAGTCGCGGACGCCAAGTGACGATTGCTGGGGAGTCGAGGATGCCAAGTGATGATTGTAATGATACTACTACTACTATGATCAATGAATAGACAGTGAACAATTATTATGGGATTCTTGACAAAAACGAATTACAAAACACAATTCCAAACATATACTCTTATTTCTGACGGCAGCCATTGTCTATCAGTACAATACGAGCGTTCTTAAGAACACAACAATACGATGGATGCAGTAAGGTGATGGATGCAGTAAGCGATGGGTGCAGTAAGCGATGGGTGCAGTAAGCGATGGGTGCAGTAAGCGATGGGTGCAGTAAGAAATAAAGGTAAATTGTTCGAATTCTGTGTTGGGTAATTTTTTTCCGGAAGCCTCTAACAGTTGCGCACTGACTTTGTATTGATCATATTCATTGCTTCCATTGCTTCCCCAGGGGCTCTTGATACTCATTTTCTCATACTACTACTACAACTACTACTACTACTACTACTACTACTATTACATCTACTCATACTAATAATAATAATGCAAACAATAGTAATATTAATTATGGTTAATAAGTTACGCTTTCTACTGTTCAAATATAACGATATGATGGTCTTAGACAACAGTAGAATGATTACAAAATAATACAAGTTTGTGAAAACGTGAAGATCGTGTTCATGAATGTTCTACCAACAATAATCTCTTCTTCTTCTACTTTGAACGCTCCATGTCAACCACTTGTTATCCATCCTGTGTGATTTATATGTGATCTGAGCTTAAGAGCGACTGTACGTTGTGCAAATATGCGCCTACAAGTAGGCAAGCACATCCGATATCTGCGAAGCTTTTTTATGTACTAGGGTAGCTTCCCTAAGCCCCTACATCTGTCGCCTCTTACTACATGGCTTGTAGATCGCAGTTGTACTAGTCTCTGCTCTCCTTATAAGCTCCGATACAACACGGGCGACCCCACAAAAAACTAAATTAAAACTGAAAAATAGTGTTTGCTTGAAATATGAATACCTTTAAAGCCAGTAAAGTGAAATAGGGTGACATGAATATAAGACATGGGCTTCGCCTTGGGCAGCGATGTACTAGACGATATCATGTACGTAATATATGAACAATAGTAAGTATCTCCAACTTAGTGCATATTATCAATTTTAAGGGTCTCTATGGCTGAGTGGTTAAGCCCTTGCCTTGCGAGTCGAAGGTCGTTGGTTCAAATTCGGACTGCGCCGTTCTGTTCGCAAGTGCAGTTTTTTCAGAGACCCTAGGATTTTGCAGGAGCTATGGAGTTTGTGCTTTGTGCAATACTCTCAGCAGGTGGCGTGCCACTTCTGGGGAGGGGGGCGAGCCATATGGGTAAAACCCGGTGCAATGAAACAAATCCTTCGTCTTTACCAATTTTGTATTTTCAACTGGTACAAATTATTTTTGCAATTCAAGTGATGAACAGTTTTGTGTTGCTACATTATCAACGGCCATATGCATTTTATGCGGTGCAGGTTGCTTTTTGTGGTGGTATTCGGCTGTTTCATTCTGGAATTAGTTTACACAGGAACCATTTCACAGTTGTTAGCATTTCGTATGATTTTCATTGGCACAGGAACGGAGCAAATATGTGGTAACCCGTTGCAGTGAAGTTGGAACCGTACTTATGAATTATGAACTATGAACAAATTATTCCTGAAAACTACCCACTTGCATCTATCTCGATTATCTTCTTTGTGTCCTGTTTGACACGTACGTCAACAATAAATTTGTATCGTTGTTTTTCTACCATTTTTATTAATAGTTTCACACCACAAGCCATATCTTGGAACTATCTTTCCACAATTATTGTCCGTGTCTGTTGGACGTACATGGCTTGTTTCTCATACGCAGTCCATCGGAGAGCTGTCCTAGTTAATGCCACTAATGGCATACAATAATATACTTGCTCAATCCATGTCCATATTCGTTGTTTAATGATGGCCTTCAATGATGCACAGTTTTTTCACATCATAGAAATACTAAATAGTCTCATTATTTTGCACTTCAAATTCTAGAATTGATCTACTGGTAACAACTATTAGTAACATTATACTAGAGAATTGATCTGCTGGTAACAACTATTAGTAAAATTATACTAGAGAATTGATCCTAGGTTACATATATTTATGTTAGTGGCTTTGTTATGTCAAACAAAGGATACAACAGTAGTGACGAACTTCATTTCTTTCACATCACACTACATATAGAATATGATAATAATAAAATCCTAACGGCTCCAAAATAAAAATCTGTTATTGTTGTATTCTAAATGTAATGCGCTGTGAAATTCGTCATTTCTGTTGTATACACAAAACAAGTAAAGGAATCCTTTCAAACCTCGTGGTATATAGGGCAATACAGTGTTAGGACTGTATTTTTCATTGATCGTCGGCAGGTTGTGTCGACCTGAGAGCGGTCGCGGTCGGCAAAAATTCACGCGCACTGCGGAGTTGAACCCAGACCACCAGCCTTGAGAAGCGAGTTCACTAACAACTACGCTACCGCGGCTCTCTTCTGTTGTATACTTTTGGTCGAAACAATGCTGTGTTTTGTCTTTGTTTTTGTATTTTGTAAAACTACAGTACTATGTTTATACGTGTTATATTGCTGTATAATGTTACTGCTGTCTTCTAGATCGATAATACTATGTCAAACAGCTACATCTCCAGTGATACTGTAGGCTAGTCCAAATCGACAGTCAATGGGTATGCACATCTCTCAACAGACTAATATTACTTGACAAAATGATATCACTAATCTAGCAAGACTGGTCAGTGCGATCTAATAAACAGTTCAAGAGATCACCTGGAGCGCAGACAACTGTGAAGTGGCTGATGATATATGGCCACACAGGCGAAATGACAAATACATTAACGTAATACGCTAAGAGATTGACGTTTATTTCTGCTGTCATCGAATATTCAAAGAATAAAACACGCAATGTGTTTTGGGATGTATATGGTTGCCCCAAACAAAATGTTGATGAGTGCTATATTCTCCTTATTTTTTAAAAAAAAGCTTTTCGTAAATGATGGTTTAAAATATATGTGGCGTTGATACAATCATCTTTATTTTTCTTTAATATGAAGAAATAAATGATAAAGTTTGTCATGTTTATGAATGCGTTGCACCAATAATTTCTTTTACCAAATAAAACTAACATAAATAATATATCCCTGGGATCTATGTTTGACAACCCATGACGTAATGTTTTAACAGAGGGATAATTGGAAACGAATAATGCACCGTTAAAAAAGGCAAGTAAAACCACGCCTCTGCCACATTTATAAATATATTAGAATCAAACAATTATTTTCTTTCTTTTTTTCGTATGTCCATCTATGTTTTTTTAATGTTAGGAGTAGAAGGTTTAACTGATGATCGGTTTCCTAGATTGTGCACGCTCGGTCGCTTGATATGCTGTGCCCTTCTCTGCTTTTTTGTTGTTAGACGTAGAAGGTTTAACGTCTGTTTCGGAGATAGTGCACGCTCGGTCGCTCGATATGCTGTAGTACTGTGGAGTTTTAAGATGTCTGTAACTCCATCAATCTATCTTTTTCTTGGTATTATCCTTCCCCTTGATGATTCCATGTTTTTGCAACTGGTGTATTCTGGTTCATTCTCACCAAGTGGCCAGACCATTTGAGTCTCTGTTTTTCAATGAATTTAATAGCAGGTGTTGTTTTGAATGTTCTTCTAATTTCCTTATTTCGTATGTGGTCTCTTCTTGTTTTATTTACCGCTTTCCTCAATCTCTTATTTCACAGGTGGTAAGTTTTTTTTCTTGTTCTTATGACCAGTGTCCGTGTTTGGCACTGGTATCACATTTTTGTTATGAAGATTGCATTTTTAATCTGTCTTTTAGTCTCTTCTTCTTCCTTCTTCTGTGATCAACTTCTGCTATGCGACTACTCCGGTATGTGTTTTAAACAGGGCGGTTCGCTTGAGATCTTCACAGCTTCCCCATGATGTGTTTTGTAGTGTTGTTTCTGTTGGTCATATTTCTATTCTCATACTGTTAGGCTGGGCAGTCTTGCATGATGTGCTCTGGGGACTGTTTTTAGCCTCTACTGGTGTTTCAAGATTAGGGAAAGTTGATATGTAATGTAGAATAATTGGTTTGAAAAATCAAAATCAAGATTTATGCAGAAGTAACTTTCTCAGTGAAGAAGCTCCAAGTCACACCACTTCTCAGGTAAAAGATATTTATAATTCCTCATTGCAGGACTTTTCTATTTGTCCAACAAATTCAGAGAAAATAAACTGTTCCTTTTTTGGGAGTTACACTGTTACCAGGATGATTTTCAGTGTATTGGTTATCTGTTTTTGTCTTTGCACACAATTAATTGTACATCACTAGTGACCCCAACCAGACAAAGAATTTAGAGATTGATTGGGTGACAAAAATATGAAACGTTACATTACACTGTGCCGGAGACATTTCTTTAATTTACAGCAACGATAGAAGGAAACGTGTTCCAATCAGAGAAAACCTTAGAGATGTACAATAGAAAAGTAAATAAAAGAGTGTTTACTAACATGTAATTATATTGGCAGAAAGGTAGAATAAGGAAACTAATAGGGATCACTTGTGAGTGACATATTTGTCAACTAAGATATGAAAAGGATGCAGATTATACAATGATTTAGTAACACAAATAGACAAACATAGAAAGTAAACTCGCATCATAGAAGACAAAGATCTAGTTGCTAAGAAACGTTGATTAGAAAGAAAAAAATAAGTAAAATGACAAGTACATCAGAGACTAGATTGATTGATTGATATGCCAATTATCATTGCACCTAAGTGAACGTTGATGAGTGATCCCTTATTTGTCTTGCACGAGAGTATATCAGCGGCAGTACACGAGCTCAGCAACATCACCGTAGCTTCTGATGTCAATTTGAAAATGGTGACAATGAATGTATGAAAAATATTCCATGCACACTCTGGAATTGAATCAGAATCACTCTCCTAAATAGCGAGCTCACTAGCAAATACACTACTGCTGCTCTTATTTTGAAAAAAAGTATACAAGAAATTTATGTTTATGTAATAGAAATAAGAGGGAAAACAGTTAACTAATCATAAATTAGTTAATTACTGTGGATAACAGGACCAGTAACTTGTCGGTCGTGATTTTGTGTATTACAATTGTTCACAATTATATCTTTTAATTATTTTGAACTTTGTAGGAGCAATTATAATAAGTCACTGATCAAACACGAGTTGAGAAAATAAATTAAATTTGTTACATGTGTTTTGTTAAGCATACAGATTTTGATACAATTTTAAATAAAAGTAATTGTTTCGAGGTGCATGCTCAATGACCTAATGTAATTGCAACTGAATACGATATAAAAGCATTAACTTTTATGTCCGCCTTAACATATTTCGCCTCCGTACCGGCCACAACAAGCTCCGAGCCCACATGTTCCATAAATTTAAAATTGGCACAACTAGCCTGTGCCCCTGCAATATGGCAGACATGACGGCAGAATACGTCTTGCAAGACTGTCAACGTTTAGCAGGTATAAGAAAAGAGTACTGGCCACAACACACAGAGCTTCGCGAAAAGCTGTACGGAGGAACGGAGTCCCTAAAAACAACAGTAACATTCATGATAGAAGTTGGTCCATCAGTCTAGGCCGGGAACGCAAAGGAATGAATAATAACTCGTTAAAGAAACAGCGAACGTGGTTGAAAATAGTAGTGTTGATATACACATTTACTCAAATGCTCTGTCCAAATTTCTTGATTACAAAGTTTTGCGTTCTCCGATTTGTCCTTGCGACACACAAACACACACGCCGACAATGATTTTTAATTTCAAAGACATACATATACATACACATATAAACACACATATATATGACAGTCGTGACAACTTAGTGACTAGTTCATTTTCATCGTAGGAACGTAGTCCAATGAATAAATCCGCTGTGGGTTTGAAATGATTTTCGGCCAGAGCGATGCTGCTCCCATTTGAGTCCAGTATTACTTGCATACCACAGAAACGTTGGGAAGGAAAGGCGGACAACGCGAAGTTAAACACATAAAGCCATATCACGCCGTTGATCAAGCACACCTAACATGAGCACTAATACAATATATATATATATAGTGAATGCATTTGAAAATAGATGACTGCGAAAAGTAAGGAACGTGCGATGGAACGAATTCAAGAGAAGTGATGAAATCAGAGAAATGTCTGGTCAACCACTAGTGACAACTGTTATAAGAATGAGAAGATGGAGATATGTTGGACACACCTTGAGAAGAAATGATAAAAAAATAGCAATGCAGACATTGAAGTGGGACGCAGAGGGTTCAAGAAAGAGAGGATGTTGTAATGAGACCCTGAAACGAACTTTGCCGACAGAGGCACGAAATATCGGTCTTAGTTCTATGGACCAGATTGAGCGAGTTGCCCAGGATAGAGCGGTGTGGAGAAATTACTTGCCAGCCCTATGCAACATATAACGGTACGAGATGAATTATTATTATTATTATGAATGAAAATCGTGGCATATCCCAAAGGACGTAGCCATCAACCACAGTAAACAAGTCGTTGATTTTCTAGGCACCACTTATACGTTCAGTAGTTTGCCATTGCTTTCTGAACGGGTGGCGCCATCGTCCTTTTTTATTATTATTATACATATATATAAATATAATTGAAACACAAACCCATATCACCCGTTGTTCAGGCACACCTAATAGTTGCAGTAATTAATATATATATATATATATATATATATATATATATATATATATATAATTAACAATGTATTGCATTGCCATTCTTGCTGTTCTTCTGTTAATTTTCTTATAACAAAAAATTTCCGCGCGGTGACATTTAGTTGTGATTTGCAAGACAACCAATATATGAAGAAATCATTGATGTCATCGTGTCTGCCATGTACTTATTACAAAACAGGATATGATCGTGACATAAACGTGACTCGTAAGATAAATGTTTCCCAAAATATAACTGATTTCTATTATTATTACTGTAGTGTAGTAATGTGTATGCCATTGACACTTAGGAAATTGTCGCTCAGAGTCTAAGAAAAGCACACATTTCACTCCATAGCTCAATGTATATATAATTCAGATTAAGAAATCAGACAAATTGACTATGTTCGGGCAGGCTTCCCAGACCGCAATGTACATACTTCAAAATTGTCCAAAATATGATACACCGAGGCAAACTCAATGGTCAATTATGTCTTTGCTATGTATAAATTTATTTAGGACCGTTAGGCATTTTTTGTCTGATTATTTATGTTTTGTGCGGTGTAAAAAGTGAATTTGATGACTTCTGTTGCTTCATAAAGGCCTATTAGTCGAAACTGTGATGTGTATTGTTATTGTTTTTTTATTTTGTAAAAACTTGTTTTTTAAGTGTTTTGCCATTGCTATACAATTTTACTGCAGTCTTCCTTTATATCGAGACGTGTTTTGCCATTGCTATACAATTTTACTGCAGTCTTTCCTTATATCGAGACGTGTTTTGCCATTGCTATACAATTTTACTGCAGTCTTCCCTTATATCGAGACGTGTTTTGCCATTGCTATACAATTTTACTGCAGTCTTCCTTTATATCGAGACGTGTTTTGCCATTGCTATACAATTTTACTGCAGTCTTTCCTTATATCGAGACGTGTTTTGCCATTGCTATACAATTTTACTGCAGTCTTTCCTTATATCGAGACGTGTTTTGCCATTGCTATACAATTTTATTGCAGTCTTTCCCTTATATGGAGAATAATTTGACTGCATTCTTCCCTTATATGGAGAATAATTTGACTGCAGTCTTCCCTTATATGGAGAATAATTTGACTGCAGTCTTCCCTTATATGGAGAATAATTTGACTGCAGTCTTCCCTTATATCAAGAATAATGTGTGCTATGTAGAGAAATCAAAGCATATTTCAACCTAGCACTTTTTCCCCTCTTCTTCTTTTTCTTCTTCTTCAAACGTTCCATATCGATCACTTGTTAACCACTCTGTGTGTTTTGTATGTGATCTGAGCCTAATAGTGACTGTACGTTGTGAAAGTTATGCGCCTACAAGTAGGTCAGGACATCCGATTTATGCGGTGCTTTTTATTTACTAGGGTAGCTTCCCTAGGTCCTACATTAGTTGCGTCTTACGACATGGCTTGTAGGTCTCAGTGGTACTATTCTTTGCTTCCATTGTTGGCCCCTACACCACACGGGGGGTCTTTCGATCTAAGGACGAACATTTCTTGTGTTATATCAGAACGAGTAGGCCAACAAATATAAACAATAAGAATTAATTCGTTACAGAGATGCAATCACAGGTCAAGTGAAACAATACTGGATAAATTCGTTACAGAGATGCAATCACTGGTCAAGTGAAACAATACTGGATAAATTCGTTACAGAGATGCAATCACTGGTCAAGTGAAACACTATTGGATAAATTCGTTACAGAGATGCAATCACTGGTCAAGTGAAACAATATTGGATAAATTACAAAACTACTCAGACCTCGCTATAAACTACAGAAGATAATGGAATTTATGCGAAAAACAATATTCATAATAAATACAATATTTCAAGCAAGTAAAAGGAAAGGAACTCAGAGAAAGAACTAAGCAGATACCAGTGGAGAAAGAGCTAAGAAAGAGACGCTAGATGGATATGAGATACATTGAGAAGACCGAACGCAAGCATTGCAAGACAGGCACTGTTTTGGAACCCGCAGTAAAAAAGGCGTAGGGGAAGGCCTAGACAGACCTGGAGAAGAGAGCTTGGGGCTGGTATTCAAAGGATTGGTAAGTCATGAAAATAATTGGAAGGGATGCAAGAGAGAGGAAGAGCTGGAAGAAGTTTCTTGAAGACCTGTGCTCCGTTGGAAATTGAAAGGTGGAGAAGAAGAAGAAGAAGAAGAAAGAGAATTTTGGAAAAACTAAAAATTAAATCTAACTTTCTAATTGTGATTGCAATTGATGTTTCTATCCATCATTGTGTTATCTATCATATGTTTAATGTTTCCAGTGTGTTGTTTTCCTGATAGAGAATAACAGAACCACTGACTCCTCTCGGTTGTCATAAAATGCGACATAGATAAAATGCGACATAGATAAAAGACGACATAGATAAAATGCGACATAGATAAAATGCGACATAGATAAAATGCGATGGAGGTGCCGTTGACTTTTCCTTTTCTCTAATCATATATTGTCTCACATCGTTGGGATAAGAAGATACTTCTAGAACCAGACGTTGTGGGGATTTCATAGTGTTTTTCACGCGCATTATAAATAGTATTATTTTACAGTTAGGCTCGACGGGCCTTTACTCAGCAAAAAAAAAAAAAAAAAAAAGAACAAACAGAAAAACATGAACAATACACATGAAAAGCAAGCAAAAAAACTGCAAATTTGAGTAAATTTGTTTTTGTCTTTGTCGTGTGTGCTCTTTGTCGCGACAAATACTGATGATGATGATTCTGAATATGAAAATGTATTGTTATTAAAATAAGCACGTTTTTCACTCATATACATTCCCAACTGTTGTGGTGGCAATGTTCTGCTCAGGATAAACTATTTAATGATGAAAATACATTCCCAAAATAATTTGTTATGTTTCGCTATATTGCAAATGTCTTTAAATTATGTTACTTGTTACTTTGTCTTCTACTTTATTCACTCTGGTAAGTTCATTTTCAAATCAATGTTTTGACCTTTTTTTTTTGGTCGGTGATTTAAACGTGAGTAGAGTGTGCTAATTTTACAGTAAATCGTGAGTTACACCTTTCTACATGTTTGTTTTTGTTAGAATTCGCTTTCTCTTTCTGTTGTTTTTTTTAGAGGTAAATGCAGTGCAGGGCCGGCGGCATGAAGTGTACTTTCATTGTATGTTTCAGCTGTCAAGGAAACTTTAAAGTGCACAATCTGTATACGATATGTTAGGTGTTAACATATTACTCAGCCCGTGTGTTGCCAGTGCTCTCAATGGGAGCAAAGAATAGTAACACTGCTACCTACAAGGCATGTTATAAGAATCGACTCAGGTAGAGGTTGAAGTAAGTTACTCTAGTAAATAAAATAACGTCACAGAAATCAGATGTGCTCGTCTACTTGTAGGCGCATGACTGCCACAACGTACAAATGCTCTTGAGCTCGGATAACATATAAATCACAAATAGTGGTCAACAAGTGGTAGATAAGGAACGTTCGAAGAAGAATAAGAACTAAAATAAAAATATCAGTGATTCATTTATTTGTTATTGGTTACTGAAATGATGTAGTTTCACTACGAGCTCAGTCAGATATGTGTTCACTTTCCTTCATCTATTAACTCTTAGTATACACACACTAGATTCTATGATGTCATTTCACTACGAGCTCAGTCAGATATGTGTTCACTTTCATTCACCTGATATTAACTCTTAGTATACACACATTAGATTCTCGAAAGCATAATTATTAATGCACTTGCTTCGTAGACTTGATGTCCGAGGTTCAATCACACAATTAAAACCAAGTTTCGCATGTCAACTAAGCTCCAATTTGATACCATTTAAACACTAGGAAGTCAAGTACGACAGTATTTATAGTTTTGGTTCGTGATATAGTTTGTGTGGAAATTGTCCTTCCGGAAATATTTGCCATGTGACTTGTCGGATTGTAAGAGTTAAAGGGAATGCATATTGATAGATTTTATTGCAGGTTAATTAAATACACAACTGGTTATGCCCCTCAGACATCCATCTCTGCATGCACAACGTGTAATTCCACAAACTCACCAAATCTTTGAATATATTCACTATATATTTTAGTGCAGTCGTGCAACAGGAGAGCGTCTGTAGCTCAAGTGGTAGTGAGCTCGATCGCAGTACCTAGCGTATCCGGTTCAAACTCCGTGGGCAAGGTTGAAATCAAATTCGTTTACGTTGGATTTTTACAAAAGGTAAAAAGAGATCTAACCGTTCAGAAAGCAATGGCAAACTACTGAGCGTATAAGTGGAGCCTAGAAAATCAACGAATCGTTTACTGTGGTTGATGTCTACGTTCTGTAAAAGATATGCCACGATTTTCATTCATTCATCCAACAGACAATACCCGAGACACCAGAGAAGCCCCTTCCCCAGCTTCTCCACTACCCGACGATCGATGCTGTTGATAGAGCCAAAGTGTTAGGACTGCGTTTAACGTCCATATAGGGAGGCTCGAGCGTTAGAACATTGTTTAACGTCCAAATAAGGTGACCCGCTGCCATCTCTTTAATAAACACGGTCTGCCTAGCGATTTTTTGTGTGACGAAATTGTGTTGTTAATATCAATCATTTCCTTAAAAGGTATCGTGGTACGCAATAACATCATCAGTGTTTCTGAATGGTGTTATAATTTAAAGCGCTTACAGTAGTCGTAAAATAGATTTATTGCCTAATCAAATCGATACGTCTTCAAATAGAAACACTCTGTCTAAGCCTGAAGCAGCATTACATAAATAGATCATAGATCTACATGCGCTAGTTTGTGTAGACGTTGACAAGCATGAGAAATAGAAACGGACTGGAACGGAACAGTCAGTCAGAATCGTGCAAAGTCGGATTATTTTTGTGTTTATATAATTTACCCACTTCAGAAATAGAGGGGAAAAGTGACATAACTCAATGATAGATATATGAAAATATGCAGCAGTCTACGTTTCATTTTCCTGGTACAGTCGAATTATGTGGAATTTTAGCCGAATTTACTGTGTTAGTCTTTATCGCTAGTAATATTCTCAAACTGAAATATGAATCAAACCTCTATGGGGTCACTTATAGTGTATTTGTATCGATTGTAATTAAACAAGGAAAAAATAATAATTGGATGGCGAACTAGTTACAGCGAAAAAAGGTATTAGCCACGCTTGGAGCCACGCTTGGTTGCTTTACTCACGTGCTATTTCTAGCCTATAGTATGGCAAACAACTGTTTTCTTAGCAGATCTCATACGTTGCATTTATTATAATACAGTTATCGTTATATTTTGATAAAAATAACAAGTTTTCTTTTAATTCATGTACTTTTATATATTATATTATTGGCTGTTGTCGTTCCGTGCAAATTTTGTTATTTTTGTAGTAATTAATTTTATCCATTAGCAAACTTCAAGTAATATTGTAAACGTGTATAATGTTATCAGTTCACACTTGATTGACAAAGTAAACTTCATATCTTTGCTAGCTATTGATTAGCACTGTTTTCGTACACTAAACCTGAAAGGTAAACATACATGAGATATATTACTTTATGATTGACAACATTTGGAGCAAAAACTGTGATGAAGAAACTACTATAACGTGTTTCATTTCATTGAAAAGTATTATTTATGCAATATAAATGACTTGTTCATAACAAGGACAAGTGAACACATTTTCGTGTTCATAAGTGTTTATTTTTTTGTGAGAATATTATTTCAGAGAAAAAATAATTCATGGGATACATCTCATATTCAAAACTGGATAAAGTTTATATTCTGATTGAGGATTTGCATATGTTTTTTGTTTAATTTTCCTCTTCACTCACCATCTGGTGCGCTAATTTGAAAGTTGAACACTTTGGATACTGGAAAATATAAACCCAACTTGCTGACGTTTTGTATTTTAAATAAGGACCGTGTTTTCATCTCTGATGTTAGTACGGTCATGGGCTGTCTAAACAGCAAAACAGGAGTGGTCAACGAAAAGTCAGCCCTCGATGCTAACGGAACTAAAGATCCAGCGGGCTCGGGTGAGTTCTCAAATATTGCCCAAGCTCATTTTGAGGACATTGGGCTGAATCAAAGACAAATTTTTTCGATGAAACAGTCCTGGAAAGCGATCAAGCGCAGAATGGAAGACACAGGAGTGGAAATGTTTGTGAGGTAAGAAAGTAATACATAGTTGAATGTTATAAAGGAAGAAAGTAATACATAGTTGAATGTTATAAAGGAAGAAAGTAACGCATATTTGAAATTTGTGAAGTATGAAAGTAATACATAGATGAAGTTTGTGAAGTATGAAAGTAATACATAGATGAAGTTTGTGAAGTATGAAAGTAATACATAGATGAAGTTTGTGAAGTATGAAAGTAATACATAGATGAAGTTTGTGAAGTATGAAAGTAATACATAGATGACGTTTGTGAAGTATGAAAGTAATACATAGATGAAGTTTGTGAAGTATGAAAGTAATACATAGATGAAGTTTGTGAAGTATGAAAGTAATACATAGATGAAGTTTGTGAAGTATGAAAGTAATACATAGATGAAGTTTGTGAAGTATGAAAGTAATACATAGATGAAGTTTGTGAAGTATGAAAGTAATACATAGATGAAATTTGTGAAGTATGAAAGTAATACATAGATGAAGTTTGTGAAGTATGAAAACAATACATAGATGAAGTTTGTGAAGTATGAAAGTAATACATAGATGAAATTTGTGAAGTATGAAAGTAATACATAGATGAAGTTTGTGAAGTATGAAAGTAATACATAGATGAAGTTTGTGAAGTATGAAAACAATACATAGATGAAGTTTGTGAAGTATGAAAGTAATACATAGATGAAGTTTGTGAAGTATGAAAGTAATACATAGATGAAGTTTGTGAAGTATGAAAGTAATACATAGATGAAGTTTGTGAAGTATGAAAGTAATACATAGATGAAATTTGTGAAGTATGAAAACAATACATAGATGAAGTTTGTGAAGTATGAAAACAATACATAGATGAAGTTTGTGAAGTATGAAAGTAATACATAGATGAAGTTTGTGAAGTATGAAAACAATACATAGATGAAGTTTGTGAAGTATGAAAGTAATACATAGATGAAATTTGTGAAGTATGAAAGTAATACATAGATGAAGTTTGTGAAGTATGAAAGTAATACATAGATGAAGTTTGTGAAGTATGAAAACAATACATAGATGAAGTTTGTGAAGTATGAAAGTAATACATAGATGAAGTTTGTGAAGTATGAAAGTAATACATAGATGAAGTTTGTGAAGTATGAAAGTAATACATAGATGAAGTTAATGCTGTAAGAAAGTAATACATAGTTGAATTATGTCAGGGACAAAAGTAACACATTGTTGAAATTTGTGAGGTAAGAAAGAAATGCATAATTTAAATTTGTGTGACGGGTAAAGACGGTGGCATTTTGGTGACACGTCATCGAAATGTCATGGGTGGTCTAAAATGTGACAGATAGTTGATAATACACAAGTATGATTGTTTGCATATGGGGCAGAATAAAATTATATATTGTGGGCTGTGATCAGGGGCGATAGCACTTTTGTATATATTGTGTGAGAAGATGATACATTGTTGACATATGGCATGAGAATATTAAATATTGATGACGTTGGAGTAATGGAAAAGATGTAAACGTCCACTGCATGTTATAGTTAAGACATGCGACATTCAGAAGTGATATAGTTAAGACATGCTACATTCAGAAGTGATATAGTTAAGACATGCGACATTCAGAAGTGATATAGTTAAGACATGCGACATTCAGAAGTGATATAGTTAAGACATGCGACATTCAGAAGTGATATAGTTTAGACATGCGACATTCAGAAGTGATCAAATTGTTGCCTGTCTGCTACTTTTCTATCATTGATCCCCTTTGTCGGTCTACACTTTCAACTCAATTTATAGTATCATTCTCCAGGTTTCTTTATGTCTGCCCAGTCTCTTTCATTGTCTGTTCTCATTGATAGACTGTCTTTGCTTAAGTTTCCGGTGCCATTCTAAAGACATGTCCAAGATATCTGTTTTCTACTTCTAACCGTAAACGACGAAAGCGGAGGTTTGACGTGGGATTATCTACCGTTAAGGACCTATGTCTCCGTGGAGGTGAAGGATAAGGAAGAAAGAAGAAGAAGAATACAGTTCTGAAAAGCTAAATATAAAAGTGTATATAACAGGACAGAGAAAACAAAAGGAACGACAAAAAGGAAGATAAGAAGAATACAGTTCTGAAAAGCTAAATATAAAAGTGTATATAACAGGAAATAAAGTAAACAAAAGGAGGGAATAAAAATAAGATTTGTGCAATACGTAATAGATCTCGATATAGGGGAAGACAAAATGTAGTGTGATGGGAAATGTGTCCTTCCTGTTATATCGTTTGCTTGATAAAGGCCTTATGGTCGAAACGTTGCTGTGTATTGTCATTGTTTTTGTATTTTGTAAAACTTCAGTACTCTGTTGTTACGTGTTTCGTCAATACGTCATTGACAAAATGTAAATACAAGTACAACAGATGAAGGGCTCACTGCATATGAAAAATGCTGCTTATTAGTTCTGTCATGGACTTGAACTTCCTTGAGATGCATGCTGTCGAATAATTGAATGAGAAATTAGGTTTTGTGATTTCTCGTGTATTGAAGAACAATATGTATAATAGAGATGGGAATAGAATGAAGGAAATCAATGAAAGAACAAACATAGTCTACCTTCCTTCCTTTCTTTCTTTCACTTGACATATTGTCTATATATTCAATGTTGTCTCTTGTATAAATTTCCCTGTCTGTTGTAGCTCACACAGAGGTCTGTGTCGTTTTCTGTAGAGTGTTGTTTCGTTAGGCCAGTGAGTTTGCCTCAGTATATCATATTTGGGGCAGTCTTGAAGTATGTGCTCTGCAGTCTGATGTGCCTGTACACATGGCTGATTTACCAATTTTGAATGTTGTATATATGTAGCTGGGGTGTCTATTATGTTTTGTTCTAAGGCGCAGAATGACAGCGTGTTCCAATCTGATCATATTATAGAGGTCGTCTTGTGTTGGTATTTGTGGATTTCTGATTGATTTAATCATCCTTTTCCAACATAGCCAAATGCAAACTTAAACAACTAAAATAATATGGAACAAAGCAGTTAACTTAACAAAGAACAATATCAAGACCATATATTTTCATAGTGGTATCGTATATGTGTGTAACATGAATATTTAACAAAGCAGTGGTAAAACATATTTATATATGCTTTTAAATATGTGTAATAGAAGTGTCATCCTTACACAATTGACAGATAATAGAACAAATAGACATATCCAGAAGGAGCTAAGAATCGCAAACACTTGTCTGATTTCACAAATATGAATTGGAAAATTGAAGTATTTTGGGCATGGACGGTTAGTAAGGATAATTATGGAAGGAAGCAGCAGGGCATAGAGCAGAAGAGAAAGACAACTTTAAAATAGATTCATCATGTGAATAATAACGAGCATGATGGCAGCAGAGACATACTATGTGACTTATGAGAGAGAGAGAGAGAGAGAGAGAGGTTCTGAAGGACTGTTAAGGCAAAGGTCTTCTCAGGACAATATTATATTGGATGAAAGAAAAGCACTACCGTTTTCCGATATACGCAAACAATGATGAAATGCATGTTCTTACCAAACACGCTCACACAATTAGCTGCATCTGCATGCTTATTTGAAATCCTAATCACAAACATTTTTTATACAAACAAACGTTGTGCTTTGGCAATTGCATATGTTGCTACTGTTTGTTTGTTTTCTAACCCCCATGAATTATGGAATTATTCGCCTTTTACCTGTTTTGAATGGAGGGGTGGGGTGGAGTGGGGGTACGATATCAGTAATCATAACTTGGAGTAATATCAGGATCCGATTTTAGAATAGACAGTTCATGACGAGTTGAGTATGACTGTGTCAGGTTCCTAACACACGCTCAGTCTTTCAAAACTATCGTCTGGTGGCTTACAGAAGTCTTAACGATATGTTGGTACACAGTCACCTTAAATCCAATGTACAGAGTCATTTTGACACCGGCCGGTGCGGCCGTCGACGATGTCATACATGTGCTTATGTGCTAAATACCCGTAATGTATCCATTCACAAAGCCACGTTTGTTATTGAAGATGGTTTCATATGTAAGTCCAACAATATAATCTACGCTATCATTTGCAAACGGTGTGAAGATGCATACATCGGTGAAACAGGCAAAATGCTTAGTGACCGTTTCGACCAGCACTTACGTGATATACGCCAATGCTCCGTGACACCTGTAGCCACTCAATCCAATGGAACTGACCATTTGGGAGCTTGCGATGTCAAGGTCCCAGCCATCCGATCATGTTCCTCTGATGTTTGAATTCGTTTTGTTCTAGAGAATCCTTTTATTTCGTTATATGGTACCTTGCGGGACCTCGTGGACTCAACGCACTACATTCCTATGCTTCTTGGTACTTTCTCTTCTCATGTTCCATATTCTATATGGATATATGTTCAATATATATAAGTTATGTATATATATATATATATATATATATATATATATATATATATATATTATTTTATATTGTTTCTCTTTTTTTCTACTTCTAGTTTAAAATTAAATTTTTCGTTATTCATTTTTAGTCACATATTTTCATTTTAGGACCATTAAGATGTTTCTGTCGTAGTCTATATGTAGTATTCTGTGAATGAAGTGAAATTTGTCACTAGTGTTGTATTCTTTGCTTGATAAAGGCCTTATGGTTGAAACGGTGCTGTGCACTTGCTATTGTTTTTGTATTTTGTAAAACTACAGTACTTTGTTTTTACGTATTTTGCCTATGCCATCTAACCCATTTAATAACATTTTAGTGTAGACTTCCACATATTGGGCTCGTCACAGTACGAGATCGTCTTTAACAATTGTAAAATAATTTTCTATAATCGAGTTCTATATTTACGATATGTATTGCATCATCTATATAAAAATATATGTTACTGTATTCTAAAGCAAATCGATTTTATAAAACATTTTATATTATATTCTGTGATATGCGTATTCTTCTTCTTCTTCTTCTTCAAATGTACTTGTCCACAACCCGTTGATGAAATTAATTGCCACGTCTTGTTATATCTTGCGTGACAGACACAAATCAGTTCCTTATGTTCTCTGCGGCTGTTCGTCGTGTGGTTTCCCATTATCGTTTTCTCGCTGACGTTAAATTGAATATGATCAATAAAACTGTTATTCCCATCATATCTCTTCCTTCAAGTTGTCAAGATCTCCAAAATATTTATCATTTAATATCACTGGTGACATGTAGCAGACTTCAATACCAATGGTAATATCAGTCTTCGCTATACATCATGCGCTGGGCATGTTTGTAAACAAAAATGGAAACTAAAGACAAAGGATGGTCGTTATTTTACTGTTTGTTTTCATATAGCTTGTGGTAGCTCTGCTGAAACTGCATACCACCTGCCGAGAGTAAAGCACTAGCACGAACTCCCTGATCTCAGAGTAGGTAAGATCGAGTTTCTAGTCCTATCGGAGACGAACGATAAAACCTAGGCCCCGTGTTCAATTTGAGCATGTAAAATAATCCTTGCCAGCTCACAATCGAGAAGAGGAGAATGGAAAGTCGCAGGTCATGCAAAATTTATTCGAAAACTATGTAAAATAAAATTCCCACACCTTTATTTTAACATTTTCTAAATTACATCACGGACCCTCACCGGTGCTTCGGAGTTTGTGCACTGCACCAGATTGGAGTTTGTGCACTGCACCAGATTGGAGTTTGTGCACTGCACCAGATTGGAGTTTGTGCACTGCACCAGATTGGAGTTTGTGCACTGCACCAGATTGGAGTTTGTGCACTGCACCAGAGATCTTCCTGTGTAAGAAATAGATCGGAGCACACATGTTTACTCACCGAAGTGCAATAATGATGATCCTATCAATCAATCAAGCAGAACTCAGTAACTGCAGCTGTAATCCTAAAGATCTCCTGAACAATTAACACCTTTCAACTGAAGACGTAGTCGGTTTTCGAACCAACGGCCATCTTAAAACCGAAAGCCAAACCGTTTAACTTCGTCGTCACAGAGAAGATCCCCCCACCACCCCACCCCTGATCCATGTGACAACAGCTCATAGCACCTTTCCGTCCTGAATGAGATGTTTGAGGTCTGTCACAGTCTGTCACGATCTAGAAGCACTTGAACTCACAGCTATTCGGCTCGGTGCCATGGACATCGTAGCCCTTTCGTTTGGTGCCACGAACACTGTAAATCTGGAGGAACCTGTGGCTTTCTGCCAGCCCGCGGAATTGAACCGCACTTACATGGCGCTTGTGACACGTCGTCTAATACGTTACGAACACGCTGGAAAGGCGGACGTACTGTCATATCAAGTACTATCAAGTACTCTCGTTGTGCTACGGAGAACTTTACTGCCACTGTGGTTGTCATGTGTCAGAAAGAGATCACAGCACACAGGGTTATTCGCCTAAGTACAATGTTGATGGTTCTATCAATAAATTAATCTAGTGTGTTGCTGCTTCCCTATATGTCTTCCTAGCATTCACTTTTCCGACCATATGGGATAACCTTGCATACATCGACAGCCATCAGCATTCGTAAATTATTGATTTTTCAAGAAGTGAATAAAGTGGGTTAGGTTAACCAAGATTCTTGTTCTGTCTGTACTCTTCGTGTTCTAAATCTAGCTCAGCTTCAGTATTTAAAAACAGTCTCGTGTTTTGTCTATCTAGTCTATATAATTTTCTGTCTGTACTCGTCGTGTTCTAAATCTAGCTCAGCTTTGGTATCTAAAAACTGTTTCATTTTTCGTCTATCTATCCTACATATGTACATATATATACATGTATATGTATAGTGAGAGTCTGTTGCTTAAGCGTTGTAGTGAACTAGATCACATCCCAAGCGTACCTGGTTCAAACTCCACGGCAGGCAGTTTGGAAGCAAATTCGTTTCCGTGGGATTTTTACGAAAGGTACAAAAAGACATCACCGTTCAGAAAGCAATGACAACCTACTGAACGTATAAGTGGTGCATAGAAAATCAACAACTCATTTACTGTTGTTGATGCCTAAGTTCTGTAAAGGATATGCAACGTTTTTCATGTTATATGTGTATATAGATATATCCTCTAAGTGTCCAGTTTACCAGACACATACGACTTCTACAAAAGACATCCATTGCTGTTGATCTCTGTATTTCTAATAATTGATTTCTGCGTCAGGTCGCAATCTTCAACTTGTTTTGCCAAGTTCTTCTCAATGTTTCCTTTGGACATTGAAGCCGTCATTCCCTATCAGCTTTCTCGTATATATATTTCTTATATTTTTATTAGTTTATTTTTGTATAATTTATTATCATTTTGGTTGCTAAAAATTGTTCTCTGTACTATTTTGAGTTTCACTTATTGAATCACTAGATCCGAACAGATAACTTGTAATCCCCACATCTTTTACGCAATGATGTTATTTTCTACCAGAATAACTTCTTCATTTTCTGGGATATGTCATAATTATATAGATATCCCTAATATCTATTTCTAGAGATTAATGATCTTAGTGTAGGTGATATCAAGTTCCTTGTCCTATTGGAGACGAACGATAAAACCTAGGTCCTAGGTGTTCAATATGAGCACGTAGAAGAACACTAGTCAGCTCAAAATCGAGAAGAGCAGGCTGGAAAGCTGCTGACCGGGCAAAGTTCATAAGAGAATATTAAAATATCTATAAAATATCTTCACCATCTTCAAAATTACATCATGGATTCTTGCTAGTGCTGCTGAGTTCATGCACTTCAGCTGAGATCTTCCTGTGGAAAAAAGAGATCGGAACACACATGGTTACTCAACGAAGTGCAGTGATGATGGTCCTATCACTCAATCAATCAATCAGTCAATCATATTAAAATACGTTGAAGAAGTATGTTACCATGTCTTAACAGACTAATCACAAGAAAGCCAGTGGTACATTTAGTATGACAGCAAGTAGCAAGACAATGGAAGTACTGACGGTGATTAAGGTACTACTCTGACTATAGTTAAAAAACTACACTTAAACGTGCATTGAAAGTGAGTCATTGAGTTTGATCCGAAATTTGGTATATGGTTGGGTGCGCAGACAGTAGACTGAATGACTACAAGCGTCAGCAATTCACAGAATTGTATTACTTCGTTGCGATACACATTAGTGTCGATGGTAATTAGAAAGAAGAAAAGCCGACTGGTTCTTCGACCATATCGGTGAGTCAGGAAGTGGATAGAGATATCATTCTGAACGCCATCATTGAGTATATCTGAACACAAAAAAAAGACTTTTATGTTAACCGCGTCAACTACTAGATTGCATGATCTTGGATTGAGGATTTCAGTGGCTAGAAGAGAACATCACAGCACGCGTATGATTAGAATCAACATCGAACTGATTTGATTAGTCGATGGACACTGTTAGAGATATTGCGGTACTAGTGTAATAATTTACCCCAAACAGAGCTGTTTATCGTGTGTCGCGGTTTATCCCATTAACGCTTATAGGGGTTTCAGTGTGATAAAACAAGAGGTATACTGAAAATGACGTAATTTCCGCTTTCTTTCAATTAAATACTAATGTCGAATACTAACGAATTGTTAGCAACCAAATTTGTAACTATACAACATATCTAAAAATAGTCACAATTGCTACCAAATTTGTAACTATACAACATATCTAAAAATAGCCACAATTGCTACCAAATTTGTAAATGTCCTAAACCTGTCCTAAAACAGTCCATCCTACGACTTCCTCCATTTTGTCACGACATATCTAAATATAGCCAACGCCGCTTGTTTGGGGTAAATTATTACACTAGTAGCGATATTGCGAAGAAGTACATACGCATATGTCCGGAGTTCAATAAAGATTTCCCAAACCGAAACTCGTATCGATATAGGAGAAGAGTACAGTAAAACTATGCAACAATGGCGAAACACGTCATAGCAAAGTACTGTAGTTTTACAAAATACCAAAACGATAACAATACGCATAGACATTTCGACCAAAATTATTAACTCGACTCTGAAACCGAAACCAGTAGTTTTGGTATCGAATCCGCGAACCGCAAGGCTTGACAACTTCACCATCAAATCCCGAACTATTCTTTTTAATTTGTCCTCTTCGTCACACTCAAACTTACCCATCACGTACACATGGACAGACACGCACATACACACATACCCATTCTATCTTCATTTTCGATATCTCTGTTTCTCTGTCCACTTCACCGACTGAAGGATTACTTCAATTCTTATTCAATTTGTTGCAGAGAAGAAGTCAGGCTAAATCGAAACTATGTCCACAGTGAGATATCGATTTGTGAACAAGATTGAGAAAAATATGAACGAAAGTGTATATTTGAATTTGAAGACTTTTTTCTTGTCCGAATGACATGTCTTAGATTCGGGTTGGAAGGTTATACACAAAAAAAGGTTTCTTGGAAAGGATGAAACTGAGTGACCTTAAGAACAGAATTGTTTAGAAGAACAGAGTGAAGAGGAAGAACTGGGTGAAGAGAAAGAACAGAGTGAAGAGAAAAAACAGAGTGATGTGAAAGGAAGAGAGTGAGGAGAAATAAAAGAATGAAGAGGAATAATTGAGGGATGTGGAAGGAGTAGAGTAAAGAGGAGGAATAGAGTGAAGAGGACGATCTCTGTGATGCGTAAGGAAGAGAGTGAAGAGGAGGAATAGAGTGAAGAGGACGATCTCTGTGATGCGTAAGGAAGAGAGTGAAGAGGAGGAATAGAGTGAAGAGGACGATCTCTGTGATGCGTAAGGAAGAGAGTGAAGAGGAGGAATAGAGTGAAGAGGACGATCTCTGTGATGCGTAAGGAAGAGAGTGAAAAGGAGGAATAGAGTGAAGAGGACGATCTCTGTGATGCGTAAGGAAGAGAGTGAAGAGGAGGAATAGAGTGAAGAGGACGATCTCTGTGATGCGTAAGGAAGAGAGTGAAGAGGAGGAATAGAGTGAAGAGGACGATCCGAGTGATGTGGAAAAAACAGAATAAGGAGGAGGAATAGAGTGAAGAGGAAGAACGAGTGATGTGGAAGGAACAGAGTGGAGAGAGAGTAGAGGAGAAACTGAGTGATGTGGAAGGAACAGAGGGAAGAGGAGGAATAGAGTGAAGAGGAAGAACTGTGTGATGTGGATGGAACATAGTGAAGAGGAAGAACTGTGTGATGGATGGAACATAGTGAAGAGGAAGAACTGAGTGATGTGGATGGAACAGAGTGATATATAATCAACAAAAGGCAGTTTAGTGAATATAAAGTTATAACAAGAAAGTGCACACGTTTAGTGAATATCAAAGTTTATAACAAGAAAGTGCAAATGTTTGGTGAATATCAAAGTTTATAGCAAGAAAGTGCACACGTTTAGTGAATATCAAAGTTTATAGCAAGAAAGTGCAAATGTTTGGTGAATATCAAAGTTTATAACAAGAAAGTGCAAATGTTTGGTGAATATCAAAGTTTATAGCAAGAAAGTGCAAGTTTAGTGAATATCAAAGTTTATAACAAGAAAGTGCAAATGTTTGGTGAATATCAAAGTTTATAACAAGAAAGTGCAAACGTTTGGTGAGTATCAAAGTTTATAACAAGAAAGTGCAAACGTTTGGTGAGTATCAAAGTTTATAACAAGAAAGTGCAAACGTTTGGTGAATATCAAAATTTATAGCAAGAAAGTGCAAACGTTTGGTGAGTATCAAAGTTTATAGCAAGAAAGTGCAAACGTTTGGTGAGTATCAAAGTTTATAGCAAGAAAGTGCAAACGTTTGGTGAGTATCAAAGTTTATAGCAAGAAAGTGCAAACGTTTGGTGAGTATCAAAGTTTATAGCAAGAAAGTGCAAACGTTTGGTGAGTATCAAAGTTTATAGCAAGAAAGTGCAAACGTTTGGTGAGTATCAAAGTTTATAGCAAGAAAGTGCAAACGTTTGGTGAGTATCAAAGTTTATAGCAAGAAAGTGCAAACGTTTGGTGAGTATCAAAGTTTATAGCAAGAAAGTGCAAACGTTTGGTGAGTATCAAAGTTTATAACAAGAAAGTGCAAACGTTTGGTGAGTATCAAAGTTTATAGCAAGAAAGTGCAAACGTTTGGTGAGTATCAAAGTTTATAGCAAGAAAGTGCAAACGTTTGGTGAGTATCAAAGTTTATAGCAAGAAAGTGCAAACGTTTGGTGAGTATCAAAGTTTATAGCAAGAAAGTGCAAACGTTTGGTGAGTATCAAAGTTTATAGCAAGAAAAGAACAGCATAACGGGTCCGTGAGTAGGCTTATCAATCAAAATCGAACTGGTACGGTCACTCGCTTGACGCTGTCGGAGATATTGCGAAGGAGATCGGAGCACCTATTGACGTGTCCGGGGAGCAATGAAGATATTCCAAACTGAAATAACTGAAAGTGTATGGAAAGAACAATAGAACATAGTAAAAGGGTAGAACATGGTGAAACAGTCGATAGTGCTTCACTTCTGTCAGTAAATTTTATTTCAGAGTTTTCCTATGCAGCCTCTTCTTTCTTGGATCTGTAGCCTCTCACTTATTTGCCTACTATGTGATTTGTTGATGATTTCTTCTCAGAGTATGTCCAACATATCTTTATCCTTTCTGTTTTTATAACAGTTGTTACTAGTTGTTGACAAGAAATATTTTAGAAAACAAATTCTTAACTTAACTGAATTTGACCCATATTATGCTCATTATATTTGGCATACATTAATTTTCAAACTTACTTCCTATGTCTAGTCCCTGTCGAGTTTCAGAGATGTAAATTAATATATACACTTTTGTGACGGGAAGTGAGAGAGAGTCTTTCCAAGGAGATGTGTTTCAGTGTTGTGAATTCCCGTCGCTGACCATAAATGAGATAGATGGTAGCTGATATTGGTACAGCTTCAAAACAACAACAACATACCAAAATTGCACAAATATTATCTAATTAACATCTAACTGGAGTGTTAGGTCGCTGGAAACTGCTGGATTTGTTGAGACTGGGATAAGGGAACATATAGACATGTCCGGAGTGCAATGATGATAGTCCTCAGTCCTGATATTTAGTCATGTTCCAGCTCTCGCTGCCATATGTTAGGATTGATACAACATTAACTATATAACTATATGTTAGGATTGATACAACATTAACTATATAACCATATGTTAGGATTGATACAACGTTAACATTCCAAATACTTCATTTAACAATATAACTATAGGACAGATTGTTTATGTTTGAATATGAAGATATGAGAAAACATGAGGATTGAGTTAACAAAACAAAGACAGAAGAAAGGAGAATATTGAGTGAAGGAGACAAACATATAACTATGTACATCTTAGTGATGGGAAACGTCTTCTTCTTCTTCAAACGCTACATATCGACCACCTGTTAACCACTCTGTGAGATTTGTATGTACTCTGAGCCTAACACCGATTTTACGTTGATCTAGTCTTGCACCTACAAGTAGGTCAGCACATTCGATTTCTGCTATGCTTTTTATTTACTAGGGTAGCTTCTCCAGGTCATACATCGGTCACCTCTTACGACATGCCTCGTAGGTCACATTGGTACTATTCTTTGCTTCCTTTGCGGGTCCCCGACACCACACGAGCAAGTGAAGAGAAACACAATTAAACGCACACAAATCGTGTTATGTATCGTGACATCGTTTTGTGCTTATATATTCTTGAAGCATTTCCTATTAATATATGATTCATTGTGAACTTAATTGAAATGGATTATTGAGGTTTATTGGTAACATTTTTGCAAAAACGATAATTTCATGTGAAACCTTGCCTGCTTGTTCATCAGACATGACTTCCACTGACTAGTTGCTGTGAAGTGCATTAAAAGGAAATCTCTATGAAAACAGTCTACAAACACTTAATGAGTAACAGGCATCAGTTACCACAAACATTCAACAGATCTTATCGAGCACCTTGCAAAACAAATCTCCACAATGATAATAAATATGTTGCATTTTATTTTTTTCGATCGCCTGCTATGAACTTAGATGTAGTTTTACCACATGTCTCATTTTTGCATGAAGGGTTGTTTTCTCAAAAACCAGTGTCCCTTACCATTTTATTTCTGGACTTTGTTAGATTCTCTTGTAAGAACCAGGGCCTGTAGCTCAACTGTGAGACATGGCCGAGAATTGTGACTCATCGTGTTCTCGAGCCCCGGAATTCAAACGGAAGTGGTAACTAGCGCAAGGTGTTATCAACATCGCTATCGACGACCTCCAAGAAATGTGTTCAGATTTAGCGTGAATCTCATAGAATGCACTTTCAACATTTGCTGTAGAAAAAAAAACATTCTCACTGCACAGTAAATTTTGGGACACCCTGTATATTACATACAAGAATGGTTTGTCAAAAATCCCGATTTCGAATACGAGTACATAAATAATGCAACGAACAAACAAATATATACTTGTCTGTAGACATGTAGAGATTCTATCGATTTGAAGATGCTATAGATTCCACATTTACACAGGCTATTATTCTTGCTCGACAGTGCAGAAAACATCGATTTTATTATTAGATTTTATTGTGCACCGCCAGATCAAATCAGACCCAAGTTTCATCTCTACTTCAGACAAAGACTTTATTTATTATACGATGTTGTTTGTATCTTTATCTAATAATACATCATCCTTTACATCTATCTCTTGATATATTCTTCTAACAAATATCGTTATCTTCCTCTTGTTCGTTTGCCTTCAATTTTTCAATTGTGAATGTATTTGTTTTTTTTAATACAGCATATCGTTAATATTGCAGACAATTTAGGAAATAATAAGTGAAAAATAGTATCTGTATATATGAGTCAGAAACATGGAGAACTAGTAAAATAATAATGCGTAAAGTGCAAACATTCATCAACTCTTGTCTGCGCAGAATAGAGAGACTTATATGGTATGATAGGGTCACAAATGAGGTACTTATGGAGAGAACAAGACATATTTCAGTGAAACATGAGATTAAAAAACGTCGCTGGCGCTGGATATGACACACTTTGCGAAAGCCTGAGAGGAATATAATAAGATGGGTCCTTTCCTGGAACATGCAGGCACATCGAAATATGTGGAATACGAGTAATACATAGAGACGTTATTTGAAGGCATATATCAACAATAAAAAGAAAAGCTGGAGGGAGCTGCAGAAGATAGGAAGACTGGGCATGAGTTAGTTGAGGGCATATGCCCCAATCCGGGTTAAAAAAAGAGAGAGAAAGAGAACAGAAATCGTTCAGAATTTAAACAATAAATTCCTAACACCCTAAAATGACAATACGTGATTAAAAACAAATACTGAAATAAATGCAAAAAACTAGAAGTGGAAAAAAGAGATAAAACATAACAATTAATTATATATATAACATATACATTTAACATATACACATATAGAGTATGGAGCATTTCTATAGTCACAGATTTGTATTTTAGGGCCGTTAGTATTTTATTGTAATCTACACGTAGTGTGCTTGAAAGAAATGAAATTCTTCACTTGTGTTGTATTATTTGCTTGATAAAGGCATGTTGGTCAAAACGTTGCTGTGCATTGTCATTGTTTTTGTATTTTGTAAAACTATAGTGTGAGAATAATATAGCAATAATGAAAGTAACAATATCAACATACATAAAGTGAAACTAATATAGCAATAATACAAGTAACAATATCAACATACATAAAGTGAAACTAATATAGCAATAATGAAAGTAACAATATCAACATACATAAAGTGAAACTAATATAGCAATAATGAAAGTAACAATATCAACATACATAAAGTGAAACTAATATAGCAATAATACAAGTAACAATATCAACATACATAAAGTGAAACTAATATAGCAATAATGAAAGTAACAATATCAACATACATAAAGTGAAACTAATATAGCAATAATACAAGTAACAATATCAACATACATAAAGTGAAACTAATATAGCAATAATACAAGTAACAATATCAACATACATAAAGACAGCAGCAGGGAACTCTGAGCATAAGTATGTAGATGCATAACAAAACTAGTAAATAAAAGTAACATAGCATTTTCAAACGTTAGGATAAGATGCGTTTGTCACTTCGCATTTCTAGGCCATAATGTGCAAGAGGTAGGAGAGTTAATTCCTTTCCTCAATGTGCATCGTCGGGTGTAGGACTGAACCCACAACTTTCTTGTATTCGATTTGATAAGTGTATTCGATTTGATAAGCTTATTCGATTTGATAAGTGTATTCGATTTGATAAGTGTATTCGATTTGATAAGCGTATTCGATTTGATAAGTGTATTCGATTTGATAAGTGTATTCGATTTGATAAGCGTATTCGATTTGATAAGTGTATTCGATTTGATAAGTGTATTCGATTTGATAAGTGTATTCGATTTGATAAGTGTATTCGATTTGATAAGCGTATTCGATTTGATAAGTGTATTCGATTTGATAAGTGTATTCGATTTGATAAGTGTATTCGATTTGATAAGCGTATTCGATTTGATAAGTGTATTCGATTTGATAAGTGTATTCGATTTGATAAGCGTATTCGATTTGATAAGTGTATTCGATTTGATAAGTGTATTCGATTTGATAAGCGTATTCGATTTGATAAGTGTATTCGATTTGATAAGCGTATTCGATTTGATAAGCGTATTCGATTTGATAAGCGTATTCGATTTGATAAGTGTATTCGATTTGATAAGTGTATTCGATTTGATAAGTGTATTCGATTTGATAAGTGTATTCGATTTGATAAGCGTATTCGATTTGATAAGTGTTTTCGATTTGATAAGTGTATTCGATTTGATAAGCTTATTCGATTTGATAAGTGTATTCGATTTGATAAGTGTATTCGATTTGATAAGCGTATTCGATTTGATAAGTGTATTCGATTTGATAAGCGTATTCGATTTGATAAGTGTATTCGATTTGATAAGCGTATTCGATTTGATAAGTGTATTCGATTTGATAAGCGTATTCGATTTGATAAGTG
This sequence comes from Arion vulgaris, assembly GCA_020796225.1. Taxonomy (NCBI): domain Eukaryota; kingdom Metazoa; phylum Mollusca; class Gastropoda; order Stylommatophora; family Arionidae; genus Arion; species Arion vulgaris. The sequence continues at coordinate 55,890,404 of CM036759.1, read as the reverse complement.
TATTCGATTTGATAAGCGTATTCGATTTGATAAGTGTATTCGATTTGATAAGCGAACGGCTTATGCATTATACTCATTTGTCCAACATAATAAGACTCATCATCATCAAGGTGCGTATCCTTCTTCTTCTTCTTCTTTGCGTTCGTTTTTACGACCAATTTTAATCACTCTTTGTGATATGTTTGATCTTTGCCAAGAACGTGTATACGTTGCACATTGGTTTGTAGCCCCTAAACGCATAGACTTCTACACGTTTAGGACACATGCATCCGATTTCATCCAAACCTCCTTAGTCGCCTCTTACGACATGCGTAGCAGGTAACAGTGGTTATATTCGTTACACCCCAAATTTTAACCCCGGTAACCTCTCGTGCAATTTGCGTATTCTTTATATGACGTTTGCTGATTTTGCAGCGCATCGTCTTCCTCTTTCATCTCTCGTTCGTTCTTCATGGCTAATGATATCACTCTTTTTGTGATATATAATTGATCTTTGACAAGAACGACTTTGAGCGTTGTGCAATTATGCGCCCATCGTGACTAGACCCGCACACCCGATTTCAGCCAGCTGTTTGTTTTCTAGGGTAGCTTGCCCTAGAACGATCCGTTGTGCCGTATATTTTGGCCGAGCCATTTTCTCCGGAGGAGTTGGGGTTCGTTCACAGCCGACTCGTACACTACTGTTTCTTACGTTTCTTCAATTTTTTTGGGGAATTTTTCATCGGGCATCAGCCATGAGATGGGTGCATTTTGTTCATGAATGTTGAACCTTCATTGCTTTTGCGTGCTTGCACTGCTACCACTACCTATAGCTCTCCCTCGATTTCTACCCGCTTAGCCAGACAGGAACCGTTGTCTGTTACCAGGGTCACCACGTGGAGGGGTGGTGGGATCTTGATTAGTGCCACCTCACTAATCCTGGCCTGACGTTATCCCTATGCGTCTTTGACCCCGCAGCGCATCTGAAATTCACTCTGTCTCTAGCCAGTTCACCCACTTCGTCGATGGTCATGTTCATGGTTTCTTTAATATATTGTAGCCATATTCTTCTTGGTCTGCCTATGCGTCCTGGGACCCGACCCTCTAATATTGTTCTCTCCAGGCCATTGTGACGCTTGATGTGACCAACGTATCTAATTTTTCTGTATAGTATGTTGTTTATCAGCCAATTCTCAATAACATTTAGTTCTTTCACGGCATCAGTGTTCTTTCTTTTTTCTGTCCATGGTATTTGTAGTATCTTTCTGAAGCAATTAGTTTCGAAGGATTGAATTTTCGTTCTTGATTTTTGTGTAATGGTCCATGATTCACAACCATAAGTAGCCACTGGAAAAATGCATGTTCTCAATAATTTTAATATTTTGCTGGTGCTTTGCCACATGTTCTTCATTGTATTTCATTTCTTGATTGATATTGCCAATCTTCTTGAGATCGCTTTGGAGCAGTCACCGGTATTGTTAATTATTGAGCCCAGTATAGTAATAAGACTAGTATAGTAAAATCATTAAGTCTGCAAATAGTAATCAGTGGACACTATTGTAAACCACTTCTGTCTAACAATGTTCAAACATTAAAGTAGCAGTGAAAGCTGAACTACACCGTCCGGTAGAAAACTTTAGCTGAGAAATCAAGTTAATCATCAACTAGCATACGTTGTTTGCGGGCATATGCCCCAATATCGGAAAGAAAGGCATGTAAGAGCCTCTTCTTTTTTCCTCTTCTTCTTTTGTCGTCACACTGTTACCGGGTTGTTGCCCAGTGTCGTGGTTTTCTGTTTTTGTCTTGCACTGTTCTGGTGGTTTGGGGTGTGTTATTTTGCTTTTGAAAGGATTATGCTATGCCATCTAATCATCTTTTTTCGTAGTCTTCCTCTCGCCTTCTTTCACGATGTTCTCTAGTTTACTATGGAGTTTGGCTGCACTATTATTAAGTAGCCCAACCACTTCATTCTTTGTTTCTCAATGTAATTTAGGCAAGGTCAACAAGAGAGCTACTTATTTCAATTAGCAAATATTCAATATAATCTTATTCGTATATCTCTTTGTATAAACTTGCGGTGTCTAGGTGAAATATAGGTTGAGGGAGAAAACTGCGTTTCACATTTATAGGTATTCATGTACTTTGCTTCTCCACTAGTCAAGTGCATGTACGACTGTAATCCTCCCCGTTTCTGTTTACTCTGTGTATCATTTGACTGTTGCGAATGATTGTTATGATTGACATAGGAAGCAATCCCTTGGGTACTTCTTACTTTAGTACATCTTGGTAAACAATCTTTGGGAAGATTATTAACTTAAAATACAAGGGGAAGTTGTTAGATTATCAACTTATCTCACCTGAAGAAGCAATCCTTAGATTCTTAACTTATCTCACCTGAAGAAGCAATGCTTAGTTAGATTCTTAACTTATCTCACCCGAAGAAGCAATCCTTAGTTAGATTCTTAACTTATCTCACCTGAAGAAGCAATCCTTAGTTAGATTCTTAACTTATAAACATCATAGAAACAACCATTAGAGAAATTATTTTCTAAGTATATATTTGATTAAACCATTAGAGAGGCATGTTAACTTAGTACATAATTGAAACTATCATTAGAGATATTACTAACTTGGTATAGAATACGCCAAGCGAAATGAATGATTATGAAAATGAAAAACATACTGTGCTTTCACTACCAATGAAACTGTGGTCAAGAGCACTCCAGTGGTATATTGTACAAATAATTGTGGTCGGAAATCATGGACAATTAACAAACAATCATAACGATTGCTGGTAGCCACAGAGATTGAATTTGACAGAAGAACGCTGAGAATGATATGGACAGCGAAGAAAACAAATGATAAGGTTTTAAAAACAAGCCTGCACACACTGAAACCTAATCAAAATAGCACGAATCAGACAGTCAATGTTTTCAAGCATATAATGCGAAGAGGAGATTTAGATCATTTGGTGGGGTCAAAGGCGCATGAGGTGGTGTGCCAGGATTAGTGAGCAGGCACTAATCAAGACCCTGTCCCCTACCTCCTCATGGTGACCCTGGAAACAGACTTTGGTTCCGGTCTGGCTAATGGGGGCAGGTATCGGGGAGAACTACTAGTATTGGTAGCAGTGCAAGTACGAAAATAGAAATGCAGGTAAATACGAACAAAATGCACGAGTCTCCTGGCCGATGTTCAACAAAATACTGCCCAAGTTCCCGAACAAAAAGAAACAGCAGTGAAACGTCTCTGACATAAGCCACGCTCCCCCGGAGTAAGGGCCGAAAACAAATCACCATCCCCGGCGCAGGAGACTCCATACACGAGTTCGACGTGTAAGTCAAAAGTCCGCACAAATTACCAGTTTCTCTGCCAATGGGGAGACTGGTAAACATGAAAGAATGAGAGGTGCATCCACTGACGAAACGTGTGCCCACGTACGGCGAAACTCGAAGCCCTGAGGAGGGGGCAAACATTGCCAGCTCGTTAGCAAGAATAAATAAGTCAGATCCGTAACGAAAAAGATTCGTGATCCAGATTCGTGTCGGTACGAGGGAAGATTGCAGTTGACTCCGCATCGGTGGCCTGGTGCAGATACATGTACTGGCATGGTTTGCCGAGCGCAAAACAACAAGTCGCGTTTTAGTGCATAACGAAACCACTCTCCCTGGGAAAACCGTGCAAGGTACTGTTGCGATAAGAATTAACATCTTCGGAAGAACTGAGGTGGGTGATGCCTAACGGAACTGCCAGTCTTGGGGCAACCGGGCACGGTACCATTGAAGTCACAACTAACATCCCCGGAAGAACTGGAGCGGGTGATGATGGCGAGCGCAAAATCCTCAGTTGCATTGCGAGCACCGATTGAAACGACCCTCTACATTGTTTGTGCTTGGCCCCAGGCCGTTGTCTTCCGAGGCTAACTGCAAATTGCCACGTACCAACGTGCGTCTAGAAAAGGCTGAGAATGTTTCTACTCCTGATCAAACTCAAAAGTGAACGGTAAAGTATGGTCGACAATGTAAATATATGACAGGCTGTCCGGGTCCGAACATTGGCGAAGGCCGATACTTTACACGGTGTTTTATACGAGTAAGACGCCGTCCGAGGACAAACTTATAAGATCCAAGAAATGTTTCTAATCCGGAACGACCTCATAGTCAGAAAGGGCATACTAGCGTAACTCACTGTCTTGGAGTAGATCACAAAGCCCAAATATACGGTAAAGTTGATCGAAAAGGCGAAGATCCGGACCGACATAGTCGGCAGAAAGGATCGTACCCACGGGAAAGTTCACCATAGTAAATCAAAAGCTGACTTAAATCGGACGGGCGGGCCTAGTCACTATGGGCGCACAATCGACTTGACGTAGATCACCTCGTTCTTGTCAGTGTACCAATTATACATCACAAAAAGAATGATAAAATTGGCCGTGACGAATGATCGACAGAAGAAGAAGATCATTTGGTGACAAAATGTAAAGTACAGGAAAGGAGAAATCGTGGACAGTATAGGAAGAAGATTTTGGGATGGTCTTACATCTTGGTCCGACAAACGATCAACGTTAGAACGAATTCACTGCACCAGTTAACTGATCTCGCAGTTAAGCAGCTGATAGAAGATAATGCAAGGGATGATGATGTTGTTGTATATACCGATGGGTCGGTTCAACGTGGTGAGAAATCCGGCTGGGGTTTCTTGGCTAATGCGCATGGTAGGGTTGTTGCAGAGCGAAGTGGGGCATACAGGACAACTACTTCTAGTATGAGGATGGAGGTTGAGGCCGTTACTGCTGCCCTTCATTGGATTTCTGGGACTTCATTTACTGGGGCAGTTGTTGTATCTGACTCTCAGTCGATGCTTCACAAGATCCAGAAGGGCAGGTTTCGGTATGAGTGGATGTCATCTATAGAAGTTTCTAACCTCCAGCGGCTTACGTGGATATACTGTCCTGGGCATGCGGGTGTTTACGGTAATGAGAGAGCGGAAAGGCTTGCATCAACAGCGTCGATTGTTGGGGAGTTGAAAATGGATAATGGGGATATTCTTCGTCGCTTCGCGACTCTCTCTGATGAGGACACTAAAATCGATGTTGAATCGATCAAGCGATTTAAACAGTTTGGAGTTACCCGTTGTTCAAGTCGTACTGGATGCCTGAGAGGCAGAGTGAGAGGTGTGTTTAATCAGCGAGCCACAGGAACCATCAGTATGCATACTCTTCGATATCTGTTGGGGGAGACTGAGCACCTATGGGTCTGCCCGAGTGCAATGACGTCAGTTTAGTAACCAATAACCAATAACCAATAACCAATAACCACTGAACCAGGGAGTGAGGGTCGGGGAGAGACATGCTCGTCTACGCCTGCAGAAATGAAGCTTGATTAACAACTTACATTAGTTGCTGAACCATAAAACAAGATAGCTTTCAAATTTAAGATAAATAAAATTAGGAATTTGTTTTTGTAAACTGAAAGAACAACTTTTTGACGTTGAAAAATAACTTCAGATATCAGAAAAATCACGTTTTTATATGAATCAAAGAGAAAATATGAAACCAGAAAATATGACTGTTTTTGAAAGATGAAAATGGCTAAAGTTTACATGTTTTGTAATACTACCTTTCTTCATGTTTTGATATTTCCTCTTTGAAGTACATGTTTTACTAATATCTTCCGTATTATTTTGAACCATAAATGCACTTATCAAATAAATCAATTGCTTTACTAGTATTTTAGTTTATGAAAATGTTTACAAGAGACCAGCACGATCTAGTATGTTTTGTTAGTAGAGGGAATCGTTATGACATGTAAAGCAATTTGTTTAACAATGAGGTCTTGAAAATAGTTACTATAATTATCATCATCACATGCTATTCCTGATAAAAAGAAACTGTGAACAGCTTTGTATATTTGTTCACTGAAGTATGACAAGAGATCGAAATGGGATGATGGAAATTAAAAGTCTAATTAACAATGCTGTAAAGAAATTAAGCAACTAAAAAAAAAGGATAAAATGCAACTGATAGGAAAACACTGATCGGAATACTTAGAACAGGCATATTTCCGTTCAAACTTTTCGATTAAAGCATTGGCATTTTATTTGATTAAGGCAGTAGAAAAACATAGCATTGACATTTAACAAGGCAGTAGAAAACAAAGCATTGACATTTAACAAGGCAGTAGAAAACAAAGCATTGACATTTAACAAGGCAGTAGAAAAACATAGCATTGATATTTAACAAGGCAGTAGAAAAACATAGCATGGATATTTAACAAGGCAGTAGAAAACAAAGCATTGACATTTAACAAGGCAGTAGAAAAACAAAGCATTGACATTTAACAAGGCAGTAAAAAACATAGCATTGATATTTAACAAGGCAGTAGAAAACATAGCATTGACATTTAACAAGGCAGTAGAAAAACATAGCATTGACATTTAACAAGGCAGTAGAAAAACAAAGCATTGATATTTAACAAGGCAGTAGAAAACATAGCATTGACATTTAACAAGGCAGTAGAAAAACAAAGCATTGATATTTAACAAGGCAGTAGAAAACATAGCATTGACATTTAACAAGGCAGTAGAAAACATAGCATTGACATTTAACAAGGCAGTAGAAAACATAGCATTGACATTTAACAAGGCAGTAGAAAAACATAGCATGGATATTTAACAAGGCAGTAGAAAACAAAGCATTGACATTTAACAAGGCAGTAGAAAAAACAAAGCATTGACATTTAACAAGGCAGTAGAAAAACATAGCATTGATATTTAACAAGGCAGTAGAAAACATAGCATTGACATTTAACAAGGCAGTAGAAAAACATAGCATTGACATTTAACAAGGCAGTAGAAAACAAAGCATTGACATTTAACAAGGCAGTAGAAAAACAAAGCATTGACATTTAACAAGGCAGTAGAAAAACAAAGCATTGACATTTAACAAGGCAGTAGAAAAACAAAGCATTGACATTTAACAAGGCAGTAGAAAAACAAAGCATTGACATTTAACAAGGCAGTAGAAAACAAAGCATTGACATTTAACAAGGCAGTAGAAAAACAAAGCATTGACATTTAACAAGGCAGTAGAAAAACAAAGCATGGATATTTAACAAGGCAGTAGAAAAACAAAGCATTGACATTTAACAAGGCAGTAGAAAACAAAGCATTGACATTTAACAAGGCAGTAGAAAACAAAGCATTGACATTTAACAAGGCAGTAGAAAAACATAGCATTGATATTTAACAAGGCAGTAGAAAAACATAGCATTGACATTTAACAAGGCAGTAGAAAAACAAAGCATTGACATTTAACAAGGCAGTAGAAAACAAAGCATTGACATTTAACAAGGCAGTAGAAAACAAAGCATTGACATTTAACAAGGCAGTAGAAAAACAAAGCATTGACATTTAACAAGGCAGTAGAAAACAAAGCATTGACATTTAACAAGGCAGTAGAAAAACAAAGCATTGACATTTAACAAGGCAGTAGAAAAACAAAGCATTGACATTTAACAAGGCAGTAGAAAACAAAGCATTGACATTTAACAAGGCAGTAGAAAAACATAGCATTGACATTTAACAAGGCAGTAGAAAAACATAGCATTGACATTTAACAAGGCAGTAGAAAACAAAGCATTGACATTTAACAAGGCAGTAGAAAACAAAGCATTGACATTTAACAAGGCAGTAGGAAACAAAGCATTGACATTTAACAAGGCAGTAGAAAACAAAGCATTGACATTTAACAAGGCAGTAGAAAAACAAAGCATTGACATTTAACAAGGCAGTAGAAAAACATAGCATTGACATTTAACAAGGCAGTAGAAAAACAAAGCATTGACATTTAACAAGGCAGTAGAAAACAAAGCATTGACATTTAACAAGGCAGTAGAAAACAAAGCATTGACATTTAACAAGGCAGTAGAAAACAAAGCATTGACATTTAACAAGGCAGTAGAAAAACAAAGCATTGATATTTAACAAGGCAGTAGAAAACATAGCATTGACATTTAACAAGGCAGTAGAAAACAAAGCATTGACATTTAACAAGGCAGTAGAAAACAAAGCATTGACATTTAACAAGGCAGTAGAAAACAAAGCATTGACATTTAACAAGGCAGTAGAAAAACAAAGCATTGACATTTAACAAGGCAGTAGAAAAACAAAGCATTGATATTTAACAAGGCAGTAGAAAAACATAGCATTGACATTTAACAAGGCAGTAGAAAAACAAAGCATGGATATTTAACAAGGCAGTAGAAAAACATAGCATTGACATTTAACAAGGCAGTAGAAAAACATAGCATGGATATTTAACAAGGCAGTAGAAAAACATAGCATTGATATTTAACAAGGCAGTAGAAAAACATAGCATTGACATTTAACAAGGCAGTAGAAAAACATAGCATTGACATTTAACAAGGCAGTAGAAAACAAAGCATTGACATTTAACAAGGCAGTAGAAAAACAAAGCATTGATATTTAACAAGGCAGTAGAAAAACAAAGCATGGATATTTAACAAGGCAGTAGAAAAACAAAGCATTGACATTTAACAAGGCAGTAGAAAAACATAGCATTGACATTTAACAAGGCAGTAGAAAAACAAAGCATTGATATTTAACAAGGCAGTAGAAAAACATAGCATTGATATTTAACAAGGCAGTAGAAAAACAAAGCATGGATATTTAACAAGGCAGTAGAAAAACATAGCATGGATATTTAACAAGGCAGTAGAAAACATAGCATTGACATTTAACAAGGCAGTAGAAAAACATAGCATTGATATTTAACAAGGCAGTAGAAAAACAAAGCATGGATATTTAACAAGGCAGTAGAAAAACAAAGCATTGACATTTAACAAGGCAGTAGAAAACAAAGCATTGACATTTAACAAGGCAGTAGAAAAACATAGCATTGATATTTAACAAGGCAGTAGAAAAACATAGCATTGACATTTAACAAGGCAGTAGAAAAACATAGCATTGACATTTAACAAGGCAGTAGAAAAACATAGCATTGACATTTAATAAGGCAGTAGAAAAACAAAGCATTGACATTTAATAAGGCAGTAGAAAAACATAGCATTGACATTTAATAAGGCAGTAGAAAAACATAGCATTGACATTTAACAAGGCAGTAGAAAAACATAGCATTGATATTTAACAAGGCAGTAGAAAAACAAAGCATGGATATTTAACAAGGCAGTAGAAAACATAGCATTGACATTTAACAAGGCAGTAGAAAACAAAGCATTGATATTTAACAAGGCAGTAAAAAAACAAAGCATGGATATTTAACAAGGCAGTAGAAAACAAAGCATTGACATTTAACAAGGCAGTAGAAAAACATAGCATTGACATTTAACAAGGCAGTAGAAAAACAAAGCATTGACATTTAACAAGGCAGTAGAAAAACAAAGCATTGATATTTAACAAGGCAGTAGAAAAACAAAGCATGGATATTTAACAAGGCAGTAGAAAACAAAGCATTGACATTTAACAAGGCAGTAGAAAAACATAGCATTGACATTTAACAAGGCAGTAGAAAAACAAAGCATTGATATTTAACAAGGCAGTAGAAAAACATAGCATTGATATTTAACAAGGCAGTAAAAAAACAAAGCATGGATATTTAACAAGGCAGTAGAAAAACATAGCATGGATATTTAACAAGGCAGTAGAAAACATAGCATTGACATTTAACAAGGCAGTAGAAAAACATAGCATTGATATTTAACAAGGCAGTAGAAAAACAAAGCATGGATATTTAACAAGGCAGTAGAAAACAAAGCATTGACATTTAACAAGGCAGTAGAAAAACAAAGCATTGACATTTAACAAGGCAGTAGAAAAACATAGCATGGATATTTAACAAGGCAGTAGAAAAACATAGCATGGATATTTAACAAGGCAGTAGAAAACAAAGCATTGACATTTAACAAGGCAGTAGAAAAACAAAGCATTGATATTTAACAAGGCAGTAGAAAAACAAAGCATGGATATTTAACAAGGCAGTAGAAAAACAAAGCATGGATATTTAACAAGGCAGTAGAAAAACATAGCATGGATATTTAACAAGGCAGTAGAAAAACAAAGCATTGACATTTAACAAGGCAGTAGAAAAACAAAGCATTGACATTTAACAAGGCAGTAGAAAAACAAAGCATTGACATTTAACAAGGCAGTAGAAAACAAAGCATTGACATTTAACAAGGCAGTAGAAAAACAAAGCATTGACATTTAACAAGGCAGTAGAAAAACAAAGCATGGATATTTAACAAGGCAGTAGAAAAACAAAGCATGGATATTTAACAAGGCAGTAGAAAAACATAGCATGGATATTTAACAAGGCAGTAGAAAAACAAAGCATTGACATTTAACAAGGCAGTAGAAAAACAAAGCATTGACATTTAACAAGGCAGTAGAAAAACAAAGCATTGACATTTAACAAGGCAGTAGAAAACAAAGCATTGACATTTAACAAGGCAGTAGAAAACAAAGCATTGACATTTAACAAGGCAGTAGAAAACAAAGCATTGACATTTAACAAGGCAGTAGAAAACATAGCATTGACATTTAACAAGGCAGTAGAAAAACATAGCATGGATATTTAACAAGGCAGTAGAAAAACAAAGCATTGACATTTAACAAGGCAGTAGAAAAACATAGCATGGATATTTAACAAGGCAGTAGAAAAACATAGCATTGATATTTAACAAGGCAGTAGAAAAACATAGCATGGATATTTAACAAGGCAGTAGAAAAACATAGCATTGATATTTAACAAGGCAGTAGAAAAACATAGCATGGATATTTAACAAGGCAGTAGAAAACAAAGCATTGACATTTAACAAGGCAGTAGAAAAACAAAGCATTGACATTTAACAAGGCAGTAAAAACATAGCATGGACATTTAACAAGGCAGTAAAAAACATAGCATGGACATTTAACAAGGCAGTAGAAAAACATAGCATGGATATTTAACAAGGCAGTAGAAAAACATAGCATGGACATTTAACAAGGCAGTAGAAAAACATAGCATGGATATTTAACAAGGCAGTAGAAAAACATAGCATGGATATTTAACAAGGCAGTAGAAAACATAGCATGGATATTTAACAAGGCAGTAAAAAACATAGCATGGACATTTAACAAGGCAGTAGAAAAACATAGCATGGATATTTAACAAGGCGGTAGAAAAACATAGCATGGATATTTAACAAGGCAGTAGAAAAACATAGCATGGATATTTAACAAGGCGGTAGAAAAACATAGCATGGATATTTAACAAGGCAGTAGAAAAACATATATGTGTTTGGAATAAATGTGTTACATAAGAGTAGTCTATATACCACAGACAGAGAAGAGAATAAATAGATATATCTAGGAATAACTATACAAAAAAATCACCAATACTACATAGAAGAACGAGAAAAGTGAAGAAGTCTGGGCGTATAAACAAGATACGGGGGTTGGAGAAGACCATTATGAAAAGAGGCATCACAACAAAGGGACAATAAGGAGGGCCACGATAAAGATGGATTCAGGGTGTATCTTATGATTAGAGAATGGATGCTGCATAGGCGGAGCACCTGGCCCGTGAAATATAGAAAGCCCAAAATACTGTTAGGATAGCAAAGTTCTGCCCTTACAAGCTATTTAATGATAAGGATGATGCTATTCCTTATTGCGAGGGTGATCAACGCTCTACACAGCATTCTAGTTCCAACTTTGGCGGCATTGATTCTTTCAGGGCCCAGCATTGGTGTCAATGGTTCTACAGAACTTTCAAGGCCCAGCATTGGTGTCAATGGTTCTACAGAACTTTCAAGGCCCAGCATTGGTGTTAATGGTTCTACAGAACTTTCAAGGCCCAGCATTGGTGTCAATGGTTCTACAGAACTTTCAAGGCCCAGCATTGGTGACAATGGTTCTACACAAATGTCTGGTCCTAGAGTAGTCATATTTAGATCTCTGCAACGTTATATTCCCAGCAACAACATTTCTAGATCTACACAAATATATATATATAAAGCACTTGCATCTACTGAGCAAATGTCTCTACTGGGCAAAACTACTTTCAAAGCAAGTGTATCTTCAAAGCAAGTGTATCTTCAAAGCAAGGGTATCTTCAAAGCAAGGGTATCTTCAAAGCAAGTGTATCTTCAAAGAAAGTGTATCTTCAAAGCAAGTGTATCTTCAAAGCAAGTGTATCTTCGAAGCAAGTGTATCTTCAAAGCAAGTGTATCTTCAAAGCAAGTGTATCTTCAAAGCAAGTGTATCTTCAAAGCAAGTGTATCTTCAAAGCAAGTGTATCTTCAAAGCAAGTGTATCTTCAAAGCAACTGTATCTACGGAGAACGTAGTTGTGTATAATTATCATACATAGTTTTTCCATGCAGCCTAGAAAAAGAAGATAAGTATAGACATTGATAAAACGGCACAATGATTCGTATATTTTCAGTGGGTGTGCCTTGATAAGGCAGCTAAGATAAACACGATTGCTGGATTTCACTTGAAGCAGACACGTGCATACAGAAGTTCAAAGATTATGAAAACGATGTAAATTAATTGGAGATTGTAAGGGTAGATATGACACGCGCTGAAAATGCATTAAGCATTGAATAAATATTACAGAAGTATGACAAGTTTCAAGGTTATCAGGGATTGGTAAGATTTAGAAAGAAAATATCGATATACATGTACTCATGACAAAGGTTTAATAGAAGACATGCTTAATGCTGGGATCACCGCTAAAATGTAGATATGAAGATGTGCTAGGTATAACAGGCCGTACAAACAAATAAGTATCGATACTGTCTGTATTATCACTTTTTAGGGCGCTGTACTGCATGTGGGACGAGAGCCTGAATAAATTAATGGCCGCATGGGTAGTGTAGTCGTTACGAAGCTGTTCAGGTTATAAATTTTTCATTTATGCCTACAACAGAACAAAATGGTACTAGTCTTTTATACAACCCCAAACAAGCGGATGTGGCTATTTTTAGATCTGTCGTGACGCGTCGGTGGAGGTCGTTGGATGGTCCATTTTAGGGCAGGTAAACCAGTTACAAATTTGGTAGCAATTGCGGCTATTTTTAGATATGTCGATCAATTTAGATTGTATTCGTTAGTAGCTAGTATTCGTTAGTATTGTATTCGACATTACTATTCGCCGTTATAAGCGTTTTCCGGTCAGGCATTATCCATTCTAGTATTTGCGCCAGTTTCAGTTGTTGAAGGCAAGAACTGTCAATCCATATATTGCAAGCACTGTCAATTATTTGCACTATTAGAATTTAACAATTTATTAACAATTTAACATATTATTGTATATCATGAATTTCATTGCACTATCAGCCCTGACTGAAGACAAGGCAAGGTGCGTTGCTTTTCTTCAGACACATGGGGTGTTGCATACTGGTAGGGTGTGTGTTCAAATAACCATGATATGACGTTATCTTTAGGCAAGAAGAATGGCTGTGTTGATCGCTGGCGGTGCCGGAGAACCACTTGTCGGCAAGATATACCTCTCAGGACTGGAACTTGGTTACAAAGTTCCCGTCTAACATATAGGCAGATAATTCTATTTATATACTGTTGGTGTAACAAATTGGCAAATATAAAATATTGTCAGGAGTTAGACATGTCGAAAAGTTCTACTATTGATTGGTCTAATTACCTCCGGGAGGTATGCGCCAATAAACTCCTTCTAAACCCTGCTGTAATAGGAGGGCCAAATACCATTGATGAGGCCTATTCACTAGGCGAAAAATCACGTAGGGAGAACTTTTTCCCCTCAGTGGGTATTTGGTGGTATATGTAGTGAGACCAGAGAATGCTTCATGTTCTGTGTTGCCGATAGAACAGCAGCAACTCTGCTACCAATCATTCAGGCACACATTAGTCCCGGTACTACTATTGTATCCGACCAATGGCGTGCCTATAACGGAGTGGCAAATATTGTTGGATATGATCATCTGACAGTTAACCACTCCAGGAACTTTGTTGATCCAATCAGTGCACATACACAGCACATTGAACGCCTGTGGAGATCAGCAAAGGAGGAAAACAAGAGGCGCAATGGGACTCGCAGGCATCTGCTAGAGTCCTACTTGTGTGAATTTATGTGGCGACGGCGGTATTTATCCGCAGGTATTGACGCCTTCAACGCCATTCTTGGCGACATTGTTGCTTTTTGGCCTCCAGAATGAACACATGCCACATATGCAAGCTCCAGTTAACTCATATCCATAATGAACACACGCCTTCTCGACTCACACCACCCAGGTCCTTTTCAGGGCCATCGTCAAATATCTCAATTAACATCCTACGTGCACAAGAGTTAATTAGTTGCACTTATTAATTTACTAACCATTCTGTTTACTCCAATTTCATTAACTACACTTTCCTGCAGGTTACGATCTCCTTCTTCGTAGATTGGTGCACATTTGCTTACTTGATGATAGCAAACTTGTGGCGTGAAGATTTCCTAGAGCGTCATTTGCAAACAGAAGTGTTCAACCTGGGCCTTGCTAAGAGCATTCATCAGGCTAGTGTTCTGATCAAACATAGACCCATCAGGTTTGCGTGTTTTTATTACAGCCCGCACCTCTAAAGAGAAATTTTGAGAATCCAGGTTTGGATTCTTTTCTCGTCTTTAACCGGATTGGGGCATAGGACAACCAACTCATGCCAAGTTTTCTTCAACTGTGCATAAATTCTGCCTGTTCATCTCTTAGTACTTCATTTGTAGCTTTCTTGAGTCTCTCTAGGATGTTGTGATTTGTGAAAGTACTAGCTAACCCTGTTTTGCTCGTGATATAAGTTGCAGCTTGTTGCCTCGTTTCTGCAAGATCCATATCCCTGGAATGAGAAAGGAATGCACTCCAGACGAACAGCATTGAGCACCAGCGTCTGCTTTCCAAAATCATTTCCTGCTCTGATAGTGGCAATTCCGTTAACTATAGGTGCATTATAAGTCCACTACCGGCAAATTTCTTACGATTTGTTTGTATTTATGTAGCTTTTCCCAGCATCCAGGAGAGGCTTGCGAAGGTATTTACTCTGGGATTCTGCTAGTCTGTTTTACGGTTAGATCTTGTATAATATAACTACTCTTGCACTACTACATGTACTTAACCATTCAGGATCCTCTGTCTGTTTCCAGGGTCACATGTACTTCTTCAATGATCCAGCTACCCAAGATCCAATAATTATTGTAAATCTGCAGTAGCTTTATTTTTGCTGCAGTTCCCAAGTTCTTGATCATCTCATTGGATACACCATCAACTCCTGGTGATTTTCTCCATTTTTATTTGGATATCGCCAGTTCCAGTTCTTTAAATGTGATTGGGGTCTTCATAACTTCAGGTATGGTTTCATCTTGCTCTACATTTTGCTTTTTCTCACGAATCTCACTGTTTCATTGAGCTAATTTCAATATTACTGTCTTTAGCAAAGGAGTCTGCAAAATGATCAGCTGCCTGTTTTCCTGTGAGGAAGTTTCCATCTTTGTTCAATGCAATCTTTGGATTTCTCCCTGTACCTTCATCACTAAGTTGTTTTACCAGCTTCCACAGTTTCCTGGTATCTCTTTCAAAATTTAAGGACTCTTTAAAGTTTTTTCCTTCCAGCTCCCCTGCCTGGCCTGCAGCTTGTCCCTTTGAAATATAGCCTTGGCATGCTGATATTTGTTGTGGTGTTCTTGGCACGGAGTGGTCTCTGCCTGCTTTTGTGAAATTTCTACATTATTGTGCAGTAGTTCCAATTCACTGCTCCAGTAAGGTGCACAGGGCGAGCACCATATCTTTTCAAATACATATTCATTATGCATTAGTGCGTGGCAACCTGATTGCTATAGTGCGCCTCTTGGCTGGTTGCCTCCGACTTCAGCACTCTTATTGCTAGAGAAGACTGTAGTCTAACTCGAGGAATAGAAAAGTTGTAAAAGAAGTAGGAGATAAGACAAGAAAAAAGGGCTGCCATTTAACCCATAGTTGGGGTTGGGTTGGTTGCAGCCAGAGCATTTACCACTCGGCGGTGGGTTCTGCGATGTCACCTTATGAGGCCCCATCCTGCTCCCCACCTTTTGGTCTGGCCTTTGACCTTTAGTCTCTTCGGCTTGGTTAGACCTGCCAGGAGTTAGACTCCCGCCGACATAGCCTAAAGGATCACCAAGGCACGCAAACCCTCCAACCACGGTAAGGTAGGCTAATCTGGAGGGGTTCGAGTCTAAAAATGGTGCTCCGATCTATTCTTGTAAGGTGGTTGATGTTATCATTAAGGTTAGGGCTGGCCATATGGCTGTACACCTCTCTTCCCGTGTCTCCCATTGCCCATCTTTTCAGCCAAATTTCTTTATTTGTTGCCATTAGAATTTGCTTTGCTGTATGGAGAGTTGTTGCTGTGATTGGTTGTTCCTGTGTTGATCCTTTCTTGGCTAGCCTATCTGCTTTATCATTTCCAGGTGTGTTTGAATGTCCAGGGATCCACTGCATAGTTATTTTGATGTAATGTCTGTCAATATCTAGGGCTATCTGGGATATAGTTCAGATTTACAATGTCCACCTTCTTCTAGAGCTTGAAAGGCAGACATTGAATCTGTGAAAATAATTGTTTTGTGCCTTGGATGGAAAGGCATTGAAAACAGTCTTCATGTGGTAGAAAGCAGCTTCTATCACAAGAATTTTTCAGCCTCATAATTGGAGCATATCTCCCCACATGCACCAAACAGCTCTTCAGATGATCGGTCTGGGTATTGTATATATACTCCGTAACCTGCTTTGATTGTGGCTTTAAATACAAATCCATCAATATAGACATGTACCCATTCTTGGGGATAGGCATCAATGGTTCTTTGAGATGCTATCATAAGGCTGAATGGGTCGGAGCGTTATGTTGCTTCATCTATCAATTTTGTTCTAATTTCAGGTGTATTCAAGAGTGTATGTGGTGGTAAGTTTGCTATTACTCTCTGCAGCTGCTGTCTTGTTTCTGGAAGGTGGTATCTGTCTTTGATTTCCCTGATGTGGTGGAGGATTGACTTTTGTTAATTCTGTTTCTCTGTTTCCACTTCTCAACAAGTAGTTTATTGGGGTGATCTTGATTCATTCTTTTGCTCCTTTCATAAGCTTCAACAGCAGCTTTGTCCCTACGCAACCCAAGAGGTTCCACATTTGTGTGTATTTCACATGCTGCGGTTGGTGTTGACCTCATTGCTGTAATCTTCTTAATGCTTTGTTCTTTACATTCACAACATGCTTCTTCAGGTTGAGTTGGCGGTCAAGTGTTACTCCAAGATATGTGGGGTGTTGTTCTCTTAGCAGTTTGTGTGGTACTGTCAAATTAATATACTTGGTACTGACAGGCCATGTCTCATATTCCAGGAATACCACAGGTTGTTCCCTGAGCTCACCATACTTGGGGATTGTTTGTTCTTTGAATTTTGAGTAACAAATACTAGTTCCGTCAGTCTACTTAATTTGATGTATACTTTTATAGGCATCATCAAGGTGCGTATTCTTTATAGGACGTTGCTCTCTGATTAGTTCTGGCCACTTAACCATGATGATCTCTGGTGGGCCCTGAGCCCGATACCAGGCTGTTCCAGCTCCCGCCTTCAAAGCCGTTCTTGACATTGTCAATCTTCCGCCTTTTCTGCCGGCAGCCTTGTGTACTGTAGAGGAGAGACTTCCTTCGACTTTTATAGGCATCACTGGTTATTACAATTTATGGTCAGAAATTGATAGTCAATAACATTGATTAGACAGAATTGCAATATTTTTTTCTCATCAGGTCGTGTCAAGAGGAAGAATGCCAAGAAGGGCCATGATGAAGATTCAGAGGACTAAACATCAAATAGCTTATCCTGAGATTTTGTTTTCTCACTTTGTTCTTGACTAAACATTGACTGCAATTCTCCATTAAAAATGTATTCCTGAGCTATATATTGTGTTATGTCATTGTAATGTGCGGTTGCTTGTATTTAAGAGTTTGATTGAATACATTTGTATAACTTATCTGCGTTAATCTGATATTTTTTTAAGAAATATCTCAATTGAAATCTACAACATGTCTGGTGACACAGATGTTCTATGACGCTACCAATACCAAAAACATCTTCATGTCAGCAGCCAGCAAACTAATACCACAGAAGAAGAAACATAAGAAATCGCCTTCTCGTTCGCTGATGTTCAATATCTACACAATGAGTTCGATTCTATGGATGTATGTTAAACCAAACAATGCCCCAAACAGATACACCCACCTTCCTTGGAATTACCCTTGACAGCAGACTTACCTGAAGGCCAAACATAGATAAGATTCAAAGAAAAGCCATACAAAGACTTTCTGTATTGAAGAAACTAGCTGGAACGTCCTGGGCCGCAAGCTCAAAAATATTAAAACAAGTCTAAATTGGATCAGTCAGGTCCATCATGGAATATGGCTCCTGCTTTTGGACAACAACAGCCAAAACATACACAGAAACTAGACAAAGTGTAAAACATGGGCCTAAGAATAACTCTGGGAGCAATGAAAAGCTGTCCTATCATAGCAATGGAAAGATGGATGGAATACTTCAAGGAACTCCTGAACAGACCAGCACCTACGACCCCTCCCTCAGATATCCAACCGGCAGAAATTGACTTGGACATCAACTGTGAGAAACCATCCAAGGAGGAGATTAGTAAAGCCATTAAACTTTTAAAAGATTGAAAGCGGCGGTCCAGATGGTATTCCAGTGGAGGCAGTTAAAGCCAACATAAACACATCCACAGAAATACTGTATAAATTATTTAGCAGAATCTGGGAGACGGAAGAAATACCAGCAAACTGGAGAGAAGGATACCTGGTGAAGCTACCAAAGAAAGGGACCTTCAGAAGTGTGAAAACTATAGGGAATAATGCTGTTGTCAGTACCTGGGAAAATACTAAGCAGAGTCATCCTGGAGAAACTGAGAGATGAACAGGCAGGCTTCCGACCAAATAGATCCTGTGCTGACCAGATAGCCACATTACGCATAATAATAGAGCAAAGTATTGAATGGAAATCCCCACTTTATATCGGATTTGTGGATTATGAGAAGGCTTTTAACAGTATTGATAGGGAAACCCTTTGGAAATTAATGAGGCATTATGGAATCCACAGAAAATTATTAACCTAATAAAAGCAACATATACAGATATGAAATGTAGAGTTCTTCATGAAGGTAAACTAACAGATACTTTTGGAATAGAAACAGGAGTGCGTCAGTGATGTCTTCTATCACCTTTGTTGTTCTTACTGACAATAGACTGGATTATGAAGACCACAGTAACTAACACCAGAAATGGAATCCAATGGACTCTGACAGAACAACTAGATGCTCTGGACTTCGCTGATGATATAGCCCTTCTGTCACATACACGAAATCAGATGCAGGATAAGCTAAACACATTGAATCAAAGGTCCCAGCAAATAGGGCTGAACATTCATAAGGGAAAGACAAAGATATTGAGAATTAACCAAGCAAACGACAACTCGATCTCCTGGGAAATCCACTTCAAGAGGTAGAATCATACACATATTTGGGCAGCAACGTAGACAAAGAGGGTGGAACAGATAGAGATGTTAAAATAAGAATACAGAAGGCAAGAGGAGCTTTCATTGCACTGGGAAACATTTGGAAGTCCAAAGAAATCAAATCTAGAACAAAAATTCGGATATTTAACTCTAATGTTAATGCAGTTCTACTGTATGGGTCAGAAACATGGAGAACAACTAAAACAATAGCGCATGAATTGCAAACATTCAACAACTGGTGTCTGCGCAGAATAGAGGGAATAAGATGGTATGATAGGGTCACAAATGAGGAACTTATGGAGAGAACAAGACAGATTCCAGCGAACAAACAGGTTAAAAAAGGCGCTGGATAGGACACACTTTGCAAAAACCGGAGGAAATAAAACAAGAAGGGTCCTTGCCTGAACCCGCAGGGACAGCGAAAGAAGGGGAGGCCGAGAAATACTTGGAGACGGAGATCAACAATATAAAGAAGAGCTGCAGGAGATAGCTAGAGATAGGAAGAGTTGGTTGAGGGCCTATGCCCCAACCCGGGGTAAAAGGCAAAGAGAGAGAGAGAGAAGAGCCTGCGTTTTTACTGGCGGGGGCAGGGCAGAGGAATTTGAGGGACACTTGACGGAATCCGTTGAGATAAGAACGGGGATGTCATTTCTGTTCTTGCTATTCCTAATGATTGGCTTCACAGCTATCTGAGATCCTCGCCTAAACCTGGAAAACATCTCACAGGCATAAATGGATATAGAATTATTACCTTGCAAAACACTGTCGGCAAACTGCTTGTAAATTCATAGCCCGTAGAGTTTCAAATATGATGGAAACAAATGGTCTTTTCCCCTCCACTTTCGGCGGCTATCGTAAAGGAAAGGACACATGGTGCAATGCATCGGTTTTTGCGTATGAGGGGTTTCAGATGGCGATACCCTAGGGAAAGCTCACCCTAGTAAATCAAAATCTGGCTGAAACCGGACGGGCGGGCCTAGTCACCATGGGCACACAATCGTCCCGACGTAGATCACCCTGTTCTTGCCATTGGACCAATTATACATCAAAATAAGAATGATCAAATTGGTCGTGAAGAATGAACGAAAGAAGAAGAATATGGCGACAGAAACGGCTGCAGCCGCCATTGACTTGCAGGACGCATATAACAATGTCTCTTACACCTTACTTATGCAGTTATTGATGAATATGCAGGTGGAATCAAGCTTGGCAAGTGGCTTGCTGCTGCCCTTTTTGAGCGCACGTTATCAATGTGTTGTGGTTCATGATCATCACAACCACAAGTCCTAATGAGTCTTCCTCAGGGATCACCACTCTCGCCAGTCCTGTTCAATGTATACACCGTCGGGGTAACCAGCACACAAAGGGTCGGAGTTGGCAGAACAATGTCGTACGCCGATGATATTCTGGTGTATCGCATGGGCAAGGACAGAAATGAGATCGCATCTGCCATACAGTGTGAACTGAATAGGATTGGTGACTGGTGCAACGAATTCGAAACGAATGTGAACCCAGCAAAGGCCTCTCTGACATGGTTCTCTCTTAACACTCACATAGTAAAGAGACCTACCCCAGTTGTCAACATGTGTAGCAAAGACATTGACAGAAGCGAAACATTAAAATATCTTAGAATACCAGTTGACAGAAATCTGTCATTTAAGAGTCATGTAGAGAACGTAATCCTAAAGGCAAGTAAAGGGCTAACCGCTCTCAAAGTTATGGCGGAGGCGGATAATGAACACTGCCTGCTATTTTTTTCTTTATCAGGGACTACTGCTGAACGTAGTGGACTATGGCCTTGGTCTTTTGGAAGTAAGCAGAACATCACGTTATAAGTTAGACAGGATCCAAAATGAAGCGATGAGGCTTATAATTTTTTGCACACGTGACACTTCTTGTGAGGCAATGCGCTATGTCCTTGGATTGCCAACGATGACCATGAGACACAAAGTCGCACAGGAAAAAGCTTATCTAAGAGTTTCTGCGGACACAAATCATCCTCTGCACAAATCCATAAATGAAAACAAGGGCAGGCGATTGAAGAGAGGCCGATCCTGTATGGCCGAGGCATAGGATGTTATTAAACAGTTGTCAGTACACTTGGACGCCGCTGTAGAGAATGGGTCCCGGACTTACTCATCACAACAAAACCGTCGCACACTTCATGGGACTGCGGGCTTTCGAGAAAATGACATTGAGCATGACTATGGAGATCACCGCTGCCTCCAGGGCTCTGTCATGGGTGGCTGAGCAACAGGTTACCCATACGATCATCATATCAGACTCGATGAATTTGCTTCAACTGATTGAATCTGGAAGTACGCGTGTGGAATGGGTTGACATCATTCGGAGATCACATCTCATAAAAATGACTTGGTGGTACATACCTGTACATGCTGGAGTGCCGGGTAAGGAGCGTACTGACTCTCTTGCAAACAATGCCCCGAGTCGAGCATGCAGAAGTATGGACAGAGCCGATATCATCGATGCGGTACGCTCTCAATTGTGTGACATGGGCGGGTCTCAGACACTGGAACGAGTGCGAGAATTAGGCGTTAAGTTTGAACATGCCAGACAGTGTCGTCTTCGTGGTAGAGAGAGAAGATATAGTAACCAACTTCTCATGGGTACTGTGAGCAAATGGACTTTGGGATAGCTGCTGCAACGGAGGACAGAGCACGAATGGGAATGCCCAATGTGCCGTGATGTCGATCGCATAACATAACATTGGTATTGGTTACTAAACTGACGTCATTGTACTCCGGGCAGACCCCTAGGTGCTCAATCTCCCCCCAACATATATCGAAGAGTATGCATGCTGAGGGTTCCGAGCTAGTTGATTAAACACACACCTAACTCTGCCTCTCAGGCATCCAGTTCTACTTGTACACCGGGTAACTCCAAACTGCCTAAATCGCTGGATCGATTCAACATATATTTCAGTGTCCTCATCCAACAGACAGTCGCGAAGTGACCGAAGAACATCCCCCAACAATCGTTGCTGTTGGTGCAAGCCTGTCCGCTCTCTCATTACCGAAACAAACACGCATGCCCAGGACAGTATATCCACGTAAATACAACAACGGCCCCAGTAAATGAGGCCTCAATCTCCATCCTCATACCAAAAGTAGTTGCCCTGTACGCTCCACTTCGCTCTGCAACAACGCTAGAATGTATTAAAAATGAATTATTAGATATCAGAGTCGAAGAAGATGTCGTAGAAGACGAAGGAACGTCATAATGAATGTATTAAAGAATGAAAACAACATAGAAAAAAGAATAGAAGATATCATATGAAATATTAGATATCAGAGTCGAAGAAGAAGATATCGAAGAAGAAGAACAGAAGATATCGTAAAAGAAGAACGAATGTCATAACGAAAGGAAAAAGACGAAATTGAAAGAAAGCGGAAACTTTGTCATTTTCAGTATACCTCCTGTATTATCACACTGAAACCCCTATAAGCGCTAATGGAATAAACCGCGACACACGATAAACAGCAGACACACCCCGGAAAACCCCGGAAGCCCGTCTCCATTTGCTTGAGGTTGTATAAAAGACTAGAACCAACAAAATCATTGGCGTTACTGTGGATAGAACATGGGTCTCCTGCATGGAAGCGGCACATTAATCCATTCGACCAGACGCTCCTCTTCATGGGACGTCGAAATTCCGGAAATCCAGGTAAACTTGGGCGCCATTTAAAATTCTCAGTATGCACATGGTATGTGGTTGGACTATAAGAGACCACAATCCTTCAATTTGGGAATGAAATTACAAGTACCTCTTGAGTTGGAGTACACTTGCCTGAATGGCAAGATTGTGACTAGGAGTATGTTTAACCATCAGGGCAAGGGAATCATCACTGTGATTTCTCTTCGAAATATGTTCGTATAGACCGACTACCTATGATGTAGCTTCGAAATATGTTCGTGTAGATCGACTACCTATGATGTTTATGCTATGATGTAGCTTCGAAATATGTTCGTGTAGACCGACTACCTATGATGTATATGATATGATGTAGCTTCGAAATATGTTCGTATAGACCGACTACCTATGATGTAGCTTCGAAATATGTTCGTGTAGACCGACTACCTATGATGTAGCTTCGAAATATGTTCGTGTAGACCGACTACCTATGATGTAGCTTCGAAATATGTTCGTGTAGACCGGTTACCTATGATGTAGCTTCGAAATATGTTTGTGTAGACCGACTACCTATGATGTAGCTTCGAAATATGTTCGTGTAGATCGACTACCTATGATGTAGCTTCGAAATATGTTCGTGTAGATCGACTACCTATGATGTAGCTTCGAAATATGTTCGTGTAGACCGACTACCTATGATGCAGCTTCGAAATATGTTCGTGTAGATCGACTACCTATGATGTATATGCTATGATGTATGTTCACTATCTAATAAATAAATACCTATTCTTGCGTAAAATAATTTTAGGATTAAAGAACAATAAAACTGTCTATAAAGTGGGAGGCAAATGGTTCAATATAGTTAGAATGTCCTAGGAAACCTCAGGTGAACTTTGCTGAGAGAGGCAAGACATATCGGAATCTATTCCATGGAAGAGATTGAGCAAGTTGCCCAGGACAGAGCAATATGGAGAAATTACTTGCGTGCCCTACTTATCGTATAACGGTACGAGAGAAATATATATATATTCTTGAAAACATATTAGACACTTTGTTTTCATTCATGTATTCATGTTTCGTCTCTAATTATGTTGTTTAACATCTACGGTAGAACTGAATCTTAAGTGTTATATTGTAAAATGAGTATCTCAAGTGTTCTATTGTAAAATGAGTATCTATGGTTGAACTGAATCTCAAGTGTTCTATTGTAATATGAGTATCTATGGTTGAACTGAATCTCAAGAGTTATATCGTAATATGAGTATCTATGGTAGAACTGAATCTCAAGTGTTATATTGTAATATGAGTATCTCATCATCATCATCAGGTACCCTGCCGGCTGGCGTGGGCGATCATGGATCTCCACAAATCTCTGTCGTTGGTGTTTGCTATCAACTCAGATGTTGACGCTCTACCGTGCCATGAAGTCAGGCCATCCAACATTTTCTCTCTCTTTCTTCCCCTGTCTCGTCTACCCTCAATTTTACCGGTTGTCACGATGTGTTCTAAACCTCCCTCCTCATCACATGCCCGAAAAATGATGACTGCCTCTTTCTTATATTGATGATAAGCTTTCTTGCTATTAAGACAATATCATCAGCGTATCTCAGGTTATTTATGATATGTCCTCCCACAGCTATTCCAGTAAAATCTTTTATAGACCTAAAAATGCTTTCACAATACCGTGAGAACAGGTCTGGTGATGAGTATCTAAGGTAGTTCTATTGTAACAACTGGTAAAATAGAGGGTAGATGAGACAGAGGAAGACAGTTAAAATGTTGGATAGCGTGACTTCATGGCACAGTAGAGCGTCAACATCTGAGTTGATAGCAAACACCAAAGATAGAGATTTGTGGAGATTCATGATCACCTACGCCAGCTTGCACGGCACCTGATGATGATGACGGTAGTACTGAATCTCAAGAGTTATGTCGTAATATGAGTGTTACGTCGTGTTACCTTTTCATTATAAACGTTCTTCTGTATACTTATCTTCGGCATTCCATTCTTATCAATAAGAGTACGATGTCAAATTTAAAAAGTAAGGAATATAATGCCAAACATATAAATTATTAATAATAATAATAAATCATTCTGCACTATCCAAATATAAAATCAATTTTCTATAAAAGTTTTAGCTAACCACTTTACATTCCAACTCCCACCTCCCAACTCTCACGCCCATTCTTTTCCATTAAAAATATGTATATATAAATATATCAATGTCAAATTTGTGAACATAAAGGCGATTTCGGAGCCTCTATCATTCATTTTTACGAAGCTATAAAATCAAAAGCTAAATTATTACCATTGTGATTCAATAAAAGAAAGTACAATACAGAGCTCAAAAAGAAAATAGACAATTTTGAAAAGGATGTAGGAATATTGTGCGACACGAGAGCAGACATAGAGATAGTTGAATAAAATGTGTCAATCATCTGTATATATGCAAATGAGTGAACAGAAATGGATATTGGAAATCACATATAATATAAGTTAAGTAATAAGGAATAACTAATCAAATAAATATTATTGAGAATAGAATGTTGTTGTTATCTTAGTGTAGATAGCATTCTGCTCACATTCAGATAGGATACATCAGAAACAATGTCAAAATAACATTTGTGGATGAAATTATAGATTAGTTCACATAGTTTTCGTTGTGACGAAGTGGTCAAAAAGTTTGCCATGCGTTCTGAACGGTGTTTGTTCGAATCTGGAAATAATTGTTAGGATTATGAATGTTTTTTTGTTTTTGTTTTGGAAAATCCGTAATATTGCTGAGAGCTTCAGTAGTGTAGTTGTTAGTGAACTCGCTTCTTAGACGAATGGTCGGGGTTCAATTTCACAGTAGGCATATGCTTTATTTTAGACACTAGTGGGTCTAGGGTCAACCAAGGCTTAATTGGTTACCAGGAAAAAGCACTGGGAAATAAAAAGCGGCACGTGTGATGTTGACCACATCGCCCATCGTGTGCTGACAGTCAATGAAAAACACGGGACTAACAGCGTATTGCACTATATGCTACGGAGTATAAAAGCGTTACTTTACTTTTTTACTTAATATGGTTGCTGGAGCTACGGAGTGTGAACAATATGCAGTACTCTAGACAGATGATATGCCATTTTTGGAACAGAAACCGAGAGATATGAGGAGAATCCGGTGCAAACGTAGTCAATTCTTTATATTTCACAATTGTTTCATGTAGTTTCAGTGCAATAAAATATCGAAAGCTTTCAGTATTAAAAATATGTATGTACGACAAATATGTGGCATTCAAATATGAGCACACGTTTATGTCTATTATGAAAAAAGAAAATCGTGGCATATCCTAAAGGACGTAGCCATCAACAACAGTAAACGATTCGTTGATTTTCTAGGCACCACTTATACGTTCAGTAGTTTGTCATTGCTTTCTGAACGGTGAGGTCTATTTTTACCTTTAGTAAAAATCCCACAGCAACGCATTTGCTTCCAAACTTTCCCACCGTGGGGTTTGAACCAGGTACGCTTGGGTTCGTGATCGAGCTCACTATCGCTTGAGCTACAGACGCTCACTGTCTAATATACGGAGACAATAAATATAGTTTTGGACATACACAATTAATCATCAATCTAATTTAATTCAAACTCAGATTTTATTAAACAGCTTTGACTGTCACTCATACTTCTTCACCTGTCAATTCCCAACGGAGCACAGGTCTTCAACAAACTTCTTCCAGCTTTTCCTCTTTCTTGCCATCCCTTCCAATTCTTTTCATGTTTTATCTATCCTTTTAATATCATCCTCCAACTCTCTTTTCAGGTCTGTCTAGGCCTTTCCCTACTCCTTTTTCCTGCCGGTTCCAAATCAGTGCATGTTTTGCAATGCTTCCGGTCGTTCTTCTCAATGTATGTCCTATCCATCACCAGCGTCTCTTCATGAGCTCTTTCTCCACTGGTATCTGCTGAGTTCTTTCTCCACTGGTATCTGCTGAGTTCTTTCTCCACTGGTATCTGCTGAGTTCTTTCTCCACTGGTATCTGCTGAGATCTTTCTCCACTGGTATCTGCTGAGTTCTTTCTCCACTGGTATCTGCTGAGTTCTTTCTCCACTGGTATCTGCTGAGTTCTTTCTCCACTGGTATCTGCTGAGTTCTTTCTCCACTGGTATCTGCTGAGTTCTTTCTCCACTGGTATCTGCTGAGTTCTTTCTCCACTGGTATCTGCTGAGTTCTTTCTCTGAGTTCCTCGTTTGTAATCGTATCATACCACCTCAGTCCCTCTATTCTATGTAAACATCCATTTACGAAAGGTCAGCAGTAATCTGATAGTTTCTTTTTATCCTATGGCACCTTTTATCAGCTGTGTGTTTGTTTTCAGCCCTTCATGGTGATGTAATAAGTAAAAAGTATTATATATGTATCAATATGTTACTCCATGGAGAGGGACAAAACATGATATGTGCAAACTTTCTACTTTTTCCATATGCATCAATATGTTACTCCATGGAGAGGGATAAAACATGATATGTGCAAACTTTCTACTTTTTCCATATGCATCAATATGTTACTCCATAGAGAGGGATAAAACATGATATGTGCAAACTTTCTACTTTTTCCATATAATTTATCTGCGAACTCTTTACGCGTGTTCTGGTCAAAAACTATCTCTGGTCAAGAACTATCTCTGGTCAAGAACTATCTCTGGTCAAGAACTATCTCTGGTCAAGAACTATCTCTGGTCAAGAACTATCTCTGGCCAAGAACTATCTCTGTTCAAGAACTATCTCTGGTCAAGAACTATCTCTGGTCAAGAACTATCTCTGGTCAAGAACTATCTCTGGCCAAAAACTATCTCTGGTCAAGAACTATCTCTGGTCAAGAACTATCTCTGGTCAAGAACTATCTCTGGTCAAGAACTATCTCTGGCCAAAAACTATCTCTGGTCAAGAACTATCTCTGGTCAAGAACTATCTCTGGTCAAGAACTATCTCTGGTCAAGAACTATCTCTGGTCAAGAACTATCTCTGGTCAAGAACTATCTCTGGTCAAGAACTATCTCTGGTCAAGAACTATCTCTGGTCAAGAACTATCTCTGGTCAAGAACTATCTCTGGTCAAGAACTATCTCTGGCCAAGAACTATCTCTGGTCAAGAACTATCTCTGGTCAAAAACTATCTCTGGCCAAGAACTATCTCTGGTCAAGAACTATCTCTGGTCAAGAACTATATCTGGTCAAGAACTATCTCTGGCCAAGAACTATCTCTGGTCAAGAACTATCTCTGGTCAAGAACTATCTCTGGTCAAGAACTATCTCTGGTCAAGAACTATCTCTGGTCAAGAACTATCTCTGGTCAAGAACTATCTCTGGCCAAGAACTATCTCTGGTCAAGAACTATCTCTGGACAAGAACTATCTCTGGCCAAGAACTATCTCTGGTCAAGAACTATCTCTGGCCAAGAACTATCTCTGGTCAAGAACTATCTCTGGTCAAAAACTATCTCTGGTCAAGAACTATCTCTGGTCAAGAACTATCTCTGGCCAAAAACTATCTCTGGCCAAGAACTATCTCTGGTCAAAAACTATCTCTGGTCAAGAACTATCTCTGGTCAAGAACTATCTCTGGTCAAGAACTATCTCTGGTCAAGAACTGCTTACACAGTGTTAGCAACAGAATATCAACAATATCATCAAATAGAGAAGCTGGAGATGGTTCAGAAATATGATAAGCATTGACACTCTTCTTCTTCTTCTTCTTTGCGTTCGTTTTTTACGATCAATTTTAATCATTTTTTGTAATTTGACTGATCTTTGCCAAGAACGTGTATACGTTACACATTGGTTTGGTAGGTCCTTAAACGCATAGACTTCTACACGTTTAGGACACGAGCATCCGATTTCAGCCCAACATCCTTAGTCGCCTCTTACGACATGCGTAGCAGTTAACAGTGGTTCTATTCTTTACCCCTCAAATATGTCCCGGTAACCACTCGAGCGTACATCGATACTAACTCTGTCACAAAAACTGCACTGAAATGTACATCAGAGGGTAAACCAAAACACAGAAAATACAGAACGACCAGGAAGGATACAGTAGCGCAGGATTTGAAACAAATGAATCACTGCTGGAAGACAAAACAGAAAACGGACAAGAAAACAGGAAAATAATTGTGTGCATGTGTTGCCACCTTAGCTCTGAGGCCTTCACAGGCTAGAAAGGAGAGATTTTAAAAATTCTATATTTGTGTCATTGTGTTATGTTGTATCTGTACAGAGCTATCACTTTGTATTCTGTCTGTATTGTTCACTTTACTCGATAACGACTTACTGGTCGAAACGTGGCTATATTCTAATTATTGTATTTGAAAAGCTGACTTGCTTCGTACATTTGTGTTTCAAATTTGGTTCATAGTTTTAATAAGTACTGTTATAGTGTCTTGGGCCCTTGTTTCATGAGCGCTTGGTCCGGGCTTAACTCCAACGTGAGAATAGAATGGTTTCCCAACCATAACGCCACTACGGTCGAACCATCCTGACTTAGACACAAGAGAAACTTAAACAAGCAAAGACTGCTGGCGTGATGTTGACCATGTTCACAAACAAAATTACGGCCCTATCACCGTCTCCCACAACATAGGTCATGGTTTGAAAAACAGGTTTCTTAACCTCTATGTTAACTATATTACATTCTTTCCTTTTATCAACATCAATATCACAAATAACTTGTCACACTTTTGGTTAACTACAGCAAACACTATCAGATGACGTCCACTGTACATAAAACGTGAACAAGCTAATAATACAGATAGATGGGAGTAACAAACTTGTCACACTATTATTTGGTTAACTACAGCAAACACTATCAGATGACGTCCACTGTACATAAAACGTGAACAAGCTAATAATACAGATAGATGGGAGTAACAAGGAGTAACAATATAAATAAATCAGATCAGTGATCAGAGCGAGTAAACTAGCAGACATTCAATGCAATCAATATCGTGTATAGGAAACTACAGAGACAAAATGAGCTGCTCAAAATAGAATGCATTAATTAATGGTAATCGCGCAGCATCATTTTGGCTGGAAAGTTTGGATTATTTTGGAATTGTATGAGAGAAAAAAAAGATATTTTGTTAGATGAAGTAAAAATAAGAATAGCAGGAAATCTTCTTCAGCGATCTCAGGTCATCCGCTTAATCCATTGTGTGCCCCAAACTTGGCAGTCAGATTCAAGTCTGTTTGATTTCCCTAAAGCTTAGTTTTCATGTTGACTGAGTGTGGTACATGTTGCTTATTAGCTCACCAATGAGAATACAGTCTTGCAGGACATGTGCATATGTCTGCACCGTCTTTTGACACTGACAGAAGGCTTATTTCTAGTTCTGTAAGTGTTGTTGAGTCGGCAGCGTCCAGTATGTAGGTAGTAAAAATATTTTACTATAAAAATATATTTTATATTATAGTAGGTAGTCTGTCCTGCTGACATCGTTGATGTTGTCTTTTCCATAATAATATACATCGTTTGTTTTCGTGTCTACTGTTGATTTGGTTTTTATGAGTTTTCTTGACCTCTTAAAGAGATAGAGTCTGTTCTTTGTTCTTTAGCACTGCCTTACTTAGCCAAGAAGACATCGACACTCTATAATTACCTGACACTCCACACTGAGATGAAACCCAATACAGGTCAATTTCTACAGTTTTGACAGCTCAACAAGCTCTTCTTCTAGATCCATGCCTGTCAGCGGATGTAAGCACAATGGCTTGTATAGCTAACATGAGTATGTAAGAAAGACCATCTTACCCTCAAGTGCTTGCAGTTTATGCATGTGATGTGCTACCATCCAGAAGGCGGACGCTCAACAGAAAATGACAATACTAAATTCTCTATACATATTATTACATAAAAAAATATACAGAGACTTTCAATAGCGATATTAATAACACTCAATGCTAGTGAGAGACCATGAACGATAACAAATATTTGTATGCATACGGTTCACGGTTGAACTACATTAGGCTCTGGTCCTCTATTTGTCGATATACATTACTAACGGCACCTCGCCCGTGTGTTGCCGGAGCTCGCAAGGGAAGCAAAGAGTAGTGCCACTACGACCTACAAGACATGTTGTAAGAGGCGACTGAGGTAGCGGCATAGGGAAACTAACCTAGTAAATGTGTCGCAGAAATCGAATGTGCTGGACTACTTGTATGTGCATAACTAGCACAATGTACAATCACTCTTAGGCTCAGATCCCAAACATATCCCACGGAATTCCTAACAAATGGTAGATATGAATCGTTCGAAGACGAAAAAGTAGAATAACGGTTCTAAAAAGAAAATATGTAACTAAATATACTACAAATGTAACTACTAAGAAAATATGTAACTAAATATACTACAAATGTAACTACTAAGAAAATATATAACTAAATATACTACAAATGTAACTACTAAGAAAATATGTAACTAAATATACTACAAATGTAACTACTAAGAAAATATATAACTAAATATACTACAAATGTAACTACTAAGAAAATATGTAACTAAATACACTACAAATGTAACTACTAAGAAAATATGTAACTAAATATACTACAAATGTAACTACTAAGAAAATATATAACTAAATATACTACAAATGTAACTACTAAGAAAATATGTAACTAAATATACTACAAATGTAACTACTAAGAAAATATGTAACTAAATATACTACAAATGTAACTACTAAGAAAATATGTAACTAAATACACTACAAATGTAACTACTAAGAAAATATGTAACTAAATATACTACAAATGTAACTACTAAGAAAATATGTAACTAAATATACTACAAATGTAACTACTAAGAAAATATGTAACTAAATATACTACAAATGTAACTACTAAGAAAATATGTAACTAAATATACTACAAATGTAACTACTAAGAAAATATGTAACTAAATACACTACAAATGTAACTACTAAGAAAATATGTAACTAAATATACTACAAATGTAACTACTAAGAAAATATGTAACTAAATATACTACAAATGTAACTACTAAGAAAATATGTAACTAAATATACTATAGTCTGTCCATTTCGTGAGCACGTTTGAAATTGATTTTCTGGAAAACTACCTTTTGGATCTCAGTGATTTTTGCAAGCAGCCTTAGAATATCCATGACGCTAGAGAAATATTTTTTCCAAGAAAATTTGATGTAGTTTGAAATATTTCTTCTTCAAGTTATATTAAAATCAACCTCACCGGATTGTACACAATAGTAACAGATCTACGGTACACAGACGCGTTGTTCTAAAAATACATTATGGTAACATTGAAATATCGTGAGTAAACAACAATTTCACAAATTCCCGTGCACCTAACCCAGTCGACTTTGAAAGTGGAAAGCATATGACGTTATAATTGGGATACCGTTGTATAGTTGTAGGTGTATCTCGCTATTTGTATGAAGCTATTGTATCATATTTGTTGGCTTATCAAAACTGACATTGATATCACATTCATAATGAGTCTGAAGTGCACATTTATAACAATGCAGAAGGTTACAGTTTTACTATACCAACACTTCCGTAGGGAATCTAAGAGAGGTCATCTATATTGCGATATTCATATTGACAAAATCATTGCGGAATACGGCCACACGTCTTTGCGACTACCTCCATATCATGCTCACCTCAATCCGATAGAGCTTGTCTGGGCTAAAGTAAAAGGGTCAAGTTGCCGAACAGAACAGGACGTTTAAAATGTGTGATGTTGAAGTTCTGACACGTGAGTCCCTCTCAATGATAGACATGCAGTTCTGGAAGAAGTGTGTTGAACATGTGCTCCGAGAGGAAGACGAGTACTGGCACCGAGATGGATTACAATTTGTCCAGCCAGTAACAATTATCAACCTCATGGAATCGTCAGATTCGGGATGATACAAATCATATTTTGATTACAGACTGAGAAATAGCAACGTATACATTTCCATATCCAAATGCGTCTACCATCATACAATTTGTGGTGAAGTTAAGACACCCTGGGGTCTAATGGTGACCGAAGGGGAGGACTAACTGTTGCATATTGTATCCAAGTTCACGATTGCACATAAAGGGCAACACACTTAATTACTTGACCTATCAAGTTAATATGGAGATACACCTATGAATAGAATTGACATGGACAAATTCTAGGGATTACTGTAAAATCTAAAATTTGAGCCCCCGTATTTGCAATTGTCATAAATTATCAAGGAATTCGCCGATGTGCAAAATCCGTAGCATCTATGGACTACTGGTTAGCTTTATTTTAGCGTCATGGATATTCTAAGGCTGCATTCACAAAATCACTGAGATCCAAAAGGTAGTTTTCGAGAAAATCAATTTAAAACGTGCTCACGAATTAATGGACAGACTATACAAATGTAACTATTAAGAAAATATGTAACTAAATACACTACAAATGTAACTACTAAGTTTAGTTGAGAGACTGTCCAAGCACAATGCAAGCATAACACATGTGGAGAGACTGTCCACGCACAATGCAAGCATAACACATGTGGAGAGACTGTCCACGCACAATGCAAGCATAACACATGTGGAGACAAATGTTGTGTCGAGAGACAGTCCAAGTACAATGCAAGCATAACACATGTTGAGAGACAGTCCAAGCACAACGCAAGAATAACACATGTTGAGAGACTGTCCAAGCACAATGCAAGCATAACACATGTTGAGACAAATGTTGTGTCGAGATACTCTCCAAGCACAATGCAAGTATAACACATGTTGAGACAAATGTTGTGTCGAGAGAAGAAGATTCGTGAAACAGACCTCCTCCTAAAGTTTTTGTCTGGTTTACACCCCATAGGAATTTTTTTTTTTAAACCAGATCTAGGAATGTCAATCTCCCTAGACGAGACATTGCCCTGTTAGCCTTTGACCTAACAGTCAAAGTTCCCCGTTCGACACCGCTAAGAGTTGGGGTTGACTTATATGTTCGAGTATTATCGGCAGACTACTAATCTTCACTGTTCAACCCCCTAGACGAACAATCAATTGCTGTGTTGCTCTTGGGCAGCTCCTAAGACTAATTTTCCTTAGCAAAAGCTCTTGTCTGTAGCTTAAGCGGTAGTCAGCTCGATCACATCCCAGTCATACCTGGCTCAAACTCCGTGGCGGGAAGTTTGGAAGCAAATTAGTTCTATTGGATTGTTACGAACAATAAATAATAGACCTCACCTTTCAGAAAGCAAAGGCAAACAATTGAACGTATAAGTGGTGCCTAGAAAAAAGACGACTCGTTTACTGTTGCTGATGGCTAAGTCATGTAAAGGATATGCCACGATGTTCATTCAAATATTGTTATTCTTCAGGTAATATTCGTGTTGATACTGCTATCTGGTATTACCTACTCGATTTCTTTATCGGAACTTATCTATAGTAAGTAGCTAGATAAGATTGCACTACTTTCACAAAGAAGATAACGTATTGTAGAAAACTAAGACAAACTAACTATATTTTGCTAAAGACGACGGTTGAATGCCAACGTTAAGAAGACTGAAGTTATGGCACTAAATGTCAGAAACTAGGTGCTCATTAAAACGGAAGCTGACACGTAAATCATCGTCCTAAGTATTCCAACACCATAAAGTTAGAGTGTGTGCTATCTAATGTTATTTTGATATACTGGGGCGTATCTGACTAATGGCCATGAAGGCGTGGGAGTCATATTAATACAAATTGAAGTTTAATAGCAACATAAATAACATTCATGAAATAGGAAAACGAAATTCTGATTACAAATGTAATTACTTTTTATATTGTGTGCAGGAAAAAACAAAACTGTAGTATACTGTTATTCAGTAACGCACTTTTCTTCTAGAAATTGTGATCAATCTTGAAGACGGAGGAATACAATCGGTCATAAGTTATGTTATGTAAGTTATGCGACCGACATCATGGCACATTGGGCATTCCTGTCCTCCGCTGCAGCAGTCATCCTAAAGTGTATTTGCTCACCGTACACGTGAGAAGTAGTATTAGTGTACCTTCTCTCTCTACTACGAAGACAACAGTGTCTGACAACATGTCCATACTTAACTCTTAATTCTCGCACTCATATCAGTGTTTGAGACTCGCCCATATTACATAATGATATTAAGCACCAAAATGTATTATAGAGGCGACATGTTTACCGAGGGCGCTACGTTGGGCACCATTGCTGTATGATCAAGATAACGAAGCCGAGTAAGTAATATAAGACAGTAGTATCAACGTGAATATTGCCTGAGGAATAACAATATTTAGAAGAGCTTTTATATATATTTATCTCCTACCGTTATACGTTACATAGGGCCAACCATTTCTCCATACCGATCTGCCCTGAGCAATCCGATTAATCTACTCCATGTCCGATATGTCCGTCCTCTATCAGCAAAGTTCGTCTCAGGGTATCTATAGGGCGTCATTTCTTTCTTGAATCCTTTGTCTCCCATTTCCTTGCCTTCTTTAGTATTCTTTGATCATTTCTTTCTTGAATCCTTTGTCTCCCATTAATTCTTTGATCATTTCTTCTCAAAGTATGCCCATCGTGTCTCTATGTCTTCCATCGTATAACAGTTGTTGCTAGTGATTGATAAGACATGTCTCTGATTTCATCACTACTCCTGACTTCGTCAAATTTTATATTCATTATTTTTCGCAGACACCTATTTTCAAGTGCATTCAATTTGCTTTCTATATCTTTATTCATTTTTCAACTCTCGTTGGCATATGTTAGGTTTGATACAACTCTAGTTGGCATATGTTAGGTTTGATACAACTCTCGTTGGCATATGTTAGGTTTGATACAACTCTCGTTGGCATATGTTAGGTTTGATTCAACAACTCTAGTTAGCATATGTTAGGTTTGATACAACGTTGACATATGTTAGGTTTGATACAACTCTAGTTGGCATATGTTAGGTTTGATACAACAACTCTCGTTGGCATATGTTAGGTTTGATACAACGTTGACATATGTTAGGTTTGATACAACTCTCGTTGGCATATGTTAGGTTTGATACAACTCTCGTTGGCATATGTTAGGTTTGATTCAACAACTCTAGTTGGCATATGTTAGGTTTGATACAACGTTGACATATGTTAGGTTTGATACAACTCTAGTTGGCATATGTTAGCTTTGATACAACAACTCTAGTTGGCATATGTTAGGTTTGATACAACAACTCTCGTTGGCATATGTTAGGTTTGATACAACGTTGACATATGTTAGGTTTGATACAACTCTAGTTGGCATATCTTAGGTTTAATATAACGTTGGAGTTGACATATGTTAGGTTTGATACAACGTTTGCATATGTTAGGTTTGATACAACTCTAGTTGGCATATGTTAGGTTTGATATAACGTTGGAGTTGACATATGTTAGGTTTGATATAACGTTGGAGTTGGCATATGTTAGGTTTGATATAACGTTGGAGTTGGCATATGTTAGGTTTGATATAACGTTGGAGTTGACATATGTTAGGTTTGATATAACGTTGGAGTTGGCATATGTTAGGTTTGATATAACGTTGGAGTTGGCATATGTTAGGTTTGATATAACGTTGGAGTTGGCATATGTTAGGTTTGATATAACGTTGGAGTTGAAAATTCTTCATTCAGTTTTAAAACGGTATTATATACGAATAGATTTTGCTAAGAAAATCAAATCTTGGGAGCTGTCCTAGAGCAGCACAACAGCGCCATAGGAATGTGCACCAAGGGGTGTATATGGCTGAGCAACACAACACCGATATAGGAATGTGCGCCTAGGGGTATATATGGCTGAGCAACACAACAACGCCATAGGAATGCGCGCCTAGGGGTATATATGGCTGAACAACACAATAACGCCATAGGAATGTGCGCCTAGGGGTATATATGGCTGAACAACACAACAACGCCAAAGGAATGTGCACCTAGGGGTATATATGACTAAGTGGTTATATTGCTTCCTGAAGATCGTCAATTTGATTCAGGACTGCACTGTTATTTTCACGAGTACATTTTATCTGGAGAAACAAGGTGATTTTTTACAGTACTTGCACCAGCGGGTGTGCCATTTATACAGAGTGGGATATACCGTACATATAACATGGGATACTTGTTTAGTTAAACGTATATATACAAACAATGATCGTAACAATATATTAAAACAATTAAAATCATTTTGATAAAAA
Source organism: Arion vulgaris (assembly GCA_020796225.1). NCBI lineage: Eukaryota > Metazoa > Mollusca > Gastropoda > Stylommatophora > Arionidae > Arion > Arion vulgaris. The sequence continues at coordinate 55,853,002 of CM036759.1, read as the reverse complement.
AAAGTATTTATGTCTAACGAGAAATTCATTGATTTTACGAACTCATAGAAACGATTGGTGCTCACTTTAGAGTAGGTTCGTTATTTCTGTTTCTCTGTTGTCACTTTCTAACCCCGATTTTGTAAATCTCTTCTACGAATCACTTCACTTTTTATCTCAAACTACTATGTCTTTCAGCTCATGCCAGGTCTATTGTATACATATCCCTGCCTTTAAATATCTTCTCCATTAATTTTTAGACTTCTGTTTCATTTATTTTCTCTGCTGGTCTTAAGAAAGTGACATTTTTTTTAATTTTCTCCTCTGGTTTTTCTCAAGTTCTCCTATCCAGATCCAGTATTTTTCCTCCTTGATCTCTTGGCTCAATGTGATATGTCTCGTTTTCTCACTACACACCTTTATTTGTGACCCGATCAAACTATCGATGTTTCGCGAGGTTACGAGCTTTCTTTAGATCCAGTAGATCCAAACAGCTTTCTGTGTATAGTGTTGTGTCTTGAGTTGCAGAGAATATTACAGAGATGGAGTCTATTAATATTTTTGGTGCACTTTTTGTTGGTGCACTTGTTTTCTGGTGCACATTTTGTTGGTAGAAAATGTATGCATGTATGTAGATAATACCATGCCATAAATAAATGTACTGAACCCGTTTGGTTCAAAATATTGCAGCTCAACCAATGTAAACTAACTAGCCAGACATTGTAATTACTCGTTTGAGCTAAGATCACATAAAAATGACAACGAAAAGTTGATATGTTGCTATTCCAAAACGAACATAGAAGAAAATTTTCAAAAAATAGATAACATATTTGTATGTAAAATAAATATACACTTAAAGAGGCTGTACAAATATGCATGTTTACAAAACTAATAAACAGAATAACGTTTCTAAGAACGTCGACAATTTTTCAGTCGTCGACAGGATGCGGAAGGACAACCAATTACAGATTAATATTTCGAAGCTTCAAGGCTTTGGTTTTATTTCACAACAACGGTTCTCCCATATAGCTTGATCTCCGAAGGAATGGTTCGCTACCTGCGTAGAGCATCGTGCAAAGCATGGACTCCGTAGCTACATCAAGAATCTTATAAACAATACGAAAACAATTCCCTTCTGGATACGGTCATAATTTGAACTCACAACCTCCAAAACATCAAATAAACAATTTGATCACTTGTCTACAGACATGTGGGTGGTTGCAGTCATGTGGGTGGTTGCAGTCATGTGGGTGGTTGCAGACATGTGGGTGGTTGCAGTCATGTGGGTGGTTGCAGTCATATGGGTGGTTGCAGTCATGTGGGTGGTTGCAGTCATGTGGGTGGTTGCAGTAATGAGAGTGCGGACAGACATGTGGGTGGTTGCAGTAATGAGAGTGCGGACAGACATGGGGGTGGTTGCAGTAATGAGAGTGCGGACAGACATGTGGGTGGTTGCAGTAATGAGAGTGCGGACAGACATGTGGGTGGTTGCAGTAATGAGAGTGCGGACAGACATGTGGGTGGTTGCAGTAATGAGAGTGCGGACAGACATGTGGGTGGTTGCAGTAACGAGAGTGCGGACAGACATGTGGGTGGTTGCAGTAATGAGAGTGCGGACAGAAATGTGGGTGGTTGCAGTAATGAGAGTGCGGACAGACATGTGGGTGGTTGCAGTAATGAGAGTGCGCACAGACATGTGGGTGGTTGCAGTAATGAGAGTGCGGAAAGACATGTGGGTGGTTGCAGTAACGAGAGTGCGGACAGACATGCGGGTGGTTGCAGTAATGAGAGTGCGGACAGACATATGGGTGGTTGCAGTAACGAGAGTGCGGACAGATATGTGGGTGGTTGCAGTAATGAGAGTGCGCACAGACATGTGGGTGGTTGCAGTAATGAGAGTGCGGACATACATGTGGGTGGTTGCAGTAATGAGAGTGCGGACAGACATGTGGGTGGTTGCAGTAATGAGAGTGCGCACAGACATGTGGGTGGTTGCAGTAATGAGAGTGCGGAAAGACATGTGGGTGGTTGCAGTAACGAGAGTGCGGACAGACATGCGGGTGGTTGCAGTAATGAGAGTGCGGACAGACATGTGGGTGGTTGCAGTAATGAGAGTGCGGACAGACACGTGGGTGGTTGCAGTAATGGAGTGCGGACAGACATGTGGGTGGTTGCAGTAATAGAGTGCACAGACATGTGGGTGGTTGCAGTAATGAGAGTGCGCACAGACATGTGGGTGGTTGCAGTAATGAGAGTGCGGAAAGACATGTGGGTGGTTGCAGTAACGAGAGTGCGGACAGACATGCGGGTGGTTGCAGTAATGAGAGTGCGGACAGACATGTGGGTGGTTGCAGTAATGAGAGTGCGGACAGACACGTGGGTGGTTGCAGTAATGAGAGTGCGGACAGACATGTGGGTGGTTGCAGTAATAAGAGTGCGGACAGACACGTGGGTGGTTGCAGTAATGAGAGTGCGGACAGACATGTGGGTGGTTGCAGTAATAAGAGTGCGGACAGACATGTGGGTGGTTGCAGTAATGAGAGTGCGCACAGACATGTGGGTGGTTGCAGTAATGAGAGTGCGGAAAGACATGTGGGTGGTTGCAGTAACGAGAGTGCGGACAGACATGCGGGTGGTTGCAGTAATGAGAGTGCGGACAGACATGTGGGTGGTTGCAGTAATGAGAGTGCGGACAGACACGTGGGTGGTTGCAGTAATGAGAGTGCGGACAGACATGTGGGTGGTTGCAGTAATAAGAGTGCGCACAGACATGTGGGTGGTTGCAGTAATGAGAGTGCGGACAGACATGTGGGTGGTTGCAGTAACGAGAGTGCGGACAGACATGCGGGTGGTTGCAGTAATGAGAGTGCGGACAGACATGTGGGTGGTTGCAGTAATGAGAGTGCGGACAGACATGCGGGTGGTTGCAGTAATGAGAGTGCGGACAGGCTTGCATCAACAGCATCGATTGTTGTGGAGTTAATGATGAATAAAGGGGATTTTCTTCGGTATCTTCGCGACTGCCTGTTGGATGAGGACACTAAAATAGATGTTGAATCGATTAAGCGATTTAAGCAGTTTGGAGTTACCCGTTGCACAAGTAGAACTGGATGCAAAGTGAGGAGTAACCTGTTCCACAAGTAGAACTGGATGTCTGAGGGGCAGAGTGAGGAGTAACCTGTTGCACAAGTAGAACTGGATGTCTGAGGGGCAGAGTGAGGAGTAACCCGTTGCACAAGTAGAACTAGATGCAGAGTGAGGAGTGACCCGTTGCACAAGTAGAACTGGATGCAGAGTGAGGAATGACCCGTTGCACAAGTAGAACTGGATGTCTGAGAGGCAGAGTGAGAAGTGACCCGTTGCACAAGTAGAACTGGATGCAGAATGAGGAGTAACGCATTGCACAAGTAGAGCTGGATGCAGAGTGAGGAGTAACCCGTTCCACAAGTAGAACTGGATGTCTGAGGGGCAGAGTGAGGAGTGACCCGTTGCACAAGTAGAACTGGATGTCTGAGGGGCAGAGTGAGGAGTAACCCGTTGCACAAGTAGAACTAGATGCAGAGTGAGGAGTGACCCGTTGCACAAGTAGAACTGGATGTCTGAGAGGCAGAGTGAGAAGTGACCCGTTGCACAAGTAGAACTGGATGTCTGAGGGGCAGAGTGAGGAGTAACCCGTTGCACAAGTAGAACTAGATGCAGAGTGAGGAGTGACCCGTTGCACAAGTAGAACTGGATGTCTGAGAGGCAGAGTGAGAAGTGACCCGTTGCACAAGTAGAACTGGATGCAGAATGAGGAGTAACGCATTGCACAAGTAGAGATGGATGCAGAGTGAGGAGTAACCCGTTCCACAAGTAGAACTGGATGTCTGAGGGGCAGAGTGAGGAGTGACCCGTTGCACAAGTAGAACTGGATGTCTGAGAGGCAGAGTGAGGAGTAACCCGTTGCACAAGTAGAACTGGATGTCTGAGGGGCAGAGTGAGTAGTGACCCGTTGCACAAGTAGAACTGGATGCCTGGGGGGCAGAGTGAGGAGTGACCCGTTGCATAAGTATAACTGGATGCAGATTGCGGAGTGACCTGTTGCACAAGTAGAAATGGATGTCTGAAGGGCAGAGTGAGGGGTGACCCGTTGCACAAGTAGAACTAGATGTCTGAGGGGCAGAGTGAGTAGTGACCCGTTGCACAAGTAGAACTGGATGTCTGAGAGGCAGAGTGAGGAGTAACCCGTTGCACAAGTAGAACTGGATGTCTGAGGGGCAGAGTGAGTAGTGACCCGTTGCACAAGTAGAACTGGATGCCTGGGGGGCAGAGTGAGGAGTGCGTTTAACCAACTAGCTACTCAAACCATCAGTATGCATACACTTTGATATCTGTTGGGGGAGACTGAGCACCTATGGATTTGCCTAAGTGCAATGACGTCAGTTTAGTAACCAAAACACAATAACTAATATCCAAAGTCACAGACAGCCCATCCAAACTGCGTTAACAAAATGTGATAAAGTGCAAAGTCAAAATGAGAGCTTCACATAATTCATTTGAAATGAATTGTGTCTAGTAAGGGCGAAAGTTGTTCTGACAACAGCTGAGCTTTTCATTCATTCCGTGTGTAAGTATCCACAAATAGACGAAACTTAATATGATGCTTACAAACAAACAAATAATAGTACAATGACATGTGAAGCTGAAGTTCACGGTAATGAAAAAGTATTGTATTCTTCTTTTAATAAACTCAGACACGTCCGAACGTAATCAAAACTGGTGGGGAGTGAAGGAAAGATAAAGGTAAACTGAGAGAAAAAAAACTGGTGGGGAGTGAAGGAAAGATAAAGGTAAACTGAGAGAAAAAAAAGATAGAGATACATTGCTTGAGATATACTAAACAACAAAGAAATGCAATATATATATATATATATATATTGTATATTTATCTTACAAAGCTTTACAAGGCTTGGAAAGCTTGGAAAGTTTGGAAAACATAAAAAAAAGTTTGGAAAACATATCGAAACGCTTGGGAAAACCTATACGAAATTAGAAAGTATGTTAAGAGAATTCGAGAGTAGACATATTAGAAGAATAAAACTATACCAGACAGGACAAGATTTTCAATATCATACTTTAGAACTAACTGGTCTAGAGGAGATAAATAAGGAGATACAACAAGGAAAGATGCCATGGATTTAACATGTCCTCAGAATGAGAAATGATGGACGGGCACGATAGAACATGCAGTGTAATTCATAGGGAAAGCAATTCTTATTCTTCGAATGCTCCATGTTGAACCAATTGTTAACCACTCTGTGTGATTTGTATGTGATCTGAGACAAAGAGCGGCTGTACTTTGTTCCAGTTATGCGCTCACAAGTAGACCAGCCAATCCGATGCTTTTTATTTACTAGGGTAGCTTCCCTAGGTCCTACATTAGTCGCCCCTTACGACATGCCTTGTAGGTCGCAGTGGTACTATTCTTTGCTTCCCTTACGGGCCCTGTCACCACAAAGACGAGAAGGAAAGCAATAAAAAGAACTGCATGGTCACAATTAGGGGGAAGTATTGAGGCAGATCTCAAAGACATGCGTAGGACTAGGTCTTAGATAGAAACAAAGAGACAATATCAAATTGGGTTGAAATTCGTTGCTGTCTCTTCCTTAAATGCCCTTAATTGAGGGCAAGTAGAACGATGATGATGATTAAGAAACATGATGATGATGAGCATATATATATATATATATATATATATTTATATATATTTATATATATTTATATATAAACGTAAATTTGGTAAAGTAGATTTGCATGGTGGACGTTTACATTTTTCTGATCGTCCTATAACATTCCAGCGGGTTCCTTATTACTGAGATTATGTTAGATTAGTGGTCATCCCAATCTCTCGACGTGTTGCTGCTGGAGGACGTCATTATTTGTATAAACCATGTCGGGACATATGCTGCCAACTTTGAGAACATCATCTTATCCCACAGTCTTGTGTGTTTGGAATGCAGATGACTGAAGTAATACATCATTATAGATAAGTCTTATTCGATCTGATTTGATACAATACATTTATGTTTTATACGACAGCCATGACAAGTCAATATTGAGCCATCACTAAAGCCATCAATCTCAACATATGCGAACTCTTAAAAGTTTCTACAAGTGTCGTTTGACAATGTTAACATACATTATGTGATGTGTCTTATACGTAGATAAAGTTATGTACTACTACCAGCAGAACCGTGTCAGATAATAACCATCCATCTCAGACGATGATGACAACAGCCTCAGCCATGAGTTGTTGCACCGCTATGATGGGTGAGGAGTTGACTGTAGATTTCAATATGGGAACTTAGTCCCCTACCAAAGGTAGTGCATACAAGAACAAGGATGTAGATGTGGGTGTTGTGTGTTCTGTCTTTTCGCACAGCATTTACTCTGCGACACAAACGTGTCCTTACCGCACGATGTCTCAAGCGATGAATTATACGGTCGCTGACAGAGATAAAATTTACTGTACACAAATGCTTCCTCAATGTGCTTGCGGCAGCTGTTCTATTTCTGGTGCCATTAGGACGACTTATCGATCCTGTTGCCCATTTGTTTTTCTTTGACGCCCAGACTTTCTGATTTCATTTACAGTTCTAGTTTTGATAACACGATCTCACAATCTATGTATGACAGAGTAGTTGACTGGAACTAATATGGCAACCTTTCACATCAGTACACATTAATGAAACCATAAAATGTTTTCTCATCAGTCAAAAACAACAAATCGTCGTCTATCTGAAACGGTTAATAATAGTCCCACTAATAGAATTACAAATACTCTTGCCGTCTAACAAAATGTGTTTAATGATACGCTGTTTGAGCATTCATACATGTTTTGTTTGAGCATTCATACATGTTTTGTTTTCCCTGCCGCCCGTGTTTTGTCAGGTCTCTCAGTGTAAGCAAATAATAGTAACACTACGACCAACACAGCATATCGTAAGAGGGGACTGAGGTAGGGGACTACGGAAGCTACCCAAGTAAATAAAACAACGTCGCAGTCATCGGATATGCTTGCCTACTTGGGGAAGAATGGATATCAACAGATGGTAGCATGACCAACTATCTCAACGTTATCATTACTCTTGGAAGAGAATGTAGAGATTGGGGCAACATGAAGGCTGATCTCGCAGTTACGCAGCTGATAGAAGATAATGCAAGGGATGATGATGTTGTTGTATATACCGATGGATCGTTTCAACGTGGTGAGAAGTCCGGCTGGGGTTTATTGGCAAATATGCATGGTAGGGTTGTTGCAGAGCGAAGTGGGGCATACAGGACAGCTACTTCTAGTATGAAGATGTAGGTTGAGGCCGTTACTGCTGCCCTCCATTCGATCTCTGGGACTTCATTTACTGGGGCAGTTGTTGTATCTGACTCTCAGTCGATGCTTCACAAGCTCCAGAATGGCAGGTTTCGGTATGAGTGGATGTCATCTATAGAAGTTTCTAACCATCAGCGGCTTACATGGATATACTGTCCTGGGCATGCGGGTGTTCACGGTAATGAGAGAGCGGAAAGGCTTGCATCAACAGCATCGATTGTTGGGGAGTTGAAGATGGATAAGGGGATATTCTTCAGTCTCTTCGCGACTGTCTGTTGGATGAGGACACTAAAATCGATGTTGAATCGATCAAGCGATTTAGGCAGTTTGGAGTTACCCGTTATTGAAGTCGAACTAGATGCCTGAGAGGCAGAGTGAGAGGTGTGTTTAATCAGCGAGCTACAAGAAACATCAGTATGTATAATCATCGATATATTTGTTGGGAGAGACTGAGCACCTATGGGTCTGCTCGGGGTGCAATGACGTCAGTTTAGTAACCAAAAATCAAACCAATAATCAATTGCCTATTTGTAGGCACATAGCTGTAACAACGTACAATCGCGTACGAGCTCTTAGGCTCGGATCACATACAAATCGTCTCTGAAATGCTTCGATATAGACATCACGTGCTTAGAATCCCTGGCCCAAAATCGTCAATTGTGGTGCTGTAACAACACAAGAGGAACCCGTGTAGCTGAGATTCATCGTGCCGTTGATGCACAGAGAAAACGAACAGCTCGAAAAGACAGAACACACAACACGCGTGTAACCTTGATCATGTGTTTGTGGTAGAGGACTGTGTTCTAGGATTGAACTCTGCAATCACCTCCGCACACACTAGAGAGGTGCAGCAGCACAGTCTGCGACTGTTGTCATTATCGTTTGCGATTGACGGTTATTAATATTATAAGACACAGCTAAGCATCTTGATCATTTGTCTCAACGCTATAAGACACAGCTAAGCATCTTGATCATTTGTCTCACCGCTATAAGACACAGCTAATCATCTTGATCATTTGTCTCAACGCTATAAGACACAGCTAATCATCTTAATCATTTGTCTCACCGCTATAAGACACAGTTAATCATCTTGATCATTTGTCTCAACGCTATAAGACACAGCTAAGCATCTTGCTGAATCAATGATCCTATTACTCTGTGAAAACGCTTTTCCTTTAAATAATTACAGATCGATATCGCTAGGACTTTGGAATGGCTGCTGACCTCATAATGTTAGTTTGCAATTTAATAGAATTCCTTCAGACAATTTAACGATTACATTGTTAAATAAGACCCAGGAGTGAGGGTTGTTTTTTGGTGTATTTAAACCGCCCATGTATTGCCGAGGCACGAAAGGAGAGCAAAGAATATTAACACTGCGACCTACAAGGTATGTCATAAGAGGTGACTGATGTAGGGGCCTAGGGAAGCTACTCTGGTAAATAAAAAGCGTCGCAAAAAATCAGATGTGCTGGCGCATAACTGACACAGCGTACAGTCGCTCTTAGGCTCAGATGACATACAGATCCCACAGAATAAATAACAAGTGTACGATATTGAGCGTTCGTAGAAGTTGTTTTACCTTGGTTGTACTCTGTGTCGTAGAAGTTGTTTTACCTTGGTTGGCCTCTGTATCGTAGAAGTTGTTTTACATTGGTTGGACTCTGTGTCGTAGAAGTTGTTTTACCTTGGTTGTACTCTGTGTCGTAGAAGTTGTTTTACCTTGGTTGTACTCTGTGTCGTAGAAGTTGTTTTACCTTGGTTGTACTCTGTGTCGTAGAAGTTGTTTTACCTTGGTTGTACTCTGTGTCGTAGAAGTTGTTTTACCTTGGTTCTACTCTGTGTCGTAGAAGTTGTTTTACCTTGGTTGTACTCTGTGTCGTAGAAGTTGTTTTACCTTGGTTGTACTCTGTGTCGTAGAAGTTGTTTTACCTTGGTTGTACTCTGTGTCGTAGAAGTTGTTTTACCTTGGTTGTACTCTGTGTCGTAGAAGTTGTTTTACCTTGGTTGTACTCTGTGTCGTAGACGTTGTTTTACCTTGGTTGTACTCTGTGTCGTAGAAGTTGTTTTACCTTGGTTGTACTCTGTGTCGTAGAAGTTGTTTTACCTTGGTTGTACTCTGTGTCGTAGAAGTTGTTTTACCTTGGTTGTACTCTGTGTCGTAGAAGTTGTTTTACTTTGGTTGACCTCTGTGTCGTAGAGGTAAGGGCCTCGTCTTTTGCTCTAAGGCACTCGGTACGTTTCCGGCGTGTAGCAATTGACATTTTTTTCAGAGATGTAGGTGAGATCAAGTTTCTAGTCATATCAGAGAAGGACGATTAAACATAGGCCCAGTGTTCAAGATAAACACGTCAAGAACTATTCTTTCTTTTGTCCTTCTCTGCTTTTTGCCGCTAGGCGTAGCAGGTTTAACTGATAATCGGTTTCCGAGATAATGCACGCTCGGTTGCTTGATATGGTGTGGTATTGGGGAGTTTTAAGATGTCTGTAACTCCATTAACCCATCTTTTTCTTGGTCTGCCCTTTCCTCTTGATGATTCCATTTTCAGGTTGTACGCTCTTGCAACTGGTGTATTCGGGTTCATTCTGACCAAGTGGCCAAACCATATGAGTCTCTGTTTTTCAATAAATATAATAGCAGGTGTTGTTCCGACCGTTCTTCTAATTTCCTCATTTCTTATATGGTCTCTTCTTATTTTATTTACTGCTTTCCTCAGGCATCTCATTTCGCATATGGTAATTTTCCTTTCTTGTTCTTTTGTCAGTGCCCATGTTTGGCTCTGGTAGCACAGTGTTGGTATAAAGATTGAATTTATAATCTGTCTTTTAGTCACTACTGGAATAGCTGGGTGTTTCAAAATTGGGGTAAGCTGGTATGTAATGTTGTCATTACATATGCAAGAACTATTGCCAGTTGAAAATCGATAACAGTGTGATGGAAATCCCCAGTATAGTAGAATGCAGTAAAAATATGAAAATAAATGCCTATAACATTTTTACCATCTTCACAATCAAATCGGAGCCCTTTGCGTTGCTACTGAGATGCTGCACTGTCGCTGAGATCTTTATGTGTAAGAAATAGATAATAGCACATATGGTTCATAACTGAAGTGAATTTCTGATGGTTCTATAAATCATTTAATTAATCCGTTTTGTTTGTTTACAAATTTAAACAATAAAAGTAGTCAAGAACAATACGGTACTCTTTGGGGAGTTCTATGTCGAAGTTGTTAGAATGTTTGTCTGGCGTTCTGAATGTTGTAGGTTCGAATACATACCTAGTCACATGAATAATTGTGTCCGCAGATCCATAAGATTGTTGATAGAGCTACGGAATTCGTTCTTAGTGCAACACTTGAGGCTGGAGCGTGCTATTTATGCCGTTAGGGTCGGAGCCAGGTGTGGAACCCTGTGTAATGAAGTCAATCTTTCAATTCTGAATCTCATCGTCGATTGTGGCTGTAATAACCTTTTCCGGAGTGACAATCCTTGCCACAGCTACTGCAGGTGAAACTGGAGACTGAATCTGATACATAGAATGATCTCTCTGTATTCTGCGCTTTAGTTTTGCCTCCATAAATGATGGTATTTTCTTCTTTTTTTGCCACTCTTCACTGTCACTCGACATGTGTGCTTGGCTTTGGCCAACTCTCCCAAATGTCTTTGACAATGCTGCATGAAGTTAGATCACGCTTGCAGGTGTCAACAACGCATAGTAATTAGCTCCCATGCTGTATAGTATCTGCTGTGAGTTGACCACATAGAATGTTTTTTGGGACTCCACCATTGCTCATACGGCACACGTGTCACAGCCATCTCAGACGTCGCTGACTCAGTAAGGTGTACCTGCTTGGCACGTCAGCACAGTCCATGATTTATATATTGGAAATGTGGTTCGCCATCGGATGTTGTATATTTGTCTGAGAAAGCGCATGTGGAAGGTGTTGAGGCGATGTTCTTGTCTGGAGTCAATATATATATTGTCTCTTTTTAATGCCACATATTTTTAGTTTCTTTGATCACTATGATATGTTGGAAAAATCTAAGACTCAAACCACATGCGTAACGATGGGTGGTCAAAAAGTGATGTTTAAGAGCGAGCTCAAGAAATAAGTAAAAGAAAATGTGTAAATTTGCAATACATGTTCTGCTTTCAACACACTGGTATTACAGGTACACATATTTAGTAGTATTCCACCATATTCTTCTATGTTGACCCTCCATTGTCCGAATTACCTATCACTCATTCCCATAGAGAACGTCTGATTAAAAGAATGAAACCGCAATCCTTTAAGACTGTCTTTTTCAGAACGAATCCTTCTCCACTTATGCTGTATCGATACCTGAAATTCCATTTCCAATCTCAGACCGATACCAAGAGGAGGTTCTTCATTTAACATTATTTTTAGAAAGCCGAATATTTGTTTTTTCGTCTAGGAAAATCGATTCGTGACGCACACTTCGCATGACTTCATTGCTTTCACAAGCTATCGATGGCTGGTTCATTTCCGAGAAATGGAAATTGGAGAAGTGTTTCAGAGGGTAGGGAGAAAATTAATAAAAGAAAGTCAGGTGAAGGCTGAAAAAAATGTTATGAAAGCTGTTCTTGGCTAGACCATTAGTTTGTACTCTTTCCCTACCCTTAATCTTGTTGAGTTTTGAGGACAACTGACACCATCATTCTTATCACACGAAGTGTATGTGCGTACTGTGATATCACAGAAGATATCACATTAATATGTACCATTAGTTTGTATTCTTTCTTTCTTTTCTTTTTCTTTCTTTTGTCCTTCTCTGCTTTTTGCCGCTAGGCGTAGTAGGTTTAACTGATGATCGGTTTCCGAGATAATGCACGCTTGGTCGCTTGATATGGTGTGGTATTGTGGAGTTTTAAGATGTCTGTAACTCCATCAACCCATCTTTTTCTTGGTCTGCCCTTTCCTCTTGATGATTCCATTTTCAGGTTGTACGCTCTTGCAACTGGTGTATTCAGGTTCATTCTGACCAAGTGGCCAAACCATTTGAGTCTCTGTTTTTCAATAAATCTAATAGCAGGTGTTGTTCCGACTGTTCTTCTAATTTCCTCATTTCTTATATGGTCTCTTCTTGTTTTATTTACTGCTTTCCTCGGCATCTCATTTCGCATGTGGTAATTTTCCTTTCTTGTTCTTTTGTCAGTGCCCATGTTTGGCTCTTTGTATTCTTTCCCTACCCTTATCTTGTTGAGTTTTGAGGACAATTGACACCATTATTCTTATCACACGACGTTTATGTGCGTTCTTTGCAGAAAATATCACATTAATATATACGATCTAATATACTATGAAGTCTCAATGGAGAAATGGTTAAGTCGTTTGCCTGTCGTACTTATGGTTGGAGGTTCCAATCCTGACCGAGACAAATATGAAAGTCTTTACGAGATTAATAGGATTGTTGCCGGATCTACGGAGTTTTTGCTTTGTACAATGCAGTCGTCAGATCGCATGTCATCTCTGCTGACAGGGACGGAGCCATTTGGGAAACCTGGTGCAATGAAGTCAATCTTTCGCCTTTTGTTATCTAATATATTATTTATATATTAGTATTGCATTTTGTTTTGCTCGTCCGCATGAATTAATGCTTCATAGACACTTGTAATTTAAACTTCTAAGTAGAGGATCATGGTTTCCTGTACTCCAGCAGTATACGATAAGCATACCAAAACTTGGTAACCTCAAACAATGAAATTTCCACGTCATGTTACAACTAGCGCAACGTGTAATAAACGTCTCTAGCAACGCCCCTACTTTATTATTAGTAGTTACGATTAAAACTTGAAAGGTTCACTGCCAAAGGAAAGAAGGTGATATATGTGACAAACCACTATATTGTCAATAGGTGTGATAACCCCATATTTGAACGACACTATAATAGTATGGTGTATGAATTGGGTTCACACCGCTTAGTTTATAAAGCGAACACTTCATTCGAAAAAATACATTTTTCACGTTTTAATGTAGTTTAGCATCTGGCAGTAACGAATAGAGCAGGAGACCCATGTTGAATCTACGGTATGCTAGGGATATTTTTCTGTCGGGGACATGAAAGAAAAATCATAACTTGAGCAGTTTCGTTCTTATTGCACTTGACATGTTGCCATTAGATTCCTCAAGTTCTGGTTCACCCCCATGTCATACACCGCCCTAGAAAGCGGTAACACAGACAGTAACGATAATTATTTGTTTTAATTTAATTAAACTTCTTTCTGAACAATAATAACTTTGGAAGATACATATCAGTAGAAAATGTTCAATTCTAGAGAAGATACTTGAACAAGGGAGGTAAAAGATGTTCAAGTGTAGAGATGATTATTGAACAAGGGAGGTAAATGTAAGTGGTCTAGAAAACAAGATGAGTGCCAATGATGATTTTAGAGAAAAACGGATTGCTCTTTCTTTTCAGAAATTGAATAATCAATATAAACTGACAGAAGATTTAGTTTTCTATCTTGTGCCAGGTGGGTTGCGCTTGACGTTGTCAGTCCATGCTTTCGCAGGGACTCTGAGATGTTATCTATTGATCGTATTCTTGGCCTGCCTCGTGCTCTGCGCCCTGAGCGTTGAGTACTGTAAGCACGTGATGGTAGTAACTGTGGTTCCGTTCTCATTAGAGGGCCAAACTACTTGATTCTTTGCTTCTCGATGTACTGTATGCATGGTATAGTACCAACGATGCTTATTATCGTTTCTCATTCTATATCTCCTTGTAACGTTGACAGCTTTTCGTAGCCATCTCATTTCACATGTAATCTTTCTTTCTTGTGTCTTAGTCAAGGCTTTGCCTTAAGCCTAAATGTCTACTGTAAGTGAATACGTAAACACGAATTAATGTAGTTTTGCAAAGTGCAAGAACAAAATAAAGCGACGTTTCGACCAAAAGGTCTTTATCAAGCAAAGGAACCAAATAAGAGAAGAAATTAAGACTTCATGTACGACAGACATAACATATAAAGTCATACAATAAATTACTAAACATTGTCTGACTGTATATGTTATAACTGAAATATAGGATGTCGGAATATTTTGTTTTTTTACATTTCTGTTGCTTGATAAAGGCCGTTTGTTCAAAACGTAGCTGTGTATTGTTTTTGTACTTCGTAAGACTACATAACTTTGTTTTTACAGAGTTTTGCCATTGTTACATGATTTTACCTTTTCTTATATTGAAAATGAATATAAATTTGAAAAAAGCTAGTGACCAAAGAGAGATATGTCCACGACGTCTTAGAATTTCACTTTCTAAATCTGATGTCTTAATATCCTCAGACTTTTCAAGACTAATGCAAGCCTTCAGACCATGTTTCAAGGGTTCAAGGATATTAACTCCGACGATGAACTTCGATCAAATGAAGCATTGGAGTACCATGCCACGTTGGTTATGACTACCCTTGACGATGCTATAACTCATATCGACAATTATGACTTCGTCCGGCAGCTCTTGCAAAAGACCGGCGCTTCACACGTTAAGTTTGCGGGTTTCAAACCTGATAATTTTATGGTAAGTATCTTTCATAGTCATTGTTGTCTTTGTTGTGTTAACACTCATCTCTTTATTATCTTTCATAATCATTGTTGTCTTTCTTGTGTCAACACTCATCTCTTTATTATCTTTCATAGTCATTGTTGTCTTTCTTGTGTCAACACTCATCTCTTTATTATCTTTCATAATCATTGTTGTCTTTCTTGTGTCAACACTCATCTCTTTATTATCTTTCATAATCATTGTTGTCTTTCTTGTGTCAACACTCATCTCTTTATTTCAATAATAGAAATACAATACTAGAAATACCATACCAGAAAAACCTTACTAGAAATACATTATTAGAAATACCATACTAGCAACACCATACTAAGAACAGCATACTAGCAACACCATACTAAGAACAGCATACTAGCAACACCATACTAAGAACAGCATACTAGCAACACCATACTAAGAACAGCATACTAAGAACAGCATACTAAGAACAGCATACTAGCAACATCATACTAAGAACAGCATACTAGCAACACCATACTAAGAACAGCATACTAGCAACACCATACTAAAAACAGCATACTAGCAACACCATACTAAGAACAGCATACTAGCAACACCATACTAAGAACAGCATACTAGCAACACCATACTAAGAACAGCATACTAGCAACACCATACTAAGAACAGCATACTAGCAACACCATACTAAGAACAGCATACTAGCAACACCATACTAGCAATACCATACTAGCAACACCATACTAAGAACAGCATACTAGCAACACCATACTAAGAACAGCATACTAGCAACACCATACTAAGAACAGCATACTAGCAACACCATACTAAGAACAGCATACTAGCAACACCATACTAAGAACAGCATACTAGCAACACCATACTAAGAACAGCATACTAGCAACACCATACTAAGAACAGCATACTAGCAACACCATACTAAGAACAGCATACTAGCAACACCATACTAAGAACAGCATACTAGCAACACCATACTAAGAACAGCATACTAGCAACATCATACTAAGAACATCATACTAGCAACACCATACTAAGAACAGCATACTAGCAACACCATACTAAGAACAGCATACTAGCAACACCATACTAGCAATACCATACTAGCAACACCATACTAAGAACAGCATACTAGCAACACCATACTAAGAACAGCATACTAGCAACACCATACTAAGAACAGCATACTAGCAACACCATACTAAGAACAGCATACTAGCAACACCATACTAAGAACAGCATACTAGCAACACCATACTAAGAACAGCATACTAGCAACACCATACTAAGAACAGCATACTAGCAACACCATACTAAGAACAGCATACTAGCAACACCATACTAAGAACAGCATACTAGCAACAGAATACTAAGAACAGCATACTAGCAACACCATACTAAGAACAGCATACTAGCAACACCATACTAAGAACAGCATACTAGCAACACCATACTAAGAACAGCATACTAGCAACAGCATACTAAGAACAGCATACTAGCAACAGCATACTAAGAACAGCATACTAGCAACACCATACTAAGAACAGCATACTAGCAACACCATACTAAGAACAGCATACTAGCAACAGCATACTAAGAACAATTGAAGAAAACAGTGAAAGGGGTGAAGAGGTTAGCAGTTCGCATCTCGTTCCCAAGGTACTCGGTTTGCTCCCTCGTGAAGCCATCAGGATATGTTTCTACAGATACCTGGTCTCAGTGTAGGGGAGATCGAGTCCCTAGTCCTATCGGAGACCGACGATAAAACCTAGGTCGCATGTTCAAGTTGAGTACATAAGAAAACCCTTGAGAGTTCTAACTCGTGGATGACAGGCTGGAAAGCCGATGTCTAGGCAATATTCATTAGAAATAAAAGACTATAAAATTTCTACTAAATATTTTCACAATTTTCTAAATTACCTCGGAGATTTTTCCCGGTGCTACGGAGTTTGAGCACTGTCGTTACGATCTTCCTATCAATTAACGGTGCAACAAGTAAAAACGAAGTGTTATCTGAAGTAGACTAT
Organism: Arion vulgaris; assembly: GCA_020796225.1. Taxonomy (NCBI): domain Eukaryota; kingdom Metazoa; phylum Mollusca; class Gastropoda; order Stylommatophora; family Arionidae; genus Arion; species Arion vulgaris. The sequence goes on along the minus strand of CM036759.1, from coordinate 55,836,076 downwards.
ACTAGAAAGTGTTCAGGAAATATTGACATTCGAGCTTAGGATGTAGTATTTTACTAGAAAGTGTTCAGGAAATATGGACATAGAATGTAGTATTTTACTAGAACGTGTTCAGGAAATATTGACATACGAGCGTAGGATGTAGTATTTTACTAGAAAGTTTGAAAGATATCATGATTATCATAGTAGATTATGCTAGGAAAATTTGAAGAACATGTCCACAGCGCTTGTGAGCAAGGAACACCGTTTTTGCTATGTACTCTGCAAAAGACATGGAAATTATTCCTCCTATTCTTCTGCAATCATCACTAAGTTTAGAATGATTTCGTCTGCTCTCATATAATCTGCTTTCTATTCCATAACTTCAGTCATAGCATACAGTTTCTATATAAAAGTGGACCACCTTGTCATATGTCTGCATGAAGTGGACAATTTTGTTGGACATGTTTTGTTGTCATACATCCGATCGTTCTTACTATTAGAAAGCCGAACATGAAAAGTGCGTACAGCAGGTCATTCTATTAGTTGACCGAAAATGAAAGTGCATACAGCAGGTCATTCTATTAGTTGGCCGAACATAAAAGTGCATACAGCAGGTCATTCTATTAGCTGGCCGAACATAAAAGTGCATACAGCAGGTCATTCTATTAGTTGGCCGAACATAAAAGTGCATACGCCCAATCTTTCTTACTATTGGTAGGCAGAACATGAAAAGTGCAAAACCCGGTCATTCAGTCTATTGGTATGTTGAACATGAAAGTGCATACAACTAATTGTTCTGATTATTATTAGGCCGAGAAAGTGCATACAACTAATTGTTCTGATTATTATTAGGCCGAGTATGAACAATGCATACACCCGATCATTCTGTCTATTATTAGACCGAAAACGATAATTGAATATAACCGATCGTTCTGACTATTGGTAGGCTGAGCATGAAGTGATCGAAAACCTATTCGTTCTCATTATTGGTAGACCAAGCATGAAGGATTCATAAACCTATTCGTTCTCATTATTGATAGACCAAGCATGAAGGATTCATAAACCTATTCGTTCTCATTATTGATAGACCAAGCATGAAGGATTCATAAACCTATTCGTTCTCATTATTGGTAGACCAAGCATGAAGGGTTCATAAACCTATTCGTTCTCATTATTGGTAGGATAAGCATGAACGGTTCATAAACCTATTCGTTCTCATTATTGGTAGACCAAGCATGAAGGATTCTTCTTCTTCTTCTTCTTCAGCGATCTCTGGTCATGCGCTTAATTTACTGTGGACCACAAACTGGGCAGACAGCTTCAGGTCTGTCAGGTTTCCCAAAGCTTAGTTTTCAGGTCGACTGGGTGTGGCCACATGTTGCTTCTCAGCTCACACAGAAGAGGACAGTCTTGCAGGATATGCTCTGGTGTCTGTTCTGCCTGCTGACACTGGCAGAGAGCTGTTTGACTTATTCCTAGTCTGTATAAGTGTTTGTTGAGTCTGCAGTGTCCGTGCGTAGTCGAAATATAATGACCTGGTCTGTTCTGCTTAGGTCTTTGAGGGAGTCTTTTCCATAATCATATCCAGTGTTTGTCTTCCAGTCTACTGCAGATTTTCTCTGTATGAGGGTTTTGACCTCTTGAAAAGACAAGGGACATCCTTTTTCTTGTCTTGTCTTCTACTTCTATGACACTTTCCCTTAAGCATAAGGGATTAAACTACAGTGTCCAAGGAGCACACCCTGCATAAAAGCCTGGGTTGGTGAGCCCGGCAACAGAAGGCTGAAGTCATCTAGAATAGGACGACTCCAGACAAACCCGGGAAGACAGATCTCGTCAGCAGGGGACTGCAACTGTCTAGAGAACAACCTCAAAAAAGATGTCCTCAGAAACGGAATGTGTCAGCCATTATTGGCGGGGAGGAATCGACACATACGAACAACTCAAATGGCAATGGCCATGAAGGATTCATAAACCTATTCGTTCTCATTATTGATAGACCAAGCATGAAGGGTTCATCAACCTATTCGTTCTCATTATTGGTAGACCAAGCATGAAGGATTCATAAACCTATTCGTTCTCATTATTGATAGACCAAGCATGAAGGGTTCATCAACCTATTCGTTCTCATTATTGGTAGACCAAGCATGAAGGGTTCATCAACCTATTCGTTCTCATTATTGGTAGGCAAAACATGAAATTGCAAACACCCGATCGTTCTGTCGTTTAGTAGGCTGAACATTAAAATTGAATGCAACGGATCGTCCTGGCTAAGTGTAGGCCAAGGATGAAGATTGCATAAATCTAATCGTTCTCGCTATTAGTAGACCGAGCATGAAGCGTGCATACACCCAATCCTTCACACTATAGATATGTCGAGAAACAGTAAACAACTTTCCATCCGTAAAAAATATGAAACTCACTTGATGTTCTTTTCGGTGAAGCGACATCAAATACCTGTGCACCTGCGAAACCTTGAGACTGTGCTCCTTTCAATCAACTTTATCACCTGATGTCTCTTAGAAAGCTCATGTAGTTATGATTCAACCTACGGTTCGTTGAGAAACTCTATTCTGGCGAGAAATTTGACGGTAGAAAAGATGAGTTTGTGGACGTACTGCAAACAAAGTTGGCGCCACACAATTTCCCAAACAAGTATTAATATTCAAAGAAAATTAAATAAATACATTACTACTGCACATAGTCAAGCAACACATAATTGCATTTTATTTATATAATTTCACATCTAGCTTTTGGTGCATAAATATGATGTATCTTCAGTATACGTTTCTGTGATGAGGAGGGGAGGTTTAGAACACAATGTGACAACAGGTAAAATTTAGGGTAGACAAGACAGAGGAAGACAGAGAGATACAATTTTGGATAGCCTGACTTCATGGCACGGTAGAGCGTCAAAATTTGAGTTGATAGCAAACACCAAAAGACAGAGGTTTGTGGAGATCCATGAACTTCTACGCCAGTCATTATGACACCTGATTATGACACCTGATTATGATGATGAAACGTTCATAATGAAAACATAATTTATTCTCAGTATACGTGATTTGTGTACACCATTTGCATAGCAAATAAATTGATATATTCAGAACGAAATCGGCAAATCATTCAACTGGGATCAAAGGCACATAGGGACAATGGCGTGCCAGGATTAGTGAGCTGGCACTAATCAAGATCCAACTACACCTCCACGTGGTGACCCTGGAAACAGACAACGGCTCCTGTCTGGGTAGGAAGCGTCCAAGAGAGTAGGAAACGAGGGAGAGCTACAGGTAGTGGTAGTAGTGCAAGCACAGAAAAGTAATGCAGGTTCAATATCCCTGAACTAACTGCACGCATCTCCTGGCCGAGGTCCGATGAAAGTCGCCAAATGGTTGCTGAAACGTAGGAAATCGTAGCGTACGATCGTCTGTTAACGAATGCAAACTCCCCCGGAGTAAATGGCAGCACAAAAGGATGAGGGGTGTGTCCAGAAAAGAGACGCCGACCCACATGGGCAAAATTCGGATCCCGGAGGCGGGGGCCTGAAGTATAAAATTGATAAGGTACAAGTCGTCAGGAGGAAAATATTCACGTCCCTCGAAGTAATGGTGGCAACGATTTTTCTAGATCTCGGCAAAGATCGTCGGAAGAGATGCAATGTGAAGTGACGACACATGGGAATATTGCGATAAACTCCGTACAAGAGACCAAGCGCAGATAAATCTATTGGGTAAAGTTGGCTGAGCGCAAATCCTAAAGTTGCGATTTAGCGTTTAACGCAACTGTCTTCCCTGAAACAACCGTGCACAGTACTGTTGCTCTCACAGCTAACATCACTGGAAAAACCAGGACTGGTGATGTTTGACGAGCGCAAACTATAAGTTGCACTGATAGCGCCTAATGAAATGACCCTCTACATTATTTGTGCGTAGCCCCAGTCCAGTGTTCCCGGGCCAAGGAAAATGCAGAGTAGTAACTGATAATTGCCGAGGGGCTACACGCGCCTCGAAAAGGCTGAGAATTTTCCTATTCCGGAATAAATTTAAAGTGGTCAATAAAGTAAGGCCGACAATGCAAAGATTTAACAGGCTGTCCAAATCCAAACATTGGCGAGGGCCAACACATTTCCCGATGTGCTATACGAGTAAGACGCCGTCTCATGACAAGCTTATGTGCCCCAAAAAGACTGAGAAATGTTTCTAATCCGGAATGACCTCACGGTCAGAAAGGGCGCAGTACTCTCCTTCTCTTCGACGTAGATCCAAGCCGAAATATACGGCACAATGGATCGTTAGGACTTGTACAATCTAGAACGAGCTACCCTAGTAAAAATAAATGCTGGCAAAACCGGATGTGCTGGTCTAGTCGCCATAGGCGCACAATTGACACAACGTAAAAATACGTTCTTGTCAAAGATCAATTATATATCACAATAATAATAATAACATTCGCCGCCAAGGACGAACGCAAAGAAGAAGACGAAGAAAAAGAAGAAATCATTAGACTGTAACAGAGTCTTCTTGAGAACTGAAAGATGCTGGACTAGCATGTGAAGCCATAAAAAACGGCCAGAGACCGTGGACAGTTAAAGACAATTGTTGAGGCCCTATATTCCGTAAGGAGAGGAGAAGACAAATAGATGCAACATGTTGAAATGCATGGCTCTATGCTTATTTATGTCTGTGATGAGTATGAAGATGAATGATATGATCAACCTCATACAGATCTTCTTGATATTCCAGTGTACCTCTATAACCTAATTCCCGATATGCCGATCTGAGAGCTGCTACTGCCTTGTAATTTGATTGGGAACAATCAAAGTCTAGTGTAGCAAACCGTACACAAAAGCTGGACTGCAGGCAAACCAAGTAACCCAAAAAAAGATTGATAACCTGGGTAGATGACGCTCAATATCCCAGGAGGTAAGGTTGTCTAAGGGTAGCTACCCAAAAATAAAATAGCAACCTGCTGCCTTGAAGGTAGGCTGGGGACAGCCAAAGGCTGACGGAGAGCGAACCCAGTAAACGCTGGCTAAAACCGGACACATCGCAGAAGGATAAGAACCTGATCTCCAAATGGCGCTGACGATGTGACGAAACCCACCCATGCTAAGGCTGCATGAATCAGCTTTCCACGTGAATGAGGTTTATGGGGAAATCTGGTACATCAGTCTAAGGGTGATAACAAGAGAGAGAGAGAGAGAGAGAGAGAGAGAGAGAGAGAGAGAGATCTGAGAGATGTTATGCATAGAACGTCGCATTGAGCTAAAATGGGTTGTGGCTTCAATTTACGTAAACTGTAATCAAACAAGTGAGAAAAGGAACTGACATGTCACCTATTCCATACTTTGGTTTAGAAAGGTTAAGTTGCATCATTTCACTTTCGTCTGTCTGCAAGGACTACGGGAAAATGTCATTTATCAGAATCAATTATACGCGTACATTTTCTTCGCAAGTAAATGGATCTCTGACCTTTCACTTAAAAGGAATACAAACATAACCTTTAGAAATATGTCTAGACAGTGAAGTCATATATACATTACATCAGTAGTTCTCAAACGTTTTGAAGTCATGACACAATTGAGGGCCTAGAAAATCGTAGGCGCACTATACCAAAAACGTCATAAATAAGATGGAAAAAGAAAAACATACAGACATCCAAAAACTTCATAAATAAGATGGAAAAAGAAAAACATACAGACATCCAAAAACTTCATAAATAAGATGGAAAAAGAAAAACATACAGACATCCAAAAACTTCATAAATAAGATGGAAAAAGAAAAACATACAGACATAGCTGGAAAATGTTACATATTTTTATTCATCATCTAATTTCTGCCTATGAGAATCACGAGCCTGATGTGTCTTGGCTATTTTTTATCCTGGTTCCACTGGCACCACGTTGCTGACCCCTGATCTGGGATTTCCTAGGAATGTCACCGGGAACACTGGTTCGCCTGGACATACCCTTTGAGAACCACTGCAATCTATCAATTACATTACGTGGACGTTCACATATATAAACGTGGATATGTGCATGGACATAGTTGCATATGTGTAAATATATATATATATGTATATTATATGTGAAATGTATGTTTGTACACGTATATATTCACCATCATCAAAAGTCGCGCCTGCAGGCGTAGATGATCATGTCTTTACACAACTCCTTCTTTTTAGTGCAGTTTATCATTTCTGACGCTGATCTTGTGTTGGAGCACGATGTTGAACGATTCAGTATGTTCTCCCTCTGCCAGGACCGTAACGTGCTATGATATAGAGAGACGGCCGCATCAGGCGGTACTGTAATAGGGGGCGGCATAAGCAGCGAAATCAAAATTCGCAATTGAATCATTATTTTAAAGAAAGAACAATTAAGTGGCGGCATCTCGGAGACTTGCATCCTACTGAGAAAATATACCGCGCGGCCCTGCCCTCTGCTTTCACAGATCTCGACTTTTTTGTATTTTCATTCATTTATCCAATCGCGTGTCCTGAGCAGAATGACGTCTCTCTAACAGTCCAGCGACATTTGTCTCTCTCGTAGGCCAAACGACATTTGCAAATAGTTGTCCTTAAATAATCAGTCACATCCGGAATATATCTTCTCCGTGGTCTTTTTCCTCTTTTTTCTTCTTGCGTTCGTTAATTTTATCATTTTTAATGTGATACAAAATTGATCTTTGACAAGAACATTTTTTACGTTGTGCAATTATGCTCCTATGGTGACTAGGCCGGCACATCCGGTTTTAGCCAGAATTTTATTTACTAGGGTAGCTTGCCCTAGAACGATCCGTTGAGCCGTTAATTTTGGCTTTGATCTACTTCTTTACGATCAACTTTTTGCCGTATATTTGGGCTTTATGATCTACGCCAAAGAGCTGTGCAACCATTCTGACTACGTTCCGGATTAGGAACATGTCAAAGTCTTTTTTGTTGCACATAAACTTGTCCTGAGACGGAATCTTACTACCGTGTTTATCGGGTTTCTCATCGTGTTCACATTTACCGTGCCTCGAGATTGTAATGACACGCAACTTGACTCGACCCCATCTCTGAGCTTCGTGTTTTGCCCCATGTGGGCCAACGTCTCTTCTCTGGATGCACCTCTCATCCCTTCATGTACATATGTACTGCCCCTCCCATCGGTCGGGAAGCTGGTATTTGTGGTGCCACCGTTAACTTGTTACACTTCGTGCTTATGGTATTTTTCCCGCAGGTGGCAAATTTTGGTGCGGTCATTTACTCCGGGGGAGTTAACATTCGTTCACAGACGACTCTTACACTACTGTTTTCTTACGTTTAAGCAACTATTTGGTCAACTTTTCATCGGACATCGGCTAGGAGATGCGTGCATTTTGTTCTTAGATTGTGAACCTGCATTCCTTTTCCATGCGTTCACTACTACCACTACCTGTAGCTCGCCCTCGAAACATATCCGCTTAGCAAGACAGGAACCGTTGTCTGTTACCAGGGTCACAACGTGGAGGTGGGGTAGGATCCTGATTAGTGTCAACTCACTAATCCTGGCGCTGCGTTGTCCATATGCGCCTGTGACACCGTTTTCTTTGCTTTAAAATTTCTTCTGGGTCCGTAAATTCATTTGTCAGTAAATGTCCTAATATCGTAACTTGCGTTATAGGTTATCTGTAAATATCAAAATAACATTACTAGCGTTATATGTTATCATATACCTAATTACCAGTTCAGTTTTGATATTGTTCCTTCTCTACTTGAGAATGTAAGGCTGCTTTATCAGTATGTCATACACATTGGCAGTATGGCAAACACATTGGCAGTATGGCAGACATATTGGCAGTATGGCAGACACATTAGCAGTATGGCAGACACATTGGCAGTATGGCATACACATTGGCAGTATGGCAGACACATTGGCAGTGTGGCATACACATTTGCAGTATGGCATACACATTGGCAGTATGGCAGACACATTGGCAGTATGGCATACATATTGGCAGTATGGCATACACATTGTCAATATGGCATACACATTGACAGTATGGCATACACATTGGCAGTATGGCATACACATTGACAGTATGGCAGACACATTGGCAAAGTTGAGAGTACAGCTACAACAACCTGCTATCATTATAAAATATAAAGAAGGAAAAGCGATTTTGTCAAAATCAACTAAATGTGATAAAGTGAATAGCAAGTAACAGGAACAACAGACACACGATCCATATTACCAACCCCAAAAGCAAACAAACAAGTTGTAATATTCAGTCTCATACAAGCCACATCAAACTGAGATACCATTTTGTCAACAAACTAAATCGTGGTACACCTGATGGGTTTAATTAATAAAATTCACTCTGAACATTTCTTACACAATTTTCCAGCTTAAGATGAGTAGAGAAGATAGGTATGATCATCATCAGTGACAATCCAGCTTGAGTATAGAAGATAGGCATGACCATCATCAGTGACAATCCAGCTTAAGTAGAGAAGATAGGTATGACCATCATCAGTGAAAATCCAGCTTAAGATGAGTATAGAAGATAGGTATGACCATCATCAGTGACAATCCAGCTTAAGATGAGTATAGAAGACAGGCATGACCATCATCAGTGACAATCCAGCTTAAGTAGAGAAGATAGGTATGATCATCATCAGTGACAATCCAGCTTAAGTAGAGAAGATAGGTATGACCATCATCAGTGAAAATCCAGCTTAAGATGAGTATAGAAGATAGGTATGACCATCATCAGTGACAATCCAGCTTAAGATGAGTATAGAAGACAGGCATGACCATCATCAGTGACAATCCAGCTTAAGTAGAGAAGATAGGTATGATCATCATCAGTGACAATCCAGCTTAAGTAGAGAAGATAGGTATGATCATCATCAGTGACAATCCAGCTTAAGTAGAGAAGATAGGTATGACCATCATCAGTGACAATCCAGCTTGAGTAGAGAAGATAGGTATGACCATCATCAGTGACAATCCAGCTTGAGTATAGAAGATAGGTATGATCATCATCAGTGACAATCCAGCTTAAGTAGAGAAGATAGGTATGACCATCATCAGTGACAATCCAGCTTAAGTAGAGAAGATAGGTATGATCATTATCAGTGACAATCCAGCTTAAGATGAGTAGAGAAGATAGGTATGACCATCATCAGTGACAATCCAGCTTAAGATGAGTAGAGAAGATAGGTATGACCATCATCAGTGACAATCCAGCTTAAGATGAGTAGAGAAGATAGGTATGACCATCATCAGTGACAATCCAGCTTAAGATGAGTATAGAAGATAGGTATGATCATCATCAGTGACAATCCAGCTTAAGTAGAGAAGATAGGTATGACCATCATCAGTGACAATCCAGCTTAAGTAGAGAAGATAGGTATGATCATTATCAGTGACAATCCAGCTTAAGATGAGTAGAGAAGATAGGTATGACCATCATCAGTGACAATCCAGCTTGAGTATAGAAGATAGGTATGACCATCATTAGTGACAATCCAGCTTAAGTAGAGAAGATAGGTATGATCATTATCAGTGACAATCCAGCTTAAGTAGAGAAGATAGGTATGATCATTATCAGTGACAATCCAGCTTGAGTAGAGAAGATAGGTATGACCATCATCAGTGACAATCCAGCTTGAGTAGAGAAGATAGGTATGATCATTATCAGTGACAATCCAGCTTAAGTAGAGAAGATAGGTATGATCATTATCAGTGACACTCCAGCTTAAGTAGAGAAGATAGGTATGATCATTATCAGTGACAATCCAGCTTAAGATGAGTATAGAAGATAGGTATGATCATTATCAGTGACAATCCAGCTTAAGATGAGTATAGAAGATAGGTATGACCATCATCAGTGACAATCCAGCTTAAGATGAGTATAGAAGACAGGTATGACCATCATCAGTGACAATCCAGCTTAAGATGAGTATAGAAGACAGGTATGACCATCATCAGTGACAATGCTTGACATCTTCAGATGTTCTTGACAACATAAGGTGGATCACTTCTTTATTTGAACATATTCAAGTTGACGTCTGAGAGAACACAAAGTAAAATAAGGAGCAGAAACAGGATGCTAGAATTTAATCAGAAAAAAAACATATCTTCCTTCTTCTTCTTGGAACCTTCCATATCGACCACTTGTTAACCACTCTTTGTGATGTGTACGTGATCCGAGCCTAAGAGCGTTTTGAACAATGTGACAGTTATGCGCCTACAAGTAGGCCAACACATCCGATTTCTGCGACGCCTTTTATTGACTAGGGTAGCTTGCTTATGTCCCCTACCTGAGAAGCATCTTACAACATGACTTGTAAGTCGCAGTGTTAACATTCCTTGCTGCCCTTGCCAGTTTCGGCCACACACGTGCAAAACTTATCCAAGAGTGATTTTATTTCAATTGACAAGTATAAAATAACAAACTTGAGTAACTATTGATTTGGGTAAGTTGAGATGGTTAAAAATCGACCTATAGTTTCAAATGTGTAAACTAAAGCAGCGGATCTCAAACTTTGCATTACCGCAGACTCCCGTTTAAATACATTTTATGACCGAGGACCCCAACCGTTTCTATTAATGAAAGTGAACAGGAATACGCGCATTACTATAGTAAACACTGTCTGCAATTTAATATTTTAATAAACAGGACCAGGTTTCCTTTAGCCTTGAACAAGACACGCCATCATTAGTATCATCAGTATATTTGCGTTTCAATTTCAGCCAGCGATCCATCCTAAAGTTCAGCTAAAATGTACTGTAGCAAAATCTAATGCACGCCAACGTTATTTATCCAATCTTTCCCAAAATCGTTTCAGCCAATTACTTATTTAAATGTCATTCTTCTAGCGATGGAGTTATTATTACACCACACCTACATTCAAGCTAGCTCTAATTTCTCAGACTGTGGAAAACTTTATAAATAATCTTTCATTTTGTCCCTGTCAGACATTTAGACTCCGGTTTAGTCTTTTGATTTCTCAGAAGAACTAGTTTACCATTGTTTTTATCTGCGGACCCCAGTGTGGTAAACGCTGAACTAGAGAATGAAAAAGAAATCTCAGAATCCTTGTGAAGTTAGAAATTAAATAGAAACATTTTTGTTACAGAATTTCTGCTTCATACAATTTTCATTCTCATCCTAGACTTCCAACACAATTTACTAAAGTAGTTGATTTCATTAAAGCTGTCAGCATTTTACATTCTCATCCTAGACTTCCAACACAATTTACTAAAGTAGTTGATTTCATTAAAGCTGTCAGCATTTTACATTCTCATCCTAGACTTCCAACACAATTTACTAAAGTAGTTGATTTCATTAAAGCTGTCAGCATTTTAGAGTGAATAAATCTTGCTGTACTGTTATCAATATCTTTTTAACGTGGATTTTCTTCTGTTTGTGTTTACTTATCTCCTGGGGTTACCATAACAACGATTAGATTATCTTCTTTGCTGAAATGACTTGATTCAGGTGTCTCCTTATCTCGTTACGTTTGGAAGCATGGGAAAAGACGATATCAAAGAGCAAAGGAATGTTTGTGTGCCGAGTTCAAGTACGTCATTGAGGTGTGTTTTTCGTCAAGCTTAAAACAGAAACGAAAACTAACTAGAATAATCTTAAATTGGAAACTCATGTTATTTTATGTGTAAAAAAGTAATGTTATCAGCTCATATTAAGACCAGCTGTATGACCCATCTTTGCATGGGATTTACGTAGATATTAAGACTAGCTGTATGACCCATCTTTGCATGGGATTTACGTAGATATTAAGACTAGCTGTATGACCCATCTTTGCATGGGATTTACGTAGATATTAAGACTAGCTGTATGACCCATCTTTGCATGGGATTTAGGTAGATATTAAGACTAGCTGTATGACCCATCTTTGCATGGGATTTTTCGTAGATAATTGTGTCCGTTCTGTAGCGGTTCTCAAGGCGACACAGTTCTGTGTGGGTTTGATTGATTGATTGATTGATTCATTCATTGATTCATTCATTGAAAGTTTTACAGTAACGTGTATAGACAATGAAACAAATCATGGGATTGTCTGTGGATAACTGCCAAATGGAACAGACAAACTGACGCACACAGCGGCTTTTCTTAATTAAGGTGTTAAATAATTTCTTTGTCAGATGGAATTTACAGGTAGACACTGACAGTTGATGATCGTTAGGAGCGAGTCAGCACAATTGTTAAGAAGCTGACGAACAGTTTGAGAGGAAGGGAAATAATCGTTTGGCTTAGCTGCTGCAGGTGTCATCCAATAATACTGCACTGTGTCTTTCATTTCTTGAAGGAAAGATTGCATTGCTTTGACTCACTGCCCAACTGTATCAAGTATCTTCAATGGATCATCTCTGTTAATCAAGTCAAACATCTTGATGAGATCATTAGAGGCAAGACAAGGTTTGCCTTTGCGCGTGCGTACACATACACAAACACAGACACACATACACAAACACAGACACACATACATAAACACAAACATGCATGTATATATATATATATATTTATATTTCGCCCGTGTGGTGTCAGGACTAGCAAGGGAAGCAAAGAATAGTAACATTGCGACCTACAAGGCATGTCGTAAGAGGCGACTGATGTAGGATCTAGGAAGCTACCCTAGTAAATAAAAAGCATAGCAGAAATCGGGTTTGTGCACTTGTAGACACATAGCTGACACAATGTTCAATCGTTCTTAGGCTCAGATCACATACAAATAACACAAAATGGTTAGCAAGTTGTCGATATGGAGCGCTCGAAGAAGAAGATATATTTATTGATATCATCATCATCAAGTAGCTTGTTCCTTCCGTAAATTGGTTACCATGACAACAGTCCTGATAATCTATGTCATGTGCAAGTTGATTGGCGTCAGCAGCAGTCACAATATCTATATATATATGTAAAAGGTCGTGGAATGGCCAAGCGTGAAGTTGTGGAGTTTAGTAGTAGCTTGGTATACCGCAGTGGATTAGTAAACTACTAGTAGTAGCTTGGTATACTGTAGTGGATTAGTAAACTACTAGTAGTAGCTTGGTATGCTGCAGTGGATTAGTAAACTACTAGTAGTAGCTTGGTATACTGCAGTGGATTAGTAAACTACTAGTAGTAGCTTGGTATACTGTAGTGGATTAGTAAACTACTAGTAGTAGCTTGGTATGCTGCAGTGGATTAGTAAACTACTAGTAGTAGCTTGGTATACTGTAGTGGATTAGTAAACTACTAGTAGTAGCTTGGTATGCTGCAGTGGATTAGTAAACTACTAGTAGTAGCTTGGTATGCTGCAGTGGATTAGTAAACTACTAGTAGTAGCTTGGTATACTGTAGTGGATTAGTAAACTACTAGTAGTAGCTTGGTATACTGTAGTGGATTAGTAAACTACTAGTAGTAGCTTGGTATACTGTAGTGGATTAGTAAACTACTAGTAGTAGCTTGGTATGCTGCAGTGGATTAGTAAACTACTAGTAGTAGCTTGGTATGCTGCAGTGGATTAGTAAACTACTAGTAGTAGCTTGGTATACTGCAGTGGATTAGTAAACTACTAGTAGTAGCTTGGTATACTGTAGTGGATTAGTAAACTACTAATAGTAGCTTGGTATGCTGCAGTGGATTAGTAAACTACTAGTAGTAGCTTGGTATGCTGCAGTGGATTAGTAAACTACTAGTAGTAGCTTGGTATGCTGCAGTGGATTAGTAAATTACTAGTAGTAGCTTGGTATGCTGCAGTGGATTAGTGAACTACTAGTAGTAGCTTGGTATGCTGCAGTGGATTAGTAAATTACTAGTAGTAGCTTGGTATGCTGCAGTGGATTAGTGAACTACTAGTAGTAGCTTGGTATGCTGCAGTGGATTAGTAAACTACTAGTAGTAGCTTGGTATGCTGCAGTGGATTAGTAAACTACTAGTAGTAGTGGAGATAGAATAATAGAACAAATACTATCACTTCTTTCTGCCAGTATCTTGTATTCAACATATTTATACAATGACACATTCGTTATAACAGATAATGTATATGCATTGCTTTTTCTCTGTCCTCCTGCTTTTTCATCTTGTCGTCCGTTACCTCCGTCAAATCCAACCCCCTATCTGCTGCTTTTATGTGCACGCCTTCTGTGCATTGCACATCAACGCGTGCACTCCTCCACTATTTTATGTCGTGTCGCGGTAATGTCATCTACTGTTGTTCTGTCGTTGTCCTATCCTATCAGATATATATATATGCAGGCATCTGTGGTAGGGAGCTCAATCACAACCCAAGTGTACCAGGTTCAAGCTCCGCAGCGGACAATTTGGAAACAAATTCCATGAATAAAAATAGTCCTCACCGTTAAGCTACCAATAGCAAACTACTGAACGTATAAGCAGTACATAGAAAATCAACCATTTACTGTGGTTGATGGCAACGGCAATTGTGGTGATTGACTCAGGGCGCAGAGCACGAGGCAGGCCAAGAACAAGATGGATAGATAACATCTCAGAGTCCCTGCGAAAGCATGTACTGACAACGTCAAGCGCAACACACCTGGCACAAGATAGAAACTAACTCTCCCACGACGCTTCACGGCAAATGTGGTTAAGATAAGAAGATAAGAAGATGTCAACGTGAATGCATTTCAAATGATTCTAGACTGCATGTAAACTCCATAGTATACAGCGTCCTCTACAACAGAACATCAGGAAAGAATGCGAGAGGAAGACCACGAATACGATGGTTAGATGACATAGCAGAATCCTGTCAAAGAGCAAAAATAACAATCACCCAAGCCACCAGAACAGGGCAAGACAAAAACATAAAAAACCCCGACACTGGGCAACAATCCTGTAGTAGTGTGACGTCAAAAGAGGAAGACGATGCCAAAGTCCTGTAAACGATAAGCCACGATTTTGATTTCAGATATATCTATGATGAACGTGTTTCCCAGGCACATCATGAGATATATCTATAATGAACGTGTTTCACAAGCACATCATGAGATATTTACTTGGGATCATCTTGACTGATAGAGTAACAAACAGCGATGTGTTGAAATATCAGGAATGTTTTCTTCTGTCAACGCTCCCAGAGATGGCTGGGTCACCAGTGTCAGATGTATGACGTATGAGCTTTAATGATATCGTGAGTGGAAAGCTAACTTGACATGACTGCACTAAACCAGTGGTTTTCAAACTAGTTGAAGTCGTAGCACACTTGTAGTTCTACAAAAGGTTGTTAGCGCATTATATACAAAAACTTCATAAATAAGATGCATACATTAAATAAATATAGAAATAATAGGAAAACGCTACGTACCTTTGTTCATCATTTAATTTCTGCCTATAAGAAGCAAAGGTCTGATGCGTCTTGTCGATTTTCTATCCTGGTTCCCGCTAGCACCGCATTGCCGACCCCTTATCTAGGATTTCCTAGGGAGCACTTAGGAATGTAACCAGGAACACTGCTGCGGCTGGGCACACCCTTTGAGTACCACTGGACTAAATTTGAGATGTTTGTCATGAAAAGATTCAGAAGGTGCAGGATATGAGTACGTGTCTGAAAATGTCTTGTGAAGCTAGACTCGGACAGTTTGCTGTTACAAAACGTGAGAAGAAGATTTCGAAATGTAAACAATATAGGCACTCATTATTCACTATCTTTCAAGACTAGCAGGATTATATGATCTTCTCCGTATATATCTATTTATATGGGGGTCAATGTGGCGACGTGATTAGAACGTTTGTTTGGTGTTCTATAGATTCTAAGTTCAAATCCAGTCCAAGTCATATGCTTTTTTCAGGAGATCACTTGAAATGTTGAAGCTACGCTGAACTTTGAACAATACTCTAGGCAGATGGTATTCCATTTCTGTCGAGAGGGACGGGCGTCATATGTGCAAACCAGATGCAACGAAAAAAATCCATCGCTTGTAGATTTATATATATATATATATATATATATATATATAATAATAATAATAATAATAATAATAATAATAACTGTGCTCTCGTACCTTTATACGTTACAAAGGGCACGCAAACAATTTCTCCGTACCGCTCTATTCTGGGCAACTCGCTCAATCCCTTCCATGGAACTGAGACCGATATTTCCTGTCTCTCTCAGCAAAGTTCGTTTCATGGTCTCCTTTGGTCGTTCTCTTTTTCTTGAACCCATTACATCCCACTTCAAATCCAGTTTATTGCATCCCACTTCAAATCCAGTTTATTGCATCCCACTTCAAATCCAGTTTATTGCATCCCACTTCAAATCCAGTTTATTGCATCCCACTTCAAATCCAGTTTTGTTATTCTTTGATAATTATTTATATATATATTCTTCTCGTACTTTATACATTACACAGGGTCCTCAAATAACTTCTCCATACCGCTCTGTCCAGGAGAACTCGCGCAATCTCTTATATGAAAATAACAAAAAGTTAGCCAAGTAATGTACGAGTCGGTTTACTGATTTCCTCAAAGCGGCTTCCATAAGCAACTGCCTATATATAAATATATTTCATATTTCGTACAGAGCTGTGGTTTCATTTTCTGAGAGTATCCTGTAGGGATTCTATGTGACAAATAAATTAAAGTCACAAGCTCTTACCCAAAGCTGTCGTCACTCATGTGCACGTCATTCGTCTTTCATTCTCATTAACAGGGGAAAAAATGTACACTTAACGGTGGGTGGAACCGGAGATGTTAGAAAACCATTCTGCTATTTAAACAGCCATTCACCCTAGTAGTTGCTAATAAACAACCTAGCGGCTTCAGTTCAGACTGGTCACTTTATGGGCGTCCATACGTTATACATCTTCCATATGCTAAAATGACTAATGTTAAGATGTTGAATGAGGTCCAGACACATAGACAGCGTATGATCAATGTAAGAGAGAGGCAGTCATAATGTTTTTGATATGTGATGATTAAGTGAGGTTTAGAATACATTGTGACAACCGGTAAAATTGAGGGTAGATGAGACAGATAGAAAAATTGTGGATAGCCTGACTTCATGGCAAGGTAAAACATCAACATCTGAGATGATAGCAAACAGAGATTTAGGGAGATCCAGGATCGCCTATGCCAGCCGGCCCGACATCTGATGATAATGATACGTTATAGACGTGAGAGGGGAGGGGTGGCTTTTAACGAATATCTGGTCTTCTTTATACCGCGTAGTAGACTACCAACTATAATCTTTTATTTCATCCCTCCCCCATATACACATTTCTGTTGACGCCTATGATTAACTTCTCTATCCATTCACATGAAATGCACTATTATTTTGTTTAAAGTGTAGATTTGTAAATTATTGGATATGTGATATCTCACAACGGATATATAACCACGGCTTTAAAGTGAAATGTGTTTTAACTCTGTTATTTAGAGACAACAAGAAACATCAGAAACTAGACCGTACAACTAAGTGGTTTCATTGCAGACAGGAATAGCTTCATCACATATTCATGCCTGACTAAATACATGATTACCTAACGCAGTAATTTAGATCTAAAGGTTTCTATGTTGTTTTATTGGTTTTGTAAATCATAAAAGCAAATATGTGCATTAGTCTGTACCTACATTTTGTTCTAAGTTCGCTTCAACAGTTGTGTATGTTACTTCGCCCATGTGGTGCAGGAACCCGCATTGGAAGCAAAGAATAGTACCTCCGCGTCCTGCAACGCATGTCGCAAGAGGCAACTATGTAGGACCTAGGGAAGCTATCCTAGTAAATAAAAAATATCACACAAATTCCCTGGTAATAGTCAGTGTTTACGATATAAGTTTGACGATGATGTAAATTTTTCACGAATTTTGTATTAAACTTTTTTATGAAGTTTGCCCCACAGCGACTTTGCAGCCGACACTTGTCGATTTTAAAGTAGCAATGGTTCTCAACTTGAATACGGGAATCCCGTTGTATTGTTAATCTCTGATAGGGCTAGGAACTCAGTGTCAGCTCGACTGAGATCAAGGATTTATGAAAACAATGTCCCGAACACGCAGGGGACAAGCCGAATATCTATGGAACAATAGGAGCGAATCTTACCTCTATGACACAGAGATCCACGAATACGTGATACTTGAACTTGTAGTTAATATATATGTTCACTCTATTACTGTCCTGGCACTGTTCAATATGTGAAAATTGCTGATACATAAATGTAACAACTTACTTATCTTCTTCATACCTCGTGGCACATGATAATTCAGTTAGTACTTTCTCTGATATCGTGTCTCTTAGCCTCGTCTCGAAATGATAGCTTTTTATTAATTGATTCATTCATAGGATCATCATCAGTGCACTTCGGTGAGTAGAAATGTGTGCTCCGATCTCTTTCTTACCCAGGAAGATCTCAGCTGCAGTGCACGAACTCGGTAGCACCAGCGAGGGTCCCCGTTGTAATTTTGAAGATGGTGAAGATAGTTTTGAAGGATTTTTATTTCTAATATTTTTATAATGATTTTTGACCGGGTATCGGCTTTCCATATTGCTCATCTCGATTTTAAACTGCCAATGATTCTTTTACATGTTCAAATTGAACACATGACCTAAGTTTATCGTCCGTATCAGATAGGACTAGGAACTCAGTCTCACCTACACTGAGATCAGGGAGCTATGGACAACTATACAGAAGGCTCCACGAGAGAGCGAACCTGAAACCATTGGCACGAGAAACGAGCACCTAACCTTTACGTCACAGAGACACCCCCCTTCCCCAAGTACCTTCTTAGAATACTAGTTAATGTAGTCATGACGACCATAAATTTGTTTATTACGGAAATTGTCAGCAGTCATACTTGACTTGTATCTTTGTTTCCTTTCTACAGGCCATTAAGGGACCATTCCTGGAGGCCGTGAAGGTGACACTGGGAGACCGTTACACAGACAACATGCAGAACATCTACTCCATCGCCATCACCTTTATTCTGCAAACCCTTATTGACGGTATTGAAGAGGCCTTAGGGAAAGCGGGAGACGTCAACAGAAGTAGCAACGGGGCTGTTTGACAAGGATATGCATTGCTGCTGATTATGAATTGGATGATGTGGAAATTCTGAAACACAACTAACAAAATCTTAACGATTTTCAGTTTTTGTCTAAGATATGTCATGCTATTTCATTCATTTATACATAACATCATCTAGATTTGCCTTATAAAACATCTAATAATTTTAAGCATTCACTGAGCCTATTTGTTTCTCTTTGTTGATCACTGTATATACATTTTGAATTTGGTTAGTATTAGAGCACTTGTATGACGGGAACTTATAGTTGCATTCACCTGGTTTGAATGAACGTTCAAAGTAAAATGACAGCTGCACTGCTAAAACCCACCGTGTGCCGACGGTCAATAAAAAATACGGGCCTAACACCGTATTGTCCTACATACCATATGGTATAAAAAGGGTTTCTTTACTTTTTTTTTTTACTGTTAAAATATCTTAACGGAATCAATAAATCAATAGCGAGAGATGATCAGAACATTCAATGATGTGGACACTGTGTGGATACAGGAATACTAAGGGATACGAATAAGCAAAATTTTGAACCAAAAGTTAGATCCATGAACAAGATTGGATTTCAGGTAAATAGATCACACACTCGACAGACAAGGACAGACTATCCTCTTCCGACTCAGAATAGGACTAACAGACTGAACAAACACCTATACAGAATACGATGTTCCCCATTCATCCTGCGTTCCTGTGGCACCGCTGATCAAAACACATAGCATGTCCTGCACGAATGTCCCTTGTATATCATCCCTAGAAAGGAATGCTGGCCCTACAACACAACACTACATTCAAAACTACATGGCACTAGAGATGAGCTTCAGACAACAGTCGACTTCATCATAAGAATGCTTCTAACGGTGTAATAATCAAAATAACGATCGTAAAGAAGAAGAAGGTCACTAGAAAGGAACAAAATTGAGTTGAATGAACATTTGTTGTCTCTGCCTTATGTGCAAGATTAAATCTCAAAATGATACATACATTCTAGCAAAGTGCCCTGAAGACTACCGCTACTTCTGTGCAAGATGAAATCTCAAAATGATGCATACATTCTAGCAAAGTGCCCTGAAGACTACCATTACTTATGTGCAAGATGAAATCTCAAAATGATACATACATTCTAGCAAAGTGCCCTGAAGACTACCGTTAATGCAGTTGGGATAGTTGAAATGGATAGATGAAACTAACGAGTACGTCTATGAAGAAAATGACATACGTATGTGATTGTTTATATCACACATATATATCTATACTTACTTGTATGCTCGTTTTTATATGTGTGTATGCTGTACATAATTATTCTTTTTTTGTCAACCTATTTTTACATTGACATAAGCAACCAGGTCTTATGTATAACCATCACATATAAAGCAGATTAGGAAAGTACCATTTGAAGTCATGTGGACGGATTTGAAATGTGGCACCCACTTTCGTGACATATATATATTGAGACCACACTGATCCTTGAATTAGTTGATTCAGGACCGTGCCATGATATAATGTAGAGAGGCGGCCGCATCAGGGGAACCGTAAGGAAAGGGGGCGGAATAAGCAGCGAAATCAAAATCACAATTAAAGGTTAATTTAAAGAAAAAACATTTAAGGGGCGGCATTTCGAAAACGTGCATCATACTGAGAAAATATACATCACGACTCTGAGTTGATTGACTAACTTTGATGTAATATTCACAACCTACATGCAATGTATAATTATATGATCATTTTATGTCAGTATATGTCATTATGTTCCAGTCAGTGGCTGTTCTATGGCTCGGAAACATAGAAGACAACAAAAGAAACCACTAGATAACTACAGAACTTCATAAATGGATGTTTATTTAGAATAGAGGTATTGAGATGGTATGATAAGATTACGAACGAGGAACTCAGAGAAAGAACTAAGTAGATACCAGTAGAGAAAGAGCTACTGAAGAGACGCTAGCGATGGAAAGCAGATACATTGAGAAGATCGACCGGAAACATTACAAGACAGGCACTGTTTTGGAACCTGCAGGAAAGATGAGTAAGAGAAGACCTAAAAATATCTGGAGAAGAGAGCTGAGAAGAGAGCTGGAGAAGAGAGCTGGAGAAGAGAGCTGGAGAAGAGAGCTGGAGAAGAGAGCTGGAGAAGAGAGCTGGAGAAGAGAGCTGGAGAAGAGAGCTGGAGAAGAGCTGGAGAAGAGAGCTGGAGAAGAGAGCTGGAGAAGAGAGCTGGAGAAGAGAGCTGGAGAAGAGAGCTGGAGAAGAGAGCTGGAGAAGAGAGCTGGAGAAGAGAGCTGGAGAAGAGAGCTGAGAAGAGAGCTGGAGAAGAGAGCTGGAGAAGAGAGCTGAAGAAGAGAGCTGGAGAAGAGAGCTGGTGAAGAGAGCTGGAGAAGAGAGCTGGAGAAGAGAGCTGGAGAAGAGAGCTGGAGAAGAGAGCTGGAAGAGAGCTGAGAAGAGAGCTGGAGAAGACAGCTGGAGAACACAGCTGGAGAAGAGAGCTGGAGGCTGATTTATTAAAAGGATATATAAAACATTGAAAGAATTTAAATTGATGGCAGAAGAGAGGAAGAGCTGGAAGAAATTCATTGAAGACCTGTGCTCCCTTGGGAGTTGAAAGGTAAAGACTTCTTTATTCTGGAACAATCATTTCAAACTTGAGATTGCTTAACGCATTAACAACAGCAACGTTATTTTAAGACACGTTGTGGATGAGATAATCGGTGTCCCCTTCTCTCCTCAACAGATATAGAAAAAGTAGTAGTTATCTTATTTTTAACGAATTTTGATGAATAATGTGCACTTTTTTTTAATAAATAAAAATAGTGTTAACACAATCTAGCATCAAAAGTATAATAAATTATGAACTAATAACAATGAGGACGTCAGAAGCAGAGTGGGCATAACTGGATGCATAGAATACAGTGAAAGACAATAAATGCAGCGGTTTGGACATTTCATGATAATGGAATACAACCAACCACCAATAACATCATACAATTAAAAGAGATCAGATTCTAGAGCCAAGGGAAGATCAATAAGAATATGGATAGATAATATCAAGACCACACTAAATAAACACGGATACAACACAACAATGGCGACTCATCTGATCCTGGAACGCAAATTAAAGCTCCCACCCCTACGTTTAACGACAAGAGCGGACAACCATGTCCCTCATCCATCTGGGGAAAGACAACAAAAGACAATAGTTTGACAACAGACTGATAACAATAAGGATTAACTTTTTTTCCCGATCCAGAAGCACTTGAGCTGAAAACTCTTCGGCTCGGTGTCATGGACATCGTAACCCTTCGGCTCGGTGCCACAAACACCGTAAATCTGGGGAACCTGTAGCTTTTCTTCCAGTCCGTGGAGTTGAACCCGCACTTACAGAGGACTAGTCACCCGTAGTCCAACGCGCTACGAACACGCTGGGCACGCGGGCAAGGATTAACTTTAATGTATAGGTAATTTGGCAAATAAACAACTCATGGCGCAGTCCGCGTAACATTGTCAAATTAGACATGCAAACGAACGCAGACTGCAGCATTTGATAGCTAATTTGTTAATTTCAGCTCTTGAAATATTATTGCATACAAAATGTAGTAATCTGTTGCCATGTCATACAAATGAGACAACTGCTAAGTAACAAATTATCTCTGCAACGTGTGCAGCATACATTTTGAATTAGTGGTGTTATATTCTTTCTTTACTATTTCTTTAGGTAACAGAATCGCAGATAAGGTCATGACGTTAGCACCTCAAACCATCTAACCCCACAACCAGAACCTCTTTTATAACATGTAATATTTCTTTTAATGCTCCAATTGTGGCTAATGTACTTGTTTCATAGATACTGTTAAAACCACCGTAACACGTCTAGTATAATATATATGGCATTTTTCATCTTTACAGACGGTCAATTGGCAAGTAATTTACTTTGATAACTTCTGAGTTTTCGCTTTTCTCTTGTCTTTCAGCTCATACATAAGTCTCTTCTCAAAAGACTCTGCGCCCTTGCGCAATATCGTTTCTCACACAATTCTGGCATCAGCTAGTTTTTCCCCATGTGCTGTGATCTATAGAACAGTTTTTCATTGACGTCTTGCAGACATCTTTATATATGAACAGTGGTCTGCCCTGATGCCTCTTCCCTTCCGAAAGTTTACAGAACAATATTTGTTTTGGTATGCAACAAGATTCCATTCTTCTCCAATGCCCCAACCATCATAGTCGTCCACTGCTGCAAAGTAATAATGTGTTATTCATTAGATCAGTGTGTACACAGCTCACCACAGAAGGTTTGAGATCAGAGTTAAACAAAGAGTGTGTCATCGTTATCAAGTTCACTTTGAATATGATATCTTCTTCTTCTGTTATAACACATTGAAGCATACGGCATCATCAAATTTCATTCAACCATATTTGTTTAAGCAAATCAGCTTACTTCATTCCCGGTCTTTACCGCTTCTTCTCTTTCTCTGTATACAGGTCGTCTCCATCTCTCTCTAGGTCGTCACCTACCTCTCTTTACTCCGGAATTCCACTTCAAAGCCACCTATGGGTGTTTGGTGTTCTGTATTCTTAACTGATTAGCTCCATGAGCCGCTGAGAGCGCCACTGTGTTTTTCTTTTAGATCTATTTGAAAGAAAATTGATTTGCCTACAAAATGGTATTATTTACTCATAAAAATCAGTTCATAAATTGATTTGCCTACAAAATGGTATATTACTCATAAAAATCAGTTCATAAATTGATTTGCCTACAAAATGGTATATTACTCATAAAAATCAGTTCATAAATTGATTTGCCTACAAAATGGTATATTACTCATAAAAATCAGTTCATAAATTGATTTGCCTACAAAATGGTATATTACTCATAAAAATCAGTTCATAAATTGATTTGCCTACAAAATGGTATATTACTCATAAAAATCAGTTCATAAATTGATTTGCCTACAAAATGGTATATTACTCATAAAAATCAGTTCATAAATTGATTTGCCTACAAAATGGTATATTACTCATAAAAATCAGTTCATAAATTGATTTGCCTACAAAATGGTATATTACTCATAAAAATCAGTTCATAAATTGATTTGCCTACAAAATGGTATATTACTCATAAAAATCAGTTCATAAATTGATTTGCCTACAAAATGGTATATTACTCATAAAAATCAGTTCATAATTAAGGAAACTGCAGTTGAATTTGCACATGCACCTGTAATGTGAAAATATGACATAAATTCAATTCAGCTACAACCCGTTTTTTGTTTTCAATTCGGTAGCCAATCAGGTAACGTATGTCCCAACCACTTCTATTCTCTCCTTTTTATGTCCTTGTCTATATTGTTGATGCCTGTTCGCCAGGCGAGCTTAGTATTTGTTATTCTCTGATCCCCAGCGAATGCGGATAATTTTCTGAGACAGCTTCTTTCAAAGCCTCTCATGCGACTGCTTCACTTTGCACTTTTTTTTATGTCTCTGATCCATACAGTAGCACTAAGCGCACATTTGAGTTGTATATATTGAGTTTAGTCTGTGTCCTGTAAGCTGATCATCTACATATTTTGTCCAACTATCTAAATATTTCAGCTGCCATTCCAATTCTTTGCGTTAATAATGTCTTTGTTAACATCCATGGTTATACAGCTGCGCAAAATATTTGAATTTTTCTCATTTTATCATTTCTAACTCTTCATAATCTCCTCTGTGTTTTTTCTGGTTTTTTTCTTCTTTTTTCTCAGTGCGTTGCTTTTAATAGCATTATGTTTGAGATCTACTGATTTGTCAAATCGACTTACTCTGTTTTCTCTTGTGTATTATGTTTGAGATCTACTGATTTGTCAAACCGACTTCCTCTGTTTTCACTTGTGTATCTGCCTGAGTGTGTTTTGGCAATGATATGTCGTCCGCGAAGTCATTGTCCTCTAGTCTCTTCATTAGTCCTCAGATAATTCATCTGCAATCATTTTTCATTGTGTTCCTCATTACCCAGTTGATAACAACTTGGAATAACAATGGGAACATACAACACCCCTGTCAAATGGGAACATAATACACTCCTGTCAAACACCTGGATTGAACTGGAACCATCTTCTATGGGATCGATGATGCCTCACTCAGCACTGCCACTGAAATCAGAGAAGGCACACCTGTATGGCGAGGAAAACACTGAAACAGTAAGTAGGCTTTCACGCAAAAATATGTCAGTAGCGTCACACCAGGCACAATGGCTACGCCTGATTTTATAGCGCGCGAACGCAGAAGAAGAAGAAATAGCACTAGTTAATTGAGTACATAACTTTTAGAATATTTATGGCTTTCACTGGAAATTAATATTCTTTTAGGATCTTCCATAGATATTGAACACTGGCTAGTGACGTTGTGAAATCTAAGAGATTTATGTACGTGTGTTATACAACATCTTCAAATTATTGATGATTTAAAAAAAATAATTAATGATATTAATGTGTAGATTACTCCATATTGGAAATGGATAATTTTTCTAGCAGTAAGCAGTCGTACTCCCATTGACAAATTATGGAGAAAATATGTATGAACACAGTTTGATAAATATATATGTATGTGTCTGGTATATGGCAGATATATTACAGTTTGGCACATTAAAAAGCATATAACATTTTTAGATACTTCTTTGAAAATCGTAACTTATGTTTTGTGACAACAGCCAAGCTACGGAAGGGACAAGCTACTTGATGATGATGATGAACTACTCCACAACAATCTCACAATAACAATAAATCAATACGAATATATATATCTCTCTCTCTCATATATATATATCTCTACATATATCTTCTTCGTGTCCTGTTTAACACATAAGGCTTCCACAAGTAATTTTCAGTGTTACCGTTCAGCCTGCTTCTAACTATTGTTTTCCAACGTCAGGCCACATTCTCTGAACTCTCCACAATGTTCCCTTTTAGACGTCCATGCATTGTTTGTCCATTCGATATCCAAATGAAAATATTTGCTAAATTTAAAAACAAATCTATGGATTTGTAGCGCCATCATGATCTTTGGTGGAATATATCAATTTTACCAATCCTTCCAAGAGATATATATTAATGGTTCTAGAAACTGAAATGTTAAAAACGATATTATACTATAGGAAAGATACACATTGGTAATGAAAATAGGTTTTGCTAAATACTTTTATTGCGATTTGTTCTACAAAAGAATACAATGCATAAACTAGGCCTACCTGTTTTCTGTATTATGTTGCAATTTGTTTTAATAAAGAGATATTCCTTTACTCCATTGATTTGATGTGATTATTCATGTGGAACTGCTTGAATTGTTTGATTGATTGATAGGACTATCATCATTGCACTTCCGTGAGTAACCATGTGTGCTTCGATCTCTTTCTTACACAGGAAGATCTCAGCTGCATTGCACAAACTCTGCAGCACCTGTGAGAGTCCCTGATTTAATTTTGAAGATGGTCAAAATAATTTTGTAGAAATTTTATTTTTAATACTTTCTAATGAATTTTTTCGGGCTGCGGCTTTCCAGCCTGATCTTCTCGATGCTGAACTGCCAAGGGTTCTTTTAGTGCTCAAATTGAACACGGGACGTACGTGTTATTGTTCGTCTCCGATAGGACTAGGAACTCGATCTCACTTGAATGAAGATATGGAGTATACTAGTTTGTAATTCGCGTAAACTGAGCAATTAACATCATGAAATAATTGACATTAGATGTGGATTTAGTTCTTGAACTTTAGAACTGCAACTGTAACGTATTTATGTTGTTTACAATCTATATTTACAGCCTTGATAGTGTTATTAATGTTGCATTTTGAAATGTATTCTGAAGTAGACTGGAAGACAAACACTGGATATGATTATGGAAAAGATTTCCACAAAGACCTAAGCAGAACAGACCAGGCCATTATATTTCGCCTACATACCGTACACTGCAGAATCAACATAGACTTACATAGACTATGAATAAGTCAAACAGCTCTCTGCCATTATCAGCATGTCCTGCAAGACTGTCCTCTCCTGTGGGAGCTCAGAAGCAGAGTAAGACGCTGTCTGAGCATAAGCTTATACGCCCCGAGAAATGTTTCTAATCCGGAACGACCTCACAGTCAGAAAGGGCATAACAGCGTAACTCACCGTCTTGGCGTAGATCACAAAGCCCAAATATACGGCATAGCTGATCGAAAAGGCGTAGATCCGGGCCGACATAGTCGGCAGAAAGGATCGTACCCTAGGGAAAGTTCACCCTAGTAAATCGAAAGCTGGCTGAAACCGGACGGGCGGGCCTAGTCACCATAGGCGCACAATCGACCCGACGTAGATCACCCGTTCTTGTCAGTGGACCAATTATACATCACAATAAGAATGATAAAATTGGCCGTGAAGAACGTTCGCAAGAGAGAAAGAGAGAGAGAATAGGACATTCAAAATATGAATATATTTATATATTTAAACATGTTGAACGTTCTTCTTTCTCCTTCATCTTTTGTCGTCACATCGCTACCGGATTGTTGCCCAGTGTCGTGTCGCAGTGTCGTGGTTTATCGTTTTTGTCTTGCGCTGCTATAGTGGCTTGGGTGATTGTTATTTTAGCGCTTTGACAGGACTCTTCTATGCCATCTAACCATCTTCTTCGTGGTCTTCCTCTTGCCTTGTTTCCTGATGTTCTGTTGTAGAAGTCTCTGTATACTTTAGAG
This sequence comes from Arion vulgaris, assembly GCA_020796225.1. Lineage (NCBI taxonomy): Eukaryota > Metazoa > Mollusca > Gastropoda > Stylommatophora > Arionidae > Arion > Arion vulgaris. Next base: position 55,808,399 of record CM036759.1, on the reverse strand, counting down.
TTTGGGTGTATTCTTATTAAGTGGCCAAACCACTTCATTTTTTGTTAAACGTTAGAGATATGATCAAATAAAAGTAAAGGAACTCTTTTAATACTACGTGATATAAAGGTAATAAGGTGTTGAACCGGTATTTTATATTGACAGTCGCCACACAAAGGATGATGTGGTCAACATCACGTCAGTCACTTTTACTTACCACTCCACACAAAGGATGATGTGGTCAACATCACGTCAGTCACTTTTACTTACCACGCCACACAAAGGATGATGTGGTCAACATCACGTCAGTCACTTTTACTTACCACGCCACACAAAGGATGATGTGGTCAACATCACGTCAGTCACTTTTACTTACCACGCCACACAAAGGATGATGTGGTCAACATCACGTCAGTCACTTTTACTTACCACGCCACACAAAGGATGATGTGGTCAACATCACGTCAGTCACTTTTACTTCCCAGTGCTTTTCCTGATAGCCAATTGAGACTGGGTCGACCTGAGAGCTGTTAATGTCGGGAATAATTACACACCTACTGTGGAATTGAACCCAAACCACTAGCCGAAGAATCCAGTTCACTAATATCTACGCTACTGAGGCTCTCACGAGAAATGTACCAGCAAAGAAATAATACCAGAAACATGATGTAGATTTTGACATAATCAAGATGGCAACTGAGAAACTGTTGAACACCTAACTTCATACATAACTTGTTCTACTGTTGCTATCAGCGATCCTGTATGAAGCGTACAGAGACATATCCACATAGTCTCTTGCTTGCAATGTCTTCTAAAAGTCATATGAAAGCTTACTGCCATGTAAAACATTAGGCGGTGACTAATGCTTTACGCTGGCTGGAGTCATAAAACTACACTGATGCATGCATTCTGAGTGATTCATTGAGTATGATCCGCAAGGTAGAGGCTGGTTTGGTGTGCAGGCAATGGACCGAATCACTACAAGCGTCAACAACTTTCAGAATCACACTTATCTTCGTTCAGTGGCACATGGGTGTTGTTGGCAATGAGAGAGCAGACAAGCTGGCTGGCTCTGCCACCATATCAGAGCGCTAGCCATTGGATAGAGCTGATATTTTGAACGCCCTCATAGAGTGTGGCCGCCAAGAAGATTTTCATTTATACCAATCCACGTCAACTACTAGGTTGCAGGAGCTGGGTTTGAAGATTGGAGTAGCAAGAAAAGAACAGCATAACAGGTACGTGAGTAGGCTCATCAATCAAAATCGAACCGGTGCGGTCAGTCGCTGGACGTTGTTAGAGATATTGCGAAGGAGATCGGAGCACCTATGGACATGTCCGGAGTGCAACGAAGATATTCCAAACTGAAACTGAAACTGAAAACATGTTGTGGAAGGTAAAAATGTGGATTGTTCTATAGTGGTATGTTATGTTATGTTATGTTATGTTATGTTATGTTATGTTATGTTATGTTATGTTATGTTATGTTATGTTATGTTATGTTATGTTATGTTATGTTATGCAATCGACGTCATGGCACATTGGACATCCCCATTCGTGCTCTGTCCTTCGCTGCATCAGCCATAACAAAGTTCATTTGCTCACCGTGCCCATAAGAAGTTGATTGCTATATCTTCTCTCTCTACCACGAAGACGACACTGTCTGGCATGTCCAAACTTAATATATATTTCTCGAAAGCGGTCCAGTGTCTGAGACTTGCTCATGTCACATAAATGAAAGCTTACGGCATTGACGATATCGGCTCTGTCTATGCTTCTGCCCACGTGAGTTGGGGCATTGTTTGCAAGAATGTCAGCACGATCGTTATAGTAGTATGTCTGCTGATCTGCGGTTACATACACGCTAATTAATCTACAACTTATGGTCTTACAGTATTCATGATTTCACATTACTCAGGACATCACAGTTCTTAGAACATCACTGTACTTGGGGCGCCACAGTACTTTGGACAACACGGTACTTGTGGTGTTACAGTACTTTCGACAACACAGTACTTAGGACATCACATTACTTATAACATCACGGTACTTGGGGCGCCACAGTACTTTGGACATCACGGTACTTGCGGTGTCACAGTACTTTGGACATCACAGTACTTAGAACATCACGGTAAGTTGGGGCGCCACAGTACTTTAAACACCACGGTACTTGGGGTGTCACGGTACTTTGGACATCACAATACTTAGGACTTCACAGTCCTTAGGACGTCACAGTACTTATAACACCACGGTACGTGGGGCATCACATTACTTTACACATCACAGTGTTTTGGCCATCGCAGTACTTAGTACATCACGGTACTTGCGGCATCACGGTACTTAGCGCATCGTAGTCCTTGGGGCAGGACAGTACTTAAGACAGCATAGTACTTAGAACATCACAGTACTTATACCATCCTAATACTTAGGACATCACAGTATGATGGATAGCACAGTACTTGGGACATCACAGTACTTGGGGTATCGTAGTACTTGGGGCATCATGACACTTAGGACATCACAGTGCTTCATCACAGTAATTAGACCATCACAATATTCAAACTGTCACAGTACTTGGGACATCAACATACAATGGTAGTCTATATGGCAGTACTCAAACTGTCACAGCACTTGAGACATTAACATACAATGGTAGTCTATATTGCAGTACTCAAACTGTCACAGTACTTGGGACTTCAACATGGTAGTCTATATGGCTAAGAAGTTGTTTTCCCTACCGAAAGTCGTTGGTTGGAATCCGGACCGGACAGAGTTGTGCTGTTCACTAGAACATTTTTTCATAGATAATATGGATGTTGCCGGCGTTTCAGAGTTTTTTGCTCTTGGTAGGTGGTGTGCCATTACCTGCAGAGAGGAAACGAACAATACGAGAAAAGTCGGTTGAAATCTTTTACCAGGTAGGGTAGCCAGACTCATGCCGAGCCTGACAAAACAGATACCATAAAATGCCATCACTATCTGTATCAGATGTGTCAACAGTAGGTATTATCGAATCAAACATGGGAGCTCGTTGATTATCATGAAACTCTGCGTGCTCACACGATATAGAGATGTCGAGTAACCTTGTAAATGGGAATAATAAACGAGCAACATAAAAATATCTTAGTAATCTGACACTAGATTACTTTACTATTACTTTACTTTTCCAATCCGGCAGTCATCTGAGCATTTACCCTTCGACTTTAGCTCATCTCAGTAAATTTACAGGGACACTAGATTACTTTGCTTTTATTTTACTTTTTAGATCCGGCAGTCATCTGAGAATTTACCCTTCGACTTGACTGAAGAGTTTAATACCCTAACATAATCCCACACAACAGGAGAGGCATGATCAAAGCCGGGTGTTGTGTGTTCTGTTTTTTCGCGCAACTCGTTTTCTTTGCGCCTCAATAGTACGACGATTCTTAACTATGCGAGTTCCTCTTGTGTTGCTACACTGCCACATTTGACGATCGATCTTGCTCAAGAGATTCCCAGCACGTGGTGTCTATATAGAAGCATTTTAGTTAAACGTTCAGACTTTTCTTTCACAAACCGTTTGGCTGCCCCTTCAAGCTTGCCACACATCAACTGTTTTGGGATGCGTTTATCAGTCATCCAGGCAACGTGACGGGCGCATCTCACCTGAGCCTTCTGCATCAGGGTGTTAAAGCTTGGGATATTGACTCTTATAAGGATTTTGGTATCTGTGATTTTGACCTGCCATATGATATTGAGTAATCGTAATCTGAGTAGACAACTTGTGTGGACGTGGTTTAGTTGGCTTGCAAGTCTGTTATACACTGTCTATGTTTCGCTGGCGTACAAAACCGTAGTTTGTCCCGGTAAACTTTCTACTTTGTAGCTACGCTTATTCCCTTCCACTCCCATATAGTAACACGCATTCTTCCAAATACAGCACTGGCTTTGGATTGTTGACCTCAGAAGCTATATTTGCCGATCTGGATATGATGCCGCCAAGATAAGCAATGGTGTCTTCTGGAAGGAGATGCTGATGTTCACTATTGATGACTGGATCATAGTACTGCTCCTTAGGAGTGGGCTGAAACATGATATCGGTTTTCCTGGTGTTGAAAGTAAGGCCAAAGAACCTTTCAATGTAGGTTTGCATATCTTCCTCAGAGTTGGTAGCGACGGCGCGGCCCCAAGCAAACAACATGCTTGAGGTGGTTGATTATTTCACCTTGGTGGAGGACATTAACCACCTGAGATTTAATAGATTACCGTATGTCCTGTATTGAATCTTTACCACATGTTCATTGCATTTCCAAAAGACATCCATGAACATGGCAGTAAACATCATGCAAAAGAATGTTAGGGTCATCACACAGCCTTTTTTATTCCGTTGGTGACATGTACGGCCTCTTACAGTTAAATAATCATCAAGTGCACGCAATATCGAGCCCTCTGCTTTACGATCTTAATGAATTTGGCAGGACATCCACATTGTCTCATGATCTTCCACTAACCATTTCAAAAGCTTTCGTCAGATCGAAAAAGGTCATGCAAAGATTGCATTACTGCTCGTCATTTCTCCTGTAGTTGGTGTCCTGCAACTTTCACGACTGCTGCGCCGAGGCTCGCTATAAATCAATATTAGGTCTCAGGGAAGTCCTATCCCATACGTGTAGGCAGGTGTAAGCAGAAAGATAATAGTTACCGAAACCATTACACATTATATTAGGTGTAGGTGTAAAGTAATAGTTAACGTAGTCATATTATATTATATCATTATCTAAAGGTGTAAGCGTAAAGGTAATAGTTAACGTAGTCATTATATTATATCATCATGTGTAGGTGTAAGCGTAAAGGTAATAGTTAACGTAGTCATATTATATTATATCATCATGTGTAGGTGTAAGCTTAAAGATAATAGTTAACGTAGTCATATTATATTATATCATCATGTGTAGGTGTAAGCGTAAAGTAATAGTTAACGTAGTCATTATATTATATCATCATGTGTAGGTATAAGCGTAAAGGTAATAGTTAACGTAGTCATACTATATTATATCATCATGTGTAGGTGTAAGCGTAAAGGTAATAGCTAATGTAGTCATTATATTATATCATCATGTGTAGGTGTAAGCGTAAAGATAATAGTTAACGTAGTCATATTATATTATATCATCATGTGTAGGTGTAAGCGTAAAGATAATAGTTAACGTAGTCATACTATAGTAAATCAGGTGAAGGTTAAAGCGTACAGGTATTGAGCTAAAATCAAAATAAATGTGTAAATCTGAAGCACATATTAAGATGACATCAAATAACATTGTGTCAGCGTTCACAGTTATACAATTACACTGAACATGCTTTAGATACGTTGCAACGAATCTTTGAAGTTGATACTTCATTGTAATGTGAATATGGCTAACTCACACAGCTGCTGCTTGCAAAATCATATCAAATCGTACATCAGGACGTAGTATTTCCATTATATTTCTGTATGATATCGAGCAGCATGTACCAGTCAGGCATATCAAAGGCATAGAATGCATGTTTTGATAGCAATCTTTGTTTTATATAGTTTTATATTCTATTAGAACTCACAAGCTATTCAGCTTGAAATGAAAGTAAACAACACAGTATTACTGTTATCATTTATAGACAACAGCTATGTGTTCTGGGAAATGCACATTGCATATCTCTCTCCCATTCTCTCTTGTCTCTTGTTACTTTCCGTTCCCAATGAAACGTAACGTTGCATCTTATCCTAACATTTCTATTAGTTTTTTGTTAATATCAATTCATCATTTCTAATGACAGATAGTACATACTTGATCAGAACATTATATCATTTGTTCGTTGTATCAACGGAAAACAAAGCCATATTTATCGATTTGGATTGTTAGCACTTACGCAGCCGCCCGATAATCAGGCGTGGGAGGAGTTGTTTTAATTGAAAATATATTACAGTGCATTCAAGTGTGTCTGTATGTATATGTATTTGTGTGAGTATGGCTGTTTCGTCATATATATATATATATATATACATATTAAAATCGTATGGTAAAACGTTACATTTGTGTGGCAATCAATTTATCATTACTTCTCTATCATGGGCAACACGTTTAATACTTTTTTTTTTTTATGGAACTGAATCCAATATTTCTTCCTTTTATCAGTACAGTTAGTTTCAAGTTGTCTGTAGGACGTCCTTTCTTAAACTCATTAACTCCCACTTTAAAGCCTGCTTTGTAATTGGTACAGTTAGTTTCAAGTTGTCTGTAGGACGTCCTTTCTTAAACTCATTAACTCCCACTTTAAAGCCTGCTTTGTAATTGGTACAGTTAGTTTCAAGTTGTCTGTAGGACGTCCTTTCTTAAACTCATTAACTCCCACTTTAAAGCCTGCTTTGTAATTGGTACAGTTAGTTTCAAGTTGTCTGTAGGACGTCCTTTCTTAAACTCATTAACTCCCACTTTAAAGCCTGCTTTGTAATTAGTACAGTTAGTTTCAAGTTGTCTGTAGGACGTCCTTTCTTAAACTCATTAACTCCCACTTTAAAGCCTGCTTTGTAATTGGTACAGTTAGTTTCAAGTTGTCTGTAGGACGTCCTTTCTTAAACTCATTAACTCCCACTTTAAAGCCTGCTTTGTAATTAGTACAGTTAGTTTCAAGTTGTCTGTAGGACGTCCTTTCTTAAACTCATTAACTCCCACTTTAAAGCCTGCTTTGTAATTAGTACAGTTAGTTTCAAGTTGTCTGTAGGACGTCCTTTCTTAAACTCATTAACTCCCACTTTAAAGCCTGCTTTGTAATTGGTACAGTTAGTTTCAAGTTGTCTGTAGGACGTCCTTTCTTAAACTCATTAACTCCAACTTTAAAGCCTGCTTTGTAATTAGTACAGTTAGTTTCAAGTTGTCTGTAGGACGTCCTTTCTTAAACTCATTAACTCCCACTTTAAAGCCTGCTTTGTAATTAGTACAGTTAGTTTCAAGTTGTCTGTAGGACGTCCTTTCTTAAACTCATTAACTCCCACTTTAAAGCCTGCTTTGTAATTGGTACAGTTAGTTTCAAGTTGTCTGTAGGACGTCCTTTCTTAAACTCATTAACTCCCACTTTAAAGCCTGCTTTGTAATTGGTACAGTTAGTTTCAAGTTGTCTGTAGGACGTCCTTTCTTAAACTCATTAACTCCCACTTTAAAGCCTGCTTTGTAATTGGTACAGTTAGTTTCAAGTTGTCTGTAGGACGTCCTTTCTTAAACTCATTAACTCCCACTTTAAAGCCTGTTTTGTAATTAGTACAGTTAGTTTCAAGTTGTCTGTAGGACGTCCTTTCTTAAACTCATTAACTCCCACTTTAAAGCCTGCTTTGTAATTGGTACAGTTAGTTTCAAGTTGTCTGTAGGACGTCCTTTCTTAAACTCATTAACTCCCACTTTAAAGCCTGCTTTGTAATTAGTACAGTTAGTTTCAAGTTGTCTGTAGGACGTCCTTTCTTAAACTCATTAACTCCCACTTTAAAGCCTTCTTTGTAATTGGTACAGTTAGTTTCAAGTTGTCTGTAGGACGTCCTTTCTTAAACTCATTAACTCCCACTTTAAAGCCTGCTTTGTAATTGGTACAGTTAGTTTCAAGTTGTCTGTAGGACGTCCTTTCTTAAACTCATTAACTCCCACTTTAAAGCCTTCTTTGTAATTGGTACAGTTAGTTTCAAGTTGTCTGTAGGACGTCCTTTCTTAAACTCATTAACTCCCACTTTAAAGCCTGCTTTGTAATTGGTACAGTTAGTTTCAAGTTGTCTGTAGGACGTCCTTTCTTAAACTCATTAACTCCCACTTTAAAGCCTGCTTTGTAATTAGTACAGTTAGTTTCAAGTTGTCTGTAGGACGTCCTTTCTTAAACTCATTAACTCCCACTTTAAAGCCTGCTTTGTAATCAGTACAGTTAGTTTCAAGTTGTCTGTAGGACGTCCTTTCTTAAACTCATTGACTCCCACTTTAAAGCCTGCTTTGTAATTGGTACAGTTAGTTTCAAGTTGTCTGTAGGACGTCCTTTCTTAAACTCATTGACTCCCACTTTAAAGCCTGCTTTGTAATTGGTACAGTTAGTTTCAAGTTGTCTGTAGGACGTCCTTTCTTAAACTCATTAACTCCCACTTTAAAGCCTGCTTTGTAATTGGTACAGTTAGTTTCAAGTTGTCTGTAGGACGTCCTTTCTTAAACTCATTAACTCCCACTTTAAAGCCTGCTTTGTAATTGGTACAGTTAGTTTCAAGTTGTCTGTAGGACGTCCTTTCTTAAACTCATTAACTCCCACTTTAAAGCCTGCTTTGTAATTGGTACATTTAGTTTCAAGTTGTCTGTAGGACGTCCTTTCTTAAACTCATTGACTCCCACTTTAAAGCCTGCTTTGTAATTGGTACAGTTAGTTTCAAGTTGTCTGTAGGACGTCCTTTCTTAAACTCATTAACTCCCACTTTAAAGCCTTCTTTGTAATTGGTACAGTTAGTTTCAAGTTGTCTGTAGGACGTCCTTTCTTAAACTCATTAACTCCCACTTTAAAGCCTGCTTTGTAATTGGTACAGTTAGTTTCAAGTTGTCTGTAGGACGTCCTTTCTTAAACTCATTAACTCCCACTTTAAAGCCTGCTTTGTAATTGGTACAGTTAGTTTCAAGTTGTCTGTAGGACGTCCTTTCTTAAACTCATTAACTCCCACTTTAAAGCCTGCTTTGTAATTGGTACAGTTAGTTTCAAGTTGTCTGTAGGACGTCCTTTCTTAAACTCATTAACTCCCACTTTAAAGCCTGCTTTGTAATTAGTACAGTTAGTTTCAAGTTGTCTGTAGGACGTCCTTTCTTAAACTCATTAACTCCCACTTTAAAGCCTGCTTTGTAATTGGTACAGTTAGTTTCAAGTTGTCTGTAGGACGTCCTTTCTTAAACTCATTGACTCCCACTTTAAAGCCTGCTTTGTAATTGGTACAGTTAGTTTCAAGTTGTCTGTAGGACGTCCTTTCTTAAACTCATTAACTCCCACTTTAAAGCCTGTTTTGTAATCAGTACAGTTAGTTTCAAGTTGTCTGTAGGACGTCCTTTCTTAAACTCATTGACTCCCACTTTAAAGCCTGCTTTGTAATTAGTACAGTTAGTTTCAAGTTGTCTGTAGGACGTCCTTTCTTAAACTCATTGACTCCCACTTTAAAGCCTGCTTTGTAATTAGTACAGTTAGTTTCAAGTTGTCTGTAGGACGTCCTTTCTTAAACTCATTGACTCCCACTTTAAAGCCTGCTTTGTAATTGGTACAGTTAGTTTCAAGTTGTCTGTAGGACGTCCTTTCTTAAACTCATTGACTCCCACTTTAAAGCCTGTTTTGTAATCAGTACAGTTAGTTTCAAGTTGTCTGTAGGACGTCCTTTCTTAAACTCATTGACTCCCACTTTAAAGCCTGCTTTGTAATTAGTACAGTTAGTTTCAAGTTGTCTGTAGGACGTCCTTTCTTAAACTCATTAACTCCCACTTTAAAGCCTGTTTTGTAATCAGTACAGTTAGTTTCAAGTTGTCTGTAGGACGTCCTTTCTTAAACTCATTGACTCCCACTTTAAAGCCTGCTTTGTAATTAGTACAGTTAGTTTCAAGTTGTCTGTAGGACGTCCTTTCTTAAACTCATTGACTCCCACTTTAAAGCCTGCTTTGTAATTGGTACAGTTAGTTTCAAGTTGTCTGTAGGACGTCCTTTCTTAAACTCATTGACTCCCACTTTAAAGCCTGTTTTGTAATCAGTACAGTTAGTTTCAAGTTGTCTGTAGGACGTCCTTTCTTAAACTCATTGACTCCCACTTTAAAGCCTGCTTTGTAATTAGTCACTTCTTCTCAGAGAATTGTCACCATTTTATCTTCTTTACATTCTTGTAATAGTTGTTACTAGTGCTTGGTTTTGGCATTTCTCTGATTTCAACACCTCTTCTATATTCGTCTCTTTCCATGCTCCCATGTTTTCCTAGACATCTGTTTTTAAATACTTATGTTTCGGCATTTGTTTTTGCCACAAATATTATATATATTTATATATATATATATATATATATATATATTGTACTTTATAATATTTTTTTTTATGACATTACACTCGATAAGAAGTGAGATAACATTTAGAACGCGTGGTGGAGTTGTGCACGTAAACAAGACTTGACATCTCGATATTGATAACATTAACACGTACTCCATTAGAGCCTAATATTTATTTGAAAATTGAAGAAACATTTCTTCAAATATTTCACCATCTCAAAATTATAAATTATATCTGGGAACACTCGCAGGAGATACGGAGCGTGCATTGCTGCTGAGATCATCATGTGTAAGAAATAAATCGGAGCACAGTTATATAGTTATGTCTGTGTATTTAGAAAGAGAAACTTGAGGTATTTTGGACATATAAAAAGACATAAACAGCTTGAGAAGACCATCATGGAAGGGGGCATACCAGCAAAGACAAGAAAATGAAGACCACGGAGAAGGGGGATGCAGGATATAACTGATGGTTTAAACATGACAGCTGCAGAGGCGAGACATCTTGCCTATGAGAGAGAGAGAGAGAGTAATTTCAAAGGACTGTTAGGGCGGCAACGTTATGCTCAGGAAAAGCTAATTGATGATGAGTGCATTAATGATGAACAATGAATGAATCAATCAATATTACATAAATATAAACCTATATATATATATATATATGGTCTTGTTCGTCTTTATATGTGATAACTTGCCAAGGGTGTGGCTGTGATGTCTGGAGATTGCGTTTGTTACTTTAGTCTCCAATGTCATCTGAAGGTTTCTCTTTCAAACATTCATGCTGTTTATGTGTATTAGATTCCGACTTCTATTTGGCTAGTTCATTAACGTAGAGTGATTAGTTTACCTTCTTTGTCAATGTTTGTCATGATAACAGTGGTAGAAATAAGAACAAACGTAAGAGACATGGCTCTACCTTGGGGGGAGGGCCTCTAAATTATTGTCATGCCGCAGATGCTACTGATTCACCAACTTGTGCCTGCGCAGAAAAGAGGGACTGAGATGGTATGATAGGGTCACAAATGAGTAACTTATGGAGAGAACAAGATAGACTCGAGTGAGCCAAGAGGTTACATTAAGACGCTGACGCTGGATAGGACACACTTTGCGAAAACCTGAGAGTGATATACTAGGAAAGGTCTCTTTCTGGAAAACGCAAGGACAGTCAAAGAAGAGGAGGCTGAGAAATACATGGAGACAGGATTTGAAGGCAGAGATCAACAATATAAAGTAGAGCTGGAGGAGATAACTAGATATAGGAAGACTTGGCATGAGTTGTTTGAGGGTCTATGCCCCAATTCGGGTTTTAAAGGCAGAGAAAGAAAGAGAAAGAGAAAGATAGGAAGAGAGAGAGAGTTGTTACTGAGTTCTTACCATAATAGTTTTTTAATATCATCATATTATCACACAGAAGATTTATGTTTACCGTTGTTTGTTTTAGGTATTACATTAATATACGTTATTCAACATAATATATGTATCTATACAACCTTCTGCTTTGCAGGTCGGCTCGCTCTAGACAGCCAAAGGCTGACGGAGAGCAAACCCAGTAAACGCTGGCTAAAACCGGACACATCGCCGAAGGATAATCATCAGAGCTCAAAATACCGCTGAAGATGTGACGAAACACAACCATGCTAAGGCTGCAGGAATCAGATTTTCACATGAATGAGCTTAATGGTGGAATCTCGTACATAAGGCTAAGGGTGATTGCGAGAGAGAGAGATATCTATACAATAGATATGAGTGCCTAGTAAAGATACTTTTAGAGGGAATGGTGTCTGGAAGAAGAATGAGAGAAAGACCTAGAAGACGATCGGTGCAAGATGTCAATGACGATGATCTGAAAATGACTGCTGCTGACGCCGGTCAACTTGCACAGAACAGAGAGTTTTTTAGACCAGCTGTCATGTAAGGCAAGTTCAAGAATGGACAAGCTACTTGATGATGATGATGTCGGTACAATTGTGTCTCTGTATATTGTTATAAACAACTTTGAAGGAGTAATGCAAAGACAAAGAAAAATGATCTATGTGAAAAGACACTGTAGTGGCTGGTGGAGTGACTGGCGACCGTGTGTACGCCATTATATTGGTTATTGGTATGGATTCGTTTTACTAAATTTTTGTTGACACGTAGATGACATTCTGATACCTTGCCTTCTAATAAAAGAGATCGCAGAAGACATGACGTGCACATTTGTCTGAAGCTTTTAATTAATTCACCTTTCGTCTCTAGTTCTGCTTGCTGAAAAACGTATATCACAGAGCATTCGAAAGGTGTAAATGGATTTTATGTGGATAATAGATAGTTTAAAAAGAGTGCAAAATAACAGACTCGTTAGCCAAAACATATAACTATCGATTGTTTTTATAAAGAAGAAACATTCTGACATGTTTCTAATTAACACATTCCCTACCAGATGCCGAACAATTGCGTCAAGATCGTATATTAAAATAATCCAACTGCTACAAACTGCGCCAAAAATAACTCAAAACAATTCAGCATCTTTTTGTTCGATTTATTTATTACTTGTCTACTAGTCCTTGTGTTTACCTCATCACCATCAAATAGCTTGTCTTGGGCAGAACTTTACCACCTTAACTTCGGAATGTCTCTCTCTCTCCCGTAGGCTAGATGTCCCGCTTCAGCAACCGTCAGGATCAAATCATCAGTTATGTTTTTACTTACAAAACAATATATAATTCATAAAACAATCCGTTAACAAAGAAAACCACATCATAAATGTACATAATCCTTGGAATACAAATGGGAACAAAAATAACTTTGGCAGAATCATGTTTTTTTTAAAAATTCAGTAGTAAATGTGTAAAAATTATATATTCAGCTTCTTTTTAGTACGGTTCTCTAACTGAAAAGTGAATTCTATTGCAGCTTTATTGTCAAATGATATTTGATGATTGCCGATTTTGAGCATTTAGTTTTAGCTTTGAGCGTATTCTCTATCAGACTCTGTAATCAAAAAAACTAATCTAAAAGAGAAAACTATCGTTACTGTCTGTAATACCTCTGTTTAGTGCGATGTAGAAGATGGGTGATATGAACATGTGAAATTTAATAGCATCATGGCTAGTGCTGTCGTCACGAAACTGTTCAGGTTAGGATGTTTTCTTTGTTCCCTCCACAGAAAAACTAAACTTCTTGGCCTTACCGTGGATTTAACCTAGGTCTCCCGCATAGGAGCCGCTCGCTAATCCATTCAACCAGACTCCTCATCACACTCTGCAATGACAACATAAAGAGTAAATCGATATATAAAGTTAGCACATTAAATGTGTTAAATTAACGGTGACATAAAATGTATCCCATCTTGGATTGTATATATATATTCTCATTGTATATTGTCATTTTCTCTCTCTCTCTCTCTCGCGCTCGCGCGATCGTTCTTAGGCCGCTTTTGTCATTCGATTGTGATATATAAGCAGCCAAACATCAAGAACGGTTGTACGTGCACGGCCTTCAGTACCAATTGGAGCTCAGGTGCTTATCCTTCCGTGGTGTGTTCAATTTCAACCAGCGTTTACTGGGTTCGCTCTCCATTAGCCTTTGCTGTCCCCAGCCAAAACCCACAATGCAGCAGGTTACTATTTTCTGTAAGGGCAGCGACCCGTAGACGACCTGCCACTCCTGCTGATGAGCGGCATCTGCCCAGCTATACCCGTCTTGTTAATGGACTGCTTGGTTTGCCTACCGTCCAGTTTTGTGTACGGTTTGCTCTACTAGACTTTGATTGTCCCCAATCAAACTACAAGACAGCAGTACGGTTTGTCAAACAAAGCGTCATCTTTAGTTGCTTGTTTGTTTGTTTGTTTGTTTGTTTGTTTACGTACATTCCTCTCAACCATTTTGATCATTCTTATTGGGATATATAAACAGTCTTTACCAAGAACGGTTAGAACGTTGCGCCCACGCTAGACCCCTACAAGTGTAGGACATGCGCATCCGAAACAATTTTTTTCGGTATAATCATCGTTAGTTATATCTATTCGTTTAACTTGTCAACTTATCAGCGAATGACATGAACAGTTTTCACACTGTATCGTTGTTCGTGAAATATATATAGTAATGTTTGATACAGTTTTCGTTACATGTTTAACGTTTTCACCGTTTAATTAAATTGTGTTTGCTGTTTTCCCATGTTTAGTTATATTGTCTTTGGCTATGACTGTATTCATTATGTGAAGACATTAAACATTGTATAAGGAATACAAAGTGAACTTCATTATGTGAAGACATTATACATTGTATTAGGAATGCAAAGTGAACTTCATTATGTGAAGACATTATACATTGTATTAGGAATACAAAGTGAACTTCATTATGTGAAGACATTATACATTGTATTAGGAATACAAAGTGAACTTCATTATGTGAAGACATTATACATTGTATAAGGAATACAAAGTGAACTTCATTATGTGAAGACATTATACATTGTATAAGGAATACAAAGTGAACTTCATTATGTGAAGACATTATACATTGTATTAGGAATACAAAGTGAACTTTAAATTTTCCCAAAAAATTGAATACTACGGCTACATAGGAAAAAGAAAAGTCAAAACATATATACAAGTTTCAGTTTGAGTTTGGAATATCTTCATTGTACTCCGAAACTTGACTTTACAAAACATTAAACAATTAGGAACTGTATGAAACGGAACTGATAAGAAAACAAAGATCAGAATACTAAGAGCATGCATATTTCCAGTGGCAACGTATGGGCGTGAAGCATGGACATTTAATAAAGCAGTGGAAAAACATATATATGCTTTCGAATGTAAGTGTTACAGAAGAGTTCTCCGTATATCTTGGACAGAGAAGAGAACAAATAGATATATCCAGAATGAACTCAAAATCAAAGAAAACTGGCTGATGCTACAAATAAGAAAGAGAAAATTGAGATATGTTGGACATATAAAAAGACATGAAGGGCTGGAGAGGACCTTCATAAAAGGAGACACACCGACAAAGAGAAGAAGAGGAAGACCACGGAGAAGATGGATCCAGGATGTATCTGATGGTTTGAACATGACGGCTGCAGAGGCACGACATATGGCCTATGAGAGAGAGAAATTCCGGAGGACTGTGGAAGTGGCAAAATTTATGTTCTGGACAAGCTATTTGTTGATGATTGATAATGACTCCGGAAATGTTCCTAGCTATAGATGGTCCGATCTCCAAAAGTATTTACTTTAACATACAGCATTTATGTTTCATGTCAGTAATTTCACTGACATGAACTCTATTCCAACAATCGAGTTAGAGAAAACTGCAAAACTAAAACAACTCAACCTCTATGTACTTTGGCTTGGATAAAGAAAAGAGATGAATAAAAATAAACAACGTGTGTGTTTGTTTATGTAAAACATTTTAAAGACATGAGAAAATTGCTTTCATTGTATTTTGTTTACACTAGTTTCTGCTCTTGAAAAGGTAAGACGCATCTGCATGCCATACACATTGGTATACCTAGACTACACATATACACACATACAGTTCATAAACATAATACATACGAACACTCTGCTCATATAGCATGCACACGTTGCAAACCTATAATGCTAAGTGCAATTTTCTAACCTAAACAATACATCGCACACAAGGGTATCTTCATTGGCGTGTGTCATGTCAAATAGTGTGGGCCACACGGGTTTCCAACACGGACGCTACCACCCACTGGAGGGCGCGGAGAAGTCAGAAGGGGCATTTATTTTCCAAGACATATTGAGGAGTAGTTGAGGATAAGCCGTCCCCGCTTTGAGCTGAAAATGCAAGATCATGCAGGTCCTGTGTGAGCTAAACTACTATTAGTGCAGTAGACTGATTTATGCATGTTGTGCACTAAAAGTTTGTGCACTAAAAGTTTGTGCACACAGGCTCGTTGATCATTATTATAGATACGGGAAATTCATTGTGATGATTTTCACTGAATGACCAATCAATGAAATACTCATCAATTATATGCAAACCTACATATCAATGGCCTCCAAACTCTTCTTCTTCACGTTCGTTCTTTGCGACCAATTTTATCTTTCTTATTGTGATATATAATTGGCATTTGACAAGAACGACTAACGTTAAACACAAGATGCAGGCCCGAACATATTATATATGGTACCACACACGTGTAGGTCAGAGCTTCTGTTTTTTTTTCTACAGGAAAATTTCTGCTGAACGTCAGTCCCCAACACTTCCCCTTCCTTCGTGTGTACAACTTCTCTGTAATGATCCATTTGACGCCGTATGTTTATACTTGAATCTACGTCAAAGAACTTTTTGTACTTTGCAACCTTATGACTTATTGCGGATTGAATTGCGTCCACACAATATCATATATATTGATTTCCTTTGTTGTCGTTACAGACGGTCAATTTGCAAGTGTTTTACTGTGACAACTTCTGAGTTTTTGCTTTTCTCTCTTGTCTTTCAGCTCATTCATAAGTAGCTTCTCAAAAGAATCTGTGCCCTTGCGTAATATCGCTTTCCAAACAACTCTGTCATAAGCTAGTTTTTTCCAATAGTCTTGTTTCTAGGTAACTGTTGCTTTCCTTGTTGTGCCCAAGCCGAAAGCAAAGATGAAGTGTCGCCTCTCTTTGTGCCTAGCCAGGGCAGCTGATATGGAGAATGTACCTTGCCCATTTTGCACAAACCCCATCTGTACACTACTGTTTCATCCAAAGGAAATACAAAGTCTATTCGTTTGGAATCAAACAGGGTTTGCAGGAGATGCTGGAAGTTGGAAAGGAATAAACACTTTACTATAGACTGCCTTAGCGTCCCTCCCTCCAGAGTTGTGGTCAATGTTTACTCCTATAGCCCTATGCATTACCGTGCTGACCCACAAGGCGGTGGGGATTTTCGATCAGGTATACTCCCTAGCTTTTAGCTCTCCCGAGCCACTCTCCACAATGCAGTGGGTGTATCCACAAGGTGATGGATATAAGATATATATACACACACCAATAAATGTTTTTGAAAAGAATTCTGATGTAATATACACCTGAAATAATAGTAGATTAAAACCACAGGTATATATATATATATATATATACACCTGTCTTGACATATCTAGATGTCAATAGAAAGTATCTCCTGTTACAGATAGGTATCGTATAAAGATATGCTTGTAACGTGACCAGAACGTTTATGATAAGATATGAGACATCTCATGTTCACATAAGATAGATACAGGTTTCTAGGAATGTAGTAACATGTTTGCTTAGATTATCTCATGACATATATCAATCTCCGCAAGGAGTTACGTCTTATTTTGTATGTTTCTTGGCCTTTACGCTCTAATATAACAAAACAAAAGACGTGTTGTTAGGTTGAAAGTAGCGTGTGTCGGCTTTAATAGGTTTCGCTCCTTGATAAAACGTAGGTATCGTGTTCAATTTAAACACGTAGAAGAACCATTGACAGTTGAAGATCGAGAAGTGTGGGCTGAAAAGCCGTTCCCCGGGACAACAATTTATTAGAAAAGATTTTTTTTTATTCCTATAAAATATCTACATCATCTTCAAAATTACTCGGTGACCCTCGCCGGTGATACGGAGTTCGAGCACTGCAGCTGAAATTGTTCTGTGTAAGAAAGAGATTGGAGCACACATGGTTAATCACTGAAGTGCAATGATGATGCACCTATCAATAAATTTATCCGCCGTTATGGTGCCGGGGCCCGCAAGGGAAGCAAAGAATAGTATAACTGCGACCTACAAGGCGCGTCGTAAGAGGTGACTGGGGTAGTGGCCTAGCGAAGCTAACCTAATAAATAAAAAGTGTCGCAGAAATCGGTTATGCTGGTCTACCTGTAGGTGCATATATGACTCAACGTACAATCGCTCTTATGCTCAGATCACGGACAAATCACACAAAGTGTTTAACACGTGGTCATTATGGAGCGTTCAAAGAAGAAGAAGAAGAATAAATCAAGCAAACCCTCACCCTACATAACATACATCCAATAGCACATTCCTATATAGATCATTTGTAATTGTTATAGAATACATAGATGTGTTTGTTTTTTGTAATTTGTTCTATGTACTTTCAGAAAGCTTTCAACGGCAGTAAAAAAAAGAGATTTCAAATGATATATATAACATATGATGATGTTTGCTTTTGAACATAAGTGTTACAGAAGATCATCAGTATATCATCAACAGAGAAGACCTCAAATATATTTATATATATATATATATATCAAGAAAGTCGTATCAAAGAAAACTGACCCATGCTACAAATAATCAAAGAGAAGATTGATGTAGTTTGGACATATACAAAGACACGAAGGACGAGATGATCATCATAGAAAGAGGCATACCAGCAAAGAGAAGAAAATAAGAGAAAGACCAAGGAGAAGATGGATTCAGAATGTAACTGATGGTTTGAACATGACGGATGCAGAGGCGGGCCATCTGGCCTATGAGAGAGAGAAATTCTGAAGAACTGTTGGGATGACAAAGTTCTGCTCAGGACAAGCTATTTGATGATGAGTGCATTAATGATGGACAATGAATGAATCAATCAATATTACATTTACATATATATATATATATATATATATATATCTAGCCCTTTTCGTCTTCTATGCGATAACTTGGCAAGTGTGTAGCTGTGATGTCTGGAGATTGCGTTTGTTACTTGAGTCTCCAATGTCATCTGGAGGTTTCTCTTTCAAACATTCATGCTTTTTATGTGTATAAGATTCCGACTTCCATTTGGCTAGTTCATTAACGTAGAGTGATTAATTTACCTTCTTTGTCAATGTTTGTCATGATAACAGTGGTAGAAATAAGAACAAACGTAAAAGACATGGCTGTACCCTTGGGGGCCTTTAAACTCTTTTCATGATGTAGATTTTACTGAGTCCTTACTATAATCGTGTTAAAACACTATCAATATACCTGGATTTTCCAAACATGGAGTATAGACTCAAGATAGCTAGAGCACGTTCCTATCTCAAAATAAGTACTAACGAGGATCACCCATCGCATGAGCTGCTCAGCGCAAGTGGTGGAAATCGGTTAAAGCAGGGCTAGTCATGGGTCGGCCGTGCCGCAGATACTGTTCAGTTGGTATGTGGGCTCAACAATATTGAGTATGGGAAAGAATGGATACTGATGCCTCCAATATACTAGAACAATTTTTCAACCATCATTAAATTTGACAAATGTTGCAGAGGGAAATCCCGTGACGTTGAATGCAGACGTAAAAGCCATCATCGATGAAAACTGCAATGGAGACGACGTTGTGATTTACACGGATGGATCGATTGTTCGTCACGAAAGGTTCGCATGTGCCTTCTCTGCACGCTCATGTGGCAGAATGGTCAAGGAAGCCAGTGGTGCATTTAGTATGACAACAAGCAGCATGACAATGGAGGTACCGGCGGTGACCAATGCACTACTCTGGCTAGGGTCACAAAACTACACTCATGCGTGCATTCTGAGTGACTCATTGAGTATGATTCAAAAGGTGGAGGCCGGTTTGTTGCGCAGGCAATGGACTAAATCACTGCAGGCGTCAACAATTTGCAGAATTACACTTGTCTTCGTTCCGGGGCACATGGGAGTCGTTAGCAATAAGAGAGCAGGGGGCCAGTCAATGGACAGAGCTGACATCTTGAACGCCCTCATAGACTGTGAGAGAAGATTTTAATCTAAACCAATCAACGTCAGCTACTAGATTGCGGGAGCCGGGTTTGAGAATTTATGTGTCAAGAAAAGGACATTACGACAGGTTTACGAGTAGGCTCATCAATCAAAATCGAACTGGTACGGTCAGTCGCTGGGCGCTGTTGGAGATATTGCGAAGGAGACCGGAGCACCTATGGACATGTCCTGAGTGCAATGAAGATATTGCAAACTGAAGATGAAACAGAAACATGTTATCACTCAGATTGTTCTCCTATGAGAGACTGAAATTCCGAAGGTCTGTTGGGATGGCAAAGTTCTGATCAGGACAAGCTATTTGATGATGATGATGAATATACCCTAGATAGATCGAAATAAAACTGTTTACTGTTTAACACAGACAATCTCATTCTCTCAATAAAAGTATCAATTATTGTTTCTATGACGATCACTGGAGATAAATATGTCTAATCATTTATAACAATGTTTAAAAGTATCAGCTCACAACGAAATTAAATGTGTAATAACTAGTTTAGAAATTTTCTCTTCGTCAACATTAAAAAAGGCTGTAAATGCCGAAACAGAAATACACGATCTTACGGTCGATATAATCATGATTTACCTAAAGATTACTGTATCAAAGTATTTTTTTGTAAACTGTATCGATACACGGATCGATCACGTTAGTTTTTTTACGAAATAAAAACGTTGAAATTGGTGGATCGTGAGAAATATCTACGGTCTGAGAAATTCAATGTAAAAATAGCAAATATCTCGGAAATATAAAAGTAGATACACAATAAGAAAATGGGGTAGAAAGTCTGATCGTATTCTAAGACGTCATTTCTTCTTCTTCTTCTTCTTCGTGTTCGTTCTTCTATGCAATCAATTTGATCATTCTTATTGTGATATATACAATTGGTCTTTGACAAGAACGACCCCTGTTGCAGGCCCCTACTTATATATAGTACCATACACGTGTAGGTCAGGGCTTCCGTTTTTCTCCTACATGAAATGTTTTGAGTCTGTCTCGCTGACAGTTAATCCCCAACACTTCCCCTTCCTTCGTATAAATTCTCTTTAATGATTCGTTTTTTTGTGTGTTTTTCCCGATCCAGAAGCACTTGAGCTGAAAGCTCTTCTGCTCGGTGTCATGGACATCGTAACCCTTTGGTTCGGTGCCATGATCACCGTAAATCTGGGGAACCTGTGGCTGTTCTGCCAGTCCACGGAGTTGAACCCGCACTCACAAAGGACTTGTCACCCGTAGTACAACGCGTTACGAACACGCTGGGAAGGTGGGCTAATGATTCGTTTAAAGGCGTTAAGACGAGATTAATTCTGCATGAGTACATTGGATGTATAGGAATCTTGCTAACCCTTATGTACTTGTTGGGAGTTCTTTTAGAATAAGAAAATATTGTGTGGAAATCTGACTGAAAAAAACAAAAGAAAAACATACATGCTTTATTAAACAAATAAATAATGGTTTAATGTTGAAATACTCACAAATATAACTAATTCAACAAGTATATTATTCAGTGCAAATACTATAATAAGAGAGGGAGGGAGGAAAGAGAAATACAAAGCAATTGTGAAATAGAAGAAAATACAAGTTATATACATGGTAATTATAAAAGAAAGGTCACGTGATGGTAATCACATCACTATTTCTGTGTCAGTTATAAACAAATCTACGAACCTAACACAATATTCCCCAATATACATAGTAGTATGACAATTTTTTCTTTCGTTCTATTTAAAAATAGATCTTACCTGGTATGTATAAAATAGAGGAAGATGTATGGTAAGTATAACATAAAGAAAAACTACATGTAAAGTATATTATTGCTTGATCTTGTTTTCTCTTAATAGCAAAAATATTGTTGAAACCAATAAACGATACGGTTTGAATAGGAGTAGGGGGAACACAATATAAAATAAACATTGAGATTTTGTTTCTTTTCCTTCCATCATTTACTTCTTTATAGAAGCGATGGGGAGAGAGATGGGGATTTATTGATCTTGTGTATGTTTATGCGAATGAACTTTGTAAGCGGTTATTCATGTTCTTAAGGCTGTTCTTGAAACCGTCACTCCATCTTTTGCGTGATCTTTCTCTTGCTCTGTACTCGTTATACTTTGTATGGCTGTTTGTGGTAGGCGTTACCACATTGAGATGTGTAAACGAAATATTAATGATTTCAAACAAATGAAAGTTTCAGGATATAGTTAGTATAACGTTGACAGAAGAAAACAACAAAGATCTACATCCGAATAGCAACAAGACAGAAGTTGTATTCGTCTCAGACGAGCAAACATCATCAAAATGCACCATAAAGTAAATGCTACTAATCTAAGACAACCCCATTCATTGAAATACATTGAAACCCTGTTAACATCTGATAGTAGATACAGACCAGAAATAAATAGTAGAAAAGTTTAATAGAAGGTAAAAACACAATTCTATAAAATTAAAGACATTATGGTTAACAAATCATTGTCTAGTGAAGTGAGAAATAGTGCAAGTCTATGCTACTTAGTATCAATTCTGATACAGCAAGTTTAGTCAAGGACAATAAACAAAACAGACAATAAACAAAAATCTCTTGTGGATTCAAAATGTCTTAAGAATCGCGTGGACGGCTAAAATAGGGATGTGCCGAAAGAAACCAACGCACAGAAAAAACGTATTATCAATATAATAAAGAGACAATAATAATTTTTCAGGCATGCAATGAAAGTTGGAAGTTTGGAACCCATTGTTGCAAGCGTTAAAATAGGAAAGAGACAAGAAAAAGTAAGACAAGGGAAATAAAATTATGATATGTCTTGTGTTCACGGCACCAAACAATGTGTGAAGATCCTATAGCTTCATGGCGATGATGTTGCAATGATCATGATTATGATTATCATGATGAGGATGATGATGATGTTAAATGTCAAGTAGAATACCCAACGAGTATCGGATAGTTAGCAGTTTCCCTCGAAAATCTGTCCTATCTTGAGATCACGGAAACAGTCAATTTAGCACTGGCTGCTTTGGTCATCTAGAATGTGAAAGAAAACTCTGGAAACCAAACCTCTAAAAGAAAATGTCAGTTTCACTTTCAAATATTTTCCTTGTATTATAAACATGTCCATAAGTACTCCGATCTACATCGCAATATATCCAATATCCAACATCCAACATCCAACATCCAACAGTACCCAGTGACTAACCGTACCAGTTCGATGTTGATGTATCGATCTACTCATATGCCTGATTTATTCTTGTCTAACTACTCCAATATTCAATTGCAATCTATAAGTTGACGTGGATTGGCTTAGATGAAAGTCCTCTTTCTGACCACACTTAATAAAGTCGTTCTGAACGTTAACTCTATCCATTAGCTGAACCCTTGATACGATATGGCAGAGCCAACCGTCTGCTCTTTCATTGTCATCGACACACATATGTCCCAGAAACAAACAATAATGAATAAAACTCTGCGAATTGCGTATGTAGTTATTCAGTCCATTGTCTGCCCACCGAAACAGTCTTCCTTGATCGCTCTCTCTCATATAAGCTTGCAGAGAAGTCTCTTGGGGACTGTTTTGGGACCAACTATTTGTGTCAACCACAACGTCACTGTCCTTACAGTTCTCATTAATTATGATAGTAATGTCTTCATCGACGGCATTGGTCACCACTCTCTGATCAACAAATAAACAAGGAACAGGTATTAAGAGCTTCCGAAAAACAAATAGACAAACACGGGACTCGAACCACTTACCCTAGTCCTTACGACACCAATCGCCTAGCCTAGCAATACGAGCGTCCTTACTTACACAACCAATGAGCCATTCTAAAAAATGACTCACGGAGGAGTGTCTTTCTCAGACGCTTGTTATTACCAGACACAGAAACAATCAGGTAGGGTTCGTTAATAGTGTTTGCACAGGCACATGATTTAAGCTTGTTGTGCCTGTATATATTAGAGACGAGACAATATCATACATACACACATGTATACACATATAACAAACATGTATACATCATTCAAAGTAGCTTCAAATTTATTAAGATGAGCACACGGAGCCTCTTTCAAGAACCCCAGAGGAAGCAACGGAAAGCATGTGCCTGTGCAAACAGTATTAACGAACCCTACCTGATTTTTTCTGTGTCTGGTAATAACAAGCGTCTGAGAAAGACACTCCCCGTGAGTCATATTTTTAGAATGGCTCATTGGTTGTGTACGTAAGGACGCTCGTATTGCTAGGCTAGGCGATTGGTGTCGTAAGGACTAGGGTAAGTGGTTCGAGTCCCGTGTTTGTCTATTTGTTTTTTCGGAAGTTCTTAATACCTGTTCCTTGTTTACTTGTTGATCATATTCGTTACTTCCGTTGCTTCCTCTGGGGTTCTTGAAAGAGGCTCCGTGTGCTCACCACTCTCTGCAACCTTTGTCAAACTGAGTGATGGTCGAAGATGTGTTCCCAAATATTGAAGACACAGGTATCCTTCATTTGTAACATGGGGGTTATGTTTATACCAAAAGATAACGATGAATAAAGATATATTTCTAGTAGAATGAAAGCAAGGAAGGAAAAACCAGGCAATTATAAAATCTTTGCAATTCTAGGAGAAAAAAAGGTGTACTCAAGAAAATTGTACGTAAATAAGAAACGTATTATGTAGTAACCCCACGGTGGGCAAGTTTGGAAGCAAGTTCGTTTCCGTGGGATTTTTACACAAGGTAAAAATAGACCTCACCGTACAGAAAGCAATGGCAAACTACTGAACGTACAAGTGGTGCCTAGAAAATCAACGACTCGTTTACTGTGGTTGATGGCTACGTCCTTTAGGATATGCCACGATTTTCATTATGTAGTAAACATCACGTGATATTCGTGTACTATTCGACGATGAACTTATTCAAGGTTTGGTGTAACCGTGGCCAACGTTACTAACTGGCCACAGCGCGGACGGCAATATTGCCATGTGACGTCACAGGCTGAGGCGGTGTATTCTCACAGACTAACTATTGACTGTTACTATTGGGAAACGCTGATCTAGACAATACATCTTGCAGGTGTTAGAAACTTGTTGTTGGATGCATGTGTGTATTACAGAAGATGTTTTCTGATAAGTAGCTATAGTTGTTGCTCTCACATACTATTTTAGTTTAATTTTATACAGAATACTTAGATTAATTTTAAATATGATAACTATTGTACTTACATCAGCTTATGGTAGTCTCTCTTCAGTTATCCATGAATAAGTAAGCTACATGTTTGCACAACACCACATCTTGATTAGCACATAAACTAACATCACTTATCAGTAATCCACGAATTAGTCAGTCACAAATTTGCACATCACCACAGCTTGATTAGCACAGAAACTAAACAGTATTACATAAATATATTTATCTACTACTGAATTTTGCTACTTTCCTTTTTGTGAAGAAGCAGTTTGCTGAACATTGCATTGATCATTCCTTATTTTTCCTTAATTGTTGAGGAAAATGTTAGCAAATGTTGGAACCGCGGACAATAAAGTTTTTCTTTTTTGAGCTTCGCAGATACATGCAGTACTGTCTAATGAGAATTTTATGTAGCTGGCAGTTACAATTTGTATGACAATCTCCTTCTGGTTTGTCGTGACCAAGAACTTATCTTCATAGTCAGATGATATCGGCTTTTGAACAACTATATATGATATGAAGCAGAGAACAGTGAGATCTTGTGATAGGTACTTCAGTCACCCCTATCTATTAAATATGTGTAGTTAAATGAAACACCATTTTTATTACATTATGTCGAAGGAGATCAATAGTCTACATACCAACTTTTATTACATTATGTCGAAGGAGATCAATAGTCTACATACCAACTTTAATACATTATGTCGAAGGAGATCAATAGTCTACATACCAACTTTTATTACATTATGTCGAAGGAGATCAATAGTCTACATACCAACTTTTATTACATTATGTCGAATGAAATCAATAGTCTACATGACAACTTTTGATACATTATATCGAATGAAATCAAGTCTACATGACAACTTTTGATACATTATGTCGAATGAAATCAATAGTCTACATGACAACTTTTGTTACATTATATCGAATGAAATCATGTCTACATGACAACTTTTGATACATTATGTCGCAAGAGATCAATAGTCTACATGCCAACTTTTGTTACATTATGTCGAAGGAGATTAAGTCTATGTGACAACTTTTGATACATTATGTCCGAAGAGATCACTAGTGATACAGGATAACAAGGAAAACAAATGATGTGCCAATCAATTTTCACAACACTACAACTTGATTAGCACATAAACTAAACAGTATTACACAAATATATTTATCTACTACTGAATTTTGCTTCTTTCCTTTTTGTGAAAAAGCAGCTTGCTGAACATTGCATTGAACATTCCTGATTTTTATATCATTGTTGAGGAAAATGTTGGAACCGCAGACAATAAAATATTTCTTTTTTGAGCTCCGCAGATACATACAGTACTGTCTAATGAGAATTTCATGTAACTGGTAGTTACAATTTGTATGACAGTCTCCTTATGGTTTGTCGTGGCTAAGAACTTATCTCCATATCCAGATGATATGAGGACAGATCAGGTTCAATTTAATATGTCATAAATGCAAAACACTGAGTGTTATACCCTTTTCTGTTATCTTTAGTTCTGACCAGATGGAACTGCTCAGCTGGGAATTGGAGTGTTTTCTCTGGCACAAAACTAATGCTTGTTGTGGATGATAAACTAATTGCTTCAACCAGATTATCATGTGCCATTGTCATGTAATAGTCAATAGTTGGTGCTCTTCTAAATCTTTTCATGATTTGCATGGACAAGAGGTTTTCAACATGAAACCATCTCTCAATTTTCACTATTTGACAGCCAGTTAAAGGAACTCTTATCTATGGAAACTTTCTTTAGGTGAACAGTAAAAGACATGTCTTGATCTATTTTAATACTGAGTCCTATAGCTGGTGCTTTCAATAATTATACAATAGAATATGTTCCTTGTCTACATTTCGGTACACAACACTTTCTATGCAGCGTTATTTTGTTGTTATGTTTATTAAAGAAGGTAATTGTTAAATTATACACATATAATTATAATCGTAATTTGATCTACATTTTGGTACACATTACTTACTAGCTAGGCATCGTTATTTTATTGTTATGTTTACAACACTGACAACAGTTAGGTTTACTGAAGAAGGTACTTGTTAAATTAACTTATAGTATACATATATAATTACAATCGTAATTTGATCTACATTTTGGTACACATCACTTACTAGGCATCGTTATTTTGTTGTTATGTTTACTAAAGAAGTCTGTTTGAGTTCGTATGTTTACTAAAATGTCCATATGTTTACTAAACACGTTTGAATAATCCGCCTCACCCTCCATCTTGAATAATATAGCGCTTCGGCCAGTAGTTACGTTGGCCACGGTGTAACACAACACATTTTTGGTAATGACGAGGAATTAAAGACAAAGATAGGAAAATTCCATGTTTTTTACTTCATAGAGCCATGTTCAAGAAGGGATGACGTGGTTGTATATGCGCACTCTAGTAAACAAGTGGACAATTATTTGGATTGATAGGTTGAAGGACATGATAGCATCTAGTGATGCCAAAGGAATTCATAGATTATTGTTAAGTGTAGTATTTTGAGACAAACAACCCGATCTAGAACTTTCGGGAGGATTATAGATTGCATAATGCCAGCCTGGTATAAATACAATGGGACGGATTTCGAGAGACAGACTGAAGACAGATTGAAAAGAGGAGAGGCTAGGACAGCTGCTCAAAGAGAGCAGACCTTGTACATCTCTGTGGAGGGAGCTCGAGCAGAGCAGACCTGGTGCTATTTTTAGAGATCCAGTGGACATAGAAGATCTGACAGACCAGTAAGGATTTTCTGGTAGGCATACCAAGATATTCAATAGTCAATTATTGTGGAGGATGAGAATTTTGATCTGGAGAAAATATAGTCGTATAAGCAGAGACCATGGAATTGTGAGTTGGATTGAGTTGGATTTTGTCTTCATAGAGCAGTGTATTTTTCTGGCAAGCCCTGAGATCTCTCGAGAACCATTGATTTATGTGGGTTTTTTTTGGTATCATTTCATGTTCATGATTAAGTTCTCAGTAAGAATAGCTGAGGAAATAAAGTTTGATTGACATTTATCAGGTATTTGGTGCATTTGTGATTTGATTTATAGAGGAAGAGATTATCTTGTTCTTAAAGCAGCAGAAATAGAAATCTTCAAGACTCCTACAGAGAATCTCATTCTGGTATGGATACCAGTGGTGCCGTGACCAAAACAAAAAAATAGAATAGAAAAACAAGAGCATTCAAGACGTCTACAAGGACCAGTATGTCACTCATGATTCATTCATAGGACACTCACACATACCTGACGCTTACAGGATCGTCGTTTCTGTGGTGCCGTGCCCACTGTTACAATCATTTTATGGTTCCGTGTCCAGTGTTGAAGGCATAAGAAGAACATTCTCATAATAACATACGCCACCGGCTACACATTTACATGTACACTGTTAAAACAAACCGCATCTACCGTTGAAAGTTTAAAGCTTATCTCCTGGCACAGACACAATTGTACACGTTCAACTCTCTCCGGTATATCAAGAAAATAAATACACAACCTCGATGTCCCCAATCAGTTAAAAGGAAAATATAACTATTTTGTTAGCTGTAAATAGATTTCAGAAAATAGCTTCTTAATTATACGGACTAATGGAAATGTCACTTCTTCGCAGTAAAATATGAACA
The DNA here is from genome assembly GCA_020796225.1 of Arion vulgaris. Lineage (NCBI taxonomy): Eukaryota > Metazoa > Mollusca > Gastropoda > Stylommatophora > Arionidae > Arion > Arion vulgaris. The sequence goes on along the minus strand of CM036759.1, from coordinate 55,779,904 downwards.
GTAATTGTAGATTTGTTCCCTGCTTGGTAAATTGGATGTTTAATTGAGTCATAAACAATCTATATACATCAATAATTGGTTTGTTTATTGTTATTGTTCAGACAGTATATTCGCTGATGACTAACAAACAATGGCGTGAATGTGATACATGATTAACTTATAGCACGGGGGCTCTCACATATCGATCGGCCCTTTTTTCAGAAATAGAACGCCAACTGTCAAACGTATTGAACAAAGAACGAGCTCCATAGCTCCAGCAGGTTTCTTAGAGTCTCTGGGAAAATATGTATTTTTAAACGGAGTGACGTGATTCGGATTCGAACACACGACCTTCAGAACGCAAAGCAATGGCTTTACCACTTCTCTACAGAGACCCAAGAATAGGATATATGTGCTTCCTGTTGTCAGTTCCTAGAACAGGCTCATTCCCAGGCACTCGATTGAACATTGGTGTAAGTGCTCTACCGACAGAGTCTTCAGCATTATATATATATATATATATATTTATATAGTCTCACATATTTTCTAAATGTTAATTCAGCATTATATATATATATATATATATATATTTATATAGTCTCACATATTTTCTAAATGTTAATTCAATTCCGCAATTGGTGATGTAAGAAATAAAAGTTTGTGGTCTGGAACCAACTAATATTTGTTCACTGTTCATTTATTGAACATATTCTTTGGCTCTTATGATTCCCCTGAGTTTCTACAACTTCTCTCTCTATGTTAGCATCGCTTCCTTCCTGGATGATTTAATCATCATGTTATTTGATAAGAACAATGCTGCTCCCATACATTGGATACAAGACAAAAGGGCGGACACGCAAATGGTGAATCTCAAAGATAACAGAGCCTACAAAAGACACTATTTATGAAGCGCAGACATTGGCTCGTTCTAGAAATCTCTTTTCATCCTGACGCTGTGACGTAAAACGATATTTGAGAAAAGAAAGAAAGTTATTTTGATGATTCGTAAATGGTGCATCTAGTAGCTCTCCTGCAGCTCTTTCTTTGGCCAGTCGGTCATCATTAAAACTGCAGTATTAATTTTCGAATAAAAAACATTGTGCAATTTAACATCTAAAGTATTGCTATCCATAAATCAGTTGGCTCACGTAATTGCTATGCAGTGCATTCATTGATATGTTTGCATGGCACACAGCCCATACTAACTTTGTTTTACAATTATAAAAACAATTTTGCGCCTATCGTAGAGCCTTGACCTCTCTCCGCCAAAAATAAAACTTAATTTAGAGAGGAAACGCATAAACCGCAAGGGCAATAAATCGCAAAATGAATGTTTCTTTTTTAATTCAAGTCTTCGATATTGAATGACTTCCCTTGCTGACCCAGATAAAAATCGATAACACATGATCAGCAAGTTGTCAGCCAGGTCGTCGTCACGTGATTTCTTTAACAGAAACATGTTCTTTATTCCTGCGTATCGTTTATCAAACTCAACGGTTGAGATACATGCTACCATCGGTTGGATACAGACAATGGATAATATTCATTTAGTGGTAACTTCGCCCGTGTGGTGCCGTGGCCCACAAGGGAAGCAAAGAATAGTACCACTGAGACTTACAAGGCATGTTGTAAGAGGCGACTGATGTAGGACCTAGGAAGCTACCTAGTAAAAAAAAGTATCGACGAAATTGGAAATGCTGGGCTACTTGTAGGCGCATAACTGACACAACGTACAATCGGTCTTAGGCTCAGATCGCATACAAATCACAAAGAGTGGTTAGCAAGTGGTCGATATGAGCGTTGGAAGAAAAAGAAGAAGACTATCTGTAACATAAATCAGTTACTCTCAGTTCCTTTCTGAGTGAAAAATACTCACAAAATCTCTGGGAGCATGTACGCACGAATGGATCGGCAGAAAACATAGTACTGATGGAGGAACAAAAGTGTACATATAATATAAATCTGTGGTGAAGTGTTTAAGACAGGTCAGTTCGAATAGGAATTGTGTCGTTAAGTTCAAATGCTAATTTTTTTCAGAGATCCCTAGAATTGTTGCTGGAGCTACGGAGTTCATGCTTATCTCGGCAACAACCAACTATAAACTCATTCGGCAAGCGAACTCAGGTAAAAATTCTAGGATATAAAACCACAATCGTCAGGGGATCTCGTATTCCAGTATTGTTGTATGTAGACGAATTCATTTTAAAATGAACACAACATGCTAAATCAAGTTTATATTATGCAACAAGTTAAGTTTAAAACTAAGTAATATCAGTATTATTGAATATTTTCCTTAAAAAATTAGCTATAAACTCATATAATTAATTAAAATTGCAAAAAGAGCTTGCAGTGTTCTATCAAACATATATACATTCGAACCCCCTCCCCAACTGAAACTAGCTCCCGGTTTCCCCATTCAGTTATGTGGCCCAATATTAGAGTTGAATGTGTCTCGGATTTTCTGCCGTGTTTGACAGAACGCAATGGGGAAACCCATGACATTGAAAGCAATCATTCACATATAGACCTTTATAGAATACGTTAGCCATTCAATCAGAGCACAAAGATATGTATTGTATTCCCAAATTTTGCAACAGAAAGCAATGGTAAACTACTGAACGTATAAGTGGTGCCTAGAAAAATCGTTTACTGTGGTTGATGGCCACGTCCTGTAAAGGATACACTACAATTTCATTCCCACATATTCTGCATAAATACTTGTAATCAATAACTAACTAAGAAACTTGTAAATATAAATATATGTTCACACCTTTTCGTTATGTTATATTATGCGTCGACGTCATGGCACATTGAGCATTCCTATTCGTGCTCTGTCCTCTGCTGCATCAGCCATCCAACAGTCCATCTGCTCACCGTACCCATGAGAAGTTGATTAGTATATCTTCTCTCTCTACCACGAAGACAACACTGTCTGGCAAGTCCAGACTTAACTCTTAATTCTTGCACTCGTTCCAGTGTCTGAGACTCTCCCATGTCCCATAAATGAGAGCGTCCCATAAATGAGTTGTATTGATGATATTGGCTCTGTCCATACTTCTGCCCGTTGAGTCGGGTCATCATTTGCAAGAAAGTCAACAAGCACGTTACCCTGCACTCCATCTTGTTCAGGTGTGTACACCCAAGTCATTTTCTGAAGATGTGATCTCTGAATGCTGTCCACTCATTCCACGCGCAGACTCTCAGATTCAATTCTTTGAAGCGTATTCATCGTGATATGATAATCGTATGGGTTACATGTTGCTCAGCCACCCATAACAGAGTCATGGAGGCAGCGATGATCTCCATAATCATGCTCGATGTCGCTGTCTCGAAAGCGCCGCAGTACTCATGAAGTTGTGCTACCGTTTCGTTGGGCTCAATAAGCACATGATGATCTAGTTTCGCTTCTAACAGAGTCATCGGTGTAGATACTGATATCACATGGATGCAACTTTTCGTATTTATGGTAGACGCACGATCAACACGTCAAACACTTCAGTTCAGAACAAATGCAGGTTTGCAATTATTACTGTCTGAGATGTATAATAAGAGCAAGTTTGTCGCACTGTGAATAACTTGCCACTGTTGAAAACTTTCCATTCTTCTTAAGATTTACTTCAAGAAAACTATCACATCGGAGTAAAGGGTCTAAACTCGGTTGAGCAAGTTATGTATGGCGATATGTGCGGCAAGACGGGAAAACCACGAGAGAAACTACAATAGATAACAACAAGCAACACAGAACAGTTGTTAGTCTAAACACACTGAAATACATGCTTGGAAGGCGATCGAAGCAATTATGAACATGTCCGATGTGTGACGAAGATGATCCACAAATGAACAATGAACAATGATCAATGAACAATGAACAATGAACAATGAACAATGAACAACGAACAATGAACAATGAACAATGAACAACGAACAATGAACAAAGAACAATGAACAATGAACAAAGAACAAAGAAAGGGTCTAAAGTTGAAGAGTTAACTTCATTGCACAAAATTTTAACCTATATAAATATTCCCTCTCTACAGAAGTAGCACACCACTTGCCGAGAATATTACATAAAGCATGAACTTTGTAGCTCAGGCAACAATCATCAATGTATCTTGAAAAAAATGCTTACGTGAACAGAACAGTGCGGTCCGGATTCAAACACATGACCTTCTGGATGCAATATAAAGGCTATACCCCTTTGCCATAGTGAGACATGAGCAGTTTATATACTGTTTTCAAATAATGAAGTCTGATCTTCTTCTTCAAACCTTCCATATCGACCACTAGTTAACATATTTGTCATGTGTATGTGATCCGAGCCTAAGAGAGTTTGTGCGTTCTGCCAGCTATGCTCCTACAAGTAGGCCAGAACGTCCGATTTCTGCGACGCTTTTTATTTGCTAGGGTAACTTTCCTATGCCCCTACCTCAGTGGTTTCTTACCACATGCCTTGTAGGTCTCAGTATTACTAATCTGTGTCCCCTCCCCCCTTCCAGTGCTAACCCCGACAACACACAAGCTGAAGTATGATCAATATTACTTGTTTTTGAAATTATAATCCGGGAAACATCAGTCATGTTGAAATCTAAATACCAGACAAGCGAATATTTAAAAAAGAAATAAAGGATTATATGAGAAGATGTCTGGAAAACGTTGAATAATTGAACTGTCTGTGAAGCTAAAAAGGCACTCATATGGTCTCGGTTGACGGGTAACGAAAGTAAAATATACCCGCCCTAAAAAACCGTGCAAGGTACTGTGCGACTAAAATTTAACATCCCCGGAAGAACTGAGGTTGGTAATGCCAAACGGAACTGCCAGCCTTGGGGCAACCGGGCAAGGTTTGTTCGCAGTCGTAACTAACATCCCCGGAATAACTGGGGCGGGTGATGGCGGCGAGCGCAAAATCCACAGTAACGCTGATAGCGCCGACTGAAACGACCCTCTACATTATTTGTACTCGGCCCCATGCCAGTGCTTTCGAGGTCAATTGCAAATTGCCACGTACCAATGCGCGTCTAGAAAAGGCCGAGAATGTTCCTTCTCCGGATCATACTCAAAATGTACGGTAAAGCAAGGCCGACAATGTACGGATCAGACAGGAAGTTCGGGTCTAAACATTGGCGAAGGCCGATACTTTACACGGTGTTTTATACGAGTAAGACGCCGTCCGAGGATAAGCTTAGAAGCCCCGAGAAATATTTCTCAGTCAGAACGGGCATAAATAGCGTAACTCACTGTCCCGGCGTAGATCACAAAGCCCAAAAATACGGCAAAGCTGATCGAACCCTAAGGAAAGCTCACCCTAGTAAATCAAAAGCTGGCTGAAAACGAACACCCCACCGAAGGATAAGGAACTGAGCTCAAATAGGTGCTGAAGGCTGGTGCACGTACATCACGTTCTGATGTTTGGCTGTTTATATATCACAATGAGAATGATTAAAACAGGCCTAGAACGATCGAAGAAGAAGAAAGTAAAAAAACCAAAAGATAACATTAATGTTATATATTTATTGTCATCAGACTCGTAACTTAATCTTCGTTATATTTTGTTGATTAGTATTTGTATACAACTATAAATAACAGTAGATTGATTGAGTGATAGGACTATCATCACTGCACTACGGTAAGTAACCATGTGTGTTACGATCTCTTTTTTACACAGGAAGATCTCAACTGCAGTGCACGAACTTCGTAGCACCGTCAAGGGCTCCGGATGTAATTTTAAAAATGGTGAACATTTTTTATAAAGGAATTTTAATTTAATCTATTCTAATGAATTTGGCTCGTCTAGCCTCCTCTTCTCGATTGTGAACTTCCAAGTGTTCTTTTACGTGCTAAAATTGAACACAGGAATTACGATTTATCGCCCGTCTCCAATATGACTAGGAACTGGACCTCACCTACAGATCAGGGATCTCTGGAAAAATATCCAGATGACTCCACGAGGGAACGAACCTGATACATTTGGCATGAGAGACAAGCAGATAACATCTACGCTACACAGAGAGCCCAGAAAAATATGTTGCTTAGAAATAAATAATATTGAATAAGAAATAGTAACGGATGAACTGTGTATGACACACCCACTTTAAGACGTGATAGTTATCGTTTTCGATTATGAAGAATTATCAAACCCCTGGTAACATCCATGTGGTGCCGGGTCTCGTAAGGGAAGCACAGGATAGTACTACTGCGATCTACAAGCATGTCGTAAGAGAAGACGGAGGTAGAGGCCAAGGGAAGCACAGGATAATACCACGGCGATCTACAAGCATGTCGTAAGAGAAGACGGAGGTAATAGCCGTCCATCGCAAGCGATGATGACAACAATCTCAGACGTGTACTGTTGCACCTCTCTGGTGTGTGCGGAGGTGACTGTAGAGTCAATCCTAGAACAGAATCCCCGACCACAGGTGGGGCATACATGATCAAGGTTAGACATGTGCGTGTTGTGTGCTCTGTCTTTTCGCGTTGCTCGTTTTCTCTGTGACTCAACAATACGATGATTCTCAGCTATTCGTGTTCCTCTTTTGTTGTTACAGCGCCACATTTGGCCATCTTGCGCAAGGGATTCCCAGCACGTATTGTCTATATCGAAGCATTTCAGAGACACTTTAAGAGTGTCTTTAAAGCGTTTTTCTGTCCACCAGCTAAACGTCTGCCCCTTTCAAGCTCGCCATACATCAACTGTTTTGGGATACGTTTATCAGGCATTCGAGCAACGTGACCGACCCATCTCAGTTGGGCCTTCTGCAACAGGGTGTTGACGCTTGGGATCTTTGCTCTTGTGAGGACTTCGCTGTCTGGAATTTTGTCCTGCCAGTTTATTTTTAGTATTCTGCGTAGACAGCTTGTGTGGAAATGGTTTAATTTTCTTCCGTGTCTGCTATACACTGTCCATGTCTCGCTTGCGTACAGCAGCGTGGTTAGCACTATGGCCTGGTAAACTTTCAGCTTTGTGACTATGCTTATCCCTTCCGTTCCCACACAGTGACACGTAACCTTCCGAACGCAGCACTGGCTTTGGATATCCTATTGTGGACCTCATAATCTATGTTTGCCGATCTGGATAGGAGGCTGCCAAGATAAGCAAAGTTGTCATAGTGCCACTGCGATCTACAAGCATGTCGTAAGAGAAGACGGAGGTAGAGGCCAAGGGAAGCACAGGATAATACCACTGCGATCTACAAGCATGTCGTAAGAGAAGACGGAGGTAGAGGCCAAGGGAAGCACAGGATAGTACCACTGCGATCTACAAGCATGTCGTAAGAGGCGACAAAGGTAGGGGCCTAGGAAAGCTATTCCTAGTAAATAAAAAGCATCGCAGAAATAGTATGTGTTGGCCTACTTGTAGGCACATAACTACCACTACAATCGCTTGTATGCTCAGATCATTGGTAGACGATATGAGCATTGAGGAACATTGGCAACAGATAAAAGATATATGGATGGATCCACGCTCGGAGGTTTGGGAAGATAAGTAGCGTAAAAACAAAAGTTGGTAAACAACAGATAACCGTAATCTGATCAAAGATTGAATATGCAAAAGAAGAAATCAAAATACGAATAGTGTCTCTCACATGTAACACTGTGTTGAAGATTACGAAAGACATGGAATCGTGGAGAGTCCTTGTACGAGCCCCATGAGTTACAGAGTATGTTGATAAATAACTTGAACACACTAGAATATGATATTTTCCACAGAATCCTGGTTTCAATGTAGAAAATGAGGACGAGTTCCTTGTCATATTGGACACGTTCTATAAAATGTAAGTCTTGTGTTCAATTTGAGCATGTAAAAGAATATGATCAGAATACTAAGAGCGTGCATATTCCCTGTGCCAACGTATGGGAGTAAAGCATGGACATTTAATAAAACAGTGAAAAAATGTATATGTGCTTTTGAATATAAGTGCTACAGAAGAGTCATCTGTGTATCTTGGACAGAGAAGAGAACAAATAGATCTATCCAGCAGGAACTCAAAATCAAAGAAATCTGACTGATGCTACAAATAAGAAAGAGAAAATTGAGATATTTTAGACATATAAAAATACATGAAGGGTTGGAGACCATCATGGAAGGAGGCATACCGGCAAAGAGAAGAAGAGGAAGACCACGGAGAAGATGGATTCAGGATGTATCTGATGTTTTGAACATGACGGCTGCAAGGGCACGACATCTGGCCTATGAGAGAGAGAAATTCCGTAGGACTGTTGGGGTGGCAAAATTCTGCACAGGACAAGGTAGATGATGATGATGATAATAAGAATACTTTGCAGCTGAAAAAGTGATAAGTGTAGGCTGCAAAGCCGCTACCAATGTAACAATCATTCTTCTTCTTTTCTTGTGTCCTTCTTTGCTTTTTTTTGCCGTTAGACGTAGCCGGTTTAACTGTTGATCGGTTTCCTAGATAGTGCACGCTAGTTCGTTTGATATGCTGTGGTATTGTGGAGTTTTAAGTTTTCTGTACCTCCATCAACCCATCTTTTTCATGGTCTGCCCCTTCCTCTTGATGATTCTATTTTCAGATTGTACGCTCTTGCAACTGGTGCATTCGGGTTCATTCTCACCAAGTTGCCAAACCATTTGAGTCTCTGTTTTTCAATAAATCTAATATCAGGTGCTGTTCGAACTGTTCCTCTAATTTCTACACTTCTGATATGGTCTTTTCTTGTTTTAGTGATAAGATTAACAAGATTAAAGTAAAATTTCTTGGCCTTGAATAGGTGGGCTTCCTTGATTGTGGACCTATGCCTACCTGTGGGCGAAGGGTGAAGAAGAAGAAAGTAACATTTCTACACACATTTTTGCAATTTGCAAAATTATATTGGAGACTTTTGCGACAGTCACGGATATCGTGCACTGCCGTTGAGATCGTCATGTATAATAAAGAAAACGGAGCAGACATTCACTGAAGTACAATAAGTAATTAATCAATAAATACCCGCACAATATCAATATCTGTCCAATATTAAATCAACTCAAGCTATTTTGTATATGTCATTCCTTTCCTGTTTTACCTACAACATATTGTGATATTTCTTCGATACTGCATCCAAGTAAAGATTTATTTCAAGTGTTTAGTAAATCGTGATATATCATTCTGACTGCTGTAGTTTGTGTCTGAGAATAACGTGCATGTTTCTCCAAGCAAACACAAATATTCCAAGATAATTGGTTTTAATTGATTGGTAGATTTGATGCGATATGTTATTTAAAAAAGTATATATCGTTTAAATAGTATAGTTTTAGTACAGTTATACTAGACAATGGTGGAGCCTGTGGCTTAGGGGATTGTGGCTCGGTCTATTAACACCGACGTTCTGAGTTCGAATCACGCTGCAGACAGTGTGGTTGCAAATTGTTTCTCCTGTATTTTTACAAAAGGACGACGACACCACCCGTTCAGAAAGCAATGGCAAACTACTGAACGTAATAATGCCTAGAAAAATCACAAACAGCGTTAAAAAAGCTGTGGTTGATTCGCAAAGTCCTGTAAAGGATATACAATTAACTTCTAACATGTTTATACTAGACAATATTCTTAGACATTTCTATAACACAATCACAAACATGTCAACTTTGAAGAAGAAACTCAAATATGTTATCTATAAAGTAGATTCCACGAGCAAACGAACTACACAGTAGAAATATAAACACAAACATATTAACGCATAAACACATAAAACCACAAGCACAAACATAACATATAAAATCACAAACATAGACATATGAAAGCACAAATAGAAACGATAACATATAAATTCACAAATATGTACATAAACATATATAATCACAAATATGTACATAAACATATATAATCACAAATATGTACATAAACATATATAATCACAAATATTTAAAAAAAACATATATAATCACAAATATGTACAAAAACATATATAATCACAAATATGTACAAAAACATATATAATCACAAATATGTACAAAAACATATATAATCACAAATATGTACAAAAACATATATAATCACAAATATGTACATAAACATATATAATCACAAATATGTACAAAAATATATGTAATCACAAATATGTACATAAACATATATAATCACAAATATGTACAAAAACATATAATCACAAATATGTACATAAACATATATAATCACAAATATGTACAAAAACATATATAATCACAAATATGCACATAAACATATAAAATCACAAATACGCACATACGCACATAAACATATAAAATCACAAACATAAGCATATAACATCACAAATACAAACATAAAAATTCACGAATACACACATAAACATATAAACACATATGTACAAACATAAACATAGAAACTCACAAACGCAAACTAAAGCATATAAATTCACAAATACAAACGTAAACACTCTAAAATACAAATATACAAATTGACAAATACAAACATGTTAGCTCACAAGTACAACCATATAAAAGCACAAACGTAAGCACAAACACACACTCACACAAACACAAACGTATACACCAGGTAACACAAACACATAAACTCGGAAGTACAAACACACATATATCAATTCACAAGGGTAAACAAATGAATTTACTTGCACTACATACGTAAAATTAAAAATACAATCAAAAACTTCTACAAATAAATACAACAAAAACAATTCTCTTTATTGTCTTTCTTCTATCTAAAACTTCTAATTCACCATCCAGAACAGAATAGGGCAGGCTAAAACACTGTTCCAGAAAATGAGAATCATTATATGCAATAAGTCATTGTCAATTGATATCAGAATGAGTGTTATACAGTGCTACATAGATCCAATACTGACATAGAGATGCCAGTCATGGACAATGAACACACAGATCGAAAAATCTCTGAGAGCCACAGAAATGTGGATTTACAAAAGAATGATTAGAATCCCATGGACTGCTAAAATGACTAATGTGGAGGTGTTTAATTAATGAGGTCAAGACACAGAAAAGGCAGTCCTCATTTTTCGAATATGTGATGAGAATGGGAGGTGTAGAACACATTTTACCAACTGGTAAATTCGAGGAGAGACAAGGCAGAGGAAGATAGAAAATGTTGGATGACCTGGCTTCATGGCACGGAAGAGCTACAATATATGAGATGATAGTAAAACACAAGAGACACAGATTTGTGAAGATGCATGATCACTTACGCCAGCTGGCGCGGCACCTGATAATGATGATGAGTTCACTATCATTCTCGTCTGATCTTACATTGTGATATAATTCTTTGCTTTATTTAACATGTCTATATCACCTATTTTAGATTTATTTGTTTTCATTTACGCCTTTCTCATCTGTCGAGATTTTGTTTCAGGAATTAACCTGTAAAATCATCACAGCACTTCGGACAGTCTCATAAGTACTCAGAACTCGCGTCTAACAATCTATCTATCTATCTATTCTCTAATCCTGATTTGTCTTTCAGCGACAGATCGAAAAATGAGATATCTGGAGAAAGCCTCTCTATGTCCCTTGCCTTTCTTTCTCTTCTCCAGTTCTCATTTGCCTCGCAGCTTCAAGGTGAGAAGATATTTCTAACACGGGTGTTTGTGTGCGCTTCATAAACAGTGTCTTTCATCGCCTCTGTTATCTCTGATCTCCACCTTTTGAGTGGTTTAATAGACCGGTAAAAATGAGTCTACATGTGCATTTTTCCACATATTCCTATGATTTGTGCCGTAGCTACGGAGTTTGTGCGTTATGCAATACTCTAAGCATGTGGCTGTCATTTCTGCTTGCACGCAACACGCCCTATGTAGAAACGCAGTGCAAATAAGTTGGATCTTGGCCTTTCCCCACACTCAAATATTCTCAAATGTGTGACTTGATTGATCATACACGCCTCTGTTGACTAACCCATTCGCTCTTCTGTCCTGATATAGCTGATACACTGTCACATGGTGGAGTTTGTTAATATGACGCAAAGCTAGTCTTCTTTCTTCTTCTTCTTCTTTTGTCGTCACACTGCTACCGGATTGTTGGCCAGTATCGTGGTTTTCTGTTTTTGTCTTGGTATGTTCTTGTGGCTGGGTGATTGTTATTTTTGTTCTTTGACAGGATTCGGCTATAACATCTAACCATCTTTTTCGAGGTCTTTCTCTCGCCTTCTTCCCTGATGTTCTGTTGTAGACGAATCTGTAAACTGTGGAGTTATAATGCATTCTTATTAAGTGACGAAACCACTTCATTCTTTGTTTCTCAATGTAATTCAAGCAAGGTTCTGTGCCAAATTTCTTTCTTATGCTGATGTTGGTGACTGTCTTTTCTTGTGTTGTTGGTAACTTATAGCGAACAGCGCATTTTACATGTAGTTATTTTTTGTGACTACGCTTTGCTCATTGTCCATGTTTGGCTCTGGCAACATAAATAGGTATGAAACTGCAAAGCTAATATACTTTCTAATTCATTAAAACGTGCAATGTAAATGCGTCCATAGTTTAAACAAAAATCCAAAGTGAAATATTTAATGAAATGTCTTGTCTCCTAAACAAAGTGTTCGCAACTGGCAGCTTTCAGTTTCAGTCCCCACTCTCTTCACACTAAGGCTAGGAATTCACAAATATGTTCAGAGACATTAAATTAGCCACATTTTTTCAAAGCATTAATGATGTCTGCATTATACATTACCAATCCCTTAACAGCACTTTATTGTTTTCCTTCTTTTTTAAACAGTCTACCTGTTACTATATTGTTATTTTGGTTTGTCTCATTCCATGCCCTTCAACAAAGAACAACCAACACCCATTCATCATTATGCAATAATTTTAGTTTTTCCTTTAAATTCCTTATCCCTTGCTGTTTTACGATGACTTTCTCAGTCTGCATTATGTCTTCCATCAGTGTATTACGTCACCACAATCTCACCTATTTATATTCACGTAATCAGTACACCTGAGATTACATACTTGCAGGTAACGTTAGTTCTTACGCTCTCGTAGAGATAACTTTTGCAAATCCCTGCTGGCACCGTCTTGCTCGTTACTGGGTCTGTTACTACCTAGATCGTCTCATTAAGAACACATTTTCATTCTTATCAACATGCCAAGGGGGTGAACACTAAAGAAAACTATTCTCACTGTAAAAAAATGTTGATTAGAATTTTCTGTTTCGTAACATGAATATCAGAGATTGCTGATTCTGTTAAAACAACCACAAGAAATGATAATTATTTTTTAACAAATGAGAGAAAGAAGAATGTGAACAGTATTGAATAACTCGGTTTACCGCTAACAAAATATAGAAATAGAATAAAGGTAATCTCAAGAGAATTTTATAAATGCCCGTTGGAATCTCTGGGGTAGTCTAAATGTAATGTGCTGTGAAATTCGTCATTCCTGTTGTATCGTTTACTGGATAAAGGCCTTTTGGTCGAAACGTTGCTATGTATTGTCATTGTTTTTGTATTTTGTAAAATTACAGTACTTTGTGATTACGTATGTCGATAATCTAAAGAAGAATAAATATATCTATACAAAATTATGGACTGAAGCAGATATTTTTTTTAAAATCAGAATACTAGGAGCATGCATATTCCTAGCAGCAACATATAGGTGTGAAACATATGAGTTTAACCAAACAGTAGAAAACAATTACATGTTTTGGAATTGAAGTGTTACATAAGTCTCGTCCGTGTACCATGAGCAAAGAAGAGAACAAATAGATCTATCCAGAAGGAACTCGAAATCAAAGAACACGTATTGATACTACACATAAGAATGAGAGAACATACTAAGCATGTTGGACATATAAAGGACTTGAAGTGTTGGAAATTACTATTATGGAAGGAGGCATCTCTGCAAAGAACATAAGAGAAAGAAGACTACGGAGAAGATAGACTCAAGATTAAATGATGATTTGAAAATAATATCAGCAGAGGCTGTAATAGTTTTCTTATATGTTCATAAGAGAGATACATTTCAATAGACTGTTTGAGGTAGCAAAGTTCTACTTCTGAAATTCTATTGGGTAATGATGATGTTGATTTGAAAATAGATGTCTATATAATAAAATAATGAATATACAATGGAACGAACTCAGGAGAAGTGATGAAATCAGATAAATATCTGGTCAACCACTAGTGACAACTGTTATAAGAAGGAGAAGATGGAGATATGTTGGACACACCTTGAGAAGAAATGTCTGGTCAACCACTAGTGACAACTGTTATAAGAAGAGAAGATGGAGATATGTTGGACACACCTTGAGAAGAAATGTCTGGTCAACCACTAGTGACAACTGTTATAAGAAAGAGAAGATGGAGATATGTTGGACACACCTTGAGAAGAAATGAGCACGGCATATCAAAGCAGGCATTGAAGTGGGATGCAAAGGATTCAAGAAAGAGAGGATTACCCAAGGAGACTTTCAAACGAACTTTGCTGAGAGAGGCAAGAAATATCGGTCTCAGTTCCATGGAGGACATTGAGCAAGTTTCCCAGTATAGAGCGGTATGGAGAAATTGCTTGCAGCCATAACGGTACGAGAGGAATTATTATTATTATTATATATAATCTTGAAGTTAGGGAGAAACGTCTCAGAACGAGTTGACTAATTTTACTGCTATTGGAATGCTTTGTTGGTCGAATACGCTTCTACATTAATTTCTTACGGAAACTTGCTACCTAGTTCGTACAAGACAGTGGATATAGCTCATGTGAGTTCTCACACATGTCCACACTTTGTTTCGCTAAAGATAGTTGTTGGTTATTGTCTACTAAGCTCACGTCATTGCGCTCCGAGCAGACCCGTAGGTGCCCAGTCTCCCCCAATAGATATCGAAGAGTATGCATAATCATGATTCCCGTGGCTTGCTGATAAACACACTCCTGACTCTGCCCCTCAGGGATCCAGTTCTAGTTATACGACAGTAACTCCAAACTGCCTAAATCGCTAGGTCGATTCAACATCTATTTTAGTGACCTTCTCCAACAGACAGTCGAGAAGAGAGAGAAGAACATCCAACTTATCTATCTTCAACTCTCCAACAATCGATGCTGCTGATACAAATAGTTAATAATTTGTTATCGATTACTTATTGAGTAATTAGTCAATTTTTACTTTAGGCATGAATAAACAATTATTAAGAGAAATAAAATTCAGACAAACAAAGAATTTTGGGCACATAAAAAGACATGACACCACGATAAAATTTGTACTAGAAGGAAAGATGAGGGGCGAAGAACAAGAGGAAGACCGAAAGATAAGTGGGAGGGAAACTTTAGGAAATGAACAGGTTACAGTCTGGCGGAGTGCAACACCAAGGCAAAAAACAGAAGATGCTGGACATTCATTGCAGCCAGCCTTCAATGTGGAGACGGCAACTGATGAATTAGTCAATTATTAGTTATAAATTAGAGATATGGTGTCTATTAGTTATAGTCTGTCCATTAATTCGTGAGCACGTTTGAAATTGATTTTCTCGAAAACTACCTGTTGGATCTCAGTGATTTTTGCATGCAGCCTTAGAATATCCATGACGCTAAAATAAAGCTAACCAGTAGTCCGTAGATGCTACGGATTTTGCACATCGGCGAATTCCTTTGATCTTTTATGACAATTGCAAATACGGGGGGCTCAAATTTTAGAATTTACAGTATCCCTAGAATTTGTCCATGTCAATTCTATTCATAGGTGTATCTCCATATTAACTTGATAGGTCAAGTAATTAAGTGTGTTGCCCTTTATGTGCAATCGTGAACTTGGATACAATATGCAACAGTTAGTCCTCCCCTTCGGTCACCATTAGACACCAGGGTGTCTTAACTTCACCACAAATTGTATGATGGTAGACGCATTTGGATATGGAAATGTATACGTTGCTATTTCTCAGTCCTGTAATCAAAATATGATTTGTATCATCCCGAATCTGACGATTCCATGAGGTTGATAATTGTTACTGGCTGGACAAATTGTAATCCATCTCGGTGCCAGTACTCGTCTTCCTCTCGGAGCACATGTTCAACACACTTCTTCCAGAACTGCATGTCTATCATTGAGAAGGACTCACGTGTCAGAACTTCAACATCATACATTTTAAACGTCCTGTTCTGTTCGGCAACTTGCCCTTTTACTTTAGCCCAGACAAGCTCTATCGGATTGAGGTGAGCATGATATGGAGGTAGTCGCAAAGACGTATGGCCGTATTCCGCAATGATTTTTTCAATATGAAACACCTTTGTCTTATTTGTCATCCTCACCAGGTGCAACAACTCGGGTTTCAAATATGTATCATCGAAGCTGACATTTTCCTTAGCAAGCCAAGTCCTAATTTGATCTTTTGTATTTGATGCAGTTAGTACTTTGTCTTCCGCTGATACTGCGTTGTGATAGGATGCATTATCCATTACCAAGCATGATGGTCTGTTTAGAATTGGAAGTAGATCTTTCTCCATCCAGTGCCTGAAAATATGTCCATTCATTTCTGTGTGGTAGTCCCTACCGTCGGTACTTTTTGATTGGAAAATAAGTCCAGCGTCATGGACAAGACCTTCTTCACTACTTCCTGCATGTGTTAGTATAATACGCTGGCCTTTGCTGCTTGGTATTTTTCTTTTCTGTTCACCGTCTACTGATTGCCATTCTTTAGCATTGGTGTGGTGACCATTGACCCAGGATTCGTCCAAATATACAATATCATAGCCTTGCCTCCGCCGCTCACGGATCTGCCTCAGGTATTTACTTCGGGCAGCAATTAAATGTGGCTTTTCACAAATAATATTCCTGCCGCCTATAGTTTTTCTGAAGGTGAAGCCGGCGGCTCTTACAATTTTTCATAGAGTACTTTTAGAAATGTCTATGCTGCAATCTGATTGCAGTTTTAATTTCAGTTTCCTGAGAGTAACAAGTTGATTTGTCGCAAACATTTTCAAGAGCTCCCGTCTTATGACATCTATGTCAAAGTCGTCAATTGTTCTTTCCTTCCTTGCTTGACATTAGTGCACTTTGTGTCCTGTTTAATCCATCGGGAAAAGGATTCTCTATTCAGACCAAGCGCCAGTTGCGCTCGTTTCTCAGGGTTATGAATATCGCAATATAGATGACCTCTCTTAGATTCACTACGGAAGTGTTGGTATAGTAAAACTGTAACCTTCTGCATTGTTATAAATGTGCACTTCAGACTCATTATGAATGTGATATCAATGTCAGTTTTGATAAGCTAACAAATATGATACAATAGCTTCATACAAATAGCGAGATACGCCTATAACTATACAATGGTATCCCAATTATAACGTCATATGCTTTCCGCTTTCAAAGTCGACTGGGTTAGGTGCACGGGAATTCGTGAAACTCACGATATTTCAATGTTACCATAATGTATTTTTAGAACAACGCGTCTGTGTACCGTAAATCTGTTACTATTGTGTACAATCCGGTGAGGTTGATTTTAATATAACCTGAAGAAGAAATATTTCAAACTACATCAAATTTTCTTGGAAAAAAATATTTCTCTAGTGTCATGGATATTCTAAGGCTGCTTGCAAAAATCACTGAGATCCAACAGGTAGTTTTCGAGAAAATCAATTTCAAACGTGCTCACGAATTAATGGACAGACTATAGCTAGTTTTTACTTATTTTTGTAATAATTAGTTAGTTATTAATCTGTGGTAAGCTCATTAGTAAGTGACTGATCTGTGATATGCTCATTAGTTAGTGATTAATCTGTGATATGCTCATTAGTTAGTGATTAATCTGTGATATGCTCATTAGTAAGTGACTGATCTGTGATAAGCTAGTTATTAGCTCATTAGTTAGTTAACAGTCTTTGGTAGTTATAGATACCTTTCCCCCATAGGCGTCAATACGTTAATGTAAGGGGAGACCCTAGCCCTACCTCAAACCCCACCCAATCTCCCTCCCCCGAAAATGCCTTTTTGAACAACAGTTCTTTAAGAACCCGGTCTTCTCCACATTAGTGTAGTAAACTAACAACTATTTGTTTTTTTTGTAATTCATCTTGGCACACCCACATTCCTGGAAAAAATATATGTGGAAGCTCATTTCACTACTTATCCTTCTCCCTTTCCCCCACCTCATGATACCTCTGCAGCTATCAGTAAATCAGTTTTAGCATAAAGTCAATATATTAAAATAACGTATAATAAAGTTAACATCCAAGTAAACAATGAAGAACTCCAATGTGTAGAGAACTACGAATATCTGGGCTCAATAATTAACAATAACGGTGACTGATCCAAAGAGATCTCAAGAAGATTGGCAATAGCAATCAAGAGTTAAACACAATGAAGAACATGTGGCAAAGCACCAGCAAAATACTAAAATTAAAAATATTGAGAGCGTGCATTTTCCCAGTGGTTACTTATGGTTGTGAATCATGGGCTATTACACAAAAATTAAGAACGAAAATCCAGTCCTTCGAAACTAAATGATACAGAAAGATCCTACGAATACCATGGACAGAAAAATAAAGAACACTGATGTCCTGAAAGAACTAAATGTTAAAGTGAATGAACAACATACTATACAGAAAAATTACATTACATACTTTAGTCACATCAAGCGTCACGATGGCCTGGAAAGAACAATACCGGAGGGCAGGGTCCCAGGACGCAGAGGCAGAGGCAGACCAAGAAGAAGATGGCTACAAGATATTAAAGAAACCATGAACATGACTATCGACGAAGTGGGTGAACTGGCAAGAGACAGAGTGAATTTCAGATGTGCTGCAAAGAGAGCAACGTCCTATAAAGGATACGCACCTTGATGATGATAATAAAGTTATTTGTTCTTGACAAGCGTTGATCTAGCAAAATTCTTTGCAAGAAAGTAGAAAATATAAATAACTTTTTTTTTAAATTTACCAGCTACAAATTCAGGAGTAGTTTTGTCTTCTAATAAAGCGTCTCCTGTCTATTTTTGCGTGAAGACCAGCTTTCCTTATTCCAAATGCCCTACGTCATTCAGGCGAACTGTACTCTAACTTCAGAGATGCTTATCATTTAGCCAGCAAAACCTTTATATTTACTAGAGCGACTTCCCTACGTCTCTACCTCAGTTGCCTCTTACGGCATGACTTGTAGGTCACAGTGTTACTATTATTTGTTCCCCTTGAGAACCTCGGCAATACAGGGGCGGCTACGAATTCAGATTCATGAGTAGTCTTGTATTCTATTAAGGCCTCACTTTTCTATTATTGCGTGAAGACCAGCTTTCCTACAAATGTCCTTCGTCAATCTGGCGAGCCGTACTGTGACGTCAGAGATACATATAATTTAGATTACCAACTAAATAGTTTTGATTTCTTGTAATCCAAACATGTATACCGAAAATCTGTCACCCAAGCTAGCATCAATCCCAAAAATATCCACAGCACAGCGTGTACTCAATTTTGTTATCTGCTAATGCCAAAACTATAACTCTTGTTTCCTACAACATTTTTAGACCTACAAGTGAAAACATCAAATGTCTGAAACAAGAGCAAATAACTAAAGCAAAGATACAATCGTGATGTTTTATTGGTTTTCTCCCTACTCCACTAAAGTTTTTTTTTTAAATAATATTTATCTATCAACCTAAATTACAATGTTTGTTGTAAGAATTTACAACCTCCTCATGTATCCTAGAGCAGCATATCTGTCTGCTTGATCTAAGAGAAAACTCTAGAAACTCTATAGAAACAGAAAACCAATTGGAATTTTTGTCAGTAGCCACTAAATGTATTGGCGCGGAAAGTTATTTCTTTGTAGTTATAATTTCCAGACCATCTGAAAGGCCTTGTCTGAACATCAGCCCAAGCAGCATCAGAACAAATATAAGCGTACATGTTGAACTCCCTCATAGATAGAATGTGACCGCAAAGAATATTTTCATTTAAACTAATCCACGTCAATTACTAGATAGCAATAACTGTGATTGAAGATTGGAGTAGCAAGAAAAGAACAGCACAACAGGTATGTGGGTAGGTTCATCAATAAAAACTGACTGGTACGGTCAGTCGCTGAACGCTGTTGGAGATATTGACAAGGAGATCGAAGCACCTATGGACATGTCCGAGTGTAATTTAGATTTTCCCAAACTAAAGCTGAAACTAAAACAAGATACATATGAACGTTTGCTGTGTATTATCAACTTTACTATACAAATGAGAATGATGGAGAATAACAAACAACATATGTGCATATTTTTCACTTTCCATCAAAATTGTCTAGGAGAGACATTGCGCACTTTCTTGCCCAAAACGATATGTAACCAAGACCTTCTTGCTCAGTGTCAGCATTATGTCCATGATAACCAATGATACTGAAAAGATTCGCCTCCTCTAAGAGTCTACTAAATAAATAACGTCGCATAAAGAAGACTCTAGAACAGTGGTTCCCATACTTAGCATTACCACTGACCCTCTTTTGCTGCCGCTGACCCTAAAAAATTTCTATATATTAAAACGGACATGAATGAATTATTATCTGTGTGTTACTATAGTAAACAATGTCTGCAATTTAAACAGGAAGAGGTTTCCTTTTACCTTGAACAAGACGCGCCATGATTAGCATCATCAGTACATTTGCGTTTTAATTTCAGCCAACGATCCATCCTAAAGCTCAGCCAAAATGTACTGTAGCAAAATCTAATGCACGCCAACGTTATTTATCCTATCTTTCCCAAAATCGTTTCAGTCAATTACTTAATTAAATTTCATTTTCTTAGCGATGGAGTTATTATTACACCACACAGACTGTCACGCTGGTTCCAATTTCTCAGACTGCGGGAAACTTTATAAATAATCTTTCATTTTGTTCTGTCAGACAGTTAGAGTCCGGTCTGGTCCAGGTTCTGAGATTTTGCAGTGAAACTATCTTACCGCAGTTTGTGTACATGTTTTAAAATTTTTTTTTCGTTTTGAAATGTCAAAGATCATAATATTTTTCATGCGCTTGAGGACCCCTGTGAGTACCTCGAGGAACCCCGGGGTCCCGAACCCAGTGTGGAAACGCTGCTCTAGAGAATGGAGGAGGGAGAGGAATATGTGTGGTAAAGTGGTATTTTAAGTCGATACTCTTACTCCTAGAAGATCTTGGGTTTGAATCTGGGACGGCTTATTTGGTTCATGGGTCCAATTTCTCCCAAAATGACCATGAAATCGTAGCCGATGCTACGGGGTGTATTTTTAATGCGATGATCTCTGTAGGTGGTGGGCTATTTCTGCGGATCGGGCTGGCAGAAAAGCCACATATTCTCCAGATTTACGGTGTTCGTGACACCGAACCGAAGAAGTTACGCCCAGGGCACCGTGCCGAAGAACTGAAAGCTCAAGTGCTTCTGGATGGAGAAATACAAATATTTCTGTGGATAAGAACCAAGTTATATGGAAAACCTCGTGTAATTAATTCAATTTTTGACCTCATATACTTTTTTTTTTTAGATATAACTCTGACATGTCTGCAGGCACTAAATTTATTCACAAATATAATAATTTGATCAGGAGTTAGCGGAGCATGATGCCTGGCAGGTTACCGTGACCGCCTTTGTTTTATTTTCCTGCTGTATATCAGGTGATCCTTTGTTAAATTATACTTCACATCTGCCCCCAGAGACAGAGGAAATGGCAAGCAGGTCTTTGTGGACTACTTTTTCTTGTGATCTATGTCTACATTGAGACTACGAGTGAGACTCAAACATCATTGGAATACAGATGTTGCTACACAATAATGTTGAGATGGACGGCTCTCTAAGAAACATTTTATCGCTAAAAGAGATCGAGTTCCTAGTCCTATCGGAAACAGACGATAAAACGTAGGTCCCATGTTCAATTTGAGCACGTAAAAGTACCTAGACTGTTCAAAATCGAGAGAAACAGGCTGGAAAGCCGCTGCCTGTGGCAACAATCATTAGAAACGAGATTACAAATAGAATTCCAACATAAATATTCACCATCTTCAAAATGACATAGGGGACCCTCGACGGTGCTATGGAGCTCGTGCAATGCAGCTGACATCTTCCTGTGTAACAACGAGATCAAAACACACATGGTAACTCAGTTGGCATCTTCCTGTGTAACAACGAGATCAAAGCACACATGGTAACTCAGCTGACATCTTCCTGTGTAACAACGAGATCAAAGCACACATGGTAACTCAGCTGACATCTTCCTGTGTAACAACGAGATCAAAGCACACATGGTAACTCAGTTGACATCTTCCTGTATAACAACGAGATCAGAGCACACATGGTAACTCAGCTGACATCTTCCTGTGTAACAACGAGATCAGAGCACACATGGTAACTCACCGGAAGTGCAAAAATGATGGTCTTATCAATCAATCAATCAATCAATCAATCAATCAAACAAATGTCACAGAATGTTGCCGGTGTATACATTCTCCTTAGTGATGATATGATGATTTCCAAATGATATCTGAGTTGCAAACAATTCTACAACTTTGTGACTAGTACCAGAGCTGTCAGGATCAAAGAACAGAGAATGTCTTATTTCTTTCGTCGTCACACTGTTACCGGGTTGTTGCCCAGTGTCGTGGTTTTCTGGTTTTGTCTTTCGCTGTTCTGGTGGCTTGACTGATTGTTATTTTTGCTCTTTGACAGGACTCTGCTATGCCATCCAACTATCTTTTTCGTGGTCTTTCTCTCGCCTTCTTTTCAGATGTTCTCTTGAAGAAGACTATGTATACTGTGGAGTTTGGATGCATTCTTATTAAGTGTTCGAACCACTTCATTCTTTCTTTCTCAATGTAATTCAAGTAAGCAAGAGGTAATAAAATAGTGATTAATATATTATTGTAATATTCTATTATTAATTGTTAGATATAAAACTGTTCGTGTGTTGCCATGATCCTCAGAGGTAGCACAGAATAGTAGCACTGCGACTTACATACATGTTGTTAGAGGCGACTAATGTAGGAGTCTAGAGAATAGTAGTACTGCGACTTACATGCATGTTGTTAGAGGCGACTGATGTAGGAGTCTAGAGAATAGTAGCACTGCGACTTACATGAATGTTGTTAGAGGCGACTGATGTAGGAGTCTAGAGAATAGTAGCACTGCGACTTACATACATGTTGTTAGACGCGACTGATGTAGGAGTCTAGAGAATAGTAGCACTGCGACTTACATGCATGTTGTTAGAGGCGACTGATGTAGGAGTCTAGAGAATAGTAGTACTGCGACTTACATGCATGTTGTTAGAGGCGACTGATGTAGGAGTCTAGAGAATAGTATTACTGCGACTTACATGCATGTTGTTAGAGGCGACTGATGTAGGAGTCTAGAGAATAGTAGCACTGCGACTTACATGCATGTTGTTAGAGGCGACTGATGTAGGAGTCTAGAGAATAGTATCACTGCGACTTACATGCATGTTATTAGAGGCGACTGATGTAGGAGTCTAGAGAATAGTAGTACTACGACTTACATGCATGTTGTTAGAGGCGACTGATGTAGGAGTCTAGAGAATAGTATCACTGCGACTTACATGCATGTTGTTAGAGGCGACTGATGTAGGAGTCTAGAGAATAGTATCACTGCGGCTTACATGCATGTTGTTAGAGGCGACTGATGTAGGAGTCTAGAGAATAGTATCACTGCGACTTACATGCATGTTGTTAGAGGCGACTGATGTAGGAGTCTAGAGAATAGTAGCACTGCGACTTACATGCATGTTGTTAGAGGCGACTGATGTAGGAGTCTAGAGAATAGTAGCACTGCGACTTACATGCATGTTGTTAGAGGCGACTGATGTAGGAGTCTAGAGAATAGTATCACTGCGACTTACATGCATGTTATTAGAGGCGACTGATGTAGGAGTCTAGAGAATAGTAGTACTACGACTTACATGCATGTTGTTAGAGGCGACTGATGTAGGAGTCTAGAGAATAGTATCACTGCGACTTACATGCATGTTGTTAGAGGCGACTGATGTAGGAGTCTAGAGAATAGTATCACTGCGGCTTACATGCATGTTGTTAGAGGCGACTGATGTAGGAGTCTAGAGAATAGTATCACTGCGACTTACATGCATGTTGTTAGAGGCGACTGATGTAGGAGTCTAGAGAATAGTAGCACTGCGACTTACATGCATGTTGTTAGAGGCGACTGATGTAGGAGTCTAGAGAATAGTAGTACTGCGACTTACATGCATGTTGTTAGAGGCGGCTAATGTAGGAGTCTAGAGAATAGTAGTACTGCGACTTACAATGCATGTTGTTAGAGGCGACTGATGTAGGAGTCTAGAGAATAGTAGTACTGCGACTTACATGCATGTTGTTAGAGGCGACTGATGTAGGAGTCTAGAGAATAGTAGCACTGCGACTTACATGCATGTTGTTAGAGGCGACTAATGTAGGAGTCTAGAGAATAGTAGTACTGCGACTTACAATGCATGTTGTTAGAGGCGACTGATGTAGGGGTCTAGAGAATAGTAGTACTGCGACTTACATGCATGTTGTTAGAGGCGACTGATGTAGGAGTCTAGAGAATAGTATCACTGCGACTTACATGCATGTTGTTAGAGGCGACTGATGTAGGAGTCTAGAGAATAGTAGCACTGCGACTTACATGCATGTTGTTAGAGGCGACTGATGTAGGAGTCTAGAGAATAGTAGCACTGCGACTTACATGCATGTTGTTAGAGGCGACTGATGTAGGAGTCTAGAGAATAGTATCACTGCGACTTACATGCATGTTATTAGAGGCGACTGATGTAGGAGTCTAGAGAATAGTAGTACTACGACTTACATGCATGTTGTTAGAGGCGACTGATGTAGGAGTCTAGAGAATAGTATCACTGCGACTTACATGCATGTTGTTAGAGGCGACTGATGTAGGAGTCTAGAGAATAGTATCACTGCGGCTTACATGCATGTTGTTAGAGGCGACTGATGTAGGAGTCTAGAGAATAGTATCACTGCGACTTACATGCATGTTGTTAGAGGCGACTGATGTAGGAGTCTAGAGAATAGTAGCACTGCGACTTACATGCATGTTGTTAGAGGTGACTGATGTAGGAGTCTAGAGAATAGTAGTACTGCGACTTACATGCATGTTGTTAGAGGCGGCTAATGTAGGAGTCTAGAGAATAGTAGTACTGCGACTTACAATGCATGTTGTTAGAGGCGACTGATGTAGGAGTCTAGAGAATAGTAGTACTGCGACTTACATGCATGTTGTTAGAGGCGACTGATGTAGGAGTCTAGAGAATAGTAGCACTGCGACTTACATGCATGTTGTTAGAGGCGACTAATGTAGGAGTCTAGAGAATAGTAGTACTGCGACTTACAATGCATGTTGTTAGAGGCGACTGATGTAGGGGTCTAGAGAATAGTAGTACTGCGACTTACATGCATGTTGTTAGAGGCGACTGATGTAGGAGTCTAGAGAATAGTATCACTGCGACTTACATGCATGTTATTAGAGGCGACTGATGTAGGAGTCTAGAGAATAGTAGTACTGCGACTTACAATGCATGTTGTTAGAGGCGACTGATGTAGGAGTCTACAGAATAGTAGTACTGCAACTTACATGCATGTTGTTAGAGGCGGCTAATGTAGGAGTCTAGAGAATAGTAGTACTGCGACTTACAATGCATGTTGTTAGAGGCGACTGATGTAGGAGTCTAGAGAATAGTAGTACTGCGACTTACATGCATGTTGTTAGAGGCGACTGATGTAGGAGTCTAGAGAATAGTAGTACTGCGACTTACATGCATGTTGTTAGAGGCGGCTAATGTAGGAGTATAGAGAATAGTATCACTGCGACTTACATGCATGTTGTTAGAGGCGGCTAATGTAGAAGTCTAGAGAATAGTAGTACTGCGACTTACAATGCATGTTGTTAGAGGCGATTGATGTAGGAGTCTAGAGAATAGTAGTACTGCGACTTACAATACATGTTGTTAGAGGCGACTGATGTAGGAGTCTAGAGAATAGTAGTACTGCGACTTACAATGCATGTTGTTAGAGGCGACTGATGTAGGAGTCTAGAGAATAGTAGTACTGCGACTTACAATACATGTTGTTAGAGGCGACTGATGTAGGAGTCTAGAGAATAGTAGTACTGCGACTTACAATGCATGTTGTTAGAGGCGACTGATGTAGGAGTCTAGAGAATAGTAGCACTGCGACTTACATGCATGTTGTTAGAGGCGACTAATGTAGGAGTCTAGAGAATAGTAGCACTGCGACTTACATGCATGTTGTTAGAGGCGACTAATGTAGGAGTCTAGAGAATAGTAGTACTGCGACTTACAATACATGTTGTTAGAGGCGACTAATGTAGGAGTCTAGAGAATAGTAGTACTGCGACTTACAATGCATGTTGTTAGAGGCGACTGATGTAGGAGTCTAGGGAAGTTACCCTAGCAAATAAGAAGCATCGCATAAATTGGATGTACTGGCCTACTTGTAGGCGCATAACTGGCATAACGTACAATCGCGCTTAGTCTCAGATCACATACAAATCACAAAGAGTGGTTTAACATATGGAGCCTTCGAAGAAGAAGAAGATTAAGAACGTATTATTAAATTTGTTTTAGCCACTCTTTGTTAGAGTAGAGACGTCTTCACCCTTTTACTCCACAATTGTATTTACCTCCAGACGCGGTTCTATTGCAATGTATAGTGAACTAGCCAGTAGCAAGTAGATCGCTTTGTGTCATCTTAAAAAATAATACGAGTCGGTATATCGGCTTGGAGAGGTGAAAGAGTTAAAAAAGAAACTATATGTTTGATTGTTTCGATGTATTTTTTGTGTCGATGCGAATATAAATATCAAGTTTTTCTACAACTTTTCATAGAAAACAAACATGCACAAAAGTGAGTAACAACATACTACATCAACGCAAACAAGATACAAATTTAATTGCATATCCTTTACAGGACTTTACGAATCAACCCCAGCTTTTTAACGATGTTTATGATTTTTGTAGTCCTTATTTTGTAATTTGCCATTGCTTTCTGAACGGGTGGCGCCATCAATCTTTTGTAAAAATCCACGCGAAACATTTTGCAACCAAACTGTCCGCAGGGTGATTCGAACTCAGAACGTCGGTATTAATAGACCGAGCCACTATCCCCTAAGCCACAGACGCCACCAACAAGATAAATCGCAAGATATAATCAATAAACATAACACGTACTACTGTTAATCTAATCACATATGTATACACATTTGGCAATATGCAGACAAACGATACGTCATCTAAGACCTTCCTCTGATACTTCATAACAAGTCACGTCTGCTTAATTTCCTGATGTTTACACATTCTATCGATATGTTTCAGACCAAAAATCTATAAAATTAAAGTTATCGATCTGCAAATATAACAAGAAGTCACGTATAATCTGAGTTCTAGAATAACCCAGTGTGTCATTCCTTTTGTGTATTCATACTCCCTTTAGTCTCACGAATGCCAACCAGAAACACAATGCAGCTATTACTTGTAGTCTCTGAAAAGCTGCATTCACAGAAGAGACTTTGACATTGCCAGTATTATCGATTCCATTGCTGAACAGGGGGGAATGAAGTACGAGTTGCTATGACCCGGATGAAGTTGAGTGTTACCTGGCTTCTGTTGAAGGATGTGACCGCGGTCTTCGATAACCACGGCCGGTAGCTCAGGTAACATTCAAGGAAATAAGACCACAACTGTCACGTGATTCTCACATTCCAGTGTTATAGACACATTCATTTTATAAACATTCCAGTGTTATAGACACATTCATTTTAAAAACATTCCAGTGTTATAGACACATTCATTTTAAAAACATTCCAGTGTTATAGACACATTCATTTTAAAAACATTCCAGTGTTATAGACACATTCATTTTAAAAACATTCCAGTGTTATAGACACATTCATTTTAAAAACATTCCAGTGTTATAGACACATTCATTTTAAAAACATTCCAGTGTTATAGACACATTCATTTTAAAAACATTCCAGTGTTATAGACACATTCATTTTAAAAACATTCCAGTGTTATAGACACATTCATTTTAAAAACATTCCAGTGTTATAGACACATTCATTTTAAAAACAACACAGAATTCTAAATCAAGGTTATATTATGTTAAAAGTTAAGTTTAACGTTAAGGAATATCAGTATTATTAACATTTGTCATCAATAAATAACCATGCACGCATATAATTGAGTAAAATTGCCAAATAATGTGCAGTGTTATATCAAACATATGCAAAAACCTGTCCCTATTAAACATGCATTTTCGTTTTCCCATCTGAGCTAATCGGCCTTATGTTGTCGGAGGCCACGGATATGACCAGGAGCCTAGATATCACTCTAAAACAGCTTGATCGCTCTCTCTCTCCCCCTCCCTCTTTTGTGTCCTTTTAACCACTGTTGGGACATAGATCCTCAACCAACAGATGATAAGTCGTCCTACCTCTAGCTATATCTTGAAGCCCTTTATATCCCTGCCGTATATCTATGCCGTATATCTCTGCCGTATATCTCTGCCGTATATCTCTGCCGTATATCCCTGCCGTATATCTCTGCCTTATATCTCTGCCGTATATCTCTGCCTTATATCTCTGCCGTATATCTCTGCCTTATATCTCTGCCGTATATCTCTGCCTTATATCCCTGCCGTATATCCCTGCCGTATATCCCTGCCGTATATCCCTGCCGTATATCTCTGCCGTATATCTCTGCCGTATATCCCTGCCGTATATCTCTGCCGTATATAATTAATCACATTTAATAAAATATGGGAAGGAGAAGCTGTTTCAGATCAATGGAAAAAGAGAATAATCGTTAAGACCCCGCACCCAATATACAAAAAGTGATCTCAAAGATTGCAACAACTGGAGAGGGATGACCCTATTATCAGTAATGACCAAGAATTTTTGCAAAGTCATTCTCATTAGAATAAAAGGAGCAGTGGATACAACTCTGAGAGAATAATAATCTCTTTTAAACCTGGAAAGCTGCTTAAACCAAATAATTACCCTAAGACTAATCTTGAAGGAACATATTGAGAAGCAACAACCACTTATACTAAATTTCATCGAATTTTAAAAGGTCGTTGAATCTACACAGAATCTCAGTGTGGGATATTCTGAGATGCTACCACTATGCACGAAAGAATGTTTGAATTCGGAAGGAGCAGGATACAGAGATCAAGCTTCGCAAAAATCTCCAAAACACTGACCGCAGAACATTAAGTCCTATCAAAATGCAAAGCCAAACCAATCCCGGCAATTGACAACTGCCCGCCGTGAAAAACCAGAATGCCAGAACTAAGGGAATCAATACCAGGCATACTGAATAAAGGGGAGCAACAAAATTTGGAAAGAAAAGCGGCCACAGAAGAGTACATAGAATCCGAGTACCCTGAAAAAGAGTGGACGCACGTGTACACTGACGGATTGGCCAAAAACGCAATCAGCGATGGCGGAGGAGAAATAGTGCTTAAACTCCCAAAGAAAGTGACGGTTACGAAAGCGATTGCCACAGGCAAATACTCGAATAACTACCGCGCAGAGGCTAAGGCAATAAAAGCTGCGGACGAAATGATCCTAGAAAGAAAAGGCACCGCTCGCAACAAGGTAGTGATATTCACCGATGCTCTATCGGTCATCACGGCACTCAAAAGTGTTTGCAAAACAGAGCTGAATGAGCTTAAAACGGCCCTCGATGAACTAACGCGCTCACTCAAACGCACCGTCATTCAGTGGATACCATCACACTGTAACGTAAGGGAAACGAAGCAGCCGACAAACTAGCCAAAGAAGGCCGGCGACTACCTCAGACTGATCTCGAGATCAGTTATGAGGAAGCCAGAACAACCATCGGTTCGCACTACAGAGACAAATGGACAAAAGACCATCCTCAGGCTAACAACAGCGACGGATACTATGGTCTCTCTCGTAGTGAACAAGTTGCCATACTTCGCCTCCGTACCGGCCACAACAAGCTCCGAGCCCACATGTTCCCCAAATTTAAGATTGGCACAACTAGCCTGTGCCCCTGCAAAAGGCGGACATGACGGCAGAACACGTTCTGCAAGACTGTCAACAGTTAGCAGGTATAAGAAAAAAAACATGGCCCAAAAATACAGAGCTTCGCGAGCAGCTGTACGGAGGAACAGAGTCCCTTAAAACCACGGTAAAATTCATGATAAAAGTTGGTTCATCAGTCTAGGCCGGGAACGCAAGAGAGAGATGCTATGGAATACCAGACAAAATAATAAACATTATCAAGAGCCTCTATGATAGTTCATGGTGTGCAGTCCGCACTGATGATGGACACAACAACTGGTTAATTGTTGAAACCAGAGTAAAGCAAGACTCTATTTTATCTGCGCAATTGGTTGGAGTGGCCATTGACTGGGTGTTTGCGTATATCATGCAGGGGCGAAACTGGCATCGATTTGGTAGAAAATAGTCAACTAGAAGATTTGAATTTTGCAGATGATTTTGCCTTGTTAAGTAGAGACAACCAAGATATGCAAAGAAACACAGACAACTTGTTGTCTATATCATTAAAAGTTGGACCGCAGATAAGCTATGAAAAAACTAATATAATGTAGACACCTATGGCAAGTAATGTAGATATCACCCGGGAATCTAAAATGATAAAAATAACAGAGCTGTTCTATTTAGATAGCAGTTTTGATTGCAAAGGAAATGTTCCAAACAAATTATGCTACGATTTGTCAAAGCAACATCAGCTTTTAAAAGTAAATAAATAAAATATGGAACTGCAAGTTATATAGTATTAAAACTAAATTACGAATTTTCCATTCAAATGTTGTATCAATCCTAATGTATGCTAGAGAGAGTTGGAAAATATGTTCCGCGAAAGATAATGAATATAAAATGGAATGAATTCAGGAGAAGTGATGAAATCAGAGAAATGTATAGGTCAAACACTAGTAACAACTGTTATAGAAGTAAAAGATGGAGATATGTTGGGCACACCTTGAGAGAAATGATCAACGAATATCAAAGCAGGCATTGAAGTGGGATACAAAGGGTTCAAGAAAGAGAGGTCGACCTAAGGAGACCCTGAAAAAACTTTGCTGAGAGGGGCAAGAAATATCGGTCTTAGTTCCATGGAGGAGATTGAGCGAGTTGCCCATGATAGATCAGTATAGAGAAAATGCTTGCAGGATCTATGTAACGTATAACGGTACGAGAGGAGTTATTATTAAATATCTACTCTCTGCATCTAAGTTTCTTCTAAATCTATGTCTATGCGTTTTTATCTTTCGCTCTCACTGCGGATTCCTTGAATAGTTCCATTTTAGCTATATTTGTTCGCCTTTTCTCATGGTATTTCCTTTCCAGCAACAGTGTCTTCTCTTTACTTCTAACAAACATCGATAGTCAGATTTATACCCTTACTTGTAGTTTTGTTTTCTTTATACTCCAATTCGTTCCTATATTCGCTGCATTGTTTTTACCTGTTCAAATGTGCTACAGTCGTCTTTTCAGACATTTTGGTATGAAGCACCTGTTACTTTAAAATTATATACCTATTGTGCAGGAGGAAGGAGGACCAATTCCTTTCCTCGCGATGGAACGTCGAATGTAGGATTTAAACCACAACCATCCCGTATCTGTTTCGATAAGTGAACGCGTAATTAATACATCAATTCGTTCTACTTGTTTTTATAAAATTGTCAATTTCCCGTTTTCCTTATGCTTGTTTACCTTATGCTTGTTTACCTTATGCTTGTTTACCTTATGCTTGTTTACCTTATGCTTGTTTACCTTATGCTTGTTTACCTTATGCTTGTTTACCTTATGCTTGTTTACCTTATGCTTGTTTACCTTATGCTTGTTTACCTTATACACTATTTCTTTCATCTTTCTAATAGTTATATTTATTTCTTACTTACTTATTCCTCTCCGCTCCTACTGGAGCATAGGGCCTCAACAGCTGTGCTCCACTCTTCTCTGTCTCTTGTTGTTTTCTTTATGGTCTCCCAGGATAGTCGAGCACTCTACATTTCCTTAAGAGAGTTCGTCTCCAGGTCTTGAACAATTTGTTCTTTGTTTCTGTTACTAGGTTCTTTATTAAATGGAATGGTTAGTTAGCCCATCACACAACCCCCAACCTGGAGGACCAGGAGGCCATATTTAGTCTGATCTCTCTCCTTTGACCTGTCCGGCGTAGGTAACCTTGCCGGAATAGCTCACCAGGTCATTGAGGTACCAACCCCCAATTACTCCAACCACCTCATGTGGGGCGGGAGCTATTTCTAGTTTCCAAATAGTATTTATATTTTCTTAATATTATTGCCATAACTAGTCTAAAGACAAATATCTAACTTCATTGCACCGGGATTTCCCATATGGCTAGGTCCCTTTTCGCAGAAATGACACGTCTCCGGTCGAAAGTATTACACAAATCAAGAACTGCGGTAACAATCATCCGATCTTTGAAAAGATGAAGATGTGAATAATACGACGTGAATAGCACGACGTGAATAGCACGACGTGAATAGCACGACGTGAATAGCACGACGTGAATAGTACGACGTGAATAGTACGACGTGAATAGTACGACGTGAATAGTAGGGCGTGAATAGTAGGGCGTGAATAGATCCGGATTTGAACTCACAAGGTAAACGATCTAACCAGTACGCGACAGATACCACCCCCACCTCCCTCCTCTTCAAGACAAATGTCATCCTGTCTTTGTCTAATATATCTAGACTGTTGATGTTTTCCTTTTCCCCTTGATAAACACATCAATCCCTTCATTTCTTCCTCTGTTTTCATGCAAGCGATTGATGAAGTTTGGTTATCAGAGGAAAGAAATCGATAAGAATTGAATTCGAGATTTATTGATCCAATAGTCTTGATTGATTGATTGAAAAAACGCACCATACTCTTCTTGTTCTCTCTCTCTGTAGTCCTGCGCGCGTGTGGCTGCTGGTCTGGGCAGGTAGGGGGTCTGGTTGCTTGAATCATTCAAACAGACCAACAAGACTGCGTTTATATCCTCTTGTGTGAAGGGTTAAGCGAGTCGTCTGGACAACGCCACAGAAAACAGAAAGACAGGGTAAATGTTGTTGATTAAGGTGACTGTGTTAGATGTATACATTATTTTCTTGTTTGGAAAGCTGCGTTTAGTTGCCTTTTTATGAGCACTTCCTGCACTGCCGTTAGATTCGATTGTGTGCATGGACAGTTTAAGATAGCTATAGTTCGTTCCAAAATTCGTGAACACACTAAGGTTTAATTTGTACGAAATCTTCCGATACATAACATATTTTTACAGGCCTTTGTATACCTCACGACCTTACGAATTTATGTTTAACTAATTGGTAGGTAACTTGGTTGATGCAAAAATAATTTTTTTAAATATAATTTTGCATACGCACTAAAAAAGATCATCAAAGTTTAAAATTTACAGTAATATACCAAATGGTGGCGAATGTTTGCAAAGGCGTATCTCTATTATATATTATAAAACTAATGTGACATAGTGAAAAATGATATCTTCCACTTCCATCAATGAAAATAAAGGTTGTAAATAAATACTCCAATGACAATGGTTCGGATACAATGTGCAATTATTAATTCCACGGGATTCCCGATTTTCACTTGCTCTGAATTGTATGTTTATCACGCAAATGCGTAATTATTTTTTTTTTAAACTTGACTACTGTACTATATAACTACTACATGTATACCAAATCAACATCGCTGATATTTTACTAATAACATATAAGTAAAATCTTACATCACTAAACGTTTGGGTGGGCAAAAACTACTTTAGGAATTTCGCCTCTGTTTCTTATATAAAAATGTAAAAAATCAATAATTTCTGTCAAGTGGATGGTTTTATATCGGTTGGTAAAGATGTTCGTGAATTTTAGAACGAATTATAGTTGTTTCTTTCTCATTCTTTCCGGTAGTCATTTACATTCATAAAAGCTACTTGTTGATTGATATCATCATCATCATTGCACTCGGTGAGTAACCATGTGTGTTTCGATCTCTTCCTTACACAGGAAGATCTCAGCTGTGGTGCACAAACTCCGAAGAACCGGTGAGGATCCCAGATGTAATTTTGAAGATAATAAAGATATATCTGTAATAATTCTGTTTAATCTTTTCTTATGAATTTTGCCGGTGCGGCGGTTTTCCAGCACGCTCTTCTCGATTTTGAACTACCAAGGGTTCTTTTACGTGCTCTAATTGAACTCAGGATCTACGTTTTATCGTCCGTCACTGAAAGTACTAGGAACTCGATCTCACATTTACTGAAATCAGGGATTTCTTGAAAAATATCCAGATGGCTTCACGAGGGAGCGAATCTAGAAACTCAGAAACTTCCAACAGCTTCAGGCGTGTAGTGCTATGCTTAGTGCTGCGGAGACTCTACTCATGTAGGGTTAATTGGTCATCCCTACACTAGTCTCCCATTTCTAGCGAGGTTGTAGCTCTAAAGCATAATTATTGATCACGGTGGGCATGGGATTAAAGTCCAAGGAGCCACTACCGCGGGTGCTCTAGAACAACTACTCGTTTGACCAAACTTTGTGACACGTGTGATTTTCGTCAGAGAAAGTGCTGAGCGACAACCTGCACGGACAGACGTTTGCGTTCATTCGAAACGATTAATTTTGTTCTGTTAGTTTGCCATTTTGATCTGATTCTGTGAGTGTACGCAATTTGTGGACGTCGTTCTACAAGTGTATGGCGATCGCGCACGGAAAGTGCAGGACTTTGTCAATGTTTGGGCTTGTACAGAGTACATAGACTAACCGTGCAGTTCGATGTTGATTGATGAACCTACTCATACGTCTGTTGTGCTGCTCTGTTCTGTGCACTCCAATTCACATTCCCAAACTCTTGCAATCTAGCAGTTGATGTATATTGTTTTAGAATTCAGACCTGTCAATTATTGTTATATATTGGGGCTCATCTTACGGATAGCTGTGGAGGAGCTGGCGCCATGTGATGATTGCGCTACTGCTACTACTACTACTACTACTACTACTACTACTAGTACTACTGTGTGGCGTGGAAACCAATAAAACGGCAAGCAGACTTTCACGCAAAAATCAGTCAGAAGCGCCACACCAGGTGCATGGCTGCGCCTGAATTCCTAACGGGCGAACGCAGAAGAAGAAGACTAGTAATACTACTATGACTATTAGTACTACTACAACTATTACTACTACTACAACTGGGAGACTCTTTGGCTAAATGGTTAAGCAGTTTTCTTACTTTCTGAATGTCGTGAACAACTCGACTCCGGACAGCGCCTTCATGTCAATCTCTACATCATGGTACAGATCAATATAGAACTTTACTGTATTTTAACCGCTATACTATGGTACAGACCCTTCTACCGCTCTCGTGAATCCTTTCTTTCTTTCCTGGATACAAAGCGAGCAGACGGCCACGAAATATGTAGAGGTGACAGAGGAGACAACAGGCACTTTTTATTTATCGTGCACAAGGGCTTTTTCTAGAACGCTCTTCTTATCCTGAAGCTGTGAGACAAACAGGATTGGAGAGAAAAAAAGAAAGTGAATTTATATATATATATAATAATAATAATAATAATAATAATTCCTCTCGTACCGTTATAAGTTACAAAGGGCCTGCAAGTAATTTCTCCATTCCGCTCTAGGAACTCGCTCAATCTCCTCCATGGAACTGAGACCGATATTTCATGCCTCTCTCAGCAAAGTTCGTTTCAGGGTCTCCTTACATCGTCTTTTCCTTCTTGAACCCTTTGCATCCCACTTCAATGCCTGCTTTGATATTTGTTGATCCTTTCTCCTCAAAGTGTGTTCAACATATCTCCATCTTCTCTTTCTTATAACAGTTGTCACTAGTGGTTGACCAGACATTTCTCTGATTTCATCACTTCTGAATTCGTTCCATTTTATATTCATATATATATATGTCCTTTTTATCGTTAGGGCTGTCAATTTTGAAGTGTTTTACTGAGACAACCTTTGAGTTTTCGCTTTTCTCTCTTGTTTTTCAGCTCATACATACGTCTCTTCTCAAAAGACTGCACCCTTGACCAATAACGCTTTCCACTCAATTCTGTCATCAGCGAATTTTTCCCCCATGTGTTGGGACCTATAGAAAGGTTTGTCATTGAGGTATTACAGACATATTTTTATACGTGCAGTGGTCTGCCCTAGTGTATATTCCTCTCGGAAAGTTCACAGAGCAACATTTGTTTTGGTATGCTACAAGTTTCTCCTCTTCTCTCATGCCACAACCATCTTAGTCGTCTACTGCTGAGCATGCCCATGATGGAAGCATCTTAGTCGTCTACTGCTGAGCATGCCCATGATGGAAGCATCTTAGTCGTCTACTGCTGAGCATGCCCATGATGGAAGGCAGGTTTGCACGTTGCAGTACTTCAGAGCTAAATACGAGCAATATATAACTTGCAATTCAATACTCGTACATTTTTCGTGTACGTAAAGTAAAACTACTGAGAACATGCACATTCCCTGTGACAACATATGGATGCGAATCATGGACCATAACACAAACATTAAAAAAAGAGAATTGAAGCTTTTGAAACAAGGTGCTGTAGAAAAGTTCTTAGAACATCCTGGACAGAGAAGAAACAAAGACATCCTACAAGACCTGAATATGAAGGAGCATTGGCTCATAAATAAAATCATGTCCCGGAAGATGAAATATTTTGGCCAAATCAAACGCCACCGTCATCTGAAGAGAAAGTTAATGGAAGGCATGATTCCTGGATGACCAAGACGAAGATGGCAGCAGGACATCAAAGAAACCTTGAACATGACGCTGGAAGAGGCAGGATAACTTGCAAGAGACAGAGAGCTTTTCAGGCGGGTTGTGATGAATGCGACGTTTCACAAGGCACATGCTGCTACTTGATCATTATACGTCATACACACAGTTCTAATAGTATATTTTAATCATCATCAAGGTGCTTATCTTTTATAGGACGTTGTACTCTTTGCAACGTATCTGGAATTCACTCTGTCTCTAGCCAGTTCACCCACTTCGTCTATGGTCATATTCATGGTTTCTTTAATATCTTGTAGCCATCTTCTTCTTGGTCTGCCTCTGCGTCCGGGGACCCTGCCTTCTAATATTGTTCAGTCCAGGCCATTGTGACGCTTGATGTGACCAAATTATCTAATTTTTCTGTATTGTATATTGTTTATCAGCCAATTCTCTTTAACATTTTGTTCTTTCAGGACATCAGTATTCTTTCTTTTTCTGTCCATGGTATTTGTAGGATCTTTCTGTAGCATTTAGTTTCGAAGGACTGAATGTTCGTTCTTGCTTTTTGTGTAATAGTCCATGATTCACAACAATAAGTAGCCATTGGAAAAATGCATGTTCTCAATATTTTTAATTTTAATATTTTGCTGGTGCTGTGCCACATGTTCTTCATTGTGTTTAACTTCTTGATTGCTATTGCGAATTTTCCTGAGATCTCAATGGAGCAGTCGCCGTATTTAATACATATTTTAAAACTGTTATATATTTATATTCATACTTAATAATTAGTATTTCTGTTCTACTTACAGTTTTTCCTTCATACTTTACACACAGTTGCCAAGACAACCGTAGATGAGGCAGTTTCCTCACTATGACATCAACAATATATGACTTTCGTTTATGTATAACTTCAAGAGCAGACAAATCAAGCGTGTCCAGTCAAAAATTATCCCCATCTCAAATAACATTATTTTGCATAAAAATGTGAACAATAAATACACGGATTTAATTGCTAGATTAAAGTTACAGCAAGTTGGTTGTGATAGTTTTAGAGTAACATTCACAACAAATGATCGATAGTTTCTTCTCATCGTCACATACCTGACTTTGAACAATAAGACTTAAAAAATAACAGCAATAATTAAACTAGACATAAAGAACACCGAACTTTATTTCTAATTTTGTAGTACAAGTATTGTTTCATTATTACTTTGAACATACTGTTTGGCATTGTTTATCACAATGAACTTAACATGTCATCTACGTCAAGGAACTTATTTGCTAGTACGGATATTGAGTGTCTTTCTCGTCTCGATGCTTGGATATCTTGGTAAGTATTTGCTTTTATTTGTTTTTATATAGTTATATTTTATTATGTAGTGCAAGTATAATTTTCAATTTTCTAACAACGGGTTTTCTTCTTCTTTTTTATGTCATCTATGAATTGAGGCGTTGTCAGGGCGCCTAGAACTGCGTTTCTGACCAATTTCTGCATGAGTACATGCTTTCCATTTTATCAGTGCTTCC
Organism: Arion vulgaris; assembly: GCA_020796225.1. NCBI lineage: Eukaryota > Metazoa > Mollusca > Gastropoda > Stylommatophora > Arionidae > Arion > Arion vulgaris. Next base: position 55,741,709 of record CM036759.1, on the reverse strand, counting down.
CTTCCCATATACAGACATGCTGTCTCCGACTTCAGAGGCACTAACAGGTATTAAAACACTTGCAGGAACAAAATAACACTGTTAATTAACAATAGTTGAAATGATAAACAATATTAATAATTAAAGACAAGAAAACTTCCATTCTTCTTTGTTTCTGGGAACATTGGTTTCTATGGCAATGATAGAGCGGACAGTATCACTGGCTCTGTCCCCACTTCGCGGTGTCAGTCAATGGAGTGAGCTGATATTCTGAACGCCATCATAGAGTGTGGCCGCAAAGAGGACTTTCATCTAAACATAATCCTCGTAAACAGATAGTTTTAAGAGTTTGAATTGAAGATTTGAGTGACCAGAAATGCGCAGCACAGAGACGTTTGAACAGGATCATCAATCTACATCGAAGCTTCTACAGTTAGACGCTGGATGCTGTAGATATATTGTGAAAGAGTTCAGACCACCTTAGACGCTGGATGCTGTAGATATATTGTGAAAGAGTTCAGATCACCTTAGACGCTGGATGCTGTAGATATATTGTGAAAGAGTTCAGATCACCTTAGACGCTGGATGCTGTAGATATATTGTGAAAGAGTTCAGACCACCTATGGACAGGTCCGGAGTGCAATGAATATATTCGAAATTGAATGTGAAACGACAACAAAACAAACAAAAATGATGGTAAATAATATTTAAAGAACTAGCTTGACTATTCATTGTAACATGTCATTTATGTGTTATAATTGTTCTTAGAGGAAGTGTAACACTGCGAGCGACAACTACAGATAGGCATAACTCTGTCAACATCCTCAATGATAATACATATATGTGGAAATTAATATGTATGCTTTCATATGGAATTTATACTATAGAACATAGTGTGGAAATTCATATGTATGCTTTCATATGGAATTTATACTATAGAACATAATGTGGAAATTCATATGTATGCTTTCATATGGAATCTATACTATAGAACATAGATTCCCAAACTTGTTTGGCCCACCGCCCACTTTCACAGCATAAACTTTGTAACGCCCCCTCCACATTATAAACGTTTGCCAACGCCACCCCCACCCCACATAGATATATGCTCTATTTTCCCTTTGATATAAAAAATTGATATATATTTCTGTCATACATAGTCAGTTTTCAAATGATTATATGCATGAAATAGAAATTAATGAAAAAAATGGATCGTGTAAGACGGTCATAGGATTTAAATGCTGAAGATAAATTTAAATTTAAATGCAGAATTCAAATTTTAAATGATTATTCAATCGCAAAATCACGAACATAATTTATTTTAAAATATTTATTATTAATTTCTTCTTTAAGGAGCCACCGACCCATAATCGTCTGAACACCCATCAAATTCTTCTGAACCCACTATCGCCCACCTAGAACGCTTCGGCGCCCACTGGGTGGGGGTGGCGGTGCTGCACACTTTGGTAAACGCTGCTCTAGAATAACAACCTTCTAGACATTATTTATGAAATGTTTATGATTGCAGCCAAATAGAGTGTGTATATTGAAACGTGGTTGTCACATGTGAAGCTGTTATATTGTGTGTGACATTCCATCATCAAATCTTCAGCGGGGTAGGTAATACTATAATAATATATTGAAAGACAACAAATGCTGTATTTTGGATATTTAATGAGAATAGAGTACAACCAACCACCAATAACAGCAAACAATAAAAAGAGAGTAGGCAATAGAGCCAAGAGAGGACCATGAAAAATGATTGGGTTCGCCAATATCAAGACCACACTAAATAAACATGGATATAATACAACAAGGGCGACTCATCTGGCCCTGGGAAGCAAAATTAACGTTCCTGCCCTTACGTTTTACGGCAAGCAAGAGTGGACAACCAATTCCATCATCCACCTGAGGAAAGACAATAGATAAAAAGACAATATGTAGTTAATACCACCGACACATTTTAGTGAAAACCCACAGTCGCCTACATCAGCCGATTATGGGTCTCTATTGCGAAGTGGTTAAGACGTTTGCCTTGAGTTCTGAAGGTTGTTGTTTAGAATCCGGACCGAGTCACCTGTACACGTTTTTCCGGGGATCCTTAAGACTGTTTCTAGAGCTACGGAGTTCGTGCTGTGTGCAACACTTTCGAAGGTAGCATGTCATTTATGACAAGATGGGCGGATTCATATGGAGAAACTCGGTGCAATGAGGTCGTTACAACCTTCAGACTTGTCGATAATTAACTCTGGTAAATATTCCATTTGCGGAAAAAAATATTTTTAAACTGATCTAAATGAACTTCCTGTATCCGGACCCCACTTAAGAAGCGGAGTGTTCATTTAATGAAAATTGGGAACAAAGCAAAGATCAAGGGTTTTAACTGTTGAGTCTGGGCTACTAAAACATAAAGGCAACAAAGTCGTTTCTAACTTAAGGAGATCATTAAGTGGATCGTGTATTTCTTTCTTCTAATCTCAGGTCAATGACCCTGATCGAAAAAGTACGATATTGATCTTTCCTGAAATAAATTGTCTGTGTTTTATAGCAACATAAACAAACAAATATGGACGTTGTCGCCAAGTTAGCATGTTTCCAATAGTATCACATTCAAAATACAGACACTCGTCAATAGTCGAATTGTACAACAAGGTCTTCCTTCCGACATTAAGTTAACAGTGCCAAACCTGGACATTCACATTAAACTATAGACACACAAAAATCTAGTCACGACAGATGTGTCTACGCATAATGCTGAGAGTATCAAGAAGAAATTGGCTTAGAAATGAAAGCAGCAGGGTAGAAAGAGAACACCGAAACATTAGTAACAACCATGTAAAAAAGAGACAACGGTAATAGTACCTGGTCGTATTTAAAGGAGACAAAATAGTATATTTACAGTATATATAAAGATATAGAAGAATGGTAAAAACCAAACCATAAGTAACTGTTGCGTCCAAGTGTGTAAAGAAAAGACAATAAAATAAGATGAATAAAGAGATATGTAGTAGTGTAGTGGTTAGATCTTTAGCTTAGTGGTTAGATCTTTAGCGTAGTGGTTAGATCTTTAGATTGTCTTCGCTCAGTCACATTTACTGTCATGATGCATTTTTTCAAATGTCCCACTGCGGAATACCTCGCAACGAAATTGTGGACATATTGGCAAAAGCAGACAGCAGACAACCACAGACAGACACCAGTATGACATATGAGGAAGCAAAAGTACGGATACAAATGGCTTACAAGAACAAATGGTTGAGAGATCACCCAGGGCACGAAAAGGACGATGCACACCACCAACTAAGTAGAGAAGAACAGGTTGTCATTTTTTAGCTACAAACAAGGCACAATAGACTGAGGTACCATCTGTTTAACAAGTATAAAATAGGCCCATCTGACATATGTACATGTGGCACCAGCAAGCTGACAGAGACACACATACTGCAAGAATGTTCAACATACACGAAACATAGAGAAAACACATGGCCAATCCACATATCAGTCCAATACAAGCTATATAGTGATGTACATTGACTGCGATTGACCACTAACTACTTTTAAAGTATACAAATCGATGCGTGAAATCGTTGGAAGAAGAATTATTAGGGGCACATTCTGGGGAAAGGGATTTTCTTTTTTCAGACCGTAACTAATCTCAGGTCAACCTAGTCTCCATTAGTTACCAGAAAAACACTGAAAGTAAAGGTGACATGTGTGATGTATACTACATCACCCATCGCGTGCCGATAGACAATAAAAATGCGAGCATAACACTGTATTCCTTAAGATATGAATAAAGCGTTCCCTAAGTTGCATGAAACAATCAATAAGTGAATACAAATTGGTTTGTTGAAGTTACAAAGAGAAAATGAAAGGGAGTTGTCAGTATAACTAACGTAATAAGAGGTGGCGTCTGTGGCCTAGGGGTTAGTGACTCAGTCTATTAACCCCGACGTTCTGAGTTCGAATCACGCTGCGGACAGTTTGCTTGCAAATTGTTTCCGTTGATTTTAACAAAGGACGATGGCGCCACCCGTTCAGAAAGCAATGGCAAACTACTGAACGTATAAGTGGTGCCTAGAAAATCAACGACTTGTTTACTGTAGTTGATGGCTACGTCCTTTGGGATATGCCACGATTTTCATTTTTCAATAAGAGGAAGAGGAGTTGCCATCGCAGATTATTGTGTTGAAGTGTAATATCTTAATTTGTTTAATGTAATACAAACTTGATAAGACAACTTACTAAGAGAAAGAGAAAGCAACTAAAGTGTAATATCTTACTAAGAGAAAGATAAAAAAGTAAAGTGTAATATCTTACTAAGATAAAGATAAAAAAGTAAAGTGTAATATCTTACTAAGAGAAAGATAAAACAAGGAAAGTGTAATATCTTACTAAGAGAAAGATAAAAAAGGAAAGTGTAATATCTTACTAAGAGAAAGATAAAACAAGGAAAGTGTAATATCTTACTAAGAGACAGATAAAAAAGGAAAGTGTAATATCTTACTAAGATGTTAGAAAGACAATGATGGTCTCTGTGGCTAAGTGGTTAAGCCCATGGCATTCGTTCCCTAGGTCGTGAGTTTGAATGAGGACTGCGCTGTTCTGTTCAATAGTGCACTTTTCCCAGAGACTCCAATGATTGTTGCCCGTAGCTGCGGGTTTCGTTCTTTATTCCATACTATCAGCATGTGGCGTGCTGTTTCTACTGAATGCACTGAACGATATGGGATTGATTATTTACCGATCTGAAAGCACTTGAACTTTCAGCTCTTCGGCTCGGTAACATGGACATCGTAACCCTTCGGTTCGGTGCTACGAACACCGTAAATCTGGATAACCTGTGGCTTTTCTGCCAGCCTGCGGAATTGAGCTGCACTCACAGGGGACTTGTCACCCGTCGTCCAACGCGCTACGAGCACGCTGGTCAGGCGGGCATCGATATGGGAAAAAAACACATTGCAATGAAGCCAATCCTTCGGCTCAAGTCCCTTTTTTAAGGAAGAAAATATGGCTGGAGATACCTTAAGCATACTCTGAGGAGAAATTCTCAAAGAATCACAAAACGGGTTATAAAGTGGGAGGTAAGTGCTTCAAGAACGATGGGTCGCCCTAGGGACACTCTGAAGCGAACCTTCTTGGGAGAGGCAAGAAATATCGCACACCCTTCCATTGAACAAGTTGTCCAGGATAGAGCAGTATGAAGACATTGCTTGCAGCTCGCACGTAAACTATATCAGTATGAGAGGAATATAATCAATACATAAAAATATTTTACCAAGAGACAGAGAATGGGAGTACGCTTTTCAATGTGGTACTAGGCAAATGCGCAAAAACCCTTTAAAACAAGTCAAAGACTTTACAGACCCAATGAGCAGTTTTTTAGGAGGAATAAGTTTTTAATTTAAACACTAGGACAAACGAGAGCCACGGTAGCGTAATTGTTAGTGAACTCGTTTCTCAAGGCTGGTGGTCGGGTTCAACTCCGCAGTGTGCGTGAAATTTTTCGACCGCAACGGCTCTCAGGTCGACCCAGCCTCAACTGGGTACCAGACATGCTCTGGGAAAGTGAAGGCGGCCGGCGTGATGCTGACCACATCACCCAACGTGTGCCGACGGTCAATGAATAATACAGGCCTAACACTGTATTGCCCTATATACCACAAGGTATCAAAGGGTTCCTTTTTTTTCTTTTTACTATGACAAATGGCGACAATTTAAAATAGCATCACTTAAAGATCTTAAACTCGTGGCATATCCTTTACAGGACGTAACCATCAACCACAGTAAACAACTCGTTGATTGTCTAGGCACCACTTATACGTTTAGTAGTTTGCCATTGCTTTCTGAACAGTGTGGTCTATTTGTACCTTTCGTTAAAATCCCACGGAAACGAATTTCCTTCAAGCTTGCCCGCCACGGAGTTCGAACCATGTGCTCTTGGTTTGTGATCGAGCTTACTGCTTAAGCTATAGAAGCCCACTATGAACACAAATAGAGCCATGTTCAACACAATCTTTCTCCCCGCATTGTGCCATAAGTGTCAAACCTGGACGCTGACATTAAACGACAGAAGAAAACTAGCCACAACGTAGATGAAGTGTCTACACAAAATGCTTGGAGCAACAAGAAGAGACCGGTTGAAAAATGAAGACATCGGGAAAAAGATGGGTACTGAGCTTTATCAAGAAACAATGAATTAAATAGTTTTGACAACATAAGCAGATTACCAACATACAGTGAGCCTCAAAAAGCAGTGTTACTCCGATACAGTGGATACAAAGCAAAAGGCCGGTCACCCAAAAGGGGGTCCTCAGAGATAACAGAGGCGACGAAAAAGCAATGTTTATGAATCGCACACACAAGACAATTCTATAAATTTCTTCTTATCCTGAAGCTGTGAGGCAAGTCAGGACTGGAGAAAAGAAAGAATGACAAGGTGCATACTGAGGATCTCTCCAGTTGTCTTCTTTTTCAACCTGACGTTGAAAAGCAAAACAGCATTAGAGGATATATAGATAGACTAGACAAATGTTAGTGAATAATATGTTATAGTTATGATATGTTTCATAGTCCACATATAAAACAAAATTAATCTAACTGTCAACCTGTTGGTTATTGGTTACTAAACTTACAGCACAGTACTTCGAGCAGATGGATATGTGCTTAATCTCTCCAACAAATGTCTAAGGGTAAACATATTGATGGCTCTTGTGGCTAGTTAGTTTAACAAAACTTTCTCTCTGCTACTCAGGTATCGAGTTCTACTTGTACAAGGTTTAATTTCAAACAAGTTAAATCGCTGAATACATTCAGCATCAATTTTAGTGTACACATCAAACAGCCGGTCGCCAGGAAATCAAAGAACATCTGCGATAACCACACTCAATTCCATAGCGATCGATGCTGCTGATACAGGAGTCTTCACTCTGTCATTGCCAAAAACAGCCGTAAGTCCCGGACAATAGATCCATGTACGAATATGGAGGATGGACATCTCAATAGACGGTATTCATTCTACAACCATCTTATTTTTTGACTTTCCGGATCATCGACTGAGAGTCAGACACAACAACGACCCCAGTCAACAAAGTCAAAGAAAATCACTAAATGACAGTAGTAATGGCATCAACCTCCATCCTCATTCTGGAAGAAGTTGTCATGTATGTTCCACTTCGTTCAACGACCCCCATCATGCGCTCCAGTCAGGAAACCGCCCACCTGACACTTTACCACAATGTACAGACTGGTGTAAACAACAACATCATCACCATCACTTGTATTATTTGTTATCAGCTGCTTAATTAGTTGTTAAATCTTCATGTTTTCCGAATATCTTCATTCGTTTTCAAGAGTATTGATAACACTGCTGTAGTTGGTTATCTATTGTTCTCCTTTTGGTAGGGTCGCTACTGCGGCCACTTGGTCAACCGCACTCTCAGCTTGAGCCATCCGTGACTTGACAAGCTTGATTCTGGTGCCATAAACATCATTAGTAGTCTTGTTCAGTGAATCTCTCCGATCCGCAGTAATCCGCATATATACTTTGGTTTAATAGATTGATTGCAAGAGTGTTCTTGCAGTTCTCAATGTTATAGTAGCCTAACAACTTAAGCAGTCTCTACTTGCTCTTCTGTTCCATCAACTGCTCGTGGTCCTTTCAGATTTCAGACATGACATCCTTACAATATCACGATTCAATCATTAAATCAGGTGCCGTACCGGTTGGCATAGGGATCATGTCTTCCACATCGGTCTGTCTCTGGTAGAATCCATCAACTCCGTCACCGAACCACTGCCAAACCACGATTTTAAGCCGTCCGAAATGTTGTCACTTTGTCTCCCTCTATCTCTCTTCCCCTGTATTTTACCTGTTGTAATCAAATGTATTAAACTGTCCCTTCTAATTATATGTCCGAAAAAATATGATTGTCTTCCACTTATTCGATTGTTTAGATTTCAATATGAATCTGTCTCCGACAAGATCTCTTCATTTCTCTTACATATCACAGTTACAATGTGATATAATCGTATTCAGAATGAGAAGATACATATAGTTCTTGGCTGCACTAGAAATATTCAAATTGTGAAGAGGATGGACAATGAACAATCAGTTAAACGACAGAATTGATGCATTTGAGATATGTATATATACAGGGTGTTCAAGAAAACTGCAGCCCCATTGACAATTCGAAATTTGCCAGGTACAGCATTGATTTGTGTTTATTTACTATTTAAACCGGTTCTGATTAGCTCGTCCTACGTCACATTTGTTCATCGCCCCTTCCAGCACTACAATTACACACCGTCATACAACCTTGACCTATACTACGTCATAACTGAACCTCCCATTTCCATACATATATGTCAGATTAGCTCCATTCACGGGCTGCTTTTAAGTTGAACACCCTGTAGAAGACTAGGTAGGGTTTCATAGACAGAAAAACAGACAAATAAAACAAGTTTCAGGAAAACTAGACATGAAGAAACAACTATTAAGAATAATAAAATTCAGACAAGTAAAATTTTTTGGGCACATAAAAATGCATGACACCATGATAAAACATTTACTAGAGGGGAAAGTTGAGGAGCGAAGAGCAAGAGGAAGACCGAGAGATAAGTGGGAGGAAAATTTAAAGAAATGAACAGAATATAGTCTGGCAGAGTGCAACACCAAGACAAAAGACAAAGGATGCTGGAGATTCGTTGCAGCCAACCTTTAATGCAGATACGCACCTGATGATGATGATGATGAAGAGCAGACTCATGCTTGGAAATATTTGACTACATTTTCGTCATTATGTGACCGAAACTAAAATAATAAGAAACGTAGACTTATAAAAATTTTAACTAAAAACAGTATGGAATCTTCATCTTCTTTGCGTTCGTTCTTTACGACCAATTTTAATCACTCTTTGTGATATGTTTGAGCTTTGCCAAGAACGTGTATACGTTGCACATTGGTTTGGTAGGTCCCAAATGCATAGACTTCTACACATTTAGGACACATGCATCCGATTTCAGCCAAACCTTCTTAGTAGCTTCTTACGACATGCGTGGTAGGTAACAGTGGGTCTGTTCTTTACACCCAAATTTGGGCCCCGGTAACTACTCGGGCGACAGTATAGAATGAAAATAACTAACAGAATACTAAGAACATGCGTAGATTTCTAGTGGTAACGTATGGTAAGTGGCAACAACCCGGTAGCAGTGTGACAACAAAAGAAGAAGAAGAAGAACGAACGAGTTTGAATCATGGAATGCAACTGATAAAAAAAAAAATTGACACGTTAGTCTGTGTATGGAAAGATTTCGAGTTATAATGGAGTAGAGTAGGTAGGTAGAGCTCTCTGTGGTGAAACAGTTGAGCTTTGGCGTTGTAGTCTGAAAGGTCAGAAGTTCGAATCAAACGATTCTTTAAATGATTTTTGCGGGAGCCATGGACTTCGTGATGTATGTAATACTCCGCAGATGGCGGGCTATTTATACTGGAGCGACAGAGACTTATTAGGAAGAACCTGGTGCAATGAATTCAATCCTTCTCATCTGGAACACTTTCAAAGAAAAGAATTATATTGCAAGTGTGTTAAGAATAGAGTGGAAGACGAAAGTTGAGAAAGTAATACAGAGGTTCTTTCTGATAGGGAAATCCAAACAAGATAAAGAACTTTATTTTAGAGCATAGATTCCCAAACTTTGTTTCTGCCTACCGCCCACTTTGCCCGACATAAACATTATAACGCTCCCCACCCCCTTTTTAAACAGTTTGCAGACGACCCCCTCCCTCCCTCCCCCTCCCCCTCCTTTCCATATGTGTACATGCTCTATTTTCACTTTGACATAAAAAAAATTAATATATATTTATGTCATAAATGATCATTTTTCAAATTATTATGTACAGGAAATAAAAAATTGATGAATATATGGAAAGTGTAAGATGGGCATAAGATGAATTAAAATGCAGAATTCACATTTTTTATGATTATTCAATAGCAAAATCACGAAAAAAAACTTTCCCCAAATGCTTCTGAACCCACATTCCCCACCCCCTCCCTGGAAGGTTTCAGCGCCCACTGGGGGGCGATCTAATCCACTTTGGGAACCCAAGTTTTAGATGGAGCGAGAGATGGAGAGGTACATTGATTTAAAAGTAGAGAACGAGAGAGAGGAAATAGTATATTAACAAGATGAAGTGATGGTATAAAAGAAAATAGTATATTAACAGGATGAAGGGATGGTATAAAAGAAAATAGTATATTAACAGGATGAAGTGATGGTATACAAGAAAATATTATATTAACAAGATGAAGTGATGGTATAAAAGAAAATAGTATATTAACAGGATGAAGTGATGGTATAAAAGAAAATAGTATATTAACAGGATGAAGTGATGGTATAAAAGAAAATAGTATATTAACAGGATGAAGTGATGGTATAAAAGAAAATATTATATTAACAGGATGAAGTGATGGTATAAAAGAAAATAGTATATTAACAGGATGAAGTGATGGTATAAAAGAAAATAGTATATTAACAGGATGAAGGGATGGTATAAAAGAAAATAGTATATTAACAAGATGAAGTGATGGTATAAAAGAAAATATTATATTAACAGGATGAAGTGATGGTATAAAAGAAAATATTATATTAACAGGATGAAGTGATGGTATAAAAAAGAGAATTGTGAATTAATGAAGAAAAAAAAAATTTTAAACGAAGCGTTACATTATATATATATTTTTTAACCTAATTCCCCTTGCTCCATCGGAATCAAACAAGTCTTTGTGCGACCATATTCTGAAGCTGTGATTGAGATGTTGATTTGATTGTATCAATCTTTATTTATTATTGACAAGCACCGGTGTTATCGACTCGCTCGACAGGATTGTTTGAAGTCTTGGAGTGGATTGGAGGATATGAATTCTTTTGATATCAAGTTTAGACAGACGAACACGTGAAAGTTGGAATATTTTCACGAAATGTAAGATGGGGAGAAAAGAAAACGATTTTCAAGGTCTATACGTATTTATATAGGGAAATATTGAACACAACAGATGTATGTGGTTGTAATGGTTAACTATTATCAGCAACATATGTATGTAGTCTTCTTCTTTGGACGCTCCATATCGACAACTTGTTAAAGGGTTTGGCACCCAAAAAAAAAATTAATTAATTAAGTTTGAGTAATTATTTTATAATGAACGTATTAAGCTATGAATGTAGATATATTTTAAAGCTTTTAATGGAATAAAAATTGCATGGTTGCCATGACAACATCGGCCATCTTTACAAAAATACATGTTTTTCAAATCCTAAAATTGTACAGAACAAACCAAAATATTAATAAATAAAATGATGAGGAGATTGAGCGAGTTGCCCAGGATAGAGCGGTATGGAGAAATTATTTGCAGGCCCTATGTAACGTATAACGGTACGAGAGGAATTATTATTATTATTATTAGTATTTATATCAAGCGCTACTGACATATTTATGTTGGGTAAAATCTCAAGAAGCATATTTTATTTATTTTTTTTTAAACTTATGCTTGGCACAAAAACCGCACAAAATGTGTCATCATTGTGCATTGGAAATGAATTTTTAAATCAAATATTTGAAAAAATGTAATTTGAATCAGTAACTTCGAGTGCAATGACGTCAGTTTAGAAATCAATAAACCAAAGATCCGTCCTCAAAGATTCTGTTCTCAAAGATCTGTATTAATGTTTAAGTTCTGTTTTATTGTGCTTAATGTATCAGATTCATATTGAGTATTGATATATCAAGATGCGTGTCCTTTATATTACGTTGCTATCTTTGCAGCGCAACTGAAATTCACTGTCTCTAGCCAGTTCACCCACTTCGCCGATGGTCATATTCATGGTTTCTGTAGCTATCTTCTTCTTGGTCTGGCTCTGAGTCCTGGGACCGTACCCTCTAATATTGTTCTCTCCAGACCATCGTGACGCTTAATGTGACCAAATTATCTAATTTTTCTGTATATTATATTGTTTATCAGCTAATTGTCTTTAACATTCAGTTCTTTCGGGACATCAGTGTTCTTCCTTTTTTCTGTCCATTGTATTCGTAGGATCTTTCTGTAGAATTTAGTTTCGAAGGACTGTATTTTCGTTCTTGTTGTTTATGTAATGGTCCATGATTCACAACTATAAGTAGCCACTGGGAAAATGCATGCTCTCAATATTTTTAATGTTAATATTTTACTGGTGCTTTGCCACATGTTCTTCATTATGTTTAACTTCCTGATTGCTATTGCCAATCTTCTTGAGATCTCTTTTGAGAAGTCGCTGTTATTGTATATTGTGATCTTGGTGTTGCTAGACATAATCTTGTATTTTAGCAGGTAAGATAGAGAAATGAATACTGTTTTTTCTAATTGTATTTTATATTTCATTTCTTCACTTTTTAGTTATTAGTTACTAAACTGACGTCATTGAACACCGGGAAAACTCATAGGTGCTCAGTCTTTCTCAAACGATATTGAAGAGTATGCATACTGATGGTTCCCGTGGCTCGCAGAATAAACACACTCCTCAATCTGCCTCTCAGGCATGATCCAAACTGTATAAATCACTGGATCGATTCAACATCTATTTTAATGTCCTCATCCAATACACAGTCGCAAAGAGATCGAAGAACATCATTTCTCCCTTAGGGGTCTCTGTGACGTTCAGGTTAGGTGCTCGTCTCTCGTGTCAAAGGTACCAGGTTCGATCCCTCGTAGAGCCATCTGGATATTTTCGTAGAGATCCCTGATCTAAGTTTAGTTGGAATCGAGATCCTAGATCGGAGACGGACGATATAACGTAGGTCAGGTGTTCAAATAGAGCACGTAAAAGAACCCTTTATAGTTTAAAATCAAGAAGAGCAGGCTGAAAAGCCCGAGCAAGATTAATTAGAAAAGATAAAAATATAATTCCTACAAAAATATCTTCACCATCTTCAAAATGACATCGAGGACCCTAGCCCTTGCTACGGAGTTTGTGCACTGCCGCTGAGAACTTTCTGTGTAAGAAAGAGATCGGAACACACATGGTTACTCACCGAAATGCAATGATGATGGTCCTATCACTCAATCAACCAATTACTTCTCTTATTATGTTGAAGCTATTGAAGTTCGTGCTAAAGTTACGTATACGTTTATGATCTGTTTTATTGTCATATTACCTTCTTCAATGTATTGAGATTGTTTTATTGTCATATTACCTTCTGGAATGTATTGAGATTGTTTTATTGTCATATTACCTTCTGGAATGTATTGAGATTGTTTTATTGTCATATTACCTTCTGGAATGTATTGAGATTGTTTTATTGTCATATTACCTTCTTCAATGTATTGAGATTGTTTTATTGTCATATTACCTTCTGGAATGTATTGAGATTGTTTTATTGTCATATTACCTTCTGGAATGTATTGAGATTGTTTTATTGTCATATTACCTTCTTCAATGTATTGAGATTGTTTTATTGTAATATTACCTTCTTCAATGTATTGAGATTGTTTTATTGTCATATTACCTTCTTCAATGTATTGAGATTGTTTTATTGTCATATTACCTTCATCAATGTATTGAGATTGTTTTATTGTCATATTACCTTCTGGAATGTATTGAGATTGTTTTATTGTCATATTACCTTCTGGAATGTATTGAGATTGTTTTATTGTCATATTACCTTCTTCAATGTATTGAGATTGTTTTATTGTCATATTACCTTCTGGAATGTATTGAGATTGTTTTATTGTCATATTACCTTCTGGAATGTATTGAGATTGTTTTATTGTCATATTACCTTCTGGAATGTATTGAGATTGTTTTATTGTCATATTACCTTCTGTAATGTATTGAGATTGTTTTATTGTTATATTACCTTCTGGAATGTATTGAGATTGTTTTATTGTTATATTACCTTCTGGAATGTATTGAGATTGTTTTATTGTCATATTACCTTCTTCAATGTATTGAGATTGTTTTATTGTCATATTACCTTCTTCAATGTATTGAGATTGTTTTATTGTCATATTACCTTCTTCAATGTATTGAGATTGTTTTATTGTCATATTACCTTCATCAATGTATTGAGATTGTTTTATTGTCATATTACCTTCTGGAATGTATTGAGATTGTTTTATTGTCATATTACCTTCTGGAATGTATTGAGATTGTTTTATTGTCATATTACCTTCTTCAATGTATTGAGATTGTTTTATTGTCATATTACCTTCTGGAATGTATTGAGATTGTTTTATTGTCATATTACCTTCTGGAATGTATTGAGATTGTTTTATTGTCATATTACCTTCTGGAATGTATTGAGATTGTTTTATTGTCATATTACCTTCTGTAATGTATTGAGATTGTTTTATTGTTATATTACCTTCTGGAATGTATTGAGATTGTTTTATTGTTATATTACCTTCTGGAATGTATTGAGATTGTTTTATACTTTCCTCTTGTTGCCGTCCTATACTCTTTTTTTTTCTAGATTGTTATTTAATTCCATTTTGCCAGAATGGGAAATTGCCTAAATATTTTCTTTTCTTCTCTCTACATATCGTATCACAGTTATGTTTCCAGTTATGTTTCTGATGTTTGTCAGTAGTATTCACTTTTTTCTAGTCTTCTTGATAGCTTTTCTCAAGCACCTCATCTCACACATAAGCCATTTTTATCTTCTACTGCTCCTTTGAACGCTACACTTCTTAAACACTTGTTGTGATTTGTATGTGATCTGAGCCTAAGAGCGATTTACGTTGTGCCAGCCATACACCTGCAACTAGGCAAGCACATCATAAAAAAGACACGAAGGGCTGGAAAAAACCATCATGGAAGAAGGCATCCAGCAAAGAGAAGAATAAGAAGACCACGGAGAAGATGGATTTATGATATAACTGATGGTTTGAACATGACGGCTGCAGAGGCGGCACATTTGGCCTACGAGACAGAGAACTTTTGAAGGACTGTTGGGGTGGCAAGGTTCTGCTCAGGACAAGCTATTTGATGAGGCTTATGCTTTTGGATAATCTGATTCTCTTATCTATTGTCTTAAATGTGTCTATTTTGTTGGATAATCTGATTCTCTTATCTATTGTCTTAAATGTGTCTATTTTGATATTGCGTACATCACAAAATGATTGCAATGAGTTTGTGTAACATTTCACATTTATCATCATCAAATAACTTATCTTGAGAAGAACTTTACCACTTTAACAGTCCTTTGGAATTTCTCTCTCTCTCTCTCTCTCTCTCTCTCATCTGCCTCTACAGTCGTTATGTTAAAGTTGTTAGGTACAACCTGATTGCATCTTCTTCGTAGTCTTCGTCTTCTCTTAATTATGCATCTTTCCATAATAGTATCTTCGTGTTTTTTAAACGATCAAAGTATTTCACTTTTCTCATTCTTACGTGTAGCATCAACCAGTGTTCGTTAGTTTTGTCTTATTTCTGAAAATATATATGTGTTCTATTATGTGGCCTAGGGGTTAGTGACTCGGTCTATTAACCCCGACGTTCTTAGTTCGAATCACGCTGCGGACAGTTTGCTTGCAAATTGTTTCCGTTGATTTTAACACAAGGACGATGGCGCCTCCCGTTCAGAAAGCAATGGCAAACTACTGAACGTATAAGTGGTGCCTAGAAAATCAACTACTCGTTTACTGTAGTTGATGGCTACGTCCTTTAGGATATGCCACGATTTTCATTTCATTCTCTGTCCAAACACATAAAACATTTCCACTTCAAATTTGTTGCTTTTATTTCATTATTCGTTTTTAGTCCGATTTTCATTTTAGCTCCGTTAGAAACTTATTGTTTAATTCTACACTAAATTCTTCACTTCTCTTGTATCCGTTGTTTGATAAAGGAATTTAGTTTAAACATTTCTGTGTAATGTTATTGTTTTTGTATCTTTTAAAACTATAGTACTTTGTTTTTATGTGTTTCGCTATTGCTACATAGTTTTTACTTGCAATCTTCCATTAAATCGATAATAATATTCTCTGTCCATGGTATAAGGAGGACTCTTCTGTCATTACATACCATATATAAGATCTATACAGATCGAACATAACTGCAGATCGAACAGAATGAAGAATGTTTGTTGCTGACATTCACGATGCTGCCACGTGTGACGGCCATTGACTTCTTCATCAATCCATAATCAAAAACGATCGAAATTGGAAAAATTAACGGAAAATTTTAGAAGTCTGCTGAGTAGATTTCCACAACGTTAACTTTACAATTGAAAAACAGCCACAAGTGGTAGATTGTTTGAAAATATAATATCGCCTACACTAGTCAATACGGCAATTGTGGAACACACATAGAAAACAAAGAAATGTATACAACAATGTTGGCAAAACAAAACAAAAAAAAGCAAATACATTAGACAAATATTTGTCACCAAGACACGAAAACTACAACATATTTAGTACTGCAGCTATGGTTACATTGATCTCCTTATGTGATCTCTTGACAAAAATCGATTAACTAAAGTTTGTTGTACAATGACATCTCGGAATGAAACTAATGAAACAATTCAGTAGTGGAATATTTAAGTGACAAAATGCAATCAAGACGACAACAAAGGGAATGAGAATCATAGGTTCATAGATTGTGTATAATTCTAAGCAGCAAGAAACTAAGAAAATGTCTCTCTTCACATTTCAACTCCCAACGGAGCACAGGTCTCAACAAACTTCTTCCAGCTCTTCCTCTCTCTTGCCATCCCTTCCAATTCTTTTCATGTTTTACCTATTCTTTTAATATCAGCCTCCATCACTCTATTCCAGGTCTGTCTAGGTCTTCCCCCACTCCTCTTTCCCTGCGGGTTCCAAAACAGTGCACGTCTTGCAATGCTTCCAGTCGATCTTCTCAATGAATGTCATATGCATCGCCAGCGTCTCTTCCTGAGCTCTTTCTTCACTGGTATCTGCTTAATTAAAAAATTTCGGAATCTAAAGGCGGAAGGTTGACTTATTGGTACCTGATTTTACTAAGATATGTCAAGCTTCCTCTCTGCAGAACTCACACGCACCCTGCTAAGTGTATTCTACCAAGCACGAAAACGTAACTCAGTCAACAATCATAGGGACCTTCGGAATAAAATACACTCGAGAACAAAATGGGATGTTCCGTATTCAAACCACGGCTTTCTAAACAAAAGGCATATCTAAAATACTATTATGAGGGAACTGTATCTTCTACAAAACGAGGACATCAGAAGCAGAGTGGGCATAACTTGATGAACAGAGTGGGCATAACTTCATGAACAGAGTGGGCATAACTTCATGAGCGGAATGGGCATAACTTCATGAACCGAGTGAGCATAACTTCATGAGCGGAGTGGGCATAACTTCATGAACAGAGTGGGCATAACTTCATGAGCGGAATGGGCATAACTTCATGAACAGAGTGGGCATAACTTCATGAGCGGAGTGGGCATAACTTCATGAACAGAGTGGGCATAACTTCATCAACAGAGTGGGCATAACTTCATGAGCAGAGTCGGCATAACTTCATGAACAGAGTGGGCATAACTTCATGAACAGAGTGGGCATAACTTCATGAACAGAGTGGGCATGACTTTATGTACGGAATACATTGAAAGACAAGAAATGCAGTGGTTTGGACATGTAATGTGAATGGAGTACAACCAGCCACCAGTAACATCATACAATAGCAAGATATCAGGTACTAGAGCCAAGGGAAAACAACAACAAAGATGGATAGACAGAGACAAGACCACACATTATATCAAGACCACACTAAATTTAAAAAGGGTTTTAAAGCCGAAGGATTGACTTCATTGCACCGGGTTTTACCCCATATGGCTCGGTCCTCTCCGCAGAAATGGCACGCCACCTGCCGAGAGTATTGCACAAAGCACGAACTCCGTAGCTCCAGCAACAATCCTAGGGGTCTCTGGAAAAATCTGCACTCGTGAACAGAAGGCCGTGGTCCGGATTCGAACCCACGACCTTCGACTCGCAAGGCAAAGGGCTTAATCACTCAGCCACAGATATAACACAACAAGGACAATTCATCTGGCACTGGAACGCAAATTAAAGTCCCACCCGTACGCTTAACGGTAAGGGTGAACAACAAATTCCATCATTCACCTGGGAAAGACAATAGACAATAGACTGTATCTCCCCCAGGCATTATAGATTCAACGCAAACGTCTCCAAGGATATTACTGTTAGCTCACTAGTTACACTTACATTCTGAATTTAAACAATATATATGAGCGCTACATTGAACGATATATTGAGATACCCACAAATGCATATAATCTCAGAGCCGGATCGTTTGCACAGTGACTCCGGCAAAGATTCTGGGAAAATGTGAATAATGGTTTTTTGAACAACCCCCACACGTCAGCTCATTCAGAACAATGAAATTGAATTAGACAAATGTAGAAGATTCACGTTATTTACACCTGCATGACTTGACTGAAACCATTGTCTTAATAGCTTGGCTGTACACACCTGGACATGCTGGAGTGCAGGGTAAGGAGCGTGTTGACTTTCTTGCAAACAATGCCCCAACTCAAGCGGACAGAAGTATGGACAAAGTCGATGTCATCAATGCGGTACGCTCTCATTTATGTGAAATGGGCGAGTCTCAGACACTGGAACGAGTTCGAGAATTTAGAGTTAAGTTTGGGCATGCTCGTTTGCGCAATATCGTTTTGTGGTAGAGAGAGAAGGTATGCTAATCAACTTTCTTATGGGTACGGTGAGCAAATATAATTAAGGATGGCTGCTTGCACAAAGGAGGGAAGAAAACATGAGAATGTCAAATGTGCTATAACGTCAATAGCATAACATAACATAGCATAACATAACATAACATAACTTAAACTATATCTGGATAATTAACAAGATATATAAAATAGTATCCGTCTTCATGGACACATAACGCTGAGAGAATAAAACATGTGCATTCAATTCGATCATGGCTCTCTCTCTATCTCTCTATCTCTCTATCTCAACCTCTTGGGGAACTCTGTGACTAAGTTATCAAGCCGTTGCCTTGGGTTCCGAAGATCATGGATTCGAATCTGTGTCGCTCTGTTTACGAGTGCATATTATCCAGAGACCTCTAAAACAGTTGATGGATCGTAGATCGTAGAGTTCGTGATTTATGCAATACTTTCGACAGGTAGCTTGTCATTTCTACGAAGAGGAACGAAGTCATTTAAGCTCAAATTTGGTGCAATGAAGTCAATCTTGCGTCTTTGGACTTGATCTTCTTGTCCATTATTTACTTCTTTATAGAAGTGTTTATAAGGGGGAAATGTCGTGATCTAGTGTGTGCTTGTTCTAATGCACTCTATAAGCTGTTATTCATTTTCTTAAGGCTATTATTCATGCCATCACTCCATGTTTTGCGAAATTTTGCTCTTGATCTGTACTCTTTATACTTTTTTTTACTGTGGGGCTCTCTGTATCTTTATACGCTTTGGACATATATAAGAGAGCATTAGAAGACACAGTATCAAGAAACAGAAATAGTTAGACCAAAAAATCGCTAAATACCATTTAAAGATACACAACCAGTTTCTAGCAATAATCTCCGATCATCAGAGCATATCATCGGATGGTGTTGACCTGAATATCGCGGGTTCCCAAATTGTCAGTTATAGCACTACAAACACAGAACGGAGAATGTGACAGTGAATAAAGAACGGATAATCTTCTTTGCGTTCGTTCTTTAAGACCAATTTTAATCACTGTGATATGTTTGATCTTTGTCAAAAACGTGTATATGTTGCACATTGGTTTGGTAGGCCCTAAACGCATAGACTTCTACACGTTTAGGACATGTGCATCCGATTTCAGCCAAGAAGGGAGAATAAAACAGCAAATAATAACACAACAATGTGGGAAACAATACTGTTACAAACGTTGTCTTGAGAAAATCGTCTCTTGTTGTTGAATAGTGTGCTCGTTGTTATAATAGTGCCTATTTAGGTCTCAGACGCAGTACACATGTTCAAGATGGCATCGATCACTGAAGATTAATGTCACAGTAAATGGGGATCTTCCTCTTATGTCGTCAGACTGCAACCGGCTTGTTGCGTAGTGTCGTAGTTTTCTATTTTTGTCTTGCGCTGTTTTGTGACTTGGGTGATTGTTATTTTCTGCTCTTTGACATCATTCTGCTTGGGTGATTGTTAATTTTTGCTCTTTGACAGGATTCTGCTTGGGTGATTGTTATTTTTGCTCTTTGACATCATTCTGCTTGGGTGATTGTTATTTTTTGCTCTTTGACATCATTCTGCTTGGGTGATTGTTATTTGTTGCTCTTTGACAGGATTCTGCTTGGGTGATTGTTATTTTATGCTCTTTGACAGGATTCTGCTTGGGTGATTGTTATTTTTTGCTCTTTGACAGGATTCTGCTTGGGTGATTGTTATTTTTGCTCTTTGACAGGATTCTGCTTGGGTGATTGTTATTTTTGCTCTTTGACAGGATTCTGCTTGGGTGATTGTTATTTTATGCTCTTTTACATCATTCTGCTTGGGTGATTGTTATTTTTGCTCTTTGACAGGATTCTGCTTGGGTGATTGTTATTTTTGCTCTTTGACATGATTCTGCTTGGGTGATTGTTATTTTTGCTCTTTGACAGGATTCTGCTTGGGTGATTGTTATTTTTGCTCTTTGACAGGATTCTGCTTGGGTGATTGTTATTTTTGCTCTTTGACAGGATTCTGCTTGGGTATTTATTTTTGCTCTTTGACAGGATTCTGCTTGGGTGATTTATTGTTGCTCTTTGACAGGATTCTGCTTGGGTGATTTATTTTTGCTCTTTGACAGGATTCTGCTTTGTGTGATTGTTATTTTTGTTCTTTGACAGGATTCTGCTTGGGTGATTGTTATTTTTGCTCTTTGACAGGATTCTGCTATGCCATCTAACTACCTTTTTTGTGAACTTCCTCTTGTCTTCTTCCCTGATGTTCTGTTGTAGAAAATTCTGCATACTGTGGAGTTTAGATGCATTTTTATTAAGTGGCCAAACCATTTTATTCTTTTAAAGTACGCTAATATTTGTTATATGTCGTTTTCAGCCGTGCCGGCTCTAAAGCTATGCTAATTATTCAGCCGAGTAGACCCTGGAACTCAAAGTGGGGTCAAGTCTCACTATAAATGAAATTCTCAGCTTATAGTAATGACTAAACGCGTAAAAACAAAGTAATCGCAATATAGATGAGACTGCAGTAAAACTATTTGATTGGCAAAACACGTAATCACAAAGTACTGTAGTTTTACAAATTACAAAAACAATGACAATATACAGCAACGTTTCGACCAACAAGGTCTTTATCAAGCAAACGAACAACAGGAGTGACGAATTTAAGAAAAACAATAAGATATGGACGACTAGATACGGAGACATTCAAACGTTTCTAATAAAAATATGGGAATAAAAACGAATAACGAAATAAATGTAACACAAAAAAACCACACATAAAAACTAGAAACAGAAAAGAAGAGAAACAATAAAAAAGCAAGTATATATATATATAGCTTGAAAACGTGCAACATATGCACGTATAGATTACAAGGCAATCTCATTATGAAATATTTATAATGATTGTTAGGAATTTATTGACGTATTATATATGTAGTGTGCTGGGAAAGAAGTTAAATTTGTCCTTTCTGTTGTATCCATTGCTTGATGAAGGCTTTTTGGTCGAAACGATGTTTTGTATTGTCATTGTTTTTGTATTTCTAAAACTAGAGTACTTTGTTTTTACTTTTTTCGCCATTGCAACATAGTTTTACTGCAGTCTTCTCTTATATTGATAAAACTATCAGCTTATAGTATACATCAAGCGCTTAACTCATTAGATGCGCTACAAAACCGTCTCTTAATATTGAAAGGGAAGAATAAAAGTTCTAGCAACCACCGTTAAGAAACTAAAAACACGATATGTTCTTAACGACTTGCCTAGTCTGGTTTATTAGGTAACATAGAATAGAACCACTGTCGACTTTCACATGTTGCAAAAATCACTAAGAGAAGTAGGGTGTGTTATCTACAACACAACACTGAAAACAAGCAAACACTGAAAACAAGCAAACACTGAAAATAAGCAAACACTGAAAACAAGCAAACACTGAAAACAAGCAAACACTGAAAACAAGCAAACACTGAAAACAAGCAAACAGCTACAGATATTATTTTTTCTCTTCGAAAGCTCCATATTGACCATTTGTTAAACCACTCTTTGTGATTTGTATTTGATCGAAGCCTTAGAGCGATTTACGTTGCGCCAGTTATGCGCCTTCAAGTAAGCCAACACATCTGATTTCTGCGATGCTTTTTATTTACTAGGGTAGATTCCCTAGGCCCTTGCCTCAGTCTCCTCTTACGACATGCCTTGTATATCGTAGTGTTATATTATTTGCCCCCTGAGAGCAATAGGAACATACGGACAAGCTACAGAAATAAAAGCATTTATGAAACAAGTGTCAATTATGAAGGGCAGAATAAATTACTTCGAGAGATCTTAGTTCCAACGATCTGTCTTTTTGGAACACAGAACTCTGACACATCTTGCCCGTAGAGACTTCAGAAAGATGTATAAATCAGGCAAGACCACGCAAACGGTCATTGCTTAGAAGATGACGATGGATTGAACTCCCGTAGCGAACAAGTTTTATATTCCCCTCCGTACCGGTCATAACAGACTCCGGGCCCACATGTTCAACAGATTTAAAATTGGCACAACTAGCCTGTACCACTGCGAGAAGTTGGACATGAGGACAGAGCATCCACTTCAAACTGCCAATTGCTGGCAGGCTTGAAAAACGAGACCTGGTCAAATAACACAGATTTTAATGAAAAGCTGTGCGGAGGGACAGAGCAACAGCAGCATTTATGAGAAAATATGGTACATCAGTCTAAGCGGAGATCGCGAGAGAGAGAGAACTTGCTCTCAGGATGAAAACAGGAAGACGACCAAGACAACTAATACAAAACACAGTAGGGACAGCGGGAAAAAGGAAGAACTAGGGGCACATAGAGGCGAACTTTTAAAGCAGAGTTTTTCTGGGTTTTTTTCGATTCAGAAGCACTTGAACTTTCAGCTCTTCGACCCGGTGTCATGGACATCATAACCCTTCGGTTCGGTACCACAAAAACCGTAAATCTGGAGAACCTGTTCCACCCACGGAATTGAACCGCACTCACAGGGGCTTGTCACCCATCGTCCAACGCGCTACGAACACGCTGGACAGACGGGCGAAAGCATAGTTTAAGACCTTATATACGATTAAGTTTGAGATGAAGAGACAGCACAAAATTGAGACGAGTGAAAACGCTTTTATCTCTACATTATGCTCCCTTGTGTTCAATGAAAACTGCTGAATATACTTTTCTTCACCGTTCACTCCTAGGAAGGCACAGGTTCGCAACCAAGGCATTCCAAGCCCGTCTATCCGAGGCCATCTTTTCCAGATCTCTCCACTCTCTCTCCATTTTCTTGAACTCCATCTCCCCTCCTTGAGAAGTCCTTCTTCTTCCTCGGGTGACGATCTATGAATATCCCTGGTTGTAGTTTCTAGTGTAGCCATCTAGTGTTGTTTACGGGTTGGTGTAGCTAGCAATAATCAATGAAGTAGGCGTGCCCAAATATAGAGCAAATGTTACTGTTATGTATTCCACTGTTAACAACAATTTTAACTAATCCTGCTGATTATGATGTTGATGTTTCTGATGATGATGTTGATGATTATAATGATAATGCTGATGATGATTGTAATGATGATACTTATGATGATGATGCTGATATCGATGATAATGATGCTGACTCTGTTGTTAAGGCGGGGGACCCAGAAAACAAACAAACAAATATATTGTCATACCACATATATTTAGCCACATGTTGCAAAAGACATCGATTTTGATGATAAACAACGTTTAGTGTATGCAGTGTAATTTTTTTGTATAATTAATTTTCCTGAAAATATATTTTAGAACCCCCTCCCCCTCCCTTCATCTTGGAGTATATTTCACAAATATATGAAATGTAAAGAATGTCAAACTAGAATATGATGTATACATTACCCATAGTTATAGCGTTAATCTCTAAAAAAAAAAAGTCTAAAACTATTGGTTTGATAGATATGGTTCTTGCAATATAACCCTACCAAATAAAACTAAAATTCAAATTAGAACAGGAATATCTCTGCTTATATACAGCTTAGAAAGACGTAGAAGTTAACGCTGTAGCTTTGGGTGATATGTGCATCATATGCTAGTTTGGGAGTCTTTGAACTTCTTATGTTTGTGAAATCTATTCCCCGAGGAAGGAGGGGAGTTTTGAAATATATTTTCCAGAACATTTATTATTTTAAAATAAATAATTGCACTGAAGATAGTTCTCCGAAAAGTCACAAACAACACAAGATTCAACAGAGTTACGAGTACCAACATTAGAGAAAAGGTTGGAACAAGACCGTGCTTGAACTAAATAGCGAAACAAAGAATGAAGGGGTTTGGCCACTAAGTAAGAATGCGAACAGACCAAACTGCCTATGAAGCTTTCCACAACAGAATATCGGGTAGGAAGGCGAGAGGAAAACCGAGAAAAAAGGTAGATAGATAACGTAGCTGAATTCTGCCAGGGGACTAAGAAAACCATCACACAAGTCGCCAGAGAAGCACAAGACAAATACATAAAACCACGACACTGGGTTAACAACCCGGTAACATTGTGCTGACAAAAGAAGAAGAAGAATTACACTGCATACATTAAACGTTGTTTATGATCAAAAACGATGTCTTTGGCAACATGTGGCCAAATGGTATGACAATATGTTTGTTAGTTTTCTTTTCTGTTCATTTTTTTAACAGACAACCGTTGTTCTAGGTGGGTCTCCCGCCTTAATGATTAAAATGACGATGATGATGATGATGATGTTGATGGTGATGTTGATAGTTTTGATGATGATGTTGACGATTATGATAATGATGATGTTGATGATTCTAATAATGATGATGTTGGTGATGACAATTAATATTCTAAAAGACAAATAAGAAAAAATTAGAATATAAAAGGAGTCTAAAATGAAGGATTTGCTTCTCTGTTCCGAGTTTCCCCCATATGGCTGGGTCATGTTCAGCATAAATGGTACTCCACCTGCCGAGAGTATTGCACAAAGCACAGACTCCATAACCATCATAATGGAACTTTGAGAAAAAATACACATACCAACAGAGCAACGTGGTTCGAGTTCGAATCCACGTTCCCTTCAAAACGCAAACCCTTAACCACTTCGCTACATAATTCCCACCTTCTCCCTCAACATCCCCATCTAGAATAAAAGAGAAACATAATACGTGTTGTTGATGTCGTTCATATAATATCGCGTGCTTTGAAACCTGCGAAGTGTCATTGAGTTTTGCCCAACCTTAAAGCTGGCAAGACGGGCGGAGATAGCATTATTAAGTGTTAAGACCTTCATAAACATTTACGAAACTGTAGTTTAATTATACATCACAGATTCTTATTAGCAGATAAATAGATATGTGAAATGATAAACCTTACCAGCGTAGGAAGTTATTCAGAAATGGTGGTTAATTACTGACTGTAAAGCTTTGAACAAATCATAAAATATACACTCCATTCTTGAACGTCTATTTTTGTTATGTTTTTTTTGGGTGAGTTTCTTCTTCACCAGAAGCTAATGATGAACAATGTGGCTTTGTTGAACGCAAGCTAACAAAGAACGCAATATATACAATAAGAACAATAATAGAACGATCAATATAGATTCAGTTGTACTTACACCTGTTTCATAGACTAATCCAAATCTTTTGATAAAGTAAAACATGGAGATATAATTCGGATGTTAGAAAGTATAAATGTTGATGGGAAAGATCTTAGACTGATCAAAAGGTCAAAGGCGCATGGGGACAACACCAGGCCAGGATTAGTGAGCTGGCACTAATCAGGATCCTGCCCCACCTCCTCATGGTGGCCCTGGAAATAGATATTGGTTCCGGTCTGGCTAAGAGGGCAGGGATCGGGGGAGAGCTGCAGGTAGTGGTAGTAGTGAAAGTTCGGAAAAGCAATGCAAGGCCAAATATTCGGGAACAAAATGCACGCATCTCCTGGCCGATGTCCGATAGAAAATTTCCCGAATTTTGTAGAAACGTAAGAAAACAGCAGTGTACGAGTCGTCAGTGAACGAATGATAAATCACCTGGAGCAAATGACCGCACCAAAATTGTCACCTATGGGGCAAGAGTCCATAAACCCGAAAATGAAAATGAAGGGATGAGAGGTGCATCCAAAGCAGATACGTGGGCCCACAAGTGGCGAAACTCTGCGCCTGAGTCGAGCTGCGTGTCATGGCAGTCTAGAGGCACGGTAAATGTGAGCACGGTGAGGAAACTGATAGATACGGTGGGGTAGGCACCAAAGACGAGCGAAAACGCATACGGACGATACACAGGCGAGCCCAAAGGCGTGGCAGATGCGCTGGCGATGAAGCGACGGGAAGACGCGGCAAACATAGGGGTGAGCGAACCGCCCACATAAGCAGTGAAAACTGCAAAGCCCGGCAGAGGCTTAAATCTATTCCAAATCAAAAGTCTCGACGAGTGTCTCGGAAAAACACGCCAACACATAGTGTCGACATATGGGAAGATTGCGGTACACTCCGTACAAGGGGCCAAGAGCAAATAGACTTTTTGGGTAAAGTCTGCAGAGCGCAAATACTAAAGTTGCGTTTTAGTGCCTAAAGAAACTGCCCTGACTGGGACAACCGGGCAGAGTACTGTTGCATAAATAGTTAACATCCCCGGAAGAACTGAGGTGGGTAAGTTTGGCTGAGCGCAAAATTTCAGTTACGTTGCTAGCGCCGATTGAATCGACTTTCTATAATATCTGTGCGTAGTCCCAGTCTAGTGTTTCTCGGGGACAAGGAAAATGCAGAGTAAACACTTGCAAATTGCCAAGTGCCGATACCCGCCCCGAAACTGCTGAGAATACTCCTACTTAGGAACAAACTCACCGTGGATAGAAACGTAAGACCGATAATGCAAAGGCGTGACTAGTACAAACCCAAACATTGGCTAAGATTTTGAATACATTTTGGACGCCGATAATCCTATACAGATGATGTCCAAACACCATGGCTGAGATCACATAAAGGCTAAACATACCGCCAACATATAATCGTTTGTTTGACAAAGTATATGCGTCTCCAATGACTGAGAATGTTCCTGATCCTGAAGGATCTCATATAGTCAGAAAGAGCGCATATTGTAAACTTACTCTTTGGCGAAGATCAAAAAGCCCAAATATACGGCGAAAAATGATCGTAAAAGAACAATGAATACCAGAAAGGTGACAGTTCCTGTGACTAGCCCTAGAAGGGTCGAGAATGATCCTAAACCGGGGCGACTCACCTGGTCAGCGAAAAGTAAGCTAATGCTTTTTGGTGTAGATCCAAGCCGAAATTTACGGCAATAACAGATCATTAAAAAGTGTTTATCTTACGATGCATACGGAACGACTCACCAAAGGCAGGAAAGTCGATAGAGAAGTCTTCCGCTATGCCTTCACTAACTAACTCTGTCCGAGAAGGAGTTACAAGGACAACAGGTCTCCTTTAAAGGATCTTAACTTTAAATACCTCGGAAGTCGGCGAGGCTTCGGAGTTCTTCGGGAAAATTTAATGTGAATAGAAGGTTTAGAATATTTGATGACAACAGGTAAAATCCAGGGAAGGAGAGATAGTGGAGGAAAGAGTGAAACGATGTAGGATGGTCTGACATCTTGGTTCGACCCAAGATCGTCGTCAGAATTGAATACCTGCACGAAGGAGAGAGAGTTGTGGAGAGACAGGATCCACTACGTCGGCAGGCATAACGCTTGATTGATTAATTCTTTTTATATAAAAAGTCATCACTTCTCGGCATACCTTTCTTTTTTTTACCTTTAGACTTGCACCTCAAGCAATCTTCATTCACTTTATGTCATTTGTTATGTCTAACTTTATTTCTGTGTCTCTATTCTGTTCATTGAGTCTTCAGTCTTTTCTATCAATCTCGCCCTCTTCGTGATACTATCTATTTCTGATTACGTTTCTTGTTCTCTATTTCGCAAGTCCGAATAGATTACTCTCGTATCCAATAGCAATTCAGATTAATAGAATGAGCCAATAAATATATATATATCACAATAAGAAAAAAATAAATGCCCCATAGTCATAATAAAAGTAAAGAATCCATTGTTATACCACTTAGTTTATTGGGTAATACGGTGTATTAGGCCCGTATCTTTCATTGACCTTTCATACGATCTGGTCAACATCTATAGGGGTTTTAAAGCCGAAGAATTGACTCTATTGCACCGGGTTTTACCCCATATGGCTTGGTCCCTCTCCGCAAAAATGACACGCCACCTGCCAAGAGTATTGCATAAAGCACGAAATCCGTAGCTCCAGCAACAATCCTAGGGGTCTCTGGAAATAAGTTCACTCGTGAACAGAACGGTGCGGTCTGGTTCGATCACCCAACCTTCGACACACCAGGCAAAGGGTTTAACCACTTAGCCACAGAGATCCATATGATCAACACCACGCCCCCATTGTCATTACAAACAATAAAAAGGGGAAGGAGTAGAAAATGTTTACCACATAATATTGCTAGTTTAAGTATGCGGGAGGTAAGTGTGTCAAATTTATTCCACACTTTTAAAAGCGTAATTGCTTCAAATTAAACCAGCAGACTATTTTTGCTCAATTTATTAAAGCCGTTCTTTGTATTCGGGTGACAATCACAGAACAACAACTTGATGAAATAGGTAGAACATTATCATGTTGTATCACGATACTCGTGTGTATAGATATAGAAAGCTACGCCTGTCCAGCGTGTTCGTATGGCATTGGACGATGGGTGACAAGCCCCCTGTGAATGCGGTTCAATTCTGCAGCTGGCAAAAAAGACGCATGTTCTCCAGATTTACGGTGCTCGTGGCACCTAACCGAAGGGTTACGATGTCCATGGAACAAGAGCTGAAAGCTCAAGTGCTTCTGGATCGAAAAAAAAATTTAAAAAATAGACAAATTAAAAATAAGAATAGTATTACTGATGAGATACAGAGGGAACTTACTGTATGATTTATATATATAAATATATTTATCTGATACCTGCTGCGAATAGTCAACCGGGTTGGGTAGCACAATGACTTGTGCAGATTACATATATATAGAACTGGATCAGATAGACAAGAAATGCTTGAAGACATTCAGAACACATTGCATACCATCTCGCGTTGGTGTAGAGGTAGAGAGTCTCGCTATCAGGTCAATCCTGAAAAGCCGTGTATGTTTTCGTGCTCTTTCAATAATTCCATAGCCAAGCTGATCTACCCAGTGTCACCTTTGTTGAATATGCCATCTAGCGCCGTGACAGATAGGGCTATTTTGGAATAACCTTTGATCGTAGTCTTTCTTTCAAACACCATGTTGAACAGACGATAGAAACAACGTAAGGCCGGGAAAAGTAAAGTACAAATGTTGATGACCTATGCTTCACAAGAAGCAAAGAATAACCAACAGTAAACAAAATCAAGCTCAATGTGCCATTTGTACAAAGTATGCTTTCGTTGGTTACCGAAATAATTGACTGAAAAACACTGAATGGGCCTTTCCTTGTGACATCTCCAAGTATGCACATGAAGGAAACGACATGCTTGCAGGATTGTTGCAGAGGACTAGTCATGAATGAATCATAATCAACCGTAAAAAGGCATGTTTTAATACAATAGAAATATCTTTCTTCACCTTCAGCCAATAGTTCAAGATCTCACCATCAGAAAGAAAGATTCTGCTTACTATATTTAGGAACATAAAGAAGGGACGTAAGCCCGTTTCTAAATGAAGGTTGTCGATAAAAATGATGTTCTTCTTCTTCTTTTGTCGTCACACTGCTACCGGGTTGTTGCCCAGTGTCGTCACACTGCTACCGGGTTGTTGCCTAGTGTCGTCACACTGATACCGGGTTGTTGCCTAGTGTCGTAACGCTGCTACCGGGTTGTTGCCTAGTGTCGTCACACTGCTACCGGGTTGTTACACAGTGTCGTGGTTTTCTGTTTTTGTCTTGCGCTGCTCTAGTGGCTTGGGTGATTGTTATTTTTGCACTTTGACAGGATTCTGCTACGCCATCTAACCATCTTTTCCGTGGTCTTCCTCTCGCATTATTTCCTGATGTTCTGTTGTATAAGACTGTATACTGTGGAGTCTGGATGCATTCTTATTAAGTAGCCAAAACACTTCATTCTATGTTTCTCAATGTAATTCAAGCAAAGTTCTGTGCCAACTTTTTTTCTTATGCTGATGTTGGCGACTGTCTTTTTGGTGCTGCTAGTAACTTTTCGCAAGTAGCGCATATCACATGTAGTTATTTTTTGTGACTGCACTATGCTCATTGTCCATGTTTGGCTGTGGTAACACAAAGTAAGGTATGAAAATGTGGTTGATCATCTGTTGTTTAGCTATCTGTTAAATTTGTGGGTGTCTAAACAATGGGGCTAGCTGGTAACGAATGATGTTTTGTACTGTAAAGTTCTGTTGATGCTTTAACATTATTTTTTTTTTTAAAACTGACGCACAAGTACCATTTAACTGTACACCACAACAAGCACTACTATTAAGGCACAATAAATTTTCAAGACCAAAGATACTTCACACAAGCAGTTATCTGCATAAATATAAGAAGGGGTAGCAAACACCATATACGATACGCACTCGTTGGAATTTTCCAGAACTGGTTGCATACACTGAACGCTGAAATGAGTAAAACGGAATAGAGAGAAGGAACGAAAGAAAGAAGACCATGCATTTACTAGAACATCAGTTTGTATTATTCATTTCATTTATTATTGATGTAAGGGAAGACTGCAATAAAACTATGTTGCAATATCGAAACATGTAACAACAAAGTACTGTAGTTTTACAAAATACAAAAACAATAACATTACACAGCATCGTTTCGACCAAAAGGTTTTTATCAATCAAACGATAAACAAAAGTAAAGAAATTCACTTCTTACACAGCACAGAACATATGGAATCAGACAATACATTCATAACAGTCCCAAAATCCTTAACATTGTTTATTATGATGTTTATATCGTTTATTTTTAACTAGTATTGCATTCATTATTATATCTTAAGTTTAATAACTTATGTTGTGTTCTTTCTACAATTTTCAGCTGATAGTGCTCTTGTGGAGACAACAGTTGCTCCTAAAACCGAAGCCAAACCACAAGTATGAAAGTGCATGTTTTTTTGTGATTATGTTTTTTATATATAATTTACTTACATTTTAGCCATGTCTAACAATATGAACCACGTTGCCTGATTTGTATCATCTGACCACTTCTTCTTCTTCTTTTGTCATCACACTACTACCGGGTTGTTGCCCAGTGTCGTGGTTTTCTGTTTTTGTCTTGCGCTGTTCTGGTGATTGGGTGGTTGTTATTTTTGCACTTTGTCATCATTCTGCTAAGCCATCTAACCATCTTTTTGTGGTCTACCTCTCGCCTTCTTTCCTGATGTCCTGTGTAGAAGAATATGTATACAGTGGAGTTTGGATGCAGTCTTATTAAGTGGCCAAACCACTTCATTCTTTGTTTCTCAATAAAATTCAAGCAAACTTCTGTGCCAACTTTCTTTCTTATGTTGAAAGTCTGAGTCTGACTGCGTGCTGTAATTGATGTCAAACTTCTGTGCCAACTTTCTTTCTTATGCTGAAAGTATGAGTCTGACTGCGTGCTGTAATTGATGTCAAATTTGGGACCAAATTTGGGGTGTAAAGAAGAGACAACTGTTGCCTGCCACGTATGTCGTAAATGGTGACTAAGGAGGTTTGGTTGAAATCGGATGCATGTGTCCTAAACGTGTAGAAGTCTATGCGTTTAGTGGCCCACCAAACCAACGTGTAACGTATATACACGTTCTTGGCAAAGATCAAACATATCACAAAGAGTGAGTAAAATTAGTCGCAAAGAAAAACGCAAAGAAAAAAAAGAAGATCCACTGAACTGTCATGTCTCGACTCCTTCTGATTTCTTTTGTACAATGCCTATTGTTGCTAATTGCAAATTAAGGGTATTTATTATTTGTGACATTGTCAATGTTTTCATTATTGTCAGTTATATATATCTATATATGATGAGGTTTGAAATCAGGCCTGCACACAAAGTAATCTTATCAAAAGAATAAGAATCAGACCATCAAGGTGGGGTCAAAGGTGCATAAGGAGGTGTGCCAGGACTAGTGAGCCGGCACTAATCAAGATCCTGTCTCCTACTTCCACGTGGTGACTCTGAAAACAGACTTTAGTTCCGGTCTGACTAATGGGGGCAGGAATCGGGAAGAACTACTGGTAGTGGTAGCAGTGCAAGTACGGAAAATAAATGCAGGTCCATACGAAAAAAATGCACGAATCTCTGGCCGATGTCCAACAAAATATTGCCCAAGTTCCCGAACAAAAAGAAACAGCAGGGAAACGTCTCTGATAGGATCCCTACTCCCCAGAGGAAGGACCGAATACAAATCGCCATCTTTGGAGCAAGAGACTCCATACACAAACTCGAAGTGTATGTCAAAGTTCCCTCCACAAATTACCAGTTTCTCTGCCGATCGGGAAAGTAGTAAACATGAAAGGATGAGAGGTGCATCCAGTAACGAAACGTGTGCCCACATAGGGCAAAACTCGAAGCCCTGAGGAGGGGCAAACATTACCAGCTGTGGGGCAAGCATACATAAGTCAGATGCGTAGCGAATAAAGTCTACCCTCGTGTCGGTACGAGGAAGATTGCAACTGGCTCTGTATCGGTGGCCTGGCGCAGATACATGTACTGGGCAAGGTTGGCTGAGCGCAAAACATAAAGTTGCGTTTAGTGCATAACGAAACTTTCCTCCCTGGGAAATCGTGCAAGGTACTGTTGCGATAACAACTAACATCCCCGGAAGAACTGAGGCCGGTGATGCCTAACGGAACTGCCAGCCTTGGGGCAACCGGGCAAGGTACTGTTGCAGTCACAACTAACATCCCCGAAAAAACTGGGGCGGCTGATGGCAGCGAGCTAAAAATCTCAGTTGCATTGCTGGCGCCGATTAAAACGACTCTCTACATTATTTGTGCTTGGCCCCAGTCCGGTGTTACCGGAGGCTAGGGAAAATGCGCAGTAGAAACTTCAAATTGTCACGTACCGACACGCGCCTCGAAGAGGCTGAGAATGTTCCTACTCCGGAACAAACTGAAAAGTGAACAGTAAAGTAAGGTCGACAATGTAAAGATCTGACAGGCTGTCCGGATCCGAACATTGGTGAAGGCCGATACTTTACACAATGTTTTATACGAGCAAGACGCCGTCCGAGAATAAGCTTATAGGCCCCCTGAAATGTTCCTAATCCGGAACGACTTCACAGTCAGAAAGAGCATAACAGTAGTAACTCACTGTTTGGTGTAGATCACAAAGCCCAAATATACGGCAAAGCTGATCGAAAAGGCGAAGATCCGGGCCGAAATAGTCAGCAGAAAGAATTGTACCCTAGGGCAAGCTCACCCTAGTAAATCAAAAGCTGGCTGAAAACGGGTGGGTGGGCCTAGTCACCATGGGTGCATAATCGTTAAACGTAGATGACTGCGTTCTTGTCAAAGGACCAATTATATATCACAAAAAGAATGATAAAATTGGCCGTGTAGAACGATCGCGAGTAGTAGTAGCAGTAGACCATCAAGGTTATTCTGGAATATTATGCGAGGAGAAGGTTTAGAACATTTGGTGACTACAGGTAAAATTCAGCGAAGGAGAGATCATGGAAGTCTGAAGAAGATATTGGATGCTCTGACATCATGGTTCAACAAAAGATGGACGTCAGAACAGTTTACCTGCACCAAGAAGAGAGAGAGAGTTGTGGAAAGAAATGATCGCCTACGCCGGCAGGCATGTGCACTTGACATTCATTATAAATATAGATATATATGTAATATTTTTTTTAAGAAATATATTATAAAATATTTTGTTTTTCTCTAGAACGATGACAAGTCAGGCATGATAAAGGGGATGGCGGCAGGATTTGGTGGTTTCATTGGTTGCCTTGTCCTCATCTGTGGATTATGGTGTTGCTGTTGTGCTAGTGACGACTCTAAATGCTGCTGTAAGACAGAAAAACCTGCAGTCAAAGCACACGCGCCAGGTCGAAAACTGGCAGTTGAGAGAGGCAAAATTGGACCTTCACCAGCCCAGTCTGTGACCAGCTGGTCAGGGAATCAGTGATTGTATTTACTGAACCCAATGTACTGAGAATGATGGGATTCATAGTTATGTGAATTGTTTACATTTATGTGTGCTGAAAATATGCTTGAATTTAACAGCGCTTTGTGATCATCATATTATTTACCAAACAGTGTCCACCTTAAATCTTGCTCATTTCTTTGAGATCACGATGTCACCTGCATAACAGTGCACACCTTAAACGTTGCTCATTCCTTTGAGATCACGATGTCACCTGCATAACCATGCTCACATTAAATCTTGCTCGTTTCTTTGAGATCACGATGTCACCTGCATAACAGTGCTCACCTTAAACGTTGCTCATTTCTTTGAGATCACGATGTCACCTGCATAACAGTGCTCACATTAAATCTTGCTCATTTCTTTGAGATCACGATGTCACCTGCATAACAGTGCTCACCTTAAACGTTGCTCATTCCTTTGAGATCACGATGTCACCTGCATAACCGTGCTCACATTAAATCTTGCTCATTTCTTTGAGATCACGATGTCACCTGCATGACGGTGCACACCTTAAACGTTGCTCATTCCTTTGAGATCACGATGTCACCTGCATAACAGTGCTCACCTTAAAACTTGCTCATTTCTTTGAGATCATGACGTCACCTGTATAAAACAGTTTCCTGCCTCCAAAATTACATATTTCTTGAAAATCACGATTTCACTTTCACTTCAGTTTCCGCTTCAAAACATGCTTAGTTTTTACAAAATAGTTTAACCCTGTCACTCTCTTCTGTGCAGATATACTGACTCGCGATATTTTTTCATATGGCACAGCGCCAATATACTGGCTTAGTCAGTATTCATTGCGATATTAGTGCTATCTTATGTAAACAACTTGCGGAGTGAAAGGGTTAATGCCAAATTAATGACTTCATTGCCCGGGTTTAACCTCATATAGCTTGGTCCCTATCCACAAAAGAGGCTCGTCTGCCCAGCGTGTTCGTAGCGCGTTGGACGACGGCTGACAAGCGCCCTGTGAATGCGGTTCAGTTACGCGGGCTGGTAGAAAAGGCACAGGTTCTCCAAATTTACGGTGTTCGTGGCAGTGAATCCGAAGGGTTACGATGTCCATAGCACCGAGCCGAAGAGCTCAAAACTCAAGTGCTTCTGGATCCAAAAAAAATTCTACAGACGAGACACGTCACCTGAAAAGAGTATTGCACGAAACACAATCTCCGTAACTCTGTCAACATTCCAAGACGTCTCTGGGGAAAATGCACTTGCGAACAGAACAACGTGGACCGGATTCTAAACCATGATCTTCGGAACTCAAGGGAAATGTGTTACCCACTTAAACACTGAGACTCCGTGCTCAGTTCTTCAACATCACGAGGTCACTTATCTAACAGTATCTGACATATAAAGTGGTCAACCTTCAACGACACGAAGACACTTAT
This sequence comes from Arion vulgaris, assembly GCA_020796225.1. Lineage (NCBI taxonomy): Eukaryota > Metazoa > Mollusca > Gastropoda > Stylommatophora > Arionidae > Arion > Arion vulgaris. The sequence goes on along the minus strand of CM036759.1, from coordinate 55,705,980 downwards.
TTGATAATGTCTATCTCAAAACCTACTCATTATATTTATCTTCATAACACTTGCTCTTTGCTGCTGTTAATGTTTTTGGAATTACTTCATTAGTTATTGTAAAAGCATGTAGTATTATTTTTTAATAAATTTGTTTTACAAACACAACTCCAGTCCTTCGTTCTAACTTGTTATGAGATATGTAGTGGAATTAATTATTCATGTTATCTAAAGAGCTAAATAAATCACTTGTAGTAATAAGAAATGGTCTGCTGATTATCAACACTAAGATTAGTGTGTACAGAGCCTTCGTTCTGAGCACATTACTTTATTTTAGAAAATCTTGGTTTTAACACAGGTTGCAGACGAAATGAATAAATAGATTCCACAAGAGCTGCTCAAAGCACACACTGAGGATCTCGTGAACAATGTGTACACATTCTTAAAATAATAATAGCCGTCCATCGCAAGCGATGATGACAACAGCCTCAGACATGTGATGCTGCAACTCTATGCGGAGGTGACTATAGTGTCCAGTCCAAGAACACAATCCCCTACCACAGGTAGGACATCGTGATCATGGTTTTGACATGTAGGTGTTGTGTGTTCTGGTTTTTTTACGCAGCTCGTTTTCTCTGTACCTCAACGACACGATGATTCTAAGTTATGCGGGTTCCTCTTGTGTTGTTACAGCGCCACATTTGTCGATCTTGCGCAAGGGATTCCCAGCAGGTGGTGTCTGAATAGAAGCATTTCAGAGAAACTTTAAGTGTGTCTTACAGCGTTTTCTTTGTCCACCAATAAAACGTCTGCCCCTTCAAGTTCGCCATACATCAACTGTTTTGATATGCGTTTACCAGGCATCCGAGCAACGTATGTACACATCGACATGACATATTATCTAACCTAAATGGGTCTAAAAGCGAATTATTGACTTCATTGCACAGGGTTACCCAATATGGCTTCGTCAATGTAAGCAGAAATGGTATACCATAACAGATAACGTTGCACAAATCAGAAACTCCGTAGCTCCAACATCAATTCTGGTGTTGGCATGAAAAAAAGAATGTAAATAAATATTCTAAAACACAATGTTCAAAGTTGTTGGTTGTGTGCTTGTCTGAAATAAGAACAACTTTAATACCACCAACTCTGGAATTCTTATATTTAAACAAATTATTCATTCAGGAATGTGTTAGTCAACTCAAACATGTTCATCTTTTAATGTTGTTTCTTTACTAAGTTTCCAGTTCATAAAATGTGTTTTAAATGCATATCTTTTACTATACGTTTATTCAGCTATTACTGGATCGCGATCTTGCACAGTAGAACACATTTCTTACTCGAAAACTCAGTTGTATCAACTGTCGACGGGTAAAAATCAAATTAAAAATCAAATTTCATTGTATCTGTTCGAAAATAATCAATACGTTCAGTAATTCAAATAAAGAACTTGACAATAATTCAAGTATTAACCTAAGGCTCATTATTAATGAGCACAAGAAACCAGCACTCAGTCATACTTTCTTTCTTTAATCCTATTTGCCTCACAGCGTCAGGTCAGGAAGAGATTTCTAAAACGGACCCTAGTATGTGCTTTGCAAATAGTCAGTCATACACATGTGTTTAATGCACGGGTAGTCGACGAGGTCATCATATTCATGATATTGAAAATCGTGATATTATGTTAAATAATCGTAGCAATGAGATGAGCATCATATCCAAATCGCACATTTCGTACGCCGGCGTTCAACACCATCTAATATTTAAGCGACAACCCATATCTAAAACGTCGTTCTGTCACCACCAGGCAAATTGCTGTTTCTACTTTTTTGTATTTTTCCTTCAGAAGAAGCGGAAACAATGGGCAAAGGTTGAAAATTAGCAGTCATTGTAGGACGTTTTATAAGGCTCTAGAACGCAACTTTTGTTATTTCTCTCTGCCTGCATCTCCCGTCCCAGTTCTCGTATGGAAGACAGTTTTGTTAAGCTCTGGAATACAACTGTTAATTGTTGAGCTCGACCAAGATCTCCAGCTGCAAGTACTGAAGTTTAGTACAGAATTAACTGCAATCTTGCCTTGTGTCGACAAGACACAGAAAAAATGTATCGGACTTTCCCAGTGTCTTGCCTAGAGCGGACAACTAAGGTGCGACCATTGACATTGAGTGACATGAGTTTACGTATGAGAAACACGTTTTATCATATCGTTTATCTTCGTTTACTTGTCATTTGTACCTGTCATTTATCTCTCGACGTGGGCTAAGCGACTCGTGTGGACGCATCCACTATGGGTTTCTATTCGTCTATATTCGTCTATATTCGTCTATATTCGTCATATGGACACCAGAGGGAAAAAGAAAACGAGGAAGACCAAGAGAGACTCTGCGTAGAACCATCACCAGAGAAGGCTCAACGATGGGCCTAGTAAACATTAAAGACTTAAAACAAATAGCAACGAACCGCGAGACATGGAGAGCTATGACCTCTGCCCTATGCGCCGCCCACAGGCCCAAGAGGAAAGACTAACTATATTCAAAGCAGATCCCACAGCATTTGTGATTACGCCCACACTACTACTTTACTGTTATGTAGCTCTTTCTCTTTCCTCACCCCCTTTGCCAAACTGCTGAGCCGCCGTGTGTTTTTAGGACTACCACATGGAGGTGGGATATGGCCGTGGTTAGTGCCAGCTCACTGATCCCGGTACCTCGCTGTTGCTTTGTTTTATTGTGTATGTGGCGCTTTCTACTTCTAGAGGATGCATTTTTTTATTTTTTTGTCTCCAATTGTGTTTTGCCTCACATCGTCATGTCAAGAAGATATTCCTAAAACGGGCCCTTGTGTGCGCATCGTAGATATTGTCTTTCGTCACCTCTGTTATCTCTGAGGTCCATCTTATGCGAGGTCTCTCTTTTGATTTGTTCCCATTGTATCGGAGTAGCATTTTTCTTTGCGGTGTCTGTTGGTATTCAGCTTCTGTAGCCGAACCATTTAATTTGTTATTTCTGGATGAAGTATAGTACTGATGTTGTACCCACTTTTTCCCGATGTCTTCATATCTCCACCGGTCTCTTCTTATTACTCCAGTATTCTGCTTAGACACTTTATCTCTGTCGTGACTAGAGGTCGGATATGCAATCAAAGTTCAAGTAAAGTTTACTCCTAAACTTCAACTACGATAATCAAAATTGTTGATAATGTGGCAATACACCTACCAGTTGATTGATCGATTGAATAAGGACAGATTTCTAGCTTATCTACTGATAGTGCAATCAACATTTAGTTGACATGCATGTTAACTGCTCTTCCTTCGATTGAACCAAACGAGCTTTATGACGATGCTTACATTCCTATAAAAGATGCAATAGTAAACGATGGTATTGCAGAAAATGATGGCAAACTAGTGATTCTACAATTAACAATAATCATACAATTACTTTGGTTTGGCCACTTAATAAGAATGCATCCAAACTCCACAGTATACAGAGTCTTCTACAACAGAACATCGGGAAAGAAGGCAAGAGGAAGACCACGGAAAAGATGGTTAGATGGCGTGGCAGCATCCTGTGAAAGAGCAAAGATAACAATCACACAAGCCACCAGAACAGCGCAAGACAAAAACAGAAAACCACGACACTGGGCAACAACCCGGTAGCAGTGTGACGACAAAAGAAGAAAGAAGATACAATTACTATGAGTACGTAATATATGGTTGTTGAATTTAATTTGTATTCGTTTTGTTCTACTATATGAAACATACATTTCTTTTAGATTTTTTAATGTAAAATAAAATTGAATATTATATGTATTTATAAATTGTCCTTTCGTACACTTATACGTTACGTAGGGTCTGCAAGTGATTTCTTCATACCGCTCTTTTCTGCTCAACTCGTTCAACTTCGTCTATGGAAATGAGGACGGCATCTCTCAGTAAAGTTCGTTAGATAGTTTCCCCAGAGCGTCTTTTATTTCTTGAACCCTTTGCCTCCCACTTCAATGCCTCCTTTGGTATCTTGATAATTTCCTTTCAGAATATGCCCAACAATCTCCATATTCTTTATCTTATAACAGTTGTTTACTAGTGGATGACCAGATAGTTCTCTGATTTCATCACTTCTCATCAATTTGTTCCATTTTATGTTTATTATTATCGAAATAGGTGAACTTTTTTTTTATTATTTTTATTGTCGATTCCAGTGTGATATCAGCAGTACTTGCCATGTGTGCCTTCATTACATGTGTCTTTATACAGTTTGTCTACAGTTTGTCTACAGTTTGTCTACAGTTTGTCTACAGTTTGTCTACAGTTTGTCTACAGGTTTGTCTACAGTTTGTCTACAGTTTGTCTACAGTTTGTCTACAGTTTGTCGACTATAATCAAATACTGATGCTATGAATGCTGTTGTCTGTTTTTTCCTTTGCATTTCGTGGTTGTTTTTATTTTACAAGGTAATGTCATTTTCAAAATCTATATTTTCGAGTGGTTTTTTTTCTATCCAATCTCTGCCAGTAGATATATACTAGGGTCCACAATCCATGAATACCATCACGTTCACTACTAAACGAGTTATCTTTCTTTGCACTGTTTACAATAATTTATTTCATTACGTAATTGTAGGAAATATCGGACTCAATTCCATAGAAGAGATTACACGAGTTGTCCAGGACAGAACGGTTTGGAGAAATTATTTGCATTCTCTATTTAACGTGCAACTTTAAGAGAGGAATATAATAGTAACACTGTAGGGATTGTAGCTGTGTTGTTGAAGTGCTCTCAATGGAAGCAAAACATAGTGATATGCGGACGTACAAGGACTGTTGAAAGAGGCGATTGAGATAGGGATCGGGTTGGGGCTAGTTACTTCATCCAGTAGAAAACTTAAACTACAACACCCAATTAGCCATAAAGATGTCAATTACAATAAAAATACTAACTTCCAACCAGTATAAAAGGAAGCTCTTCTAGAAGACATAAGACGCAATGCAGAGAAAGCTGCAAGGAGTCTGTAACGCACGAACAATATAATACTCGTCGGTCGCAAGTGATTATGACAGCAGCATCAGATGTGTGACAGCAGCACATCTCTGGTGTGTGCGGAGGTGACTGTAGAATCCCAAACCTGGAACACAATCCTCTATAAATGGTGGAACATCCATGATCAATGTTGAGACATGCATGTGTTCTGTGTTTTTTAGAAGCTCGTTTTGTCTGCGCTTCAGCAGGAATGATATACGTAAGAGCTAGAAGAGGCTTCAAGAGGCAGTTGAAGATAGAAAGACTTAACATGAGATGGTCGATGACGAGGTGACGAATAGAGAGAAAAGGAAGGGAGAGAGAGAGAAATACTTTTATCCGTACAATTGTTCTTCTATCGTCACACTCTCCTTTTATCCGTACACATGCTTCTTCTCTTATCACACTCTCTCCCTCTCTCTTTATCTGTAAAATTCATATTCTCTTGTCACACTCTCTTTTTTTATCCGTACAATATTTCTTCACTTGTCACATTCTATTTTTTATCCGTACAATATTTCTTCACTTGTCACACTCTATTTTTTATCCGTACAATATTTCTTCACTTGTCACACTCTATTTTTTATCCGTACAAGTTCTTCTTTTATTGTCACACTCTCTATTTATTCGTTTCCGTTCTTATTCTATTGTCACCATTTATCTTTTTATCCGTACAATTCTTCTTCTCTTGTCACACTCTCTCTTTTATTCTTATAATTCTTCTCTTGTCACACTCTCTCTTTTATTCTTATAATTCTTCTCTTGTTACACTCTTCTCTTTTATTCTTATAATTCTTCTCTTGTTACACTCTTCTCTTTTACGTACACTTTCTCTTTCTTATGTCCTTCTCTTATTTGTACACTTTCTTATTCATCTGTCACACCATCTCTCTCATATGTTCATGTTTTTCTTCTCTTGCTGGACCACGCTTCTTATCTGTACACTTTCTCTTTATTCTACCATTCTCTATCTTTTATCAGAACACTTTCATCTTCTCTTGTCACACTTTCTCTTTTATCTGTACACTTTCATCTTCTCTTGTCACACTTTCTCTTTTATCTGTACACTTTCTCCTTCTCGCTCTCCCCCAGAACACACCACCTTCACACAGCCCCACACTTGTATATCATATAATTTCCTCATTCTACCACTTCTATGGTGACGTCTGTGGCTTAGGGGATAGGGACTCGGTCTATTAACCCCGACTTTCTAAGTTCGAATCACGCTGCCGACGGTTTGGTAGCAAATTGTTTCACGGGGATTTTACAAAGGACGATTGCACCACCCGTTCAGAAAGCAATGGTAAACTACTGAACGTAATAATGCCTAAAAAATCACAAACAGCGTTAAAAAGCTTGGGTTGGTTCGCAAAGTCTTGTAAAGGATATGCAATTAACTTTTTACTTTTTACTTACTTTCTTCTCATTCTCTCCCACACATGCACCTCACTCTACCACAGTACAAGTTAATGTTGAATGGTTGACAACAATTATAACTGATGTAACTGATAACTGATAGCAATTATAACTGATAACTGACAACAATTATAACTGACACACAATTATAACTGATAACTGACAACAAAATACATCTCTTTTATTTCTCCGAAATTTAACCTTCTTTCTCATATCTAAATATCTTTCCTTCTTTATTACTATATGTCTCTCTCAATTTATTCTCTTTATCTCTCACTCGTTCTCCCAGCCTGTCTCTCTCAATTTATTCTCTTTATCTCTCACTCGTACACCCCGCCTGTCTCTCTCCCATTATATATTTGTCTCTTTCTCTCTTTCTCTATGTCTCTCTTCATCCTTAATCTATAACTCTCCTCTCTTGCCTCTCTTTCTCCCCTCTGTCTCTCTCCCTTTCTCATCCCAGTATTTCTCTTTCTCGCTGTATATTTTCATTATCATAGATTAATCTGTGTATTTGTACTGTAAATTGGCCCGTGTTATGTTCACTAAATTGAAAATATTGATTTTTTTCTTCTTGAATGTCCAAATCGTGAGATTTCTTGGGATTCTTGACGCCTGTTTTTTATTTGCTTGTGGAAAAATCTATGGCTTCTCTTAATTAATCAGTCGTATTGATTTTATTCGACGTCTGGAATAGAATATTTTGCATTATTTCTGATTTTGTGTAGGACAGACGTATCTTGTGTATTCAGCTTCTTCTTCTAACGCTACATAGCGACCACTTGTCAACAACTCTGTGTGATTTGTATGTGATCTGATCCTAAGAGCGATTGTATGTTGTGCCAGTTATGCGCTTACAAGTAGGCCAAAACATCAGATTTCTGCGCTGCTTTTTATTTACTAGGGTAGTATCACTAAGGCCTACATCAGTCGCCTCTTACGACATGCATTACGGCTGCAGTGGTACTATTCTTTGCTTCATTTACGGACCCCGGCACCACACGGGCAGTATGTTGTGTATAAAATTAATAAAGATAAACATTACAAAAGCTTAGTGTAATAAAGGTAAACATTACAAAAGTTTAGTATAATAAAGGTAAACATTACAAAAGTTTAGTATAATAAAGGTAAACATTACAAAAGTTGAGTATAATAAAGGTAAACATTACAAAAGTTTAGTATAATAAAGGTAAACATTACAAAAGTTTAGTATAATAAAGGTAAACATTACAAAAGTTTAGTATAATACTCAGACAATAGTTATGAAAATATGATTAACCAGGACATTTTACATTAAGTACTGCAATGACTTTGTGACTCTGTTTTCTTCATTCCTTCCTTTCGTTCGCTTGAAATATTGTCTATATATTCAATGTCGTCTCTTGTATAATCTTCACTGTCTTTTGTACTTGAGCTTTCAGCTCTTTGGCTCGGTGCCATGGACATTGTAACCCTTCGGTTCGGTGCCATGGACATTGTAACCATTCGGTTCGGTGCCATGGACATTGTAACCCTTCGGTTCGGTGCCATGGACATTGTAACCCTTCGGTTCGGTGCCATGGACATTGTAACCCTTCGGTTCGGTGCCATGGACATTATAACCCTTCGGTTTGGTGCTATGGACATTGTAGCCCTTCGGTTCGGTGCCATGGACATTGTAACCCTTCGGCTCGGTACCATGGACATTGTAACCCTTCGGTTCGGTGATATGGACATCGTAACCCTTCGGTACGGTGCCACGAACACCATAAATCTAGAGAACCTATGGCTCTTCTGACAGCCCGCGGAATTGAACCGCACTCACAGGGGCTTGTCACCAGTCGTCCAACGCTCTACGAACACGCTGGGCAGGTAGGTACAGTCAATTGAAAGTGCATATATCTTCAATGACATACAAGTAGCAGGTCGTGTAGATAACGCTGAAAGCATTTATAAGTCTACATCTCTATCCAGAGTGAAGGAGATGGGGAATAAAAATGGGAAATGTCAGATTCGAACACTGTACTAGAGGCACGAGACATGTGATTAAACAACACAGAACGAGTGTAATTAGTAATACGCTGGTAAGTCAGCCTGCCCAGCGTGTTCGTAGCACGTTGGACGACGGGTGACAAGCCCCTGTTAGTGCGGTTCAATTCCGCGGGCTGGCAGAAACACCACAGTTCTCCAGATTTACGGTGTTAGTGGCACCGAGCCGAAGGGTTACGATGTCCATGGTACCGAGCCGAAGGGTTACGATGTCCATGGCACCGAGTCGAAGGGTTACGATGTCCATGGCACCGAGTCGAAGGGTTACGATGTCCATGGCACCGAGCCGAAGAGCTGAAAGCTCAAATACTTCTGGATCCAAAAAGAAAGAATAATAATTCGCTGGTAAAGATATTGGGTAGGAGGTTGTAGCACATATTGACTTGTCCAGAGGTCTTTGATGATGATCATTACTAATCTTTAAAACATTGTCCAGCTATATGGATCAAGTCAATCCTTAGTTTATAGACCTTTAAGATAAGACTATTGATAATAAACAACACAAGAAGTATTTGTCAATATTTGTCTCTTCCTGCTTTGTTAATGGTTCATGTTTATCAATTTGATCGGTAAAGTTCTTTATTGTCTTTTATTGAATCCCTTTTATCCAATCCCCAAGCTGGGTTATGTGTTGACGACATTTATTATTCATGTTTACTTGAAGAGAAGAACAATACTGCATCTGTTGTTATGGACGCTAACACTAGTCTTTGATTTTGTGAACCTAGCAACAGCACGATGTTTCCAGCAGACAAGGTCGATATGATCTAGGCTCTAAACCTGTGGTTCTCAACCTGTGGTTTGTGACACATTTGGGGGTCGAACGAACATTTCACAGGGACCACCTAAGACCATCAGAAAACACATGTAACACACTTCGACAGTCAAAGTTGAAGATGTTCATGAAACAGCACAGGAGGAGTTCATTGAACTTATTAACAACGATGCAGCGAGAACTGATATCAGTTACAACATTCTGGATCAAGTGTTTGCAGTCATATTTTGTTCTGTCTGAGACTGTGTTGCACCTTCTTCTTCCATTTCCAACATATCTTTGTGAAACAAGATTTTCCAGCTTGTGGTTTATCAAGACGAAATACATAAGTAGACTTGTTGTAGAAGATGATCTTCCTTGTGCTCTTGCAAAGATTGCCCCGAGAATCTCTGACCTGGTGAGAAAGAAGCAATCTCAACCTTCGCACTGACGTTGACTTTTTACGCATACTGTCGCAAAATGTAGCAATGTAGTTTACTGTTGTTATATTAAGACAGTTTCCCTAAACACCATGCTTCAAGAGACAGTTTACTGTTGTTATTTTAAGACAGTTTACTGTTGTTATTTTAAGACAGTTTTCCATGCTATACCATACTTCAAGACACAGTTTACTGTTGTTATATGAAGACTGTTTTCCATGCTATACCATACTTTAAGACACAGTTTACTGTTGTTATATTAAGACAGTTACCCATGCTACACCATGCTTCAAGACACAGTTTACTGTTGTTATATTAAGACTGTTACACATGTTACACCGTGTTTCAAGACACAGTTTACTGTTGTTATATTAAGACTGTTACCCATGCTACACCATGCTTCAAGACACAGTTTACTGTTGTTATATTAAGACTGTTACCATGCTACATCATACTTCAAGACACAGTTTACTGTTGTTATATTAAGACAGTTTCCCATACTACATCATACTTCAAGACACAGTTTACTGTTGTTATATTAATACAGTTTCCCATGCTACACTATACTTCAAGACACAGTTTACTGTTGTTATATTAAGACAGTTTCCCATACAACATCATACTTCAAGACACAGTTTACTGTTGTTATATTAAGACAGTTTCCCATGCTACACTATACTTCAAGACACAGTTTACTGTTGCTATATTAAGACAGTTTCCCATACTACATCATACTTCAAGACACAGTTTACTGTTGTTATATTAAGACAGTTTCCCATACAACACCATACTTCAAGACACAGTTTACTGTTGTTATATTAAGACAGTTTCCCATACTACATCATACTTCAAGACACAGTTTACTGTTGTTATATTAAGACAGTTTCCCATACTACACTATACTTCAAGACACAGTTTACTGTTGTTATATTAAGACAGTTTCCCATACTACATCATACTTCAAGACACAGTTTACTGTTGCTATATTAAGACAGTTTCCCATACTACATCATACTTCAAGACACAGTTTACTGTTGTTATATTAAGACTGTTATCCATGCTACACCATGCTTCAAGACACAGTTTACTGTTGTTATATTAAGACAGTTTCCCATACTACATCATACTTCAAGACACAGTTTACTGTTGTTATATTAAGACAGTTTCCCATACTACATCATACTTCAAGACACAGTTTATTGTTGTTATATTAAGACAGTTTCCCATACTACATCATACTTCAAGACACAGTTTACTGTTGTTATATTAAGACTGTTACCCATGCTACACCATGCTTCAAGACACAGTTTACTGTTGTTATATTAAGACAGTTTCCCATACTACATCATACTTCAAGACACAGTTTACTGTTGTTATATTAAGACAGTTTCCCATACTACACTATACTTCAAGACACAGTTTATTGTTGTTATATTAAGACAGTTTCCCATACTACATCATACTTCAAGACACAGTTTACTGTTGCTATATTAAGACAGTTTCCCATACAACATCATACTTCAAGACACAGTTTACTGTTGTTATATTAAGACAGTTTCCCATACTACACCATACTTCAAGACACAGTTTACTGTTGTTATATTAAGACTGTTTCCCACGCTACACTATACTTCAAGACACAGTTTACTGTTGTTATATTAAGACTGTTTCCCACGCTACACTATACTTCAAGACACAGTTTACTGTTGTTATATTAAGACAGTTTCCCATACTACATCATACTTCAAGACACAGTTTACTGTTGCTATATTAAGACAGTTTCCCATGCTACATCATACTTCAAGACACAGTTTACTGTTGCTATATTAAGACAGTTTCCCATACTACATCATACTTCAAGACACAGTTTACTGTTGTTATATTAAGACAGTTTCCCATACTACATCATACTTCAAGACACAGTTTACTGTTGTTATATTAAGACTGTTTCCCACGCTACACTATACTTCAAGACACAGTTTACTGTTGTTATATTAAGACAGTTTCCCATACTACACTATACTTCAAGACACAGTTTACTGTTGTTATATTAAGACAGTTTCCCATACTACACCATACTTCAAGACACAGTTTACTGTTGTTATATTAAGACTGTTTCCCACGCTACACTATACTTCAAGACACAGTTTACTGTTGTTATATTAAGACAGTTTCCCATACTACACTATACTTCAAGACACAGTTTACTGTTGTTATATTAAGACAGTTTCCCATACTACAACATACTTCAAGACACAGTTTACTGTTGTTATATTAAGACAGTTTCCCATACTACATCATACTTCAAGACACAGTTTACTGTTGTTATATTAAGACAGTTTCCCATACTACATCATACTTCAAGATACAGTTTACTGTTGTTATATTAAGACAGTTTCCCTTGCTACACCATACTTCAAGACACAGTTTACTGTTGTTATATTAAGACAGTTTCCCATACTACACTATACTTCAAGACACAGTTTACTGTTGTTATATTAAGACAGTTTCCCATACTACATCATACTTCAAGACACAGTTTACTGTTGTTATATTAAGACAGTTTCCCATACTACACCATACTTCAAGACACAGTTTACTGTTGTTATATTAAGACAGTTTCCCATACTACATCATACTTCAAGATACAGTTTACTGTTGTTATATTAAGACAGTTTCCCATACTACATCATACTTCAAGATACAGTTTACTGTTGTTATATTAAGACAGTTTCCCTTGCTACACCATGCTTCAAGACACAGTTTACTGTTGTTATATTAAGACAGTTTCCCATACTACATCATACTTCAAGACACAGTTTACTGTTGTTATATTAAGACAGTTTCCCATACTACATCATACTTCAAGACACAGTTTATTGTTGTTATATTAAGACAGTTTCCCATACTACATCATACTTCAAGACACAGTTTACTGTTGCTATATTAAGACAGTTTCCCATACAACATCATACTTCAAGACACAGTTTACTGTTGTTATATTAAGACAGTTTCCATACTACACTATCTTCAAGACACAGTTTACTGTTGTTATATTAAGACTGTTTCCCACGCTACACTATACTTCAAGACACAGTTTACTGTTGTTATATTAAGACAGTTTCCCATACTACATCATACTTCAAGACACAGTTTACTGTTGTTATATTAAGACAGTTTCCCATACTACATCATACTTCAAGACACAGTTCACTGTTGTTATATTAAGACAGTTTCCCATACTACATCATACTTCAAGACACAGTTTACTGTTGCTATATTAAGACAGTTTCCCATGCTACATCATACTTCAAGACACAGTTTACTGTTGCTATATTAAGACAGTTTCCCATACTACATCATACTTCAAGACACAGTTTACTGTTGTTATATTAAGACAGTTTCCCATACTACATCATACTTCAAGACACAGTTTACTGTTGTTATATTAAGACTGTTTCCACCTACACTATACTTCAAGACACAGTTTACTGTTGTTATATTAAGACAGTTTCCCATACTACATATACTTCAAGACACAGTTTACTGTTGTTATATTAAGACAGTTTCCCATACTACACCATACTTCAAGACACAGTTTACTGTTGTTATATTAAGACTGTTTCCCACGCTACACTATACTTCAAGACACAGTTTACTGTTGTTATATTAAGACAGTTTCCCATACTACACTATACTTCAAGACACAGTTTACTGTTGTTATATTAAGACAGTTTCCCATACTACACCATACTTCAAGACACAGTTTACTGTTGTTATATTAAGACTGTTTCCCACGCTACACTATACTTCAAGACACAGTTTACTGTTGTTATATTAAGACAGTTTCCCATACTACACTATACTTCAAGACACAGTTTACTGTTGTTATATTAAGACAGTTTCCCATACTACACCATACTTCAAGACACAGTTTACTGTTGTTATATTAAGACAGTTTCCCATGCTACATCATACTTCAAGACACAGTTTACTGTTGTTATATTAAGACTGTTTCCCATACAACATCATACTTCAAGACACAGTTTACTGTTGTTATATTAAGACAGTTTCCCATACTACATCATACTTCAAGATACAGTTTACTGTTGTTATATTAAGACAGTTTCCTTGCTACACATACTTCAAGACACAGTTTACTGTTGTTATATTAAGACAGTTTCCCATACTACATCATACTTCAAGACACAGTTTACTGTTGTTATATTAAGACAGTTTCCCATACAACATCATACTTCAAGACACAGTTTACTGTTGCTATATTAAGACAGTTTCCCATACTACATCATACTTCAAGACACAGTTTACTGTTGTTATATTAAGACAGTTTCCCATACTACATCATACTTCCAGACACAGTTTACTGTTGTTATATTAAGACTGTTTCCCATACTACACTATACTTCAAGACACAGTTTACTGTTGCTATATTAAGACAGTTTCCCATACTACAACATACTTCAAGACACAGTTTACTGTTGTTATATTAAGACAGTTTCCCATACTACATCATACTTCAAGACACAGTTTACTGTTGTTATATTAATACAGTTTCCCATGCTACATCATACTTCAAGACACAGTTTACTGTTGTTATATTAATACAGTTTCCCATACTACATCATACTTCAAGACACAGTTTACTGTTGCTATATTAAGACAGTTTCCCATACTACATCATACTTCAAGACACAGTTTACTGTTGTTATATTAAGACAGTTTCCCATGCTACACTATACTTCAAGACACAGTTTACTGTTGTTATATTAAGACAGTTTCCCATACTACATCATACTTCAAGACACAGTTTACTGTTGTTATATTAAGACAGTTTCCCATGCTACACTATACTTCAAGACACAGTTTACTGTTGTTATATTAAGACAGTTTCCCATGCTACACTATACTTCAAGACACAGTTTACTGTTGTTATATTAAGACAGTTTCCCATGCTACACTATACTTCAAGACACAGTTTACTGTTGTTATATTAAGACAGTTTCCCATACTACATCATGCTTCAAGACACAGTTTACTGTTGTTATATTAAGACAGTTTCCCATACTACATCATGCTTCAAGACACAGTTTACTGTTGTTATATTAAGACAGTTTCCCATACAACATCATACTTCAAGACACAGTTTACTGTTGTTATATTAAGACAGTTTCCCATACAACATCATACTTCAAGATACAGTTTACTGTTGTTATATTAAGACTGTTTCCCATGCTACACTATACTTCAAGACACAGTTTACTGTTGTTATATTAAGACAGTTTCCCATACTACATCATACTTCAAGACACAGTTTACTGTTGCTATATTAAGACAGTTTCCCATACTACATCATACTTCAAGAAACAGTTTACTGTTGTTATATTAAGACTGTTTCCCACGCTACACTATACTTCAAGACACAGTTTACTGTTGTTATATTAAGACTGTTTCCATGCTACATATACTTCAAGACACAGTTTACTGTTGTTATATTAAGACAGTTTCCCATACTACATCATACTTCAAGACACAGTTTACTGTTGCTATATTAAGACAGTTTCCCATACTACATCATACTTCAAGACACAGTTTACTGTTGTTATATTAAGACTGTTTCCCACGCTACACTATACTTCAAGACACAGTTTACTGTTGTTATATTAAGACTGTTTCCCACGCTACACTATACTTCAAGACACAGTTTACTGTTGTTATATTAAAACTGTTTCCCATGCTACACTATACTTCAAGACACAGTTTACTGTTGTTATATTAAGACAGTTTCCCATGCTACACTATACTTCAAGACACAGTTTACTGTTGTTATATTAAGACTGTTTCCCATGCTACACTATACTTCAAGACACAGTTTACTGTTGTTATATTAAGACAGTTTCCCATGCTACACTATACTTCAAGACACAGTTTACTGTTGTTATATTAAGACTGTTTCCCATACTACACTATACTTCAAGACACAGTTTACTGTTGTTATATTAAGACTGTTTCCCATGCTACACTATACTTCAAGACACAGTTTACTGTTGTTATATTAAGACAGTTTCCCATGCTACACTATACTTCAAGACACAGTTTACTGTTGTTATATTAAGACAGTTTCCCATACTACATCATGCTTCAAGACACAGTTTACGGTTGTTATATTAAGACAGTTTCCCATACTACACCATACTTCAAGACACAGTTTACTGTTGTTATATTAAGACAGTTTCCCATGCTACACCATGCTTCAAGACACAGTTTACTGTTGTTATATTAAGACAGTTTCCCATACTACATCATACTTCAAGACACAGTTTACTGTTGTTATATTAAGACAGTTTCCCACGCTACACCATGCTTCAAGACACAGTTTACTGTTGTTATATTAAGACAGCTTCCCATACTACATCATACTTCAAGACACAGTTTACTGTTGCTATATTAAGACAGTTTCCCATACAACATCATGCTTCAAGACACAGTTTACTGTTGCTATATTAAGACAGTTTCCCATACTACATCATACTTCAAGACACAGTTTACTGTTGTTATATTAAGACAGTTTCCCATGCTACACTATACTTCAAGACACAGTTTACTGTTGCTATATTAAGACAGTTTCCCATGCTACATCATACTTCAAGACACAGTTTACTGTTGTTATATTAAGACAGTTTCCCATACAACATCATACTTCAAGACACAGTTTACTGTTGTTATATTAAGACAGTTTCCCATACTACACCATACTTCAAGACACAGTTTACTGTTGCTATATTAAGACAGTTTCCCATACTACACCATACTTCAAGACACAGTTTACTGTTGTTATATTAAGACAGTTTCCCATGCTACACTATACTTCAAGACACAGTTTACTGTTGCTATATTAAGACAGTTTCCCATGCTACATCATACTTCAAGACACAGTTTACTGTTGCTATATTAAGACAGTTTCCCTTGCTACACTATACTTCAAGACACAGTTTACTGTTGCTATATTAAGACAGTTTCCTTGCTACTATACTTCAAGACACAGTTTACTGTTGTTATATTAAGACAGTTTCCCATACAACACCATACTTCAAGACACAGTTTACTGTTGTTATATTAAGACAGTTTCCCATGCTACACCATACTTCAAGACACAGTTTACTGTTGTTATATTAAGACAGTTTCCCATGCTACACCATACTTCAAGACACAGTTTACTGTTGTTATATTAAGACAGTTTCCCACGCTACACTATACTTCAAGACACAGTTTACTGTTGTTATATTAAGACAGTTTCCCATACAACACCATACTTCAAGACACAGTTTACTGTTGTTATATTAAGACAGTTTCCCATACTACACATGCTTCAAGACACAGTTTACTGTTGTTATATTAAGACAGTTTCCCATACTACACCATACTTCAAGACACAGTTTACTGTTGTTATATTAAGACAGTTTCCCATACTACATCATACTTCAAGACACAGTTTACTGTTGTTATATTAAGACAGTTTCCCATACTACATCATACTTCAAGACACAGTTTACTGTTGTTATATTAAGACAGTTTCCCATACAACACCATACTTCAAGACACAGTTTACTGTTGTTATATTAAGACAGTTTCCCATACTACACCATACTTCAAGACACAGTTTACTGTTGTTATATTAAGTCTGTTTCCCATGCTACACCATGCTTCAAGACAAAATTTCATTTATTTGTAATTAGAAATAAATATTTCTCAATAAATAATTACATATTGTTTTTGTGATTAATCACTATGATTTAATTATATTCAATTTGTAACAATGAAAATGCATCCAGCATATCAGATATTTACATTACGATTCATAAGAGTAGCAACATTATGAAGTAGCAACAAACATAATTTTATGGTTGGGGGTTACCACACCATGAGAAACTGTATTAAAGGGTCTCGGCATTAGGAATTTTGTGAACCACTGGTCTGAACCATAGATACGGCAGAGTCTGGTTAACATTAGTGTGCTTTATATTCTTCTTAATCACAACCTCCATCTTTCATTAGCTTACTCATGCATATTTACATATACTATATATCTGGAAGCTATCCCAATACAACATCAGAAACAAGACTAATATATACCGCAGCTGTATGCTTTTAACTTTACAATACGGATCAGAATACTTGAAAATGACAGAGCAAGAGATCCCAGAGATCCCTGATCTCAGTGTAGGTGAGATCGAGTTCCTAGTCCTATCGGAGATGGTCGATAGAACGTAGGTCCTTTGTTCAAAAGAACTCATGTCAGTTCAACATCGAGAAGATCAGGTTGGAGAGCCACTGCCCGGGCGAAATTCACTGGACGAGGTTAAAAATAGAATTCCTACAAAAATATCTTCACCATCTTCAGAATTACATCACGGACCCTCGCTGGTGCTACGGAGTTCGTGCACTGCAGCTGAGATCTTCCTAGTAAGAAAGTAACTGGAGCACGCATTGTTACTCACCGAAGTGCATTGATGATGGATGGTCCTATCAATCAATCAATTATCAATCAAACAGATCGATTGCGCAATAAAAACAGAGAATTGACAGCGTACAATGTGCACACATCTCATACAAGCGTCCTATAGGAAAAAAACAAAGACATTAAATTGTTCTCACTTCAGAATAGTAAAGATGACGTAAAAACAGAAAATGAAGTCAAACGAAAAGAACCGAAAACAGAAACTAGTAAACAACAAGAATAAGGTGAGAGCGACCACTTTGCTTATCAATAAGCGAGGAACGTACGCGTGACAAACCCAGCTCACCCTCAGATAATGACTTACAGGTCCAGGCCAGACACAACGTTACCGCAACAGAGAGGCGATTTTTTACGCCTGGATTAATATTAGCCAAGCTTTCTGTCTCTTCTTCGTACTGATTTCTATATTTCAGAATTTACAATTTTCTCTAAGAATTCATATCTAACCAATCATCCAAGAATGGATTAAAGTACTGGAACATGTTTGAGATAAATAGTTGAACATTTCTTATAACACAAGAATGCTAATATTCATATTACAAGAAGTAAGTATGAATGTACATAACTTTGATTTGTATAATTTTTTTCAATAATCAAATAGATTGATTTTGAGCAGAACTTTGTCACCTTAAGTCATTGGGAATATCTTTCTTTTTCATAGAGAAGATGTTCCGCCTCTGCAGTCGTCATACTTCAATCATCATTTACATCCTTTTCTTTTTCTTCAAACGCTCCATAACGACCACTTGTTAACCACTCTGTGTGATTCGTATGTGATCTGAGCTTAAGGGCGATTGTATGTTGTGCCAGTTATACTTCTACAAGTAGGCCAGCATATACGATTTATGCGATGCTTTTAATTTACTAGGATAGCTTACCAAGGCCCTACATCATTTTGCCTCTTCCGACATGCCATGTAGGTCGCAGTGGTACTATTCTTTACTTCCTTTGCGGGCACCGGCATGCCACAGGTGACTTACATAATGATTCCACGTTCTCCGTGGCCTTTCTCTTCTCCTCTTTGCAAATATGTCTCCTACAATTGTCTTCTCCTATCCTTCGTGTATGACCATTTTTAATAATACACAAGGATCTGTCGTCAGTCATTACTAAGTTCATTCACTGCCACTGAGATTTTCCTGTAAGAAAGTTCACTTTGATGTGGTGTGATTTCGTTTCTAACAACACAGTGAGATATAGAACACACCAACAACCCGTATCAAATATTATAAGGAAACGAAGGGGAAATATTTAGGTCATGTTCTTAGATCAGACGAAAAGAGACTAAATCGACAAGTCCTTATGTGGTCACCAGTTGGGAAAAGAAAGTGTGGAAGACCTAAGACCATTCTATGAAGAACAATCCTACAGGAAAGTAAACTATTGGGATGTAAAATCATTCAAGATCTCCAACTGCTAGCAAAAAACTTCATCACAGGGAGTTCTAGAACGTCACGAACTCCGTATAAATGACAACAGATCCTGGTGCATTATTATAAATGGTTACAAGTATGCTATTAAAAGATAGCGGATGAAGTGTAGGTCGTGTTTATACCGATGAGTTCAAAGTTCGGAGAAATTTCGAAATTGGAAATAACAGATGTGAATTTTTCATTATAAAGGATTATTGTGAAACATACAATAGAATGTGTAATATTCGGAATGGTATAGGTTAGTAAATATCCTGAAATGTCATCAATTCAGTGACTAACACCCCACTGTGACAGGCACGGCAAGCCGGCAGTGCGTAATATTGCTAAATTGATTCTTTTATTCAAGGAGCGACAATAACAACAACCAGAACAACAACAATAAATATATGTGGCCTGGTCGACAAAACATCTGATCTAATAAATATATGTGGCCTGGTCGACAAAACATCTGATCTAATAAATATATGTGACCTGGTCGACAAAACATCTGATCTAATAAATATATGTGGCCTGGTCGACAAAACATCTGATCTAATAAATATATGTGGCCTGGTCGAACAAAACATCTGATCTAATAAATATATGTGGCCTGGGGGGAACAAAACATCTGATCTAATAAATATATGTGGCCTGGTCGACAAAACATCTGATCTAATAAATATATGTGGCCTGGTCGAACAAAACATCTGATCTAATAAATATATGTGGCCTGGTCGAACAAAACATCTGATCTAATAAATATATGTGGCCTGGTCGACAAAACATCTGATCTAATAAATATATGTGGCCTGGTCGACAAAACATCTGATCTAATAAATATATGTGGCCTGGTCGACAAAACATCTGATCTAATAAATATATGTGACCTGGTCGACAAAACATCTGATCTAATAAATATATGTGACCTGGTCGACAAAACATCTGATCTAATAAATATATGTGACCTGGTCGACAAAACATCTGATCTAATAAATATATGTGGCCTGGTCGACAAAACATCTGATCTAATAAATATATGTGGCCTGGTCGGACAAAACATCTGATCTAATAAATATATGTGGCCTGGTCGACAAAACATCTGATCTAATAAATATATGTGGCCTGGTCGACAAAACATCTGATCTAATAGATTTCATGGAAAACAGAAACATACATATTTTAGGTATTGCAGACACTAGAAAAAAGGAAACATGAAAGGAGTATTTAATACCATATATATATATATATTGATCCAAGAAATTGAAACAGCAATAAAAAACAGCCCGAACAACAAATCACCAGGTGCAGATAGCATACCCAACGAAGCAATTAAAGCATGCAAAGAAATAGGTGTAAAATAGTTAAACAGAATATTCACTGCCTCATGGACAGAAAGAAAAGTTCCAGATGATTGGCAAAATTCAGTAATAGTCCCATTATGGGCAAATAAAGGCAATAAAAGAGAATGAAAAACATACAGAGGCAAATCACTATTTAGCCACACTGGTAAAATATACGCAAAACTATTAAAACAGCGCATAAGACACATCGCTGACCCACAAATAAGCCCCTCACAGTTTGGATTTAGAAGAGGAGTGGGATGCACAGACGCTGTATTCCCTCTGACACAACTGAGTGAAAAAGCAATAGAATATAATAAAGAGTTACACTTATTATTCATCGATCAAGAAAAGGCGTTCGACAGAATAGATAGAAGTATTCTTATGGGAAACACTAGAAAACTATGGGATCAAGGAACAACTGCTAGACAACATCAGAGCAATATACACAAATAGCCACAGTGTGGTAAGAACAACAGACGGAATGACAGACTCATTCGAAACAAAATCAGGAGTAAGACAGGGTTGTGTGCTCTCACCTCCTCTCTTCAGTATATATATAGACAGAATTGTGAAAGAGACACAGTGCGAAAAAGACTATTGACATAGACAATGATCACTACGACCAATTAAATAATCAAATCAACGAATTACTTTTTGTGGACGACCAAAGCCTAATCTATGAAGATGAAGATCAGCTACAATATCACATCAATTCATTGCTAATAGCATGTAGAAAGTACAACATGAAAATCAACAAACAAATGACCGAGACCACGAAAATCAGCAGAACACCAAGCCAAGCAAACATACAACTAGATAACACCAGAGTAAAGCAAGTTTCTGAATTCAAATATTTAGGCAGCATTTTCACAGAGGAGGAAAACTTGATAGAGAAATAGAGACAAGGTGTCAAAAAGCAAATGCAGTGACATACCAGCTGACACCATTACTACAACACCCAAAGTTCAAGATGAAGTGAAAAGACAGATGATAAAAAGTATTTTCCTACCAACACTTTGTTGCTAGTGCCAAACTTGGTCTCTTACAGCAACACATCACAGAAAGCTAACCACTTGTGAAATGAAATGCTTGAGGAAGGCGGTGGAGGTCACCAGGAAAGATAGACTACGAAATGAGGACATCAGAAGCAGAGTGAGCATAACTTCATGTACCGAATACGTCGAAAGACAACAAATGCAGTGGTTTGGACATTTAATGAGAATTAAATACAACCAACCAACCAAATAACAGCATATAATAAAAGAGATCAGGTACCAGAGCAAAGGGAAGACCAAGAAAAAGGATAGACAATATCAAGACCACACTACATAAACACGGATACAACACAACAAGGGTGACTCATCTAGCCCTAGAACACAAATTAAAGCTCCCATCCCTACGCTTAACGTCAAGAGTGGACAACCAACTACATCTTCCACCTATGATCCCATCCCTACGCTTAACGTCAAGAGTGGACAACCAACTACATCTTCCACCTATGATCCCATCCCTACGCTTAATGTCAAGAGTGGACAACCAACTACATCTTCCACCTATGATCCCATCCCTACGCTTAATGTCAAGAGTGGACAACCAACTACATCGTCCACCTAGGAATAGACAATAGACAATTGACAAGTATTTTACATTTATTTTTCAATAATTTAGACTATTTTTGTCCTGACAGCGGCATCGCAGCATATTCGTATGTATGTTTACCTACCTAGGACTGTTTCACATCTTCAACTTCAACATGTGTAAGAAAGACATGATTATTCACTAAAGTACAATAAAGATTGTCTTAACAATAAATTAATCAATATTAGACACAGCATTGGAAGTTAATAACGAATAGTTGCATCATACCTGGAAGACAGTTACATGTGGAAACATAAACATATCTGTTCTAACGAATAGTTGCATCATACCTGGAAGACAGTCATAGAGTTGTTAGCCCTTCAGTAACGTGTGTGCTCATTTACTTTCTCGGTCATACTGGGGAACAAGCTGATGTGTTTGTGCCGAGAGCCTGAGAAGAAGACATTGAGTATGATCACTAAAGTCATATTGAGGCCAATAAATGATTAACTTATATAGAAGGACAATGCAGTTGAACAATCAGTATTGACGAAAATGAAGGAGTTTGGGTTCAAGTGTTGAACGAACAAGAAGGGACACAAAATAGAATGATTTAGATGTATAAGTTGCCAGCATTCAACATGAACAATTAAGACAGGTAGAGCCAGCTAAACACACTTCCTACTTCTTCTTTGTTTCACGCTCAAAGTAAATAGTCAAATACTCAGAGTATCAGAAACTGTGATAAATGTCAGAACATCATCAATTTTGATGTCTTAACTAAAGTCTGTACTACAATACATAATAACTCCCGTCTTTTCCTACTCAGTGACTCCATGATCATGATTCCTATAGTCGAATCAGGAATGGTGAGATGAAACTGGTTGGAGGTACTGGTACAGACAGTGATCAGAGAAATCACCTTCATTTGTGTCCCTGAGCACGCAGAAGTCACTGGTAATGAACGAGCTGATAGATAGCTACAATATGAGAGAGAGCTGTCATGGACCGAAATGATATTCTTAACGCATTGACAGTCTTCCAGAAAGAGGAGTTTTAGGATTTTGAATCCCACTCGCTGACCAGATTGAGAGAGATGGGTGTCGATATTGGTGCAGCCCGAAAATAACGACATACCAAATATGCATAGAGATTGATTAATTAACATCGAACTGGCATGCTGAGCCGCTGGAAGCTGCTGGATTTGTTGAGACGGAGATCGGGGCACCTCTGAACGTGTCCTCATATAACTGATAACTGATAGCTGTAGTACGATACTTTCACTAGGATAATACATGATGGCTTAACTTGAATCATTTCTACGAGACTTTGACAAAGATACATATGTATGTTGACCAGGGTCAGTTCTGAGATGATATGACTTAGAAAACATTTGCTATCTTGTCTAGAGTCAAACCTAGGATGTTTTGATTAAAATCAATCTAAATATGCTTTGACCTGAGTTAGTTCTACCATCACCCATGTGTTGCCGGGGTTCTCAAGGGAAGAAGCAAATAATAGTAACACTGTGACCTACAGGACATGTCGTAAGAGGTGACTCAGGTAGGAGACTATGGAAGCTACCTTAGTAAATAACAAGCATCGCAAAAATAAATGTGCTGGCCTACTTGTAGAGTACTTGTAGATAAACTGGCCCAACGTAAAATCGCTCTTAGGTTCGGATCACATACAAATCACCAAGAGTGGTTAACAAGTAGTCGATATGAAGCGTTCGATGAAGCATAAGAAGTTATATGGTACTTCGACTTTGATATGAACAGAAACATGATATTCATAACTAACTAAACTGTATACGTCAAGGAACAAACTATATCTCATTCTAACAGTACTCACAATACAATACAATCTCTGTTGTCTAGTGTGCAGTTAGTTCTTCGCTTAGCGACAGTAACTGTTTACATAAGACGCTTTATCAAACAGCTGAGAAAAATCGTTACGAAATATTTGGCTAGACTTTCTCCAACCTCAATTGATCTTAAGTAACTTGAACTTTGACAGGGTTCACCTTGGAGACCAATATAACAATAAGTACATTGTAAACAATTGATGTCAGATTCATTGATAAGACTATCATCAGTGACTTTATTTAAATAAGCTAGTGTACATCAATCGCTCTCTTGCACATGAAGATCGCAGCATCAATGTAGGAAACTCCGTAACATCGGCGATGGTTCCTGGTCTAATGTTGAAAACATTGGTTGGTATTTTATTTGTAGTTTTTGTTAACGGTTTTTGTTCCGGTATAAATGATCATCTAGTAACCACTATTAATCAGTTGCCACTAGTAACAACTGTTATAAGAAGGAGAAGATGGGGATATGATGGACACAACTTGAGAAGAAATTATCATAGAATTTCAATGCAGGCATTGAAGTAAGATGCAAAAAGTTCAAGGAAGAAAGGACGACATATTGAGACCATGAAACGAACTTTGCTGAGAGAGACAAGAAATATTGATCTCAGTTCCGTGAAGGAGATTTAGCGAGTTGTCTAGGATATAGCGGTATGGAGAAATTGCGTGCAGACCCTATGCAACGTATAACGGTACGAGAGGAATTATTATTATAAATTATCAAGAATTCGTTTACAACCTTAGCTTGAACACGGAAACTGGGTTTTATCGTTCATCTCCGATAGCATTAAGAACTTAATCATACATATACTGAGATCAGGGATCACTTGATAAATAACTCACTTGCAGCACACTGGACGTGAATCCATTGCTTTAAGAACTGGAGGCAAACATAGAATCTCAAAACCAGAGATCTTCACATTTGGGTGTGTTTACTTTACCGACTTATGATTAAATTAGGCAGAGACGCACGTTATCTGTCTCAACACTTAAATGTTGAATATTATGAATATTGACTACTGTCCCATGTGGATTAAACACACTTCTCGTTTCACTCCTAATGTGCACAGTTTTTTTCGTGAAACATTTCAGTTCACATTTGTTTCATCTGAGTATTGAATTATCTTAAGTTACCTGTGTTTTTGTGACGGTCTCTTCTTGTGCTGTTGGTGACTTTACAGAAACGTCGTATTTTACATGTTTTTATTTTATGTGCATGTGCTTTATTTATTGTCCACATTTGTCATTGACAGACGTAGGTGATTGAGGAGATCACTTTTGCCTCGGAATGCTCTAGGATATTGTGAACTAGGGAATTTAGCCGCATAAGTTAAGTGGCTTAATGCATGGTCTATCCTGGCTTGCCGTGGCTATTTTTCTGCGGCAGTTCTGACTGAATCGCATTCCACTGCTCTTCTAATCAGTTATAAAAACACCGATATATATTTACTGCCCATTATTAAATTTTCAATAATTCATAGATTTGTATGCATGATACACATGACTGGTTCATATAAACTAGACTTTGAGTTCTCTCTCTTTCCTGCGATCGTTATTTTTTAGGCCATTTTGACCATTCATATTGTGATATATAAACAGCCTTTGCCAAGAATATGGAGCTCTAGTGATTATCCTTCGGTGACGTGTCCGGTTTCAGCCAGCGTTTACTGGGTTCGCTCTCCGTCAGCATTTGACTGTCCCCAGTCAACCTGCAAGGCAGTAGGTTGCTATTTTTTTAGGGTAGCGACCCTTAGACGACCAACCCTCCCGGGTTATGAGCGTCATATTCTCAGGTTACCGGTCTTGTTTTGGACTACTTGGTTTGCCTGCCGTTCATTTTTGTGTACGGTTTACTCCACTAGCCTTTGATTGTCTTCAATCAAACTACAAGGCAGTATTAGTTCCCTGCGAGCGGAAACGCGCACTGGTTTCAAGCCTCTCTGGGCTTACAGTTTTTCCGCACATTTGGGTAGTCAATTCACCACTACGCTTATCGCGCCTCTTTGTCGCTTCATCGTCAGCACCGTGCACGTCTGCCCCCACCGGTAGACATACCCGTGCATTTTCCAAATGCGTGTTCACACTGCCCTGGTGCCTGCCTACCATGTCCACCAGTTCTCACTATGCTCACATTTACCATGTCTCTAGCACGTCAGGACACAGAGCTCAATTCGGGCCCCCACGTCAGGGCTTCGAGTTTCGCCTTATGTGTGTCCACGTGCAACTCATCTCGGGCCCAAGTTTCGCTAAACGCGGTCCCGCGTCTACTCTCTGGATGCACCTCTCATCCCTTTATATTTTATCCGTTCAGCTTTTCCCATTGGCAAGGAGAAACTTGCATTAATAGTCTCTCTCGGATTCCGCACGTCTGTGTTGCAAGCGGATCTCATCCAACGGAACTACGTTTGCAACACTACCTACGCCGGAATATCTCTCCTCGATCCCTACCCGCTTAGCCAGACAGGAACCAATGTAGGTTGCCAGAGTCACCACGTGGAGGTGATGTAGGATCTTGATTAGTGCCAGCTCACCAATCCTGGCGCAGCGTTGTCCCTTTATGCCTTTGACCCCAAACTTTGATCTGACTAGAGCTAACAACACAAATCACCGATTACCAACTAATATCACTTGTGTGTTAAATCGATAAACGATTTCCGTATGTTTCCGTATTATCGTGCTAAATTTATAGAGCTATTTGTCGTTCGTTACACTTAGCAACGGCTGCTAGTGCCAATTCTGGAAGCTAACTATGATGCCAGATAGGATTGCTAAATTTGGAATGAAGTAACCTGAGACGATAAATACGGACAAGCTGTTTTTATGATCCAGTATGGGAAGGGCAATTCCACTGTTTACAAAATAAATGTTACAGACAATGATGATCAATTGTTACTAAGAAAGATTATTTCAGTCAAGACTGGACAATTTAAACTTCATAGTGAAGTAATGTTACAAACGAGGAACTCAGAGAAAGGTAAAGAAGAAGAAGTGGAGTATTGTCTCAGTTAGTGATGAATACGGAAACGCAAGAGTTAGTGATGAATACGGGAACGCAAGAGTTAGTGATGAATACGGGAACGCAAGAGTTAGTAATGAATACGGGAACGCAAGAGTTAGTGATGAATACGGGAACGCAAGAGTTAGTAATGAATACGGGAACGCAAGAGTTAGTGATGAATACGGGAACGCAAGAGTTAGTGATGAATAAATGAAGCTTATTTTGAAAAGAATATGTCAATTAATGATGAACATTTCAATTTTCAAAAGGGAAAAATTTCCCAGTCCAAGCGGTTAAAGCGGTTGCATTGAATAATTTCCCAGTCAAAAATAAACAGTTCAAGCGTTTGCAAGGTAGAATTTAATAAAAACAAAATGAAAAGTTCTGGCGACTGGAAGAAAAGAATTCCTCAGCCAACGATGAACAGTTTAGGTTTCTGCAAAGATACATTTCTCAGCCAAGTAGGAATAATTCATGTTTTCCGAGGAAAACATTTCACACTAAATAATAAACAATTGACTTTCAACGAGAAAGACTTTATGATTCTGATGACTTTATGACTTTATGCGTATTTAATTTTGGTGCGTTTCGTGTTACGGTATTTATCAAACGTTGTTTATCAATTAAATTCATATATATCATATTTTCATTGTTTTCGGCAATGAGAGATTCCAAAGGACTGTTGTTGGGGTGGCAAAGATATGCTCAGAACAAGCTATTGATGATGATGATTCGAGAAAGTAGCAGAACCAAAAAGAAAAGAAATATTTTTTTTAATTGCCAGAATATGATTCTAATAAACGAAATGCTGTAAACATACTTATGTTTCTAGACGACTTGATTAAGATCTGGTTCAGCTGATTTGTGTGTCGCAGACTATAGTAAACTTAATCAAAATGGAAACATTGAATTAGTTATTGGTTAGTGGTTACTAAACTGACGTCATTGCACTCCCGGCATCTATGATATGCATTCAGGTGATATTTGCATTATATATATATATATATATATATATATATATATATATATATATATATATATATATATATATACATAACTATACATAACCACTCCGTACAGTAATGAAGAAATCTTGAATGATTATAGTGTGATGTATATGTCCATTTTGTTGTTTACCTCGAAACTATTCATGTTCTTAGTGAGATGAAGTAATCATCAACTCTACTAAGTTCTTATTTATCCAACTTCTTTCTTATTTCCTGAATATTACATTTTTGTGTGTTTATAAATATACTTTCGTTTGACTTTTCTTTCATTAAATTATCTGCACAGAAACAGATTAAAGACACGAAGGGAAACAGAAAAATAACTGTAAGAAATATACACAAATTTTGTGAAATAATTCGTATAATCAAAGTGAAACAAAACTCGCAGTGGACATTCTTCAATGTGAGGACAGCATGGGCCAAAAAATGTCTCTGCTCACATGAAACCCTGATTTGTTTACCTAATACCTAATAAGTTTTTCTGAAAGTTGGAGTCAGGTTTGTCTTAATGCCGAGGGACGCTGGTGATAAAGAAAGCAAGTCTTCACCCAAAAATCAGCTAGAGGCGCCATATTAGGTTTCCTTGCTAAGTCTGAGTGCATAGGGCAAGCGAAAAAATATTAAATATTTTTTTCACTCAGTGTTCCTGTTAGATAGATATATATCTTTGTTATTTTTCCTTTCCATGGAATGTTAAGACCTCTTATATAACATCTATATTTTTCCTTTCCATGGAATGTTAAGACCTCTTATATAACATCTATATTTTTCCTTTCCATGGAATGTTAAGATCTCTTATATAACATCTATATTTTTCCTTTCCATGGAATGTTAAGACCTCTTATATAACATCTATATTTTTCCTTTCCATGGAATGTTAAGATCTCTTATATAACATCTATATTTTTCCTTTCCATGGAATGTTAAGACCTCTTATATAACATCTATATTTTTCCTTTCCATGGAATGTTAAGATCTCTTATATAACATCTATATTTTTCCTTTCCATGGAATGTTAAGATCTCTTATATAACATCTATATTTTTCCTTTCCATTGAATGTTAAGACCTCTTATATAACATCTATATTTTTCCTTTCCATTGAATGTTAAGACCTCTTATATAACATCTATATTTTTCCTTTCCATTGAATGTTAAGACCTCTTATATAACATCTATATTTTTCCTTTCCATTGAATGTTAAGACCTCTTATATAGCATCTATATTTTTCCTTTCCATTGAATGTTAAGACCTCTTATATAGCATCTATATTCATAAGCATATTTGAGTGCACCATATAGAACAAAATACGGTGCAGTGAACTCAATCTTTTGGCTTTAGAACCATCTATTCTTTTTAGAAGCGATTCTACCCAACTTTGCATATCCTACAAGTTCTGTGATCGTCTGTAGCTTAAGCGGTAGTCAGCTCGAACACAACCCAGGCCTACCTGGTTCAAACTCCGAAGCGAGTAAGTTTGGAAGTAAATTAGTTCCTTGGATTTTTACGAACTGTAAAAGTAGACCTCACCGTTCAGAAAGCAGTGACAAACTACTGAACGTATAAGTGGTGCCTAGAAAATCGTTTTTTGTTGTTAATGGTTACATCCTGTAAAGGCTATGCCACGGTTTTCACAAGCTTCAAGTAAAACTCAACCATGAGAGAAAATGTCTACATTACGTATATTAAGAATATCTCGGATCAGATTGAAATATAACTATTTAATGTTCATACGGTTTTCTTATCATGTGTTATCTATACCGCTTCATATCATTATCGTCTCAGCAGCTTCACGTTCGTTGGTAAAATTTACTTTAAATATATGTTCGTTCTTAATGGATTCTAGATTACGGAAAACTGTGTAGGATATTTATAAGTTAATATCAAATTTGTTTATAATTTTTATATTTTAAAGGTGTTTGCAGTTGCACACGGTGTTGTGTTTTAGAAATAGTGTTATGCTGTTTTCCCTGTGTATACCATGTTTATGAAACTGTTAAAGTGATAACTAAAAAATGTGTTTTACTTTTTAATATTGCATTTCGTGCATGAATAAACAAGTGAAATAAATGCAGCAACATTCCAAGTTTTTTTAATCCGCAGGGAAAGAAGTGTATGGGAAGGCTTACTGGCCTACTAGACATATCTAGAGAAGAGTGCTGGAGGTTGATATTAAAAGAATAGGTATAGCATGGAAAAACAGGTAAAATTCAGGGAAGTAGAGATCGCGGAAGACAGAAGGGGAAGATGCTGGATGGCCTGCCATCATGATTCGACACAATATCGACGTCAGAACTGATTACATGCACCAAGCAGAGAGAGTTGTGGAGAGACATGATCGCCTACTCCGGCAGGCATGGCACTTGATTGATTGATAGCATGGCCAGAATTGGAAGGGATGGCAGGAGAGAGGAAGAGCTGGAAGAAGTTTGTTGAAGACCTGTGCTCCGTTGGGAGTTGAATTATGAAGAAGACGAAGAAGAAGAAGAAATTCGAAGTATGATTTTTCATGTAGTGTTTCCTTTACAGGAGTTCTATCTCATCACAATCAGACCTTAACATTTTCCATTTTTGTTCGGTTCTTCTGCCTCATCCTTTCTAGTGTTCAATGAGTTGCTTTTCTATTAACATAGTGCCACAGTTGTCTTGGACGTTAACTGCCACGTCTTTCAGATATCAATTCTTCCATTACCTGCAACCTCTAAGTCACATTGACTTTTAATTTCTGCCAAAACATGTTAATTTCAGATATATTATGTTGTTTACAAACGTAGTTCTTTGTTGCTCAGATTTTGAAGGATGTGTATATTTATTTACTACTTGTTCAAAGACTTCAGAAGCACTAATGATGTGTATATTTATTTACTACTTGTTCAAAGACTTCAGAAGCACTTTGTTTCACAACATTTGATTATCGGCATCTTCTTCTTCCAACTCTCCACATCGACCACATGTTAACTATTCTTTGTGAATTGTATGTGATCTGAGCCTAAGCGCTATGGTACGTTGTGTCAGTTATGCACCTACAAGTAGGCCAGTACATTCTATTTCTGCGATTTTACTAGGGTAGCTTCTCTATGTCCCTACCTCAGGCGCCTTTTAAGACATGTCTTTTAGGTCGCAGTGTTACTATACGTTGCTCCCTTTGCGAGTCACGGTAACACATGGGTGGATTATGTAATTATGTATGGATTATGTAATTATGTATGGATTATGTAATTATGTATGGAATATGTAATTATGTATGGATTATGTGTTTTAATGCCTGTTGTATTTTCTGATTAATGGAACCATCATAACTGGCCATCGGTGAATTACTGTAGCAGTTTCCTGGTACAAGGCCCCAAAAAGAAAACAATAAGACAAGAGGAAAATGGTTTGATCGAAAGAAAGGCTCGGGATCGTCCGCTGTGTTATATTCTTGATTTAAAAGATAGCATCACTCGTTCCATACTTCTGTCTTACTACAAACTAAGATGTTAATGAACACAACTAACCTAACACCGTTGGGATCAATTAGCAACAAGATACATAAATTATTTAATAATGAATTCAGGCTATGCATATATCAATTTAACCTTAGAAATATTCACAGCAATAATCGTTTTTTTAACCAGTCATCACAAATTTGATTGTTATAATACACTCTTCCTTTTAAGTAGTAAAATTGTTCAAGTTCGATGGAACCAATGGTTGATAATCATTGGATGATGATAAGAAGGTTCAGTTCTTTCCTGTCAGATATTGAACGACTTGAACACGGTTGCAGCATCCATCAGGTGGTGGTCGTCATACGTCTGGGTAGACGTCTAAGTTCCTAGTTAGGTTCGAGGTAGTGTTGTCTCTGTCCGTTGAGGCACCGTGGTCTGGTCATCCAAGATGATGATTAATTGTTTCTCTGTTATCGTATATGAACAGTCGAATCACAGTAAGATTACTCCTATAGATATAACTACACTTTCTAGTATGAGTTCTCTGCCAAGTAGAACTATAGTTGATTTCTCACCTCTAGCAGCACTGTACACAAGGATACTTGAAAAGAACAATAAATTGCCAGAAAACACCCTCTGAATCTACCCGAATATGACTATCATCTACTACTTCTCTGTTTGTTCAATATGTTACCTTTATAGATCTCTAAAATAAATCAACATGTTCAATTGTCTTGGTAGATTGTCTCACAGACATATTTTCTCCATCTTGCTCACATACTCAGCTCTCTGCACAATCTGTTCTCTATCTCCGTTCTCTCTAGTGGTTTCTGGCGTACTACTTAGTTGTTTCTGGCGTACTACTTAGTTGTTTCTGGCGTACTACTTAGCATGGAAAAACAGGTAAAATTCAGGGAAGTAGAGATCATATATAATCATTTATATGGATGTTATCATTTATACGGATGGTTCGGTGATTCGACATGTGCGGAGCTCGTGGGCTTTCACTGCTCAGGTCGGAGGTGATGTTGTGAAGGAAGACAGTGGTGGTTTTGCCGTGACTACAAGCAGTCTCACTATGGAAATCATGGCGGTTACCAAAGCGATGATTTGGCTAGAATCACAGACTTTTATCCATGCATGTTTTCTCAGTGACTCAATGAGTATGCTCAGGAAGATTGAAACAGGATGGGCTAGGAGACATTGGATAGAATCGCTGGGGAGGTCTAAGCTGACAAAGATCAGTTTTATTTTTGTACCAGGGCATGCAGGTGTAAGGGGAATGAACGTGCGGATAGGCTTGCAGGTATGGCTGCTGTCCAAAGCGGACGAGCAATGGACCAGGCTGATATTATAAATTCCTTAAGGGAGAGAGGGCGTGTACATGATTCACGTAATAGCGGTGCATCCACAACACTAACCAGACTGCAAGAACTCAAAGTTAAGTGTGGTGTAGCTCGACAAGAACGCTATGCTGGCAGACAAAGAAGAATTGTAAACCAACAAAGAACCGGTGTCGTTAGTCGCCACACGCTGATGGACATACTGAGGGAGAGATCGGAGCACTTATGGACTAATTTGTTCGACGTGCAGTGATGGTGATCCGACGACTAAACTAAACTAAGTACTACTTAGTTGTTTCTGGCTTACTACTTAGTTGTTTCTGGCTTACTACTTAGTTGTTTCTGGCGTACTACTTAGTTGTTTCTGGCGTACTACTTAGTTGTTTCTGGCGTACTACTTAGTTGTTTCTGGCTTACTACTTAGTTGTTTCTGGCTTACTACTTAGTTGTTTCTGGTGTACTACTTAGTTGTTTCTGGCGTACTACTTAGTTGTTTCTGGCTTACTACTTAGTTGTTTCTGGCTTACTACTTAGTTGTTTCTGGCGTACTACTTAGTTGTTTCTGGCGTACTACTTAGTTGTTTCTGGCGTACTACTTAGTTGTTTCTGGCGTACTACTTAGTTGTTTCTGGCTTACTACTTAGTTGTTTCTGGCGTACTACTTAGTTGTTTCTGGCGTACTACTTAGTTGTTTCTGGCTTACTACTTAGTTGTTTCTGGCGTACTACTTAGTTGTTTCTGGCGTACTACTTCTAAATCTATGTCTCAACTGATATATCTCCCACAAAAAAACCCAGCTGCCCCCTACCCGGGTCTCGAGATTCTCGCCTACTCAATAATTTCCCGTATTCCCCGCATTCTCTCTCTCTTGCGTTCCCGGCCTAGCTCAATGGTCAGTAACTGGACTGGTAAACAAGGTGTTTAAATACAAACTCAAGGACACCCAGTGCAATAAGGGGGTGGTTTGGGTTGACCCCGAATATACCCTAGACATAACAGTGAAACTGTTACATTACCATGTGTGCTCCGATCTCTCTCATACACAGGAATCTCGTACATCGCAGCGCAATAACTTCATAGCACCGGCGAAGATCCTCGGTGTAATTTTTGAAATGATAAACTGTTTAGTAGAAATTTGATTTTTTTTCATGACATTTTTCCAGGCAGCAACATTGCAGCTTATTCTTATCAATTTGTAACTTCAATGCTTCTTTCACATGCTCAACTTGAACGTGGGATCTACGTTTCATCGTTCCCTTCCGATAGGACTAGACACTCGATCACACCTTTATAGAATTCAAGGATTCCTGTAAAAAATTGTGATTAGCATACCTTGTATAGCAAAGAAAACAGAGCATATTGTAAATATATTATAACTACAAATACACGTTTTATTTGCAATGTACATTTCCAAAGTTGGTTTATTTTTTCTCTAATTCTGGGTTACCTCCCAGAGTCAGGAAAAGAAGAGATTTCTAGATTGGACTCTTGTGTGCGCTTAGTACATGGTGTCTTTCACTGCCTCTGTTAGTTCTGTGGTTCATCTTTTGCGAGGGCAATATTTTGCCCTGTATCCATTGTATGTATGTAGCATTGTTAATCCACAATTTCTGTTGGTAATTTGCTTATGTAACCGAACCCATTAATTTGTGTATTTTTTTGGACGAATTTCAGTACTGATGTTGTACACACTTTTTTCATTATGTCAATTCATTTATAAACCGACCTTTTCTGAACACACCCAACACTGTGTAAACATTTCATCTGTGTCGTAACTAGTTTTTCTCTATCGTACTATAGTGTACAGTGCTCTTTTAGTGTGCATAGCGATATGTTTACCAAACATTACAATGTTCCCTTCGACAAGAATTGCAATTCAAGTGATGAACAGTTTTGTGTTGCTACATTAGCGACGGCCATATGCATTTTATGCGGTGCAGGTTTCTTTTGTGGCGGTACGCGGCTGTTTCATTCTGGAATTAGTTCACACAGGAAACATTTCACAGTTGTTAGCATTTCGTGTGATTTTCATTGGCACAGGAACGGAGCAATTATGGGGTGACCCGTTGCAGTGAAGTTGGAACCGTACATATGAACTATGAACTATGAACAATCTCAGTTACACACCTTACAATGTGAGTTGCTAATATTGCAATGTGAGTTACAAACCATTGCAATGTGAGTTACGAACATTACAATGTGGGTTAGAATCATTACAATGTGAGTTACGAACATTACAATGTGGGTTATAAACATTACAATATGTGATAGAAAGCTCACAATGTAATATTTTATTTTTACTTTCCCCAGATTCAATGTATGTTGTGGCAATAATTTCTCTGTACACGATTCCCCAATAAAACAAGTATAGCAATGGTATATTCGCAGCTGCTCGAATGTCTTCAGTCTTGACTACATAAATGGTTCTTAGCAGCTAGAAACTGCATATTACTAAATGCATCGTCCCTAACAAGAAACTACACATTCATGTCAGTCTTTACTAAATGCATCGTCCCTAACAAGAAACTACACATTGATGGCAGTTTTTACTAAATGCATCGTCCCTAACAAGAAACAACACATTCATGGCAGTCTTTACTTAATGCATCGTCCCTAACAAGAAACTACACATTGATGGATACAAAGGAAACTAAAATATATTAACAATGTTGTTGGAGAAAACAATTTTTGACTCTGATCTCTAACAAAGTGGACACATCTTCCAGAATATGTTACCACACATTGTGTACTATACTACGTTGCGATAACTTAGATAAAGAATAATAGAAAAACGTAGATGTTTTATTTGTCTACACATAAAGATATAGGTACAATAAGAAAATTAACGGCATAAAATCCAGCCGTCACAAAGTATAAAATTGTTGTCCAAATAGTGATTAATTGAAATAATCTTATGTTCTTAGTAAATATAGTTGTGATGTGATTGTGTAGCGTGGACTACATTTATAAACAAATGCTCATGAAGATTATACAATAAAATCTCAACGTTGTTAAAGTCAAGTTAAACATATATGTCTGATTATTCATAAGAATGCTGACGATCATGTTCGCATTACTGGAATATTTCTGAAGTCGAATTAAATTTCCCTTTTTAACTAGGGGTAAGAACTTCCACTTGAGTGTCTCCGATAGCAATGATTCAATATTTTTGAAGACACATTATGCTTCTCTCTATAACTAGGTGTAAAGACATCGACTTAAGTGTCAGCGGTAGCAATAATTGAATATAATAATAATTCCTCTAGTACCTTTATACGTTATATATAGCATGCTAGCCATCTATCCATACCACTCTATCCTGGGCAACTCGCTCAATCTACTTCATGGAATTGAGCCCGATATTTCTAACCTCTCTCAGCAAAGGTCGTTTCAGGGTCTCCCTAGGTCGTCCTCTCTTACTTGAACCCTTTGTATCCCACGTCAATGCCTGCATTGATATTCTTTGATCATTTCTTCTCAAGGTGTGACCAACATATCTCCATCGTCTCCTTCTTATAACAGTTGTTACTAGAAAAATTAAATATTGCTGAAGACCACTTATTCTTCATTGATTAGGTAGAGATTAGGTAGAGATTTGGTAGAGATTAGGTAGAGATTAGGTAGAGATTAGGTAGAGATTAGGTAGAGATTAGGTAGAGATTAGGTAGAGATTAGGTAGAGATTAGGTAGAGATTAGGTAGAGATTAGGTAGAGATTAGGTAGAGATTAGGTAGAGATTAGGTAGAGATTAGGTAGAGATTAGGTAGAGATTAGGTAGAGATTAGGTGGAGATTAGGTGGAGATTAGGTGGAGATTAGGTGGAGATTAGGTGGATATTAGGTAGAGATTAGGTAGAAATTAGGTAGAGATTAGGTAGAGATTAGGTAGAGATTAGGTAGAGATTAGGTAGAGATTAGGTAGAGATTAGGTAGAGATTAGTGAGGTTAGGAGATTAGGTAGAGATTAGGTAGAGATTAGGTAGAGATTAGGTAGAGATTAGGTAGAGATTAGGTGAGATGGTGAGATTAGGTAGAGATTAGGTAGAGATTAGGTAGAGATTAGGTAGAGATTAGGTAGAGATTAGGTAGAGATTAGGTAGAGATTAGGTGGTTAGGTGAGATTAGGTAGAGATTAGGTAGAGATTAGGTAGAGATTAGGTAGAGATTAGGTAGAGATTAGGTAGAGATTAGGTAGAGATTAGGTAGAGATTAGGTAGAGATTAGGTAGAGATTAGGTAGAGATTAGGTAGAGATTAGGTAGAGATTAGGGAGAGATTAGGTAGAGATTAGGTAGAGATTAGGTAGAGATTAGGTAGAGATTAGGTAGAGATTAGGTAGAGATTAGGTAGAGATTATTAGGATTAGGTAGAGATTAGGTAGAGATTATGTAGAGATTAGGTAGAGATTAGGTAGAGATTAGGTAGAGATTAGAGTAGGGATTATAGGATTTTTGAGCATTTAAAGTCAGATTAGAAATAATGGAATATTTCTGAATTCCCAAAAAAATAAGTATTTTCAACAATATTAAAGAATTTGATATTTTTGTCAGTAGTAACAATTATTGAATATTGTTGTAGTGCAGACACATAGTAATGCAGGTCGTATACAGTGGAGGCTCTACTCCCAGCCCTTCGCCTCGACTGCAACTAAAGATGGGGTATGGTCGTCCCATCATGCCTGGATACATGACGCACGTTCATCCGCAAGTCTTAGTTCAAAGGTCACGTGAGAAGTTGACAGAAGGAGACATGGCACTGAGAGATTCTATACCAGCCATGAGTACAAGTGTTGCCTTTCTTTGCCTGCTGTTCAATATATTGCTGCCAGGTTGTGGTAAGTAATAATGTGTTGTCAGGTTGTGGTAAGTAATAATGTGTTGTCAGGTTGTGGTGAGTACAAGTGTTGCCTTTCTTTGTCTGCTGTTCAATATATTGCTGCCAGGTTGTGGTGATTGATAATGTGTTGCCAGGTTGTGGTGATTGATAATGTGTTGCCAGGTTGTGGTGATTGATAATGTGTTGCCAGGTTGTGGTGATTGATAATATGTTGCCAGGTTGTGGTGACTGATGTGTTGCCAGATTGTGGTGATTGATAATGTGTTGTCAGGTTGTGGTGATTGATAATATGTTGCCAGGTTGTGGTGATTGATAATATGTTGCCAGGTTGTGGTGATTGATAATATGTTGCCAGGTTGTAGTGACTGATGTGTTGCCAGATTGTGGTGATTGATAATATGTTGCCAGGTTGTGGTGAGTGATAATGTGTTGCCAGGTTGTGGTGATTGATAATATGTTGCCAGGTTGTGGTGATTGATAATATGTTGCCAGGTTGGAGTGATTGATAATATGTTGCCAGGTTGTAGTGACTGATGTGTTGCCAGATTGTGGTGAGTGATAATGTGTTGCCAGGTTGTGGTGATTGATAATATGTTGCCAGGTTGTGGTGATTGATAATGTGTTGCCAGGTTGGAGTGATTGATAATGTGTTGCCAGGTTGTGGTGATTGATAATATGTTGCCAGGTTGTAGTGACTGATGTGTTGCCAGATTGTGGTGATTGATAATGTGTTGCCAGGTTGTGGTGATTGATAATGTGTTGCCAGGTTGTGGTGACTGATGTGTTGCCAGATTGTGGTGAGTGATAATGTGTTGCCAGGTTGTGGTGAGTGATAATGTGTTGCCAGGTTGTGGTGAGTGATAATGTGTTGTCAGGTTGTGGTGAGTGATAATGTGTTGTCAGGTTGTGGGGATTGATAATATGTTGCCAGGTTGTGGTGATTGATAATGTGTTGCCAGGTTGGAGTGATTGATAATGTGTTGCCAGGTTGTGGTGATTGATAATATGTTGCCAGGTTGTAGTGACTGATGTGTTGCCAGATTGTGGTGAGTGATAATGTGTTGCCAGGTTGTGGTGATTGATAATGTGTTGCCAGGTTGTGGTGATTGATAATGTGTTGCCAGGTTGTGGTGACTGATGTGTTGCCAGATTGTGGTTAGTGATAATGTGTTGCCAGGTTGTGGTGAGTGATAATATGTTGCCAGGTTGTGGTGAGTGATCATGTGTTGCCAGATTGTGGTGAGTGATAATATGTTGCCAGGTTGTGGTGAGTGATAATGTGTTGCCAGGTTTTGGTGAGTGATAATGTGTTGCCAGGTTGTGGTGAGTGATAATGTGTTGCCAGGTTGTGGTGAGTGATAATGTGTTGCTAGGTTTTGGTGAGTGATAATGTGTTGCCAGGTTGTGGTGAGTGATAATGTGTTGCTAGGTTGTGGTGAGTGATAATGTGTTGCCAGGTTGTGGTGAGTGATAATGTATTGCCAGGTTGTGGTGAGTGATAATTAATTGATTCAATTAGTTAACCAGTTAGATTACTCATTAGCTAGTCTATTGTCATTCCCCAGGTGAATTATTGAATTAGTTGTTCACTCTTGCCATTAAGCGCAGGGGTGAAGCTTTAAGTTGTGTTCCAGGGTCAGATGAGTCGCCCTTATTGTGTTATATCCGTATTTATTTAGTGTGTTCTTGATATTGTCTATCCATCTTTTCTTGATCTTCCCTTAGCTCTAGTACCTGATCTCTTTTATTGTATGCTGTTATTGATGGATGGTTGTATTCCATGTTCACTAAATGTTCAACACTGCAATTGTTGTCTTTCAATGTATTTGCTTCATGAAGTTATGCACACTCTGCTTCTGATTCCCTTTTTTCGCAGTCTATCTTCCCTGGTGACCCTCATCGCCTTCCTCAAGCATTTCATTTCACACTTGGTGAGCTGTCTATGGTGTGTTTCTGTCAGAGACCAAATTTGACATTAGTAACAAACTGTAGGTAGAAAATACTTAGTTAATTAGCTAATGTACGATGCCATCGCCAATACACTTTTTTCAGTCGCATGTGAGAGTTTTTGTTTAAATCTAGAGTGTTATGTTATCAGTTATATGTTATGTTATCAGTTATATGTTATGTTATCAGTTATATGTTATGTTATCAGTTATATGTCATGTTATCAGTTATATGTTATGTTATCAGTTATATGTTATGTTATCAGTTATATGTTATGTTATCAGTTATATAGCGATGGTCATTGAGTCATTCGTATGTGTCGATTCCTCCCCGCCATTAATATGGCTGACACCGTTTGTGAGGACATCTTTTTTTTTAGTTGCATTCTCCTGTCGAGATCTGTCTTCTCGGGTTTGTTTGGAGTCGTCCTATTCTCAGTCGTCCTGTTCTGGTGGGTCTCCCACCTTAAGGTATGAAATGCTTTTCACATTCTATTTCTATTCCCGATTGCG
Organism: Arion vulgaris; assembly: GCA_020796225.1. NCBI lineage: Eukaryota > Metazoa > Mollusca > Gastropoda > Stylommatophora > Arionidae > Arion > Arion vulgaris. The sequence goes on along the minus strand of CM036759.1, from coordinate 55,665,532 downwards.
CTGTGAACAAAATAGTCAATTTCTTTTTTCACAACCTTCTTATATCCGAACTGAAATGCGAACTCACTCTGCAGTATGCTAGTTCGTCCCAGAATGTGTCACGTAGATTGTGATACTACTAATCGCATAGATTGTGACACTACTAATCACATAGATTGTGACACTACTAATCACATAGATTGTGACACTACTAATCACATAGATTGTGATACTACTAATCACATAGATTGTGACACTACTAATCACATAGATTGTGACACTACTAATCACATAGATTATGACACTACTAATCGCATAGATTGTAACACTACTAATCACATAGATTGTGACACGACTAATCACCTAGATTGTGACACTACTAATCACATAGATTGTGACACTACTAATCACATAGATTGTGACACTACTAATCACATCGATTGTGACACTACTAATCACAAAGATTGTGACAATACTAATCGCATAGATTGTGACACTACTAATCACATAGATTGTGACACTACTAATCACATCGATTGTGACACTACTAATCACATAGATTGTGACACTACTAATCGCATAGATTGTGACACTACTAATCACATAGATTGTGACACTACTAATCACATAGATTGTGACACTACTAATCACATAGATTGTGACACTACTAATCACATAGATTGTGACACTACTAATCACATAGATTGTGACACTACTAATCACATAGATTGTGACACTACTAATCGCATAGATTGTGATACTACTAATCGCATAGATTGTGATACTACTAATCGCATAGATTGTGACACTACTAATCATATAGATTGTGACACTACTAATCACATAGATTGTGACAATACTAATCACATAGATTGTGATACTACTAATCGCATAGATTGTGCTGAGCAGAACTTTACCACCCCAACAGTCCTTCGGAATTTCTCAATTCCAAATAGGTCAGATGTCCCGCCTCTACAGCCGTTATATTCACGCTATCAGTTACATCCGAATCCACCTTCTCCGTGGTCTTCCTCTTCTTCTCTTTGCCGGTATGTCTCCTTTCATGATGGTCTTCTCTAGCCCTTCTTGTCTTTGTATATGTTCAAAATAACTCAATTTTCTCTTTATTATATGTTAGCATCAGCCAGTTTTCTTTGATTTTAATTGCTTTCTGGATAGATCTATTTGTTCTCTTTTCGGTGCATGATATACGAATTACTCTTCTGTGACACTTATATTCAAAAACACTTTGTGGGTATTCGGCACAAATGTGCAATTCGTTTTGTTGTTTATCTCGGAAACATCAAATAAAATACAAAAATAATACTATACTTTATCAACATATGTCTTCGGCATATTCTCATACAGAGAAGGTATAACATAGTCGCAAACACAGATCTATTGATAAGGATAGGGCTGGAACCAATGATGCCCCAGGTCAAAATGAGGGAGAAAATGGCTTTGAGTCATGCCCTGCAGAAAACACAGTCAAGTGTCACTAGATTAGCACGTACGTGTCATGTAGCAAGACTGTTCAGAATTGTCTTTCTCTGTCTTCCTATTTCAACGTCCCCCCTTGATTTTACTTGTATCCCAATATATTATCAACCTCAATTTATAATCATATGCGCGAAAAATGATGACTGCCTATTTGTTATATTGATTTTGACTTTTCCTCTTTTCCTTGACCTTTTTTCACCATATTAACTTTAGTCATTTTAGCAGTTCATTGGATTCTTAGAATGAATTCTCCTATAAAATTTTATCTCTGTGGACTCTAGTGATTTTGATTTTTTGTTACTGTTCATTACTCACATTCATATGTCAATATTGGCTCTATGTAGCACTGTAGAACTCTCTTCTGAATTCGAGTTAGCTCATGCATGAAGTGAATTTCTATTCTCTAGCACGTATTTGATATTGTGAATTCCTATTAAACACGTAATGACTGTTATTGTGAATTTCTGTAGGTTGGTTCTAGCATATTGTTTTGATTTAAAATTGCCTAATTCATGAAGGCTTTTGTGAATTCACATACTTTAGTGTATCATAGATACATTGATGATTGTATTGGCATTACCGATATGCCTGAAGCCGATTTGTCACGCTTCATTAATTTCATTAATGTCTTCAATCCGGCTATTCGGTTTACATCTCACATCTCTACCTCTTGTGTCAACTTTCTTGACATCACTATCACTATCAGCCTATCCACCATCACTACATCAGTATACTACAAGCCTACTGATGCACATAGTTTTCTTCTTTATACCTCTTCCCATTCCCAGGCTTGTCGTGATTCTTTACCATTCTCTCAACTCTTGCGCCTTCGTCGCCTCTGTAGCGAGGACGACGAATTTCTCGATAGAGCTCACGAGATGCTGGATTTCTTTCGTAAGCGCTTATACCCGGATAAGGTGCTTGCTTCTGCTATGCGGCGCGTTCAGCAAATTTCTCGCCAGGAGGCTCTCTCTAACCAGCATAGAACTTCCAATTCTGACAGGGTGAAACTTGTCTTAACTTTCCACCCTCATAGTTCCCTAGTGAAGAAAGTCTTATTCCGTCATCTCTCCATTCTTCAGTCTGATCCTGATACACGTTCAATCTTCCAACACTATCCTTTGGTGGCGTACAGACGGGACAGAAGCCTTAAGGATATGTTAGTTCACAGTCGCCTCAAGCCAAACATCCAGAGTCATTTTGGCACCATCCAGTGTGGCCGTCGGCGCTGTAACACTTGTGCTTATGTAATACAGACCCGCACGGTGTCTTTTCCAAAAGCCACGTTCGTTGTTGAAGACAGTTTCACGTGCGAGTCCCGTAATATTATCTATGCCATTATCTGCAAGCGGTGCAACAAGGCCTATATTGGGAAACCGGCAGGAGACTCAGTGACCGATTCGCCCAACACTTGCGCGATATACGCCAATGCTCTGTGACCCCTGTAGCTACCCATTTCAATGATACTGGCCATTCAGGAGCTTGCGATGTCCAGGTCACAGCCATCCGATCATGTTCCTCTGATGATCGTAGTCGATTTGCTCTGGAGAATCGGTTGATTTCTTTGTATGGTACCTTGCGACCACGCGGGCTCAACGTATTACATTCTTATGCTTCTTAGTACTTTCTCTTCCAATGCTTTGTAATCTCTATGGGTATATGTTGCATGTATTACATTCTTATGCTTCTTAGTACTTTCTCTTCCCATGCTTTATAATCTATATGGGTATATGTTGCATGTATTCAAGTTATATATTTACTAGATGTTTCATTGTTTCTTTTCTATTTCTAGTTTTTATGTGTGTTTTTGTGTTACATTTATTTCGTTATTCGTTTTTATTCCAGATTTTCCTTAGATACGTTGGTATTTGGTCGTCCATTTGTGTTTCATTTTAATTTGTCACTCCTGTTTGTTCGTTTGCTTGATAAAGGCCTTGTTGGTCGAAACGTTGCTGTTTATCGTCACTGTTTATGTATTTTGTAAAACTATAGTACTTTGTTTGTACGTGTTTCACTATTTATCAAGTTTTACTGCAGTCTTCCCCCTATTTCGATACTTTAGTGTACGTGTGTTGCTGTGAACTCCAACTGCCTAGTGTATGCATGTTGATGTGAACTCCAACTGCCTAGTGTATGCATGTTGATGTGAACTTCAATTGTCTCGTGTATGCAGGTTGTTGTGAATTTCAATTGTCTAGTGTATGCAGGTTGTTGTGAACTTCAATTGACTAGTTTAGAAATACTGTTGTGAATTACAATTGCCTACTGCCTGTGTGTGGTTGTTAATTCTAATTTTCTAGTTCATGAATGATGTATCGAATTCCCATCGATTGGTGTATTTATGTTACAATGAGTGTCTGTTGTGAATAGTTTATGAATCACGTGGTACGTTTCTATTGTATTTCTGCTGAATATGAATGTGATTTTGTTTGTGTTGTTTGGTGCATGACTGATCTGGCCAGTTCTCATTGTTTGTTACGTGAGTGCAGCAGAGATTAATAATTGTCCCGTACCTACACGATTCCACGCACGTACATTTAGCACGTACATACCAACATCTGTTGTAAGAGCACACTGTCTGTTTCTTCAATGCAACCTCATTACTTATGATTGAAGTTTTTATCTTTTTGGCAATCATCCTGCTAGTAAGATTTAATTTGAGGTATGAGGAGTCAGTGCAGTACAATATAATTGAGATGGATTTCCGTAATGCAAACAGTGTTTAGTTCTCAGTGTAGACAATTCACTAGATTACCTATTTCAAAATGGGTTCCTGTCGGTTTCTTTTAGAATTGTTTGTTTTCGTTCTTTCTTCTCCACTATTTGTATCATTCTTATTGTGATATATAAACATGCTTTGCCAAGTACATTCTTATTGTGATATATAAACATTCTTTGCCAAGTACATTCTTATTGTGATATATAAACATTCTTTGCCAAGAACGGTTAGAAAGTTGCGCCACCGTTAGACCCTTATTAATTTAGGACGAGTGCATCCGAAAACGAAGTTTTCGGCCTAGTTTGTTTAGTTATAATAGCATACGAAATCCTTATCCCAGCTACTCCGTCTGTCCTTCCTTTCATTTGCTCGAAATAGTATCTATATCTGCATTGTGGTATCTTGCATCTTCTTCTTCTTATCCTATGGCGAAACACGTAAAAAGAAAGCAATGTAGTTTTACCAAATACAAAAATAATAAAAACGCACAGCAAGTTTCGACTGAAAAGCATTTCGACTGAAAGGAAACAACAGAAGTAAAGAAATTCATTATTACACGGCACAGAATATATAGAATCAGACAAAAAATTTATAACGGCCGTAAAACAACAATTCTTCCCCTTCAGCAACAATCTAGACACGTTTCAGCTCTTGTTATTCGATCATATCAAATAGTATTTATGGTACACATTGTACTGAAGATACCACATGTTGTTCTAGTCAATACATCATAGTGCTGTCTCTAGACAAAGCGTGTCAAGACAGCAGTTGTTACTTCCGTCTAGCTTATCGTAAAACTGACGCTAGTAAAAAACATCAAATGTTATCCAAGCATCCTCAACATCCTAACATTCTCAAAACATCGTGGTAATTACTGTAACCAACCCGTGTTGTCCTAGCCAAAACGTCGTAGAACTTTAGTTTAGTTTAGTCATCAGATTGTCATCATTGCCTACGCAGAGACATGATCGCCTACGCCGGCAGGCATGGCACTTGGTTGATTGATGTCACTCAGTGTGTGGCAACTATCGACAACAGTTCTCGTATGTTGGTTTACTATTCTTCCTTGGCTTCCAGTATAGTGATATTGTCTTGATACACATCATTTTATCTGATTTTCTTGCCGTTTGGTTAAGGTAGTAGATTCACTCCCATTCATTGAATCGTTAACACGACCTTTCACCCTTAGGTAATCCTGACTATCAGCCTGGTCCAATGCGCTTTCGCTTTCTACAGCAACAATTCCGGTAAGTCTATCGGCGCTTCCATTCCCACTTGCGACTGCGTACGCTGACACAAAATAAATCTATTTTTGTCAACCTAGACGTTTTTAGAAAGCACAACTATTGTTTTCGAATCAAGCCAATCTCAATAATAGAATCTAACATCGTAGGAGTGACACTAGTCAAGATATTAAATACAATCCTTGTCAAAACAATGCATAATTCTAGGCAGGACAGCAATGTGATAACTTCATCAAAGCATTGTTGGTTTGATTCTAATCAGAGCAGTTACTACTACAGAAATCAAAGTATCGGCAAATCTGTTATAGTCAAACTGTCTTAAGACAAGAGAACACATTTGTTGTTTTCTAATACAGAATAATTTTATGAAATATTTGTTCATAAAAAAATTTAGTTAGTACATACGTCAACATGAAAAAAATTGTTGACAAAGTGAGACTACGGTTAGTGACTTTTAAAGTTTCAAGTAGAGATGAATGTGGGAGAACAATCGGGTGCTGAAATAGGTTAACTTTGCAAATAGTAGTGCAGATTTTAATAGTAGTCCAAAATAGTGGTCATGTCTTGTTAATTATGCGGGAAACCAAATCCTTCGTTAGGATATAAGAAACTAAGAATGGCTGCCTACATTGTAATTTATTTATTAAAGCTATACTATGCTAAATCACTCAAAGATTAACAATTTTATAATGATAAACATTGACTGATGGATTATATTGTTTACAGTTTTTCTTAATGGATGTGATAACTGTAAAAATAAAGTGTGAAATTGAGGTGGCACATCAATCCATTTCTCTCTTGGTTCAATTCCGGAAGGTTCACATATTTTTCCCAAGAGTACCTTCCGCCTGACTCAGCCATGATCTGCTTTTCTTGACTCTCTTGCATGATAGAATAAAGGGTAAAACTAACATTTCTCCTGTGTTTTGATGAGCGAAGAAAAGTTGATCATATTTTTTTACTGATGTTCTTCGTTCACAGATGAGTAACTATTTTTTCCCATTTTACCCCTGCGCATGTTCAATGACCTAGTATAACCATCGACTAAACTTGTTACGAAATGTATACTTTTTTTAAAAAACTTAACTAACTCATAACTTGGCAAAGACAGCAGGTGAAAAGTTGAAACAGGTCGCGTTGACTTACACATTTGTGCAGGAAAACGTTTTCCAAATTTATGATTTCAGAGTTTGAAGATCTAAAGGTTTACTTACAACACACAAACGGACAATTAGATTCTCTTATATTGTAATTGTTCTTCTTCTTCACCCTTCGCCCCTAGGGAAGAATAGGTCGGCAACCAAGGCCTTCCAAGCCAGCCTATCCAAGGCCATCCTTTCTAGATCTCTCTACTCTCTCCCCATGTTCTTGCATTCCGTCTCAAACTCCCGTCTGCAGGTGTTTATGGGTCTTCCCCTACCACTATTGCCCTGGGGATTCCGTCGGAGAGCCTGTCTTGTGATGCTGTAAGGGGTTTCTTCAGTGTATATCCTATCCATCGCCACGTTCTGTTCCATATCTCTTGATCCACCTGCCGTTGTCCTGTTCTATTCCAGAGTTCCCTGTTTGTAGTCTTGTCATACCGTCGTAGATGGAGTATCCTGCGCATGCATCTATTGATGAATGTCTGCAAGGTTTTGGTGTTCCCCTTAGTTGTTCTCCATGTCTCCGCTCCATATAGAAGAATGTGTCAATTGGAGGATTTAGATTTTGCAGACGATCTAGCACTCCTCTCCCACAGCCACCAACAGATTCAAGAGAAAACAATTAAACTGGAAACAATCTCACAACAACTGGTTCTGAGTATTCATGGGGAAAAAACAAATATCACGAGATTAAATGCTAATTTCAGAGACCCGATCATAATAAGAGGATCACCATTAAAGGAGGTGGACACATTTACATATCTGGAAAGTGTTATCCACATTTAATTGTTCTTACGTTATGCGAATATATTTAATGCACGTATCGCTGACGTAAGTTAACTAATATAATGTTCACAGAGAATTCATTAAATGAGCTCATTTGTGATACCTTCTCCTTACCATTCATTCTAGTATTGACATTTTATATGTCTACCTGCACTTACCCTTATCACCACACCTGCGTACATCTGTAGAGCACAGGTTTCACACACTCGATTCAGTCTATAGTATCGTAGATGTATGATTCTTGTGTAGAGCACAGGTTTCACACACTGGATTCAGTCTATAGTATCGTAGATATAGTACGCATGAACTAAGACACATGTCAAAGACAGACATAATCAGATACATTTAGACAAATTACTACTGCTCTAAAGTTTATGATATTCCTACTCTGATAATCCTAGTATTTAGTCTATTATAATTTAACTCTATAAAATGAACACTACTGCTGACAATCCTTGTGAAAGTTTGGTGGATTTAGAAAAACATCCAATACGGTTCTTTATCACATAAGCACATTATGGCATCGCCGTCGGCCACACCGGACTGAGCCAAAATGACTCTGGACATTGGATTTAAAGCGATTGTGTACAAACATATTCTTAAGATTATTATTATGATTAAGATTATGATTAAGATTACGACGCGCGGATAAGCTTGCAGGTACAGCTGCTGTACAAAGCGGGCGAGCAACGAACCAAGCTGATATTATAAATTCGCTAAGGGAGAGAGGCTGTATACATGATTCAAGTAATAGTGGTGAATCTACAACACTAACCAGACATCAAGAACTTCAAATCAAGTGTGGTGTAGCTTGACAAGAGCACTATGCTGGTAGACAAAGAGAAATGGTAAACCAACAAAGAACCGGAGTTGTTAATCGCCACATGCAGAGACATACTGAAGGGGAGATCGGAGCCATTATGGATTAATTGGTTCGATGAGCAGTGATGATGATCCAACGACTAAACTAAAACAAAAAACTATCCTTAAGATTTCTGTCCCATCTGTAATCCAACAGAGGATAGTTTTTGAAAAGCATGAGCTTGTCTCTGGATCCGGTTTTAGAATAGAAAAATGACAGAATAAAACTTGTTTCACCATTGAACTATGTAGGTGGAAAATCAAGATACTTTTAACTCTGTCAGAGTTGGATGTTCTATGCTGGTTGGTAAGGGCATCCTGGCAAGAAATCTGCTTAACCTGAAGCATAACAGATGCAAGTACCTTCTCCGAGTATAAGGTTCTACGGAAAAAATCAAGCATCTCGCGAGCCCTATCAAGAAAACGCATCTTCCTTGCTACACAGGCGACGATGGTACAAGAATTGGGAGAGTGGCAGAGAATCACAAAATGCCTGGGGATGGGAAGAGGTATAGCGGAGAAACTATGTGCATCAGTAGGCTTATAATATACTGATGTTATGATGGTGGATTGGTTAATGTTAATAGTGATGTCACGAACGTTGACACAAGAAGGGGAGATGAGAGCGCTAAATCGAATAGCAGGGTTGAAAACTGATGAAATTTAAGAAGCGGGACAAATCAGCTTCAGGCATATTAGTAATGCCAATGCAGTCATCGATGTATCTATGATAAAAGGACGAAAGAGGGCCATCATATGTGTTCCATATTCCTAGGTGTTCACGATAATCTATGAACTACAAACTATGTTTTTACGTGTTTCACTATCGCGAAATGTTACAGACAATAGCGGGAAATAACAATACGATTCCTTAATAATCGGAGGAAGATAAATACAAGAACTAAGATATTCGGATGATACAATGTTACTAAAATGCAAGTGGGAAATTATAAATGCAAGAGAAAATCGAAAATGAAAATATATTTCTTATATAGCCACAATGCTACATAAGTTCTCAGTTAACAGAGCAAATGTTCAAAACTGCAAAATAATTAGAGTTGTTAGAAACAAAATGATGATTTTTTCCTGATGACTATTGACTATCGATAGTATTGACATAACTAAACATACTGTGTAATTAAACCGACCTTCTAACATATCAGGAAGACCCATGGTTCATCACTCTTCCCACAGAATTTGTGGAGGGGTATTCATGCTGAACATTACATAGCTCACTGGTTAGACATACTATTGATTTCACCAGACAAAATGTCATGTCCTAACCTCATCATCATCACGGTGCGTATCCTTTATAGGGCGTTGCTCTCTTTGCAGCGCATCTAAAGTTCACTGTCTCTAGCCAGTTCACCCACTTCGTCGATGGTCATATTCATGGTTTCTTTAATATCTTCTTCTTGGTCTGCCTCTGCGTCCTGGGACCCTGCCCTCTAATATTGTTCTCTCCAGGCCATCTTGACGCGACCAAATTGTCTAATTTTTCTGTATAGCATGTTGTTTATCAGCCATATTATGTAGTCCTACCCTTACATTAATTGATTCAAAACTTCTCAAATTCCAGTATAGATATATACGTTATCTGCAGTGTCGATCGGTATCAACTAGTCAGTGTGTAATTATTTGATGTGTTTCTATCAATTTTTCATTCACTAATTAATTCATATGTACTTTTCCATTATTTAATAGCTAATTAACCGTAGTATGCTCAAATTAACTATCTCTCTAGTATCCTAACAATAGTCGCTTTAGAAATTCAAAAATGTATATAAAATGTTGAATGTATATAAGTTATATTCATATTTAATTTTTTAGTGTTTCTCTTCTTTTTTCCACTTCTATTTTTTTACATTTATTTCATTATTCGTATTTAGTCACAGATTTTCAATTTAGCACCTTTAGGGTGTTTCTGTCGTAGTTTATATGTAATGTGCTATGAAATTCGTCACTCCTATTGAATACTTTGCTTGATAAAGGCCTTTTGGTCGAAACGTTGCTGTGTATTGTTATTGTTTTTGTATTTTGTAAAACTAAAGTATTTTACTTTTACGTGTTTCGCCATTGCTATATGGTTTTACTGCAGTCTTCCCCTATCTAGAAATCCTAACAGAATGTAGGAAAGAGATATTGATGCAAAACATATTGAATAGACTAGTAACAAATGAACATTCATGTTTTCCTTCTTCTTTTTCTTCAAACGCTCCATATCAACCACTTGTCAAACCACTCATCTATATGTGATCTGAGCCTAGGAGAGATTTTACGTTGTGCCAATTATGCGCCTACAAGTAAGCCAGCACATCCGATTTCTGTGACGCTTTTTATTTATAATGGTAGTTTCCGTTGGCCCCCAAATCAGTCGCCTCTTACGAGCCTTGTAGGTCGCAGTGGTACTATTCTTTGCTCCCCTAACGAGCTCCGACAACGCACGGACGGTCTGTATAGAAATAACCACCAACCAATTTAAAGCGCAATGCAAGACAAGCATTTGTACCCATCTTGCATTTGCTTGTGTCTGTTTTATATGCAGTTCCTTCTTACTTGACCTTTCTAAAAGCAAACAGTTGTTTGTAAACATATTAAATGCTTTAGAAACAACAAATTTCTCCTGTACCTATTCTTTCTTTTCTGTGATTAGTTGATCTATAGTTTCTTTCATGCTCTTCATGTGATATACATTGCCAAGAATTGTTTACCTGAGTTAGTTTAAATATCATGGGTTTCCACGTCAAAAAATGTTCAGGTAACTTAAGAGCGTATCCATTAATACAGGTGGAATATTTCATTAACCATCAATGAGAAATGACTTTCCAGTTGGTGCGGTATTTATTCTGTGGAGAGACATTGTTGGGACGGGTTGGTACAGTATATATTCTAGCAGTAGAGAGACATTGTTGGGACGGGTTGGTACAGTATTTATTCTAGCAGTAGAGAGACATTGTTGGGACGGGTTGGTACAGTATATATTCTAGCAGTAGAGAGACATTGTTGGAACGGGTTGGTACAGTATTTATTCTAGCAGTAGAGAGACATTGTTGGAACGGGTTGGTACAGTATTTATTCTAGCAGTAGAGAGACATTGTTGGGACGGGTTAGCTCAATGTTCGCCTATCGACTATCAACATATCAACAAGAGGGTTATGGAGTCAATCACACACTATACCTTTCATGCGTGAGTAAAGGAATTGGGCATTCTACCTCTTGCACACTAGTATCTATAAATGTGAAGTGACGTTACTTCATACCCTAAGGTCTGAAAATGCTATGGGAAATTTCTATTTTTATATCGACAATAAAAATCCGATTTTCAGCATCGAACAAAGCAATACTTCCAAATTGATTTTCATTTTATGCACATGGAATACATCTCTGTCGTAGTCTATATGTAATGTGCTGTGAAATTCGTCACTACTGTTGCATCGTTTGCTTGATAAAGGACTTTTGGTCGAAACGTTGCTGTGTATTGTCATTGTTTTTGTAATTTGTAAAACCACAGTACTTTGTTACTACGTGTTTAGCCATTAGCCAAGAAACACCAGCCTGAATTCTCATCATGATGCACAGATCTATCGGTATAAACAACAACACTTGCATTATCTTCTATCATCTGCGTAATTGTGAGTTTAACCTTCATGTTGCCCCAATCTTCCAAGAGTAATGATAATGTTGAGGTATTTAGCCATGCTATCGTCTATTGGATTCAATTCTTTCCCGTTTGGTAGGATCGCAAATGTGGTCACCTGGTTAATTGTTTTCTCGGCCTGGGCAATGCACAACATGTCACGCTTGATCCTCCTGCACTTAACGTCAGTAGTGTTATTGTACAGTGGATGTCTCTTATAGACAGTAACCAGCATTTATGTTTTGGGTTTTTTGCGAATGCATGACGGGAACGTAGTGACAGAATGTCAAGGATATATATCATCTTTCAACTGGGAGTATCTCTAGTGCATCCAAGGACTACACTAATGTCTTCATTCTGAATACGTTTGAGTCATTCCCATTGTGATTTGGATATCCTAAAGATGTCGAGTCCGTAATCTACCACGGAGGTAACCAGTCGATCAAGTCAAAAAAACAAGTAGTCTCTGCTCAAGGTGTGCGAGTACCATAACCATGAGAACTGCAAGATCACGCCTGCAACACTGCATCGTTTATCAATATTGCATTTGAAAAATAGACTACGATCAAATGTTATTCCAAGACAACGCAGCCCGTCACGACGCTCAATAGCCTGTCCATCAAAGATAACTCCGGGTAGGTCAGCCCTGACTATAAAATTATTGAAAGAGCACCACAACATGCCCGCCTTTTTATGGTTGACCTGACAGCGAGATGGTATGCAATGTTTCATGAATCTCTTCAACCATTTCTCGTTTATCTGATCCAGTCCTATATGTTAAGATAGCATCGGCAACAGTCAATGTTCGACCCAACCCGGTTGGCTATATTTTGGCTAAATTTGCAAAGAGAATTCTTGGAAATAAAATAAGATCATCATAAAACAAAATATTATTCAAGCCAATGAGATTTTACAAGATTAGATAAAGAACGTTTCAACCAAAACTATATTCGGGTTAAAATCGATTCTCCAGTCAATGAAAAATTGAAAGAAAAACGTGTTCTCCAGGTAATGAAAAATTTTAAGATAACACGTGTTCCCCAGGTAATGAAAAATTTAAAGACAAAAACGTGTTCTCCGGGTAATGAAAAACTATGAGAAAAAAAGTGTTCTCCTGAAATGATAAACTTTAAGAAAAAGGTGTTCTCCAGGAATTGACAAACTTTCAGAAAAGCTTGTTCTCCAGATAACGATAAACGTTGCGAAAAAAACGTGTTCTCCATGTAAAGATAAAACGTTGAGAAAAAACGTGTTCTCCAGTAACAGTAAGATTCTCCTAGAAAACAGATCTGTAATGTAACTAAACTATTTCCATATTTTCAGGCACATTGATAGCGGGTCTCTCCGTCCTATGTTGCTCTCACGTGCGCCCCAAGGGAGACACCAAAGGTCACTGTATCTGGGTCAACGCAGGTGTAGCCTTAGTTCAATTCGTTCTGACTTTCTTATTTCTCCTTGGATGGATCTGGAGTATCATGTGGGGTGTAGCGTTTCTATCGATTTCCAGTAAGTATTATTACTTTTTATATTATGTTGTGTGCCATATTGCTGTTATGTTTTTATATGCATTGTCTTGGAAGGTAGTCTGCCATTGCTTTACTTTAACATAGATGCGCTTTTGAATATAAGTGTAACAAGTATGTCATGCGTATATGATGGACAGAGAAGAGAACTAATTGATCTACTTAGAAAGAACTTAAAATCAAAGAAAACTGGCTAATGCTACAAATAAGAATGAGAAAATTGAAGTATTTTGGACATATTAAAAGACACAAAGGGTTGGAGAAGACCATCATAGAAGAAGGCATACCCGCGAAGAGAAGAAGAGGAAGACCACGGAGAAGATGGATTCATGATGTAACTGACGATTTGAACCCGGTTGCAGAGGCGGGACACCTGACCTATGAGAGAGAGAAATTCCAGTGGACTGTTGTGGTGACAAAGTTATACTCAGCAGAGGGTATTTGATGATGATGAATATTACTATATATTAGTTTGCAATAAGTAATATTACTTTTATATCAGTTTCCAGTAAGTAATATTACTTTTATATCAGTTTCCAGTAAGTAATATTACTTTTATATCAGTTTATAATAAGTAATATTACTTTTATATCAGTTTCCAGTAAGTAATATTACTTTTATTTCAGTTTCCAGTAAGTATTAATACTTTTTTATCAGTTACCAGTAAGTAATCTTACTTTTATATGATTGTAATGTAAATAATATATATATATATATATATATATATATATATATATATATATATATATATATATATATATATATATATATATGTATGTATAGCAACGTTTTGTCTATGTTTGTATGTCTATACGAGTTATTTTGCAAACTTATCGCCAAGGTACGAGCTTACAATTTGGCAAGATGATACGAGTACGTTCCGTAATGTGAACAATGTACAAATTATAACACTACACTAATTCATTTATTTCTTTACATCACACAATTGAACTTCATTAGAAATATACCGCAAAGAATAATAAAAACGAAAGTGTTTTAGCTACTAGTTCCAGCCTTTTTCCCACTTTATAGTTCTGAGGATGTAAAAACATACGAGATCTCCAGCTGTCAGCAACGAACCGCATTACATGGAGATCTATAACCTTCAAATCTGTGGGCCGCTTTTGGCATGAAAGGAACTAACTAACTAACTAACTAACTGGGTGGTGAGGAGGTCTACATGCTCCAGTGAAACGGTGGGTTAGGACAACGGGAACTTATGCTCCTGGCTGGACCACCCAAGACAGACAGGTCACTGAGGAGGGGGACAGACTAAAATATATCTTCCTCGTCCTCCAGTCTAGGGGTATGACTTGGGACTAACACCACCATGTTGTAAAAAAAGAAACTTTGCTTTATGGAAACAGAAATAAACACACTAGTTATTAACTCATTGTAGACCACATGCCACACTACGTGACTTTGAGTTGGACGCCTTTTTACCTGGAGCCGTACTAAAGGGCGTTTTTTTATTCTAAAAACATGTGGTTTCTAAAAACATGGAATTCATGGCCTACACGTATTGCTTTCAGAATCATTGACTCTGTTTTTTTCCCTTTCAACATTGCTTTGGGACTTTCAAAATATGAATATATAAAACAATTGTATTATTTTTTTATTTTTTTTTAAAGAATGAACTAATCTTGCAACATCTTGTCCACAGAACAATATTACTACAGGACACAAGATGGGGATAACAGACAAAAGCAAAATAACTTAGACAACGCTCACTCCGAAATAAAAACTATACCTAAATCACATCCAGAAAACAACGGTTGTAACAACGGCAACAAGATGACAGAAAGAAGAACGCAGAACAGCCATCACGACAACTACCGTTTAGAAAAGTACCATTGTCGAAATTTAGAACATCAGCTGCAACATAAAAGAAGGGACAGACTATCTTCTTCAGAATCTCACATTTCTGAAAATAATCTTCCAGTAACGAACTGTGATACTAACAAAAGCGACCAAGAACAATTCGTTTTCTCAAACCCCACAATTTATTCTAGAAACCGTGAAGATATTTGTAAAACTAAACCAGACCACATTCTTCGACAGCCAATCATGGTGCTTCAACAAGCGCCACCTGGTAGCGAATTTGATTCTTTTAATCCATGCCCACACACAGTTCCAGGTGAGACAATAATGAAGGCAAAGACACGTCATATGAAAATAATGCAACGTAAAATAAGCCATAATGACCTTTCACCTTTCGTACTAACCAACAAACAATTAGAGGCGATTGTTATACACGACTTACCTGTCCGTGTTCCGGAAAGTGTCGCCAGACCAGTAGTTCCAGTGATGCCTTGCCAACATTACGCTGAAGAATGATAAGACTGTCCAATATTCACTGTTATCAAATGTATTTAGCAACAATCTACTACCAGAAATGTCTTTACACCCAATATGTTCCTTAATACAGACAAGTGTCTTTACAACCTAATAAAAGTTTTGTAACTACCGACAAGGTTTTCACATCAATATGGGTTTCAACTCAGACAAGTGTCTTCTGCACAACCAATATGTTTTAACTACCAGACAAGTGTTTCTTACAATCCAATATAGTTTTTGTAACTACCAGACAAGTGTCTTCTTACAACCAATATAAGTTTTGTAACTACCAGACAAGTGTTTTCTTACAACCCAATATAAGTTTCTTTAACTACCAGACAAGTGTCTTCTTACAACCCAATATAAGTTTCTTTAACTACCAGACAAGTGTCTTATTACAACCCAATATAAGTTTCTTTAACTACCAGACAAGTGTCTTCTTACAACCCAATATAAGTTTCTTTAACTATCAGACACGTGTCTTCTTTCATACCAATATAAGTTTCTTTAACTACTAGACAAGTGTCTTCTTACAACCCAATATAATGAAAGTCTGTTCAATTGTACATTTACTAATTTTTCATTCCATTTCGCCTTTGGAAATCCCAACCAAGACCTTTCAATTCCTTATCAATGCCATCTTTCAGATCGTCATTCTCTCTCGTATCCAACGCCATCTTTCCAGAATTTTCCAATTCTCCCTCTTACACTCTAGCAACGCATCTTTTCCAGATCTCTCATAATGATCAGATTTGCTCGTTCAATGCCATCTTTCCAGATCTCTCATTCTCTGTCTCTATCAATTCTCTTTAGACTCTCCATTCTCTGCCGTATCCAACGCCATCTTTCCAGATCTTCCATTTCTGCTCGTATCCAAGCATCTTTTCCAGATCTCTCCATTTCTCTCGTATCCAACGTCATTTTTCCAGATCTCTCCATTCTCTGCTCGTATCCAACGCCATCTTTTCCAGATCTCTCCATTCTCTTCTCGTATCCAACGCCATCTTTCCAGATCTCTCCATTCTCTCTCGTATCCAAGCCATCTTTTCCAGATCTCTCCATTCTCTGCTCGTATCCAAAGCCATCTTTTCCAGATCTCTCCATTCTCTGCTCGTATCCAACGCCATCTTTTCCAGATCTCTCCATTCTCTGCTCGTATCCAACGCCATCTTTTCCAGATCTCTGCATTCTCTGCTCGTATCCAATGTCATCTTTTCCAGATCTCTCCATTCTCTGCTCGTATCCAAAGCCATCTTTTCCAGATCTCTCCATTCTCTGCTCGTATCCAATGCCATCTTTTCCAGATCTCTCCATTCTCTGCTCGTATCCAACGCCATCTTTTCCAGATCTCTGCATTCTCTGCTCGTATCCAACGCCATCTTTTCCAGATCTCTACATTCTCTGCTCGTATCCAATGCCATCTTTTCCAGATCTCTCCATTCTCTGCTCGTATCCAACGCCATCTTTTCCAGATCTCTCCATTCTCTGCTCGTATCCAACGCCATCTTTTCCAGATCTCTGCATTCTCTGCTCGTATCCAATGTCATCTTTTCCAGATCTCTCCATTCTCTGTTGGTATCCAATGCCATCTTTTCCAGATCTCTCCATTCTCTGCTCGTATCCAATGCCATCTTTTCCAGATCTCTGCATTCTCTGCTCGTATCCAACGCCATCTTTTCCAGATCTCTGCATTCTCTGCTCGTATCCAACGCCATCTTTTCCAGATCTCTGCATTCTCTGCTCGTATCCAACGCCATCTTTTCCAGATCTCTCCATTCTCTGCTCGTATCCAATGTCATCTTTTCCAGATCTCTCCATTCTCTGCTGGTATCCAATGCCATCTTTTCCAGATCTCTACATTCTCTGCTCGTATCCAATGCCATCTTTTCCAGATCTCTCCATTCTCTGCTCGTATCCAACGCCATCTTTTCCAGATCTCTCCATTCTCTGCTCGTATCCAATGCCATCTTTTCCAGATCTCTCCATTCTCTGCTCGTATCCAATGCCATTTTTTCCAGATCTCTCCATTCTCTGCTAATTTTCTTGCATTTCGTCTCCAACTCCAGTCTCCATTTGTGCTTGGGTCTTCCATTACCTCTATTACACTGGGTCTCCATCGGAGGGCCTATCTGATGATGCAGTTCGGGGGTCTCATCAGTGTGTGTCCTTATCATCGCCACCTTCTGTCCTTTATAATTTTTACATACAATAATGTATTTCTTGATGTCAATTTCCATCTGAAAGTAATTTTGATTGGTTTTTTTAATTGATACAGTAACGGTTTGTGATCCTAATATAATATACAAAATATCAATATATAAAAACAAGTGCAATAGGGCCTAAATTAATGGTGGCCTCGTTAAATCTGATACGAAGTGGGTTATAATCATTACGTTTAAAGATGACGCTTAAACGTCAAAGACTGACGTCATTGCACCGGGTTTCCCAATAAGACTCGGTGCTTCTCCGAAACAATTGCACGTCATAAGGTTAGAGTATAGCTACAAGTATGATCTCCGTCACTCAACAATAATTCTATGGATATCTGACATAATTATCTCGTGATCTGAACCACGCAATCCGGACTCGAACACATGACCTTCGTAGAGCAAAGTCACAGCCAACTATAAACTCATACGGACAGCGGACTCATGTAAAAATTGTAGGAAATAAGACCACAACAGGTCACGTGACCTCGCATTTGAAAATTGTTGTATATAGACGAATTCATTTTACAATCAACACACTTGCTATATCAAGGTTTTATTATGCAACAAGTTAAGTTTAACAATAAGGAATTTCAGTATATTAACATTTTTCATCAATAAATATTCTTAGACATAGAACTGAGTAAAATTGCAAAAAAAAAAGCTTGCAGTGTTTTATCATACATATATAAAATCTAGCCCCCAACTCGAACTAGGTCAGGGTTTACCCAGTCAGTTATGTGATTCAATATTATAGTTGGCTGTGAGTAAAGCAAAGAGCTTAATAAATTCGTCACGAAGTCTACTAAACATTCAGAGTTTGATCCCATTCAACCAACAGACACATTGTGATCATTCAGCGTTTGATCTCATTTAGAAAGTTGCTACGAGTACAATGTGTTATAATCATTCAGTGTTCAGTTTCAATTTTAGATATCATTGCACTCCGGACATGTCCTAGGTGCTCCGATCTCCTTCGCAATATCTCCAATAGCGTCCAGTGACTGACCGTACCAGTTCGATTTTGATTGATGTTCACCACCATCGTTTGCCGATAATCAATGAGAAAAGAGGACATACAACTATATTCCCCATAATACCGCATAGTGTGTAATATGATTACTTTACCTTTTATTAATTCAATTTTCAATCGAATTTTTTATTGTTTCATAAACACATCTCTTCTTCAATTTCAGTTTCGAGTATTTTCACTGCAGTCTAGACATATCCATCGGTGCTCCAATCTCCTTTAGAATATATATAGTAGTGTCCAGCATCTAACAGTATCAGTCCAATCTCCTTTAGAATATATATATATATAGTAGTGTCCAGCATCTAACAGTATCAGTCCAATCTCCTTTAGAATATATATAGTAGTGTCCAGCATCTAACAGTATCAGTCCAATCTCCTTTAGAATATATATAGTAGTGTCCAGCATCTAACCGTATCAGTCCAATCTCCTTTAGAATATATATATAGTAGTGTCCAGCATCTAACAGTATCAGTCTAATCTCCTTTAGAATATATATATAGTAGTGTCCAGCATCTAACAGTATCATTCCAATCTCCTTTAGAATATATATAGTAGTGTCCAGCATCTAACCGTATCAGTCCAATCTCCTTTAGAATATATATATAGTAGTGTCCAGCATCTAACAGTATCAGTCTAATCTCCTTTAGAATATATATATAGTAGTGTCCAGCATCTAACAGTATCATTCCAATCTCCTTTAGAATATATATAGTAGTGTCCAGCATCTAACCGTATCAGTCCAATCTCCTTTAAAATATATATATATATATTGTAGTGTTCAGCATCTAACAGTATCAGTCTAATCTCCTTTAGAATATATATTGTAGTGTCCAGCATCTAACAGTATCAGTCCAATCTCCTTTAGAATATATATTGTAGTGTTCAGCATCTAACAGTATCAGTCCAATCTCCTTTAGAATATATATAGTAGTGTCCAGCATCTAACAGTATCAGTCTAATCTCCTTTAGAATATATATTGTAGTGTTTAGCATCTAACAGTATCAGTCCAATCTCCTTTAGAATATATATATAGTAGTGTTCAGCATCTAACAGTATCAGTCCAATCTCCTTTACAATATATATAGTAGTGTTCAGCATCTAACAGTATCAGTCCAATCTCCTTTAGAATATATATATAGTAGTGTTCAGCATCTAACAGTATCAGTCTAATCTCCTTTAGAATATATATAGTAGTGTCCAGCATCTAACAGTATCAGTCTAATCTCCTTTAGAATATATATAGTAGTGTTCAGCATCTAACAGTATCAGTCTAATCTCCTTTAGAATATATATAGTAGTGTTCAGCATCTAACAGTATCAGTCTAATCTCCTTTAGAATATATATATAGTAGTGTTCAGCATCTAACAGTATCAGTCCAATCTCCTTTAGAATATATATATAGTAGTGTTCAGCATCTAACAGTATCAGTCCAATCTCCTTTAGAATATATATATAGTAGTGTCCAGCATCTAACAGTATCAGTCTAATCTCCTTTAGAATATATATAGTAGTGTCCAGCATCTAACAGTATCAGTCCAATCTCCTTTAGAATATATATTGTAGTGTCCAGCATCTAATAGTATCAGTCCAATCTCCTTTAGAATAAATATATAGTAGTGTCCAGCATCTAACAGTATCAGTCTAATCTCCTTTAGAATATATATAGTAGTGTCCAGCATCTAACAGTATCAGTCCAATCTCCTTTAGAATATATATAGTAGTGTCCAGCATCTAACAGTATCAGTCCAATCTCCTTTAGAATATATATAGTAGTGTTCAGCATCTAACAGTATCAGTCTAATCTCCTTTAGAATATATATTGTAGTGTTCAGCATCTAACAGTATCAGTCCAATCTCCTTTAGAATATATATATAGTAGTGTTCAGCATCTAACAGTATCAGTCCAATCTTCTTTAGAATATATATAGTAGTGTCCAGCATCTAACAGTATCAGTCCAATCTCCTTTAGAATATATATAGTAGTGTTCAGCATCTAACAGTATCAGTCCAATCTCCTTTAGAATATATATATAGTAGTGTTCAGCATCTAACAGTATCAGTCTAATCTCCTTTAGAATATATATAGTAGTGTCCAGCATCTAACAGTATCCGTCCAATCTCCTTTAGAATATATATTGTAGTGTCCAGCATCTAATAGTATCAGTCCAATCTCCTTTAGAATATATATATAGTAGTGTCCAGCATCTAACAGTATCAGTCTAATCTCCTTTATAATATATATAGTAGTGTCCAGCATCTAACAGTATCAGTCTAATCTCCTTTAGAATATATATATAGTAGTGTCCAGCATCTAACAGTATCAGTCTAATCTCCTTTAGAATATATATTGTAGTGTTCAGCATCTAACAGTATCAATCCAATCTTCTTTAGAATATATATAGTAGTGTTCAGCATCTAACAGTATCAGTCCAATCTCCCTTAGAATATATATAGTAGTGTCCAGCATATAACAGTATCAGTCTAATCTCTTTTAGAATATATATAGTAGTGTTCAGCATCTAACAGTATCAGTCTAATCTCTTTTAGAATATATATTGTAGTGTTCAGCATCTAACAGTATCAGTCCAATCTCCTTTAGAATATATATAGTAGTGTCCAGCATCTAACAGTATCAGTCCAATCTCCTTTAGATTATATATTGTAGTGTCCAGCATCTAACAGTATCAGTCCAATCTCCTTTAGAATATATATTGTAGTGTTCAGCATCTAACAGTATCAGTCCAATTTCCTTTAGAATATATATAGTAGTGTCCAGCATCTAACAGTAGCAGTCTAATCTCCTTTAGAATATATATATAGTAGTGTTCAGCATCTAACAGTATCAGTCCAATCTCCTTTAGAATATATATAGTAGTGTTCAACATCTAATAGTATCAGTCTAATCTCCTTTAGAATATATATTGTAGTGTTCAGCATCTAACAGTATCAGTCCAATCTCCTTTAGAATATATATTGTAGTGTCCAGCATCTAATAGTATCAGTCCAATCTCCTTTAGAATATATATATAGTAGTGTCCAGCATCTAACAGTATCAGTCTAATCTCCTTTAGAATATATATAGTAGTGTCCAGCATCTAACAGTATCAGTCCAATCTCCTTTAGAATATATATTGTAGTGTCCAGCATCTAACCGTATCAGTTCCATGTTGATTGATGATCGAGCATACTCATACGCCTGATGTGCTGGTCTTTTCTGGCCACTCAGATCTTGATTTCAAGCTCTTGCAATCTAGCAGTCCACGTAGATTGGTTTAGATGAAAGTCTTCATTGCGACAATAATCTGTTATGAGACCGTTCAGAATGACATCTCTATTCTTTGGATGATCCCCAATATAATGGCAGAGCCAGTCAGCCTGTTTGCTCTTTCATTACCAGTGAATAACCTCTTCTTGAAGTTATTGTTGAACCGCATTCATACCAATCTGTCTCTTCTTGAAGTTATTGTTGAACCTCATTCATACCAATCTGTCTCTTCTTGAAGTTATTGTTGAACCTCATTCATACCAATGTGTCGACTTACATAAACCTCATACACCCATCTCATAATCAACGTGTTCAATGATCTGGATATGTTACGTTAGTTCGAAGGGTGTTATCGTATCATCAGTCTAAATATCTTTAACCAAAACCGTTCTTCTTGTATCCCATTCAATTTCATCTTTTTATATCACAGACATAGATCTGTTGTTACCAGTTTTAAATATTTATAAATTTATCTGTCTGTTTCCATGGAGATACAGATTGCCAGCTGGTGTTCGGAATTTCCCCAAATAATCTACAGGTATTTTTGTTTACATTATCTGCGCATGCGTAAATAGTCATCTGAAACAAACAGTTGCAGCTTCAAGTACCGATGTACCTTTCTGTTATTATTTAAACAGCTCAACTATTCGTTACTTTCGCAAGACTTACTAGTTACTTAACTACCGTTACTTAACCCGTGTTGGCTTTTAACATCTAACCCATTTGAGGACATCTAGTATTAAGTTAGAGAAACCAGAATAATGCGTTTTAAGAACCCCATGGGAAGCGCCGGAGTCAATGAATATGATCAATAAATATACAGTATTAGGGGACTTCCAGAACAATCAAATTACCAAACACGGGATTTGAACCACAAACTCTTATTTCTTACGGTACCCATTGCCTAGCACTACAGACGAGCAGTTTAATTAAGAACATAACAAGCTAACTCTCCAAAAAATGAGTTTCACTAAGCCGTGTCTAAACAACGTCGCCTGATGAACACATAATAATTGTTATTGTTGTACGTTAGTACTAGCAAATCTGTTTGTAGGTCTAAAAATATTCTACAGAAGTATTATTAGCTTCGTTTCACCGGGTTTCCATATATGGCTCGGACCCTCTCTGCAGAAATGATAAGCGACCAGGACCAGAGTATTGCACAAAGCGCAAACGCTTAGCTCCGTCAACCCGAAAAAAATACACTCGTGAACAGAACTGCGATGTCCAGATTCGAATCCACGAGCGTCGGAACGCAAGGTAACGGTTTAACCACTTAGCCACATATACGACTTCAAAGTATGCTGGCACCAAAAATCTCGTGTTTGTAGTGTAAAGCAAACGGCCGGCCACGCAAAAACTGGATCTCGGAGATAACAGAGGTGACGAAAGACACTGTTTATGAAGCGCATACAAAAACCCGTTCTATAAATCTCTTCTTACTCTGAAGATGTGAGGCAAATCATGACTGGAGAAGAGAAAGTAAGAGAAGGCGCATAGAGACTCTCGCTCCAGGTGTCGCCTTTTACGACCTGACATTGAAAAGCAATACATGATTAGAGACTAGAATAGAATAGAAGAGAGTGTAACTTCTTTCTGTCTGACATTAATGTGTAAATAGTATACGTAATAATGCATTACTAGTACTGAAAGTTTCGTGTTCCCAGTAGAGCATAAGGATGCACATGTTTCACTTCATTAACTTTTGATCTGGATCGTCTTCTTCAAATCTGCATATTCGTCTTCTACGTTCTCACTAGATTGGGATTTCAGATTCTCTAATAAAGGCTGCCTCAGTATGTCAGCCACGCCATACAGTTTGTCTTGGATGCTTGTGTAAGTGGCTACCTCTTTCTTCTCAGTTCTGCGTACTGGAGGCAGTTCTGTAGGATATGCTCTGTTCTCATACTCGCCAAGTCACAGGGGCACAGGTCGATTTTGCTTCTTTACAGCTGACCAGGTTGTCATCCTTTGGCATTCCTGCTCCCTCTTTAGCCAGTCTGTCAGCGTCTTCATTCCCCTCGATCTTGAGGAAAATCTAGCTATGAGATACTGTTCTTTATGACCTTCACCACATCTGCTGTTAATCAACGGGCGTTTATTTGCCTCCACACTCATCACTTGCTCTGTGGGTTAACGTCAAGTGCTTTCAATATCCTCTGGTCAACAATAATGTTAATGATACTCAACTGAACAAAATTCATGAAATAATAAACGGTCCCGTTAGCTGCATAGAATGTGCTCTATCATCAGATCTTTCAGAAATCAATTTCTTAAAATTATGCAAGTGTTGGTCAGTGCCCAGATTGCAAAAATATCAGTTCTAACAACGTGTTTCTCTAAACTTACCCGAAGAAACAGCAGATTGCAAAAATATCAGTTCTAACAACGTGTTTCTCTAAACTGACCCGAAGAAACAGAGTGGAATTATGCAAGTGTTGGTCAGTGCCCAGATTGCAAAAATATCAGTTCTAACAACGTGTTTCTCTAAACTGACCGGAAGAAACAGAGTGGAATTATGCAAGTGTTGGTCAGTGCCCAGATTGCAAAAATATCAGTTCTAACAACGTGTTTCTCTAAACTGACCGGAAGAAACAGAGTGGAATTATGCAAGTGTTGGTCAGTGCCCAGATTGCAAAAATATCAGTTCTAACAACGTGTTTCTCTAAACTGACCGGAAGAAACAGAGTGGAATTATGCAAGTGTTGGTCAGTGCCCAGATTGCAAAAATATCAGTTCTAACAACGTGTTTCTCTAAACTGACCGGAAGAAACAGAGTGGAATTATGCATACACTACAAATAGATAACCAACTTTTCAAATATATGAATGTTCTTTCTTTCTGAACTTTGAATACACTTTGACTTTCATGTGTTTATGAAACTGAAATTCTTACTTCACTAACTATTTGTTGTCTGCTGTGCGCTTTTCTTTATTTTAATCCATCAATTTCAATAAATCACGACTATTTGCAAACAAATGTTAAGACTATTTTCATGATTTTATTGTTGTGATTTAAATACTTAACTACAAATCGCAACAAAGAACTGGTGAATAGACAAAATAAATGATTATACAACAGGTTTTTTACAGAGGAAATACAACTGTCAGTTTCAAAGTGAGCTGTTTATTGGCCTTTTTACTTCATGAAAATGTATTAATTTACTATGTACTTGATCATCTATATTGAAACCAAAGCGTACCTGGTTCAAACCCCACGGTGAGCAAGTTTGGAAGCAAATTTGTTTCTGTGGGATTTTTACAAAAGGTAAAAATAGACCTCACCTTTCAGAAAGCAATGACATACTACTGAACGTATAAGTGGTGCGTAGAAAATCAACAACTTGTTTACTGTGGTTGATGGCTACCTCCAATAAATGATATACTGCGATTTTCATTCATCTATATTATAGTGGATTCTTTTTTCTAAAATTTAATCTTTGATATTTCTTACAACACGACATATTTGTTTTGCTATTGTAGTCATAATGTCCTCAGTTCACGTGGCCTCAGTTCACGTGGCCTCAGTTCACGTGGAAATTCAAGGAAAACAAACCAAGAATGAAAACTAATAATGTTTTTGTGTTGACTGCTATGAATTCAGTCATAGATCAAACTCTAAATATATGATAGGTCGTGTACATTCCGGTTAAAGTTGGACGTAACGTATGTTCCCAGCATCAAACTCTAAATATATGATAGGTCGTGTACATTCCGGTTAAAGTTGGACGTAACGTATGTTCCCAGCATCAAACTCTAAATATATGATAGGTCGTGTACATTCCGGTTAAAGTTGGACGTAACGTATGTTCCCAGCATCAAACTCTAAATATATGATAGGTCGTGTACATTCCGGTTAAAGTTGGACGTAACGTATGTTCCCAACATCAAACTCTAAATATATGATAGATCGTGTACATTCCGGTTAAAGTTGGACGTAACGTATGTACCCAGCATCAAACTCTAAATATATGATAGATCGTGTACATTCCGGTTAAAGTTGGACGTAACGTATGTACCCAGCATCAAACTCTAAATATATGATAGGTCGTGTACATTCCGGTTAAAGTTGGACGTAACGTATGTTACCAGTATTTATAACCTGCGCTATGAAAATATCAATTACTGTCATAAACAACTAACAACAGAACAATGAATTGGACAGAGCCCTGGTCGCGCAAGAAAAAAGTTGTACGAACATCTAAAAATCTGCGGTAGTCAGACCAGACCAGATCTAGAGAAAACCGTGGGTTGGCTGCGATGATACTAAGTATTGTGGCGTTTATGGACAAAAGATACATGTGTACGGTATCAAATAAGTAAGGGAAAATTTAATGAAATGAACACTATCATCTCTCTGTCTCTAATTTTACTGTTTCTCATCTATGTATGTCTAATTTAAAAAGCACAGAAGGCTATAATTATAAAAGACACTGGTGCACTTCTCTCATTTAATGAAATTTATTCAAATGTGACATTTATAGATATAAACACGTGATGGTACATACATACTTTATGTATTTTAATACATGTACATATGAAGGTACACATACACACACACCGAGAAATGCATATACACATACATAGATATACACATACATAGATATACATATATATACAGGTCCTTGACATGAAGGATATAAATCCAGACTGTATACACCGTATAAATCGAGATGTCTTGTTAATAGAATCATTTATTTGATCATAGGTCCTCCGCTGTTCCTCTTCTCGAGTGAATATGCTTTGTTTTCATAATCGTTGAGCCATGCAACTAACTTACTTGCTACCCGTCCCCCACTCTTACTTCCTAGTCTGTAAATATAATGATTGATAGATTAATTTATATAACCATCATCATTGCACCTAACAGATGAATAATCTATGTGTGCTTTTATCTCTGTCATATACAACAACAGTGGGCGTATCTATGTGTGCTTTTATCTCTGTCATATACAACAACAGTGGGCGTATCTATGTGTGGTTGTATCTCTGTCATATACAACAGTGGGCGTATCTAGCTTAAGTGGTAGTGAGTGTGATTACAATCCAAGCGTACCTGGTTCAAGCTAAGCGGCTGGCAGTTTGGAGGCAAATTCGTTTCCGTAGAGAAGAACTGTAATAATAGAAAGCAATAATAACTACTGAACGTACATGTGATGTATAGAAAATCGACAACTCGTTTACTGTGGTTGATGGCTAAGTCCTGTAAAGGATATGCCATGATTTTCATTTGTTTTCATATACAGGAAGATCTCAGCTACAGTGCCCGAGCTACGTAGCACCAGTTAAGCTCCCTGATATCATTTTCAGGATGAGGAAAATATTAGCAGAAACTTTATTTCAAATTTGTTACCGTATTGTGCCCGTCCAGCAGTTTTCAAACCAGAGCTTATCGTTTTGCAACTGTCAATGGTTCTTGTATGTGCTCAGCTCCAACCCAGGACCTTCATTTTTATAGTCTGTCTTAGATAGGACTAGGAACTATGGAACTATATATATATATATTAGACTAAGAGAGAAGCGAACGAGCTGTAGCCCTTGAAGGTTGTAGAGTATAAAGTGCCAGCCACATATCAACTTAACACTTGTAATACTTGAATATGCTTAAAATAATTGAATCTGGAAGTATGCGTGTGGAATGGGTAGACATCATTCGGAGATCACATCTCAAGAAAATGACTTGGCTGTACACGCCTGGACATGCTGGTGTGCAGGGTGACGAGCGTGTGACTTTCTTGCAAACAATGCCACGACTCGGGCGGGCAGAAATGTGGACATAGCCGATATCATCAATGCGGTACGCTCTCAATTATGTGACATGGGCAAGTCTCAGACACTGGAACGAAATCGAGAATTAGGCGTTAAGTTTGGACATGCCAGTCGGTGTCGTCGGTGTGGTAGAGATAGAAGATATAGTAATCAACTTCTCATGGGTACGGTGAGCAAATGAACTTTGGGATGGCTGCTGCAGCGAAGGACAGAGCATGAATGGGAATGCCCAATGTGCCATGACGTCGATCGCATAACATAACGTTAACACTTGTAGGCTTCTTCATTTTCTTCCTTGCGATCGGTTTCGTATGCTCGCTAAACCATGAGATGGGTTCCAGCTATGAAGCTGCATGTCAGTTGTAATTCCTCAAGAGTTCCCCATAGCTTACTCTTCATGCTTCGTTCATAAATCCATGTTTCATTTCGTTCGTGTATGTATGATGGAACTGGACTGCAGGATGTGCCCTAGTGTCCGTGTTTTAGTCTGACATGCACACTGAGCAGTCTGAGCAGGCTTGGCTCTGTGTAGGGCCTGCAGTGTCCTGTACTGAAGTGAAAGGTTAGTTTGTTCTGTTCCTTGTTTAGTCTTTTGATGGGATCTTATGCGTGCTTGCTGTAGGTGTGTTACCTTCACAACCGGCGTATTTCTAGGTCTCAGAGTGTAGGATTGTTACCTTCACAACCGGTGTATTTCTAGGTCTCAGAGTGTAGGGTTGTTACCTTCACAACCGGCGTATTTCTAGGTCTCAGAGTGTAGGGTTGTTACCTTCACAACCGGCGTATTTCTAGGTCTCAGAGTGTAGGATCCAAGGCTTATTTCTTCTCTCACTTGTGGAACATCGCGTACTGGAAATTAACCCACACTCCGTTTATGTCCAATTATAATAGTGAGCAGCCTACACATTACGCTAGCCGTGTCACACATACATATACATACACATAAACAACACACACACACACACATCTATATATATATCAATGCACACATTCATATATGCTAACATACGTTAAAGTAATAGTTAGTTACATAAACACATTTATTTACATGCAGCCTCATATAATAATATAAATTCATAGACACACACACACACATACATATGTTTCTACATACAAAATACATAAAAGCTTAGTAAAGTGATCTGAAATAATCAAGTACATAATGACGGCTTACTTCCAAACACAGAAAACGTTTACAAACAATAATTATCTCATCTAAGTATCAAGAACTCGTACAGATTTATAATTATAACAAATTTTGTTCACAGTTATTGAACTTTAGCGCTGCTGCAAAAACGAAATGGAGCTGAGACAGAGAGTTTTGGGAGGGACATATCATGAGGAACACTTGTCAGATTGTACCATCAGGACATCATCAGCAAGTGCCATGCCAGCAGACCTCGGTTATCATGTTCTTCCACATCTCTCTGTCTCTTATACTATCTATGGGATATGATAGTGTTTCACGCTGAGTCATTATATTAATCTAGTTAACATATTTCCTCTTTGTCAACCTCTGTCTCGATTCTCTGAGGTATCGATCTTGTCGGACACAACACTGATCCCAGTAAGCGGAGTCTCTAAGAACCACTTGAGAACAGGAGCAACGATCTCAACCTCCGATCTGATACTGAAATTATTTGTCATGTATGCTCCATTCCCACTGCAACAACACAACTGGGAGAGTGTCCTTGAAACTGCAAGCTTGATCCCCCGCGCACACTGTACACACCCAACTTATATACAACATCCCACCTCTCAAGTCGAACTAAGGCTGGCCTGAATGGTGAAGAACAATGATAAGGACAGCAAACATTCAGGCAAAAATCAGTCAGGATGGTCTTTTATGGGTCATAACTACATCTGAATTCACATTGTGCCCCCGTTAATGTCTTCTTTTTTTTTTTTTCCTTATTCTTTTCACACGTTTATACATTCCTGTGCTGGTTCCATCAAAATGTCCGTATGTTTATCTGTATTACATTTCTCAGAAAGATACATTTGTTTTGTATGAAACATTGTTGTATCGTTCTGATAGTCTGCTGTATTAATGCTGTACTCATGCTGTTCTAATATTGTACTCAAGTTGTACTCATGCTGTTCTCATATTGTACTCAAGTTGTACTCATGTCGTACTTGTCTTGGTCTTATAATGGGCAGTTATAGAAATAATCGTTGTTCATAACATTTGTTTTGAAGTGTGTTGTCGGAGCTCGCAAAGAGAGCAATTAAAAGTAACACTGCGACCTACAACTCATGTCGTAAGAGACGACTGAGCCCGCCTGCCCAGCGTGTTCGTAGCGGATCCCTGTGAGTGCGGTTCAATTCTGCGGGCTGGCAGAAAAATCACAGGCTTTCCAGATTTAGGGTGTTCGTTGCACCGAACTGAAGGGTTACGATGTCCATGGCACCGAGCCGAAGAGCTGAAAGCTCAAGTGCTTCTGGATCGACAAAAAAACCAGGAAAAACTAAGATGCGACTGAAGTAGGGGCCTATGGAAGCTACCCTAGCAAATAAAAAGCGACGCAGAAATCAGATGTGCTGGGTTACTCTTAGGCGCATAAGTGGTACAACGTACAATCTCTCTTAGGCTCAGATCAAATAGAAATCACAAAGAGTGGTCGATATGGAGCGTTCAAAGAAGAAGGAGTGTGAAATTACAAGCTGTACAATTAGAACTGGATGCCTGGAGACAGGGAGATGTTTAACCTTCATGCCACAATTAGAACTGGATGCCTGGAGACAGGGAGATGTTTAACCTCCATGCCACGATTACCATTAGTATGCATACCCTTCGACATCTTTTGATGGAGACTAAGCGCCTAGGGGTCTGCCAGGATTGCTTTGACTGCCAATAACCAATACATGTAAAAATTAATATACATTCATAAATGATTATACATTTCAGGAAATCATCCCACGTGGAAATATGTTATATTTTACAAAACACAAAAACAGTAACACAAACGATGGATAGAAACAATGAAATGATAAGATTAATAAAAGCAAAAAGACATCAGTATTCATTGGGAAAAGAAATAGAAGAGGAATAGCAATGAAAATGAAAAAAAAAAATTAAACTTTTACGAAAAATCCGACAGTGTCGTAAAATGACAAAAATATACATGATGGAGAGAAGTTAGTCCTTTCTCAAGGAAAGTCTTTTTTTCTTTAATCCCGATTTGCATCACAGCGTCAGGATAAGAAAAGATTTCTAGAACGGGCCTTCGTGTGCGCTTCATAAATAGTGTTTTTCACCATCCCTCTTATTTCTGAAGCCCACTTTTGCGGGGGCTGCCTTTTTACTTTGTATCCATTGTACTTGATTAGCATTTATCTTTGAGGCGCACTATCTCTATGGCACAATCTGTTTATGTGGTCGATTCATTTAATTTGTTGTTTCAAGGGAAGTAACCTTCCGAAAGAAGGTGTGAGACAAACGTTTTAGTACAGTGAATATATGTTGGTTATCCCTCTTTCAACTGTGCCTTTTGTATAAACTTTACTGTTTTTGTAATTAACATAGATGTATTTGTAGATGTTCTTCCTGTGTTGTTTCACTGGAACATCGAGTTTGTCACAGTATATCATATCTGAGACAGTCTTGAAGTGTGTGCTTTCTTAGTCTGTGAGGTACTAATATTGTTCACTTTTAATTCTTGAATTAATTTTGAATTCAAATGTTCGCTCAATTATAACATATGCCAGGGAGGGGAAATGACTAAAGGTATAGAAAGTAAGTTAAATAGTTGAAGTTGTGACTTATCTGTCTGCTCACCGAATTGAACCGCACTCACAGGGGTCTTGTCACCCGTCGTCCAACGCGCTACAAACACGCTGGGCAGGCGGGCGACATATATCATACAACTAATCATCAGAAAGAGATAACAAGTTACCATTATCAGTACATCCAACCATCTATAAACATCAACTGGTGCATCCAACCATCTATAAACATCAACTGGTGCATCCAACCATCTATAAACATCAACTGGTGCATCCAACCATCTATAAACATCAACTGGTGCATCCAACCATCTAAAAACATCAACTGGTGCATCCAACCATCTAAAAACATCAACTGGTGCATCCAACCATCTATAAACATCAACTGGTGTCTGCGCAAAATAGAGGAACTGAGATGGTATGATAGGCTCACAAATGAAGAACTTATGGAGAGAAAAAAGACAGATTCCAGTGAACCAAGAAGTTGAAATTTCGGATGAAATCGATTGGGTAGAAACTAGACGATTTGGATTTTGCAGATGATATTGCCTTGTTAAGTAGAAACAACCAAGATATGCAAAGAAAAACAAACAACTTGTCATCTATATCATCAAAGTTGGACTGCAGATATGCTATGAAAAAACTAATATAATGAAGACACCAATGGCAAGTAATGAAGGTAATCTAAAATGATAAAAATAACAGAGCAGTTCACCTATTTAGGTAGCAATTTTGATTGCACAGGAAATGTTAAAAAGAAATTATGATACGAATTGGCAAAGCAACATCAGCTTTTAAAAGTCTAAATAAAATATGGAACTGCAAGTTATATAGTATTAAACTAAATTACGAATTTTCAATTCAAATGTTGTATCAATCCTAACATATGCCAGCGAGAGTTGGAAAATGACTAAAGATATAGAAAGCAAGTTGAATGCGTTTGAAAATAGATGTCTGCGAAAAATAATGAATATAAAATGGAACGAATTAAGGAGAAGTGATGAAATCAGAGAAATGCACGGTCAACCACTAGTGACAACTGTTATAAAAAGAGAAGATGGAGATATGTTGGACACACTTTGAGAATAAAGGATCAACGAATATCAAAACAGACATTGAAGTGCAATGCAAAGGGTTCAAGAAAGAGAGGATGACCTTATGAGACCTTGAAACGAACTTTGCTGAGAGAGACAAGAAATATCGATCTCAGTTCCAGGAGGGAGATTGAGCGAGTTGCCCAGGATAGAACGGTATGGAGAAAGTGCTTGCAGGCCCTATGTAACGTATAACGGTAGGAGATGAATTACTATTATAAGAGGTTTTAAAAAGGCACTGGAGCTGGATAGGACGGACTGTGCGAAAACCGGAGGGGAATATAACAAGAATGGTCCTTCTCTGGAACCCGCAGGACAGGGAAAGAAGGGGAGACCGAGAAACACATGAAGACGGGATTTGGAGTCAGAGATCAACATTATAAAGAAGAGCTGGAGGGAGCTGCAGGAGATAACTAGAGATAGGAAGACGTGACATGAGTTGGGTGAGGGCCTATGCCCCAATCCGGGTTAAAAAGACAGAGAGCGACAGAGATGATCAAACAACAAAAACAAAAGCCTGGGGGGAAAAAAAGAACGATAACTGGAAATGTTTCCTTTTGTGAGCAGAAAGAAAACATTAAGAAACAAATTAACTAGCTTACTTCCCTTATAATATTATGATCTTTATTTGGTCACTTCAACTTTCTGCTTTTAAATTCATGACAAAATATGAGTAGACAAATGATTATGTTCAGACAGTATTCATTAAGTATTCAGTATTTACAGTTGGGAATACATTTGACATCACAGCATCTTGATTTGCCCATAAATCAATGTTTGAATACATTGCTAATGTAATACATAAAACTCCTGATTATACAAAACTTACTAGATTCTCCGCAGAGAATTAATTAATTAATTTTTTTGGTATTTTTTTTGGGTCTACATCATAGGTTCTCAAAGTGGGCGGTGCCCCCTCCCCCAAGGTGCAATGTAGCATTATGGGAAGGGGGAGCGATAGTGGTTCAGAAGCATTTGAGAGGCGTTCCTGCGATCTTGGGGTCAGCGGCTCCTTATAGAAGAAATTAATAATATATATATATAAAAATAAATTATTTTCGTGATTGTTCGATTGAAATACTGTATTCAAGATGAAGCACGTATTGACCCACTACTTTTCCAATACTTTAACGACATAAGCAGTAATGTATCATTAGTTGCTATTTACTTCGAAAATATCAAACTGCTTGAATGCGAAAACTGTTATAATGGGGGAGGGGAGGGTGTGAATCGGTGGGGGCGTTACAAAATATATGTCTTGCAAAGTGGACGGTGGCCCGAAAATGTTTGGGAACCTACGAAAATGTTTGGTCATATCAAAACACGTTTTGATATGACCAAATATTGCATTCTTAGGTTGAAAAGAGTGTGCCTCGGCTTAAGGAGGCTTTAATCTCCTACGTAACAAATAATAAACTTGAAAGAATCATTTTTTTAATAAAATAAAAGAGCAGAATCTGACACAAACAGGAAGACATCACATTGGTAACGTCTCTCTCGCGCTAGGCTATTGGTTAGATTTGGTAGACCGGACAAGACAGCTCTTTGATGTCATCTGGTCGTTTCATGGAATCTGAAGATTACTCTACGACACTGCTTTGTCTACGAACGTAGTATGGCGTTTTCGAAGTCTCATGTTCAGATTGTGCTGTAGAAGGAAATGAAAAAAAACATAATCAGATATACACATATATATATATATATATATATATATATATTTCAATATATTATTAGCACGTTGAGAAACATATATATGTTTCAATATATTATTAGCAAGTATTTATACACATTTATAAGCTGGTTGGGGTCTCTGTGGCTAAGTGGTTAAGCCCTTTGCCTTGTGAGTCGAAGGTCGTGGGTTCGAATCCAGACCGTGCCGTTCTTTTCACGAGTGCAGTTTTTTCCAGAGACCCTTGGATTGTTGCTGGAGCTACGGAGTTCGACTTTTGTGCAATACTCTCGGCAGTTGGCGTGCCATTGTGGAGAGGGACCGAAACATATGGGGTAAAACCCGGTGCAATGAAGTCAATCCTTCGGCTTTAAAACTCTTTTATAAGCACGCTTTGTTATTTACACTAAGAAAGCAGCTGTCTGGCTTGCATTGTTATGCTAGGCTACAACCCAAAATTCCCTCAAGAAAGAAAACTCTGCTTGATCCACGACTCGGCTGCTCAGTCATAATATAATAGTTATTGGTTTCTGATAATAATAACAATAGCCGTCCTTCGCAGACGATGATGATAACAGCCTCAGACTGTGCTGTTGCGCCTATCTGGTGTGTGCGAAGGTGAGAGTCCAATCTTAGAACACAATCGCTTATCAAAGGGAAAGGGTGGGACATACATGATCAAGGTTTGACATGTGAGTGTTGTGTGTTCTGCCTTTTCGCGCAGCTCGTTTTCTCTGTTTCTCAACCGCACGACGATTCTCAGCTATGCAAGTTCCTCTTGTGTTGTTTCAGCTCCACATTTGGCTATCATACGCCAGGGATTACCAGCACAACATCCAGTGCCAGATTAGGCTAGCGCGGGGCCCGTAGCAAATTTTAGCGCGGGGCCCCAGGTTTTGTATGATAATAAAATAAAACACAACTTTTACAAACAAACTTGTCTCGATTTAATGTGAGCAAATTTAGAGATAGCACTAGACAAATCAATTTCTCTAAGTAAATTACATTCAATGTTCATTAAGGTGAAGTTATTTAGACGATCTTGTCCCATCATGTTTCTTAACTCACTTTTTATACACTTTAATGTTGAAAAAGAACGTTCTCCGCTGCAGTTAGTAATCATTAAAGACAAATAAATTCGTAAGACTATTTCTACATTTGGGAAATACCACTCTAATGAATTTTCCATTATATTAATTTTAAGAAGTTCGTCGCCTAGGCTTTCTTCCAAATCCTCTTGGTAAGAGCTGACAATATTTGGAGTTCTTTTCAAGATTCTTCTGCTGTAATAGATTTTAACTGCCGGAGTATTCCAAATACACCAGTCACTCTATGGTACAGTCTAAATCAATAACTTTGCAAACAAAACAGAACAGTTGTCCTTTAGTTTCTGTATAACACAACCAATATCTCACGTGAGTTTTGTTTGTTAGTGTATGTGAAAAACGAAATTCAACAAAATCGTGGATTGTTTTCTTTATCGTATGTTTTTTTGTTTGTTTTTTTAAGACATGAAATCACTGTTTATATGTTGCACTTCGCTACTTTCTTTCACAATCCAATAATCTCGATTGAAGTTGTTTGGCCATTCACCAATATCTTTGGAGTACATTTTACTTTCGTTGTGTTTTTGGCTTGTAGATGATGTTGCTACATTAGAAGCATGTGCTGTGCTTTCTGCCTCTCTTTGGCTTGAAGATGATATGGCTAAATTGGGAGGACTTGCTGTACATTCGATTTCAGTTTGTCTTGTGAAAAATGTGGCCAAATCGTGAAGAGTTGCTGATCTTAATGGTAATATTGGTAATGATGATTCTTCTATAGCACTGCCTTCATCTACTACACAGTGGGACACGTCTTCTGTATTTTCTGCTTCGATTTCGTTGGATTCGGCACCATCACACACGACATTTAAAAATTCAGACAGTTTGCGTGCTTTTGATATAACATCTGGTTATTTTTTCTATTTTCATCTGTCACATAGGCGCGGGGCCCCCTAGAAGCGCGGGCCCGTAGCATTTGCTACTTCTGCTACTAGGCTAATCCGGCGCTGACAACATGCAGCACTCCAGGTAGACCTACAGATGCTCAGTCTCCCTATAGTTTATGTCACTCGCTGGTTAAACACACTTCTAATTCTGCCCTTCAATCATGCATTTCTACTTGTAGCAACATGCCATTTCAAACTCCTTAAATGATTCAATGGATTCAACATAAAATGTAGTATTCTCATCCAACAGGTGGTCACAAAGAAACTGAAGTACATCCCCCATATCCATCCTAAACTCCCCGTCGAGTAATGCTGTAGATGCAAGTATGTCAACTATTTCATTGCCACAAACACTTGCATTTTCAGGACAGTATATTTATGTATATAATCTACATATCCTAGGGGTTAGCGAGAGCAGATGGACAGGAAATGGAAGAAGTACCACTGCAACAGGTGAAACAGTCCTTTTTCTGGACGAGACGATGACCTACACCATGAAGGAGTAGCAGTAATCCTAAGAAAGGGCGTGGAAAAGTGTCTGTTAGAATGGAAACCTATCAGCAGCCGCTTGATTAAGATCAGACTAAAGGGGAAGCATACAAACATCACAATCCTACAATGCTATGCGCCAACTAATGATAGCGAAGATACAAAGAAAGACTCGTACTACGAAAACCTACAAGCAGAATTAGACAAGTCACCATCCCATGATGTTATCATTGTTATGGGAGATCTAAATGCGAAGGTCGGACAAGACAACACGCATAGTTATAGAACTATGGGAAAATATGGATGTGGTATGATGAACGAAAATGGGGAACGTTTAGTAAACTTCTGCAGCATGAACAATCTCGTTATAGGAGGAACCCTATTTCAACATTTAGATATCCACAAATTAACATGGTATTCCCTAATGGCAGAGATAAAAACCAAATAGACCATATAATGATCAATGGACCCTGGAGACGCTCGCTGCTAGATGTTGTAGTCAAGAGAGGTGCAGATGTTGGTAGTGACCACCACCTAGTCACAGCTTATGTCAAACTTAAACTAAGAAAACAGGACAACAGAAAACTTCCAAAAGAGGTTCGATGTGGATAGACTAAAAGACACGGAAGTAAGGGATAAGTTTATAATGCAGATAAAGAACAGATTCCAAGCCCTAGAAAGTAATGAAACTACGGATGAAACTGACAACATAGATAGAACATGGGACAACATAGCATATATATATAGCAAGAGCAGTGAAACATGTCTAGGGTACCGCACAAAGAAAAGAAAAGAATGGATAACACCAACAACATGGAAAATAATAGACAGCCGAAGAATATTAAAAAGAAATTGTTAGAAGCAAAGTCCGAAAGACTGAAAGCAAGATACCAAGAACAGTACAAAAGCGCAAGTAAAGAAATCAAACGGGCTGTGAGAGCCGACAAAAGAATGTATGTTGAAGACCTGGCAGTACAGGCAGAAGAAGCAGCAAAAAGAGTGTGACCAGGGAACAGTGTACAAAATTACAAAGCTAATAAGCGGGAAACATTACAGAAGATCAAATACTCTCATAAAGGATAAGAATGGAATACTATTGACAACGGAAAAGGAACAAGAAATACGATGGACAGAGCATTTTAAAGAATTGCTAAACAGACCACCTCCAACGGTAGTAGCAGACATACCAGAACCAACAGAGGAGTTAGAAATTGGCATTGAAACACCCAGCCAGGATGAGATCATTACAGCAATTAAATCTCTTTAAGAATAACAAGGCACCAGGGAATGATAACTTAAACGCAGAACTATTCAAAATAGACCCAGAACTTGCAGCTAATATATTGCAACCCTTGTTTACTACTATATGGAATGCCCAAATAATACCTGATGCATGGAACAGAGGAGTCATCATCAAGATACCCAAAAAAGGGCTCCCTTGCCGATTGTAATAATTGGCGTGGAATAACACTGCTTTCTGTCCCAAGTAAAATCTTAAGCAAAATCATCGTACAACGTATTACTGACGCTGTGGATAAGAAACTGAGAAAGGAACAAGCAGGATTTCGCAGAGGACGGAGCTGTATAGGCCAAATATTTGCTCTTAGAAATATCATAGAACAATGCACAGAATGGCAAAGCAAACTCTATATCAACTTTGTAGATTTTGAAAAGGCTTTTGATAGCATACACCGCGAAAGTCTATGGCGTATCTTAAGATGGTATGGAATCCCACTGTGTTTTATAAATATTATAAAAAGCTGCTACAGCAAGTTTGCATGCAGTGTTGAAACTTCAGAACTAAAGTTTGAAGTAAAAACAGGCGTGCGACAAGGATGTGTTATGTCAGCCCTATTATTCAACACTGTCATAGATTGGGTGATGCGTAAAACAACAGAAGATAAGGCAAGAGGTATTAGATGGACGCTCACATCCACTCTGGAAGACCTAGATTTTGCAGATGACATCGCACTCTATCTCATACACATAGAGATATCCAGGAAAAGACCTGCCGCCTTAACCAATATAGTGAGATGGTTGGGCTGAAAATAAATCAGAAGAAAACTGAAGTAATGACTCTGAACATAGCAACCCCAGCACCAGTCAAACTAGAAGGTAAAACCCTCCGAGATACAACCGCTTTCACATACCTTGGAAGTGTTATTAGCAATGAAGGAGGCGCTGGATCTGACATTAAAAACAGACTGAGTAAAGCACGCAGTGCATTCATGACCCTTCAGACCGCCTGGGAAATCTGCCCAATACAGCATCAGAACCAAGACTAGTATCTATAACAGCTGTGTGCTGTCAACTTTGCTGTACGGATCGGAATGCTGGAGAATGACAGAACAGGATATGTCCAGACTCTCCGCCTTTCATACAACTTGTCTGCGAAAAATCTTACGCGTGTACTGGCCGACTACTATCTCGAATCAAGAATTGCTTGCACGATGCCAACAAGAGAATATGGGCACTATCATCCGAAGACGACGCTGGAGATGGATTGGACATGTGATGCGCATGGAGACTGGCTCCGACACGAAAACTGCACTGAGATGGACTCCAGAGGGTAGGCGAAAGCGTGGAAGACCCAAGACAACCTGGAGGAGAACGATAGAGCAAGAGGGGTCAAAAGGCTCATGAGGTCATGGTGGTAACATGAGCCAGGGTTAGCGAGGGGCGCGAAACCAAGACCCTGCCCCTAACCTCCACGCGGTGACCCTGGAAACAGACTCTGGTTCTGGTCTGGCTAAGAGGGGCAGGGATCGGGGAGAGGAAACTACTGGTAGTGGTAGCAGTGCAATTACGGAAATACGATAAAGATACATACAAATAAAATGCACAATTCTTCTGACCGATGTCCAACAAGATATTGCCCAAGTCCCTGAACGCAAAGAAACAGCAACGAAACGACTCAGACATGGATGAGAGGTGCATCCAGTGACCAAACGTATGCCCACGTAGGGCGAAGCTCGAAGCCCTGAGGAGGGGGCAACATTGCCAGCCCGTCGGCAAGAATAAATAAGACAGGACCGTAACGAATGAAAGTCTACCCTCGTGTTGGTGCGAGAGAAGATTGCAGCTGACCCCGCATTGGTAGCCTGGTGCAGATACATGTACTGGGCAAGGTTTGCCGAGCGCAAAAGAACAAGTTGCGTTTAGTGCATAACGAAACTACCCGCCCTGGGAAAACCGTGCAAGGTACTGTGCGATTAAAATTAACATCCCCGGAAGAACTGAGGTTGGTGATGCCTAACGGAACTGCCAGCCTTGGGGCAACTGGGCAAGGTACGATTGCAGTCGTAACTAACATCCCCGGAATAACTGGGGCGGGTGATGGCGGCGAGCGCAAAATCCTCAGTTACGCTTATAGTGCCCACTGAAACGAACCTCTACATTGTTTGTACTCGGCCCCATGCCAGTGCTTTCGAGGTAATTGCAAATTGCCACGTACCGATACGCGTCTAGAAAAGGCAGAGAATGTTCCTTCCCCGGATCAAACTCAAAATGTACGGTAAAGCAAGGCCGACAATGTACGGATCAAACAGGAAGCCCGGGTCCTGAACATTGGCGAAGGCCGATACTTTACACGGTGTTTTATACGAGTAAGACGCCGTCCGAGGACAAGCTGACAAGCCCGAGAAATATTTCTCAGTCAGAACGGGTAAAGCAGCGTAACTCACTGTCTTGGCGTAGATCACAAAGCCCAAATATACGGCAAAGTTGATCGAAAAGGCGTAGATCCGAAAGGATCGTTCTAGGGAAAGTTCACCCTAGTAAATCAAAAGCTGGCAGAAAACGGACGGGCGGGCCTAGTCACCATGGGCGCACAATCGTCCTGACGTAGATCACCTGTTCTTGCCAGTGGACCAATTATACATCACAATAAGAATGATCAAATTGGCCGTGAAGAATGTTAGCAGAAGAAGAAGAAGATAGAGCAAGAGCTGAAGGAAATGAATCATAGCTGGAACACAATACAGAGGAAGGCCATGAACAGGGAAGAATGGTGTACGTTTGTTGCTGCCCTAAACGCCAGGGGCGTAACAGGCTAAAGAGAGAGATATTTATGTATTCCTTTGAAGGTTGGAAACCTCAATAACGGCCTTCACTTAAACTGCAACCTTTTATTTGGACCTTCCTAAGCATGGACTACGAATCAGAAACAACAACGGCCACAGTAAAAGGAGTCCGACAGAGCCATTTGAGGTCAGTAGTAATGGCATCAACCTCCATCCTCATACTTGAAGTAGTTGTCCTGTATGACCAACTTCGCTCTGCAATAACCCTTACATGTAAGCTAGCCAGGAAACCCTAGTCTTGACTTCACACTACAATGCATGTTGGTTAGTTAGTAAGTTGATTCCTTCTTTCGTGCCAAAGGCGGCACATAGGGCAGAGGTTTTAGATCTCCATGTGATACGGTTCATTGCTAGAAGTTGGAGATCTTGTATGGTTTTACATCCCAATAGTTTACTTTCTTGTTGTATGGTTCTTCGAAGAGTGGTCTTAGGTCTTCCACGTTTTCTTTTCCCAACTGGTGACCACATAAGGACTTGTCGATTTAGTCTCTGTTCGTCTGATCTAAGAACATGACCTAAATATTTCCACCTTCGTTTCTTATAATATTTGATACGGGTTGTTGGTGTGTTCTATCTCTCACTGTGTTGTTAGAAACGAAATCACTCCATTTAACTTTTAATAATTTTCGAAGACATTTATTCTCAAAGCTGACCAGTTCCTTATCAATTTTCCTTGTTGATTTCCAACTTTCACAACCGTAGGTCAGTACAGGACTCACACATAACCAAAACAAT
This sequence comes from Arion vulgaris, assembly GCA_020796225.1. Classification (NCBI taxonomy): domain Eukaryota; kingdom Metazoa; phylum Mollusca; class Gastropoda; order Stylommatophora; family Arionidae; genus Arion; species Arion vulgaris. The sequence goes on along the minus strand of CM036759.1, from coordinate 55,623,740 downwards.
TTAACTTTTTGTGCATATACTAAGGTCTTGAGATTGCCAACAATGCATGTACCCATCGATAAAAACAACAACATCATCGTCATCACTTGCATAACTGACATCAAGCAGCATTGCTAGTGGAACCAATCACAACAGTTGACTGACTTTCAAGACTTACTGGCAATCTGTACGAAGTTCATGCCCCATAGGATGGACCATACCCAACCAACGATGACCACAAATGAGACCATCTGAAGGAGAGCTGATAGCATATTCAAACCAAATGCCGTAGCAGGCTTTCCTAGTTTAGTCTTGCATCCACAGAGACAGGCCCAGGAAGATATGAATGTACCTGAAAATATAAACAACAGCAATTTCATGTTATATTACTATTACTGCTCTGACGATCTCCAATCGAATATGATAACATGCTATAGTATAACTTACGATATGGTACTTTAATGTGGGGGTTTTTAGTCTCTACAAGCTTACTAGTATACGGATGGGAGTCATGGACAATAAACTAACATTTCGAAAAATCTCCGAGGGCCACAAAGATATGGTTTTACAGAAGAATGATGAGAATCCCATGGACTGCTAAAAGGACTAATGTTGAGGTGTTGAATGATCATCAATATAAGAAAGAGGCAGTCATCATTTTTCGGTCATGTGATGAGGAAGGGAGGTTTAGAACACATTGTGACAACTGTAAAATCAAGGGTAGACGAGCCAGAGGAAGACAGAGAGAGAGAGAAAAGGTTGTATATCCTGACTACATGGCATGGAAGAGCGTCAACATCTGAGATGATAGTAAACACCAGAGACACAGATTTGTGAAGATTCATGATCGCCCATGCCAACCGGCACAGCACCTGATGATGATGATGGCAATCTTACAGTTACCCGTCTATATAAATCTGTTTCCTGTGGAATAATATACATACATTGAGGACGAAATTCGTGTCTCTTATATGTCGTAGGGTGCCAACTAGGGTCAAACGTACTTGCGTTATCGGCGCCAACTAAATATATCACCAAAAGCGATTAACTTGGTTGATAACAACGAACGCAAACAAATAAATTACGAATACTAGTACTACTACTACGTTTATTACTATTACTAATACTAATGATACTGCTATTACTACTACTAATACTAATGATACTGCTATTACTACTACTAATACTAATGATACTGCTATTACTACTACTAATACTAATGATACTGCTATTACTACTACTAATACTAATGATACTACTATTACTACTACTACTACTAATACTAATGATACTGCTATTACTACTACTAATACTAATGATACTGCTATTACTACTACTAATACTAATGATACTGCTATTACTACTACAATACTAATGATACCTGCATTACTACTACTAATACTAATGATACTGCTATTACTACTACTAATACTAATGATACTGCCATTACTACTACAATACTAATGATACTGCTATTACTACTACTAATACTAATGATACTGCTATTACTACTACTAATACTAATGATACTGCTATTACTACTACTAATACTAATGATACTACTATTACTACTACTAATACTAATGATACTACTATTACTACTACTAATACTAATGATACTACTATTACTACTACTAATACTAATGATACTGCTATTACTACTACTAATACTAATGATACTGCTATTACTACTACTAATACTAATGATACTACTATTACTACTACTAATACTAATGATACTGCTATTACTACTACTAATACTAAATATACTGCTATTACTACTACTAATACTAATGATACTGACTGCTATTACTACTACTAATACTAAAGATACTGCTATTAGTACTACTATTATTACTACTATTATTACTTCTAATACTACTAGTAATATTAACGCCCCATACTACATCAATTCTCAACTTTCTTATTTCTCAATAAAATTTCTTGATACATAGCAGTTACTACCTAGGCTGGTCTAAAATAAAAATGTGTATATATTTCGCATTAATAAATTATCAGGTTGCCATGGAAACAGCAGCCATGTTGGATTGTAAACAATGTTGTACGGTATCCAAGCAGAGTGAAATAAATAACAATAGCAATTTTTTTGGACTGCACATCCAAAATAAACCAATATTCTCGGTAACTGACAACTTTAAAATGCTCTGTAAAAAGGAACTGATCTCTGGGGGTGCAACGAATAAGACCTACCCATTCACGTCCAAAAGTAGGACCCACTGGATCATAACAAAATTCTTGTAAATTTATGTTCTTGAGAAAGATACATTTTCTTGTGTCTATTTTTATAAATATTAATATATATATATATGTCAGGGCCAAATATCATATTGCTATCTTGAAATGTTTCTGTCACTTTAAAAAATGTGCATTACTCAGATTAAGGAAATTTACAAATGGTAGAAAACTGCTTTTTCAAAATGTAATGTGAAGTTTATATAAATTGTCAGGGAAATCGTCCGTTAGATCATACAGTCTCAGCTTAATCGAATTTAAAATGTATGTTAATAATCAGAACAAGCTTTACGACGATACATAACTCGATTGGGTTTATTGAACTCCATACACTGTATCTAGGGACCAAACAAAGACAAGTGTAGACATTTTCTATAAAGAATTGATTAATTTCTTGGAGGGTAGGGACTGTCAAAAATCATTTTGAAGCATATCTCGGGATCACAAATGTAAACATTTTGAAGCATATCTTGGGATCACAAATGTAAACATTTTGAAGCATATCTTGGGATCACAAATGTAAACATTTTGAAGCATATCTTGGGATCACAAATGAAAACCTTTTGCGTAAATCGATTGTAGTATGCAATACTAAAATAATATTATGAATTTGAAAAATCGATATCTGGAAGCTATACTGAATCGATCGTCAGTGCCTTCCATGATTGGCTTGCTTAGCAGTAGAAGACTTAGATGGCTAGGGCATGTGCGAAGAATAGACAATAGCAGCATTCCAAAAAACAAATGTTGTTCTGTGAACTTTCGGAGGGGAAGAGGCACCAAGGCAGATTACTGCTCAGATATAAAGATGTCTGCAAGGCCTCAATGAATAGCTTTCTATTGGTCCCAGCAAAGGGGAAAAAACTGGCTGATGATCGAGATATATGGAAAGCAACATTGCGCAAAGGTGCATAATCTTTTGAAGAGAGACTTAGGGATGAGCTGAAAGACAAGATAGAAAAGCGAAAACTCAGAAGTTATTTCAGTAAAACACTTGCCAATTGACCGTCTGTCAAGACGAGAAAAGGCCATATAATGCTACTACTACTACTGCTACTAATACTACTACTACTATAACTACTAGTACTGCTACTACTACTACTACTACTACTACTATAACTACTAGTACTGCTACTACTATAACTACTACTACTACTACTATAATTGCTAGTACTGCAACTACTATAACTACTACTACTATAACTACTAGTACTGCTACTACTACTATAACAACTACTGCTACTACTACTATAACTACTAGTACTACTACTACAACAACTACTACTACTACTGCTACTACTATAACTACTACTACTGCTACTACTATAACTACTACTACTACTATAACTACTAGTACTGCTACTTCTATAACTACTACTACTGCTACTACTACTATAATTACTACTACTGCTACTACTATTATAACTATTACTACTACTACTACTACTACTACTACTATATATGCTACTACTATATCTACTACTACTACTGCTACTACTATAACTACTTGTACTACTACTACTATAACTACTACTATTGATACTACTATAACTACTACTACTGCTACTACTACTATAATTACTACTACTGCTACTACTACTATTACTACTATAATTACTACTACTGCTACTACTATAACTACTACTACTGCTACTAATATAACTACTACTACTGCTACTACTACTATAACTACTAGTACTGCTACTACTGTAACTACTAGGTTATTACTATATAATTACAAAACATAATTGATCATCTAGGGACAAGAAAGCTTAAATTAGTAGTATTGTTACTACTAATATAAACCTTCTTGTCCCTAGTTGATCAATTATTTTTTGTTAATTCAAGTACAAAATAACAAACTAAACATTACGAGGCGACAGTTCGTGCAATTTTATCGTAAAATAAAATCTATTTCTGCAGGCGACAAGATATCTGGGTATAACCTTAACATAGTTGTTTTAACACGTCAGCGAGAGCTAACAGAAAAACTGATATAACATTACTTCAAACTTTGACGGTATACACATTCTCGCCATTTACATACGGCTGCTTTGTGGTCGCAATTTACTATTTGGAATAGTAGACAACCTGCACTTTTTACCACTAAGTTTATCTATAATCACTCCCCTATGTTGCCGTGGCTGCTCGCAATTGGAGCACAGAATAGTAACACTACGACCGACAAGACCGTAAGAAGCGACTGATTTAGTGGTCTAGGAAACTACCCTAGTAAATAAAAAGTGTTGCAGAAATCGGATGTACAGGTCTACTTCTAGGCGCATAATTGGCACAGCGTTCAATTGCACTTAGGCTCGGATCACATACACATCACAAAGAGGGGTTAACAAGATGTCGATATTGAGAGTTCGAAGAATAAGAAGATCTATAATCAGTATATGTTTGACATTAGTATAGTGACATAACAAGTAAATATTTGACAATAGTATAGTGAAATGACAAGTATATGTTTGATAATAGTATAGTGATATGACAAGATAATATTTGACAATAGTATAGTGACATGACAAGTAAATATTTGACAATAGTATAGTGACATGTCAAGTAAATATTTGACAATAGTATAGTGACATAACAAGTAAATATTTGACATTAGTACAGTGACATAACAAGTAAATATTTGACATTAGTACAGTGACATAACAAGTAAATATTTGACATTAGTACAGTGACATAACAAGTAAATATTTGACATTAGTACAGTGACATAACAAGTAAATATTTGACATTAGTACAGTGACATAACAAGTAAATATTTGACATTAGTACAGTGACATAACAAGTAAATATTTGACAATAGTACAGTGACATAACAAGTAAATATTTGACAATAGTACAGTGACATAACAAGTAAATATTTGACATTAGTACAGTGACATAACAAGTAAATGTTTGACATTAGTACAGTGACATAACAAGTAAATATTTGACATTAGTACAGTGACATAACAAGTAAATATTTGACAATAGTATAGTGACATGATAAGTAAATTTTTGACAATAGTATAGTGACATAACAACTAAATATTTGACAATAGTATAGTGACATAACAACTAAATATTTGACAATAGTATAGTGACATGACAAGTAAATATTTGACAATAGTATAGTGACATAACAAGTAAATATTTGACAATAGTATAGTGACATGACAAGTAAATATTTGACAATAGCATAGTGAAATGACAAGTATATGTTTGACAATAGTATAGTGACATGACAAGATAATATTTGACAATAGTATAGTGACATGATAAGTAAATGTTTTTGACAATAGTATAGTGAAATGACAAGTATATGTTTGACAATAGTATACTGAAATGACAAGTAAATGGTTGACAGTAGTATACTGAAATGACAAGTAAATATTTGACAATAGTATAGTGACATGACAAGTAAATATTTGACAATAGTATAGTGACATGTCAAGTAAATATTTGACAATAGTATAGTGACATGTCAAGCAAATATTTGACAATAGTATAGTGACATGATAAGTAAATATTTGACAATAGTATAGTGACATGACAAGATAATATTTGACAATAGTACAGTGACATGCCAAATAAATATTTGACAATAGTATACTGAAATGACAAGTATATGTTTGACAATAGTATAGTGACATGATAAGTAAATATTTGACAATAGTATAGTGAATGACAAGTATATGTTTGACAATAGTATAGTGACATGACAAGATAATATTTGACAATAGTATAGTGAAATGACAAGTATATGTTTGACAATAGTATACTGAAATGACAAGTAAATGGTTGACAGTAGTATACTGAAATGACAAGTAAATATTTGACAATAGTATAGTGACATGACAAGTAAATATTTGACAATAGTATAGTGACATGTCAAGTAAATATTTGACAATAGTATAGTGACATGTCAAGTAAATATTTGACAATAGTATAGTGACACGTCAAGTAAATATTTGACAATAGTATAGTGACATGACATGTAAATATTTGACAATAGTATAGTGAAATGACAAGTAAATATTTGACAATAGTATAGTGACACGTCAAGTAAATATTTGACAATAGTATATTGACATGATAAGTAAATATTTGACAATAGTATAGTGACATGACAAGATAATATTTGACAATAGTACAGTGACATGCCAAATAAATATTCGACAATAGTATACTGAAATGACAAGTATATGTTTGACAATAGTATAGTGACATGATAAGTAAATATTTGACAATAGTATAGTGATATAATCTTAATCGTGTGTGTGTGTGTGTGAAAAAGAAAATCGTGGAATATCTTTTACAGGACTTCGTCATCAGCCACAGTAAACGAGTCGTCGATTTTCTAGGTACTACTTATAGATTCAGTAGTGTTCCATGCAACCATCTGTTTCGTGGTATTTCTCTCGCCTTCTTTCCTGGTGTTCCTTTGTATAAGAATATGTATACTGTGGAGTTTTGATGCATTCTTAGTGGCCAGACCACTTCATTCTTTGTTTCTAAATGAAATTCAAGCAACGTTCTGTGCCAACTTGTTTTCTTATGCTGATGTTGGCGACTGTCTTTTCTGGTATTGTTGGTAACTTTTCGCAAGCAGCGCATTTCACATGTAGTTATTTTTTGTGACTGTGCTTGCTCATTGTCCATGTTTGGCTCTGGTAACGCAAAGTAAGTATGAAAATGCTGTTGATCATCTGTTGCTTAGCTGTCAGTGAAATTTGTGGTGCCTTAACAATGGGACTAGCTGGTAGGTTACAGCATTTTCTTTGTATCTACCATTAAATATTTTTTATAATGATATTTTGTCTCTTATCACTAAACTTTGATATTTTGTATCAACCACTCAAATATGATATTTTGTCTCTTACCACTAAACTTTGATATTTTGTATCAACCACTCAAATGTGATATTTTGTTTCTTACCACTAAACTTTGATATTTTGTATCAACCACTCAAATGTGATATTTTGTTTCTTACCACTAAACTTTGATATTTTGTATCAACCACTCAAATGTGATATTTTGTTTCTTACCACTAAACTTTGATATTTTTGTAGCTACCACTCAAATGTGATATTTTGTTTCTTACCACTAAACATTTATATTTTTGTAGCTACCACTCAAATGTGATATTTTGTGTTTTACTATGATGGTCCTGTCAATCTATCATTCAATCACAATTTAATACTTTATATCATAGCGTTTCATGATTTTACAAAGCATTGCTACGCTCTCTCAAGATACTCAATAAACACGTTGTGGCGCTTCAGACCTTGTTTGATATTCCAATTCGTCCCGGTTTCAAGTCAGAAAATTATGGTAAGCCTAGCTATGAATGACGAAACATGATAACTGATCTGGGAAATGAGAACAATTATCTACTAAACCAGTTTCCTACAGGAGGTGGAATGCTAGGGTAATGTTCGCCCTCCCAAGAGTACCTGGTGGAAACCAGACACAGCGCGGTCAGAAACTCCACTCCTCCCTTGCCGAGACATACCATAAACCGTGCAGATTTTACAGGACAGATAACTCAGACAAATCGATGCCAAAAGCACATGAAGAGAATTGATTATTTCCCTTTGAGCTATTTTTTAATTTGCGATTTGAATAGCAAAGTAGAGAATTGGAATACATTAATCACAATGTAAAGATTAAAATACATACACATTCATAAATATGCAGGAAAAACATACATAGCATTATTTTGTTTTGATTCTCTCAGATTATTTGACAATGAACCTTGATCTCATCGTAGATGAGATCAAGTTCCTTGTTCTATCTGATCAACAAACAAACTACCGCTACTGCTTGTACTACCGATGTTTTAGGGCGGTGCAGGACAGGCGTGACGAGAACATGAGGAATTTAATGGTCGCATAGCTAGTGCAGTGGACGCGAAGCTGTTTACGTTAGGATTTTTTCATTTATGCCCACAAAAGAAAAAAATCCTTGTCCTTACCGTTAGTTGACCCAGGGTTTCCCACATGGGAGTCGCGATCTAATCTATTCGTTCAGTTTCAAGACCGTGTTCAAGTTGAGAAAATAACTATTTACAGTTTCAATTTAATAAGAGTCTGATAGAAAAATTATGTCCAAGAAGATGTAATTCTCATCATCAGTAGTCTCTTTGTTTCAGGAGACGATAGGTCTTGTGTCACGTAGTATGTTCTGCGCTGAATCACAACGTTTCTTGTGACTGTAATAGCCTATTCTGAAGTGACAATCCTTGCCACAATTACTGCAGGTAAAACTGGAAACTGGAGCTGATACGTAGGATGTTCTCTCTGCGCTCTGCGTAATTTTTTTAAAGTTATTTAGTGATGTATAACGTAACAGGACATAACAAAAACAAGTCATTGGCAAATAAGAAACGTGCCACTTTTTCTCTTGTCGTAACAATAATACCAGTTGTAACACATTGTTGTGGTCTTCTCTGATTTAGGATTGTCTAAGTGAGAGATTGTTGCATCGTGTGGCATAATATATACACTTCATCTTTTCATCTTTTCCTTGGTCATCCCTTTGCCTTCCGTCATAGAACAATTTTGTTGTTTCATCAGAGCGTGTGAGGTAAAAAAAAAACATACATAATGGGAATTAACTCCTTGAAAAGAATCCAACGTATAATTCGCCCCGACGCTCTGCTGTAGATGGTTTAATAAACTGTGATCTAACGCATGCCACAAGCAACAATAAATCAAACCGTCCGCGTTTTTCCGGGGCTCGCGAGGGTAGCAAATAATTATAACACTGTAACCTACAAGGCATATCGTAAGATTCGACTGAGGTAGGCGCCTATGGAAGCTACACTAGTAAATAAAAAGAGTGGTAGAAAAATGAATGTTCTGGCCTACTTGTAGGCTCATGACTGGCACAACGTACAATCGTTCTTAGACTGAGATTTACTTGTAGGCTCATGACTGGCACAACGTACAATCATTCTTAGACTGAGATTTATTTGTAGGCTCATGACTGGCACAACGTACAATCATTCTTAGACTGAGATTTACTTGTAGGCTCATGACTGGCACAACGTACAATCGTTCTTAGACTGAGATTTACTTGTAGGCTCATGACTGGCACAACGTACAATCATTCTTAGACTGAGATTTATTTGTAGGCTCATGACTGGCACAACGTACAATCATTCTTAGACTGAGATTTACTTGTAGGCTCATGACTGGCACAACGTACAATCGTTCTTAGACTGAGATTTACTTGTAGGCTCATGACTGGCACAACGTACAATCGTTCTTAGACTGAGATTTATTTGTAGGCTCATGACTGGCACAACGTACAATCATTCTTAGACTGAGATTTATTTGTAGGCTCATGACTGGCACAACGTACAATCATTCTTAGACTGAGATTTACTTGTAGGCTCATGACTGGCACAACGTACAATCGTTCTTAGACTGAGATTTACTTGTAGGCTCATGACTGGCACAACGTACAATCGTTCTTAGACTGAGATTTACTTGTAGGCTCATGACTGGCACAACGTACAATCATTCTTAGACTGAGATTTATTTGTAGGCTCATGACTGGCACAACGTACAATCATTCTTAGACTGAGATTTACTTGTAGGCTCATGACTGGCACAACGTACAATCGTTCTTAGACTGAGATTTACTTGTAGGCTCATGACTGGCACAACGTACAATCGTTCTTAGACTGAGATTTATTTGTAGGCTCATGACTGGCACAACGTACAATCGTTCTTAGACTGAGATTTACTTGTAGGCTCATGACTGGCACAACGTACAATCGTTCTTAGACTGAGATTTACTTGTAGGCTCATGACTGGCACAACGTACAATCGTTCTTAGACTGAGATTTACTTGTAGGCTCATGACTGGCACAACGTACAATCGTTCTTAGACTGAGATTTACTTGTAGGCTCATGACTGGCACAACGTACAATCGTTCTTAGACTGAGATTTACTTGTAGGCTCATGACTGGCACAACGTACAATCGTTCTTAGACTGAGATTTACTTGTAGGCTCATGACTGGCACAACGTACAATCGTTCTTAGACTGAGATTTACTTGTAGGCTCATGACTGGCACAACGTACAATCATTCTTAGACTGAGATTTACTTGTAGGCTCATGACTGGCACAACGTACAATCGTTCTTAGACTGAGATTTACTTGTAGGCTCATGACTGGCACAACGTACAATCGTTCTTAGACTGAGATTTATTTGTAGGCTCATGACTGGCACAACGTACAATCGTTCTTAGACTGAGATTTACTTGTAGGCTCATGACTGGCACAACGTACAATCGTTCTTAGACTGATATTTACTTGTAGGCTCATGACTGGCACAACGTACAATCGTTCTTAGACTGAGATTTACTTGTAGGCTCATGACTGGCACAACGTACAATCGTTCTTAGACTGAGATTTACTTGTAGGCTCATGACTGGCACAACGTACAATCGTTCTTAGACTGAGATTTACTTGTAGGCTCATGACTGGCACAACGTACAATCGTTCTTAGACTGAGATTTACTTGTAGGCTCATGACTGGCACAACGTACAATCGTTCTTAGACTGAGATTTACTTGTAGGCTCATGACTGGCACAACGTACAATCGTTCTTAGACTGAGATTTACTTGTAGGCTCATGACTGGCACAACGTACAATCGTTCTTAGACTGAGATTTACTTGTAGGCTCATGACTGGCACAACGTACAATCGTTCTTAGACTGAGATTTACTTGTAGGCTCATGACTGGCACAACGTACAATCGTTCTTAGACTGAGATTTACTTGTAGGCTCATGACTGGCACAACGTACAATCGTTCTTAGACTGAGATTACATACAAATAACAAGTGGTGGTTTGACAAGTGGTCGATATGAAGCGCTTGAAGAAGAAGAAGAATAAATCAAACACTTTGCGTGTCACTCCAAGGGAAATACAAGAAGAAGTAACACATACTTTCCCCTTCTTCCAAACAGCATTACAATCCATATATATTGTCTATTGTCTTTCCCAAGATGGAAGATGGAATTGGTTATCTACCCTTGCCGGTATAGGTGTGAGAGCTTTAATTTGTGTTCTATGTCCAGATGAGTCGCCCTTATTGTGTTATATCCGTGTTTGGGTATATATTGTGCTAGGGGATTGTGGTCTAGGATTGATCTCTACAGTCACCTACGCACACACCAGAGAGGTGCAGCAGCACACGCCTGTTGTCATCATCGCTTGCAATGGATGGCAATTATATGCGGGTTTATATAGTGTGGTTTTGATATTGTCTATCTATTTATTTCTTGGTCTTCCCTTGGCTCTGATCTCTTTTTATTGTATGTTGTTAGTGGTGGTTTGCTGTATTCCATTCTCATTAACTGTCCAAATCACTGCATGTGTTGTCTTTCGATGTATACGGTGCATGAAGTATTCGATCCATATCAAGTCAACCAAAGTTAAAGGGCATAAAACCCCATATTCTAAAACAATGATGTGATTTGAAGAATCTCCTCACCGAGCAATCATTTTTTTTATTTGACTTCCCTGATTTGTGAGTATGCATATGTGTGTTGTGTTAGCTTCTACATTTGTTTAAATCATCAATACAATCCCACTAGGACACGTAATAAATCGTTTATGCATGCATTTGTTGCAACGTTAAACATGAATAATGGAAGGAAAAACCATCCCAACAGAAGCAACCCAAAAAAGTAGCGATGTGCCAAGAAACGTCGACGACAATGTATAATTTGAATCATATTACGTGACACACAGCACGGATCAAGTGTAGCTTTTTTTTTACGTATATAGAAACACAGAAAACATTCACAACAAACATTGTCTCTAATTCTGAATTACTTAAAACATTCCCAGCAACAGCTGCTTCTGTTTCCGAGTTGTTTAAAACATTCCCAGCAACAGCTGCTTCTGTTTCTGAGTTGCTTAAAACATTCCCAGGAACAGCTGCTTCTGTTTCCGAGTTGCTTAAAACATTCCCAGGAACAGCTGCTTCTGTTTCCGAGTTGCTTAAAACATTCCCAGCAACAGCTGCTTCTGTTTCCGAGTTGCTTAAAACATTCCCAGCAATAAATGCTTATATTTCCGAGTTGTGTAAAACATTCCCAGCAACAAATACTTCGATTTCCGAGTTGCTTAAAACATGCCCAGCAACAAATATTTTAATTTCCGAATTACGAAAAAGATTAGCAACAAATAATTCTTCTATTTATGAATTACGAAAAATATTCCTATCAACAAATTCTTCTATTTCTCACATTCCCAACAAAACCTGTCAGCAATTTCATGTAATAGTAATTGAATTGTCTTCTTCTTTCCTTCCTCTTAACCTTTCAACTCCCAACGTAGCACATGTTTTCAACAAACTTCTTCCAGACTTTTCTCTCACTTGCCATCCCTTCCAATTCTTTCCACGTCTTTCTTATTCTTTTAATATGAGTAGATGGATTTGAATCATTTCAACTGTTGCTGATGGCTAAGTCATGTAAAGGATATTCCACGATTTTCATTTTCACTATTACTATTACTTTATTATTATTAGTAGTAGTAGTAGTAGTAGTGTAATGGCACATTGCGCTCGCATCTCCACAATCACTTGTCAGATGTGACACAATTATTGAAAACGTTGGATATCACTGCTGTAGAGAGACATGATCAACTACACGATACGGTTCTGCAGAAAGTTGGATATCACTGCTGTAGAGAGACATGATCAACTACATGAAACAGTTCACCAGAAAGTTGGATATCACTGCTGTAGAGAGACAGGATCAACAACATGAATCGGTTCTGCAGAAAGTTGGATAGCCCTGCTGTAGAGAGACATGATCAACTACATGATACAGTTCAGCAGAAAGTTGGATAGCCCTGCTGTAGAGAGACATGATCAACTACATGATACAGTTCAACAGAAAGTTGGATATCACTGCTGTAGAGAGACATGATCAACTACATGAAACAGTTCACCAGAAAGTTGGATAGCCCTGCTGTAGAGAGACATGATCAACTACATGAAACAGTTCAACAGAAAGTTGGATAGCCCTGCTGTAGAGAGAGACATGATCAACTACATGAAACAGTTCAACAGAAAGTTGGATAGCCCTGCTGTAGAGAGAGACATGATCAACTACATGAAACAGTTCAACAGAAAGTTGGATAGCCCTGCTGTAGAGAGACATGATCCACTACATGAAACAGTTCAACAGAAAGTTGGATAGCCCTGCTGTAGAGAGAGACATGATCAACTACATGAAACGGTTCAACAGAAAGTTGGATATCACTGCTGTAGAGAGACATGATCAACTACATGAAACAGTTCAACAGAAAGTTGGATAGCACTGCTGTAGAGAGACATGATCAACTACATGAAACAGTTCACCAGAAAGTTGGATAGCCCTGCTGTAGAGAGACATGATCAACTACATGAAACAGTTCAACAGAAAGTTGGATAGCCCTGCTGTAGAGAGACATGATCAACTACATGAAACAGTTCAACAGAAAGTTGGATAGCACTGCTGTAGAGAGACATGATCAACTACATGAAACAGTTCAACAGAAAGTTGGATAGCCCTGCTGTAGAGAGACATGATCCACTACATGAAACAGTTCAACAGAAAGTTGGATAGCCCTGCTGTAGAGAGACATGATCAACTACATGAAACAGTTCAACAGAAAGTTGGATAGCCCTGCTGTAGAGAGACATGATCCACTACATGAAACAGTTCAACAGAAAGTTGGATAGCACTGCTGTAGAGAGACATGATCAACTACATGAAACAGTTCAACAGAAAGTTGGATAGCACTGCTGTAGAGAGACATGATCAACTACATGAAACAGTTCAACAGAAAGTTGGATAGCCCTGCTGTAGAGAGACATGATCAACTACATGAAACAGTTCAACAGAAAGTTGGATAGCCCTGCTGTAGAGAGACATGATCAACTACATGAAACAGTTCACCAGAAAGTTGGATAGCCCTGCTGTAGAGAGACATGATCAACTACATGAAACAGTTCAGCAGAAAGTTGGATAGCACTGCTGTAGAGAAACATGATCAACTACATGAAACAGTTCACCAGAAAGTTGGATAGCACTGCTGTAGAGAAACATGATCAACTACATGAAACAGTTCTGCAGAAAAAGAAACAGAAGTTAAGTCTAATAACAATCACACTTCTGATAATGGCTCAAAGCTTGTTGCCTGAAGTCAATGATTATTGATGGCAATGAGACATTCATAAACAAAAAGGTATTCTTCTTCTAGTAATGTATATACTTCATTAAATTTGTCGCACGTATTCCGGATATAACATCAAGTTCAAGCAGATTTGTTAACAGATCGGTTTATGTTGACTTCTATAGCATGGGTTTCTAACTATTTATGGGTCAATGACTAACTTTATAATTATACAATAAGATTTGTTCTCTCCACGTTATAATATCAGTGCCAGACCTTGGACGCCGCTGACATCAAACGAAAGAAGAAAACTAGTCACAATAGTGATGAACTTTCAATGCAGAGGGGTGTGACTATAAAGATATGATAGATTTAGCATGAAGACATAAGGGGGAACGTTGATACAACATCACGAACAAGAAATTAAATGGCCCGGCTGCATAAGCACATTACCAACAGACAATGGGCCTCAAAGAACAATATTACTCAAATACAGTGGATACAAGACAAACGGTTGTCCACGCAAACGGTGGACCACAGAATTCAATGTCAGTGAAAGACTTTACGTTTTCCGATCTCCACCTCAACAAATCTAGCAGCGTCCAGCTGTCTGGCACCACGCCAGTTCGATGTTGACTAATAAATCTTTTTGTATATTTGGTGTGTCGTGACCAATTTTGACATCCGACTCTCTCAATCTTATCAGCGACTGGGATTGGCAACCCTGAAACTCCTTTGTTTGGAAAGACTTTCTCAATGCCTTAAGGATGTCAAAGCATTTAACGGTGAAGGAGCTACTTCATTGCACTCTGCTTTTCCATAAGATTCGGGCACTCTTAAAGGAAATTATACGTTACAACTGCAGTTAATATATCCACAAAGACCAAGCTCTGTAGCTCCAGCCACAACCCTAATGCCACTCTGGGAACAAATATACACGTCAATCGAACGACGAGGTCGGATTTGAACCTAGAATCTTTAGAATACATAACTACTTCCTCACAAAGATCGGCCTTCCTCAAGACTAAGCGTGGGTCTATATTTTCTACTGTCTTTCCCCAGGTCGATGATGGAATTGGTTGTCCACTCCTGCCATTAAGCGGAGAGGTGGAAGCTTTAATTTACGTTCCAGGACTGGATGAGTCACCCTTGGTGTGTTATAGTTATGTTTATTTAGTGTGGTCTTGATATTGTCTATCCACCTTTTTCTTGGCACTCCCTTGGCTCTAGTAATGATCTCTTTCTGTAATTATCGGTTGGTTGTATTCCATTCTCAGCTCAGCAGAGGTGAAGCCAGTGCGCCGTTTCCGCTCTCATGGAACTACTGCTGCCCTGTAGTTTGATTGGGGACAATCAAATGCTAGCGGAGAAAACCGTACACAAAACTGAACGGTGGTAAACCAAGTTGTCCACAAAAAGACCGGTTAGCTGGGCAGATGACGCTCATCAACCCAGGAGGGCAGGCCATCTAGGGTCGCTGCCCTAGAACAAAATAGCAACCTGCTGCCTTGCATGTTTAGCTGGACACAGTAAAAGGCTAACGGAGAGCGAACCCAGTAAAAGCTGGTTGAAACTGAACACACCACCGAAGGATAAGCATCCAGAGCTCCAAATGATACAGAAGGTTGTGAACGTACAACCGTTCTTGGTGTTAGGCTGTTTATATATCACATTAGAATGATGAAAACGGCCTTAAGAACGATCGAGAGAGAGAGAGAGAGAGAGATTAGGAAATGTCTCTGTATGTTTCGCATTCTCTTTTATTGCCTTTATTTTTCCATAATGGAACTATTACTGATTTTTGCCAGTCATCAGGAACTGTTCTTTCTGTCCATGCGGCTGTGAATATTCTGTTTAACCATTTTACATATATTTCTTTGCATTCTTTAATTGCTTCGTTGGGTATGCCATCTGCGCCTGGTGATTTGTTGTTCGGGCTGTTGTTTATTACTGTTTCAATTTCGTGGATCAATATATATGGTGCTGCTTCTTACCTTTCCTTTACTGTGTATATATATTCAGTTAATTTAGTAGGGTCGTAAAGTTCTTAAAAATATTCCTTCCATCTGATCAATCTATCTTGTCTGTTGAGTAACACATTCACTACCGAATTGAAAAACATGATGTAGCCATAGTAATTTTATGTCCCATTTTCTAGCTTGGTAAAATATATATATTTCATTCAATTAAAGGGAAAACGGAAAAGAGGACGTTCTAAATAGACCTGGAGACGACGTCTTCTTTACAAACTTAAGAGTGCTCTATTATCCTGGGAAACCATCAAGAAAACAGCCAGAGACCGGGGGAAAGTGGCTAACAGCTGTTGAGGCCTTATGGGAGAGGAGATGAATAAGTGAATAAAGTCAACAAATTTTACAAAATTCCCGATCGGACTAATATATAGAAACAGCTTTACTGCAGATAAAATGAAAAACGCAAATATGTTCATAATGCGTTGATGTAAATGTATCACTAATTGCCCCATCATACTTCTTCTTCAAACGCTCCATATCAACTATTTATTAACCACTCTTGTGTTATTTGAAAGTGATCTCAACCTAAGAACGATTGTACGTTGTGTCAGTTATGCGCTTACAAGTAAACTAGCACATCTTCTTTCTGAGACGCTTTTCTTTACTAGGTAGCTTCCTAGGCCGCTATCTAATTCACATCAATAGACATGCCCTGTAGGTCGCAGTGTTACTATTCTTTTTGCCCTTGCGAGCCCCAAGAACACACGGATGATCCATGATACAATGCGTAACACAGTGTGCGGCAGTTGGGTTATTTTAATAGACAATCTTGACGCATCCTGCGGCAGTTAGTACGGAATGAGTAAATCTCTATCCAGGTTACTAGTACTTAACAATTTCATTTGTTTTCCATCCCACTACTTTCCTCCCCTTTCAGACCAAATTAACTTTTTGACTTTTAGCAACATCAACATGATTTAGAATCTCCGTCAATAGATTTCTTTGAATTGAACAACAACTTGTCTTTAAGGGTAATCAAACTTGACTTTAATTATAAACAAACTTGACTTTCACTGTAAATTTACTTGGTGTTGTGTTATGTTTAATTGACTGTCATTCTATGTGGAGTCGACACGTTCTAGACAGGAAGGAATTTTGTATCTTTTTACTCCAATAGTAGAAGACTAAATTTAATGTGATTTCAAATCGAATGGTCGAAAATGTTGCTGTGAAGTCTTGAATACGTTAATCACTAAACACGTAGTTCTGTCTACTTCAGGGATTGCTGCATAATAGTCAGTGTCTATCTCTTGCTAAATAAATTTAACAGTATGTTTCACGGCTAGCTACTTAAAATCTACATTATTTCAAGCCATACAATTCAGACTACTACGGATAAGAGAGATTCATACAGATCAGACAGACTACTACAGATCAAACAGACTACTACAGATCAGACAGACCAGACAGACTGCTACAGATCAGACGGACCAGACAGACTACTACAGATCAGACAGACTACTACAGATCAGATAGACTGCTAGAGATCAGATAGATTGCTAGAGATCAAAATTTTAAGTTTTGAAGGCAAAGAGTTGACTTCATTGCGTCCGGTTTCTATATATATGTCTTGATCCCTCTCCTAAACAATTGCAGCTTACTACAGATAGTTCAAAGTTCATATGTACAGTTCTAACTTCACTGCAGCTTACTACAGATAGTTCAAAGTTCATATGTACAGTTCTAACTTCACTGCAGCTTACTACAGATAGTTCAAAGTTCATATGTACAGTTCTAACTTCACTGCAGCTTACTACAGATAGTTCAAAGTTCATATGTACAGTTCTAACTTCACTGCAGCTTACTACAGATAGTTCAAAGTTCATATGTACAGTTCTAACTTCACTGCAGCTTACTACAGATAGTTCAAAGTTCATATGTACAGTTCTAACTTCACTGCAGCTTACTACAGATAGTTCAAAGTTCATATGTACAGTTCTAACTTCACTGCAGCTTACTACAGATAGTTCATATTTCATATGTACAGTTCTAACTTCACTGCAGCTTACTACAGATAGTTCAAAGTTCATATGTACAGTTCTAACTTCACTGCAGCTTACTACAGATAGTTCAAAGTTCATATGTACAGTTCTAACTTCACTGCAGCTTACTACAGATAGTTCAAAGTTCATATGTACAGTTCTAACTTCACTGCAGCTTACTACAGATAGTTCATATTTCATATGTACAGTTCTAACTTCACTGCAGCTTACTACAGATAGTTCATATTTCATATGTACAGTTCTAACTTCACTGCAGCTTACTACAGATAGTTCAAAGTTCATATGTACAGTTCTAACTTCACTGCAGCTTACTACAGATAGTTCAAAGTTCATATGTACAGTTCTAACTTCACTGCAGCTTACTACAGATAGTTCAAAGTTCATATGTACAGTTCTAACTTCACTGCAGCTTACTACAGATAGTTCAAAGTTCATATGTACAGTTCTAACTTCACTGCAGCTTACTACAGATAGTTCAAAGTTCATATGTACAGTTCTAACTTCACTGCAGCTTACTACAGATAGTTCAAAGTTCATATGTACAGTTCTAACTTCACTGCAGCTTACTACAGATAGTTCATATTTCATATGTACAGTTCTAACTTCACTGCAGCTTACTACAGATAGTTCATATTTCATATGTACAGTTCTAACTTCACTGCAGCTTACTACAGATAGTTCATATTTCATATGTACAGTTCTAACTTCACTGCAGCTTACTACAGATAGTTCATATTTCATATGTACAGTTCTAACTTCACTGCAGCTTACTACAGATAGTTCATATTTCATATGTACAGTTCTAACTTCACTGCAACGGGTCACCCCATAATTGCTCCGTTTATGTGCCAACGAAAATCACAATAAATGCTAACAACTGTCTCGTGTGTGAACAAATTCCAGTATGAAACAGCCGTACCGCCACAACAAGCAACTTTCACCGTATAAATGCATATGGCCGTCGCTAAAGTGTCAAAACAAAACTTTTCGTAACTTGAATTGCAATTCATGTCGAAGGGAACATCAATCAAGACAAAATCCAGCTTTCTGCACACGCAATATCACTGCTACGGCAGATTGAGTCGGTTCGTCATAACCGCTGTCCGCCATTTTCTGAATACCCTCAACAAACGCACGGTTGACACAGCAAAAGCATTCCATGTAACATTCATAGCTCACAGCGTTGCTCAAGCAGTAACTCAGTAGCTCGACAAACGAAACTGGAAAATACACGACCAAAAATGGTGGAAATGCGCTAGCAAAGTCGTGTCCAGAATCAAACAGTCCTTATTCTGAATGCCCCTCCCGCATTTTGCCATTGCTGGCCAGATTTACTACACATCAGACAATCTACAACATCCCCCAAATGTTTCTGAACCCACCATCGCTACCCCCTCCACCTCCCCAAGACTTCAGAGCCATTGGGGCGGTACGCCCACCTTGGGAACCCATGATCTAAACGAACAGTATTGTTTCAACTAGACTTGTGTTATGTGTACAAAATCTATAATCTAAATGATATAGCAAGACTGTTTCTGCAGAAAGAAAGTTATCAAACTAGATTTGATATTTCCAGCTATTGTCAGTGGCACATCCAACACTGACAGAACAAATAACGTGTCAAAATTATTATATCAGAATAAACTATTCTCAATAACTCTTGTTTCGGAATAAACACTTGCCTCGGGGGTCTTTGACGCTAGCTATGTGGTTTACCTTGCGTTTAGAAGGTGGGGGAATTCGAAACCGGACTACGTCGTTCAGTTCACGGTTTCGTTTTTTCCTGAGATCCATACAATTATTTCCGCAGCTACCGAGTTCGTGCTTTGTGCAGTACTTTCGGCAGGTGACGTACTTTTTTGCGGAGAGTCTAAAAAGGGTCTAAAGGCAAAGGATTGACGTCATTGCATCGGATATTCCCATATGGATCCGTCCCTGTCGATAGAAGCGGCATAACATTTTCCCGGGAGTGTTGCGCACAGCAAACACTTTGTAGATCTACAATTGATGATTCCAGCCTCAATCCTAGGAATATCATGAATGCACATGTGTCTAAGTTCGGGTTCGAACCCCCAACCGTCAGAATGAAAGGCAAATATCTTAACCACTTCGCCATAGAGACCCCTTAGGAAGAGTTATCGAGCCATATTGGAATACCCTGTGCAATGAAGTCTTTACAGATTTGTAATGCCCGTCTGCCCAGCTTGTTCGTAGCGCGTTGGACTACGGGTGACTATCCCTCTGTGTGTGCGGGTTCAATTCCGCGGGATGGCAGAAAAAGCCACAGATTCCCCAGATTTACGGTGTTCATGGCACCGAACCGAAGGGTTACGATGTCCATGGCACCGAGCCGAAGAGCTGAAAATCTCAAGTGCTTCTGGATCGAAAAAAAAAAAAAGAGATTTGTAATCATATCACTGGTGGTGTCTGTGGCTTACTGGATAGTGTCTCGGTCTTTTAACCCCGACGTTCTGAGTTCGAATGACGCTGCGGACAGTTTGGTTGCAAATTGTTTCGCATGGATTTTTACAAAAGAACGATGAGAAAATTCAGAAAGCAATGGCAAACTACTGAACGTAATAATGCCGAGAATAATCACAAACAACTTTTAAAAGCTGGGGTTGATTCACAAAGTCCTATAAAGGATATGAAATTAACTTTTATCATATCGACTACCAGAGCTAGTAAATCGAGAGAAGAAGAAGAAGAATAAGAAAGTGTACTGAAAAGTTATGAGATATCTTTCGTGTAAGTTTATTTGGAATTTGTTTTATTGTGTGTGTCTCTCAGTGCATTTTAACATTGCATATTGTGTGAGGTTTAACGTGTATTCTATGTTTCACATACCTGCTTGAAATGCTTCCATATTCCAGGTAGTTCGTTTAATCTCTCTTGTGATTCTAAGATTCTGTTTTACATCTTATAAATGTTACTTTCGCTGCAGAACCCCCCTGCTGATAACCCAATGTTGGTCTTACTTATCATGTCATCATCTAGTGCCGTGCCAGAATTCGTAGATTATCATGATCTTTTCCAACTATCTTTCTATTCATCTAACTATAAGTTCTGATATTGTTTTCACGCTGTTTCATGGTGTTAAGATGGCTATAATATTTTTTTCTCTGTCAAACTCTATCTCTTTTTCCCTGTATCTTTCCCGTTGTTACAAGCTTCTCTCTTCTCGCATGTTCAGCGAATGTTCATCATTTCTTTCTCAAAGCAAGCTATTTTCATCTGCTTATTTGAGAACATTATCATTTGTCATCTTTTCTATCCATGATATTCTCAACACTCTTCAATAAAACCACATCTCTGAAGCTTCTAATAATTTACTATGCTTAGTTTTCATTGTTGGTGATTCGCTGATGTCAAAACTAGGTTCGCAAAGCACTGTTAACATACCACTGTTTCACGTAGTAATCTTTCTCACTTCTAATGATCATCTTTAATTACAATACATATTTTTGCTGTTCATTTGGTTTATTGATTCATTCATTGATAGGACCATCATCATTGCACTTCGGTGAGTAACCATGTGTGCTCCGATCCCTTTCTTACACAGGAAGATCTCAGATGCAGTGCACGAACTCTGTAGCACCGGCGAGGGTCCCCGATGTTATTTTGAAGATAGTGAAAATATTTTTGTAGGAATATTTTATTTTAAATCTGTCTCTAATAAATGTTGCCCGGGCAGCTGCTTTCCAGCCTGCTGTTTTCGATTTTGAACTGCCGAGTGCTCTTTTACATGCTCAAATGTAACATGACACCTCCGATTTATCGTCCGTCTCCGATAGGAATAAGAATTCGATCTCACCTACAATGAGATTAGGGATCTCTGAAAAAATATCAAGATGGTTCCACGAGGGAGCAAGCTTGGTACCTGTGGTGCGAGAGACGAGCACATAACTTGTACACCACAAGGTAAAACCCCCTAAGTTGTTCAGAGTTGTTCATTTAAAACTATGTAGCAATGATGAAACACGTTAAATACAAAGTATTGTAGTTTTACCAAGTAAATAAATCATATATAGCGACGTTTTGACCAAAAGAACTTTAGGATATAAAAGAACTTTATCAAGTAAAGGATACAAAAGAACTTTATCAAGTAAAGGATACAAAAGAACTTTATCAAGTAAAGGATACAAAAGAACTTTATTAAGTAAAGAATACAAAAGAACTTTATCAAGTAAAGGATACAAAAGAACTTTATTAAGTAAAGGATACAAAAGAACTTTATCAAGTAAAGGATACAAAAGAACTTTATCAAGTAAAGGATACAAAAGAACTTTATCAAGTAAAGGATACATAAGAACTTTATCAAGTAAAGGATACAAAAGAACTTTATTAAGTAAAGGATACAAAAGAACTTTATCAAGTAAAGGATATAAAAGAACTTTATCAAGTAAAGGATACAAAAGAACTTTATCAAGTAAAGGATACAAAAGATCCGAAGAAATTCATACTTCCAATATGGCAGACATAACATATACAGTCAGACAATAGCCTAAAAACAGAATTTTTAGTCTCATCTTTAGGGGCCGTTAGTCACCTTTGAAGTCGGAGAAGGCTCACCTGAATGGAGAGGTACACTGAAAATATAGAAAGCAAGCATTCACGCAAAAATCAGTCAGAAGCACCATACAACACCTGAATGTATAGCGGTGAACAAGAAGAAGAAGGGACCGTTAGTGATTTATTGTATTTTTCTGTGATGACTGCCGTATAGGAAGTCTGAATTTCTTTTGCATCCTTTTCTTCATAATGGTCTGTTGGTCAAAACGTCGTTGTATATTGTTGTTGTACTTTGTAAAACTACTGTAATTTGTTTTTACGTGTTTTATTTTTTCAGAAAGTTTCCTTATATCTGTATTTCTGTACTGTTTTTACTTTCAGGTGTAATTGTTATACCCTGGAATTTTGAATTACATTTTTGTTTGAGAACTATTTGCTTTATATTAATACTTTTCAGGTGGTATACCTTATGTGTACTTGTTATATTTACTATACAGCCTGTATCAACAAGTTTCGATTATCCACAATCGTTGTTCTTATTTAACTTATATAAACATAAGATGTGTGAAGGATTTAAGCATTCATTTGTTATCACATTACATGAACACAAAAAGAGCAATGTTCAACACAATCTTTCTCCCAACATTATGCTACCAGTTTCAAACCTGGACGCTGACATCAAATGATAGAAGAAAACTAGTCACGACAGAGATAAAGTGTCTACACAGAATACTTGGGAGTATCAAGAAGTAAACTAGTCACGACAGAGATGAAGTGTCTACACAGAATACTTGGGAATAACAAAAAGAGATCGGTTGAGAAATGAAGATATCAGGAAAAATATGGGTACAACATCAGTACTGAACTCATCAAGAGACAACAAATTAAATGGTTCGACTACATAAACAGATTACCAACAGATAGTGCACCTCAAAGAGCAATGTTACTCTGATACAGTGGATACAAAGCAAAAAGCCGGCCACACAAATGGTGGACCTCAGAGATAACAGAGTCGACGAAAGACACTTTATGAAGCACACACAAAAGCACGTCCTAGAAATCTCTTCTTATCTGAAGGGTGAGGCAAGGCAGGATTGGAGAAAAGAAAGAATCACATGTCAATATCATTTCTCCAGTTATCACCATTTATTCGACATTTTACTGCGTATTGCTACAACACATTTTGAGCATGCCGATAGACAAAATAAAAGCTGGAAACTATAGAAAAGTATGCACATCTTGGCACTGTGTTGACTTAACAAAGTAGAGCAACGACAGATCGTGGTCTCCCTGAAATATAAGACCGACTAGTTTATAAAGAAAAAACAAAATGTATATATAATGGCGGCTGGTTTTTGTATATGTTTGATAGAATATTGTAAGCTTTTATTTGTAATTTTTTTTAAATTCTATGCGCCTATGGTTATTTATTGAAGAAAAATATTCATAATTCCTGAGTGTTTAACTAAACTTGTAACATCATTTAATCTTGATTTAGCATGCTGTTGTTTTCTTTTAAAGAATTCGTCTTTTTACATCAATACTGGAATGTGAGGTCATGCGGCGGTTGTGATCTTATTTCCTAGAATAATTATCTGAGCCCGCCGGCCGTATGTTATCGGAGGCAACGTATAATTTGAATACGACTAAAACCGCTTTTGCTGGGATGATACTAATCTGAAAATAGAGGATCTATAGTACAGAAAGAAAGACAAATTTACAAATGTATCACTTTAGTAGTCTTTTTTTTATGTATCAGAGTTTTGAAGATTGACAGCAATGAATGCAGGGAGACTGTCTACTGTCTAGCAGTCACCAATGTACAGAATGATGGAAATAAACAGGCCAGAAAGAATATCTAAACAATGGGTCATGCAGAGAGACTGTCTACTGTCTAGCAGTCACCACTGTACAGAATGATGGGAATAAACAGGTCAGAAAGAATATCTAAACAATGGGTCATGCAGGGAGACTGTCTACTGTCTAGCAATCACCACTGTACAGAATGATGGGAATAAACAGGCCAGAAAGAATATCTAAACAATGGGTCATGCAGGGAGACTGTCTACTGTCTAGCAGTCACCACTGTACAGAATGATGGGAATAAACAGGCCAGAAAGAATATCTAAACAATGGGTCATGCAGGGAGACTGTCTACTGTCTAGCAGTCACCACTGTACAGAATGATTACAGTGAGACTGTCTACTGTCTAGCAGTCACCACTGTACAGAATGATGGGAATAAACAGGCCAGAAAGAATATCTATCAAAGGGGTGTAAAGAGAAAGAATTGACTTCATTGCACTAGGTTTCCCCATATGGCTCGGTTCGTGTCAGCGGAAATGGCTTAACATTTTCCGAGTCATGCACAAAGCAAGAACCCCATATCTCCAGCAACAATTCAAGGAATGGATTTCCTTTTAAAAACCCATGTGACTCGATCCGGATTCGAACTCCCAACCTCCAGAACAACCATTTCGCCACATAAAAGACATAAATGATAATATCGAAGAACGGGATTATCCAAACAACTAAGCAAAAAACAACGAATACCATCAAGAAAGAAAAAAAGATAGAAATAGCTTGACAATGTTGTGTGAATTAATCTGAATCCAGATATAGTAGAGAAAACATCACTCAAGTGTACACCAGACGAACTAAGAAAGACATGGACCAAAAAACAACAAGGAGACGATTGATAAGAGATTGATTAATCAACATCGAACAGGCGTGTTGGGTCGCTGGACGCTGCTGGATTTGCTGAGGTGGAGATCAGAGCACCTATGGACATGTCCGGAGTGATATGATGATAGTCTTCATACAACTGATAATTAATTAATGCAATGACATGCGAATGATGTCTATATTTTGTATCTTCTCTGTTTAAAACCAAGAGTTCAAAAATCATTTCTGTAACACCTTGTTTCAAATGATTCTATTTTTCTTTAATGTGTGTGTTTTGAAACCACGATTCGCATTCATATGTTGCCTCAAGATAAGTACATGTCAACAGAGGTTTTACGTGCACTTTTATTTCTTTGCTTGTGTAATGTCATTAGTTTCTTCATACCCGCCCTCTTCTGAAATGTTAAAGATAGTCTCCTAATTTTCTTTGCATAATCTTCTCTGTTGTTTATTGTGGAGCCAAAACATTCAAACTGTTTCACATTTTCAATGTCTTCATTACCGATGGTAATTTTGGAGTTCATTGCAATTGGAAAACGAAAATTAGACTTAAAAATGTGCCAACTTGGTCTGTTTTGTCAAACGGAGATTTAAGGAAGAGTTAAGTTTGATCCACTCCAGGTGACATTAACAATTTCATCACAAAAATTGATTTGACTAATTCAGTTTATTGATTGTTTACGAATCAAAACCATTGCACTCTTAACAGATCAATAAGAGCGCAATCTTCCTCAGCAGATAACAAATGGTATGTTTTGGGATTGTTCTCTTCGCATGTTTGTTATCCTAAATAATTTTCTTTCTTCTTCTTCTCTCGTTCATTCCTCACAGCCAAGTTTTGCAACGACTGCACAAGCGACAGCGGCCAAGTTGTGCAACGACTGCACTAGCAACAGATTCATGTCCCTCCTGTCCTACACCGCCCACAAAGCGGTATTACACGCAGTAATGACAGTTTTTATTTTCTTATACTACCCTACCCTAACCCTACACTGCACGCATCTGCATTCTTCAGATTTCACAGTGTGATTTATAAGTCAGTCTGTGGATTAGTACCCAGACAAATCAATATATGCACGCTCGAATATTCCATCACTATTTCTCAGTTCTTTTGTGCTTGCTTTCATCTCATTTCTACTTTTTTATTTTTTTCTGAATCTGATTTTTATTCCAGTAACCTCACTTTCTGTTGTATATTTTTTCTTATACTTCCCGTGTTCTACTCTTCTCGTTGCCTTGGTTTTTTTTATTCATCGAACTCTACAACTTTTTTATTTGCTTTCTCACTAATTATTAATCAAGTTCATTCATTAGAAAAATGAAAGCAAACGTTATAAGAACGATTTTCTGGCCAACACTTTTTTACCAGTGTCAAACATGGCCAATAACAGCAACAACACTATGTTACCAGTGTCAAACATGGCCAGTAACAGCAGCTACACTATGTTACCAGTGTCAAACATGGCCAATAACAGCAGCTACACTATGTTACCAGTGTCAAACATGGCCAATAACAGCAGCAACACTATGTTACCAGTGTCAAACATGGCCAGTAACAGCAGCAACACTATGTTACCAGTGTCAAACATGGCCAATAACAGCAGCTACACTATGTTACCAGTGTCAAACATGGCCAATAACAGCAGCTACACTATGTTACCAGTGTCAAACATGGCCAGTAACAGCAGCAACACTATGTTACCAGTGTCAAACATGGCCAATGACAGCAGCTACACTATGTTACCAGTGTCAAACATGGCCAATAACAGCAGCAACACTATGTTACCAGTGTCAAACATGGCCAGTAACAGCAGCAACACTATGTTACCAGTGTCAAACATGGCCAATAACAGCAGCAACACTATGTTACCAGTGTCAAACATGGCCAGTAACAGCAGCAACACTATGTTACCAGTGTCAAACATGACCAATAACAGTAGCAACACTATGTTACCAGTGTCAAACATGGCCAGTAACAGCAGCAACACTATGTTACCAGTGTCAAACCTGGTCAATAACAGCAGCAACACTATGTTACCAGTGTCAAACATGGCCAATAACAGCAGCAACACTATGTTACCAGTGTCAAACATGGCCAATAACAGCAGCAACACTATGTTACCAGTGTCAAACATGGCCAATAACAGCAGCAACACTATGTTACCAGTGTCAAACATGGTCAATAACAGCAGCAACACTATGTTACCAGTGTCAAACATGGTCAATAACAGCAGCTACACTATGTTACCAGTGTCAAACATGGCCAATAACAGCAGCTACACTATGTTACCAGTGTCAAACATGGCCAATAACAGCAGCAACACTATGTTACCAGTGTCAAACATGGTCAATAACAGCAGTAACACTATGTTACCAGTGTCAAACATGGCCAGTAACAGCAGCAACACTATGTTACCAGTGTCAAACATGGCCAGTAACAGCAGCAACACTATGTTACCAGTGTCAAACCTGGTCAATAACAGCAGCAACACTATGTTACCAGTGTCAAACATGGCCAATAACAGCAGCAACACTATGTTACCAGTGTCAAACATGGCCAATAACAGCAGCAACACTATGTTACCAGTGTCAAACATGGTCAATAACAGCAGTAACACTATGTTACCAGTGTCAAACATGGCCAGTAACAGCAGCAACACTATGTTACCAGTGTCAAACATGGCCAATAACAGCAGCAACACTATGTTACCAGTGTCAAACATGGCCAATAACAGCAGCAACACTATGTTACCAGTGTCAAACATGGCCAATAACAGCAGCAACACTATGTTACCAGTGTCAAACATGGCCAATAACAGCAGCAACACTATGTTACCAGTGTCAAAAATGGCCAATAACAGCAGCAACACTATGTTACCAGTGTCAAACATGGCCAGTAACAGCAGCAACACTATGTTACCAGTGTCAAACATGGCCAATAACAGCAGCAACGCTATGTTACCAGTGTCAAACATGGCCAATAACAGCAGCAACACTATGTTACCAGTGTCAAACATGGCCAATAACAGCAGCAACACTATGTTACCAGTGTCAAACATGGCCAATAACAGCAGCAACACTATGTTACCAGTGTCAAACATGGTCAATAACAGCAGCAACACTATGTTACCATTGTCAAACATGGCCAGTAACAGCAGCAACACTATGTTACCAGTGTCAAACATGGCCAATAACAGCAGCAACACTATGTTACCAGTGTCAAACATGGCCAGTAACAGCAGCAACACTATGTTACCAGTGTCAAACATGGCCAATAACAGTAGCAACGCTATGTTACCAGTGTCAAACATGGCCAATAACAGCAGCAACACTATGTTACCAGTGTCAAAAATGGCCAATAACAGCAGCAACACTATGTTACCAGTGTCAAACATGGCCAGTAACAGCAGCAACACTATGTTACCAGTGTCAAACATGGCCAATAACAGCAGCAACGCTATGTTACCAGTGTCAAACATGGCCAATAACAGCAGCAACACTATGTTACCAGTGTCAAACATGGCCAATAACAGCAGCAACACTATGTTACCAGTGTCAAACATGGCCAATAACAGCAGCAACACTATGTTACCAGTGTCAAACATGGTCAATAACAGCAGCAACACTATGTTACCATTGTCAAACATGGCCAGTAACAGCAGCAACACTATGTTACCAGTGTCAAACATGGCCAATAACAGCAGCAACACTATGTTACCAGTGTCAAACATGGCCAATAACAGCAGCAACACTATGTTACCAGTGTCAAACATGGCCAGTAACAGCAGCAACACTATGTTACCAGTGTCAAACATGGCCAATAACAGTAGCAACGCTATGTTACCAGTGTCAAACATGGCCAATAACAGCAGCTAATGAGCGGAAAATTATATACGACGGAGATGAGGTGTCTTAGAAGAGCTGCAGGGTCAAAGGCTCATGAGGTCATGGTGGTAACATGAGCCAGGGTTAGCGAGGTGGCGCGTTAACCAAGACCCTGCCCCCGACCTTCACGTGGTGACCCTGGAAATAGACTTAGGTCTCGGTCTGGCTAAGGGGAGGGCAGGGATCGGGCAGAGCTACTCTGGTGCAAGTAGAGATGCAAAGGTAGTCATGCTTGATGGGATCCGTTCGCACTTAGACGAGCGAACTCCCAGAGTGACTATCAATGCTCAACTCTCCCGAATGCGACTAATCAAAACCATCGAATGGAAATTGACCCGCGTGCGGCGAAATTCGGAACCCACGCATGCTCTCTCTTAAGTCACTATTCTCTCTCTCTCTCTCTCTCTCTCTCTCGCGTTCCCACGGAGGCACTGCTCAAGGGCTAATGAGTATGCTGGGAGTCGAATCGAGTTGCACAAGGTCATCAAAGGGCAAATTCGGCTTTGCCACGTCGAAGCAGAAAAGCCCAGTTGGAATTTACGGAAATGGTGAGGTAGGCACCAGTGCAGAAAGAGCACGATAGTGAGCCCCATCGAGGGGCAGACCGGCAAAGCAAGCGATGCAGCAGCGAGTATGGCAGGCAAGAGGGTGTGCGTCCCACCCATATGAGCAGAACTGGGAAGCCCGGCAGAGGCAAACCAGTGCAAGCGTTGCAGCGGGTGTGCGTTCCACCCAAGTATGCAGAACTGGGAAGCCCAGCAGAGGCTAACCAGTGCAAGCGTTGCAGCGGGTGTGTGTCCCACGAAAATGTGCAAAACAACTGGAATGCCCAGCAGAGGTAAGTCCAGTGCGCATTCCCGCTCGCAGGGAACTACTGCTGCTTTGTAGATTGATTGGGGACAATCAAAGCCTAGCGAAACAAACCGTAAACAAACCTGAACGGGCGGCAAACAAGGTGTTCATTAAAACGACCGGTTTGCTGGGAAGATGGCGCTCATAAGCCCGGGAGGGCAGGCCGTCTAAGGGTCGCTGCCCTGAAAAAAATAGCAGCCCACTGCCTAGTGGGTCTGGCTGGGGACAGTCAAAGGCTAGCGGAAGAAGCGAATCCGCACACAATAGCTGGCTGAAATCGAACACCCCACCGAAGGATAAGAAACTGTGCTCAGATAGGTGCTGAAGGTTGGTGCACGTACATAACGTTCTGATGTTTGGCTGTTTATATATCACAAAGAGAATGATTAAAACAAGCCTAGAACGATCGAAGAAGAAGAAGAGCTGCAGGTGTGACAATAAGAGACAAAATCAGAAATGAAGAAATCAGAAGCAGACTGGATGTGAAACCAGTCATGCAATTCATAAAAGAACAACAGATTGAATGGTTTGGACAGCTGACAAGAACGCCATGGTATCGCCCACCACAGAGAGCCACACAGAAAAAGTATAATGAGTACCAAGCAAGAGAAAGACCACGCAAAAGATGGACCGACGGCATCAAGAACAGCCTTACGAAAATGAATATCAGCTTATAAAGTGCCTTAAAACAAGCACACACAAGATCACTACACCCCCCCCCCCTCCCCAACATTTCTATAAAGAAGTAAATGATGGGATAGAAGATCTATTATAATGATGTTTATGCGTTTGTGTCTGTGTCTCTGTGTCGTGGAGGTAAAATGCTCGCATCTCGATCCAAAGGTACTAGGTTCGTTTCCCGCGTGAAGCGATATAAATATTTCTTCACATATCCCTGATCTCAATGTAGATGAGATCAAGTTCCAGGTCACATCAGAGACGGAAGGCTCAAATGTTCCAAGTCACATCAGAGACGGAAGGCTCAAATGTTCCAAGTCACATCAGAGACGGAAGGCTCAAATGTTCCAAGTCACATCAGAGACGGAAGGCTCAAATGTTCCAAGTCACATCAGAGACGGAAGGCTCAAATGTTCCAAGTCACATCAGAGACGGAAGGTTCAAATTTTCCAAGTCACATCAGAGACGGAAGGTTCAAACATAAGTCCAGCTGTCAAGATAAGCATACAAAAGAAATATATACAGTAGAACATCAAAGGAAGCGTAGACTTGAAAGTAATTGCACAGGCAAAATTCATGAAATATTATCAGAAATTAATGTGAGAGTAAAAGTGTTTAAGAAAAAAGAGTATTCCTAGGGAAGCTAGAGTATTCCTAGGGAAGCTAGAGTATTCCTAGGGAAGCTAGAGTATTCCTAGGGAAGCTAGAGTATTCCTAGGGAAGCTAGAGTATTCCTAGGGAAGCTAGAGTATTCCTAGGGAAGCTAGAGTATTCCTAGGGAAGCTAGAGTATTCCTAGGGAAGCTAGAGTATTCCTAGGGAAGCTAGAGTATTCCTAGGGAAGCTAGAGTATTCCTAGGGAAGCTAGAGTATTCCTAGGGAAGCTAGAGTATTCCTAGGGAAGCTAGAGTATTCCTAGGGAAGCCCTGAAACAAAGTAAAGAGAGAGAGGGGAGTAATGTCGGACTCAATTCCATAGACGATATTGAACATCTTGCCCAGGATAAAGAGATATGGAGAAATTGCTTGCAGGCCCTATGTAACGTGTAATGACAGTACAAGAAGAACATAATGCTATTACTATTTGCTCTACATTGTTCAGAAACAGACAATAAACACGCATTTCATGGCGAACAAAAATAAACAAATAAAAATATTTCAAAGAAACTAGGACTAAAGATAGACTTACTGCATAAAATAACAATCATGTAAATAAACTATTTCGGACAGACAAATAGAAATTACACCTTGAGGAAAACAATAATGAAAGACAAAGGTGAGAGACGATGAATAAAAGGACACAAAAGGGAGGGTAATATCAAGAGATTGTTAAATTACAGACGAGATTGCTAAATTAAATTGCAAACATTTATCAACTGGTGTCTGTGCAAAATAGATAGAGTGAGATGGTATAATAGGGTCACAAATGAGGAACTTACAAGATAGACTCCGGTGAACCAAGAGGTTAAAAAAAGACACTGACGCTGGATAGGACACTTTGCAAAAATCGGAGGGGAATATAACAAGAAGGGTCCTTTTCTGGAACCCGCATGGATAATGCAATAGGGGAAGCCGAGAAATACATGCAGACGGAATTTAGAGGTAGATTTCAACAATCAACAATATAAAGAAGAACTGGAGGGAGCTGCAGGAGTTAGCTAGAGATAGGAAAGCTTGGCATGAGTTGGTCGAGGGCCTATGCCCCAATCCGAGTTAAAAAGGCAGAGAGAGAGAGAGAGAGTGCAACCTCAAGTCAAGAGAAAGGGATGTCAGAGGTCCATTAATCTCCAATGTAAGTAATGGCTCCTGATGATGTTTGCATGAAAGACCAGAGAGTCACACACTGGACAATAATAGGAGCTAATACCACCACATAGCATCACATTACAATAAAAAAACTACGTTACGAAGCAACGTAGACTTACTAAACCAACTAGACGTACACGAGGGAGAATGTTAAATCACAAATTCAAATCACTGGATTACTTCTCCATCGTGTTTGAACATATTTTACCGTCTGAGAAAAGCCATATCTCCACAGCATGAAATCTTTTCCAACCAGCAACGACTGCTATTCTTAACTTCTATTTCTTCTCTACAATACAGAACCGTCTGGCAACATTCACAAGTCCTGATCTCCATGAAGATTAGACCAGACTGTAACTGTTTGTTCGCTTATCGGGGTCTGGTTGATTTCTGCTTGTGAGCATAATGTCTAATCAATGAACATAAGTCATCGAAACAAGCAGAAGAGAATGCATAAGAACAAAAAAGTGTACACATACAAGAATATCTTGCTTTAATGTATACTTTATGAATTCGTAAGCAACGTATATAGATACACTAGTCTTTTACAACTTTTCGTATTGTATGACTAAATTCTATAACAGCTATTATTTTATATAAACTTAGCAGATGTACACATTCTTCGAACGGAAATTTAGTTTAAATCTAATTTACACATACATTTATTATCATTTTCCCGCTTATCTTCCAAGTCGTTACTCTTTAGTTTCCTCATCAATTGCCTTTACACTCCTCCGACGCTTATAGCCAAGCCTAATAACTAATCTGTCCGTCTCTGTCTCCATGTTTCTGGACTTCATTTTTCTTTACTTATCATTCTCCAACCGCATTTCTCTAATTTCATTAATTTCGATAGATCTACGAAATGGTATAATTTCCTAAATGTTTAAGTCCCAAACAATGCCAGACTGAGCATATTAAAGAAACATGCACCGCCCCCTCAACATCGGCTAAAATAACAATTGACAAATTTAATTTATTCAGATTATTAATTTATCTAGTGACCAGATGTGTGGTTTTTTTATGTGACCCGAGCGTAAATCACACGCGGGACTACCTCATGGTCTACCTATGGTAGAATGTGCACCTATCAATTAAGCGCACTTCTCAGTAAATGTGTTAAAATACGTTATAGTAATAAGTCGTTATCATCGTTTAACATGTGACCGGAAAGTGAAAACATGGATTCCCGTTTTTCGGTATTTCAGCTTTTATACGTTGTAATTTAGATATAGAGACGAACCAATACTCCGGTTTTATAATTTGTACATCTTCCCATCTATGGAAGCTACCTCTTGCCAAATTGCAAGTCCGTAGGATGTCCAGATATCTTCAATTAATGTCAACAGACATACATACAGTTACATTCAACTCTTTCTTATATATATATATATATATATATATATATATATATATATATATATATATATATATATATTATTTAGAAAAGTAATTATCTTCTTTGACGGGAATGCTGTAAAAGAAATTGAAAGAAGGCTAAGCATTACTTTGCAAAAACTACAAGAACTAACAAACCTATGGAAGATAACTGACATAAGAACAACAGTTAAGTGTTTAAGAGCCTGCGTTTTTTTTTCCTGGCAACATATGGCTGTGAGATGGTCCATTGACAAAACGGCGGAGAAGATCAGCCTTCGAATGCAAATGCTAAGCAAGAAATAACAAAGTACTGTTGTTTTACAAAATACAAAAACAATGATAATCCAAAGCAACGTTTCGACCAAAAGGTCTTTATCAAGCAAACGATACAACAAAAGTGACGAATGTCACAGAACACTACATATAGAGGTTGACAAAGATATTACAACAGTTGATCATTTTTCTGAAATGCCCCGCCCCTCCCCCTAAGAATGCTTCAACGCTCAATGTGAGGACGGTACCGCCTACTTTGGCAACCTATGAACTAGACCATAGATTCCCAAACTTTTTCGGCCCACCGCCCACTTTGCACAACATAAACTTTGTAACGCCCCATCCCTCAACATTATAAGAGTTTGCCAACGCCTCCTCCCACATATATACATGCTCTATTTTCTCTTTGACATAGAAAATCGATATATATATTTCTGTAATACATGGTCAATTTTCAAGTGATTATGTGCATGAAATAGAAAATTGATGAAAAATAGATCGTGTAAGATGGGCATAAGATGAATTAAAATGCAGAATTGAAATGTTAAATGATTATTCAATAGCAAAATCACGAAAATAGTTTATTTTAAAATATTTATTATTAATTTCTTCTTTAAGGAGCCACCGACCCCTAATCGTCTGAACCCCCTCCCCAAATTCTTCTGAACCCACTAACGCCCCCTTAGAACGCTTCAGCGCCGACTGGGAGGCTGTACCGCCCACTTTGGAAAACGCTGAACTAGACGATCCCAAGTCTACTAGATGCAGGGGTATGTGCAGAACACATTTTGTAAACCACAGTGTCTTCTAAATTCTTAGAATCCTTCAATAACAAATCCCATGTAATGGTGTGCGTTGTTTCACATGTATGTCTTTCTTTGTTAATTCTTTCTTATTTCTTACAATGTTTATTCTTTTGTTATGTATGCGTATATTTGTCTTCCTAGCAACTTAATTATCTGTTTTCTGTTTGCATGGTTGGTTTTCATGATTGCACATACATTTGTGTTGGTTTGTATGTCTGTATAGATATCTAACTAGATTTCTGTCGGTAGATGTGTTTATATGTTTCACAGAAGAATGATGAAAATCCCATGGACTGCTAAAATGGCTAATGTGGGGGTGGTGAATGAGGGCAAGACACAGAGAAAACGTATTATCAATATAAGAAAGAGACATATTTTTCGGACATATGATGAGAAAGGGAGATTTAGAACACATAGTAACAACTGGAACAACCAAGTGGGGACGAGATAGATGAAAATGAGAGAGAAAATGTTGGATAGCCTGACTTCATGGCACATAACAGTGTCAACATCTGAGATGAAAACAAACACTAAAGACAGAGATTTGCAGAGATCGCCTACGTCAGCCGGCAGCTGATGATGATAATATGTGTATGTATCGCTATTCATCTATTTATTCGACAACTCATGAGTCGGAATGTGTGTATGTGTATGTATCGCTATTCATCTATTTATTCCACAACTCATGAGTCGGTATGTGTGTATGTGTATGTATCGCTATTCATCTATTTATTCGACAACTCATGAGTCGGAATGTGTGTATGTGTATGTATCGCTATTCATCTATTTATTCCACAACTCATGAGTCGGAATGTGTGTATGTGTATGTATCGCTATTCATCTATTTATTCCACAACTCATGAGTCGGTATGTGTGTATGTGTATGTGTATGTTCACATATAAGCCCGTCTGATAAAATGTCTATTTGGGTATTTTTTTTTATTGGCTGTTGTAGCAATGTCCAATTACGCAAGGCATCTCTTCTCTATCTTTTCCTATCTTTGTTCATCGATTTCTCCGATCACGTTATGCTGTCTAACTCTTTTTCTTGTTCTATCTTTTCCTATCTTTGTTCATCGATTTCTCCGATCACGTTATGCTGTCTAACTCACTCTTTTTCTTGTTCTATCTTTTCCTATCTTTGTTCATCGATTTCTCCGATCACGTTATGCTGTCTAACTCTTTTTCTTGTTCTATCTTTTCCTATCTTTGTTCATCGATTTCTCCGATCACGTTATGCTGTCTAACTCTTTTTCTTGTTCTATCTTTTCCTATCTTTGTTCATCGATTTCTCCGATCACGTTATGCTGTCTAACTCACTATTTTTCTTGTTCTATCTTTTCCTATCTTTGTTCATCGATTTCTCCGATCACGTTATGCTGTCTAACTCTTTTTCTTGTTCTATCTTTTCCTATCTTTGTTCATCGATTTCTCCGATCACGTTATGCTGTCTAACTCTTTTTCTTGTTCTATCTTTTCCTATCTTTGTTCATCGATTTCTCCGATCACGTTATGCTGTCTAACTCTTTTTCTTGTTCTATCTTTTCCTATCTTTGTTCATCGATTTCTCCGATCACGTTATGCTGTCTAACTCTTTTTCTTGTTCTATCTTTTCCTATCTTTGTTCATCGATTTCTCCGATCACGTTATGCTGTCTAACTCACTCTTTTTCTTGTTCTATCTTTTCCTATCTTTGTTCATCGATTTCTCCGATCACGTTATGCTGTCTAACTCTTTTTCTTGTTCTATCTTTTCCTATCTTTGTTCATCGATTTCTTCGATCACGTTATGCTGTCTAACTCTTTTTCTTGTTCTAATCTTTTCCTATCTTTGTTCATCGATTTCTCCGATCACGTTATGCTGTCTAACTCTTTTTCTTGTTCTATCTTTTCCTATCTTTGTTCATCGATTTCTCCGATCACGTTATGCTGTCTAACTCTTTTTCTTGTTCTATCTTTTCTTACTTATGTACATAGATATATACAAACAAACATACACACGCACACACAATGCAGAAATACATATATGCATGCGTAAATCGCACATACAGGCACACACATACACACAGACATACATATATAAATACATCTATAAATACATGCATACATACGTACGTACGTACCTACATACATACTCACGCACGCACGCATGCATGCTTACACACACATACTCTTTTTCTTAAAACTCTCCATATCGACCACTTGTTAAACCACTCTTTGGGATTTTTATATGATCTGAGTCTAAGAGCGATTGTACGTAATGCCAGTTATGCGCCTACACGTAGGTCAGGCCATACGATTTCTCCGCGCTTTTTATTTACTAGGGTAGCTTTCCTAGGCTCCTACCTCAGCCGCCTCTTATGAAAAAGTATCGTAGATCGCAGTGTTACTATTCCTTGCTCCCCTTGCGAGTCCCAATCAACACACGGGCAGAACAGAATAATGAGAATATTCAAATCAGAAAGAATAACTAACATCAGGCTTATCCAAACAACTAAGCAGAAAAGAATAAATACCATCCTTAAATAAAAGAAACGAAAATTGCTGGACGCTGTTATGCAAATGAATTCAGCTATTCTAGTGAAACAGAACGCACATGGACGAAGGAGAGTAATATCAAATATACTGTGGATGCGAGCGATGGAAGGAGAAATTTCTGCAGTATCTCTTACAGGAAAACAACAAAGAAGGTTGTACTGGACAAGAGAGAATGCATAGTCCTTGATTGATTGATTGACAGGACCACTATCATTACACTTCGGTGAGCAACCATACGTGTTCCGATCACGTACTTACACAGGATGATCTCAGCGACTGTGCACGAACTCCGTAGCTCCGGTGTGTGATAGCCCTTACTAAATCATTATGTGCCCCAAGGCATGGAAGTAATAAATAAGTAAGCAAGTAAGTAAATAACAAGTAAATAAATAAAATGACAACGTCGTTCGATTCACCAAAGTATATTGTTGCGGAGATCTCTAGGATTATAGCTGGACCTACTGAATGCTTCTTCTTCACATGTCAACTCCCAACGGAGAGCAGGTCTTCAACAAATTTCTTCCAGCTCTTCCTCTCTCCTGCCATCCCTTCCATTTCTGTCCATGTTTTACCTATCCTTTTAATAACAGTCTCCAGCTCTTCCTCTCTCCTGCCATCCCTTCCAATTCTTTCCATGTTTGACCTATCCTTTCTTTTACGTGCTCAAATTAAACACGGGACCTACGTTTTATCGTCCGTCTCTGATAGGAATAGGAATTCGATCTACACTGGGATCAGGGATCTCTGGAAAAAAAATACAGATGGTTTCACAGGGGAGCGAACCTGGTACCTTTGGCACACGAGACAAGCACCTAACTTCTACGACACAGAAATCCCAAAAACAACTTAATGACTTCGCTAAATAGATTCACTGTGGAGAGAAATGATTAGCATAACTTATGTTTGTGAGAACAAAGGAACGATATAATAATTACTGAAAAAAAGATGGAAGAAATGAACAGGAAAGTAGCTGCAGGAGGAAACAAACTGATAAAATACTTGGCAACGTCGATAGCAAATAGAAACACATCAAAATCGATACGACGAGACTTGCAGAAGGAAGAACATAAATATTAATTGCTACTAACAACAGTTCCAGCCAAATCAGATCAGACACTATAACGTCCCACGTCAAACTTCACACACAAAAATTCACAATGTTAAACGATAACAGAAATGCATAACTACACAGCGACACGGAATTAAAACTTATCATTATTGTAGTTAGAGTGAGCAAGAAGGATTGCAATAAAATTAATCCAAAATTAAGTTCATCATAAAAGGAACTAATAAATATATAATTGCTTTGTAAAACGGGGTCATTGATTACTGAACTGACGTCATATATTTCCTTCTTCTTCTTTTGCGATCAATTTCTGCTATGCAACTTCTCCGGTATGTGTCCTAAACAGGGCGGTGTGCTTGAGGTCTTCACCGGTCCCCTATAGATTGAGTGATTGATTGATTGATTGATAGGACCATCATCGTTGGACTTCGGTGATTAACCATGTGTGCTCCGATCTATTTCTTACACAGGAAGGTCGCAGCTCCAGTGTACAAACTCTGTAGCACCGGTGAGGGTCCACGATGTAATTTTGATAATGGAGGAGATATCCATGTAGGAATTTTATTTCAATTTTTTCTAATGAATTTTCCCCGAGCAGCGGCTTTCCAACACGCTCTTCTAGATTCAAACTGGCAATGGTTCTTTTACGTGCTCCCGTCTCAAATAGGACTAGGAACTCAATCTCACCTACACTGAGATCAGGGTTCTCTGGAAAAATATCCAGATGGCTCTACGAGGTAGCGAACCTAATATCTTTGGCACTAGAGACGAACACTTAACATATACGTCACAGAGAACATATACGTCACAGAGAACATATACGTCACAGAGAACATATACGTCACAGAGAACATATACGTCACAGAGAACATATACGTCACAGAGAACATATACGTCACAGAGAACATATACGTCACAGAGAACATATACGTCACAGAGAACATATACGTCACAGAGAACATATACGTCACAGAGAACATATACGTCACAGAGAACATATACGTCACAGAGAACATATACGTCACAGAGAACATATACGTCACAGAGAACATATACGTCACAGAGAACATATACGTCACAGAGAACATATACGTCACAGAGAACATATACGTCACAGAGAACATATACGTCACAGAGAACATATACGTCACAGAGAACATATACGTCACAGAGAACATATACGTCACAGAGAACATATACGTCACAGAGAACATATACGTCACAGAGAACATATACGTCACAGAGAACATATACGTCACAGAGAACATATACGTCACAGAGAACATATACGTCACAGAGAACATATACGTCACAGAGAACATATACGTCACAGAGAACATATACGTCACAGAGAACATATACGTCACAGAGAACATATACGTCACAGAGAACATATACGTCACAGAGAACATATACGTCACAGAGACTCCTTAATGGTGTTACAATCAACTCAAGCGCAAGAGTTCAAATACTTTCCATATTCACAGAAAATGGAAGAGTAGATAGAGAGATAGAGGCTAGAATGCAAAAAAGCAAATACTGTAAGCTACCAGATAGCCACATTGTTAAATCATCGAAACATCTCACTGACAGCTAAACAAAAGATGATCAACATCACTTTCATGTCTACTCTATGTTGCAACAGCCAAACATGGACAATAAGCAAAGCACATGGTGCAACAACCTGGTTACGGTGTGACCACACTGTCCCCGTAAACACATATTGGTAGTGAGAAATGAAAAATCTAATATTTTATTAGAAATTATTGGAAAATGTCAACATGAGTTCAAATTAATGATGTCATTGGTTATTTTTAAAGGAATGTTAAACATCAATTTAATTAAAAGAACGTATTTCAATTAGAAAAACAAGTTAGAACTAAAACGTATTAAAAACAAAATCTACTAAATTTTCATAACGTTTCTTGATGTTGCTTCGCGCCTCCTGAAGGATACATGCCTCCCAGGTTGAAAACCAATTTTCATAACGTTTCTTGATGTTACTTCGCGCCTCCTGAAGGATACATGCCTCCCAGGTTGAAAACCAATTTTCATAACGTTTCTTGATGTTGCTTCGCGCCTCCTGAAGGATACATGCCTCCCAGGTTGAAAACCAATTTACATAACGTTTCTTGATGTTACTTCGCGCCTCCTGAAGGATACATGCCTCCCAGGTTGAAAACCAATTTTCATAACGTTTCTTGATGTTACTTCGCGCCTCCTGAAGGATACATGCCTCCCAGGTTGAAAACCAATTTTCATAACGTTTCTTGATGTTGCTTCGCGCCTCCTGAAGGATACATGCCTCCCAGGTTGAAAACCAATTTTCATAACGTTTCTTGATGTTGCTTCGAGCCTCCTGAAGGATACATGCCTCCCAGGTTGAAAACCAATTTTCATAACGTTTCTTGATGTTGCTTCGAGCCTCCTGAAGGATACATGCCTCCCAGGTTGAAAACCAATTTTCATAACGTTTCTTGATGTTGCTTCGCGCCTCCTGAAGGATACATGCCTCCCAGGTTGAAAACCAATTTTCATAACGTTTCTTGATGTTGCTTCGAGCCTCCTGAAGGATACATGCCTCCCAGGTTGAAAACCAATTTTCATAACGTTTCTTGATGTTACTTCGCGCCTCCTGAAGGATACATGCCTCCTAGGTTGAAAACCAATTTTCATAACGTTTCTTGATGTTGCTTCGCGCCTCCTGAAGGATACATGCCTCCCAGGTTGAAAACCAATTTTCATAACGTTTCTTGATGTTGCTTCGCGCCTCCTGAAGGATACATGCCTCCCAGGTTGAAAACCAATTTTCATAACGTTTCTTGATGTTGCTTCGAGCCTCCTGAAGGATACATGCCTCCCAGGTTGAAAACCAATTTTCATAACGTTTCTTGATGTTGCTTCGCGCCTCCTGAAGGATACATGCCTCCCAGGTTGAAAACCAATTTTCATAACGTTTCTTGATGTTGCTTCGAGCCTCCTGAAGGATACATGCCTCCCAGGTTGAAAACCAATTTTCATAACGTTTCTTGATGTTACTTCGCGCCTCCTGAAGGATACATGCCTCCTAGGTTGAAAACCAATTTTCATAACGTTTCTTGATGTTGCTTCGCGCCTCCTGAAGGATACATGCCTCCCAGGTTGAAAACCAATTTTCATAACGTTTCTTGATGTTGCTTCGCGCCTCCTGAAGGATACATGCCTCCCAGGTTGAAAACCAATTTTCATAACGTTTCTTGATGTTGCTTCGAGCCTCCTGAAGGATACATGCCTCCCAGGTTGAAAACCAATTTTCGAAAGTATTTGAAAAGACCGGACACACTTAAAAACAATCCACTGTACTATTGTTATGGTAGAGCCAGCGATCGATCACACCGGAACTGTCTAGAATTTATTTCTTTGACATAAAGGATTGCAGTTCAACAGAATCGAAACTGAATGCATTCAGTGTAAGACCATCAAAGCTTAGTTCAATGATGTACAGTTGCTGTAGATGAATCAATTTTTCTATAACTTTCGTGCTGGCTCAAATTCTGTTTAGTTTAAAAAGCAAAAATATCTAGAAATTATGTTCTAGTTTATCGATATAGGGAAGACTGCAGTAAAACTATGTAGCAATGGCGAAACACGCAATAACAAAGTACTGTAGTTTGGCAAAATACAAAAACAACAATACACAGGAACGTTTCGACCAAAAGGTCTTTATCAAGCAAATGATACAACAGAAGTGACGAATTTTACTTCTTTCATAGCACACTACATATAGACTACAACAATAACACCTAACGGCCCTAAAATGTTTTAATTTACAATAGGATCTGTGGAAGCGTTGTTTGTACCCTGCTGCTGTTAGAATAAGCTTGGTTCATGAATAATCGCGTCTCTAATTGCTTAAGACAAGAGTTAATGATGAAGAATTGACTATATTCTTCCTCATTTCTCTATACGGTTAAGTTCCTCTTCACAAAAATGAAAAGACACCTGCCAAGAGTATTGTACAAAGCACGAACTTCCTAACTCAAGTAACAGTCCTAGAGATTTCTGGAAATAAATGCACCCGTGAACCAAACGATGCGGTTCGGATTCGAACCG
The DNA here is from genome assembly GCA_020796225.1 of Arion vulgaris. NCBI lineage: Eukaryota > Metazoa > Mollusca > Gastropoda > Stylommatophora > Arionidae > Arion > Arion vulgaris. Next base: position 55,580,714 of record CM036759.1, on the reverse strand, counting down.
ACGACCTTCAGAAAGAAAAGCAAACTCATAGTCGGTTCTCAGTCAAGTAATTTTGTGAAGATCTATGTTCACCGAAATTAACTAACATGTTCATTATCATCATCATCAAATAGCTTGTCCTAAGCAGAATTTTGCCACTCCAACAGTCCTGCGAAAGTTATCTCACTTTCATGCGCCTCTGTAGCCGTCATGTTCAAACCATCAGTTACATCCTGAATCCATCTTCTCCGTAGTCTTCCTCTTCTCCTCTTTGCCAGTATGCCCCATTCCATGATGGTTTTCTCCAGCCCTTCGTGTCTTTTTCTTATCTTCACCTTTCAACTCCCAACGGAGCACAGGTCTTCAACAAACTTCTTCCATCTCTTCCTCTCTCCTATCGTCCCTTCCAATTCTTTCCATGTTTTACCTATCCTTTTAAAATCAACCTCCAGCTCTTTTCTCCAGGTCTGTCTAGGCCTTCCCATACTCCTCTTTGTCTGTGGGTTCCAAAACAGTGCTTGTCTTGCAATGCTTCCTGTCGGTCTTCTCAATGTATGTCCTATCCATCGCCATCGTCTCTTCCTTAGCTCTTTCTCTATTAGTATATGTTTACTTCTTTCTCTGAGTTCCTCGTTCGTAATCTTATCATACCATCTTATTCTTCATGTCGTTTTATATGTCCAAAATACTTCAATTTTCAGTTTTCTTTGACTAACATGTTACGTGAAGATAGTCATTGATACAGAAATCGTAGTGATCATCTATGCAGCCTTTATCTATATATCCATACATATATTATTATTAATAATATTCTTCTTCTTCATCTTTCTTCCCTAGAGAGACATAAGTCCACAACGAAGGTCTTCCAAGCCCTCATATCCAAACCAGCCGAGAAACTAGAGAAATGCGGCGTAATATTTATCATATTAAAGTGTGTACTGTTCGGGAAATAAACGAGTCAGAAATAATACTTCCAAATATTCATCATTATATGAAAACGGATTCTTTTGTTTAACTGATTGACTGAAAATGAAGTACAAATCGTGGCATATCCTAAAGGACGTAGCCATCAACCACAGAAAACGAGTCGTTGATTTTCTAGGCACCACTTACACGTTCAGTAGTTTGTCATTGCGTTCTGAACGGTGAGGTCTATTTTTACTTTTTGTAAAATTCTCACAGAAACGAATTTGCTTAAAAAATTGCCCATCGTGGGGTTTGAACCAGGTACGCTTGGGTTTGTGATCGAGCTCACTACCGCTTGAGCTACAGACGCTCACAACTGATTGAATACCGAATTGAAAAACAGGTTGTGGCTGAATTAAATTTACGTCCTATTTCCCTATTGCAGGTGTATGTACAAATTCAGTTGCAGTTTCCTGAATTATTAACCGATTTGTATGAGTAATACGCTATTTTGTAAGTAAATGAATGTTATTTTATTTTAAATTGTAAAGAAATAAACAGTGGCGCTTCCAACGGCTTATGGGAGCAAATCAGTGTCCACTAGGAGTTAAGCAACACTTTACTGTACTGTTTTCTAGCTTCAGGTGTATGGAACTATTCATTGTTTGAATCATTCAATTATACAACACACACCTATACTTTAGGTGTAGTTTATAATAGGAAAGATAAATGCACAAATATTGACGTGTGAAAAGTGATCAAAGCACAAAGAAAACTTATTATCAATAAAATAAAAAAAAGCAGCCATCGTTTTTGAGTATGTGATTACAACTTGAGGTTTATAACACATCGTGACAACAGTAAAATCAAAGGAAGACAACACAGAGGACGAAAGAGACAGAAACAGTATAGACAGTTCATGACACGGAAAAGCGTCAATTTCCGAACCGATAGTCAACACCAAGGATAGACGTTTGTGGAGATTTATTATAACTTACACTAGACGGCATGACACATGATGATGATTATTATTAACCAATTCACCCTTCTGAGCAGATATATCGGCTCACATTATTTTTTAATGGAACGCAAAGCCAATACACCGGCTAATTCAGTATACAATGCAATATAACTGCATGCAGAGATAAAAAAAAAACATTACGGAGTGAAAGGGTTAACTCTTAGTGTACCAGGACAAAAGCCATGTTTTTACAAGCATTTGTATTTAGAATAAAAAACGCCCTTTACTGTGGCTTCTGGTAAAAAAGTGTCCAACTCGAAGTCCCTTAGTGTGGCGCTTGGTCCACTAGGAGTTAAGTAACACTTTACTGTACTGTTTTCTAGCTTCGGGTGTATGGAACTATTAATTTTCTGAATCATTAAATTATACAACACACCCGGACATTGAAATGATTCTTTGTAAGACAAAGTAGCACTTCAACTCTACTACTGGAGAGAACGAAAATAACAATCCCAGCTCATTGATAAACAGGAACCACCCACGCATTCTGAACTTATTTCCCGTAGAACTGTAGACTTCACAATCATTAAATAGCAGTGATGTATGTCTGAACAACAAAAGATGGAAAAAAGAATGAATTTAAAGTTGCGAAATGGGGATAGAAAGATGAATAAGCTGAGTGTGATGGAAATATAAAAACACAAATAAACAAGTATTTCAACAAACTAATAGTCACAAGAGATTTGCTCAGGAAGATAGAAATGATATAATCCAGATTATTTGGTAGTATTAAAAGACATGGCACTGTTTACATTAATCTTGGAAGGTAAGATACTAGGAAGGAGAGCAAGGGTAAGACAGAGATACATTTCAGAGGGGTACCTAAGGACGTAAGGAGGCAATAGTCTATCAGTGTAACGTCCAGAGTATGGGACAGAACATACTGGAGAACCATTACAGTCAGATTTTGATGCGGAGATGATACAAGGTGGATTGAGGTATGAACAATATAGGAATATGAAAATCGTGGCATATCCTTTACAGGACGTAGCCATCATCCACATTAAACGAGTCGTTGATTTTCTAAGCGCCACTTATACTTTAAGTAGTTTGCCATTGCTTTCTGAACGGTGAGGTCTATTCTTACCTTTTGTAAAAATCCCACGGAAACGAAATTGCTTCCAAACCTGCCAACCGTGGGGTTTGAACCAGATACGCTTGTGTTTGTGATCGAATTCCCTACAGCTTGAGCTCGATCCCAAACCCAAGGATACCTGGTTCAAACACCATATATAGATATATCTTAATTATAAAACAGATTACCTTGTGAGATAAATTTGTCGTCACAAAAAACACTTGAGAACATCAAACAATCATCATCATCATCATCAACATCATCATCAAATAGCTTGTCTTGAGCTGAAGTTTGTCACCCTAACAGACTTTCAAAATGTCTCTCTCTCTCATAGGCCAAATGTCCCACCTCTGCAAACGTCATGTGCAAACCATCAGTTACATCCTGAATCCATCTTCTCCGTGGTCGTTCTCTTCTCGTCTTTGTTGGAATGGCTCCTTCCATGATGGTCTTCTCCCAAACCCTTTTAAGACTCTTTTTATGATCAAAATACTCCAATTGCCTCCTTCTTCACACAAATCAATTTATGACCAAAATACTCCAATTGCCTCCTTCTTCACACAAATCAAAGAAAACTAACTGATGTTATAAATAAAAATTATGAAAATGTAAGTATTTTGAACATATCAAGAGACAAGAGTTGGAAAGGTTGGAGAAGGATTGGAGAGAAGGATTGGAGAAGTCCATTATTGTAGGAGTATCCCGACAAAAAGTAGAATATTAAGACCACGGAGACGGTGGTCTGAGCATGACGACTGCAGAGATGGGACAACTTGCCTGTGAGAGAATTTCCGACGTACTGTTAAAGTGGCACAGTCCCGTTCAAGACAAGCTTGTTGATGATTAGGTGTGTTTGTATGTGTGTTTGTATGTGTGTATGTATGTGTGTGTGTGTGTCTGTATGTATGTATGTATGTATGTATGCATGTATGAATGTATGTATATATGTATTTACTATGTATATATCTATATAAACATGTATCTATGTATGTATGTACGTATATGTGTGTATATATGATTGCAATCCAGGTGAAACATCTAACGCCTGTGCAACATTCAATGCTAGCGATTGACTTTATGCTCATACACAACAATACAAAATCCTGAAGACGTGTGCACGTCAAGTTTGTTAACTGAAGTTGTGTTATCTATCTTCGTGCAATTAAAATGGAACCCTTTTGTTTACCATTCCTCGTTTTGTGTACGTTTGGGCCTGTGAATGCTACTGATGCTGCCAGATCAATTTAAATAGTTCTGGATAACCTAAGCAGAGGGACTGTAGGCGTGGTAACTGTTATCGTTTTCTTTCTGTGTTCTATATATGTCGATCTCTCTGTCTCACTCTATTCCTTTTGTCTCTCTGTCTCTGCCTCTCTCTCTCTCTCTCTCTCTCTATATATATATATATATATATATATATATATCCATTTCTCTATGTCTATGTCGTTCTTGGTTTGTTTATGTTTCTCTTTCTCTACCTTTGTCGCTCTGTTTCTTTATCTCTCTTTCTATCTCTATATCTCTCTGTTTCTGTATTTTTCTGTCAGTCTTTCTCTGTCTGTTTCTGTATCTTTCTGTCTTTCTCTGTCTGTTTCTGTATCTTTCTGTCTTTCTCTGTCTGTTTCTGTATCTCTCTGTCTGTCTCTGTCTTTTTCTTTATGTCTTTCTCTGTCTGTTTCTGTTTCTTTCTGTCTGTCTCTGTCTGTTTCTGTATCACTCTGTCTTTCTATGTCTGTTTCTTATCTCTCTGTCTTTTTCTGTCTGTTTCTTATCTCTCTGTCTTTCTCTGTCTGTTTCTGTATCTTTCTGTCTTTCTCTGTCATTTTCTGTTTTGCTGTCTTTCTCTTTCTTTGTCTCTCTGTTTCTGTATCTATCTGTCTATCTCTTTCTCTGTCTATTTTTGTATCTCTATGTATATCTCTTTCTCTGTCTGTTTTTGTATCTCACTTTCTTTCTCTTTCTTTGTCCCTCTTTTCTGTTTTCCTATCTTCTTTGTCTCTCTGTTTATTTATATCTCTATATTTTACTCTGTCTCTCTTTTTATCTCTTTCTCTGTATCTCTGTTTATGTATCTATCTGTCTATCGCTTTGTCTTTCTCTATCTCCCTGTTTTGGTATCTCTCTGTATATATCTTTCTCTCTCTCCCCCTCTATCTCTCAAGGTTGTTGTGCAAAATGGTTAAGCAGCATGCCTTGCGTTTTGAAAGTGGTGTGTTCGAATCTGCACAGCGACATTTATTTGTACAGAGATCTCTTTATATTTGTGTGCTGAATCTACGGAGATGGTGATTGTGTGTAAAACTCTCGGTAGATGATCTGACATTTCTGCTGACTGTGACTGAGCCACATGAAGAAGCCCTGGGAAATGATACCACCCACTCGCTTTTAGACCCAGCTTTACACTCTCAATCTCTCTCACACTTTCTCTCTCTCTCTCTCTCCTGCTATTGCATTGTAAACATTCTATTTTGCGTATCAATCTTAATCAAGTCCCTGCTTTGAATAACCGTTTAAAAGCATGAGGAAAACGTTTGAACTGGGGGAGGGGGTAGCATTTCACAGAGATAACAGATACAAAAAACTATAGAAGAAATCACAACATGGAGAAGGTGAAATCACAACATGGAGAAGGAGAAATCACAACATGGAGAAGGTGAAATCACAACATGGAGAAGGTGAAAAAAAAACATTAAGAGTAAATTGTTATTATTATGTATAAAAGAAAATCTGAACAAATAAATGTGCAGGTTGTATGTTAGGATGTAACAAAATTTTTAAATCAGAACAAATAAATGTGCAGGTTGTATGTTAGGATGTAACAAACTTTGAAAATCTGAACAAATAAATTTGCAGGTTGTATGTTAGGATGTAACCAAATTTGAAAATCTGAACAAATAAATTTGCAGGTTGTATGTTAGGATGTAACCAAATTTGAAAACCTGAACAAATAAATTTGCAGGTTGTATGTTAAGATGTAACAAAATTTGAAAATCTGAACAAATAAATTTGCAGGTTGTATGTTAGGATGTAACAAAATTTGAAAACCTGAACAAATAAATGTGCAGGTTGTATGTTAGGATGTAACAAAATTTGAAAACCTGAACAAATAAATGTGCAGGTTGTATGTTAGGATGTAACAAAATTTGTTCAAAAACGAACTGGCTTTTTGTAAGATAACTGTGCATTTTATATAGACATATAATTTAACATACAGATTAACAATGCTACGTGTGTGTTTCATGGGTATAGTTTCTATTTTTAGAGGAGGTGGGGCAGTGCTGTAGAGTGGGAGTAAGGGCATCGCTTCTCGCTGAAAAGATACTCGGTTCGATCCCGTGAGTAGCGTTTGTGATTGTTTTCAGAGATTGCTGATCTCAATGTAGGTGAGATCAAGTACCTAGTCCATGATGATGAGGATGATGATGTCTATGATGGTGATGACGAAGATAATGATGATGATGACTGTGATGATGAGGATGACGATAGTGATGAACTAAACACAATTAGTTTTGATTAATCCATGTCATGTTCTTACATGGATCTACTGCAGCATGCAGGTGTTCAAGTTTATAAGAGATCAAACAGGCTTGCATCAAAGGTAACATTAGTTCAGGACCGTGTCGTGCGGCGACCGAGAGGCGACCGCACCCAGCGAGACTGTAAAGGGGCGGCATAAGCAGAGGAATGAAAATACAGTTTGAAACATTTAAGGGACGTCATTTCGAAGCCTTGCATCATACTGAGAAAATATACCGCACGGACCTGCATTAGTTGGCATGCTGGAGACTGCTACACAGGAAGAGATACCACAATTGCTTAGCAATCACCTGTTTTTTGTTTGTTTGTGTTCGGAATTATCAACCAAGTTAACCAGTCTTTGTAATCTGTGAGATTTGATCCCAGAACACAATTACGTTGCGCCTCCGTTAATCCCCTTCGGTATGTCTATTGTCTATTGTCTATTGTCTATTGTCTATCCCCAGTTGGAAGATAGAATTGGTTCCACTCTTGCTGTAAAGCGTAGGGTGGGAGCTTTAATTTGCGTTCTAGGGCCAGATGAGTCGCCCTTGTGTTATATCCATGTTTATGTAGTGTGGTCTTGATATTGTCTGTCCATCTTTTCTTGGTCTTCCCTTCGCTCTAGTACCTGATCTCTTTTTATTGTATGCTGTTATTGGTGGTTGGTTGTATCCCCTTTCCATTAAATGTCCAAACCACTGCATTTGTTGTCTTTCGATGTATTCGGTGCATGGCATTATGCCCACTCAGCTTCTGATGTCCACATTTCGTAGTCTATCTTTCCTGGTGACCCCCACTGCCTTCTTCATAGAATTTCATTTCATTCGTGGTGAGCTTTCTGTGATGTGTTGCTGTCAGAGACCACGTTTGACAGTAGTAACAAAGTGTTGGTAGAAAAATACTTCGGTATGTATTAGATGCATTTCCGAATTTTTACCAAAGTGCATTTATATTATGCAACAGGAAACACATTTATATTATGCAACAGGAAACACATTTGTACAGATGAGTAATTGTATAATTTTACAAACAGAACAATCCAACTTTAAATTACTACATCTGGAGTTATATTTCAGCATCGTACCGAATCTGATTGGTCATAAGAAGGTTGTCAAAACTGACAAGAAATGGACTTTCTTGCTATATTCCCATCGGATTTTCTCCCAGGTGTGTCCTATCCAGCATCAATGTCTTTTCTTCATCTCTTGTTTTACTGGGATCTGTCTCGTTCTATCTATAAGCTCCTCGTTCGTGGCCCTATCATACCGACAAAGCCCCTCTGTTCTGCGCAGACATCGGTTTGATGAAAGTGTGCAGTTCAGTCGTTATTATTTTAGTCGTTATCAATGTTTGTAACCCATACAGTAGAACTGCTTTAACATTGGAGGAGTTTAATATTCACATTTTGGTTCTACGTTTGATTGATTTAGATTTCCGCAAATGTTGTAGTGCAATGAAAGCTTTTCATTCCTTTATGTATTCCAATTCTGAAATCTCTAAATGTTCTTCCTTCCTTATCTAAATGTATGTCCAAATATGTGTATGATTCTATCTTTTGAAGTTGGGTTTAATGATAAATAATTATTGATTATTTGTTGTTGGATACTGAACCGACGTCATCAAACTCCAGTCAAACCCATAGGTGCTCAGTCTCCCCAAACAAATGTTGTAAGGTATGCATACTGATGGTTCCCGTGACTTGCTAGTTAAACACACTCCTCTCTCTGCCCCAGGCTCCCAGTTCTACTTGCACAACGTATAATTCAAAGCTGTTAACATCACTGGATAGATTCAACATTCATGTTAGTGTCCTCATCCAACAGTAGGGCTCCAAGCGATCGAAGAACATACCCTCTTATCCATTCTAAACTCACCGACAATCGATGCTTTCAATACAAACCTGACCGTTATTTCATTGTTGCACGTACCCACATGCACAGTACAGTAGATCCAAGTGAGCCATGGAGGTTCTCAAGCATCGACTGAGAGGTAGATACTACAACATCCCCGGTAAACAGTTTCAGAGAGTCACTGGAGGACAGCAGTAACTGCCTTTACTGCCATCCTCATACTGAAAGTAGTTGTCTTGTATGCTCTGCAGTACTCTGCAATGACTTGACCATGAGCGCTAGAAAAAAATCCCTAGTCTGACTTCTCACCACGATGCACATACCCATCGGTATGAAAAAAATACAATTCCTTGCATTATCTGCTATCAGCTGTTTAAATTCAAGTTGAGAGTACATGTTGCCCCAATTTCTACATTCCATTCCAAGAATATTTATAACAGTAAGTAAGTTGAACATGCTTTCATTTATTGGAATCCATCCTACCCCAGCCACAACTGTGGTCATCGGTCAAATTGAACTCTCATCTTGTGCAATCCTCGACATGTGAAGATTGATTCTCGTACCCTTAACATGCTTAGTATTCTTGTAAGGTGCATGTTTATGATCAGGATTAACCGGCACATATTCTTTCTTATTCTTCTTCTTCTTCTTCTTCTTCTTTGCGTTCGTTCTTTACGACCAATTTTAATCACTCCTTGTGATATGTTTGATCTTTGCCAAGAACGTGTATACGTTGCACATTGGTTGGTAGACCCCTAAACGCATAGACTTCTACACGTTTAGGAACATTTTCTATTGCATCCGATTTCAGCCAAATCTCCTACGACATGCATGGCAGGCAACAGTGGTTCTATTCTTTACACCCCAAATTTGGGCCCGGTAACCACTCGGGCGATAATAATAATAAATAAAAGTAGAAAATGGTTGTCTTTAAGAAAGAACGGTACAGCAAACATACACCAGATAAAGAAAATATTTGTTGTCAGCTGATGAGTTTTCACCAACGTAAACAGATACAGACACGTTATACTAGAACATCTCTTCACTTGATGTATTCTGTAACATGTTGCTATGTGCCGCAGTGCGGGACTTGGATCTATGGAGCACAGCCAAGTTTGTAGCTATCATTATTATGCGCCAATCTCATAGAATTTCTGAAATTCTGTCTATGATATCCATCATCATGCTAATTGTTGTTATGTTCTTACACTCACGATCGATACAAGAGAAGACTGCAGTAAAAGTATGTACCAGAGGCGGAACACCATCATCATCCTAGTCTTCGTGGTATTCTAAGAATTATTATCGATACAAGAGAACACGATAGTAAAACTATGTACCAGAGAAGAAACGCCATCATCACCCTAGTATTCGTGATATTCTAACAACTAGGCCATTCAATAACTGCAGCGTATAACGACACCTGATTTGGCTAGTTAACATTGATATCAAATAGTGTGTTGTGTCTCTACATATACTCGAGGATAGGTGGGGTTTGCTTAATCATTTTTTCTGCTGTCATTATTTCTCTGTCTTTCATTCCTGCAAGCTTGTATAACGTTACCCAAACATATCATATTGTGTTTTGTTTACGTTCGTTCTTATCAACCAAGTTAACCACTCGTTGTGATAGGTGTGGTTTGTGCCGAGAATGTGAGTACGTTGCAGTCACGTTAAACCCCTACAGCATGTTGTACAGACAAGTCCTAATTTCAGCTAAAGTGGATTCATGATGTTATCCAACAGGACACACATTTGTACAGAATGGTAACTGTAAGGTTGAACAAACAGATAAATTAGTCTATATGGATCCGAAAACGTGAGAACAACAAAACAAGATGACACATACAACAAAACAAGATGACACATTATTATAAAACCTTTGAAAACTGACTTTTAATAAGAATATTTGCGCCCAGCTAGGATGAAATTAGTGAAAAATGGAGAATAAGAAACAATAATTTTATTTTATTTGATTTAGATTATGATTTAATTTGTAAAACTAAAAATTACATACCACCAAATTGAAGGTTAATAGAGCACGATAGTTATAACACATTAAAAGAATGGTAGTCTAAAATTATACATATAGAAATAATCCAAAATACCAAGAGGCAGACCAAGAAAACGATGAAGAGATATCATTGAAGTAGACTTAGAAATACTAGGACTCAACAATTGGTAAGAGAGAGCTAAGAAAGGAGATGAATAAATGAGGGTGATATCTCCAGTAATGAACATCAAATGCTCGGAAATTTAAAGAGTAAAACAGTTTTTGATCTTCCCCACTTCTCTCCTATTATGTAGGATTCAGTCAAGTTCAGATCATGCTATGTTGCTTGATTGTTTCCTGATAGTGTATACAATCCATCACCTTATTATATTGTTAACATATGCAGTTGTATGTATTATCAATATAGGAAAGAGGCAATCATCAGTTTTAGGAAATGTAATGAGAATGGGTGGCTTAGAACTCATTGCGACAACCTGTAAAATAGAGGGGAGACGAGACAGAGGAACACAGATAGAGAGAAAACTGTGGACAGCCTGACTTCATGGCAGGAAAGAGCGTCAACATTTAAGATGATAACAACACAAGGGACAGAGGTTTTTGGACATCCATGATCGCCTAATCTAGCCAACACGGCACCTGATGATGATGTATTTGCTTCTGACTTGCTCTCCTCCAGAAATCTGTATTTGTATCACTTGCGCGGAGAATGCGGCGGGGCAGAGACATCTGTGGGTAAATGTCGGCAGTTTGAATGTGGTGATACTTTTGGTAAATGCCATGTCCCAGGGTCATAGAGCAAGTCAGATTTGACATTAGTGTTAACCAATGTAAACTAATTTCTTAGAAATAGAAAGAATGCTGTGAAGTTTCATACCTGGACACAAGCAGTTCTATATAAGACAATAAATAAAAGTGAGAAATTTGAGGATCATCTTCGCACATCATAATTGCTCTGATGTTCTTTTGATTAAGCATGCTTTTCATAAATATTTAGACAAGCAAATCCCATTCTGTGTTATTTTGGATGTATCTACTGGGATTCTCGATTGGTATTCTGGTATTGTCACACCAATCGGTATGCCATGCCTGTGCAGCTGAAATAGAGAATACACTTGATCTTCTTCGTTGAAATCCTCAGTGTATGTTTTCTCTTAGAGCACTGATGATGTCGCTTTTGTCCAGAGTAATTCCATTTTTATCGCAGAATCTGCTCTTTCATTGCTGTTCTAATAACTAGTAACAAATAACATGAACAATGTCAAATGAATTACATTTGTTTTCTAAGTTTTTACTTATTTCTAGTTTGGGACAAGCTCACACAGAGTCCTGTCATAATATCTCCACATGACCATTTCACATGATCTCTTAATTAACGTGATCTCTTCACATTGTCTCTTTTCGTTAAGTCTCCACATTGTCTTACCATATGGTCTCTTCACATGTTCTCTTGATATAGTCACTTCACATTGCCACTTCACATGGCCACTTCACATGGTATCTTCACATGGTCTCTTTCCATGGTCTCTTCACATGGTCTCTTCACGTGGTCTTTTTAAATGACCGTTTCACATGGTCTCTTTGAATGATCTTTTCACATGGTCTCTTTACATGGTCTCTTCACATGGTCTCTTCACATGTTCTCTTCACATGTTCTCTTCACATGGTCTCTTCACATGTTCTCTTCACATGTTCTCTTCACATGTTCTCTTCACATGGTCTCTTCACATGTTCTCTTCACATGGTCACTTTGGTCACCTTACACGATCTTTTCACATGTTATTTGCACATGTTTTCTTCAAATAAAGTAAAAGTAAAGGAACCCCTTCATACCTCGTGGTATATAGGTCAATACAGTGTTAGGCCTGTATTTTTTTTTTTTTCATTGACCGTCGGCACACGATGGGTGATGTGGTCAGCATCACGCCGGCCGCCTTTACTTTCCCAGAGCATGTATGGTACCCAGTTGAGGCTGGGTCGACCTGAGAGCCGTCGCGGTCGGGACAAATTCCACGCACATTGCGGGAGCTGAACCCAGGCCACTAGCCTTGCGAAGCGAGTTCACTAACAATTACGCTACAGCGGCTCTCGACTTTCTTCAAATGATGTCTGCATATTATCACTTCTATGCACACGTGAAAAACAACAGGTAATTTATAACTTAAGCAGGATAGAACTCTGCTATTTTCTTCACATCATTCAACCATGTGTGAAAATGAATGAAGAGCTCTGTAAAGATTATATAGTATTCACATTTGTTTAGGAGTGGCACCGCTGCTCAGTCAGACTGAAAAGTTATATTTCATATCGATATAATTTGTCGCACTGGTGCAGAAGATAACATTAGCACTCGATCTGTGTCTTGTCTTACAGACGGATAGGCATTACAGTGAATTATTATTGTGTATTGCAGCAGAGAAATCATAAAAATATCGTTTCAAAAAGTGTCTAGATCCTCATTCCTTCAACAAGTACGTTATAGACTATAGACCATGGGTTTCCAAAGTGGGCGGTACCGCTCTCCTGTGGGCGCTGAAGCCTTCCAGGGGCGATAGTGAGTTCAGAAGCATTTACGGGAAGTTTTTTCTCGTGATTTTGCGATTGAATAATCATTAAAAATTTGAATTCTGCATTTTAATTCATCTTATGCCCATCTTACACGATCCATTTTTTCATCAATTTTCTATTTCATGTATATACTCATTTAAAAATTGAACATGTATGACAGAAATATCTATCAATTTTCTATGTCAAAGTAAAAAATTGAGCAGGTATATATAGGACGGGGGTTGGCAAACTGTTATAATGGGAAGGGGAGGCGTTACTAAGTTTATGTAGTGCAAAGTGGGCGGTGGGCCGAAAATGTTTTGGAATCCATGCTATAGAGCAGTGTTGTACCGCCCCCAGTGGGCGCTGAATCGTTCTAGAAGGGGGGGGGCGAGGTGGGTTCAGAAGAATGTGGCGGCTGTTCAGGCGATTAGGGGTCGGTGGCTCCTTAAAGAAGAAATTAATAATAAATATGTTAAATAAATTATTTTCGTGATTTTGGGATTGAATAATCATTTAAAATTTCAATTCTGCATTTAAATTCATCTTATGCCCGTTTTACATGATCCATGTTTTTTTCATCAATTCTCCATTTACATGCATATAATCATTTGAAAATTGGCCACGTATGACAGAAATATAAATATATATATATATATATCAATTTTCTATGTCAAAGAGAAAATAGAGCATGTATATATGTGGAGAGAGGGAGGGACGTTGGCAAACTGTTATAATGTAGAGGAGGGGAAGGTGCGTTACAAAATTGACGTCTTGCACAGTGGGCGGTGGCAAAAAAAGTTTGGGAATCTATGCTGTAGAGTAAAGAGTATGTGCGATCAGACTAAACTTCTGACATTTCACATCGAGAATATCTTTCCTTATTTTAGGCCATATGTATTTTGTCTGGTGCTGTTGGTCTATGTTGTTGATTAATCTAGAGTGATTGATTGATTGATTGATTGATTGATTGATTGATTGATTGATTGATTGATTGATTGATTGATTGATTGATTGATTAATTGATATGGCCTTCATCATTGCACTTCGGCGAATAGACACGTGTGCTCCGATCTTTTTCTTACGCAGGAAGATCTCAGCAGCAGTGTACGAGTTCCGTGGCACCGGCGAGCGTCCCAGATGTAATTTTGAAGATGGTGAAGATATTGTTTTTGTTTTAATGTTTTTCTACTGAATTGTGTGCGAGTAGCGGCTTTTCATGGTGTTCTTCTTGACTTTGAATTGTGTGCGAGTAGCGGCTTTTCATGGTGTTCTTCTTGACTTTGAATTGTGTGCGAGTAGCGGCTTTTCATGGTGTTCTTCTTGACTTTGAATTGTGTGCGAGTAGCGGCTTTTCATGGTGTTCTTCTTGACTTTGAATTGTGTGCGAGTAGCGGCTTTTCATGGTGTTCTTCTTGACTTTGAATTGTGTGCGAGTAGCGGCTTTTCATGGTGTTCTTCTTGACTTTGAATTGTGTGCGAGTAGCGGCTTTTCATGGTGTTCTTCTTGACTTTGAATTGTGTGCGAGTAGCGGCTTTTCATGGTGTTCTTCTTGACTTTGAATTGTGTGCGAGTAGCGGCTTTTCATGGTGTTCTTCTTGACTTTGAATTGTGTGCGAGTAGCGGCTTTTCATGGTGTTCTTCTTGACTTTGAATTGTGTGCGAGTAGCGGCTTTTCATGGTGTTCTTCTTGACTTTGAATTGTGTGCGAGTAGCGGCTTTTCATGGTGTTCTTCTTGACTTTGAATTGTGTGCGAGTAGCGGCTTTTCATGGTGTTCTTCTTGACTTTGAATTGTGTGCGAGTAGCGGCTTTTCATGGTGTTCTTCTTGACTTTGAATTGTGTGCGAGTAGCGGCTTTTCATGGTGTTCTTCTTGACTTTGAATTGTGTGCGAGTAGCGGCTTTTCATGGTGTTCTTCTTGACTTTGAATTGTGTGCGAGTAGCGGCTTTTCATGGTGTTCTTCTTGACTTTGAATTGTGTGCGAGTAGCGGCTTTTCATGGTGTTCTTCTTGACTTTGAATTGTGTGCGAGTAGCGGCTTTTCATGGTGTTCTTCTTGACTTTGAATTGTGTGCGAGTAGCGGCTTTTCATGGTGTTCTTCTTGACTTTGAATTGTGTGCGAGTAGCGGCTTTTCATGGTGTTCTTCTTGACTTTGAATTGTGTGCGAGTAGCGGCTTTTCATGGTGTTCTTCTTGACTTTGAATTGTGTGCGAGTAGCGGCTTTTCATGGTGTTCTTCTTGACTTTGAATTGTGTGCGAGTAGCGGCTTTTCATGGTGTTCTTCTTGACTTTGAATTGTGTGCGAGTAGCGGCTTTTCATGGTGTTCTTCTTGACTTTGAATTGTGTGCGAGTAGCGGCTTTTCATGGTGTTCTTCTTGACTTTGAATTGTGTGCGAGTAGCGGCTTTTCATGGTGTTCTTCTTGACTTTGAATTGTGTGCGAGTAGCGGCTTTTCATGGTGTTCTTCTTGACTTTGAATTGTGTGCGAGTAGCGGCTTTTCATGGTGTTCTTCTTGACTTTGAATTGTGTGCGAGTAGCGGCTTTTCATGGTGTTCTTCTTGACTTTGAATTGTGTGCGAGTAGCGGCTTTTCATGGTGTTCTTCTTGACTTTGAATTGTGTGCGAGTAGCGGCTTTTCATGGTGTTCTTCTTGACTTTGAATTTCCAAGGGTTCTTTTACGTGCTCAAATTGAACACGGGATCTAGGTTTTATCGTCCGTCTCCGATAGGACTATGAACTCGATCACTGAGAACAGGGATCTCTGTATAAATATCCTTGTGGTTCCATGAGGGAGCGAACCGGTTATCTTTGGCACGAGAGGCGAGAACTAATCTCTACTCTGCAATCTCTACTCTGCAATCTCTACTCTGCAATCTCTACTCTGCAATCTCTACTCTGCAATCTCTACTCTGCAATCTCTACTCTGCAATCTCTACTCTGCAATCTCTACTCTGCAATCTCTACTCTGCAATCTCTACTCTGCAATCTCTACTCTGCAATCTCTACTCTGCAATCTCTACTCTGCAATCTCTACTCTGCAGAGACTTTGATTAATCTGTATTATATTATCTATTCATTCTAACATATTTGAATGTATCGGTCACAACAAATAGGAACAAACTAGCTGAAGACCAAGCGATATCTCTCTCTCTCTCTCTCTCGCGATCACCGCCCAGACATATGTACCAGATTTCCCCATAAATTCTATTCATGTGGAAATCTGATTCATGCAACCTTAGCATTGGTGTGTTTTACGTCACATCTTCAGGACCATTTGGAGCTCTGGTGCTTATCCTTATGCAATGTGTCCGGTTTCAGCAGGCATTTACTTGGTTCGTTTTTCGTTCTGTAGCCATCTAGTGTTTTTTTTCGGTGTGGGGTAGCTAGCCCAATACCCAACCTCCTTAGTTGCCTCTTACGACATGTGTGGCAGGTAACAGTGGTTCTATTCTTTACACCCCAATTTGGGCCCCGATAACCACTCGGGCGACCAAGCGATATAAAAACATTATGCAAAGGTGCAGAATCTTTTGAATAGAAACTTCGGAATGAGCTTGACGACAAGACAAACAAGTGCACACTCAGAAGTCATCACAGTTACACACTTGCTAAAGCGTCTTTCTTCTCTTGTGTCCTTTTTTTTGCCGTTAGACGTTGCAGTTTTAACTGATGATCGGTTTCCGAGATAGTGCATACGCGGTCGCTTGATATGTTGTGATATCGTGGAGTTTTAAGATTTTAAATCCATTAATCCATCTTTTTCTTGGTTTGCCCCTTCCTCTTGATGATTTCATTTTTCAGGTTGTACGCTCTTGCAACTGGTGTATTCGGGTTCATTCTCACTAGGTGACCAAACTATTTGAGTTTCTATTTGCTTTGCCAAATGACCGTTTGCATATACGTAAATGAAAATATACATTTATCTATTCATCATGCATGCTCTTAGTCATCCTCGTTCCTTGAGACAGTGTTTTCTATTGCTATAGACTCGAGACTGTAGTAAATCTGGTTCTATTCTCATTATAATACCATACCATTTTGTGTATTTTGTCTTTCAGATTGTTGTATATAAGGCGTGATTCCAATAATAGATGTGATATTTTCATTTGTTACATTTTACCGTCTAGTAACATTTATAGCTTTTCTTAAACAGATCATTTAACTGCCTGTTCTCCTTCCTTCTAATCTCTATGTTTCTTCTTCTTCTTCCAACGCTCCACATCGAGAACTTGTTAATCAATCTTTGTGATTTGTATGTGATCTGAGCCTAAGAGCGATTGTATGTTGTGCCAGTTATGCGCTCACAAGTAGGCCAGCACATCCGATTTATGCGGCGCTTTTTATTTACTAGTGTAACTTCCCTAGGCCCCTACCTCAGTCGCCTCTTACGACATGGCTTGAAGGTCACAGTGTAACTAGTCTCTGCTCCCCTTGAGATCCCCAGCAACACACAGACGATGTCATGTTTCAAGTCATACGTCGCTACTGGCAATTTGTAAAAGTATTTTTTT
Organism: Arion vulgaris; assembly: GCA_020796225.1. NCBI lineage: Eukaryota > Metazoa > Mollusca > Gastropoda > Stylommatophora > Arionidae > Arion > Arion vulgaris. Next base: position 55,563,287 of record CM036759.1, on the reverse strand, counting down.
AAACCACTATTATTATTTGCCATCCCAGAAAGACAACACCTCCAGTTTTCAGAAGTACTTTTCTCAACAACAGAAAAAAAGTACAGATAACGAAACAGAAATACATTTAACAATGCTTTTTTGGCTCAGTCTCCGCATAAAAACATGTGAAACAGATCACATTAAATCCTCAAAGCATGAAACTAGGATACAATGAAATCCAACTAAATAACTTCCTTGTCTGCCCAAACATTATCTTGCTTTACTGATATGCTGCGTTTGTTTATGTGCTGTTTCTATATCATTTCTATCATTTCTCAATGATATTTATGTGCTATTTCTATATCATTTCTATAATTTCTCAATGATATTATGTGCTATTTCTATATCATTTATATCATTTCTCACTGATATTTATGTGCTGTTTCTATATCATTTCTCAATGATAATAATCTGCTGCACATGAATTAACTTTAAGCAATTAGCGGAAGTTTTGTTTTCTAAAAATGTCATCAGTTTAATATATATATTTTTTGTTGTACAATATTTGTTGCATATTTCACCTGCAAGATTTTAAGCTATTGAATTATGAGGTTCGCTGATAGGAACGACGATAACAAGTTGCGCTTATGACCACGTGAAGTTTGTTTGTTTGTTTCGTTTGTACTTCTCGGCCATTTTGATCATTCTTATTGTGATATCTAAATAGCCTTTGTCAAGAACAGTTAGAACGTTGTGCCCTCGTTAAGCCCTTACTAGTGTAGGACAAGTGCATTCGGTGTTTTTCCGCGTTTTCAGCCTTCGGAAATTAACATTAGTCTGCCATGCCGGCAGTCAAACACTTTCCAGACAACGTGAGTACCTTTCTCTTCTATATATAAAATGATGATATATATATATATATATATATATATATATATATATATATATATATGGCCTTTTTCATCTTTACAGACGGTCAATTGACAAGTGTTTTACTGTGACAACTTCTGAGTTTTCGCTTTTCTCTCTTGTTTTTCAGCTCAATACACACACACACAGATAGATATATATATATATAGCGAGAGAGAGAGAGAGAGAGAAATGGACAGAATGACGCCTTTAGAACAGAGCCAAAAACGGTTGTGAGTTCAGCTGACTCAACTGATGTTTCACATGTAATGAAAGGACTTGGTCCGTCTTTCTGGAGCATACTAGGATTTCTAAATGTTAAATGACAGACAAAATGTCTTCATCGGATTCTCAGACTAAGATAGTATGATAACACAGACATGTGGGTAAGAACAGGACAGAAACCCATAATGATCCAGAACGGAGGGGAATATGACGAGGGGTCTGACATACCACGCGGATGACACAGTGGAGTTTCACTAGACAAGCACATGATTGAAACCCGCATGGAAAAAGTAAAATGATACGCCCTAATCAGATCTGGAATCGAAGACTTTTTGAGGAACTGAAGTATTCTGAATTATCATGAGAAACCATGAAGAAAACGGCCAAGACCTAGAGAAGTTAGAACAACTGTTGAGGTCAAATGTCCTCCGAAAAGCAGAGAATAGAAAGAGAATGTGACATACACATTCCACTCTACGTTCTTCACCGGATACGGAGCATTTTCATATAAAATGTGATCTGTTTATGTTAGATATTCTTTCCGCCCGAGTGGTTACCGGGGCCCAAATTTGGGGTGTAAAGAATATAACCACTGTTACCTGCCACGCATGTCGTAAGAGGCGACTAAGGAGGTTTGGCTGAAATCGGATGCACGTGTCCGCTAGGGAATGCTAACCCGAAACAAATACTTGCAGAAAACGGATACACCAGGCCGTAAGGCGCATAACATGGTGCAACGACCCTCACAATGTGGAATGGGATAACGGATTCTGCGGCCGCCAATCTGCCTCGGAGATTTAGCCACGCAGTAAGAATGTCAGACCCACCATCACGAGGGTGGCCAAAACTTACTGCTGGAAGAGGTCGGCACAAACAGGGAAGCAGAAATCATAGGAATTATATCCTACAGAACTGCCCCCAGTATGCAGACTTGAGAAGAAAGAGGTGGCCCACTTACACTAGCGTCCAAGACAAACTGTATGGCGTGGCTAATAATCTGAGGCAGACGGCTGCCTTTATTAGAGAATCCGAAATCCCAATCTAGTGAGAACGCAGAAGATAAACTGTATGGCGGGGCTGATAATCTGAGGCAGACGGCTTCCTTTATTAGAGAATCCGAAATCCCAATCTAGTGAGAACGCAGAAGACAAACTGTATAACGTGGCTGATAATCTGAGGCAGACGGCTTCCTTTATTAGAGAATCCGAAATCCCAATCTAGTGAGAACGCAGAAGAAGAAGAAGATATTCTTTCACAATTCTCTTATCATAATCTTCAGAGCTAATTTGTGTCACGTAATTGTATCAAGCATCATCCTCATGCCAGTAGTAGTTATTGTACATGCTCCATTACGCGTCTCAAGGACACTCCAGCTCACGCTAGCTACAAGACCCTCAATTTGATTTCTCAGAACGACGCATAGATATATATATTTACAACATCGACGGAGTTCAATAATTGCTGAACAGCACAACATGTACTTGCTTATCGAAGTGTGCGGTTAACAATTATTTCAAGTACTGTGAGACGTAGCGTGCAGCGATGTTTTGCTATTTCAAAGTGATATTTGTAAGACAGTGTGTGCGATTCCATGTTCTCTCAAGATAGTTCAGCCTGTCACCACGGTTACTCAAGATAGTTCAGCCTGTCACCACGGTTAACGTTTTGCCAATTAGACGGGCGTCACTGTGCCCGCAAACATGCAGTTGAATACCCATGGTAAAGGTAATACTCTATCAAGTATTAGATATGTACTTTAAGGTGTATGCACATGTTACACAGAAAGTATTAATTGTTATGTTATTTTGTATTTGGGGGAATGGTCTCTGTGTCGTAGAAGGTTATCTGGTTCTCTGGTCTCTAAGGTTCACGCAGCTCGCTTCAAATGTAAACAATTCGTAAGCAGCGATAAAACAATCGGAATATTTTTCAGAGATACCTGACTTCAATACGAGTGAGATAGAGTTTCTAGTCCTATCAGAGACGGAAGGATAAAACGTAGACCTCGTGTTAAAGCTAAGCAAGAAAACAAAACCTATGACAGTTGAAAATCGATAACAATTGGCTGTAAATACGCTTCCCGGTACAAATTTTACAAAATTTATATAAAAGTGTATACACATTTTTAACATCTTCAAAATGACATCGGAGGCACTAGCAGGAACTACGAAGTTTGTGCACTGTTGGATGAGATATTCCTTTGTAATAAAGACATTAGAGCAAACATTCATCGAAGTGCAATGATGATAGTCATATCAATCATTCAATCAATTAATCAATAACTGTGTATACATTAATTTATGTGAGAAGCAGTCCTTGTTTTTGAGGTACTAGTTAAAATAAATGTTTATGGAACATGTGTTTCCCATATAATTCTGTGAGATCGTTGTCTGAACAAAATCACGTTGCCTAGAATTCTTTTGCAAACATTCAGATAATTTTTGACTCTACGGACGTGAGTAAACTGATGCCAACGGGCAGACGTGAGTAAATTAATGTAAGTTGGAGGAAATGTTTCCTGCTAATAAAAAAAAAATTATCTCTTGATTTATAAATACTTGACTCATTACTCTTTATTGTAGAATTGCATGTTAATCGTGCGCATTATTGGTTCTAGTGAAGGTAATTTGGGAGGGAATGGTACGTGGAAGAAGAATGATAGGAAGACCTAAAAGACGATGGGTGCAAGATTTCATTGACAATCTGAGAATGACTGCTGCTGACGCCGGTCAACTTGCACAGAATAAAGAATTTTTCAAGACTGCTGTCATGGAAGCCAAGTTCCGGAAGGAACAAGCTACTTGATGATGATGATATTGGTTATTGTTTCTGTGAACTTTCACCCACTTGTATTATTTAACATGGAAATGTTCTCATTCTCTAAATCAGCGCTATTCAACGCGGCGTCTGCGGGTTCCATGGCGTCCGTTCATACATTATGACGCATTTATTTTACTCTTCCAGCGTTAATGTTAATCAGATTTCAAGACAATAAATTTCTGTTTATTCGGGAACAGGATCTTTCCGCTTTTGCAGTCTTTTTATTATTTCGTAACTGTTCTTCTGTCTCCAAACTACATCTTTGCTTCTTTCCCTAGAGAAAGCTTCATCATCTGAACTATATTAATACTACTGTTAATATAACTGCATCGTCTGCTTCTTCTGTCTCAAATTCTGTTTTGTCTGACAGCGTCAGAATAAGAAGACACTTCAAAAACATGATCTTGTACAATTGTTGTATGCCTCGTACATGGTGACTTATACAATTGTTGTATGCCTCGTACATGGTGACTTATACAATTGTTGTATGCCTCGTACATGGTGACTTATACAATTGTTGTATGCCTCGTACATGGTGACTTATACAATTGTTGTATGCCTCGTACATGGTGACATATCTTATACAATTGTTGTATGCTTCGTACATGGTGACATATCTTATACAATTGTTGTATGCTTCGTACATGGTGACATATCTTATACAATTGTTGTATGCTTCGTACATGGTGACATATCTTGTACAATTGTTATATGCTTCGTACATGATGACTGTCTGTCCAATCAATGACTGTTATTTCTGTCTGTGTGGTGTAGAGGTTTGGTGCTCGCATCTCGTTCCAAAAGTACTCGGTTCGCTCCACTCCAGCACAGCTAGCTAGTTGTGTTCTGAAAAATGGTCGTCTGAAGAGCTAGGTAATGCGTGCCGTAAGAAATAAAGGATGTGGTTCGAATCCTTGGTTTGGTCAATTGTTTGTTTTTTTCGTAGGTCCTTGATAATTGTATTTAAAAAGTTAATTGCATATCCTTTACAGGACTTCGAATCAACCCCAGCTTTTAACGCTGTTTGTGATTTTTCTAGGTATTATTACGTTCAGTAGTTTGCCATTGCTTTCTGAACAGGTGGTGCTATCATCCTTTTGTAAAATCCACGCAAAACAATTTGCAACCAAACTGTCCGCAGCGTGATTCGAACTCAGAACGTCGGGGTTAATAGACCGAGTCACTATCCCCTAAACCACAGACGCCACCAATACTTGTTTATTGTATATTTATTTACAACATTCAATGGCTTCAGTGCTTTCCCCTTGATATTCTTCAAACTTATTATTCACAAGTACAACCTGATATTCTTCAAACTTATTATTCACAAGTACAACCTGATATTCTTCAAACTTATTATTCACAAGTAGAACCTGATATTCTTCAAACTTATTATTCACAAGTAAAACCTGATATTCTTCAAACTTATTATTCACAAGTAGAACCTGATATTCTTCAAACTTATTATTCACAAGTAGAACCTCATATTCTTTAAACTTATTATTCACAAGTAGAACCTGATATTCTTCAAACGTATTATTCACAAGTAGAACTAGATGCCTGAGGGGTAGAGGGAGAAGTGTTTTTAATCAATGAGCATATGCCCGTCTGCCCAGCGTACTTGTTCGACGACAGGTGACAAGTACCCTGTAAGTGCGGTTCAATTCCGCGGGCTGGCAAAAAAGCCACAAGTTCTCCACATTTACGGTGTTCGTGGTACCGAACCGAAGGGTTACAATGTCCATAGCACCGAGCCAAAGAGCTGAAAGCTCAAGTGCTTCTGGATCGAAAAAAACAAACAAACAAAAAACAGTGAGCCTAGGCTCTATCAGTATGCATACAATTCGAAATATCTTGCCGGAGTTTAAGCACCTATGGGTCTGCCCATAATGTATGACACCGGTTCAGTAACCAATAGCCAGTAACGAAGCAGGACAGGAAGGAAAACGCGGACCAGTTCAAAACAGTTCTAGTGAAGGTAAGACTGTTAAGTGGGAATAATTCTGCAAGATATGGACAATTGAGAAGTCATTGAAGATATTCCGAAGCTTGCTGAGAAACAGTACAGCAAAAATGAGACATCTGTTATTTCTAGAGTACAGATCTGACCTGACATGAGACTAATGCAAAGATTGCTGCAAACTACCTAATCAAATTGGTCAGATGAATATGGCGACAAATCCTAGGAATCCCTTAAAAAAATTGCACATGTGATTCGGTCCAGATTCGAACTCACAACCTTCAGAACGAAAGGCAAACCTCTTAACCACTTCACCATAGAGACCTCCCGAAAGTAATCATAATAAACAAACACATGATTGCGTTTACTTTCTTGTTTTCATTCAGATTTTATCTAACTAAATACTGTTGCTATATAAACTGTAACAAAAACCGAAGACATTAATTAAGTTTGTTAATATACAAAGGAAGAGAGGGCATGAGAGAAATAGAGAGAGGAGAGGGTACAGAGGGAGAGGTAGGAAGAGGAGAGACGGAGAGTGAGGAATGGATGAGAAATGAGGGAGGAGAGAAAGACGATGAAATAGGGAGAAAGAAGAAAGGAAGACAAGGAAAATAGGGATGAAGGGAGAAACAGAGGGAGAAAAAGAAGGCAAGAGATAGAAAGGAAGGGAGAAGGAGAGAGAAAAAGAGAAAGATATGGAGATAAAGAAAACAAAGGTGGGAAAGGGTGTGGAAATAGAAACAGCACGAGAGACGACAGCGAGAAAGAAGAAATAATTGAGGCAGAGAGAAAGAGAAGTAGATGGAGGGGCAGAGATGAAGAAAGGGAAAAAGAATAAGAGAGAGGAAAAGAGTGGAAGAGAGGAAAAGATAGAGCGTGAGAGAGAAGGAGAGAGAAATAAAAACGATTGCATGTCTAGTGATAAATAGTAGCTGAAAACAAGTATTAACGGAATACAATTGAAAAATGACACAAATGATGATAGTCAAGAAGAGATAAATAGAGAGTTGAGAGATGAACGGAGTATATAAAGAATATAAAGAGAAAGAAATAGAGCGATAGAGAGAGAGAGATCAAGAAACAAACATCAGACTACTGTTTCGATCTTAGCCCCCTTTATGCAAACCCAAGTTCTCTGAAATTCAGTAATTACCGTATTCGCTGTTGTAAACAACTATTTGATCTTCCATGTGAGATAACCATTCCGCCTGTATCACTGGCCAGCTTCATCAGAAAGCGATCGATTTCAAGACATATTCTAGTTATACTGCCATTCTGCTTCTAATGTACAATAGCTAGCTGTCGCCTATTCCTGATGCATCCAAGCGTTATTCTAGTAGAAATGACGGCAGTAAATGGAAATAGCAAACTAAGCATACACAACGTCAGGTTTTCCAATTTTCTTTTTGCAATATCAAAGTGTCGAATCTTACAAGCATTGATGATATTTGTTATAGTATATTAGGAGGAAGACGCTGTAGATGGATCGTACATGTGATGTGCATGGAGACTGGCTCTGACATGGAAACTGCACTGAGGTGGACTCCAGAAGGTAAACGAAAACGTGGAAGACCCAAGACAACCTGGAGGAGAACGATAGAGCAGGAACTGACAGAAATGAATCATATCTGGAACACAATACAGAGGAAGGCCATGAATAGAGAAGAATGGTTGTGTTTGTTGCTGCCCTAAGCGTCAAGGGCGTAACAGGCTAAAGAGATAGATATGTATATATTGTGAGAAAGAACAAATGCTTCTGTTCTGCAACAGCTGGATATTAAAGCGAATTGGCTATTAAAGATCATAAAATCAAAGACAACTTAATATTTCGAACACATCAAACGACATGAATGCCTTGAGAAGAAAAATTTTGGGAGGGAACGGTGCCTGGAAGAAGAATGAGAGGAAGACTTAGAAGACGATGGGGACAAGATGTCATTGACGATCTGAGAATGACTACCGCTGACGCTGGACAACTTGCACAGAACAGAGAGATGTTTAGGACTGCTGTCATGTGAGTCAAGTTCCGGAAGGGACAAGCTACTTGGTGATGATGATAATATTATGAAAAGTAATATAGAAATATTGACGTAACTAATAGGAAAACAAAGATCAGAATACAACGATCATGCGTATTTGGGGTGGAAAAATAAATGTTATGTATGCCGCATAGGAAGGCGCAATTTCCTCGCTTCTTCGTATCCTTTGCTTGATAATGACTTTTGGTAGAAACCTCGCTGTATATTGTTTTTGTATTTTTAAAACTAGAGTACTTTGTTTTGACGTGTTTCACCAGTGGCAAGGTATTGCTGCAAAACATGGATAATTAAAGAGCCACTGAAAAAGACTATATGTACTTTTGTATGGGTTAGTGTTAGTGAAGAGTTTTTGGACAAAGAAAAGAGAAACAATAGGTCTATCTAGAAAGAAATCATATCAAAGAAAACGTGGCTCTGGACGTGAATCTGATGTTTTGAGCATGACAGCTGCTGAGGCGGGACATCTGGTCTATGAGAAAGATAGAGATAGACAAAGGGACAGAGAGAGAGTGAGGGAGAGAGAGAGAGGGGGTCTGGAAAGGTGGCAAAGTTTCTACTTAGGACAAGCTACTAGATAATGGATAATGATATGAAAAAGGTCTCTCCAGCGGAGTGATCAATCCGTCTACATTACGTTATGACGATCGGGGGTTCGGATCCGGACAGCAACACTCGATTCAAGCGTAGATTTTTTTACGGAGCTCGTTAATATTGCTGCTTCAACTACGGAGCTTGTGCAAATACTTTCGGTAGGTGGCTTGCCATTTCTACGGAGAGGGACTGAGACATATGTAGAATCCTGGTGTCATTTTTCGTCGTTTAACAGTACTAATTTATACATAGTTATGGCGTTTCTATTTTTTCGTAAAGACTTGTTTTCTTATAACCAGTGTTCCACTACATTAAGGCGATGCGTACTCTATCTTCAGATGTATTTGTAATTGAGATCCTCTAGTAAAAGATTATGGTCTTCTGTATTCCAAGCACGTTACTGTGCAAACATACATTTTTGAGTTGCAGGGAGTCGGCAAGATGGCATCGAACCCGTTATTTTCACTTGCACTTGGTGGCTAGAGGAGAGCGTTATCCACTTCGCTATCAGCGACTCCACCCGGTGCAGTGAAATCAAATCTTTGCTTTTAAAACTCTTTTTATAGCCTAAGACATAGAAAGTATTACTATTTTTTTAACCATTCTATCAGCTCATTTATTTCAAATAAAACAAAATAACAGTATTTGTATATTATTATTTATTCAAGCTGATAGTTTTATACTTAAAATGAAAGACAAGTCAATAAAATTTATTGTAAGCTTTTTACTTATACGCAATCAAACAAGAAACAAAAACATTTAGTCTAGTATTACTCTGGTGACAACAAGGCAAAAACAAGACATATTTGATGTTTGATTGAGTGACAAATAGATAACAGTATATATTTCATTTCAGAATAGTTTAAGAAAAACATAATAGTCGCATTCCTATTATTTTTAATAACAAGTAAAGTGCATGAAATATTTCATACCTGATTTAACAAGTAAATAGCTGGATAGATTTCATTTCTGATTTAACAAGTAAATAACAGGACAGACTTCATTTAACAAGTAAATAACAGGACAGACTACATTTCTGATTTAACAAGTAAATAGCACGACAGACATTCTTTCTGATTTAACCAGTAAATAGCAGGGCATACTTAATTTCTCTTTCACCAAATAGGCCTAACTAGATGGACATATTTCATTTCTGTTTTAACACGTAAACAAAAGGACAGATTTCATTTCTGTTTTAACAAGTAAATTAATAAATGGAATGACATTAGTCAACAATATTCGTTCATTTGCTAACTATTAACATTTATTCATTACTTTTCTGTGCTAGACAAACATCAACATTTAGTGTACTATAAACAGACATATTTCAGCAGTTATTATATGATTATATATTTATATTATTTATATATTTATAATTAATATTATTGTATGATATTAAGTCACAAGCAAGACAAAGTTAGAATAAATAAGAATCAATTAAGAAAATCACGATTGTCTGCATAGTAGGGTAGTCAATAAAACTGGCATTAAGAATAGGAGTCAGGAATCCTTGTACAAACAATGAACTAGACACGCAATCAAGTAATACAACAAGAAGAACACGTGAGGTCAACATTTATCACAAAATGTTACCAAAACAACCATATTCAATTTTTCCGTAGAAATTTATTTAATAGTGAAATAGTGAAGTTTCTACAATTCCTTTATGAACATAATCAACGAGCTTAAGAGCGATTGTACGTTGGACCAGTTATACGACTACAAGTAGGCCAGCACATCTGACACTTTTTTTTACTAGGGTAGCTTCTCTAGACCCCTACCTCGGTCGCCTCTTATGACATGCCTAGTAGGTTGAAGTATTACTATTCTTTGCTCCCCTTCCGAGCCGAGGCAACACATAGGCGTTATACAGGGTGTTCAAGATAAAAGTAGCCCGATTGAAAAATCAGTTACCAGTTACGCATTGCGTTTTGTCTATTTACTAGTTAAACCCGTTCTGACTATAGCTCATCCTTTCGTCACTGGTTCATCGCCCCTTCCCGCATTATCATTACACACCATCACAAAAATACTCGCGTACTTGTTCTATACTACGTCACAATTGAACCTTCTTATTTTCCTAAATATATGAGACATTGACTCCCTTAACAGGCTACTTTTATCTTGAACACCCTGTAGAAAGCAATAACAGAGGACATAATTCCTCGAAGACCAAGACAATGGAAGCAATATGGCATTAACGAAATAGTGAAAATGGCGCTGAAGAACGATGTAAAGTTCTATAGTCTTTCATATAAGCTGTGATGAGAGCAACGACCTACAAAGTACATGTCCCATGAAATGATATTTGGGGAATACGATCTTGTGAAAGTGTTTTTTGTTGAGCAACTACACACAATCAGTGAAATTGTCAACATTACGCAGTGACGAAACAAGTAAAAACAAAGTATTGTAGTTTTACAAAGTACAAAAGTAATAACAATACACATCGACGTTTCGACCAGCTGACCTTTATCAAGCATACACCAGAAGGGAAGAAATTAATTTCTTAAACGACCGACATAACTATAATCCTTTCTTGATCTCATACTACATATTTTATGTGTGGCTATGTGTATATTTGATTATTATTGTCTATTTTCTTTCTTCCATTCGTAGTTTTTCGCATTTATTTCCGTTTTCCGTTTTTATTCACATATTTTCATTTTAGGTCAGCTAGGAATTTATTGTCTAATTGTGAATTTCTTCCCTTCTGGTGCATTCGTTACTTGATAAAGACCTTTTTGGTAGAAACGTCGCTGTGTATTGTTATTGTTTTTGTATTTTGTAAAACTACAGTACTTTGTTTGTACGTATTTCGCCATTGCTATATAGTTTTACTGCAGTCTTCCCTTATATCAACATTACCCCGGAGACATCTACTACGCAGCGTTTTTCTAGTACCTAATTGAAGCTGACTCGAACTATGAACCATTGCGGTTGAAACAGATCTCACTCCAAATGGGAATTTCAAACCTGGGACCAATAGTCTACGAAGCAAATGCTCTAACCATTGTGAGATCGCGTCTCTCTAGTCTGCGCTGGTATTGATGGTTTACTTCGAACTCTATCTCGTGTGATGTTTTAACATCGGCTGTGGCATATGCCCTCAACCAACTCATCCCAAATCTTCCTGGCTTAAACTATCTTTAGTATTTTCTTTCAGCTTCTCCTTATATCGTTACTCTCTTACACAAAATCGTCCCGTTCATCTCTAGATTTCCCACTCTTTCACTTTGCTTTTGCGTTGAAGAAAATGGTCCATCTTGTATATTAAATTCGGACGCTCTTAAGATGTGTGCTATCCAAATCGAGTCTCTTCTTTTCACCTCTTGGTTCACTGGAATATGTCACGTCTTCTCCATAAGTTCTTGATTTGAGACCCTGTAATAACAATCTCAATCCCACTATTTTGTGCATACACTAGTTGATGAATGTTTGCAGTTTATTAGTAGTTATATAATATGTCACGTTTTCTCCATAAGTTCTTGATTTGAGACCCTGTAATAACAATCTCAATCCCACTATTTTGTGCATACACCAGTTGATGAATGTTTGCAGTTTATTAGTAGTTATATAATATGTCACGTCTTCTCCATAAGTTCTTGATTTGAGACCCTGTAATAACAATCTCAATCCCACTATTTTGTGCATACACCAGGTGATGAATGTGTGCAGTTTATTAGTAGTTATATAATATGTCACGTTTTCTCCATAACTTCTTGATTTGAGACCCTGTAATAACAATCTCAATCCAACTATTTTGTGCATACACCAGTTGATGAATGTTTGCAGTTTATTAGTAGTTATATAATATGTCACGTCTTCTCCATAAGTTCTTGATTTGAGACCCTGTAATAACAATCTCAATCCCACTATTTTGTGCATACACCAGTTGATGAATGTGTGCAGTTTATTATTAGTTATTGTTTTATTACTGCAACTACAAAGGTGATATCGTCTCATCGGCGGTAAAAACCAGGTGATGGTAGCCAATGGGTCTCACACCATCGGTAAGCTAGGCACTGTCTACCTATGCATTCAAAAACTGGACCCGGTTGACTTCGCGGATGAGGTCATTAGCTGGCTCAATTGTTAGAACGGCGGCCCACAGCAGAGCGGTGTGGACCGCATTGAGCATATCAAGACACGTAGAAAGCCCTGGTCATCCGTTGCATCTGGTACTATCTCCAGTCATCTCGACTTCTCTTGCCCCTGAATACAGGTAGTCCTGGACGAGAGAGTGAGGTTGTCGAATAGCGCAACTTTTGCTCACTTTAATTCAAATACAGCGCAAGTTACAGTTTCAGACAACTACACACGTTTGAGGATGTTGTGATCATCGCTTGCGATTTACGACTGTTATTGTTTTAGTTGTTCTCTAAGTTTCTGATCAATATAGAAAATCCATTTTACTTCTGTGACAAAGTCAACTAGAGAAGACTTCAATCAAAGAATGTTATTTTTTGCATCCACATTTTTTAGTCATTCATAAAGTGCATAATAATTCAATAAGAAAATGTCAGAAACTCTCACAGAATGCACCTGTTCACTTCAGCAGCATTGCCCATGTTTTCAGACCAGGTAACACAAATTCCTCATTAAATCTATTTATTGTATTTTCATCCTGTCTGGCTTAGCACTCTCAAAGAACACTTATAGTGCATTTGTTGTCTTGTTTCTTGAATAGTCAGTGTAATTAATTTCCTCCACTAACATTCATCATAATTAGCTTCCTGGCTTATCCATTTCACTCTGTAATTTAATTTTTTACTTTTAGGCAAACATTTTACCGTGTATATTCATCCGTGTGGTACTGGTGTCCTTAAGAGGAGCAAAGAATAGTACCACCGCGACCTACAAGGCATGTTGTAAGAGGCGACTGATGCAGGACATAGGACGCTACCTAGTAAATGAAAAGCATCGCAGACATCGGATGTGCTGGCCAACTTGTAGGCGCATAGTTGGCACAACGGAGGTGAATGTAGAGTCCAATCCTAGAATACAATCCATTACCACAGGTGGGGCATATATGATCATAGCTAGAGATGTGGGTATTAAATGGTCTGTCTTTTCGCACAGCTCGTTTTCTCTGTGTCCCAACGGCACCACGATTCTCAGCTATGTGGGTTCCTCTTGTGTTGTTACAGAGCCACATTTGGCGATCTTGCGCCAGGAATGCCCAGCAAGAGTTGTCTTTATGGAAGCATTTCAGAGACACTTTAAGAGTGTCTTTAAAGCGTTTTTCTGTCCACCAGCTGAACGTTTGCCCCCTTCAATTTAGTTCTTAGAACTATTTATTCACATTTTTTACTTCCCGACTATCGGTGCTGTTGATATAAGTATATCTGTTCTCTCACTAATTTCGCATGTATAGGACAATAGATCGTCGTAAGGTCTTAGAAGTTGGAATTACCGATAGATGACAATCATTCATAACACACATTGTCCTTTTGGACATGACTCTAGGCATTACCCTTATCGTCAGCAAGATAAAGAAACAATACTGGCTACCTCATATGTGGAATAATAACAAGTGTGGTTAAAGCAAGCTGTGAGACAAAAAAGGATTCGAAACAGAAGACAGAAGAGGGTATAAACAGGACAACCAACATAAATCACTTATATCTTTATCTTCTTCTAACACTCCATATCGATCACTTGTTAACCGTTCTTTATAATTTGTATGCGACCCGAGCATCAAAACGATTGTACATTGTGTCAGCTATGCGCCTACAAGTAGGTCAGCACAAGTGATCTCTGCGACGCTTTTAATTTACTAATGTAGCTTCCCTAGGCCCCTAAGTCAGTCGCCTCTTACGACATGTCATGCAGGTATTCCCTTGCGAGCCTCGGCGACACACGAGCGATAATATATTCAAAGAGAGAAGAAGAATAAACGGATTCAATATGTGAATGATTGAAATAGCAGTCAGCGAATGACGTCAAGTATGAATCGAGCACAACATCATGCTCTAGAAATCTTGTTTGTTTATGCTGACGCTGTGATGTAAAACATGATTAGAGACATGCGGGGAACAAGAATGCGTGAATGAAGAAGATTCACACTTTAAAGAGTAGACCGAGAATATGTTATCATGGAGAAATAAACTCAAATATCTAATGGAAAATGTCAACAGTGTTGCATTCAATTACAAGAAAGTATGCGGATTCGGTAAGATTTAGTTTATATTCTATTATAGTACGTTTATCTGTACCAGTAAATCTAGATCTGTCAAGTTTAGCTGTTCTCGTTCTCATGTTTTCTTCTGAGTATGCATGGTATTCAGTAAATAGAACTACAATTATATATATATATATAACTTAGAGAGATAGAAAGAGAAGGGAGTAATCGATGTATTTGCACGTTCTGCAAGTAGAACTGGATGCCTGAGGGACGGAGTGAGATGTGCGTTTAACCAGCAAGCCACAACAACCAGCAGTATCCCTACGACATATGCAGAAATGGCGAAACAAGTGAAACCAAAGTACTGTAGTTTTACAAAATACAAAACCAATAACAATACACAGCAACGTTCGATCAAAAGGCGTTTATCAAGCAAAGGATACAACAGAAGTGATGACTTTCAGTTCCTTCACATCACACTAGATATAGAATACAACAATAAAATCCTAACGGCCCTAAAAAAGAAATCTGTTACGAAAGAAATGAATAACGAAATAATGTGAAATATGTCTTGTTATATGGCTCGGTAACGTGACGAGTGTACAAGTTAAAGAGAAATAATGTGACATATGTCTTGTTTCATGGCTCGGTAACGTGACGAGTGTACAAGTTAAAGAGAAATAATGTGACATATGTCTTGTTTCATGGCTCGGTAATGTGACGAGTGTACAAGTTAAAGAGAAATAATGTGACATATGTCTTGTTTCATGGCTCGGTAACGTGACGAGTGTACAAGTTAAAGAGAAATAATGTGACATATGTCTTGTTTCATGGCTCGGTAACGTGACGAGTGAACAAGTTAAAGAGAAATAATGTGACATATGTCTTTTTTCATGGCTCGGTAACGTGACGAATGTACAAGTTAAAGAGAAATAATGTGACATATGTCTTGTTTCATGGCTCGGTAACGTGACGAGTGAACAAGTTAAAAAGAAATAATGTGACATATGTCTTGTTATATGGCTCGGTAACGTGACGAGTGAACAAGTTAAAAAGAAATAATGTGACATATGTCTTGTTTCATGGCTCGGTAACGTGACGAGTGAACAAGTTAAAGAGAAATAATGTGACATATGTCTTGTTTCATGGCTCGGTAACGTGACGAGTGAACAAGTTAAAAAGAAATAATGTGACATATGTCTTGTTATATGGCTCGTTAACGTGACGAGTGAACAAGTTTAAGAGAAATAAGATTTAGACCGTTGTCAACAGATGTCTTCGGGGTATTCTCAGCCTGAGATGACATGACAGAGATGCAAACACAGACATGTGGATAAGAGTAAGACAGGAACCCATAAGGACCCAGGTTAAGAGGAGAAAATGACGATGGGTCGGACATACTCTACGGAAGTCACAGTCGAATATCACTAGACAAGGAGTTAAGGTTAACTCAAAAGAAAAAACGTAAATCTGGACTTCTTAAATAGACCCGGAGAAGAAGTCTTCTTGATGAATTGAAGGATTCAAGACGATCCTCGAAAGCCATAGGCAGAAACCAGGAAAGTGGTGATTAACTGTTGAGGTCCTATGCTTCGCGTCGAGCGGAAAAAAAAATAAGTTATGTCCATCGGAAAGCAGTCCCAGCTAATACGCCTACTGATTGAGAAAAATGGATGTCGATATTGGTGCAACCCGAAAAGTACGACATACCAAATATGCAAAGAGATTGATTAATCAACAGCGAACTAGTGTGTTGAGTCGCTGGACGCTGCTAGATTTGTTGAGGCGGAGATCGGAGAACCTATGGAAGTGTCTGAAGTGATATAATGATATTCCTCATAAAACTGATAACTGATAACCTCTACTGGCATAGGAGAAACATGCCTTATCCACCTCCATTTCTACTGTTAATAATGGTCTTCAATAATGCACAGTTTTAAATGCTCTCCTTATCTATAGTACTGAAGATAACATGAAGCCAACAGTATTAATATTACATTTATTATCTGAAATGGAAAAGAGCGAAGGTGAAATTATACGACCGAGCACACAGGTAGTGAAACAGGTGCCTTAGCTTTATACTTTTTTAAAAAGTGGATAAAAACTAAATGGAAGAAATAAAAACATACAAGATCACCAGGTTGTTTTTGTTAACGGATTGGAAGTTCTGCATTGGCTTCAGTTATGTATAAAATGTCAATTATAAAATTGATGGAGGAACTAAAAACACAAAGATAAACAATGTGCTTTTTTCTAAACAGTATGGAACTGTTGCCATGGTTTTATCTCTTCTCTCTCTCTCTCTCTCTATATATATATATATATATATATATATATATATATATATATATATATATATATATATATATATATATATACTAAGTACATGCTATATACGTGCAAACCTGCCTTAGATCATGGGCATGCTCAGCAGTGGACGACTAAGCAAGTTAGGGCATGCTCAGCAGTAGACGACTAAGCAAGTTAGGGCATGCTCAGCAGTAGACCACTAAGCAAGCTGGGGCATGCTCAGCAGTAGATGATTAAGATGGTTGGGGCATGTGAGAAGAATGGACAATTGTCGCATACTAAAATAAATGTTGTTCTGTGAACTTTAGGAGGAAGAGGCACCAGGGCAGACCACTGCTCAGATATAAAGATGTCTGCAAGGCCTCAATGAAGAACTTTTCTATAGGCCCCAGCACATGAGAAAAACTAGCTGATGACAGAGTTGCATAGAAAGCAATATTACGCAAGGGCGCAGAGTCTTTTGAGAAGATACTTATGTATGAGCTGAAAGACTAGAGAGAGAAAAGCAAAAACACAGAGGTTGCCACAGTAAAACACGTGGCAATTGACCGTCTGTAAAGATGAAAACACAGAGGTTGCCACGGTAAAACACGTGGCAATTAACCGTCTGTAGAGACGAAAAAGGCCATATACTAAGTAGATAGATAAATGATAGATAGGGTAATATGCCTGTGAATATTAATTGCATACGATAGATGTTACATTATTAACTCTTTGTGGACCAAACGCCACAATACGCGGCGTTTTTTACTCTAAAAACATATCTGCGCTGGTCTACTAAATGCTACATAAATAAAGAGTAGAATAAACGAAACTAAGACAGCATTCTGAAAAAGTAAAAGCATTTTGTCTATTAACAGATTTTAATGGAAAAGAAGAGAGTATTACAGTGCTATATCAAATACAGATGTGAATCAGGGACAATAAGTAACAACAATAGTAAACTATTAGAAAAGAAGAGAGTATTACAGTGCTATATCAAATACAGATGTGAATCAGGGACAATAAGTAACAACAATAGTAAACTATTAAAGGATATAGAAATGTGATTATTTAAAATAGAAGAATGACAAACATATTGTGAAGAAAATGTGACACATGATAATGTTCTCAAAAAAAGCAGTGGAGGACAGATCGCTTATGAAAGGCTTCAGAACGAAAAAAAGGAACATTTTTGTGACACGTTACGAGGAGAAAAAGTGTAATGCATTTTAACAGTGGGCAAGATACATGGAAAGAGGGATAGAGATCGACAGAGGGACAAGATTCTACATGATGTCAAGACGTGAAAACAGTGTCAAGATTCTACATGATGTCAAGACGCGAAAACAGTGTCAAGATTCTACATGATGTCAAGACGCGAAAACAGTGTCAAGATTCTACATGATGTCAAGACGTGAAAATAGTGTCAAGATTCTACATGATGTCAAGACGCGAAAACAGTGTCAAGATTCTACATGATGTCAAGACGCGAAAACAGTGTCAAGATTCTACATGATGTCAAGACGCGAAAACAGTGTCAAGATTCTACATGATGTCAAGACGTGAAAACAGTGTCAAGATTCTACATGATGTCAAGACGGGAAAACAGTGTCAAGATTCTACATGATGTCAAGACGCGAAAGCAGTGTCAAGATTCTACATGATGTCAAGACGGGAAAACAGTGTCAAGATTCTACATGATGTCAAGACGCGAAAACAGTGTCTGAACTCATAGCTAGAACAAGAGACAGAAATGGGTGTAAGAACATGATACATTACACCTTCTAAGTATGGTACGATGATAATGATGATAATAATTAAGATGATGACGATAATGATGATGATAATAATGATGATGACGACGATGATGATGATGATGATGACGATGGTGATCTATAATAAATACGCACAAAATACACTGAACCACCGTTTGTGCTGCAAGCACGCACTGAATGTGATGATAGAGGGCACTGTTGTGGTCAGTGAACCAGAGCTGACCAAAACTCTTCTCCATTTCCAAGTTTATACTAAGGTATCAGACTACAACACTGCAGCCTGGTTATGCGTTTATAGGTTGAACCACAAGAGGAACCCGCATAGCTGAGACTCATCGTGCCGTTGAGGCACAGAGAAAACGAGCTGCGCGAAAGAACAGAACACACACCACCTCCATGTCTAACTTTGATCCTATATTTCCCTCAACGCATTTCAAGTCACCTGTGGTAGGGGATTATGTCCTTGGATTGGACTCTACATTCACCTCCGCACACACCAGAGAGGTGCAGCAGCACATGTCTGATGCTGTTGTCATCATCGCTTGCGATGGACGACTATTATTATTAATATAGGTGGAAGATGGAAAGCAAACATTTTTACAAAAATGAATTTGTAATTTAAAACGGATGTGATGCTGTTTAAAACGGATGTGATGCTGTTTAAAATGGATGAGTCGGTATTTGAAAACAGATGTGACGCTGTTAAAAATTGATGTTTTTTGTTGGATATCACAACCTTACTGCGAACTATAACATGAAACAAAAACCCATTTAAGGCACATTTAAACAAGTCTTCTTCTCGTTTGCTGATGTTTAATGTCTACACAATGAGTCCGGTTCTCTGGATGTGTGTTGTTGTGTTTGTTAGTTCATCAAGGCTTCCAAACATGCTTTGTGTTGATATCTGTCTCTGTTGGCCATTGTTCTTTCCGCAGTTAATTCATCAGGTGACTATCTTGCAGGATATGGTCGACGACTATCTGTGCTGTCTGTCCACATGCACATGTGGGTGATGGAACCAGTTTTAGCCTGTGTAGGTGTCTGTTCAGTCTGTTGTGTCCAGTTCCTAGTTAAAACAATATCACCTGCCTTGCTCTATCTAGAGAGTGGTAATTATCTTTTTGCTGGTCTTCTTTTCTAATGGCTTTGATGAGCATTTTCTGTTCCTGTAAAGTGATTATTTGATTCCTTTGTTCTTGTGCTGTCCTTCCTTAGCTAATTTGTCTGCTCTCCTGTTTCTGATATTCCACAGTGTGATGTTATCCTGCAGATAAACAAATAAGAATCATTTCTTCCCCCCAAAAAAACATGTTACAATGAGTCCAGATATAAACAAAACAAGTTATAAATAGCTCTGAAAATTTGTATTTGATGTAACTTCACAAACTGAATTTACTTTGATACTGTTCAGCTAATTTTGTTTCAAGTTGCACATACTACTGCAACTGTCTCTCTCCGCTTAACTCATTTTTGGGATGTATTGTTTAGTTTTTGTTAGCTGAAGAGATAAGGTAGAAGATGGGAAGATGATATCAAGAAAAATCTTCAAGAAATGGTCATTAGTTTACAAGAAACTTTGATAGAGCAAGGTTGTAAACCAGTGAAAGAATGTAAGTATCTCCACTGTTTTCGTAGTCATTAACTGAATTATGAGAAACTGTTTGCAGGGCGAAAATGGGATCGATTAGATGGAGAAATGCAACTGAAGAATATTTTCTTAGATATTGCCTTATCAACTCCTCAATCAAGATCGAAAGTAAAATAAGACAATTTGTCATCTATGCATCAACATTTGAACTCGCAGATAAAAGAATAAGACAAATTAAGATGACACCTATGCTTGATGTGGAAGGCAAATGATGTTTTTTTACACACATAGTTGATTATTTATCGGTTATTTTCTGATAATTTGTCCTATCAGCACCAATATTCTCTCTCATATATCTCTCCATATATTCTCAATTCTTCATATCTCATATTCCATATATCTACTCCATATATCTCTCCATAATCTTCCATATATCTCTCATCATATCTTCCATATTTCAATTCTCTCATATATCTCTCCATATATCTCTCATATCTCTCCATATATCTCATATATCTCCATATATCTCATATCTTCATATATCTTCCATATATCTCTCCATATATCTCTCCATATATCTTCCATATATCTCTCATATATCTCTCCATATATTCTCCATATATCTCTCATATATCTTCTCCATATATCTCTCCATATATCTCTCCATATATCTCTCATATATCTCTCCATATATCTCTCCATATATCTCTCCATATCTCTCCATATATCTCTCCATATATCTCTCCATATATCTATCTCTCATATTCTCCATATATCTCTCCATATATCTCTCCATATATCTCTCCATATATCTCTCCATATATCTCTCCATATATCTCTCCATATATCTCTCCATATATCTCTCCATATATCTCTCCATATATCTCTCCATATATCTCTCCATATATCTTCCATTCTCCATATATCTCTCCATATATCTCTCCATATATCTCTCCATATATCTCTCCATATATCTTCATATATCTCTCCATATATCTCTCCATATATCTCTCCATATATCTCTCCATATATCTCTCCATATATCTCTCATATATCTCTCCATATATCTCTCCATATATCTCTCCATATATCTCTCCATATATCTCCATATATCTCTCCATATATCTTCCATATATCTCTCCATATATCTCTCCATATATCTCTCCATATATCTCTCCATATATCTCTCCATATATCTCTCCATATATCTCTCCATATATCTCTCCATATATCTCTCCATATATCTCTCCATATATCTCTCTCCATATATCTCTCCATATATCTTCCATATTCTCTCCATATATCTCTCCATATATCTCTCCATATATCTCTCCATATATCTCTCCATATATCTCTCCATATATCTCTCTCCATATATCTCTCCATATATCTCTCCATATATCTCTCCATATATCTCTCATATATCTCTCCATATATCTCTCCATATATCTCTCCATATATCTCTCCATATATCTCTCCATATATCTCTCCATATATCTCTCCATATATCTCTCCATATATCTCTCCATATATCTCTCCATATATCTCTCCATATATCTCTCATATATCTCTCCATATATCTCTCCATATATCTCTCCTAATCTTCCATATATCTCTCCATATATCACTCCATATATCTCTCCATATATCTCTCCATATATCTCTCCATATATCTCTCCATATATCTCTCCATATCTCTCCATATATCTCTCCATATTTCTCATATACTCTCCATATATCTCTCCATATATCTCTCCATATATCTCTCCATATATCTCTCCATATATCTCTCCATATATCTCTCCATATATCTCTCCATATATCTCTCATATATCTCTCCATATATCTCTCCATATATCTCTCCATATATCTCTCCATATATCTCTCCATATATCTCTCCATATATCTCTCCATATATCTCTCCATATATCTCTCCATATATCTCTCCATATATCTCTCCATATATCTCTCCATATATCTCTCCATATATTCCTGTTCAAATTTACATTTAATATTACATTTAAATTTGAGTAAAATTGCCAATATCTCTCCATATATTCCTGTTCAAATTTACATTTAATATTACATTTAAATTTGAGTCAAATTGCCAATATCTCTCCATATATTCCTGTTCAAATTTACATTTAATATTACATTTAAATTTGAGTAAATTCCAATATCTCTCCATATATTCCTGTTCAAATTTACATTTAATATTACATTTAAATTTGAGTCAAATTGCCAATATCTCTCCATATATTCCTGTTCAAATTTACATTTAATATTACATTTAAATTTGAGTAAAATTGCTCAATATCTCTCATATATTCCTGTTCAAATTTACATTTAATATTACATTTAAATTTGAGTAAAATTGCCAATATCTCTCCATATATTCCTATTCAAATTTACATTTAATATTACATTTAAATTTGAGTAAAATTGCCAATATCTCTCCATATATTCCTGTTCAAATTTACATTTAATATTACATTTAAATTTGAGTCAAATTGCCAATATCTCTCCATATATTCCTGTTCAAATTTACATTTAATATTACATTTAAATTTGAGTAAAATTCCAATATCTCTCCATATATTCCTGTTCAAATTTACATTTAATATTACATTTAAATTTGAGTAAATTCCAATATCTCTCCATATATTCCTGTTCAAATTTACATTTAATATTACATTTAAATTTGAGTAAAATTGCCAATATCTCTCCATATATTCCTGTTCAAATTTACATTTAATATTACATTTAAATTTGAGTCAAATTGCCAATATCTCTCCATATATTCCTGTTCAAATTTACATTTAATATTACATTTAAATTTGAGTAAAATTGCCAATATCTCTCCATATATTCCTGTTCAAATTTACATTTAATATTACATTTAAATTTGAGTCAAATTGCCAATATCTCTCCATATATTCCTGTTCAAATTTACATTTAATATTACATTTAAATTTGAGTAAAATTGCCAATATCTCTCCATATATTCCTGTTCAAATTTACATTTAATATTACATTTAAATTTGAGTAAAATTGCCAATATCTCTCCATATATTCCTATTCAAATTTACATTTAATATTACATTTAAATTTGAGTAAAATTGCCAATATCTCTCCATATATTCCTGTTCAAATTTACATTTAATATTACATTTAAATTTGAGTCAAATTGCCAATATCTCTCCATATATTCCTGTTCAAATTTACATTTAATATTACATTTAAATTTGAGTAAAATTGCCAATATCTCTCCATATATTCCTGTTCAAATTTACATTTAATATTACATTTAAATTTGAGTAAAATTGCCAATATCTCTCCATATATTCCTGTTCAAATTTACATTTAATATTACATTTAAATTTGAGTCAAATTGCCAATATCTCTCCATATATTCCTGTTCAAATTTACATTTAATATTACATTTAAATTTGAGTCAAATTGCCAATATCTCTCCATATATTCCTGTTCAAATTTACATTTAATATTACATTTAAATTTGAGTCAAATTGCCAATATCTCTCCATATATTCCTGTTCAAATTTACATTTAATATTACATTTAAATTTGAGTCAAATTGCCAATATCTCTCCATATATTCCTGTTCAAATTTACATTTAATATTACATTTAAATTTGAGTCAAATTGCCAATATCTCTCCATATATTCCTGTTCAAATTTACATTTAATATTACATTTAAATTTGAGTCAAATTCCAATATCTTCCATATATTCCTGTTCAAATTTACATTTAATATTACATTTAAATTTGAGTCAAATTGCCAATATCTCTCCATATATTTCTGTTCAAATTTACATTTAATATTACATTTAAATTTGAGTCAAATTGCCAATATCTCTCCATATATTCCTGTTCAAATTTACATTTAATATTACATTTAAATTTGAGTAAAATTGCCAATATCTCTCCATATATTCCTGTTCAAATTTACATTTAATATTATATTTAAATTTGAGTCAAATTCCAATATCTCTCCATATATTCCTGTTCAAATTTACATTTAATATTATATTTAAATTTGAGTCAAATTGCCAATATCTCTCCATATATTCCTGTTCAAATTTACATTTAATATTACATTTAAATTTGAGTCAAATTGCCAATATCTCTCCATATATTCCTGTTCAAATTTACATTTAATATTACATTTAAATTTGAGTCAAATTGCCAATATCTCTCCATATATTCCTGTTCAAATTTACATTTAATATTACATTTAAATTTGAGTAAAATTGCCAATATCTCTCCATATATTCCTGTTCAAATTTACATTTAATATTATATTTAAATTTGAGTCAAATTGCCAATATCTCTCCATATATTCCTGTTCAAATTTACATTTAATATTACATTTAAATTTGAGTCAAATTGCCAATATCTCTCCATATATTCCTGTTCAAATTTACATTTAATATTACATTTAAATTTGAGTCAAATTGCCAATATCTCTCCATATATTCCTGTTCAAATTTACATTTAATATTACATTTAAATTTGAGTCAAATTGCCAATATCTCTCCATATATTCCTGTTCAAATTTACATTTAATATTACATTTAAATTTGAGTCAAATTGCCAATATCTCTCCATATATTCCTGTTCAAATTTACATTTAATATTACATTTAAATTTGAGTAAAATTGCCAATATCTCTCCATATATTCCTGTTCAAATTTACATTTAATATTACATTTAAATTTGAGTCAAATTGCCAATATCTCTCCATATATTCCTGTTCAAATTTACATTTAATATTACATTTAAATTTGAGTAAAATTGCCAATATCTCTCCATATATTCCTGTTCAAATTTACATTTAATATTACATTTAAATTTGAGTAAAATTGCCAATATCTCTCCATATATTCCTGTTCAAATTTACATTTAATATTACATTTAAATTTGAGTAAAATTGCCAATATCTCTCCATATATTCCTGTTCAAATTTACATTTAATATTACATTTAAATTTGAGTCAAATTGCCAATATCTCTCCATATATTCCTGTTCAAATTTACATTTAATATTACATTTAAATTTGAGTCAAATTGCCAATATCTCTCCATATATTCCTGTTCAAATTTACATTTAATATTACATTTAAATTTGAGTAAAATTGCCAATATCTCTCCATATATTCCTGTTCAAATTTACATTTAATATTACATTTAAATTTGAGTAAAATTGCCAATATCTCTCCATATATTCCTGTTCAAATTTACATTTAATATTACATTTAAATTTGAGTCAAATTGCCAATATCTCTCCATATATTCCTGTTCAAATTTACATTTAATATTACATTTAAATTTGAGTAAAATTGCCAATATCTCTCCATATATTCCTGTTCAAATTTACATTTAATATTACATTTAAATTTGAGTCAAATTGCCAATATCTCTCCATATATTCCTGTTCAAATTTACATTTAATATTACATTTAAATTTGAGTCAAATTGCCAATATCTCTCCATATATTCCTGTTCAAATTTACATTTAATATTACATTCAAATTTGAGTAAAATTGCCAATATCTCTCCATATATTCCTGTTCAAATTTACATTTAATATTATATTTAAATTTGAGTCAAATTGCCAATATCTCTCCATATATTCCTGTTCAAATTTACATTTAATATTATATTTAAATTTGAGTCAAATTGCCAATATCTCTCCATATATTCCTGTTCAAATTTACATTTAATATTACATTTAAATTTGAGTCAAATTGCCAATATCTCTCCATATATTCCTGTTCAAATTTACATTTAATATTACATTTAAATTTGAGTCAAATTGCCAATATCTCTCCATATATTCCTGTTCAAATTTACATTTAATATTACATTTAAATTTGAGTAAAATTGCCAATATCTCTCCATATATTCCTGTTCAAATTTACATTTAATATTATATTTAAATTTGAGTCAAATTGCCAATATCTCTCCATATATTCCTGTTCAAATTTACATTTAATATTATATTTAAATTTGAGTCAAATTGCCAATATCTCTCCATATATTCCTGTTCAAATTTACATTTAATATTACATTTAAATTTGAGTCAAATTGCCAATATCTCTCCATATATTCCTGTTCAAATTTACATTTAATATTACATTTAAATTTGAGTCAAATTGCCAATATCTCTCCATATATTCCTGTTCAAATTTACATTTAATATTACATTTAAATTTGAGTCAAATTGCCAATATCTCTCCATATATTCCTGTTCAAATTTACATTTAATATTACATTTAAATTTGAGTAAAATTCCAATATCTCTCCATATATTCCTGTTCAAATTTACATTTAATATTACATTTAAATTTGAGTCAAATTGCCAATATCTCTCCATATATTCCTGTTCAAATTTACATTTAATATTACATTTAAATTTGAGTAAAATTGCCAATATCTCTCCATATATTCCTGTTCAAATTTACATTTAATATTACATTTAAATTTGAGTAAAATTGCCAATATCTCTCCATATATTCCTGTTCAAATTTTACATTTAATATTACATTTAAATTTGAGTAAAATTGCCAATATCTCTCCATATATTCCTGTTCAAATTTTACATTTAATATTACATTTAAATTTGAGTCAAATTGCCAATATCTCTCCATATATTCCTGTTCAAATTTACATTTAATATTACATTTAAATTTGAGTAAAATTGCCAATATCTCTCCATATATTCCTGTTCAAATTTTACATTTAATATTACATTTAAATTTGAGTAAAATTGCCAATATCTCTCCATATATTCCTGTTCAAATTTTACATTTAATATTACATTTAAATTTGAGTAAAATTGCCAATATCTCTCCATATATTCCTGTTCAAATTTACATTTAATATTACATTTAAATTTGAGTCAAATTGCCAATATCTCTCCATATATTCCTGTTCAAATTTACATTTAATATTACATTTAAATTTGAGTAAAATTGCCAATATCTCTCCATATATTCCTGTTCAAATTTACATTTAATATTACATTTAAATTTGAGTAAAATTGCCAATATCTCTCCATATATTCCTCTTCAAATTTACATTTAATATTACATTTAAATTTGAGTAAAATTCCAATATCTCTCCATATATTCCTGTTCAAATTTACATTTAATATTACATTTAAATTTGAGTAAAATTGCCAATATCTCTCCATATATTCCTGTTCAAATTTTACATTTAATATTACATTTAAATTTGAGTCAAATTGCCAATATCTCTCCATATATTCCTGTTCAAATTTTACATTTAATATTACATTTAAATTTGAGTCAAATTGCCAATATCTCTCCATATATTCCTGTTCAAATTTACATTTAATATTACATTTAAATTTGAGTCAAATTGCCAATATCTCTCCATATCTTCCTCTTCAAATTTACATTTAATATTACATTTAAATTTGAGTAAAACTGCAAATAAATCAAAAACAGTTTTCATTTGATACAAGTTCATAAAATTGATATTATCTTTAATATAAATCAAATAATAATATTGGTTGCTAGCAAGCTTGCACGTACGTGACACATGACTTCCAAATAGGAAGCTCACTTCTAATAAGTGGGCACGAGGGCGAAGATAACTTTCGACTGATAATAGCAGATACAAGTACGAGAAAGATATCTGTCGGGCAAATGTCGAAACTGATAACATGACAGGTACCTCATCGTGGTGGCAGATATCAGAAGCCATGCATGCAGAGAGTGTATGCACAGGATGTTAAGTATGGTAACAGTGAAGTTTTCTATGAAGTAGGAGGAAACTGATATGAAAATGATGTGTAATATGGCAAAGGTTAGTGTAAATTATATTATATAATGTTACGTGAAGAAATGGGTAGTATGAGTGAGTGAATCAATAAATGAATGGGTAGATGGGTCAGTTAGTGAGTGAGTGAATCAATAAATGAATGTGTAGATGGGTTAGTTAGTGAGTGAGTGAATCAATAAATGAATGGGTAGATTCAGTTAGTTAGTGAGTGAGTGAATCAATAAATGAATGTGTAGATGGGTCAGTTAGTGAGTGAGTGAATCAATAAATGAATGTGTAGATGGGTTAGTTAGTGAGTGAGTGAATCAATAAATGAATGGGTAGATTCAGTTAGGTAGTGAGTGAGTGAATCAATAAATGAATGGGTAGATTCAGTTAGTTAGTGAGTGAGTGAATCAATAAATGAATGGGTAGATTCAGTTAGTTAGTGAGTGAGTGAATCAATAAATGAATGGGTAGATTCAGTTAGTTAGTGAGTGAGTGAATCAATAAATGAATGGGTAGATTCAGTTAGTTAGTGAGTGAGTGAATCAATAAATGAATGGGTAGATGGGTTAGTTAGTGAGTGAGTGAATCAATAAATGAACAGGTAGATGGGTTAGTTAGTGAGTGAGAGAATCAAAAACAGAGGCAGAGGCAATCAAAGAGGCGGCCGAAATGATCTTTGAGAGAAGAAACACTACACGCAACAAGGTCGTGATATTCACCGACGCTCTATCGGTCATCACGGCACTCAAATGCGTTGGCAAAACTGAGATGAATGAGCTCAAAACGTCCGTCGCTGAACTAACGAGTTCACTCAAACGCACCGTCATCCAGTGGATACCGTCACACTGCAACGTTAGGGAAACGAAGCAGCCGACAAGCTAGTCAAAGAGGGCGGGCGACTACCTCAAACTGATCTCGAGATCAGTTATGAGGAAGTCAAAACAACCATCGGTTCGCACTATAGAAGCAAATGGGCAAAGACCACCCTCAGTACACAGACAGTGACGGATACTATGGTCTCTCTCGAAGTGAACAAGTTGCCATATTTCGCCTCCGTACCGGACACAACAAGCTCCGAGCCCAGCAAGCTGCAAGACTGCAAGTGGGGGAGATAATAAATACATAAATGGGTAGATGGGTCGGTTAGTGAATGAGTGAATCAATAAATGAATGGGTAGATGGGTCAGTTAGTGAGTAAGTGAATCAATAAATGATAGGGTAGATGATTCAGTTAGTGAGTGAGAGAATAAATACATAAATGGGTAGATGGGTCAGTTAGTGAGTGAGAGAATAAATACATAAATGGATAGATGGATCAGTTAGTGAGTGAGAGAATAAATACATAAATGGGTAGATGGGTCAGTTAGTGAGTGAGAGAATAAATACATAAATGGGTAGATGGGTTAGGGAGTGTGTGAATAGATACATGAATGAGTAGATTGATCAGTTAGTGAGTGAGTGAATTGTAAGATGTGTTGTATCGTTGGTTCGCAACTTGATGCTTATTCTGGTGAGTCTGTGTGCGAGTGAATGTATTAATGAGAAGAAACGATTATAAATAAATACAGATTTTAATTGATGAAGATGTTATAGCGGCCCATGTTAACGGAATCTCCGAGATCAAAGATCAATTCTAAACAAGGACATACATGATATTGTGTTCATTGAAAAATACACCGAATTCTGACCTCCCTGACCTTACATGGAATGAATGACATATTCGATTGTTATCCTCAAATAACCTGTCCTGATCAGAACTTTGCCACCAGAACAGTTCTCCGGAATTTCTCTCTCTCATAGTTCAGATGTCCTGCCTCTGCAGCCGTCATGTTCAAGCCATCAGTTACATCCTGAATCCATCTTCTCTGTGGTCTTCCTCTTCTTCTCTTTGCCGGTATGCTACAGCCCTTCATGTCTCTTTATATGTCAAAAATATCTAAATTGTCTTTTTCTTATTTGTAACATCAGCCAGTTTTCTTTGATTTTGAGTTCTTTCTGTATAAATATATTTGTTCTCTTGCCTGTCCATGATATACGAAGGATCATTCTGTAACACTTATATTCAAAAGAACTTATATGTTTTTCCACTTCCGTATTAAATGTCCATGCTTCACACCCATACGTTGCCACTGGGAATATGCATACTCTTAGTATTCTGATCTTTTTTTTTTATCAGTTCCGTTCCATATTGTAGTTAGTTGTTTAATTTTTTGTAAAGCCATGTTTATTCTTCCTTTAATTTCCTTCATCCCATTTCCATCTGTTGTTAACAGTGAACCAAAATATTCGAAACTGTTCACATTTTCTACTTTCTCTCCGTTGATAAAAATATCTTATGTCATTTTTTTATCTGTTGTCATTATATTTGTTTTTGTCACATTGAGATATAGATTTTGTTTTTCGCTTTTATCTTTCACTTTTGATTGTTATATCTCTGATTAACTGTGAAGCACATTCTATCTTGATAACGTCTCTAGCACAGTGGTTAGTGCGCTTGCGCGGTACCGGGATCAAATTCTCCAGTTTAAACTGCATTTTTCATACCGTCGCTGCTTTCAGAGCGAACCAACATGAGAAACCTGAGGAACACTTAAAAAGCAATGCGCACAACGTGAAGTTCACAACGTGAAGTTCACAACGTGAAGTTCACAAAATCACTTATCGTAAACCGTTGTTCTAAAAGAACTTTTCCCCGATCCAGGAGCACTTGAGCTTTCAGCTCTTGGACTCGGTGCCATGGACATCGTAACCCTTCGGCTCGGTGCCACAAACACCGTAAATCTGGAGAACCTTTTGCTTTTCTGTCAGTCCGTGGAATTGAGCCGCACTCACAGGGGCTTGTCACCCGTCGTCCAACGCGCTACGAACACGCTGGGCAGACGGGCAACTAAAAGCTTAATACATTTTTCTCCAATTTATCGAATTAACCACAATATGTCGTTAATCAAAGAAATGTATATGTCAAACAATTTACCACATGGTATGAAATGAGGTTACTTACATTGTTTTATTTTACTTTATACTTTGATTGATTGATAGGACTATCATCATTTCACTTCGGTGAGTAACTATGTGTGCTTCGATCTCTTTCTTACACATGAAGATCTCACCTGCAGTGCACGAACTTCGTAGCACCAGCGAGGCTCCCCGACGTCATTTTGAAGTTGATGAAGATATTTTTGTAAGAATATTAATTTGTAATCTTTTTAATGAATTTTGTCCGGGCAGCGGCTTTCCAGCCTGCTCTTCTCAATTTTGAACTGCCAATGGTTCTTTTACATGCTCAAATTGAACGCGGTACCTACGTTTTATCGTCCGTCTCCGATAAGCGATAAGTCTATGGATTCATTCTCACCTACACTGAAATTAGGGATCTCTGGAAAAATAACCTCATGACTTCACGAGGGAGCGAACCGAGTACTTTGGCAAGAGAGATGAGCACCTAAACCTCTACGCCTCAAATACCCCTACTTTAAACTTCTTCTTCTTCTGCGTTCTCTCGCTGAGAATTGGGGCGTTAGCAATGACGCCTAGTATGGCACTTCTTGCTGATTTGTGCATGAAAGCCTACTTTACCATTTGACTGGTGTCCTTCCCCATGCAGGCGGGACTTCGTCGACTTGAGAGATGCATGCGTTAAACCATATCTTACAAACAAAATATCGAACAAATATTACTTAAAAAATGCAAACAAAGACGCAGTACGTTAAACAATAATAACTGCGTGCCTGTTATAGAGATTTCTTGATATTCTTCTTGATAAATTGATTTTCTCCTTGATCGATTATGAAGTTAGTATTGCTAGCGCTATCAAGATCACAATGTCACCGTCTGGAACGTATTCAGAATAACAGCTAAAACAATAGTTCTCGATTGTACTTCAGATATAATTATTGAAAAAAATGAGAAGCATGTTTGAACTTTTGTGTAACGATTTACAATATTCAATAGCTAAATCAAAGCATACATGCGAGATACATGCAGAATGAGCAAACTAACTACCCAACAGCACTGTTGGTACCACGCATATTGATATGCCACGACAAGTATTGTGGATGGAACAGTAGAAGATTGCAGTAAAACTATGCACTAAAAGAAAATACGCAAACAGAAATATCTTGTTTTTGTTGTTGTAAATCTATCTGACTTCGTGTTTACGTGTTTCGCATTTCGTTTGATTGATTGATTGATTGATTGATTGGATTATCATAATTGCGCTTCGATAAATAATCATGACTTCTTCAATTTTTTCAAGCAATTTTTCTGCTGACTCTTATATATTTCCAACAGCCAAGGGTTTTGTAAGTGGTCAACTTGCACAAGGAATCTCACCTTTAATCATCCGTCTCAGATAGAACCAGGAACTCGATCTCTCCTACAAAAAGAACAGAAAAATGCATAGTTTTACAGCAGTTGTCACTTGTACCGATAATATGTTGTGCAATAACGATGCCCTTATATAAAAATATCTGTATACATGTCTGCAGCTTAAGGGGTAATGAACTCGATCACAATCCAAGTGTACCTGGTACAAACTCGGTGGCGGGTAGTATGTAAGAAAATTTGTTATCGGGGTAACAAAGAGTAAAAATCGACCATACCGTTCAGAAAGAAATGACAAACTACTAAACGTGTAAGTGGTGCCAGGGAAATCGCCGACACGTTTACTGTGGTAACTGGCAAAGTCCTGTGAAAGATTTTCTGCGATTTTCATTTCATTCATTATATATCAATATAATATTTGTAACAAAAACATGGACGATATTTTCGATGGTCTACAGTAGCAGTACTAGTATTATCATTAAAAAACAAGCTGTATAAAAGTTATCATCATCAAATAGCTTGTCCTGAGCAGAACTTTTCCACCCCAACAGTCCTCCGGAATTTATCTCTCTCATCCGCGGGACGCTTCTGCAGCCGTCATGTTCAAACCATCAGTTACATCCTGAAACCATATGCTCCGTAATCTTCCCATTCTTCTCTTTACCGGTATGCCTTCTTCCATGATGGTCTTCTTCAGCCCTTCGTGTCTTTTTATATGTCCAAAATACCTCTCTTTCTTCTATTTCTTATTTGTCTCGTTCAAATTTTCTCTTTCAAATTTTCTCTTTCTTATTTGTAGTACCAGCCAGTTTTCTTTGATTTTGAATTTTTTCTCGATAGATGTATTTATTTCTCGTCTCTGTCCATGATACAGGGTGTTCAAGATAATTGCAGCCCCATTGACAATTCGAAACTTGCCAGGTACACATTGAGTTGTGTTTATTTACTATTTAAACCGGTTCTGACTAGTTCGTTCTACGTCACATTTGTTCATCGCCCCTTCCCGCACTACAATTACACACCGTCACACAATCTTGACCTATTTTACGTCATAACTGAACCTTCTCATTTCCATACATATATGCCAGATTAGCTCCATTCACGGGCTGCTTTTAAGTTGAACACCCTGTATAAGAAGGATACTTCTGTGTAACAAAAGCTATGCATTATTTTTATTCATCTGTTTGATCGCAGCTACCGCTAGATGTCGTTGGATAGACAATGCTAGACATAGAGAGAGTTGACAACAAGAAGACTTGTTTAGTTTCTGTCTTCTGACATTGGATACCATGCCTTATAAAGAAAGGCAAAAAAGTGATGTTTCCATCATTATAATGACAACTTTCACATTTCTTGACATTGTCAAAGAAGATTTCAAAACTGTCACAACCTCAGTACTGCACATATCATATGGTTTAATGAGTGCTATGTGACAACATGTTTGTAGATCTTCAATGAAAATATCTAGTATAATTGATAGCAAGATTTACCAGAGATAACAGCTCAGTTCTCGAACTTTGAATAACAAAGATCTCTTGTGTACATCTATCAAAGTAGATAAAGGATATTTAACGGGAAACAAATAATACGGGTATATCAATACCACACTAAATAAACACAGATATAACACAACAAGGGCGACTCATCTGACACTGGAACGCAAATTACACCTCACGACCCTACGCTTAACGGTAAGAGCGGACAACCAATTCCATTATCCATCAGGGAAAGACAATAGACAACACAGAAGATTTCGATAAGTATGTTTACATGTGATGACTTTATTCCCCCACCCGACCCAACCCTACCATAAAAACGGGGATCTTTACTACTTTACTAACAAAAACAGTTTGAAAGACGATTGGCACTCGTTCTATTGTTCACATACACAAAAAACACGGAAATTTGAACTAGCAAATTGTTCTAAATCGGGGTAATGCCTACAGACGGTAATCTACTATATCAATAGTTTCCTAATTCTGAGAAAACGTTTCTCAAAAATACTACTATTCAATGTTTACTAATTAGTATTAGATCAGTCTTTATTGGTCAAGTTGAAGTGGACAGGCTAACTATGTGAAACACAATCAGCCTCACAAATGAATCGATATATGAGTATACATTGTCGAGATGTGGCATTGAAAGATATTTAAAACTGTTGATAAACAAGAATGAAAATGGGTTACAGTTGCAGTGCTACGTCAGCGGTAACCAGGTATCTAGTAGACAATCCAGACGTTAACGAGTCTGAGACCTAAACGTGCAAAGTAATGTTAACTTGATCACACGACTTTCAGAACGTATAACAAACTTCTTGGCCATTTCTCCACAACGACACAAAAGATCTTCATGTGGCTGGGCGCATTAGACTGCTACAGTCACCACTTTCTCATGCCTTATCCATCTGTTTTCATTGTACAAGAGAAACTAGTCTCTCTCTCTCTCTCTCTCTCTCTCTCTCTGTCGTTCAATCTTCACGGCCATGATGTGATTTACTAGGGTAGCTTGCCCTAGGGAATGATCCATTCTGCAGTATATTTCGGCCCAGATCTACGCCTTTTCGATCAGCTTTTGCCGTAAATATGGAATTTGTGATCTACGCCAAACAGTGAGTTACTACTGTTGTGCCCTTTCTGACTGTGAGGTCGTTCCGGATTAGGAACATTTCACGGGACACATAAGCTTGTCCTGGGACGGCGTAATACACGTATAAAACACCGTGTCGGCCTTCGCCAATTGCATTGTCTGTCTTATTTTACTGACCACTTTGAGTTTATTCAGCAGTAGGAACATTCTCAGCCTTCTCGAGGCGCGTGTCGGCACAAGGCAATTTGCAGTTTCTACCCTGCATTTTTCCTGGCCCCGGGAAACACCGGACTGGGACTAAGCACAAATAATATAGAGGGTCGTTTCAATCAGCACTAGCAACGCAACTGAGATTTTGCGCTTGCCAAACATCACCCACCTCAGTTCTTCCGGGGATGTTAGTTGTAAATGCAACAGTACCTTGTCCTATTGTCCCCAGAAGGGCAGTCCCGTTAGGCCTCACCCGAATCAGTGCTTCCGGGGATGTTGGTTGTTATTTCAACAGTACCTTGCACGGTTGTTCCAGGGAGAGCAGTTTCGTTATGCACTAAAACGAACTTTAGAATTTGCGCTCTGCCAACCTTACCCAATAAATGTATCTGCGTTACATTACAGCGTTTTCAAAGACACTTGTCGAGACTTTTTTTCCGTTCCTCGAGACTGCCCGGACATGCAGCCCAACTCGGGCACAGGGCTCCAAGTTTCGCCCCATGTAGACCTACGTCTCTGCTTTGGGATGCACCTCTCATCCATACATGTTCGTCTGTTCGCCTTTACCATCGGCCGGGAGACTGATAATTGTGATGCAACCATTGTGTTCACATTTTCCGTGCCACGAGACTGTCCTGATATGCAGCTTGACTTGGTCGCAGAGCTCCAAGTTTCGCCTCATGTGGGCCCGCTTCTCTACTATGGATGCGCCTCTCATCCCTTTAATTCGGTCATTTACTCCGGGGGCGTTAGCATTCGTTCGTTTCGCTGCTTGGTGCACTGCTGTTTCTTATTTTTTGGCAACTCGGGAAAATTTTATCGAACAGTCGGCCTGGAGATGCGTGCATTTTGTTCGTAATATTTTGTGAACCTGCTTTTCTTTTCCGTGCTTGCACTGCTACCACTACCAGTAGCTCTCCTTCGATCCTTGTGCTCACTTAGCCAGACCGGAACCAAAGTCTGTTACCAGGGTCACCACGTGGAGGTGGGGCAAGGGTCTTTATTAGTACCAAACCACTAATCATGGCACAGCCCCCATGCGCCTTTGACCCCAGAAACTAGTCTGATAATCGTAGAATTCTTTATTTTGTTTCTTTGCTAGACATTTAAAACTTTCAGGTCAGCGCAATTTGCAATAACATTTTTCCTGAATAAAATAAACAGTTAGGGTAACTGTTATTTTGGTGTCTACTCAACTTCTCATGGGTACGGTGAGCAAATGGACTTTGGGATAAATGCTGCAACGGAGGATAGAGCACAAATGGGAATGCCAAATGTGCCATGACGTCGATCGCACAACATAACATAACATTTCGTCCACACACAACAAATATTTACTTTTAAATCACAATTATGATACAATGATGTACCATAGTTTGTTATAAATTCAAGTTCATTATAGGGGAAGACTGCAGTAAAACTATGTCATCATCAAGGTGCGTATCCTTTATATAAAGTTGTTCTCTTCGCAGCGCATCTGAAATTCACTCTGTCTCTAGCCAGTTCACCCACTTTGTCGATGGTCATATTCATGGGTTCTTTAATATCTTGTAGCCATCTTCTTCTTGGTCTGCCTCTGCGTCCTGGGACCCTGCCCTCTAATATTGTTCTCACCAGACCATCGTGACGCTTGATGTGGTCAAAGTATCTAATTTCTCTGTATAGTATGTTGTTTATCAGCCAATTGTCTTTCACATTCAGTTCTTTCAGGACATCAGTGTTCTTTAGCAATGGTGAAACGTAAAAACAAAGTACTGTAGTTTTACAAAATAACAAACAATAAAAATACGCAGCACTGGTCTTTATCAAGCAAAGAATACAAAATAGGTGAAGAATTTCACTTCTCGCACAATACATAACATGTAGAGTCAAACAATAGGTTCATAACGGCCCTAAAATGAAAATACATAAATTATAAATTATAAATTGTGAATTATAAATTGTAAATTGTAAATTATAAATTATAAATGATATATTCAAATGTAGTTTATGTCAGATTTCCAGTACACAACCTTGAATCTCTGTTCTGGAACACTCTACAACGTGCCCCAGCTGCTAGATAAGCACTCAATTTGGCAGGATCTCAGAATGGAAATGTGCAGCTGTAACATTGTACTGTTGAATCTATGAAACGAATCATTGCAATGATATTACTGTAGGCTTTTAAACACACTTTCTACATTATAAACAACTTCACTTTTAGGAAAATGAGAAGCGAAATGCGTCACACAAGAATGTGTCGATTTAACTTGATGTGAGCACATCCTTCTCAACTAAATACCGCACCGGCCTCATGTTGTTGGTGTTTTTATTTTTTAGTGGGGTTTTGTTTTTTTGTCAGAATGTTCTTGAGAAGCAAATCAAACTACACCTGTAATTTTCATTACTTCATTGAGAACCTTCTTCTCTTTCCTTCACTCAATACAAACTACATTTTTTTTAAAGTCACACTCTGTAATTTTATGGTTTGTACCATCGAAAGTAATTTTATTTTGCTCGCTATATATTCAGATTCACTATTAAAAATAACAAATAGATCTATCCAGAAAGAACTCAAAGTCAAAGAAGGCTGGCTGATGCTACAAATAAGAATGATAAAATTGAGGTATTTTGGACATATAAATAGATACGAAGGCCTGGAGAAGACCATCATGGAAGGAGGCATTCCGGCAAAGAGGAGAAGAGGAAGACAACGGCGAAGATGGATTCAGGATGTAACTGATGCAGAGGCAGGACATCTAGCCTATGAGAGGGAGAAATTCCGAAGGACTGTTAAGGTGGCAAAGTTCTACTCAGGACAAGCTATTTGATGATCAATTTAGACGTAGTCATGGCAGCTCTGAATTATTTGTGCGCGAAGATTTTCTTTCTTTATCACTATTGCCCCTCGTTATTAAGGGGCGACCTACTCTGACTTCAGAAGTACTTGTAAGTTAGATCCCCAAGTAATACATTAGGGTTTCTCGTAGTCCAACAGTGTACCATGTGCACACTGATAATTTGTTGGACCAAGCTGACCTCAGAACCCGAAATTTCTACCACCCGTTGTATTATCAAATTCGCTATTGGCGACCTCGAGCTTAACTATGAAAGAAAAGATAAAGAAATGTTGGGCATATTTTCAGGAGAAATCATCGACGAATCACAAAGCAGGAATGAGGTGGGGAGGACAAAAAGAAGACACCCTGGGAAAACCTTGAAACCAACGTTCTTTAAAGAGGCTAGAAATATAGAATGCAATTCCATATTGGAAATTCAAAGAGTTGACCAGTATAGAAGGATATGGAGAAATTGCTTGCAGGCCCTATGTAACGTATAACAGTAAGAGAATTATACAACATTTCAATCAGTTCTAAGATACGGTAGATAACTTCAACGCTAGAATC
The DNA here is from genome assembly GCA_020796225.1 of Arion vulgaris. Lineage (NCBI taxonomy): Eukaryota > Metazoa > Mollusca > Gastropoda > Stylommatophora > Arionidae > Arion > Arion vulgaris. The sequence goes on along the minus strand of CM036759.1, from coordinate 55,524,674 downwards.
GCACAGATATTGCCACATATCACGCAACCACTGCGTAAAATAAATCATTAAAAGATAAAAGGCAAAACTCTTAGATCATACTACAAGGGAATTATTTATTAGACAATTATAAGAAGATAATGTGGAGAAACATAACAAATGAGTGACCGTCACGATGCATTCTTTTTACCTTACCACGCAAATATTTTCTCAAATAAGGAATGAATTCTTTTCTACTCATTATTCAGAGAACGCTGATGAGAAGATCATTAATGTATTTGAATATAAATCCTACAGAAGAGTACTTAGAATATCATGGACAGAGAAAAGAACAAATGCTACAGAAGAGTACTTAGAATATCATGGACAGAGAAAAGAACAAATCCTACAGAAGAGTACTTAGAATATCATGGACAGAGAAAAGAACAAATCCTACAGAAGAGTACTTAGAATATCATGGACAGAGAATAGAACAAATGCTACAGAAGAGTACTTAGAATATCATGGACAGAGAAAAGAACAAATCCTACAGAAGAGTACTTAGAATATCATGGACAGAGAAAAGAACAAATCCTACAGAAGAGTACTTAGAATATCATGGACAGAGAAAAGAACAAATCCTACAGAAGAGTACTTAGAATATCATGGACAGAGAAAAGAACAAATGCTACAGAAGAGTACTTAGAATATCATGGACAGAGAAAAGAACAAATCCTACAGAAGAGTACTTAGAATATCATGGACAGAGAAAAGAACAAATCCTACAGAAGAGTACTTAGAATATCATGGACAGAGAAAAGAACAAATCCTACAGAAGAGTACTTAGAATATCATGGACAGAGAAAAGAACAAATCCTACAGAAGAGTACTTAGAATATCATGGACAGAGAAAAGAACAAATCCTACAGAAGAGTACTTAGAATATCATGGACAGAGAAAAGAACAAATGATTCTGTTCTGCAACAGCTTGATAGAGAGAGTTGGCTATTAATTAGCATAAAATCAAGGAAAATTAAATAAATCGGACACATTAAACGACATGAGTTGCTAGAGATGGTAATTTTCGAGAGAACTGTACCTGGAAGAAGAATGGGGAAGACCTTGAAAAACGATGAGTGCAATTATGTCATTGACGATCTGAGAATGACTGCTGCTGATGCCGGTCAACTTGCAAAGAACAGAGAATTTTTCAGGACTGATGTCATGGGAGCCAGGTTCCGGGAGGGACAAAGCTACTTGATGTTGATTCAGACACTGTTCCCCTTAGGACACTACTCCCCTTAGAACGTACCTTGTAGTTGTGGGGAGCTTGTGTTCTTCCGTTATTCGGAAAGCTATTCTAACGGGCTTTGCTTCTGGTAGCGACACCCATATCAAACCGTTTGAAGGATAGAGGGTGAACAAACTTTGATCTTATGTTCTCCAGGATGGAAGATTAGCAAAAGGCTGACAATCCATTACGGGGGAAAGAAACTATTGTGCTGGGAAATGGAAGCAAGAGACTCCTGTGTTGAATTTTGTTAAGGGAACAATGGCAATCGTGCAAATGGTTTCATGAAGAGGTAGATCAATACCTGAAAGGAAAGCTCCATCCTGGCGGCTAAACTTATATCACCCAAATATACGCTTGTTATAAGATGTTGGAATGTAGGAACTTTATGGGATGTAAGTAGATGTATTAGCTTGGACATCTCTTCAACGGACAGCGAATGGGACAAGAAGACATAGACAGAAAAAGTTCTTCTTCTTCTTTTGTCGTCACACTGATACCGGGATTTTGCCCAGTGTCGTGGTTTTCTGGGTTTTTTTTTGTCTGTTTTCTGGTCTGGTGGCTTGGGTAATTGTTATTTTTGGTCTTTGACAGGATTCTGCTATGCCATATAACAATCTTTTTGTGGTCTTCCTCTCACCTTCTTTCCTGATCGTCTGTTGTAGAAGACTCTGTATACTGGGGAGCTTGGATGCATTCTTATTCATAGTTCATATGTACGGTTCCAACTTCACTGCAACGGATCACCCCATAAGCGATTCGTTCCTGTGTCAACGAAAATCACACGAAATGCTAACAACTGTCTCGTGTGTCGTGAACTAATTCCAGAATGAAACAGCCGTACCGTCACAAAAAGCAACCAACACCGCATAAATGCATATGGCCATCGCTAAAGTGTCAACACAAAACTGTTCATCACTTGAATTGCAATTCATGTCGAAGGAAACATCAATCACGACAAAATTCAGCTTTCTGCACCCGCAATATAACTGCATATGGCAGATTGAGTTTGTTCGTCTTAACCGCTGTCCGCCATTTTCTGAATCACAACAAACGCACAAACACAACATCACAACTACAATCACAACAAACGCACGGTTGACACAGCAAAAAAACATTCCATGTAACATTCATAGCTCATAGCGTTGCTCAAGCACTAACACAGTAGCTTGGCAAACAAAACCGGAAAATACCTGACCAAACATGATGGAAATGCGCTAGCAAAGTCGTATCCAGAATCAAACAGTCCTGGTTCTGAATGGACCTCCCGCATTCCGCCATTACTGGCCAGATTTTTTAAACAGCATTCTTATTAAGTGACCAAACTCCTTCATTCTTTGTTTCTCAATTTTTACGAAAGGTAAAAATTAATCTTACCGTTCAGAAAGCAATGGCAAACTACTTAACGTATAAGTGGTGCCTGGAAAATCAACGACTCGTTTACTGTGGTTGATGGCTACGTCCTGTAAAAGATATGCCCCGATTTTCATTCTCACAATATGACTCTCCAGCCAATTCATTATCACATACAATAGGACGCTCCACCCAAGCTAAAATCACTCACTTTTCAAGCAATTTACTTCATTTGTATCCACTTATCATTAGAATGGTTGAAAACGCATTCACCCGATTCAGAGAGTAAACAAAGGTGTGGTGTCGTCTTCTCTTATTGTCACTCTAATGCAACGCAATGATATTCGCTTATGTTAAAGCCAAGAATTAATCTTTGCCAGACGCTGGATGCTAAATGGAACTGACATATCAAAGATCACACTGATGATTGCAATGAAATGAGAAAAAGAAATACAAGAAGACAGTGACCCAGACAAAATTAAAATAACCCTTCAAAGTGGCCGTTAGTTTATCTTCAATTTTCATTGCGTGGTCAGATCGATATAGAAGCTACTACAAACAAACTAATCGATAAATCACTTCTTCAATTTTTATAACTATAGAAATAAAATGTTGCAGAGGCGAAGGCTTTCTATTGCATAACGATGGCTTTCTACAAATGGGTTGGTTCCCTCTTCGAAGGAAGGACTTGCCCACCTATATATGTATATCTATTTGCATATATATATATGATCATGTACCATGTCCTTTTTAGAACATTGCTCTCTTCTCAGCCCTCCTGATAGACTTTCGATTTATAGTAAATTGTCCGTCTCTTTCTTTTTTTGCGTTCAAGGTTTTAAGTAATGTTTTGTTGCCATTATTGCCTTGAACGCTCCTTGTCTCGTCTACCAGGAACCATGTCCTAAATGATTACTCTTTTTCCCACTCTCTGTCTGTCCGTCTCTCACTCCCTCTCTTCTTCTCTTTCTCTCCACACAATTGGGATGTTTACAGTGAGCAAAATATTTCAGTTTCCAAGGATGCTGTTTTGTTTATCAGGTAATAGATTCTCAATGTTCAATTGTTGTAGAATTGTCTATATTCTTCATTTTTTTCCTCAGAATGTTCTAAGAACGTCTCTGTTTAAGAATAAATAATTACTAAACTGACGACATTGCTCTCCGGGCAGACCCATAGGCGCTCAGTCTTCCCTAACAGATATCGAAGAGTATGCATACTGATGGTTCACATGGCTCGCTGATTAAACACACTCCTCACTCTGCCCGTCAGGCATCCAGCTCTACGTGTACAATGGGTAACTCCAAACTACTTAAATCGCTAGATCGATTCCAGATCTATTTTAGTGTTGCCATCTGTAGCACTAGTATATACATAAACCTTAGTTATCCATTTAGAAAAGTATAGCCTGCGTTCTGTCTAGTTTACTTTAGCTTAGTCGTGGGGACATCATCACAGAACATCAAACCATTTAGTCCTTAAGTACTCCGATATCCTCCTCAATATGTCTCTCAGCGTGTGGTAACTAACGACATCAGTTATATTTTGGTCTACTATTCTTCTTTGGCTACCAGTATAGTGCTCTTGTCTCGCTACACCTATTCGACTTGCATTCTTGCTGTCTGGTTAATGTTGTAGATTCACATCCATTACTTGAATCATTCACACGACCTCTCTTCCTTTGGGAATTCAGAATATTAGCCTGACCATTGTTCGCCAGATTGTTAGAGCAGCCATACCTGCAAGCCAATCCGAGCTTTCATTCCCCCTTACATCTTCATGGTCTGGCACATAAATAAAACTGATTTTAGTCTGCTTAGACCTCTTCAGCGACTCCATCCATTGTCTTCGAAGCTAGCCTGTTTCAATCTTCCTGAGCATACTCATTGAGTCACTGAGAAAACATGCATGGATAAAAGTCTGCGACTCCAGTCAGACCATCGCTATAGTTAATACCCTGATTTCCATAGTCTTCTGCTTCTTCTTCTTCGAACGCTCCATGTCGACCTCTTGTTACCACTCTGTGTGATTTGTATGTGATCTGAGCCTAAGAGCGATTGTACGTAGTGCCAGTTATGCGTCTGCAGGTGTAGGGTAAGCCAGTACATCCGATTTCTGCAATGCTTTTTATTTACTAGGGTAGCTTCCCTAGGTCCTTCATCAGTCACCACTTACGACATGCCTTGTAGGTCACAGTGATCCGTTGCTTTCCTTGCAGGCCCTGGTACCACACGGGCAGATTTCCATAGTGAGGCTGCTTTTAGTCACGGCAACGGTACACTTAAATGTTATATCTCCATCCTTTTCATGGTCTGCCTCGTGATCTCTTCCACTTCAACATTTTCTATATGCAAATTGTGGTTCTAAATTTAGGTTTTGTCTACAATACTTTTTAAAAATGAGAATGATTTCATATCATTCTTACAAATTTGATAACTAATAAGTAAAAGTTAAGAAAATATATCTCAAAGCAAGATCTGAAGGTAAATATCGTTCGCAAGGAATGAACTGTTATTATAATTTATTTCAAAAGATGACATGTCGGTAAAAACCTATCTCAAAATGCAGTTTTAAAAAAGCCATCTATCAGTTATCAGTTATATGATGACTATCATCATAGCACTCCGGACATGTCCATATGTGCACCGATATCCGCCTCAGCAAATCCAGCAGCGTCCAGCGGCTCAACACGCCAGTTCGATGTTGATTAATCAATCTCTTTGCATATTTAGTATGTCGTTCTTTTCCGGCTGCACCAATATTGACACCCATCTCTTTCAAACTGGCTAGCGAGCGGGATTCATATCCCTGGAACTCCTCTATTCGGAAAGACTCTCTCAATGCGTGAAGAATGTCATTTTGATCCATGGCAGCTCCTCTGATATTGTAGCCAAGCCAGCCAATCTATCAGCTCGTTCATTACCCCTAACTCCTTCGTGCCCAGAGACAAAAATGAAGTTGATTTCTCTGATCATTGTATGTACCAGTACCACCACCTAGTTGCGTTTCACCATTCCTGATTCGACTTTACGAATCAGGCTCATGGAGTCACTGAGTATGAAAACACGTGAGTACTTGTGAGATGCAATCATGTCACCGCCTTCGTAACCGCTCGAACCTCCATTGTCCAACTACTTATATTAAACTATCAAAGCTATCTATCACAAAATATAACATGAAGGCATATAAATAAGAAGAGTAAACAAAACCGTATTCATAATATTTAGTTTACTGAGTAATGCAGTGTTCAGGTAGTAACGTGTTCCTTGCAGAACTTCGCTTTCATTAAAGCCTGATTGGAAAAAAAACTATGTCTCTAGCACGCTCTCCCACGTCATCCAGAAACATATTTAAGGTTTCTTTGATGCCATGTTTCATCTTTAAAGCATTTTAACTGTTTTTAATTTGTTCTGCATGACTTCTTCATCTCAAACGTTACTGTTACTTAACTATAGACAAGATTATAGTAAAACCAGGAAAGATAGATTACGAAATGAGGACATCAGAAGCAGAGTCAGCATAAATTCATGCACCGAATACATTGAAAGATAACTTCTCATTCTTCTTTCAACGCTCCATATCGACCACTTGTTAACCACTCCTTGTGATTTGTATGTTATCTAAGCCTAAGAGCGATTGTTCGTTGTGCCAGCTATGCGCCTACAAGTAGGCCAGCACATCCGATTTCAGCGATGCTTTTTATTTACTAGATTAGCTTCCCTAGGTCCTATATCAGTCGCTTCTTACGACATGTCTTGTAGGTCGCAGTGGTACTATTCTTTGCTCCCTTGTGGGCACAAGCACCACACGGCGATTGAAAGACAACAAATGCAGTGATTTGGCCATTTAATGAAAAGGGAATACAACCAGCTACCAATAACAGCATACAATAAAAGAGATCAGGTACTAGAGCTAAGGGAAGACCAAGAAAAAGATAGACAATATCAAGAGCACACTAAATAAATACGGATATAACACAACAAGGGCAGCTCGTCTGACCTATGAGAAAAAGATAGACAATATCAAGAGCACACTAAATAAATACGGATATAACACAACAAGGGCAGCTCGTCTGACCTATGAGAAAAAGATAGACAATATCAAGAGCACACTAAATAAATACGGATATAACACAACAAGGGCAGCTCGTCTGACCTATGAGAAAAAGATAGACAATATCAAGAGCACACTAAATAAATACAGATATAACACAACAAGGGCAGCTCGTCTGACCTATGAGAAAAAGATAGACAATATCAAGAACACACTAAATAAATACAGATATAACACAACAAGGGCAGCTCGTCTGACCTATGAGAAAAAGATAGACAATATCAAGAACACACTAAATAAATACGGATATAACACAACAAGGGCAGCTCGTCTGACCTATGAGAAAAAGATAGACAATATCAAGAGCACACTAAATAAATACGGATATAACACAACAAGGGCAGCTCGTCTGACCTATGAGAAAAAGATAGACAATATCAAGAGCACACTAAATAAATACGGATATAACACAACAAGGGCAGCTCGTCTGACCTATGAGAAAAAGATAGACAATATCAAGAGCACACTAAATAAATACGGATATAACACAACAAGGGCAGCTCGTCTGACCTATGAGAAAAAGATAGACAATATCAAGAGCACACTAAATAAATACGGATATAACACAACAAGGGCAGCTCGTCTGACCTATGAGAAAAAGATAGACAATATCAAGAGCACACTAAATAAATACAGATATAACACAACAAGGGCAGCTCGTCTGACCTATGAGAAAAAGATAGACAATATCAAGAGCACACTAAATAAATACGGATATAACACAACAAGGGCAGCTCGTCTGACCTATGAGAAAAAGATAGACAATATCAAGAGCACACTAAATAAATACGGATATAACACAACAAGGGCAGCTCGTCTGACCTATGAGAAAAAGATAGACAATATCAAGAGCACACTAAATAAATACGGATATAACACAACAAGGGCAGCTCGTCTGACCTATGAGAAAAAGATAGACAATATCAAGAGCACACTAAATAAATACAGATATAACACAACAAGGGCAGCTCGTCTGACCTATGAGAAAAAGATAGACAATATCAAGAGCACACTAAATAAATACGGATATAACACAACAAGGGCAGCTCGTCTGACCTATGAGAAAAAGATAGACAATATCAAGAGCACACTAAATAAATACGGATATAACACAACAAGGGCAGCTCGTCTGACCTATGAGAAAAAGATAGACAATATCAAGAGCACACTAAATAAATACGGATATAACACAACAAGGGCAGCTCGTCTGACCTATGAGAAAAAGATAGACAATATCAAGAGCACACTAAATAAATACAGATATAACACAACAAGGGCAGCTCGTCTGACCTATGAGAAAAAGATAGACAATATCAAGAGCACACTAAATAAATACAGATATAACACAACAAGGGCAGCTCGTCTGACCTATGAGAAAAAGATAGACAATATCAAGAGCACACTAAATAAATACGGATATAACACAACAAGGGCAGCTCGTCTGACCTATGAACGCAAATGAAAGCTCCCATTCATACACTTAACTGCAAGAGTGGATAACCAATTCCATCATCCTCCTGGGGAAATACAATAGACAAGACAATACAGTAAAACAGTACTCACCTAGACCAGGTACAACGATGTTTAGTATGCACAGGATGACAGCCAAAGGTAGAGGCATGTATGGTATAGCGTTGTAGAGAGATCCATGTTTCTCTGTTGTAACCTCAAACATATCATCATCTTCCGTTGGAACCGAATTCCGACCATGTCCTGTATTCACTGACAACCTATTAGATCTGCCAGACATGTTGTATGTTTTCCTTTGGAATGCTTCTTGCACTGATCAAAACAAAACAATTCGAATCCGTGTTCACAAAGAAAATATGGAATGTAAAGTTGTAAATATTGACGATAGCTTCCTTTCCTCTTTGTTTTTACTTAATCAATAATATTCTCATCAAATAACTATGAAGTTTTGGTAGTACAGAGCGATATATCGAAGGAAGATCTCTCCTAGTTTTCTACAAAAATCTGTCGTAGTTTTTTACAAATATCTGTCGTAGTTTTTTACAAATATCTGTCGTAGTTTTCTACAAATATCTGTCGTAGTTTTCTAGAAAGATCTGTCGTAGTTTTCTACAAATATCTGTCGTAGTTTTCTAGAAAGATCTGTCCAAGTTTTCTACAAAAATCTGTCGTAGTTTTTTACAAATATATGTCGTAGTTTTTTTTACAAATATCTGTCGTAGTTTTCTAGAACGATCTGTCGTATTTTTATATGCCGATCTGTCGTAGTTTTCTAGAAAGATCTGTCGAAGTTTTCTAGAACAATCTGTTGTAGTTTTCTGCAACAAAGTTTATAGTTTTGTTATGACATCCGTTACGAGCTGGTCTTTGTTGATGATATATCGTGCAGTTTAGCAATAACAATAGGTTGCTGGTGTAGCAGTCAAAAAATTATCGGTCTTTAAAACAATAGAATCCTGCATCTGAAAATAAAAATTACAGAATATAATTATTTACCTAATCGTTAAGCTTATTATCAATATAAGAAAGAGGCAGTCATTGTTTTTGGGACATGTGATGAGGTAGGGAGGTTTAGAACACATTGTGACAACCGGTAAAATCAATGGTAGACATATATCTGTCAATGTAGACAAATTCTCAGAGGAAGACAACGAGAAATTTTGGAGGATCTGACTTCATGACACAGCAGAGCGTTAACATCTGAGATGATAGCAAACACCAGAGAGAGAAATTTTTGTAGATCCATGATCGCCTACACCAGCCGGCACGGCACCGATGATGATGATGATGATGATGATGATGATGATGATGATGATGATGATGATAATGATGACGATGATGATGACCTAATCAGATTAATGTTACTATCATGATAGCGACGGAAGCGATGTAGTTAGTACATTCGATATTTATGCCAGGTCCTGGCTAATTTGCAAAGTGGGAGTACAATTTGTGCCAATCATAACTGACTACTAGGTGGACCAAGCCTGAATTAGGTACCATAAAAGCAGTGGTTTAGCCACCTAATAAGAATGCATGCAAACTGCACAGTATACAGAGTTTTATACAACAGAACATCAGGAAAGAAGGTGAAAAGACCACGAAATAGATGGTTATCTGGCATAGCAGAATACTGCCAAAGAGTAAAATTAACAATCACCCAAGCCACCAGAACAGCACAAGACAAAAACAGAAAACCACGACACTGGGCAACAACCCGGTAGCAGTGTGATGACAAAAGAAGAAGAAGAAGAAGAAGAAGAAAAGCACTGGGAAGTAAAGGCAGCTGGTATAATATTCACCCGACGTGTGCCGAGTAAAGGCAGCCGGTATAATATTCACCCAACGTGTGCCGATGGTCAATGAAAAATACAAAGCTAACGCCGTATTTAACTACAATGTATATGCCTCGTGGTATGAAAACTATTTCCTTGACTTTTTTTGGCATAGTAGCTCGTCGAATTGATTGATCATCAACAATTGTAGTCTACAATTATTTACTTAATAATTTCTTCTTCTTCGAACGCTCCATATCAACCACTTGTTCAACGACTCATTGTGATTTATATGTGATCTGAGCCTAATAGTGATTATACGTTGTGCCAATTATGCGCCAACAAGTAGATCAGCACAGCCGATTTCTGCAACATTTTTTATTTATTAGTGTAGCTTTTCTAGACCCATACATTAGTCGCCTCTTACGACATGCCTTGTAGATTGCAGTGTTACTATTCTTTGCTCCCCTTGTGAGCCCCGCCAACACACGGGCAAATTAATCATATTAATGTTATTAACATGGCCCCTGTTTCGTAAATGTTCAACAACATTCTAGCCTAGAATCATGTAGTGGTTAAATCCCTCATGGAGCCATTGAGATATGTTTTCACAGATCTCTGATCTCAGTGTAGGTGAGATCTACCTTCTAGTCATATCGGAGACGTAATCCCGTATTCAAGTTCAGTATGTACAAGAACCTTGGCAGGTCAAAACTGAGAAGATCAGGTTAGAAAGCCACTGCCCTGGCAAAGTTCATTAAAAAGAAAACACAAATTTTAATTCGTACAAACTACTTTTACCATCTTCTACATCACATCGTCGACAATAGGGGATGCTAGGAGTTTCTGCACTGCCCCTGAGATCTCCCTGTGTAAGAAAGAGTTCAGAGCACACATGGTTACTCACCAAAGTGTCATGATGATCGTTCTCTCAACCTCGGAATATCAATGTTACTAACCTAGTCAGTTTCGTAAATAAAGCAGTTTAAAGCCTAAGGATTGACTTCATTACATCGCGTTTTACCCCATATACCTCGGTCCCTCTCCGCAGAAATGGCACCCCACCTGCCGATAATATTGTACAGAGAACAACTCCGTAGTTCCGGCAACAATCATAGACGTCTCTGGAAAAAAATGCACTAGTGAATAGAATGGCTCAGACCGTATTCGAACCTACGACCTTCATATCGCAAGGCAAGGGCTTAACCACTGAGCTACAGAACATTACATCTTCCTGTACCTACTGATATCATTGTTACTCTCGTATCCGTTCTCATAACTATTCAACAGTTGAGTCCATTGTCTCTATTGAACTTCATTTACTGGGGGCCGTTGTTGTATCTCACTCTCAGTTGATGCTCCACAAGATCCAGAAGGGTAAGTTTCAGTATGAGGGGATGTCGTCTATAGATGTTTCTAACCTACAGATGCTTACTTGGATCTACTTTCCCGGGTGTTTGCGGACATTGGTGAGTGGTGAGGCTTGCATAAACAGCCGTATCGATTGTTGGAGAGTTGTAGATGGATAAGATGGATGTTCTTTGGTCAATGTGCGACTCCTTGTTGGATGAAGACACTAAAATAGATGTTGAATCGATCCAGCGATTTAAGCAGTTTGGAGCTTACCCTTTGTTCAAGTAGAACTGGATGTCTGAGGGTAATGCAAGGAGTATTTTTAATCAGTGAGCCAAGGAAACCATCATTATGCATACTTTTCGATATCTGATGAGAGAGACTGGGCACCTATGGGTCTGCCCGGATTGCATTTACGTCAGCTAAGTAACTATTATTCTTATTCTTCGAACGCTCCATATGGACCACTTGTTAACCACTCTGTGTGATTTGTATATGATCTGAGTCTAAGAGCGATTATACGTTGTGAGAGTTATGAGCCTACAAGTAGGCCAGCACATCCTATTTCTGCGATGTTTTTATTTACTATGGTAGCTTCCCTAGGTCCTACATTAGTCGTCTTGTAGGTTGCAGAGGTACTATTCTTTACTTACCTTGCTGGCCCCGGTAACATACGGACGTTAAGAATATTGGTTATTGGTTACTAAACTGACGTCATTGAACTCCGGGAAGACCCATAGGTGCTCAGTCTTCCCCAACAGATATCGAACAGTATGCATACTGATGGTTCCCGTGGCTCGCAAACTATTCAACATAAAAGAATAACTATTCACCAATTGACAAAATAAATGCACGATCATTTTAGCGGATTATCAATCTCTAACTAAAATTAATGAGCTGTATTGACTGTAGAATCAATGTATTTATTATTTAACATGACGTCCTGAATGTTCAACTCATTTTTTGTTAAAATACCATTAAATGATTATCACTAGCGTGTTTCCTAGGAAACAACACACCCATGCGTTACGAGAACCACTTGTGTCATGTAACACGCACGTGAGATGTCACTTTGATTAAGCACCGAATAAAGAACATAACTACAGGATGGAATTTTGTGAATACAAACTGTGTCGTGGTGACAAACATACTATTTTTGTATATCATATTATCAACAGGTAGTAGCGTGTACTTTATAGAACGTAGCTCTCATCACAGTCAGATTGGAAAAACTCTCAGTCCTTAGCACGTTCTCTCATCTCTTGCAACATTATTGTCAATGCTCTTTCCTGTATGACTTAACTTGACATATTCATCTCCACCCTTCGTGGCGCATAGGGCTTCAGGAGTCTTTTGCCACTTTTCTCAGTCTATGACTGCTTTCTTGATGATCTCCAAGGATAATCGAGCACGCTTCAGTTCCTCAAAAAGACTTCGTCTTCAGGTATGTTTAGAGTGTACTCTTTTTCGTTTTTCTTGCGGGTTCCTTTCATGTATAGTTGACACCATAGCCTTTGTTGTCCTCTGTCTTGTCATCCAATAAACAATGACCTTCATTACTGTTCTCTCGTCTCCTCCAACGTTACTTTCAATGTTCTTTCATATCTAGTTGTCACCATCGTCGTTATCGTCCTCTGATTCGTCTTCCAATGAACCATGACCTCAATTACTGTTCTCTCGTCTCCTCCAACGTTATTTTCAATGTTCTTTCATGTCTAGTTACCACCATCGTCTATGTTGTCCTATGTCTCGTCTTCCAGAAACCATGACCTCCATTACTGTTCTCTCGTCTCCTCCAACCTCATGTTTATGATTCTCTAATGTCATGTTGCCATCATCGTCTTGCTCGTGACGCTAAGTGTGACGGACATATTTCATTTTCTCGACATGATGTTGTTTGCAATCAATATTCCCATGATGTTGTTTAGAACCAATATTCCCATGATGTTGTTTGCAATCAATATTCCCATGATGTTGTTTGCAATCAATATTCCCATGATGTTGTTTAGAATCAATATTCCCATGATGTTGTTTAGAATCAATATTCCCATGATGTTGTTTAGAACTAATATTCCCATGATGTTGTTTGCAATCAATATTCCCATGATGTTGTTTGCAATCAATATTCCCATGATGTTGTTTAGAATCAATATTCCCATGATGTTGTTTAGAATCAATATTCCCATGATGTTGTTTAGAATCAATATTCCCATGATGTTGTTTAGAATCAATATTCCCATGATGTTGTTTAGAACCAATATTCCCATGATGTTGTTTGCAATCAATATTCCCATGATGTTGTTTGCAATCAATATTCCCATGATGTTGTTTAGAATCAATATTCCCATGATGTTGTTTAGAATCAATATTCCCATGATGTTGTTTAGAATCAATATTATCATGATGTTGTTTAGAATCAATATTCCCATGATGTTGTTTGCAATTAATATTCCTTGAAGTTCAGATCTTGTAGGAATATTATATTTTTTTCTCATCTCTATCAATTGCGTTCCAAGAATCTTTCTATATCACTTTGTTTTGGAAAATTATATTTTGTTCTTGAATGTTTACGCTATAGCCCATGACTCACATCCATATGACGTTCCAAGAACACTGCATGTCCTTAGAAGTTGTACTTTTGCTTTTGTTTGTTGCTTCTTCATACTAAGCACCATCTGAGATCGCATGTCTAATCTTCTTCTTCTTCTTGTAAGCTCCATGTTGACCACATGTTAACCACGCTGTGTGATTTATATGTGATCTGAGTCTAAGAGCGATTATACGATGTGCCAGTTATACGTCTACAAGAAGGCCAGCACATCTGATTTCTGCTACGCTTTTTATTTACTAGGGTAGCTTCCCGAGACACTTAAACAAGTCGCCTCTTACGGCATACCTTGTACGTCGCAGGGGTACTATTATTTGCTTTGCTTGCGGATGCCGGTACCACACGGGTTTCTCCTGTTGATTCACATTGTATATCACATTGTATATCACATTGTATATCACATTGTATATCACATTGTATATCACATTGTATATCACATTGTATATCACTTTTTATATCACATTGTATATCACATTGTATATCACATTGTATATCACATTGTATATCACATTGTATATCACAGTGTATATCATATTGTATAGTATCCGTTGTTTTTAATTCAAGTAGTAGCATGTACCTTGCGGAACGTCGCATACATCACAGCCCACCTGAAAAGTTCTCTGTCTCTTGCAAGTTCTCCTGCCTCTTCCAGGGTCATGTTCAAGGTTTCTTTGATGCCCTGCTGCCATCTTCGTCTTGGTCGCCACTTGCCTCGTCTTCCAGGAACCATGCCTTCCATTACCTTTCTCTCCAAACCACTGTGGCGGTTAATGTGGCCAAAAGTTTTCATCTTTTGGGATATGATGTTATTTATGAGCAAATGCTTCTTGATATTCAGGTCTTTGTTTCTTCACTGTCCAGGATGTTCTAAGAACTTTTCTATAGCACCTTGTTTCAAAAGCTTCAATTTTGTTTTTAATGTTTGTGTTATGGTCCACGATTTGCATCCATATGTTACCACAGGGAATATGCATGTTCTCAAAAGTTGTTACGTAACCAATATATTCAAAATGTGTAACGTTGTCAATTTGTCTACTTCAGATGGTAATCTCATATCATACGTACTATGTATTCCCTATCTGCTGGAGGACACTGAGCATCTATAGGTTTGTCAGGATTGATATGAGGTCGACTTAATTACTAATCTGCATCAGTCTTCGCCCCCATCCAACGACATATAAAGTGGAGGCAAAAATGGAAGGAAACAAATGGACAGATGAAGTTGAAGGAAACAGACCGTTAGATCATTGGAAATTTTGTTAACTCACAAAGTGTAATTTTAAAAAAACAGGTTGTCTAGAGATAAAATTGCACATTCCAGCCTATTTAACCGATGCCAAATTTAGCATAATAAAACTTATATGAATTTTACTGCTAAATAATTTAATTGAAAATAAACACTTTCGTTACTGCCTGTAGAACTGCTTTTATGACGATGTAGGACATATGGTCACAATGATACACACCTTGATATAATGATGAGGACATATGGTCACAATGATACACACCTTGATATAATGATGAGGACATATGGTCACAATGATACACACCTTGATATAATGATGAGGACATATGGTCACAATGATACACACCTTGATATAATGATGAGGACATATGGTCACAATGATACACACCTTGATATAATGATGAGGACATATGGTCACAATGATACACACCTTGATAATGATGAGGACATATGGTCACAATGATACACACCTTGATATAATGATGAGGACATATGGTCACAATGATACACACCTTGATATAATGATGAGGACATATGGTCACAATGATACACACCTTGATATAATGATGAGGACATATGGTCACAATGATACACACCTTGATATAATGATGAGGACATATGGTCACAATGATACACACCTTGATAATGATGAGGACATATGGTCACAAAGATACACACCTTGATAATGATGAGGACATATGGTCACAATGATACACACCTTGATATAATGATGAGGACTTATGGTCACAATGATACACACCTTGATATAATGATGAGGACATATGGTCACAATGATACACACCTTGATATAATGATGAGGACATATGGTCACAATGATACACACCTTGATAATGATGAGGACATATGGTCACAATGATACACACCTTGATAATGATGAGGACATATGGTCACAATGATACACACCTTGATAATGATGAGGACATATGGTCACAATGATACACACCTTGATAATGATGAGGACATATGGTCACAATGATACACACCTTGATAATGATGAGGACATATGGTCACAATGATACACACCTTGATAATGATGAGGACATATGGTCACAATGATACACACCTTGATATAATGATGAGGACATATGGTCACAATGATACACACCTTGATATAATGATGAGGACATATGGTCACAATGATACACACCTTGATATAATGATGAGGACATATGGTCACAATGATACACACCTTGATATAATGATGAGGACATATGGTCACAATGATACACACCTTGATATAATGATGAGGACATATGGTCACAATGATACACACCTTGATAATGATGAGGACATATGGTCACAATGATACACACCTTGATATAATGATGAGGACATATGGGGTGAGAGCCTGAGAAATATAATGGCTAATGCAGTCGCCACGAAGCTGTTCGGGTTCGAATTTGTCATTTATGCTCACAACATTCAAACATCCATGGCCTTACCGTGAATTGAACACCAGACTCCTGCATAGGAGCCGTGCTCTAATTCATTCGGCCAGACGATGCTCAATTTAATCAGAACAAATGAAAAATTAAATGACAATATAACAACACCACATAGCTACAGCATATAAAGTGGACAGAACAACTATCTAGTCCACACACTGAGATTAGAGTGAAAATAGACCACCCAGTTACAGAGAAAAAAATTACGCATGCCATTAGTTCCACAGGTGGACAATAATTTTCTGGGTTACGCGCCATGTACTTTTGATGGAAACTGCGATTTAGTCTGGGTTTTTTTTACTTAATGAAACTATCTAAATAACTCACAACAGTATTAAGTAGAAATATCAAACTAGTGTGGAATGGAAATATCAAAACAGTATGGAATGGAAATGACAAAAAACAGTATGGAATGGAAATGACAAAAAACAGTATGGAATGGAAATGACAAAAAACAGTATGGAATGGAAATGTCCCAATATGGAAGGGTCACATATTTCAGAATAAAAAGAGCATGCACGTTTCTAGTGGCAATGTATGGCTGTGAGACATTAACAATTAACAAGGCAGTAGAAAAGTATATATGTGCTTTTGAAAATATGTGTTACAGAAGAGTCGTCAGTATACCATAGACAGGAAATAAAACAAATAGATCTATCCAAAGAAAAATCAAATTCCAAGAAATAGTATTACTGCTACAAAAGAGAATGCGAAAATGGAATTTTTGGACAAATTGGTGCAGAAGAAAATTATGAAAGCATGCACCCAGGTAAAGAAAATAAGATGAAGACCACGGCGCTTCAAGAGGTGGTATATGTTTAGAATATGAGAGGCAAATCATGATTGGAGAAGAGAAAGAAAAACAAGGTGTGTAGAGAGGCTCGTTTCAGGTGTCTCCTTTTCCGACCTGAGGCTGATAGGCAAACATGATTAGAGAATAGATAGATAGATAGATAGATAGATATCCATATATTCGACTTTATACACAATCCATGCCACTATTCAAATAAAGAATTGTAATACCAGCTTTCAAAGAAAAATTGTAACATCACCATTCACATTAAACCATTATTCATAAATTATTCACAAATTATTCACAAATTATTCACAAATTATTCATAAATTATTATTTACATACTTTCCGTATACAATTATTCATAAATTCTGAAAATATCACACTGTCCAATATGATTGATACCTGATTCAATAACCTGTCAGAGAAATGTTATCTCAAATTCAAATCAAAGTTGGAGATCTGGTTTAAAACCTCAAATCTGCCAAAACTTAAGAACAAAACAACAATACCGCTCGTCTGAAATAGTATCAACGAATATCCTCCTCCACGCAACCCCTACGCTTTGGCCCAAGCAATCATTTCCAACCAGTGAGTACTTTTGTCTGTGGTTTGTGAGGGTTTGTGATTAATGACTTGAGAAGTTTATGAACAGATTGTGAATGTTCGTTTTAGAAACGTTAGATCGAGGTCTAATGCGAGGTTGGATGTTTACCACCACGTGACTAGTGTGATATAAGCATTTTATCATAGTATGACAAATACGATATGTGCAGCTTATCTCACGTGACTTATCTCACGTGACTTATCTCATGTAACAGTCTTCTACAACAGAACATCGGGAAAGAAGGCGAGAGGAAGACCACAAAAAGATGGTTAGATGGCATAGCAGAATCCTGTCAAAGAGCAAAATAACAATCACCCAAGCCACCATTTATTATATGGAGATATTTTTGTAGGAATTTTATTTTTAACCTTTTCTAATAAAGTTTGCCCGACTGCGGCTTTCCAGCTCGCTTTGCTTTTCTCAATTGTGTACTGCCAATGGTTATTTTACGTGCTCCAATTGAACACGGGGCCTACGTTTTATCGTCCGTCTCCGATAGGTCTATGAACTCGATATCACCTACACTGAGATCAGGGACCTCTGGAAAAAAATCCAAATGGCTCCACGAGGGAGCGTACCTGGTACTTTTGACACGAGAGACGAGCACTTAACCTCTACGCCACAGAGAGATAATGATATCGTTGCTATAGTTGGTCATGGTACCATTGGTCATAATGTTGGTCATGGTCACATTTGTCATGATGTTGGTCATGGTCAAATTGGTCATGATGTTGGTCATGGTCAAATTGGTCATGATGTTGGTCATGGTCACATTTGTCATGATGTTGGTCATGGTCAAATTGGTCATGATGTTGGTCATGGTCAAATTGGTCATGATGTTGGTCATGGTCAAATTGGTCATGATGTTGGTCATGATCAAATTTGTCATGATGTTGGTCATGGTACCATTTGGCATGATGTTGATCATGGTCAAATTTGTCATGATGTTGGTCATGGTACCATTGGTCATGATGTTGGTCATGGTACCATTTGTCATGATGTTGGTCATGGTACCATTTGTCATGATGTTGGTCATGGTCAAATTTGTCATGATGGTGGTCATGGTCAAATTTGTCATGATGTTGGTCATGGTACCATTGGTCATGATGTTGGTCATGGTACCATTTGTCATGATGTTGGTCATGGTACCATTTGGCATGATGTTGATCATGGTCAAATTTGTCATGATGTTGGTCATGGTACCATTGGTCATGATGTTGGTCATGGTACCATTTGTCATGATGTTGGTCATGGTACCATTTGTCATGATGTTGGTCATGGTCAAATTTGTCATGATGTTGGTCATGGTCAAATTTGTCATGATGTTGGTCATGGTACAATTGGTCATGATGTTGGTCATGGTACCATTGGTCATGATGTTGGTCATGGTAAAAATTTGTCATGATGTTGGTCATGGTACCATTGGTCATGATGTTGGTCATGGTACCATTGGTCATGATGATAATAGCATTACAAGATAGAATCCAACAGCATATTTGAAAAATAAGTACGACAAAAACACAAACAAATCCGCGTTCAGAAAGTCATACATAAATCCCCAACAGCTTACAAAGACTCATCATTTCTCATTGACGTGTAACAAAGGATTAACTACACTATTCCACGTACAAATCTGCTTAATGTATATGGCGCCAGACGAAAAAGACATAAACAAATCACAAAATGCATTAAATAAAAAATGATCCACAATTTCTGAACATACAGCAATATATCATAGAATCTTGTTACATAGAGGATCAAATACATAACCATAGGTAGGGGGTCCAAGAGGTGTAGGGAAAAACTGTTTGCCTCTCTCTCCAGTGGTATTTGGTTCGTTTTCAGATGTTCCACCCGTGTAGTGCCGGGGCCGAATGGAAGCAAATAATAGTACCACTGCGATCTACAAGGCATGTCGTAAGAGGCGACTGATGTAGAAACTAGGGAAGCTACCCTAGTAAATAAAAGGCATCGCAGAAATCGGATGTGCTGGCCTACTTGTAGGCGCATAACTGGCACAACGTACACTCGCTCTTAGGCTTAAATCACATATAAATAAGAACAAGTGATCGATATGGAGCGTTCGAAGAAGAAGAAGGTTCGTTTCCAGTGAAAAGCAACTCAATTATTTTTCAAGTGATCAATGATTTCAATGTAGATGAGATCGAGTTCCTGATCCTATCGAAGACGGACGATAAAACGTAGGTCAGACGTTTAAGTTTAGCATGTAAAGTATTCCTAGCAGTTGTAAAACAATCTCTACGAGTATGCTATTAAGCCGTTGAATGAGAAGAAATTCATTAAAAACTTAATATAAGTTTTCTCTAAAGGTTTTCACTATTTTCAAAATTACATTGGAACCCTCGCCGGTGCTACAGAGTTTGTGCACTGTCGCTGAGATATTCCTGTCTAATAAGCAGAAATGCGCACACATGGTTATTCACTGAAGTGCACTGATGATGGTCTCATCACTCAATCAATCAATCAATCAATCAATCAGACATAAACATGTTCAAATGTTTATAAGTAACTGCAGAATATTTGTTACAAAATCGTTCAAGTCATGACAAACAATGAAAACTTCTACGGCCGTCACTGATACCGTTCTTGTCCCTGGGCAAGCAGGAGTTAGGTGTAATGAACACGCTGATAGATTGGATGGCTTGGCGACAATATTAGAGGGAGCTGTCATGGATCGAAATGACATTCTTCACGTATTGAGAGAGTCTTTCAGAACAGAGGAGTTTCGGGGCTGTGAATATGACTCGCTGATCAGATATAGTGAGATGGGTGTCAATATTGATGCAGCCCGAAAATAACGACATACTAAATATGCAAAGAGATTGATTAATCAACATCGAACTGGCGTGTTGGGCCACTGGACGCTGCTGGTTGTGCTGAGGCGGAGATCGGAGCACCTATGGACATGTCCGGAGTACTATGATGATAGTCCTCATATAACTGATAACTGTTAACGTTCTGTGATATGATGTTTATAAATATCAACATCTACAAACTGACCACTTTCTTGATTTATGACATATTTGATGTTTGAAAGTGTTGGCAAATATAACCGTGAGTGTATGCGAAGATACGAAGAAGAAAATGAAGAAGATGAAGAAACAGAAGAGAAAGATGAAGAAGATGAAGATAAAAAGACGAAGAAAAATTAAGACGAAGAAGAAGGTGAAGAAAAAGAAACATAGAAAAAGGAGAGATAGAAGAGAAAACAGAAGGAAAAAAAGACGACAATGATGATGATGATGATGATATTGATGATGATGTTGATGATCTTCTTCTACGAACGCTCCATATCGACCACTTGTTAACCACTCTGTGTGATTTGTATGTGATCTGAGTCTACGGGCGAATGTACGTTGTGTCAGTTATGCACCTACAAGTAGGCCAGCACTTCCGATTTATGCGCTGCTTTTTATTTACTAGGGTAGCTTCCCTAGGTTCTACATCAATCGCCTCTCACAACATACCTTGTAGGTCACAGTGGTACTATTTGGAGCTTCCTATGGGCCCTGGCACCACACAGGCGATGATGTTGATGATTATCATGATGATGGTTAGAATGATGACAATGATGATGATGATGATGATGAGGATGATGAGAATGATGATGATGATGATGAGAATGATGATGATGATGATGATAATGATGATGATGATGATGAGAATGATGATGATGATGATGTGGATGATGAGAGATGATGATGATGATGATGATGATGATGATGATGATGATGATGATGATGAGGATGATGATGATGATGATGATGATGATGATGATGATGATGATGATGATGACAATGACAATGATGATGAAATGATGATGATGACAATGATGATGACAATGACGATGATGATGATGACAATGATGATGACAATGATGATGACAATGATGATGACAATGATGATGACAATGATGATGACAATGATGATGACAATGATGATGACAATGATGATGATGATGATTGTCATGATCATGGTCATTAAGAAGAAGATCATAGAATACAAAGATGAAAAAGTAGCGAAAAAGTAGCGGAGATAACAGTAATAATAATAATAATAATAATAATGACAATGAAGCAGAATTAAAAAAATATTAATTAATATTATTAACTGTGTAACTCATATTGCCGTGACTCGCAGTCAGATGGCGCCAGCATTAGTAATTTATCATCAACAACAACAACAGCTGTAACTAAGAATGCCATGACTATTCCAATTATTAGTTTCAATTACAACATCCGTGCCACTCATCAATCATCAGAAAGTACAAACAAATATAATGTACCCTTTCAAGCAGTGTCCACTGTAGTGGACATCTACTATTCGTTCGTTTCATAGCTAAACATGCTCGTCTCTCGACCTAAGACGCGTGATGAATACTGCTAAGGACTAGCTGTGGACAGTCTGCTATTGTCAGAGCGGTAAATTAACTTGTACTTCTAATGTGTAGTCAAGGTGGCGGGCAAAACGAGATTTATTCCAAAAATTCATGCATGAAAGGGCTAAAGTTGTTCTAAGTCTTGTTAGACATAGATCGTGGTCCAGCCTAGTCATTAGAAAGTACATACAAGCAGGTGCGGCTCGTCGTTCGGGGCCAGTGGGGCCAGGCCCCACCAACAATCACATGTAACTAATATATAACCTAATCCAAAACAATAATTTTTCCGCAACTTTTTGTCCAGCCCCACCAACAAAAATTTTCACGAGCCGCCACTGCATACAAGTATAGCGTAGTTACAGTTGTTATAGTTCTTGCAATACATAGTATGTGGTCTAGCCTAGTCATCAGAAAGTACATGCAAGTATAGCGTAGTTACAGTTGTTATAGTTCTTGCAAGACATAGACTGTGGTCCAGCCTAGTCATCAGAAAGTAAATAGTAGTTTGTTCTCTAAAAAAAGTAAACACCTTAACCTATATGTGCTTTTGAATATAAGTATTACACAAGAGTTCTCCGTGTATCTTGGACAGAGAAGAGAACAAATAGATATATCCAGAAAGAACTCATAATCAAAGAAAACTGGCTGATGCTACAAATAAAAATAAGAAAATTGAAGTATTTTGGACATATAAAAAGACATGAAGGGTTGGAGAAGACTACAAATGGAATGAAGCAACCCGGCAAATAGGAGAAGAGGCAGATCGCGAATAAGATGAATTCGGGATGTAATCTGCTATCACTACAGCTGATGAATTTAGATACGATCGAACCCTCCAAGTTTCAATTTTGTGAGCAATAGTGGGAGATCAAGAAGGAATAACTTTGCCTCTCCGGATGTATCTTTGTTGCATCCCAGAGTGATGCGCCAAAACTAATTCTGAATTCTTTCCAGTCTCAATATATGCGTAGGACTAATCGTGAGGATAGCGCATACATATTCTATTATGAAAAACCACTTAAAAGACATCGGACTCCAGATTGCATTCATTAAAACGAGTTTGGTTTAATGTTTTGTTTGGTTTGTGGTAGTATCACACGTAGGACCAGTAACGTATATTGCGACACCAGGTGGAGAAGACATAGAGAATGTCATTCGCACGTGCAGACACTCAACACATTTTAAAAGCGAAAGTGAAAACACAACGGATGCAACCGAAATGCACATAAATCATAGAGAGACAAACAAGAGTTATGTAGTTCTCATATCCGGCCCACAAACTGTATTCAATGTCATTAAAGACACTATGAAGAGAGTCTGGTCGAATGAATTAGAGCGCGGCTTCTATACGGGAGACCATGTGTTCAATTTCGGGTAAGACAAAGGATATTTTTCTCTTGTGAGCGTAAATGAAAATTCTTAACCTGAACAGCTTCGTGGTGACTGTACTAGCCATGCGGCCATTACGCTCCTAAGGTTCTCGTGTCACCTGTCTTACACTACCTTAAAAAGCGGTAACACAGGTAGTAACAAGTTTTTGAAAGAAAGAAAAGAAAGAAAGACACTACTAATATCAACATTAATGAGCATACAAGTTCTTTACTGCAACTCATCAGTATCATCAAAACAACAGTATTTAAATGTATCTATGAACACTGTGGTATAATAGGAAAACAATTAACAACTAAGTGAGTTAGCTTTACAAAGTACAAAAAGAAAAAGATACAGCGACTTTTCGACTAAGTTATTTTATCAAGCAAAGTATATAAATCAAACGGAATAAAACATATTCTACAGAACTGAACTCAGTATGAAGATCTGAGAAGAAAGAGGTGGCCCACTTACACAGTGTCCAAGACAAACTGTATAATCTGATAATCTGAGGCAGACGGATGCCTTTATTATAGAATCCGAAATCCCAATCTAGTGAGAACGCAGAAGAAGAAGAAACAGAATAGAGGAATAGAGACAATGTTGACCATACATCACATACACAGTCAGAATATTTATTTCTTAATACATTAAAATAAAAAAGTATGTGACTAAAATGGAAAAATGGAAAAATGAAATAAATATGAAAAACCGGGAAAACCCAAACATATTTTTTAAATACTTATTTGTCACGTGTTTTCTTTTTGCTGCATAGTTTTATGGCAGTCTTCCCTTACATCGATTATAAAAGGAGACGAGAAGGCTAGCATCTTGAAAAGAAATGTGGGGGTTACTTCAACAGATTGAAAATTGACGTTTCGTATCACTAACTTCAAACTAAAATAATACAAGAATTTTATAAATAGTGAAAGTAAACTCTGAACATGTCCTGCCACAGAACCAGTCAAACTAGAAGATCAAATTATTCCATATACAACTGCTTTCAATTATCTTAGACTTGTAATCAGTTACTTATTAGGGGCTGGATTTGACAGCACAAACAGACTATGTAAACCACAATGTTTGTGCTATTGCATCCCTTCAGATGTTCTGGAAGTCAACCCAATCATCATCAAATAGCTTGTCCTGCGCAGAACTTTGTCACCCCAACAGTCCTCCGGAATTTATCTCTCTCTCATAGCCTCCGAAGCCGTCATGTTCAAACCATCAGTTACATCCTGAATCCATCTTCTCCGTGGTATACCTCTTCTTTTCTTTGCCGGTATACCTCCTTCAGTCAACCCAATATTCAAAACTATGATTAATGTCGCCTGTTTGGTGTCAGGGCTCGCAAGGGAGCAAAGAATAGTACCACTGTGACCTACAAGGCATGTCGTAAGAGGAGACTAATGTAAGACCTAGGGAAGCTACCTAGTAAATAAAAATCGTCGCAGAAATCGGATGTGCTGGCCTACTTGTAGACACATAAATGGCACAACGTACAATCGGTCCTAGGCTCAGATCACATACGGATCACACAGAGTGGTTAACAAGTGGTCGATATGGAGCCCTCAAAGAAGAAGAAGATGATTAATATATACTGCAGCTGTGTGCTATACGCTTTGCTGTACAAATCAGATTGCTTGAGAATGACATAACAAGATACGTTCAAACTTTCCACCGTCAATACAACGTGTCTGCGAAAGTTCTTACGTGTGCTCTAGTCAAGAACAATTTCTAAATAAGAACTGCTTACACAGCGTTAATAAAAGAATATTAACACTATCATTCAGAAAGGATGCTGAAAATGGATTAAACGTGTGTTACCAATGGAATCTAACTTTCACGAAAACTGCATTAAGATGGACAGAAGGGTGTGACAGATGGGAGTAAACGAAAACGTGAAAGACCAAGACCCAAAAGGAATGAACCACGACTGGAATACAACACAGAAGATGGCCAAGGAGAGAGAGGAATGTTGTGCTTTTGTTGCTGTCCAAAGTCTTACGGCGTCACACACTAGAGAAATAGAGATAGCAGACGTCCAACAAATTTAGATCCCACAGATTCTACCATCAAATATCATGTAAAGACCACACCAATATCGTTATATTCCGAACCAGACCACAACAAACTTAGAAACCCCGTGTACTGACAAACTTAGAAACCCCGTGTACTGACAAACTTAGAAACCCCGTGTACTGACAAACTTAGAAACCCCGTGTACTGACAAACTTAGAAACCCCGTGTACTGGAACCGTTCTTCTTCTTCTTCTTCGAACGCTTCATATCGACCACTTATCGACCATTCTGTGTGATTTGTATGTGATCTGAGCCTAAGAGCGATTGTACGTTGTGCCAGTTATGCGTCTACAAGTAGGCCAGCACATCCGATTTCTGTGCTGCTTTTTATTTATTAGGGTAACATCCCTAAAGCCTACATTAGTGGCATCTTACGACATACACTGTAGGTTGCAATGGCACTACTCTTCGCTTCCCTTTCGGGCCCCGGCACCACACGGGCAACTGGAAACGTTCAACATGTTGATATATACTTGGACACGAAAGAAATTAGTCCAAAACTTGCAAAACACATCCATCACGCATGTTGCTTCTTCATTGAAGACATGTAGAACATATGGTATATCTGATTTATGTTACTTCCTAACCTGATTTGTTCAATAGATGACTAAAGCAAATGGTAATGGTTATTGAGAGCCTCACTAATGTAGTGGTTAGAGCACTTTCTTCTTAGGCGTGTGGTCACATGTACCTTTTCTTCTTTCCGCTTGATCAGGACCGTGCGGTATATTTTCTCAGTATGATGCAAGTTTTTGAAATGCCGCCCTTTGAATGTGTTTTTCTTTAAAATAACCTTCAATTGCAATTTTAATTTCACTGCTTATGCCGTTCCCTCTCCCCCTTACTGTGCCACCTGATGCTGCCGCCTCTCTGTATCATAGCACGGCACGGCTCTGCGCTTGATCTTATCAACAAACTTAAGCACATGTTGTGATATGTGTTACAAGGGTCAACTATACCCTGAATGACATTTATCTTCGTTCCTGGAAAGACATAGGTGTTATAGTTTTCTCTCCTTTAACTCGCTAACCTACCACATATAACGTTTATGTGCATACTACTACTGATAATGTTTGTATTGGGTGTTCAGATGGCAGAGCTCCAGAATACGTTTGTCCCCTGCAGAGAAGCGAAGCCGTCACTTAGGCGCACCTGTGTTCGATTCTGTGTTTCCTATTACACTATTTTCGTTTCCGTTGTTGGTGAATTTGTTTCCCATCTGTTTTCAAATACCCGTTTCTAGTGCTTCCTTCCATGCTGTATTTTGGGCAATTTTTATTTCATTTTTTTTTTATTTGTGATCCAATTTATGTTTTTCGTATTTCTACGTTTTTCGCACTAGTCATTGCTTCTTTTATTTCTTGATAATAAGTTTTCCATCTTGTACTCTCTGCTTGGTGCTGTAATACGAGAATTGTTATGACTTATCTAATGTTCGCCAGTTGTAATTTTTTCTGTATCATTATCAGCATGTGTTATTTGATTGATTGAGTGATTCGATCATTCATTCATTCATTCAATAAATGGGATTATTATCATTGCAATTTAGTGAGTAACCATGTGTGCTACAATACATTCATTCCTTGAAATAGTATTTGACTCATTCAATAAATGGGACCATTATCATTGCAATTCGGTGAGTAGTCATGTGTGATTTGATTCATTCATTTATTGAAATAGTGTTTGATTGATTGGTTGATTGATTGATTGAATGATTGTTTGAAGTATTCAAAAGGTTGCCATTATCTGATCTATACCAAAGATACAAGATTTGTCACGGCAGATCTTCGTACTTGTGACATCAATCTAATGACAGCGGGACACCTAACATAGACCTAACATAGACCTAACATAGACCTAACATAGACCTAACATAGGCCCAACTTACTTTATAAACTTCTCTTCTTCCAACGCTCCATATCGACCACTTGTTAACCACTATTTGTGATTTGTTTGTGAACTGAGCCTAAGAGCGTTTGTTGTACATTGTGCCAGTTATGCGCCGACAAGTAGGCCAGAACATCCTATTTCTGCGATCCTTTTTATTTACTAGGGTAGCTTCCCTAGGCCCCTACCTCAGTCGCCCCTTACAACATGCATTGTAGATCACAGTGGTACTATTCTTTGCTCCCCTTGCGAGCACTGGCAACACATGGGTGACTTTTATAAACGAAATTTGTTATAGCACATGATCAAAATGTTGTCTACTTCACAAAATGTACAACGTGTTTGGAGCATAGCGCAAATTACAGCTTCTAATAAAGTCATCAATTTGGAAATCAGAAAGTGAACCAAGAAAAAAAGATAGTTTTCATTATTTATTGCTTTTATGTGTTATTTGTTTCTGTTTCGTTGGTTATATATTTTCATTTCCGTTGTTTTTTTTTTGTTGGTTAGACCTCGGCAGAAGACTTGAAGCGTCGTTATGTCTGTACTACCTGTACAGGATTCGGAAAACAAATTTTCTTCGAATTCAATGTACATTGTTACGAAATATTTTCTTTCTTCGACATATGCTCTCTCTCTCTCTCTCTTTTGTGTGTGTGTGTGTGTGTGTGTGTGTGTGTGTGTGTGTGTGTGTGCGCGCGTGTGTGCGCGCGTGTGTGTGCGCGTGTGTGTGTGCGCGCGTGTGTGTGCTCATAAAATGTGTCTTTCTTATCATCGTCAGCCTCGTTTGTTGGTGCATAACACTGCAGTATTGTCATATTGACATGCCTGGTACTGAAGCGGGCTCTAATTATTCGACTCGAGATGGGTTCCCATTCTAACATGCTCTTTGCTACTCTAGGTGTCATCATTATACCCACTCCTTCAAAATGCTTACCATCTTCTCTCCTGAATATATGAAAGTTAATCCACTAACTACTCTTCTATCTGTTCCAGGCCATCTCACCTCACTTAACCCCAGTATGTCCAGCTCATATCTCTTCATTTTTTCTGCAATTTGGGCTGATTTTGTAGCCGTGGCCATCGTTCTCACATTCCAAAATTCAATTTTAGTGTGTGTCTTTGAGCCAAGTAATGTACGAGTCAGGTTGCTGACTTCCGCAAAGCGACTTTCATCAGCAAGCGTTATTGATGCACTAGGTGCACCGCACACTACCTGGCTGGTCGGTTTACCGGTATGGCGTCCTTTCTTGCAAGTTTCTGTAGCTCTTTCAATTTCTTGTGATGATGTAGCTGGCCTCACGCACAAGTCCTCCTCCTTTTCATCCGGGCTTGGAACCGGCATTGGCAGAGTTAGTAACTAATAACAAATGTGTTCATAAAATCTGTGGAGTTTCAGGGCTGTGAATCCCACTCACTGAACAGAATGAGAGAGATTGGTTTAAATCTGTGGAGTTTCAGGGCTGTGAATCCCACTCACTGAACAGAATGAGAGAGATTGGTTAAAATCTTTGGAGTTTCAGGGTTGTGAATCCCACTCACTGAACAGAATGAGAGAGATTGGTTAAAATCTTTGGAGTTTCAGGGCTGTGAATCCCACTCACTGAACAGAATGAGAGAGATTGGTTAAAATCTGTGGAGTTTCAGGGCTGTGAATCCCACTCACTGAACAGAATGAGAGAGATTGGTTAAAATCTGTGGAGTTTCAGGGCTGTGAATCCCACTCACTGAACAGAATGAGAGAGATTGGTTAAAATCTGTGGAGTTTCAGGGCTGTGAATCCCACTCACTGAACAGAATGAGAGAGATTGGTTAAAATCTGTGGAGTTTCAGGGCTGTGAATCCCACTCACTGAACAGAATGAAAGAGATTGGTTAAAATCTGTGGAGTTTCAGGGCTGTGAATCCCACTCACTGAACAGAATGAAAGAGATTGGTTAAAATCTGTGGAGTTTCAGGGCTGTGAATCCCACTCACTGAACAGAATGAGAGAGATTGGTTAAAATCTGTGGAGTTTCAGGGCTGTGAATCCCACTCACTGAACAGAATGAAAGAGATTGGTTAAAATCTGTGGAGTTTCAGGGCTGTGAATCCCACTCACTGAACAGAATGAAAGAGATTGGTTAAAATCTGTGGAGTTTCAGGGCTGTGAATCCCACTCACTGAACAGAATGAAAGAGATTGGTTAAAATCTGTGGAGTTTCAGGGCTGTGAATCCCACTCACTGAACAGAATGAAAGAGATTGGTTAAAATCTGTGGAGTTTCAGGGCTGTGAATCCCACTCACTGAACAGAATGAGAGAGATTGGTTAAAATCTGTGGAGTTTCAGGGCTGTGAATCCCACTCACTGAACAGAATGAAAGAGATTGGTTAAAATCTGTGGAGTTTCAGGGCTGTGAATCCCACTCACTGAACAGAATGAAAGAGATTGGTTAAAATCTGTGGAGTTTCAGGGCTGTGAATCCCACTCACTGAACAGAATGAAAGAGATTGGTTAAAATCTGTGGAGTTTCAGGGCTGTGAATCCCACTCACTGAACAGAATGAAAGAGATTGGTTAAAATCTGTGGAGTTTCAGGGCTGTGAATCCCACTCACTGAACAGAATGAAAGAGATTGGTTAAAATCTGTGGAGTTTCAGGGCTGTGAATCCCACTCACTGAACAGAATGAGAGAGATTGGTTAAAATCTGTGGAGTTTCAGGGATGTGAATCCCACTCACTGAACAGAATGAGAGAGATTGGTTAAAATCTGTGGAGTTTCAGGGCTGTGAATCCCACTCACTGAACAGAATGAGAGAGATTGGTTAAAATCTGTGGAGTTTCAGGGATGTGAATCCCACTCACTGAACAGAATGAAAGAGATTGGTTAAAATCTGTGGAGTTTCAGGGTTGTGAATCCCACTCACTGAACAGAATGAAAGAGATTGGTTAAAATCTTTGGAGTTTCAGGGTTGTGAATCCCACTCACTGAACAGAATGAGAGAGATTGGTTAAAATCTGTGGAGTTTCAGGGTTTGGAATCCCACTCACTGAACAGAATGAGAGAGATTGGTTAAAATCTGTGGAGTTTCAGGGTTGTGAATCCCACTCACTGAACAGAATGAAAGAGATTGGTTAAAATCTGTGGAGTTTCAGGGTTGTGAATCACACTCACTGAACAGAATGAGAGAGATTGGTTAAAATCTGTGGAGTTTCAGGGTTGTGAATCCCACTCACTGAACAGAATGAGAGAGATTGGTTAAAATCTGTGGAGTTTCAGGGTTGTGAATCCCACTCACTGAACAGAATGAGAGAGATTGGTTAAAATCTGTGGAGTTTCAGGGCTGTGAATCCCACTCACTGAACAGAATGAAAGAGATTGGTTAAAATCTGTGGAGTTTCAGGGCTGTGAATCCCACTCACTGAACAGAATGAAAGAGATTGGTTAAAATCTGTGGAGTTTCAGGGCTGTGAATCCCACTCACTGAACAGAATGAAAGAGATTGGTTAAAATCTGTGGAGTTTCAGGGCTGTGAATCCCACTCACTGAACAGAATGAAAGAGATTGGTTAAAATCTGTGGAGTTTCAGGGTTGTGAATCCCACTCACTGAACAGAATGAGAGAGATTGGTTAAAATCTGTGGAGTTTCAGGGCTGTGAATCCCACTCACTGAACAGAATGAGAGAGATTGGTTAAAATCTGTGGAGTTTCAGGGCTGTGAATCCCACTCACTGAACAGAATGAAAGAGATTGGTTAAAATCTGTGGAGTTTCAGGGCTGTGAATCCCACTCACTGAACAGAATGAGAGAGATTGGTTAAAATCTTTGAAGTTTCAGGGCTGTGAATCCCACTCACTGAACAGAATGAGAGAGATTGGTTAAAATCTGTGGAGTTTCAGGGTTGTGAATCCCACTCACTGAACAGAATGAAAGAGATTGGTTAAAATCTGTGGAGTTTCAGGGCTGTGAATCCCACTCACTGAACAGAATGAGAGAGATTGGTTAAAATCTGTGGAGTTTCAGGGCTGTGAATCCCACTCACTGAACAGAATGAAAGAGATTGGTGTCATTATTGGTGTAGGCAGAAAAGAACGACATACCAAATATGCAAAGAGATTAGTTAATCAACATCAAACTGGCGTGTTGGGCTGCTGGACGCTGCTGGATTTGTTGATGCGGAGATCGGAGCACATATGGACATGTTCGGAGTGCTATGCTGATAGTCCTCATATAACATATACTGAAAATACGCATGACGTCTCTCTAAGCTCTATTATTACTGACAGAGTTCGTTCTCAAAGTATGTCATTGCTTACTCTTTTCCCATTTAGCAGAAGGGGACCTCTGTGACGTGGAGGTAAGGCCCTTGCCTCTCGCTCCAAAGATACTCGGTTCCTTACTCGTGTGGAGTGATCGGGATATTTTTCTAGAGGTTTCTAATCACAATGTAGAGGAAATCGGGTTCCTAGTCCTAATGGAGACGCGATTAACAATAGGTACCGTATTCAAGTTGAACACGTAAAAAATAAAACCATGGAAACCATAAATCCGTCAGAGTAAGGGGTAAATCCATTGCCTTAAATTAAATTTAAAGATTGAAATAAAAAAATAAAAAGATAAAATAGGGAGAGCGTGTAGAGATCTGGAAAAAAATAGTCTTGGATAGGCGGGCTTAGGTAGACCTTGGTTGGGGACCTATGCTTCCCTAGGGGCGAAGAGTGAGGAAGAAGAAGAAATACAAATATGACAATAATGTTTAGAAATCTTCAAACTTATATCGAATACACCCTCGAGAGTGACTTGTACACTGTCGCTTAGATGTTCCTGTGTAAGGTAGAGATCAGAACATACATGGTTTACATACCGAAGTGTACTGATGATGGTCCTATCAATCAATCAATCAAACTATGTACCTATGCTATCAGCTTCATAACAGAAAAATACCTATTGCAAACATTAGCATAAAGTCAGTTATGACAGGTAACAAATCTTGGAAATCAGACCACAACCATCAAGTGACCCTCGCGCTCAAGTATTGTTAGTTGATTATTCATTGTAAAAACAACACAGCATGCAAGAGCAAGGTTATATTATGTCAAAAAACAACACAGCATGCAAGGGCAAGGTTATATTATGAAAAAAAACAACGCAGCATGCAAGAGCAAGGTTATATTATGTCAAAAACAACGCAGCATGCAAGAGCAAGGTTATATTATGTCACAAATTAAAGTTAACACTACGTAATATCTGTATTGTTATCACTTTTGATCAATTAATAATCATGGACTCACAAAATTGAAATAAAACTTGGTGTTCTATCAAACATATATAAACGTCAGTCCACATCAATCAGGATGTTTGAATTTCCCGACTGAGTTAGCTGATTGAATGTTACCTGGCTCCATGTTGCAAACCTCCCCAACATACGATTATACGATTGTACAATAAGATGACTGTGACCGCAGCACTCAGTCTCCCTTTATGAAACAAATGTTATGACAATGTTGGTAGCCTGTTTCTGAATGTTACCTTTGTTAGTGTCATCAAGGTGGAAGTTTGAACGAAGAAGAAGAAAAAGAAGAAGAGGAAGAAAGAGAACGAGGTGAAGATGAACGATCCTCCAAACACATTTTGTTCATATTGTTTCACCTGGGTTGGATCTATGTGGGAAAGTGGTTACCGTTTGCTTTGCCTTCTAATGGTTGTTGGTTCGAATTCACACTGCGTCGGTCGGTTCGTAGTTGTTTTATTTTTCTCGAAGATGCCTTAGAATTCATGTCGGAACTACGGAATGCATGTTTTGTGCAGTACTCTCGGCAAGCGGCTTTACATTTCTATGAGAGTGACAGTCATATGAGGAAACAGGTATGAAATGAAGTCAACTATTCGACATAAGACCAGTTTGTTCACCCATAAGTAGCTACTTGTGCTTGCTGGGAGCTCGATAGATGTTACAGCAACGATGCTTCCGTAACCAGTAATGGCAAGTAATGTAAAGTTGGGTGAAGCAATCATCTTGCAGTATACACTCCAGGAGGCTGTGCTCTTGCTGAGCTGGTATCTGACACAGACTACATCAAAGATTATAAGATTACAAACAACGTAACGCTCACAACATTAATAACTAGGTGTAACATCGTACATTGTATCTACTAAACCAGTGGTTCTCAAAATTTGTGAAGTCGTGGTACACTAGAAGTCCTACATAAAATCGTAGACGCACTATACACAAAAACTTAATACATAAGATACAAAAAGTAAAGAAATACAGAAATAATTGGAAAATGCTACGTACTATTATTCATCATTTTAATTCTGCCTATGAGAAGCATGGGCCTGATGTGCCTTGGCGATTTTTAACCCCGGTTCCCTATGGCACCTAGTTGTCGACCCTTGATCCGAGATTTCCTATGGTGCACCCAGGAATGTTACCGGACAAACCGGTGTGCCCGTGCGTACCCTTTGAGAACCACTATACTCCATTTCCAAACTTATCAAGGATTTTAATCCCCATGTGGTAATCTGCAAACGATGATGATGGGCGATCGCGTTCAGGTCGGGAATATAGATATCGTATTAAGTAATAGTAAGATATAATCATCATTACGTGCCATGCCAATAGGTGTAGGTTATCATGCTCTTTCCCAACTCTCACTTTCTTGATCTAGCTCTGAGTTCTGATACTGTTTTCGCGCGGTGCCATGATGTTGAGCTGTCTAGAATCGTTTCACCTCTGTTGATCTCTATCTCTCTTCCTCTTTACCTTTCTTGCTGTAACAATATATTCACACTTTTCTCTTCTTATAATATCTTCTTCTTCTTCTCTTCCACCATTTACTTCCTTATAGAAGTCTTGGGAGGAAATGTAGTGGTATTGTTTGTGCTGGTGCTAATGAACTTTGTACGCTGTTATTCATTGTCTTAAGGCTGTTCTTTATGCTGTCGCTCCATCTTTTGCGTGGTCTTCCTCTTGCTTTTTACTCGTTATACTTTTTCTGTGTTGCCTTCTGTGGTAGACGATACAATAATATATCCAACAAATTATGCGTGTTTCTTCTTTGATGTGTTTCATAATTATCTATCTGTTCTCACCTGTTTTCTTGAAAACATTATCACATGTTATCTTTTCTGTCTATCATATTCTCATCATTCTTCTATAAAACAGCATCTCTGTAGCATCTCAAAATTTACTATTTTTTTTATTTATTGTACATGATTCACATCTGATTTATTGCACATGTTGTTAATTATCCAGAAAGTTGACTTAAATTTGTTGAGCACAAGGAGTTTTTATCAAGAACCCCAGAGGAAGCAACGGAAGTAACGAATATGATCAACAAATAAACAGGGAACAGGTATTAAGAGTTTCCGAAAAAAAAAATAGACAAACACGGGACTCGAACCACTTACCCTAGTCCTTACGACACCAATCGCCTAGCCTAGCAATACGAGCGTTTTTACGAACCCAACCAATGAGCCATTCTAAAAAAATGACTCACGGGGAGTGTCTTTCTCAAACGCTCGTTATAACTAGACACAGAACAATCAGGTAGAGTTCGTTCCAACAGTGTCTGCACAAACACATGCTATAAGATTGGTGTCGTAAGGACTAGGGTAAGTGGTTCGAGTCCCGTGTTTGTCTATTTGTTTTTTCGGAAACTCTAATACCTGTTCCTGTTTATTTGTTGATCATATTCGTTACTTCCGTTGCTTCCTCTGGGGTTCTTGATAAAAACTCCTTGTGCTCATCTTATAATAAATTTGAAGCTACTTTGAATGATGTATGTATGTTTGTTATATGTGTATTCATGTGTGTATGTATGATATTGTCTCGTCTCAAATATATACAAGCACAATAATCTTATAGCATGTGTTTGTGCAGACACTGTTGGAACGAACTCTACCTGATTATTCTGTGTCTAGTTATAACAAGCGTTTGAGAAAGACACTCCCCCTTGAGTCATTTTTCTTAAATGGCTCATTGGTTGTGTTCGTAAAAACGCTCGTATTGCTAGGCTAGCCGATTGGTGTCGTAAGGACTAGGGTAAGTGGCTCGAGTCCCGTGTTTGTCTATTTGTTTTTCGTAAGCTCTTAATACCTTTTCCCCCTTAAATTTGTTGGAACTTTACTTTATTTCTGTATTACACTCACCATCACATGTCTTTTTCTTCGAACGCTCCATATCGACCACTTGTTAAACCATTCTTTGTGATGTGTATGTGATCTGAGCCTAAGAGCGATTTACGTTGTGCCAGTTATGCACCTACAAGTAGGCCAACATATCCGACGTCTGCGACACTTTTTATTTACTATGGTAGCTTCCTTAGGCCCCTACCTTAGTCATCTCTTACGACATGCCTTATAGGTCGCAGTGTTACTATTCTTTGCTCCCCTTACGAGCCCCGGCAACGCACGGATGACCATCAGATGAAATTGTTACACCCAAGTAATACAATATGTTCTTGTTTCAGAAATGTTTCCATTATCGCATTATATGTGATTTCTTTAATATAACATCGCTGATTCCATTATATGTGATTTCTTTAATATAACATCCCTGATTCCATTATATGTGATTTCTTTAATATAACATCGCTGATTCCATTATATGTGATTTCTTTAATATAACATCCCTGATTCCATTATATGTGATTTCTTTAATATAACATGGCTGATTCCATTATATGTGATTTCTTTAATATAACATATCTGATTCCATTATATGTGATTTCTTTAATATAACATCGCTGATTCCATTATATGTGATTTCTTTAATATAACATCCCTGATTCCATTATATGTGATTTCTTTAATATAACATGGCTGATTCCATTATATGTGATTTCTTTAATATAACATCCCTGATTCCATTATATGTGATTTCTTTAATATAACATCGCTGATTCCATTATATGTGATTTCTTTAATATAACATCCCTGATTCCATTATATGTGATTTCTTTAATATAACATCGCTGATTCCATTATATGTGATTTCTTTAATATAACATCCCTGATTCCATTATATGTGATTTCTTTAATATAACATCGCTGATTCCATTATATGTGATTTCTTTAATATAACATCCCTGATTCCATTATATGTGATTTCTTTAATATAACATGGCTGTTGTCTTTTCTGTTATTTACGCTCTGACATTTTCATTGGCTTTCTAAAATGAAAATCTACCTGGATTCATTAAAAACTTTATTCAGAATATTTCGACTTTCAAACATTTGCGAGTGTCAAAAAAAGGCATAAATTAACTTGCAGTGGGTACCATTTCTCGCTGGCACTGAAGGTAATGAGAGTGTCGATGTCTTGGCTAATGGAGGTAGCGCTAAAGAACAAATCTACTGGTCACGGTCAGGTCAAAATCCTCATAAGAAAGAAAATCTGCAGTATAATGGAGAATAAACACTGGATATGATTATGGAAAAGATTTCCTCAAAGACTTCAGCAGAACACACTACGACATTATACAGGGTGTTCAACTTAAAAGCAGCCCATGAATGGAGCTAATCTGGCATATATGTATGGAAATGAGAAGGTTCAGTTATGGCGTAGTATGGGTCAAGGTTGTGTGATGGTGTGTAATTGTAGTGCGGGAAGGGGCGATGAACAAATGTGACGTAGGACAAGCTAGTCATAACCGGTTTAAATAGTAAATAGACGGAGATGCAATGCGTACCTGGCAAATTTATATTTATCACTGGGGCTGCTTTTAAGTTGAACACCCTGTATTTCGCCTACGTACCGGACACTGCAGACTCAACAAACACATAGACTAGGAGTAAGTCAAACAGCTTTCTGTCAGTGTCAATAAGCGGAATAGACACCTTAGCATGTCATGCATGTCCTCTCTTAGGTGAGCAGAGAAGCAACAATGAGGCCACTCCAAGTCGAATTGAAAACTATTTTAAATTGAAAACTAACACATCTGAAGCTGACTGCTCAGTTTGTGCACCACTGTGGGTTCAGTTTGTGCACCACTGTGGGTTAAACCTATGACCACGGATCCCTGAAGGAGAAGATTTAAAATATGCAAAGTAAATGTATATAATGTTAAGTAGCAAAGCAAATATTCATGGAGAAATATAAGATGAAAATAATATTCATGAAAACATTCACTAATAAGAGAAATCAAGTAGTTTTGACATTTTATAGACCAAAGTTAAAATGCTCTCGTTCTAAATCTCGAAGGGGCTGTGAACCAAAGTGTAACGTATTCAGGTTCACGGCGCAAAACCACACGGATCACATTCATTGTTCATTTGAGGATCATCTTCATCGCACATCGGACATGTCCATAATTGCTCTGATCTCCTTTAAACTAACTACTCCCGTTCTGTGTTGGTTGATGTTTCTACTGGGGTTTCTCTCATGGTTTTTCCAGTCTTGCCGAACCTATCGGTATTCATAACTTGCGCAACTGAGAAAGAGAATACCCTTTATCTTCGTTGAAATCTTCGGAGTGTATGTTTTCTCATAGAGCATTGATGATGTCGATATTTGCCATAGAAGATCCTTTATACTGATTACAAAGAGTGAGTAGCTTGGTTGGTACAAAGAGTGAGTAGCTTGGTTGGTACAAAGAGTGAGTAGCTTGGTTGGTAAAAGCGAGGAAAAAGGAAGAGGTCTGGATACCTTTATAAAAAAAACATTAAAAGGATATAAAAAGGTAAATAACATTTTATAATGGACAAATCTGGCAAGAAACAAACAATGTGGGAGACCAATGAGAGTTTAACTTTTTTGTGGAGTTTGAGAGTCTATATGGAGTTAAGACACACGGTGATCGCCAACAGTCCTATGTAATCACAGGATCGTTCAACTCAAATGGAAGTTCCCGGAAACCAGATCACCTCCGTTACGTTATCCTTGCATTCCAGTATTGTTAGATAAAGACAATTTTAGTATGAAAACGACGAAACATGACACCAAAAAATGACATTATGTTACAAAAGAGTATCATTATTATTAACCCTTTAATTTAAAAAATAAACATATAAACTCATAAAATTGTGTAAAATTGCAATCAAGCTTACAATGTTCTATCACATATAAACGAAAGTCAGCACATATTAAGTGGAATTTTCGATTATCCGACTGAGCTAAACTGTCTCACGTTACCGGGGGGCACGGCTCGCTTCACACCAACTAAATACTTGCTTCACGTCCTAAGTGGAACGGTAGAGCTATTTTCCATTGATCCCTTATCTTAATGCAGGTGAAATCGAACTCAAAGTATGCTTGGAAACGGTAGATAAAACGTAAATCTTGTGATCAAGCATAGCACACAAAACACCCTCGGCAGTAAAACGTCGATACGAGTAAGACAAAAAGATGCTTTCTGTGCAAACATAAATAATACCAATTTACGAAACACAAATTCAATTTCTACAAAATATGTGGACATGAAAACTAAAACAAATTTGAGAAAATGTTGGAATAAAAAACATTTTTCAAAATATCAATACAATAACGAAACGAATTCTGGTAAATATTATCTCAGTCCTAATTTTGAAATAGTTAAAGAACGCAAAAATTGCTTTCAAGAGCGGTTCGTGAATCAATTCAGCATCTTGAAAGAGCATTCTTCTCTCACATACAACTCTATACGGGAGTCACAGATGTTAGTGCACTTGCCTCGTAAAAGGGTGGTCACTAGTTCAAAATCATCAGTTGCTGTGGAATTTGTGTTTGAGTGCAAAGACTCTCAGATCGACCAAACCTCAATTGGATACCAGAGAAACACTGGAAAGTAAAGACTGCCTGATTGATGTTGACTACATCACCCAAACTGTGTTGTGTCTTCTTCTTTAGAATGTGATGTCCTTAGCGCTTAGGACAACTACAAAAGGACACCAGTCTTCTCTGTCCTTGGCTGTCTTTTCTGTTACGTTGCAGCTGTGGCTCAGTTCTTTCAATTTGTGTTCTACTGTTCCTCAGATGGTTTTGGGTCCTCCACGTTTTCGTTTAATCTATGGAGTTCATGTCAGCGCAGTTTTCGTGACAGGGTTAGTCTCCATGTGTAACACATGTCCGATCCATCTCCAGCTTATATTTTGAATGTTGCTTCTCCTATTCTCCTGCAGACACCGTGTATGCAGTTTATTGGTAGGATAGTTTTCGGCCAAAATAATTGCACGATCTTTTGCAGATAAGTTGTGTGGAAGATGGAACGTTTGGACATATATTGTTCTGTCATACTCCTGCGTTTTGATCTATACGGTAAAGTTGGAAGCACACCTCTGGGGTAAACATTAATCTTGGTTCCGATGGTACATTAGGCTGATTTTTAGACCGTCAAGATTATCGTGAATGTACTTTGAAGGGCCAGGTAAGAACAGCCCAATCGGTTTATGAGTAAGCTTATTCCAGAACAACATTGAACTGGCACAGTTAGTCGCTGGACACTGTTGGATATATTGCGAAGGAGTTCAGAGCACCTATGGAATTGTCCGAAGTGCGATTAAGATATTCCAAACTGAAACTAAATTTACTTTGTGTCTTATTCCATCTGTTAATCATGGTCAGATCCAACTCCTCCTTCGTGCCTGATAATACTTTCAAAATATGTTAAAGCATCTGTATTTGGAAGGGGTTTATCTGCTAGTTTGACTGGACCTAGGGGGTCATCTTCAGAATAATTATTAATGTTTTTTTTTTGTCTTATTGATTTCTAGCCCAACCATCTGGCTGTACCGGTTACGGTGGCACGTCTTTTCAGCTTGATATCTTTATGCGTGTGAGATTGAAGTTCGATGTCATCAGCAAAATCTAAGTCTCCCAGAATAGAGATAAGAGTCTATCTGATAGATCTTTCCTTAAGTTCAGTTGTTTTAAGCATCACCCAGTTTTAAAAAATGTTGAAAAGTGTGATGACATTTCCCTTCCTTGTGCCTCGTCTGTTTTAATTTCAGACTTCAACTCGGAAGTTTCAATATTGCATGTGAATTTGTTGTATCAGCTTTCCGTGATGTTTATTTTTTGGTTAATGCACAATCCCATACTATTTTAGAATACGCTAAAGACTTCCGAGGTATATTCTATCAAATCTCTGTTTTATGTCAATAAATGTTACATCGAGCTTGCTTTGGCATTCTGTGCAATGTTCAATGCTGTTTTTAAGTACAAATATTTAACCTACACAGCTTAGTCTTCTACGAAATCCAGCCTGTTTCTTTCAACGTTTATCGCTGAACAAATACATATACGAACTTAGCATTATATATCCTTTGCTTGGTTAAGACCTTATGGTCTAAACGTTGCTGTGTTATTGTTTTTGTATTTTGTAAAACTACAGTGCTTTGTTGTTACGTGTTTTGCTATTGCTTCAGTTTTACTGCAGTTTTCCCCTACATCGACATTGTATTTCCTAATAAATCACACTATAGAAAAACTTGTTCTTTGTTTTATAACCTTGAATATATTTAAGTCGGAATGTAAACAAGTTTTACTAAGAACGAACTGAACTGTGGTGTGGTTTTTTCCACAACCTGTGAAAATTTAATTTATCTTTAATTATACAACTGATTTAATTTGTTTTGTCACCTTAACGCAGTTCCAATTTTAGAACATTTCTTAACATTATCTTTCTTTTTAAAAAAAACAATGTTGACAAATGTTCTAAAATTGGAACTGACGTTAATGGGTGACATTACAAATGAAATCAATTGGATAATTAAAGGTAAATGTAACTTTTAAAGGCTGTGGGAAAGAACCACGCCAGTAGTTCAGTTAGTTCTTGGTAATTCTTGTTTTCGTTCATAGTTAGGGGAGCAAGGACTGTTATAGGTCTCATCTAAATAATGAGAAATGCCTGCAGTCAAGTCAACCGTACCTTCACGTGGTGCTTCCCGTTTAAACTAACACGGCTCTGACAAAAGCGAGTCCCCAGCGCTATAACTGGGCCCCCAATGCCGGAAGGGGTAAAATACCAGGCTATGTCTGGGGTAAGCCAGACAAAAACCCCTGGGGAGGTGTGATCCCCCGACAGGTGAAGCGGATGCATGTCCCACCTATGTGTGGACATGTCCAGATCCCCACCAAGATCACACCCAGGAGCTCACCTTGGTTGAAAAAAGCGGAGAAGGTAACTCCTAAAAACCTCTGATGCCTAACAGGCAGTGTTGGGAAGAGCCAAGACATGGATAGGAAGACTCCATAACTTCCCTCACTGAAGACGGACATGTCAGCCAGAATGGCGTGGGCACCCAGAAATGGAAAAGACATCAACGCACAATACGGTTAGTGAGTATGCTCAGATATTTACTTAGATATGGGGTTGCTCCTGTGGACTGCTGCCAGGCGGGAGCAGCGCCGGATCCCAAGCCTCGAAGGGATCCACCCCAAGCTACTGACAGTAGCCCTGCGCATCGAAGAACCAGGATTAAGCAGAGTAATGCCACTGGTCAAAACAAGAACAGCACACTAAAGATCATGCAATGGAATGCAGAAGGCGTTGCCAGAAAGAAACTTGAACTGCAAAAATTCCTACATGAACAACAGATCGACATCATATGCATACAGGAAACACATCTAAATAAAAACTGCCGCTTCTACATCAGAGGCTATGAGACATACAGACTGGATATAGACGGACACAAGGGAGGCATCATCACACTAGTCAAAAACAACATCGCAGCCTCAGAAACCTCCAGAAGTACAGGTGAAGCCGAACACCTAACAGTCAAAATACATGTCCTCCCAGAACCAATACATGTTACAAACTACTACTGCCCAAACAATAAGAAATTAGAACTAGAGAGCATACATACAGCTGAGAAGAACCAAATAATCCTAGGCGACTTTAATAGCCACTCCCCAGCTGGGGATATGCTACTATGGATTCAGAGGAGATGAAGTAGAGGAATGGATGATGGAAAACCTACTCATACTCATAAACAAACCTGATTCAGAGCCAACTTTCTACTCAAGAGTATGGAGAACACAAAGCACACCTGATCTGGCAATAGCCACAGAAGACATCCAGAGACGTGCAGAAAGAGAAGTGATGAAACAACTAGGAGGAAGCGACCACAAACCAATCATTATTACTGTAGGAAAGCTCAAGTCACCAGAAAACAGGAAAAAATAGCCAGCTGGAACTACAAAAGGCAAACTGGAACCTGTACAGAAACCTAACTGAAGGAAAACTGACAGAAACCCACACAACAAACAACATCCAGAAAAACATTACAACTCTTACAAACATCATATTAAAAGCAGCACAAAAATCAATCCCCAGAGGAAGAAAACACTACGAACCCTTCTGGACCAACGAACTACAACAATCACATGAAAAGCCACAGCAGCACGAACAAAAATGGAACAAGACCCATCTGACACAAAACACAACAAACACCAAGTCATATACAGAAAAGAAAAACTCACATGCATTAGAAAAAGTTGGCAGGAAAAACAGCAACACTAAACATGGAAAAAGACAGCACAAAACTATGGCAGCTTGTAAAGAGCCTAAATGAAGAAAACACCACCAGCCATGCCTGCACAGTCATAGAAGATGGAGGAAAACCTACACTGGCAAAATAGCTGCAAACATTCTTGCGGATGGCTTTGCAAAAGAAAGTAACATACACATGTCCAAAAACAAAGTCAGGGAAACAAAAAAAGAACTAAAAAAATAAACAAACAACTTGCAGACAAACAAGACACAATGAACAAACCTTTTTCTCTCAAAGAACTGGACAGCGCAATAAAAAACTAAAGAAAAAAGGCACCAGGACCAGATGGGGTGACAAACGAAATGATAATAAACCTAGGAACAGGTGGCAGACAACACCTCCTGGACCTGATAAACCAATCTAGGATGCAAGGAGTATATCCAAAGGAATGGAAGGAGGCGGAAATAATCCTATAGCAAAAAAAGGCAAACCCAAGGAAAACAAAGAAAGCTACCGTCCCATAAGCCTCCTCAGCTGCCTTGGGAAAACAATGGAGCGGCTCGTAAACAACAGGCTGCTTAACTTTCTAGAGGAAAAGAAAATACTTGATGACTGCCAATCAGGCTTCAGAAAACACAGAAGCACAGATGACCAAACCACCTATCTTGCCCAAGAAATTGAAGATGCCTTCCAGAATAAACACAAGCTGCTGGCCACCTTCTTCGACCTGACTAAAGCCTTCGACAAAGTCTGGAAAAAAAGACTCCTGCTAAAACTAGCACAAAGCGGGATCATAGGTCACATGTACACATGGATCAGAGATTTCCTACACAGACGATGTGCAAGAGTCAAACTGGAAGGACACAGAAGCAAGCTGGTCAGACTAGAAGATGGGGTCCCACAGGAAGTGCAATATCCCCTACACTCTTCATCCTTTTATCGATGATCTCCCAAACAATTTACATCTAACATTCACAAGGCACTCCATGCAGACGACTTGGCCATATGGACCCAAACAGAATACATAGGAACTGCCAAGATCAGAATGCAAGGAGCCATAAATGCAGTAAAGAAATGGGCAGACACTTGGGGGTCACAATAAACCAAAACAAGACAGTGTCAACACTGTTCTCACTCTCTACAAAACCTGAACAAGTCGACTTATACCTGGACAACAAACCACTACCAAAGGAGGACAATCCTACCTATCTAGGAATAAAATTCGACAAAAGACTCACATGGGGTCCCCACATAGAAGAAACACAAAGGAAAGCCACAATAAGATTAAGACTCATGAAAAAACTAGCAGAAACCCACTGGGGCGCAGATGCAAACACTACACGCCAAATATACACAGGATATGTACGTCCAAAACTGGAGTATGGCACAGGAGCCTACACAACTGCAGCACAAACAAATCTACACAAGCTAGATAAAATACAGAACACAGGCCTCAGAATCATCACCGGAGGTCTGAGAAGTACACAAATCAAAGATCTAGAAGCAACTACTGGCATTGAGAGCCTGGGACGACGCAGGGAACAAAAATACTCACACTATCAGAAAAGTTCAAACGCACAGAAAATAGCCCCATGCACCAAACAATCAAGGAACCAACCAAAAACCGCATAAAAGACACAGCTTCCATCACTTGTCAAAATCACTCTCTGCAAAAACATGGACATCCTCTCAAAAGACCCTGCAACCTGGGAAATGATAGTACCATTCAACAACACAGACCTACAGCCCAACTTCACAGTGATAACAACAATTCCAAATTTAGACGAAAAGGGTGAAGAAACAGGTCCCATCTTGAGAGCA
The DNA here is from genome assembly GCA_020796225.1 of Arion vulgaris. NCBI lineage: Eukaryota > Metazoa > Mollusca > Gastropoda > Stylommatophora > Arionidae > Arion > Arion vulgaris. The sequence continues at coordinate 55,479,690 of CM036759.1, read as the reverse complement.
AAGACACTAGAACACATTGACACCTCATACCCCATCCCGAGTGGACCCATATATACACAGACGGATCATCAGACACGACAGCGAGGAAAGGAGGGGCCGGAACCATCATCATACTCCAAGATGGCACTACACTAACAAATTCAAGTGCCACTGGAGAACTATCAACAAATTTTAGAGCCGAACAACAGGCAATTGTGGATGCCTCAAAAATACTGCAGCAAAGAAACATCCAAAACAACAAACTTGTCTTCCTTTGCGACTGCTTGTCAGTCCTGCAGGCCACACAAAGGGAACCACAAGATAACATGGAAAGAGAGCTGATACTACAGCTAAACAAGCTCTCAGAACACAACAAAATTATTCTCCAGTGGATACCAGCCCACTGTGGAGTTCCAGGAAATGAGAGAGCAGACATGCTGGCTAAGGAGGGAACAAAACTTACACAACAGAAACACCCAGTATCACTACCAGAAATCAAGACACATATCAAAAGAAAGTACAAAGAGGTATGGAGGCAACAAACCCACAGCAAACACCCACAAGATCCCATCAGCAGACTAAACAGAAAACAGCACACAACAATCTTTCGCCTAAGAACAGGTCACTGCAGGCTCAACCGCCACATGCACAGAATAAAACCTGCTCAGACTGCACAGTGTGCATGCCAGACAGAAACACAGACTCCAGAGCACATCCTGCAGTCATGCCCATCATACATACACCAACGAAATGAAACATGACCTCATGAACAAAGCTTACAGACCAAGCTATGGGGAACTCTCGAAGAACTCCAACTGACATGCAGCTTCATAGAGGCAACCCATCTCATGATTTAGACGAGCATACGAAATCGAACGCAAAGAAGAAGAAGAAGAAGTTCATAGTTAAATAGAATATACAGGGTTATAAAGCAGAAAACACTTTGTCCTATAGTGTGATTTATTGGGAAATACAAGTCCGTATTTCTATTTCTCCAGCAACAAACGTTGAAAGAAACAGGCTGGATTTCGTAGAGAACCTAGCTGGATAGGTCAAATATTTCTACATAGAAATAGCATAGAACAATGCATAGAATAACAAAGCAAATTTTATATAAACTTTATTAACATCAAAGATGCGTTCTTTTTAGATTATTAAATAGCATGTGTGTTGCTGGTACTCACAAGGGAAGCAAAGAATAGCACCTCTGCTGACGCCCGAGTGGTTACCGGGGCTCAAATTTGGGGTGTAAAGAATAGCACCACTGTTACCTGCCACGCATGTCGTAAGAGGCGACTAAGGAGGTTTGGCTGAAATCGGATGCACATGTCCTAAACGTATAGAAGTCTATGCATTTAGGGTCTACCAAACCAATGTGCAACGTATACACGTTCTTGGCAAAGATCAAACATATCACAAAGAGTGATTTAAATTGGTTGTAAAGAACGAACGCGAAGAAGAAGAAGAAGAGCTTTCAAAGAAGAAGATTATTAAATAAATATTACCTGTTGTTTTATTTTAAAACAATAATATTTACCTGCGTTATGAAAACACACACACAGTGAGACATAAAAGTGCAGTTTTTTTTTGCTTTATTGTTATGCAGCCATTCACAAAAACATTGAACACAGATCTCCTGCATGAGAGCCACACTCTAATCCATTCAGCCTGACGCTCATCGTTATGAGGCGAACATAAATAATCTAAAAGTCTTACAAAAATGTAACTCTTACTGTTCGATGCGCTATCTGACAATCCGTTGTAGCGGAACAAATATTCCGACAAGCCACCTAACGAAATAGAACAATAAATAGAACCAAAATTATTCCAAAGATGCAGTTGATGCTATTTCTAAATAATTCTTTGTACAATACAACAGATAAATGTATCAAATAGAGCTTTCAGTTCTGTAAATTATGATTTATTAAATTATGCTCATCATCAAGGTGCGTATCCTTTATAGGACGTTGCTCTCTTTGCAGCGCATCTGAAATTCATTCTGTCTCTAGCCAGTTGACCCACTTATGCTCAGGTATTTAAAATAAGGGTCCGGTTTCAATTCCATAGTGGGCGTGTAATACTTTTCTGAACGCAAAGTCTCTTAAGTCGATCCAGACTCAATCGGACACTTGGAAAATCACTGGAGATTAAATGCGGCCGGCGTGAAGTTTACCACATCACTCATCGTGTGCCGACGGTCAATGAAACGTTGTTCTCATACCAGCTAGTCTGAGGAGCTATCTCGAGCAAGTTCCTTACAGAACATCGTTCTCAACCCAGCTAGTCTGAAGAACTATCTCGAGCAAGTTCCTTACAGAACATCGTTCTCAAAACTAAGCTAGTCTGAAGAACTATCTCGAGCAAGTTCCTTACAGAACATCGTTTTCAACCAAGCTAGTCTGAAGAACTATCTCGAGCAAGTTCCTTACAGAACATCGTTTTCAACCAAGCTAGTCTGAGGAACTATCTCGAGCACATTCTTCCACTTCTTTTATCAATACTTATTTAATGTTCTTTTGCCACTATCGTCTTGGTAGTCTCGTGCCTCGTCTTCCAGAAATCATGTTTTTATAAATGCTCTCTCTCACTCTCTCTCTCTCACTCACTCACTCTCTCTCTCTCTCTCTCACTCACTCATTATATCTCTTTATAAACCACTGTAACAATTAATATGACCAAAATATGTCAGTTTCCAGATAGGATGTTGTTTATGAGCTAATGCTTCTTGACGATATTGTTAATGTATTTTCTTGTCCTCTTTCTTGTCCACGGAATCAGCGATTTTTTTTCTGTAGCTCTCTATTTCAAGCAAATCGATTTTCTTCTTTATTGCTTGGCAATTTTTATGATTCTCATCTATATGTTGCTAATGAGAAAATATGCATGCACTCAGACGTTTTAGATTTGTTTCCTCTCTTGTGTTATGTTATAGGGTTTGCATAATAATTACCCTCTGTATTGCCATAGCCAGTCTCCTTCTGATTTCTTGTGTCCAGTCCCCATTGTTTCTTAACTTAATCCATATCAATAACTAATTTTAGCAGGCTACAAATGTGGGCCAGTCACACCGCCAGCCACTATTAATGACTTTCACATATAGAACTTTTTAATCGATGTACATGCACTAAATATTTCGGGCACATCAAACGACATGAGTGCGTAGAGAAGATAATTTTGGAAGGAATGGTGCCTGGAAGAAGAATGAGAGGAAGACCTAGTAAACGATGGGTGCAATATGTCATTGACGATCTGAGAACGACTGCTGCTGACGCCGGTCAACTTGCACAGAACAGAGTTTTTCAGGACTGCTGTCATGGGAACCGAGTTCCTGAAGGAACAAGCTACTTGATGATGATGATGATGATGATGATGATGATGATGACATGCACGAAACATTTCTAAAGCGTATCATAGCTATAAATAGTAAAACACATACACTCATATATATATATATATATATATATATATTTAAGTATATAAATCGTCTAAAACCGAAGGATTGACGTCATTACACAGAAATTTTTCTCACATGGCTCGGTCCCTCTCCGCAGTAATGGCACACCACCTGCTGAGAGTACTGCACAAAGCACGAACTTCGTAGCTTCGGTAAACAAAATCCTAGGGTCTCCGAAAAAATACACTTTTGAACAAAATTGCGCGGTTCTGATTCACGTTCACGAACTTTGGAGATCAAGTCAAACGGTTTAACTGTTTAGCCACCCCCTTTCACTCCTCCCCACTTATCGTTATATAGTATCTATATATGTTAAATAAGTATTATAAGAGTATACAATCTTGTCTTACTTTTCGCTGCTCCTAGAACGATTACGTTTGTATACCATCAGCTCTAAAAGTTACTGTTTAATAAGAACAGAATGTTTCAATTAGATAGAATGTCATTGAAACCCCAATTACATTGATGTAGTTCTACACTTTCGTATAGCGTACGTGTTGTTATTGTTGTTGTTTGCGCTCGTTCGTTCGTTCGTTCTTATTAACAAAATTAATCATATGTCTTCTCTTTTTTTTCTGATCTATGTGATTTGTGTCAAAAATGAGAGGACGTTGCGCCCCCGTTAAGGACCTACTGCTGGTCTGTCCAACGCGTTGTCCTCAAGCGCCATGTCGCCCGTGTATGCATTTCTGGTTCCCCAAGCTACCCCGATGGTTTTAACCTTAATCAGGACTTTAATAGGGAAAAGAAAACACTTTTGAATCACAGAATTTTCCTTTTTTTTTTTGGTCACAGCACTCCCGAGAATAGTTTTTTCTCTATTGCAATCTTGTTTTCTTTTGTAATCATTCAAATGCCACTAACCCCATTTGTGCTTTTATACTGAACACATCACTGACTTCATCTTCAAACTGATATCTTCAAACAACTAACACGTCCTATCCGATTCTTTGATCTATCTGCCTCCTTATGATTTAAGCTTGAATGAGTGGTGCATTGAGTTTCCGTTTAGTGTAGGAACAATGTGTTTTGTATAGTCAATCTTATGTATTATTTAAATTTTGTATTATAACTTGATCTGTGCTAGTTGTGAAAGCAGGAAATATTTGTTAATTAATATTAACCTATTATATAATATTAGCCTATTATATAACATTAACCTAATATTGTGCTGAGTTACCAATACTAATCATGTTACCTGCGTTGATCATGCTAGGTATGCTTATCGATATAGGAGAAGACTACAGTAAAACTATGTAGCAATGGCGAAACACGTAAGAACAAAGTACTGCAGTTTTACAAAATACAAAACAATAACAATACACAGCAATGTTTCGACCAAAAGGCTGTTATCAAGCAAACGATACAACAGGAGTAAGAATTTCACAGCACACTATATATAGACTACGACAGAAACATCCCAACGGTCCTAAAATGTAATATGTGACGAAAAACGAAATAAATACAAAAAACTAAAAGCAGAAAAAAGAAGAGAAACAATAAAAAATCAAATATATATGTAGCATATACATTGAACATATACACATATAGAATATAGAGCATGAGAAATGAAAGTACTAAGAAACAAAGAAATGTAGTGTGCTGGGTCCATGAGATTCCAAGGTACCATATAACGAAATAAAACGCTGCTCTAGAGCAACATGCACAAGAACACTGCAGGTATGCTTAACACGGCCAATAAAAAATATATTTTTAAACAGTGAGGGTGAAACAGGATAACAGAATATGACAGCTGATTCAACTCAATAACATAAAAAACAATTGACAAGTTATGGAAAACATTTTGAACAAGGTTACTAAATATACCAAAAAACACAGCTACTGCTACTGTTTAATCAAGCCGTTAAGATGATGTGAAGAAAAACATAAATGAAAATTTGAAGACGAGGCGTAATCTTTATTTATTTTAATACCGAAAGATAAAGTGTACGGAATGTTATATAACTTTATCGTCCGCCTGTTCCGCGTGATCGTAGTGCGTTGGCGACGGGTGCTAAGCCCCCTGTCAGTGCGGTTCAATTCCGCGGCTGGCAGAAAAGCCTCAGGTTCTTCAGATTTACGGTGTTCGTGGCACCGAACCAAAGGGTTACGATATTCATGGCACCGAGCCGAAGAGCTAAAAGATCAAGTGCTTCTGGATCGAAAAAAAAAAAATATACCTTTAACAAATGGAAAATGTCTGCCTCATTGATAAACCAAATCAGTACACACTAGTTTACTTCAGTGTCGTTTGTGGGTGTTGTATCTTGATGATCTATGACGGCAAGAGTCCTATCAGTACACACTAGTTTACTTCAGTGTCGTTTGTGGGTGTTGTATCTTGATGATCTATGACGGCAAGAGTCCTAGCATCTCTAACCGTGGCTGACGATTAAACATACGGCCGGCGGGCTCAGGTAAATATTCTAGGAAATAAGATCACAACCGTCGCTTGTCTTCCCATTCCAGTTTTGTTTTATAAAGACAAATTCATTTTAAAAACAGCACAACATGCTAAATCAGAGTTATATTATGTTACAAATTAAGTTTAACACGAAGGAATATCATCAGTAGTATTAATATTTTATATCAATAAATAAACATGAAAGTATATAATTGAGTAAAATTGTAAAACTGTTTACAGTTTTCTATCAAACATTTACAAAGAAAAATAAACCCTTATTAAACAGACATTTGTGTTTTCCCGACTGAGCTATTCGGCCTTTTGTTGCTGGGAGCCACGGTCTAACCAAGCCGGACCGGATGAAGGCGAAAGACTAAATAAAATGGTGGTCCTATGTCAGTAGTTGTCGGTCGGTAGTTTCGGTTTCAACTCCTCGGTGTTTCAGTTAACTAGTACTCATTGCTCTCTCACTCGCTCTCTCTCTCTCTCTCTCTACATATATATATATATATCTTGAGGGAGACATTCATGTTTTGTCTTCTACTTCTATTATAACATCTCTGCCAGTGATAAATCTAAACAACATGTGTGGGCCAGAGAAATCCTGTCAGTGATAAATCTAAACAACATGTGTGGGCCAGAGAAATCCTGTCAGTGATAAATCTAAACAACATGTGTGGGCCAGAGAAATCCTGTCAGTGATAAATCTAAACAACATGTATGGGCCAGAGAAATCCTGTCAGTGATAAATCTAAACAACATGTGTGGGCCAGAGAAATCCTGTCAGTGATAAATCTAAACAACATGTGTGGGCCAGAGAAATCCTGCCAGTGATAATCTAAACAACATGTGTGGGCCAGAGAAATCCTGTCAGTGATAAATCTAAACATGTGTGGGCGAGAGAAATCCTGCCAGTGATAAATCTAAACAATATGTGTGGGCCAGAGAAATCCTGCCAGTGATAAATCTAAACAACATGTGTGGGCCAGAGAAATCCTGCCAGTGATAAATCTAAACAACATGTGTGGGCGAGAGAAATCCTGCCAGTGATAAATCTAAACAACATGTGTGGGCCAGAGCAATCCTGCCAGTGATAAATCTAAACAACATGTGTGGGCCAGAGAAATCCTGCCAGTGATAAATCTAAACAACATGTGTGGGCAAGAGAAATCCTGCCAGTGACGTATACCAATCTAACAAAATGACCTCACACAGGGACATATACCAATCTAATAAAATGACCTCACGCGGTGGCATATACCAATCTAATAAAAATGACCTTCTCGCACAGTAATATATACCAATCTAATAAAAAATGTCCTCACTCAGTGACATATATCAATCTAATATAATGACCTTCTCATGCAGTGACATATACTAATCTAATAAAAATGACCTTCTCACACAGTGACATATACCAATCTAATAAAATGACCTTTTCCCGCAGTGACATATAGCAATCTAATAAAATGACCTTCTCACGCAGTGAAATATAACATTCTATAGTTCGTTCCAAAATTTGTGAAAACATTACAGTTTACTTTGTACGAAATCTACCGGTGAAATCTACCGGGTGAAATCTACCGGGAAATCTCCCGGTGAAATCTACCGGGTGAATAGCAGTAACTTTTTGCAGACAGTTTATATACCTCACGACCTAACGAATTCCTGTTTAACTAATTGGTAGATAAATTAGTTGATCCAAAAAGTTTTTTGTTATATAATTTTGCATAAGCACAACATATCATCAAATATCAGATAATCAAAGTTTAGAATTTACAGTAATACATAAAATGGTGACGAATGTATTGGTGGCGTATCCTTATTGCATAATATAAAAAGAAAGATGACATAGTGAACAAATGATACATTCCACCTCTATCAATAAAAATAAATGTTGTATATATACGCCAATGATAGTCGTTAGGAAACATTGTGAAATGATTAATTCAACGAGATTCCCGATTTTCACTTGCGATGAATTGCATGTGGAGCACGCAAATGCGAAATTATAGAAAAACTTGACAATCAACTTGGGTTAAACTTCTACATGTACACCAAATCAACATAGCTGTTGTTTTACTAATAACATATAATGAAACTCTTACAGCACTAAAGGCGTGGGTGAGCAAAAAATACTTTAGGAAGGTCATTACTGTTACCTATATAAAAATGTAAAAAAAAACATTAATTTCTGCCAAGTGGATGATTTTATATCGGTCGGTAAAGAGTTCCCGAATTTTGGAACGAACTATAATAAAATTACCTTGGAAGCAACATAGACACAGAAGGAGGAACAAACAAAGATGCTAAGATAAGAATACAAAAAGCAAGAGGAACTTTATTGCATTGAGTAAGATATGGAAGGCAAAGGAGATCAAAACAAACACAAAATTGAGAATTTTCCAGTCAAATGTGAAGTCAGTGCTGTTCTATGGCTCGGAAACATGGAAGACCACAAAGGAAACTATCAGAAAACTGCAGACCTTCGTAAATGGATGTTTACGTAGGATAGAGGGATTGAGATGGTATGATAAGATTACAAACGAGGAACTCAGGGAGAGAACAAAGCAGATACCAGTGGAGAGAGAGCTCAGGAAGAGACGCTGGCGATGGATAGGACACGCGTTGAGAAGACCGACCGGAAGCATCGCAAGACAGGCATTGTTTTGGAACCCGCAGGGAAAGAGGAGTAGGGGAAGGCATAGGCAGACCTGGAGAAGAGAGCTGGAGGGGGATATAAAGAGGATAGGCAAAACATGGAAAGAATTGGAAGGGATGGCAAGAGAGAGGAAGAGATGGAAGAAGTTTGTTGAAGACCTGTGCTCCGATGGGAGTTGAAAGGTGATGATGATGATGATAATAAAATGACCTCGCACAATGATACATACCCATCTAATAAAAATGACCCCACGGAATGTAATCTACATTAATGTAATAATAATATAATAATAATAATTCCTATCGTACCGTTATACGTTACATAGGGCCTGCAAGTAATTTCTCCATACCGCTCTATCCTGGGCAACTCGCTCAATCTTCTCCATGGAACTGAGACCGATATTTCCTGCCTCTCTCAGCAAAGTTCGTTTCAGGGTCTCCTTAGGTCGACCTCTTTCTTGAACCCTTTGCATCCCACTTCAATGCCTGCTTTGATATTCGTTGATCATTTCTCCTCAAGGTGTGCCCAATATATCTCCATCTTCTCTTTCTTATAACAGTTGTCACTAGTGGTTGACCAGACATATCTCTGATTTCATCACTTCTCCTGAATTCATTCCATTTTATATTCATTATTTTTCGCAGACATCTATTTTCAAATGCATTCAACTTGCTTTCTATATCTTTAGTCATTTTCCAACTCTCGCTGGCATATGTTAGATTGATACAACATTTGAATTGAAAATTCGTAATTTAGTTTTAATACTATATAACTTGCAGTTCCATATTTTATTTAGACTTTTAAAAGCTGACGTTGCTTTGCCAATTCGTATCATAATTTCTTTTTAACATTTCCTGTGCAATCAAAATTCCTACTTAAATAGGTGAACTGCTCTGTTATTTTTATCATTTTAGATTCCAGTGTGATATCTGCATTACTTGCCATAGGTGTCTTCATTATATTTGTTTTTCATAGTTTATCTGCAGTCCAACTTTTGATGCTATAGATGACAATTTGTCTGATTTTCTTTGCATATCTTGGTTGTTTCTACTTAACAAGGCAATATCATCTGCAAAATCCAAATCTTCTAGTTGACTATTTGCAAGATTGACTCTGCCAATGCCGGTTTCAAGCCCGGATGAAGAAGGAGGAGGACTTGTGCGTGAGGTCAGCTACCTCATCACAAGAAATTGAAAGATCTACAGAAACTTGCAAGAAAGGACGCCATTAATGTAATAAGATGATATTATATCACAGCACATATAGCAGTCGATACAATGAGCTTGCCACTAGGTCTAACATATACAAATAAAATAAAATGTATTTCTTTAGTGTTGTTACATATATTCTTCTTCTTCTTCGGATGCTCCATATCAACCATCAGTTAATCACGCTTTGTGATTTGTATGATCTGGTCTTAAGAGCGATTGTGCGTTGTGCCAGTTATGCGCTTTCAAGTAGGATAGCACATACGATTTCTGCGACTCTTTTTATTTACTAGGGTAGCTTCAGTGCCGGAATAGCTCTATAGCAGAAGTAGCAAATGCTACGGGCCCGCGTTTCTAAAGGCCCCGCGCCTAGAGCAGAAAATGTTTAGCTTGTAAAACTATCAAACAAGTTTTGGATGACATCTCAAATAACATGGATCAAAAGGTAGAGTGTTGTAATCAGGCGTACGGACTAGTTTTGAAGATGAGTAAGTTGGAAACGGGAATAATGACAATTTTATGGAAGGTACTTCTAGAACGCTTGCAAGCGGAGAACGTTCTTTTTCGACGTTAAGGCGTATGGGACAAGATCGTCTAAATTATCTCACCTTAATGAACATTGAATGTAATTTACTTAGAGAAATTGATTTGTCTAGAGTTATCTCTAAATTTGCTCACATTAAATCGAGAAAAGTTTGTTTGTAAAGTTGTGTTTTATTTTATTATCATACAAAACCTAGGACCTTTTGGTAACATTTGCTACAGGCCCCGCGCTGGCTTAATCCGGCACGGGTTAACAATGTGTAACTTTCCTAGGCCCCTACTTTAGTCGTCTCTTACGACATGCCTTGTAGGTTGCAGTGTTGCTAATCTTTGCTCCCCTTCCGAGCCCCGACAACACACGGGCGGTAGAGGGACATAATAAAATAACAAATTATGTCCCCTAATGTATTAATCTAATGTAATAGAATTGCGTAATATACCATCCATAAATATATTAAATTATTACGTAATGTAACACAAAATATACCAATTACATTACGCATGTAACATATAATATACTAATTACATCACGTGATGTAACACAAAATAAACCAATTACACCACGTGATGTGACACAAAGTATACCAATTACATCACGTGATGTAAGACATAATATGCCAATTACATCACGTGATGTAAGACATAATATACCAATTACATTACATGATGTAATACATAATATACCAATTACATCAAGTGGTGTAACACAAAATATACCAATTACATCACGTGATGTAACACATGATGTGACAATTACATCACGTGATGTAACACATGATGTGACAATTACATCACATGATCTAACAAATTATATACAAATTACATCACGTGACGTAACACTGGGAGCATCAAGAAGAGATGAAGACATCAGGAAAAAAAGTGGGTACATCATCAGTACTGAACTTCATCAAGAAGCAACAAATTAAATGGTTCGGCCACATACGCAGATTGCCAACAGGCAGTGCGCCTTAGAGAGCAGTATTACTCCGATACAGGGGATACAAAGCCAATGGCCAGCCACGCAAAAGGTAGACCTCAGAGATAACAGAGGCGACGAAAGACACCATTTATTACCGCACACAAAAGCCCGTTCTAGAAATCTCTTCTTATCTTGAAGCTGTGTGCAACTCAGGACTGAAGAAAAGAAAGAACGACAAGGAGCATAGGAAGGCTCGCTCCGGGTGTCTCCTTTTTCGACTTGATCCCGAAAGGCAAAACAGGATTAGTTGAGTAGATAGATAGATAGATGTGACACATCTTACATCATGTGATGTACCAATCTTGCATCATGTCATGTACCAATCTTACATCATGTGATGTACCAATCTAATAACAATAACCTCATATATTCAAACTTTCTCAAATTTAGTAAACCTACCTTATTCATAACCTGCAAGCTATGTTTGTTTACCGTGGTCTTGTTAACCGTCGTCTTGTTTACCGTGGTCTTGTTTACAGTGGTGGAGGATACACAAGAAATGTCTTGCCGACTTTTCGAACTCCGAAATAAAACACCGCTCAGTGAATCAACATGCACAGGTCACTATTAAGTTCACTATCATGTCACTTTGCACCAAATATTCACTGTATCATATTAGTAATATATAATTAGCGATATAATGGAAAACTGTAGTAAAACTATGTAGCAAAGACAAATTTCGCTTCTATCATATTTGTATAGAAGAGCAATGATTGAGAATCAGACAAGAAAAACGAGTTTAGTGTTTGTATATGGCTTCAAACTAGAATTTGAAAAGTCGTTCCTAAAAATAAACGAGCAACACACCGGCCAGTTTTTAATTTTCTGTTTGCGAATCTATGCACTCAGCGTCACAAACGTAAATACGGAACAAATAACATGCGCAATCCGTCTTTTTTATTTTGCGGTAGGTCACCTGTTATCAGTGTGCTATAAATAGTTCGATGCCTAGAGGAACACTGCCTGCTACTTTGGGTTTTTTTTTTTATTTGTTCTTTCTTAAATCAACCTTGTAACAACTTTTATTTTACGTCTGAGTCTTAAATATTGCAATCCAACTTAATTATGCGCTTCCCATTAAATTTTTTTTTAAATATACAAGTTAATATTTCACATTTCGATCGTTGGCCAGCTATGAAATATAATAATAATTCCTCTCGTACCGTTATTCGTTACATAGGGTCTGCAAGCAATTTCTCCATACCGCTCTGTCCTGAGCAACTAGCTTAATCTCCTCCATGGAACTGAGACCAATATTTCTTGCCTCTCTCAGCAAAGTTCGTTTCATGGTCTCCTTAGTTCGTCCTCTCTTTCTTGAACCCTTTGCATCCCACTTCAATGCCTGCTTTGATATTCGATGATCATTTCTTCTCAAAATGTGTCCAACATATCTCCATCTTCCCCTTCTTACAACAGTTGTTACTAGTTGGCCAGCTATGACCTCAAGGTAAATCCAATACGAAGTCCACCTCATGGCTGGAGGAGCATGTTAACAATGAGCAAACATTTAGGCATGTGTATCATATATTATTTCAACGAGAATAGCTCTACTACTAATGCTACTACTACTGCTACTACTACTACTGATACTACTACTTCTACTACCTCTACTGTTCTACTATTGCTACAACTATTACTACTGCCACTACTACCGATACTACTACTGTTACTACCACTAGTGCTACTACTGCTGCTACTATTACTGCTACTACTACTGATAATACTACTGATACTACTACTACTACTCTGTTATTACTACTATTACTACCACTACTGCTACTACTACTTTTTCTACTAGTACTGCTACTACTACTGTTCTACTATTGCTACTACTTTTACTACTACTACAACTGCTGCTACTTCTACTGTTACTACTTATATTGCTACTACTATTACTGTTACTACTTCTTCTACTACTACTGTTACTACTACTGCTATTACTACTAAATCTCCTTGTTTCAAGTGAAACATGGAACTACATATGTCATTAGTCATCGAGCTGTATTCTTGATCATCTTCTTCAGTTTCGCCATTGCTACCTAGTTTTACTGCAGTTTCCCTTTATATCGATAAGACAGAAGTCTCCAACCACTCTGACTTAATCTTTCACAGTTCTTCGTTATATATTTTTGTACTTCTCATGTTTATCTTCTCGCGTGGTTTCCAGTCAAGAATATTTCTGGTTATGTTCTTCTGTTGTTTTCGTGAGGTGTTTCAATTCATCAACACATTCTCTAACATAGCATTTACTTCAAAATAAAATTCCTACAAAATTGTACTATCTTCAAATTTACATGGGGATCCTCGCCGATGCTGCCGATGCTGCATAGTTGATGTATTGCTATTGCGATATTCCTGTGATAGATGCATAGTTGATGTATTGCTATTGCGATATTCCTGTGATAGATGCATAGTTGATGTAATGCTATTGCGATATTCCTGTGATAGATGCATAGTTGATGTATTGCTATTGCGATATTCCTGTGATAGAAAGATATCAGGATTTCCCATGGTTATTCACCAAAATGCAACAATGATGGTTCTATCAATCAGTCAACCAATCAGACAGACATACATCATCAACTTACTTCACAGTGGCAGATATCATGTCGTTCCTGAATGCTCTAGTCAAACTCAGACGATATACGGACAACACAAGAAGAAAAATAGTTTTACAATCAACAAAAACAAAACACTGACGTTTAGATAAAAATATATTTATCAAAGCAAAGTAAACAAGAGTAACGCATAATAAGTGGCGACGGTCCTATATAAATCATATCACATACTTCTTGAAGGTGATATCATTATCTACACCAATGGCTCTGTCAGACGCGGAACCCGATCATCGTTGGCTTATTCAGCACACTGCATGAGGACTGTGACGCTTTCGAGACAACATCGAGCATAACTATAGAGATCACCACTACCTCCAGGGCTCTGTCATAGGTGGCTGAGCAACAGATAACATATACGATTATCATATCAGACTCGATTAATATGTTTCAAATGATTGAATCTGGAAGTCTGCGCGTGGAATGGGTGGACATCATTCGGAGATCACATCTCAAGAAAATGACTTGGCTGTACCAGAGCCAACTATAAATTTATGGGCCTTCGGACTCAGATAAGAACTATGAGAAATCAGACCACAACTACACCACATGACCTCGCATTCCAGTATTGGTGTATATAGACGAATTAATTTTAAAATCAACACAAAATGCTACATTGAACTTATATTATGCAATAAGTTAAGTTTAACCATAAGGAATATCAATATCATGAATATTTTTCACCAATAAAAACATAGACTCACAGAATTGAGTAAAATTGCAAAAAGCGTGCAGTGTTCTATCAAACATCTGTAATTTCCAGCCCCCTTTTCTGATGTAGGTCAGGGAATCCCCATTCAGTTGTCTGGCCTAGTTATCTAGAGTTGGCTGTGGCTGTACACACCTGGACATGCTGGAGTTCAAGTTAACGAGCGTATTGACTTTCTTGCAAACAATGTCCCAACTCAAGCGGGCAGAAGTATGGACAGAGCCGATATCAATGTGGTACGATCTATGTGACATGAGCGAGTCTCATACACTGAAACGTGTTCGAGAATTAGGCATTAAGTTTGGACATGCCATACAGTGTCGTCTTCGTGGTAAAAAGAGAAGATATACTAATCAGCTTCTCATGGGTACGGTGATCAAATGGACTTTATGATGGCTGCTGCAGCGGAGGACGGAGAACGAATGGTAATGCCCAATGTGCCATGACGTTGATCGCATAACATAGCATAAGATACTTCTTGAAAACAATTGATAGATTCCATACGGTGTTCGTACAGTGCCAATAAGAAAATATTAGCATTCATCATCCAAAGGAGGCGCTGGAGATGGATTGGACATGTGATACGCATAGACACAAAAATGTACGAGGTGAACATCAGATGGGAAACGAAAACGTGAAAGACCCAAAACGACATGGAAGAGAACGATATAACAAGAACTAAGAGAAATGTATCACAGCTAGAACACGATACAGGGAATAGCCAGGAACAGAGAAGAATTGTGTGCATTTGTTATTTCCCCTAATCACCAAGGACGTCACTGAACAGAGAGAAAAAAAGAGATATATATAGTGCTCGTCTCTAACTGTAAAGGTACTGGTTTAGCCCGCTGCCCAGCCTGTTTGTAGCGCGTTGGATGACGGGTGACAAGGCCCCTGTGAGTGCGGTTCAATTCCGCGGGCTGGCAGAAAAGCCACAGGTTCTCCAGATTTACGGAGTTCGTGGCACCGAACCGAAGGATTCCGATGTCCGTTGCACCGAGCCAAAGAGCTGAAAGCTCAAGTGCTTCTGGATAGAAAACAAATAAAAAAGGTACTGGTTTCGTTCGCGACGGTGAGTAATTACGGTATTTTTTTCAGTGGTACCTAATCTCAGTGTAGGTGAGACCAAGTTCTTTGTCCTATGGGAGATGGCTGATATAACATTGGTCCCGTTTTCACTTTGAACACGTAAACGAACATTTGACAGTGTAAAAAAATGTTACAGACTAGGCTAGAAAGCCGCTATCCAGACAAAATCGTTTTTAAAAAAGTTAAAATAAAAGTCACACATTTTTAGTCATCAGAATTACACCTGTGACTCTTATAGCGCTTTAGAATTCGTGTACTATCTCTGAAATCTTCCTGTGTACGCAAGAAAGTATAACACTCAAGGTTAGTCACCGAAGTGTAATGATGATAACCAACTTAATCAATAAACCAATCAATAACTGTGTCTTGTTTTTGTGCATTGCAAAACAATCTCATATTGTGTTTCCGTACTTCACCTGTGGTATATAGTTTTACTGTAGTCTAACTTTTGTCAATAAAAAACAGCCAGCTTCAACACATTCTTAAACATCTTGGTTTTTGTTTATCAATCTTGAAGTATGTGTGATATTTGATATGACAGAAAATGTATTGAGATGAAAAATGGATGCCTTGCGAAGAGAATTAACGTTTATCTTAACAACTAAGCTAAGAACATTCTTCATGAATGATAGCTATCCCATGGTACAGGGCCGTGCGGTATATTTTCTCAGTATGATGCAAGACTTCAAAATGCCGCCCCTTCAATAATTCAATTTTTTTAAAGGATTTTTCTGCATATGCCACCCCCTCACGGTCCCGCCTGATGTGATCCCTCTCTGTATCATAGCACGGCACAGCCCTGCCAGGATATCGAACCCTGCTTCAGGATCATGGTCATGTTAAAGCATATAACGTCCGTCTGTCCTCAATTACATAATTTTGAATCTGGATTCTTCTTCTTCTTCTTCTGCGAACGTTCTTCACGGCCAATTTGATCATTCTTATTGTGATGTATAATTGGTCCACTGGCAAGAACGGAGTGATCTACGTCAGGACGATTGTGCGCCCATGGTGACTAGGCCCGCCCGTCCGTTTTTGCCAGCTTTTGATTTACTAGGTGAACTTTCCTAGGTACGATCCTTTCGGATCTACGCCTTTTCGATCAACTATGCCGTATATTTGGGCTTTGTGATCTACGCCAAGACAGTGAGTTACGCTGCTTTACCCGTTCTGACTGAGAAATATTTCTCAGGCTTGTCAGCTTGTCCTCGGACGGCGTCTTACTCGTATAAAACACCGTGTAAAGTATCGGCCTTCGCCAATGTTCAGGACCCGAGCTACCTGTCTGATCCGTACATTGTCGGCCTTGCTTTACCGTACGATTTTGAGTTTGATCCGGAGAAGGAACATTCTCAGCCTTTTCTAGACTCCCGTTGGTACGTGACAATTTGCAATTAACCTCGAAAGGCACCGGCATGGGACCTAGTACAAACAATGTAGAGGGTCGTTTCAGTCGGCGCTATCAACGCAACTGGGGATTTTGCGCCCGCCACTATCACCCGCTCCAGTTATTCCGGGGATGTTAGTTACGACTGCAATCGAACCTTGCCCGGTTGCCCCGATGCTGGCAGTTCCCTTAGGTCTCTCCAACCTCAGTTCTTCCGGGGGTGTTAATTTTAATCGCACAGTACCTTGCACGGTTGTCCCAGGGCGGGTAGTTTCGTTATGCACTAAAACGCAACTTGTTCTTTTGCGCTCGGCAAACCTTGCCCAGTACATGTATCTGCCCTAGGCCACCGATGTGGGGTCAGCCGAAATCTTCTCTCGTACCGACACGAGGGTTGACTTTTATGTTACGGTCCTGTTTTATTTGTTCTTGCCGACGGGCTGGCAATGTTTGCCCCTCCTCAGGGCTTCGAGCTTCGCCCTACGTGGGAATACGTTTGGTCACTGGATGCACCTCTCATCCATGTCAGAGACGTTTCGTTGCTGTTTCTTTGCGTTCAGGGACTTGAGCAATATCTTGTTGGAGATCGGTCAGGAGATTTGTGCATTTTGTTTACATGTTTCTGTATTTCGTTTCCTACTTGCACTGCTACCACTACCAGTAGTTCTCCCCGATCCCTGCCCTCTTAGCCAGACCGGAACCAGAGTCTGTTTCCAGGGTCATCGCGTGGAGGTTGGGGGCAGGGTCTTGGTTAGCGCGCCCCTCGCTAACCCTGGCTCATGTTACCACCATAACCTCATGAGCCTTTGACCCCGAATCTGGATTCATGTTTCTTAATTACATTTGTTTATGTAGGATACATTAAATATCATCAGTAATTAACATCATTAGCATATTCTTGTTAGATATTAGCATATTCTTACATCATTAGCATATTCTTATCAGATATTAGCATATTCTTGTCAGATATTCTTATAGGAAGGAATGAGGACATCAGAAGCAGGTGGTATAATTTAGCATTCTTGTCAGATATTCTTATAGGAAGGAATGAGGACATCAGAAGCAGGTGGCATAATTTAGCATTCTTGTCAGATATTCTTATAGGAAGGAATGAGGACATCAGAAGCAGGTGGTATAATTTAGCATTCTTGTCAGATATTCTTATAGGAAGGATAGCATACGAAATGAGGACATCAGAAGCAGGTGGTATAATTTAACATTCTTGTCAGATATTCTTATAGGAAGGAATGAGGACATCAGAAGCAGGTGGTATAATTTAACATTCTTGTCAGATATTCTTATAGGAAGGAATGAGGACATCAGAAGCAGGTGGTATAATTTAACATTCTTGTCAGATATTCTTATAGGAAGGAATGAGGACATCAGAAGCAGGTGGTATAATTTAGCATTCTTGTCAGATATTCTTATAGGAAGGAATGAGGACATCAGAAGCAGGTGGTATAATTTAGCATTCTTGTCAGATATTCTTATAGGAAGGAATGAGGACATCAGAAGCAGGTGGTATAATTTAGCATTCTTGTCAGATATTCTTATAGGAAGGAATGAGGACATCAGAAGCAGGTGGTATAATTTAGCATTCTTGTCAGATATTCTTATAGGAAGGATAGGATACGAAATGAGTACATCAGAAGCAGGTGGCATAATTTCATGCACCGAATACATTGAAAGACAACAAATGCAGTGGTTTTGACGTTTAATGAGAATGGAATACAACCAACCAGCAATAGCAGCATACAATAAAAAGAGATCAGTTACTAGAGCCAAGGGAAGACCAGAAAAAGGTGAATAGACAATATCAAGACCACACTAAATAAACATGGATATAACACAGCACGAGCAACTCATCTGGACCAGGGACGCAAATTAAAGCTCCCACCCCTACGCTTAACGACAAGAGCGGATAACTAATTCCATCATCCACCTAGACCACACGTGTAATGTTGTTTCGTTTGTTTAAAACGTTTTGAAAGACAGACTGCGATCAAAGGTTATTCCAAGATACCGCAGCATGTCCCAATGCTCGATGCCTGCCCATTGAATGTGACTCTGTTTAGGTCAGCATTGACTTTTGATTTATTCAAAGAGCACCACAACAAACACGGATTTTCAGTTTTTCAATCTTTAATTTGAATCTTCTTACATCCGTGTCACAAGCAAAGAATTTGTTTATTATTAACCTCTAATATATCGTCCGGTGAGCGTCTGAACATCAAGCGATAGTGAGCTCGATCACAAACCCAAACGTACCTGGTTCAAACCCACGGTGGGCAAGTTTGAAAGCAAATTCGTTTCCGTGAGATTTTTACAAAGGTAAAAATAGACCTCACCGTTCAGAAAGCAATGGCAAACTACTGAACGTATAAGTGGTGCCTAGAAAAATGTATGACTCGTTTACTGTGGTTGATGGATACCTCCTGTGAAGGATATGCCACGATTTTCATTTCATTTCAATTCGTCCATGAAATATATTCAAAATGTATAAGTGCTCGCATGTGGAATCTCTCGGATTCAACAAATATAATCACATATACACAAAAAGATCACTAAAAACTTGTAAAGTTGATTAATCAATAATGAGGAAAATTGTAGTAAAAGTAAGTACCAAACAGCGAAATATTACAACAGAAAATAATATAGTTTTACAAAGTAGAACAACATACTCAACCGACGTTTCGACAACAAAAGACATTTATTAAGCCTAGTCAAATAATACGTACTCACTAGACTCTAGATCAAACTAATTCAATACATTATTTGAGTAATATATATTTAATTATATAATTATGCAATCTAATTTAAAGATAGAAAATAAAAACCGAACTTATCAGTTATTTCGCAACAAGATACACGTTTTGTTAGTTAATCTATTCTCCTGTACCTTATGTAAACAACAGAAACCGAAAGCACTACACAACGTTACTGGTATATCATCACCCGCTTCTCTTATTCTGCTGGCAGTCTCTAGGATTCACGCTAAAGTATACGAAATCTGTAGCGAACGACAGATGGAGTGACAGAGTGATGAAGATCACAAACCGTGGTTCTGTTTCTTGTGAACTGCTTTAAGAAATGAAAGCAACGAAAACTGTATAGTTGATAGTTACATTGCGTTGCTAAGGAAAATGTACGCATTGCGACAGTATGGTAGCCCTGTGTGGCAATATTTTCTCAAAATACTTCACTGTTCTTATCCTAATTACGGTTGCTTTATGACAGTAATTTAGTATTTTCTGTATAAATCAAGATTCTAGAAAGAGCTAATTATAGCAGATCCATAATGGGAACTAGTTCAAACCAGCTCTACACAGTTGCCATGCTGACATTTATTTTTATTTTAGACCTGCTATCACAAAAGTGACCCGCGCTTGGTTTCCAGGGAAGCAAAGAAAATAACCATTGTCCCATCTCGCATGTTGTAAAAACCAACTTGAGAGATTGGTCGTTAATCCGTCGACCACACACTGTAACGAAAACAGAACGGCAGAAACGAAGACAGATAAAACCTAAACTGCTCTTTCATCATCACTATCTCTGTCTTATTTGGGGCGACGAGGACTGGTGATGAACAGATAGAGTGTCTTTTCAAACTAAAAACTCTAAAAACTTGTATATGTCGTATGTAAAGGTCATAACAATTATTCAGGTTGTTTTGAGATTGCGTCGCATGTTTGACTACTACTGATTCGTGCGTGAATCACGTAGCGACAAAAGAAAAGCTATTTAATTCACAACATGTTCTAGAATAAATTCAAATGTGAAACACGTAAAAACAAAGTAATATAGCTTTATAAAGTCCAAAAAACCGAGATAAAGCCACGTTTTGACCAAAAGGCTTTCATCAAGCCACAGCCAACTCTAATATTGGGCCGCATAACTGAACGGAAAACACTGACCTAGTTTCAGTTGGAATGGGGGCTGAAATTTATTTATGTTTAATAAAACACTGTAGGCGTTATTTCAATGTTATTCAATTTTATGGGTCTAAGGTTATTTATTGATGAAAAATATTCATAATACTGATATTCTTTATTGTTAAACTTAACTCATAGCATAATATAACCTTGATTTAGCATGTTGTGTTGATTTTAAAAGGAATTCGTCTACATACGACAATACTGGAATGCGAGGTCACGTGTTGATTTTAAAAGGAATTCGTCTATATACGACAATACTGGAATGCGAGGTCACATGACCGATTGTGGTCTGATTTCCCATAATTTTTACCTGAGCGCCGACCGTAGGAGTTTATACATGTAGTTGGCTGTAATCAAGCAAAGGACACACAAAAAAGTGAAAGCCTTCCTATACAAAATACCGCCAGTGTGTTGTAGGGGATCGCAAGGGAGCAACGAATAGTAACACTGCGACCTACAAGGCATGTCGTAAGAGGCGACTGAGGTAGGGGCCTAGAGAAACTACCCTAGTGAATAGAAAACATCGTCGCAGAAATAGGATGTGCTGGCCTACTTGTAGGCGCATAAGTGGCACAACGTACAGTCGCTCTTAGGTTCAGATCACATACAGATCACAAATGGTAGTTTAACAAGTGGTCGTTATGTAGTGTTCGAAGAAGAAGAAAACAAAGAGTTCTTTCTTCTTCTTCTTTGCGTTCGTTCTTTACGACCAATTTTAATCACTATTTTTGATACGTTTGATCTTTGCCAAGAACGTGTATACGTTGCACATTGGTTTGTAGGCCCCTAAACGCATAGACTTCTACACGTTTAGGCATGTACATCCGATTTAATTCAAACCTCCTTAGTCGCCTCTTACGGCATGCATGGCAGGCAACAGTGGTTCTATTCTTTACACCCCAAATTTGGGCCCCGGTAACCACACTGGTGCGGGGACCGTGTTCAATTCACGGTAATGCCAAGGATTTTTTTCTGTTGTGGGAATAAATGGAAAATCCTAATCTGAATAGTTTCGCGGCGACTGCACTAACAATGCGGTCATTAAATTCATCCGACTTTCGTACCACCTTTCCTACACCGCGGCACCACAGGCAGTAACGACACTTTTTGTGGCTTTTTTAAAACATATTTTGACTAGGATAACATTTGCTGTCTTGCCTAGTCCTATGATTCTATTACTCGGATATGACAATAACAAATTAAATATATTCACGGCTATTAGAGATGTAAGCCATAGGATGAGATTTATAAGTATTATTGTGTACCTTGAGAATAGTTCTCAAATTTGGTGTGTGCATTGTTGTTTGTTTGTTTCTCTCTTAAGATCTTATCTTGTTTGTACTTCTAGATGACGTGTTACAACTGTGCAACATATTGTGAACGACTAATTACATGCGTGTTTATTATTAGCAGTAAGGTAATACATGCTAACATGCGGACAGGAATGCGAGGAGTTCTAGTTTTGCTACAGAAAATAAGAACGCTTCAATTCTGTGTAGTTTTAGATAATGACGCTTGGTAGTATTAAGCCACGTATGAAATAGTTTAAATGTCAACATGCGAGTGTTGGTGGTAATGAGAGAGCGGGCTGGCTTTACATCAACAGCATCGATTGTTGGGGAGTTGAAGATGGATAAGTAGGGTGTTCTTCGGTCTCTTCGTTCGCGACTGCCTGCTAGATGAAGACACTAAAATAGATATTACTCTGTGTGACGCGAGGCTCTCAATGGGAGCACAGAATAGTAACACTGCGACCTACAAGTCATGTCGTAAGAGGTGACTGAGGTAGAGACCTAGGAAGCTACCTAGTAAATAAAAAGCATAGCAGAAGTCGAATGTGATGGCCTACTTGTAGGCGCATAACTGTTACAACATACAATCGGTCTTAGGCTCAGATCACAAACAATCACACAGAGTGGTTAACAAGTGGTCGATATGGAGCGTTCGTAGAAGAAGAATAAATAGATGTTGAATCGATCCAGCGATTTAAGCAGTTTGGAGTTACACGTTGTGCAAGTAGAACTGGATACCTGATTCAGCGAGACACGGAAACCATCAGTATGCATACTGTTCGATATCTGTTGGGGAAGACTGATCACCTATGGGTCTGCCCGGAGTGCAACGGTGTCAGTTTAGTAACCAATAACCAAATGTGAACATTAATTTAATTATATATAAATCCTCTTCGAGTCCCGTTTTATACATTCTTCTTCTTTGAACGCTCCATATCGATCACTTGTTAAACCACTCTGTGATTTGTGTGGGATCTGAGCCTAAGAGCGACTGTACGTTGTTCCAGCTATGCACCTACTTGTAGCTCAGCCCATCCGATTTCTGCGACGCTTTTTATTTACTAGGATAGCTTCCATAACCTCGAGAGCTGTAAGACAACTCTTGTTACATTATACCGTTTGTTCAACATGATGTTTGAAAGATAAGACTACTCCAAGTTACCCCAAGACAGCGCAGCCTGTCACGGCGCTCGATGGTCTGTCCATCAAAGATGACTCTGGTAGGTCAGCCGCGACTATGGAATTATTCAAAGAACACCACAACATACAGGCCTTTTCAGGAATGATCCGAGAGCGAGACTCTACACCAATGCAGTGTTTATCTCAACATGTTACTAAGATGTAAAGTTTCAAATGAACATGTGCACGAAAGACTGGTTAGTTTGTATGATACAATTTGAAAGATTGTACTACTTTCTCTCTCTCTCTCTCGCGCGATCGTTCTTTTTCGGCCATGTTTATCATTCTAATTGTGATATATGCACAGCCTTTGCCATGAACTCAAGTTTACGTCCCAACGTTCAGTAACAGTTGGAGCTCTAGCGCTTATTCTTTGGTGAAGTGTCCGATTTCAACCAGCGTTTACCAGGTTGGCTCTCCGTTAGCCTTTTGCTGTCCCCAGCCAACCTACAAGGCATCAGGTTAGACTTCTGATCTTATTTTGACCTGACCAATTCTAGAGACATGAGCAGAATATTAGTATTGATGTAACCATAGTTTCATTTAAGGGAAGAATGCAGTTCAAAGAATACTTAAAAATAAACCCTCTTCTTGCGGAATAAAACGGTATGTCGCTCATCCCCCAGGATATCTGCATAACTTTAGTTTAGTAGTCGGATTATCATCACAGCACATCAAACTAATTAGTCTATAAGTCCTCATTATGTCCCTCAGCATGTGGCTACTAATGACACCGGTTCTTTTGTTGGTTTACTATTCTTCTTTAGCTACCAGCATAGTGTTCTTGTCTAGCTACACCACATTTGACTTGGAATTCTTGCAGGCTGTTTAGTGTTGTAGATTCACCACTATTACTTGAATTATGTATACGTCCGAAATTTGTTATCAACCTGGTCTATTGCTCACTCGCTGCTTACAATAGCCATACCTGCAAGCCTACCTGCGTGTTTATTTCCCCTTACATCTGCATGCCCTGGCACCCAAAAAAAACTGATTTTTGTAACCTTAGATCTCAGCAACTCTATCCATTGTCTCCGGGCCCAGCCTGTTTCAATCTTCCTGAACATACTCATTAAAGATATAGAAAGTAAGTTGAATGTATTTGAAAATAGATTTTACGAAAAATAATGAACATAAAATAGAACGAATTCAGAAGTGATGAAATCAGAGAAATGTTTGGACAACCACATGTTTTTTGCAAAACTAACACATATGAGCAAAACACACTTTTGATTTGTCATTCATTGTCTTTATTTCTTCACTTGTATAATTTTTCACATCAAACTTACATGACATTAACAAAATACATGTTCACAAATTTGCCCCTCATCCATTTAACTGTAAACTGGATTTTTAACTCCCATTGGACCAGAACAAAAACCATGTTTTTACATACCATTTGTTTTTAGAATAATAAACGCCCTTTAGTGTGACTCCTGGTAAAAATGTGTCAAATACAAATTCACGTAGTGTGGCGTTTGGTCCACAAGTAAGTAAATTACACATATTGATTAGAAAATGTATTTATGAATTTTATTTGATCAAATACTTCTCATTGTTACAGAGTTATTTTCCTTGGAACTTTGAAGTGCTAGAACTAAAATGTCCTAAACTCCACAAAGAAACGTCATTTTTTTTAAATAAACAAATTCTTTGATTTATTTTGACAACTTAATCTTAAATCCAGCAACAAGTTAGATATTGATTGAGCAGATATCTTGATGCAGAACTAAACTTCAAATGAATGGAAAAAACACTGGACATAGTGAACATTACATTAGCATTTGACCTACTGTTACCACTACTTGAAGTAATATGAGTCAATGATAGTTTAATACACATAAAATCTAGCGTGTTAACAAATCTACTACAAATTATAGTTTGAAAAACAGTGAATTTTACTGTAAGCGTTGAGGAGACAACAAGTTACCAATACTTTTATGACACCAACTCCACAAACACTGCATGAAAGGAACACAGAACTAATTTGTCACATTTTATGTAGTGTACAGTGTGTGTTCTGCACCTCTCTTCTGCATCCAGCTAGTCTCTCTTAGAAAGGTGAAAATAGAGTATCCTACTGATGACCTGTAGAACAAACAAGCCAATCTCACACCCCAGTGGTGTAGATTAGTAAAATTTGATCTCAAGTTTCAAGCATAAAAGGGTTTTGGCTTGCCTAAGTGTTGAACACCCGTAGGTCAGTTTTTTAACCGGTGGCTTAGGGATGCAAACTCGAATTTTTTTTTTTAAAAAGCATGCAGAAACCGGATGTGCTGGTCTATGGGTCTGTAGACGCCTAATTAGCACAAGAACACATGCCCAAGGCACAAATCACATACAGTCCACAAAGATTTGTTTAGCAAGTGGTCGATGTAGTGCAAATGAAAAAAAAATTGTTTTTTTTTTACTACAAATATGACATGATTTTGGGACTAAGAAGCAATAAAACAGGTCATTGAACTAGAGTTGACAATGACCGTATCCTATTGGTGGCCCTGGCAAATGGCTGCACCATTGCAGTCTGGACTAAGCAGGTAAGAACCAAAGAGGGAATGCATAGCCAGTCCCAAAATTGTCATACTGAACGCAGTATTGTTGCAAGACACAGATGTTGCCATATCTGTGACAACAACCATTTAAGATGAACTAAGATGTGCAATGATTTACAATGAGTTTCTCAAAGCAAACAATCAAACGATAGACATATACATTAATACCAAAAGAGTTAAATCATGATAGTGATGATGTTGGAACTATGTACAAGAACAACAGTGGCTGTTGTTGTGTCTTCACTGGGCCTAATATGGTCCTGGAACTCTTCCTTGCATTGAAGCTCTTTGTAAGGGTTTTATATCATCCCCACCTGCGCCAACTCCAGACAAACCACTGCAAAAATCAGAGATAAAATTACAACATCTTTATGTGATTATGCTCTGCTGACATAGATGACTCTTTCTACAAATTCTTATCTGAGGTTAATACTACAAATCACATGACCCTGTGACAAAGGTTCAAAATATCTACTTTACGACTCTTTCTACAAATTCTTATCTGAGGTTAAGGACAGACCGCACTCCTACATTTAACGATTTTTCTTTAAAAAATGAAATTTGAGTTTTTTTATATTTTTGGTAATACATCCAATTTTGAACAAGAATTAATCTTTAGTTTGCAAAAACAATGTAGTTTTGTATTTTAATTAATTTTTTAACTAGGCATGTATATGTTTTTTTAGCCAATTATATAGGAAATATAACTTTGCTTCAACAGATGGTGGCAACGTGTTTATAGCAATATGGTAGTGCAGATAGATTAACTAATAGCACCATTAAACTCATGCAGCGTCTTTATGATGCAGCTTGTATGAAAAATTCTGGGAAACATTGGTTGGATAAATAGTATTTGAGCCATAATTAAACATCACAAAGATAACCATGAGAACTGCAATAGGCTGAGTAGCTTGTTCCCTAAAGATAAAGTTTTAGTTGATTAAAAACAAACTGTCTAATTTTATTTTTGGCAACATAATGCAAGTATTTCTCAAGCTATCTTGCGACTTCGTTGACAAAATATATTCATGGTGGTTCTCACAATGCTAATGAATCTTTCCATAATCGTATATGGACATGATGTCCTAAGATCTCATTTACTTTGAGGAGGAGGTTAAAAGTAGCTGTCAATGATGCCAATATTGGAGTTAATAATATGAAATTGTGCCGATATGAAACTTTTGTTTTAATTTAACTTTTCCTTCGGAAAACATTATTTTCAGCATTCTGCGGTAACCTATAAAACCACATATCTTCCTTGCTAATACAGAATTTAGGCACAAAAAAATAGAAATATGTAAAACAACTAGCCTTAGGCTCTAAAGTATGTGCTGAGGCAAGTTTGTATGCTCCTGGGGATTTTAAAGTAAATTAATTTGGTCAATAATTGAAAATATGTTCGCTTTTTGGCTTTTTCTCAAAATTGTTATTTTCCGTAAATGTATGTCCCTAAATACACTTTTTTCCAAAAACTACTAAAAGGATTGCTGTAAAACTGTACACACTTCTTTCTTACGCACATTTGATCATCCCCTACCACTTTAAAAAGAATTCATTGAACAGTTTTTGTGTCTCTTGCAAAAGAATATCTCCTACCCCATATTTTTAGTAAAAATCTGGATTTATATTAAAAATCCAGAAAAACTCATTTTATTATACTTTATAAATATTTTGCTACCAGTTCAAGATATACCGATGTACAATAACATCTGAAACCTGGATAGTGCTAACCTGAATAGAACTTAAATCATCCTGTATTTTGCAAGGTTGCTTTTTGGGCATTTTTCCCTTTAAAACACCTCTATATTAAATTTTTTCATAGAATATACATGTTTGGATTTTTTGAAATTTTTTCCCTGAGTTTTAACATCAAGTTGATCATTTAGAATCATAAACGCAACCTCAATATTTCTTCTTCTGCGTTGCTTCTTCACGGCCAATTTGATGATTCTTATTGTGATGTATAATTGGTCCACTGGCAAGAACGGAGTGATCTACGCCGGGACGATTGTGCGCCCATGGTGACTAGGCCCGCCCGTCTTCAGACAGCTTTTGATTTACTAGGGTGAACTTTCCCAAGGGTACGATCCTTTGTGCCGACTGTAGTCTCGGATCTACGCCTTTACGATCAACTTTGCCGTATATTTGGGCTTTGTGATCTACGCCAGGACAGTGAGTTACGCTGTTTTGCCCGTTTTGACTGAGAAATATTTCTCGGGGCTTGTCAGCTTGTCCTCGGACGCGTCTTACTCGTATAAAACACCGTGTAAAGTATCGGCCTTCGCCAATGTTCAGGCCCGGACTTCCTGTCTGATCCGTACATTGTCGGCCTTGCTTTACTGTACATTTTTTAGTTTGATCCGGAGAAGGAACATTCTCAACCTTTTCTAGATGCGCGTTGGTACGTGGCAATTTGCAATTAACCTCGAAAGGCACCGGCATGGGGCGAGTACAAACAATGTAGAGGGTCGTTTCAGTCGGCGCTATCAACGCAACTGAGGATTTTGCACTCGCCATCATCACCCGCAAGTTATTCCGGGATGTTAGTTACGACTGCATCGAACCTTACCGGTTGCCCCAAGGCTGGCAGTTCCTTTAGGTATCACCAACCTCAGTTCTTCCGGGGATGTTAATTTTTTTTTTAGCGCACAGTACCTTGCACGGTTTTCCCAGGGCGGGTAGTTTCGTTATGCACTAAAACGCAACTTGTTCTTTTGCGCTCGGCAAACCTTGCCCAGTACATGTATCTGCACCAGGCCACTGATGCGGAGTCAGCTGCAATCTTCTCTCATACCAACACGAGGGTAGACTTTTATTCGTTACGGTCCTGTCTTATTTATTCTTGCTGACGGGCTGGCAATGTTTGCCCCTCCTCAGGGCTTCGAGCTTCGCCCTACGTGGGCACACATTTGGTCACAAGATGCACCTCTCATCCATGTCAGAGACGTTTCGTTGCTGTTTCTTTACGTTCAGGAACTTGGGCAATTTTTGTTGGACATCGGTCAGGAGATTTGTGCATTTTGTTAGTATGGATCTGTATTGCATTTCCGTACTTGCACTGCTACCACTACCAGTAGTTCTCCCGATCCCTGCCCCTCTTAGCCAGACCGGAACCAGAGTCTGTTTCCAGGGTCACTGCGTGGAGGTTGGGGGCAGGGTCTTGGTTAGCGCGCCCCCTCGGTAACCCTGGCTCATGTTACCACCATGACCTCATGAGCCTTTGACCCCGCTGAATATTTCTGTTTAGGGGTGCCGTCTGTCCTTAATACTACAAATCACATGACACTGTGACAAAGGTTCAAAATATCTACTTTATGAGCATATGTCTTTGGTAACAAAACAAAGAAAATATTTCCAGCACAATATTATAAATAGCAGATTTTACAACGCGTACAAGAAACGAACCTGCATTTTCTAAATGTATTTTATTTCTATATTAAGCCCGCCTGCATGACGATGGACACCAGTCAAATTGTTAGCAGGCTTTCATGCAAAAATCAGATTTGAAATCAGTTAGATGAGAAAAACCAGGCGTCATGGCTAACGCCCGAATTCACAGCGGCCCGAACGAAGATGATTTCTATATTAATAGTTATTGATTTTTAGTTTCGCTCAAAGAACAAATAGTTTGTGAAACTTAACAAGTAAATGAAAGAGACGACAGCAGAAATATACCAGTGACACACATATACAGAAATAGAAAATGCTTAACACAAAAGGTAAATTAACAACCCCATGGATCTACATAACTAACTGCCCTAGCTTCACTATTCAATATATGTACGTCAAGTAGGATAGTTTTACAAAGGACAAAGACACTTCGAACAAAAGACTATTAAAACTAATGATACAAGACTATGACCATAAACAAGAGACATTATAGAAACAGTGAAATTATTCCTTTCTAACTGTGCTAAAATAACAAATGTGTGACTAAAATCAAGAAAATAAATGTTAAAAACTAGATATGGGAAAAAAACACAAATTAAATAATACACACCTGTATAAAAATGCATGAGAAGAGACATATAAGAGGAGGGTATAAAGAAGCATGGGAAAGTGGTGCATGGATTCCAAAAGGTTGCAATGTACCATATAAAGATCTAAAGCAATTATCAAGAGCAAATCGAATTAAGTAATTAGAGGAACACAATCGGATAGATGTGACCTGGATGTCAAGAGCTACCAAAAGATCAGCATCATTGAAGTGTGTGGCTAGAGGGATCACATAATGTTTGTGTATATCCGGTACATACTGGTTGAAACGGTGAGCTAATTTCGCCTATATACGTCTTATTAGAAAGTTTACAAATGATAAAGTTGCTGGACTTGTATGTAAAACCATCTTCAATACAAAAGTGACGTTAGGAAACAATACAGGTCTGTTTCACCTAAATATACAAGTATAGGCATCATTGATGACCACACCAGACTGTGCCATAATGACCTAGGACATTGGTTTTACAGTGAATATGTACCAATATGTTCATGTGTCATATCAGCTGTCTGTAAGTGTCAAAGCCTTGGTGGTGGTGATGGGAAGAAGGAAAGAGAGAGTTAAAGGATAGGGAGTAAACCCTGCAAGAAAATTAGCGCTGCTGTGTTGGTCATCCCTGTAATGAATAAGACTAGAGAGGTTAACCCTGACCGCGAATCCAGAGCCCTACCCTGACCACAAATCCAGAGGGACCTACACCAGTTGATGATTAGGTACATTCCATTTCCTTTTCTGGCATACCATGCATAAGTTCAAACATATGAATCACAAAATAAAGCTTAAAATCAACAGGCAAGATCTTCCTGAAAGCAAAACTCAACTATCTGGGAGTCACATTAGACCGAAGGCTCACATGGTGCCCCCAGATAGACAAAGCTACTGTAAAGACTAGTCAGAGGCTCAGTATAATGAGAAAACTGACAGGCTCCATGTGGGGAACAAACAGTAAAATACTAAATATGCTCTACTCTGGAAGAGTACGACCGGTCCTGGAGTACGGCATTGCAACATGGAGTAGTGCACCCAACAAGCAATTCGCCAAAGTGAGCAGCAGTCAGAACCAAGCAGCACGCATTATCACAGGAACCATGAAGTCCACGCCCATCAAGGCGATGTAAACAATCACAGGCCTCCAACCAATGGCAGACCGCAGAGACAGGATAGTTTTGCTACTGGCAGAGAAATTGAAATGGCTTAACACCCACCCTATGTACATCAGAATGAACAGACTAGGAAGGGGCAGGCTAAAGAGAACCAGCTTCGCAAAAAGTGACAAAGCACTGACCCAAGACCACCCAACCGTAGCAAATTGTAAACCCAGACTGATACCGGCAACCGATAAGAGCCCACCGATGAAAAACCAATATGCCAGAATTAAGGGAATCAATCCCAGGAATACAAAAAAAAGGGCAGCAAGAGAACTGTGAAAGAAGAGCGGTTACCGAAAAATACATGGATCGGCAAAGAACGCAATTAACGATGGCGGAGGATGAATAGTGCTTAAACTCTCAAAGAAAGTGACAACCACGAAGGCGATTGCGACAGATAAGTTCTCAAACAACTACCGGGCAGAGGCAATAAGAACAGCCGGTGAAATGATCCTAAAGAGAAGTGCCTCACGCAACAAAATCGTGATATTCACAGATGCTCTTTCGGTCATCACGGCACTAAAAAAGTGACGCCAGAACAGAGCTCAATGAGTTAAAAGCGATCCTCAGTGTACTAGTAGACTCACTTAAACGCAGTCATTCAGTGGATACCATCACACTGCAATATAAGCGGAAATGAAGAAGCGGACAGACTAACTAAAGAAGGAAGGCGACTACCGCATACTGATCACGAGTTCAGCTATGAGGAGGCCAAAACAACTATCAGTTGGCAGTACAAAGAAAAGTGATCGAAAGACCACCCACAACACAGCATCAGAAATGGGTACTGTGGTCTATCCCGTAGCGAACAAGTTGCTACATTCTGCCTTTGTACCGGCCATAACAGGCTTCGGACCCATATATTCAACAAATTTAAAATTGACACAACTAGTCTGTGCCACTGTGAAAAGGCGGACATGACGGTAGAGTACATACTGCAAGACTGCCAGCAGGCCTAAACAAAACTAAACCTGGCCAGATAACACAGAACTACGCAAGAAGCTGTACGGAGGGACGGAGCCCCTAAAAACAACAGTATAATTCATGAAAAAATTGGTTCATCAGTGTAGGTGGGGATCGAGAGAAAGAAACATATGGATTGTCTTTCCTATGGATAAAACCAGTGGGATCGAGCGGCAGGATATGGAGGGGAGGCCTTTGTGCAAAAATGAAATGCACCTACCTCATATTTGCTGCTAATACTAGGAAAGAAACATAAATGGAGGACAATTCATCCTTGCTTTTAACTAGGATAACTCATTCCACTGCGAGTTATTTCCTCAATTTTGAAACAGCTAATTCAAGGAGGTATAAAAAAATAACCAATCCCAACTACTCGTCAATAAATAAAAATAAAAAATAAATTGAAGAATACTGGACAACCTAATAGAATAACAATGTTAAAAAGTAGTAGAAGTAAAATAGTAAAAGTAAAACATAGAAAGACTTCTTATAGGGAAGCAACTCTATGGCACAGTGTGCGGCTAATGGTGATCCGATGTGGTGCACTGTGTGGGGAAAAGAGTTAATGAGCTTCAAGGCAAGAGAAATAAGTACAAACAAAAGTGGTTGCCACAGTTACATATACGCTTGTCAAATGACAGTCTGTAATGGGGGGAACAAAGGTCATATATGTACCAAAATATCCTTAAGATTCTTGTCCAATCTGCAAGCCACAAAAATTTTTTTTGTAGAACTGCATGTCTCAGTATCAGGTTTGAGTACTGAAAAGAAATGTATAAAAACTTTTTGGACCATTGAACTCTAGGGATAAAAGTGTAACCCTGTCAGAGCATTGTTGTGAGATGCCAATACAAGAAAAATGTCAGAGTATATGCTGCTGTGGAAGAAATCGCACATCTATCTGACCCTGTCTAAAAAGTCATCATCCTCACTATCATGGGTGACAAAGGAGCAACAGTTGGGATTTGTTATTGGACCGGCATCTTGGCGCTCCGGGTAGAACCATAGGCGCAGTCTCCCTCGTCAGATGCTGATTGATTGAATGATAGGACCATCACCATTGCACTTCAGTAAGTTACAAATGTACTAGATATCTTTCTTACACAGGAAGATTTCAGCGGCAGTGCATGAACTCCATAGCACCAGCATGGGTCCCCAATGTAATTTAGAAGATGGTGATATTTTGTAGGAATTTTACTTTTAAATGTTTCTAATGAATTTTGCCCTGGCAGCGGCTTTCCAGCCTGCTCTTCTCGATTTTGAACTGCCATGGGTTCTTTTACGTGTTCAAATTTAACACATCACCTATGTTTTATCGTCCGTCTCCGATAGGAAAAGGAACTTGATCCACTGAGATCAGGGATCTCTGGAACAATATCCAGATGGCTCCACGAGGGAGCAAACCTGGTACCTTTGGCACGAGAGGCGAGCACCTAACCAAGGTATGCATACTGATGGTTCCTGTGGCTCACTGGTTAAGCACACTAGTGTTGTAACAGTTGGGAGAATGACAATAACTAAGGTTACAAACATTACAAAACTGACGTATAGATACATTTATTGGTTCAAGACATAGAAATATTGGGAACGTAAAGACAGATGAGATGTTGGCTATATTAATCTTCCTGTGCTGCTGGCCGAAGAAAATGTGGACCTAAAACCGCCATGGACAGTGCCATAAGTCTCAAAGAACAATGAAGAAGAACATATGACAATGGGTTCATTTATTTTACCTTTATGAGTAACTACCAAACAAATATAGATGATTTTTCTTGAAAATTAACATTTTACAATTTAAATCTTACCTGCGTCTATCATAGTAATCGTAGTATGAATCTTGCTGTGGGGATGATCGACGATAGTAGTCTGGTGATTGCCTCCCAAAGTCACGATACAGGGGTTCCCGTGGTAGTGGAAGTGGTGGCAGGCGACGCTCATACGGATCATACCTGAACGATCATATGAGAGTGGAGCTAGCAAACGGGCCCTGGTATAGTAGTCATATGGGTCTGGGTAGTAAGAATTTCTTTCATATGGATTAAACCTGTCTCCTCTGCCACGACCCTGACGAGATCTAAGGATATTCAGAAACATATAATAATCATACAGGCAACAAAAATGGTATTTCCCTTCTCCTACAAGAAATGTACTCAATGGTATTGAATATTACTATCTCAATAACTTGCCCTAAGGAAAATCTTTAAATATTCAGATAAAATGTGAGCTGTTCTATGGACAAAAATTATCTCTTTTAATACCCATGGATAGGAATATCATATATCCATTATGATATCCATAATATGGTACAGTCGGAGTACCAACTTCATTACAAAGGGGTTTAGATATACTCAGTCCGTGTGGTGCAGGGTCCCGCAAGGAAAGCAAAGAATAGTACCACTGCAACTTACAACTTGTTCTAATCTCATAATATAGTAGTCGTCTAGTGTTGGTATTGGTGAGCTTCTGATTGATTTAATCATTTTTTTTTTTGGTGGTAGGTCACTGGCACATCCGGTTTCTCTCCTGCAGCTTCTTCCTTGACCAGTTGGTCTGCTGTTTCATTTCCTGGTATTCCACAGTAAGACGTTATCCACTGCGAGGCGACCTTGTGCTGCTTGCAATTTAGATAGTAGGGTCTGTAGATCTGGCAATTTTATGGACTGGAGTGTTGATGTGGCATTTGTCAAAAATACAACAGGTTGAGGATCAAGTCTGGTGTTCAACAGTTTCTCAATTGCCACCTTGATTGTCTGAACTTATGCATCATAGTTGTGACAGGATTTCCCTAATTATATCTCTTATGTTGTTAGGGTATTCTATGTGCACTCCTGCTCCTCCATTCTTCACTGCAGTTTCTGCTGACCCATCTGTATATACACGGAGCCAAAGATCTTGTGGATATTCTTCATCAAGGAAGACACCCTTTATGATCTGTTTGGTTTGTCTCTGCCCGGTACAATCCCTGATCCCTGATTAGGCTGATGTACCGGATTTTCTCATGAATTCTGCTGTTGTTTTTAGGGACTCCATCCCTCCGTACAGTTTCTCATTAAACTATTTAATTTCGGGCCAGGTTTCGTTTCTCAGGCCTGCTAGCAGTTTGCACTTGAAGTATGTGCTCTGCCGTCATGTCCGCCTTTTCACAGTGGCACAGCCTAGTTGTGCCAATTTTGAATTTGTTGCGGCACATTCAAATTTAGGCCAAACAGGTTTCCATTCTCAGTGGCTAGAGCCTAAAGTGATTCTCAATGGATATTTATTCTTCTTCGCGTCCAGTTTCTTATGCTGAAACATAAAAGCAAAAAGATGAGCTTCCTCTATGAATCTTCTTCTTCTTCTTTGCGTTCATTCTTTACGACCAATTTTAATCACTCTTTGTGATATGTTTGATCTTGCCAAGAACGTGTATACGTTGCACATTGGTTTGTAGGCCCCTAAACGCATAGAATTCTACGTTTAGGACATGTGCATCCAATTTCAGTCAAACCTCTTTAGTCGCCTTTTACGACATGCGTGGCAGGTAACAGTGATTCTATTCTTTACACCCCAAATTTGGACCCCGGTAATCACTCAGGCACCTCTATGAATCAAGTGGTGATTCTGATGCAATCCCATTCAGTATTAGATATTTCACATATATCATTTGGTACTAGATCGGGTACTAGATCTAAGGGAAGACAAGGAAAAGATGGATAGACAATATCAAGACCACACTACATAAACACGGACATAACACAAGGGTGACTCATCTGGCCCTAGAATGCAAATTAAAGCTCCCATCCCTACGCTTAATTGCAAGAGTGAATTCCCATGGAAAACTCCGTCTAAAGGGATGTCATTTATTTTGCTTAGATCAAACTTCATGCTGTTTATTTTCTTAAACATTATTTTATGTAAGCTGCATCTCTAATCTAATACTATTATTTTACATAGTAACTTGAATATTTTCCACTTATTTTAAATGTTCTATCTTGGACGTCATTTCAAAGCAAGAAATAGACAAAATGTTCAAAGAAATGCTATGCTTACGGTCCTCTTGGGCACTCCTTTGACCAATGTCCTTCACCACCACACCGGTAACACTCTCCTTTCCCACCCATGCCAGCCTTTTGGCGAACTTTGCTCCGTGATATCTGTCAAAACAGAATTTATAAATAAATTGTTGTATCTTCTTCTTCGATCGCTCTAGGCCTGTTTTAATCATTCTCTTTGTGATATATAAACAATCAAACATCAGAACATAATGTACGTGCACCAACCTTCAGCACCTATTTGAGCTCAGTTGCTTACCCTTCGGTGGGGTGTTCGATTTCAGCCAGCTATTGTGTGCGGATTCGCTTCTTCCGCTAGCCTTTGACTGTCCCCAGCCAGACCCACAAGGCAGTGGGCTGCTATTTCTTTCAGGGCAGCGACCCTTAGACGGCCTGCCCTTCCGGGCTTATGAGCGCCATCTTCCCAGCAAACCGGTCGTTTTAATGAACACCTTGGTTTACCGCCCGTTCAGGTTTGTTTACGGTTTGCTCTGCTAGCCTTTGATTGTCCCCAATCAATCTACAAGGCAGCAGTAGTTCCCTGCGAGCGGGAACACGCACTGGGCTTACCTCTGCTGGGCATTTCAGTTGTTTTGCACATTTGGGTGAGACACACACCCGCTGCAACGCTTGCACTGGTTAGCCTCTGCTGGGCTTCCCAGTTCTGCATACTTGGGTGGGACGCACACCCGCTGCAACGCTGCCGCGCTTGCACTGGTTTGCCTCTGCCGGGCTTCCCAGTTCTGCTCATAAAGGTGGGACATACACCCTCTTGCCTGCCATGCTCGCTGCTGCATCGCTTGCCTTGCCGGTCCGCCCTTCGATGGGGTCCACTATCGTGCTCTTTCTGCACTGGTGCCTACCTCACCATTTCCGCCAATTCCAACTGGGCTTTTCTGCTTCGATGGGGCAAAGTCGAGTTTGCCCCTTGATGACCTTGTGCAACTCGATTCGACTCCCAGCATACTCATCGGCCCTTGAGCAGTGCCTCCATGGGAACGCAAGAGAGAGAGAGTAGTGACTCAAGAGAGAGCATGCGTGGGTTCCGAATTTTGCGCACGGGTCAACTTTCATTTGATGGTTTTGATTCGTCCGGGAGAGTTGAGCATTGATAGTCACTCTGGGAGTTCGCTAGTCTAAGTGCGAGCGGATCCCATCAGGCATGACTACCTTTGCATCTCTACTTGCACCAGAGTAGCTCTCCCTTGGCCAGACCGGAACGTAAGTCTGTTACCCAGGGTCACCACGTGGATGTCGGTGGCAGGGTCTTGGTTAACGCGCCCTCGCTAACCCTGGCTCATGTTACCACCATGACCTCATGAGCCTTTGACCCCAATTGTTGTATCTAACAATCAGTAAACTTTCACAAATAAATGTTTTATATCACCCGAGTGATTACCGGGCCCAAATTTGGGGTGTAAAGAATAGAATCACTGTTACCTGCCACGCATGTCGTAAGAGGCGACTAAGGAGGTTTGGCTGAAATTGGATGCACATGTCCTAAACGTGTAGAATTCTATGCGTTTAGGGGCCTGCCAAACTAATGTGCAACGTATACACATTCTTGGCAAAGATCAAACTTATCACAAAGAGTGACTAAAATTGGTCGTAAAGAACGAACGCAAAGAAGAAGAATGTTTTATCAGATAGTTCACAAACTGCTATCTTATCCGGACAATTAAAACATATTCCGCCTGTGTGGTGCCGGGCCCGAAGGGAAGCAAAGAATAGCAACCTACAAGGCATGTTATAAAAGGTGATCGATGTAGGTCCTAGGAAGCTACCTAGTAAATTAAAAGCATATCGTAGAAATTGGATGTGCTGGCCTACTTGCAGGCGCATAACTGGCACAACGACAATCGCTCTTAGGCTCAGATCACATACAAATCACAGAGTGGTTAACAAATGGTCGTTGTGGAGCATTCGAAGAAGAAACATATACCAGATATTATTTTTAGTCAAATCATTTGAATTTTAACCATGAAAGCATCGTAACTGCATAACCAACACAGAGGACCATGTAGTTTTCTGTCCAGTATTGTTTCATTAGGAAAGGGGAAAAAACCCCTGATCTATATTCGGTGATATATTTCCTTCAAAATGACAAGTCTCCATGAATTACTTGTGTAGTGGCACTCAATGTGAACAGAAAGTAACTTTTTACTAAATTAGATTTTCAAAGCTTCAAAACTAGATTATGCAAGCGGGAGTTCTTACTGAAGCATCAGATTAGACAACTAATGTCTAATTTGGCAACTACTTTCATGCAAGTATTTTACAACAGCAATACATTTGGAGGCGTTTGATCTGAATGGAGAAACACATGTGCATGCCAAGAATGAATACCAAAAGTCATTGCAATGACAACAAAGTATACATTATTATTTATGGTCTACTTGTAGGCACATAACTGGCACAATGTACAATCGCTCTTAGGCCCAGATCACATACAAATCACACAGAGTGGTTGACATGGAGCGTTCGATGCAGAAATTATTATTTTTACACAAAATGTGATAGAATGTTTTCAGGCATTGCAAATATTTATCCCATATAAGTAGAAATATCAAAGCTGTTTCAGTTTGTAATATCTTCATTGCACTCGGACATGTATATAGGTGCCCGATCTCCAATATCTCCAACAGTACCTAGCAACTGACCGTACCAGTTTGATTTTGATTGAAGAGCCTACTCATATACCTATTGTGCTGTTCTTTCAAAGCTCTGCTATTTTGTAAGCAATTTTATTTAAGGTAGTGTTTCTAATAAAAGTGGTAAACTCAGACACAAGAATGGGGTCAAAGGCTCAGTTATAGGGACAACAGTGTGCTAGGTTTAGTGAGCTGGAACCATCCAAGATCCTACTCCACCTTCATGTGGTGACCCTGGAAACAAGATTCTGTCTGGCTAAGTGGGTGAGGATCGAGGGAGAGCTACTCTGGTATAAGTAGTGGTGCAGATGCAGTTACATTCGATGAGATCTGCTCGCAACACAGACGAGCAGAATCCCATAGTGATTATTTCTGCAGGTCTCTCCTGACCGACGGAAAAGCTAAATAAATAAAAACGACATCACAAAATTGACAAGGTACGAGTCAGAGACTCATGTCCCTTGAAATAACAGTCGCACCTCAGCAGCTCTCTGCAAGAATCGGTCGGAAAAGTTGCAATGCGTCACAACAACACCAGGGAAGATTGCAGTAAACCCTGTATCAGAGGTCAAGCGCAGATAAAATTATTGGGTAAGGTTGGTCTAATGCAAATCCTCTAAAGTTGCGTTCTAGTGCCTAACGAAACTGCCCTCCGTGGGACAACCAGGCATTGTACTGTTGCACTAACATCACCGGAAGAACTAGTGTGGGCGATGTTGGCAAGCACAAAATTCTCAGTTGTGCTGCTAGCGCCGATTGAAATGACCCTATAAAATATCTGTGCGCAGCCCCAGTCCAGTGTTTCCTGTGGACAGGGCAAGTACTGAGTAGGCATTGCAAATTGCCACATGCCGACACGCGCCTCAAAACGGCTGAGAATACTCCCAGTCTGGAATAAACTTATCCTAGACAGAAAAGTTAGGCAGATAATGTAAAGGCTTGACTGGTACATTGCTTGGCTTGACAAAGCTTTGGCGAAACTTCAGAAGTCGATCATCCTAAACAGAGTAAGATGACGCCCAAACACTATGGCTCAGATCATATAAAGGCCAATTAAACAGCAGAGAAATGACCATTCACGTGACAAGCACATGTCTCTCCAATGACTGAGAATGTTCCTAATCCTGAATGACCTCATATAGTTAGAAAGAGCGCATATTGTAGACATACTCTTAGTCGAAGACCATAAAGCCCAAATATCGACAGAAAATTATCGATAAAGAGTAATTAATATTTTAAAAGTGACCGTTCCAATGACTAGCCCTAGAAGGGTTGAGAATGCTCCTAAACCGGAACAACCTCACCCAGTCTGCAAATGCTCTTTGGCGTGGATCTAAGCCCAAATATATGGCATTAAAAGATCATTAAAGAGTGTTTATCATACAATGTGTATGGAACGACCCCACCAAAGGCAGGAAATCCGATAGAGAAGTCACTCTTCACAAATCAACACTGGCTGTAAAAGTAGCGATGGTACAAGGACTCAAGGCAAGTGTTTCGTGGACAACAGGTTTCCTGTAGCGATCACACTCGAAGGATCTAAACTTCAAGTACCTCTGAAGACGGCGAAGGCACACCGCATGGAGAAAGACACCGGCAAAACGGTAAGCAAGCCTCACCCAAAACTCAGTCAGAAGCGCAATAAAAGGCGTCATGACTCCCGCCTGAATTGACAACAGGGGAACGCAGAAGAAACAATAATATTTAGGAATGGAGGTCAGCAACGTAATACAAAAAGACACCACATTTTCTGTGATTTGCTGTTAGAAATTTCTCATGTGCAAATATCTCAATTTCCACTAGCAAATGTTTGATTTCAAATTTTAGTTTGACTTAAGACAGACGCATTGTTTTACCCCTAATATATTTTTTCTAATACACACAGAGACTATACAAATAAATGCCTTACCTCCACTCTAATGTTTCTACCATGGTGTTCATATCCATCTAAAGCATCGGCTGCTGCCTTGGCCTCTGCCTCCTTTTCAAAATGCTGGACAAAATTACAAACGTTAAATCAAAGACATGAGCTAAATGTAATCAGTTTATCATATTTAGACTTAATTGAACATGAGCACTAAGTGTAGTCAAATTGTCATATTTATTGGTTATTCATATCATAGCACTGTCATAGCACTCCAGGCAGACCCATAGGTGCTCAATTTCCCTAAACAATGGAAGGGTATGCATACTGATGGTTCATGTACCTCGCTGGTTAAACTCCAATCTCTGCACTTCTGGCATCCAGTTCTACTTGTACAATGTATAATTACTTAATTCATGATGCTTAAGACTATGTTAGCCAAATACATGAACTAACTGTAGTCTTCTTCAAACGCTCCAAATCGACCACTTGTTAACCACTCTGTGTGATTTGTATGTGATCTGAGCCTAAGAGCGATTGTACACTGTGCCAGTTATGCACCTACAAGTAGGACAGCATATCCAATTTCTGCTACGCTTTTTATTTACTAGGGTAGCTTCTCTAGTTCCTACATCAGTTGCCTTGTAGATTGTAGTGGTACTATTCTTTGCTTCCCGGTACCACACAGGCGTAGATGTAGTCAATTTGTCATGAAACTTAAGACTAGGTTAATCAAATACATGAACTAAGTGCAGAATCCCTCCACCCCTTTCACTCCCTGTCTTGATCTAAAAGCAATTTAAACAGTTAACCAATTTGACTATAAGCAAATTTACTATAGTTCGTCCCAAAATTCGTGATCATCTTTACCGACCGACATAAAATCATCCCCTTGACATAAATTCTTGATTTTTACATTTTTATATATGTAACAGTGACGACCTTCCAAAAGTATTTTTTGCCTACCCAAAGCTTTAGTTCTGTAAAATTTGTATTATGTTATTACTAAAATAACAGCGATGTTGATTTGGTATACTTGTTGAAGTTTTACAGTACGAGTTTCAAGTTTGTCTATAACTAAGCATTTTCGTGTTCTACATGCAATTCAGTGCAAGTCAAAATCGAATCCCGTGGAATTAATCAGTTCACAATGTTTCCTACCGACTGTCATTGGCATATGCACGCAACATTTACTTTCATTTATAGAAGTGGAAGGTATCATTTGTTCCCTATGTCACCTTTCTTTTTATAATATGTAATAGGGATACGCCTTTGCAAACATTCACCACCATTTTGTGTATTAATGTAAATTCTAAACTTTGGTTATCATGTTGTTGTACTTATGCAAAGTTATAAAACAAAAACGTTTTTGCATCAACTAAGCTACCTACCAATTAGTTCAACATGAATTCGTAAGGTCGTGAGGTACATAAAACTGCAAGCAAAAATTACTTTTATCCATCAGGTAGATTTCGTACAAATTAAACCTTAGTGTTATCACGAATTTTGGAACGAGCTATAGCAACACAGGGAACTATAATTTGTAAAAAATAAAATTCTGGTAAAATGTAGAATCTTGAAAAAGAAAGTAGGATATGTATGTGTCATGGAAGTCATCATAGCCCAGTGATAATGAGGTAAATTTGCACAACTGGTTTCTGGTTCAAATCCAGGTGGTTGTTTTACTGACACAGCGCCAGAGCTACTGTGTATGTGCAGAAAATGGATAATCCACCTGATTTCCAAGAAAGCGAAGAATAGAACCATGGTCTTGTCCTGCATGTCATAAAAAGCGATTAAGAGGTGTTGGAGAAAGCAATTCCAGTTTTAAAAAAAAACAAAGCTACAGAAAATATCCAAACTGCCCATGAATTGAGTGGACATTTTCTGGCTCTGTCAAGTGTCCTTGGGTACGACAAGGACTGATGAAGGGATAGAGAACTAATGTGGTGTCGTGTGCATTGATGTGAATTTTATCCAGATAATGAGTTTCGCTACCACTGACAACAAAAGTCAGCGAAAGACAAAGCCCGCGAAAGACAAAAGTCCGTGACAAGTCCCTTTGCTGCTGTCGTCGACTTTTGTTGTTGACTATCTTTTTTAAATGGGAGTAAAACTAGCCAAAAATGGGGGTACTGTTATGCACAACTTTCGTACTGTTCAGAAGAGCTCTCCAAAATGGCGGATCTAGCGTAAATGTGGTAACATACAATAAGTCCGATTTTGAGCGGATTTTTCGTAAGGAGACAAAGATTTTTTAAATGGGTGACGTAGCTGATGAATAGTGATGTCCAAGATGACTCATTCCAACTTTTTAGCCAGTGATAGTGATAAAACGGGCTCTGTATGTGATACAAATTTGAACTTTGATTCACGCGACAATGTTTATAGGGTACAGGAGTAGGTGATGGACACCCACCTTGAAAACGGGAGGGGGGGGGATATCATACTGTGGATAGGTATGGGGCGCGACGCCAATATCAGTTATAGCAATAGCTTGTGGATTATGAAGAACATACTCTACATATAGACAGGTTAGTAGCTTATTAATATATGAACACCATTCTATAGTTTAAAAGTCCTAAGTTTATTAGTTAATTTCTCATGAGTTTTTGAAATTGTCACCCTGAAAACTAATCATGCCCAACAAATAGTGTGGCAGTGAGCCAGACTTGGTTGAAAAATGGGTGACAGCAAAAGTGTTAACTGTAACGTTAATCATACATATCATCAACAAATGTCACAAATATAACTTACAACAAATCCATAATCCTTCAGAATATCAAACTCCACAATACTTCCATATTCTTCAAACACCTGCTCTAGCTCAGCCTTGTCGACATCATCTGGGAGGTTGCCAACATAAAGTTTTGTGGCTGGCATTCTAAAGTGAGACCTCTAGCACCTGAGGAGCATAAACAATTTCAACTGAAAGTCTCCTGAAAAATAATATTTTTATTATAACTACCCTCAACCTCAAATGCATATAAAAAATGAGAGCAAACATGGTTGGCAAAGTGCTGAAAATAAGCAGTGACAAATTGACATAAGTGTTAACTCCTTGTGGACCAAACGCCACACTAAAGGGCGCTTTTACTCAAAAAACAAATGTGTTCTGGTCCACTAAGAGTTAATGTACAACTGATTATCTCCCAAATGTTCTGAGTACATCAAAACATTAAGTAGATTTGTAGCATGTGTGTCATCTGTGTGTTGTCAGGGCTTGCAACGGGAGCAAAGAATAGTAACACTGCGACCTACAAGCCATGTCGTAAGAGGCGACTGAGGTGGGGGCCTGGGGAAGCTACACTAGTAAATCTTCGAACGTTTCCCTATCGACCACTTGTTAAACACTCTGTGATTTGTATGTGATCTGAGCCTAAGAGCGATTGTATGTTGTGCCAGTTATGTGAATACAAGTAGGCCAGCACATCCGATTTCTGCGCTGCTTATTTACCAGGGTAGCATCCCTAGGGTCTACATCAGTCACCTCTTACGACATGCATTGTAGGCCGCAGTGGTACTATTTGCTTCCTTGCGGCCCAGGCACCACACGGGCAGCATTTGTTTCAATGCATATGACCTGTATGTCTGGTTACCCATATATCAATGACTTCTGTCTTTTCTGTCTGTTCATTGTTCAATGCCATTCAGCAACAATAAAGATACATAATTCGAATTTTCAGGTTTAAGTTTTTTGTCTTCTTTTCTCTAATCTTCTTTTCCTTCAAACATCAGGATAAGAGATTTCTAGAACGAACTTTGGATTGCGCTTTATAAATAGTGCATTCACTGCCTGTTAATTCACTACCTTTTAGCATGGGTGACATTTTTGCTTTATATCCACTATATTGGACTAGCATTACTCTTTGAGGTGCACTGTCTGTTGGTAATCTGTTTATATGTCTGAACCATTTAATTTGTTGTAAATTGACGAAATTCAATATTATTGATGTACACAATTTTTTCCTGACGTTTTTATTTCTAAACTGACTTCTTGATATTCCCAGCAATCTGTGTAGACAATGTCCTCACTGTAGGAATTAATTTTCTTCTATTGTTTGATGCCAGTGTCCAGGTTTGGCACTGATAGCA
Organism: Arion vulgaris; assembly: GCA_020796225.1. Lineage (NCBI taxonomy): Eukaryota > Metazoa > Mollusca > Gastropoda > Stylommatophora > Arionidae > Arion > Arion vulgaris. Next base: position 55,434,954 of record CM036759.1, on the reverse strand, counting down.
TAGTGTTGGGAGAAAGATTGTGTTGTACAATGCTCAGTGTTCATGGTGACACACTTGCATTTTAGAATTGCTGACATCTGTCCTATGATTTGATTTATTACACATGTTGGATTGCATTAGTTATTGTTAAATTTGCTGAAAAAATGCATGTTTTAATTGATATTTGTCGATGGAGATACTGTTTTCCTCTCTAGCAAATGTTATTACTTCAGTTGTGTCATATTTATTCTCCTGTTGTATTCATTGTATGTTAACTGGAGTCCGCTAATGTGTTGTAGCTGTTCTGTTGTTGAAATGATTTCCCGATTGTCAGCAAAAAGCAATTCATTTAAAGAGTTCCCCAAGGCTGTTTCCTTCACAGGTGTTAGCTATTTTATACATTTTGGTTGACCAGAAGTAGATAACATGACTTTCTAATTCTGAATTCTCGCTGTAGCTTGTGTAAATGTTTTCACACTGGATTTATTGTCCATAACAGCAAACCAAAAACACAGCAATTGGACTTTGGGAACCATGAACTGCAACAAAATCTCTCCACCTTGCACAGTCCGTGATCAGTCTTTGTAGGGTGTCACTTCTTATGCTCCATATCGATCACTTGTTAACCACTCGGTGATCTGAGCCTATGAGAGATTGTATGTATACTTTGGATGATGTATGCATGTTTGTTATATGTGTATAATTGTCTAGTCTCAAATATATACAAGCACAATAAGCTTATAGCATGTGTTTGTGCAAACACTGTTCGATCAAACCTTACCTGATTATTATGTGTCTAGTTATAACGAAGCGTTTGAGAAAGACACTCCTCAGTGAGCCATTTTTTTAATGGCTCGCTGGTTGTTGGTAAGGATGCTCGTATTGCTAGACTATGTGATGGGTGTCGTAAGAAATGAGGGTAAGTGGTTCGAATCCTGTGTTTGTCAATTTGTTTTTTCTGAAGCTTTTAATACCTGTACATTGTTTATTTGTTGATCACAATATTACAAAGTACAAGTTTGTGCACGGATGCTTATATTTTTGTGTCAGAAAGAGATCGATCAGAGTACAAAAGGTAATTTACCTAAATCCAATTATGATTGTCCTGCAAATAAATCTTGTTTGTCAGATCAGATAAAGTACCATCTCCCCTGTGAAATTGAGTTGTAATGGATTTCCAAAATAATGTCTACTGTCATGGCACAACCAACCACCAATATCAGCATACAATAAAAAGATCGGGTACTAGAGCTAAGGGAAGACCAAGAAAAGATGGATAGACAATATCAAGACCACACTACATAAACACGGATATAACACAAGGGCGACTCATCTGGCCCTAGAACGCAAATTAAAACTCCCATCCCTGCGCTTAATGGCAAGAGTGGACAATCAACTCCATCTTCCACCTGGGAATAGACAACTCTGTCATGGTGCATTCTGATAAAACTTTGTTCATCTTGTGATGTATCTATCTCAGCAGTACTGATGTCTTGCTTTCCCAATCACTCGATTATGTTTTTCATAATAATCCATACAAAATATATTTATTTGTTCTGTCAATTCACTTTTCACTCTTTTTCCCCAGAACTTTATTTGCTAAAGCATTCTGATACTGCTCTTTCAGCAATCTGATAGGGACTGAGCAGCTATGGTGATAAACAAGTGTAGAGAAATATTGATTCTAACATTTTATTAAAGTCAAGATTCATTTCTCTTTCAGAGGGCGGCAGGTGATATACTTGAAGGTTTTTGAAATTATACTCAAAACAGTGATAAATGCCTACACAACTGAGAACATACACACATATTCACAAGTCTTAAAACGTAAGGATTCCACACACATTTTTTAAAAGACAATCACAATCATTGTGATTGTGAAATGGTTTTTTTCAATCTAGTGCATGATTGAACACACTGTGTTGGCAACTCTAGCAAGCAACTCGATTCTAAGTTACTTATACTTAAGTTAAATTTGAATAAGTTATTTCATGAGACTAAATTATCTAGTTTCTTTAAAAAAGTTCAGTTGCTTAATTTTATTTAGTTATTAAACTTATCTTATAAAGATGAAAACGTTTTGAATTTTGTTCAACTTCACTTCAAGTACCATCATAATATATGATACACTACCCACTGTTTATCAAAATCAATTGAATGAATTATTATTAGAAGACTGAATATATGGATGGAAGGAAATAGGAGAAATGTGTAAATACCATACGTCTACGATATTGTTTAATATAATGATAATTCCAAAAATATTAGCAAAATCAATCAAGAGTGGATTCTGATGAATTGATATATCATATATGGTGATGGTCACAACAAGGTGTGTTTTGCAAATACTATATTTTAAATTTATCCACCATTTCCGTATTTTTTTTATTAAATGAATGTGCGTGGAATTCTTGTGAGTGAAATTGTCAATGATTGCTGAAATTAAAGTTTCATGGCCAAAATCAGGTTCTGGTTTGTACCTTTTTCAACAATTGCTGATTTGGTCCGGTACATGATCATGTCTATAGAGGGTCAAGAATATGATGACCTTACAACAAAGACTGTCAGAAAAGGCAAATCTCAAACCATCCGGTTCTATATTATTTTCTCATCATATAACAAACTTAAAACAATCGACCGAGTAAAATAACTTCTAAGCAACGATACCCGACTTTGGAACCGTAGAATGGAAATGTAGTACAAATGAACCAAGTTCCACGACGACAGCGTCACGAGTGTAATATTTAACCAGCCTGTGCATTCTATGAGGCGACGCGTTTGTATATCCGCCATTATGGCGGTGATGATGTTTCCTCTCAACGCGTCGCTGGAGCCTTATTTACACCAGAAGCCACTTTATCGCCGCCGGTTTGGCTGAAATTTAAAAGACAACCGTAAAATCTTACCACGTAACCACGAGTAATGCTACAATATCGTATATATTTTTGATTCAATAAGTAGCCGTCCTCGTGTCGTCGCGTTCAGCCCAGCGCCGCGGTGCCCGTATTGAGTCATTCAAAAATAGCAACACGTGATCACGTGCACTTCAAATGTTTTAACGAAACAAACGTACAAGAATCAATTTTTTTATCGAGTGTACAAAACACAATTTGGGTCACAAGCACAATTAATAAATAAGACAACGTCGTATCATGGTCACTAATAAGAGACCCTTAACGTGGTGGCCCCGACTGCAGTCTGGCTAAGCGATTAGGGATCGAATGAGAGATACTCTGGTATAGGTAATAGTGAAAGTACAGTCACGGTAGATTTGAAATCTGCTCGCAACATAGACGAGCAGAATCCCAGAGTGAATGTGATAACAAGTGTCTCCTGACCGATGTCTAGAGATTGGAAAATTTGTATGAATATGCAAAATAAATGTAAGGAAATGGTACGTATCGTCTGTAAGCGTAAACTAACGTCACTCAGAGTTAAGGTCGTACCATAATTGCCCGCTCTTAGCAAGACTCATTGAGACCGATGTAACGTATCGTGGCGACACAAGGAAATACTACAGCAAACTCTACAGCCGAGCGCAGATACATTTGTGGGTACGGTTGTCCGAGCGATAAGCCTAAAGTTGCGTTCTTCTACTTAACGAAACTGCCCTCCTTGGAACAACCGAGGTTGGTACTGTTGGAGAAGCGCAAAATCTAAAGTTGTGCTCTTGCGCCTGATTAAAAACTTCCCTCCCTAAAAGAACTGGGGTGGGTGATGTTGGAGAGCGCAAAACCATCAAATTGCGTTTTAGCGCCTAATGAAACGGCTTTTCTTGTTTCGTTCTGTTCAGTTCCAGCTCATTGTTTCCCGTCGTAAAGGAAAATACAGAGTAAAACTGCAACTTTTTAAGTACCTGCACGCGTCCCAAAGCAGAAAAACAAGGTCAAAAACGAAAACGTTTCTCTGTTCGTACAAACTCAAACATTGACAAAGGCCGACACTTTTCGGACGCGACTGTCTGCACGCGTAGTATGACGTCTACAACATGAACACACTTCCTGTTTTAGACCAATTAATGATCATATTAAACATCCAAAAATTGATTGCTTGAGTGCACGCAAACTTTCGTCTGTACTCTTTCTGTCGAAAACCACACAAAAGGCCACATAGAATGGTCAACAGGTGTTTGTTCTAGAGCAATCGCGAAAGTAGCTCTTTGGACTACAATCATTTGCAGATTGACCAGCGCGGTAAATGCGTGATGTTTCTGGAGCATCTACCACGCTAGAAACTAGGGGGTATTTCAGTGGTTACATGTAGACTCTACGTAAGTAGGAGTTTCCTTATACTAAACATAACACTACAAGCAGAGAGTTGGTGGGAGTCTTCTGGGTCTTCAAGAAATTCAGGTTCTCTCTCACACTCAAATATAGGCAAAGGTGTGAAAACTCATAATTCCTGGGAGTTCGACAACAACAATACAAAAGTACATTCAATGACAGGGTTCTACTTACTAACATCCAAATACGCCTGCGTGGTCCAGGGGCCCGCAAGGGATGCAAAGAATAGTACCACTGCGACCTACAAGTCATGTCGTAAGAGGTGACTGATGTAGGACCTAGGGAAGTTACCCTAGTAAATAAAATGCATCACACAATATCGGATGTGCTGTCCTACTTGTAGGTGCATAACAGGCACAGGGTACAATCACCCTTATGTTCAGATCACATATGAATCACACAGAGTGGTTAACATGTGGTCGATATGGAGCGTTCGAAAAAGCAATGGAATTTCATAAATACTGTTCCTTACCCATCATGGCATGCTGTTGCCTTTTCCCACTTTTGATGTTTTCTCTTTCAATTATATCTCTGTCCTCCCATTAAATGGTTTTACAGTATAGAGCAACTACACGAAAACACAAAAGATGGTGATGTAAACGGAGCACTCAGTGGTTCGGAGCAAGTGAAGTGCTTGGGCATTCACAGGAAGCTCAAGAGGCAAAACTGTTAAGGAGGAATGTGGTGCTTTTGCTGTAACAAGTATCCTTATAGTGGACGCAATAGTGGTGACCAGGTCGTTAACTGGCTTGACACACAGGAGTACAAACACGCATGTATTCTAAGCGACTCAATCAACGTGTGTAATAAAATCCAGTTGGGATATATACAACATAAATAACTTATTATTTTGTAATCCACTTGTAGTTTTCCGCAGTTATTTCGTTTTTAGTCCCATATTTTCAGTTTAGGGCAGTTAGGGATTTATTATCTAATTGTATTGTCTGCCCTTTAAAAAGTGAATTTCTTCCCTTCTGGTGTATCCTGTGCTTGATAAAGGCCGTTTTGCTATAAGTCGCTGTGTATTCTTAATGTTTTTATAGCCCATGTGGTCCTCTCCCACGATGATGAAATCAGTGGTCGCATTGGGAAGGCCTCCACTGCTATGTTTAAATTAGCAAAGCGTGTATGGGAAAACAGGGCACTCACAAGAAACACCAAGACACAAGTATATAAAGCTTGTGTTCTCAGCACTCTGCTGTATGGTAGTGAGACATGGACCACATATGCTAGACAAGAACATCGCCTCAACACCTTCCACATGCGCTGTCTCAGGCGAATATACAACATCCGATGGCAAGATCACATCTCCAATATAGAAGTCCTGAACAGTGCTGGCATTCCAAGCATGCACACTTTACTGATTCAGCAACGTCTCAGATGGCTGGGACACGTGTGCCGATCGAGCGATGATAGAATCCCAAAGAACATTCTATATGGTCAACTCGCATCTGGTGCTAGACAGCATGGGCACCCATTATTATGCTTCATTAACACCTGCAAGCGTGATCTAACTTCATGCGGCATAGACAAAAACACTGGGAGCGGCTGGCCAAAGACAGGCAAGCATGGCGAGCGGCAGTGAGGGCGACTCAAAAAGAAAAACAACATCACATGTGGAGGCAAAAGAGAGCACAGAGAACATCCCATGCATCGGCTCTAGTCTCCAGTTTTACGATTGCCACTCCAGCCACATGAAACGTTGTGATTCAGCACAGAACATACTACGTGACGCAACACCTATTGTCTCCTGAGACAAAGAGGCCAATGATGGTCCTGAAAGGGAAGCAAAGAACCAGTGACCTACAAGGCATGTCGTAAGAGACGACTGATATAGGACATAGGGAAACTACCCTAGTAAATAAAAAGCACAGCAGAAAATGGATGTGCTGGCCTACTTGTAGGCGCATAACTGGCACAACCGCTCTTAGGCTCAGATCACATACAAATCATACAGAGTGGTTAACAAGTGGTCGATATGAAGCATTCAAAGAAGAAGTATGTTTTTGTGCTTTGTAAACCTACAGTACTTTGTTTTTACTTGTTTCACATTGCTACATAATTTTACTGCAGTCGTCCCTTATATGAGATGTAAACAGCCTCAAGCGCAACACTATTATCTTTAACATTTTAAAATACTCAAGTTAACATCCAAAATTGAACAAAGAAGTATATAAAACATAATATATGATGATGATCGTCCATCATGGGTGATGATGACCACCATTTTTCATCCAAGAAAATGTAGTTGCATATGTTTGTCTGTGTATGCGTAGATGGCTTAGTGAGTCCGATGCAGGCTTGAAATGTTCTTTCACAATGTGGACAAGGAATACCTGTAATTGTGGAGAGTTTTACTGTCTTTGTAGCTTGCCATAATATATAACCTTTGGACAAGCAACATTAGTTACAGAAGCACAACAACATGATATATTTGTAGAATATTAAAGAAATAAAAACAAGAAAAATAATCTCAAATTCTTTCCCCTTTATTCCAAACATGAATATTACAAAATGTATGTACTACATAGCTTACAAATTATTATTGAATGAAATACTATTGAAGTCGGAGAAGGTTGGGGACACTGAAAAAATGAAAGTAGACCTTCATGCAAAAATCAATCAGAAGCACTATACCAGGCACCCTGACTACTCCTGAATTACAGAGGGCTAACATAAGAAGAATTGAATGAAACTTTAATAATATGAAGTATTTCACTAAGTTGGGCACATTTAATAATTGCTAATGGGAAATATATGCAGGCATAAAGTTCCACGAATTAATTCAAATAGTAATTTCAAATTCTTCGTACGCTCCATACCGACCACTCTGTGTGATTTGTATGTGATCTGAGCCTAAGAGCGAATGTACGTTGTGCCAGTTATGCACCTACAAGTAGGCCAGCACATCCAATTTCTGCAATGCTTTTTATTCACTAGGGTAGTTTCCTAGGTCCTACATCAGTCGCCTCTTACGACATGCCTTGTAAGTCATAGTGTTACTACTCTTTTCTTCCCCCCTTGTGGGCCCAGGCACAACATAGGCATAATTTCAATTTGAAGGGCAGGGGATCATTCAATTTTATATTCATTGTTTTATCACTAGTTTATAAGAGATAACATCTGTTAACAGAAAATCAAACTTATGTTTGTATACCTATGTATCATAAGTATCTTTGTATATATCAAACAGTACATATAACTCAAACAATACTGTAAGGATTAAGATACAGTGATGGTTGCAAATGTACTGTTTTCTTCTACAACAATAATTTGAAAATATTTTTACATTATATTTTGCTCCTGATTTGTTTTTAAAAACCTTCATAGGTGCCATACCATGACAGAAAGTCATTGGCCATAGTTTGAGAATCACTTTTCAAACATTTATTTTTAATATAAGGAGAAATATATTACGGTAAATATTCTAAAAGTTACTTAGGTTTCTTGGGCCTTTTAGATTTTGACAGAGTAGTAGCATCTTTAATTTCTTCTGTGACAGAGTCATTCCTTTTGGTAGATTCTGCAATTTTCTCTATGAGAGTGTCATTACTTTCAGCAGCAATTTCTTCTTTGGCAGAGGTAACTGATTCAGTATAATTTGCAGCTTTCTCAGCACCAAGATTGGCTACACCAGCAGAAAGGGCAGTAGAAGATGGTGGCTTGATATGTTCTGGGAACTTTTCAATTTGTTGCTGTTGAAAAGAAGACCAGAAAAATGTGCCCATTATTTGCATACATGGAAAACAATGTCTTAGAATTTTAGAAATATAAAAGCATAAACATAAAATAATGGTGATCTAGGTAAAAATCGTCTTCTTCTTTTCTTCTTTGCGTTCGTTCTTTACGACCAATTTTAATCACTCTTTGTTTGATCTTTGCCAAGAACGTGTATACGTTGCACATTGGTTTGGTAGGCCCCTAAACGCATAGACTTCTACACGCTTAGGACACATGCATCCGATTTCAGCCAAACCTCCTTAGTCGCCTCTTACGACATGCATGGCAGGTAACAGTGGTTCTATTCTTTACACCTCAAATTTGGGCCCGGTAACCACTCGGGCGAGGTAAAAATCTAATGGATGTGTTCAGGAAACTATCCCACTTCCGTTCATTCACTGGAAATATTGTCTATTGCTGCAATGTTGTCTCTTGTATTGATTGATTGATTGAGCCATCATCATTGCCATTCGGTGAGTAACCATGTGTGTTCCGATCTCTTTCTTACACAGGAAGATCTCAGCTGCACTGCACAAACTCTGTAGCACCGTAGGTCCGCAATGTAATTTTGAAGATATTTTTTTTAGGAATTCTATTTTTAATCTTTTCTAATGAATTTTTCCTCGGCAGTGGCTTTCCGGCTTGCTTTTCTCGATTTTGAGCTGCCAAAGGGTTCTTTTACATGCTCAAATTGAACACAGGACCTACGATTTATCGTACGTCTCTGATAGGAGTAGGAACTTGATTTCACCTACTCATCTGGGTGATACTGATCAGGGTTCTCTGGGAAAATATTGAGATGGCTCCATGAGGGAGCGAACCTGGTACCTTTGGCACGAGAGATGAGTACCTAACCTCTACGCCACTGAGACGCCCTCTCTTTGTATAAACTTCATTGTCTTTTGTAACTCACATAAAGGTCTGTGTATTTTTCTTTACAGTGTTGCTTCACTGGGACAACTAGTTTATCTCAGCATAAGATATTAAGGCAGTCTTGAAGTATTTCCTTGGGAACAACAGTGCCACTTGTTGCTACTTCGCGTCCTGCTGATCCTTGTGTTTGATTCACAACTGCTTCTTTGTCCAGTGACACTGTCTTAGATCACTGCTTACACTTTATTTCTCCAGGTTTGTTGTTTCTTAATATAATCTAGCACTGGTGTTGTTTCTACCAAGTTTCCAATAGTCTAGTTTTTTTTTTTTATCTATCTCTCATTATTATATCCTCCTATTATCTGTAGGCATATCATCACACTGTAATTCTCCTTTTTTTTCAATTGAAGTAAGTGTCCAATTTTGGCACTGTTTGGAATAAAGATCAAATTGCATATGGTGTAAAGATACCTGTTTACAATTGAATATCAGTGTCATTTGGTAAATGCAAAATATTGTTAGACTTATTGCCAGTGTGGTGCCGGGGCCCACAAGGGAAGCAAAGAATAGTAACACTGTGACCTACAAGGCATGTTATAAGAAGCAACTGAAGTAGGACCTAGGAAGCTACCTAGTCAATAAAAAGCATCGCAGAAATCAGATGTGCTGGCCTACTTATAGGCACATAACTGGCACAATGTAAAATCGCTCTTAGGCTCAGATCACATACAAAATACACAGAGTGGTTAACAAGTGGTCAATATGGAGCGTTCAAAGATGAAGTTAGAATTATACTTTGCTCTTGATTTATTTTTGTAAACCTTCATAGATGCAATACCATGCCATCCAGTCATTGGACACAGTATGAGAATTACCGTTAAAAAATTATCCTTGTTTAACCCTTTCGCTGCTACATATTTTCCAAAGGCTGAACTAAAAATAGCTACTTTTTGTTTCTAGGTCACAAACGTGAACGTACACCTATAGCAGTGATAGTAGCAATGTATAACGTGTTAACACATCTTTAGTCCACAGAGGAGAGATAATAACAGACGTGTTAATTCATCTTTAGAAGTGAATGGGAAAAACGTATATATACGTCCTTAGCAGCTAAAGGGTTAAATATAAAGAGAAAGGAAATAACCAATAAATTATGTGTATATTATATGTCAAAGTCGCAGTTTTTTATTTAATGTCTCTTACATCTATTGTACTTCGGTACTAATTCATATATATGCTGAAGTTAGCCTATCATCTTGGACTGGAAGAAATGTGTTAAACTACATTCTCCATGAAATGAAAACTCACCTTTGTAACTTTCATTGCAACTCCCTCAGGTAAGTTACGCTGTATATATTCCAGAAATGTATTGGCTGTGGAGCCAGTTATGTTTTTAATCTGTGGATAAAAATTAATTCCTTTAATGGCAACATTTTAGCCACATGAAAAGATAGAACATATCTGAAGACCAACACTGGCCGTAAAAGTACAGATGGTACAAGGACTCAAAGCAAGGTATTCGACCAACTCTTTCTTTTTCTTTTGTCCTTCTCTGCTTTTTTGCCGCTAGGCGGCAGGTTTAACTGATGATCGGTTTCAAGATAATGCACGCTCGGTCGCTTGATATGGTGTGGTATTGTGGAGTTTTAAGATGTCTGTAACTCCATCAATCCATCTTTTTCTTGGGCTGCCCTTTCCTCTTGATGATTCCATTTTCAGGTTGTACGCTCTTGCAACTGGTGTGTTGGTTAATTCTCACCAAGTGGCCAAACCATTTGAGTCTCTGTTTTTCAATCAACAAGTTTCCTTTAACAAACACACTTGAAGAATCTAATCTTCAAATACCGCTGAAGCCGGGATGGCTTGCCTTTATGGTGAGGGAAACCAGTCAAATGGTAAGCAGGCCACACGCAAAAATCAGTCAGAAGTGCAATACCCGGCATCATGACTACCGCCTGAATTGACAGCGAGTGAACGAAGAAGAAGCTGAAGATCAAATTGAAAGGAAGACTTGACAGCATTACAAATGAAAGGATAATATACAAAGAATGATAGGTTGAGTATACCAGTAGGGCCATGGACAGACAGTTCTGGAGATTCACTGCAGCAAACCATCATAGTTTAAACTCTATAATAAAACTAGTTAAAAGACAAAGCATTGACTTCAAAGCATCAGATTTCCCCAAATGGCTTGCCCTAGACCTTCTTAGAGGCTCCAATCATTGACTTTGAGCCCATCCTGTCTAGATCTTTCTGAGCATACTCATTTAGTCACTGAGGCATGCATGGGTAAAAGTCTAGGACTTTAGCAAGGCCACTGCTTTAGTTACTGCCATGATCTCCATCATCAGACTACTTGTAGTCATGGCAAAACCATCCAAGTAGTATCATTCTTTTTCTTGTTTGAACGCTCCATATCGACCAGTTGTTAAACCACTCTTTGTAATTTGTATGTGATCTGAGACGAAGAGCGATTGTACATTGTGCCAGTTATGCGACTACAAGTAGGATAAAACATCCAATTTCTGCAACACTTTTTATTTACTAGGGTAGCTTACCTAGGCCCCTACCTCAGTTGCCTCTTACGATATGCTTTGTAGGTTGCAATGTTTCTATTCTTTGCTCCCCTTGCGAGCCCCGGCAACACACGGGTGGAATAGTATACAAACAATCAACCAACTATTTACAACAAAATGCCTAATTCTTGAAATATTATGCAGAGATAAAGCAGCCAATATGGCAAAATACTTCTATAATGTTACAGACTCACATGAAAGACTCTGTACCGTGTTCTCATTTCATACTGATGAAAGTGTTTCTTGTGTACAAACACTGACTTCATTAAACTCATCCTGGCAATAACCATAGGCGGTTCAAATCTGAGAGTGAGATGGTAAGAGACGTTAAATAAAAGACTGCAACTTTGACATAAAATATACACATAATTGATTGACCATCATCATTGCACTTCGGTGAGTTACCATATGTGCTCTGATCTCTTTCGTACACAGGAAGATCTCAGTGACAGTGCGTGAACTCTGCAGCACCGGCGAGTGTCCCGATGTAATATTGAAGATGGTGAAAAAATGTTGTGGGAATTTTATTTTTAAACTTTTTTATAAAGAATTTTCCAAGGGCAGCGGTTTTCAAGCCTGCTCTTCTCAATTTTGAACTGCCAAGGGTTCTTTTATGTGCTCAAATTGAACACGAGACCTATGTTTTATCGTCCGTCTCCGATAGGACTAACAATCTTGCCTACACTGAAATCAGGGATCTCTGGAAAAATATCCTGATGGCTCCACAAGGGAGCAAACCGAGTACCTTCGACACGAGCACCTAATCTCTCCATCACAGAGACCCGCATTACATAATGTATTGGTTATTGAAATGAAATCATAGTACTTCGGTAAGACATATGGGTGCTCAGTATCCCTCAACAGATGACAAAGTGCATACATACTGAAGGCTCCCATGTTTCATTGGTTAAACACAAACAACTTATTCTGCCCCTCAGGCATCCAGTTATACCTTGTTCAAAATATCTACATATCTACAAAAATATTGAATATCTACAAAAATTAATATTGAATCAGCCCTTTCTCTTGAGCCGATGAGTATGCTGGGAGTCGAGTTGAACTACACGTGGGCCCAAATAGGCAGATCGAAGAGACGTAGACCCGCGCGCCTGCATAGCGACAGCCTATCGGATGATCACAGAGCAATTTATAATGCATATATCTTGCAACTGATGGACTATGACAGCGATTCCCAAACTTTGCATTACCGCAGACTCCCTTTTAGATACATTTTGCTGCCGCGGACCCCCACAAGTTTCTGTATATGACAATCTTCTAGCGATGGAGTTAATACTACAACACACCAACAGTCAGGCTGGCTTCAATTTCTCCCTGTGGGAAACATGATGATCTTTCTTTCTTCTTCTTCTGCTAACATTCTTCACGGCCAATTTGATCATTCTTATTGTGATGTATAATTGGTCCACTGGCAAGAACGGAGTGATCTACGCGGACGATTGTGCGCCCATGGTGACTAGGCCCGCCCTCTTTCAGCCAGCTTTTGATTTACTAGGGTGAGCTTTCCCTAGGTACGATCCTTCGGATCTACGCCTTTTCGATCAACTTTGCCGTATATTTGGGCTTTGTGATATACGCCAAGACAGTGAGTTACGCTGCTTTACCCGTTCTGAATGAGAAATATTTCTCGGGCTTGTCAGCTTGTCCTCGGCGGCGTCTTACTCGTATAAAACACCGTGTAAAGTATCGGCCTTCGCCAATGTTCAGGACCCTGGCTTCCTGTTTGATCCGTACATTGTCGGCCTTGCTTTACCGTACATTTTTGAGTTTGATCCGGGAAGGAACATTCTCAGCCTTTTCTAGACGCGTATCGGTTCGTGGCAATTTGCAATTTACCTCGAAAGCACTGGCATGGGGCCGAGTACAAACAATGTAGAGGGTCGTTTCAGTGGGCACTATAAGCGTAACTGAGGATTTTGCGCTCGCGCCATCACCCGCCCCAGTTATTCCGGGGATGTTAGTTACGACTGCAATCGAACCTTGCCCAGTTGCCCCAAGGCTGGCAGTTCCGTTAGGCATCACCAACCTCAGTTCTTCCGGGATGTTAATTTTAATCGCACAGTACCTTGCACGGTTTTCCCAGGGCGGGTAGTTTCGTTATGCACTAAACGCAACTTGTTCTTTGCGCTCGGCAAACCTTGCCCAGTACATGTATCTGCACCAGGCTACCAATGCGGGGTCAGCTGCAATCTTCTCTCGCACCAACACGAGGGTAGACTTTCATTCGTTACGGTCCTGTCTTATTTATTCTTGCCGACGGGCTGGCAATGTTTGCCCCCTCCTCAGGGCTTCGAGCTTAGCCCTACGTGGGCATACGTTGGTCACTGGATGCACCTCTCATCCATGTCTGAGACGTTTTGTTGCTGTTTCTTTGCGTTCAGGGACTTGGGCAATATCTTGTTGGACATCGGTCAGGAGAATTGTGCATTTTATTTGTATGTATCTTTATCGTATTTCGTAATTGCACTGCTACCACTACCAGTAGTTTCCTCTCCCGATCCCTGCCCCTCTTAGCCAGACCAGAACCAGAGTCTGTTTCCAGGGTCACCGCGTGGAGGTTAGGGGCAGGGTCTTGGTTAGCGCGCGCCCTCGCTAACCCTGGCTCATGTTACCACCATGACCTCATGAGCCTTTTGACCCCTGATGATCTTTCATTTTGTCCTGTCAGACATTTAGACTTCGATCTGGTCCGGGTCCTTTGATTTCACAGTGGAACTACAGGGTGTTCAAGATAAGAAGACCATCAATGCTCTTCTTCTTTGCGTTCGTTCTTTACAACCAATTTTAATCACTCTTTGTGATATGTTTGATCTTTGCCAAAAAATTGTATACGCTGCACATTGGTTTGGTAGGCCCCTAAACGCATAAACTTCTACACGCTTAGGACATGTGCATCCGATTTCAGCCAAACCTCCTTAGTCGCCTCTTACGACATGCGTGGCAGGTAACAGTGGTTCTATTCTTTACACCCCAAATTTGGGCCCCTGTAACCACTCGGGCGGATCAATGGAGCTGATCTGGCATATATTTATGACAATGAGAAGGTTCAGTTATGACGTAGTATAGGTCAAGGTTGTGTGATGGTGTGTAATTGTTGTGTGGGAAAGGGCGATGAACAAATGTGATGTAGAACAAGTTAGTCAGAACCGGTTTAAGCAGTAAATAGACACAACGCAATAAGTAACAAGCAACTTTCGATTTGTCAATGGGGCTGCTTTTATCTTGAACAACCTGTAGTTTACCACTGTTTTATACATGTTTTTAAAATTTAATTTTCTGTTTGAAGTGTCAAAGATCATAATATTTCTTCAAGCACTGGAGGACCCGCTGTGAGTACCTCGCGGGCACCATGGTCCGCGGACCCCAGTATGGGAAACGCTGGACAATGAAATCAGTGGTTTCATGAGTTGTTATTGTTGATGAGATATCAAAACACAAAGTTTACTAATTTCTTACTTACATCCGTACAACATTTACATCCAGTTCCTGTGCTGCCATTGCAGTGAACTGTTGATAGCTGTTTAAAACTTCATTGTCATGACCTTTCACCTCTATGGTAATCATTCTATAAAGTTCATCCTGAAAATATTGAATGGACTCAAGAGTTAACAAATCAACATTTTGAATACACAGATACCTGTGTTGTGCCGGGGCCAGCAAGAAAAGCAAAGAATAGTACCACTTCAACCAACAATGCATGTCGTAAGAGGCAACTGATGTAGGCACTAGGGATGCTACCCTAGTAAATAAAAAGCAGTGTAGAAATTGGATGTATTGGCCTACTCGTAAGCGCATAACTGGCACAATGTACAATCGTTTTTAGGCTCAGATCACATACAAATCACACAGAGTGGTTGACAAGTGGTCGATATGGAGCGTTCGAAGAAGAATACATATAAAAACATGAAGGGTTGGAAAAAATGATTATGAAATGAGGCATTCCCAGCATAGAGGAGGACCATGAATATGTGGATTCTGGATGATTTAAGCACGGCGACAGAAGAATCGGAATATCTGGTCTATGACAGAGGGAAATTCCAGAACAATGTCACGGTTGCAAAGTTCTCTTCAGGTTAAGATAATGAATGAAGATAAACTCTGCAGCTCCGGCAACAATCCTAAGGGATATCCAAGAAAAAATGAACTCATGAACTGAACCTTTGATCGTCAGAATGCAAGGCCACTTCTTAACCATGTCCTCACAGATATCCTTATTTTTACAGAAAACACAAAAGTGTATAAAATAGGTATGCTATAGATTCAGCAATACAGACCTTCTTGTGAGTGCCACTTAGGTGATTATACCATCAGATATGTTCTTATGATGTAGTCAACTGTTGTTTAAAGCTCTTTTCTGATGTCATGTAGTTTTGAATTCTTAACTGTTGCTTGGCCAACATTCCTTTCTAAGGGGGCTGTACCAGGAACAGTCTTACAGGACAAGTTCTGTGGTTTGCTCAAAATTGCCACAAGGGTACATTGGGGATGCAGACAGTCTTAACCTGTGCATGTGTCTGTTCAGTCTGCTATGCCCTGTCCTGAGCTGAAGTCCTCTAATGTTAGTTCTCTCTCTCTCTCTCTCGATCGTTCTTTTTGGCCTATTTGATCATTCTTATTGTGATATATAAACAGCCTTTAATAAGAATGGTTTTTTACGTCACATCATTCAGCGCCATTTGGAGCTCTGGTGCTTATCCTTTGGTGACGTGTCCGGTTTCAGCCGGCGTTTACTGGGTTTGCTCTCCTTTGACTGTCCCCAGCCGACCTGCAAGGCAGCAGGTTCAATGTTAGTTCAAGAAGACTATCTTTTGGTGGCAGCATAAATGTTGTTTTAGCTGCCTTAATATTTACGACCCAGCGTGTTGTTCATTGTTCTATAGGTTCCCAAACTGTTTCGGGCCACCGCCCACTTTACGAGACATAAATTTTGTAACGTTCCCCTCCCCCATAACAGTTTTCCGCGTTCAAACAGTTTGATATTTTCCTCGTAAATAGCAGCTTATTATACATTACTGCTTATGCCGTTAAATTATTGAAAAAGTAGTGGCCAATGTGCGCTTTATCTTGAATACAGTCATTAAATCGCAAAATCACGCAAATAAATTTATTTTAAAATATTTATTATTAATTTCTTTTTTAAGAAGCCACCAACCCCTAATCACCTGAACAGCCCCCAAATTCTCCTTAACCCACTATCGCCCCCCCTAGAACACTTCAGCGTCCACTGGGGACGGTACCGCCCACTGGGGGGGGCTGTATTGCCCACTTTGGGAAACGCTGTTCTAGATGATTTAATGTTGTCTGTAATCTAGATCCACATTCCAAGTATTTACACCTTGCTGAGTCAGCAATGTCTGAGAGGTGTGTGGCATGAACGATGGTAGAATCTCAAAATATATTCTATATGCCCAACTCACAACCGGTACTAGACAGCATGGGTGCTCATTACTACGCTTCATTGACAGATGCAAGCGTGATCTAACTTCATGCAGCATAGACAAATATAATTGATAGCGGTTGACCAGAAACAGGCAGACATTGTGAGAGGCATTAAGCGATGGCTTTAACATAGTAGAGAAAAAAGCCATCACATATGAAGGAAAAGGAGAGTGCAGAGAGGTCATCCTTTGCATCAGCTTCAGTCAGCAGTTTCCCCTGCAGCAACTGTGACAACGACTGCCACTGCAGAATCGGACATTACAACCACAACAGGATTCCGCACAGAGCACACTACGTGAAACAAAACCTATTGTCTCATGGGACAAAGGGGTCAATAATGATGATGAATCTAATTTGGGCAGTGACAAGTAACATATCTGTTTATATATGAACTATGTCATTAGCATATAGAAATGGTATGACATTAGAGATGTAGTTAGATGACTGCAAACAAAGCAGAAAAAACATACTAAACAAATAAACAACTCTAATAGGGTTAGAACAGAAACACACATTTATGTACCTTTTTTCCAGCTGGCTTGGTCTGTACCATGGAACTCAACATATAAGCTGGCTGCAGACATTTTAATTTCAGATTGGTGCAATTGCACAACAAACTTTTGGAAAGTATCTGCATCTGTATGGATAAATTTAAAAGCAATGGATATGAATTTTGTGTGGATAGTACATATTTTATTACTTTATACTTTATAACAATGTCACTTTTTTTGCACCTGTATCGCCCATGTGTTGCCAGGGTTCACAAGGGAAGAAAAGAATAGCAGTTCTGTGACCTACAAGACGTTGTAAGAGGCGACTAAGGTAGGGGTCTAGGGAAGCTACTCTAGCAAATCGGATGTGTTGGCCTACTTCGAAGAAGCATCTGGGTTGATAAAAGTAGAAGCAACGTTATATGTGAATTTCTTTTTAGATAATATACATCTTATTTCTTTACACTTTATAACATATGTCCCTTTATATCAAGGTATATTGGGGTCAAAGTAGAGATGTAAAGGTAGTCACGCTAGATGGGATCCGCTTGCAAGACAGACGAGCAAATGTCCAGAGTGACTATTAATGCTCGTCTCTCCCGGCCGATGGGAAAAGCTGGAAGGATAAACATACAGGATGAGAGGTGCATCCATCAAAGAGACGTGGACCCGCATGGGGCGAAACTCAGAGCCTGCGCATGCTCTCTCTTGAGCCCAAATATGCTGGGAGTTGAGCTGAGCTGCATGTGGGCCCACATGGGGAGAAACTCAGGCCCCCGTCACAGGGATGGGGGCACGATTTTGAGCCCCAAAATCGGACAACCTAGGCAAATGTGAGCCTGGCGAAAACTGACGGTGACGATAAGGCAAGCACCGGGGCAGAGTGGGAGCGCATGAGGATGATGCACTGGTATGCCCACATGGCGCGAAACATGTGCCCACATCACAGGGGTGGGGGCCGTGTTGAGCCCCAGGCGGGGACAGCCAAGGCAAATGTGAGCACAGTGGGAATTGATGGAAATGGTGAGGCGGGCACCAGGGTGGAGTGTGCACGCATGTGGGCGATGCACAGGTGGGTCCATAGGCGGGCAGAAAAGCATGGCAAGGCAGGCATGCCGGGCACGGCAAGCACGAGGGTGTGCGGACCACCCGAATGTGCAGAGAAAACTGGAAAACTCAGCAGAGGAGAAGCCAGTGCGTGTTTCCGCTCGTAGGGAACTACTGGTGCCTTGTAGTTTGATTGGGGACAATCAAAGGCTAGCGGAGCAAACTGTACACAAAACTGGACGGGCGGCAAGCCAAGGTGTCCACAAAACGACCGGTTTGCTGGGAAGATGAGCCCGGGAGGGCTGGCCGCCTAAGGGTCGCTGCCCTAAAAGAAAATAGCAACCTGCTGCCTTGCAGGTTTGACTGGGGACAGCAAAGGGCTAATGGAGAGCAAACCCAGTAAACGCTGGTTGAAACCGAACACACCACCTAAGGATAAGCACCTGAGCTCCAATAGGTACTAAAGGTTGTGCACGTACACCCGTTCTTGATGTTTGGCTGCTTATATATCACATTAGAATGATAAAAACGACCTAAGAACGATCGCAAGAGAGAGAATATTATAACTTACTCTTTGCTACTTTTCTAATTTTATGTAAAGTTTTTGTTAATGTTAAATGTATATTACTTTATAGACTGTATTTATCAATTTATAGAATTTTAATACAATTTTGTCTAACATTTGGACAAAAGTCTAGAGTATAGTAGAACTTGACATGACATGCAGGAAATCTTGTGATAGGAAATGAGCATAGTGAGCCCTATCTTGGCTGCTGTAGCGATGTACAGAAACCTACAAATCTGAGGTGGTCAGATCAGATCTGGATAAAACCGCAGGAGGCTATGGTTATACTAAGTAACTGGGCACTTTCGGACAAAGACATGTATACAGTCGAACCTGGATAAGTAGAACTCACAGGGACTGAAGGAAATTGTTCCACTTATCAGAAATTTTCGACCGCCAGCCGCCATTGTTGATATGTAGGGATACATCGCCGCAAATGTCGTATGTGCGAGATTTCACGTGAAATTATTCTTTCATTAAACAATTTTAAAAATGTTTGTGTGATAATGAACAGTTCGACTTAAACGTCAACAAGTATATAGTAGGTGTTCATTTTTAGGTTCGACTAATCCAAATATTCGAGTTAACTGAATTCGACTTAACCAGACTTTTAATTCAATGATAAAGAAGGAAAATGGCCGGGACTAAGCCGATCGTGTCGACTTAAGCGAAATTTGTCTTATCAGAGTTTGACTTAAGTGGGTTCGACTGTATATAGTATTACATAAGCAAGCAAGACATGAATAATTAAATAATAAACTGACAACATTTCGACCGTAGGTCTTTTTCAAGTGAACAAATAGAAACAAGGAATACTAAATAAACTAAAACATAGACATAAATGAGAAGGATGACTAGAAATGGATACAGTCACCTATTTCTTAATGCTAGGGCAGTTCAATTCTGGCTCCTGTTCCAGGTGGTTAGAAATTTTAGACAACATAGCTTTTCTAGGCCGAAAACTTCCATTTCGGATGTGCTCATCCTACATTAGTAGGGGCCTAACTGGGGCACAATGTTCTAACCATTCTTGGCAAAGACTGTTTATATATCACCATAAGAATGATCAAATTGGTCGAGAAGAACGAACAAAACAAACAAAAACATTGCTTTTCAATGCTATGTACAATATAAATACTACATGGCCTTGGGTCAAAGGGCAAGAGTACTACTCATTAAAGAAGAAGAAACACTGCTGTGTGAGTGTGTACTGAAGAAGAGTGGATAATTATAAATTAGTGGGCTTCCATTTATGCGGATGGCAGCAAAATTGAATGCGGATGGCAGCAAAATTGAATATTGATGCCTAAAATATTTCTAAAAAATTGCTTGCATACATTTATTAACTGTGCATGAGTTGTAAATATAACATGAAACTGCTGGACCAAATCGTTTTTTTTCTGTTGTGGCTCAAAGAAAACGGTGATTATTCAAAGACCTAGTTCAGGAACGATATCAGTATGACGAGTAATGGTCACACATATTCTAATTTTTTGGGCACTTTTACAACAGAAGTTCTGTCACGGTTGCACTAAGCAAAAGTTTGTCTTTCGTTTATTGAACAGATGGCACCTCAGTCTAATGTACTATTGTGACAAACGCAAAATGTAAAGGTCCGAGTTTTAAGTTTAGAGAGAAGTTGGTCAGACTTTGACAGACTTGACTATATTAATATAAATGCTAGTTAGAATGGTAGTTGAATACTAAGTTCAGTAAGTTAAAGTACTCCAGTACATTGTAGTGTATTACACTGTGTCTACAGTACTCATACTGCATATCATTATTAACTGTTACAGTGTTAGTGTTTACCTAGTACCTACTCGGGCTACCAGCTCCGCTACACTGACGTACTCAGTACTGAAGTCTGAAAATTCAAAATAAGAAACATATGATCCCGCTGATCCACACATAGCAAACTATATTACTGTTGGTTCTCACTTTAAATAGTACAGTGTACGCTCGTGCCATAATACTGCTCAACTTCTTAAATAAACTTTCAATTTAAACCGTGCACACAATTAACATTTTTATTCTATACCTGAGATGCTAAGACACTCGACCTCACAATGGTCATCGCCATGTTGAAAAGTCTGTCGAAATTAGGAGCTAGACAAGTCGTAAAATTAACTTCTTGTGGTTGACATGAAGAAGCAGAAATCATCATCACTACAAATCGAATCAATCATTTTAAAAAAAAAAAGTAATAACAGAATGCACTATCGTTGTAGAAAACTATTATCGTTGGAGATCCAGTGGTATATTTAGAGATGACTTGTTCTGATATAAATAGTATCGATTAACGCGAATTGACATTGCACCTGCCTAATAGTGCCAATAGCTGTTTGTATCTTTGGTTCTTTTTCGGGTTTCATCTTGTATTCTTTACAAACATAATATGAAATACCAAAGTGTCGAAAGCCAAAGAATCTATTTTATTGCACCAGACTTTACTCCATATGGCTCGGCCGCTCTCTGCAGAAATGACACACCACCTGCCGAGAGTATAGCACAAAGCAAAAACTTTGTAGCTCCGGCAACAATCCTAGGGATCTCTGGAAAAATGCATTCGTGAACAGAGCGGTGTGGTCCGAATTCGAACCCATGATGTTCGGAACGCAAGGCAATAGCATAACCACTTAGCCACATCATCGTCATCAGGTGCCGTGCCGGCTCATGGATCTCCACAAATCTCTATCTTTGGTGCGTGCTATCAATTCAGATGTTGACGCTCTACCATGCCACGAAGTCAGGCTATCCAAAATTTTCTCTCTCTGTCTCGTCTACCCTCGATTTTACCAGTTGTTACAATGTGTTCTAAGCCTCCCCTCCTCATCACATGTCCGAAAAATGATGCACACAGATACTCCTTAATATAATATGCTGTTTATAAATAATGTTAGCTACTCTGTCGATAAACCATCAGTATGCACACCCTTCGATATCAGCTGGGAAAGACTGATACCCTATGGGTCTGCCCGGAGTGATGTGACGTCGGTTCAGTAATAAACAGCCAGTTGTTTCAGTGTACTCTAGTGAAAGAACGAATAGTGTCATAACACCAAACCATCTATGTCGTAAAATACGACTAGGCAGGTTTGAGTAAGGGAAAGCTAAATAACAATGGACGTCGTCTTGGAATTCTGCTTGTGCCACCAATAATTTTTTTTAAAATACAAAACCTCACCATAGTGTGTCTTGGAAGACACCACAGGTTCAAACATTGGCACCAGTTTGACATTGTCTTAACTAAACGCGACAGTCTCTAAATTTCAGGTTGAACCGCAGTTATCAGAGCGATGACTTTGACACTGACCATTCACTTGGTCTTCAGAAGGGTAAAGGTAAAGTCAAAGAAGGATCTACAGAAATAGAAAGGAAGAAAAATCGAGCATCAACACTAGCGAAACCCACAATAAATAAAACTTCAGATACACACACTCTTTTGCAGAGATTTTGTCTAGCATACCAAATACAATTGCCAGTGAAAGATTAAGTCAGCTGCATGATGGCGTCTACAAGAAAGCAAGTCCTCTGCTGGACGGTATATATTCTAAAGCAACGCCAGTCTTCGGCAAGAAGCAAAAATGGATCAGTTGACTGGTTTGAGACTTACTCCAAGGTGATGCTTCCCGTTATATAAAGAGAAAAAGAGACACTCATTCTTTTCACACTAAACCTCTGCCATCAATCAAAACCAGCTAGCATTACAAACATCAAGAGTTATACACCCGTAAGAAAATGTGAGTTTGCAGTTCTTTGCAAGTATATAATCAAGGAACTTTCTGTAGATCCATAAATCAAGTGCCCTGCCGACGTAGGCGATCATGTCTCCCCATAACTCTCTCTGTTTGGTGCATGTAAACAGTTCTGATGTCGATCTTGTGTCGAATCATGATGTCAGGCCATCCAATATTTTCTCCCTCTGTCTTTCACGATCTATCCTTCCCTGAATTTTACCTGTTGTCACCAAATGTTCTAAACCTTCTCTTCGCATTATATGCCGGAAGAACCTTGATTGCCGGATTCCTATTCTTTTGATAAGGTTTCTTTGTGTGCAGGTCTGATTTAAAACCTCATTTGTTTTCTTCCATGTCCATGGAGTTTACAGCATTCTTCTATAGATAGAGTGCTAAATAATCACTTCAGAATTAGACGAAACCATACCACTGCTAGACTGTTACTGCTAGCCTCCAATGACTCTATCGGACACTGTCTACGGGAGCCATTATTATGTCTAACTCAATCGATGTGATTCGGATGGTCCAAAACGGCAAGTTGAGATATGAGTGGATGTGGCATACGTGGATCGACTGTCCTGGATATACACTAGGTCTATTGTCTGCAATGAGAGAACTGACAAGCTTCTTCTTCGAACGCACCATATCGACCACTTGTTAAACCACTCTTTGTAATTTGTATGTGATCTGAGCCTAAGAGCGATTGTACGTTGTGCCAGTTATGCGCCTACAAGTAGGCCAGCAAATCCGATTTCTGTGACACTTTTTTATTTATTAGGGTAACTTTCCTAGATCCCTCTACATCAGTCGCCTCTTACTACATCAGTGGCGGCTCGTCATTAAGGGCCAGAGGGCCGGGCCCCACCAAAAATAATATGTAACGTGTATTTATTATTTAATAAATTAAAATATAACCTATCCCAAAGTGTTGATTTTCCGAAAATTTGTGTCTGGCCCCACCAACAAAAACGATCACGAGCCGCCACTGTACTACATGCTTTGTAGATCACAGTGTTACTATTCTTTGTTTCCCTTCCGAACCCCGGCAACATACGGGCCGGCAAGATTACAAAATCAGCGTCGATCGTCGAGAGTTATAGTGGATGGTAGGAGGTGTGGGAGTAGGTTCTTCGGTTTCTTATCAACTACCTCTTGGATGAAGACACTGACATTTAATCTATATTTAAGCGAGAGTTTAAAGAATGTAGAGATTGGGGCAACATGAAGGCTGATCTCGCAGTTAAGCAGCTGATAGAAGATAATGCAAGGGATGATGATGTTGTTGTATATACCGATGGGTCGGTTCAACGTGGTGAGAAATCCGGCTGGGGTTTCTTGGCTAATGCGCATGGTAGGGTTGTTGCAGAGCGAAGTGGGGCATACAGGACAACTACTTCTAGTATGAGGATGGAGGTTGAGGCCGTTACTGCTGCCCTCCATTGGATTTCTGGGACTTCATTTACTGGGGCAGTTGTTGTATCTGACTCTCAGTCGATGCTTCACAAGATCCAGAAGGGCAGGTTTCGGTATGAGTGGATGTCGTCTATAAAAGTTTCTAACCTCCAGCGGCTTACGTGGATATACTGTCCTGGGCATGCGGGTGTTTACGGTAATGAGAGAGCGGACAGGCTTGCATCAACATCATCGATTGTTGGGGAGTTGAAGATGGATAAGGGGATATTCTTCGGTCTCTTCGAGACTCTCTGTTGGATGAGGACACTAAAATCGATGTTGAATCGATCAAGCGATTTAAGCAGTTTGGAATTACCCTTTGTTCAAGTCGAACTGGATGCCTGAGAGGCAGAGTGAGAGGTGTGTTTAATCAGCGAGCCACAGGAACCATCAGTATGCATACTCTTCGATATCTGTTGGGGGAGACTGAGCACCTATGGGTTTGCCCGGAGTGCAATGACGTCAGTTTAGTAACCAATAACCAATAACAATTAAAGATGATTGAAGATATAGAAAGCAAGTTGAATACATTTGAAAATAGATGTCTGCGAAAAATAATGGATATAAAATGGAACAAATTCAGGAGAAGTGATAAAATCAGAGAAATGTCTGGTCAACCACTAGTGACAACTGTTATAGGAAAGAGAAGATGGAGATATGTTGGACACATCTTGAAGAAAATGATCAACGAATATCAAAGCAGGCATTGAAGTGGGGTGCAAAGTGTTCAAGAAAGAGAGGACGACCTAGGAGTCCTGAAACGAACTTTGCTGAGAGAGGCAAGAACTATCGGACTCAGTTTCTTGGTGGAGATTGAGCGAGTTTCTCAGGATAGAGCGGTATGGGGAAATTGCTTGCAGGCCCTATATAACGTACAACGGTACGAGAGGAATTATTATAAGCTATTAATGCAGTTTGAAATTACACATTGTACACGCTGAACTTGACTGAATGCATGGCCAGTGGCAGAATGAGGAGTGTGTCTAACCAGTAAGTGTAAGCAGTGAGAACCATCAGTATGCATACTCTTCCACAGCTGCTGGTGGAGACTGAGCACCTACATAGCTAATGGTCTGCTCCGAGGAATATGGAATCTGTGTTTAGTCACTATTAACTAATAGCAAATTATAATTGCTGCATATTTTTCTTAATGAAAGTCCACAGAAAAAAATGTTAAAATTACAAGGGGAGGCAATGAAATTGGTTAAGAGCTCTTCTGTGTTGTGTGGTGAATTCATTTTACGTGATACCGTAAAGATCTGTTAGTATGATATTGTTATTATCGTTATTATTATTATATATATAGTATATAGTGGACGCTTGTGAATGAACTAATAAAAGCATGACCAACAATTTTTATCTTTTGCCGTTTTCAAATATTATTATCTCCTTAATTAAAATAAAAAGCTATTTTTAAACTACTTGCATACAATAATACAGTAACATATTTAACAATAGTTAGAATAAATAGTAATACAATAGTCAATACTACTCAATACTGTGTATACATACGATACATAACATTGCAATACATATTAACAATATTAACATTATTGCTCTGAATTATTATTAGATAGATTATATTTTATTGATTATGTTCCTCTGTTGTCTTGTTCAAATCATATATTTGATATTATATCACATCCTGAATCCATCTTCTCTGTGGTCTTCATCTCTTCTTTGCCTGGATATCTCATTCCATAACTTCTTTTGTCGTCAGCCCTTCATGTCTTTTTAAGTTTTTATGTGTCAAACATACTTCAATTTTCGTATTATTGGTATTAATAAATTTTCTTTAATTTTTAGTTCCCCATGAACGTATCTCTTCGCTTTGTTATCTTTACAAGGTATAATGAAGGCTTTTCCGTCACACTTATATCAAAAGCACATATATGTGTTTCCACTACCTGTTAAATGTCCACATCTCACACTCATAATGTTGGTTATGTTATCTTATCTTAACCACATTTGCTGTGAAGCGGCATGGGAGAGTTAGTTTTTTATCTTGTGCCAGGTATGTTGCGCTTGACGTAGTCAGTCCATGCTTTCGTAGGGACTCTGAGATGTTATCTATCCATCGTGTTCTTGGCCTGCCTCGTGCTCTGCGCCTGAGTGTCGATTATTATAGACATGTGATGGTAGTAAATGTGGTTCTATTCTCATTAGATGGCCGAACCATTTGATTCTTTGCTTCTCGATGTACTGTATGCATGGTATAGTACCAACGATGCTTCTGATGTTCACGTTTCTCACTCTATCTCGCCTTGTAACGTTGACAGCTTTTCGTAGACATCTCATTTCACATGTTGTAATCTTTGTTTCTTGTGTCTTAGTCAGGAGCCATGTTTGGGACTGATAGCAGAGAGTTGGAATAAATATGCAGTTTATCAGTTGTCGTTTGACTGCCATGTTAATGCTTAGGTGTTTTAATAGTGGTGACAGTTGGTATGTCACTGCGTTTGCCTTCTGGCATCTAGTCTCGATTTCTCTGTCCATCTTTCCATATGTTGGTTATGGGAATATAAATGATGCTAGTATTAGGATCTTTATTTCCCTTTCAGTTCTGATGGATAAAATTTACAAATTCCTTTTTTTTTGGGTAAGGCTATCATCTATGTTTGTTCTTTTGATTTCCTTCATCCATTTCAATCTTATTGTTAGCAGTGAACGGAGATATTCAAAACGGTTCACTTTTTTCATCTTCTCATGATAAATAAAATTTAATATTTCATGTTTGTTTTATCATTATTTTGTTTTTGTCACATTGAGAAATAGGCCTAGGTTTTGTTTTTTACTTTTCTTTTGTGCTTCCATTTTCTTTTGTGCTTCCATTATTTGGGGGTCTCTGTGGCTAAGCTTGTGTCTTGTGTCTAAGAGGTCATCGGTTTGAATCCGGACTTTGCAATTCTGTTCATGAGTGCATTTTTTTTCCAGAGACCCCTAGGATTGTTGCCGAAGCTATGGAGTTTGCGTTTAGTGCAATGTTTTCGGCAGGTGCCATGCCATTTCTGCATAGAGGGATTGAGCTATATAGAGTAAAACCTAGCGCAATAAAGTAAATCCTTCGTTTTTAGACAGTTTTTTAGACTTTTCCATTATTAATTTCTCAATGAATTTTTATCTTCTTCTTCTTCTTTGAACACTCCATATCGATCACTTGTTAAACCACTTTGTGTGATATATATGGGATCTGGGCCTAAGAGTGATTGTACATTGTGCCAGTTATGCGCCCACAAGTGGACCAGCACATCCGATTTCTGCTATGATTTTTATTTACTAGGTTAGCTTCCTAGGTTCTTTATCAGTCGCTCTTACGACATGACTTGTAGATTGCAGTGGTACTATTCTTTGCTTCCTTGCGGCCCGGAACCACAGAGGTCTAATTCATTTTTATGGTGTTGATAGCAACACTATCTTCAGAATATCTTAATTCAGGTCATTCTCTGCAGTCAACTCAATAGAGTATAGTGTACTGCTTATATTTAATATGAGTTATGAATACTGACACCATTTTTCAAGCACCCGAATGTCTGCATATAAGTTAAAAGAAAGATATATGTAACAATGGTATTCATACTAATCCTATTCTACCAATATCAAACATGGTCCATATATTAGGTGCATTAGGTGGAATATTACAGTCTGTGAGATAAGTTACTTGAGAAAGATAAAAGGAAAAAACACATACATCAGAATAATTGTAGAAACAACATCTGCAATAAAATATGTTGAAATGGAGAATAAAAAGAAACAGTCAATAACATTTCCCACTTACAACAATGGATCTAGTTCAAGAGCGTAAGGAAGATCAAGAGACATTGATAGGCAATATCAAACAAATTCTATGACAGTATAATAGCCGTCCATCGCAGCGATGATGACAACAATCTCAGAAATGTGCTGCTGCACCTCTCTGGTGTGTGCGGAGGTGACTGTAAGAGTCCAATCCTAGAACAGAATCCCCTACCACAGGTGGGGCATACATGATCAAGGTTAGACATGTGCGTGTTGTGTGCTCTGTCTTTTCGCGCAACTCGTTTTCTCTGTGCCTCAACAATACAATACGATGATTCTCAGCTATTCGGGTTCCTCTTTTGTTGTTACAGTGCCACATTTGACGATCTTGCGCAAGGAACTCCCAGCAGGTGGTGTCTATATCGAAGCATTTCAGAGACACTTTAAGTGTCTTTAAAGCGTTTTTCTGTCCACTAGCTGAACGTCTGTCCCCTTCAAGTTCGCCATACATCAACTGTTTTGGGATGTGTTTATCAGGCATTCAAGCAACGTGATCGGGCCCATCTCACTTGGGCCTTCTGCAACGGGGTGTTGACGCTTGGGATCTTTGCTCTTGTGAGGACTTCGCTGTTTGGAAGTTTATCCTGCCAGTTTATTTTTAGTATTCTACGTAGACAGCTTGTGTGGAAATGGTTTAGTTTTCTTGCGTGTCTACTATACACTGTTCATGTCTTGCTTGCGTACAGCAGCGTGATTAGCACTATGGCCTGGTAAACTTTCAGCTTTGTGACTATGTTTATCCCCTTCCACTCCCACACAGTGACACGTAACCTTCAGAACGCAGCACTGGCTTTGTATATCGTATTGTTGACCTCAGAATCTATGTTTGCTGATCTGGATAGGAGGCTGCCAAGATAAGCAAAGTTATCCGTTGACAGGAGACGTTTGTGTTTAATGTTGATGACTGGATCATAATACTGCTTTCTAGGGGCAGGCTGGAACATGACCTCTGTTTTTTGTGTGTTAATGGTGAGGCCAAACTTATCACAGGCCATTGAGAACTTGTCCATGTAAGTCTGCATTTCTTCCTCAGAGTTGGTAGCGAGGCGCAGTCATCAGCAAACAACAGGTTTGAGATAAAATGACAGTATGGACAACATGTACAGCAAACTTGACACAACAATGTGAAGCTTTTTAAAAGCTTAACAGTATAAATGACTTTGTTGGTTACTGAACAGATGGCATAGCACTCTGGGCAGATCCATAGGTGTTCAGTCTCCCCAACAGATGCCTGAATAGTATGCATACTGATAGTTCGTGTATCTTGCGGGTTAAACATAATCCTCTCTCAGGCATCCAGTTCTACTTGTTCAACATGTAATTCCAAACTACTTAAATTGCTGGATATATTCAACATAAACTTTACTGCCGTCATCCAACAGGTCATCAAGAGACTGAAGAACATCCCACTTATCCATACTTTACTCCCCTACAATCAATGCAAATGACTCGATACAATATAACAAGCACATACAAAAAAATGAACATTAACACTGTTTTCCCTGTATTAAAAAGTATCTTATAGTTAACATTGTATATCAGATAATACAGATAGTTTATTCATAGCAAATAACTAACCCAGCTGTTGCAAATAATTAACACAGCTGTTGCTAATCACATAACACTTATACAAATAATAACACATTTAAGGTAATATAAATAATTGCACTGGTAGGATGTTCTACTAGAAATAACAAATTGCATTGCTTGATGAACAGTTTTTGTAATTGTTAAACTTGTTAAAATCTCAGTATTATTGACTTATTCCTCTCCGCTCCTCGGGGAGCATAGTGCCTCAACAGTTGTTTGCCATTTTTTCTGGTCTCTGGCTGTTTTCTTTATGACTTTTCAGGATAGTTCAACATCCTTCAGTTCTCTGTATTATTGCTAAACTTAATATATTTTCCTTATCTATGATATATATATATATATATATATAAATTGTCTTTGATAAATTCTTACTTTAATATACATTTTTTGTTACTGCTAAACTTGAAAAGCTCTCCTTATCTTTGACATGTATTATGTCATTAATGACATCTGACTTTAATATAAATATTTTGTTGTTGCCAAACTTGATCAGCTCTTCTTCAGCAATGATCTCTTTGTCTCAGATGACAATAGGTCTTCTTATCTTTGATATATATATAAACATGTTGTTATTAATAAACTCAATAAATGCATCTTATTTTTTAAACATAAATATTAATTATGTTATTGTTTTATATAAATAGACATGAAGGGCTTGAGAAGACCATCATGGAAGGAGGCATACCGGCAAAGAAAAGAAGAGGAAGACCACGGAGAAGATGGATGTAACTGATGGTTTGAACATGAAGGCTGCAGAGGAAGGACATCTGGCCTATGAGAGAGAGAAATTCCAGAGGACTGTTGGGGTGAAAACGCTCTGCTCAGGACAAGCTATTTGATGATGATGATATTGTTTTAACTTAATAAAGTCTTCTTACAAATTTTTTCATTGCATAAGTTTTTTTTTGTGTTCCTAAAAGAAGTACAGGTTTGCAGTATTTTTCTATGAGTAAGTCTCTGCACATTTGTTGTCTTTGACACATTTAAACATCATGGTGTTCCGGAACTTTCTTTCAAATCCCAATGGACTGTACCACAAGCTTGTTGGGCTTATACTCCAGAGCGGACATTACCATGACTCTTAAAACCTTGAAGGCATGTTGGATATTATTGCATTGAATCCCTCCCAGCAGACAGGCATAGGTTTATAGCATGCTTTATTATGGTGACGATCATGTTGAATCTTGCTTTCTTAATCAAACAAATCTTTTATCGAGGTGCTCCACAGGATGAGAAGAAGCGCTCCACAGGATGAGAAGCAAGGTGTTTGTCAGTGTGTTTCCTGACCCTGATCTTATAAACTTCTTATCGTTCATAAATATTTTATTATTATAAACTTGGTAAAATCTTATTATCATTGCTTCTTCTTTTGTTGCCACAAAGTTGTGGCCAAGTGTTATGGTCTTGTGTATTTGTTTTGCACTTCTTGGGTTGCTTGAATTATTTATTTCTACATCTTTTAACATGATTTTAGTTAATTATTTATCTACTTTTTTTCTTGGTCTTCCCTCTTCACTCAATGTTCTGCTTAGAATTTATCAGTTATATAAGGACTCCGGACATGTCCATAGGTGCTTTGATCTCTGCCTCTACATATCCAGCAGTGTCCAGCGGCCCAACACGCCAGTTCGATGTCGATTAATCAATCTCTTTGCATATTTGGTATGTCGTTCTTTTGGGCTGTACCAATATTGACACCCATCTCTTTCAATCTGGTCAGTGAGTGGGATTCACAACCCTGAAACTCCTCTATTCGGAAAGACTCTCTCAATGTTTAGAAGTTTTTATAGACAGTTTGGTCTAGTTGCATTATTATCAATGCTAAATTTGATAAATTTAACAAAGATTTGTTTGCAGAAAGTACATTACATTTTCTGGAATAATGGTTCTACTTTGATTGCATTGCAATTTTTTCTGAGTTTACCATCTGTTTAATGTTATTAATGTGTCTAAGTACTAAGTTTCAGAGATGTATTGTAACAATCTTTGATCTTTACTTTTCTTCGGCTAACGCTGTAGAGGTTTTACTCTCATTTTATGCATATTTTAATATTTAAAAAAAATATGTTTCTAGTGTTTTTCTGTAGTTTAGTCAATCAACCCAAATGATTATCAATGGTATCTTCTTCATCAAACGCTCCACAATGACCACTTGTTAACCACTGTGTGATTTGTATGTGATCTGAGCCCAAGAGCGATTGTACATTGTGCCAGTTATGCGCCTACAAGTAGGCCAGCATATACGATTTCTGCGACACTTTTTATTTACTAGGTAGCTTTCCTGGTTCCTACATCAGTAGACTTTACGACATGCCTTGTAGGTCGCAGTGGTACTATTCTTTGTTTCCGTTGCTGGCCCCGGCACCACATGGGTGGTTTCAATGATATGACAACTACCATACATGAACAGTGTCTATTGAGCTAAATACTATCATACATGAACAGTGTCTATTGAGCTAAATACTATCATACATGAACAGTGTCTGTTGAACTAAATATTACCATACATGAACAGTGTCTGTTGAGCTAAATACTACCATACATGAACAGTGTCTGTGAAGCTAAATACTACCATACATGAACAGTGTCTGTTGAGCTAAATACTATCATACATGAACAGTGTCTGTTGAGCTAAATACTATCATACATGAACAGTGTCTGTGAAGCTAAATACTACCATACATGAACAGTGTCTGTTGAGCTAAATACTATCATACATGAACAGTGTCTGTTGAGCTAAA
Organism: Arion vulgaris; assembly: GCA_020796225.1. Lineage (NCBI taxonomy): Eukaryota > Metazoa > Mollusca > Gastropoda > Stylommatophora > Arionidae > Arion > Arion vulgaris. The sequence continues at coordinate 55,402,648 of CM036759.1, read as the reverse complement.
TATTACCATACATGAACAGTGTCTGTGAAGCTAAATAAGATTTACACGAAGAGATGGGAATACAATGTCATTATGAATTTTCCAAAGGACCCGATGCCATTTTTCGCACAATGCCATCACAATCTCCTTACCATCTATAGAATGTATTTCAGTTTCAGTTTGGAATATCTTCATTGCACTCTTGACATGTCCATAGGTGCTCCGATCTCCTTCGATATATCTAAAACAGCATCCAGCGACTGACTGTACCAGTTCGATTTTGATTGATGAGCCTACTCACATACCTGTTATGCTGTTCTTTTCTTGCTACTCCAATCTTCAAACCCAGCTCCTGCAATCTAGTAGTTGACGCGGATAGGTTCAAATGAAAATCTTCTTTGCGGCCCACACTCTATGAGGGCGTTCAAAATATCAGCTCTATCCATTGGCTGGCCCTCTGATATGGTTGCAGAGCCAGCCAGCCTATCTGCTCTCTCATTGCCAACGACACCCATGTGCCCTGGAACGAAGATAAGTGTGATTCTGCAAATTGTTGACGCTTGTAGTGATTCAGTCCATTGCCTTCTACCTTGCGGATCATACTCAATGAATGACTCAGAATGCACGCATGAGTGTAGTTTTGTGACTCCAGCCAACGTAAAGCATTAGTCACCGCCAGCACCTCCATTGTCATGCTGCTTGTTGTCATATGAAATGCACTACGCCTCATGGACCATTCTGCCACATGAGCTTGCAGAGAAGGCCCATGCGGACTTTTCGTGATGAACTACCGATCCATCCGTGTAAATCACAACGGCACCTTCAATGCAGTTTTCGCTTTATTCATCAGGCCAAAAGACTGAATAGGCAAACTTCAGACCTACCAAAAGTTGGCATTCCCCTAAAGTCTGTGCCAGAGCAAACCCCTTGGAGAGAGGAGACTGAACCAGAAGTATGTATCCAGACAGAAGTTAAAGGAATGACAAGGATGAGCAGAACAGCATACAACGCAAGACAGTCACTCTCAGTTTACTTGATGAAAAATACCCACATGATCTCTGGGTCTGGGTATACACAGATGGGTCAGCAGAAAATGCAGTGAAGAATGGAGGAGCAGGAGTGTACATAGAATACCCAAACATCGCTAGAGATGCGATTAAAGTACCAACGGGAAATTCTGTCACAACTATGATGCAGAAATTCAGACAATCAAGGTGGCAACTGAAAAACTGTTGAATACCAGACCCGATCCTCAACCTGTTGTATTTTTGACTGATGCAAAATCAGCACTCCAAGCACTCCAGTCCAGAAAATTGCCAGGTCTACAGACCCTACTGTCTAAATTGTCCAAGCAGCGCAGGGTCGTCTTGCAGTAGATACCCTCTCACCGTGGAATACCAGGAAATGAAACAGCAGACCGATTGGCCAAGGAAGGTGCTGCAGGAGAGCAACCAGATGTCCCAGTTACCTACCACCAAAAGAAAAGGATAATTAAATCAATGAGAAAGCCACAAATACCAACAAAAGACGATTACTATAATATGAGCAGATTGGAACAAGTTGTCATTCTGCGCCTTAGAACAGGACACAATCGGCTCCTCAGCCACATGTATATAAAATTCAAGATTGGCAATTCAGCCATTTATACATGTGGACAGGCACACCAAACTGCAGAGTACATACTTCAAGATTTCCCCAAATATAATACACTCAGGCAAACTCACTGGCCTAACGAAACAACACTTGACAGAAAACTACACCGACCTCTGTGTGAGCTACAAAAGACAGTGAAGTTCACACAAGAGATAACATTGAATATATAGACAATATTTCAAGCGAGCGAAAGGAAGGAAGGAATGCAGTTTTCAACAATGATAGCCTTAACGTCTGCATCCAGTGCCACGGGATTCCTCTCTTTGCAACTTTTGTCCAATTTAATGATGGTGAAAAAAGTGTTCCCTATTTTGAAGGCTTCGGTATTCATTCTTCCCCATAATCGATATTTGTGAGCCCGCATACCAGCTGAATGTGTTTGTTTGTGGATAGTCTCAAGAAAATAACAGTTTTTTACACTTTTTCTATGTAGTGCTGGGGAGGTTTTTCTAGAGCTTTTATGCATAACTAGAAGACTGCAAAACTCATCGGCGTAGTATGCAGTGATGTGACTTGTAAAGGCTCATGACTTGTGTGAAAATAATGGTAGAGTAGTGGAAAGATTGTGAGTGTGGAACTAAAGGACAGGATACTTCTTATGTATTTACAGTCAGCATGTTTGTTGATGTTCTTCCATGGTGGGAAAGATGCACTTATTGGATTGTTGGGGTCTCTGGCATAGCATACTCAATCTTTATTTTGTTTCTTGAAGGAGAAAGTAAGTAAACAAGTCTACATAATTTTGTTTATTTGTTACTGTATATATATATATATATATATATATATATATATATATATATATATATATATATATATATTTATAGACCTCAGTTTCTATGATAGGGATTAGAAGCTACATTCAAGTTCTCAGTTTCTATGATAGGGATTAGAAGTTACATTAAAGTTCTTCTTTACGATCGTTATTTTGATGATTATACCGTTAGACGCGTTCTTATGATGAAGTCGACTGTTGTCTGGAGCTCATCTCTGGTGCTATGTAGTTTTGAATGTAGTGTTGTATTGTAGGACCAGCATTCCTTTCTAGGGAGGACATACAGGGGACAGTTTTGCAGGACATGTTCTGTGGTTTGTTCAGCGGTGCCACAGGGGCACAGAGGGGATGGGGACAATCGTAGCCTGTGTAGGTGTTTGTTCAGTCTGTTATGACCTATCCTGAGTCGGAAGATGATAGTCTGTCCTTGTCTGTCAAGTGTGTGGTAGTCATCGTTGGATGGTTTAGGTTCTTTTCTAATGTCCATGATAGCTTTTTTTCAAAGTATGTGATTTCATTATCTATTTGTTCACATTCTGCTCCTTTTTAGCAAGTTTGCCTGCCTTCTCGTTACCTGGCACCCACAGTGTGATGGTACCAACTGGAGTGTAACTCTTTTGTTGGTAGAGATCTTGCTGAGCTATTTTCTCAGGGATTGATTTGTTCTTAGTTCTCAGTTTCTATTATAGGGATCAAAAGTTACTTTGAAGGTCCTGAAGGCTAAATTGGTCCTGTTATAGGGACCAGTGATAGTAGCACATGTCATATAATATGTCCTGTCATGAAAAACTTTATATCAATATCAGAAACCTGACTGCATCAATTTGTTTGTCATTCATGGGATAGTCTGAAAGTGAGCACTACATTTCTGTATAATCTTTTCACAGAGAACAAGAACAATTTAAGCGAGGCACCACTCTCTCCTGGCTGGAGCTGGCTTGGTAGAAATCAGGTAGAGACTTGATTTTTAATACAGTCATATCTAAACATTTGACTCAGTTACAACAATCACTCTTCTACAGGGTAGTTCAAGATAAAATAGCCGGTCAAGTGAACCAATCTGGCATATGTTTCTGAAAAATGAGATGGTTCAATTATGATGTAGTATAGGTCAAGTGAGCAAGTCTTTTTGTGATGTGTAATTATGGTGCGTGAAGGGGCGATGGACAAGTGTGACGAAGGATGAGCTAGTCAGATCTGGTCTAAATAGTAAATGGATAGAACGCAATACGTACCTGACCACTTTTAATTTGTCAATGGGGATGCTTTTATCTTGAACACCCTGTAGATTTGGCTAGTTGCTTCACTTTTTTGACTGAATTTATTACTGCCATCTCTATATTACGTGGTTGCATTCAGGCTATAAATAGCATATTCAAGTCAAATCTCTGCTACCAATGTCAAATTTAATTAGAAGAAGGAAGACAAATATTCATGTCAAATCTCTGCTACCAATGTCAAATTTAATTAGAAGAAGGAAGACAAATATTCATGTCAAATCTCTGCTACCAATGTCAAATTTAATTAGAAGAAGGAAGACAAATATTCATGTCAAATCTCTGCTACCAATGTCAAATTTAATTAGAAGAAGGAAGACAAATATTCATGTCAAATCTCTGCTACCAATGTCAAATTTAATTAGAAGAAGGAAGACAAATATTCATGTCAAATCTCTGCTACCAATGTCAAATTTAATTAGAAGAAGGAAGACAAATATTCATGTCAAATCTCTGCTACCAATGTCAAATTTAATTAGAAGGAAGACAAATATTCATGTCAAATCTCCGCTACCAATGTCAAATTTAATTAGAAGAAGGAAGACAAATATTCATGTCAAATCTCCGCTACCAATGTCAAATTTAATTAGAAGAAGGAAGACAAATATTCATGTCAAATCTCCGCTACCAATGTCAAATTTAATTAGAAGAAGGAAGACAAATATTCATGTCAAATCTCCGCTACCAATGTCAAATTTAATTAGAAGAAGGAAGACGAATATTCATGTCAAATCTCCGCTACCAATGTCAAATTTAATTAGAAGAAAGGAGACAAATTGACAACAGTAGAAATCTCTTGTTGAAGCCTAATGTATCAAATAGGACACAAAGGAGATGTAAATATAATGTCAAACTTGGACTCATTCTACGACTCAACAGGGACAGATCACAATATGTAATAAACACTTTGCGGTTGAACATATTAAAAAAAGATGTTCACTTTGCAGGTGAGTGATACAACTTACAAAATGTAGTTTTCTATTTTTTAATGAAATTTAATGGAATTTAATTTTGTGGATAAAGGTTTGTACTTTTTGAAGCTAACAGAATACACACAAATTAATTTAGAACCATATCAACAACAGAAGAACAGCTACAGCAACATATTAACAGACTCCAGTTAACATGTAATGAATACATTATGAGAATAAACATAGACAAACCGAAGTAATGACATTCGCTAAAGAGAAAAACGCTACCAATATCTCCATCAACAATCACCCATTAAAAAGAAGTCAACGACTTTACATATCTAGGGAGCATTTTTTCAGCAAACGGAAGATTAGCTAAGGAAATCCAGCACAGATGCAACAAAGCAAATCAAATGATATGACAAATGGCGCCAATTTTAAAGTGCAAACATGTCATTGTGAACACAAAAAGAGCAATGTTCAACACAATCTTTCTCCCCACATTATGTTACCAGTGCCAAACCTGGGTGCTGACATCAAATGATAGAAGAAAACTAGTCACAACAGAGATGAAGTGTCTACGCAGAAAGATGGGGGTAACAAGAAGAGACCGGTTGAGAAATGAAGAGATCAGGAAAAAAGTGGGTACAATATCAGTACTAAACTTCATCAAGAAACAACAAATTAAGTGGTTCGGCCACGTAAGCAGATTACCAACAGACAGTGCCACTCAAAGAGCGATGCTGCTATGATACAATGGATACAAAGCAAAAGGCAGACCATGCAAAAGATGGATCTCATAGATAACAGGCGACGAAAGACACTATTTATGAAGCGCACACAAAAGCCCGTTCTAGAAATCTCTTCTTATCCTGACGCTGTGAGGCAAAACAGGATTGGAGGAAAGAATACTAAATGAACTTGGCATGCAGTTATAGCATATACTCTTGTCTCACATTAGTCAATTGTTTTCTTTCAGGATCAGTCTGATACAGAGTGGTGGCTATGGCGAAGCTCATTGCAGAAGATCATACTTCTGAATATCATTCATGTGCTGCTATCACAGATATGTTTTTACTTTAAAGTTGGTATCAAGGTCAGTATGGTTTTATTGATAGGACCGTCATAATTACACTTTGGTGAATAATCATGTAGTTTTCTGATAACTTTTTTCTGCAAGCAGATCTAAAAGCAGTGAATGAACTCCATAGCACCGGTGAAGATCTTTAATGCAATTTTCAAGATGGTAAACATTTTTGTAGAAATTTTTAACTTTTTGAAATGAATTTTGTCTAGACAGCAGCTTTGCATCCAATTTTTTTCAGTTTTTCAACTACCAAGGGTTGTTTGACCTTTTCAACTTGAACACAGGCCTACATTTGATTGTTCCTCTTTATAGCAAAAATCACAGCCAACCACTGTAAACCACGACACAACATAATCATGTTTTTTTGTTTCAAATCACAGACATATCCTGAAGAGGGATTAAGAAGTGGTTTGTTTAGAGCTTATGCAAACAAACAACAAATAGACCATCTGCACTGGTCGATGTAATCTGTCCTCTTTCATTCTAAGTATTACTGTATGTTACCGCTGCCTTTCAATGGTCCTCTGAGACTTGTTTACTAGGACCATTATTGTTTCTGACTCTTAGCTCATATTTATGAAGGTTCAAAATGACGGGTTGCAGTAGCAGTGGATGTGACTATCAAGCAAGACTTCCAACTTGCTGAGGCTTATATGGATATATTGCCTTGGATGTGTGGATGTTTGCAGCAATGAGAGAGCATACAGACTCACATCAATAGCACAGACTGCCACTGATGTGAAAATGGACAAGTTACTTAGTGACCACTTGTTGGATAAGAGCACTGTAATTTATATTGAAACTGTACAAAATTTTAAGGAGATTGAAGTCACATGTTGTATGAGCAAGAATGATTGCATGACAGAATGAGGAGTGTATTTAACTTTATAAACCCAAGATCCCGATATATGGGTCTGAGATGTAAACATCTTATGCGCAGACCTCCTGCTTTATACGTCTGTGAACCCCCTTTTCATTATATTTTGGCAACCAAAGTTAAATTGTTTACAAATGTGGCACATAAAACACAACACATGTGTTACTGTTTGGTTTAGCAATATGACAGAGACGTTTGTGAAATTAAAAACAAATTGAAAGTGATTTTTAGTTTTTTCCATGATGAAAAAAACGTACTAAAAATCCAGAAATTGGCACTTTAAAAGAATAGCAGAGTAAGCTGTTGAAGTTGCACTGAACGATTCCGAAGATGAATTAAACTATGATTATTCTGATAAGGATATCCAAATTGAATCGGAATATCATATACATGAAACAGAATGGTTTGAAATTTCAGAATAAGAAATTTACTTGTGTGCACACTTAACTATATTTTATATATCCACAGTTTCATTCCTGTGTGCTGCTTATGTTTGATGTCACTGCTGCCTATCTCTGTTTTGGTGTCAGAGTTCTACTGCTACAGTTCTGCCAAGCACTTACAATGTATGCAGCTTCACATTTAGGAAGTATATCTTTTGTATGGCTGGTGGAAATAGCAATGATATCTACATTAAATTTTAACTCTTTCTATCAATTTCAGGTTTGTTTATTTGTTGTGAAGTACATTTACTAATTTATTGAGAGTAAAATCTGAGTTGCAGTATTTCTCAAATGTTTAAAGGGTTTTGTAGCCGCAGGATTGACTTATTGCACAGGGTATAGCTCAGTCCCTCTCTGCAGAAATGGCACGCCACCTGCTGAGAGCATTGCACAAATGACGAACTCTGTAGCTCTGGCAAAAATCATAGTGATCTCGGGGAAAAAATGCACTTGTGAATAGAAGGGCGCAGTCTGGATTCATACCCACGATCTTCAACTCACAAGGCAAGGGCTTAACCACTTAGCTGCAGAGATCCCCAATTCACAAATGTGAAATCTGTGTCGCTGAATGGTTTGGAAACGTAGCGAATCTCATAAGTTAAATACAAAAAACATTCAGGCCTTTGTCAATAGATGTTTTTGGCATGTTTTCAGACTGAGATGGTATGACAGAGTTGCAAACACAAACCTGTGGATAAGAACATGACAGGAACCCATGATGACCCATGTTAAGAGGAGAAAATGGTGATGGGTTAGGCATACCCTACAGAAGACACAGTCGAGTGTCACTAGACAAGCACTTGAGTGGAACTTGCCAGAAAAAGTGAAAAGAGGACATCCTAAACAGACATGGAGATGAAGACTTCTTGAGAAACTGAAGGGTGCTCGACTATCCTGGGAGACAATAGAGAAAACGACCAGAGAACTGGAAAGTGGCAAACAACTGTTGAGGCACTATGCTCCACAAGGAGCGGAGAGGAATAAGTAAGTATGGTATCAGATCTGATTGATCTAGGGAAGGCAATCAGAGCTGGCTCCTGTCATTTCTGCTGTATGATTTTATCTGACGAAGCATTTTATATCCAAACTGCTGTTTTAAGATAAAACATACTTAAAATTTAATAGACAAATGCACTATATCATTTGAGAACCGCAGTAGCGTAGTTTCTGGTGAACTTGCTTCTTAGACTAGTGGTCCGGGTTCAATTACACAGCAGGTTTGGAATTTTTTTCAACCCTAACAGCTCTCAGATCGACCCAGTCTCAATTGGGCACCAGGAAAAGAACTGGAGAGTAAATGTGGCTGGCGTGATGTTGACCCCCATCACCCCTCGTGTGCTGACAGGTAATAAAAAATACAGGCCTAACACTATATAGCACATGGTATTCTTCTTCTTCGAATGCTCCATATCGACCACTTGTTAACCACTCTGTGTTATTTGTATGTGATCTGAGCCTAAGAGCGATTGTACGCTTTGCCAGTTATGCACCTGCAAGTAGGCCAGCACATCAGATTTCTGCAATGCTTTTTATTTACTAGGGTAGCTTCCCTAGATACTACATCAGTCGTCTCTTACTCCTAGGTGACATCAGTCGCCTTGTAGGTAGCAGTGGTGCTATTGTTTGCTTTCCTTGCGGGCCCCGGCACCACACAGGTGGCACATGGTATAAAAAAGAGTTCCTTTACTTTTTTACTTACTTTATCATATATATTTTAAAACTTGTATGTCATAATGCCATAAATAGTGCCATAGAATACAGTTTAGTCTGCGAGTGTACATTTTTGTTCCACTGTTTACTTTTATCTCAACAGGCCAAGTACCTTAAGTTGTCAAATTTTGAAGAGGAATATCAGTTTCACATTCAGGCTGCATTCTTCTATATTCATCTGATAAGTTTTGCTGTTGATAAAATTCATTACAGAAGATCTCAAAGACTGGTGGCATATACAAAGACACATACTTGTAGTAACAGTGAGAAATGGGAAAAACTTGATGAAGAACTTAGATTGCTTGACAGTGTCTGTGACATCAGAGAAGAATGGATGACTAATACCTGTCATCAGAAGAAGACTGCCCATGAAAGTTATGATTCATCTAGTTCATACAAGATTACAAATACTAATATGGTGGATTGTGATCCATCTTTTCTGGATTTGTTATTCTATTCATTTTATTTACCAACATTTATTGATGGTCCTATTCTTATATATAAGGACTTTCATAACCAAGTGAAAACTGCATTCAGATCTTCAAGTTTTACTCCAGATGTGTATGACATTGTCAAGCAACTGATAAGGATTTTATTCTGGGCTGTCTTTATTGAATTTCAGTTTCATTTCCTGTACTACAGTGCTCTTAGTTTTCATCCTGAATTGATTGAAAGCTTGCCAGTTTGGGCTGTAGCATCTATTGGATACTGCCAGGGCCAGTTTTTTATGATAAAATACTTTGTAACGTATGGAATTGCTATTCAGCTCTCCAGATTTGATGGAGTAGTTCCTTTGGCAAAGCCACGTTGTATCAGTTGGGTATATTCTTTCACAGACATGTGGAAGCACTTTGATGTAGGTTTATATAACTTTATTAAGACTTATATATACATACCTGTGGGAGGATCAAAAGAAGGCCTTCCTCGACAGATCTTTGCGTCGGGTCTAGCATTCATATTTATCTACTACTGGCATGGCGCTAGGGAAGAAATGTTTGTCTGGTGTGCTGGGAACTACCTCATGTGTAGTCTGGAAGCTGTAGGACTTGTTCTGGAACAGTCTGCTATTGGAGTAAAATTGGTGAGTGTTCTTTTCTTAAATATTGAATTTAAATGAAAGTGATATTTTAAAATGGCTGCAAGCATTAATAATTGACAATATCAATTTGTTTCTATTGGATGCTGAACATCATAACACTCCAACTTTGGACAGACATGTAGGGGTTCAGTCTTAAATGGTATGAAAACCATAGAGAAACCCCTGTAGATACATCAACAAACACAGAACAGGATTTGTTAGTCTAAACACACTGAAATACATGCTTGGTAGGAGATCATTGTAATTATGGACATGTCCGATGTGCGATGACGATGATCCTCAAATGAACATTATTCATTTGTTTAAAGAAACTAAGCATCTATTAATCTGTCTGCAGTACAGACAGGTCAGGTCTATTAACCAATGACTAAAATATTTATTGTTAAAAATGGCAAAACACATCAAACCAAAGTACTGTAGTTTTACAAAAACAATAACAACACACAGCAACGTTTCGACTGCAAGGCCTTTATTAAGTAAAGCATACAACAGAAGTGAAGAAATTCACTTCTTACATAGCACACAACATATAGAATTATATAAATTTCTAACCTTTCTACATTTTTTATGTGTTTTGCTATTGCTATATAGTTTTACTGCAGTCTTCCGTATATCATAGATTTCCAAACTTTTTCGCCCACCGCCTACTTTGCATGACATAAACTTTGTAAACACCCTCCCCTCTTTTCCGTTGTAACAGTTTGCCAATGCCCCCCGACATATATACATGTTCTATTTTCTCTTTGACATAGAAAATTGATATATATTTCTGTCAATATGATCAATTTTCAAATGATTATATACATGAAATAGAAATTGCTGAAAAAATGGTTTGTGTGAAACGGACATAAGATGAATTAAAATGCAGAATTCATATTTAAATGATTATTCAACCGCAAAATCACAAAAATAATTTATTTTAAAATATATATTATTAATTTCTCCTTTAACCCTTTGAACCCTGGCCACCTGTACCTTAAAAATCTCTTCCCGAAGCTCCTGGGCAAGAACTGTACACATCAGAGTTATATTAAAACACAATAATTTAGCACTCTTAAGTGCTCTATAATTTGTTATTGATTTACCCCATCTCTCCGTTATTCCTGCTTATTATATAATTTAAAGGATACTAAACTTTAAGATTTATTTGATTTAATATGTGGGCACGGCCACGAATACTCCAGTATATGAAGATATAAAGATTAAATACTTAACTAATTACCTTATCAGGACAATAAAATCACACAACAGCGTCCGCCATCTTGTAAAACGATGTAGAACACATGGGTTGTGTTTTACGTCTCATTTGTACACAATTTATTTTCAAATACCGAAAAATAGTGAAAAAATATGCTCAGACCAATATATCGGGAGCTCGGGGTATGGAGCGCTTACAATTCAATCCTGAAATATAGGGAGCCCGGGTTCTAAGGGTTAAGGAGCTACTGACCCCTAATCGCCTGAACACCACCCAAATGTTTCTGAACCCACTATCACCCCCTCCCTCCTCCCTAGAAAGCATCATCACCCACTGGAGGGTGGTACCGCCCACTTTTGGAACCTATGCCTTATATGGATAATATTTATTGTTATCTATTTATGAATTATTCAAATATTTTTTATCTCTAATTGTCTATGTCATTGACAGAAGTCATTCATTAGTGCTGCTGCATGTCTACGGGTGAAAGCCATCATCATTTTCCCAGTATATTTGGCTTCTGGCTTGCAGGTTATATACTTCTTCTTCCACATGGAAATTGGTGGGATCTTTGTTTCCAAAATGGTTACGAGAGGTAATGGTTTTTAACTTAATTTTATGTGTTTCACTATTGCTACATAGTTTTACTGCAGTCTTCCCTTAAATCGATAAACTTAATATTAAAAAGTCAAATTTGATTGAGTGATCAATCTAGTCGAATTTACTTGATGGGATCAATAAACAACATTGTGTTTTGAATTGTATTACTGGGATCGCGAGTGAGAGAGATTTGTATTACTGGGATCGCGAGAGAGAGAGAGAGATTTGTATTACATTTATGTTGAGAACAAACTTCATGTGTTTAGCCCATTCACTCATTTGAGACAATATATTCGCCCGAGTGGTTACCGGGCCCAGATTGGGTGTAAAGAATAGAACCACAGTTACCTGCCACGCATGCCGTAAGAGGCGACTAATGAGGTTTGGCTGAAATCGGATGCATGTGTCCTAAACGTGTAGAAGTCTATGCGTTTAGGGGCCTACCAAACCAATGTGCAACGTATACACGTTCTTGGCAAAGATCAAACATATCACAAAGAGTGATTAAAATTGGTTGTAAAGAACGAACACAAAGAAGAAGAATGAGACAATATACTGGCTTTTCTGCATTTTTTAAGGTTTCGCAAAACCAAAATACTGACTAGTTCAGTATATAATGCAATTAATTGCATCCAGATGTTAAAATAAAAGTGCGGAGCGAAAGGGTTAATAATCAAATTAGTATGCAAAATAAAACTGGGAAAGGAGTTATATGGACTTTAATTCAGTCTGGGCAGACTCGAGACTCAAAACCACACATGACGATAAGCCAACTTTTATTTCAGTATCGCAGATCATTGGCTACTTACTCACTTAAAAAAACCCAGGTGCAGCAGCATATGTCTGAGGCTGCTGTCATCATCGCTTGCTATGGACGGCTAATATAATTCTAGAAAATATAACAAAACAATCAGTAAATAAAATAAACTATAAATTATCATAAACACAACAGAAAAGACGGAGCAGGTAGGCACACTAGATATTCAAACAGTCTACTCATAACCTATAATATTACAATACAGAGATGATCAATGAAATTTGACCATCTGTAATCATAATGGGATAGATTTTCAAAGTGTCTCTAATTTCCTCTTCTTTTATGCTGGGATGTGTATCTTCCAAGTTTATTCAATCAAACTGTTGCTGTTGTTGATGCTGGTTTTCTATCCTACCTCTCAAAGTTTATCAAATTATACATTTCTACTTCGAATGCTCCATATCGACTACTTTTAACGACTCTTTGTGATTTGCATGTGATCCAAGCCTAAGAGCGATATGTTGTAAGAGGCGACTGAGGTAGGGGCCTAGGAAGCTACCCTAGTAAATAAAAAGCATCACAGAAATTGGATGTGCTTTCCTACTTGTAGGCGCATAACTGGCACAACATACAATCGCTCTTAGGCTAAGATTACATACACATCACAAAGAGTAGTTTTAAAAAGCATTCGATATGGAGCGTTCGAAGAAGAAGAAGGACGTGAGAGAGAAATAATGTAGAAACGTAAAGATAAGAGACAGAAACAAATAATGTAGATCAGACAATGGGGTCAAAGGCGCATGGGGACAATGCCACACCAGGATTAGTGAGCTGGCGGGGACTGCCTAGAGTAGTTGATAGTAGCTCGGCCTGCTAGCTGTGAGACGCCTCATAGCTCGGGTTCGAACCTACTGTCCAGCATTTGTTCGAGTCCCCTGGTCTTACTCAGGACGATAACATGAGTACCTCTGAAGTCGGAGAAAATCTGCCTGTATGGCGAGGGAATACTAATTACGAGTACATTGAGCACACGGCTGCCAGTGTAAGTAATTTACAATGTGCACGCTGCTGCCATTGTAAGAAATTGGAAAAACAGATTTTCACGCAAAATCAGTTTCAGAGATGGAACTCGTCTGAGTTGAAAGCGGACGAAAGAAAAAAAAAAAAAAAAGTGAGCTGGCACTAATCAAGACCCTGTGCTCCGCCTCCATGCGGTGACCCTGGTAACAGACTGGTTCAGTTTGGCTAAAGGGGCAGGGATCGAGGGAGAACTACAGGTAGTGGTAGTAGTTAGTTAGTTTGTTCCTTTCGTGACAAAGGCGGCACATAGGGCATAGGTTTTAGATCTCCATGTTATGCGGTTTGTTGCTAGCAGTTGGAGATCTTGTATGGTTTTACATCCCAATAGTTTACTTTCTTGTTGGATGGCTCTTCGAAGAGTGGTCTTTGGTCTTCCACGTTTTTTTTTCCCAACTGGTGACCACATAAGGACTTGTCGATTTAGTCTTTTCGTCTGATCTAAGAACATGACCTAAATATTTCCATCTTTGTTTCCATATAATATTTGATACGGGTTGTTGGTGTGATCTATCTCTCACTGTGTTGTTAGAAACAAAATCACTCCATTTTACTTTTAATAATTTTCGAGAGACATTTATTCTCAAAGCTGTCCAGTTTCTTATAAATTTTCTTTGTTGATTTCCAACTTTCACAACCGTAGGTAGGTACAGGAATCACACATGACCTAAATATTTGAACTTTTGTACATATACTAAGGTCTTGAGATTGCCAGATATTCGTTAATTTAGTGAAGGCACTAGCTGCTATAGCAATACAAGAGTTTATTTATTTCTTGGTGGTAGTTACCAACAGGTAAAAATGTTGGGTGAAGTTGCCGGCCTGAATCCTAAAGTTGCGTTTTAGTCCCTAACAAAACTACCCTCCTTGGGACAACCAGGCAGGGTACTGTTGCATAAACAACTAACATCCCTGGAAGAACAGAGGGGGGTGATGTTGGCGAGCGCAAAATTTCAGTTTCGTTGCTAGGGCCGATTGACACGACCCTCTAGAATATCTGTGTGCAGCCCCAGTGGTAGTAGTGCAAGCACGGAAAAGCAATGCAGGTCCAAATCTACGAACAATGCAGCATCTTCCTGGCCAATGTCCGATAAAATTTGTTCAAGTTGCCGAAAAGTAAGAAACAGCAAAATGCGAGTCATCTGTGAACGAATGCTAACTCCCCCGCAGTGAATGACTGCACCAAAATTGAAGGAATGAGAGGTGCATCTGAAGTGGAAACGGCGAAACTCGGAGCCCTGAGCTGCGGAACATGGCAGTCTCGAGGCATGGTAAATGTGAGCACGTTAAGAAATCCAATAAACACGGTGGGGCAGGCACCACAGTGGAGCGAACACGCATACAGACGATTGCACAGTGAGCCCAAAGGAGGGACAAAACAGTGTAACGAATCCTGTCGACACGGGAAGATTGCGGTAAATTCCGTACAAGAGGCCAAGCGCAGAAAACTCTGTTGGGTGAAGTTGCCGAGCGCAAATTCATAAAGTTGTGTCTTAGTGCCCAATGAAACTGCCATCCTTGGGACAACCGGGCAGGGTACTGTTGCATAAACAACTAACATCCCTGGAAGAACTGAGGTGGATAAGGTTGGTCAAGCGTAAATCCTAAAGTTGCGTTTTAGTCCCTAATGAAACTACCCTCCCTGGGACAACCGGGCAGGGCACTGTTGCATAAACAACTAACATCCCTGGAAGAACAGAGGGAGGTGATGTTGGCGAGCGCAAAATTTCAGTTTCGTTGCTAGGGCTGATTGACACGACCCTCTAGAATATCTGTGTGCAGCCCCAGACCAGTGTTTTCCGGGGACTAGGAAAATGCAGAGCAAAACGTTGCAAATTGCCACGTGTCGACACGCGCCCCAAAGCGGCTGAGAATACTCCTACTCAGGAACAAACTCACCATGGATAGAAAAGTAATGCTGATAATGCAAAGGCTTGACTGTTACAAACCCTAATATTGACTAAGGGCAATACTTTTGGACGCGATCATCCACACAGAGAAAGATGGCGTCTGAACGCCATGGCTCAGATCATACAAAGGCTTCGCAAAAGATGATCGTGAAGGCATAGATCCAAGTCTGGATCATTCTAGGGCTAGCTATCCTAGTAAATAAACAGCTGGCTGAAATCGGGTGCCTAGTCACCATGGGCGCATAATCGCACAACGTAAATTACCGTCTTGAAAAGATCAATTATATCACAATCAGAATGATAAAATTGGTCATGAAGAATGATTGAGGAAGAAGAAGAAGAAGATCAGCAATAAAGAGAAAGATATGAAATGTAGATATGAGAGAAGTAATTTAGAGATGCAGGTACAAAGTGAAAAATCAATCAATTAAATGGAGAGAGATAATGTAGAAATAAATAAAGAGAATATAAAGATGTCATTTTAACGTCTTTATCACGATTATTTAGACGCAAGTTTACTTTTAATCAATAATTAATGTTGATTTAAACTATTATATTGTTTTATTCTATAGCGAGCTGGACAACACTTCTAACAGAGTTTGTAATCATCACTGCCTGCATACACAATGCCATTTACATTGCCCAGTGGTATACATACAAGAAGAAGGAAACCTTTGATGACAAACAAAGAATGAAAAGAGAAATTAATTAGAATTGAGGGTAAAACTAATTTATAACAAGTGGAATATTTCAATATCTGGAGTTTTGATTGAACATGTTTTACTATGTATGTTGTTTTATATATAAATAGTGATCATAGCCAAAGAACTTAGCAAAACAGTTGACAACTAGGATATGTCTTATTGAAATAATCAGTTGACAACTAGGATATGTCTTATTGAAATAATCAGTTGACAACTAGGATATGTCTTATTGAAATAATCAGTTGACAACTAGGATATGTCTTATTGAAATAATCACAACTTTCTCTTGTTGTTTTCTTCTTCAAACACTCCATATTGGCCACTTGTTAATGACTGTGTGATTTGTATGTGATCTGAGCATAAGAGCGATTGTACATTGTGCTAGTTATGCGCCTACAATTAGGGTTTCTACGATGTTTTTATTTACTAGGGAGCTTCCTAGGCCCCTACATCAGTCGTCTCTTACGACATGCCTTGTAGGTTGCAGTGGTACTATTCTTTGCTTCCCTTGCTGGCTCTAGTACCACACAGGGATACTCTGTTGTTGTAAACTCCAGAATCTCTGTTGCTTTAAACTCCAGAATCTCTGTCACTATAAACTCCAGAATCTCTGTCCCTATAAACTCGAGAATATCTGTTGCTATAAACTCGAGAATCTCTGTTGTTATAAACTTGAGAATCTCTGTTGATATAAACTCCAGAATCTCTGTTGTTATAAACTCCAGAATCTCTGTTGCTCTAAACTCCAGAATCTATGTTGATATAAACTCCCGAATCTCTGTTCCTATAAACTCCAGAATCTCTGTTGCTATAAACTCGAGAATCTCTGTTATAAACTCGAGAATCTCTATTGCTATAAACTTGAGAATCTCTGTTGATATAAACTCCAGAATCTCTATTGATATAACTCCTGAATCTCTGTTCTAATAAACTCCAGAATCTCTGTTGATATAAACTCCAGAATCTCTGTTACTATAAACTCCAGAATCTCTATTGATATAAACTCCAGAATCTCTATTGATATAAACTCCAGAATCTCTATTGATATGAACTCCAGAATCTATGTTACTATAAACTCCAGAATCTCTTTTGCTGTAAACTCCAGAATTTCTCTTGGTATAAACTCCAGAATTTATGTTATTGTGAACTCAAGAATTTCTGTTGCTATGACAGCGGAAGAAAGGAAGGCATAGCGATACATATTTAAGAACTTTTGATGCAGAACTCAAAGACATGCATAAGCCTAAGTCTAAGGTATAAAGAAAGGAAAAGAATTTATGTTGTTGTAAACTCATAAATGCAATTAGCATTGGCGATCAAAGACAATAATGGATAACTTTATCTGTTTTTTGTATCTTACATCTAGGGATAAAGGGACTTCCATCTATCTCTTTGATGGCAATTTGCTAAAGCATATTACAGGGACTTCCATCTATCTCTTTGATGGCAATTAGCTAAAGCATATTACAGTTTCAATTTCAGTTTTATCTTCATTGCACTCTGGACATGTCCATAGGTGTTACCATTTCCTTTGAAATATCTAAAACAGTGTCCAGTCACTAACTGTACTAGTTCAATGTTGATTGATGAGCCTACTCATATGCTGCTCTTTTCTGCCTCTTCAATCCAAGTTTTTGCAATCTTGTATTTGATGGGGATAGGTTTAGATGAAAGTCTTCTTTGCTGCAAAACTCTATGAGGGCGTTCAGAATGGCAGCTTTCTCCATTGACTGACCTACTGATATGGTGGCAGAGCCAGCCAGCTTGTCTGCTCTCTCATTACCATTGATACTCATGTGCCCTGGAACAAAGAAGAATGTAATTTTGTGAATTGTTGACGCTTGCTATGATTCAGTCTACTGTATGTACAATGAACCAGCCTCCACCTTCTAGATCATACTCAATGAATCACTCAGAATGCATGCATGAGTGGAGTTTTGTGACTCAAGACAAGTAGTGCCTTAGTCTTTGCGAGTGCTTCCATTGCCATGCTATTTGTTGTCATAATAAATGCAACATTGTCTTCCTTGATGTTACTGCTGTAT
Source organism: Arion vulgaris (assembly GCA_020796225.1). NCBI lineage: Eukaryota > Metazoa > Mollusca > Gastropoda > Stylommatophora > Arionidae > Arion > Arion vulgaris. The sequence continues at coordinate 55,384,549 of CM036759.1, read as the reverse complement.
GTGCTTGCAGAGAAGGATAATAAATGCAACATTGTCTTCCTTGATGTTACTGCTGTATGTGCTTGCAGAGAAGGATAATAAATGCAACATTGTCTTCCTTGATGTTACTGCTGTATGTGCTTGCAGAGAAGGAAGTTTAAAGAGTAATAATGACTGATGCGCACTTGTGAAAGGAAATGTTCTATAATAGTATGTTCTAAGAAGTAATAGTAAACAGGATGTTCTTCTGACTAATACTACTATTCCTACTACTACTCCTACTACTACATTTAAACCTTCTTGTTAGCCCGCCTGCCCAGCGTGTTCGTAGCGTGTTGGACTAGCGGGTGACAAGTCCTCTGTGAGTGCGGGTTCAATTCCGCAGACTGGCAGAAAAGCCACAGGTTCTCCAGATTTATGGTGTTTGTGGCACTGAACCAAAGGGTTACGATGTCCCTGGCACCGAGCCGCAGAGCTGAAAGCTCAAGTGCTTCTGGATTTGAAAAAAAAAAAACTGAACAAAATCCCTTCTTGTTTGCTATGAAATATAGGGCTACAACTGTCACTGTTCTCCATACTCTATCTTGGGATGTCTTCCTTAGTTTGCTCATGACTTTCTGATTGCTCTAACCTTCTTCCAGTTTTTTTTACCAGGTAGTTTTTGGTCTCCTCAAATATTTCTTTTCTTGTCTTGGTCAAATCCATATCTGGTTATGTTGTTTCCTGAAAGTGTGGCGATTTCATCAACACTTCTCAACCTTCAATTGTATTGGATTCTGACCTCTTCATCTCTTCTTCTTCACCTTTCAACTCCCAACGGAGCTGGGGGTGGGGAAGGAAATGGGTTCAGAAGCATGGGGGCGTTCAGGCAATTAGGGGTTGGTGGCTCCTTAAAGACGAAATTAATCATTTATATTTTAAAATAAATTATTATTGTGATTTTGCGATTGAATAATCAATAAAAATTTTAATTCTGCATTTTAATTCATCTTATGCCTGTCTTACACGATCCATTTTTAATCAATTTTCTATTTCATGTATATAATCATTTGAAAATTGACCATGTATGGCAGAAATATATATCAATTTTCTATGTCAGAGAGGAAATAGAGCATGTATATATGTTGGGGGAGGGCGTTGGCAAACTGTTATAATGGGGGTTATAAGTTTATGTTGTGCAGAGTAGGCGTGGGCCAAAAGTTTGGAAATCTATGTTCTAGAAGATATAGATCATCAGCGAAATCAAGATCTTCCAAATGTTTATTAGAGGTCCACTGCTTTCTTCTTTTACCCTATCAATTGTTTGCCTCATTACCGAATCTATAGGCTTAACTCTTAGTAGACCACGGCAAAAGCCATGTTTTTACAAATTATTTATTTTTAGAATAAAAAACTCCCTTAAAGGTGGCTCCTGGTAAAAAGGCATCCAAATGTAAACAGGTGGCAAAGCAATATCAGTTTTTAAAAGTCTAAATAAAATATGGAACTGCAAGTTATATATATTAAAACTAAATTATTAATTTTCAATTCAAATGTTGTATCAATCCTAACATATGCCAGCGAGAGTTGGAAAATGACTAAAGATATAGAAAGCAAGTTGATGCATTTGAAAATAGATGTCTGTGAAAAATAATGAACATAAATGGAACACATTCAGGAGAAGTGATGAAATTAGAGAAATGCCTGGTGACAACTGTTATAAGAAAGTAAAGATGTAGCTATGATGGACACACCTTGAAAAGAAATTATCAACGAATTTCAAAGCAGGCATTGAAGTGGGATGCAAAGGATTCAAGAAAGAGAGGACAATCTAAGGAGACCCTGAAATGAACTTTGCTGAGAGAGGCAAAAATATCGGTCTCAGTTCCATGGAGGAAATTGAGCGAGTTGCCCAGGATAGAGCGGTATGGAGAAATTGCTTCCAGGCCCTATGTAATGTATAAGGGTACGAGAGGAATTATTTTTAACCCAAGGCAATGTAGTGTGATATTTGGTTTATAAGGAATTAAGAAAGATTGTTGTGGGCAGTAGATGTTCCTGTCTGGCTTCAATTTCAATTAAGAAAGATTATTGTGGGCAGTAGACGTTCCCGTCTGGCTTCAATTTTAATTAAGAAAGATTGTTGTGGGCAGTAGACGTTCCTGTCTGACTTCAATTTTAATTTCAAAATGTTTATATATTTTACCATTGTGAATGAATTTACATTTGGTAATAAAATGCTAGTAAACAAAATGTATACACAGGATATTCTTAGAACGAAACAAATATTTCAAAAGATGATGGATAAGAAAGTCTGCTGTTTGTTGACTATATCTTCTTCTTCTTTGTGTTCGTTTTTTACGACCAGGTTTAATCACTCTTTGTGATATGTTTGATCTTTGCCAAGAACGTGTATACGTTGAACATTGGTTTTGTAGGCCCCTAAATGCATAGACTTCTACACATTTAGGACACATGCATCCGATTTCAGCTAAACCTCCTTAGTCGCCTCTTACGACATACGTGGCAGGAAACAGTAGTTCTCATCTTTACACCCCAAATTTGGGTCTCGGTAACTACTCGGGCGATTGACTATGTGATAGTTTGTGAAAGATTTGGTATTCAGATTTCATGTATAAACTGTATGATCACATGATTATTTATTTTTACATTGTTGTAGATATGTCCATCTGCTGAAGAAATTAAAATTATATTATCCATATTTTAAAGAAACAAATGGTTTTTGTGTTTTTTGCCTTCTTTCTTTTCCTCAGTTTTTTTTTCTATGAGGAAATTTAGTGTTCTATTACTCCTACAATTTTATTTCAGATATATTTTTTATTCAGTTTAGAAAACTTGTTCCAGTTTTTTGTTGTTATTGTTGATGGCTTACTTTCTCAGAAAGTACTGCGCAACATAATCAGAAATACTGGCTACTGATTATTGGTTACTGAATCTACATCATAGCACTCCGGGAAATCCCATAGGTGCTCAGTCTTCCCAAACAGATGTCAAAGGATATGCATACTGATGGTTCATGTGGCTCAATGGTTCTTCTTCTTCTTCTTCTAACCAGAGCTGCGAGTTTTCACTCTTGGGCAGCCAATGCCAGTTTGTAGAATCTGCATGTGTTCTGTAATTGTGGAAGACTAGTGTAAAGGGTATTATGAACAGATGGGTGTGGTGGGAGGAGTTCTTGTCTAGCTTTATGCGGTCCAGGACATTCAATCAAGATATGCTGTACTGTCTCACATGAGTGACTGCACTTTCTACAGTGTGGTAGGTGTGGGGGTTTATTCTGTGTAGGTGGTGATTCAGTCCAACATGTCCTGTTCTTAACTGAAAGATAGTGCTTTGATCTTTTCTTTGTAGCAGATTTATATTGTCCTTGGGGTTTGGTCTATTCATCTCTGCATACATGTCCCGACCAGTCGTCCCCATAGCCCATCGGTTCAGCCAATCATTTCTGGAGTTGTTTTTCAGAATCTGTTTTATACTTTGTATGCTAACAGGTTTGTCTATTTGTGGTTTTGATGATCCCTGTTTGGCCAGATGATCTGCCTTGTCATTTCCTGGGATATTTGTGTGCCCAGGAATCCACTGTAGAACGACATTAATATCAAAGGAGGAAATCAGATTGTGGATGACTAATGCCAATGACTGGATCTCGCTTGACTGATTCTGCTGTTCTTCTAAAGCTTGTAGTGTGGACTGTGAGTCAGTGAATACTATCATGTCTTGGACAATATTTTCTCCAAGTTCAAACTGCTGGTGGACTAGTTCTACAGCGGTCTTTATGGCTATAATCTCTGCCTCATAGTTGGAACATATATTACCACAAGGAGCACAGTAACTATAGGTAGTTCCATCTGGATATTTCAGGTATATGCCGAAGCCAGCGTAAGTAGTGGCTTTGAAAGCTGAACCATCAGTGTAGGCATGGATAGAGGAGTTGATAACTGTCTATTGTCTCCAGTGCGCAGGTTTTTAAGATCGGTGCAAGTGTTGCTTTGTTTATAGTTTTGTCAAGGAGGTATTTCTGGATTACTGGTTGTTTTATGTTTAGCCATGGTGGTGGGCCGGGCATCTTGTGATCGGTTCTCTGTCAGTTGGGAGATGGTAGTGTTCTTCGAGATTTTTTCCAACTTCCAGCAATGATTTTTGCTGGATTCTTTGATTGGATTTCCACCTGTCAATAGTTTGTCTGTTGGGATGGTTTTTTCTATTCTTTTATATCGCTCGACTGCTTCTATTAGTGCCCTTCGTCTCCTAATATCTAGTGGTTCGATGTTGGCGTCGATTTCACAAGCAGCAGTTGGGGTCGTTCTCATTCCCCACATATAAACCTGAGACCCTGATTCTGCACTCTGTCCAGGGATGTTGTGATGTGCTCACTTGCTATAGCTTGGAGAGGAAGGCAGTTGTCCATTGTAGATCTTACATAGCCAAGATATAGTTGCTAAGGGTGCTTTTGTCTGCACCCCAGGTGGTGCTAGCAAGTCTTTTAACCATGTTGAGTCTTTTAGATGCTTTTTCTTTTATGTTGTTAATGTGTTCTGTCATCCTCAGTTGTTTGTCTAACTTGACTCCCAGGTAAGTCGGGTTTTCCTCTTTTTTCAGCAGTGCTCTATTCATTGTAAGCCCCAAAGGTTCTTTGAGTTGTTTTGGGGCTGCAGGAGAATGTAGTATACACAGTTTTCTGTTCATTGACTTTAAGCTTCCATAGGTTGCAATATGTTGAGATTATGGCAAGGGTTCTATTAAGTTTAGCCTGAGTTAGTACAGGGTATTTCGCTTGTCCATATTACAAGGTCATCAGCAAAAGGGCTTTCTGTGTGTTTAGAAGGGATGGGAGGTCATTGATGAAGATGAGGAAAAGGGTGCAGCTAAGGGCAGAGCCCTGTGGGAGGCCTTCCTCTAGTGTTCTCTTGGAGGACATTGTTCCACTAAAAGATGTTCCAATTGTCCTGTTTTGGAGAAAAGCTTGTATCCATTGTAACATCTTTCCATGGATCCCCATATTGAGCATCTTCATCAAGAGGCCCTTCCTCCAGACTCTGTAATATGCTTGCTGTAGATAGATGAAAACCGCTGTTGTGTGCTTTTCATTCTGGAATCCATCAATTGTATTCTGCACAAGTCTGAAGAGTTGGTCTTCTGTTCTGCAGCCCCTTCTAAACCCTGCCTGGGTATTATCAAATGACTGGGTTTTTTCAAGCCACCAATAAAGTCGGTTATTAACCATTCTCTCCGCTAGCTTTCCTAAACATGAGGTCAATGAGATGGGCCTGTAACTTAGGGGTCGTCTACTGGTTTCCCTTTCTTGAGGATGGGAGTGATATTGGCTGTTCACCAAGCAGCAGGTATTTGGCCTCTCTCCAAGTTCTATTTATAGCGAACAGCAATATCAACCTAGCCTTCTTGCCCATATGGCATAACATTTCATTCTTAATCTTATCTGGGCCTGGGGCTTTTCGAGGTTTTAGTTTTTTCATTGCTGTTTCCATCTCGCATAGACTAAAATCTTGTTCAAATGCACATACATTCGCTACTGGTGCATTTTTTTACTTTTAAAGATTTTCCATAAAGCTTTATCCAGCTGTTTTCTTCTTATGCTTCTGTTAACGCTAGCAAAGTGTTTGTTGAATATTTCAGCTTTCTTTTTGCATCTATGATGGTTTCATTGTTTCTTTTGATGGGTCTGGGATTTTCTTCTTTCTAGTGCCTGTCAGTTTGTTTATCAGATCCCATGCCTTGTGGCCATCTTTATTTAGATCAAGTTTCTGACACGTGTCTTGCCACTTCATCTTCTTTGCTGCTTTAATTAGAAGGCGAACTTTAGCAGTCAAGCGATTATAATTGGTTTTATTAACTCGATTAGGTTCTTTTTCAGCTTGTTTCCTTGCTTTTCTTCTATCCATCACTGCTTTTCTAGATCTTTGTTCCAGTATGGCTTATATTTTCTGGTGTTTCCATTTGGAATGGCCTTTCTTGCAGCTTCCAGTATTTTACAACATATGTTAGCAAAGACAGTATCGATATTTCCAGTGAGGTCAATTTTGTCCATGCCTATGTTGGTCTGGTTCTCGAAGAGCTGCCAGTCTGCTTTTCTGAAATTCCAGAACTTTCTATTTCTATAGACTGAGCTTCTGAGTTGCTTGGTGGTAACAGAGATAAGTATGGGAGATGGTCGCTCCCTATATCATCCAAGACAGTGATAGTTGTTGCATTTATAATGTCAGCTGATACTATGGTAAGATCTGGTCTGCTATTCGTACCATGGGCTCTGTGTAGAAGTGTTGGTTTGGTTTCTGAGCTCTGCATTACCGTGAGGTTGGATGAGTTACACAGGTCTTCAATGTCTCTTCCTCTTTTGTTGTAATCTTTGTAACCTAGGGCTGGTGTGTGTGCATTAAAGTCTCCTGCAATAATTGTTCTGGTGTACATGGGTTCCTTGAATGGCTGGTCAGAGGTGCAGGTTGGTGGGCAATAGATGTTATGTACAGTATATCTCACTCCATCAAACCACACTTGGATGGTCTGGGTGTCTATGTTGTTGTGTGGTCTGTTGTGGACTTCTGCCTGCACATCATTTCTTATCAGTGTCATGAGTCCTTGACATCTGTTGCACTCGCATTTGTATTGGGTGTAACCTGTGATGTTAACTCCTCTTTGAGGTAAGATGGTTTCTTGTATAAGGACAATGTGGACATTATTCTGTTGTAGAGTTCTTTCGAGCTCCATCTTTTTATTCTGTAGTCCTGATATGTTTATCTGTAGTATATTAATGGACCCCCTTTACATATTTTTCACACGGAGCGAGGGCTTCACTCGCGTGCGCGGACCTTGTTGACCGAGGCGACGTCCGAGCTCGTATCTAATATATTTGTGTTGTATTGGCATTATGTTCGGAGTTTTGTTGCGACAATTTCATCACAAAGAGGTTGTCAGACATAGATCTCTAACTTGATCTGGGGACCCTGGTAGTTTCGGGCAGATATGTGGTATCAGGGTGTCACTGGATCGAACTTGGGGGGGGAGCACATTTCACCGCTGTACAATCCCCGCTAGTCATAGGTGCACCATGCTTGCAGGCCTTTATCACTAGCTCTGGTTCTGGGCTATTCACTATGGCCGTGTCACGTCATGTGCATAGGTGTTTTGTGCATCTCCACCCATCCAGCTATTCCCTTCCAACACACAGAGTCCGTCTTCACCATGGGTCCCTGCAAGCAGTGTGACCCTATCTGGCTCGGTGCAATGCCAGTGTCTTATCACCTCTTGTCGCAACTGGGAAGGAAGTGGGAAAGGGACATAAGGGGAAAATGAGGGAGGGGAAAATGGGGGGACGTGGGAGGGTTAAGCAGGATTACTCCTGCCCACTCATGTTGTTTAGCCAGTCAGCCGAGACTGTTGCCCGGTGTGTGGCACGTGGAGCCAAACATGAGCTAGGTGAGAAGTGGGGACCAAATAGGATCATGACTATCCGTGGACACAACCAGGATACGGCTGTCATTTTCCGTGAGGTACTAACCCCTACTTCTCACCCAACACCCCGGCTCAATGGTTAAACCGTGGCCTCCGATAACATACAGCCAGCTGGCTCAGGTAAAAATTCTCGGAAATCAGACCACAACCGCTGCATGACCTTGCATTCCAGTATTGTTAGATAAAGAGAAATTCATTTTAAAAACAACACAACACGCTAAATCAAGGTTATATTATGTTCAACAACACAACACGCTAAATCAAGGTTATATTATGTTCAACAACACAACACGCTAGGTCAAGGTTATATTATGTTCAACAACACAACACGCTAAATCAAGGTTATATTATGTTCAACAACACAATACGCTAAATCAAGGTTATATTATGTTCAACAACACAACATGCTAAATCAAGGTTATATTATGTTCAACAACACAACATGCTAAATCAAGGTTATATTATGTTCAACAACACAACATGCTAAATCAAGGTTATATTATGTTCAACAACACAACACGCTAAATCAAGGTTATATTGTGTTCAACAACACAACATGCTAAATCAAGGTTATATTATGTTCAACAACACAACACGCTAGGTCAAGGTTATATTATGTTCAACAACACAACACGCTAAATGAAGGTTATATTATGTTCAACAACACAACATGCTAAATCAAGGTTATATTATGTTCAACAACACAACATGCTAAATCAAGGTTATATTATGTTCAACAACACAACATGCTAAATCAAGGTTATATTATGTTCAACAACACAACACGCTAAATCAAGGTTATATTATGTTCAACAACACAACACGCTAAATCAAGGTTATATTATGTTCAACAACACAACACGCTAAATCAAGGTTATATTATGTTCAACAACACAATACGCTAAATCAAGGTTATATTATGTTCAACAACACAATACGCTAAATCAAGGTTATATTATGTTCAACAACACAACACGCTAAATCAAGGTTATATTATGTTCAACAACACAACACGCTAAATCAAGGTTATATTATGTTACAAATTAAGTTTAACACTCAGGAATATCAATATTGTTACAATTTTTCATCAATAAATTACTGTGGACTCATAAAAGTTTGTAAAATTGCAGAAAACCTTACAGCTTTCTATCAAACACTTAAAAAACCAGCCCCATTAAGCAGGCATTTTAGTTTTCCCTTTGAGCTAGTCAGCCTTAAGTTGCCGGGGGCCACGGTTAAACATATTCTTCAGTCTGCCTCACAGACATCCAGTTTTTCTTGCACAACATATAATTCCAAACTCCTTAAATTGCATGTTAGATTGATTATCACTTTCTGTGTCCTCATCCAATAGGCAATCGCAGAGAAACCGCGTGATGTGACTCCTTATCCATCTTCTACTCCTCAACCATCCATGTTGCTGACGCAAGCCTGTGTGCTTTTAGTGAAACACAAAGATGTCCGTAAACTACAGAAGAATGGTAGATGTAAGGAAGATAATTGCCATCGTTAATTACTGATATGTGCACCAAGTTTTATTGTCCATCTGTTCAATTTTATTTCATAGTCAATGTTAGTCTACATGTTTTTTAATTCCACTCCAATTCTAAATTTATGTAAGGTAATAAAAGATACCACCTGCTGCAAGTAATATTGTGTTCATTAGCTTGGACAAGTTCACATTACTGACCATTAACTACTATTGTGTTTGCTAGCGTAGACAAGTTTGGATTACTTGATCATTTACTACTATTGTGTCTGCACTCAAGATGTTTGTTGATGTTCTTCCACGGTGGGAAAGATGTCTCTACTGGATTGTTGGTAATTTTGGCATCGCTTACTCGATTTATATCATGTTTCTGGAAGGAGAAAGTAAGTGTATACAACTAATTAGTAGTCTATATAGTTTGTTGGCTGGTGTTCATGTCTCTTCACTGTAGACTGGGTTCTCTTTATGTTGAAATAAGTCTGAATGTCAATATCTTTGCATGTATCATTCTGGTAATAGTTCTCATCATTTGATCATGTCTCTCTCAGATCCAGATAGTCAAGTCTTGGAGAATCACATTTAACATTTGTTAGTTTTTAATCAGACATCAGGAAATGAAGACAGAAAAAATGTGGGTACAACATCAGTACTGAACTTCATAAAAAAACAACAAATTAAGTGGTTCGATCACATAAACAGATAATCAACAGACAGTGCACCTCAAAGAGCGATGTTGCTACGATACAATGGATACAAAGCAAAAGGCCCGCCACGCAAAAGATGGACCTTAGAGATAACAGAGGTGACGAAAGACGCTATGAAGCGCACACAAAGCCCATTCTAGAAAGATTTTCATATCCTGATGTTGTGAGGCAAAACAATTGGAGAAAAAGAAAAAAGAGAAAGAAACTGAACCAATATGGCAAAGATTGTAACACGACCCTAACAACTAACCACAAACTGATTCATTACTAAGGAATCTATACTAAAGTTTCCATAATCTGTGTGTGCTGTCCGCCTATATACGACCTCAATTGACATCCTAAATTCACCAAACTTTGTACACATATTCCACAAGCAAAATTTAGATCAACTGAAAAAAATTCCACCCAATAACACCGTTTTCCCACTTTTACCATCTTTTCTTTTGTAATCATCATTCTATTGTCCATAGCTCCACCATTTGCTTATTCACAGAATAACCATTCGGTTTCATCTCTAATCTCATCACTACAAACAAATAATACGTATTAGCGGCATCTTTGAAGGAACAGCTGCGAACATGTAATTTTAGCTTCAAATAGTGGCTTTTTTTATTTTAAATTCAGAGTAGGAGCAGTGCGTTCTTTATCTATCAGCGATTTTTATTTCATCATCTAAATTCTAAATTGATATTACAAGTTAATCTGTACTAGAGCTACGATATGTGTGCAATAATTGTTCATGTTTTTCGTATGCCATTTAAAAATATGTCAAAGACAACAGAACTACAATTTTAACTCTGAATTGGAGGATCAGTATTGTGTCATTGAATCATCAGCATCAACTAACTTGTCCTTAACAGAACACTGTCACCCTACCAGTTCTTAGACATTTCTCTCTCTCATATCCCAAATGTCTCGCCTTTGCAGTCGTCGTGCTCAAATCATCAGTTACATTCCGAATCCATCTTCTCCATGGTCTTCCTCTTCTCCTTTTTTCTGGGATGTCTCCTTCCATAATTGTCTTCTCCAACCCTTTGTGTCTTTTTTATATATCCAAAATACTAAAATTTGTCTTATTCTGATTTGTAGAATCCGCCTGCTTTCCTTCATTCTGAGTTCCTTCTGGAACAATTTTGGTTAAAATTGTAGACTTAAAATTGTGTTTTCAAATAGAGCATAAAGAAAATGTCTCTGTGGGCAAATTATCTCCGGGATGGAGCTGGCTTGGAAGAAATCAGGTGAGACATATGTTTGAATATTTCTTTAGTCAAATGACATATAGTTGTGAGTTCTACATTAGTTGTCTGAAAGAATGTTATTGAAAGGTTAGGGCTAATCGATATAAGGGAAGACTGCAGTAAAACCAGCAATGGCAAAACACATAAAAACAGGTATGGTCTGAATTGACCAAGAAACTATCCCACCTGCATGCAGTTGCCATTGGAACATACTGGAATCTGACAAAGCGGGTAGGGATCATTGGAGATACCATTCACACGATGTAGACATCGTATAAACGTTGTTGCGCATAGTTGGAGAATTGACGGACATCATATATAAAATATCTGGGTGGCTAACATATCCGGTACACACATTTAGCTTTAAAATCTAGCTAACCATGAACTAGCTTGATCTGGTAGAAGGCCTATTCCCAAACTGGGGTTTAAAATACGTGAGATAGATAGAGAGATAGATAGAGAGAGAGAGATAGAGAGAGAGAACTAGAGAGAAAGTTTAAGTATTGTTGAAGAAAAATATGAAGAAAAAGTCATTAACTATGAAAATGTGGAAGAGGACCTTACAGTATAATATTATAATATAGAATGGTTTGTTTGGTGGAGAGGGTGGGAGGTAGGTTATAGTACCTCATGAAAAGAGACAGTCAACAAACACTTATATAGACTAAGAATAAATCAAACATCGCTCTGACATTGTCAGCAGGCGGAACAGAAAACCGAACATGTCCTGCAACACTGTTATCTCCTGATATCAGAGTCCATCTCTCTCTCTCGCGATCGTTCTTAAGCCGTTTTTATCATTCTATATATAAACAGCCAAACATCAGAACGTGATGTACGTGCACAAGCCTTCAGTATCAATTGGAGCTCAGGTGCTTATCTTTCGGTGGTGTGTTCGATTTCAACCAGAGTTTGTGTACGGTTCGCTCTCCGCTAACCTTTTGCTGTCTCCAGCCAAAACCAACAAGGAGGCAGGTTGCTATTGTCTTTCAGGGCAGCGAACCGTAGACGACCTGCCATCCCGGGCTGATGAGCGTCATCTGCCCAGCTATACCAGTCTTGTTAATGGACTGCTTGGTTTTCCTACCGTCCAGCTTTGTGTACAGTTTGCTCCGCTAGCCTTTGATTGTCCCCAATCAACTACAAGGCAGCAGTAGTTCCCTGCGAGCGGCAACGCGCACTGGCTTTACCTCTGTTGGGCTTTTCAGTTGTTCTGTACATTTGGGTGGGACGCACACCCTCTTCCCTCCCGCGCTTGTGCCTGCCGCGCTTGCCGTGCCTACCGCGCTTGCTTTGCATGCCGTGCCATGCCTGCCGCGCTTACCGTGCTTGCCTCGCTTGCCGTGCCGGCCTCGCTTGCCGTGCCTGCCTCGCTTGCCTTGCCTGCCGTGCCTGCCTCGCTTGCCGTGCCTACCGCGCTTGCCTTGCATGCTGTGCCATGCCTGCCGCGCTTACCGTGCTTGCCTCGCTTGCCGTGCCTACCTCGCTTGCCTTGCCTGCCGTGCCTGCCTCGCTTGCCGTGCCATGCTCGCCTGCCCCTCGGTGGGGCTTACTATGGCATCATCAGCGTGGGTGCTAGCTCTGCCCTGGTGCCTGGTCACCATCAGTTCTCGCCGTGCTCACATTTTTCGTGCCTTCCGTATCGTGCTTCCATTTGCCTGGAATTTCGCCGCCTGTGACTCAACCCGGTCTCCCACCCCTGTGATGGGGTCACGGGTTTCGCCACCTGAGGTCCCACCCGTACATCGCTCGCATACGTGAACTCTCTGTCCTGGTGCCTACCTCACCATTTCCGTCAATTCCCACCGTGGACCCACGCGCAGCTCAACTCGACTCCCAGCATGCTCATCGGCTCAAGAGAGAGGGTTCACGAGAGAGCATGCGCGGACTCCAAATTTAGCCTCGCGCGGGTCGACGTCTCTTCAAAGGCTTTGAGTCGTGTCCCCCAATCTCTGTGATGGGGATCAGAGTTTTGACCTATGTGGACCAACGTGCAGCTCAACTCGACACCAAGCATACTCATCGGCTCAAGAGAGGCGGTTCAAGAGAGAGTATGCGCGGACTCCGGATTTCTTCACCCGCGGGTAAACGTCTCTTCGTAGGCTTTGAGCCAGTTTTGACATATGTGGACCAACGTGCGGCGCAACTCGACACCCAGCATACTCATCGGCTCAAGAGAGGCGGCTCAAGAGAGAGCATGCGCGAGCTCCGAGTTTTGCCACACGCGGTTCCACGTTCATCTTTCCATCTTTTTCCATCAGCCGGGAGAGGCGAGCATTAATAGTCCCTCGGGGAGTTCGCTCGTCTGTGTTGCGAGCGGATCCCATCTAGCGTGACTACCTCGCTCTGACATTGCTCCAGAGTAGCTCTCCCACGGCACCTGTCTTCTTAACCAGACCGGAACTACCGTCTGTTTCCAGGGTCACCACGTGGAGATGAGGGCAGGGGATTAGTGCCAGCTCACTAATCTGGCGCACCGTTCTTTCCTTGCACCTTTGACCCCAGAGTCCATCTGATACCTTTTGACTTATCTTCAGTTGTTTTACGCATTGCAAAATCTATGACAATGTTGAATAATAGTAATATGTTTATAATGCACTGATGCTTCAACAATATCAATGGTCTATCACTGGAAGTTAGAACAGTACTTGGCACTTGCATTTTGTAACTCTTCGCATGCTTTATTTGCTTTATATTCTATTTGCACACGATATCCAGTATTAATTAGATATACTATACAGAAAAATTAGATACCTGGTCACATCAAGAGTCACGATGGCATGGAGAGAACAATATTAGAGGGCAGGGTCCCAGGACGCAGAGACAGACCAAGAAGAAGATGACTACAAGATATTAAAGAAACCATGAATATGACCATCGACGAAGTGGGTGAACTGGCTAGAGACAGAGTTAATTTGAGATGCGCTGCAAAGAGAGCAACGTCCTATAAAGGATATGCACTTTGATGATGATGATTCAGTATTAATAGCCCACTTGAAGACTGAGACATCTGTATATTATACATGCATCTATTCATCTGAAAAGTTTGTTTACTGCGTCTGCACGAACATTCGCAAGGGGGAAATCATTGAATCGAACTTTTGTACAATTCTTTTTAAAAGTAAGTTCCACTTAACATATGATAATAATAATAATTCCTCTCGTACCGTCATACGTTATATAGGGCCTGCAAGCAATTTCTCCACACCGCTCTACCATGTGCAATTCGCTCAATCGCCTCCATGGAACTGAGACTGATATTTCTTGCCTCTCTTAGCAAAGTTTGTTTGAGGGTCTCTTTAGGTCGTCCTCACTTTCTTGACCCTTTGCATCCCACTTCAATGCCTGCTTTGAGATTCTTTGATCCTTTCTTCTCAAAGTGGGTCCAACATATCTCCATCTTCTCCTTCTTATCCCAGTTATTACTATGGTTGAGCAGACATTTCTCTGATTTTATCACTTCTTCTGAATTCGTTACAATTTGTGTTCATTATTTTTCGAAGACATCTATTTTCAAATGCATTCAACTCGCTTTCTACATCTTTAGTCGTTTTCTAACTCTCGCTGGCATATGTTAGGATTGATATATTTGATTTGAAAATTCATAATTTAGTTTTAAAACTATATAACTTGCAGTTCCATATTTTATTTACACTTTTGAAAGCTGATGTTGTTTAGAAAATTTGTTGCATAGCCTCTTTTAAAAAAAAAGAATTTCCCGTTTAATAAAAGTTGCTACCTAAATAGGTGAACTGCTCTGTTATTTTTATCATTTTAGATTCCATGATGATATCTACATTACTTGCCATAGGTGTCTTCATTATATTTGTCTTTTCATAGCTTATCTGCAGTCCAACATATGATGCTATATATGACAGGTTGTCGGTTGTTCTTTGCAAATCTAGGTTGTCTTTACTTAACAAGGCACTATCATCTGCAATTTACATAACATATGATAACAAGGTATTTAAGTACTGTAGATTATGTTAAGGGTCAAAAGCGTATGGGACAACGCCGCGCCAGGATAAGCGAGCTGGCACTAATCAAGATCCTACCCCACCTCCTCTTGGTGACCCTGATAACATACATTGGTTCCGGTCAGACGAAGCGAGTAGGGATCAAGGGAGAGCTACAGGTAGTGGAAGTAGTGCAAACACGGAAAAGCAATGCAGGTCCAATATTCCCTGAACAAAATGCACGCATATCCTGGCCGATGTCCGATGAAAAATTGCCCGAATTATTGCAGAAACGTAAGAAAACAGCAGTGTACGAGTCGTCAGCGAACGAATGCAAACTAACAAGTCAATGGTAGCACCACAATTATCAGCTTCCTGGCCGATGGGAAGGGCAGGACAAATGTACATGAAGGGATGAGAGGTGCATCCAGAATAGAGACGTGGGCCGACACGGGGCAAAACTCGGAACCCTAAGCCAGAGTCGAATTGCGTGTCTGGGGAGTCTCGAGGTACGGTAAAGGTGAGCACGATGAGAACACCAATAATAACGGTGGGGCAGGCACCTAAAGTGGAGCGAACAAGCATATGGACGATAAACAGGTGAGTCAAAAGGCGGGCCAGACATGCAAGGTGCTGGTGATGAAGCTACTGGAATCGTGGCAAACGTAGGGGTGAGCGGACCACCCAGATGAGCAGGTGAAACTGGAAAGCACAGCGGAGGCTTGAACCCAGTGCAAAACAAAGGTATCGGTAAGTGTATCTCTAAAACACTGTAACACATCGTGTCGATACATGGGAAGATTGCGGTATACTCCGTACATGAGGCCAAGCACAGAGAAACCTATTGGGTAAAGTTGGCCGAGAGCAAATTCTAAAGATGCGTTTTAGTGCCTAACGAAACTGCCCTTCCTGGGACAACCGGGCAAGGTACTGTTGCATTAACGACTAACATCCCCGGAAGAACTGAGGTGGGTGATGCCTAAAGGGACTGCCCTCCCTGGAACAACCCGGCAAGGTACTGTTGCATTAACAACTAACATCCCCGGAAGAGCTGAGGTGGGTAATGCCTAACGGGACTGCCTCCCTGGGACAACCGGGCAACGTACTATTACATTTACAACTAGTATCCCCGGAAGAAATTAGGTGGGTGATGTTGGCGAGCGGAAAGTTTTAGTTGCGTTGCTAGCGCCGATTGAAACGACCCTCTAAAATATATGTGCGCAGCCCCAATCCAGTATTTTCCGGGCACAGGAAAAATGCAAAGTAAAACCTTGCAAATTGCCTAATGCCGACACTCGCCCCGTAACGGATGAGCATACTACTACTCAGGAAGAAATTCACCGCGGATAGAAAAGTAAGGCCGCCAATGCAAAGGCTTGACTGGTACAAACCCAAACATTGGCTAAGGGCAATACTTTTCGGACGCCGATCATCTTACACGGAGTAAAATGACGTCCAAACATCATATCTCAGATCATATAAAGGCTAAGCATACCGCCAACATATGATCATTTGTTTGACAAAGCACATTCGGCTCTAATAACTGAGAATGTTTCTAATCCAGAACGATCTGATTTAGTCAAAAAGAGCGCATATTGTAGACATACTCTTTGGCGAAGTTCATAAAGCCCAAATATACAGCGAAAAATGATCGTAAAAGAGCAATGAATACAAGAAAGGTGACAGTTTCTGTGACTAGCCCTAGAAGGGTCGAGAATACTCCTAACCTGGTGTGACCTCACCCTGCCAACGCAAAGTAAGCTAATGCTCTTTGGCGTAGATCTTAGCGCAAATTTACGGCACTAAAAGATCATTAAAGAGTGTTTATCATACGATGCGTACGGAACGACCTCACTAAAGGCAGGAAATCCGATCGAGAAGTCGCACTTCACTAATTAACTCTGGCCGTAAAAGTACCAATGGTTCGAGGACTCAAGGCAAGAGTTACACGGACAAAAGGTTTCCTGAAACGATCACTCTTGAAGGATCTAAGCTTCAAGTACCTCTGAAGTCGACGAGGCTGTCCGCATGGTTGAGGGGCGCCTGTAAAAAGGTAATTTTAAGTCTCAGGCAAAAATCAGTCATAAGCGCAATACCAGGCATCATGACTTTCCGCCTGAATTAACAGCGGGCGTACGAGAGAAGAAGAAGATTATGTTAAAGTGTTAGCATATATTATCTTTTTCTCTTAACTTATAGCACACTGAAAATATGTTTCTCATACTGCTTCATTGACAATAGTGAAACTTTTATTAATGAGTTAAGGCCAGCTTGCACTAAAATACTTGTGACAACTACTAAAACAGATCTAATGGGACATTTGGCTGCATTTCTAGGACAGTAGATCTATATTAGACCTGGAAGGTTGGAAGCATCTACAGATACCATCCGCTAATATTGCATCGGGATAGTTTTTCTACATTTTGAAGCATAAACATTACTTACCTTCATTATTTTCAGGATCAAACTGATTTTGAGTGGTTTGTGTGGAGGAAAGCATTGCCGATGTTCATATTTCTGAATGCCATTCATATACTGCTGTCACAGATATGTTTCTACTTTAAAGTCAGTGTGAAGGTTTGTATGTACATCATTTGTACATATAAGATATATATTGTATCTTTGAGGTTGAAATACATAGAAATGATGTAAAGTAGTTATGCAAAGTATAACAGTATGAAACAGTGACATTTTGACCAAACGGTCTTTATCAAATCTGCTCTCAATCTTTGAGAATACACCAAAATATCGTTTGCAGATTGCATTGTCCTCTTTCTACCTGTGACATACTCGTCTGTGATTCTCACAGTCTATGAATTTATTGATGCCGGCAGGCATGGCACTTGATTGTTTGATGCACTGAACAGTAACAGAGATAATGTTGACCTTTGTGGTACATCAGGGTGTATTTTTGTTGGTGCCCAAGCCTAGCTGTAACATTTAAACACTACCTTTCGCCGAAAGTGGGCCGCAAAGATCCAACTGACGAGGAATAGGCTGATATTGTTCAGTCAACTGAACCATTAACAATTTTAAAATACTCTATTATATGTATCCTCAAAGGCAATTGCAGCAGCACATGTCTCAATGACAGAGTGAAAACATTCATAGACATTTTAGGCAAAAAGCGCTGTGTTACGCCATATCTCTCTATTTGGATGGTGGCTTTCAAAAACTATGTAAGAAAGACACGTCAGACCCAGCAATGAAACCTACAAATTAATGAAGAAAACCTGGAACAAAGGAAGCTCATATGTTGGACATGCAACACTAGTGTATGAAAGATGCAAAATTGAACTGAGGAAAACTCCACTTGAAGAATAACACATGAACAAATTCCCTTAAAACCAGATCAGTCTTGAGCAATTCAGTCCAGGTCATTCCCGTCTCTTTTCTGTCTCTGTCTACAGTTTGTCTCCTTGTCTATCTAGTTCTGTCTCTGTCCTAATAATCTTGCCGTCCAAATTTTCTTTCATAGCTCATGTTTGGCCTTCTGCATCTTAATGTATGTCCCAACAACTTTCATCTCATCCTTTTTATTATCTCGTTTACGTACCTGTGCGTCGGTAACTCCGAATTAGGTATTCTTTGATCCCAATGAATTGACATAATTCTTCTCAGACATCTTCACTCAAAACCTCTTATACGACTATCTTGCCTCAAAACCTCTTTTGCGACTATCTTCCCTCAAAATCTTTTAAGCGACTATCTTGGAACGTTTTTCATGTCTCTGATCCATACAGTAAGACTGAGTGCACATTTGATTTGCCATGTCTCAGATCCATACAGTAAGACTGAGTGCACATTTGATTTGCCATGTCTCAGATCCATACAGTAAGACTGAGTGCACATTTGATTTGTCATGTCTCTGAACCCTACAGTAAGACTGCGAGTGCACATTTGATTTGCCATGTCTCAGATCCATACAGTAAAACTGAGTGCACATTTGATTTGTCATGTCTCTGAACCATACAGTAAAACTGAGTGCACATTTGATTTGTCATGTCTCTGAACCATACAGTAAGACTGAGTGCACATTTGATTTGTCATGTCTCTGAACCATACAGTAAGACTGCGAGTGCACATTTGATTTGTCATGTCTCTGAACCATACAGTCAAACTGAGTGCACATTTGATTTGTCATGTCTCAGATCCATACAGTAAAACTGAGTGCACATTTGATTTGTCATGTCTCAGATCCATACAGTAAAACTGAGTGCACATTTGATTTGTCATGTCTCAGATCCATACAGTAAAACTGAGTGCACATTTGATTTGTCATGCCTCTGAACCATACAGTAAGACTGCGAGTGCACATTTGATTTGTCATGTCTCTGAACCATACAGTAAAACTGAGTGCACATTTGATTTGTCATGTCTCAGATCCATACAGTAAAACTGAGTGCACATTTGATTTGTCATGTCTCAGATCCATACAGTAAAACTGAGTGCACATTTGATTTGTCATGTCTCAGATCCATACAGTAAAACTGAGTGCACATTTGATTTGTCATGTCTCAGATCCATACAGTAAAACTGAGTGCACATTTGATTTGTCATGTCTCAGATCCATACAGTAAAACTGAGTGCACATTTGATTTGTCATGTCTATGATACATACAAATCAATGACACATATGAGAGGTTGAGCATGTCGTAGAAGACACATATGAGAGGTTGAGCATGTCGTAGAAGACACATATGAGAGGTTGAGCATGTCGTAGAAGACACATATGAGAGGTTGAGCATGTCGTAGAAGACACATATGAGAGGTTGAGCATGTCGTAGAAGACACATATGAGAGGTTGAGAGAGAAGGGCAGGCGACCGAGCGCTGAAAAAAACAGCTACATAAACAAAGACAGAAAACCTAAACTGCTTACGAATTGAGAGAACATTTTTGTTTATATCTTATGAGCCCTTAGAAAAAATAGGGACTAACATAAACACAAGTAGATAAGAAATAAGTTGTCTACCAAATGTTGTCTTGCTTGGTATGTAGACCTACTATTGTTATTGGTGAATACAACATTAAATAGCCTATCTATATTCTCTTTGTGTTCCATTTGACATACACGTCTTCCAATCTGTTTTTTATTCTATGTTGCTGATGAAATTAATTCTTCCTTTTTGATTTTCTTATTTTGATTAAATAATAGAAAACAAGAATAGTTTGTGTAATATATATTTAATATATGCCAGCGAGAGTTGGAAAATGACTAAAGATATAGAAAGCAATTTGAATGCATTTGAAAATAGATGTCTGCGAAAAACAATGAATATAAAATGGAAAGAATTCAGGAGAAGTGATGAAATCAGAGACATGTTTGGTCAACCACTAGTGACAACTGTTATAAGAAAGAGAAGGTGAAGATATGTTGGGCACACCTTGAGGAGAAATGATCAACGAATATCAAAGCAGGCATTGAAGTGGGATGCAAAGGGTTCAAGAAAGAGAGGTCGACCTAAGGAGACTCTGAAGCGAACTTTGCTGAGAGAGGCAGGAAATATCGGTCTCAGTTCCATGGAGGAGATTGAGCGAGTTGCCCAGGATAGAGCGGTATGGAGAAATTACTTGCAGGCCCTATGTAACGTATAACGGTACGAGAGGAATTATTATTATTTATTATTATATTTAATAGCTTGACATAAAATCAAACGGTAACCAATATTATAAATTGTGTCCACAGATACATTCTTGTGTACTGCTTATATTTGATCTTGTGGCAGCTTATGTCTATTTTGACTTGCTAGTGTTGCTACTACTAATAGGATGGGCATTGATAATGTATGCAGTTTCCCTGTCTGGAAGTAAATACCTTGTATGGTTGGTGGCAATGTCCATTATATATTCTTTGGCTAGTCAGGTTTGTTTGAATCTTTAATACAATTTATACTGCTGTAAGTATTTTTTATTTCGCTGCAGAATTCAGTGAATCATTGTCAGCTGTTTAACACTCAAAGTTACACACACATACACACACATATGCATGTACCAGCACAATCAACAGTATTCATAACTTTTAACAGTAGATTCCAGAAAATCATCAGGTTAAATTATTCAGAAAACAAATCAGTGTCCAGATGGTGTTACAGATTTCTTTTGTAGAGAAGCTCTGCATTTGACATTAGAGGCACTAAAAACGCAACTTTTATGATTTGCGCTTGTCCAACCATTCTCACCTCAGTTCTTCCGGGATGTTAGTGGTTTTGGAAACCGTACATTGCCCGATTGTCCCAGGGAGCGCAGTTTCGTTGGGTTCTGAAACCAACTTTAGAATTTGCGCTCGGCCAACCTTACCCAATATGTTTCTCCGCGCTTAGCCCGAAGTACGGGGTTTCCCGCATAACTTCCCATGTAGAGTCACGATGCTGCTCTGCCGTGTTTCAGGATTCGTTACGCACCTTTCCGTACTTGCCGTGCCTGGCCGCCTGTGGGCCCACCTGTGCAACGTGCACGCGTGCACGCTTTGCATTGGTGCCTACCTCACCATTTCCATCAATTTCCACCGTGTTCGCATTTGCCTGGCTGTCCCCGCCTGTGGCTCAACCCGTGACCCCACCCCTGTGATGGGGTCACGGGTTTTGCCCCATGAGGGACGAACCCGTGCATCGCTCGAATGCGTGCATGCTCTGCTCTGATGCACACCTCACCATTTCCGTCAATTCCCACCACTGTTTTTGTGCGCGGACGCTCGTACGATGCTATTTCGTACTTTTTTAACCTGGGCATATTTTAGCGGACATCGGCCAGGAGATGCGTGCTTGTTCAGGGATTTTCGGCCACTGCATTGCTTTTCCGTGCATGCACTACTACCACTACCTGTAGGTCTCCCGGATCCCTGCCCCCCCTCCATTAGCCAGACCGGAACAACAGTCTGTTTCCAGGGTCACCACTTGAAGGTGGGGAGCAGGGTCTCGATTAGCGCGGCCCCGTCGCTAACCCTGGCACATGCAGCCTCCATGCGCCTTTGACCCCGAATGCTGTGTCTAATGTGCTTTGTAAGTTGGTGTTTATTTATCTAAGTTGCTCTTAATACAGAGATCCCATCTTGTGCTTGGTCATTGATTTGCTCTCTATTCATTGTATATTTTTTTAAATGCGGCTCTCTGGGGTAGACGATACAAGGGCATTCTTGTTAGGTAACTAAACATTTAAAACTGCTTTTAAAAAATGAATTGAATAACTACAGGGTGTTCAACATAAAAGTAGCCCAATTTACAGGCTTTGATTAGTCAATTGGGCTACTTTTATCTTGAACACCCTGTAGTTTCATTTGTAGTCCTCGTCTTCTGTGTTCACTTTACCTCAACCATTTGTTAAATTACTCTTTGTGGTATGTATGTGGTTTGCACATTAGAGCGCATTAGAGTTTGTTAAGAGAGCCTACATATCAACGTGCAAGTAGTATACAATGTTCTATATTCAGCGTATTTAGGCGTTTAGTTGGCTTTTTATAGCTAGCATCAATAGACTACGGTAGGAGTTGGTTTGGACCATAGGATATTCAAAGGGGAGATAGTTCTTGGTTAATTAAGGGGGAAATACGTTGTAATTTTTTTATTGCTGATCATATATAAAAATATGTAGGAGGGGTTGATAAATAAATTGAAATATATATTTTAAATATCTAATATGTAAAAAAAAAAATTAATTTAATCGATACAAATTTTTTTATTGGATATTGTTTAGTCGATTAAAATTATATTTAAAGTTGATATATTTTTAACGGTGTAATGTACAGTCAGTGTAAATTCTTGTCCAGCTGTCTTCTGGAAACATGAAGTGAAGAAGTTTCATTGTGGTCGCTTTCTTCCCTAGATTATGATTGCTGTCTTTGCTTGATAATTTATGGATGAAGGTTAATAAATTTAGTGTTACTGATTCTGGTTTCCAGTGGTTAATAAGTAATTCTTCTGATATATAGTTATGAGTAGTTATGATTTAATAGTTGTACATTGTGAGTATGACTTTTCTATTAA
Source organism: Arion vulgaris (assembly GCA_020796225.1). NCBI lineage: Eukaryota > Metazoa > Mollusca > Gastropoda > Stylommatophora > Arionidae > Arion > Arion vulgaris. The sequence continues at coordinate 55,361,735 of CM036759.1, read as the reverse complement.
TTCTAGCATGAGGTAAGAAACCACGGAAATCAAACCAACCCACTGTGTGTTGCGTTAAGTTAAAGAAATTAAAGGCTATGTGTGACAATGAACAAAAGAAAAACGACACAGCCTGAAGAATACCGAATGTATGAAAAGAAGAACAAATGTGGCTTTACAAAAATTAAACAACTAAAACAGTATGGAACGGAACTGATAAGAAAACAACGATCAGAATACTAAGAGCATGCATATTCACAGTGGCAACGTATGGGTGTGAAGCATGAACATTTAATAAAGCAGTGGAAAAACATATAAGTGCTTTTTAATACAAGTGTTACGGAAGAGTCCTTCGTATATCTTGGACAGAGAAGAGAACAAATAGATCTTTCCAGGGGTCAAAGGCTCATGAGGTCATGGTGGTAACATGAGCCAGGGTTAGCGAGGGGGGGCGCTAACCAAGACCCTGCCCCTAACCTCCACGCGGTGACCCTGGAAACAGACTCTGATTCTGGTCTGGCTAAGAGGGCAGGGATCGGGAGAGAAACTACTGGTAGTGGTAGCAGTGCAATTACGGAAATACGATAAAGATACATACAAATAAAATGCACATTCTCCTGACCGATGTCCAACAAGATATTGCCCAAGTCCCTGAACGCAAAGAAACAGCAACGAAACGTCTCAGACATGGATGAGAGGTGCATCCAGTGACCAAACGTATGCCCACGTAGGGCGAAGCTCGAAGCCCTGAGGAGGGGCAAACATTGCCAGCCCGTCGGCAAGAATAAATAAGACAGGACCGTAACGAATGAAAGTCTACCCTCGTGTTGGTGCGAGAGAAGATTGCAGCTGACCCGCATTGGTAGCCTGGTGCAGATACATGTACTGGGCAAAGTTTGCCGAGCGCAAAAGAACACGTTGCGTTTAGTGCATAACGAAACTACCCGCCCTGGGAAAACCGTGCAAGGTACTGTGCGATTAAAATTAACATCCCCGGAAGAACTGAGGTTGGTGATGCCTAACGGAACTGCCAGCCTTGGGGCAACTGGGCAAGGTTCGATTGCTGTCGTAACTAACATCCCCGGAATAACTGGGGCGGGTGATGGCGGCGAGCGCAAAATCCTCAGTTACGCTTATAGTGCCCACTGAAACGACCCTCTACATTGTTTGTACTCGGTACCATGCCAGTGCTTTCGGGGTAAATTGCAAATTGCCACGTACCGATACGCGTCTAGAAAAGGCTGAGAATGTTCCTCCCCGGATCAAACTCAAAATGTACGGTAAAGCAAGGCCGACAATGTACGGATCAAACAGGAAGCCCGGGTCCTGAACATTGGCGAAGGCCGATACTTTACACGGTGTTTTATACGAGTAAGACGCCGTCCGAGGACAAGCTGACAAGCCCGAGAAATATTTCCCAGTCAGAACGGGTAAAGCAGCGTAACTCACTGTCTTGGCGTAGATCACAAAGCCCAAATATACGGCATAGTTGATCGAAAGGCGTAGATCCGAAAGGATCGTACCTAGGGAAAGTTCACCCTAGTAAATCAAAAGCTGGCAAAAAAACGGACGGGCGGGCCTAGTCACCATGGGCGCATAATCGTCCCGACGTAGATCACTCCGTTCTTGCCAGTGGACCAATTATACATCACAATAAGAATGATCAAATTGGCCGTGAAGAACGTTCGCAGAAGAAGAAGAAGAAGAAGATCTTTCCAGAAAGAATTCAAAATCAAAGAAAACTGGATGATGCTACAAATAAGAAAGATAAAATTGAGATATTTTGGACATATAAAAAGACATGAAGGTCTGGAGAAGACCATCATGGAAGGAGGCATACCGGCAAAGAGAAGAAGAGGAAGACCACGGAGAAGATGGATTCAGGATGTAACGGATGGTTTGAACATGACAGCTGCAGAGGCAGGACATCTGGCCTATGAGAAGAGAAATTCCGGAGGACTGTTGGGGTGGCAAAGTTCTGCTCAGGACAAGCTATTTGATGATGATTATGATTAGCTACAGTACAGGAACTAGATAGAATCAAATAAAGCACCTACACAAATATAGAAATGTAGCCATTGGGCAATCTAATCTATCCTCATGGTATCACTCCTAACATTTTAATCAGGACGAAACAAAGCAGAACCCGTCACTAACGTGTCCTCTAGAAAAAACAGTGCAGCTGCTAATCTAATAGTCAAGAGAAAGTAGAGTGATTTCCCTGATCAAACTTGATGTCTCAAAGCGGTTCAATCAAACGCTGAACAAGTTAAGAACAAAGTTATACGAATTTCTCAGGAGAAATCAAGTCAGTACAATGTACATGCAAGAAACATAGCTAAAATACACACAAAGATTATTCCTCCATTGCCGTGACTATGATATCCTCCAGTCCATTGTTTTAGTACTCGCAACTGTCGCCATGCATACAAGTGTGCTTATTTATTTGCTCTGACTCTCGCATGTTCAGATACAACAGCAAAGCTTACTCTCTGCAGTCTCGAACACCAAACAGACGCCAACCAATGCTTATAGAAACATTATGCATGGACCTTCATGAGTATGTCTAATGTAGTGGAAACGTTGCTAGGGAAGAGAGCTGTTCTTTTTCTCTGATCATAGATAACGTGACACCTCCCTCTCAACCACAATCCAGACACTTCAAAGTGGAAGAAGCGCATGAATGTATGTAATATATCTGATTCACTTCCCCACCTTTTAAATGATAACAATCCACTGCGAACTACTGGCAGATTTATATAGGTTCGTGGATTTTTACACACCTAATGTGCATATAGAAACGACATCTAGACCCGTAACTGCATACTTCAGGATAGTCAAACTTAAATTGATCCAATATGCAAGATATGGTCAGATGGTGCAGAGCTGAGACAGAAGCTATGGGGTAGGCGTTTTGACCTGTGCAAGATTATACAGACTTGATCATGGTGACATGACCGAAGTTTTAGTATAGCCACAAACCGGAACGTAAAAGATGAATAACAGTTTTTTTTCTCTCAACAGGTGGCTTACTTTAAGTTTCCACAATATCACAAGCTGCGTATATTTCATCTGATAAGTTCATTCTTCTATATTCGTCTGATAAGTTTTGCTTTAGAAAAAATTGAGTATAGAAGATCTCAAACAATGCTTACATATACAAAGGCAGAAACATGTAGTGGCAATGTAAAACGTGAACTAGATGAAGGATTAAAATCAAGTGACAGTGTCTGTGATAACAAAGAAGAATGGATGACTAAAACCTGTCATCAGAAGAACACTGCCCATGAAAGTTGTGATTCATCTAGTTCATACAGGATTACAAATACTAATATAGTGGATTGTGATCCATCTTTTCTGGATTTGTTATTCTATTCATTTTATTTACCAACATTTACTGATGGTCCTATTCTTATATATAAGGACTTTCATAACCAAGTGAAAACTGCATTCAGATCTTCAAGTTTTACTCCAGATGTATATGACATTGTCAAACAGCTGATCAGGTTATCATTCTGGGCTGTCTTTATTGAATTTCAGTTTCATTTCCTGTACTACTCAAATTTGTGCTCAAACCCAGAAGTGGTTAAAAATGTGTCTAGTTGGGCTATAGCATCTATTGGATACTACCAGGGCCAGTATTTTATGATAAAATACTTTGTAATATATGGAAGTGCTCTACAGCTCTCTAAATTTGATGGAGTAGTTCCTCATGCTCGACCACGTTGTATCAGTTTGATATATTCTTACACAGACATGTGGAAGCACTTTGATGTTGGTTTTTATAATTTTATTAAAACTTATATATACATACCTCTGGGAGGATCAAGAGCAGGTCTTCCTCGACAGATCTTTGCATCGGGTATAGCATTCATATTTATCTACCGTTGGCATGGTGCCTATGATGAGGTGTTTGTTTGGTGTGTTGGGAACTACTTCATGTGTAGTCTGGAAGCTGTAGCGCTTGCTCTGGAACGGTCTGCTATTGGAGTAAAATTAGTAAGTATTCTTTTCGTAAACATTTGATCAAATTAAAAACGATATTTAAAAATGAATAATTGCATTAGTAATTGGTTATTGGTTATTGGTTATTGGTTACTAAACTGACGTCATTGCACTCCGGGCAAACCCATAGGTGCTCAGTCTCCCCAACAGATATCGAAGAGTATGCATACTGATGATGCATTAGTAAATGACAATATATATTGATTTTTATTGGTCTTTGACATCATCTCATAGCACTTCTACTCTGGACAGACCCATAGGTGCCTACATTCCTCCAGCAGATGTCAAAGACAATGTTTACTCATGTGTTCCTCTGGTAAAACAAATCCCCCAGTCTGGTTGTAAGTTGCTCATTCCTAGTCATGCAGTGATATTGTCACTCTATTACAGTATAGATGTGTCATTCAACATGCATTCGCTAAGCAGCTACATTGTTCTCCATCTTTAACATCCTTAAAAGTGCATTCTTAGTAAGCATGTTTACTCTCGAATTGCCAAGAATATATGCATGTATTTAACATTATTCAAGAAGACCTTCCGAGTCAAATCACACTTCCACGTAAGAAACGACTCATGTTCACATTCGCACGATTTCTATGTAATGCAAACAAACGTTAAACATTTTTTTTGTTCAGCGTTTGTTTGCATTACATAAAAATCGTAAAGCACAGAAAATTGTAAAGAACTTGTGTTAATTTGAATGCATATCTAAGACATGTGTAGACATTGAGGCATCTGTTGTTGCCTAAATTAAGACTTAAATAAGTTAACAGTTATTGTTTTCTTAACATACACTTACAATAAGATTTAAACTATCAAGTGCCGTGCGAAGAACGGGTATATCTGCTGGTCTGTATATATAATATCATGATTGCCAACGTATCCGGAGTAACTTTTATAATTTCGAGGTCAGCTTTTCAGTAGATCTATTCTATTTCAAAACTAACGATAACAATGTAGATGTTTGCAATTGTCTTTCTCTTTTTTTTCTTTGTCCTTCTCTGCTTTTTTGCCGCTAGGCGTAGCAGGTTTAACTGATGATCTGTTTCCGAGATAATGCACGCTCGATCGCTTGATATGTTGTGGTATTGTGGAGTTTTAAGATGTCTGTAACTCCAACAACCCATCTTTTCTTGGTCTGCCCTTCCTCTTGATGATTCCATTTTCAGGTTGTACGCTCTTGCAACTGGTGTATCGGGTTCATTCTGACCGAGTGTCCATACCATTTGAGTCTTTATTTTTCAATAAATCTAATAGCAGGTGTTGTTCCGACTGTTCTTCTAATTTCCTCATTTCTTATATGTCTCTTCTTGTTTTATATACCGTTTTACTCAGTCATCTCATTCCGCATGTGGCGATTTCCTTTCTTGTTCTTTTGTCAGTGCCATGTTTGGCACTGGTAGCACAGTGTTGTCTACCAATACAACAACAAATGTTTCTCTTTCTTGTAGGATAGCAATTGTCATCAACTTATCTATTATTCTTTCACTTTGTGTGGCCTACAAGATACTTAATTATCGTGCCCTGAATACCATTAGCTTGTAGATGTGTTATTGTAGACCAGAAACACGCAACAAACAAGATAAATGGTGTTAACTATCTTTACATTGTATCATAACCTAAAGCTGAATTTGACCAAAACACATTTTAAGGTATTTGACAGCATCAATAGACAATATGGAACAGCCTGAAACACTACAGGGTACGAGAGAAGACTGCAAAAAATGATCCAGCAACTGTATGATACGTTTGTCTGCCAGGTCATTTATGATAGACGACTGTCGGAGGAGTACAAGGGTCACTACTAGGGTTAGTCAAGAGCATCTGCTGTCTTCCCTCATCTTCTTCGTGCTGCTCCATCGGATAATATGAACAGCGTATGATAGGTTAGGAAAAGGCATTCCATGAAAATTTGTTTTGGTTAGAGGATCTCAAATTTTCGAATGATCTGTCCATGCTCTCATACAGACTACAAGACACGCATAAAAAATAAATGTTCTTGCAGAAACAGCGAAACTGGTCAATCTGAAAATCAGCCAAGAGAAGATAAAAGTACAGCAAAGCAACAACATACAGGAACAATCTGAAAATTAGCCAAGAGAAGACAAAAGTATCGCAAAGCAACAACATACAGGAACAATCTGAAAATTAGCCAAGAGAAGACAAAAGTATCGCAAAGCAACAACATACAGGAACAATCTGAAAATTAGTCAAGAGAAGACAAAAGTATCGCAAAGCAATAACATACAGGAAGACTTGATATTGACTGAGGGAAGGGCTATAGAAATTGATGCATTGATCTAACTTGACTGTAAGATCAGCCAATCAGGAGGTATATGTGAGGGCATTACCGCATGGATTAGGAAAGCTCGACATACTTTTGATGTCCTGTACACAGTATGGAAGTCTACTGACATCTTCACTAAAACATAACTCAGGATATTCAGCTCAAATGTGAAATGTTTGTTGCTCCATGGATGGGACAGTGGTGAGTCACCAAGTTAAATACAAATAAGGTTCAGACCTCTATCAACAAATATCTTCGGGGTATTCTCAGAGTAAGATGGTATGACAAGAGTGGAAAATACATATCTACGGATGAGAATATGACACGAATCCATGTTGACTCAGGCCTGGCGGAGAAAATCACGATATGTCAGACATTCCTTGCGGAAGACCCAGTCGAGTGCCACTAGACAAACACTTGATTGAAACCCGCAAGAATAACGAAAAACGACGCCATTAACACACATAGGTGGAGGGGGTCGTCTTGAGGAACGGAAGAGTTTTGGACTGTCCTGTAAAGCTATAACGAAAACTGCTATAGACCGGGACAGGAAAAGTGGACAACGGTTTAAGCCCTATGCTCTACGTGAAGCGGAGAGGAATAAGTAACCAAATAGAAGCAATGTTATCTTGTATCATATTTTGTAAGTAGATGAGATCTTGTATCATATGTTGTAAGTAGATGAGATCTTGTATCATATGTTGTAAGTAGATGAGATCTTGTATCATATTTTGTAAGTAGATGAGATCTTGTATTGTATGTGGTAAGTAGATGAGATCTTGTATTGTATGTTGTAAGTAGATGAGATCTTGTATCATATTTTGTAAGTAGATGAGATCTTGTATTGTATGTGGTAAGTAGATGAGATCTTGTATCATATTTTGTAAGTAGATGAGATCTTGTATCATATTTTGTAAGTAGATGAGATCTTGTATCATATTTTGTAAGTAGATGAGATCTTGTATCATATTTTGTAAGTAGATGAGATCTTGTATTATATGTTGTAAGTAGATGAGATCTTGTATTGTATTTTGTAAGTAGATGAGATCTTGTATCATATTTTGTAAGTAGATGAGATCTTGTATTGTATGTTGTAAGTAGATGAGATCTTGTATTGTATGTTGTAAGTAGATGAGATCTTGTATCATATTTTGTAAGTAGATGAGATCTTGTATTGTATTTTGTAAGTAGATGAGATCTTGTATCATATTTTGTAAGTAGATGAGATCTTGTATCATATTTTGTAAGTAGATGAGATCTTGTATCATATTTTGTAAGTAGATGAGATCTTGTATCATATTTTGTAAGTAGATGAGATCTTGTATTATATGTTGTAAGTAGATGAGATCTTGTATTGTATTTTGTAAGTAGATGAGATCTTGTATTGTATGTTGTAAGTAGATGAGATCTTGTATTGTATGTTGTAAGTAGATGAGATCTTGTATTGTATGTTGTAAGTAGATGAGATCTTGTATTTATGTTGTAAGTAGATGAGATCTATTGTTGTAAGTAGATGAGATCTTGTATTTATGTGTAAGTAGATGAGATCTTGTATTTATTTGTAAGTAGATGAGATCTTGTATTGTATGTTGTAAGTAGATGAGATCTTGTATTGTATGTTGTAAGTAGATGAGATCTTGTATTGTATGTTGTAAGTAGATGAGATCTTGTATTTTATGTTGTAAGTAGATGAGATCTTGTATTGTATGTTGTAAGTAGATGAGATCTTGTATTGTATGTTGTAAGTAGATGAGATCTTGTATTGTATGTTGTAAGTAGATGAGATCTTGTATTGTATGTAGTAGAGATCTTGATATATGTTGAAGTAGATGAGATCTTGTATTGTATGTTGTAAGTAGATGAGATCTTGTATTGTATGTTGTAAGTAGATGAGATCTTGTATTGTATGTTGTAAGTAGATGAGATCTTGTATTGTATGTTGTAAGTAGATGAGATCTTGTATTGTATGTTGTAAGTAGATGAGATCTGTATTGTATGTTGTATAGTGAACTTAGTATGTTGTAAGTAGATGAGATCTTGTATTGTATGTTGTAAGTAGATGATATCTTGTATTGTATGTTGTAAGTAGATGAGATCTTGTATTGTATGTTGTAAGTAGATGAGATCTTGTATTGTATGTTGTAAGTAGATGATATCTTGTATTGTATGTTGTAAGTAGATGAGATCTTGTATTGTATGTGGTAAGTAGATGAGATCTTGTATTGTATGTTGTAAGTAGATGATATCTTGTATTGTATGTTGTAAGTAGATGAGATCTTGTATTGTATGTTGTAAGTAGATGAGATCTTGTATTGTATGTTGTAAGTAGATGATATCTTGTATTGTATGTTGTAAGTAGATGAGATCTTGTATTGTATGTGGTAAGTAGATGAGATCTTGTATTGTATGTTGTAAGTAGATGAGATCTTGTATTGTATGTTGTAAGTAGATGAGATCTTGTATTGTATGTTGTAAGTAGATGAGATCTTGTATTGTATGTTGTAAGTAGATGAGATCTTGTATTGTATGTGGTAAGTAGATGAGATCTTGTATTGTATGTTGTAAGTAGATGAGATCTTGCATTATATGTTGTAAGTAGATGAGATCTTGTATTGTATGTTGTAAGTAGATGAGATCTTGTATTGTATGTTGTAAGTAGATGAGATCTTGTATTGTATGTTGTAAGTAGATGAGATCTTGTATTGTATGTTGTAAGTAGTGGGAACACCATAAGAAACCTTCATAACCAGTAATCCGTAACATATGTTCATTTCCAGTGTTCCATGAGAGAACTGTCCGCATTCTCGTCACCACTTGCTAAAGTAAACTGGGCACATATTATTCTGACTGATGTATTGTCAAGTCAGGTTTGCTTGTCCATTACCAAAACTAATTATTGTTATCTACTTAGGAATTATTCCAATATTTTTATTTCTATTTTATTTTATTTTCATTAACAGAAGACATGTCTAGGCCCTGCTGTATACCTTCGACTGAAAGTCATCATCATTTTCCCAGTATATTTGGCTTCATGTCTGCAGATATTTTTCTTCTTCTTCAAAGTGCAAATTGGTTGGACCTTTGTAGCCAGACTGGTTACCAAAGGTAATGCTTATTATATATCATTAGAAAGTTGAATTTACTTGATTAACAAACTTTACTTGGGATAAACAAACAATATTGTGTTTTGATTTGTATTACATTTATATTAAGAACAAACTAAATGTGTTTAATCAATAAATTAACGTATTAAATGAAACTGTGACAGCAATTATACAGTATATATATATATGGAACTGCAGTAAAACTATTTGATTGGCAAAATACGTAATTACAAAGTACTGTAGTTTTACAAATTACAAAAACAATGACAAAATACAGCAACGTTTCGACCAACAAGGCCTTTATCAAGCAAACGAACAAACATGAGTGACAAAATGAAACACAAATGGACGACCAAATACAAACGTATCTAATGAAAATCTGGAATAAAAACGAATAACGAAATACATGTAACACAAAAACACACATAAAAACTAGAAATGGAACGGAACAGAAACAATGAAACATCTAGTAAGTATATAACTTGAATACATGCAACATATACCCATATAGATTACAAAGCATGGGAAGAGAAAGTACTAAGAAACATAGGAATGTAATACGTTGAGCCCGCGTGGTCGCAAGGTACCATACAAAGAAATCAACCGATTCTCCAGAGCAAATCGTTTTTGTGTTACATTTATTTCGTTATTCGTTTTTATTCCAGATTTTCATTAGATACGTTTGTATTTGGTCGTCCATTTGTGTTTCATTTTGTCACTCCTGTTTGTTCGTTTGCTTGATAAAGGCCTTGTTGGTCGAAACGTTGCTGTATTTTGTCATTGTTTTTGTAATTTGTAAAACTACAGTACTTTGTAATTACGTATTTTGGAAAGCAATTATAGGAACACGGTTTGTTAATACAACCAAAAATATATATAGAAACAAAAAATTATAAATAAAATAAAATACAAGTAATCATAAGTCACATAGCATAAGAGAAAATAGGGAGCAGATATGCCTGCACAATAGATATTCTAACAGTCTACATATAACATACACATTGCACGAAAGATATATTGATAAAATTTGAAACCTTTGTTGGTGTTGTTGATTGGTCATGTATGCTCAAAATTTAAAAAATGATATAATTAAAGAATGTAAGGAAAAAAGATAATGTTTACATTATCATTCAACAGCTGGTCCTGAACAGAACCAGGGTAGAAGAGAGACAGTTGTTAGAAATATGTTTTCTTCTCTCCTAGTGAACTGTGAGTGAAAAGAGATATATATATGAAATCCGTGATAGTGCAGTGACTAGTGTACTTACTTTGTAGTCATGTAATACCGGAACCAGTTTCACAGTGAGAATGACATTATTTCAGACCGTAACGGTTCTCAGGTTGAGACAGCATTAGTTTGAGTATCGGAGAAAAACTGACATGCAGATACAAAGGAAGAAATCAATGAGTCAAAGGAAGAGAGATAAAGTGTACATAAAGACAGAGAATCTAAATCTGTTTGAATCATTTTAATGACTTTATCAAGATTGTTAAGACACAAATTTATGTTTGATCAATCATAATTAATATAAATTTATACTATTTCTATTTTCTATAGCGAGCTGGACAACACTTCTAACAGAGTGTGTCGTCATCACTTCCTGTATACACAACGCCATTTACATTGCTCAGTGGTATACATACAAGAAGAAGGAAACCTTTGATGATCAACAAAGAAAAAAGAAATAAATTCATTAAAACTCATGATAAAACCAAGTTATAACGAGTGGAAGAGTTAAAAAAAAACCCAAGTTTGAATTGAACATGTTGTACTATGTATGTTGTATTGTGATAGTATAAGGTAATCATTTTCTGTCGAGTTCAAATTAGGGACATTAAAAGCAAATATCGGAGATTGCTACGTCTAGCTCAGGTCAAATAAGCTAAAATAACAACTAAGTACCTCAGTCTATTGTCTATTCCCAGGTGGAAGATGTAGTTGGTTGTCCACTCTTGCCGCTAAGCGTTGGGATGGGAACTTTAATTTGCGTTCTAGGGCCAGATGAGTCGCCCTTGTGTTATATCCGTGTTTATGTTGTGTGGTCTTGATACTGTCTATCCATCTTTTCTTGGTCTTCCCTTAGCTCTAGTACCCGATCTCGTTTTATTGTATGCTATTATTTGTGGTTGGTTGTATTTTATTCTCATTAAATGTCCAAACCACTGTATTTGTTGTCTTTCGATGTATTCGGTGCATGAAGTTATGCCTCCTCTGCTTCTGATGTTCTCATTTCGTAGTCTATCTTTCCTGACCGCCACTGTCATCCGCAAGCATTTCATTTCGCACGTGGTGTGCTTTCTGTGGTGTGTTGCTGTAAGAGACCAAGTTTGGCAATGGTAACAAAGTGTTGGTAGGAAACTACTTTTTATCATCTGTCTTTTTACTTCCATCTTGATCATTTGGTGTTGTAGTAATGGTGCCAGCTGGAAGGTCACTGCATTTGCTTTTTGACACCTTGTCTCTATTTCTCTATCAAGTTTTCCTCCTCTGTGAAAATGCTGCCTAAATATTTGAATTCAGAAACTTGCTTTACTCTGGTGTTATCTATTTGTATGTTTGCTTGGCTTGGTGTTCTGCTGATTTTCATGGTCTCGGTCTCTTGTTTGTTGATTTTCGTGTTGTACTTCCTACATGCAATGAATTATAGTGCGTTTCAAAACGTTCGGTCAACGATTGACCTCAAATATCTCCATATTCATTGCATGGATGAACGTGATTTTTGCATGTTGTGTTGTATTTCCGATGTCCCAACGATTTTCTAAAATTCAATATTGCAGGTAGTGTACTTTTCTTGCAACGGCGAATTCCTTTGATCTTTTCAAACCTAGTAATTATTTGGTGCTGGAAGAAAATAATTTACCGTAAATTTAAAAAATCACATATTTTCGGCATATGCGTATATACAATTCGAATTTTGGAGGGTGAGATAACTCATATTATATTAATCATATAAAGTTTTTACTCACTTATTCTGAGTCCGATGAGTCTAACATATTGATGACTATTGTTGGCTGCACGAACGACAGTCCATCTTTGTCCCAGTAGTCATTTTCCTCCTTTAAGACATGGTCTTCGCATTTACACCAATAATCTCTGTCTATCTTCGACAGGGCGGCATATGTTAGTTTTTTCATATTGCTTAGCTTGAAAGTTTTATGTTCAGCTGCTACCAGTCCTTTAACTTTGGCCAAATGAGTTCAATTGGGTTTAAGTGTGAATGATAAGGTGGTAGTCTCAAACACACATGACCATGCTGTTGAATCAACTTGTCTATTTGGAATACCCTAGTCTTCTGTGATGTTTTAACAATAGATAGTAATTCAGGCTTCAAAAACCCTCGTTAAATGGAATGTTCTTCTTTCTGAGCCAAAGTTTTATAGCATCTTTTGTACTCGAAGATGTCGGGATTGTGTCTTCTTCTGACACAGTGTTGTAGTATGATGCGTTGTCCATTATCACACAGGATGGTCTGTCTAGGAACGGAAGAAGAGTATGTTCAATCCAATCTCTAAATATGTTACCGTTCATCTCGGTATGATAGTCCCTGTTGTCCGTATAATTGGAATCCGTATCTTTTACTTAAGTCCAAAGCATGCATAGTTCTCTGTTCAGGATTTGATATACTCCGATACAGTTTTCCACGATTAGATTCTCTGATAAAATATTTATACATTTTCACAGCCACTGTATGCAGTGTGTAAGAAACTTGATTTTCATACCCATTGTATAACAAATCTAGAATACTAAACGTTTTGTAATACACCTGTGCTCTGAAAACACAAACGGTAAATTGTAACTAAACACACCGGAAGGATCATTATACATTTTTTAAAGTGCAATAAAGCGATTAAAATCGGGAAAACCACGTGAAAAAACATCTCACAAATATGAAGGGTAATACTTCTCATTATATGGTTGGCTAAGGAGATGGTCACTTTTATATACTTTACATAAAGAAAATTTTAAACCATACGTTTGTTATTGAGTAAAAAAATATCAACCTCGGGACATTACGATCATTAGATCATATGCAAAGTTACAACAATTACGGTCAAGCGGTTGCAGAGATATTAAATTTTCCCCGCGGAAAATAATTTTGAAACGCACTATAGTACCTCAGTTGGACCTAAACCTAGGTTCACAGTTTAGGTCAACGAACTTGAATCTATAGACTATTTAAAAATACACGTTGCTTTGGTAAGATATAAATTAACACGAGTTAGACTATAGAACAGAACTAGAGACTTTCATATTGGGCATCTACCAGAGTGTGAATCTTCGATAGTGCCCAGCCTATCAGACAAAACGATCGTGTGTCAATCTTCCAATTTGACAGCTAATCAGACTAAGATATCCCAGCATCAATCTACATATTCTGACCAACACTATAAGTCGAAATATCAATTAGAATGCTAATCGAACTTTACAAATAGGTATCTTTCGATTCGATAGTGATGGAAGAACTGAACATTCGACAAAGCAGCCATTTCTCGGAAATGATAAACTGTGATAGAACAACTTTGTACTTCTTTTTATAATTCATCATCATCAAGTAGTTTGTTCCTTCTGGAACTTTGCTCCCATGAGAGTAGTCCTAAAAACTATATTCTGTGCAAGATGCCCGGCTTCAGCAGCAGTCATTCTCAGCTCTTCAATCACCCCATGCATCCATCGTCTCCTAGGTCTTCCTCTCACTCTTCTTCCAGGCACTCTTCTTTCTAGAATTATCTTCTCCGGGCACTCATTACGTTTAATGTGTCTGAAACATTTAATTTCCCATGCTTTTATGTTTTTTAATAAGCAATTTTCTTTAATATCAAGCTGTTGCTGAACAGAAATATTTGTTGTTTTCGTTGTCCATGATACTCTATGTACTCTTCTATGACATTTGCATTCAAATGCATTGATGATATTCTCTGTCACCTTGTCAATGGTCCATGTCTCAAACCATAGGCCTACGTTGCCAAGAGAAAAATACATGCTTTTTATAACTAGGCCTAGTTGGTGACAACGAAGATCAATATGAAAGCTTACAGAGATTGGTGACATGGTTAGCCAGACAGAGAGTATAGTCATATTTACCAGGTGTAAGGGTTATACAGTTTTTTTTCTTGTCAATGAGATATAATAATTTGTTTGATTTCATTTTTATTTACATTCGATTAATTGTTGTAATTGTTATAGATTAGAGAAAGTTAATTGTTATAGATTAGAGAAAGTTAGTTGTTATAGATTAGAGAAAGTTAATTGTTATAGATTTGAGAAAGTTAATTGTTATAGATTTGAGAAAGTTAATTGTTATAGATTGGAGAAAGTTAATTGTTATAGATTGGAGAAAGTTAATTGTTATAGATTAGAGAAAGTTAATTGTTATAGATTAGAGAAAGTTAATTGTTATAGATTAGAGAAAGTTAATAAACAAAGGATCGGTAATGATTCTCATTTATCAGCTATTTAATAGCCCCGGAGTTGTGTTTTATTATTAGAGTTGTGTTTTATTATTAGAGTTGTGTTTTATTATTAGAGTTGTGTTTTATTATTAGAGTTGTGTTTTATTATTAGAGTTGTGTTTTACTTGAGTGTACTGTATATGTTTGGAAGTGTATGTGAAATAATATTGCAATAACAGGTGATAATTCAAATTTTCTACACCTCCCCACCCCATCCTACCCCCGTTAGAGTATTGTATAGTGATCATAGCCAGGAACACGTCAACAACAGTTGACAACTAGCATACGTCTTTTGGAAACAATGAAACATTCCTGTTGCTGTGAATTCAAGAACTTCTCTTGCTGTGAACTCTTCAAACCTCCAATGTCTTGTGAGCTATACTAGGCACATGTACATAGAAACTTAACAACTTTCTCTAATGAAGGCGGTATATGTTATCGTCAACAGGCATCGATATCCAGAAATGAAAGTGGAACACGTGTGAACTATAAGTTAATTACTCTGCACAGTTGTCTTACACGGAATAGGGTTGCAAATGGTAATCATCACTGGATTTAAGGATGAAACTCATCTCCTTGTCTGGACTTCTGAGAAGCTCACGAATAATAAATCGTGTCGATACAAGCACGCCCGCTCTCTCATTACCGCCATCACATGCATGCCCAGGACAGTGGATTCACATAATCCTCTGTAGGTTGGAAACCTCAGTAGACGACATTCATGTATTCCACAACCTGCCATTTTGGACGTTCTGAAGCATCGGCTGTCAGACAACAACGGGCCGAGTCATTCGCCAACAACGCTGTGCGTGGGCTTTTTCAGCACGCTCAGGCGGAAAAATAATAAGAGAGGCCAGTGAAGCCTACGCAACAACCACGAGTAGTTTGACAATAGAGGTTCGGGCGGTTACGATGCGGTGAAATGGTTTGTATCTCATAACTACACTCGTGTTTTCATGCTCAGTGACTCCATGATCATGATTCGTAAAGTCGAATCAGGAATTGTGAAACGCAACTGGGTGGAAGTACTGGTACAGACAATGATCAGAGAAATCACCTTCCTTTTTGTCCCTGGACACTCAGAAGTTAAGGGTAATGAACGAGCTGATAGATTGGCTGGCTTGGCTACAATATCAGAGGGAGCTGTCATGGATCAAAATGACATTCTTCACGCATTGAGAGAGTCTTTCCGAACAGAGGAGTTTAAGAGCTGTGAATCCCACTCGCTGACCAGATTGAGAGAGATGGGTGTTAATATTGGTGCAGCCCGAAAAGAACGACATACTAAATATGCAAAGAGATTGATTAATCAATATCGAACGGGCGGGTTGGGCGGCTGGACGCTGCTGGATTAGCAGAGGCGGAGATCGGAGCACCTATGGACATATCCTGAGTGCTATGATATTCCTCATATAACTGATAACTGAAAGGATGATAGATGTAAGGGAGATATTTGCCACCCTTGCTTATTGATATGTGCACCAAGTTTTATTCTCCGTCTGTTCAATTTTATTTCATAATCAATGTTAGTCTACATCTTATTTAACTCTACTACAATTCTAAATTGATGTAAGTCAATAAAATATATCACCTGCTGCAAGTAATATTGTGTTTGTTAGCACGTACAAGTTCGGATTCCGTGATCATTTACTACTATTGTGTTTGATAGCACGTACAAGTTCGGATTCAATGATCATTTACTACTATTGTGTTTGCACTCAAGATGTTTGTTGATGTTCTTCCACGGTGGGAAAGATGTCTCTACTGGATTGTTGGTACTTTTGGCATCGTCTACTCAATTTATATCATGTTTCTTGAAGGAGAAAGTAAGTGTATACAACTAATAAGTAATCTATATAGTTTGTTGGCTGGTGTTCATGTCTCTTCACTATACTCAGTCATTGACGGTTCTCTTTAGGTTGAAATAATTCTGACTGTAAATATCTTTGCATGTATCATTCTGGTAATAGTCCTCATCATCCTTTGATCATGTCCCTCTCAAATCAAGATAGTCAAGTCTCTCTCAGATCCAGATAGTCAAGTCTCAGATCCAGAGAGTCGTCTCAGATCCAGAGAGTCAAATCTCTCTCAGATCCAGAGAGTCAAGTCTCAGTTCCAGAGAGTCAAATCTCTCTCAGATCCAGAGAGTCAAATCTCTCTCAGATTCAGAGAGTCAAGTCTCTCTCTGGTGAGGTAGGCACCAGGCCAGAGCGAGCGAATACGGACGTCGCAAGGGTGGCGCCACATGTGGCGAAAAATGTGAGCACTGAAAAGTCGATGGTGACAGGGCATCAGGGCAGAGCTAGCAAGCACGCTGGCAAAGTCATAGTGGGCCTCATCGAGGGGTAGGCCGGCACGGTAAGAGGGTGTGCGTCCCACCCACATGAGTAGAACAACTGGAAAGCCCAGCAGAGGCAAAACCAGTGCAAGCGCGGCAGCGGCAAGCGCGGCAAGCACGGCAGCGGTAGGCAGGGTGTGCGTCCCACCCAAATGTACAGAACAACTGGAAAGCCCAGCAGAGGTAAAGCCAGTGCGCGTTTCCACTCGCAGGGAACTACTGCTGCCTTGTAGTTGATTTGGGACAATCAAACGCTAGCGGAGCAAACCGCAAACAAATCTGAACGGGCGGCAAACCAAGGTGTTTATTAAAACGACCGGTTTTGCTGGGCAGATGGCGTTCATAAGCGAGGGAGGGCAGGCTGTCTAAGGGTCGCTGCCCAGAAAGAAAATAGTAATCCACTGCCTTGTAGGTTACGGCTGAGGACAGTCAAAGGCTAGCGTAGAGCGAACCGCACACAATAGCTGGCTGAAATTTTAGCTAGCGCAATATTTTCAGTTGCGTTCCTAGCGCCTATTGAAACGACCCTCTAATATATATGTGAGCATCCCCAGTCCAGTGCTTCCAGGGGTACAGGGAAAATGCAAAGTAGACATTGCAAATTGCCAAGTACCGACACGCGAACCGAAACGGCTGAGAATAATCCTATTCTGGAGAAAACTCACGGTGGATAGAAAAGTAAGGTCGATAATGTAAAGGATTGACTGGTACAAACCCAAACATTGACGAAGGGCGATACTTTTCGGACGTCGATCATCCTACTCGAGTAAGATGACGTCCACGTGGCAAGCCCATCCGTCCCACAGTTCCATTGAAAGCTACCGTAGTAAATAAAAAGCTTGGCAAGAAATCGAATGTACTGGCATAGGAACCCATAGGCGCATAACTTGACACAGCGCAAATCGTTCTTAGGCTCAAATCACATACAAACCACAAATAGTGGTTTAATAAGTGGTCGATATGGGGCGCTCGCAGAAGAAGAATTATTATCATGTGACATTTAAAAAATATGGTAAACTATAACGAAACTACAGTTTAAATTTTGAATGGGAGGTTCAGTATTGTGTCATTAAATTATCAAGGGGTCAAAGGCGCAAGAAGAAAACGACGCGCCAGGATTAGTGGAGCTGGCACTAATCAACACCCTGTGCCCCACCTCCACGCGGTGACCATGGTAACAGACTTTGGTTCCGGTCTAGCTAAGGGGGCAGGGATCGAGGGAGAACTACTGGTAGCGGTAGTACTACAAGCACGGAAAAGAAATGCAGGTCCAAAATTATGAACAAAATGCACGGGGAGCAAGGACTGTTATAGGCCTCATCTAAATAATGAGAAATGCCTGCAGTCAAGTCAACTGTACCTTCACGTGGTGCTTCCCGTTTAAACTAACACGGCTCTGACAAAAGCGAGTCCCCAGCGCTATAACTGGGCCCCCAATGCCGGAAGGGGTAAAATACCAGAAACTCGGAGCCTGTACATATCTCCTCTTTGCCCGTCTGCCCAGCGTGTTCGTAGCGCGTTGGACTACGGGTGACTATCCCTCTGTGTGTTCGGGTTCAATTCCGCGGGATGGCAGATAAAGTCACAGATTCCCCAGATTTACGGTGTTCGTGGCACCGAGCCGAATAGCTAAAAAGCTCAAATGCTTCTGGATCGGAAAAAAAAAATCTCTCTCTTTTGTTCCCCTGGATCCCGTATATGCCAGGCCCCGGGTTGAGTTGCACTTGGTCCACATAGGGCAAAACTCGGGCCTCCATCTCAGGGTGGGGCCTGAGTTTAACCCAAGGTTCGGACAGCCATGGGGCAAATGTGAGCACGGTGGAAATTGACGGAGATGGTGAGGCAGACACCAGGGCAGAGTGAGCACGCATACGGACGATGCACAGGTGGGCCCACCGGTGGACAAACCTGCACGGCGCAAATGACGTGGAGGGGTCTCGAATTTAGCTATGTGCCGGACAAGTTAAAGGCAAGGTGAGGGTGTGCAAGTTGAGAAACAACAGAAACGTAAGAAACAGTAGTCGTCAATGAAGGAATCTCAACTCCCCCGGAGTAAAAGGTGCAAGCAAATTGCCAGTTGTGGGGCAAGAATAAATAAGAACGATGCGTAACGAATTAAAAGCCTCGGCTGAGTCCAAAGACAGGCAGACGCCCAAGGTGCTGTTGATGGTGAGACGGGAAGGCGTGGCAAACGTAAGGGTGAGCGGACCACCCAGATGAGCAGGTGAAACTGGAAAGCACAGTGGAGGCTTGAACCCAGTGCAAAACAAAGGTCTCGGTAAGAGTCTCTCTAAAACACTGTTACACATCGTGTCGATACATGAAAAGATTGCGGTAAACTCCGTACATGAGGTCAATCACAGAGAAACCTATTGGGTAAAGTTGGCCGAGAGAAAATTCTAAAGATTTGTTTTAGTGTCTAACGAAACTGCCCTCGCTGGGACAACCGGACAAGGTACTGTTGTATTAACGACTAACATCCCCGGAAGAACTGAGGTGGGTGATACCTAAAGGGACTGTCCTCCCTAGAACAACTCGGCAAGGTACTGTTGCATTTAGAACTAACATCCCTGGAATAACTGAGGTGGGTGATGTTGGCGAGCGCAAAATTTCAGTTGTTAGCGTCGATTGAAACTACCTTCTAGAATATAGATTCCCAAACTTTTTCGACCCATCGCCCACTTTGCCCGACATAAACTTTGTAACGCCCTCCCAGTATAACAGTTTGCAAACGCCCCCACACATATATATATATATATATATATATATACTTGCTCTATTTTCACTTTGACATAGAAAATTGATATATAGTTCTGTCATTCATGGTCATTTTTCATGGTTATCTACAAGAAATAGAAAATTGATGAATAAATGGATCGTGTAAGCTGGGCATAAAATGACTTAAAATGCAGAATTCAAATTTTTAATGATTATTCAATAGCAAAATCACGATAAAATAACTGCCCCCAAATGCTTCTGAACCCACCATCTCCCCTGAAGGCTTCAGTGCCCACAGGGGGCCAGTACCGAGCACTTTGGAAAACGCTGTTCTAGAATATCTGTGCGCAGTCCCAGTCTAGTGTTTCCCAGGGACAGGGAAAATGCAGAGTAAACTCTTGCAAATTGCCAAGTACCGACACCTGCCCCTAAACGGCTGAGAGTACTCCTACTCAGGATAAACTCACAGTGGATAGAAAAGTAAAGCCAATAATGCAAAGGCTTGACCCAAACATTGAATAAAGGCAATACTTTTCGGACGCCGATTATCCTACACAGAGTGAGATGACGGCCAATCACCATGGCTCAGATCAGATAAATGCCACTGCCAAAAAGATTATCGAAAAGGCGTAGATCTGGGCTAAAATATTCGGCAGAATGGATCGTACCCTAGGGATAGCTACCCTAGTAAATAAACAGCTGGTTGAAACCGAACAGACCACCGAAGGATTAGTACCAGAGTTCCAAATGGTACTGAAGGTTTGTGAACGTACACCCGTTCTTGGTGTTTGGCTGTTTATATATCACATTGGACTGATAAAAACGGCCGAAAAGAAGGATCGTGAGGAGAAGAAGAATCATCATCAGCAACATAGCCATCATCATCACCATCATCATCATCATTATCATCATAAAATAGCTTGTCCTAAGCAGAACGTTGCTATTTTAACAGTCCTTGGGAATGTCTCTCTCATAGGCCAGATGCCTCCCTCTGCAGTCGTCATGCTCAAATCATCAGTTACACCCAGAATCCATCTCCATGGTGTTCCGCTTCTCCTATTTATGGGAAGCCTCTTTCCATAATGGTCTTTCCCAACCCTTCGTAGCGCCTTTTTATATTTCCAAAATTCTTAAATTTTCTTATTCATATTTGTAGCATCAACCAGTTTTCTTTCATTTTGAGTTCTTTCTGGAATACATTTGGTTAAAATTGCAGACTTCTAAAAACTATTTTCCACAGAGTATAAAGAAAACTTGGCGTATAGCGAACTATCTCCTGGATGGAGCTGGCTTGGAAGAGATCAGGTGAGACATGTGTTTGAATATTTCTTAAAAAACTTACTTTAGTCAAATGACAGATAGTTGCGAGTTCTAAATTAGTTGTCTGAAAGAATGTTATTGAAAAGTTAGGTCTGACATTGACTAAGAAACTATCCTACCTCCATGCAATTGCCCTAGGAACATACTGAAATCTGTACAAGTGGGTAGGGATCAATGGCGGCGCGATGTGGTCATCGTGTAAACGTTGCTGTGCATAGTAAGAGAATGGACGCACATCAGATGAACAATATCTCTGAGTGGTAACTTCTACACGAAACCTGTATCCGACATCTTAGAACTGAAAGAAGATACAAATACTTTGTGACAACGTGCAACTCCGATTTGTGACAACTTGCAACTCCGATTTGTGACAACTTGCAACTCCGAGTTGTGACAACTTGCAACTCCGAGTTGCAAAGGCAGGCCACCACTAAAAATTAACTGTTTGATATAACCAGGACTCGCCGGTATCTTGTCGTGTTCCAAAAACAAAACACCTGGGACTATCACAGGGGTCCCCACTATCCCCGAAATTATTCAATGTATACACCATTGAAGTGATAAAGAGTCAGAATACGGGATTGGGAAGAACTGTATCTTATGCTGATGACATACTGGTATACCGTCAAGGCAAGGACAGAAATAAGACTGCCGAAGATCTGCAGGATTACTTGGAACGCATTTCTAAGTGGTGTCAAACAAATAGCTGAAGAAAAACGGTGACAACATTTATTAAAGGTTTAAGACCAGCTTGCACTGAAATAGTTGTACAAACGACTAAAATAGATTTAATGTACATTTCTAAGACAGTAGATCTGTATTAGATTTTGAAGGTTAGAAGCTTCTACAGATACCATCCGGTAATATTGAATCAGGTAGTTTTTCTAATTTCAAAGCACAAACATTTCGTCCATTTCAGAAAAATAAACAAGTAACTTTTGTTATCTTCAGGATCAAACTGATACTGAGTGGATTATTTGGAGAAACATGTTGCCAAAGATCATATTTCTGAATGGCATTCATGTGCTGCTTTCACAGATATGTTTCTACGTTAAAGTCAGTGTGAAGGTTTGTATGTATTAAAATATATGTATTGTATCTTTGAGGTTGAAACACATAAACACGAAGCAAACTAGTTTAACAAAGTATAAAAACAAGATACACGACGTTTTTATCAAAAGGTCTTTATCAAACACATTATACAAAATAACTAGAATGGAGACTATGGTTCTATACACAAGACACAGTCAGACGATACGTTCTCAAATGCTCTCAAATGAAAATGAAGACACAGTGAATAAAAGGTGACTCTGATAACACACTTCATCATTGCATGCTGACAAGGTGAATAGGGATCACAGAAGAAATCTATACATGTTGCGATAATAGTGTAATTGACAGCGTCTACTTCTTCTTCTGCCATCAACTTCTGCTATGCGACTACTCCGGTATGTGTCATTAACAGGGCGGTGCGCTTGAGGTCTTCACCGATCCCGCATAATTTGTCTTGTGGGGTTGTTTCTGTTGGTCAACAGCAACATCTTCAACAGCCAAACCTAGTCTAGTTTGCACTTCATATTGATTGTGTGTTTCTTTCTGTAATTAGTACCACAATGCAACATGTTTAGTACATAACACTTACGAGCTACATTGTAAATGTTCCACGAGCTTATATTATTAATAATTATCCGTTATGTATGGATCACAGCTAGCTACAGTACACATGTTTAAGGTCCGCCTACAGGCCTTTGTAGCGAGGACGATGACTTTCTTGATAGAGCTCACGATATGCTTGATTTCTTCAGCAAGCGACTATACTCGGAGAAGGTGCTTGTATCTGCTATGCATCAAATTCATAAAATTACTCGCTAGGAGGCCCTTACCAACCAGAATAGAACTTCCAACTATGTCAGGGTGAAACTTATCTTAACTTTCCATCCTCATAGTTCACTGGTGAAAAAAGTTTTATTCCGTCATCTGTCTATTCTTAAGTCAGATCCTAAGACACGTTCAGTCTTCCCAAACTATCCGTTGGTGGCTTACAGACGGAATAAAAGTCTTAAGGACATGTTGGTACATAGTCACATTAAGTTTAATGTCCAGACTCATTTTGGAACCGTCTAGTGTGGCCGTCGACGTTGCAATACGTGTACTTATGTGATATAGACCCGTACTGTATCTTTTCCTAAAGTCACGTTTGTTATTGAAGATGGTTTCACATGCGAGTCCCGCAATATAATCTACGTCATCACTTGCAAGCGGTGTGCCAAGGCATATATCGGCGAAACAAGCAAAATGCTCAGTGACCGTTTCGGCCAACACTTGCGCAATATACAGCAATGCTCTGTAACCCATGTAGCCACTCATTTCAATGGAACTCACCATTTGGGAGCTCGCGACGTCCAGGTCACGGCCATCCGATCATGTTACTCTGATGATCGTAGTCGATTTGCTGTGGAGAATTGTTTTATTTCGTTATATGGTACCTTGCGACTTCATGGACTCAATGTTCTATATTCTTTCCTTCTAAGTACTTTCTCTTCTCATGCTCCATATTGTATATCCGAATATGTTAAATGTATATAAGTTATATATTTACTTGATTTTTTATTTTTTCTCTTCTTTTTCCACTTCTAGTTTTTCTGCATTTATTTCGTTATTCGTTTGTAGTCACAGATTTTCATTTTATGCCCTTTGAAATCTCTGTGGTAGTCTATATGTAGTAGCTGTGAAGTTCGTCACTCCTGTTGTATCGTTAGCTTGATAAAGGCCTTTTGGTCGAAACATTGCTGTGTATTGTCATTGCTTTTGTATTTTATAAAACTACATTACTTTGTTATTACGTGTTTCTCCAATACAAGTATTGAATAGCATATCTATATCCTCTTTGTGTTACATTTGACATTCACGTTTTTCACACTATTTTAATTCTATGTTGTTGATGAAATTTAGATTGCTGATTCCTTTTTGATTGTCCTATTTTAATTGAATAATTTTACACAATAATATTTTGTGTAATATATCTTTGATATCTTGACATATAAAATAAAACGGTAATCAATATTATAAATTGTGTCCACAGATACATTCTTGTGTACTGCTTATATTTGATCTTGTGGCAGTTTATGTCTATTTTGACTTGATATTGTTGCTAGTACTAATAGGATGGGCATTGATAATGTATGCAGTTTCCCTGTCTGGAAGTAAATACCTTGTATGGTTGCTGGCAATGTCATGTATATATTCTTTGGCTAGTCAGGTTTGTTTAAATCTTTAAAACGATTTATACAGTTGTAAGTATTCTTTATTTCGCTGCAGAATTCAGTGAATAATTGTGTGAGATGTCTAACACACAGACATACAAATACACACATACATACACATGAAACTACCCACACAGTCAACAGGAGTAATACATTTTAACAGTATATAAAAAAAATCATCAAGTTAAGTTATTCAGAAAACAAATCAGTGCTTAGTTGGTGCTACAGGTTGGTTTTACATAGAAGAACCGCAATTATAGGCTTGCAAGAAATGTACAAACTCTCGAAAGCAATAGAGGGCATACCTGATGCATGGAGCTCTTTTACCAGAACAAACGCATCAATGCCGTGACAGCGCTAGAGACAACTACTATCAAGATGTACAGCTGGACAGCGCTACAGACATCTACTACCAAGATGTACAGCTGGACAGCGCTTCAGACATCTACTACCAAGATGTACAGCTGGACAGCGCTACAGACATCTACTACCAAGATGTACAGCTGGACAGCGCTACATACATCTACTATCAATGTGTACGACTGGTGAGTGAGCGAAAAGTAGTTATTCTTTAGCAAAGGAAAACAATTCGAAATTAGTAGATAGCTCAGATCGATCTGGAACACATTATATATCGCATCCTTGGGACGTACTTTGACAAAATGTTGTTTTTGTGCATCTCGTAGTGTTATTATTTTTTGTTTTTAGATGCTGTCTTTCTCTTGTTTGCATAACAGGAGCTTGCCCATCTAGCATGGTTTTTCAACAGTCTCATTTATGTATATGTGATTAAATTATTGAACTTATATCATGTGGGGGTCTCTGTGGCTGAGTGGTTAAGCCCTTTGCCTTGCGAGTCGAAGGTTATAGGTTCGAATCCGGACCGCGGCCTTCTGTTCACGAGTGCAGTTTTTCCAGAGACCCCTAGGATTGTTGCCGGAGCTACGGAGTTCGTGCTTTGTGCAATACTCTCTGCAGGTGGCGTGCCATTTCTGCGGAGAGGACCGAGCTATATGGGGTAAAACCCGGTGCAATGAAGTCAATCCTTCGGCTTTAAAAAACCCTTTTAAAAGAAACTTAAATCATGTATGTATATGTGACTAAAATATTGAACTTATATCATGTATGTATATGTGATTAAATTATTGAACTTATATTATGTATGTAATGGGGGGTAAGTTTATTAAGCTTATGTGATCAAAATATCAGTCATGTCTGGTTGCAAATATAATTGAAACGAAAGCAATATACAACTCTGAAAAAGCTGAAATAAAATCAATCATAATCAATAGTCCCTTAGACTTCTGTTAAATAAAGAAGAGTTTAAACAATAAAAATGTAAATCACTGACAACATCAGAAATTAAATAACAAAGATAATGTTGAAATGGCTTTACAAACATTTCCAAATATCGTAATATACTCGTATATATCTCACAATTCAAGAATGTTCATGATATAATCATCGTAAGAAAGAGGAACCAAATAAATCGCTCAGGGAAAAAAGTGCATGAGAAACACAAAAAATGACAGTACATATATTGTTAAGAACTGGTGTTTAGTTGGTTGCATGTTCAAAACATATGTTGACATTGTAACAAGTGTTGTTTTCTTCAGACTACAATAAGTTAAAAGTTGCTACTGCTCTTTAAGACTAACAAAAGTTAAGTGCTATTGTTTTCTTAAACGTTTATGACTACTAAAATGAGGATACTAGATGCTAGGAGGAGGATACTAGATGATAGGAGAAGGAGGATACTAGGTGCTAGGAGAAGGAGGATACTAGATGCTATAGTCTGTCTATTAATTCGTGAGCACGGTTGACATTGATTTTCTCGAAAACTGCCTGTTGGATATCAGTGATTTTTGCATGCAGCCTTAGAATATCCATGACGCTAAAATAAAGCTAACCAGTAGTCCATAGATGCTACGGATTTTGAACATCGGCGAATTCCTTTGATCTTTTATGACAATTGCAAATACGTGGGCTCAAATTTTAGATTTTACAGTAATCCCTAGAATTTGTCCATGTCAATTCTATTCATAGGTGTATCTCCATATTAACTTGATAGGTCAAGTAATTGAGTGTGTTGCCCTTTATGTGCAATCGTGAACTTGGATACAATATGCAACAGTTAGTCCTCCCTTCGGTCACCATTAGACCCCAGGGTGTCTTAACTTCACCACAAATTGTATGATGGTAGACGCATTTGGATATGGAAATGTATACGTTGCTATTTCTCAGTCTGTAATCAAAATATGATTTGTATCATCCCGAATCTGACGATTCCATGAGGTTGATAATTGTTACTGGCTGGACAAATTGTAATCCATCTCGGTGCTATCATTGAGAGGGACTCACGTGTCTTCTTCTTCTTCTTCTTCGATCGTTCTGGGCCTGTTTTAATCATTCTCATTGTGATATATAAACCGCCAACAGAGCGTAATGTACGTGCACCAGCCTTCAGCACCTATTGGAGCCCAGTTGCTTATCCTTCGGTGGGGTGTTCGTTTTCAGCCAGCTTTGATTTACTAGGGTGAGTTTTCCCCTAGGGTACGATCAGCTTTGCCGTATTTTTGGGCTTTGTGATCTACGCCGGGACAGTGAGTTACGCTGTTTATGCCCGTTCTGACTGAGAAAATATTTCTCGGGGCTTGTAAGCTTATCCTCGGACGGCGTCTTACTCGTATAAGACACCGTGTAAAGTATCGGCCTTCGCCAATGTTCAGACCCGAACTTCCTGTTTGATCCGTACAATGTCGGCCTTGCTTTACCGTTCATTTTTGAGTTTGATCCGGGGAAGGAACATTCTCAACCTTTTCTAGACGCGTATCGGTACGTGGCAATTTGCAATTGACCTCGAAAGCACTGGCATGGGGCCGAGTACAAACAATATAGAGGGTCGTTTCAGTCGGCGCTATCAGCGTAACTGAGGGTTTTGCGCTCGCCGCCATCACCCGCCCCAGTTATTCCGGGGATGTTAGTTACGACTGGAATCAAACCTTGCCCGGTTGCCCCAAGGCTGGCAGTTCCGTTAGGCATCACCAACCTCAGTTCTTTCGGGAATGTTAATTTCAATCGCACAGTACCTTGCACGGTTTATCCAGGGCGGGTAGTTTCGTTATGCACTAAACGCAACTTGTTCTTTTGCGCTTGGCAAACCTCGCCCAGTACATGTATCTGCACCAGGCTACCAGTGCGGGGTGAGCTGCAATCTTCTCTCGCACCAACACGAGGGTAGACTTTATTCGTTACGGTCCTGTCTTATTTATTCTTGCCGACGGGCTGGCAATGTTTGCCCCTCCTCAGGGCTTCGAGCTTCGCCCTACGTGGGCATTCGTTTGGTCACTGGATGCACCTCTCATCCATGTCTGAGACGTTTCGTTGCTGTTTCTTTGCGTTCAGGGACTTGGGCAATATCTTGTTGGACATCGGTCAGGAGATTTGTGCATTTTATTTGTATGTATCTTTATCGTATTTCCGTACTTGCACTGCTACCACTACCAGTAGTTTTCTCCCCCGATCCCTGCCCCTCTTAGCCAGACCAGAACCAGAGTCTGTTTCCAGGGTCACCACGTGGAGGTTAGGGGCAGGGTCTTGGTTAGCGCGCCCCTCGCTAGCCCTGGCTCATGTTACCACTATGACCTCATGAGCCTTTTTGACCCCGAGGGACTCACGTGTCTGAACTTCAACATCACACATTTTAAACGTCCTGTTCTGTTCGGCAACTTGCCCTTTTACTTTAGCCCAGACAAGCTCTATCGGATTGAGGTGAGCATGATATGGAAGTAGTCGCAAAGACGTGTGGCCGTATTCCGCAATGATTTTGTCAATATGAAACACCTTTGTCTTATTTGTCATCCTCACCAGGTGCAACAACTCGGGTTTCAAATATGTATCATCGAAGCTGACATTTTCCTTAGCAAGCCAAGTCCTAATTTGATCTTTTATATTTGATGCAGTTGGTACTTTGTCTTCCGCTGATACTGCGTTGTGATAGGATGCATTATCCATTACCAAACATGATGGTCTGTTTAGAATTGGAAGTAGATCTTTCTCCATCCAGTGCATGAAAATATGTCCATTCATTTCTGTGTGGTAGTCCCTACCGTCGGTACTTTTGATTGGAAAATAAGTCCAGCGTCATGGACAAGACCTTCTTCACTGCTTCCTGCATGTGTTAGTATAATACGCTGGCCTTTGCTGCTTGGTATTTTTCTTTCTGTTCACCGTCTACTGATTGCCATTCTTTAGCATTGGTGTGGTGAGCATTGACCCAGGATTCGTCCAAATATACAATATCATAGCCTGCCTCAGGTATTTACTTCGGGCAGCAATTAAATGTGGCTTTTAACAAATAATATTCCTGCCGCCTATAGTTTTTCTGAAGGTGAAGCCGGCGGCTCTTACAATTTTCCATAGAGTACTTTTAGAAATGTCTATGCTGCAATCTGATTGCAGTTTTAATTTCATTTTCCTGAGAGTAACAAGTTGATTTGTCGTCGCAAACATTTTCAAGAGCTCCCGTCTTATGACATCTATGTCAAAGTCGTCAATTGTTCTTTTCCTTCCTTGCTTGACATTAGTGCACTTTGTGTCTTGTTTAATCCATCGGGAAAAGGATTCTCTATTCAGACCAAGCGCCAGTTGCGTTCGTTTCTCAGGATTATGAATATCGCAATATAGATGACCTCCTTAGATTCCCTACGGAAGTGTTGGTATAGTAAAACTGTAACCTTCTGCATTGTTATAAATGTGCACTTCAGACTCATTATGAATGTGATATCAATGTCAGTTTTGATAAGCCAACAAATATGATACAATAGCTTCATACAAATAGCGAGATACACCTATAACTATACAACGGTATCCCAATTATAACGTCATATGCTTTCCGCTTTCAAAGTCGACTGGGTTAGGTGCACGGGAGTTCGTGAAATTGTTGTTTACTCACGATATTTCAATGTTACCATAATGTATTTTTAGAACAACGCGTCTGTGTACCGTAGATCTGTTACTATTGTGTACAATCCGGTGAGGTTGATTTTAATATAACCTGAAGAAGAAATATTTCAAACTACATCAAATTTTCTTGGAAAAAATATTTCTCTAGCGTCATGGATATTTTAAGGCTGCTTGCAAAAAATCACTGAGATCCAACAGGTAGTTTCCGAGAAAATCAATTTCAAACGTGCTCACGAATTAATGGACAGACTATAGGAGAAGATGACAAACGAAATAATCAACGTCAATAAACTAACAGAGGTCAACACACACGAGAATCATATCTCCAAAGAATCACATATAACATTTGTAGACTACATAAAGAAAACAAACCAGTAGAAGAAGAATGGACTGTATTTAAGAGAGTCATATTGGAAGCAGATAAAGACACATGCGAACAAATAAATTACAGAAACATGAAACACAAAATTTCAACATAATGGAATAACAACGTAATAATTGCAACAGTTGCGTACCGTACATTCACTAGTAGGACTCGCCTAGTACCCCAGAGTTGAGACATTATTTAATCTAATCTAATTTGAGTTAAATTTCCACCGAACATAAAAGCATAACATAAAAATATTGGTTAAAAGCATTAATTTTTCTAACAATTTGCATCCCATAAGGTTTGGTTAGGAGTGGATATCATCTATAGAAGTTTCTAACCTCCAGAGACTTACGTGGATT
Source organism: Arion vulgaris (assembly GCA_020796225.1). NCBI lineage: Eukaryota > Metazoa > Mollusca > Gastropoda > Stylommatophora > Arionidae > Arion > Arion vulgaris. The sequence continues at coordinate 55,331,576 of CM036759.1, read as the reverse complement.
TACTGTCATGGGCAGGCAGTGTTTGCGGCAATGAGAGAGCGGACAGGCTTGCATCAACGGCATCTTTTGTTGGGGCGTTTAGGATGGACAAGGGAATGTTCTTTGGTCTCTTTGTGACCATTTGCTCTTTCTGGTCACTCTGTCCTAGATGGTGCGCAGACAGAGCAATACTCTTGTTTTTATCCGTCCTCTGCCACATAATTTCACCCTCTGGAAATCGTGAATTTTTCAATCAGTTTCTCCTCTTTCTTTCTTTGGGAGTACCTGTGTCCTTTCCTACTCTAGTCTGTTGACCTCTGTGCGAGATTATCTTAGCTAAAATACAAACAAAAAGTCTTCCTCCATTTCTATAAGTAATTCTGTTAAGATAACTAACTGTAATATTCCAGCAGAGCTGCAAGTTAATTAGTTTGTTAGTCATCAAGACATCCTCATTGTACAAGGAACAAGTTAATAAGGGCACCGATCTCATCTTCAACACATCCATCAGCATGCAGCGACTGACAGTTCCAGTGTTGTGTTGGTTAATGAAGCATAATCTACCCCACGTAGAGTGTTCAAAGCTAGCGACATCCAGTCCAAACATTCCAAACATTGACATATAATCCAAATCGCCAGATGTGTCCTGTGACCGGTCAGGCTCCCTAGTGATATTCAGGATATCAGCGACTCTCTAGTTCTACTACTTGACACTGTTGCCATGCCTACAAATATATCTGCTCATTAATTTGCCCTGACTCTCGCGTGTCCGGATAGAACTGATTAATTTGCCCTGACTCTCGCGTGTCCGGATAGAACTGATTAATTTGCCCTGACTCTCGCGTGTCCGGATAGAACTGATTAATTTGCCCTGACTCTCGCGTGTCCGGATAGAACTGATTAATTTGCCCTGACTCTCGCGTGTCCGGATAGAACTGATTAATTTGCCCTGACTCTCGCGTGTCCGGATAGAACTGATTAATTTGCCCTGACTCTCGCGTGTCCGGATAGAACTGATTAATTTGCCCTGACTCTCGCGTGTCCGGATAGAACTGATTAATTTGCCCTGACTCTCGCGTGTCCGGATAGAACTGATTAATTTGCCCTGACTCTCGCGTGTCCGGATAGAACTGATTAATTTGCCCTGACTCTCGCGTGTCCGGATAGAACTGATTAATTTGCCCTGACTCTCGCGTGTCCGGATAGAACAATAAAGCTTTCTGTAGTCTAGAACACAACATAGACTCAAACCATCGTTTATAGAAACAATATGTATGTTCATTCCTGAGTATGCTCAGTGTAGTGGAAAAATTGTTAGTAATGGGAGCTGTATTATTGCTGTGACCTCAGATAGCATGACACCTCCCTCTCAACCACAATCCAAACACTTCAAAGCGGAAGAAGCATAACGATGTATCCACTTCCCCACCTTTACAGGCTAATTATCCCCTGCGAACTACTTATTTATTTATATACTCTTGGGACTTCTTACACAAACTAAAGGGCATAGAAAAACGACAAGACGCGTAAACTCATATTTCACGACAGACAAGCTTAAAAATAATCAAGGTGAAAGATATGGTCAGATTGTGCAGAGCTAAGGCAGAAACTATGTAGTTGCCGTTGTGACCTGTAAAAGACTATGAACTTGGCCATATTGATATAACTTAACTTTTAGCATGACCACAGACCTGAACATTAAAGATGACGAACACACATTTTTACTTTTTATTTTCTCTACAGAAAACATACATTGAGCTCTTAAATGGTGAATTACCATATCAATTTCAACTGATAAGTTCTTACTTCTATATTCGTCTGATAAGTTTTGCTGTTGAGAAAATTCAGTACAGAAAATCTCAAACAATGCTTACATATACAAAGACAGAAACATGTAGTGACATTGTAAAACGTAAACAAGTTGAAGGAATAAAATCTAGTGACAGTGTCTGTGACAGCAAAGAAGAATGGATGACTAATACCTGTCATCAGAAGAAGACTGCCCATGAAAGTTGTGATTCATCTAGTTCATACAAGATTACAAATACTAATATAGTGGATTGTGATCCATCTTTTCTGGATTTGTTATTCTATTCATTTTATTTACCAGCATTTATTGATGGTCCTATTCTTATATATAAGGACTTTCATAACCAAGTGAAAACTGCATTCAAATCTTCAAGTTTTACACCAGATGTATATGATATTGTCAAGCAACTGATAAGGTTATCATTCTGGGCTGTCTTTATTGAATTTCAGTTTCATTTCCTGTACTACATGATTTTGATTTCAAATCTAAAAGTGAGGGACAGCAATATGTCTCTTTGGGCTGTAGTATCCAGTGTATACTGCAATGGCCAGTTTATGATGATAAAATACTTTGTAATATATGGAAGTGCTCTACAGCTCTCCAGATTTGATGGAGTAGTTCCTCATGCTCGACCACGCTGTATCAGTTGGATATATTCTTACACAGACATGTGGAAGCACTTTGATGTAGGATTGTCTAATTTTATTAAGACTTATATATACATACCTCTGGGAGGATCAAGAGCAGGTCTACCTCGACAGATCTTTGCGTCAAGCGTGGCATTCGTATTTATCTACTCTTGGCATGGTGCCATGGAAGAGATATTTGTCTGGTGTGCAGGGAACTACTTCATGCATAGTCTGGAAGCTGCAGCAATTGCTCTGGAACAGTCTGCTATTGGAGTAAAATTAGTAAGTATTCTTTTTTTTTTTAAGGATTTGATCAGATTAAAAATGATATTTCAAAATGAGTACATGCATTAGCAAATGACAACGTAAATTAATTTTATTGGCCGTTGAATTTATCTCATAGCACTTCTACTTTGGACAGTCCCATAGGTGCCTAATTATCTCCAGCAGATGTCGAAGACTATGCTTCAGTGTCCCTCTGGTAAAACCATTTTCTTATTCTGGTTTTCAGTTTCTCAGTTCTAGTGTTGAAGGGATATTGTCACTATATTACAGTATAGTTGTGTCATCCAACAGGCAGTGGCTAAGCGAGTACATGGTTGCTCATCTGATATTTTGAGCGCCCTCATAGAGTGTGGCCGCAAAGAAGATTTTCATTTAAACTAATCCACATCAACTACTGGATTGCAGGAGTTGGGTTTGAAGATTGGGGTAGCAAGAAAAGAACAGCATAACAGGTATATGAGTAGATCAAAATTGAATTGGTACGGTCAATCGCTGGACACTGTTGGAGATATTGCGAAGAAGATCGGAGCACCTATGGACATGTCCGGAGTGCAATGAAGACATTCCAAACTGAAACTGAAACTGAAATTGTTGTTCATCTGTATCACCCTTAAAAGTGAATTCTAAGCAAGCATGTATGATTTCTCATTACTTAGAATACATGCTTGTCCAACATGTAAGTTACATGCACTACCCTGAAAGTTAGTTTTCTTTACAAATCAATGGCGTAGCCTGATAATACGAGATAGGTGTTCTGCTACTTAAATGAATAAGTAAATAGGAGATGAGGGGATAGAAGCTATCTTAGTAAATAAAAATGAATACTTATTTCATAATTGGAGGATCTTGTATTGTGTTTAGTAAGTAGTGGAAACTTAGTGGAAACTTATTAGTGAAAACCTATTAGTGGAAACATATTAGTGGAAACTTATTAGTGGAAACGTATTAGTGGAAACTTATTTGTGGAAACTTATTAGTGGAAACTTATTAGTGGAAACATATTAGTGGACATATGTTCATTTCCAGTGTTCCATGAGAGAACTGTCCGCATTCTCGTCACCGCTTGCTAAAGTAAACTGAGCACATATTAGTCTGACTAAAGTACAGTCAAGTCAGGCTTGCTTGTCCATTAACAAACTAATTATTGTAATCTGTTTATGAATTATTCCAATATTTTTATTTCTATCTAATGTTTTTCTTTAACAGAAGACATTCCTAGGACCTGCTGTATACCTTCGATTGAAAGCCATCATCATTTTCCCAGTATATTTTGCTTCTTGCCTGCAGTTCACATATTTCTTCTCTGACATGCAAGTTGGTGGGATCTTTGTTTCCAGAATGGCTACCAAAGGTGATATTTATTAAATATTGTTAGATGGGATAAATAAACAATATTTTTAGATGGGATAAATAAATAATATTGTGTTGTGAGGTGTATCACTTTTATATTTATTAAATGTTGTTAGATGGGATAAATAAACAATATTGTTAGATGGGATAAATAAACAATATTGTTAGATGGGATAAATAAACAATATTGTTAGATGGGATAAATAAACAATATTGTTAGATGGGATAAATAAACAATATTGTTAGATGGGATAAATAAACAATATTGTTAGATGGGATAAATAAACAATATTGTTAGATGGGATAAATAAACAATATTGTTAGATGGGATAAATAAACAATATTGTTAGATGGGATAAATAAACAATATTGTTAGATGGGATAAATAAACAATATTGTTAGATGGGATAAATAAACAATATTGTTAGATGGGATAAATAAACAATATTGTTAGATGGCTAATTTTGGAGGAACATATTGAGAAGCAACAACCACTCATACTAAATTTCATCGATTTTAAAAAGGCCTTTGATAGTCTACACAGAATCTCTCTGTGGAATATTCTGAGATGCTATGGAATACCAGACAAAATAATAAACATTATTAAGAGCCTCTATGATGGTTCACAGTGTGCAGTTCGCACTGATGGTGGACACAGCGACTGGTTTATAGTTGAAACCGGAGTAAAGCAAGGCTGTATTCTATCTCCGCTATTGTTTGGAGTGGCCATTGACTGGGTGATGCGAAAATGTTGCAGGGGCGAAACTGGCATCGATTGGGTAGAAAATAGTCAACTAGAAAATTTGGATTTTGCAGATGATATTGCCTTGTTAAGTAGAAACAACCAAGATATGCAAAGAAAAACAGACAACTTGTCTTACGAAAGCATCAAAAGTTGGACTGCAGATAAGCTATGAAAAAACAAATATAATGAAGACACCTATGGCAAGTAATGCAGATATCACACTGGAATCTAAAATGATAAAAATAACAGAGCAGTTCACCTATTTAGGTAGGAATTTTGATTGCACAGGAAATGTTAAAAAGAAATTATGATACGAATTGGCAAAGCAACATCAGCTTTTAAAAGTCTAAATAAAATATGGAACTGCAAGTTATATAGTATTAAAACTAAATTACGAATTTTCAATTCAAATGTTGTATCAATCCTAACATATGCCAGCGAGAGTTGGAAAAATGACTAAAGATATATAAAGCAAGTTGAATGCATTTGAAAATAGATGTCTGCGAAAAAATAATGAATATAAAATGAAACGAATTCAGGAGAAGTGATGAAATCAGGGACATGTCTGGTCAACCACTAGTGACAACTGTTATAAGAAAGAGAAGATGGAGATATATTGGGCACACCTTGAGGAGAAATGATCAAAGAATGGGGTCAAAAGGCTCATGAGGTCATGGTGGTAACATGAGCCAGGGTTAGCGAGGGGCGCGCTAACCAAGACCCTGCCCCTAACCTCCACGCGGTGACCCTTGAAACAGACTCTGGTTCTGGTCTGGCTAAGAGGGGCAGGGATCGGGGAGAGGAAACTACTGGTAGTGGTAGCAGTGCAATTACGGAAATACGATAAAGATACATACAAATAAAATGTACAATTCTCCTGACCTATGTCCAACAAGATATTGCCCAAGTCCCTGAACGCAAAGAAACAGCAACGAAACGTCTCAGACATGGATGAGAGGTGCATCCAGTGACCAAACGTATGCCCACGTAGGGCGAAGCTCGAAGCCCTGAGGAGGGGGAAAACATTGCCAGCCCGTCGGCAAGAATAAATAAGACAGGACCGTAACGAATGAAAGTCTACCCTCGTGTTGGTGCGAGAGAAGATTGCAGCTGACCCCGCATTGGTAGCCTGGTGCAGATACATGTACTGGGCAAGGTTTGCCGAGCGCAAAAGAACACGTTGCGTTTAGTGCATAACGAAACTACCCGCCCTGGGAAAACCGTGCAAGGTACTGTGCGATTAAAATTAACATCCCCGGAAGAACTGAGATTGGAGAGACCTAAGGGAACTGCCAGCATCGAGGCAGAAGAAGAAGAAGAAGATCAAAGAATATCAAAGCAGGCATTGAAGTGGGATGCAAAGGGTTCAAGAAAGAGAGGTCGACCTAAGGAGACCCTGAAGCGAACTTTGCTGCAGGAAATATCGGTCTCAGTTCCATGGAGGAGATTGAGCGAGTTGCCCAGGATAGAGCGGTATGGAGAAATTACTTGCAGGCCCTATGTAACGTATAACGGTACGAGAGGAATTATTAATATATTATTAATTGTTAGATGGAATAAATAAACAATATTGTTAGATGGAATAAATAAACAATATTGTTAGATGGAATAAATAAACAATATTGTTAGATGGGATAAATAAACAATATTGTTAGATGGGATAAATAAACAATATTGTTAGATGGGATAAATAAACAATATTGTGTTGTGAGGTGTATCACTTTTATGTTGGGAACAAACTTACTTTGTTTAATCATTAAATTAGCATGTTGAATGAAACTGTGAAAACAATTATTGGAACTTGAAATTTCTTAATTTAAAAACACGATTTTATAGCAAAACAAAATAAAATAAATTATCAGTTAGCATAAGTAACATAACACAAAAGAAAATAGGGAGCAGATATGTCTGCACAATGGATATTCTAACAGTCTACATATAACATACATTATAAATAAGAGATATCAATGCCGTTTGAAACCTTTGTTGCTGTTGTTGTTGATTGGTCATGTATGTTTAATCAAATTTAACTTCACATTTAATCAAAGAGCGCACCAATATTGAAAAATTCACCTTGTTATAAGCATCCTCCAAGTCTATGGCCACAGCAACAGTCTCTTGCTTGGATTGGAAGCCTTCATAAACATCATATGCAAACGTGCCAGCATTGTCCCATGTCCCTTTCATTGGCCGGTAGCTACCCAAAGTGTCTAGGAGGATGTGGTCATTCTCTAAGTGACACATTACCTTTCTGGCCACTATCTTCTCTAGTAATTTGCCATATACATTTTGCAAGGTGAGTATACGGTAGCTGCTGAGCAGTTTAGGATCCTTCCCATGTTTGTGGAGCGGTTGAAAATAACTATGAAGCCAATACTCGAGTACCACAGCATTCTGTACATTTTTGTTAAAATCCATCACAACTGCAGTAATACCAGTCTCGTCCAGCTATTTGATGAGATGCTATTGGACACCATCAGGCCCTGGAGCGGTGCTGTGGCTTGCCTTGAGTGTGAAGTTAATCCTTGGCTGGTGAATTGGATAGCTGCTTCTTTAATGGAGAGAACCGTTGCACTACGTTTAGGAACATGGACATCGGATCCTGCACGTATATGCCCGGGATTACTCCAGGGTTCTCCTCTATCACCAGTGTTGTTTAATATTTACACAGCAAATGTATCTAAAATTCAGCCAACCGGAATGGGTTGGACATTGACATTTGCAGATGATATCTTAATATATTGGACTGGGTCAGATAGACGAGAGATGATTGACGACTTTCAGAAAACATTGCGTACCATCTCGGGTTGGTGTAGAGAGTCTCGCTCTCAGGTCAATCCTGCAAAAGCGTGTATGTTGTGGTGCTCGTTGAATAATCACATCGTCAAGGCTGACCTACCCGTGTAATCTTTGATGAACATACCATCGAGCGCAGAGACAGGCTGCGCTATCTTGGAATAACCATATTGAACAGACGATACAACGGTGCAAGCGTGGTCTTGCGGCTCTCAAAGTTATGGTGGCCGCACACCTTGAGCAGAGACTACTTGCCCTTTTGTTCGATCGACTGGTAATGTTAGTGGTAGATTACGGACTCGGAATTCTTACGATATCAAGATCACAATGTGAACGACTCGAACGGGTTCAGAATGAAGGTATGCGTATAGTCCTGGGCTGCACTAGAGATACCCCCATTGTGAAGATGAGATATATGCTTGGCCTTCTGTTTGAACGATGTTTGGCAGAATGAGACCCCTTCAAAAGATTGGAAAGACGGAGTGATATTCAAGCTCCCAAAATAAGGCGATTTGTCAAATTGCAACAACTGGCGCGGAATAACTCTGCTATCAACACCTGGCAAGCTATTCTGCAGTATGTTGATGGAGAAGCAGCTGAAAAAAACCGTCGACGCAAGGCTAAGAGAAGAACAAGCTGGCTTTTGTCCACATCGTTCTTGTACCGATCATATCTTCACGCTGAGATCCATTATAGAAGAATCAATTGAATTCCAGTCACCACTAGTGATACATTTTATAGACTTTCAGAAAGCGTTTGATAGTCTTCATCGTTCTACTCTCTGGGAGATTCTTAAGACCTACGGCTTCCAGGAAAAATACATCAATATTATAAAAGCCTTCTTTTCTGAAGCATCCTGCTGTGTAAGAACAGATGCAGGAAACTCAGACTGGTTCACAGTCAATTCAGGTGTGAAGCAGGGCTGCGTTATGTCACCTATGCTTTTGGGATAGCTATAGACTGGATCATGCGCAAATGCACCCAAGATGATCAACTAGGCATCAAATGGCTTAATAACAGCAGACTATTTGATCTTGACTTTGCCGATGACGTGGCCATATTGAATTCAACCACACAAGCAACTCACAAACTAACGAGCAATCTTTGCACACTTGCAGAACAGGTTGGTCTTCAGATTAATTCTGCCAAGACCAAAATTATGAACCTCACAAACTCGACAGACAATATCGTAATAAATGGCCAAACACTGGAGAAAGTTGAACATTTTACATATTTGGGTAGTAAAGGTGTCAAACAACGGAGACACGATGAAAGAAATAAACTCTCGTATTGCTATAGCAGCTAGTGCCTTCACTAAATTAACGAATATCTGGCAATCTCAAGACCTTAGTATATGCACACAAGTTAAATTATTTAGGTCATGTGTGATTCCTGTACTGACCTACGGTTGTGAAAGTTGGAAATCAACAAAGAAAATTGATAAGAAACTGGACAGCTTTGAGAATAAATGTCTACGAAAATTATTAAAAGTAAAATGGAGTGATTTCGTTTCTAACAACACAGTGAGAGATAGAACGGTACTTGTCTACAATTTCACCGCAGGAGAAGGGAAACCTCGCTGACGTAAGTTAAGGGACGTCAGTCCGACATCAGTGTTTGCGGACGTGGAGGAGAACCGGGTTCAAAGGTCACGGATGTGGTGTTTATTGTGTATTTTGTATGTAAATAAGCAGTGTTTTAATTGAATTGGGAGCCCTGAAAAGGACTGTATGTGGGAATGTGAGGTGGAAGGAGGCAGGATGGGACTAGGAGTGTTACTGTGGGGGTCAGAAACTTATGGTATCAGCAATAATAACTACGAAGGGGTCTAAATTTCTGGATTTAGTCCGGCGACGCCACATAAACTCACTCACTCAGGGAATGACGGGATTTTACGTCAATAACATAAATAATGGGAACCTCTGCGCTATATTTAAAACAATGCTCGCAAACAGTCTATATTTAGAATGACCCAGTTTTTGCGGGGAAATTGTAGACAAGTACCGATAAAACACACCAACAACCCGTATCAAATATTATAAGGAAACGAAGGTGGAAATATTTAGGTCATGTTCTTAGATCAGGCGAAAAGAGACTAAATCGACACGTCCTTATGTGGTCACCAGTTAGGAAAAGAAAACGTGGAAGACCAAAGACCACTCTTCGAAGAACCATCCAACAAGAAAGTAAACTATTGGGATGTAAAACCATACAAGATCTCCAACTGCTAGCAAAGAACCGTATCACATGGAGATCTAAAACCTCTGCCCTATGTGCCGCCTTTGGCACGAAAGGAACAAACTAACTAACTAACTTCTGTCACTACGCTCCCGTCATGCAATCCAAAACCAAGGTATATATGCGGGTTACTGCGGATAGGAGACATCCACTACACAAGAACACTAATGATGTTATGGGCACGAGAATCAAGCGTGGCATGTCGTGGATGGCCCAGGCTGAGAGAACAATTGGCCAGGTGACTACGGTTGCGACCCTACCAAAAGGGTAAGAATGGATCCCAACGGATGGTAGCATGACCAACTATCTCAATGTTATCATTACTCTTGGAAGAGAATGTAGAGATTGGGACAACATGAAGGCTGATCTCGCAGTTAAGCAGCTGATAGAAGATAATGCAAGGGATGATGATGTTGTTGTATATACCGATGGGTCGGTTCAACGTGGTGAGAAATCCGGCTGGGGTTTCTTGGCTAATGCGCATGGTAGGGTTGTTGCAGAGCGAAGTGGGGCATACAGGACAACTACTTCTAGTATGAGGATGGAGGTTGAGGCCGTTACTGCTGCCCTCCATTGGATCTCTGGGACTTAATTTACTGGGGCAGTTGTTGTATCTGACTCTCAGTCGATGCTTCACAAGATCCAGAAGGGCAGGTTTCGATATGAGTGATTGTTTCTAACCACCAGCGGCTTACGTGGATATACTGTCCTGGGCATGCGGATGTTTACGGTACTGAGAGAGCGGACAGGCTTGCATCAACAGAATCGATTGTTGGGGAGATGAAGATGGATAAGGGGATATTCTTCGGTCTCTTCGCGACTCTCTGTTGGATGAGGACACTAAAATTGATGTTGAATCAATCAAGCGATTTAAGCAGTTTGGAGTTACCCGTTGTTCAAGTCGAACTGGATGCCTGAGAGGCAGAGTGAGAGGTGTGTTTAATCAGCGAGCCACAGGAACCATCAGTATGCATACTCTTCGATATCTGTTGGGGAAGACTGAGCACCTTTGGGTCTGCCCGGAGTGCAATGACGTCAGTTTAGTAGCCAATAACCAATAACCAATAAGTATGTTTAAAAAATAGGAAATAATATAATTCTTCTTCTTCTTTTGTCGTCACACTGCTACCGGGTTGTTGCCCAGTGTCGTGGTTTTCTGTTTTTGTCTTGCGCTGTTCTGGTGGCTTGTGTGATTGTTATCTTTGCTCTTTCACAGGATTCTGCTACGCCATCTAACCATCTTTTCCGTGGTCTTCCTCTTGCCTTCTTTCCCGATGTTCTGTTGTAGAAGACTCTGTATACTGTGGAGTTTGGATGCATTCTTATTAAGTGGCCAAACCACTTCATTCTTTGTTTATCTATATAATTCAAGCACGGTTTTGTGCCAACTTTCTTTCTTATGCTGATGTTGGTGATTCTGTCTTTTCTTGTGTTGTTGGTAACTTTTCTCAGGCAACGCATTTCACATGTAGTTATTTTTGTGACTGCGCTTTGCTCAATGTCCATGTTTGGCTCTGGTAACACAAAGTAGGTATAAAAATGCTGTTGATCATTTGTTTCTTAGCTGCCTGTGAAATTTTTGGGTGCCTTAACAATGGGGCTAGCTGGTAGGTTACAGCATTTGCTTTTGTACTCTAGCCTCTATAATTAAAGAATGTAAAGAAACACAGTTAAGGTTTTAAAAAAATCCAATAGCTGGTCCTGAGTGAATCGTTGCCATCCTAACTGTTCTTTCGAATTTCTTTTTATTTCTGATGTCCGGCCTCTGCGGCTGGCAGGCTCAAATCACCATTAAAATCCTGATTTCATCTTCTCTGAGATCTTCTTCTTCTCCTCTTTTGCGGAAAGTTACCTTCCATGATATTCTTCACCAACCCTTCCTGTCTTTTTGTATGTCCAAAATATTTAAGTTTTCTCATACTTTTCTGTAGCATACATCAGTTTCTTTGATTTAGAGTTCCTTCTAGATATATCTATTTGTTCTCTTCTCTGTCTATGAATGCGTCTTTTATAACACGTATATTCAAAAGCACATACATGTTTTTCGACTGCTTTGTTAAATGTCCATGTTTCACACTCATACGTTGCTACTGGAATATGCATGCTATTAGTATTCTAATCTTTGTTTTACTTTCAGTTAAATTTCTTACTGTATTTAATTGTTCTTCATTTTTGTTAGGCTATCGTTGTTGATCTTTTTATTACCTATATTTCATTTTCATCGCTTGTTGGCAGTGAACCAAACTATTCAAAACTGTTCACATTTGTCCATTGAGATATACATTTTACTTTCCGCTATTCTCCTTTTTAATTTTTCAATCTCTTTTTGCGATGTTGACAGTATCACTGTGTCGTCAGCATATCTTTTTAATTTTTCAATCTCTTTTTGCGATGTTGACAGTATCACTGTGTCGTCAGCATATCTTTTTAATTTTTCAATCTCTTTTTGCGATGTTGACAGTATCACTGTGTCGTCAGCATATCTTTTTAATTTTTCAATCTCTTTTTGCGATGTTGACAGTATCATTGTGTCGTCAGCATATCTTAGTTGTTCACGTATTTCTTTTCCTCCTATTATAAAAAAATCATATTGTTTTCTTCCGATATCTTCTGTAACATGATTTGTGTTGTTTTCATCATATATGTTAAACAGACATGGCAACCGAATGCAACATTGTCTGACTCTCTGTCATATGATATTTACAAGCAGACACAATTTGATAAAGTCTTGAAGTAGAGTCTCTTAAATACAAGAGTGAAACAGTTTCATTTACAATGGTTTGGTCTGTTCTGTAGATTGTATGAAAACTGATTACTATGTCAAGAATGCGAGGTCAGAAGTCAAGAGTCTACACCTCCAGATTGATGTTAGAATTTATTGAACAGTCCCTGAAGGATTGATGCTTGAAATACAACCAGGGTCAGATGAGAGATGTGACCGGTAAAAATGTATGGTGTTCTATCTGGATGATTCATATACTTCAGGGTAGAAGAGAAACAACTGTTAAAAAATATGTAACGTTCTTTCTGAGTAAACTCTACACTTCAGGGTAGAAGAGATATAGTTGCCGAGTTAGTGCTTGAGCAACGCTGTGAGCTATGAATGTTACATGGAATGTTTTTGCTGTGTCAACCGTGCGTTTGTTGTGGCTATTCAGAAAATGGCGGACAGCGGTTATGACGAACCGACTCAATCTACCGCATGCAGTGTTATTTCGTGTGCAGAAAGCTGGATTTTGTTGTTATTGATGTTTCCTTCGACATGAATTGCAATTCAAGTGATGAAAAGTTTTGTGTTGACACTTTTAGCGACGGCCATATGCTTTATGCGGTGCAGGTTGCTTTTTGTCGCAGTACACTGTTTCATTGTGGAATTTGTTCACACTGGATACAGTTGTTGGCATTTCGTGTGATTTTCTTTGGCACAGGAACGGAGCAATTATGGGGTGACCAGTTGCAGTGAAGTTGAAACCGTACATATGAACTATGAACTAAGAGAGACAGTTGTTAGAAATATGTGGCATTCTCTCGGAGTAAACTCTACACTCCAGGGTAGAAGAGAGACAGTTGTTTGAAATATGTGGTGTTACCTCTGAGGTAACTCTGAGTAAAAAAAAATATATGTATGAAATCCGGGATAGCGTAGTGACTAGTGCACTTACTTTGTAGTCATGTAATACCGGAATCAGTACCACAGTGAGAATGTAATTTTTTCGGATGGTAACGGCTCTCACGTTGACCCAGCCTCAGGTGGCTACTAGAGAAAAATTGAGATGCAGATACAAAGTGAGAAATCAATCAGTCAAAGGAAGAGAGATAAAGTGTACATAAAGACTGAGAATATAAATCTGTTTGATTTATTTTAATGCCTTTATCAAGATTGTTCAAACTCAAGTTAACCAAACTGATACCAGACGTCGTGCTTGCACTTTGCTGTATTCTATCAGCGAGGTTGAGAGGGGATAGTTAACACTTGGGCAACTCAGCTACTCCATATGCCCAGGTATGGGCCACGGAATTAACACCTTTCACGTGAGCTCAGGCGAGTATACAACATCAGATGGCAGACATCTCCAATGTAGAAATTATAGACAGTGCTGGCATTCCAAGCATGTACACCTTGCTGAGTCAGCGACGTCTGAGATGACTGGGACACGTGCCGTGTTAGCGACGATAGATTCCTATATCGTCAACTCGCAACTGGTACTAGACAGCATGGGCGCATATTATTACGATTCATTGACACCTGCAAGCGTGATCTAACTTCATGCGGCATAGACAAAGAACATTGGGTGCGGCTGGCCAAACACAGGCAAGCATGGCGAGCGGCAGTGAGGGCGGCTCAAAAAAGAAGAAAAAACTATCACATTTGGAGGCAAAAGAGAGCACAGAGAGCAGAGAGAACTTCCTATGTATCAACTTCAGTCTCCAGTTTTACCTGCAGCAATTGTGGCAAGAATTGCAAATCCAGAATAGGTCACTACAGCCACAAGAAACGTTGTGATCCAGCTCATAACATACCACATGACGCAAACCTATTGTCTCATGAGACAAAGAGGCCAATCATGATGATGATAAGACTCAAGTTTATGTGTGACCACATATTAATGTTGGTGTATACTAATGTTTTCTTTCTATTCTATAGCAAGCTGGACAATGCTCCTAACAGAGTTTGTAATCTTCACTGCCTGTATACACAATGCCATTTACATTGCCCAGTGGTATACGTACAAAAAGAAGGAAACCTTTGATGATGCGCAAAGAAAGAAGAGATAAATTTCATTAAAACTCATGATAAAACCACATGATATAACGAGTAGAAAAGTTGACAAATTTGATTTTGGATTGAACATGTTGTACAATGTATGTTGTATTGTAACAAAGCCTTCTTCTTCGTCTTCTTCAAACTCTCCACAACGATCACTTGTTAACTACTGTGTGATATGTATGTCGCCAGAGTGGTTATCGGGGCTCAAATTAGGGATGTAAAGAATAGAACCACTGTTACATGCCATGCATGTCGTAAGTGGAGACTAAGGAGGTAGGGCTTGGGTCTAGCTACCCCACCCTGTAAAAATAACTGGATAGATTCAGAAACCACAACCATGAATATTCATGGCGTGCCACCCAAAGAAAGACCACGCAAGGAGGGACTCAAGGCCAAGAAAATTGGTAAATCTGAAAAAGATCGTCTTGGATAGGCGGGCATGGAAGGCCTTGGTTGTGGACCTATGCATCACTAGGGGCCAAGGGTGTAGAAGAAGAAGAGTGATATGTACGTGATCTGAGCATAAGAGCGATTGTACATTATCCCAGCTTTGCGCCTACAAGTACGCCATCACATCCAATTTATGCGAATCTTTTTATTTACTAGAGTAGTTTCCCTAAGTCCTATATCAGTCGCCTTTTACGACATGCCCTGTAGGTCACAGTGGTGCTATTCTTTGCTTCCTTTGAGGGCCCTGGCACCACACGGGCGTTGTAACATAGTAATTAATTAATTTTCTGTTGAGTTCAAATTCATCATCATCAAATAGCTTGTCCTGAGCAGAGTTTTGACACCTTAACAGTCCTTCTGAATGTATCACTATCATAGGCCATGTGCCCCGTCTCTGCAGACGTCATGCTCAAACCAGCAATTACATCCTGAATCCATCTTCTCCGTGGTCTACATCTTCTCCTCTTTGCCCGGATGCCTCCTGCTATGATGGTCTCCAGCCCTTCGAGTCTCTTTTTTATGTCCAAAATACTTCAACTTTCTAATTCTTATTTGTAGCATCAGCCAGTTTTATTTGATTTTGAGTTCTGGATATGTCTATTTGTTCTCTTCTATGTACAAGATATACAGAGGACTCTTCAGTAACATATATTTCAAATTAGGAACATTAAAAGCAACTATCGGAGATTATTACGTCAAGCTGAGGTTAAATATCTCTAAAATGACAACTAGGTAGGCTATATCTAAGATGGACTTTGAAACACTACATGGGTTCACAGTTTAGGTGAGCTAACGAGAATGTATAGACTATTTAAAAATGCCTGTTCCTCTGGTAGAAAATAAATTAACATGAGAAAGAGCAACGTCTTGATGAAAATTAATTATAGTCCATGGTGAACAGGTGGACGTTTAAGTGAGATAACCTGGAGGTTAGCTTGTAGAGCAGGATTTGATTGGGGAACATGCTTAAAGGCGGAAGCAATATTTCATTTTGTTTTTCCTTGAAAAAATCCATGATGAGAACGCATTTAAATTTGAGTTATAAAAGGGATTTACTGACCACCTGAGAAGTTTCTCTCACACGTAATTATAATTTGGAAGACTATATATATATAGAAAGCATATATATAGAAGACTTTAGAGTCAAAAGAGACACACAAAGAAACAGAGTGAGACCAGGACTCTTAATCTACGATAGTGACCAGCCTATCAGACAAACCGATCAGAGAGCCAATCTTTCAATCTGACTGCTAATCAGACTAAGCTGTCAGAGCATCAATCTACAGATAGGGACCAAAACTATAAGTCAAACTATCAAATAGACAGAAAAACAAACTTTACAATAGACATCTTTTGATTCGACAGTGCCAGACGAACAGAACATTCGACAAAATAGCTATATCTGGGAAACGATAAATCCTGGTGGAACCACTCACCAGTTGTGAGGGTTATATAAGTTCTTCTTCTAAATGAGATATATAATAATTTCTTTGATTTCATTTTGTTGTGCATTCTTCTTCTTCTTCTGCGTTCGTTCTTCACGGCCCAATTTGATCATTCTTATTGTGATGTATGGTTCACTGGCAAGAACGGAGTGATCTACGTCGGGACGATTGTGCGCCCATGGTAACTAGGCCCGCCCGTCCGGTTTCAGCCAGCTTTTGATTTACTAGGGTAAGCTTTCCCTAGGGTACGATCCTGTCTGCCGACTATGTCGGCTCGGATCTACGCCTTTACGATCAACTTTGCCGTATGTTTGGGCTTTGTGATCTACGCCAGGACAGTGAGTTACGCTGTTTTGCCCGTTCTGACTGAGAAATATTTTTCGGGGCTTGTCAGCTTGTCCTCGGACGGCGTCTTACTTGTATAAAACACCCTGTAAAGTATCGGCCTTCGCCAATGTTCGGACCCGAACTTCCTGTCTGATCCGTACATTGTCGGCCTTGCTTTACCGTACATTTTGAGTTTGATCCGGAGAAGGAACATTCTCAGCCTTTTCTAGACGCGCTTTGGTACGTGGCAATTTGCAATTAACCTCGAAAGGCACCGGCATGGGGCCAAGTACAAACAATGTAGAGGGCCGTTTCAGTAGGCGCTATATAATAACTGAGGATTTTGCGCTCGACACCATCACCCGCCCCAGTTATTCCGGGGATGTTAGTTACGACTGCAATCGAACCTTGCCCGGTTGCCCCAAGGCTGGCAGTTCCGTTAGGTATCACCAACCTCAGTTCTTTCGGGGATGTTAATTTTTTTATCGCACAGTACCTTGCACGGTTTTCCCAGGGCGGGTAGTTTCGTTATGCACTAAAACGCAACTTGTTCTTTTGCGCTCGGCAAACCTTGCCCAGTACATATATCTGCACCAGGCCACCGATGCGAAGTCAGCTGCAATCTTCTCTCGTACCAACACGAGGGTAGACTTTTATTCGTTACGGTCCTGTCTTATTTATTCTTGCCGACGGGCTGGCAATGTTTGCCCCTCCTCAGGGCTTCGAGCTTCGCCCTACGTGGGCACAAGTTTGGTCTCTGGATGCACCTCTCATCCATGTCAGAGACGTTTCGTTGCTGTTTCTTTGCGTTCAGGGACTTGGGCAATATCTTGTTGGGCATCGGTCAGGAGATTTGTGCATTGTGTTTGTATGGATCTGTATTGCATTTCCGTACTTGCACTGCTACCACTACCAGTAGTTCTCCCGATCCCTGCCCCTCTTAGCCAGACCGGAACCAGAGTCTGTTTCCAGGGTCACCGCGTGGAGGTTGGGGGCAGGGTCTTGGTTAGAGCGCCCCCTTGCTAACCCTGGCTCATGTTACCACTATGACCTCATGAGCCTTTGACCCCTGTTGTGCATTCGATTAATTATTGTAATTGTTATAGATTAGAGAACGTTAATAAACAAAAAATATGTTCTGATTCTCATATATCAGACATTTTACAACCCCGGATTTGTGTTTTATTATTAGAGTTGTATTTTATTATTAGAGTTGTATTTTATTATTAGAGTTGTGTTTTATTATTAAAGTTGTGTTTTATTATTAGAGTTGTATTTTATTATTAGAGTTGTGTATTATTATTAGAGTTGTATTTTATTATTAGAGTTGTATTTTATTATTAGAGTTGTGTATTATTATTAGAGTTGTGTATTATTATTAGAGTTGTATTTTATTATTAGAGTTGTATTTTATTATTAGAGTTGTATTTTATTATTAGAGTTGTGTTTTATTATTAGAGTTGTGTTTTATTATTAGAGTTGTATTTTATTATTAGAGTTGTATTTTATTATTAGAGTTGTGTATTATTATTAGAGTTGTGTATTATTATTAGAGTTGCATTTTATTATTAGAGTTGTATTTTATTATTACAGTTGTGTTTTATTATTAGAGCTGTGTTTTACTAGAGGGTGTAAGCGAGGTTCTGTCTCAACTTTCTTTCTTATGCTGATGTTGATGACGCTGCCTTTTCTAGTGGTGTTGTGGTATGGCTAGCTGGTATTTTGCAACATTTGCTTTTTTTGCTCTCCAGCCTCTATCTCTGTGTCTAGTTTTCCATCTTCTGTGAATGTGGTTCCTAAGTAATTGGATTATTTCACTTGGTTGATTGCAGTGCCATTATCATGGATGTTTAGTTTATTATGTTATCTTCCTATATTCATTAATTTGGTCTACTGCTATTAATTTTCATTACATGATTTATAATAGTTTTGGTTCATGATGTCAATATGTTGTTGCAGATCGTGTTCTTTTTGATTGATGCATAATTTGATCATGTTCGAAAAACAGTTCACTTATTTCATTATTAAGTCAATTTGACTTGAGTTATTTTAAACATATATATGATCTGAACTTCTTCTTCACCTTTCAACTCCCAACGAAGCACAGGTCTTCAACACACTTCTTTCAGCTCTTCCTCTCTCTTGCCATCTCTTCCAATTCTTTCCATATTTTATAAATCCTTTTAATATCTGATCTGAACTGATCTATCCGAACTGATTACATGCACCAAGCAAAGAGAGTTGTGGAGAGACATGATCGCCTACGCCGACAGGCAGGGCACTTGATTGATTGATTGATGCTGGTGAGAGGACACATCCGTATCTGAAACCTGATGGAATGGAGAACAAGTCGGTCATTTCTTCTGTTGTTATTACGGTACTCTGTCTATCTTGATATACTCTCTTGATATTACTGCTTGTCCGTCATATAAAATAGTTGGAAACACTAATTGTAATCTTCTCTGAGCAACTGACGTCTTCTTCTTTCGATCGTTCTAGGCTAGTTTTTATCATTCTTATTGTGATATACAAACTGCCAAACATCAGAACATAATGTACGTGCACCAACCTTCAGCACCTATTTGAGCACAGTTGCTTATCCTTCGGTGGGGTGTTCGATTTCAGCCAGCTATTGTGTGCGGTTCGCTCTCTGCTAGCGTTTGACTGTCCTAGCCGTAACCCACAAGGCAGTGGGTTTCTATTTCTTTCAGGGCAGCGACTCTTAGACGGCCTGCCCTCCCGGGCTTATGGCCCGGGCATCTACCCAGCAAAACCGGTCGTTTTAATGAACACCTTGGTTTGCCGCCCGTTCAGGTTTGTTTGCGGTTTGCTCCTCTAGTATTTGATTGTCCCCAATCAACTACAAGGCAGACCGGAAGCACCAGGGTCACCACGTGGAGGTGAGAGCAGGGGACTAGAGCCATCTCTCTAATCCTGGAGCGCCGCTTCCTTGCGCCTTTGACCCCCAACTGACGTCTGAGATGGATGAACACACGTGCCGAATGTGTGATGTAGAATCCCGTATGACATCCTACATTGCCAATAACTCGCAACTGATACTAACAGCGTGGGCACTACAAATCGTTGACACATTCAAGAATCATCTAACATTATGCGGGATAGACAAAGACATTTAGGAGCGGTTGTCTAGAGACTGGTAAGCATGGTGAGGGACAGTGAGGGATGGCTTAAAATAAAAGAGAAATATCATCGTATATTGAGACAAAAGAGAGTGCAGAGGTCAGAGAGACCACCCTTTGCATCAGCTTTAGTCACCAGTGTTTCCTTCAGTAACTATAGCATGAAATGCTACTTCAGAATAGGTCACTACAGCCACAATAGACCATGTAACCCAGCAGAGAACACATAACGGGACTCAAAAACCACTTGGCACCTGAGAAAGAGGCAAATGATAAAAATTCCAGTATCAGGCACAACTTCCATAGCAAGGCTAGGGTCCTGGAAGTAATTTTAAAGATGATGAAAATCTTTGTTGGAATTTTGTTTTAATCATGTTTTAATTAACAGTTGACACGGGCAGTGACTTTGCAGCCTAATTATCAATTTCTAAATACCAATGGTTCTTTTACATGCTCAACGTGTACAATGATCTGTGTGTTAACGACTATTTCCGATCTGACAAGGAAGGTGATCTCAACCAAGACTGCGATTGGAGATACGTGGAAAAATAGCCCGGTTTCCTCATGTTGGAAAGAACTATGTATCTTTGGAACGAGTCCCTTACATCTACGGCACAGAGACTCCCAGATGTGGTTTGAATATATATACAGTTAAAACTATTGAAGAGAATGTATACATGTTCACACACACACACGAGAGAGAGAGTGTAATGAAGCTATATAGTTGAAAGTCCCGAAGAGAATGTATACATGTTCACACAGACGATATATATATATATATATATATATATAGAGAGAGAGAGAGACAATAAGAGGGAGAGATTGTATTGAAGCTAATGGGAGAATATAGGGCAGTGGTTCTCAACATTCCTAATGCCGAGACCCTTTAATACAGTTCCTCATGTTGTGGTAACAACCAACCATACAATTATTGTCGTTGCTACTTCATAACGGTAATTTTTCTACTGTTGTGAATCGTAATGTAAATATCTGATATGCAGGATATATTTTCATTGTTACAAATTGAACATAATCAAAGCATAATGATTAATCACAAACACCGGGTACTTACTTGTGTGTGGGCGTATTTGCATGTGGGCGAACCCGCCTGGAGACGGATAGGGTAGCCGTGTCTCGGTTCCTAAGACCATTGACAATATGTGGTTTACAATGGTTTTAGGCGACCCATGTGAAAGGGTCGTTCGACCCCCAAAGAGGTCCAGACCCACAGATTGAGAACCACTGATATAAGTTGAAATCCAAGGAAAATACACACTTGTTATTAATTCAATGTAATAACATTTCAGGAATACCCATAGTTTGTGCTAAGGTTAGTAGACTGGCTATGACCAAGACCCTACTTCACCTCCACGCGTGGCCATGGAAATAAATTAACGCACAATAGTCCGACACAACGGGTATGGATCGTAGGAGAACTGTAGTGTAAGTGCAGACATGAATGCTGTGAGATATGTTCGCAATAAAGACAAAAATAATCCCAGACTGGATACGTATGCACGTGTCTCCCGGCAGACGTCTCATCATCATTAATCCTCTCCGCTCCTCGTGGAGCATAGGGCCTCAACAGTTGTTCGCCACTCTTCTCGGTCTCTGGCTGTTCTTTTTTTATGTTCTCCCAGGTCAATTGAGCACTCTTCAGCTCCTCAGTAAGACCTCGTCTCCAAGTCTGCTTAGGGCGTCCTCTTTTTCGTTTTCCCTGCGGGTTCCACTCGAGCACCTGTCTAGTGACACTCGACTGTGTCTTCCGCAAGGTATGGCCTATCCATCGCCATCTTCTCCTCTTGACCTGTGTCATCATAGGTTCCTGCCCTGTTCTTATCCACAGATCCGTGTTTGTAACTCTATCATACCATCTCAATCTGAGAATCCGCCGCAAACATCCGTTGACAAAGGTCTGGATCTTATTTGTATTTGCCTAGTGACTCGCCAAGTTTCCGAGCCATACAGCAACACCGACTTCACATTTGAGCTGAAAATCCTGAGCTTTGTTTCGTGGAGATGGCAGCGGACTTCCACACCATGTGCAGGATCGCAAAGGCCTGTCGGGCCTTCCTAATCCTAGCATTAATGTCCTCATCTGTACCTCCTGATCTGCTGATCTTACTTCCAAGGTAGACAAATTCATCCACATCTTCTATGTCCCTTACCTCAATCAGTATTGGATCTTGCTGTATGTTGTTGCTACGCATTACTTTAGTCTTCACTTGACTGATTTTAAGGCCGACTCGTTGTGCCGTTTGTGTCAGAGCATCCACTTTTTCCTGCATGTCTTGTAGTCTATGCGAAAGCAAGGCGAGATCGTCCGCAAAATCCAGGTCTTCTAGCTTTGACATAAGTGTCCACTGTATGCCTTTTCCAGACCTGGCGTAGGCTGTGCGTGTGACCCAATCAAGTAGCACCAAGAAGAGGAGGGGGACAGCAGGCATCCCTGTCTAACACCAGTAGTGACCTGGAACTCCTCTGACAGTCTTCCATCATGAACAACCTGGCAGGCAAACCCCTCATACAGCTGCCTGATGATGTCGACAGTCTCTCCGGCACCCCATAGTTTCTTAGGATCCCCACATTGATTTCCTATCTATGCTGTCAAATGCCTTCTCAAAATCAACAAAGCACACGTAGAGCCTGCCACTCCATTGTTTGTTCCACTATGATTCTTAAGGTGGCTATCTGGTCATTGCAAGATCTATCTTTCCGGAATCCCGCCTGTTCGTCCCTAAGCCTCTGGTCTATAGCGTCTTTCATCCTGTCCAGAATAACCCTAGTGAGGACTTTGCTGGGAATGGGGAGCAGCATTATCCCTCTCCACTTGTCACAGTTTGACAAATTGCCATTCTTTGGAAGTTTCACGAGAGGCCTTTCTTCCAATCTGCTGGTATCTCCTTCCTGTCCCACACCAAGTTGAACAATATGTGGAGTTGGTTTACCATCTCTTCTCCTCCCTCCCTCAGATCTTCCGCTGGGATATTATCAACTCCTGCCGCCTTGCCCTTTCTCAAGTTTTCAAGGCATTGCGGATTTCCTGTTTTGTGATCTTCCCTACGTTTATGTCCAGCGGGTCTCCTTGCCCTAAATCTAGTGGGTTTAGTGGGGGAGGTCTATTTAACACTTCCTGGAAATGCTCTTTCCAGCGCCCCAGTTGTTCATCAATTTTAGTCAAAAGTTTTCCAGTCTTATCTCTCACTGGCCTGCTCTGCTTATTTTTCCTCCCACTCAACAATCTGGTTGTCTCATAGAGAGCCTTGAGGTCACCTTTGCTAGCTGCTGTCTCTGCCTCTTCTGCTATCTCATTTATGAATGCTCTTTTGTCGTTTCTCAGCTGTCTTTTTCCTCTCTAGCCATCTCGTTATATCTAGTTGCTGCGCCTGTTTTTGCTGTCTTGTTCGTGACTGGTTTACTTATTGTTTCAGCTTCTTCCTCTCCTCCACCCTCTGCCATGTTTCGTCCGTGATCCAGGGTTTCCTGATTGATGATGGTCTCCCAAGTATTTCTTCACAGGCTCCAACTGTCGCCTGCTTTAAGGTGTTCCACCTACTCTCCACTGTACCTTCCTCTTCTGTTGTCTGTAGTGCCTCGAAACGGTTCTTTAGAGCAACTGGAAGACTTCCTTTTAGGCCTGCGATTGGAGTTTCTTGACATCAAACTTGATTCGTGTACTTTGTTGTTTCTTCTTTGCCGATAGTTTCATTTTTAATTTTACAGTTACCAGATGGTGATCAGATCCTATGTCTGCTCCTCTCTTCACTCTAACATCTTGTAGTGATGCTCTCCATCGTTGGCGAATTGCCACATGGTCGATCTGGTTTTCCGTCCGATGGTCTGGCGAGATCCATGTTGCCTTATGGCATCTTCGATGCCGGAAGAGTGTACCCCAATGACAAGCTCATTGGAGGACAGAAGTCTGCAAATATCTCACCATTTTCGTTCATGCTTCCAAGACCATTTACTCCCATCTCTTTTCCCTGCCAGTGTTTCGTTGCCCACCTTGGCATTTAAATCCCCATAAGAATCATCATGTCGTGCTTTGGTACTTTGTCCACAGTTGCCTGTAGTTGTGCATAGAAATGGTCTTTTCCACCTCCTCTGCATCGTTCGTCGGTGCATAACACATAATTATGTAGGTCTTCTGGAACTTAGATACGAACCTTGCACTAATAATGCGGTCCGACACTGGTTCCCATTCCATCAGACTTTTGCTTGCTTCCTTGGTCAGCATCAAGGCCACCCCGGCTTCCTGAGGATCATCTTCATTTTCTTTGCCCGAATGGAGCAGCGTTTCTCCTGTCTGAAGTCTTGTTTCCCCAAAAGCATTCCACCTTGTTTCACACATTCCCAGCAACGTAAGCTTGTACCGATGCATCTCCTTCACCACTTGTGCACATCTGCCTGTCTCTAGCAGTGTCCTTACATTCCACATCCCTACAAGGGTGGACTTCTTCTGTGTAATCAACCTGGGTGCTTCTATCTTTGTTGTCTGCGGCCGAAAAGGGTCGTCAGCACATCAGCTTCCTTGCGGGTTTGGCTGCTGCGCGGTCATCTGTCTCCTGCATGGAGCCCTAGTCCTTCCGAGACTCGAGTTAGTTTTGAACAATTTGTTTTTGGTTTCTGTAACTACTGTTTTTTTAAATGGATGGGTAGTTAGCCCATCGCACAACCCCAACCTGGAGGACCAGGAGACCACATTTAGTCTGCCCTCTCTCCTTCGACCTTCCCGGCTTGGGTAACCCTGCCGGCATAGCTCTCCGGGTCCCTGAGGTACGCAAGCCCCCCCCACCACTACAAGGTAATGGCCTCATGGAGGAGCGGCAGACGTCTAGTGATAAATAACTGGCCAAAATACAGAACTAGTTACCGGAAAACGGAATATGTAGTTGTTACAACGAGTCGTCTTTAAGAGTAAACTCACTTAACCCAGAGTATTTGGTCACACCATAGTTGTCTGCTCTCGGCAAAACACTGTGAGACCAAAGTAATGTGTCATGACGACGCAAGGGAAAACTGCAGTATATTATGTACTAGAGGCCAAGCTCAGCTGGATAGGTTATGATACAGTGGTCAATCGTAACATCTAAAGTTGCGTTCGCGCGCCTAATGAAACTTCTTTCCAGGGGGCAACCTGTGTAGACGATGTTGGCCAAGCACGCAATCTCAAGTTGTGTTCTTGTCTGAAAAATTGCCCTCCTGTACGTACTGGGGTCGGTGATATTGGTGAGCGCAAAGAAGTCCCCTCAAGCGTATTATGAAATTTCTTTTTCTATTAACTTGTCTTCATCCTCAGCTTAATGTTTCTCCTCCTTCAGAAGAGAAAATGCAAAGTAAAAATTGTAATTGCCTAGTGGCGACAACAATATACGCGACAGAAAACTTTTGAGAATACTCATAATCAAAACGATATCACGTATGTCAAAAATGTATCAATGTAGGAACATGCGCTTCGGCGCAAATCATACCATATGCCACATATCTAGAAAATGATCAGCAAAGAATGTTGAAAATTTGATATAATAATCGCCTGAAATTTACTAGTCTGTCTTAGACCATAGGTTCCCAAACTTTCTCGGGCCACCGCCCACTTTGCGGCACATAATTTTTGTAACCGTGCCCTCGCCTCCCCTCCCCGTCCCATTATAACAGTTTTCCGCTTTCAAGCAGTTTGATATTTTTGAAGTAAATATCAACTAATAATACATGCCTGCTTATGTCGTTAAATTATTGAAAAAGTAGTGGTCAATATGTACTTCATCTTGAATACAGTTATTCAATCGCAAAATCATGAAAATAATTTATTTTGAAATATATAGTACTAATTTCTTCTATAAGGAGCCACCGATCCCTAGAACGCATGAACGTCCCATCCCAAATGCTTCTGAACCCACAATCGCCCCCGTAGAAGGCTTCAGCGTCCATTGGGATGCGGTACGACCCATTTTGAGAAATTATAGTCTCAGACAATCCCAAAAATATCCAAAAGGCATGGGTTCCAGAGCGATTGAAAATGTTCCTAATCCGGAACGATCTCACCGAAGTCCGATATGTGTCGTGGTTGTCGATGATGAAGTCGAAACAACGTTTGGTTGGGACCTTGAACTTCTGAGTTCGAGGTCAACATGGCATGGATCAATAGATTTTTGATGTTCGTACAGTACGATGTTGGACAACAGGTTCCCAGCTCCATGATCGTTACCTGGAACTTAACTCGCAAGTCCCTCTAGTGACAGAAGGGCCCACCTAAATGGTTAAAGACACTGCTATCTAGGTAAACAAGCTTACACGCAAAAAGCAGTCATGCTAGGTGCCTGACTACAACTAAATTCATAGAGGACAAACTAAAGAAGAAGAAAAAGAAGATATCCAGTTCTGCTATCCAAAACGTGTACAACGTGTACGAACATCTAACATCTAAGCAACAGAGACAACTGAATTATAAGACAGTGAAAACGAAATGTCAAGAAGATACACCAAGTTTTATTGTTAAGAAGATGCACCAAGTTTTATTGTTAAGAAAATACACCAAGTTTTATTGTTAAGAAGATACACCAAGTTTTATTGTTAAGAAGATGCACCAAGTTTTATTGTCCAGCTGTTCAATTTTATTTCATAATCAATGTTGATCTAGATTAAACAAAATTCTACTTCATTTCTAAATTTATATAAGACAATAAAAGATAGCACCTGCTTCAAGAAATATTGTGTTTGTTAGCTTGGACAAGTTAGGATTCTATGATCATTTACTACTATTGTGTTTGCACTCAAGATGTTTGTTGATGTTCTTCCACGGTGGGAAAGATGTTTCTACTGGATTGTTGGTACTTTTAGCATCACCTACTCGATTTATATCCTGTTTCTTGAAGGAGAAAGTAAGTGTATACAATGAGGTCGTTACTGCTGCCCTGCATTGGCTCTCTGGGACAACAGTTACTAGGGTCGTTGTTGTATCTGACTCTCAGTCGATGCTTCATAAGATCTAAAAGGGCAGATTTCAGTATGAGTGGATGTCGTCTATATAAATTTCGAAACTCTAGAGACTTACGGGAATCTATTGTCCTGGGCATTCGGGTGTTTGCGGTAATGAGAGAGTGGACAGGCTTGCATCAACATCATCGGTTGTTGGGAAGTTGAAGATGTACAAAGGGCATGTTCTTCTTCTCTCTTTGCGACTGCTTGTTGGATAAAGATACTAAAATAGATGTTGAATCGATCAACCGATTTAAGCAGTTTGTACTTACCCGTTGTACGAGTAGAACTGGGGCAGAGTGAGGAGTGTGTTTAATCAGCGAGTCACAGGAACCATCACTATGCATAATCTTCGATTTCTGTTGGGAGAGACTGAGCACATCTGGCTCTGTCCGGAGTCCAATGACGTCAGTTTATTAACCGATAGCAAATTAGTTCTCTATATAAATTGTTTGCTGGTGTTCATATCTCTGCCCTGTATCCTATCATTGACGGTTCTCTTTAGGTTGAAATAAGTTTGACTGTCAATATCTTTGCATATACCATTATGGTAATCGTTATCATCCTTTGAAATATTCAAGTCCTCTCAGATCAGATAGTAAAGTCTCTCTCAGATCCATATAGTCGTCTCTCTCAGATACATATTAAGTCTCTCTCAGACCATGATAGTCAAGTTTCTCTCAGATCCATATAGTCGTCTCTCTCAGATCCAGTCTCTCTCAGACCATGATAGTCAAATCTCTCTTAGATTTAGAATAAGTCTCTCTCAGATTCAGATAGTCAAATCTCTCTCAGATTCAGATTGTCTCTCTCAGATTCAGATTAAGTCTCTCTCAGACCATGATAGTCCAATCTCTCTCAGATTCAGGTTAAGTTTCTCTCAGATCATGATAATCAAGTCTTTCTCAGATTCACATGGTCATGTTTCTCTCAGACCATGATAATCAAGTCTTTCTCAGATTCACATGGTCATGTTTCTCTCAGTTCCAGATAGTCAAGTCTCTTAAGTTCACATTTAACATTTGTTAGTTTTAATCATCTTCTTAATTGCTGACGTTTCCTACATTTAAACAATGACTAACATAAAATATGACTAACATAAAATATGACTAACATAAAATATGACTAACATAAAATATGACTAACATAAAATATGAAAATACAAATATATATCTAATCTAGAATTGTTTGAGACGCTAAAAGAAAAATTGGCTCATTTTGCTAGCTAGGTTTACTAGCTAGGCATGGCTGCTGTTGAGAGAGTACAGGTTTTAATGTAGCACGTATTTCAATATGTAATTTGAATAAAACTTGTTTATTATGTAGTTTATTAAAGTCATAAATTTATTATTATTTACATTGTGTAATTTGGGCAAATTTTGAAATGTATAACTTCTTTATTTATGTAATTTTGACAGTATAATTTATCACTAATTCAATTTTTGCAATTTTTGAAATGTAAGATACTTATCAATTACATTTCTTTGACTGGAATTTGTTTTATTCTAGCCTGAATGTGACTGATGCAACCTTAATATACCTAGACTATTCTTAGCAAACATCGACAGACACAGTCACATGGCAATGGAATGTTCTCATACAAGAAATGAAAGCATTTTGGAAGTTCGATATCAAAAGATGGAAGAATTTAACAGCGAAGATGCAAAACAATAATACATATAATCGGTCAAATGACAAAATGACACGCAATGGTGACTCCTGATAATTTTTGTTGATGGGACCAGACTCTGTATGATACTTAGCGTTGTATATTCAACTTTCAAACTAATCCGTATCACGTTAAAAGTAATAATTATGAACACATAATTTATAAAATAATAATTACACGTTACACATTATTTTTGGTGGAGCCTGGCCCCACTGGCCCTTAATGACGATCCGGCACTGAATGTATCTTTACACAAAAGGAACCTTTAACAATCCATCTTTATCTCAACTCTGTGCTACTAGTACCAAACATTGAGTACTTACAGCAAATGAAAAGAGAACAATTACAATATGGACATAATGCCTGGATAAATAAAATAGTGGGAATAACAAGGAGAGCTTAAATCGAAACGAGAATTTTCGAGATTTTATAGGAACAACACCAGTGCCAGAGCATAATAAGAAACAACATACCAAGGGGTTCGGTTATTTAACATCAAATTTCATCTAACACAGTGGTGTTTAACCTGTATCAGTGGACGCTTCACAGAAAAATGCGTCCCAGGTAGGGTTGCTAATTTGGCATTTAAAGGACAGATTCATGAAATTTAGCTTTTTTTTGAAAGTGGTTGGTTAAAAAAAAACATTATTTGGCCTGTTGGCCCACTTTATGCCATTTTCTATATGCACATTTTTTCACTAAAAATGTGTATAATTCTTAAGAGCAAATTGTGTAATATACTTAATTTAGGATTTTTATTTATTTTGGTTGATATTACTAAAAAAAATATGCTTAATAGATAAAATATGCAATAGAAGAACAATACAGAAAAATAACTTTGGGAAAGAAGCATTCCAATTTAAGAAAGATGGATTTTTAACCAACAGTGAAACTTTTTGGATTGGTGTTATTCAACACGAGTCATTTAAAGAGCTTACCACCTTTGCTCTCACTTGTTTAATGACTCCATTTAGTAATGCTTTTATTGAGAGAGTGTTCTCTCTTGTATTATCAGTCAAAACAAAAGCTAGAAATAGAACACAGCTGCAGCTTCTTGAGGCGATAGTGAGAATAAGAACAGAATTGCCCTTATCTAACAAATGTTGCAAGGATTTTACTGCATCCCTTAATATGGTAAAGAAATTATTTACTGATAAAGTGTATAGTGCTGGTTTCAGTGCTGAGGATAGTGATGACCTTGATTTTGAGCTCTTCTTACGATATAGCAATGTTTTTCCTCAATGCTTTTTTTGTTTTTTTCTGGCCAGGATTTGGCCGATTTTCTCAATTATTAGTTGACAACCCTGGTCCCAAGTTGAGAATCATTCATCTAACTGTCATCACAACAAGACTACTATTCAGATACACTAATTTTAAGGCCAAATATCTTCCTGCAAATGTTAGACTTGAAATATCAAAAGCGATAAAAACACCATATATAAAGAACAATCGAAAAAACTTTCCATAACTGTTTGCATTTCCAGAATACTGAAAGGCCCGACAGAAATAAAGAAAAAAGGAAAGAAGACAATATTAGGAATTTGTAAATTTTTGTTCAAATTTTAGACTTTTAAAATTGATTGTCCACAGAATATAGAGAAAATTGGAGCGGTATTACTATCTCCTGGATGGAGCTGGCTTGGACGATATCAGGTGCGATACGTATTTGAATATTTCTGGAAAATTTACTTTAGTTAAGTGTCAAATAGTTGGGAGTTCTATATTAGTTGTCTTAAAAGATGTCTGTGTAAGTTTTGGTCTGGCGTTGAGAATGAACATATTCCATCTCTACGCGTTGGCTCTGTAAACAGATTGAAGTCTTGCGAAGTAGGTCAGAATCGTTGGGGATGACATTCACACAATGTGGCCGAAGTGTATACGTTGCGTCGTCGATAATACGAAAATTGTCGCACACCAGACAAACGATATCTCTTAGTGGAAACGTGTACACGTATTTCTTGACCGTCGTCCTAGATATGAAAAAAGGCTCACACGATGTGCGGCAGCTAACAATCAAGTCCGAAATCCTGTAGCAAAGGCAAGCGCCACTAAAGATGAACTGCTGGATATACCCACGATTCGCCCATGTGTTGTTGGGTGATTCTGTTACCTTATCCGGTAAACAAGTTTAAATACAAAATCAGCAAACCATGAGCTAGTTTGGTGTGGTAAAGGCCTATGCTTAAACTGAGGTTTAAAGAAGAGAGAGAGAGAGAGAAAGAGAGAAAAAGAGAGAGAGAGAGAGAAAGAAAGAGAGAAAGAAAGAGAGAAAGAGAGGAACTTAGAGATCGAGACAGATAGAGAACAATAGGTTAGATATTGATTAAGAAGATGACATGAACAAATAAGGAATTAACAGTGAAAATGTGGAAAAGGATCGTATAGTATTATATAGAATGACCTGTTTGGTCGAGAAAGAAAGACTGAGGAGAGAGAGAGAGAGAGAGAGAGGGTTGGGGGTGGGGGGTAAGGTATAGTATATCAAGAAAAGTGACAGACTCTTTTTAAGTTTGAAATATCTTCATTGCACTCCGGACATGTCCATATGTGATCTGATCTCCTTCAAATTACCTGGAATAGCTTCCAGGAACTGACCGTACCTATTCGATTTTGATTGATGAGCCTATTCATATACCTGTTGTGTTGTTCTTGTCTGACCACTTCCGTCTTCAATCACAGCTCTTGCAATATAGTAGTTGACGTGGATTGGTTTAAATGAAAATAATCTTTGCGGTCACACTCTATGAGGGAGTTCAAAATGTCAGCTATATCTATTGGCTGGCCCCCTGATATGGTGGCAGACTCAACAAACACTTACATGCGCTAAGTATAATTTAAACAGCTCTCTGCCAGTGTCAGCAAGCGAAACAGACACCAGAGCATGCACTGCAAGATTGTCCTCTCCGGGAGGAGTGAGGCTGCAACATGTGGCCGCACTCAATTGAACTGAAAAATACGCTTTGGGAAAATCTGACAGACCTGAAGCTGACTGCCAAGTTGTAGGTCCACAGTTAATTAATGTCGTGACGGGCTGAAGAAAAAGAACAAAGCAGTTGTGAGACAGCTACAGCAAACGTACAGTCTACCTTAGTTGGGGTGTGTTTGCATTGAAAGAAGTTGTGAGACAAGCTGCAGCAAACTTACAGACTGCCTGAGTTGGGGTGTGTTTGCATAGAAAGAAGTTGTGAGACAGCTTCAGCAAACGTACAGTCTACCTTAGTTGGGGTGTGTTTGCATTGAAAGAAGTTGTGAGACAAGCTGCAGCAAACTTACAGACTGCCTGAGTTGAGGTGTGTTTGCATAGAAAGAAGTTGTGAGACAGCTTCAGCAAACTTACAGTCTGCCTGAGTTGAGGTGTGTTTGCATAGAAAGAAGTTGTGAGACAGCTACAGCAAACTTACAGTCTGCCTGAGTTCGGGTGTGTTTGCATAGATAGTGTCCTCAACTTCAGGGTAAGTATCTTCGGAGTAAGTTCCTGAATGCAAGGCACTGGAACATGGATCCATTCATCTGGGAAGTTTGTTTTACTGCGTTTGGCTGAAAATTCGAAGTAAAAATAGAAGTAGTTATCTATTAAACAATTCTTTTTAAAAGTAAATTCCACATGATAAAAAACAAATTTAGGTACTGTAGAATAAGTTAAAGTGTCAGTATATATATCCTCCTCCATGAGGCCATTACCTTGTAGTGGTGAGGGGGCTTGCGTACCTCAGGGACCCGGAGAGCTATGCCGGCAGGGTTACCCAAGCCGGAAGGTCGAAGGAGAGAGGGCAGACTAAATGTGGTCTCCTGGTCCTCCAGGTTGGGGTTGTGCGATGGGCTAACTACCCATCCATTTAAAAAAACAGTAGTTACAGAAACCAAAAACAAATTGTTCAAAACTAACTCGAGTCTCGAAGGACTAGGCTCCATGCAGGAGACAGATGACGCGCAGCAGCCAAACCCGCAAGGAAGCTGATGTGCTGACGACCCTTTTTTCGGCCGCAGACAACAAAGATAGAAGCACCCAGGTTGATTACACAGAAGAAGTCCACCCTTGTAGGGATGTGGAATGTAAGGACACTGCTAGAGACAGGCAGATGTGCACAAGTGGTGAAGGAGATGCATCGGTACAGCTTACGTTGCTGGAATGTGAAACAAGGTGGAATGCTTTTTGGGAAACAAGACTTCAGACGGGAGAAACGCTGCTCCATTCGGGCAAAGAAAATGAAGATGATCCTCTGGAAGCCGGGGTGGCCTTGATGCTGACCAAGGAAGCAAGCAAAAGTCTGATGGAATGGGAACCAGTGTCGGACCGCATTATTAGTGCAAGGTTCGTATCTAAGTTCCAGAAGACCTACATAATTATGTGTTATGCACCGACGAACGATGCAGAGGAGGTGGAAAAAGACCATTTCTATGCACAACTACAGGCAACTGTGGACAAAGTACCAAAGCACGACATGATGATTCTTATGGGGGGATTTAAATGCCAAGGTGGGCAACGAAAACACTGGCAGAGAAAAAGAGATGGGAGTAAATGGTCTTGGAAGCATGAACGAAAATGGTGAGATATTTGCAGACTTATGTGCCTCCAATGAGCTTGTCATTGGGGGTACACTCTTTCCTCATCGAAGATGCCATAAGGCAACATGGATCTCACCAGACCATCGGACGGAAAACCAGATCGACCATGTGGCAATTCGCCAACGATGGAGAGCATCACTACAAGATGTTAGAGTGAAGAGAGGAGCAGACATAGGATCTGATCACCATCTGGTAACTGTAAAATTAAAAATGAAACTATCGGCAAAGAAGAAACAACAAAGTACACGAATCAAGTTTGATGTCAAGAAACTCCAATCGCAGGCCACAAAGGAAGTCTTCCAGATTGCTCTAAAGAACCGTTTCGAGGCACTACAGACAACAGAAGAGGAAGGTACAGTGGAGAGTAGGTGGAACACCTTAAAGCAGGCGACAGTTGGAGCCTGTGAAGAAATACTTGGGAGACCATCATCAATCAGGAAACCCTGGATCACGGACGAAACATGGCAGAGGGTGGAGGAGAGGAAGAAGCTGAAACAAGAAGTAAACCAGTCACGAACAAGACAGCAAAAACAGGCGGCAGCAACTAGATATAACGAGATGGCTAGAGAGGTAAAAAGACAGCTGAGAAACGACAAAAGAGCATTCATAAATGAGATAGCAGAAGAGGCAGAGACAGCAGCTAGCAAAGGTGACCTCAAGGCTCTCTATGAGACAACCAGATTGTTGAGTGGGAGGAAAAATAAGCAGAGCAGGCCAGTGAGAGATAAGACTGGAAAACTTTTGACTAAAATTGATGAACAACTGGGGCGCTGGAAAGAGCATTCCAGGAAGTGTTAAATAGACCTCCCCACTAAACCCACTAGATTTAGGGCAAGGAGACCCGCTGGACATAAACGTAAGGGAGATCACAAAACAGGAAATCCGCAATGCCTTGAAAAACTTGAGAAAGGGCAAGGCGGCAGGAGTTGATAATATCCCAGCGGAAGCTCTGAGGGAGGGAGGAGAAGAGATGGTAAACCAACTCCACATATTGTTCAACTTGGTGTGGGACAGGGAGGAGATACAGCAGATTGGAAGAAAGGCCTCCTCGTGAAACTGCCAAAGAATGGCAATTTGTCAAACTGTGACAAGTGGAGAGGGATCATGCTGCTCTCCATTCCCAGCAAAGTCCTCACTAGGGTTATTCTGGACAGGATGAAAGACGCTATAGACCAGAGGCTTAGGGACGAACAGGCGGGATTCCGGAAAGATAGATCTTTCAATGACCAGATAGCCACCTTAAGAATCATAGTGGAACAAACAATGGAGTGGCAGGCTCCGCTCTACGTGTGCTTTGTTGATTTTGAGAAGGCATTTGACAGCATAGATAGGAAATCAATGTGGGGATCCTAAGAAACTATGGGGTGCCGGAGAAGACTGTCGACATCATCAGGCAGCTGTATGAGGGGTTTGCCTGCCAGGTTGTTCATGATGGAAGACTGTCAGAGGAGTTCCAGGTCACTACTGGTGTTAGACAGGATGCCTGCTGTCCCCCCTTCTCTTCTTGGTGCTACTTGATTGGGTCACACGCACAGCCTACGCCAGGTCTGGAAAAGGCATACAGTGGACACTTATGTCAAAGTTAGAAGACCTGGATTTTGCGGACGATCTCGCCTTGCTTTCACATAGACTACAAGACATGCAGGAAAAAGTGGATGCTCTGACACAAACGGCACAACGAGTCGGCCTTAAAATCAGTCAAGAGAAGACTAAAGCAATGCGTAGCAACAACATACAGCAAGATCCAATACTGATTGAGGGAAGGGACATAGAAGATGTGGATGAATTTGTCTACCTTGGAAGTAAGATCAGCAGATCAGGAGGTACAGATGAGGACATTAATGCTAGGAAGGCCCGACAGGCCTTTGCGATCCTGCACATGGTGTTGAAGTCCGCTGCCATCTCCACGAAAACAAAGCTCAGGATTTTCAGCTCAAATGTGAAGTCGGTGTTGCTGTATGGCTCGGAAACTTGGCGAGTCACTAAGGCAAATACAAATAAGATCCAGACCTTTGTCAACGGATGTTTGCGGCGGATTCTCAGATTGAGATGGAATGATAGAGTTACAAACACGGATCTGTGGATAAGAACAGGGCAGGAACCTATGATGACACAGGTCAAGAGGAGAAGATGGCGATGGATAGGCCATACCTTGCGGAAGACACAGTCGAGTGTCACTAGACAGGTGCTCGAGTGGAACCCGCAGGAAAGAAAAGAGGACGCCCTAAGCAGACTTGGAGACGAGGTCTTACTGAGGAGCTGAAGAGTGCTCAATTGACCTGGGAGAACATAAAAGAACAGCCAGAGACCGAGAAGAGTGGCAAACAACTGTTGAGGCCCTATGCTCCACGAGGAGCGGAGAGGATTATTGATGATATATTATCCCTTTCCTTTAACTTATAGCACACAATTCTGCAGAATTGAATTTTCTCTTACTGTTTCATCGACTTAGCAGAAGTTAAAATAGTGATAACAGTTACTAAGTGGTTAGTGCCAAACTTGCACTGAATTAGTTGAACAAACTACTAAAACAGATCTAAGGTCAAACGTATCTGGTTCAAACCCCACGGTGCGCAAGTTTGGAAGCAATTTCGTTTCCGCGGATTTTACAAAAGGTAAAAATAGACCTCACCTTTCGGAAAGCAATGGCAAACTACTGAACATATAAGTGGTGCATAGAAAATCAACGACTCGTTTATTGTGGTTGCTGACTACGTCCTGTAAAGAATATGCCACGATTTCAGATCAATGTTAGAACTTGACGGAAGCCATCCGCTAATATTGAATCCGATAGTTTTTCTATCATTTGAAGCATAAACATTTCTGTCTACACGCAAAAATATAAGAAATAAGTAACTTTCATTATTTTCAGGATCAAACTGATACTGAGTGGTTTATGTGGAGAAACATGTTGCCGATGTCCATATTTTTGAATGTCATTCATGTGCTGCTTTCACAGATATGTTTCTACTTTAAAGTCAGTGCGAAGGTTTGTATGTATTAAGATTGTATCTTTGAGATTGAAATGCCTAGAAATGATGCAAAGTAGTTATTTAAAGTATAAAAGGAAGAATTAGCAACGTTTTGACCAAAAGGTCTTTATCAAACAAACGATACAGAACAAACAGAATGGAGACTATGGCTCTATACACCATAACTGTTTCAATATTAAAATAAAGAAAAAGAGAGAAAACAAATTGAATTCATCATCAGTACAAGTGATCATGTGTGACAAATACCCCACTACACTAATATGTGGTGCCCTGGGAAACAGACTGCATCATTGCAGACTGACAAAGTGAAAAGGGATCACAGAAGAAATATATACATGTTGTGGTAATAGTGTGATAATCACATGCGACGGACGGCTTTCAACGAACCTTCACTGCCCGCAAACCCCCCAGCATGTTCGTAGCTCGTTGGACGACGGGTGACAAGCCCCTGTGAGTGCTGTTCAATTCTGCGTTCTGTCTGAAAAGCCACAGATTCTCCAGATTGACGGTGTTTGTGGCACCAAACCGAAGGGTTATGATGTTCATGGCACCAAGCCGAAGAGTTGAAAGCTCACGAGCTTCTAAAAAAACCAAAAAAACGAACCTTCGTTCAACAAGAGTTCTTATGAGTTCTGCATGCAATTTATCTATATGACCTATGGATGAAATACCGTTACACATGTTACATTCTCTTCGACCTACTTTCTTCAACTTTTTACTTACTCTTTTCTCTAGAGATCATTTTTTCCAGTATCTGCATTTAATGGAAGATCTTGAGTTGATACTATGTTTCTTCTAATAGTTTTGGGTATTGTATACAGAGCTTTGGTTATGTTATAAGGTGGAGTTATGCCGCGCTATTCAAAAGAAAGTTTGTACTGCGATGTGGTGGTAGGTTATCTGTGTGCATTGACTGTATATTCAGGCTTGTTACAAGGCTCTCCTCCTTTACGTCTTTTTCAACATATACACAGTGTCAATCACAGAACAACTTGACGAAGAGGTAGAATATTGTCATTTGTTGATGACATGCAATTGAATAGACAGAATAAAGACATAAGTGAGATTTTTGGTGAGATAAAGAGGGAACTTTGCCGAATATAACATACTGATGTGATGTCTCTGGAGTACTAGTTAAACCTTCAAAAACAGTATTAACATTAACATAACTCTCTCTTAATAATCACACGGATATCGCATTGTTGCTTGAATGTGCGGTGTTGATATATCCGGAGCTAATTCGATTCAATTTTTGGATGTTAAATTTGACTGCAGGGTGTGTTTCTTGTGTTTCATGGACATGTTAAACGTATCATTTTCAAGGCATGTAAAGTTCGGGCGGCAATGAATCATATCGGCTGCTAATATCAAGCAACGTCATCATGTATCATGTGCTGGTTCTGTCTACCATTGTAAATCCTGTTAGTAAGACGCAAATTGATCGTCTATAGAAAATACAGAATGAATCTATGCTCATAATCCTGGCTTGCACTGGGGATATGACCTACCAGGGGATGAGGTTTCTCCTCGATTTCTCGACCATGGAGTATAGACTCCTAGACAGCTAGAAAAAGAATAAATGCTGAAAAGGATCAAATATTGCACGAGCTGAACAGCATCTGTAGTGGAAATCTGTTAAAGCAGAGTAAATCGAGGGTTGGCCGGGGTTGCAGACAGACACTAGTAGTATGTCAGGAGGGAAACAGGTAGCAAATGAGGTGCTAATGAGTTGCTAAAAGATAGACAAGAGCAATATACTAATAGGCGTTCCTAGGCGTCGGATAGGACCATGGCCAAAAAGGATTTAATAAGGGGTAGATAACTAGTGGTTTATATAAGGGGGAAATAATTTGTAGGTTATTAAGAGGGAGATAATTTATAGATTATTAAGGGGAGATAATTTTTGTTATATAATGGATACTTAAGCCCCATTTTAGGGGCTAATAGGATAATAGGGGCTAAAGGGGCTAATAGGGGCTATAAGGATATACTCCACCCTACCCAACCCTTAATATAGCTTATGTAGTAATATACTCCACCCTAGGGGTGGAGCAAAGCCAAATAAGGATTTACTAAGGGGAGATAACCATTGGTCAATGTAATGGTAGATAATTTGTAGGCTATTAAGGGGGAGATAATTTTATTATACATAGGGGTACTTAGGAAGTATTTGTGGTGAAGACAGATAGGCAAGAGCAATATACACCCTACCCCACCCTTAATATAGCTTATATTGTAATATACTCCACCCCTAGTACTCCACCCCTAGGGGTGAGCAAATCCAAATAAGGATTTACTAAGAGGAAGATAACTATTGGTTTATGTAAGGGGAGATAATTTGTGGGTTACTAAGGGGGAGATAATGTCATTATGCATTGGGTACTTAGGTAGTATTTGAGGGGCTAATAGGGTTTATATAGCAATATACGCGTAGGAGCAAAGACAAAGAAGGATTTACTAATGGATAGATAACTATTGGTTTATATAAGGGAGATAATTTTTAGGTCATTAAGGGCGAGATATTTTTTTACTTAGATAGGTATTATATATAGTTATATAAACATTTTTTTTTTTTTGAAAAATCGATAAATATTGAAATATTTATTATTTTTGTAAAATTGTATTTTTAATAGGGAAATATAAAAATCTATAAAAATTTTTTTTTTGGTTGAAAAATCGATAATTTTGGTAAAATTGTATTTTTAATAGGGAAATATAAAAATCGATTAACATTTTTTTGAAAAATCTATGATTTTTTGTAAAATTTTATTTTTACCAGGGTAATACAGAAAACCGATACATGTTTTTGGGGGGAGATATTTATATTTTTCTGTTAACCATAAGCTATATTTAGATATGACGCAGTATTTTTTAAATGTATATTGACTTCTCATGTGCTTGTTTATGGTAATGTAATGTTCTTGTGTTCTATTTGAACAACGTTAAAGTAGGTAAGCTTAAATTAAAAGTATATTTTGTGTATGTATGCGTGGTTGTATGAGTATTATGTGATAGTATTTACTTGTATAAGTGTATATCTGAGTGTGGTTGTTTAGTCAGGTAGACAAATAAAAGGAGGAGGTGAGGGCAGTAAAGGGACTGAATTATGGTATTTTATTAGTATGTGATAGTATTTACTTATATAAGTGTATATTTGAGTGAGGTTTTATAGTCAGATATATAAAAAGGGTGGGGTAAAGGGGAGGATTTCGGATGTTCAAGTATATGATAAGTATTCACTTATAGCAGGGTGTGTGTGTGTATTTAGACCAATATGTATTAGCGTTATTCTTAACTTTTGCACATACAATTAATTTACTATAGATACATATACATATAGAGAGACAGGTATACATATACAACCAAACATATATACAGTTATAAATAAGAAACATGTGTCACTTTATATACAATTTATTTATTGAAAATAATAAACATATATATATAGTTATAAAATAGTAGGAAAGTAAAGGTGAAATTTTGTCGTCGCAATTTGTAAAAAATCGGACGTAATGGTATACTAACCTATAGGAAAATAGGGCATATGCTAGATAAATTGATTGATTAGTTATGTAAGTGTAAAATAGGAGTGTGATTTATATATTTGTGTATTTAAGTGTGTATGTTAGTGTTGTATGTAATATATGTTTAGTCATGTTCATATATAAAACTAAGCAGGGTGGGTAAGGGGAGATGTCTGGAAGTAAGTGAATAGTATGAGGTCACTGTTAAGATGTATGTATTCGACAGTATTTAGTATATGAGGGTGTGTGTGTGTGTTATATCAAGATATATTAGTTATTCTTAGTACGAGGGTGATGATTAATATAAGGGACATCATTATTTATTTTTTAGTAATAGATGTATCACACAATGTAGTTTGTATTTTATTTATATTTAAGGAATTTAGTCATTATATATATATATATATATATATAGATATACATATATAGACAAACACATATACATTTATAACTAACAAATACAGTGAGTGTAATATAAAAATATTTTCGTAGCATAGGCATTATAACGACCTATAGGTGTAGTAAATATATACATATATAGGAATATAATACCAGATAGCGGCATATTAAAAGGTCAGAGGTGAGACTTAAGCATCGGTAAACACGTCGCAATTTGTAACAAAAAGGTGAAATGGCTACTAACCTATTGGAAAGCCCGGCATATGATATATAAAAACTGCCATGTGTTTATAATTTAGTATTTATTAGTGGCACATTAGAAGTGTGAAATGACTAGGTTAGAAGTGAGAGGTGAACCTATTAGAAGGGACAGGTGGCCAAAGTAGAAGTGAGAGGTGTACATGTTAGAAGTGTGAGATGACCTTGTTAGAAGTGAGCGGTGCCCAAGTTAGAAGTGAGAGCTGACTACATTAGAAATGTGTTGTGTCCAAGTTAGAAGTGAGAAGTAGAAGTGAGAGGTGCCCAAAGTAGAAGTGAGAGGTGACCATCTTAGAAGTATGTGTTGACCATTGTTGAAGTGAGAAGTTACTATGTTAGAAGTTTGAGACGGCAATACTAAAAGGGAGAGGTGTCCACATTAGAAGTTTGAGATGTCCATGCTAGAAGTGTGAGATGACCATATTGGAAGTGTGAGGTGTTCAAGTTGAATGTCATAGGAGTACAAAGTACAAGTGAGGGGTACCAATATTAGAAATGAGAGGTGTCCAAATTAAAATTGTGAGTGACTATCTTAGAAGGGCGTGGTGACCATGTTTGCAGTGTACAAGTCAAAAGTGAGAGGTGTCTAAAGTAGAAGTGAGAGCACGGTGCAAATGCTAGAAGTGAGAAGTGACAATGTCTGAGTTGAGAGGTGTCCACATTAGAAGTGTGAGATAACCATGTTAGAAGGGAGAGGTGACTATGTTTTAAGTGCAAGGTGATTATGTTAGAAATTATAAGTGTCCAAATTATAAGTGTCCAAGTTATATGTGATAGGTGTCCAAAGGACAAGTGAAAGGTACCTATATTAGAAGTGAAAGGCGCCTATGCTAGAAGTGAGAGATACCCATATTAGAAGTGAGAGGTAACTATGTTAAAGTGAGAGACGACAATGTTCGAAGTGTGCAGTTTAGAAGGGACGACCATGTTAGAAATGTACAAGTTAAAAATGAGAGGTGTCTAAACTAGAAGTAAGAGGTGTCCACGTTAGAAGTATAAGTTGACCATGTTACAAGGAAGATGTGTCCATGTTAGAAGTGTTGGATGACCATGCTACAAAGGAGAGGTGACCAGGGTAGAAGTTAGAGGTGGCTATGTTATAAGTGCAAGGCGACTATGTTAGAAATGAGCAGAGACAATGTTAGAAGTGTTCAAGTTAGAAATGAGAGATGTCCAAAGAAGAAGTGAGAGGTGCACATGTTAGAATATGAGGTGATCATAAGAGGGGCCCATGTTATAAGTGACAGGTGTACAAAGGAAAAAGGAGAGTTGGCATCTTAGAAGTTTGAGGTGTCTATCTTAGAAGTGTGAGATGATCATGGTACAAATGTGAGGTGTTTAAGTTAGAAGTATGAGGTGTCTAAAGTAGAAGTGCGAGGTGACCATTTTAGAAGTGTAAGATGACCAGTGTAGAAGTAAGAAATGCCTATGTTAGAGATTGAGATGACCAGCCTAGAAGTGAGCGGTGTCCAAATTAGAAGTTTGAAGTGTACATGATGGAAGTGAGAGATCACCAAATTTTAGAAGTGAGATATTGTTAAACAACAAACTTATATTGTATAATATATTAAAAAAAATTACGGTTGCATAGGTACACATTGCTAAGATAGTTGTATATACAAAACATAACATTTTAGTAAATAAAGCTATAAATAGCTGCCAATAATTACTAGCACAATTAAGGAAGTTAAATTTAAAATAAATCAATAACTTGCCAATTATACAGTCATATTTTTACTACTGCAAGTTATCGATTTATTTTGTAACACAAACTACATTGTGTGATACATCTATTACTAAAAAATAAATAATGACGTCCCTCATATTAATCATCACCCTCGTACTAAGAATAACTAATATATCTTGATATAACACACACACACACACTCTCATATACTAAATACTTTCGAATACACACATCTTAACAGTGACCTCATACTATTCACTTACTTCCAGACATCTCCCCTTACCCACCCCTGCTTAGTTTTATATATAAACATGACTAAACATATATTACATACAACACTAACATACACACTTAAATACACAAATATATAAATCACACTCCTATTTTACACTTACATAACTAATCAACCAATTTATCTAGCATATGCCCGGTTTTCTATAGGTTAGTATACCATTACGTCCGAATTTTTACAAATGGCGACGACAAAGTTTCACCTTTACTTTCCTACTATTTTATAACTATATATATATGTTTATCATTTTCAATAAATAAATTGTATATAAAGTCACACATGTTTCTTATTTATAACTGTATATATGTTTGGTTGTATATGTATACCTGTCTCTCTATAAGTATATGTATCTATAGTAAATTAATTGTATGTGCAAAGTTAAGAATAACGCTAATATATATCGGTCTAAATACACACACACACCCTGCTATAAGTGAATACTTATCATATACTTGAACATCCGAAATCCTCCCCTTTACCCTACCCTTTTTATATATCTGACTATAAAACCTCACTCAAATATACACTTATATAAGTAAATACTCTCACATACTAATAAAAATACCATAATTCGTCCCCTTTACTGCCCCCACCTCCTCCCTTTTTATTTGTCTACCTGACTAAACAACCACATTCAGATATACACTTATACAAGTAAATACTATCACATAATACTCATACAACCACGCATACATACACAAAATATACTTTTAATTTAAGCTTACCTACCTTAACGTTGTTCAAATAGAACACAAAGAACATTACCTTACCATAGACAAGCACATGAGAAGTCAATATACATTTAAAAAATACTGCGTCATATCTAAATATAGCTTATGGTTAACAGAAAAATAATAAATATCCCCCAAAAAAAAAAAAAAAACAAACCATGTATCGGTTTTTTATATTACCCTGTTAAAAATAAAGTTTTACAAAAATAATCAATTTTTCAAAAATTATCGTTTTTTCAAAAAAAAATAAT
Source organism: Arion vulgaris (assembly GCA_020796225.1). Taxonomy (NCBI): domain Eukaryota; kingdom Metazoa; phylum Mollusca; class Gastropoda; order Stylommatophora; family Arionidae; genus Arion; species Arion vulgaris. Next base: position 55,288,269 of record CM036759.1, on the reverse strand, counting down.
ATTTTATATATAACTATATATAATATCTATCTAAGTAAAAAAAAATATCTCGCCCCTTAATAACCTAGAAATTATCTCCCCTTTATATAAACCAATAGGTATCTCCCCATTAGTAAATCATTCTTTGTCTTTTCTCCTATGCGTATATTGCTATATAAACCCCATTAGCCCCTCAAATACTACCTAAGTGCCCTACGTATAATGAAATTATCTCCCCTTAATAACCCACAAATTATCTCACCATTACATTGATCAATGGTTATCTCCCCTTAGTAAATCCTTATTTGGCTTTGCTCGGGTGGAGTATATTACTATATAAGCTACATTAATGGTGGGGTAGGGAGACGTATATTCTTATATAAACCCTATTAGCACCAGAACTGATACCTAAGTACTCCTTACAACCTAACAATTATTTCCCTTATATAAACAATAGTTATCTCCCCCTTTGTAAATCCTTATTTGGCTTTGCTACACATATATCCTTATATAAAGTATATCCTTATATAAAGCCTATTAGCCCCTCAAATGGGGCTTAAGTACCCCAGTATATAACAACAAATTATCTCTCCCTTAATAATCTATAAATTATCTCCCCTTAATAACATACAAATTATTTCCCCTTATATAAAACACAAGTTATCTACACCTTAGTAAATCCTTCTTTGGCCATGGTCCTAGCCGACGCCTAGGAACGCCTATGAGTATATTGCTCTTGCCTATCTATTAGCATCTCATTAGCACCTCATTTGCTACCTGTTTCCTTCCTGATATACTACTGACACTGTTCAGCTGGTATGTGGGTTCACAAATATCGACCATGGTGAAGAATGGATTCCGGTGCCTTCAATATACGGGAACACCTTTTCGAAAAGAGTTAAATTAGACAAAGGTCGCAGAGAGAGGAACACCTTGGCGTTGGATTTAGAATCACCATTAATGAAAGCTGCAATGAAGGTGATGTTGTGATTTACACAGATGGATCGGTAGTTCGCAAATAAGAGTCCGCAGGTGTCTTATGTACAAGGACATAAAATAGAAAGGTCAATTAAACAAGTGATGCATTTAGTATGACTACAAGTAGCTTGATTTTATATAGTGATTAAATAATTAAACACGAAGCTGAGAATCTTTCAATCAAGTGTGAAGTCAGTGCTGTTCTATGGCTCGGAAACATGGAAGACAATAAAGGAAAACATCAGAAAACTGCAGACCTTCGTAAATGGATATTTACGTAGAATAGAAGGACTGAGATGGTATGATACGATTACGAATGAGGAACTCAGAGAAAGAACTAGGTAGGTACCAGTGGAGAAAGAGCTCAGGAAGAGACACTGGAGATGGCATACATTGGATTATAGGACATACATTGAGAAGACCGACGGAAGCATTGCAAGACAGGCACTGTTTTGGAACCCGCAGGGAAAGATGAGTAGTTGAAGGCCAAGACATACTTGGAGAAGAGAGATGGAGGCTGATATTAAAAGGATAGGTAAAACATGGAAAGAATTGGAAGGGATGGTAAGAGAGAGGAAGAGCTGGAAGAAGTTTGTTGAAGACCTGTGCTCCGTTGGGAGTTGAAAGGTGAGGAAGATTAAATAATAGAACACAATAATATTTTGTGTAACATATCTTTGATATCTTGACATATAAAATAAAACGTTAATCAATATTATTAATTGTGTCCACAGATACATTCTTGTGTACTGCTTATATTTGATCTTGTAGCAGCTTATGTCTATTTTGACTTGATATTGTTGCTACTACTAATAGGATGGGCATTGGTAATGTATGCAGTTTCCCTGTCTGGAAGTAAATACCTTGTATGGATACTGGCAACGTCCATTATATATTCTTTGGCTAGTCAGGTTTGTTTAAATATACAATTTATAAGAATTTCGCTGTAGAATTCACTGAATAATTTTGAGCTTCTAACACACAGACTTAAACACACACAAGTATGAGCGTACACAATCAGCAGTGTTCAAGAAAATCATAAAGTTAAACTATTCAAAAAACAAATCAGTGCCTAGATGATGCTACAGATTTCGTTTACAGAGAAGAACTGCATTTGACTTCTGGTGGGCAGTGTGAAAACTCTCACTAGCTATAGTGAGCATACAAGATAGATGCATGTAACGCTTTTACTAGAGCAAACGTAACAATGCCTGGACAGCGCTACAAACCACTTCTAGCGAGATGTAGCCTACATCAGTCGAGTGAGTAAAATATAGTTATAGCCTACATCAGACGAGTGAGTAAAATGAAGTTATTCTAATGAATAAAAAAGGAGACATCTTTGTCAGGTGATAAAACCGTTTAAACTGTTGTTCATTTATGAGGTGGTCTCTGTTGCGTTGTGTTTAGGTGCTCCTCTCTCGTGCCAAAGGTACCATGTTCGCTACATCGTTGAGCAATCTGGATATTTTTCCAGAGATCTGTATTTCAGTGTAGGTGAGATCGAGTTCCTATTCCTATGAGAGTCTGACGATAAAACGTAGGTCCCGTGTTCAATTTGAGCACGTAAAAGAACCCTTGGGAGCTCAAAATCGAGAAGAGTAGGCTGGAAAGCAGTGCTCGCGCATAATTCATTAGAAAAGATTGAACATAAATTCTCACACAAATATCTTCACCATCTTCAAAATTGCATCGTGCACTCGCCGGTGCTGCGGAGTTCATGCACTGCAGCTGATATCTTCCTGTATAAGAAAGAGATCGGAGCACACATGATTACTCACCGAAGTGCAATGATGATGGAGTTTACGGCAGATGGATTTCTGACTTTGTGATAGCCAAGCAAATTCTTCATCTAGGTTCAGTAATAGGCTGTCAGCTGGTGTAGCCTCCAGGGTTGGTATAGCTAACAGGGAGAGCGACTATCTTGCTTGCATGTGCTTGCAGCTTATTCATGTGTTGTGATCAAAACAGGACACTGATAGTTCTGCATTGTATTTGGAATATATTCTTTCAATCTGGTCTGCCAGAGAACGGTAATGGCATAATGTTAGCTTCCCCTTCACCATTCATGGTTGCATTCATTGACTCTGTGTCTGTGTAAATTCTTGTCCAGCTTGCTTCTGTAAACGTGTAGTGAAAATTTTCCATTTGTTTGCTTTCTTCCCAAAATTATGCACGCTGTCTTTGCTTGACAATTTTCAGATTGAGGTTGACAAATAAAATGTTGCAGATTCTGGTTCCCAGAGGTAAATAAATATTCTTCTGGAACACAGTTATGATTCAATAATTCTGAATATGACTTTCTTAATTCATTTGTTTGCTGGTTTAGACGTGTAAACTTTAGTCTGTACTTTGTTATAACTACCATTTGTGCATTGCAATGAATAGTGAATGAATGGGCCCTAATATCGCTTACCACAGAGAGCCACACAGAAAAATTATAATAAGTACAAAGCAATAGAAAGACCACGCAAAAGAAGGAGTGACGGCATCAAGAACAGCCATACAAAAATGAATATCAACTTACAAAGTGCCTTACAGCAAGCACACACAAGATGACTACGTTTCACCCAACATTTCTATAAAGAAGTAAGTGGTAGAAGAGAAGAAGAATGAAGATTGAGAAATACATTTGATCCTTTCAACATTTAGAATCACTTTTCTCATTATTTGTATTCCAAGTGCTGGCATTTGTGTTTCTTAGTAAAGACAAGTGCCATAAAGCCCCAAGTGAAGTAGAATGAGAATCACATCAAGCGTCCTCTTTACTTCAGTCTCCCTAAAGATATTCAGAATATCTATCTCGTCCATATTTCTACTACTTGACACTATCGCCATGTCTACAAATATATCTGCTCATTAATTTTCCCTGATTCTTGCATGTCCGGATACAAAAATGAAGATTATTCTCTGTAGTCTCGAACACAACACAGATTCCAACCAATATTTATGGACACACCCTGCTTGGACATGCTGATGATATTCAGTGTCAAGGAAAAATTGTTAGGAATGAGAGCTGTGCTTTTGCTATAACTTCAGATATCATGACACCAATCTCTCTCAACCTCAAACAACTACCTCAAAGTGGAAGAATCGTATGCATGTATGTAATGTATCTTCTTCTTCTTCTTCTGCGAACGTTTTTCACGGCCAATTTGATCATTCTTATTGTGATGTATAATTGGTCCACTGGCAAGAACGGAGTGATCTACGTCGGGACGATTATGCGCCCATGGTGACTAGGCCCGCCCGTCCGTTTTTTTGCCAGCTTTTGATTTACTAGGGTGAACTTTCCCTAGGTACGATCCTTTCGGATCTACGCCTTTTCGATCAACTATGCCGTATATTTGGGCTTTGTGATCTACGCCAAGACAGTGAGTTACGCTGCTTTACCCGTTCTGACTGGGAAATATTTCTCGGGCTTGTCAGCTTGTCCTCGGACGGCGTCTTACTCGTATAAAACACCGTGTAAAGTATCGGCCTTCGCCAATGTTCAGGACCCGGGCTTCCTGTTTGATCCGTACATTGTCGGCCTTGCTTTACCGTACATTTTTGAGTTTGATCCGGGAAGGAACATTCTCAGCCTTTTCTAGACGCGTATCGGTACGTGGCAATTTGCAATTTACCTCGAAAGCACTGGCATGGGGCCGAGTACAAACAATGTAGAGGGTCGTTTCAGTGGGCACTATAAGCGTAACTGAGGATTTTGCGCTCGCCGCCATCACCCGCCCCAATTATTCCGGGGATGTTAGTTACGACAGCAATCGAACCTTGCCCAGTTGCCCCAAGGCTGGCAGTTCCGTTAGGCATCACCAACCTCAGTTCTTCCGGGGATGTTAATTTTAATCGCACAGTACCTTGCACGGTTTTCCCAGGGCGGGTAGTTTCGTTATGCACTAAACGCAACTTGTTCTTTTGCGCTCGGCAAACCTTGCCCAGTACATGTATCTGCACCAGGCTACCAATGCGGGTCAGCTGCAATCTTCTCTAGCACCAACACGAGGGTAGACTTTCATTCGTTACGGTCCTGTCTTATTTATTCTTGCCAACGGGCTGGCAATGTTTGCCCCCACCTCAGGGCTTCGAGCTTCGCCCTACGTGGGCATACGTTTGGTCACTGGATGCACCTCTCATCCATGTCTGAGACGTTTCGTTGCTGTTTCTTTGCGTTCAGGGACTTGGGCACTATCTTGTTGGACATCGGTCAGGAGAATTGTGCATTTTATTTGTATGTATCTTTATCGTATTTCCGTAATTGCACTGCTACCACTACCAGTAGTTTTCTCTCCCCGATCCCTGTCCCTCTTAGCCAGACCAGAACCAGAGTCTGTTTCCAGGGTCACCGCGTGGAGGTTAGGGCAGGGTCTTGGTTAGCGCGCGCCCTCGCTAACCCTGGCTCATGTTACCACCATGACCTCATGAGCCTTTTGACCCCCTCAGTAATGTATCTGATCCACTTCACCACCTTTACATGACAACCGCCCACCGAGAACTATTTGATCATTTAGTCTTGTGGTTCTTTTACACAACCTAACGTGCATATTGAAACGACAGACACCCGTAACTGCTTACTTCAGGACAGTCAAACTTAAAATTATCCAATATGCAAGATATGGTCACAGGGTGAGGAGCCGAGGCAGAAACACTTGGGCATGGTGATATGACTGAGGTTTTAGCATGGCTAGAGACCTTGCAACGTCGCAATAAATGGCCAAACGCTGGAGAAAGTTAAACATTTTACATATTTGGGTAGTAAAATGTCAATCAACGGAGACAAACGAAAGAAATAAACTCCCGTATTGCTATAACAGCTAATGCCTTCACTAAGTTAACAAATATCTGGCAATCTAAAGACCTTAGCATATGTACAAAAGTTAAAATGTTTACGTCCTTATGATTCCTGTACTGACCTACGGTTGTGAAAGTTGCAAATCAACTAACAAAATGTATAAGAAACTGGACAGCTTTGAGAATAACTAAGAGTACAATGTTGTGATTTCATTTCTAGCAACACATTGAGAGATAGAACAAAGTAACAATCCGTATCAAATTTTATAAGGAACCGAAGGTGGAAATATGTAGGTCATGTTCTTAGATTAGATGAAAAGAGACTAAATCGACAAGTCCTTATGTGGTCACCAGTTGGGAAAAGAAAACGTGGAAGACCAAAGACCACCCTACGAAGAACTATCCTACAGGAAAGTAAACTATTGGGTTGTAAAACCATTCAAGATCTCCAACTGCTAGCAACGAACCTCATCACACGGAGCTCTAAAAACATCTGCCCTATGTGCCGCCTTTGGCACGAAAGGAACAAACTAACTAACTAACAGACCTGAACATTAAAGATGATGAACAGTTATTAATTTTAATTTTTTTTTACTACACAGGTTACTTACTTTGAGTTATCCCAGTTACGGGTGCATCTTAAATTTCATCAGATATGTGCTTTATTATGTATTCGTCTGACGAGTTTTGCTGTTGAGAAAATTCAGTACAGAAGTTCTCAAACAATTCTTACATATACAAAGACAGAAACATGTAGTGACAATGTAAAACGTGAACTAGATGAAGGATTAAAATCAAGTGACAGTATCTGTGACAGCAGAGAAGAACGGATGACTGATACTTGTCATCAGAAGAGCACTGCCCATGAAAGTTGTGATTCATCTTGTTCATACAAGATTACAAATACTAATATAGTGGATTGTGATCCATCTTTTCTGGATTTGTTATTTTTTTCATTTTATTTACCAGCATTTATTGATGGTCCTATTCTTATATATAAGGACTTTCATAACCAAGTGAAAACTGCATTTAGATCTTCAAGTTTTACTCCAGATGTGTATGACATTGTCAAGCAACTGATAAGGTTATCATTCTGGGCTGTCTTTATTGAATTTCAGTTTCATTTTCTGTATTATCAGATTTTGGCTCCATACCTAGAAGAGATTGACGATTTATCACTTTGGGCTATAGTATCCATTGGATACTGCCAGGGCCAGTTTTTTATGATAAAATACTTTGTAATATATGGAAGTGCTCTACAGCTCTCCAGATTTGATGGAGTAGTTCCTCATGCTCGACCACGTTGTATCAGTTGGATATATTCTTTCACAGACATGTGGAAGCACTTTGATGTAGGTTTGTACAATTTCATTAAGACTTATATATACATACCGCTGGGAGGATCGAGAGCAGGCCTAACGCGACAGATCTTTGCGTCAAGCGTGGTATTCGTATTTATCTACTCTTGGCATGGTGCCAAGGAAGAGATATTTGTCTGGTGTGCAGGGAACTACTTCATGTGTAGTCTGGAAGCTGTAGCACTTGTTCTGGAGCAGTCTGCTATTGGAGTAAAATTGGTAAATATTCTTTTCTTAAGAACTTGATCCCATTAAAAGTGATATTTCAAAATGAATACATGCATTAATAAATGGCAATATATATTCTTGTTATTAGATGTTGAATCCTTATTATAGCACTTCGACTCTGGACAGACCCATATGTGCTTAACTGCGTCCAGTAAATGTCAAAGAGTATGCTTACCGATGGTCCACGTGTCTCTCTTGTAAACAATCCGACATTCTGGTTTACAGTTACCCAGCCCTAGTCGTGCAGTGATTGTGTCAGTATGTTATATTATGGATATGTCATTCAACAGGCTATCGCTAAGCAACTACATTGTTGTCCATCTTTAATATCATTGAAGGTGCATTCTAAGCAAACCTGTCTGCTCTCTCATTAACAAGAATACATGCATGTCCAGCACATACGTTACATATACGCCCCTGAAGGTTAGTAGCCTCTTCAGATGCCATTGACACATACCAGCACAGACTGAAGTTTAGTAGCCTCTTCAGATGCCATTCACACATACCAGCACAGACTGAAGTTTAGTAGCCTCTACAGATGCCATTCACACATACCAGCACAGACTGAAGTTTAGTAGTCTCTTCAGATGATACAAGGTAGAGCTGGTAGGATCTGCAAAAGATAGCTTGAAATAGGAAAACGTGTCATGCTATTTTTGATGACCTATGAAATTGGATTGAAAAGGCACAAGAGAGAGAGAGAGAGAGAGAGAAAGAGAGAGAGAGAGACAGAGAGAGAGATTGTATCTTTAAAAGCCAATGGAGAACTGCATACACGTTCTCAACTACATCCCTATACTAGAAATAGTTTTCCCGTACTTCAGCATAACTCAACCCCATGTACTAGTTAATAAAAGCCCAGTCAAATTTCTCCTCACAATACACATCCTTATCTGTATATATAATATCATGATCATAGAAGTTATCGAGGTCTGGTTTTCCCTAGACCTACTCTCTTTGAAAAATAATGATACTGTTGTGGATGTTTGCCATGGTCTACCACCCAAATCACCAAATATTTTTCTTTCTAGTAGGGTATCTACTGTCGTCACTTGATCGTATATTCTTTCACTTTGTGCAGTCTACAAGAAACCACACAGGATTCTCTTTCCCATAATACCAGGGGCGGCTTGGTAATTAATTGCCAGTGGGGCTAGGGCCTACTTAAAATACTGAGTAACGTGCACTTATCATGTTAGAAATTATTTGTTCACAATTATTACTTTTAACTTGATACTTTTTAGCTTTGAAAGTTGAATATATTTAACACTAAAATATAAATATTATATCATAATAATATAACAATCATAATAATATAAAATATTATAAAAATATTTTATTAAGCCTGAAATTCAGCCTCTCTAAGGTTTCACGAATTTCCAGCGCACTTTTTTAGGGTAGGTAGAAATGGGGTCTATCTAGACCGTCTGTTAATATAGCAATCTTTGACCTATGACTTCTACCGGCAGTGAAAAAAGGAAACAGACAATTATGTTATTTTCATTCAACCGGAGGCTAAATTCTTACGCGGTTAACCCATTGCGTAGTTACAAGGGGGTTCTTACATTTCAATAGTCGGTTCGAATCTCGACCGATTGAATCCGATCTATATATAAAAATAGTAGAACATTATAGAAAAAATAGAATTAAATAACTAACCATTAATAGAATAGTTTAAGGTAATCACCCGTTCCATCAATATACATCTGTCTACTTTCATTATCAATGTTCTTTCTACTACAATTCGACGCTCGAACAGTTGGCAAGGTGTGACCTGACCTATTTTATGAAGTTTTGACATTCAGGTTTAATCTACTTGATTATAAAATCATTCAGTATTGATAGGATTATAAAATCATTCAGTATTGATAGGATTATAAAATCATTCAGTATTGATAGGATTATAAAATCATTCAGTATTGATAGGATTATAAAATCATTCAGTATTGATAGGATTATAAAATCATTCAGTATTGATAGGATTGTCTGGCCTAATTGATTAGAGCACGACTTCGTAAATTTAATTTTCAATTGTTATTTGCCAACTTTCACTGGAATTCTATTATATTAGGTTTCTCTGGCAATAGAAATGAGGAACATTTTAATCTTATGGTCCAACAAATACCCTTTTAGAAGTAAAGCTTTTACTTAGTGAGTTGTTTTGTACCTTAGTTATATGCTAGATATTTTGTTGTTGTTGTCGAACCACCAGGAATGATGAGTTTTATGCGTTATGAGTCACCACAAGGAGGTGTAGTAGGGTATTGGTTAGTGCCAGCTCACTGACCCTGGCACGGCGTTGCCTTTTTTTTGTTTTTGTTGTTGCGCTTGTGGCCCCAGATTATTATAATAAAGGGGGAATAACTTTCCCGAATAGACAAACAATATAAAATAATAAAATATGAACTAATCCAAAATCCATGGCTTTTCCAAAAATGTTTATCTGGCACCACCAACAAAAATGACCACGAGCCGCCACTGATACCATTAGCGTGTATATGTGTTACTGTTGATAAGAAACACTCACTACACAAGACAAATGGTGTTAACTATATATGATCGTTACACTGTATCATAAACTAAAATTGTATTTCGAGAAAGCATTTGACAGCATCAATAGACAATGAATATTGAACATCCTGAAGCACTTCGGAGTACTAGAGAAGACAAGTGGCTGTATGAAAGGTTTGCATGACATGTTATTGATGATGGATATTTAGTATGCAGAGGCAATTTGATCTTGAATCATCTTTGATAAATAGAAGGGATTTCATCTTGTATCACATTTGGTAAGTAGAAGGGATTTTATCTTCTATCACATTTGGTAACTAGAAGGAATTTTTATCTTGTATCACATTTGGTAACTAGAAGGGATTTTTATCTTGTATCACATTTATTAAATAGAAGGGATTTTATCTTCTACCACATTTGGTAACTAGAAGATATTTTATCTTGTATCACATTTGATAAATAGAAAGGATTTTTATCTTGTATCACATTTGGTAACTAGAAGGAATTTTTATCTTGTATCACATTTGGTAAATAGAAGGAATTTTTATATTGTATCACATTTATTAAATAGAAGGGATTTTTATCTTGTATCACATTTATTAAATAGAAGGGATTTTTATCTTGTATCACATTTGGTAAATAGAAGGAATTTTTATATTGTATCACATTTATTAAATAGAAGGGATTTTATCTTCTACCACATTTGGTAACTAGAAGGGATTTTTATCTTGTATCACATTTATTAAATAGAAGGGATTTTTATCTTGTATCACATTTGGTAAATAGAAGGGATTTTTATCTTGTATCACATTTATTAAATAGAAGGGATTTTTATCTTGTATCACATTTGGTAACTAGAAGGGATTTTTATCTTGTATCACATTTATTAAATAGAAGGGATTTTATCTTCTACCACATTTGGTAACTAGAAGATATTTTATCTTGTATCACATTTGGTAAGTAGAGGGATTTTTATCTTGTATCACATTTATTAAATAGAAGGGATTTTTATCTTGTATCACATTTGGTAACTAGAAAGGATTTTTATCTTCTATCACATTTGGTAACTAGAAGGGATTTTTATTTTGTATCACATTTGGTAAGTAGAGGGGATTTTTATCTTGTATCACATTTGGTAAGTAGAAGGGATTTTTTCTTGTATCACATTTGGTATGTAGAAAAGATGTTATCTTCTATCACATTTGGTAAGTAGAAGGGATTTTTTCTTGTATCACATTTGGTAAGTAGAAGAGATTTTATCTTGTATCACATTTGGTAAGTAGAAGAGATTTTATCTTCTATCACATTTGGTAAGTAGAAGAGATTTTATCTTCTATCACATTTGGTAAGTAGAAGAGATTTTATCTTCTATCACATTTGGTAAGTAGAGGGGACTTTATCTTGTTTCACATTTGGTGAGCAGAGAGGATTTTATCTTGTATCACATTTTTAAGTAGAAATAATTTTTTTGTGGTAATATTTTGTAATTAGAATGAATGTTATCTTATTTCATATTTAGTAAGAAGAGTGGATCTTGTATTGTATTTAGTAAGTAGTGAGAACACATGCTCATTTCCAGTGTTCCATGAGAGAACTGACAGCATTTCCTTCACCACTTGCTAAAGTAAACAGAGCACATATTAGTCTGACTGATGTACAATCAAGTCAGGCTTGCTTGTCCATTAACAAACTAATTATTGTAATCTATTTATGAATTGTTTCAATATATTTATTTCTAGTTGATTATTTTTTCTTTAACAGAAGTCTTTTCTAGGTCCTGCTGTATACCTTCGATTGAAAGTCATCATGATATTCCCAGTATATGGGGCTTCTTGCCTGCAGTTATTATACTTCTTCTTTGAAATGAAAGTTGGTGGAATCTTTGTTTCTATAACACTTACCAAAGGTAAAAGTTATGGAAATATTATTATAACTTTTAATTTACTTGATGGATTATATATACAACATTTACTTGATGGATTATATATACAACATTTACTTGATGGATTATATATACAACATTTACTTGATGGATTATATATACAACATTGGGATCTATTTGTATTAGATTTATGTTAAAATTAGCATTTAAAATAAAACTGTGCAAGCTATTATAGGGACTTGACGTTTGTTATTTACAAATATAGCAAAAAATAAAAATAAAATAAATGATAAGCTGTTATAAGCTGTTATAAGCTGTTATAAGCTGTTATAAGCTGTTATAAGCTGTTATAAGCTGTTATAAGCTGTTATAAGCAACATGGCACAACCAAAAAGAGGGATAAGATATTCCTGCACAATATTCTAACAGTCTACATATAACATAGATTACAAAAAAGAGATAGCAATAAGTTTGAAACCTTAGTTGTTGTTGTTGACTGGTCATGCATTCTCAAAATTTAAGAAATGTGATATTTAAATAATGTAAGAGAAAAGACAAGAGAACAAGCCCTTGTTAGTTGAGATCAGAATGCGAGTTATTCAGTTCTACATAGAACCAATACTGACATACGAATGCGAGTCATGGACAATAAACAAACAGATCGAAAAATCTTTGGAGGCCACAGAAGTGTGGTTTTACAGAAGAATGATGAGAATCCATGCACTGCTAAAATCACTAATGCTGGAGTGTCGAATGAGATCAAGACACAGAGGAAGTTTATCATCAATAGAAGAAAGCGACAGTCATCATTTTTCGGGCATGTGATGACGAGGTGAGGATTAGAACACATTGTAGGGGGTCAAAGGCGCAAGGAAGCGGCGCGCCTGAATTAGAGAGATGGATCTAATCCTCGGCTCTTACCTCCAAGTGGTGACCCTGGTAACAGACGGTAGTTCCGGTCTGGCTAAGAGGGCAGGTGCCGTGGGAGAGCTACTCTGGGGCAAGTAGAGATGCAAAGATAGTCATGCTTGATGGGATCCACTCGCAACACAGACGAGTGAACTCCCAGAGTGACTATTAATGCTCGCCTCTCCCGGCCGATGGGAAAACGACACATAATGAACCTAGCGGAGCGGAACTTGGAGCCCACGCATTCTCTCTCTTGATGCTCCTCTCTTGAGCCGATGAGTATGCTGGGTGATGAGTTGGGCGGCGCGTTGGTCCACATGGGTCAAAAGTTCGAATCATTGCCATCGAAGGGACGTTGACCCGCTTGTGGCGAAATTTGGAGCCCAGGCATGCTCTCTTTTGAGGCACTACTCTAGAGCCAATGAGTATGCTGGGAGTCGAGTTGATTTGCACGTGGGCATCATGGGGCGAAACTCGGTTTTTGCCCTCTCAAAGTTGGACAGCCTAGTGGGAATTGACGGGAATTTTGAGGTAGGCACCAGGGCAGAGCAAGTACGCACGGCAGCGCGTACCATAGTGAGCCCCATCGAGGGGCATGCCGGTACGGCAATCGCGGAAAGCGAGGCAAGCACTGCAGCGACAAGCATGGCAGGCAAGAGGGTGTGCGTCCCACCCACATGAGCAGAACAACTGGAAAGCTAGTGCGCGTTTCCGCTCGCAGGAAACTACTGCTGCCTTGTAGTTGATTGGGGACAATCAAAGGCTAGCGGAGAAAACTGCAAACAAACCTGAACGGGCGGCAAACCAAGGTGTTCATTAAAACGATCGGTTTTGCTGCGCAGATGGCGTTCATAAGCCCAGAAGGGCAGGCCGTCTAATGGTTGCTGTCCTGAAAGAAAATGGCAACCCACTGCCTTGAGAGTTCGACTGGGGAAAGCCAAAGGCCTACGGAAAGAGTACCGCAACCAAACGCTGGCTGAAATCGAACACCCCACCCAAGGATAAGCAACTGTGCTCCAATAGATGCTGAAGGTTGGTCCATGTACATTACGTTCTGATGTTTTTGACTATTTATATATCACAAAGAGAATGATAAAAATGGCTTTTGAACGATCGAGAGAGAGAGAGAAAACACATTGTGACAACCGGTAAAATCGAGGGTAGATGAGACAGAGAAAGACAGAGAGAGACAATTTTGGAATGCCCAACTTCATGACTCGGTAGATCGTCAACATCTGATTTGACAGCAAATACCAAAGATAAAGATTTGTGTAGACCCACTGGTAACAAAGTGTTGGTTGGAAAATACTTTTTATCATCTGTCTTTTCACTTCCATCTTGATCTTTGGGTGTTGTAGTAATGGTGCCAGCTGGTAGGTCACTGCATTTGATTTTTGACACCGTGTCTATATTTATCTATCTAGTTTTCCGTCCTCTGTGAAAATGCTGCCTAAATATTTGAATTCAGAAACTTGCTTTACTCTGGTGTTATCTATTTGTATGTTGGTTTGACTAATACTTTGTTACCAGTGCCAAACTTGGTCTCTTATAGCAACACACCACAGAAAGCTCACCACGTCTGAAATGAAATGCTTGAGGAAGACAGTGGGAGTCACAAGGAAAGACAGATTACGAAGTTAGGACATCAGAAGCAGAGTTGGCATAACTTCATGCACCGAATACATCGAAAGACAACAAATGCAGTGGTTTGGACATTTAATGAGAATGAAATACAACCAACCACCAATAACAGCATACAATAAAAAGAGATCGGGTACTAGAGCTAAGGGAAGACCATGGAAAAGATGGATAAACAATATTAAGACCACACTACATAATCACAGATATAACACAACAAGAGCGACTCATTTGGCCCTAGAACGCAAATTAAAGCTCCCATCCCTACGCTTAACGGCAAGAGTGGACAGCCAACTACATCTTCCACCTGGGAATAGACAATAGACGTCTCTTAGGTTAAGCCAGACACAGTTATGTACCAGAGAAAAACTGGGATGCAGTTTCAAATGGAGAAATCAATCAATCACAGGAAGAACGAGTGGAAATGAAGACAGAATATAGAGTTGTTATTTTAATGTATTATTCAAAATTGTTTAGACTCTCAGGTTTGATCAATAATTAATGTAGATTTATACTATTATTATTGTTCTACTCTATAGCAAGTTGGACAACACTTCTAACAGAGTTTGTTTTCATCACTTCCTGTATACACAATGCCATTTACATTGCCCAGTGGTATACATACAAGAAGAAGGAAACCTTTGATGATCAACAAAGAAAGAAGAAATAAATTCATTAAAACCCATGATAAAACCAAGTTATAATAAATGGGAGAGTTCAAAATTACCTGTCTATAGTTAACATGTTGTACAGTATATGTTGTATTTTATAGAGATCGACAACTAGCATATGTCTTTTTGAAATCGCATCTATAATTCCCATAGTTTGTATGTGTGTTTGCCCTCTTATACACAGCCTCAAGTTACACTAAACTTCACCAAACATGGCTGGAATACTTCTCATACGATTCTGAGTTTAACCCCACAAAAATTGTCAAAATCGGATCAATAATCGATTGAAAAATAAAAAAATCAAATTTGTGATATCTAATCCACATTTGTTTTACCACACGGTGATGAAAGATTACCGCAGCCAAAAGATCAAAGGGATATAATCATTAAAATTACCACATAAGCATAGATTACGTCCCTTAATCAAAATACATTATTAACTATTCAACGTCTTCTACAAACGTGCAATAGATATGCCAGAAGTTTTAAGACGGCATTAGATCCGTGCTTTCCACGGACGACTTAAGCATTGAAATCCGCGTTGACGTAGTTCTGGCCGGTCAACACGGGCAGATATAAAATGCTCCTGTAGTAAACGAAGGGCTGGAATTGATTTGAGATCGGATTGCTTTAGCCCATGGTCAGTAATATGTCGCACGTTTGGAGTTGAAAGTGGAAAAAATATATAATCGCTTGCAAACGACGGGAAAACAAGGAACGTTGTTTACTATCAGGCTCTAGCAGAGAAATAAACACAACTTACACAATAATTATGTAATTTTCGATAACTAAAACAAAATATTACCAATAAAGCAATTTTTAAAATATTTTAAATTCCTCTTACATAGGTTTCCGAATCCCGTGCGAGGCCGGGTTAATTAACTAGTAATGAATAATTCAAGTAGTTGCGACCACATATTTCTGTTGCTGCGATATAGAAAGAAATAGAGTACTAGACTCTACATATAAAAGTACATTTGAGATTTAATTCAAAAACTTGTATATAACTAGGTTTGAGGTGGAAAGAAAAGGAAAAAAGATATAATTGTTTAACAAATTGTGTATCTCTTCCTTATGTATCCTTGGGTGCGACGGAGACTGATGATGATGGACTCATAAAAAAGCAGTTAGTTTTGTTTATAAAAGTCAATCATGGACAATAACATCATCTGCTTCTTCGTCTCTTACCACTGGTGACCTTCATAGCATCTTTTTCCATGTTTTTTTTTGGACAACTCAATGTTGCTTACATTTGGGCCTGCTCCCATTTTTATGTTGTTAACCCATTTATTTTTATGTTGGTTTCTTTGTATTTTATCATCTATGTTCCCCGTTAAAACTGTTATAACATGTCCTACAGTTATCGTCACATTTCCAGATCAGATTAGATGTTATTTCTACATCAAATACCGGCTGTAAGAGATCTTCAAAGTTTTGTCCTTTACTCTTCACCAAATCAGTGTTTATCTATCACTTATTGTTTCCCTTTGATTTGTATCATTGTCTACCTCTTTCCCACTTGTACACAATATTTCTTTTAGTACGTATTCAGAAAGTAATGGTTGATGTACAGCTTATCTAAAAATCTATATACTGCATGGTGTGCTTTGCGCCTACTTCTGCATTCAACAGAGTTAGGGTTGGCTAGTCTTTCTTGGAATAGCGAATTATGAATATTGGTGGCCTATTGATGACTCGTTTAAGACTCAAGTCAATCCTACCTCCCAGTGGTGTAGGTATGGAGACTTTGACAACGAATTCTAAGATTAGCTGACTTCTGACTCGCGTAATGGAATAGAATCATCTACGTAAGGATTTGTTTAAGTTCTAAACTCAGGGATGCAAACCCACAAAATGCATGCAGAAACCGGATGTGCTGGTCTAGGGCCTGTAGGCGTTTAACTGACACAACAAATTAAGAAGAAGAAGAAAATCTGAAATGAGAATTGTCTGCAAACAAAAACCAGTTGTATTTTTCTCAAATGTTCCAGCTATTGAATCTGGCACTTCCTGTTTCTACTGACATGGCAACGTCAAATTGTGAGTGTCGTTGGTCCAAAAAACCAGACCCTTGGGTTCTCGTAGATTTAAACTCAACGCAATTCGTAAGACAATCGTAAAGATTCTTCTGACAGAGCAAGTCGCCCATTGGATTCAGCTAATGATGGTTTCACCAGAGTGTGTGTACATTTCAATCTCTATCAAGACTTGCCACGGAAACACAGTAATCAACTACTCAACAAAGTAAGAAACTAAACAAAACTTCTGATGTCTTGTATATAGTGTTTAACATGCAAGAACATGGACCGAAAGACTCCATCATTTCCAATATCGAATGTAATTCTCTTTTCGATCCAGAAATGGTATTTGAAAAAGGCAACTGAAACAAAGTCCTTAATTGTTTAGACAGAACCAACTATTAAAATTACATTGATTCGTGCTTTACAGAAGTGCCAGAAATATATGAAGACATACAACCAAAACTTGGACGAATTCAGGACACTTACTGGAGTAAGAATGCATGCTATTTTTTTCATTATTTTCGTAAGTTCCTGTCTATTGAAATCAGCACCATCCGTCCGTTGCCGGGACTCTCAAGGAGAGCAAAGAATAGTAACACTCCGACCTACAAGGCAAGTCGTAAAAGGTGACTGAGGTAGGAGCCTAGGGAAGTTACCCTAGTAAATAAAAATCCTTGTAAAAAACGGCGGTGCTGGCCTACTTGTGGGTACATAACTGGCACAACGTACACTCGCTCTTAGGCTCAGATCACATGAAAATCACACAGAGTGGTTAACAAGTGGTCGACATGGAGCGTTCGAAGAAGACGAGAAGAAGACTTACTATGGTAGCTTCCCTATGCCCCTACTTCATTTGCCTCTTGCAACTTGCTGTGTAGGTCGCAGTGTTACTATTCTCCTTCCGAGCGTCGGCAATACACGGGCGTGTCAGGCCATCAATGTTGTAGAGAGAAGAGAAGAAAGTACTTAGTTCGATACTAGAAGATACCAACAGTATGTATTTCAATGATGACATTTGCAAATTATGGGATCCTTCATTTAATATTTAACTTCACTTATATTTCTTCTTCTTCTTCTTCTTTTGTCGTCACACTACTACCAGGGTGTTCCCCAGTGTCATGGTTTTCTGTTTCTGTCGTGCGCTGTTCTAGTGGCTTGGGTGATTGTTATTTTTGCTCATTGACAGGATTCTGCTATGCCACCTAACCATATTTTTCAAGGTCTTCCTCTCGCCTTCTTTCCTGATGTTCTGTTGTAGTAGACTGTATACGGTGGAGTTTGGATGCACTATTATTAAGTGGCAAAACCACTTCATTGATTGTTTCTCTATGTAATTCAAGCAAGGTTCTGTGTCAACTAACTTTTTTTCTTATGCTGATGTTGGTGACTCTTTGGTAACTTTTCGCAGGCACCGCATGCCACATGTAGTTTTTTGCGACTGCGCTTTGCTCATTGTCCATGTTTTGCTCTGTTTACACAAAGTAGGTATAAAAATACTGTTGATCATCTATTGTTAAGCTAACACATTTATTAGCACAATTAAAAATAGAACCGAATTATAAAGAAAGCAATTGATATAGTCAAGTCATCATAAAACGTAAATTGTATTCTAATAAAATAACAATATAAATGTCTGAGTGCAGATACTTTATGTTGAGTTAGTAGAACAAATGTGCATCAGCTTGTCTGAATGCAGGCACTTTATGTTGAGTTAGTAGAACAAATGTGCATCAGCTTGTCTGAATGCAGGCACTTTATGTTGAGTTAGTAGAACAAATGTACATCAGCTTGTCTGAATGCAGATACTTTATGTTGAGTTAGTAGAACAAATGTGCATCAGCTTGTCTGAATGCAGGCACTTTATGTTGAGTTAGTAGAACAAATGTGCATCAGCTTGTCTGAATGCAGGCACTTTATGTTGAGTTAGTAGAACAAATGTGCATCAGCTTGTCTGAATGCAGGCACTTTATGTTGAGTTAGTAGAACAAATGTGCATCAGCTTGTCTGAATGCAGATACTTTATGTTGAGTTAGTAGAACAAATGTGCATCAGCTTGTCTGAATGCAGATACTTTATGTTGAGTTAGTAGAACAAATGTGCATCAGCTTGTCTGAATGCAGGCACTTTATGTTGAGTTAGTAGAACAAATGTGCATCAGCTTGTCTGAATGCAGATACTTTATGTTGAGTTAGTAGAACAAATGTACATCAGCTTGTCTGAATATCAACATCATAACTTTATTTTTGTCAGTTTCTCTTTCTCTCTTTCTCCTTCCTCTCTCTCTCTCTCTCCCCCCTTTAACATGCGACTCTCGAGGCGGTTAGTACAGTAACAAACGCACGCCATTTTTGTTCTTGAGAACTATCATCATATCACTCCGGACATGTCCATGCACCTCAGCAAATCCAGCAGCGTCCAGCGGCCCAACACGCCAGTTCGATGTTGATTAATCAATCTCTTTTCATATTTAGTATGTCGTTCTTTTCGGACTGCACCAATATTGACACCCATCTCTCTCAATCTGGTCAGCGAGTGGGATTCAACTCTCTGAAACTCCTCTGTTCGGAAAGACTCTCTCAATGCGAGAAGAATGTCTCTGTATTATGTTCTAGATTCTTCTTCGTCTTGAGTTGGCCCGCTATGAACTCAGGTCAGGCGTAGTCAGAGTGCTAGTATGGAGCATCTGACTGATTTTTGTGTGAAGTCCTGCTTTCCTTTCTATCAGTTTTCCCCGCCATACATAAGTGTGCACTCTCCGACATCAGCGGTGCTTGAAGTTTAGATCGTCAAGTTTAGTACGGGATCGCAAGAGAGAGATCGTCAAGTTTAGTACGGGATCGCGAGAGAGAGATCGTCAAGTTTGGTACGGGATCGCAAGAGAGAGATCATCAAGTTTAGTACGGGATCGCAAGAGAGAGATCGTCAAGTTTAGTACGGGATCGCAAGCGAGAGATCGTTAAGTTTAGTACGGGAGTCAGGAAACCTATAGACCAGACCACATGCCATGAGCTTACCGGAAATTCCTGATCCCCGCCTTGTATCATCGGAACGTCTACAAGAAATGGCAACTAGTGAAGATTCGACTCTTCCCTATCGGATTTCCCGCCACTATCTGCCCGTGGTGATGTCATTCTCGACCGTTCTGGACACGTGGATGTGTTTTGGTTTGTTCCTGCAGACAATACCAAAATTTAGTCTTTTCATTATTGAGGGAACCCTATATTGTCCTAACCAAGATTGGCTCTTTCTTCTTTACTCCCCCCTCAACTCATGGCCCTTCCAGCCACTATACACTTATTGAAATCCATGCCCATCTCGCCTACCTCTTCTGCTCTTTTTATATCAATGCACACTTACATGGCACTACACTTCCTATTCACAGTCAGAATACGGCTCACATCTCATGCTCTAAGGTGTCAGTCTTGACACTACTCTCACCTCTGTTCTAGCCATATGACATTAGATTATGAATGTATCTATTCCCGGGCCACACATGATGCATATTGGTCAAGTTGGGCTCAAGTCGCTTTGGGTGAACGGTGGTCGAACAGCCTCTATAGTTATGTTACTTGAACATGATCTAGTGTCATGTATACTCACCTCATTTTCTAACAATTCTCTTCCACACATAATCGTCTGGTAAATTTATATGAGGACACTTGCAGTGTGATACTTGTGACCACCAGGCTACTCACCTGATGACATTGGATTGTATACTCTCCCTTGCTCTCGGGGTGTATACAATCCACTTTTAGCCGAGTAAGGCGCAAGTCTTCAGGGAGTTTTCGGTCTACAAACCAGTATTCTATATAAGAAATAAGGTGGTAAAGAGGAAGACAATGATACAAATGAAAAGGAAACGTTAAGTGATAGACAAAAAACTGATTGGCCGAACAGTAAAAAACAGAAACTTTGATAGTATGTTACAGCCGGTATTTGATGTAGAAATAATACATGATCTGATCTGGACACGTGACGATATCTTTAGGACATGTAATAACTATTTTAACGGGAGATGATACAGGAGACAAATTAAGAAAAAATCAAACATAAAATTAAATGGATTAGCAACATAGTAAACTGAACAGTCCGCAGTGTAGGTACCATTTAGAAGAAAATCCACAAACAATAAACCGAAAAGAGAATAACAATTAGAGATAGCCATCATGGAAGTAGACGAAGTAGCAGATGATGTTATTGTCCATGATTGACTTTGGTAGACAAAATTAACTGCATTTTTATAAGTTTATCATCATGGAAGTAGACGAAGTAGCAAATGATGTTATTGTGCATGATTGGCTTTTGTAGACAAAACTAACTACATTTTTATAAGTTTATCATCATCATCATCAGTCTTCGTTGCTCTCAAATCCAGAGTTAAAAATAGTTCACTCAATTTTATATTTTTTTTTCTGTCCACCTCAATTTTAGTCATATTCATGTCTTTGATTTCTGACTCAAAGGTTCTTCTATATGTGATCCTAGGCCTCCCTTTCGTCCTATGTCATAGCAGAAGAACAGAAGAAATTCTTGAGTTCATAGCAACATACATTCTTCATTATCTCAAAAAGATGTTTGCTAGTTGTCAATTGCTGTGTCAAGTTCTCTGGCTAAAGTCACCATATAATACAACATATATTCTACAACATGTTAACTCTGAACAGTGATATTTTAACTCTGTGTGTTGTTATTTATTGGTTTTTATCATGTTTTAATGAATTTATATCTTCTTTCTTTGTTGATTATCAAAGGTTTCCTTCTTCTTGTATGTATACCACTGGGCAATGTAAATGGCATTGTGTATGCAGGAAGTAATGACGACACACTCTGTTAGAAGTGTTGTCCAGCTCGCTATAGAATAGAACAATAATAATAGTATAAATCTACATTCATTATTGATCAAATGTCAACTTGAGTCTAAACAATCTTGATAAAGACATTAACATAACAACTATATATTCTCTGTCTTTATTTTCTTATTAACTCTCTTCCTTTCATTGATTTATTGATCTCTTTTTTTTTTGCATCTCAGCTTTTCTCCAGAACCCAATTGAAGCTGGGTTAACCTTAGAGCCGTTGCAATGTTAATAAATGTTATTCTCACTGTGAAATTATTTCTGTTATCACTCGATAACAAAGTAAGTGCACTAGCCACTACGCTATCACTGCTTTAATATATATATACTAGTCTGTGTATAATAGTAAAGCGAGCGTCTGTAACTTAAGCGGTAGTGAGCTTAATCACAAGCCAAGCTTATCTGGTTCAAACTCCGTGGCGAGCAAGTTTGGAAACAAATTAGTTCCCTTGAAGTTTTACAAATGGTAAAAGTAGACCTCACCGTTCAGAAAGCAACGACACACTACTGAACGTATAAGTGGTGCCTAGAAAATCGACAACTCTGTTACTGCAGTTAATGGCTACGTTCTGTACAGGATATGCCGATTATAATAGATAAAACTTTAACAGAACTACATTACTTAATACGTGACCTTTTTCTACTCTAGAATGCAAAGGTTATCCAGATAGTTATACAAGTCTTCCAACTGTTTTTGTTCTACCATGGAGCGTACAGATCATTAAGACGCCACACAATTCTATCAACTGATTCTCTTCTATCCTGGAGCGTAAAAGGAACCCTTTCATACCTCGTGGTATATAGGTCAATACAGTGTTAGGTCTGTATTTTTCATTGACCGTCGGCACACAATGGATGATGTGGTCAGCATCACGTCAGCCGCCTTTACTTTCCCAGAGCATGTCTGGTACCCACCTGAGAGCCGTCGTGGTCGGGAAAAATTCCACGCTTATTGCGGGAGCTGAACCCAGACCACCAGCCTTTGAGAAGCGAGTTCACAAACAACTACGCTACAGCGGCTCTCATCCTGGAGCGTAGAGTTCATTTAAAGAGATAAAACAGAATTATAATAACTGTCTCTCTTCTACCCTCAAGTGTAGAGTTCATCCAGAGAGAAAACCACATATTTCTACCAGATATATCTCTCATCTGACCCAGGTTGCATTTCTTCAGTCAATCCTTCAGGGACATCTCAAGGACGTCTAACCTCGCTCTGGAGGTGTAAACCCATGACTTTAACTTCTGATTCGTGTCATGGTAATCAGTCATATAATCTAACGAGAAGATCAAACAGTTTTAGCTGGAACCGTTCCACTCATGAATACAAAGAATATTACAGTAGATTGTTTACAAGAACAACACGATTATTTTAGAATTGGAGGAAGAGAAATACCTGAACTAAGGTATGCTGACGATACAGTGTTACTGTCAACATTGTAAAAAGCGATTGAACAATTAATATGGAGAACAACGGAAAACAAAATCGATATCTCAATCTGGCAAAAAAAAGGATAACTTAAATAACAAGTCTGACAATGGTTATTTTTATCTTCTCTTTTTCTTTCTTTTGTCCTTCTCTGCTTTTCTAGGTTTAACGGATGATCGGTTTCCGAGATAATGCACGCTCAGTTGCTTGATATGATGTGGTTTGGAAAGTTTTAATATGTCTGTAACTCCATCATCCCATCTTTTTCTTGGTCTGCCCCTTCCTCTTGATGATTCCATTTTCAGGTTGTACGCTCTTGCAACTGGTGAATTCGGGTTCATTCTTACCAAGTGGCCAAACCATTTGAGTCTCTGTTTTTCAATAAATCTAATAGCAGATGTTGTTCCGACTGTTCTTCTAATTTCCTCATTTCTTATATGGTCTCTTCTTGTTTTATTTACTGCTTTACTCAAGCATTTCATTTTGCATGTGGTAATTTTCCTTTCTTGTTCTTTTGTCAGTGTCCATATTTGGCACTGGTAGCACAGTGTTGGTATAAAGATTGCATTTATAATCTGTCTTTTAGTCTCTAATGGAATTACTGGATGTTTCAAGATTGGGGTAAGCTGGTATGTAATTTTGTTGGCTTGCTGAATTCTAGTTTCGATCTCTCTGTCCAGTCTACTATCAGATGTGAAGATACTTCCAAGGTATTCTTATCCAAGTTATTTTTATCAACGGAGAGAAAATAGTAATTTTGAACAGCGTTTAATATATTGGTTCACTACTAACATTAGATGGACATGGGATACAGGAAATTGAAAGAAAAACAAACATAACACAACGCACATTTATAACAATTACTAGAAAAACAAACATAACACAACGCACATTTATAACAATTACTAGAAAAACAAACATAACACAACGCACATTTATAACAATTACTAGAAACACAAACATAACACAACGCACATTTATAACAATTACTAGAAAAACAAACATAGCACAACGCACATTTATAACAATTACTAGAAAAACGAACATAGCACAACGCACATTTATAACAATTACTAGAAAAACAAACATAACACAACGCACATTTATAACAATTACTAGAAAAACAAACATAGCACAACGCACATTTATAACAATTAAAAGAAAAACAAACATAGCACAACGCACATTTATAACAATTACAAGAAAAACAAACATAACACAACGCACATTTATAACAATTACTAGAAAAACAAACATAACACAACGCACATTTATAACAATTAAAAGAAAAACAAACATAACACAACGCACATTTATAACAATTACTAGAAAAACAAACATAGCACAACGCACATTTATAACAATTACAAGAAAAACAAACATAACACAACGCACATTTATAACAATTACTAGAAAAACAAACATAGCACAACGCACATTTATAACAATTAAAAGAAAAACAAACATAACACAACGCACATTTATAACAATTACTAGAAAAACAAACATAGCACAACGCACATTTATAACAATTACAAAAGAAAACAAACATAACACAACGCACATTGTTTTTCTAGTAATTGTTATAAATGTGCGTTGTGTTATGTTTGTTTTTCTTGTAATTGATTATAAATAGGTGTGTTATGTTTGTTTTTCTAGTAATTGTTATAAAACATAACACAACGCACATTTATAACAATTACAAGAAAAACAAACATAACACAACGCACATTTATAACCTCAAATTTTGACCTCAATTGACACTGACTAGTTGCATTTAATGTTTCTAGGTTTTTGAAACTATACTTTCGAGCTCCATATTCTGCTCACTATTTATGGCATGCATCTGCCATCTGATCGTATCAGGACTCCGAGGTATTTATCTTGAAGTACTTGTCTCAGCTCCCTTCTATTTACTGTGATGGTGCTTTTTGTCGATTTCTGCTTTTTCTGAGATAACCATAACCGCTATATTGTTAGTATTCAGGCTAAGTTGTATGTGGTTATATTCTGTCACAATCTTATTAACTAAATTTTGGAGCTCAGTTTCATTTCATGCTATTAAGATAGTCAGCGTATGTCCGGTTATTTATGTTATTTCCACCTACAGCTATTCCTGACTGTTATACCAGAAAATAGAAAACACCAACTACCTTTACCTGCCATCCCACAGAATTGTGTAACTTACTTATTGACTCGACTTCGTAATATCTATTGTTGCAGCATATCTGATCCCACTTTTCTCATGTGTTATGTGATTTATGATAACTTACAAATTATTTTTATTTGTTGATTTTTTTGCAAGAATTTTGTTTCATTCACAAACTTCAAGTTCCTATAATTGCTTTCATAGTTTCATTGATCATGAAAATTTAATGATTAAACACGTTAAATTTGTTCTCAATATAATGTAATACAAGTCATAACACAATGTTATTTATTTATCCCGTCAAGTAAATTCAACTTTCTAACAATATATAATAAACATTACCTTTGGTAACCATTCTGGAAACAAAGATCCCACCAGCTTCCATTTTAAAGAAGAAGTAAAATATCAGCAACAGAGAAGTCAAATATGCTGGGAAAATGATGATCGCTTTCAGTCGAAGGTATACAGCAGCACCTAGGAATGTCTTCTATTAATGAAAAAACATCAGCTAGAAAATTAAACGTTTCAGACTTTTGTCAGCGGATGTCTTCGGCGGATTCTCAGACTGAGATGGCATAATAGAGTTGCAAACACAGACATGTGGATAAGAACAGGACAGAAACCCATAATGACACAGGAAAAGTGGTAAAAACGGCGATGGGTCGGGCATACCCTACGGAAGACACAGTCGAGTGTTACAAGACAAGCACTTGAGTGAAAACCGAAAGGAAAACAAACGAAAAAGAGGACGCTCTAAACAGACCTGGAGACGAAGTCTTCTTGAGTGCTTGACTATCGTGGGAGACCACGGAGAAAACAACCACAGAACAAGAAGAATGGCGAACAACTGTTGAGGCCCTATGCTCCACGAGGAGCGGAAAGGAATAAGTCACGTAAGTCAATTATAAATAAAAATATTGAAATAATTCATAAATAGATTACAATAATTAGTTTGTTAATGGACAAGCAAACCTGACTTGACTGTACATCAGTCAGACTAATATGTGCTCTGTTTACTTTAGCAAGTGGTGAAGGGAATGCTGTCAGGTCTCTCATGGAACACTGGAAATGAGCATCTCTCATTGTGTTGTCACTACGTACAACATTCTATACAATAGCCACTATCTTTCTTTTTTTAAATCCAGTTTTGTCTCACAACATCAGGATAAGAAGAGATTTCTAAAACGGGCTTTTGTGTGCCTTTCGTCGACTCTGTTATCTCTGAAGTCCATCTTTTGCGTGGCTGACTGTTTGCGTTGTATCCATTGTATCGCAGCAACATCGCTCTTTGAGGTGCAATGTCGGTAAGCAAGTTGAATGCAATTGAAAATAGACGTCTGCGAAAAATAATGAATATGAAATGAATCGAATTCAGGAGAAGTAATGAAATCAGAGAAATGGTCAACCACTAGTGACAGCTGTTATACGAAGGAGAAGATGGAGATATGTTGGGCACACCTTGAGAAGAAATGATCAAATAATATCAAAGCAGGCATTACATACTGCAAGACTGCCAGCGGTTAGCAGCCCCGAGGAAAGAAATTTGGCCCGTTAACACAGAGTTTCGCGAGAAGCTGTACGGAGGGACGGAGTCCCTCAAAGCGACAGTAAAATTCATGATAAAAGTTGATTCATCAGTCTAGGCGGGGATCGAGAGAGAGAAAGAAAGCAGGCACTGAAATGGGATGCAGGGCGTTGAAAAAAGAGAGGACAATAAGACATTGAAACGAAACTTGCTGAGAGAGGCAAGAAATATAAGTCTCAGTTCCATGGAAGAGATTGAGAGAGTTGCACAGGATAGAGTGGTATGGAGAAATTATTGCAGGCCCTATTTAACGTATAACGGTACGAGAGGAATTATTATTATGATACAATGTAAGAAGTTTATATAGTTAACAAGATATGTCTTGTGTAGCCCGTGTTTCTGGTCTACAGTAACACATGTACAAGCTAATGGTTATAAGGGGCAAGATATGCAAGCATTTTTAAGTCGGGAGACCGGGGTCAAAGGCTCATGAGGTCATGGTGGTAACATGAGCCAGGGTTAGCGAGGGGCTCCTAGCCAAGACCCTGCCCCCGACCTCCACGTGGTGACCCTGGAAACAGACTTAGGTTCCGGTCTGGCTAAGGGGCAGGGATCGGGAGAGCTACTCTGGTATAAGTAGAAATGCAAAGATAGTCATGCCTGATGGGATCCGCTCGCAACATAGACGAGCGAACTCCCAGAGTGTCTCAATGCTCAACTCTCCCGGACGAATCAAAACCATCGAATGGAAGTTGACCAGCGTGCGGCGAAATTCGGAACCCACGCATGCTCTCTTTGAATCCCTACTCTCTCTCTCTCTTGCGTTCCCACGGAGGCACTGCTCAAGGGCCGATGAGTATGCTGGGAGTCGAATCGAGTTGTAAAGGTCATCAAGGGCGAACTCGGCTTTGCCCCGTCGAAGTCGAAAAGTCCAGATGGAATTGACGGAAATGGTGAGATAGACACCAGGGCAGAAAGAGCACAATAGTGGGCTCCATCGAGGGCAGACCGGCAAGGCAAGCGATGCAGCAGCGAGCATGGCAGGCAAGAGGGTGTGCGTCCCACCCATATGAGCAGAACTGGGAAGCCCGGCAGAGGCAAACCAGTGCAAGCGCGGCAGCGCTGCAGCGGGTGTGCGTCCCACCCAAGTATGCAGAACTGGAAAGCCCAGAAGAGTTAAGCCCAGTGCGCGTTCACGATCGCAGGGAACTACTGCCGCCTTGTAGATTGATTGGGGACAATCAAAAACTAGCAGAGCAAACCGTAAACAAACCTGAAGGGCGGCAAACCAGGTGTTCATTAAAACGACCGGTTTGCTGGGAAGATGGCGCTCATAAGCCCGGGAGAGCAGGCCGTCTAAGGGTCGCTGCCCTGAAAGAAATAACAGCCCACTGCCTTGTAGGTCTGGCTGGGGACAGTCAAAGACCAGCGGAAGAAGCGAATCCGCACACAATGGCTGGCTGAAATCGAACACCCACCGAAGGATAAGCAACTGTGCTCAAATAGGTGCTGAAGGTTGGTTCACGTACATTACGTTCTGATGTTTGGCTGTTTATATATCACAAAGAGAATGATTAAAACAGACCTAGAACGATCGAAGAAGAAGAAGTCGGGAGACCCAGATAGAACAGAGAGTTGTCTTTAAAAACCCACAAAAACCAAATTAACAAACATATTGTTATATACCTTGGCCACATGCTGCAAATGTCATTGCATTTGACGATAAACAAAGTTTAGTGTATGCATTCTAATTATTTATAAACAAAAATAAATAATTGACATCGAAAAAAATTAAACCAACTTCCCTTCCCTCCAGCATCGGGGAGTGAATTTGACTAACGTAATTACAGTATGAGCCTCCACTATTTTTCTAATTGTATATAAGCAGAGATATTGCTGTTCAAAATTGTGTATTGTTATTGTTTTTGTATTTTTGTAAAACTACAGTACTTTGTTTTTACGTGTTTCGCCATTGCTATACAGTTTTACTGCAGTCTTCCCTTATATAGATAATGCTGTTCTAATTTGAAATTTTTATTTTATTTGAAAGGGTTATACTGCAAGAGCCATATCTACAAAACGAAATGGGTTAGACGTTTTTTGGGTTGTTCATGGAATAACTAATATCAAAATTATTAAAGTGACTGCGAAAAACGTTGAAGATCATGAAATTATATAAACAGGTATGTCTGTGAATTGGGAGGAGAAATTTGGCTGTATTTTTAAAAAAAGTACATGTGGTAGGGTTGTGATAGAGTGGGTCAGAATATACAGGAAAACTACTTCTAGTATAACATTGGAGTTTGAGACCCCTTTTCAGTTCGTTAATGGATCCAATTTTTCTTTCTCTCTCTTTCTCGTGTGTGCATTTTCAACCTCGTTTCGGAAATAGGCCTTAAAATGTCCCGTCTTCCCCCATTTTTAGGTTATCTCTGGCAGCTTCTTCCAACCTTTCTGTTATATTCCACTTACATTTTCTCAAGTTGTATCCTATTGCAGCTTCTTCCAACTTTTCTGTTATATTCCACTTACATTTTCTCAAGTTGTATCCTATTGCAGCTTCTTCCAATCTTTCTGTTATATTCCACTTACATTTTCTCAAGTTTTATCCTATTGCAGCTTCTTCCAACCTTTCTGTTATATTCCACTTACATTTTCTCAAGTTATATCCTATTGCAGCTTCTTCCAATCTTTCTGTTATATTCCCCTTACATTTTCTCAAGTTTTATCCTATTCTGAGCCATTATCTTTTTCCGCTTGTGGTACACCAGAAAGTGTTTCGATCTCTCCATACAAAAATCCACTTTAAAATGGGAATTATTATTTCCGACATTCAGTACATGTTTGGGAAGATACAAACAGTCTGTTGATAAGAGTGAATGGCATCTGCAGAGGCTACTAAACTTCAGAGTCTTATATTTAACTTATGTGCTAGACATGCATGTATTCTTTTTAATGAGAGAGAAGACAGGCTTGCTTAGAATGCACCTTTAAGGATGTAATAGATGGAAAAAATTGTAGTTGCTTACCGACTGCCTGTTAGATGGCATTTACATACTGTAATATAGTGACAATATCACAACATTACTAGGACTGAGCGTGGCCCCCGGCAACATAAGACCGACTAACTCAGGCAGGAAAATCACAATTTCTGTTTAATGGGGGCTCGTTAGTATGAGTGTTTGATAGAACACTACAAGGTATAACATAATATAACCTTGATGTTTGATAGAACACTACAAGGTATAACATAATATAACCTTGATGTTTGATAGAACACTACAAGGTATAACATAATACAACCTTGATGTTTGATAGAACACTACAAGGTATAACATAATATAACCTTGATGTTTGATATAACACTACAAGGTATAACATAATATAACCTTGATGTTTGATAGAACACTACAAGGTATAACACTATAAGGTATAACACTACAAGGTATAACACTACAAGGTATAACACTACAAGGTATAACACTATACGGTATAACACTATAAGGTATAACACTACAAGGTATGACACTATAAGGTATAACACTATAAGGTATACCACTATAATGTATAACACTACAAGGTATAACACTATAAGGTATAACACTATAAAGTATAACAATATAAGGTATAACAATATAAGGTATAACACTATAAGGTATAGACTATAAGGTATAACACTATAAGGTATAACACTACAATATATAACACTATAAGGTATAACACTGTAATGTATAACACTACAAGGTATAACACTATAAGGTATAACAATACAAGGTATAACACTATAAGGTATAACACTATAATGTATAACACTATAAGATATACCACTATAAGGTATAACACCATAAGGTATAACACTATACGGTATAACACTACAAGGTATAACACTACAAGGTATAACACCATAAGGTATAACACTATAAGGTATAACACTATAAGGTATAACACTACAAGGTATAACATAATATAATAGAATTGTGTTGTTTTTAAAATGAATTTGTCTTTATCTAACATTGCCAGGTCACGTGATGGCTGTGGTCAAATTCCTAGAATGTTTACATGAGCTCGCCGGCTATATGTTATTGCAAACCACAGATTGAGCAATTGAAAACAATAATAAGAAATTAGTTTTAGCAGAGGGACACATGTACACTTTTTATTTGACATTTGCTGGAGGTAATTAGACACCTATAGTTCTGTCCAGAGTAGAAATGCTATGGAATTGATTCAACTTTACAAAAACGTTTTTGCACTGCCATTTATTAATGCTTATTTTCATTTTTTAAAATCGCTTTAATAGAATCAAATTCGTAAGAAAAAAATACTTACCAATTTTACTCCAATAGCAGACTGTTCCAGAGCAAGTGCTGCAGCTTCCAGACTACACATAAGGTAATTCCCAGCACACCAGACAAATAACTCTTCCCTAGCACCATGCCAAGAGTAGATAAATAGGAATGCTAGACCCGACGAAAAGATCTGTCGAGGTAGACCTGCTCTTGATCCTCCCAGAGGTATGTATATATAAGTAGTAATAAAATTATAAAAACCTACATCAAAGTGCTTCCACGTGTCTGTGAAAGAATATACCCAACCGATACAACGTGGTCGAGCATGAGAAACTACTCCATCAAATCTGGAAAGCTGTAGAGCACTTCCATGTATTACAAAGTATTTTATCATAAAAAACTGGCCCTGGCAGTAACCAATGGATACTACAGCCCAAGCCGACATACTTTTAATCAATTCAAGATGAAAACTAAGAGCACTATAGTACACGAAATGAAACTGAAATTCAATAAAGACAGCCCAGAATAAAATTCTTATCAGTTGCTTGACAATATCATACACATCTGGTGTAAAACTTGAAGATCTGAATGCAGTTTTCACTTGGTTATGAAAGTCCTTATATATAAGAATAGGACCATCAATAAATGTTGGTAAATAAAATGAATAGAATAACAAATCCAGAAAAGATGGATCACAATCCACTATATTAGTATTTGTAATCTTGTATGAACTAGATGAATCACAACTTTCATTGGTAGTGTTATTCTGATGACAGGTTTTAGTCATCCATTCTTCGTTGCTGTCACATACACTGTCACTTGATTTTAATCCTTCAACTTGTTTACATTTTTTAACGTTACTAGATGTTTGTCTCTTTGTATAAGTCTGCATTGTTTGCGATATTCTGTACTGAATCTTATCAATAGCAAAACTTATCAGACGAATCTGGAAGAATGCACATATCAGTTGAAATAGAAATTTTACTTCATAATTTGAGAACTCAAGGTGATTATTCTGTAAAGAAAAACAAAAGAGATACAATTTTGTAATCTTTTATGTTCAGGTCTGTGACCATGCTAAAACTTCAATCATATTACCATGGCCAAGTCTATAGTCTTTCATAGGTCAAAACGGCTACCACATAGCTTCTGTCTCAGCTCTACACCTTCTGACTATATCTGTCATTTTGTGTAGTTTTAAGCTTGACTGTCCTGAAGTATTCGATTACATGAGGAGTAGTATACAAGTGAGTTTTCAATAATAATTTGGAATGTTCTATTGCTTAAGTATCAAAATATGACGTCATAAAAGTTAAAAAAAATATAGGTTCTACTCGTTTACATAAAGATGAATAAAATCGAAAAATTTGATTATGTTGTCAGGGGAGATAAATTCGATTATGTTGTCAGGGGAGATAATTTAGATTACGTTATCAGGGGAGATAAATTCGATATGTTGTCAGGGGAGATAAATTCGATTATGTTGTCAGGGGAGATACATCTCTTTTTTTTTGGTTGTTGGTTATTTTATTATTGTTGAGCTCGATCACAACCCAAGTTTACCTGGTTCAACTGCGTGCAGGGCAATTTTGAAGCAAATTAGTTCCTTGGATTTTTACGAACGGTGAATAAAGACCTCACAGTTGAGAAAGCAATGGCAAACTACTTAATGTATAAGTAGTGCCTAGAAAATCAACGACTCGTTTACTGTAACTGATGGCTAATTCCTGTAAAGGATATGCCACGATTTTTCATGGATATATAATTGTGTGCGAAGTTGAGAAAGTTAGCGAGAGTATGGTATTGGTATGTAAAGCTATGCGGATGTTTGTATGTGATAATATTTAGTTTTGTGTGTATCAGTATATATGTATGTATGTGTGTGTAAAGAAATATATGATATCAATATTCTCGCTCGGTGGTAGATAATATATTTTTGTTGTTGCTGGTAGGTTATTTTACTCAATGATGAAAATAGTCACGGTGTTTGGAAGTATAGTTTGGTATCGGTATGTTCGTATGTGAGTATATTTAGTGATGTTGATTTATGTATACAGTTATTGAACGTATTCAAACTGCGTGAATTCACTACCAATGACACTGCGAAAAACAAGTACTCCAGTGCTATATTGAACGAATACTTATGCATGTTCTTAGATCAGACGAAAAGAGACTAAATCGACAAGTCCTTATGTGGTCACCAGTTGGGAAAGAAAACGTGGAAGACCAAAGACCACTCTTCGAAGAACCATCCAACAAGAAAGTAAACTATTGGGATGTAAAACCATACAAGATCTCCAACTGCTAGCAACGAACCGCATCACATGGATATCTAAAACCTCTGCTCTATGTGCCGTCTTTGACACGAAAGGAACAAACTAACTAACTTATGCATGGCAACGAATAATGAACAATAAACAAGCAATCAATAAGATCACTGGAAGCCATAGAGATGTTGTTTTTCAGAAGAATGCTGAAAATTCCATGGACAGCGAAGAAAACAAATGATACGTTTATTCAGGCCGGCACACAAAGAAACCTTATTCAGGCCGGCACACAAAGAAACCTTATTCAGGCCGGCACACAAAGAAACCTTATTCAGGCCGGCGAAACAAAGAAACCTTATTCAGGCCGGCACACAAAGAAACCTTATTCAGGCCGGCACACAAAGAAACCTTATTCAGGCCGGCACACAAAGAAACCTTATTCAGGCCGGCACACAAAGAAACCTTATTCAGGCCGGCACACAAAGAAACCTTATTCAGGCCGGCCCACAAAGAAACCTTATTCAGGCCGGCACACAAAGAAACCTTATTCAGGCCGGCACACAAAGAAACCTTATTCAGGCCGGCACACAAAGAAACCTTATTCAGGCCGGCACACAAAGAAACCTTATTCAGGCCGGCACACAAAGAAACCTTATTCAGGCCGGCACACAAAGAAACCTTATTCAGGCCGGCACACAAAGAAACCTTATTCAGGCCGGCACACAAAGAAACCTTATTCAGGCCGGCACACAAAGAAACCTTTATTCACGCCGGCACACAAAGAAACCTTTATTCAGGCCGACACACAAAGAAACCTTATCAAAACAATCAGACAAACAAGGTTTTTCCAGCGTATAATGCGAAGAGAAGGTTTAGAACATTTGCTGACAACAGAAAAAATTCAGGTAAGGAGACATTGTAGAATATATAGGGAGAGGATGTTGGATGGTCTGATATCGTGGTTCAACACAATATCGACGTTAGAACTGTTTACTGCACCAAGGAGAGAGAAAGAGTTGTAGAGAGATATGATCGCCTACTCTGGGCAGAAATGGCGCTTGATTGATTGTTTCAAACTGAAGGTATGTGCGTATTTCACTGCCCTTAAAATACTGCCATTGTGGCCATAAGGGGTTTTCTTCTCATAATAAGTTGTTGTCCATGCATATCTGATATGTGAAGCTGGCACTTACTACTCACTTGTAATAATATCGGATCCGTGGTCGTTGCAAACACAGGTTGTTGGATTTTTTAGTATGCTATATTTAATAAGGTTAAATATAATATACCCAAAAATAATGTCGAATTTAATACAGAATAAAGCATACATAGACATAAATATGTAAACAAAATACTTGAACACAGAGATAAATAGACAAATATATATATATATATACATATGAAATAAAAACCCTGGCATATTCTCACAGTAATATATTAGGAATAATGTAGCTTAGCAATGTTACTTTTACCGGTCACAGTTTACACAGTTGTTGCGTGTCTATCCTTCACGCTTTGTTGTGAGGTACCAGTTTTAAAATTCGAGTCCCTTCCATATTTCATACATTGAAACGGTGTTAAACTACATTGACATTCTAACATTTGAACACTTCACCAGATCTCTATCAGGAGCAACTAATTAAAGTTAATAACCAAAGCACTGCCTGTCAGAAGATGAAATCACCAAATACATTTACTTGCGATTGAACGCTAGGAGTTGCTATTTATAATATACACACATACTGTTACTGACGGATAAGGTATTAGTGAACTAGTCATTTCCATGCAAAGAGCAGATTAAGCTATGACTTACTTTGGTAAAATCAAAGTGCTAAACCAGGTGTCGGATACCAGAATTGTGAGAGACATTAATTGTATTCAATCAATATTTTTTATGCTCTTATGTTCCGTGGACATTTAAATCAAATTAGATTGACTATAATATATAATTAGACTGACTATAATATATAATTAGACTGACTATGATATATAATTAGATTGACTATAATATATAATTAGACTGACTATAATATAGCCTACTGGCTCAAAGGGAATAGGTTAGTCCTGCTAGGGAATTAACGACACAACCCTGGTATCTACATTTTTTTCTCCAATATTGCAATTTTAAAATTGTCATTTCACCAAGGCCAAGTTGTAACTTTTGGTCTCATGCTTCTGTATTTTACTATTCACATGTTTCCTTAGCTGCTTCCAATGTGCCTCTCTCAAATACTGTTCACTCTTCTTCTACTGATGTGCTTTCTTTATATAGTCTAGCTATCTCGTCGGTGATTCTTTGGAGATATGGTTCTTAGATGTTGATATGTGCTAGTTTCTTGACCTTTCATTATTTCTTTTGTAATTTTGTGCTGCCCAATAATATTCGTATTGCTCGTTCTAATAATAACCGTTTAAGAAAACAACAACTGTTAACTTATTTTAGTCTTAATTAAGAAAACAACAACTATTAACTTATTTTAGTCTTAATTAAGAAAACAACAACTGTTAACTTATTTCAGTCTTAATTAAGCACACAACAACTGTTAACTTATTTCAGTCTTAATTAAGAAAACAACTGTTAACTTATTTTAGTCTTAATTAAGAAAACAACAACTGTTAACTTATTTTAGTCTTAATTAAGAAAACAACTGTTAACTTATTTCAGTCTTAATTAAGAAAACAACAACTGTTAACTTATTTTAGTCTTAATTAAGAAAACAACTGTTAACTTATTTCAGTCTTAATTAAGAAAACAACAACTGTTAACTTATTTTAGTCTTAATTAAGAAAACAACTGTTAACTTATTTCAGTCTTAATTAAGAAAACAACTGTTAACTTATTTTAGTCTTAATTAAGAAAACAACTGTTAACTTATTTTAGTCTTAATTAAGCAAACAACAACTGCTAACTTATTTCAGTATTAATTAAGAAAACAACTGTTAACTTATTTTAGTCTTAATTAAGAAAACAACAACTGTTAACTTATTTTAGTCTTAATTAAGAAAACAACTGTTAACTTATTTCAGTCTTAATTAAGAAAACAACAGCTGTTAACTTATTTTAGTCTTAGTTAAGAAAACAACTGTTAACTTATTTCAGTCTTAATTAAGAAAACAACAACTGTTAACTTATTTTAGTCTTAATTAAGAAAACAACTGTTAACTTATTTCAGTCTTAATTAAGAAAACAACTGTTAACTTATTTTAGTCTTAATTAAGAAAACAACTGTTAACTTATTTTAGTCTTAATTAAGAAAACAACAACTGTTAACTTATTTTAGTTTTAATTAAGAAAACAACTGTTAACTTATTTTAGTCTTAATTAAGAAAACAACTGTTAACTTATTTCAGTCTTAATTAAGAAAACAGCTGATAACTTATTTTAGTCTTCATTAAGAAAACAATAGTTAACTTATTTCAGTCTTAATTAAGAAAACAACAACTGTTAACTTATTTTAGTCTTAATTAAGAAAACAACAACTGTTAACTTATTTTAGTCTTAATTAAGAAAACAACTGTTAACTTATTTCAGTCTTAATTAAGAAAACAACAACTGTTAACTTATTTCAGTCTTAATTAAGAAAACAACTGTTAACTTATTTTAGTCTTAATTAAGAAAACAACAACTGTTAACTTATTTTAGTCTTAATTAAGAAAACAACTGTTAACTTATTTCAGTCTTAATTAAGAAAACAACAACTGTTAACTTATTTCAGTCTTAATTAAGAAAACAACAACTGTTAACTTATTTTAGTCTTAATTAAGAAAACAACAGTTAACTTATTTTAGTCTTAATTAAGAAAACAACTGTTAACTTATTTCAGTCTTAATTAAGAAAATAACTGTTAACTTTTTTTAGTCTTAATTAAGAAAACAACTGTTAACTTATTTAGTATTAATTAAGAAAACAACAACTGTTAACTTATTTTAGTCTTAATTAAGAAAACAACTGTTAACTTATTTCAGTCTTAATTAAGAAAACAACAACTGTTAACTTATTTTAGTCTTAATTAAGAAAACAACTGTTAACTTATTTCAGTCTTAATTAAGAAAACAACAACTGTTAACTTATTTTAGTATTAATTAAGAAAACAACAACTGTTAACTTATTTCAGTCTTAATTAAGAAAACAACTGTTAACTTATTTTAGTCTTCATTAAGAAAACAACAGTTAACTTATTTTAGTCTTAATTAAGAAAACAACAGATGCCTCAATGTCTACACATGTATTCAACTTAACACAAGTTCTTTGTGGGTCTCTGTGGCTAAGTGGTTACTTGTAAGTGGTTACTAAGTGTGACTTGTGAGTCGAAGGTCGTTGGTTCGATTCCGGACCTCGCCGTTCTGTTCACGAATGCATTTTTTGGCATAGACCCATAAGATTGTTTCTGGAACTACGGAGTTCGTGCTTTGTGCAATACTATCGGCAGGTAGCGTTGCCATTTCTGCGAAAAGAAACCGAGTCATATGGGGTTAAATCCAGTGCAATGAAGTCAATCCTTCGGTATTTTTTTTTCTTTTTTCTTGATCCAGAAGCACTTGAGCTTTTCAGCTCTTTTGCTCGTGCCATGGCCATCGTAACCCTTCGGTTCGGTGCCACGAACACCGTAAATCTGGGGAATCTGTGGCTTTTCTGCCATCCCGCGGAATTGAACCCGCACACACAAAGGGAGAGTCACCCGTAGTCCAACGCGCTACGAACACGCTGGGCAGACGGGCATCCTTCGGCTTAAAAACCATTTACACAAGTTCTTTAAAATTTCTATATTGTCACTCTTTGTGTTTCCCGTGCAATTTTTTTCTGAGTTTTTAGTTTTCTGTTTCTTTGTTAGCATGATATATCATGGATGTTCCTATCTTGTGAGATATATAATCTATCATTTGGAAATGTTGGTAATGTTATTTCAACATTATCTTTGTTATTTCATCTCTGATATTATCAGTGATTGCCATTTTGTTATTGTTTACATTATTCTTTATGTACAGCAGTTCTAAGTGACCTGTGATTATGATTGTTTTTGTTTCAGCTTTTCCAGATTGTTTATTGCTTTGTCTCAATTATGTTTGCAAACAGACATGCTTGATGTTTTGACCACATTTGTTCAGTACTCTTACCCCCTTTATATATGTATATATATGAGATAAGCTCAATATTTTAGTCCCATACAGGGGTCAAAGGCGCATTCAGAGTGACAACGTCGCGCCAGGTTTAGTGAGGTTGCACTAAGCAAGATTCTACCTCAATTCCACCACCCTGGAAACGGACAGAGGATCATGTCTGTCTAAGCAGATAGGGATCGAGGGAAAGCTGCTCTGGTATAAGTAGTGGTGCAGACGCAGTAACGTTTGATGAGATCTGCTGGCAAAACAGACGAACAGAATCCTAGAGTGACTATTTCTGCACATCTCTACTGGCCGAAGGGAAAAAGATGAATAAATAAAAATAAACAGTTAGAAGTGACGTGCGAGTCGCTATGAGGCCCCTCGAAACAATTATCGCACGTAATTTGAGAGCAAGCTCAGGTACATTTACTGGATAAGGTTTGCAGAGGGCAAATCCTAAAAATGCGTCCTAGTACCCAACGAACTGTACGCCCTGGGACAACCGGGCAAGATGCTGTTGCATTAAAAGTAACATCTCCGGAAGAACTGGGGTGGGTGATGTTGGCTAGTGCCAAATTTCAGTTGCGTTGCGAGCGTCAAATGAAACAACTCTCTAAAATATTTGTGCGCAGCCCCAGATATTTGTGTTTCCGGTACAGGAAAATGCAGAGTAGACATTGCAAATTGTCAAGTACCGACACGCCACCATGAAACGGCTGAGACTACACCTACTCAGGAATAAACTCACCGTGGATGGAAAAATAATGCCGATAATGCAGAGGGTTGACCGGTACAAACTCAAACTTTGGCGAACGACGATACTTTTCGGACGCCGATCATTCTACACAGAATAAAATAGCATCCAAACACTATGACTCAGATCATATAAAGGCCAATTAAACAGCCATCAAATGCTCGTTTGAGTGACAAGCAGACAAGCAAATGACTGAGAATGCTCCTAATCCGAAACGACCTCACATAGTCAGAAAGAGCGCATAGTGCAGACATCATACTCTACTTAGGCGCAGATCATTAAGCCCAAATATACAACAAAAAATGATAGTTAAAGAGTGATGAAAACACGAAGGAAAAGGATATAGGAGCTACCTAGTAAATAAAAAGCGCTGAAATCGAATGTGAAGTCCTAGGCACCCATACGCGCATAACTGGCACAACGTACAATCGCCATTAGGCTCAGATCACATATAGACCCAAACAGTGGTTTAGAAGTGGTCGTTTTGTGGCATTGCAGACAGAAGAAGAAGAAGTCATATACATATAGAAGAAGAAGAAGAAGAAGAAGTCATATACACATAGAAGAAGAAGAAGAAGTCATATACACATAGAAGAAGAAGAAGAAGAAGAAGTCATATACACATAGAAGAAGAAGAAGAAGAAGTAGTCATATACACATAGAAGAAGAAGAAGTCATATACACATAGAAGAAGAAGAAGAAGTCATATACACATAGAAGAAGAAGAAGTCATATACACATAGAAGAAGAAGAAGTCATATACACATAGAAGAAGAAGAAGTCATATACACATAGAAGAAGAAGTCATATACACATAGAAGAAGAAGAAGAAGAAGTCATATACACATAGAAGAAGAAGAAGTCATATACACATAGAAGAAGAAGAAGAAGAAGTCATATACACATAGAAGAAGAAGAAGAAGAAGAAGTCATATACACATAGAAGAAGAAGAAGTCATATACACATAGAAGAAGAAGAAGTCATATACACATAGAAGAAGAAGAAGTCATATACACAAAGAAGAAGAAGAAGAAGTCATATACACATAGAAGAAGAAGAAGAAGAAGAGTCATATACACATAGAAGAAGAAGAAGAAGAAGTCATATACACATAGAAGAAGAAGAAGAAGAAGAAGTCATATACACATAGAAGAAGAAGAAGAAGAAGAAGTCATATACACATAGAAGAAGAAGAAGAAGATGTCATATACACATAGAAGAAGAAGAAGAAGAAGAAGTCATATACACATAGAAGAAGAAGTCATATACACATAGAAGAAGAAGAAGAAGAAGAAGTCATATACACATAGAAGAAGAAGAAGAAGAAGAAGAAGAAGTCATATACACATAGAAGAAGAAGAAGAAGATGTCATATACACATAGAAGAAGAAGAAGAAGAAGAAGTCATATACACATAGAAGAAGAAGTCATATACACATAGAAGAAGAAGTCATATACACATAGAAGAAGAAGAAGTCATATACACATAGAAGAAGAAGAAGTCATATACACATAGAAGAAGAAGAAGAAGAAGTCATATACACATAGAAGAAGAAGAAGAAGAAGTCATATACACATAGAAGAAGAAGAAGAAGTCATATACACATAGAAGAAGAAGTCATATACACATAGAAGAAGAAGATGTCATATACACATAGAAGAAGAAGATGTCATATACACATAGAAGAAGAAGAAGAAGTCATATACACATAGAAGAAGAAGAAGAAGTCATATACACATAGAAGAAGAAGAAGAAGAAGTCATATACACATAGAAGAAGAAGAAGAAGAAGTCATATACACATAGAAGAAGAAGAAGAAGAAGTCATATACACATAGAAGAAGAAGAAGTCATAAACACATAGAAGAAGAAGAAGAAGTCATATACACATAGAAGAAGAAGAAGAAGTCATATACACATAGAAGAAGAAGAAGAAGTCATATACACATAGAAGAAGAAGATGTCATATACACATAGAAGAAGAAAGAAGAAGTCATATACACATAGAAGAAGAAGAAAGAAGTCATATACACATAGAAGAAGAGAAGAAGAAGAAGTCATATACACATAGAAGAAGAAGAAGAAGAAGTCATATACACATAGAAGAAGAAGAAGAAGAAGTCATATACACATAGAAGAAGAAGAAGAAGAAGTAGTCATATACACATAGAAGAAGAAGATGTCATATACACATAGAAGAAGAAGAAGTCATATACACATAGAAGAAGAAGAAGAAGTCATATACACATAGAAGAAGAAGAAGAAGAAGTCATATACACATAGAAGAAGAAGAAGATGTCATATACACATAGAAGAAGAAGATGTCATATACACATAGAAGAAGAAGTCATATACACATAGAAGAAGAAGAAGAAGTCATATACACATAGAAGAAGAAGAAGTCATATACACATAGAAGAAGAAGAAGAAGATGTCATATACACATAGAAGAAGAAGATGTCATATACACATAGAAGAAGAAGAAGAAGTCATATTCACATAGAAGAAGAAGAAGAAGTCATATACACATAGAAGAAGAAGAAGTCATATACACATAGAAGAAGAAGAAGAATAAGTCATATACACATAGAAGAAGAAGAAGAAGAAGTCATATACACATAGAAGAAGTCATATACACATAGAAGAAGAAGAAGAAGTCATATACACATAGAAGAAGAAGAATAA
Source organism: Arion vulgaris (assembly GCA_020796225.1). Lineage (NCBI taxonomy): Eukaryota > Metazoa > Mollusca > Gastropoda > Stylommatophora > Arionidae > Arion > Arion vulgaris. Next base: position 55,246,251 of record CM036759.1, on the reverse strand, counting down.
GTCATATACACATAGAAGAAGAAGAAGAAGTCATATACACATAGAAGAAGAAGATGTCATATACACATAGAAGAAGAAGAAGAAGTCATATACACATAGAAGAAGAAGAAGAAGTCATATACACATAGAAGAAGACTAGAAGAAGAAGTCATATACACATAGAAGAAGAAGTCATATACACATAGAAGAAGAAAAGAAAGTCATATACACATAGAAGAAGAAGATGTCATATACACATGAGAAGAAGAAGAAGTCATATACACATAGAAGAAGAAAGAAGATGTCATATACACATAAAAAGAAGAAGAAGTCATATACACATAGAAGAAGAAGAAGAAGAAGTCATATACACATAGAAGAAGAAGATGTCATATACACATAGAAGAAGAAGAAGAAGAAGTCATATACACATAGAAGAAGAAGAAGAAGTCATATACACATAGAAGAAGAAGAAGAAGAAGAAGTCATATACACATAGAAGAAGAAGAAGAAGTAGTCATATACACATAGAAGAAGAAGAAGTCATATACACATAGAAGAAGAAGAAGAAGAATAAGTCATATACACATAGAAGAAGAAGAAGAAGTCATATACACATAGAAGAAGAAGAAGAGTCATATACACATAGAAGAAGAAGAAGAAGTCATATACACAAAGAAGAAGAAGAAGAAGTCATATACACATAGAAGAAGAAGAAGAAGATATCATATCACATAGAAGAAGAAGAAGAAGAGTCATATACACATAGAAGAAGAAGAAGAAAGTCATATACACATAGAAGAAGAAGAAGAGTCATATACACATAGAAGAAGAAGAAGAAGAAGAAGAGTCATATACACATAGAAGAAGAAGAAGAAGAAGTCATATACACATAGAAGAAGAAGAAGATCATATACACATAGAGAAGAAGAAGAAGAAGTCATATACACATAGAAGAAGAAGAAGATGTCATATACACATAGAAGAAGAAGAAGATGTCATATACACATAGAAGAAGAAGAAGATGTCATATACACAGAGAAGAAGAAGAAGAAGTCATATACACATAGAAGAAGAAGAAGATGTCATATACACATAGAAGAAGAAGTCATATACACATAGAAGAAGAAGAAGATGTCATATACACATAGAAGAAGAAGAAGAAGTCATATACACATAGAAGAAGAAGAAGTCATATACACATAGAAGAAGAAGAAGAAGTCATATAAACATAGAAGAAGAAGAAGAAGTCATATACACATAGAAGAAGAAGAAGAAGTCATATACACATAGAAGAAGAAGAAGATGTCATATACACATAGAAGAAGAAGAAGAAGATTCATATACACATAGAAGAAGAAGAAGAAGATGTCATATACACATAGAAGAAGAAGATGTCATATACACATAGAAGAAGAAGAAGAAGTCATATACACATAGAAGAAGAAGAAGAAGTCATATACACATAGAAGAAGAAGAAGAAGTCATATACACATAGAAGAAGAAGAAGAAGAAGTCATATACACATAGAAGAAGAAGAAGAGTCATATACACATAGAAGAAGAAGAAGAAGTCATATACACATAGAAGAAGAAGAAGATGTCATATACACATAGAAGAAGAAGATGTCATATACACATAGAAGAAGAAGAAGAAGTCATATACACATAGAAGAAGAAGAAGATGTCATATACACATAGAAGAAGAAGAAGAAGATGTCATATACACATAGAAGAAGAAGAAGAAGATGTCATATACTTATAGAAGAAGAAGAAGAAGTCATATACACATAGAAAGAAGAAGAAGTCATATACACATAGAAGAAGAAGAAGAATAAGTCATATACACATAGAAGAAGAAGAAGAAGTCATATACACATAGAAGAAGAAGAAGAAGTCATATACACATAGAAGAAGAAGAAGAAGTCATATACACATAGAAGAAGAAGAAGAGTCATATACACATAGAAGAAGAAGAAGAAGTCATATACACAAAGAAGAAGAAGAAGTCATATACACATAGAAGAAGAAGAAGAAGTCATATACACATAGAGAAGAAGAAGTCATATACACATAGAAGAAGAAGAAGAAGTCTTATACACATAGAAGAAGAAGATTCATATAACATAGGAAGAAGAGTCATATACACATAGAAGAAGAAGAAGTCATATACACATAGAAGAAGAAGAAGAAGAAGTCATATACACATAGAAGAAGAAGAAGAAGTCATATACACATAGAAGAAGAAGATGTCATATACACATAGAAGAAGAAGATGTCATATACACATAGAAGAAGAAGAAGAAGTCATATACACATAGAAGAAGAAGTCATATACACATAGAAGAAGAAGAAGAAGTCATATACACATAGAAGAAGAAGAAGAAGTCATATACACATAGAAGAAGAAGAAGAAGAAGATGTCATATACACACAGAAGAAGAAGATGTCATATACACATGAGAAGAAGAAGAAGTCATATACACATAGAAGAAGAAGAAGAAGAAGAAGATGTCATATACACATAGAAGAAGAAGAAGATGTCATATACACACAGAAGAAGAAGAGTCATAATGAAGAAGAAGAAAGTCATATACACATAGAAGAAGAAGAAGAATCATATACATAGAGAAGAAGAAGAAGTCATATTACACATAGAAAAGAAAGAAAATCATACACAAAAAGAAGAAGAAGATGTCATATACACTAGAAGAGAAGAGAAGTCATATACACATAGAAGAAGAAGAAGTCATATCACATAGAAGAAGAAGAGAAGTCAATAACATAGAAGAAGAAGAATCATATATGCACATAGAAGAAGAAGAAGAAGTCATTACATAGATAAACCGTTTAAAAACCATGCTAGATGGAAAAGCCAGATTATGCAAGCAAAGAAAGACATAATCTAGCAAAAAAGCCAAACAATAACACGACGAGATGAACAAACACCAGTTTGTCAAAGTGCATCACAAGGATGAGATATATAGTGTGTTCAAGATCCATCTGAGCTAATATTATAACCTGATTGTTTTCCATCATTTGTTAAAGAATAGCTACATTTACTCCTAACATCTGTACATCTTGATAGTAGTGTTTGTAGCGATGTCAGGCAGTGATACGTTTGCTTGGTAAGCGCTACTTGCATTGTATTCATCAAATTATTCATTGAATTCTACAGTGAAATAGAGAATGCTTTCAGCAGTATAAATTATAAGACAAACAAACCTGGCAATATAGAATATATAGCGACCACTGCCACCATCCTACAGGTATTTACTTCAACAGAGCTGCTATTATCAATGCCCATCTATTAGTACTAGCAACAATATCAAGTCAAATAGACATAAGCCACAAGATCAAATATAAGCAGTACCAGATTATCTGTGGACACAATTTATAATATTGATTACCGTATACTTGCTATCAAAGTATATTACAATACAAAATTAATATGTTCTATTAATCAATCAAAATAAGAAAATAAAAAAGGAAGAATAGATTTCAACATGGAATAAAATATAACGGAGGACTTATGTGTCAAATGTAACACATAGAGAATAAAGATAGGCTTTTTAATATTTGTATTGTGTAGATGTCAAATACACTGCTAACGCAACATGTATACATTCCTTCCATGATCTCCGTTCACGTTGTCAGTCTGTAATGATACAGTCTGTCTCCAGGGTCATCACAAATAGATGTAGTAGGGTCGTTTCTAGGCTCACCACGTACTGTTTGCTTACTTGCTATGACGATGCATTATATCTTCTCATTCACTTTTATTAAAGTGGAGCGTCTGGCCGAATGATTAGATCGCGGCTCATATGCGAGAGACCCAGGTTCAATCCCCTATAAGGCCAATAAGCTTGTTTCTGTCGAGGACATAATGAAAACAGCCTAACCTGAACATTTTCTCAGCGATTACACTAGCCATATGACCATTCAATTCCACAGTCTCCAGTCACTGCTGCACTACACCGCCCTAAACAGCGGTATTGCAGGCATTAACGATAGTTTTATCATTTTTACTTTATTTAATTTGAGAACAATGACTTATTTATCGTCTGACCATGTCTGGTGCATAGTATTATAGCCTTCATTACTTTTGTTTTGTATTCTTTGTTTGATCATTTGGTCAAAATGTCTCTGTACACTTGTTTTTACACTTTGTATAGTTTACTTTGTATAGTTTACTTTGTATAGTTTACTTTGTATAGTTTACTTTGTATAGTTTACTTTGTATAGTTTACTTTGCATAGTTTACTTTGCATAGTTTACTTTGCATAGTTTACTTTGTATAGTTTACTTTGCATAGTTTACTTTGCATAGTTTACTTTGTATAGTTTACTTTGTATAGTTTACTTTGTATAGTTTACTTTGTATAGTTTACTTTGCATAGTTTACTTTGCATAGTTTACTTTGCATAGTTTACTTTGTATAGTTTACTTTGTATAGTTTACTTTGTATAGTTTACTTTGTATAGTTTACTTTGTATAGTTTACTTTGCATAGTTTACTTTGCATAGTTTACTTTGCATAGTTTACTTTGCATAGTTTACTTTGCATAGTTTACTTTGTATAGTTTACTTTGTATAGTTTACTTTGTATAGTTTACTTTGTATAGTTTACTTTGTATAGTTTACTTTGTATAGTTTACTTTGTATAGTTTACTTTGTATAGTTTACTTTGTATAGTTTACTTTGTATAGTTTACTTTGTATAGTTTACTTTGCATAGTTTACTTTGCATAGTTTACTTTGCATAGTTTACTTTGCATAGTTTACTTTGTATAGTTTACTTTGTATAGTTTACTTTGTATAGTTTACTTTGCATAGTTTACTTTGCATGTTACTTTGCATAGTTTACTTTGCATAGTTTACTTTGTATAGTTTACTTTGTATAGTTTACTTTGTATAGTTTACTTTGTATAGTTTACTTTGCATAGTTTACTTTGCATAGTTTACTTTGCATAGTTTACTTTGTATAGTTTACTTTGTATAGTTTACTTTGTATAGTTTACTTTGCATAGTTTACTTTGTGGAAGGCAAGGGTACACCATCACATTATTTTTCCCAAGAAATGTTATGGATCAAAACAAATCTAAATTAGCGAAAGACGTTATAGGGAGTCCCATTGGGACTGTCTCGTCCGGTAGGGTTGATTATGAGCTACAGGGGATACCCGATCGTCATCCAGCTACTGTCAGCAAAATCAAGATAAGACACCAACTAAAGGTTGGCAAAACACGTAATCACAAAATACTGTAGTTTTACAAATTACAAAAACAATGACTAAATACAGCAACGTTTCGGCCAACAAAGCCTTTATCAAGTAAACGAACAACAGGAGTGACAAATTAAAAAAACAAATGGACGACCAAATACAAACGTTTCTAATGAAAATCTGGGAATAAAAACGAATAATGAAATAAATGTAACACAAAAACACACATAAAAACTAGAAATAGAACGGAAGAGAAACAATGAAAAATCTAGTAAATATATAACTTGAATACATGCAACATATACCCATATAGATTACAAGGCATGGGAAGAGAAAGTAATAAGAAGAATAGGAATGTAATACGTTGAGCCCACGTGGTCGCAAGGTACCATACAAAGAAATCAACCGATTCTCCAGAGCAAATCGACTGCGATCATCCGAGGAACATGATTGGATGGCTGTGACCTGGACATCGTTGCTCCTAAATGGCCAGTATCATTGAAATTGGTGGCTTAAGGATATGTTGGTACACAGTCGCCTTAAGTCCAATATCCAGACTCATTTGGCACTGTCCAGTGTGGCCGTCGGCGTTGCAACACGTGTGCTTATGTGATACAGACGCGTACTGTATCTTTTCCTTTAGCCACGTTTCTTATTGACGATGGTTTCACATGCGAGTCCGTAATCTTATCTATGCCATTATCTGTAAGCGGTGTAACAAGGCTTATATCGGCGAGACAGGTAAGAGGCTCAGTGACCGATTCGCCCAACACTTGCGCGACATACGCCAATGCTCTGTGACCCCTGTAGCCACCCATTTCAATGATACTGGCCATTTAGGAGCTCACAATGTCCAGGTCACAGCCATCCGATCGTGTTCCTCGGATGATCGCAGTGGATTTGCTCTGGAAAATCGGTTGATTTCTTTGTATGGTACCTTGCGACCACGTGGGCTCAACGTATTACATTCCTATTCTTCTTACTACTTTCTCTTCCCATGCCTTGTAATCTATATGGGTATATGTTGCAAGTATTCAAGTTATATATTTACTAGATTTTCATTGTTTCTCTTCCGTTCTATTTCTAGTTTTATGTGTGTTTTTGTGTTACATTTATTTCGTTATTCGTTTTATTCCCAGATTTTCATTAGAAACGTTTGTTTTTGGTCGTCCATATGTTTTTAAAAATTTGTCACTCCTGTTGTTCGTTTGCTTGATAAAGGCCTTGTTGGTCGAAACGTTGCTGAATTTTGTCATTGTTTTTGTAATTTGTAAACCTAACTACAGTACTTTGTGATTACGTGTTTTGTCAATCAAATAGTTTTACTGCAGTCTCATCTATTTTGTGAAAATTTCAACTAAATGTTGCAACTTGGAATGTAAGAACAATGGCCCAAAGAGGAAAGCTCGAAAACATAAAGAAGGAAATGGAAAGAATGCTCGTTGACATTTTAGGCGTCAGTGAGATGCGATTGCTGGGTGCTTAAGAGCTGCAATCAGACGACTATATGATCATTTACTCTGGAGGAAACACGCACGAAAGAGGGGTGGGAATAATACTAGATTCAGAGAGATCAAAGACGTTGAAGGGATACTGGACAGTTTTAGACAGAGTCCTCTTGGTGAAATTAAATGGAAGACCTGTAGACATCAACATTTTACAGTTATATGCCCCAACTACAGACAGTTCAGAAGAAGACCTAGATCAATTTTATAATACGCTCGAAATGGCCATTGAACAGAGCAAAGGACACGAGATGACTGTGTTCCTTGGAGATTTCAATGCTAACGTAGGCAGAGGGAATGTGAAAGGTGTAGTAGGAAAATATGGACTGGGTAATAGGAACGACAGAGGTGACACTTTGATAGAATGGGCCAGAGCACACGATATGATTATAGGAAACACCTGGTTTAAACACCACCCCAGACGTCTATGGACACGGAGAGTCAGAAGGAAATACGTACAATCAAATAGACTACATTCTAGTCCCTAAATGATTTAGGAACGGTTTGCTATCCGTTAAAACAAGACCAGGAGAAGATTGCAACAGCGATCACGTACCAGTAATCGGAAAATTTAGAATAAAATTGAAAAGAATAAGGAAGGCTGCACAAAACATCAAATTAGATTTAGCTCTTCTTCGAACAAATGAAGATATGAGAGAGAGGTACAGCATGATAGTGCAGAATAGATACAACTCAATAAGCAAAGATACAAAGCATTGATGAACAGTGGGAAATGTTAAAGGAGTCAATATGCCAAAAATCATCTGAAATCATATAAAAAATAAAACACAATGTAAGGAAGAAATGGATGACGGAGGAAATATTACAGTTAATGGATGCAAGAAGAAACAGCAAGCAAAATACAGAAGAATATGACAGACTAAATAAGGAGATCAAAGGTGCAAGGTAGAGAAAGAGAACTCGTTCAATCTGAGATGCAGCGAAATTGAGAAACAGCATAACAAAGACACAAAATCTTTACACAAACAAATAAATGGCATCACATAGAGAAAGTCACACACGCAAACTGGATGTCTAAAATCCAAAGAAGGTACGATATTAATGGGGGAAGAAAACATAACGGGACTATGGACGGAATATATTGGAGAACTCTACGATGATGACAGAGAACTAAATATACCAGACACATGCAAGGGACCACCAATACTTGCAGCTGAAGTTGAAGATGCCATAAAACACATTAAGAGGGGAAAGTCTCCAGGTTCAGATAACATAACAGCAGAAGAAATTCAAGCTCTAGGAAATCTAGGAACGGAAGTGATAACAAAGCTTTTAAACGACATATATGACAGCGGTTGTATTCCAAAAGATCTACTAAAGTCCATATTTATTGCTTTGCCGAAGAAATCAAGAGCAGTGAAATGTGAAGATCACCGCACAATCAGTCTTATGAGTCATATGACAAAGATACTACTGAGGATAATGATGAGAAGGATGAGAAGCAGAATAAGACCAGAAATAAGTGATGAGCAGTGTGGATTTGTTGAAGGCAAGGGCACTAGCAACGCTATATATATCCTAAGAACACAAATAGAAAGATCAATAGAAGTAAAAGCAGATTTATACTTGTGCTTCATAGACTACACCAAGGCGTTCGACAATGTACGCCATCAAGAACTTTCCAAAATGTTAGAGAACTTAAACATCGACAGTAAAGATCTAAGAATCATTCAGAACATATATTGGCAGCAAACAGCAGCTATAAGAATAGACAAAAAGATTGGAACTTTCCAGAAGATCAAAAACAGGTGTTAGACAAGGATGCGTATAATCACCAGACCTGTTCTCACTGTATTGTGAAAGCATTTTTAGGTAGGTCTATAAAAGATATTCCTGGAATAGCTGTGGGAGGACATATCATAAATAACTTGAGATACGCTGATGAAACTAGCAAGAAATGAAATGGAGCTCCAGAAATTAGTTGAAAAGGTTGTGACAGAAAGTAACAACAAAGGACTCAGTTTGAATATTAAGAACACAGAAGTTATGGATCATATCAAAAAAGCAGATTTTTCCAAACTGCACCATCACAGTAAATGGGACTGATCTAAGACAAGTGCAGCAATATAAATACCTCGGAGTCCTGGTAGCATTAGATGGCAGATGTAGATCAGAAATAAAGAGAAGAATAGGACAAGCGAAAAGATCTTTCCTGAAAATGAAAAGCATTATCTGCAACAAGTCTTTGTCAATCCCGATCAGAATGCGCGTTATTGGTACTTAGAACCAATACTGACATACAGATGCGAGTCATGGACAATGAACACACAGATCGAAAAATCTCTGAGGGTCACATAAATGTGGTTTTATAGAAGAATGATGAGAATCCCATGGACGGCTAAACTGGCTAATGTTGAGGTGCTGAATGAGATCAAGACACAGAAAGCTTATCATCAATATAAGAAAGAAGCAGTCATAATTTTTCGGGCATGTGATGAGGAGGGGAGGCTTAGAAGACATTGTGACAACCGGTAAAATCGAGGGTAGACAAGACAGAGGAAGACAGAGAGAGAAAATTTTGGATATCCGAACTTCATGGCACGGTAGAGCGTCAACATCTGAGTTGATAGCAAACACCAATGACAGAGATTTGTGGGGATTCATGATCGCCTACGTCAGCCGGCACGGCACCTGATGATGATGATAGTTTACGTTATTTTTATGTGCTTCAACCACACATATGCAATATATATTTTAATACAAACCTTCACACTGACTTTAAAGTAGAAACATATCTGTGAAAGCAGCAAATGAATGGCATTCAGAAATATGATATTCGGCACCATGTTTCTCCATATAAACCACTCAATATCATTTTGGTCCTGAAAATAATGAAAGTTACCTATTTCTTTTCCAAGAAGGAAGAATTGTTTATGCTTCAAAATGTAGAAACACTATCAGATTCAATATTAGCGGATGGTATCTATAGATGCTTACATACTTCAAGTTCTAAAATAGATCTACTGTTCTAGAAATTCACCTTAGATCTGATTTAGTAGTTTGTACAAATATTTTGGTGCAAGCTGGCCTTAAACCTTAGTAAATGTTGTCAATATTTTTCTGCAGCCAAGTTGATGCAACAGTGTGAGAAAGTATATTCATCAGAATTGTATAATATAATTAAAAGAAAGTATAATACATAATAAATACAGACACTTTAACATATTCTACAGTACGTAAATGTGTTGTACAGTTTTATAATAGAGCATTAGCATTATTTTATACGAATGTTCTCGCAGACGTAGTAAACAAACTTTCCAGATGAATGGATGCATGTATAATATACAGATGTCGTAGTCAGTATTCAAGGAAACTATTAATGATGGATATCGTATTCAAATATAATATCTAGATAAAACTTGCGACTAGTTGCAAAATGTGTATGACAAGTTTTGTTCTAGCTTCGAGACAGAGACCGTTGTCATTGTTGAAGCATTAGAAATCATTTTACAAACATATTCCATTTTCACCTGAATAAACCCAGCAGACAGGTATTTAAAAAAGTTAATTGCTTATCCTTTACAGGACTTTGCGAATCAACCCAAGCTTTTTACGCTGTTTGTGAAGTTTCTAGCATTATTACGTTTAGTAGTTTGCCATTGCTTTCTGAACGGGTGGTGCCATCGTTCTTTTGTAAACATTAACGAGAAACAATTTGAAACCAAACTGTCCGCCGCGTGATTCGAACTCAGAACGCCGGGGTTAATAGACCGAGTCATTATCCCTTAAGCCACAAACGACACCCAGGTATATTTACTGAGTTCAATTCAGCGCTGCATGCATTAGACAACGTAAACCTTGACAGCACGGCATTAGAGTCCCTGATACTATCCATCAGTTCATTCATCAACGCCTTTGCCGTAAAGTTTATCCTGCACGGTATACCTGGACACCGCAAGATACCACATCCCGTGTCCTTACTCGTCTCACGTTGGGAGATATACTGAGAAGGAGATCAGAGCAATTATGGACTAATTTGTTCAATGTGTAACGATGATGATCCGAAGATTAAACTAAACTTAACAGAATCATACAGGGAAACGAAAGAGGAGACAACTGGCCAAGACAAAAGCAAACAGTCAACAACATGACATACCTATAACACTAGAGAATTGCTGAACAGATAGAAAGAAGTAACAAAAAAGTAGGATTAGCTGAATAAATAAGCAGTGGACAAAACAAGCAGATTCCTTCTTAACCACACACACTTTTTGCAAAGACAAAATCAAAGAGTCAAGAAGATGACTAATCAATAACACTACATTCTGCTAAACAGAAAATAAGAAGTAACAAAAATGAAGAGGGGCTGATGAATAAGCAATAGACAAATCAGACATATCCCTTTATAACCATATAACCTCTCCAAATTCAAAATATGCTATAGGTTACATTAGAAGACAAGAACAAATCACTATTTCTACCTTAGCAATTGCTCCCGAATGCTCACCTACATAGAATTTAACCAAAGATTGTCCCACAATGCCATCTGTGTGGTTACTCACAAAAATGTTACACACAATCTTCTCTGCACTAAATGCCGTAAGTACCTACCCTCCTACACATAGGTTGTGAACATCATCTATAAAACAAAAACTGAAATCAGGATGATTATAAATTTGCTGTCTCAGCCTCAAGTCTTTTTATCGTCTTCTTCTTTGCGATCTCTGGTCATACGCTTAATTTACTGAGAACCTCAAACCGGGCAGTCAGTTTAAGGTCTGTCAAATTTCCCCAAAGCTTAGTTTTCAGGTCGACTGAGTGTGGCCACATACTGATTCTCAGCTCACCTTGGAGAGGACAGTCTTGTTGGACTTGCACCGGTGTCCGTTGCGCCTGCTGACATTGGCAGAGAGCTGTTAGTCTCTATATTTAAACTTTCTCTCGCCTTTTAAACCTCAGTTTTAACATAGGCCCTCAACCAGCTCGTGATAGTTCATGGTTTCGTATGATTTAGCTAACGTTTTGTACAGGATGAGACAGCAAATCCCAAGTCCGACAACACATGTACAAATCATGGTTATGTCAACCAGTTAATCTGTAGTAGCAACCTGCTATTGCTACATGATTTCGAACTTGCAAGCTACCGCACAGTGTTTGTGACTTTTTTCGTCGTGCTTAGGACGTTGTTCAAGGACTTCGGTAGACGTTATTACACATAATTATTGTTAGACTGTTGCGCGTACATTTTCTTATTACTAATGACTAAATTATCTTATAATTCGGAACAACGTAAACATACGGCCATATTAACTGAATGGCATCCCAATCGATCCCTACCCGTTTCGTCATGACTTCAGTCTGTTTCCAGAGTCATCGCGTGGAGTTGGGATATGTACTTGGTCCATGATAAACCCAATGATAAACTTAACGTCTAATGACATATTTTAGACAACTAATATAGAACTCACAACTATTTGTCAATGGCTTATATAAGTTTTCAAGAGATATTCAAAGAAATGCATCACCTGATATCGTCCAAGCCAGCTCCATCCAGGAGATAGGACATCCTGCTCCAAGTAACTTCTATTTTCTGTGGTAAAACATTTTTTAATGTCTACAATTTTAACACAATGATACATTTTTAATATTGTCTTCTTTCCTTTTTTTCTTTATTTCTTTTGTGTCTTTCAGCATTCAGGTTATGCAAAGAGTTCTGAAGTTCCTTCGAGTGCGACTTTTATAACGCGTTTCTTACAGACTCTTATATTTTAGTGTAAAACACGTAATTACAAAGTACTGTAGTTTACAAATTACAAAACAATGACAAATACAGAACGTTTCGAACATCAAGGCTTTATCAAGCAAACGAACAACAGGAGTGACAAATTTAAAAAAACAAATGGACGTCCAAATACAAACGTTTCTTAATGACACGTCTGTATTTGGTAGTCTATTTTAAAAAAATTTGTCACTCCTGTTGTTCGTTTGCTTGATAAAGGCCTTGATGTTCGAAACGTTGCTGTATTTGTCATTGTTTTTGTAATTTGTAAAACTACAGTACTTGTGATTACGTGTTTTGCCAATCAATTAGTTTTACTGTAGTCTCATATATTTATTGTGAATACTTTAGTGGTCCACCATTTGCAGAGTGACGTTTGAAAAAATGATACCATTACAGCTTAATAGTATTGCTCATTGTGTGATGTACTGTTAGATCAGTTATTCTCAAACTGGGAGGCACTACTCCAAAGGGAGACTTAAGACAGTAACAGGGAAGGCGTAAAACGTTATGAAAATGTAGTCAGTTTTGTGTTTTAAACATTTTTGTAATTTTTTCCAGTTAAATGTTTTTATTAAAACGTTAAAGTGGAATTTTAAAAATTCAATAACTTATAATTTTGATTCTTATTGACAATTTTTCTCAAATTTATTTACAATAATAATTTTGTTAACATTTCTCATTGCCAATGTTATTGTGTTGTTGGTACAGTGATGTTATACAGCTCCCAATTAAACATATTTGTTCTGTCATTTGATATTTAAACATTACAATTAATTCAGACGGGGATAATAATGAAAATGGGAGAGCGTCGATGAAGTCTTGTCTCATCTTCAAGAGAGGCTTACGGTGAGATAGGTTGGGAACCACTGTGTTTGATAGTAGTTGTCTTACAAGACCAAATAATTATGCTCCAGCGATTTGTATTTCTTATACTAAGTCTCTTATAGTCACAATTTCGATCTATCTCGTCTTGTTATTTGCACTATTTTCTCCGGTCATTTTCTCCATCTTGTAATGTTTCTCTATTCAGTTTCTGTAAGTGTTCACTTTTTAGAACTGGAAGTACAAAGTTGTGACGCTTGTATTGTATAAGGTTCCTTTTGTGTGTCAAGATATATGTTTGCAATTGAATGTCGTGTCATTTGTGCGATGTACTGGCTTGCTTTCTTGCATATTGATTCTTCCATCTACTAATATCGAGCTTCCCAAACACTCACATTTCTTCTATGAGAACAATCTCCCCGACAGCTAGCTGGGTCTGTTACAGTTCCATCAGATTAGCCTGAATGTATTAAGCGGTCTATCACATTCAAGCTAGAATAACATAAATTACTTCAAAGAAAATCTCAGTGATAAGTATCTAGCATTGCAAAAATTACAAATTGTAGTGATAAATTTTACTGTTTAATTTACATAAATCTCTCTTTAGCCTGTTACGCCCTTGGCGTTTAGGGCAGCAACAAGCGTACACCATTCTTCCCTGTTCATGGCCTTCCTCTGTATTGTGTTCCAGCTATAATTCATTTCCTTCAGCTCTTGCTCTATCGTTCTCCTCCAGGTCGTCTTGGGTCTTCCACGCTTTCGTCTACCCTCTGGAGTCCATCTCAGTGCAGTTTTCGTGTCGGAGTCAGTCTCCATGCGCATCACATGTCCAATCCATCTCCAGCGTCGTCTTCGGATGATAGTGCCCATATTCTCTTGTTGGCATCGTGTAAGCAATTCTTGATTCGAGATAGTAGTCGGCCAGTACACTCGTAAGATTTTTCGCAGACAAGTTGTATGAAAGGCGGAGAGTCTGGACATATCCTGTTCTGTCATTCTCCAGCATTCCGATCCGTACAGCAATGTTGACAGCACACAGCTGTTATAGATACTAGTCTTGGTTCTGATGCTGTATTGAGCAGATTTCCAGGCGGTCTGAAGGGTCATGAATGCACTTCGTGCCTTACTCAGTCTGTTTTTAATGTCAGATCCAGCGCCTCCTTCATTGCTAATAACACTTCCAAGGTATGTGAAAGCGGTTGTATCTCGGAGGGTTTTACCTTCTAGTTTGACTGGTGCTGGGGTTGCTATGTTCAGAGTCATTACTTCAGTTTTCTTCTGATTTATTTTCAGCCCAACCATCTCACTATATTGGTTAAGGCGGCAGGTCTTTTCCTGGATATCTCTATGTGTATGAGATAGGAGTGCGATGTCATCTGCAAAATCTAGGTCTTCCAGAGTGGATGTGAGCGTCCATCTAATACCTCTTGCCTTATCTTCCGTTGTTTCAAGCATCACCCAATCTATGACAGTGTTGAATAATAAGGCTGACATAACACATCCTTGTCGCACGCCTGTTTTTACTTCAAACTTTAGTTCTGAAGTTTCAACACTGCATGCAAATTTGCTGTAGAAGCTTTTCATAATATTTATAAAACACAGTGGGATTCCATACCATCTTAAGATACGCCATAGACTTTCGCGGTGTATGCTATCAAAAGCTTTTCAAAATCTACAAAGTTGATATAGAGTTTGCTTTGCCATTCTGTGCATTGCTCTATGATATTTCTAAGAGCAAATATTTGGCCTATACAGCTCCGTCCTCTGCGAAATCCTGCTTGCTCCTTTCTCAGTTTCTTATCCACAGCATCAGTAATACGTTGTACGATGATTTTGCTTAAGATTTTACTTGGGACAGAAAGCAGTGTTATTCCATGCCAATTATTACAATTGGCAAGGAGCCTTTTGGGGATCTTGATGATGACTCCTCTGTTCCATGCATCAGGTATTATTTGGGTATTCCATATTGTAGTAAACAAGGGTTGCAATATATTAGCTGCAAGTTCTGGGTCTATTTTGAATAGTTCTGCGTTTAAGTTATCATTCCTGGTGCCTTGTTATTCTTAAGAGATTTAATTGCTGTAATGATCTCATCCCGGCTTGGTGTTTCAATGCCAATTTCTAATTCCTCTGTTGGTTCTGGTATGTCTGCTACTACCGTTGGCGGAGGTCTATTTAGCAATTCTTTAAAATGCTCTGTCCATCGTATTTCTTGTTCCTTTTCCGTTGTCAATAGTATTCCATTCTTATCCTTTATGAGAGTATTTGATCTCCTGTAATGTTTTCCGCTTATTAGCTTTGTAATTTTGTACACTGTTCCCTGATCACACTTTTTGCTGCTTCTTCTGCCTGTACTGCCAGGTCTTCAACATACATTCTTTTGTCAGCTCTCACAGCCCGTTTGATTTCTTTACTTGCGCTTTTGTACTGTTCTTGGTATCTTGCTTTCAGTCTTTCGGACTTTGCTTCTAACAATTTCTTTTTTAATATTCTTCAGCTGTCTATTATTTTCCATGTTGTTGGTGTTGTCCATTCTTTTCTTTTCTTTGTGCGGTACCCTAGACATGTTTCACTGCTTTTGCTATATATAGATGCTATGTTGTCCCATGTTCTATCTATGTTGTCAGTTTCATCCGTAGTTTCATTACTTTCTAGGGCTTGGAATCTGTTCTTTATCTGCATTATAAACTTATCCCTTACTTCCGTGTCTTTTAGTCTATCCACATCGAACCTCTTTTGGAAGTTTTTCTGTTGTCCTGTTTTCTTAGTTTAAGTTTGACATAAGCTGTGACTAGGTGGTGGTCGCTACCAACATCTGCACCTCTCTTGACTACAACATCTAGCAGCGAGCGTCTCCAGGGTCCATTGATCATTATATGGTCTATTTGGTTTTTATCTCTGCCATTAGGGGAATACCATGTTAATTTGTGGATATCTAAATGTTGAAATAGGGTTCCTCATATAACGAGATTGTTCATGCTGCAGAAGTTTACTAAACGTTCCCCATTTTCGTTCATCATACCACATCCATACTTTCCCATAGTTCTATAACTATGCGTGTTGTCTTGTCCGACCTTCGCATTTAGATCTCCCATAACAATGATAACATCATGGGATGGTGACTTGTCTAATTCTGCTTGTAGGTTTTCGTAGTAAGAGTCTTTCCTTGTATCTTCGCTATCATTAGTTGGCGCATAGCATTGTAGGATTGTGATGTTTGTATGCTTCCCCTTAGTCTGATCTTAATCAAGCGGCTGCTGATAGGTTTCCATTCTAATAGACACTTTTCCACGCCTTTTCTTAGGATTACTGCTACTCCTTCATGGTGTAGGTCATCGTCTCGTCCAGAAAAAGGACTGTTTCACCTGTTGCAGTGGTACTTCTTCCATTTCCTGTCCATCTGCTCTCGCTAACCCCTAGGATATGTAGATTATATCTTCTCATTTCTGTTGTTATTTGTGACAGTTTTCCGCTTTCGTACATTGTTCTTACATTCCAGCATCCAATTCTGGTCTTGGTTTTGGCATTCAGGACTTCCGTCCTCATGAAAGTAGCTTCCTTTCGGCTTTCACCTCTTCCAGTCATGTGAGTCAATGACTCTGGTAGCCCTTCATGCCCGTAGATAGGTTGTATGTTTGTTGTTGTTTCCGTAACTTTAATTTTTTTTTAAAGGATGGGATCGTTAGTCCCAAGCCCAACCCCCAACCTGGAGGACCAGGAGACCATGCTTCGTCTGTCCACTCTTCAGTGACCTTTCCGGCTTTGGTAACCCTTCCGGGAACATAAGTTCCCGCCGTCCTAGCTCACTGTAAAAATTACAAAAATTACAAATTGTAGTGATAAATTTTACTGTTTAATTTACATAAATGAACAAGTAATAAATTTCATAAATTGTAAAAATGAGAAAATGGAAAAACTGATAAATTTTAAACATTATATAATTGCATAAAGGAAAAGTGATACATTTTTGAATTTGCAAAAATTAAGTCAACATTAGCTAGTCAAATTCAACATTTCTTTCTTTTATCTTCTAAAAGAAATGTAGACTGGACATTTTATAGTATTATTGTTTTTCTATTTAGTTTAGTCGTTGCTTACATGTAACACGTCTCAGCTATTATGAAGGTCATTAAAATTCATCATCATCACCAATGCGTATCCTTTATAGGACGTTGCTCTCTTTGCAGCGCATCTAAAATTCACCCTGTTTTTAGCCAGTTCACCCACTTCGCCAATAGTCATGGTGTCTTTAATATCTTGTAACCATCTTCTTCTTGGTATGCCTCTGCGTCCTTGGACCCTGCCCTCCAATATTGTTCTCTCCAGGCTATGGTGACGCTTGATGTGATTAAAACTAACAAATGATAAATATTAACTTAAGAGGATTTACTATCTGAATGTTAAAGGGAGGTGAATTTTTGAATCTGAGAGAGACATGACTTTCATGATCTGAGAAAGACAAGATTAAAGGAGGATAACGATGGCCAGAATGATACATGCACAGATATTGACATTCAATGACTGAGTACACAAGGAAGAGATATAATAATAATGGAGCCCATAACCCGTGGGGCGGAAGGGGTATCACTGGGGAGACAACAGCACAAAAAGCACGTCATGATGTAACAGGGATAGACGCGGTTGAAATAATGACGCTGTTTGTTGATGAATCTGGTAAACAAGGTTACGTGACCCCTATTTTGAGTGCTATATTTGAGGAAGAGGTGTGATTCAACCACATATGTGTGGAAAACATGCGCAATAATTTAAACAGTGCATAATAGTTCGTGGAAAATTTCTCTCACAATTAGCAGTTTGAGACGTTCGGGACTCTTCTCGAAACCGGAAGTATTGCGTAATCAGGTCGACTTGGAGAGAAAATATGTTCATTCATCGTGAATTAGGTTAAATTGTTTTGTAAACACCATAATAGTACATTTCTGGAAACTTTAGGAATTCTTGTGGTGAAATTGTTAGGAAGTATAAATAAGGCTGAAACCAACAAATCACAAGAGATACAGAACCTTGGGCTGATTCAGGAACGAGTAGTCCATGTTCTCTGTCCAAGAGATTCTTTGATGGAGGAAATAGAAGCCAGTGACAAGGTCTGTAGCAGTATTTGAGGTAGCTTAGTAGAGAGCATAGAAGATGTTAGCGCTCTGATGGACATGTAGAATATTTCTTGGTAACTAAAGTTTTCATGGTGATAGCGTTGAGAGGAGTATCGAACAAAAAATATAATTTAGAAATGAGATTAGTGATCGACAGAAATGACACCGAGTTGATTGATTCAATACACATAATTATGGACGTACATGAATCACATGGTGAGGATGAGACTTGTTTGTTCCTATTCTTATTGAGGTATTACTGATCTATATATTACTGGGAAGACATGCTTGGAATTACCATAACGCTATTTTGATATGGTAGAGGAGTAGAATGGAGACATTGTTAATAGATGTGGAAAGAATCTCTGGTATTCATTACTATTAGAACACTGATTTTTTGGTGTGATTTTGGTTGTTGTTTAGTTTTTATAATGTGAGGTCTCAGGAAAGTGACCTGAATAAAATAAATTGTGAGTTGACAATCGTTTAAATGACTGTTGGTGTCATCATTTACATAATTAGAAGAATATAATAATAATTCATGTCTACAGAGAATCATCTTTATTCCGGTGTAAATACTGGTGGTGCCGTGGCCAATTAATTGAATGAGAAAAGTATTCACCAGCGCTCTTCAGAGTAGATGATCTCGATGCTGTGACTAGTGTTGGAGGCAACATAATAATCATCATAACGCCCACTGCTACAATGAATAGTCAGGCACTTAGTGTGATTCTTCTTACTGATTTCCGAGTCTTCAACTCCTTGAGCCAGTGGGGAGAAACTCTGCCCTGATCAGCTCTTGATGTTGTCAAACCAGGATTTTCTCTGCCCTCCTTTCCTTCTGCCACCCTCAACTTTTCCCTGTAGGGTAGTCTTAGAGAGCGAGCTATGTCTCATCACATGCCCGAACCACGCAAGTTAACGCCTTTTCCCGATTGTCACGAGTAGTACTTGTCGACCTGCAAGGTTGTTTATTTGGTCTCTTGAAGAGACATGAACACCAACCAACAAACTATATAGATTACTAATTAGTTGTATACACTTACTTTCTCCTTCCAGAAACATGATATAAATCGAATAAGCAATGCCAAAAGTACCAACAATCCAGTAGAAACATCTTTCCCACCGTGGAAGAACATCAACAAACATCTTGAGTGCAAACACAATAGTAGTAAATGATCACGGAATCCGAACTTGTACGTGCTAACAAACACAATATTACTTGCAGCAGGTGATATATTTTATTGACTTACATCAATTTAGAATTGTAGTAGAGTTAAATAAGATGTAGACTAACATTGATTATAACATAAAATGGAACAGATGACAATAACACTTGGTGCACATATTAGAAAGTAAAGATGGCAATGATCTTCTTCAAACCACTTTTTTAATACTCTCCATTATATCGTATATCGTAGTTTACATACACATGTATTTATGTGTTTATGAGCGAACAGGCTTGCATTAGAAGTATCGATTGTTGGAGAGTTGAAGATGGATACAAATGGACAAGGGGTCATTTCTCTGCGACTGCGCTTTCTCTGCGACTTGCTACTGGATGAAAACAAGATCAATGATATTAGATATGGGGAGATCTGGTACATCGGTCTTGACGGTGATCGTGAGAGAGAGAGATATATCTTCTGAATTTATAGAGTTTGTAATTACACGTTGCGCAAGCAGAACTTGATATCTTCGTTTTCTCCTTCTGTCGTTCGCCAGCTATGAGCAGGCCTAGTCAGGCACATAGTGTGATTCTTCTCCTAGTCAGGCACTTAGTATGATTCTTCTCCTAGTCAGGCACTTAGTATGATTCTTCTCCTAGTCAGGCACTTAGTATGATTCTTCTCCTAGTCAGGCACTTAGTATGATTCTTCTCCTAGTCAGGCACTTAGTATGATTCTTCTCCTAGTCAGGCACTTAGTATGATTCTTCTCCTAGTCAGGCACTTAGTATGATTCTTCTCCTAGTCAGGCACTTAGTGTGATTCTTCTCCTAGTCAGGCACTTAGTGTGATTCTTCTCCTAGTCAGGCACTTAGTATGATTCTTCTCCTAGTCAGGCACTTAGTGTGATTCTTCTCCTAGTCAGGCACTTAGTGTGATTCTTCTCCTAGTCAGGCACTTAGTATGATTCTTCTCCTAGTCAGGCACTTAGTATGATTCTTCTCCTAGTCAGGCACTTAGTATGATTCTTCTCCTAGTCAGGCACTTAGTATGATTCTTCTCCTAGTCAGGCACTTAGTATGATTCTTCTCCTAGTCAGGCACTTAGTGTGATTCTTCTCCTAGTCAGGCACTTAGTATGATTCTTCTCCTAGTCAGGCACTTAGTATGATTCTTCTCCTAGTCAGGCACTTAGTGTGATTCTTCTCCTAGTCAGGCACTTAGTGTGATTCTTCTCCTAGTCAGGCACTTAGTGTGATTCTTCTCCTAGTCAGGCACTTAGTATGATTCTTCTCCTAGTCAGGCACTTAGTATGATTCTTCTCCTAGTCAGGCACTTAGTGTGATTCTTCTCCTAGTCAGGCACTTAGTATGATTCTTCTCCTAGTCAGGCACTTAGTATGATTCTTCTCCTAGTCAGGCACTTAGTGTGATTCTTCTCCTAGTTAGGCACTTAGTATGATTCTTCTCCTAGTCAGGCACTTAGTGTGATTCTTCTCCTAGTCAGGCACTTAGTATGATTCTTCTCCTAGTCAGGCACTTAGTATGATTCTTCTCCTAGTCAGGCACTTAGTATGATTCTTCTCCTAGTCAGGCACTTAGTGTGATTCTTCTCCTAGTCAGGCACTTAGTATGATTCTTCTCCTAGTCAGGCACTTAGTATGATTCTTCTCCTAGTCAGGCACTTAGTATGATTCTTCTCCTAGTCAGGCACTTAGTATGATTCTTCTTACTGATTTCCGAGTGTAGACACGCTGTTTTAGTCATTACAATAACAATTTAGACAGGCCTATCCGTCACCAGAGGTAGTTTAGATCCCCAGTAAGGATCTGGGAACCTGTGGTTCAACAATGTACCGTGCTGACACCGAAAAAGTATTGGTCCATGCTGACCTCGTTCTCACAGATCAAGGTTTCGACTTCACAATCGAAGACTATGACACCCTTCAGACTTTGGTGAGATCTTTCCAGATTAGAAACATTCTCAACCGCTCTGGTATGGTACCTATGCCTGTGGATACATTTGGGATGGTTTAAGACAGTCCTTTACATGTGTGTCGTCTTTGTAATTAGATGTTCTACACCCTTTATTGATTATTTCCTAACTACGCTGTGCAGCATCTACAACGAAGAGCGTGTTCACTCATTTATACTTTCCGATTTACCTGAGATCGTTCTGGATTAGAAGTATTCTTATCAGTTCTCGGCCACCTGTCGTTTTGTTGCCACCAGGCACTTCGAAGTTTTACTTTCCATTTTCTGCAACGGATTCCGTGCTCTGCCACTGAGATCTTTCAGTGTAAGAAAGAGATTGCAGCCCACAGTAGTGATTTAGGTTAATGTCACGTATCATTTGGCGGTTGAAACCGCTGCTAATCGATATATCATGAAGATATATAGTAATTAATTGGTTGAAATTGATCAATAATTTTTTAAGATAGTAAGGGGAGATAATTTTTTTTTTTCGTGTGTGGTAGAGTTATCTTCCCTTTAAAAAGTATAGTACATATAACACGTATTGACATAATAACATATAACAAAACGATAGATATATATATATAAAATTTAATGGAAGCTTATGGATGAGTTGAATGATTCAGAGAATCATAGATACAACAGAGGTACAACATAGATACACATATACAGACATAGTGAGAACATAGGTACAACATTTATATATAGTAATACAGTCATCTCTATGTATCCGCTAAAGTATTCACTGAAAAGTCAAGTGGAATATCCACCAGTTCTGGAGACTGGACAGGTGTTTTCAAAGGGCGTACGGACAAGTCCAGTGGGGTGTCATCTGGTTCATAGGTCTGTGAAACTAACTGGCGACGGTTATATCGCCGAAGTCGACCTCTTAATTCCTTTATAGATAAATATATCAACTCCTCCTTAGTCACACTTAGATCTATTATTGTGTATAGATGACTATACAATAAACTTTCGAATGTTTCAACTACACATGGATGAGCCAACTGGTTTCCTATACCGGCTACACAGCCAGTGCAGTAAGACGTAAACTCCATTGTCATGGCCCTCCACAAACGTGTTATAAGGGCATTGCTTAGCTCTCTGCGTGAACCCATTTCTGTAAAATAGCTGTAATAGAAGAAGAGATGTTATCAAAGATATAAGTAGTGTCAAACATTTATAACTAGACATAGCTAGAGATGGATCCTATGTGGAAACATCCCTTTACAGCCCTTATCGCCGGACCAACTGGTAGTGGTAAAACTGTTTTTGTACACAAGTTCATGCAAGAACTTATGTCTATGGTCGACCCTCCACCAGAGGAGATTATATATTGCTATGGTGAGTGGCAAAGCATCTACGAAACTATGAGCGGTATTCAATTTATCCAGGGTTTGTCCGATATGGACCAGTGGATGGGTGATAAGAGGCGTCTGATTGTTATAGATGATCTGATGGCTGAAACAGATGACCGAGTAACTAAGCTGTTTACTAAAGGTAGTCACCATCGAAATATTAGCGTTATATATATTGTACAAAATCTATTTGGAAAAAATAAAGAACAACGGACCATTAGTCTTAATGCCCACTACCTAGTATTATTCAAAAATCCCCGTGATGGATCGCAGATTACTAATCTGGCCAAACAAATGTACCCGGGGCGCGTATCATATCTCCAAGAAAGTTTTAAAGATGCGACATCACCACCTCATGGTTATTTGCTAGTGGATCTTCGACAGGACACACCAGAGCAGTTGAGATTACGCACCAATATCTTTCCACAGGAAACTCAGGTCGTATATGTCCCCAAATAACATCATGTCGGAGAAGATGAAGCAACAAGCGGAAATGCTGCGATTCTTGAGGGCGGCCAAACCACCGGCGATCAAGGCCGTTATAAAAACAGCGTCACCGGAACTCGTACGAACCTTATGCGAATGCTGTCACAACGTGTTAAAAGGGAATGTTCCACTTACACATGTTCAGAAGAGACGAATGCAGCGCTATAAAAACAGTCTTAGAGCGATCACACGAAAGAAACTATCGATCAAAAAGCGGAAACAGATCTTACAACAAGGTGGATTTATAGGGGCCTTATTGGGTCCAGTGTTAAATGTGCTGAAAGGAGTCCTAGGACTATGATGGCTAAGAAAATGATATTAATTGATCCCCGTCTTTTAGACCAACCGAAACAATATTTACCGCCCGATATTGTCAATGACAACCTACGCGAGCTAGATATACATATGCAACAAATCTTGGATAGAGAAGATATATTGCCACGCGACAAAGCTAGAATGTATCAACAAGTTTTGCACCGCTATATGCAACGGCTCGACCAGCACAGAAACAAACCGATAGGACATGTGGACATCAAAACAACACAACCGACCCAACCGATCGAGGAACCAGTGATACAACCAACAACTATACTTAAAGAAGCAGACGAGGAAAGGCCGACCACAATTGAGACAAAGAGTCAAAAGAAGGTCGATGCTAGTATAATACAGACTACCCCAGCGTACTCACTCAGGGGGGAAAAGAAGACTAAAATTCCAACACCAACTTGGGATAAATGGCCAAAGGTGTGAATGCGTCGTTAAAAAAAACAATACTACAATCCAAAACAACCAGGGTCTTATGGCGGTGCCGGTGCATTGCACCGTAGTACTAAAATCAATCCTAAAGTAATCAAAGAGTGGTTGAGCCAGCAAGATACGTACACTCTTCACAAACCAATTCGATACCGCTTTAAACGGCGACCCGTTATTGCAGGCGGGCCGTACCAACAATATCAAGCTGATCTAATAGATATGAGAGCTGTTAGAAAATACAACGATGGATTTTCTTATCTGGTGACCTGTATTGATGTCTTTAGTAAATATGCCTGGGCCATCCCGATCAAGACAAAACTGGAAAACCTTGGTCGAAGTTATGAGTCACATATTTACCACTCGTAAACCAATAAATTTTCAAACTGACAAAGGCTCGGAATTTAAGAACAAGACATTTTTAAAGTTTCTTAACAACGAGGGTGTACATTTCTTTACTACAGAAAACGAAGATATAAAAGCCGGTATAGTTGAGAGGTTTAATCGTACATTAAAAGAAAAAATGTGGCGATACTTTACGAAAACAAATGAGCTTCGATATGTGGACGTACTAGATCGATTGCTACACAATTATAACCACTCATATCACCGAAGCATAGGAATGGCTCCAGCGCAGGTGACTATTGATAATCAAGAAGAAGTGTGGAATACACTATATTCAGCAGCTGACGTCATCGGCAGACAACGCTATAGAGAAGGGGACACAATCAGACTTCGGCAAGCCAGACATGTATTTAAAAAAGGTTATACACCGTCGTGGACCGAAGAAATATTTACAATCAGCCGCGTAAATAATACAATACCGATCACGTATCGAATAAAAGATAAAGCGGGTAATGAACTGTTAGGTACATTTTACGCGGAAGAAATTCAAAAAGTTGGAGACAAACAGCTGTATAGAATCGAAACTATTATACAAGAACGCCGAGGCGTCCATGGAATTTTAGAGTACTTAGTAAAGTGGTTTTCCTATCCGTCGTCATTCAACAGCTGGATATCAGCCAAACACATATCACGTTATGAAGACTAGTGATATGGAAATAGAAGAAGAAGCTAGCGTGGATACACCCGTCTTTGAGACAAACGTAGAAACATGCGTGGGGCCTAGACAATATTTCGGGAACCTTCTTCCACGCCCCGACATAGTTTTCATTTGTCAAATGATCGTTATATATTTTGTGATTGGTGTCTCACTATTTAATCTAACATACAGCAGTGCAGACGGACCAGACGGCAAAATTTGGATCGCGTTAATGAGCAGTTGTCTTGGTTACATGCTTCCTAATCCTAAACTAGAAAAACAAAAATGAGTTTCTATATAACACTACCAAGTAATGCATCTTTGGGTAGCTATCCCAATAACACGGCCGGTAATTTCTATGTAAAACTAGCGCAAACAATTGAGCTAAGTTCGCAATACGAAGTTGGTCTGGCGGAAATTCAGTTTCCAAATACCTACTATAACGTGCTAGACGATGACGTATGGATACAGTACATACCGCCAACCATAGTAACAACAGACCCGCCCCAAACAGAATCACCTCAGTTGAACACCGTTAAGCCAACCATACGACTTGTATTACCACCGGGTCTGTACACAGTGCCAGACACCTTTATCACTGATCTGAATACCCTGATTGCGGGTCTGGAGGAAGGAGACAACCCGCGAATGAGATTCTATCTTAACAAAGTAAACAAGAAACCCAGCTTCAAGCTATACGAAAAAGGAGCTGAAGTTATACTTAGCGAAATGTTACAACATATCCTCAATTTTACCACACCCCACGTAACAGAAAACAACCCAGTACTCTATAGTGAGGGAGAGGTAGAACTGCATAGTGAGATAACTAATGTCTACGTCTATAGCGACATAGTCGCCGCACGACCTGTTGGAGATGTCATGGTACCCCTATTGCGAGCTGTTCCAATAGTGGACAGACGGGCTGCGTCAGTATTTCGGATGTATGACAAGCCACACTATGTACCCCTGAGTCGTTTTTCCTTCGACACCGTGGAAATACTTTTAACGACCGACACAGGTAAAACTATCCCATTCATAACTGGGACAGCTATACTGACACTACACTTTCGTACTCGCCGGCACCTCGAATAGCCATGGTGAAACACGCTCCATTACAGCGAAACAATAAAATCTATGAAGACTATTTCTGCCATCAGGCGGGGCACGGCATACCCGTGTTTGTCGGAGGTCGTAGTCAACGAGGGCATGGACTTGGTTTTTTTTTGGTGGAATTGGACGTGCGATTCTCCCATGGTTAAAGACAGGTGGGAAAGCCTTACTCAGAGAAGGGGTCGGTACTGGGTTGCAAGTTGCACAAGATGCTCTAGCTGGGAGGAACATAGGAGATTCCTTTAAAGAGCACGCCAAGGGCGCGAGACAGAAGCTTCTCGCCAGCGCAGTTGATCACGTTTCAGGAAACCGAGGAGAAAACAACCAATCAGGATCCGGGATCAGAAAACGGCGAAAGGTAGCCCCGCCGGGTGAACCTTTTAGTAAAAGAATAAAACGGGCTACCCAAACGAGGCATTCACACACGAAGCCCAGGAAGAGTCATAGGAGGTATTCAGATATATTTGGATAAATGGCTTTGATTCACCCCAATTCGTGCGAGTGTCTACATTCTGGGATCGATCTGTTTAGCGTACCACCGACACAAACAGCGGTCGAAGAAGGTCAGTTTGTGGAGATACACCCACTGGCGTCCCTAGCAGCAAATGCCCCAATTGAGTTTGCAATCTCTGGTAACAGCGAAGAGTATCTAGACTTATTCAATACTTTTTTGCATGTAAGAACCAAAATAACGTTGGACAACGGTGACAAAATACCACCTAATGCTGATGTAGCACCTGTCAACTACTACCTACACAGTCTATTCTCACAGGTCGATGTGTCGCTAAACGATACATTAATTACGCCGAGTGAGAATACATATGGATACAGAGCGTATATTGAAGCAGTATTAAATTATGGTGAAGATGCTAAAAAAGGACATCTAACCTCGGGCTTTTTTTTACAAAGACACAGCAAATTTCCTAGATGAAACAACTGGAGACGCCAATAAGGGCTTACAGACACGTAGAAACTTAACAGCTGTTAGTCAAGAACTCGATATGATGGGGCGATTACATTCAGATATATTTGTACAAGATCGATATATGCTGAATGGCGTTGACTTGAAAATCAGATTGACCCCATCTAAGGACAACTTCAATTTGATGGCGCATGACCCAACCATTAAGTATAAATCAGTGATAACATACGCAGTAATGGTGCTTAGAAAAGTAAAACTAAATCCGGCGATATCTTTAGCGCATGAGAAAGCCCTGATCCGGGAAAATGCCAAGTATCCACTCAAGAGAGTTGGCCTAAAGACGTTTGTTATTCCAAAGGGAATGTTGTCGTATATGCAAGATAATTTATTCCTAAGTCAGACTCCTACACGCCTAGTTATTGGTATAATTAATTCAACCGCATTTAACGGGTCCTATAAATATAACCCGTTCAACTTTCAACATTGTGGTCTGACATATTTGAATGTTACAGTCGCCGGTCGAGTCGCCACTGGGAAACCAATTTCGATAGATTATGAAAACAACCGATACGTGCGAGCCTTTTTGGTACCAATCTAGCCATGGGTCTAATTGGTAAAGACGCTGGTAACGACCTAGACTACAGACAATTTAAAAATGGGTACAGTCTATATGCAGTAGATTTGAGTCCCAGCCTCTTAGACGGGGATCAATTCGAGATGGCAAAGTCTGGACCAATCTCAATAGAACTTAAATTCGCTGCCGACACGTCGGAACCCTTACAAGTTGTGGTATACGCTGAAAACGATTCCATATTGGAAATAAGTAAGTCGAGACAAGTTATTACCGACTATATTGCGTAAAATGATTCAAACACTTTGGTGTATCCTTACAGGACGTATCACCAGCAACCACAGTTTTATTCACTATTGTTTGATTTACTAGGCACCACATATAAGCTCAGTAGTATACCCTTGCTTGCTGAACAAAATGAATACCCATGAAATACGAGACATACTCAGGGGTGATATATATGTCAGACGAATACTATTCAGGGTCTTGGCTCGTGATCAATTACCCAGACGCATTGACCCAACTAAAGCCTGCGGATTTGTCATAAATACTGATTGCAGTAACCAGCCGGGCTCTCACTGGATTGGTCTGTATTACAACGGAATTGGTACCTTTGAATACTTTGATTCGTTTGGATTACCGCCAATTAATACGGATATTACCAACTTTATCACGCGTAATTCCAATAGACAATGTGTATACAACCCACGTATATTACAGGATGTGCTTAGCAATGCTTGTGGTCTATACGCTATATATTTCATCTTGATGAAAGCTCGCGGTGGAACAATGCAACGCGTACTAATGCCATTCTCGGCACCGCCGCACAGACAACACGTCAATGATCGAATTGTTCTCCGTTTGATAAAACCATATATGACCAAAACGGGTTTGCATACTTTACAATAACTACTCAATAAAAGTCTGGACACCTTTAACCTAACTGACCAATTAAAACAAGTATGAACATGTTTTACCTCTCATCTGGGTATATAAGTAGCCAGCTCAGTCAGACCGAACTGCAGTTGTATTCCAGGTTCACCAAGATGCAGATATTTTCTGAAAATACTGTTTACGTAAGCCGAGGCGATGAAATGATTAAACCGCTGGCCACTGGTCTGAAAGCCGTTTCTGTAAACTGTTATAGAGGGCTGTCTATACTTCACATTCGGAAGTACTTTGGTGAAACACATCTAATGTTTCCAACCAAATATGGAATAACGTTATCATTGTCAGAATTTCAAAACCTTCTAGCCTTACAGAACGAAGTCCTAGCCGAATTTGAGCGGCTAACCCCTATTGAAGAACTACCCAACTACTCTCTGCGTGATACAACGAACTACTGTCCTAAGGGCGCCTCATATGAGTATGCACCGAGCTACGCACCAGTTGCTAGTTGTTACAGTACAACACCACCGGGCCTCGATTCTAAAAACTTTAGACCCGTTGATGAGACTAGTCCACTTCAGCAGACACTTCAAACTGACATCAGACTACCAGCCAAGTTGAAGCAACAGAAAAAAACGACGAGGAAGAATAGACACCTTATAATATGTTTAATGTTGTTAAAGTAAATAAAGGATGAAAAAACAAACCAAATTTTTTATTTTATTTGTTACATTCATTTTGTCCTAAAATATTAACTGTTTAAGCCCTGTATGTGTGTATGTATGTATGTAATTTAATGTCTATATGTAATGTACTGTGTATGTCTATAGGGTATGTACTGTACTGTATGATACATTGATCACCCTAACAGAAGACCGACCGACTCTAATTGGTTTAAATCAGCTTCAAATATTGCTTTCATTTTATTATCTGAAAACAGTGGTAGTTTTTTGTGTTCAAATTCTGAATGGATGAATTTGAAATATGGTGTTACAAAATCAATACACGACTTTAAGTCTAGAAATACTACATCGGCTAGTTGACAAATGAATTCTTGATTGGCATAATGTAAAAACAGGATTGAGCTCGCTAAAATACGATAATTAAACAGCGTGCTCACTATATCGATTAAGACTATGTCGGCCATATAACGTATTTGACATTGCTTGTCAAGTGAAAATAAGTCGGGTTGTCTCATATTGGCCAACTCAATGTAAATATTGACATAAACTATCGTGGTGTGTCTTTGTAATCGGTAGTCGATGGTTTGCAAAATTGTCTTTTCAATTTGTTTGATAATTTTCGGACTATAAACGTTATCGTAGATGTGAAGCATATCTCTTAGAAAGACACGATCGCCGTCTTCAAATTTACTCGCGATCCAAAAACAACTTGGAACGATTAGATTCAAATCATTATTACATCGACAGCTTTTACTACAAAAGCGATCAAAGACATCCATTGTCAAATTAAAGGTCTCATTATTAAATCTATAATCATTGCAGAGAGCCGAGACATATACTATTATTTTACTTCTTTTCATTTGTGGTACAAGTTTAGTTTGTACCAGCTGTCGGCTATACAAGTGAGTTCGATCATTCATTGTTTCTAATACTTTTTCTATTTCATGAAGTTTGGCCATTTTACCTCTTTGTTCTTTCTAATGTTAGATGATGATTGTAGTGAGACAAGGTTAGAAAAAAAAACTGCAGTGGTACAACGCGGTCGTCTTTTGTTAACGTTAGAAGATGAAATTGTAAACGCAACAATAGGGAATATATATTATATGTGGCATCTAAGCTTATCGTGAGGTCAAGGGTGTTCTTTGTACATCAAATAATTATTTTAAATTACGCCTCGAATTATATAATTAGGATACAGACGTTGAACACATGAGTCTCAGAGTAATCACCAAAATCAGGTGTCTACATCGGCAGACACTATGATTTAAGTGCATACTAGAATTCCGAGTTGTCACAGGCAAAAACCATTATTCACTTAACCGTTTCGAATTTTCGTGTCATACAATTTAATAATAAGTCAAAATTACCAACTCGATACTCAAAATTAGCGCTTACAACAACAAAATTTGTACCCGCAAAATTATCTACCAGTGCCAAAGTAATTGTAATCTATCGATGAATCACTAGGAAGTTAGTTTGGTCAGAACCCGCAAATCAATCACTAGCTGTCAGCGTCTGTAGCTTTTTTAGCCCACGTGTTATGCATCGATACCCTATTATACCTGTCAGTTGCATTCATTCGCACAAGAATCGATCGATTGTATATTTTGGCTTAAAATAAAGTTATATTACCAATAGTTCATTCCGTAAGTTTTGCACTGAGCAGAGAACATCTTGCCGTTTTTACTGGAACGCTCTATATTAAAAGGTATGTATATTGTATATTTGTACTAACAATATTCTCTTGTTTAATTTGCGATATTAAAGTGATATATATATATATATAGTTACAGTCATTGAAGAATAATAAAAGAGGTTTGTCTAAGGTTGTTTTATTAGTATAAGTCTTCTAATTTACATGTATGTTATATTACACATATAATATGCCTCGCACGCCTAGACTATGCGTCATATCAGTTGTACAGAACTAACATGTAGTGGTTATCTCTCTCTCTCTCTCTCTCTCGGATGATATATATATATATATATATATATATATATATATATATATATATATATATATCACGGACTCTCACACGCTAACAGTATAGTATGAATACATATCAACTTGTAGGTTTTATTACATTTTATTTAAATGTCATTAAATTTATTATGTATTTATAAATACGTTCAGGTAAAGTGTCTTGGTAATATCCACACAGAGTCTTCCAACCACCATTCTCTAAGATCCATTCGGATAACATGTCAATTAGATAACAGGCGACCGCCTCTGCATAAGCTTCTTCACGTATACTGATCTCTGTATCTACGTTAGAAGCACAGGACACAATATATTTCCCGATTCGACTGGCTAGAACAAAAATAATTAAAATTGTACCGCAGTTCAAGTCTTCTCTTGGTACCAGCACTTGATTGGCAATAGTAACAAAAGTCTGATAACCAAGTTCAGGTTGTATGGTTGTAACTAAGTCATCGAAGAAACGACTGTGTCTCTTTGCAAGATCCCTCACTAACCTATCGTGTGTTTTAGCAAATATATTTGTTGTTTGTCTAGAAGTAAGTATAAAAAACGTCAATATCCTCGTCTCATTTTTAACACTTATCAAATCCATTTTGTCTTCCAAAGATGTCTGCCGATCAACCACCAGTACGACAAAGAAATAGATGTCCAGATTGCAATCGTGTTTATAGACATGTTAGCTCTTTAGAGCGACACAGGGCTAGTGCACATGGCGGAATACACTACACATGTGCTATCTGCCGAGTTGAATACCGGCGTGCAGACAATCTACAGCGCCATATGATTAAAGAACACGCACAATCAAGGGTATTACCATCATCCTGTGCTCACCCTACGACTTCATCAACTACCCTACCTCCAATATTCACGCCACGTTCACATGGATTACGTTCATCGGCCTATGCAACCACATCACGGAAACGAACTATAGACTCAATATTAGATATACAACATTCTCCCGGTAACCCTGTTTCGCCTGTACGAAAAAGAACTACAAACCCTGCAGAAACCAGTTCGACGTCACAAGGATTATCATCAATCCACACTGAAACTGACTCGTTACATACATTGCCACCAGATGTACATAAAATATATACAGGCAACTGGCAAGCCATCAAGACACATTCAAAAATAAACAAATTCATGTCTACCTACACCTATTATCACAGTCCACACATGGAACATCCAATAGCTTGGGGTGATCGCCTAGACAAGCTGTTTAAAAATCAAACCAAGCGTTTCAAAATTAATTACAGTCATCACACTATTCTCAGACATAAGGAAACAAATGACCTTAGATTCTTTCATGCCTCCGCTAATAATGCCTGTGTTTTAGACAAACCAATCTTAATTAATAATAGGACCGAATTTACAGCATTCCTTAAAACGTTACACGACAGCGATATTCTAAATTATGCCATGAAACAAAGACAACATTCTAGATATTCTGTTAATTCCATTCCTGCGACAAGCTTTTATCTCTATAAAATTCCAAACTATCCGATAGGTTGCTGTATCGAACTTCCAGCGCACATAGTGTGCAATAAAAATATTACGAAATTTCAAGTCGACTCACACTCCAGACCATATACAGATAATCTGTGTTTTTTTAGATGTCTAGCTGTCCACCGGGGCGCTCCAGTTAAAAATGTTAGGCGACCCACCCGGAAGCTTCTGATTCAGTGGCAAGTATACCAAAACTTAGCTTCTTTAATAGCTTTCCCAGGTGTTAATCTAGTCGAAATTCCAGCATTAGAAACATGTTTCGGTATTAATATAGATGTCTTTGAATACGATGATAAGCAGGCATTGACCCCAAAACTAAGGGGTAGTGATAGCTATAAAGATACCATGCGCATCTTATTATATAACAACCATTTCATGTACATACCAAATATTGATAAAGCAGCAAACGCGTTTTCGTGTCCCAAATGCGGAAAGTTCTGGCCTAAATATTGCTGGTTGACCCGACATGAAAAGACGTGTTTATTTGGTAAACAGCGAGAGTATTATAAGGGAGGTGTGTATAGTACACCGGAGACTATTTGGGAATCGATTGCTTCACATGGGATAGCTGTTGATACGAGTTATATCTATCCCTATAGAGCGACATTTGATTTCGAATGTTATTTTGACCACTCAAATCTACATAGCAGTGGCAAAGTCACCACATATTTAGCCAAACATGTCCCTCTGTCATGTTCTGTAGCGTCTAATATCCCCGGGGTGGAGGCACCTGTATATTTCATAACATCGGGTGATCCACAAGATTTGGTAGATCGAATGCTCGAGCACCTGTGTTACATCTCTGATATTGGTTACAAGCTCTTGTGTGCGCAGTTTGCTAGTACCCAATTAACCGAGTTGGGTGATGCTATACTTTTGGCAAGATTTGATGCTTATTTACGTGAACTTCCCGTTATAGGATTCAATTCGGGAAAATATGACCTAAACCTGATACTACCCTATCTCGTTACTTACTTTCTCAATCTCGACGTAGATTCCCCTTTTAATTTTGTTGTTAAAAGGAATCAGAATTTTATGTGTATAGGGACAAAGAAGCTTAGATGGCTGATGTGGGGTCCTATCTGGCTCCTCTTTAATTATTCCAAATATCTAGCTGCCTATAAGGTAGAGGAGACAAAGGGTTTTTTCTGTTATGAGTATATAGATGCTCTATGTAAATTAAATGACAAGAAGTTACCGAGTCATGGTGAATTCTTTTCCAAACTTAAAAATACAAATATCTCTGATATAGAGTACAAACAGTGTCAACAAGTGTGGTTAGATAATAAAATGACCACGCTAAGAGATTTTCTTATTTGGTACAATAATAAGGATGTAGTCCCATTTTTAGCTGCTTTAGAAAAACAGGTTAGTTTTTATGCTCAGCTAAAGATTGATATGTTTAAAGATGCCATATCGGTCCCTGGAATTACGTTAAAATATTTATTTAAAACTCTTGATAAAGAGGTCGCCTTTTCCTTGTGTTCCAATCGAGAGCAAGATCTGCATAAGACACTTAGAGCTAATATTGTGGGTGGGCCTTCATTATATTTCATAGATATCATGAAAAGGAAAACTTGTATTAGGGGTAATAAGGTGGTCCAGTGTATCAAAGGGTACGATGCCAATGCTTTATATCTATGGGCCTTGATGCAGAAAATGCCTACAGACTTTGCAGTTACCAGAAAACATGAGGATGGCTTCAGACCACACCGCGCTAATTATTACATCATCCAGTGTCGGGAATGGTTAACTTGGGCGGCGCACTTACATAGTATTGATTTAAAGACACAATTCAACGGGAGCGAGATGCGTTTGGGTTCAAGACATATTAGAGTAGATGGCTGGGATAAACAAAATCGAACCGTGTATCAGTTTCACGGTTGTTTGTTTCATGGACATCCAAACTGTTCACTTACTCAAGGTAGAGATATTAACCCAATAAATAACAAACCCTTAGCTGACCTGTATAAAAAGACAGTAGATATTCGCGAGTACTTGACTAATGAAGTTAAGGTTTCTGTCATCAAAATGTGGGAATGTGAATGGCAAGATCTGAAAAAACTGATCAA
Source organism: Arion vulgaris (assembly GCA_020796225.1). Taxonomy (NCBI): domain Eukaryota; kingdom Metazoa; phylum Mollusca; class Gastropoda; order Stylommatophora; family Arionidae; genus Arion; species Arion vulgaris. The sequence goes on along the minus strand of CM036759.1, from coordinate 55,211,363 downwards.
TCAGTCAGAAATTTTCTGTTGGCTAGACGCCCAAAACGTTTCCAATGTAAGTACCCTATCACCGAGGCAAAACTAGTTGCCGGTGTTTTAGATGAAACCCTATTTGGGTTGGTAGAGTGTGACATTCATGTCCCAGACAGTTTAAAAGAGTATTTTCAGAGATGACTCCAATCTTTAAAAATATTGACGTCACAAGAGCTGATATAGGTGAATTTATGCGCGCCTATGCTGATGGACACAAACTTTTGTCGGGTAGTCGTCGAACTTTAATCGGTAGTTATAGAGGTGAAAAATTTTACTAGCGACTCCGTTGTTAAAATGGTATCTCAAACATGGTTTAATTGTTAGCAAAATATATCGTGTGATTGAATACCAGCCCGTCTCTTGTTTCAAACAATTTGGAGATAGTGTATCAGCTGCACGTCGCGCTGGGGATAGAGACGTGGGGTCCTCCATAACCAGTGAGACCATGAAACTTTTAGGGAACGCTGCCTATGGTAAGACCTTGACGAATAAGGCCATGCACTTAAACGTATCATACTGTCGGGGGCTGAGACAGGGTCTTAATAAATAACCCCTGTTTAAACATATGACGCAAATAGGTGAGGATATTTATGCGGTAGAAATGTTTAAAAAGAATACTATTTGGGATCTTCCGTTACAGATAGGCTTTTTTGTTTATCAATACGCAAAATTACGAATGTTAGAGTTTTATTACGATTTTCTAGATAGGTTCGTAGATCGTTCCGATTTCCAATTGTGTGAAATGGACACTGATAGCTTATACTTAGCCCTTAGCGCAGCGACATTAGTTGAGGTTGTTAAGCCCCACCTACGTAGTGAGTTTTATCAGGTATATAATAACTGGTTTCCAGCAGAAACTTGTTTACAGCATCACTCAACCTTTATTAGTAGCCATGGGACCATTAGTTTCGATTGCCCGAGTTGTCAGGCAAGACAATTATATGAGCGAAGAACTCCAGGTCTTTTCAAGTTAGAATATGAAGGATCTGGAATGGTCTCTTTGTGTAGTAAAACATACCACTGCTTCGGGGACTACAATAAAACTAGCACCAAGGGTTTGACAAAACAACACAATAATTTAGACAAAAATATATTTTTAGATGTACTCACTACACAAGAATCGCAGGGTGGAAAGAATGTTGGTTTCAGAACACAAGCTGGGTCAATTTACACATATGAACAACATAGAAACTCTCTCTCATATTTTTATATCAAACGACAACTACAATCAGATAATGTCACTACGCTACCTCTATCTATATAAAACAGTTTTTATTAGAGTTACGCACAAAGTGTTATAGATATATATATATCATTACACTGCCCTATTGTATTTCCATATTTTCTGTATCTCATAACACAACTTATGCACAGATATATACTTGGTGAATCAATAAATTTATATATATATCGTTTTGTTATATGTTATTATGTCAATACGTGTTATATGTACTATAATTTTTAAAGGGAAGATAACTCTACCACACACGAAAATTTTTTTTTTTTATCTCCCTTACTATCTTAAAAATTATTGATCAAATTCAACCAATTAATTACTATATATCTTCATGATATATCGATTAGCAGCGGTTTCAACCGCCAAATGATACGTGACATTAACCTAAATCACTACTGCCCACATACTTATTCACAGAATGTTTGCTCCACAATTGTCACAGTTATCTAACTAAATGCGAAATGTCTGTGCAATATGTAGTAATAATCGCTTTATCGGTTTGTATGTTCTACACATTCTGCTGATTAAAGTTTCATCATCATTAGCTTCTTTTTCCCAAGTTACTATAGTAGTTCAACTGACAACTCTAGCAAATGGGTCATATGTGAAAGACAAGGCTCACCACCATTAGCCAAATGTATAGATATAGGAATATATATAATTAAACTGGCTTCACAGTTTCACATATCAGTTTTCAGAGTCTGATTTCAGCTTGACATGCCCGGCAAGACACTATTTATCCAACTACAACCAACGTGGCTAACGTAGCAAACAGTGCTTTCGAAATAGCACACTAAGAGAAAAGCTTGTGGATAGGTGGGAACGAGGAAAACAGCGACATAAATGAAACAAACATGCTAAGAAATGGATAAGAAACATGCTAAGAAATGGATAAGAAACATGGTAAGAAATGCATAAGAAATATGCTAAGAAATGGATAAGAAACATGCTAAGAAAAGGATAAGAAACATGGTAAGAAATGTATAAGAAATATGCTAAGAAATGTATAAGAAACATGCTAAGAAATGTATAAGAAATATGCTAAGAAATGTATAAGAAATATGCTAAGAAATGGATAAGAAATATGCTAAGAAATGGATAAGAAACATGCTAAGAAAAGGATAAGAAACATGCTAAGAAATGCATAAGAAATATGCTAAGAAATGGATAAGAAACATGCTAAGAAATGGATAAGAAACATGGTAAGAAATGCATAAGAAATATGCTAAGAAATGTATAAGAAACATGCTAAGAAAAGGATAAGAAACATGCTAAGAAATGTATAAGAAATATGCTAAGAAATGTATAAGAAACATGCTAAGAAATGTATAAGAAATATGCTAAGAAAAGGATAAGAAACATGCTAAGAAATGTATAAGAAATATGCTAAGAAATGGATAAGAAACATGGTAAGAAATGTATAAGAAATATGCTAAGAAATGTATAAGAAATATGCTAAGAAATGTATAAGAAATATGCTAAGAAATGTATAAGAAATATGCTAAGAAATGGATAAGAAACATGCTAAGAAAAGGATAAGAAACATGCTAAGAAATGCATAAGAAATATGCTAAGAAATGGATAAGAAACATGCTAAGAAAAGGATAAGAAACATGGTAAGAAATGTATAAGAAACATGCTAAGAAATGGATAAGAAACATGCTAAGAAATGGATAAGAAACATGCTAAGAAAAGGATAAGAAACATGCTAAGAAATGTATAAGAAACATGCTAAGAAAAGGATAAGGCACATGGTAAGAAATGTATAAGAAATATGCTAAGAAATGGATAAGAAACATGGTAAGAAATGGATAAGAAACATTTCTGCTAATTATAAAGACGAAAGCATTGGAGTTCCATTACAATCTACTTTTGGTTTAGAGATGTCAGGTGATATTATTTCGATGTCAGGTGATATTATTTCGATGTCAGGTGATATTATTTCGATGTCAGGTGATATTATTTCGATGTCAGGTGATATTATTTCGATGTCAGGTGATATTATTTCGATGTCAGGTGATATTATTTCGATGTCAGGTGATATTATTTCGATGTCAGGTGATATTATTTCGCTGGAAATTTTGTCAAAAATATTTCTTTATGTTCCCGTAGCCTCACTTTCTTTCGCTGTCACAGCAACATAAATTCTGGAGTTGACAACAGCACAAACTCTCGAGTTGATAGCAACATAAATTATTGAGTTCACAGCAACACAAACTCTTGAGTTGACAGAAACATAAATTTTTGAGTTGACAACAACACAACTCTTGAATTTGACAGAAACATAAATTCTTGAGTTGATAACAACACAAACTCTTGACAGCAACATACATTCTTGAGTTGACAACAACACAACTCTTGAGTTGACAACAACATACATTCTTGAGTTGACAACAACACAACTCTTGAGTTGACAACAACACAACTCTTGAGTTGACAACAACACAACTCTTGAGTTGACAACAACATACATTCTTGAGTTGACAACAACACAACTCTTGAGTTGACAACAACATAAATTCTTGAGTTGACAACAACACAACTCTTGAGATAACAGCAACATAAATTATTGAGTTCACAGCAACACAAACTCTTGAGTTGACAGAAACATAAATTTTTGAGTTGACAACAACACAACTCTTGAATTTGACAGAAACATAAATTCTTGAGTTGATAACAACACAAACTCTTGACAGCAACATACATTCTTGAGTTGACAACAACACAACTCTTGAGTTGACAACAACATACATTCTTGAGTTGACAACAACACAACTCTTGAGTTGACAACAACACAACTCTTGAGTTGACAACAACACAACTCTTGAGTTGACAACAACATACATTCTTGAGTTGACAACAACACAACTCTTGAGTTGACAACAACATAAATTCTTGAGTTGACAACAACACAACTCTTGAGTTGACAGCAACACAACTCTTGAGTTGACAACAACACAACTCTTGAGTTGACAACAACACAACTCTTGAGTTGACAGCAACACAACTCTTGAGTTGACAACAACATACATTCTTGAGTTGACAACAACACAACTCTTGAGATAACAGCAACATAAATTCTTGAGTTTACAGCAGCACAAACTCTTGAGTTCACAGGAACATAAGTTCTTGAGTTTACAGCGACATTTTTTACAAATTCTCTGTCTATGATCTCTATACAATACTTATACAATACAAAACGAGGGAAGAAGGGAGGAGGGGAGGGGTGGGTGGGGGGTGTAGACAATTTGAGCTGTCATCCCGTTATTGTTAAATTATTTCACATGCACTTCCAAACATATGGAACACCCTCAAGTAAAACACAACTCTAATAATAAAACACAACTTCATGGCCGTAAAATATCTGATATATGAGAACCATTACCGATCCTTTGTTTATTAACTTTATCTAATCTATAACAATTACAACAATTATCGAATGTAAAAAAATGAAATCAAACAAATTATTATATCTCATTTACAAAAAAAAACTGTATAACCCTTACACCTGGTAAATATGACTATGCTCTCTGTCTGGCTAACCATGTCACCAATCTCTCTAAGCTTTCATATTGATCTTCGATGTCAGCAACTAGTTAAAAGTAGTACCAAGTTTTTCTGTCACAATTTATCGTTTCATATAAATAGCTGTTTTGTTAAATGTTTAGTTTGTCCGCCACTGTCGAATCGAAAGATACCTTTTGTAAAGTTCGATTATCTGTCTATTTGATAGTTCGACTTATTGTGTTGATCCCAATTATATATTTCCTTATCTTGGTTTTTTCATGAAAAACAAAATGAAATATTGTTTTTGGCGGTTAAGCACGTTCACCAATCAAATCCTGCTTTATTAGCTAACCTCTAGGTCATCTCAATTATTAATCCGTCTGATAAATCACTCGATCACCAGGGACGATCATTAACTCTCATTAAGACTTTGCTCTTTCTCATGTTCATTTATATCCTACCAGAGAAACATACATTTTTAACTACTCTATACGTTCACGTTCATTGTCTTAAACTATGAACCTAGGAACCGTTTTGGGTCCAGCTTAAGTAGGGCCTAGCATAGATGTTATTTTATGGTTATTTAACCTGAGCTTGAAGTGGCAATCACCTATAGATATTTTCATGTTCCTAATTTGGTCTAAACAGAAAAGGTTTAAATTACTCAGTTACAATATAACATACATAGTACAACATGTTCAATTAAAACTCGAGTTGTTGAAATCTTCCACTTGTTATATTTGGTTTTATTTTGAGTTTTAATGGCGAAACACGTAATAACAAAGTACTGTAGTTCTACAAAATACAAAAACAATAACAATACACAGCAACGTTTCGACCAAAAGGCCTTTATCAAGCAAATTATACATCAGGAGTGACGAATTTCACAGCAGAATATATAGACTATATATATGGCCCTTTTCATCTTTACAGACGGTCAATAGGCAAGTGTTTTACTGTGACAACTTCTGAGTTTTCGCTTTTCTCTCTTGTTGTTCAGCTCGTACATAAGTCTCTTCTCAAAAGACTCTGCGCCCTTCCGTAATTTGGCTTTCCACACAACTCTGTCATCAGCTAGTCCCTCCCATGTGCTGGGATCTATAGAAAAGTTTTCATTGAGGTTTTGCAGACATCTTTATATCTGAGCAGTGGTCTGCCCTGGTGCCTCTTCCTCCGAAAGTTCACAGAACAACATTTGTTTTGGTATGCGATAAGTTTCCATTCTTCTCACATGTCCCAACCATCTTAGTCGTCTACTGCTGAGCATGCCCATGATGGAAGGCAGATTTGCACGTTGTAGTACTTCAGTATTGGTTATCTTGTCGTACCACCTGATGTTCATAATCTTGCGGAGACATCGAAGGTGAAAGATGTTAAGTCTCCTCTCGTGTCTTGAGTAGGCTGTCCATGTTTCTGAGCCATATAGTAAAGAACTAATTACACAGGCTCGATATATTTGAGTCTTCGTCTGCAATGTCAATTTTTGTTGTCCCACGCTCGCTTTGATAGTTTGCCGAACGTAGTAGCGGCACTCCCTATACGAGCGTTGATTTCCTCGTCAAGAGAAAGGCTGGCAGTGACCGTGGACCCAAGATAGCAGAATTTTTGCACTGGTGTTAGATGGTCGCCATTTAAAGTGATGTTTGATGTCTTACCTCCTGACATAATACAACTGTTTTGGAGACACTTATTGTCAGAGAAAAGAGGTCGCATGCCTTTGATAAATTATTAATTAGACTTTGCAGTGTGGTCTCACTGTGGGCGACTAAGGCAGCATCGTCAGCGAAAAGGAGGTCCTTGAGAAGTATTTCCGTCGTTTTTGTCTTGGCTCTTAAGCGAGCCAAGTTAAACAGTGAACCATCAGATCTAGTGCGGATGAAAACATCACCATCAGCGTCCCTAAGGCGTGGTTCAAAGGACTGCGAAGAAGATACCAAAGAGAGTGGGGGCAAGGACACAGCCCTGCTTGACTCCACTCTTAACCTCAAAACTATCAGATGTGCTGCCATCGAACTGTATGCTGGCTTTCATGCCCTCATGGAAGGAAACAATCAATTGGAGCAACTTTGGGAGACTACGACAGAAACATTCTAACGGTCCTAAAAGAAAAATCTGTAACTAAAAACTGATAACGAAATAAATGCAAAAAAAACTAGAAGTGGAAAAAGAAGAGAAACAATAAAAAATCATATATATATATATATACATAACTTATATACAATTAGCATATACACATATAGAATATGGAGCATGAGAAAAGAAAGTACCAAGAAGCACATGAATGTAGTGCGTTGACTCCATGAGGTCACAAGGTCACATTTAACGAAATAAAATATGTGTTTTAATGAATTTATCTCTTCTTTCTTTGTTGATTATCAAATGTTTCCTTCTTCTTCTTGTATGTATACCACTGGGCAATGTAAATGGCATTGTGTATGCAGGCAGTGATGACGACAAACTCTGTTAGAAGTATTGTCCAGCTCGCTATAGAATAAAATATTATAATAGTATAAATCTACATTAATTATTGATGAAACATAAATATGATTCTAAACAATCTTGATAAAGACATTAAAATAACAATTATATATTCTCCGTCTTTATTTACAATTTATCTCTCTTCCTATGATTTACTGATTTCTCCCTCGGTATCCACATGCCAGTTTATCTCTGGTACCCAACTGAGGCTGTGCCAATCTAAAATCAGTTACAGTCTGCACTAAATTGTATTCTCACAGTGCATTTTGCTTTCCATTTGAAATGAAAATCGTGACATATCCTTTACAGGACGCCGCCATCAACAACAGTAAGCGAGTCGTAGATTTTCTAAGCACCACTTATGCGTTCAGTAGTTTGTCATTGCTTTCTGAAGGTCTGTATTTTACCGTTCCTAAAATTCTACGTGAACAAATTTCCGTCGGAACTGCCTGTCGCGGAGTTTGAATCAGGTACACTTTGGTTGTTATCGAGCTTACTATTGCTTAAGCTACAGACACCCACACACATGTCTACAAGTTTTCCATTGATCCTCTTCCATTTCCATGTGATCATCCGTTCTCAATATTTCATTTTAGTTTCAGGTAGGGTTGCATTCGCATGTAAATCTTCCGACCACTTTTTACTCCATTTTTACAGATCATTTTCTAACCTTCTTAAACGTTTGTCTACTGTTGGATACTTTGTTCATTCATCAAATAGCTTGTTCTTTGAATAGAACTTTGCCACCATAACAGTCCTTTGAAATTTCCTTCTCTTTTAGGTAGCACTTATGCTACCGTCATGCTTAAATAATCAGTCACATTCTGAATAGTTCTCCGTGGTCTCCTCCTCTTTGCCGGGATGTTTCCTTCCATAGTGATCTTTTCTAACCCTTTTCTGTTTTTGTTTTTCATTTTTGTTAAAGTGTCAAGAATACCTAAATTATCTCATTTTGGTATTCACAAAATAGATGAGACTGCAGTAAAACTATTTGATTGGCAAACCACGTAATCACAAAGTACTGTAGTTTTACAAATTACAAAAACAATGACAAAATACAGCAACGTTTCGGCCAACAAGGCCTTAATCAAGCAAACGAACAACAGGAGTGACAAATTAAAAAAACAAATGGACGACTAAATACAAAAGTTTCTAATTAAAATATGGGAATAAAAACGAATAACGAAATAAATGTAACACAAAAACACACATAAAAACTAGAAATAGAAAGAAAGAGAAACAATACAAAATCTAATAAGTATATAACTTGAATACATGCAACGTATGCCCATATAGATTACAAGGTATGGGAAGATAAAGTACTAAGAAGCATAGGAATATAATACGTTGAGCCCACGTGGTTGCAAGGTACCATACAAAGAAATCAACCGATTCTCCATAGCAAATCGACTGCGATCATCCGAGGAACATGATCGGATTGTTGTGACCTGGACATCGTGAGCTCCTAAATGGCAAATATCATTGAAATGGGTGGATACAGGGATCACAGAGCATTGGCGTATGTCGTGCAAGTGTTGGGCGAATCGGTCACTGAGTCTCTTGTCTGTCTCGCCGATATAAGCCTTGTTACACCGCTTACAGATAACTGCATAGATAAGATTACGGAACTCGCATGTGAAACCATCGTCAATAACAAATGTGGCTAAAGGAAAAGATACAGTACTCGTCTGTATCACATAAGCACACGTGTTGCAACGCCGACGGCCACACTGGACAGTGCCAAAATAGTCTGGATATTGGACTTAAGGCGACTGTGTACTAACATATCCTTAAGGCTTCTGTTCCGTCTGTAAGCCACCAAAGGATAGTTGGGGAAGACAGAACGGGTCTCAGGATCTGACTTAAGAATATACAGATGACGGAATAAAACATTTTTCATCAGTGAACTATGGGGGTGGAAAGTTAAGATACGTTTTACTCTGTCAGAGTTAGTAGTCCTATGCTGGCTGGTAAGGGCCTGCTGACGAGTGATTTTCTGAACTCGATGCAAGGCCGAGACAAGCACCCTCTCCGGGTATAGGCGCATGCGAAAGAAATCAAGCATCTCGCGAGTTCTCTCAAGAAAATCATCGTCCTCGCTACAAAGGCGACGAAGGCGCAAGAGCTGCGAGAATGGCAAAGAGTCACGACAAGCCCGGGGATGGGAAAAAGTATAAAGGAGAATACTATGTGCATGAGTAGGCTTGTAATATACTGATGTAGTGATAGCGGATAGGCGTAAGGAGATAGTAATGTCAAGAAATTTGACACAAGTAGTGGAGATGTGAGAAGTAAAACGAATAGAAGGGATGAAAACATTAATGAAATTAATGAAGCGTGACAAATCCATTGTGGTCGGACTACTTCAACCAGTTTTCTTTGACTTAGAGTTGCTCCTGGATAGATGATAGTTTATTGCGAAGAGTAAATATATGTCTGCTTGTTCATATTCATTTTATACAGCCTGCCTGTTCCAATCTTAGTCTTTTCTTTACAGTTTCCATTGATGCATTATTATTGTGTAGGATCTTTTTGGTAGAAACGTTGATGTGTATTGTCATTGTTTTTATATTTGGTAAAACTAAAGTACTTTGTTTTTATGTGTTTCACCATTCCACATAGTTTGACTGCAGTCTCCATCTATATTGTGATTATTTCACCATGCTACATAGTTTTACTGCAGTCTCCATCTATATTGTGATTATTTCACCATGCTACATAGTTTTACTGCAATCTTCATCTATATTGACATTATGTAAGATCTAACAATATTGAGAGCTACAGAGATGTGATTTTAGAGATGAATGCTGAGAATCCCGGGACTGCTAAACTGACTAATGTTAAAGTGTTGAATGAGGTCAAGACACAGAAAAAGCTTATCATCAATATACGAAAGAGGCAGTCATCATTTTTCAGAAACATGATAAGGAAGGGAGGTTTAAAACAGATTGTGACAATCGGTAAAATCGAGGATAGACAAAACATCATCCGAGTTGATGAAGTTGACAACGCAAGATAGGAGAAAACGATCACAAAGAAGATGAAATCAGGATGTTAGTGGTGATTTGAGCATGACAGCAGCAGAGGCCGGACATCAGACAAGGAAATTCAAAAGAACTGTTAGGGTAACAACGTTCTGTTCAGCACCAGTTATTGGATGTCGTTGTAAACTTTGTGGCGTCTGTGGTTAAGGGGACAGTTTGCTGCAAACAGTTTGGTTACAAATTGTTTAGCGTGGATGTTTACAAAGGACGATGGCACCACCCGTTCAGAAAACAATGGCAAACTACTGAACGTAATAATGCCTAGAAAAATCACAAACAGCGTTAAAAAGCTGGGGTTGATTGCAAAGCCCTGTAAAGGATATGCAATTAATTTTTTTGTAAACTTTGTCTTTGTTTCCTTGCATTCTTTAACTATATAATTTTCAAAATATTGAGCTTTCATGTCAATAAACAACAACGGTTTCAAACTTCAGTGCTATATCTTTCTTGAAATGTACGTTATATGTAGACTGTTCGAATATCTATTAACCACGATTATCTGTTTCCTCTTTTCTGTTGTGTTATGTTACTCATGCTAACGTACACTTTATTTTTGTTGGTCAAATGTTTTGCTATAAATCGTTTTTTAAATAAACAAATTTTCAAGTTCCAATAATTGTTTTCACAGTTTTATTGAACATGATAATTTAATGATTAAACACCTTACGTTTGTTCTCAACATAAATGGCATACACCTCACAACACATTAGTGTTTATTTATCCCATCTAACAATATTTAATAAATATAAAAGTGATACACCTCACAACACAATATTGTTTATTTATCCCATCTAACAATATTTAATAAATATAAAAGTGATACACCTCACAACACAATATTGTTTATTTATCCCATCTAACAATATTTAATAAATATAAAAGTGATACACCTCACAACACAATATTGTTTATTTATCCCATCTAACAATATTTAATAAATATAAAAGTGATACACCTCACAACACAATATTGTTTATTTATCCCATCTAACAATATTTAATAAATCTCACCTTTGGTAATTGTTCTGGAAACAAAGATCCCACCAACTTCCACACTGTTGAAGAAGTATAATAACTGCAGGCAAGAAGCCACATATACTGGGTATATCATAATGACTTTCAATCGAAGGTATACAGCAGGACCTAGAAATGTCTTCTGTTAAAGAAAACATAATCAACTAGAAATAAAAATATTGAAATAATTCATAAATAGATTACAATAATTAGTTTGTTAATGGACAAGCAAGCCTGACTTGATTGTACTTCAGTCAGACTAATATGTGCTCAGTTTACTTTAGCAAGTGGTGAAGAGAATGTTGTCAGTTCTCTTATAGTTCAATGGATATGAACGTTCCTCATAGTGTTCCAACTACTTACTTAATACAATACAAGATCCACTCTTCTTACAACATATGACATAACATAACATTGCTTCTAATTACAACATATGACATAACATAACATTGCTTCTAATTACAACATATGACATAACATAACATTGCTTCTAATTACAACATATGACATAACATAACATTGCTTCTAATTACAACATATGACATAACATAACATTGCTTCTAATTACAACATATGACATAACATAACATTGCTTCTAATTACAACATATGACATAACATAACATTGCTTCTATTTACAACACATGACATAACATAACATTGCTTCTAATTACAACACATGACATAACATAACATTGCTTCTAATTACAACACATGACATAACATAACATTGCTTCTATTTACACTACATGACATAACATAACATTGCTTCTAACTATAACACATGACATAACATAACATTGCTTCTAATTACAACACATGACATAACATAACATTGCTTCTAATTACAACACATGACATAACATAACATTGCTTCTAATTACAACATATGACATAACATAACATTGCTTCTATTTACAACACATGACATAACATAACATTGCTTCTAATTACAAAATGTGACATACGATAACATTAATTCTGGGGTCAAAGGCGCATGGCGATAAAGCAGCGCCAGGATTAGTGGAGCTAGTACTAATCAAGATCCTGTGTCCCACCTCCAGGTGGTGACCCTGGTAACAGACTTTGGTTCCGGTCTGGCTTAGGGGGCAGGGATCGAGTGAGAGCTACAGGTAGTGGTAGTAGCGCAAGCATGGAAATGAAATGTAGGTCCAAAAATTACGAACAAGATGCAAGCATCTCCAGTTCGATCACATTTGCCCAAGTTGCCGAAAAATAAGAAACAGCAGTGTACGAGTCATTTGCAAACGAATATTAACTACCCCGGATGGGATGGGAGGGGGAACCGAGCAAACAATCATACGGGATGAGAGGTGCATCCGGTGAAGAGACGTGAACCCACGTGGGGCGAAACTCGGAGCCCGTATATATATATATATATATATATATATATATATATATATAGATATATATATATATCGTCCCCCTGGAGCCCGTATATTCTGGGCCCCGGGTTGTGTTGCACGTGGGCCCACATAGGGCGAAACTCGGGCCCTCATCTCAGGAGGAGGGGCCCGAGTTAAGCCCAAGGTCCGGACAACCCTGAGACAAATGTGAGCACGGTGGGAATTGACGGAGATGGTGAGGCAGGCACCAGGGCAGAGCGAGCACGCATGCGGACGATGCACGGGTGGGCCCACCGGTAGGCAAACCTGCACAGTGCAGATGGCTGGAGGGGCCCTAATTTAGCTCTGTGTCCGGACAAGCTAGAAGCAATTTGAAGGTGTGCACAGTGAGAAACAACAGAAACGTAAGAAACAGTAGTTGTTAGTGAAGGAATCCCAACTCCCCCGGAGTAATGAGTCGCAAGCAACTTAACAATTGTGGGGCAAGAATCAATAAGAACAGTGCGAAACGTTTAAGGGACTGCGGATAACGTTGCAGATCATGATATTATATATATATAGATAAGGTTGTGCATCGTGAGGAGAAATTTGGCTGGGTTGTTTTTATCCACTACAAGTGGTTTCGTTGTTCTAGAAAGTTAATCAGACATACAGGAAAACTACTTCTAGTATAAGGAAGCAGGTTGAGAGCGTTTCTCTGCACTTCTTCAGTGGCTCTTTAAGATCCAATTTCTCTTTTGAGCCTTTTTCAACCGCGTGTTAGACATAACCGGTCAACAATCACATGCCAAGTCTTGCTATTTTAGTTATCTCTTGCAGCTCCTTCCAGCATTTCTGTATATTGTTCTGTCTATACCTTCAAATATCTTCTCCGTGAATTTCTCGAATTGTTGTTCTTACTCTTTCCCTTTAGGTTCCAGAAAAGAATTCCTTTCTGTTTATATTCCCCTTGCGGATTCTCACGGTGTGTTCTATTCAGAGCCATAGTCTTTTGTTCGCCTCTGGTACATTAGAATATGTCTTGATCTCTCCATATAATAATGCAGTTTAAACTGAGAATTACTGTTTCTGACTCTCAATCCATATTCCGCAAGATACAAATTGTCTGTGTTGATATGAGTGAATGACATTTGTAGAGACTAGTAACTTTCAGGGTCTTATATGTAAATTACATGCTGGACATGCATGTATTCTTAGTAATGAGAGAGCAGACAGGTTTGCTTAGAATGTACTTTTAAGGTGTTCAAGGTGAACAACAATGTAGTTGCTTAGCGATTGCCTATTGGATGACATACCTATACTGTAATATAGTGACAATATCACTGCATGACTAGGACTGTGCAACTGAAAACCAGAATAAAAATTTGTTTTACCAGACGGAAAATTGGAAGCTTTTCTCCACCTTCGACATCTGCTGGAGGTAATTAGACACCTATGGGACTGTTCAGAGTATAAGTGCTATGAGATTAATTCCACGATCAATAAAATTAATTTTCACTGCCATTTACTAATGCATGTATTCATGCTTGTATTCATTTTGAAATAGCACATTTAATAGTATTAAATCCTTAAGAAAAAAATACTTACCAATTTTACTCCAATAGAAGACTGTTCCAGAGCAAGTGCTGCAGCTTCCAGACTACACATAAGGTAGTTCCCAGCACACCAGACAAACAACGCGATCCTGGCACCATGCCATGAGAAGATAAATAGGAATGCTAGACCCGACGCAAAGATCTGCCGAAGATAGCCTGCTCTTGATCCTCCCAGAGGTATGTATATATAAATCTTAATGAAGTTATACAATCCTACATCAAAGTGCTTCCACATGTCTGTGAAAGAATATATCCAACCAATACAACGTGGTCGAGCATGAGGAACTACTCCATCAAATCTGGAGAGCTGTAGAGCACTTCCATATATCACAAAGTATTTTATCATAAAAACTGGCCTGGCAGTAACCAATGGATGTTATAGCCCAAACTGGCAAGCTTTCAATCAATTGAGGATGTATACTAAGAGCATTGTAATACAGAAAATGAAACTGAAATTCAATAAAGACAGCCCAGAATGATAACCTGATCAGTTGCTTGACAATATCATACACATCTGGTGTAAAACTTGAAGATCTGAATGCAGTTTTCACTTGGTTATGAAAGTCCTTATATATAAGAATAGGACCATTACTAAATGTTGGTAAATAAAATGAATAGAATAACAAATCCAGAAAAGATGGATCACAATCCACTATATTAGTATTTGTAATCCTGTATGAACTAGATGAATCACAACTTTCATGGGCAGTCTTCTTCTGATGACAGGTTTTAGTCATCCATTCTTCTTTGCTGTCACATACACTGTCACTTGATTTTAATCCTTCAACTTGTTTACGTTTTACATTGTCACTACATGTTTCTGCCTTTGTATATGTAAGCATTTTTTGAGATCTTCTGTACTGAATTTTCTCAACAGCAAAACATGTCAAACGAATATAGAAGTATGCACTTATCATATGAAAGTTATATTGCTCTTCATAATTTGAGAACGGAATGTACTTTTCCTGTAAAAAAAAAATGTATAAATAACAAATTGTTCTTCATCGTTAATGTTCATGTTTGTGATCATGTTTAAACTTCACTCATATCATCATTGTCAAGTACATATAATCTTTCACATGTCAACACGGTTATCATTAAGCTCGGCATCAGCTCTGCACCCTCTGTCATATCTTTCATATTGGGTTATTTTATGTTTGTCTGCCCTGAAGTTTACGTTCTCAAGTCTAGATTTTGTTTCTATATGCCCAATAGTTAATGTGTACATTTTCCAGTGGCTATATGAATTACCCAAGTAGTTCGCAATGCATGGTTTTTATATGAAGATGGTCAAGTGATTGAGATATATTAATTACAACCATATACTTCGTTAACTTTGAAGTGTTTGGATGTGGTTGAGAGAGAGGTGTCATGCTATCTGTAGCCTGAACAAAAGCACATTTGTCTTCCCTAACACTCTTTTCACTATGTTGAGCATGCTCAGAATGTTCAGTCCGATGTGTCCATAAACATTGGTTTTTGGATGTGTTGTGCTCGAGACTGCAGAGAGTAATCTTTATTTTTGTATCCGTATATGCAGGAGTCAAGAAACATGTATGAGCATGTATACTTGTAGGCATGGCGAAAGTGTCAAGTAGTGGAGCAATGGAAGAGACAGATATCCTGAATATCACTCGTGAGACGGACCGGTTAAATAACGCAACTGGCGACTTGGATTATACGTCAATGTTTGGACTGTGTGTAGCTAGATTTGAGCACTATAAATATGGTAGATGAAGTTTCAGTAACCAACACAACAAAGGAACTATCAGTCGCTGCATGTTGATGGATATAATGAAGATGAGATGCTTGCACTTATTAACTTGTTGCTTGTGCCATGAGGATGACTTGATGACTAACTTACTAATTAACTTACAGCTCTGCTGGAATATTACAGTTTGTTGTCTTGACAGAATTACTCATATCAATGGTGGAAGAATCTTTGCATTTGTGATTTAGCTATGTTTCTTGAATGTACATCATACTGACTTGATTTCTCCTGGGAAATTCTTGTAATCTTGTTCTTAACTTTTTCAGCGTTTGACTGAACCACTTTCATACAACACGTTTTATCTGTAAAATTACTCTACTTTCCCTAAACTATTAAGTCAGAAAGTGCCCAGTTTTGTCCAGTGTGCACGCTACTGACGGTTTCTGCTCTGCCTCGTTTTGATTAAGATGATAGGACTGACGTCATGACGATAGATTGGGTTTTCCTATGACCACATTTCTATATTTGTGTAGGTGCCTAAATTGTTTCTATCTAGTTCTTGCTCTGTAATTAATAGACTGTCTTCTGCAGGTTGTCGTTTCTTTGGGGTAGTCTTCCATAACCTTTAATTTGTATCTGTTCACACAACAAACATCGGGATAGTTTGATTTCTGTGCTTTCTATCCCCATGCTAGAACTTATAGCAACTACTCTTATTCACTTTTTCATGTTAGTATTATGTGTCACTACTATAGATTTCAATTGTTGCTATTTCATGTTTCATTATGTTATACCTCAATTCCATGTGTAACTATTATGTTTCATTATGTTATACCTCAATTCCATGTGTAACTATCATGTTTCATTATGTTATACCTCAATTCCATGTGTAACTATTATGTTTCATTATGTTATACCTCAATTCCATGTGTAACTATTATGTTTCATTATGTTATACCTCAATTCCATGTGTAACTATTATGTTTCATTATGTTATACCTCAATTCCATGTGTAACTACCATGTTTCATTATGTTATACCTCAATTCCATGTGTAACTATTATGTTTCATTATGTTATACCTCAATTCCATGTGTAACTATTATGTTTCATTATGTTATACCTCAATTCCATGTGTAACTATTATGTTTCATTATGTTATACCTCAATTCCATGTGTAACTATCATGTTTCATTATGTTATACCTCAATTCCATGTGTAACTATAATGTTTCTTTATGTTATACCTCAATTCCATGTGTAACTATCATGTTTCATTATGTTATACCTCAATTCCATGTGTAACTACAATGTTTCATTATGTTATACCTCAATTCCATGTGTAACTATAATGTTTCATTATGTTATACCTCAATTCCATGTGTAACTATTATGTTTCATTATGTTATACCTCAATTCCATGTGTAACTATTATGTTTCATTATGTTATACCTCAATTCCATGTGTAACTATTATGTTTCATTATGTTATACCTCAATTCCATGTGTAACTATTATGTTTCATTATGTTATACCTCAATTCCATGTGTAACTATTATGTTTCATTATGTTATACCTCAATTCCATGTGTAACTATTATGTTTCATTATGTTATACCTCAATTCCATGTGTAACTATTATGTTTCATTATGTTATACCTCAATTCCATGTGTAACTATCATGTTTCATTATGTTATACCTCAATTCCATGTGTAACTACTATGTTTCATTATGTTATACCTCAATTCCATGTGTAACTATTATGTTTCATTATGTTATACCTCAATTCCATGTGTAACTATAATGTTTCATTATGTTATACCTCAATTCCATGTGTAACTATCATGTTTCATTATGTTATACCTCAATTCCATGTGTAACTATAATGTTTCATTATGTTATACCTCAATTCCATGTGTAACTATCATGTTTCATTATGTTATACCTCAATTCCATGTGTAACTATTATGTTTCATTATGTTATACCTCAATTCCATGTGTAACTATTATGTTTCATTATGTTATACCTCAATTCCATGTGTAACTATCATGTTTCATTATGTTATACCTCAATTCCATGTGTAACTATCATGTTTCATTATGTTATACCTCAATTCCATGTGTAACTATTATGTTTCATTATGTTATACCTCAATTCCATGTGTAACTATCATGTTTCATTATGTTATACCTCAATTCCATGTGTAACTATTATGTTTCATTATGTTATACCTCAATTCCATGTGTAACTGTTATGTTTCATTATGTTATACCTCAATTCCATGTGTAACTATTATGTTTCATTATGTTATACCTCAATTCCATGTGTAACTATTATGTTTCATTATGTTATACCTCAATTCCATGTGTAACTATTATGTTTCATTATGTTATACCTCAATTCCATGTGTAACTATATATTTTGTTTCATTATGATTATAATCCTCAATTCCATGTGTAACTATAATGTTTCATTATGTTATACCTCAATTCCATTTTAACTATAATGTTTCATTATGTTATACCTCAATTCCATGTGTAACTATTATGTTTCATTATTAATATCAGCTTACAAAGTGCCCAAAAACAAGCACACACAAAATCACTACCCCCACAGATCTATAAAGAAGTAAATGGTGAAAGAGAAGAAGAAGAAGATGTCTCATTATTATAGACTAGGTATACACTTGCGCAGTGAGATCTGCCCGGCAATATGAACAAATCATCATGGACATCAGCAGCCCACTCAAACAAACGGATACTGAAAAAAAACAACTTAAAACTATGTCTGCGCACTATTTTTGAATCTATCACATCTTCTTTTTCATCTTCTCTTTCTCTTCGCCAAAAGATGATCGTAAAGGCATAGATCCGGGCCAAAATATACGACAGAATGGATCGTTTCATAGGGCTAGCTACTTTAGTAAATAAACAGCTGGCTGGAATTGGGTAAATGGGCCTAGTCACCATGGGTGCATAATTGCACAACATAAAAACCCCGTTCTTGTCAAAGATCAAATATATATCACAAATAGAATGACAAAATTGGCCGTGAAGAACGAACGAGAGAAAAAGAAGAAATATATATATCAAACATATATACATTTAAAATATACACAATTAGAATATTTAGCATGAGAAGAAAAAGTACTAAGAAGCATAGGAATATAGTGCGTTAAGTTGATGAGGTCATAAGGTATCATATAACGAAATAAAACGACCCTCTAGCGATCATCAGAGGAACATGATCAAATGCCTGTGATCTGGAAATCGCAAGCTCCCAAATGGTCCGTTCCATTGAAATGAGTGACTACAGTGATTAAAGAGCATTTGCTTATATCACGTAAGTGATGGCCGAAATGGTCGCTAAGCGTTTTGCCAGTTTCACCTATATACGCATTGTCACAACGTTTATAAGTGATAGCGAAGATTATATTGCGGGACTCTTTTATTATTAATATTAATATATCGATAATATATATTGAGTTCAAGATTCTTCAAAGCTACTCTTCGAATTTCTTTCTTTTTATTTGTCGTAGAATAACTAATTTTTTACTCAATCACCAGCTATACATATTGTTAGGGCGGGGAGGAGGAGTTCTCTGTGGCTGAGTATTTACACCCTTTCCTTGCAAGAAGAAAGTCGGTTGTTCGAATCCGAAACGTTCCGTTCTGTTCACGAGTGCATTGTTTTTCCAGAGAACCTAGGATTGTTGTCGGAACTACGGAGTCCGTGCTTTGTGCAAGACTCTAGGCAGTTCGAGTGCCAATTCTGCAGAGAGGGACCGAGCCATTTGGTTCAAAACCCGGTGCAATTAAGTCAATCACAAATAAGAGACAAAAAGAAATAAAAAGTCTTTAGCGATGTCTAGGCATTGATACGTTTGCTTTGTTAAAATCGCTGCAGGCATTAGGTATGCCATCTATTGCTTGTGGGAGTTTTCACAATCAGGTATGCCATCTATTGCTTGTGGGAGTTTTCACAATCAGGTATGCCCTCCATTGCTTGTGTGAGTTTTCACAATCAGGTATGCCTCTATTGCTTGTGGTAGTTTTCACAATCAGGTATGCCCTCTATTGCTTGTGGTAGTTTTCACAATCAGGTATGTCTTCTATTGCTTGTGAAATTTTTCACAATCAGGTATGCTCTCTATTGCTTGTGGGAGTTTTCACAATCAGGTATGTCCTCTATTGCTTGTGGGTGTTTTCACAATCAGGTATGTCCTTTATTGCTTGTGGGAGTTTTAACCATCAGGTATGCCTTCTATTGCTTGTGGTAGTTTTCACAATCAAGTATGTCTTCTATTGCTTGTGAAATTTTTCACAATCAGGTATGCTCTCTATTGCTTTTGGGAGTTTTCACAATCAGGTATGCCCTTTATTGCTTGTGGGCAGCACCGGATTAGCCTAGTAGCAGAAGTAGCAAATGCTACTGGCCCCGCGCTTCTGGGGTGCCCGCGCCTATGTGACAGAGCTAAGCTGTCACTAGCCATAAACAAGGAACCATGGTTGGGAGGTGGGCAATAATATCCCATTTCATTTTTTCTTATTTATGTTATTTATTTTTCTGGCTCAGCATATAAATACTTATACAAATAAATGAAAGGGACATACATCATACTTATCAAAAACAACATGTGAGGAATTTATCCATCTAATTGCATTAAGCTTACTGGATCATATTATTTGCGAAATTAAGAAATGCAAGTACTATTCCGTATCACTGGATTCTACTCCAGACATTTCGCATGTGGACCAGCTCACTGTAATAGTGCGCTATGTGTTACCATCTGAACCAGTGGAAAGGTTTGTGAAGTTCTTGGTTATGGAAGGTCATACTGCTGAACAACTCGCCCAAAGTTTACTTGATGTTTTAAAGAAAAATGGCATTGATATCAAAGACTGTCGTGGTCAAAGCTATGACGGGAGATCCACCCAGAACTAGGGTTGTCTTTTTAACAATTCACAGAAAAAAACTACAGAACATATTCTGATACAAGTTGGCCACATGATAAAAAACAACGTTTAGTGTATGCATTATAATTATTAATTTTAAAAATTCGTCACTCCTGTTGTTCGTTTGCTTGATAAAGGCCTTGTTGGTCGAAATATTGCTGTATGTTGTCATTGTTTGTGTAATTTGTAAAACTACAGTACTTTGTGATTACTTGTTTTGCAGTCAAATAGTTTTACTGCAGTCTCGTCTATATTGTGATTATTCCCAAATGTAGAAATAGTCTTACGAATTTACTTGTCTTTAATGATTACTACCAGCAGCGGAAAACGTTCTTTTTCAATATTAAAGCGTATAAAAGTGAGTTAAGGAACACGATGGTTAAGGAACACGTGAGTTAAGGATCGTCTAAATAACCTCACCTTAATGAACATTGAATGTAATTGACTTATAGAAATTGATTTGTCTAGTATTATCTCTAAATATGCTCACATTAAATCGAGACAAGTTTGTTTGTAAAAGTTGTGCTTTATTATTTATTATCATACAAAACCTAGGGCCCCGTGCTAAAATTTGCTACAGGCCCCGCGCTGACCTAATCCGGCACTGCCTGTGGGAGTTTTCACAATCAGGTATGCCCTTTATTGTTTGTGGGAGTTTTCACAATCAGGTATGTCCTTTATTGCTTGTGGGAGTATTCACAATCAGGTATGCCCTTTATTGCTTGTGAAAGTTTTCACAATCAGGTATGCCCTTTATTGCTTGTGGGAGTTTTCACAATCAGGTATGTCCTTTATTGCTTGTGAAAGTTTTCACAATCAGGTATGCCCTCTATTTCTTGTGGGTGTTTTCACAATCAGGTATGCCCTCTATTTCTTGTGGGTGTTTTCACAATCAGGTATGCCCTCTATTTCTTGTGGGAGTTTTCACATTGCCTATAATGCACGATATGCAGTTCTTATCTATAAAATCAGTCTGTAGCACCATCTGAACACTGATTTGTTTTCTGAATAATTTAACCCAGTGTTTTCCAACCTTTTTTTGTGACATGCTCCACCTAAGCTTTTCTAAAATTCTTATGCCCCCTTTGTAACATATACATAATTTTTTTTTCTAAATTATTCTTGCTTGCACTACTTTTATTTACTATGTGCTGAAATAAATAAATATAAAAACAATTAAAAACTAAAGATTAAGTATGTGTTCAAACTAAATGCATATTTAATTGCCCATTTAACAATCAAATTGCCCCCATGTGGTGCGTGGGTCCACCTTGGAAAGCACTTATTTAACCTGATGATTTTTCTGAAATTTACTGTTAAAAGTTATCAACACTGTTGATTATTTGGTACTTGCATGTGTGTGTATGTTTGTGTAAGTCTGTGTGCTAGTTCAAAATTATTCAATAAATTCTACAGTGAAATAGAGAATAATTACAACATTATAATTTGTATTAAAGATTCAAACAAACCTGACTATCCATAGAATATATAATTGACATTGCCAGCATCCATACAAGATATTTATTTCCAGACAGGGAAACTGCATACATTATCAATGCCCATCCTATTAGTATAAGCAACACTGTCAAGTCAACATAGACATAAGCTGCTACAAGATCAAATATAAGCAGTACACAAGAATGTATCTGTGGACACAATTTATAATATTGATTACCGTTTTACCCGTTATATGTCAAGATAATAAATATATATATATATATATATATGGCCTTTTTCGTCTTTACAGACGGTCAATTGGCAATTTTTCACTGTGACAACTTCTGAGTTTTAGCTTGTCTCTCTTGTCTTTCAGCTCATAACTAAGTCTCTCTTCAAAAGACTCTGCACCTTTGCGTAATGCTGTTTTCCATATATCTCGATCATCAGCCAGTTTTCCCATTTGCTGGGACCGATAGAAAAGTTATTCATTGAGGCCTTGCAGACATTTTTATATCTGAACAGTGGTCTGCCTTGGTGCCTCTTCCCTCCGAAAGTTCACAGAACAACATTTGTTTTGGAAAACGGTCATTGTCCATTCTTGGCACATGCCCTAGCCATCTATGTCTTCTACTGCAGAGCATGCCAAGTTTGCATGTTGCAGTACTTCCGAGTTGGTTATCTTGTCGTACCACCTGATTTTCATAACCTTGCAGAGACATAGAAGGCGAAAGATGTTAAGTCTTCTCTCGTGCATTGAGTAGGCTGTCCATGTTTCTGAGTCATATAGTAAAGAGCTGATTACACAGGCTCGATATATTTGAATCTCCGTCTGCAATGTCAATTTTTTGTTGTCCCACGCTCTCTTTGATAGTTTGTCGAATGTAGTAGCCGTGCTGTCTAATCGAGCGTTGATTTCTTCATCAAGCGAAAAGCTGGCAATGTCTATGGATCCACGATAGCATAATGTTTGAACTGGGGTTAGATGGTTACCATTTAAAGTGGTATTTGTTGATGTGTTATTTTCCTGACATAAAACCACTGTTTTGGTGACACTTATAGTCAGAGAAAACAAGTCGCATGTCCTGGCCAAATTATTTATTAGGGATTGCAGTGTAGCCTCACTTTGTGCAACTAAGGCAATATCGTCAGCGAAAATGAGTTCCATGAGAAGAATTTCTGTTGTTTTTGTTTTGGTTCTTAAGCGAGCCAAATTGAAGAGTGAGTCAGATAAATTAAAGATATATTACACAAATTCTTATTATGTAAAATTATTCATTAGAAATAGAAAAAATTAAAAAGAAAATTATTTTCACCAGCAACATATAATAAAATATAGTGGAAGACGTGGATACAAAATTGAACACAAATATAATAAATATGTTATAATCAATATTTGTACGAGTATTCACCACTAACAATAGTACCTGTCTAGCGAAACAACATTATGTATGCTAACAAATACCTAAATATATAGATTAATATATATATATATATTAAAAGGATAGATGTATTTAAAAGTTGCATCTGGGCGTCGCCACCAACAACAATACGCACTGGTTGGTCACAAGGTTCATAATTATCACCGGTGCTGTTCAATGTCTATACTATGACAATCAGAGACAAGTTCATCACAGGTAGGATGAGGACAATGTCATTTGCAGGCGATAGTTTGATGAATTGCCAAGGCAAGGATCGAGAGCAGGTTCTTGAGGATCTTCAGTCAGAACTTGACAGCATAATTAGGAGGTGCGAGCAAGCTGGAGCACAAGTCAGCCTTACAAATGCAGCTGTGATATGGTTCTCTGTGAACAACCGTATTGTCAATACCCCGACACCAACTGTGATTTTGTGTTCGGAGGTGGTGGAGAGATCTCATACAATAAAAACCTCGGTTGCGGTTTAATCGGTCTTACATTTTACGAAACTCAAGGACTATGGGGGCTTTGTCAGTAACAGATCACTGACCTTGATGCTGAATTATATCTTCTTATTCAGTTACTTGACTTCATTTGTGGACAGTTGAGGGTTTATTGTAGAACCATATCTATTGCAGAGGACCATAGTTTCCATTATGTATCGTTTGTTTGATAAAGACATATTGGTCAAAACGTCGATGTAATTTGTTTTTAAATTTTGTAAAACAAGTTTTCTTCTTCATGTTAACGTGTTTCAACCTCAAAGATACAATATATATTTTAATACATACAAACCTGTACTCTGACTTTAAAGTAGAAACATATATGGGAAAGCAGCACATGAATGACATTCAGAAATATGGTCATCGGCAACAAGTTTCTCCAATTAAACCACTCCATATCTTTTTGATCCTGAAAATAATGAAAATTACTTGTCTTCTGTGAGTAGGAAGAAATGTTTATGTTTCAAATTGTAGACAAACTATCCCGATTCAATATTATCGGATGGTATCTATAGATGCTTCAAACTTTCAAGTTCTAATATACATTTACTGTCCTAGAAATGCAACCACAATGTCACTATATACCTCTTTTAGTAGTTTTCCCAACAGTTTAAGTACATCACCACCATCATCGCTTAATAAATGTTTTCACACTTTTTCTTCAGTCAGCTCGATGAAATGAAGGGAGAAAAAATCTCTACAGCAGAATTGTATGCTATAAGTTAAAAGAAAGGTAATACAGACTGGCGCTGTACCATATTCTCATCGTCAAGGTGTGTATCATTTATAGAACGTTGCTCTCTTTGCAGCGTATCTGAAATTCACTCTGTCTCTAACCAGTTCACTCATTTCGCCGATAGTCATATTCCTGGTTTTTTAAATATCTTGTAGACATCTTCTTCTTGGACTGCCTCTGAGTCCTGGGACCCTGCCCTCTAATATTTTTCTCTCCAGGCTACCGTGACGCTTGCTATGACCAAAGTATCTCATTTTTCTGTATAGGGTATTGTTTATCAGCCTATTGTCTTTAACATTCAGTTCTTACAAGACATCAGTGTTCTTCTTTTTTCTGTCCATGGTATTCGTAGGATCTATATGTAGCATTTCGTTTCGAAGGACAGGGCTTTCGTTCTTGTTGTTTGTGTAATGGTCCATGATTCAAAACCACATTCTACAGTACCTAAATATGTTGTTATTATGTGTTCAGTGGAATTTACTTTTAAAGAGAATTTTGCAATAGGCTACTACCAATATTTTCCACTAGCGAATTTTTGCACAGACGCAGTAAACAAACTTTCCAGATGAATGGGTCCTTGTAAAACATAAAGATGGCCCAGCCTTCAAGGGAACTATTAAGGAAGGATATCAGGCATAAATATAATATACAGATAAGACATGCTACGAATTGAAACATGCGTGCGACAAGTACTGTTTTAACTTTCAGTCATAGACCATTGCCAATGAAGCATCAGTGCAGCATCTTATAAATATACTAGCTAATTAACCCGGCTTCGCACGGGTGAAAGTTGTTATTAATTCTTGATGACGAATTGGGTAAGCCGTTCCAAGAGATGTCATCTAAAAAGATGAATTGAATTTTCTGATAATTTTTAAGAAGTGGTTTTGATCGAGTATGACGTCTATAAACGATTTTAACGGGTCAGGTGTTCTTGTAATGCTTCACTTCTAAACACAGTAACGTCTTCGCTTTCTTCAGCTCTGGTAATTACCAGTCGTGATCTATTAGCTTCACGTCGAATCAAGGTAGCATCCTCGTTTTTTTCAGCTCTTGCGTAGACTTTGCGTGACATATATGCCTCAGGCCTGTTCAAGACTGCATCTTAATTTCTTCAACTCTAGTATTGACCTTGTGGTGGCGTCTGTGGCTAGGGGTTAGTGACTCGGTCTATTAACCTCGACGTTCTGAGTTCGAATCACGCTGCGGACAATTTGGTTGCAAATTGTTTGCGTGGATTTGAACAAAAGGACGATGGCTCCACCCGTTCAGAAAGCAATGGCGAACTACTGAACGTAATAATTTCTAGAAAATTCACAAACAGCGTTACAAAGCTGGGATTGATTTGAAAAGTCCTGTAAATATGCAATTAACTTTTTTTTACTATTATTGACCATTCTTGACATATTAGCTTCGTTTCTATTTATGATATTTCGACCCTTTCTATAGATCTAAGTGTTGCTCTTCGTTTAGAGTCACTTCTAGTCTGATTGGGTAGATTTCTTTACTTAGGCAGCATTTCATATTTTAATAATAATAATAAACCTGACCTGCGGAATATTGACAAAACAGAATAATTAGTTTTTAACTTGAACAGAATGATTATTTAACAATTTCTATAGAGTATTTTGAAACATTAATATGAAGTTTTAATGAAAATGATACAGTAAATCAACGCAAACGTAAAAAACGAAACGCAACTGATGGTGTATTTTTGTAAATAGGATTGGTATTAAAAGATAAAAAAAGATAACATGTTTATCATACGATGCAAAGGAACTACCTCACTCCAGGCACAAAACGGCGGGAAATCCGATAGGGAAGTCAAACTTCGCTAAATGTCACTGGCTTAACGACAAGTCGTTCAGACTACATGTTTGCTATAAAGGTCTCCCTTGAAAAGAATAATTTTCAAGTACCTCTGAAGACAGCGAAGGACATGAAAATTATACAGTTTGCGCAAATCAACGCAAACGGTAAAACGCAACACAACTTATGAAGTCTTTTGTGTGTGTGTAAATTACTTACTTTTACTTTTACTTAATCCCGTCATGCCTAGTGACACATGGGGCTTCAGAAAGGACTTTCCATGCTCTCCTGTCCCGTGCAACCTTCAGCGCAGAGCCCCACGTCAGAGATGCGGTGTCCATTCGATTTTATTTATTTTTTAAAAAGAATATAGATCCTATTTTGAAACTATTTCTTCAGTTCATCTAAATTTAGCCTGATAAATATTTATACCAAGTTTTGTGATTTTTGGATGTAAATTAAGGGTCGTGTATAGACCGACAGCACACACATATTTTTGGAAATATAGAATAAATTTCTACTATTCAACATTGTCTTAGATTCGATGATGTGTAAAACAACTGAAGATAAGGCAAAAGATATCAAATAGACTCTCACTTACACCCTAGAAAACATAGACTTTGCTGACATCGCACTTCTATCAGATACACATAAAGATGTCTAAAAAAAGGTTTAACCAGCACAGATATACAGTCTGGGCTGAAAGTCAATCAGAAGAAAACATAACTAACGACTATCTGGGTTGTGCGTCTGCAAACTGTGCCTTCCCGTTTTGAAAATAACCGGACGGGCGAGCCAGTCAGCGAACGCGGTCCCCAGTGTCGATAACCAATTGCGTGCATAGTTTCTAACGGCTGCGCGTGCCTCCTCGCTTTTTCACGCGAACGAGGCTCCCAGCGAATAAGGGACAAGGTAGCGTTCGCTATTAAGACTCGCTCGCTCGCCGCGCGCGGTCTTATTGGTGGTGTGTGTGTCCGTATATCGGAGTTTCTCGGTCGCGGTGTGATGCAGTCAGTCTAAAATTTTAAACGCTCGACGGTGGTCTCGTTAAAAGGCCCGGCTCTCGCAACGAGCTTGTGGGTCCGCAGGTAGTAACATGGTGTCGTTTTTGCTTGGCGAGGCGCGAGTCTTGCCGGCAAAACTGTGGGAAGCGAGCGCTCGGTCGTTTCGCTTCAATTTCGCATTTTCGCCGGGGACGTCGGGATCCGCTCTGCACAGAGCGCTGTCTACCTACCCCGAGCATTGTCGGTCCGGTCTCGTCCATGACAGCTATCTGGTTGATCCTGCCAGTAGTCATATGCTTGTCTCAAAGATTAAGCCATGCATGTCTAAGTTCACACTGTCTCACGGTGAAACCGCGAATGGCTCATTAAATCAGTCGAGGTTCAATAGATGACACGATCCAGCGAGGGGCGCGCTAACCAAGACCCTGCCCCTAACCTCCACGCGGTGACCCTGAAACAGACTCTGGTTCTGGTCTGGCTAAGAGGGCAGGGATCGGGGAGAGAAAACTACTGGTAGTGGTAGCAGTGCAAGTACGGAAATACGATAAAGATACATAAAAATAAAATGCACAAATCTCCTGACCGATGTCCAACACTATATTGCCCAAGTCCCTGAACACAAAGAAACAGCAACGAAACGTCTCAGACATGGATGAGAGGTGCATCCAGTGACCAAACGTATGCCCACGTAGGGCGAAGATTGAAGCCCTGAGGAGGGCAAAGCCCTGAGGAGGGGCAAACATTGCCAGCCCGTCGGCAAGAATAAATAAGACAGGACCGTAACGAATAAAAGTCTACCCTCGTGTTGGTGCGAGAGAAGATTGCAGCTCACCTGCACTGGTAGCCTGGTGCAGATACATGTACTGGGCGAGGTTTGCCAAGCGCAAAAGAACAAGTTGCGTTTTAGTGCATAACGAAACTACCCGCCCTGGAAAAACCGTGCAAGGTACTGTGCGATAAAAATTAACATTCCCGGAAGAACTGAGGTTGGTGATGCCTAACGGAACTGCCAGCCTTGGGGCAACCGGGCAAGGTTTGATTCCAGTCGTAACTAACATCCCCGGAATAACCGGGGCGGGTGATGGCGGTGAGCGCAAAACCCCCAGTTACGCTGATAGCGCCGACTGAAACGACCCTCTACATTGTTTGTACTCGGCCCCATGCCAGTGCTTTCGAGGTCAATTGCAAATTGCCACGTACCGATACGCGTCTAGAAAAGGCTGAGAATGTTCCTCCCCGGATCAAACTCAAAAATGAACGGTAAAGCAAGGCCGACATTGCACGGATCAAACAGGAAGTTCGGTCTGAACATTGGCGAAGGCCGATACTTTACACGGTGTCTTATACGAGTAAGACGCCGTCCGAGGACAAGCTTACAAGCCCCGAGAAATATTTCTCAGTCAGAACGGGCATAAACAGTGTAACTCACTGTCCCGGCGTAGATCACAAAGCCCAAAAATACGGCAAAGCTGATCGTACCCTAGGGAAAGCTCACCCTAGTAAATAAAAGCTGGCTGAAAACGAACACCCCACCGAAGGATAAGCAACTGGGCTCCAATAGGTGCTGAAGGCTGGTGCACGTACATTACGTTTTGCTGGCGGTTTATATATCACAATAAGAATTATTAAAACAGGCCCAGAACGATCGCAGAAGAAGAAGAATAACTAACGACTCTGATCATGGCCACAACAGTGCCAGACAAACTAGGAGATAAGACCCTTTAAAATATAACTGCTTTAACATATCTTGGAAGATTTATTATCAACGAAGTAGGAGCTGGATCTGGCATTAAACGCAGACTGAGTAATGCACGTTCAGACGGTCTGTGAATTAGATCAATACAGCACCAAAACAACCAAGATTAAAATATATCGCAGCTGTGCGTTATCAACTTGACTAAACCAATCGCATTGCTGGAGAATGACAGAACAAGATATGTTCAAACTCTTCACATTCCATACCACTTGTCTACGAAGGATCTCATGATTGTTTAGTTATAATACTATCTTTATCTAAGAATTGCTTGCACAGTGTCAACAAGATAATATGAGAACCATCATCCAAAGAAACGATGGAAATGGATCAAACATTTGATACGCATGAAAACTAACTCTGTCATGAAAATTGCATTGAGATGGTACCAGATGGTAAACGAAAACATGCGAACACGATCTGGAGGAGAACAATAGAACAAGAACAAAAATAAATTAATTACAGCTGGTAACAAAATACAGAGGAAAGACAATAATAGAGTAGAATGGTGTACATTTGTTGCTGCTCTAGGGTGGCACAGACTAGAAAGAGATATACAGAGAGAGATATATATACATATATATATATATATATATATATATATATATATAGAGAGAGAGAGAGTGAGAACAGACACGCCCGAGTGGTTACCGGGGCCCAAATTTTAGGTGTAAAGAATAGAACCACTGTTATCTGCCACGCATGTCGTAAGAGGCGGCTAAGGAGGTTTGGCTGAAATCGAATGTACATGTCCTAAGCTTGTAGAATTCTATGCGTTTAGGGTCTATCAAACCAATGTGCAACGTATACACGTTCTTGGCAAAGATCAAACATATCACAAAGAGTGATTAAAAGAACGAGCGCAAAGAAGAAGAAGAAGAAGAACAGACAGAGCCCGTTATAACCATATGAACCCAAATCGAGAAGATGTCATAAAAATGCCTTACAAAACAGGAACAGATCATTATTTACCACTTTAGTTCTCAGCATGTGCACCGAATGCAGACCTTCATCGCATTCAACCAAGGAATTTTCCGCAATACCGCCTGCATGACTCCTCACAAAAATTACGCGTACCATCTTTTCCAGTGCCTTGCACTCAGTGACTCACTCCGCAAGTACCTACCCTCCTACACAGAAGCTGAGAACAGTATCTATGCAAACAGGCTACAACTTCGGAATATTGTAAATTTGCTGACACAGCCTCAAGTCTTCATTTTCCCTTTTATTCGTTAATCTATGGTTATCAATTAATTGACGGTCGACTACAAACTTGGCAGTCAGCTTCAAGTCTGTTATGTTTTCCTAAAGCTTAGTTTTCAGGTCGATTGGGTGTGGCTACATAATGCTTCTCAGCTTATCCAGGGGATGACGGTCTTGCAGGATACGTTTGGGTATTTCTTCCCTTGCTGATACTGACAGAGAGCTGTTTAACTTATTCTTAGTCTATTTAAGTGTTTGTTGAGTTACTTTTCAAGAGTTACTATAACTTACTTCCTGCCCTCTCCATCAAACAAACCACCCTATATTATACTGTAAGATCTTCTTCCACAGTTTCATAGTTAATGCCCTTTTTGTTCATATTTTTTTTCAATAATACCTACACTTTCCCTCTCTCTCTTTCTCAGTCTTTCTCTGTCTCTCTCTCTCTCTCTCTCTCTCTCTACTTTTAAACCATATTTTGGGCATAAGCCTTCTACCAGATCAAGCTAGTTCATGGTTACCTAGATTTTAAAGCTAAATGTGCGTTCCGGATGTGTAGCTGGCATCAAGCAGACCACGAGAACATAACGACGAGTCCTGGTTATATCAAACAGTTAATATGACCCACAGACCGGTCTCCGGATGTGTAGCTGGCATCAAGCAGACCACGAGAACATAACGACGAGTCCTGGTTATATCAAACAGTTAATATGACCCACAGACCGGTCTCCGGATGTGTAGCTGGCATCAAGCAGACCACGAGAACATAACGACGAGTCCTCGTTATATCAAACAGTTAATATGACCCACAGACCGGTCTCCGGATGTGTAGCTGGCATCAAGCAGACCACGAGAACATAACGACGAGTCCTCGTTATATCAAACAGTTAATATGACCCACAGACCGGTCTTTCGGCTAAAGTGATTCCTGTCATTGCTACAGGATTTCGCAATTTCAACTTGCCGTCAAAATTTGCATCTTTCTCAAACCTCGGACATCAGATAAGGTATTTATGTAGAAGTTACCACTCAGAGATTTTGATTCTCTGATGTGCGTCAATTCTCTTACTATGCACAGCAACGTATGCACGATGACCATATCGCGTGAATAGCATCCACTTTAATCCCTTCCCGCTTGTCCAGATTTCAGTATGTTCCTAGGGCGACTGCGTGGAGGTGGGAAAGTTTATTAGTCAATGTCAGACCTAACCTTTCAATAACATTCTTTTAGACAACTAATATAAAACTCACAACTATCTGTCCCGTGAATAAAGTTTTCAAGAAATATTCAAACACATGTCTCACCTGATCTCTTCCAAGCCAGCTCCATCCAGGAGATAGTTCGAAATGCTTGAAGTCTATTTTATTCTCTGTGAAAAATAGTTCATTTAAAGATCTGCAATTTAAAAAACAATTCTTCCAAAAAGAACTGAAAATGAAAGAAATTTGGTTGATGATAAGAAAACGAATAAGAAAAAAGAAGTATTTTGGAAAATTAAAAAGACTAAGAGTTGGAGAAGACCATTATGGATGGAGGCTTCCGGCATAGAGGAGAAGACCACGGAGAAGATGGATTCAGGATTACATTATGGATGGAGGCTTCCGGCATAGAGGAGAAGACCACAGAGAAGATGGATTCAGGATTACATTATGGATGGAGGCTTTCCCGCATAGAGGAGAAGACCACGGAGAAGATGGATTCAGGATTACATTATGGATGGAGGCTTCCGGCATAGAGGAGAAGACCACGGAGAAGATGGATTCAGGATTACATTATGGATGGAGGCTTTCCCGCATAGAGGAGAAGACCACGGAGAAGATGGATTCAGGATTACATTATGGATGGAGGCTTCCCGCATAGAGGAGAAGACCACGGAGAAAATGGATTCAGGATTACATTATGGATGGAGGCTTCCGCATAGAGGAAAGACCACGGAGAAAATGGATTCAGGATTACATTATGGATGGAGGCTTCCCGCATAGAGGAGAAGACCACGAAGAAAATGGATTCACGATTACATTATGGATGGAGGCT
Source organism: Arion vulgaris (assembly GCA_020796225.1). Lineage (NCBI taxonomy): Eukaryota > Metazoa > Mollusca > Gastropoda > Stylommatophora > Arionidae > Arion > Arion vulgaris. Next base: position 55,178,537 of record CM036759.1, on the reverse strand, counting down.
TCCCGCATAGAGGAGAAGACCACGGAGAAGATGGATTCAGGATTACATTATGGATGGAGGCTTCCCGCATAGAGGAGAAGACCACGGAGAAGATGGATTCAAGATTACATTATGGATGGAGGCTTCCCGTATAGAGGAGAAGACCACGGAGAAGATGGATTCAGGATTACATTATGGATGGAGGCTTTCCCGCATAGAGGAGAAGACCACGGAGAAGATGGATTCAGGATTACATTATGGATGGAGGCTTCCCGCATAGAGGAGAAGACCACGGGGAAGATGGATTCAGGATTAACTGATGACTTAAGCATGGTGACTGCAGAGGTGGTATCTGGCCTATGAGAGAGAAATTCCGAAGGACTTGGGATGGCAAAGTTCTACTCAAGACAAGCTATTTGATGATGACGATGATTCAGTGACAGAATACTGATCCTCCCATTCAGAATTTAAATTGTAGTTTCCTTGTCGTTTACCATATGTGTAAATGGCACACAATACAAATTAACAACTATTCCACACATTTCGTAGCTAGCACAGATTAAATTGTAATAGCAATGGAAACATAGTTTTCTCCTTTATACCTATTCCCATCCCTAGGCTTGCCGTGATTCTTTCCATTTTCACAACTCTTGCACCGTCTGTGTAGCAAGGACGCTGATTTTCTTGATAGAGCCTACGAGATGCTTGATTTCTTCCACAGTCGCCTATACCCGAAGAAGGTGCTTGCATCTGCTATGCTTCGCGTTCAGAAATTTTCTCGCCACTATGCCCTTACCAACCAGCATAGGACTTCCAACTCTGTGGGTGAGATTTATCTTGACTATAAAGCCACCTTGTTGACTGGTGGAAAAAAGTTTTATTCCGTCACCTGTCTATTTAAAAATCGGATCCTTAGACACGTTCAGTCTTCCAAAAATATCCTCTGGTGGCTTACAGGCGGAACAGAAATCTTAAGGATATGTTGGTACACAGTCGCTTTAATTACAATGTCCAGAGTAATTTTGTCACCGTCCGTTGTAGTCATCGGCGATGCCATCCATACGTGTGCTTATGTGATACAGACCCGGACTGTATGTTTTCCAAAAGTCACGTTTGTGATTCAGGATGATTTTACATGTGAGTCCCACAATATAATCTACGCCATCACTTGTAAACGTTGTGACAAGGTATATATCAGCGAAACAGGCAAAATGCTTAGTGGATGTTTCGGCCAACAATTACGTGATATACGTCAATGCTCTGTGACCTATGTAGCTACTCATTTCAATGGAACTGACCGTGTGAGAGCTCGCGATGTCCAGGTCACAACCATCCGATCATGTTCATCTGATCAAGTCGATTTGCTCTAGAGAATCGTTTTATATCTTTATATGGTACCTAGCGTCCTCATGGATTCAACGCACTCCATTCCTATTCTTCTTAATACTGTGTGTTCTCTTGCTCCTAATTATATTTGTGTGTTGTTAATTGTATATAGGTTTATATATATATATATATATATATATATATATATATATATATATATATATATATATATATGCATATATGATTTATATTGTTTCTCTTCTTTTTCCACTTCTAGTTTTTTTTGGCATTTATTTCATTATTTTTAATTCACATATTTTTAGTTTAGGATCGTTAGAATCTTGTTGTTTGACTCTACATGTTGTGTGTTGTGCGAGAGGTGAAATTCCTCACCTCTCTTGTTTTCTTTGCTTGATAAAGGCCTTTTGGTCGAAACGTTGCTGTGTATTGTTATTATTTTTATTTTGGTAAAACTACAATAGTTTGTTTTCGTCATTGCATCATAGTTTTAATGTAGTTTATAATATCAACTTAGATGATTAAATGGGGTCAAAGGCGCAAGGAAGCGGCACGCGAGGATTAGAAAGATGACTCTAATCCCCTGCTCTCACCTCCACGTGGTGACCCTGGTAACAGATGGTAGTTCCGGTCTGGCTAAGAGGGCAGGTGCTGTGAGAGAGCTACTCTGGGGCAAGTAGAGATGCAAAGGTAGTCATGCTTGATGGGATCCGCCCGCAACATAGATGAGCGAACTCCCAGAGTGACTATTAATGCTCGCCTCTCCCGGTCGAAGGGAAAAGCTTGAACGACACATGTGGAACCTCGCGAGGTGGAACTCGGAGCCCACGCATTCTCCACGTGTTGCATGTTTCTTGAGCCGATGAGAATGTCGGGCGATGAGCTGGACCGCGCGTTGGTCCACATGGGTCAAAAGTTCGAATCAAAACCATTGAAGGGAGGTTGACCCGCGTGTGGCGAAATTCGGAGCCCACGCATTCTCTCTCTTGTTACGTATTACTTGAGCCGATGAGAATGTCGGGTGATGAGTTGAGTTGCACGTGGGCAACATAAGGTAAACTCGGTTTTGCCCACTCGAAGTCGGACAGCCCAGTAGGAATTGACGGAAATGGTGAGGTAGGCACCAGGGCAGAGCGAGCGCAAACGGACGTGCAAGAGTGGCGCCACATGTGGAGAAAAATGTGAGCATGGAAAAAGACGATGGTGACAGGGCATCAGGACAGGGCTAGCACACATGCTGGCAAAGTCATAGTGGGCCTCATCGAGGATCAGGCCGGCACGGCAAGAGGGTGTGCGTCCCGCCCACACGAGTAGAACAAATGGAAAGTCCAGCAGAGGCAAAACCAGGGCAAGCGCGGCAGCGGCAAGCAAGGCAACAGCAAGTATGGCGACAGAAAGCGCGGCAGCAGAAAGCGCGGCAGCAGAAAGCGCGACAGCGGTAGGCAGGGTGTGCGTCCCACCCAAATGTACAGAACAGCTGGAAAGCCCAGCAGAGGCAAAGCCAGTACGCGTTTCCGCTCGCAGGGAACTACTGCTGCCTTGTAGTTGATTGGGGACAATCAAAGGCTAGCGGAGCAAACCGTACATAAACCTGAACGGGCGACAAACTAAGGTGTTCACTAAAACGACCGGATTTGTTGGGTAGATGGTGCTCAAAGCCAGGAGGGCAGGCCGTCTAAGGGTCGCTGCCCTGAAAGAAAATAGCAACCCACTGCCTTGTGGGTTTTGGCTGGGGACAGTCAAAGGCTAGCGGAGAGCGAACCGATACACAATAGCTGGCTGAAATCGAACACCCCACCGAAGGATAAGCAACTGTGCTCAAATAGGTGCTGAAGGTTGGTGCACGTACATTACGTTCTGATGTTTGACTGTTTATATATCACAAAGAGAATGATAAAAAAACCCAGCCTAGAACGATCGAAGAAGAAGACGATGATTAAATAAAAATCGATAATAAATAAAGAACGCACTGTCCCTACTCTGAAATGAAACTGAAAGTGACACTCCATGAAGCTAAAATCACGTGTTCGTAGCCATTCTCTCTCAAAGAATCCGCTCATAAATATTATTTGTTTGTAGTGATGAGATTGGAGATAGAGACGACATGTTCTTGTGAACAATCAGCTTCTTACCTACGCTGTTGCATACCATTATAATGGTATGAATGTGTTATCACTACTAAACGACCATATAAGGTTAAACCAGCTCAACTATAACATTTGTAGAAAATGCCTAAATTTATATTTTAAAAAGTATTTATAAATCAATTAAAATGAAAATATTAAATATAAATTAAAAATGGGAGCACAATTTGAATTAATAACACGTTGATTTAGCATTGCACTTCAGAAAGTCATGGACGCCTACAGCATGTGTTTTCACCTTGTTCCCTACCAAATTAGCCAAACAGAAACCAATGCCTTTTTTCAGGGTCACCACGTGGAGGTGGGGTAGGATCTTGATTAGTGCCAGCTCACTAATCCTGGCATGACGTTGTACATATGCGCCTTTGACTGGACCTGGATCTGAGAGAGACATGTCTATCTGGAGCTGAGAGAGACATGATGAAAGGACTATGCCGATTATCAGAATGATACATGTAAAGATATTGACAGTCAGACTTATTTTAAACTAAAGGCAACCGACAATGACTAGGTACAGTGAAGAGGTATGAGCACCAGCCAATAAACAAACTCGACTACTAATTAGTTGTATACACTTACTTTCTCCTTCAAGAAACTGGATATAAATCGAGTACGCAAGGCCAAAAATACCAACAATCCAGTAGAAACATCTTTCCCATCGTGGAAGAACATCAACAAACATCTTGAGTGCAAACACAATAGTAGTAAATGGTCAAGTAATGTGAACTTGTCCGTGCTAATGAACACAATATTACTAGCAGCAGGTGGTATCTTTTATTGCCTTACATAAATTTAGAATTGGAGTGACATTCAATAAGATGCAGACTAACATTGATTATGAAATAACATTGAACAGACGGACAATACAATTTGGTGCACATATCAATAAGCAGCGATGACAATTATCTTCTCTAAGTCTATCATTCTTTACTCAAGTTTATGTATATATGTGTGTTTCACTAAAAGAGTACAGGCGTACATCAGCAGCATCGACTGAAGATGGTGCTTTTTTTTTTTAAAATAAAAGACACATTCTTGATCGTAACTTTGCCCACCAGAGCATCCGCTCTTTCATTACCTCAGCATGACCTGCGACAAAGATGAAGTGTTGAAATGGTGGCGTTAATTTGGTTGTAACCATTATCTTTGCGCATAGCCAGTCTTGATCTTCTGTTCCATTCTCATAGAGTATCTGAGCATGAATACTTGATATATTTTTGTTTATCTACATTCTTTTTGTAGAACTATTTTCTCATGTCCCATTTCTTTAACTTGTTTTTTTTTTGAATGCTATATTTATTGAAATATTTCATATTTCTTTACTCATTTATTCACATTTAGCTTACACAAACAATTTTATTATCAATACTTCCATGTCTAAAGTTATCTCTGACAGACAGAAGATTAATGGATTCGAAGTTGAGTGCTGGCCTAGTTGAGTCTATGCATTATGATATCAATGGATTCGAAGTTGAGTGTTGGCCTAGTTGAGTCTATGCATTATGATATCAATGGATTCGATCTTGAGTGTTGGCCTAGTTGAGTCTATGCATTATGATATCAATGGATTCGATCTTGAGTGTTGGCCTAGTTGAGTCTATGCATTATGATATCAATGGATTCGATCTTGAGTGCTGGCCTAGTTGAGTCTATGCATTATGATATCAATGGATTCGATCTTGAGTGCTGGTCTAGTTGAGTCTATGCATTATGATATCAATGGATTCGATCTTGAGTGTTGGCCTAGTTCAGTCTATGCATTATGATATCAATGGATTCGATCTTGAGTGCTGGTCTAGTTGAGTCTATGCATTATGATATCAATAGATTCGAAGTTGAGTGTTGGCCTAGTTCAGTCTATGCATTATGATATCAATGGATTCGAAGTTGAGTGTTGGCCTAGTTGAGTCTATGCATTATGATATCAATGGATTCGAAGTTGAGTGTTGGCCTAGTTCAGTCTATGCATTATGATATCAATGGATTCGATCTTGAGTGTTGGCCTAGTTGAGTCTATGCATTATGATATCAATGGATTCGAAGTTGAGTGTTGGCCTAGTTGAGTCTATGCATTATGATATCAATGGATTCGATCTTGAGTGTTGGTCTAGTTGAGTCTATGCATTATGATATCAATGGATTCGAAGTTGAGTGTTGGTCTAGTTGAGTCTATGCATTATGATATCAATGGATTCGATCTTGAGTGTTGGCCTAGTTGAGTCTATGCATTATGATATCAATGGATTCGATCTTGAGTGCTGGCCTAGTTGAGTCTATGCATTATGATATCAATGGATTCGAAGTTGAGTGTTGGCCTAGTTGAGTCTATGCATTATGATATCAATGGATTCGAAGTTGAGTGTTGGCCTAGTTCAGTCTATGCATTATGATATCAATGGATTCGATCTTGAGTGCTGGTCTAGTTGAGTCTATGCATTATGATATCAATGGATTCGAAGTTGAGTGTTGGCCTAGTTGAGTCTATGCATTATGATATCAATGGATTCGATCTTGAGTGCTGGCCTAGTTCAGTCTATGCATTATGATATCAATGGATTCGAAGTTGAGTGTTGGTCTAGTTCAGTCTATGCATTATGATATCAATGGATTCGAAGTTGAGTGCTGGTCTAGTTGAGTCTATGCATTATGATATCAATGGATTCGAAGTTGAGTGTTGGCCTAGTTGAGTCTATGCATTATGATATCAATGGATTCGATCTTGAGTGCTGGCCTAGTTGAGTCTATGCATTATGATATCAATGGATTCGATCTTGAGTGTTGGCCTAGTTGAGTCTATGCATTATGATATCAATGGATTCGATCTTGAGTGCTGGTCTAGTTGAGTCTATGCATTATGATATCAATGGATTCGATCTTGAGTGTTGGTCTAGTTGAGTCTATGCATTATGATATCAATGGATTCGATCTTGAGTGTTGGTCTAGTTGAGTCTATGCATTATGATATCAATGGATTCGATCTTGAGTGCTGGTCTAGTTGAGTCTATGCATTATGATATCAATGGATTCGAAGTTGAGTGTTGGTCTAGTTCAGTCTATGCATTATGATATCAATGGATTCGAAGTTGAGTGCTGGTCTAGTTGAGTCTATGCATTATGATATCAATGGATTCGAAGTTGAGTGCTGGCCTAGTTGAGTCTATGCATTATGATATCAATGGATTCGATCTTGAGTGCTGGTCTAGTTGAGTCTATGCATTATGATATCAATGGATTCGAAGTTGAGTGCTGGTCTAGTTGAGTCTATGCATTATGATATCAATGGATTCGAAGTTGAGTGCTGGTCTAGTTGAGTCTATGCATTATGATATCAATGGATTCGATCTTGAGTGTTGGCCTAGTTGAGTCTATGCATTATGATATCAATGGATTCGAAGTTGAGTGTTGGCCTAGTTGAGTCTATGCATTATGATATCAATGGATTCGAAGTTGAGTGCTGGTCTAGTTGAGTCTATGCATTATGATATCAATGGATTCGAAGTTGAGTGTTGGCCTAGTTGAGTCTATGCATTATGATATCAATGGATTCGATCTTGAGTGTTGGCCTAGTTGAGTCTATGCATTATGATATCAATGGATTCGATCTTGAGTGTTGGTCTAGTTGAGTCTATGCATTATGATATCAATGGATTCGAAGTTGAGTGTTGGTCTAGTTCAGTCTATGCATTATGATATCAATGGATTCGAAGTTGAGTGTTGGTCTAGTTGAGTCTATGCATTATGATATCAATGGATTCGATCTTGAGTGTTGGCCTAGTTGAGTCTATGCATTATGATATCAATGGATTCGAAGTTGAGTGTTGGCCTAGTTGAGTCTATGCATTATGATATCAATGGATTCGAAGTTGAGTGTTGGCCTAGTTGAGTCTATGCATTATGATATCAATGGATTCGATCTTGAGTGTTGGCCTAGTTCAGTCTATGCATTATGATATCAATGGATTCGATCTTGAGTGTTGGCCTAGTTGAGTCTATGCATTATGATATCAATGGATTCGATCTTGAGTGTTGGCCTAGTTCAGTCTATGCATTATGATATCAATGGATTCGATCTTGAGTGCTGGTCTAGTTGAGTCTATGCATTATGATATCAATGGATTCGATCTTGAGTGCTGGCCTAGTTGAGTCTATGCATTATGATATCAATGGATTCGAAGTTGAGTGCTGGTCTAGTTGAGTCTATGCATTATGATATCAATGGATTCGAAGTTGAGTGCTGGCCTAGTTGAGTCTATGCATTATGATATCAATGGATTCGAAGTTGAGTGCTGGTCTAGTTGAGTCTATGCATTATGATATCAATGGATTCGAAGTTGAGTGCTGGCCTAGTTGAGTCTATGCATTATGATATCAATGGATTCGAAGTTGAGTGCTGGCCTAGTTGAGTCTATGCATTATGATATCAATGGATCTGAAGTTGAGTGCTGGCCTAGTTGAGTCTATGCATTATGATATCAATGGATTCGAAGTTGAGTGCTGGTCTAGTTGAGTCTATGCATTATGATATCAATGGATTCGAAGTTGAGTGCTGGCCTAGTTGAGTCTATGCATTATGATATCAATGGATTCGAAGTTGAGTGTTGGCCTAGTTCAGTCTATGCATTATGATATCAATGGATTCGAAGTTGAGTGTTGGCCTAGTTGAGTCTATGCATTATGATATCAATGGATTCGAAGTTGAGTGTTGGGCTAGTTGAGTCTATGCATTATGATATCAATGGATTCGATCTTGAGTGCTGGCCTAGTTGAGTCTATGCATTATGATATCAATGGATTCGATCTTGAGTGTTGGCCTAGTTGAGTCTATGCATTATGATATCAATGGATTCGATCTTGAGTGCTGGTCTAGTTGAGTCTATGCATTATGATATCAATGGATTCGATCTTGAGTGTTGGCCTAGTTGAGTCTATGCATTATGATATCAATGGATTCGATCTTGAGTGCTGGCCTAGTTGAGTCTATGTATTATGATATCAATGGATTCGATCTTGAGTGTTGGCCTAGTTGAGTCTATGCATTATGATATCAATGGATTCGATCTTGAGTGCTGGTCTAGTTGAGTCTATGCATTATGATATCAATGGATTCGATCTTGAGTGTTGGCCTAGTTGAGTCTATGCATTATGATATCAATGGATTCGATCTTGAGTGCTGGCCTAGTTGAGTCTATGCATTATGATATCAATGGATTCGATCTTGAGTGTTGGCCTAGTTGAGTCTATGCATTATGATATCAATGGATTCGATCTTGAGTGTTGGCCTAGTTGAGTCTATGCATTATGATATCAATGGATTCGATCTTGAGTGTTGGCCTAGTTGAGTCTATGCATTATGATATCAATGGATTCGAAGTTGAGTGCTGGTCTAGTTGAGTCTATGCATTATGATATCAATGGATTCGAAGTTGAGTGCTGGTCTAGTTGAGTCTATGCATTATGATATCAATGGATTCGATCTTGAGTGCTGGTCTAGTTGAGTCTATGCATTATGATATCAATGGATTTGAAGTTGAGTGTTGGCCTAGTTCAGTCTATGCATTATGATATCAATGGATTCGATCTTGAGTGTTGGCCTAGTTGAGTCTATGCATTATGATATCAATGGATTCGAAGTTGAGTGTTGGCCTAGTTGAGTCTATGCATTATGATATCAATGGATTCGAAGTTGAGTGTTGGTCTAGTTCAGTCTATGCATTATGATATCAATGGATTCGAAGTTGAGTGCTGGTCTAGTTGAGTCTATGCATTATGATATCAATGGATTCGAAGTTGAGTGCTGGTCTAGTTGAGTCTATGCATTATGATATCAATGGATTCGATCTTGAGTGCTGGTCTAGTTGAGTCTATGCATTATGATATCAATGGATTCGATCTTGAGTGCTGGCCTAGTTGAGTCTATGCATTATGATATCAATGGATTCGATCTTGAGTGTTGGCCTAGTTGAGTCTATGCATTATGATATCAATGGATTCGATCTTGAGTGCTGGTCTAGTTGAGTCTATGCATTATGATATCAATGGATTCGATCTTGAGTGCTGGCCTAGTTGAGTCTATGCATTATGATATCAATGGATTCGATCTTGAGTGCTGGTCTAGTTGAGTCTATGCATTATGATATCAATGGATTCGATCTTGAGTGTTGGCCTAGTTGAGTCTATGCATTATGATATCAATGGATTCGAAGTTGAGTGTTGGTCTAGTTGAGTCTATGCATTATGATATCAATGGATTCGAAGTTGTGTGCTGGTCTAGTTGAGTCTATGCATTATGATATCAATGGATTCGAAGTTGAGTGTTGGCCTAGTTCAGTCTATGCATTATGATATCAATGGATTCGAAGTTGAGTGTTGGCCTAGTTCAGTCTATGCATTATGATATCAATGGATTCGAAGTTGAGTGCTGGTCTAGTTGAGTCTATGCATTATGATATCAATGGATTCGAAGTTGAGTGCTGGCCTAGTTGAGTCTATGCATTATGATATCAATGGATTCGAAGTTGAGTGTTGGCCTAGTTGAGTCTATGCATTATGATATCAATGGATTCGATCTTGAGTGTTGGCCTAGTTGAGTCTATGCATTATGATATCAATGGATTCGAAGTTGAGTGTTGGCCTAGTTGAGTCTATGCATTATGATATCAATGGATTCGATCTTGAGTGTTGGCCTAGTTGAGTCTATGCATTATGATATCAATGGATTCGATCTTGAGTGTTGGCCTAGTTGAGTCTATGCATTATGATATCAATGGATTCGATCTTGAGTGTTGGTCTAGTTGAGTCTATGCATTATGATATCAATGGATCTGAAGTTGAGTGTTGGTCTAGTTGAGTCTATGCATTATGATATCAATGGATTCGATCTTGAGTGCTGGTCTAGTTGAGTCTATGCATTATGATATCAATGGATTCGAAGTTGAGTGTTGGTCTAGTTGAGTCTATGCATTATGATATCAATGGATTCGAAGTTGAGTGTTGGCCTAGTTGAGTCTATGCATTATGATATCAATGGATTCGATCTTGAGTGCTGGTCTAGTTGAGTCTATGCATTATGATATCAATGGATTCGAAGTTGAGTGTTGGTCTAGTTGAGTCTATGCATTATGATATCAATGGATTCGAAGTTGAGTGTTGGCCTAGTTGAGTCTATGCATTATGATATCAATGGATTCGAAGTTGAGTGTTGGCCTAGTTCAGTCTATGCATTATGATATCAATTGATTCGATCTTGAGTGCTGGTCTAGTTGAGTCTATGCATTATGATATCAATGGATTTGAAGTTGAGTGTTGGCCTAGTTGAGTCTATGCATTATGATATCAATGGATTCGAAGTTGAGTGTTGGCCTAGTTCAGTCTATGCATTATGATATCAATGGATCTGATCTTGAGTGCTGGTCTAGTTGAGTCTATGCATTATGATATCAATGGATTCGAAGTTGAGTGTTGGCCTAGTTCAGTCTATGCATTATGATATCAATGGATCTGATCTTGAGTGCTGGTCTAGTTGAGTCTATGCATTATGATATCAATGGATTTGAAGTTGAGTGTTGGCCTAGTTGAGTCTATGCATTATGATATCAATGGATTCGAAGTTGAGTGTTGGCCTAGTTCAGTCTATGCATTATGATATCAATGGATTCGATCTTGAGTGCTGGTCTAGTTGAGTCTATGCATTATGATATCAATGGATTCGAAGTTGAGTGTTGGCCTAGTTGAGTCTATGCATTATGATATCAATGGATTCGAAGTTGAGTGTTGGCCTAGTTGAGTCTATGCATTATGATATCAATGGATTCGATCTTGAGTGCTGGTCTAGTTGAGTCTATGCATTATGATATCAATGGATTCGATCTTGAGTGTTGGCCTAGTTCAGTCTATGCATTATGATATCAATGGATTCGATCTTGAGTGTTGGCCTAGTTCAGTCTATGCATTATGATATCAATGGATTCGAAGTTGAGTGCTGGTCTAGTTGAGTCTATGCATTATGATATCAATGGATTCGAAGTTGAGTGTTGGCCTAGTTGAGTCTATGCATTATGATATCAATGGATTCGAAGTTGAGTGCTGGCCTAGTTGAGTCTATGCATTATGATATCAATGGATTCGAAGTTGAGTGTTGGCCTAGTTGAGTCTATGCATTATGATATCAATGGATTCGAAGTTGAGTGCTGGCCTAGTTGAGTCTATGCATTATGATATCAATGGATTCGAAGTTGAGTGTTGGCCTAGTTGAGTCTATGCATTATGATATCAATGGATTCGAAGTTGAGTGTTGGCCTAGTTGAGTCTATGCATTATGATATCAATGGATTCGAAGTTGAGTGTTGGTCTAGTTGAGTCTATGCATTATGATATCAATGGATTCGAAGTTGAGTGCTGGCCTAGTTGAGTCTATGCATTATGATATCAATGGATTCGATCTTGAGTGCTGGTCTAGTTGAGTCTATGCATTATGATATCAATGGATTCGAAGTTGAGTGTTGGTCTAGTTGAGTCTATGCATTATGATATCAATGGATTCGATCTTGAGTGTTGGCCTAGTTGAGTCTATGCATTATGATATCAATGGATTCGAAGTTGAGTGTTGGCCTAGTTGAGTCTATGCATTATGATATCAATGGATTCGATCTTGAGTGTTGGTCTAGTTGAGTCTATGCATTATGATATCAATGGATTCGAAGTTGAGTGTTGGTCTAGTTGAGTCTATGCATTATGATATCAATGGATTCGATCTTGAGTGCTGGTCTAGTTGAGTCTATGCATTATGATATCAATGGATTCGAAGTTGAGTGTTGGTCTAGTTGAGTCTATGCATTATGATATCAATGGATTCGAAGTTGAGTGTTGGCCTAGTTGAGTCTATGCATTATGATATCAATGGATTCGATCTTGAGTGCTGGTCTAGTTGAGTCTATGCATTATGATATCAATGGATTCGAAGTTGAGTGTTGGTCTAGTTGAGTCTATGCATTATGATATCAATGGATTCGAAGTTGAGTGTTGGCCTAGTTGAGTCTATGCATTATGATATCAATGGATTCGAAGTTGAGTGTTGGCCTAGTTCAGTCTATGCATTATGATATCAATTGATTCGATCTTGAGTGCTGGTCTAGTTGAGTCTATGCATTATGATATCAATGGATTTGAAGTTGAGTGTTGGCCTAGTTGAGTCTATGCATTATGATATCAATGGATTCGAAGTTGAGTGTTGGCCTAGTTCAGTCTATGCATTATGATATCAATGGATTCGATCTTGAGTGCTGGTCTAGTTGAGTCTATGCATTATGATATCAATGGATTCGAAGTTGAGTGTTGGCCTAGTTCAGTCTATGCATTATGATATCAATGGATTCGATCTTGAGTGCTGGTCTAGTTGAGTCTATGCATTGAATATCAATGGATTTGAAGTTGAGTGTTGGCCTAGTTGAGTCTATGCATTATGATATCAATGGATTCGAAGTTGAGTGTTGGCCTAGTTCAGTCTATGCATTATGATATCAATGGATTCGATCTTGAGTGCTGGTCTAGTTGAGTCTATGCATTATGATATCAATGGATTCGAAGTTGAGTGTTGGCCTAGTTGAGTCTATGCATTATGATATCAATGGATTCGAAGTTGAGTGTTGGCCTAGTTGAGTCTATGCATTATGATATCAATGGATTCGATCTTGAGTGCTGGTCTAGTTGAGTCTATGCATTATGATATCAATGGATTCGATCTTGAGTGTTGGCCTAGTTCAGTCTATGCATTATGATATCAATGGATTCGATCTTGAGTGTTGGCCTAGTTCAGTCTATGCATTATGATATCAATGGATTCGAAGTTGAGTGCTGGTCTAGTTGAGTCTATGCATTATGATATCAATGGATTCGAAGTTGAGTGTTGGCCTAGTTGAGTCTATGCATTATGATATCAATGGATTCGAAGTTGAGTGCTGGCCTAGTTGAGTCTATGCATTATGATATCAATGGATTCGAAGTTGAGTGTTGGCCTAGTTGAGTCTATGCATTATGATATCAATGGATTCGAAGTTGAGTGCTGGCCTAGTTGAGTCTATGCATTATGATATCAATGGATTCGAAGTTGAGTGTTGGCCTAGTTGAGTCTATGCATTATGATATCAATGGATTCGAAGTTGAGTGTTGGCCTAGTTGAGTCTATGCATTATGATATCAATGGATTCGAAGTTGAGTGTTGGTCTAGTTGAGTCTATGCATTATGATATCAATGGATTCGAAGTTGAGTGCTGGCCTAGTTGAGTCTATGCATTATGATATCAATGGATTCGATCTTGAGTGCTGGTCTAGTTGAGTCTATGCATTATGATATCAATGGATTCGAAGTTGAGTGTTGGTCTAGTTGAGTCTATGCATTATGATATCAATGGATTCGATCTTGAGTGTTGGCCTAGTTGAGTCTATGCATTATGATATCAATGGATTCGAAGTTGAGTGTTGGCCTAGTTGAGTCTATGCATTATGATATCAATGGATTCGAAGTTGAGTGTTGGCCTAGTTCAGTCTATGCATTATGATATCAATGGATTCGAAGTTGAGTGTTGGCCTAGTTGAGTCTATGCATTATGATATCAATGGATTCGAAGTTGAGTGTTGGCCTAGTTCAGTCTATGCATTATGATATCAATGGATTCGATCTTGAGTGCTGGTCTAGTTGAGTCTATGCATTATGATATCAATGGATTTGAAGTTGAGTGTTGGCCTAGTTCAGTCTATGCATTATGATATCAATGGATTCGATCTTGAGTGTTGGCCTAGTTGAGTCTATGCATTATGATATCAATGGATTCGAAGTTGAGTGCTGGCCTAGTTGAGTCTATGCATTATGATATCAATGGATTCGATCTTGAGTGCTGGCCTAGTTCAGTCTATGCATTATGATATCAATGGATTCGAAGTTGAGTGTTGGCCTAGTTGAGTCTATGCATTATGATATCAATGGATTCGATCTTGAGTGCTGGCCTAGTTGAGTCTATGCATTATGATATCAATGGATCTGATCTTGAGTGCTGGTCTAGTTGAGTCTATGCATTATGATATCAATGGATTCGATCTTGAGTGCTGGCCTAGTTGAGTCTATGCATTATGATATCAATGGATTCGATCTTGAGTGCTGGTCTAGTTGAGTCTATGCATTATGATATCAATGGATTCGATCTTGAGTGTTGGCCTAGTTCAGTCTATGCATTATGATATCAATGGATTCGAAGTTGAGTGCTGGTCTAGTTGAGACTATGCATTATGATATCAATGGATTCGATCTTGAGTGCTGGCCTAGTTGAGTCTATGCATTATGATATCAATGGATTCGAAGTTGAGTGTTGGCCTAGTTGAGTCTATGCATTATGATATCAATGGATTCGATCTTGAGTGCTGGTCTAGTTGAGTCTATGCATTATGATATCAATGGATTCGATCTTGAGTGCTGGTCTAGTTGAGTCTATGCATTATGATATCAATGGATTCGATCTTGAGTGTTGGCCTAGTTGAGTCTATGCATTATGATATCAATGGATTCGATCTTGAGTGTTGGCCTAGTTGAGTCTATGCATTATGATATCAATGGATTCGAAGTTGAGTGCTGGTCTAGTTGAGTCTATGCATTATGATATCAATGGATTCGAAGTTGAGTGCTGGCCTAGTTGAGTCTATGCATTATGGTGGTAAATATGATGTTCAACATCCAATTCTTCTATTACTCGCCTGAAATTCTTTTAGACCTTTATTTCACTCTTCCAATGTGATTTTCAGTTAAATGTATTTCTGATTGAGTCCGTTCTTGTATCTGACTCTGTCGATGGTTCGGGAAGTTCAAAATGGCAGGTTGCGGTGTAAGAGGATAACGTATACTGATGTTTCCATATTCCTAGAATTGCTCACAAGACATCGGAGGTGTGAAGAGTTCCATCAAGAGAAGTTCTTGAGCTCACAGAAACATAAATTCTTCATTGTTTCCAAAAGACGTATGCAAGTTTCAACTATTGCTGGCGTGTTTCTGGCTATAATCCTATACAATAACGTAAAGGGTTGGGGGTATAAACCATCCTGTTATTTCACATGCCTTTTCAAACATATACAAACACCCAAGTAAAACAGAACTCTAATAATAAAAGACAACTCAGTGGACGTCGATCCATTACCGATCCTTTGTTTATTAACTTTCTCGAATCTATAACAAATACGATAATTAATGTCTCTTGTTCTGTTCTATCGTCTAGTCTCGTGTTAATTTCTGTCTTACCAAAGATTAATGTATTTTAAAATAGTCCATATATTCACGTTCGTTAACCTAAACTGTGAACCTAGGAACTGTTTCAAAGTCCAGATTAAGTACCTAGTTGTTATTTTAGAGCTATTTGATCTGAAACGTGGCAATCTCCGATAGTTACTTTTAATGTCCCTAATTTGATCTTGTTCTACATAGAACCAATACTGACATACAAATGCGAGACATGGACAATTAACAAACAGATCAAAAATCTTTGAGGGACACAGAGATGTGGTTTTATAAAAGAATGAAAAAAAAACCCATGGACTGCAAAAATGACTAATGTGGAAGTGTTGAATGAGTCTAATACACAGAGATGTAGTTTTATAGCAGAATGAATAAACCCATGGACTGCAAAAATGACTAATGTGGAAGTGTTGAATGAGTCTAATACACAGAGATGTAGTTTTATAGCAGAATGAATAGAACCGATGGACTGCAACAATGACTAATGTGGAGGCGTTGAATGAGTCTAATACACATAGAATGTTTTGTATCAATAAAAACAAGAGGCAATCATCATTGTGGAACAAGTTTAGAACACGTAGCAACTGGTAATATCGAGGGGAGACGAGACAGAGGAAGACACAGAGAGAAAATTGTGGATGACTTCATAACATGGAAGAGTGTTAACATTCTAAGATGATAGCAAATACCAGAGAAAGAGATTTCTGTAGATCCATGATTGCATACGCCAGCCGGCACGATACCTGATGATGAAGAATATAAACTCAACCAAAAAAAAGACGAAATTGCTCTATACAATACAACATACATGGTACAACATGTTCAATGGAAACATACACAGTACAACATGTTCAATGCAAACATACATAGTACAACATGTTCAATGGAAATATACATAGTACAACATGTTCAATGCAAACATACATAGTACAACATGTTCCATGCAAACATACATAGTACAACATGTTCAATGCAAACATACATAGTACAACATGTTCAATGGAACCATACATAGTACAACATGTTCAATGCAAACATACATAGTACAACATGTTCAATGCAAACATACATAGTACAACATGTTCAATGGAAACACGGGTTATTGAACTCTTACACTTGTTATAATTTGGTTTTATTATAATTTTTAATGAATTTATCTCTTCTTTCTTTCCTCATCGTCAAATGTTTCCTTCTTCTTGTATGTATACCACTGGGCAATGTAACTGGTATTGTGTATACTGACAGTGATGATTACAAACACTGTTAGAAGTGTTGTCCAGCTCACTATAGAATAGAACAATAATAACAGTATAAATCTACGTTAATGATTGATCAAAAGTAAACTTGAGTCTACATAATCTTGATCTTCTTCTTCTTTTGTCGTCACATTGCTACCGGGTTGTTGCCCAGTGTTGTGGTGTTCTGTTTTTTTCTTGCACTTTTCTGGTGGCTTGGGTGATTGTTATGGTTGCTCTTTGACGGGATTCTGCGATGCCATCTAACTATCTTTTTCGTGGTCTTCCTCTAGCCTTCTTTCCTGATCTTGATAAAGACTTAGATTACGTCGTTATCTACTGTATAGGTATCTGTATGATCTGTGTGATGTTAGTTTTCTACTGTATAGGCATCTGTGTGATGTTAGTTTTCTACTGTATAGGTATCTGTGTGATGTTAGTTTTCTACTGTATAGGTATCTGTGTGATGTTAGTTTTCTACTGTATAGGTATCTGTGTGATGTTAGTTATCTACTGTATAGGCATCTGTGTGATGTTAGTTTTCTACTGTATAGGCATCTGTGTGATGTTAGTTTTCTACTGTATAGGTATCTGTGTGATGTTAGTTTTCTACTGTATAGGTATCTGTGTGATGTTAGTTTTCTACTGTATAGGTATCTGTGTGATGTTAGTTATCTACTGTATAGGTATCTGTGTGATGTTAGTTTTCTACTGTTTTGGCATCTGAGTGATGTTATATATTCTACAAGACTGAAAATGTGGTGAGTCACTGTCTGTTGGTTAGACAACGTCATTTCTACTGTTTTGGCATCTGTGTAATGTATTATATTCTACAAGACTGAAAAACGTCGTGAGTCACTGTCTATTGGTTAGACAACGTCATTTCTACTGTGTTTGCATCTGTGTGATGTATTATATTCTACAAGCCTGAAAACGTCGTGAGTTACTGTCTTTTTGGTTAGACAACGTCGTTTTTACTGTTTTGGCATCTGGGTGATGTTATATATTCTACAAGACTGAAAAACAAATAAACCGATTAAGGACAAGGCTGGAAGATTACTCGGCAATGCTCAAGAACAGATGCAGAGGTGGGCAGAACACTTCAAGGACCTTTTAAACAGGCCAGTTCTCCAAGGCCAACCGGACATAGATCCAGCTGCAAAAGATCTAACAATCGACTTTAGCAAGCCAAGCAAAGCAGAAATAAAGAAGGCCATTCTTCAACTACGAAATGGTAAAGCTATAGGCCCAGATGGTATACCCGCAGAGGCCATAAGGCAAATGCTGACATCTCAACAGACATGCTACATGGCTTGTTGGGGAAAATTTGGGAGAGGGAAGAAATACCAACAGACTGGAGAGAGGGCTATATAGTCAAACTACCTAAAAAGGGTGACCTCCAAGAATGCTCGAACTATAGAGGAATAATGTTCCTGTCTGTACCAGGCAAAATACTAAGTCGAATCATCCTAGAGAGACTCAAGGAAACTACAGATGCAGTACTAAGGGATGAACAAGCAGGATTTAGGCAAAACAGATCCTGCACAGATCAAATATCGACGCTGCGTATCATAGTGGAGCAGAGCATCGAGTGGAACTCATCCCTCTATATCAACTTTGTGGACTATGAAAAGGCATTCGATAGCCTAGACAGGGAAACACTCTGAAAACTTCTACGACACTATGACGTCCCCCAGAAGCTAACCAACCTAATAAAGAAAATGTATGAGGAGACAACGGCTAGAGTACTGCATGAAGGAAAACTGACAGAGGCCTTTGAAATAAAGACTGGTGTGAGACAGGGCTGCCTTTTATTATCCTTCCTTTTCCTGCTGATTATTGACTGGATAATGAGATCAACAACTGCCAGGGGAAGAAATGGAATACAATGGACCATGATGAGTCAATTGGAGGATCTGGATTTTGCAGATGATCTAGCACTCCTCTCTCACAACCATCAGCAGATGCAAGAGAAAACAACAAAACTAGAAACAGTCTCACAGCAACTAGGCCTGACTATTCACGGGGAGAAAACAAAGATCATGAGATTAAATGCTGGTTCCAGAGACCCAATATTACTGAGAGGATCACCACTAAAAGAGGTTGACACATTTACATATCTGGGAAGTGTCGTCAACATTCAAGGTGGCACAGATGAAGACGTTAGGGTTAGAATACAAAAGGCAAAATCAGCATTTGCCATTCTGAAGAACATATGGAGTTCAAAAATGATCAGGAATAAAACTAAGATAATGATATTTAATTCAAATGTCAGGTCTGTCCTTCTATATGGAGCAGAGACAAGGAGAACAACTAAAGGGAACACCAAAAGTTGCAGACATTCATCAATAGATGCCTACGCAGGATACTCCATCTGAGATGGTATGACAAGACCACAAACAGAGAACTGTGGGATAGGGCGGGACAACGGCAGGTGGAACAGGAGATAATGAGCAGAAGGTGGCGATGGATATGACACACACTGAGGAAACCCCCTGACAGCATCGCGAGGCAGGCTCTACGATGGAATCCCCAGGGTAATAGAAGTAAGGGAAGACACAGAAACACCTGGAGACGGGAGTTAGAGATGGAACGCCAAAAAAATGGGGAGAGAGTGGCGAGATCTGGAAAAGATGGCATTGGATAGGCGGGCTTGGAAGGCCTTGGTTGCGGACCTATGCTTCCCTAGGGGCAAATGGTGAAGAGATACACCACTAACAATACTAGGTCTACATGGCAAGCAAGACAATAGTAGGTATGCTAATAATATATATATATATAGTTGTTTTACCCGTTCTTCGCACAGGGAATTTAATTTAAATCTAGTTGTAAAGTCCCTTAAAGAAACATGCACCGTTTCCTCAAAATCGGCTTCTACTTCATGTTTGGTGGGAAAACTTCGTCGGTTGACCATATAAGATTAAAATTTCCCTCATTCCGATTGCCAGTAAAATCTGATACAATAGAATTTCCGTTGCCGTGAAAGTTGACAAATAACAATTTGTAAATTGAATTTGTTCAGATTATTAACTAACGATTGTGAGATATATATATATATATATATATATATTATTAACGTATCGATTGGTTTAAAAAAGAAAAATAATTGGCTGAGCGTGATTTGTGTTTAAAAATCAAAATATGGCCAGAGCGTGAATTTAGAGCATCGTCTACTGCAATGTCGACGGAACGTTATCAACTACGCTACAGGATCTTATAAGTAAACATGTTTAAAATACGTTATGATAATAGTGACCTTATCATAGCATTATGTGACCGGGACGTTGAGCGGAAAATAACAACATGATCACGTGACAGGATCATTAAAACATAATTAGACATATTCGTAGATTTCTATACACGACCATATGCGTTAAGTTGAAATATCTTTTTTAGAAACGTAGAAATAGTCCATTTTATAATTTTTATATCTTCCCATCTATGAAAGCTACTCTCTTGCCACATTCCAAGTCCGTAGGATGTCCAGATATCTTCAAACAATTGAGACAGATATAGATACAGTTGCATTCAACTTTCGTTTATATATAAATATGACCTGGTGCACACATATATATCTTATTATTTACTTATGTTTATATTAACCATCATCAGTTACCATTTATTTCCAAGGGATCATTATTTCAAACAACATGTCCCCTCAATTCGTAAAGAGTTTAGGTTTTCTGTCTATGTTTCTGTAGCTGTTTTTTCAGCTCGCGGTCACCGACCCAAAGCTCAACCTCTCATCTTTTTCTCCTACGCCATGCAAGAGGATACAGTGGTTCTATTTTCTGTTACCCAGGAAACGACACGAGGTAGTTTATATTACCATCTGTCTCATAGTTTTGTTTTAAAGTTTGAATAACACCTTCTTTCTTGATATTCATTCCTACTGAGGACACTACTGATATTCATTCCTACTGAGCAATCACAGAGGTGGAATTCATTACTGCATATACATTTCATAAACTTTCGAAAGATAATTAACATTGTTCACCATCCTACACAATGGAAGATCCTACACGAATATGGATTCCCAGTGAAAATCATCAATAATCTGAAAGATTTGTATTCGAATAACCTGTCCAGCGCCAGACATCAGGGATCACTTATCAGATTGTTCAATATCAATTCTGGTGTTCCACAGGGGCGTATCATGTCCCCATTTCTCTTCTATATTGCTATAGACTGAGTAATGAATATGCAACTGATGGTGGTGGCAGAAGAATTATTTAGAGATCAGAAACAAGTGTTGAAAAGATTGACTTTTTCTCTGCTCTTTTGCACTCGCACGTGTGTTGCAGGGCTGCAAGGAAGCAAAGAATAGTAAAACTGTTACCTACAAGGAATGTTGCAAGAGGAGCAAAGAATAGTAAAACTGTTACCTACAAGGAATGTTGCAAGAGGAGCAAAGAACAGTAAAACTGTTACCTACAAGGAATGTTGCAAGAGGAGCAAAGAATAGTAAAACTGTTACCTACAAGGAATGTTGCAAGAGGAGCAAAGAATAGTAAAACTGTTACCTACAAGGAATGTCGCAAGGGGAGCAAAGAATAGTAAAACTGTTACCTACAAGGAATGTCGCAAGGGGAGCAAAGAATAGTAAAACTGTTACCTACAAGGAATGTTGCAAGAGGAGCAAAGAATAGTAAAACTCTTACCTACAAGGAATGTTGCAAGGGGAACAAAGAATAGTAAAACTGTTACCTACAAGGAATGTTGCAAGAGGAGCAAAGAATAGTAAAACTGTTACCTACAAGGAATGTCGCAAAAGGAGCAAAGAATAGTAAAACTCTTACCTACAAGGAATGTTGCAAGAGGAGCAAAGAATAGTAAAACTCTTACCTACAAGGAATGTTGCAAGAGGAGCAAAGAATAGTAAAACTCTTACCTACAAGGAATGTTGCAAGAGGAGCAAAGAATAGTAAAACTCTTACCTACAAGGAATGTTGCAAGAGGAGCAAAGAATAGTAAAACTCTTACCTACAAGGAATGTTGCAAGAGGAGCAAAGAATAGTAAAACTCTTACCTACAAGGAATGTTGCAAGAGGAGCAAAGAATAGTAAAACTCTTACCTACAAGGAATGTTGCAAAAGGCGCGTAGGTAGGAGCCTTGGGAAGCTACCTAGTAAATAAAAACACCGCAGAAATTGGATATACTGGCCTTCTTAGGTCGCATAACTGGCACAACGTACAATCGCTCTATGGCTCGCATTACATACAAATCACAAAGAGTGATTAACAAGTGGTCGATATGGAGCGTTCGAAGAAGAAGAAGAATGGTTCAGCTGACTGAACTCAATATCAGCCCATTTCTGATCAACTGGTTCTTGACGCCGTCTTCCAGCGAAAAGTAGTGTTTAAATATTCCAGTTGACTTTGCGACCAACAACAATACACTCTGATTTACCACAAAGATCAACATTATCCCTGGTGCTATTCGATGCCTTTACTTCGAGAAATACAGACGAGCCGATCACATGTAGAAAGAGATAATGTCATCTGTATATTTATAATTTTAACAGTATTTTGGCAAGACAAAGAAACCCATGAAAACAAAGTACTGTATATTGTGGAGATATGCGGGAGGAATTGTAACACAAGAGAATACAACGGTATTTCATCATTATTTCATATTGTAAAATGTATTCACATGTCATTAGGCTTTTCCTTGAATCATGGTCCGTTAATATCCATCCATCGAAAGTGGTTATGACAGCATCATCAGATGTGTCTTGTTCCACCACTCTGGTGTGAGCGGAAGTAACTATAGAATCCAACCCCAGAAAACAATCCTCTACCACACTATCAGGGTAAGAGTGGTGTGTTTATTGTGCTTAGTCTGTTCCCATAGTTCACTTTCTCTGAACTGCCGCAACACGATGATTATTTACTCTGCAAATTCCTCTTGTAGTGTTGCATCGGGATAATTAACAGCCTTGAGCGAGACATTTCCACCAAATGTTGTCTATTTCAAAGTTTTTAGACTCTCTTAAATCGTTGAATAATTTGTTCTATCCACAGACAGGTTATTTGGCTAAATCTAGTTTATGGTCCAGTACTAGATATGTAATGGAATACACATATTTCTTGTTCGAACTATGAAAGTTAAGCAAATGAGCAATCTAATCTGACACACAAATTTAAAAAAAACATGTATAGAAGAACTTTAATCAAGTGTACTGTCGTGCGAGTGGTTACCGGGGCCCACATTTGGGGTGTAAAGAATAGAACTACTGTTACCTGCCACGTATGTCTTAAGAGGCGACTAAGGTGGTTTGACTAAAATCAGATGCACGTGTCCAAAACATCTAGAAGTCTATGCGCTTAGGGGCTACCAAACCAATGTGCAACGTATACACGTTATTGGCAAAGATCAAACATATCACAAAGAGTGATTAAAATTGGTCGTAAAGAACGAACGCAAAGAAGAAGAATGTCACACAGTAAGAATGTCAGCCCTACCATCACGATGGTGGCCAAAACTTACTGCGGGAAGAGGTCAGCACAAATGGGGAAGCAGAATCATAGGAATTATATCCTACATAACTGTTACTAGTATGCGGACTTGAGAAGAAAGAGGTGGCCCACTTACACTAGCGTCCAAGACAAACTGTATGGCCTGAGAATCTGAGGCAGACGGCTGCCTTTATTAGAGAATCCAAAATCCCAATCTAGTGAGAACGCAGAAGAAGAAGTATATATGTGTGTTTCACTAAAAGCTTACAGGTGTGCATCAGCATCATCGACCGATGATGGTGCTTTTGGCTGTAGAAGGCCCATTCTTGATCGTAGCTGTGCTCGCCAGAGTACCCGCTCTGTCTTTACCCTTTACCTCAGAATGACCTGGGACAACGAAGAAGGTGTTTAGATTTGTCGCTTTTTATATTAGTTGTATCGATTGTCTTTGCACATACCCAGTTTTGATCTTCTTTCTTATGCCCATAGAATATCTGAGCATGAATACTTGATATATTTTTGTTTATTTAACTTCTGCTTGTATAAATATTTTTTCCTGTACCATTTCTTTAAAGTTTTGTTTCCTTCTAACATCAGTTTTAGCAAATTGCCGTTTTCTAATATATATTTATGTTGTTTAATTTGTTCAATTATTTCATATTTTTGTTAGTCTATTCACAACTGGATTAGACAGATAATATTTTGTTCAAAAGATGTTACATGCCATCTCGTATTTGTGTAAGAACGAGCTTCAGCTCATTCCAGAGGTATGCATGCTTGTCTGTTTGTGTAGCAATTTCATAATCAATTCTGACCTGTCCTGACTTACCTCTGACATACTTATTAAGGTGAGTACTGGCCCAGTTGAGTTTGTGCATTATGGGGCAACATATTTTATTCAGACCTCCTCTTCTACTATTATTTTCCAGGTAGGCCTATTCTTAGCAGGACCGTGCGGTATATTTTCTCAGTATGATGCAAATCTCTTTGAAAGCCATCCCCGTAAATGTTTCTTCTTTTAAATAAACTTCGATTAAAATTTGTTTTAAACATTGCACAAAATGTACGAATACTATTTTTATTTTGAAAATATAAACAACTTACAAATAATAAAATCAACTACAACAATCTACTACAGTTTTACCCTTCTAACTTTAACTTTAACAAATTCGTTAATTACTCATGTGAGTATAGAGTGGAAGTCAATGTAAATTCAAAAGAAATTAATGACAGATTTCTAAGTTTTATTTGGCTTACTGAACTTCTTAAGTAGTGTTTTATTAATTTTAATTTAGAAAAAAATACTTTTTTCACCACTAGCTACAGAGACAGGGAGTGTTAATAAAATTATCAGAAATACAACTATATACGGATACAAAGTAATTCTGCAACCTCATTTGCACCAATTTTCATCTGAAATAATTCTCTATCTATCACACACAGGCACATGTCCCGCAACTGGGATATACCCAGTCAATGCAAATGTTACTTTTTAATTCGACTCTCTATTATTATAACATAATCATTTTCAATGATAATAAGTAACTACAATTGCTGTAGAAAACAAACATTCGCATAAGTAACTACAATTGCTGTAGAAAACAAACATTCGCATAAGTAACTACAATTGCTGTA
Organism: Arion vulgaris; assembly: GCA_020796225.1. Classification (NCBI taxonomy): domain Eukaryota; kingdom Metazoa; phylum Mollusca; class Gastropoda; order Stylommatophora; family Arionidae; genus Arion; species Arion vulgaris. The sequence goes on along the minus strand of CM036759.1, from coordinate 55,153,470 downwards.
GAAAACAAACATTCGCATAAGTAACTACAATTGCTGTAGAAAACAAACATTCGCATAAGTAACTACAATTGTTGTAGAAAACAAACATTCGCATAAGTAACTACAATTGCTGTAGAAAACAAACATTCGCATAAGTAACTACAATTGCTGTAGAAAACAAACATTCGCATAAGTAACTACAATTGCTGTAGAAAACAAACATTCGCATAAGTAACTACAATTGTTGTAGAAAACAAACATTCGCATAAGTAACTACAATTGTTGTAGAAAACAAACATTCGCATAAGTAACTACAATTGCTGTAGAAAACAAACATTCGCATAAGTAACTACAATTGTTGTAGAAAACAAACATTCGCATAAGTAACTACAATTGTTGTAGAAAACAAACATTCGCATAAGTAACTACAATTGCTGTAGAAAACAAACATTCGCATAAGTAACTACAATTGCTGTAGAAAACAAACATTCGCTTACCTGATCTATTTTTTAAACACCAAAATTGAATTAGTAAAAATGAAATAAAATATACAGATGCAGATATATTATATATCTGATTCACTGAGTTCAACAAAGCACAGTTCCTTGTCACTTCTTGAGACAAGCTAACATTAAAATCAAATATTATCAATAATTATAAGACGTAACAAATGCAATTTTCTTTTGTGATTATTGCCGTCTCAGCTTTTAGGAGTGGCTGCGCGGTATATGAAAAATACAAATAATAGATTTGCACTGTCAGATCAAAAGTCGTTCGGCGAGCGCGATCGTTAATGATGCACCTGCACCAGAAAACGAAATCAAAGTGTACAGAAAACGCTTAGGCAGCGGCGTGTGATCAATCAAAAATCGTATACATCAATAAAAGAATAACATAGACAAATATAGAAAAGCGTAGCGTAAAGATTTTAAATTATTGAAAGGTTCAAATTTATTTTGATTTAGCTGATTATGTCGCCCCTCTTAAGGTGCCGACAGATGCGGCCACCTTTCTGTATCATAGCAAGGCACGGTTCTGATTCTAAGGAACCTTCACTTCACTCTTCCAATGTGAGATTTAGTCAAATGTTTTTCTGTCTTCCAATGTGAGATTTAGTTCAATGTTTTTCTGTCTTCCAATGTGAGATTTAGTTCAATGTTTTTCTGTCTTCCAATGTGAGATTTAGTTCAATCTTTTTCTGTCTTCCAATGTGAGATTTAGTCCAATGTTTTTCTGTCTTCCAATGTGAGATTTAGTTCAATGTTTTTCTGTCTTCCAATGTGAGATTTAGTCAAATGTTTTTCTGTCTTCCAATGTGAGATTTAGTCAAATGTTTTTCTGACTGGGCCCGTTGTTTATCTGACTCAGTTGATGCTGCGGAAGGTCTAAAATGGCTTGGTGTGGTATAAGTGGATGTCATATACTAAGGTTTCCAACATACAGAGGATTATGTGGATCTATTGTCTTTAGGCATGCATATGATGGCGGTAATGAGAGACCAGACATGCTTGCATCATTAGGAATATATTGTCCCTGAGTTTCTCAGAAGTCCAGACAAGGAGATGAGTTTCATTCTTAAATTCAGTGACGATTCACATTTGCAATCCTTTTCTATGCAAAACATCTGTGCACAGTTGTTAACGTATAGCTCATACATGTTCCACTTTCATTTCTGGATATCGATGATTGTTGAAGATAACATATACCGCCTTCATTAGGGACAATTGCGTAGTTTCTATGCCCATGTTCCTAGCATTGCTCACAAGACATTGGAGGTTTGAAGAGTTCCCAGCAAGAGAGGTTCTTGAATTAACAACAACAGAAATGTTTCATTGTTTACAAAAGACGTATGCTAGTTGTCAACTGTTGTTGACGTGTTCCTGGCTATGATCACTATACAATACTCTAACGGGGGTGGGAGTGGGGGAGTGTAGAAAATTTTAACTATCACCTGTTAATGCAATATTATTTGACATACACTTCCAAACATATATAGCACACTCAAGTAAAACACAACTCTAATAATAAATCACAACTCTAATAATAAAACACAACTCTAATAATAAAATACAACTCCGTGGACGCTAAATAGCTGATATATGAGAATCATTACCGATCCTTTGTTTATTAACTTTCTCTAATCTATAACAACTACAACAATTAATCGAATGTTAATAAAAATGAAATCACACAAATTATTATATCTCATTTACAAGAAAAACCGTGTAACCCTTACACCTGGTAAATATGACTACACTCTCCGTCTGGCTAACCATGTCATCAATCTCCAAGCTGTCATATTGATCTTCGTTGTCAGCAACTACGCCTAGTTATTATTATTTTTTTTCCGATCCAGACGCACTTGAACTGAAAGCTCTTCGGCTCGGTGTCATGGACATCTTAACCCTTTGGCTCGGTGCCACGAACACCGTAAATCTGAGGAACCTGTAGCTTTTCTGCCAGTCCGCGGAGTTGAACCCGCACTTACAGAGGACTAGTCACCCGTAGTCCAACGCGCTACGAACACGCTGGGCGCGCGGGCAAATGCCTAGTTATAAAAAGCATGTGTTTTTCATTTGGCAACGTGGGCCTATGGTTTGAGACATGGAGCATTGACAAAGTGGAAGAGAAGATCATCAATGCCTTTGAATAAACATGCAATATAAGAGTAAATAGAATATCATGGACAGAGATGAGAACAAATACTTCTGTTCTGCAACACCTTGAAAGTTGGTTATTGAAGAACATAAAAACAAGGAGAATTAAATATTTCGGAAACATTAAACGATATGACTGCCCGGAGAAGATAATTCTAGAAGGAACAGTACCTGAAATAAGAACGAGAGAAGACCTAAACGGCAATGGGTGCAGGATGTCATTGACAAGCTGAGAATGACTGCTGATTAAGCCGGGCATATTGCACAGAATAGAGAGTTTTTCAAGGCTGCTGTCATGGGATCAAATTTCCAGAAAGGACAAGCTACTTGATGATGCTGAGTTATAAAAGTAGTACAAAGTTGTTCTATCACAGTTTATTGCTCCAAGACATGGCTGCATTGTCGAATGTTTAGTTCGTCCGCAACTGTCGAATCGAAAGATATCTATTGTAAAGTTCGATAAGAATTATAAATGATAGTTCGAACATGGTGTTGGACGAAATATGTAGATTGATGCTCGGATAGCTTAGTCTTATTAGCAGTCAAATTGGAAGATTGAAACCGCATCGTTTTGTCTGATAGGCTGAGGACTATAGTAGATAAACACTCTGGTAGATGTCTAATCTTAAAGTCTCAGAAAAAGCGATTCAAAGACACACTCAAGAACTCGATGAAATCCTTTGGCATGGATGTCGTCAACTGGGAGAATGTTGCTCAAGACAGATCAGCCTGGCGCACACTTCTTCGACACGGTTCTTCGGCCTGCGAGGCAGGTAAAACAGCATAGATGGAACAAAAAACGTCAAAACAAAAAGGCAGTAAAACTTCCCACAAGTTCAAATATACCTTGCCCACACTGTACAAGAACATTTCAAGCCCGTATCGGGCTCACTAGTCATCTACGCACACACAGACAAACATAACGCAACTACATTCCCTTGGATGAAAATTGTGTGTCATCATCACCCGTGATGGGCGAGTATCAATCTGAAAGTCTCTAGTTCTGTTCTATCGTCTAGCTCGTTCGTAATTTATGTCCTATCAAAGCAACATGTATTTTTAAATAGTCTATATACTCACGTTCGTTGTCCTAAACTGTGAACCTAGAAACTGTTTTAGGTCCAGCTGAGGTACTTAGTTGTTATTTTAGCTTATTTGACCTGAGCTAGACGCTAGCAATCTCCGATAGTTGCTTTTAATGTCCCTAATTTGAACTCGACATACAATGATTACCTTACACTATCACAATACAACATACATAGTACAACATGTTCAATTCAAACTAGGGGGTTTATATAACTTTTCCACTTGTTATAATTTTGGTTGTTTTGTGAGTTTTAATGAAATTATCTCTTCTTTCTTTGAGCATCATCAAATGCCCCCTCCTTCTTGTATGTATACCACTGGGCAATGTAAATGGCATTGTGTATGCAGGCAGTGATGATTACAAACTCTGTTAGAAGTGTTGTCCAGCTTGCTATAGAATAGAACAATAATAATATTATAATAAGAATAGTATAAATCTACATTAATTATTGAATATTGATCAAACGTAAACTTGAGTCTAAACAATCTAAGTAAAGACATTGAAATAGTAATTATACATTGTTAAATATTGCTGTCTTTAATTTTATGTTCTCGTTCTTCTTTTGCTTGATTGATCTCTCTCTTGATAACTACATCCCAGTTTTTCTCTAGCACACAACTGTGTCTGGGTCAATCTGAGAGTCGTTAAGTTTTTCTCTAGCACACAACTGTGTCTGGGTCAATCTGAGAGTCGTTAAGTTTTTCTCTAGCACACAACTGTGTCTGGGTCAACCTGAGAGTTGTTAAGTTTTTCTCTAGCACACAACTGTGTCTGGGTTAACCTGAGAGTTGTTAAGTTTTTCTCTAGCACACAACTGTGTCTGGGTTAACCTGAGAGTTGTTAAGTTTTTCTCTAGCACACAACTGTGTCTGGGTCAATCTGAGAGTCGTTAAGTTTTTCTCTAGCACACAACTGTGTCTGGGTCAATCTGAGAGTCGTTAAGTTTTTCTCTAGCACACAACTGTGTCTGGGTTAACCTGAAAGTTGTTAAGTTTTTCTCTAGCACACAACTGTGTCTGGGTCAACCTGAAAGTTGTTAAGTTTTTCTCTAGCACACAACTGTGTCTGGGTCAACCTGAGAGTTGTTAAGTTTTTCTCTAGCACACAACTGTGTCTGGGTTAACCTGAGAGTTGTTAAGTTTTTCTCTAGCACACAACTGTGTCTGGGTTAACCTGAGAGTTGTTAAGTTTTTCTCTAGCACACAACTGTGTCTGGGTCAATCTGAGAGTCGTTAAGTTTTTCTCTAGCACACAACTGTGTCTGGGTCAATCTGAGAGTCGTTAAGTTTTTCTCTAGCACACAACTGTGTCTGGGTTAACCTGAAAGTTGTTAAGTTTTTCTCTAGCATACAACTGTGTCTGGGTCAACCTGAAAGTTGTTAAGTTTTTCTCTAGCACACAACTGTGTCTGGGTCAACCTGAGAGTTGTTAAGTTTTTCTCTAGCACACAACTGTGTCTGGGTCAACCTGAAAGTTGAAGTTTTTCTCTAGCACACAACTGTGTCTGGATCAACCTGAGAGTTGTTAAGTTTTTCTCTAGCACACAACTGTGTCTGGGTCAACCTGAGAGTCGTTAAAGTCTGAATAAATTTCATTTCCAAATCTGAAATTGATTATGGTATCACATGTCAACAAAGTAACAGCACTAGTCACTACGCTATCCCAGCTTTCATGTAAATATGTAAGAATGGGAAATACAAAATAACACATATATACAAGTAGAGAACGGCATATCACAAATGCATCTCTCTTTAGCCTGTCACGCCCTTGGCGTTTAGGGCAGCAACAAACGCATACCATTCTTCTTTATTTACGGCCTTTCTCTGTATTGTGTTCCAGCTATGATTCATTTCTTTCAGTTCTTGCTCTATCGTTCTCCCAGGTTGTCTTGGATCTTCCACGTTATCGTTTACCCTCTGGAGTCCATCTCAGTGCATATCTACTCATTTCAGCTGCTATCTGTGATAGTTTTCCAGCTTCGTATATTGTTCTTACATTCCAGAATCCAATTCTGGTCTTGGTTTTGGCATTCAGGAATTTCGTCCTCATGAAATTAGCTTTCTTTTGGCTTTCACTACTTCCAGTCATATGAGTCAATGACTCTGGTAGCCCTTATGCCCGTGAATATGTGAGTCAATGATTCTGGTAACCTTTCATGCCTATGAATATGTTGTGTTTGTGTTGCTATTTCCGTAACGTTGAGATATTTTTTAAAGTATGGGATTGTTAGTCCCAAGCCCAGTCTCCAACCTGGAGGACCAGGAGACCATACTTCGTCTGTCCCCTCCTCAGTGGCCTGTCCGGCTTGGTTGAACCTGCCAGAAACATAAGTTCCCGCCGTCCTAGCCACTGTGTCATTGAAGCACACAAGCCTCCCCACCACTACATGGCAATGGCCTCATGGGGAGATAAAATTGCATAGAAAGGTGAAATTTCATGTACATGTATCTGCTCTTCAAAAGAGACCCAGACTAGGAACAGCAAAGAAAATGTCAGCATTTATTCCATTTTAGTTCATCTAAATTTATATATATGTATATACTTGTCTACTCATATCCTTTGTTTTTGTTCTCATCATTTCACACAACCTCTCTCTATCGCTTCTACATTGGAGTCAAGAGGTGATTCATCAAGAAAAAACATCACACAGTCTTATTAGTTGTTTCTCTTGTACTCTGTAGATTGTAGGTATCATCTAGAGAGAACACCCAACAATTGTACCAACTGTTTTTACCCTGGAGTGTAGAGTTCATTCTGAGAGATACCACACAATTCTAGCAACATTCTTCTACTACGATGTGTAGGTATCATCTAGAGAGAACACCCAATAATTGTACCAACTGTTTTTACCCTGGAGTGTAGAGTTCATTCTGATAGATATCACACAATTCTAGCAACATTCTTCTACTACGATGTGTAGGTATCATCTAGAGAGAACACCCCACAATTGTATCAACTGTTTTTACCCTGGAGTGTAGAGTTCATTCTGATAGATACCACACAATTCTAGCAACATTCTTCTACTACGATGTGTAGGTATCATCTAGAGAGAACACCCCACAATTGTACCAACTGTTTTTACCCTGGAGTGTAGAGTTCATTCTGATAGATATCACACAATTCTAGCAACATTCTTCTACTACGATGTGTAGGTATCATCCAGAGATAAGGTCAAACATTACTACCAGTTACATCTCTCATCTGACTGGTTGCATATCAAGCTTCAATCCTTCAGGGACTGAACAATGAAGTCTAACATGGTTCAGTAGGTGCAGACTTGACTTCAGACCTCTCATTCTTGTCATGGTAATCATACTTCAAACAATCTACAGAGCAGACCAAACCATTTTAGCTGAAACTGTTCAACTCTTGCTTTAAGAGACTGTACTTTAAGACTTTGTCAACTTGTGTCTGCTTGTAAACCTCATATGACAGAGAGTCAAACAATGTTGCATTATGTTGCCATGTCTGTTTAACATATGTACTTGCAATAACACAAAGAATGTTACAGAAGACAGGGGAAAAGAACGTAACAATTCTTGCATAATTGAAGGAAATGAAATACCTGAATTAAGATATGCTGACGATGCAGTGTTACTGTCATCATCGCCAAAACAAATTATTGAGCAATTAATAAGGAGAAAAAAGGAAAGTAAAATATATACCTCAATATAATTAAAACAAAAATAATGACAACTGAAAAAAAACAACTGAACATTTAATATTTTTATCAACGGAGAGTATAGACAATGGGAACAGTTTGAAATACATTGGTTCATTGCTGGCAAGAGATCGAAAAAGAATTAAAGAAATAAAAAGAAAAAACATAGTTTGCTAACATATTATAACAATTAAAAATAGTATGGAATAGAATTGAAAGTAAAGCAGATTTCAGAATGTTAAGATCGTGCATAGCGCACTGGCAACGTATTGGTGTGAAACATGGACATTTAACAAAGCACTGGAAACGCATATATGTATTTTGACTATAAGTTATACAGTAGAGTCACCAATAAAACTTGGTCAGAGAAGAGCACAAATAGATATATCTAGAAGGAACTCAGAATCAAAGAAAACTCAGAAAAAAAGGTAAGAGAAAATTGAGGTATTTTGAATAAATAAAATGACACGAAGGGTTGGGGAAGACTAACGTTGAATGTAGAATTTTGCAAGAGAGCTTAAGAGTAAGACACAGAAGAAGGTTAATTCAAGAATTTATTGACATTTTGAGAAGTTCGACTGTAGAGGCGGGAAATCTGGCCTATGAAAGAAATTCGATAAAACTGTTAGCGTGGCAACATTCTACTCAGAACCAGCCACTGGATGATGATGTAAAACTTACCTTTAATTGTTCTTACATTCTTTAACTAAATCATTTTCTTAATGTTGAGCATACATGACCAATCAACAACAACAACAATGGTTTCAAACGGCATTGCTATCTCTTATATATTTCCATATTATCTCTCATATTGTTATATATAGACTTAGAATATCTTTTGTGCAGACATATCTGCTCCTTATTTTCTGTTATGTTATGTGGCTTATGATTACTTATAATTTATTTTATTTGTTGATTTGTTTTTTATATAAATCTTTTTTAAAATTATAAAATGTCAAGTTCCAAGGTTTGTTCACAACATAAAAGTGACATACATCATAACGCAAAATTGTTGAATTATTCTACCAAGTAAATTAAACTTTCTAACAATATCTAATAAATATCACCTTTTGTAACTATTCTGGAAACAAAGATCCCACCAACTTCGAAGTTGAAGAAGAAGAAAAATATCTGCAGGCACGAAGCCAAATATACTGGGAAAATGATGATGACTTTCAGTTGAAGGTATACAGCAGGACCTAGAAATGTCTTCTGTTAATGAAAACATAATCAACTAGAAATAAAAATATTGGAATAATTCATAAATAGATTACAATAATTAGTTTGTTAATGGACAAGCAAACCTGACCTGATTGTACTTCAGTCAGACTAATATGTGCTGAGTTTACTTTAGCAAGTGGTGACGAGTATGCTTTCAGTTCTCTCATGGAACACTGGAAATGAACGTCTCTTGCGGATATCACTGTTATGTTATGATATGCGATCGACGTCATGGCCCATTGGGCATTTCCATTCGTGCTCTGTCCTCCGCTGCAGCAGTCATCCCAAAGTTCATTTGCTCATCGTACCCATGAGAAGCTGTTTAGTATATCTTGTCTCTCTCTCTACCACGAAGACGACATTGTCTAGCATGTCCAAACTTAATGCCTAATTCTCGAACTCGTTTTAGTGTATGAGACCCGTTCATGTCACATACATGAGAGCGTACCGCATTGATTGTATCGGCTCTGTCCATGCTTCTGTCATACTTCATGCTTGAGCTGGGGCATTGTGGGGTATCAACGGTTATAAACATCCCGCATAGTGTTCCCACTACTTACTAAATACAAGACAAGATCTCATCTACTTACTAAATACAAGACAAGATCTCATCTACTTACTAAATACAAGACAAGATCTCATCTACTTACTAAATACAAGACAAGATCTCATCTACTTACTAAATACAAGACAAAATCTCATCTACTTACTAAATATGATACGATATTATCACAGTTCGACCTTTTCGTTCTCACTTGAATATGGTCACAGGGAAAAATAATTATATAAAACTGAGACAGGTAGAACAGCCAGCGGAAAGACGTAAGAAAATGAAGGGTTATAACTGTTTCTTACTCTATTATATAACATCACACCTCACAGTCTCACACACTCTCTCTCTCTTCCAAGTTTTTTTCTATACAACTAATACAACACCGCTTTGAAAAGTGGTAATAAAATTAAGTTATTCATTTCATTAATGAATATGAACAAAGGCATAAATAGCCCAAATACATTATGAATCAAAGTTTGTATCCTTTTTGCCACTTCCCCACTCAAAAGACTAACATTTATCACACTAGAAACAACAACAAAATGGTGAAAGAAAATAGTGATATTTCCAAATCAAACATTATTACCGTAATTCTAGTAAAGTGATTTTAGTTTCTGACAGCTCTTTGAAATAAAAAGGACCCCTCTGTTATCCTCCAGTTGATCGACTGACAATAAGTTTTCTTCGATCTCTCTAGTAGGCTGGCATTAGGCTCCATGTTTCTTCTACCTCTCTAATAGGCCGGCTTCAGGCTAAGTAGGCTGGTATATACATATACATCTATAGGTCGCACAACACGAACTCTCTGCTGTGCTGCCAATATGCATTTCTTCGGATCTCTCAGCGCGACCTCTCTGCTGCACAGTCAATATGCATTTCTTCGGATCTCTCAGCACGACCTCTTTGCTGCTGCGTAGTCAATATTCAAGTCTTCGGATCTCTCAGCACAACCTCTCTGCTGCTGCGTAGTCAATATGCAAGTCCTTGGATCTCTTAGCACGACATGTCTGCTGCTGCGAAGTACATATGCAAGTCTTCGGGTCTCTCAGCACGACCTCTCCGCTTTGCTGTCAATATTGAAGGGGTGGTTAACAGGCTGTGATTTTCTTTTCGAGTTTACTCAATGACCCAAAACAACCTTCTATCTCTGTGTCAAATCGAGAAGTCTCCTGTCTCTTAGTATCTACCTAAATCCTCTTTCTGCCCGCATTGAAAAGGGCCGTGTGTGGAGAATAGGTCCAGTTCTGCTTGCTTTAAAATGATTCGTCCGCAAAGGCAAATACGAATTGGTTGACAGCTCCTTCTCACTCAAGTGTGGAGTATGGTATACCATTCGACCATTAGTTGGAGCACAAAATATTGGCTACCAATGTACCATAATTTTAATTTAAAGTCGCCTTTCTCACCTTGTCACAAGATAACATTGCTTCTACTTACAAAATATAACATAAGATAAAATTGTCTCTACTTTATAACGTATTCCTCTCTGCTTCTCGTAGAGCATAGGGCTTTAACAGTTGTCGTATACTTTTCCCGGTCTATGACAGTGTTTGTTATATCGTCCCAGGTAACTCTAACATCTTTCAGTTACTTTAAACGACTCCCTCTCCAAGCCTGTGTAGAACGTTTCCGTTATTCGTGCGGGTTCCACTCAAGTGCTTGTCTAGTGACACTCAACGGCCTGTTCCGTCCCACATACCTGGGTTCTTGCCCTACTCTCATCCACAGATCTGTGTTTGCTACTATGTATACCATTTTACTATGCAAATACGCGGAAGACATTTGTTGATAAAGGTTCTAATATAATTTGTATTTAACTTGGTGACTCGCCACTGTCCGATCCATACAGAAACACATATTTCACTTTTGTGCTGGATATCTTTAGCTTTGTTTTAGTAAAGATGGCAGTAGATTTCCACACTGTGTGCAGGACAACACAAGTATGTCGGACTTTCCTAATCCTGAAGTTAATCTCCTTATCCGTAACTCCTGATTGTCTGACCTTACTGTGAAAGCAGACAAATATAGACAAATATTAGGTCTTTATTTATGTTGTTGCTTTGCACTACTTTTGTCTTTACTTGACAAATTCTAAGTGACCCGTTGCTCCGTTTCTGAATGAGCATCTATTTTTTCTGTATGTCTTGTAGTCTGTGTGAGAGCAATGAAAAATCATCCGCAATGTCGAAGACCTCTAGCTTTGCCTTCAGAATATAGAATAGACGTTTTTTTAGTATAGAAGTCTATATAGTATAGAAGTTTATATAGTTAGTTAGTTAGTCTTTCCTCTTGGGCCTGTGGGCGGCGCATAGGGCAGAGGTCATAGCTCTCCATGTCTCGCGGTTCGTTGCTATCTGTTTTAGGTCTTTAATGTTTACTAGGCCCATCGTTGAGCCTTCTCTGGTGATAGTTCTACGCAGAGTTTTCTTGGTCTTCCTCGTTTTCTTTTTTCCTCTGGTGTCCATATGAGGGATTGGTAAAGGAGTCTTTTCTCATCCATTCTAAGTGTGTGGCCGATGTAGTTCCAGCGGCGCTTTCTTATAAAATTTGATACATTTTCTTGCTTGGTCTCTTGTCTTATTTGTGTATTAGGTCTGAAATCTGACCATTTGAGGTTCAGTATTCTTCTAAGACATTTATTCTCAAAGTGATCTAATTTTCTTTCTAGAGCTTTTGTTGCTTTCCAACTCTCGCATCCATAAGTTAATACTGGAATCACACAAGAGTTAAAGATCTTTAATTTTAAGTGCTTGCTGAGTGAATTGGATTTCCATATATTTGACAATTTGTTAAAAACACTTGATGCCAATGCGATTCTGTATGGAATTTCTGGCGCTGTATCCCCGTAGATGTCATCATACTCCCTAGGTATGTAAAACTTTTGACTTTTTCAAGAGTGTAGTTTTTAGTTGGATATTTTCTGGACTGCTGGTAAGGTCAACAATTTTTGTTTTTGTGGTGTTGATTTGGAGACCAATTTGTCCTGAGATAGTAGAAGGTTTGTTTTCATTTGAATATCTTGGTGTGATGAACTCAAAAGGGCTATATCGTCGGCAAAGTCAAGGTCTTCTAAAATTTTATCAACCCATTTGATGCCCATATTTGCGTTATTTGTGCATTTTCGCATGACCCAGTCAATTGCTATTCCAAAGAGCATTGGCGATAAGACGCAACCTTGTTTCACTCCTGTTTCCACTGGGAACCAGTCAGAGTTACCGAAATCTGTTCTTACACTGCAGCGCGATTCACTGTAGAAGGATTTTATGATGTTGATGAATTTAGTAGGGAAACCGTAATTTTTGAGTAGTTTCCAAAGCGTAGGACGGTGAATACTGTCAAACGCTTTCTGAAAATCAACAAAGTTGATGATTAAATTCGATTGAAATTCTACGAACTCTTCAATGATTACTCTTAGTGTGAAGATGTGATCTATGCATGCTGGTTTTGGTCTAAACCCTGCTTGTTCTTCTCTTAACCTTTCGTCTATAGACTTCTTCAGTCTCTCGAGTAACATGCTACAAAAAGTTTTCCTGGCACTGACAGTAGGGTGATCCCACGCCAGTTATTACAATCAGACAAATCTCATTTTTTAGGTAATTTGAAAATAACACCATCTTTCCACTGTTGTGGTGGGGATTCATCTTGTCAGATTTCATTTATCAGTTGGAGTATATGTTGCAAGTTGTTATGATCTGTTGCTTTGAGCATTTCTCCAGAGATGTTATCATCACCAACCGCTTTGTTGTTTCTCAATTTTTAATGGCAGATTTCAACTCTTCCAGGGTGAATGGCTCGCAGGAAGCTTCTATGGTGATTTCTTCATCTAGGTTGGGAACAATCTCTGTTTGCGGTCTATTTAGTATTTCTTTAAAATGTTCTGCCCACCGTTGTTTTTGTTGTTCTTCTGACAGGAGTATCCTACCTTGATTGTCTTTGATGGGTTTATTCGGTGTAGGAGTATGTTTGCATAGTTGCTTCATAATGTGGAATACGGTCTTGTTGTTCCCAGTTTTTGCAGCTGCTTCAGCATCGGTGGCTAGATTGTGAATAAAGTTTTGTTTATCTTTTCGTGTTCTTGACTTCACCTCTTTATCTAACATGGTGTATTTTGTTTCTTGGTATCGTATGAAAGCTTGTCTTTCGTGGATAGAAGAATTAGTTTTGCGTGTTTCCTTTCTTGAATTTTTGTCCAGGTGTTATCGCTTAGCCACTTTTTCTTCTGTCTTTGGACATACCCTCAGCGTGTTTTTGAGAAAGTCCCAATCTTCTTCTATCTGGTTCTTAGTGTTCACATTTACCGTTTTGTTTTCTTTTTTCGTGTAGGTATTTCGTACCTCTGTGTTAAATGTGAGTTGTTGTTCTTTTACCAGTAGGGACTGTGAGTTTATTTTCTTGCTTCTAGGTGGTTTATATAGTGACTTGAGTTTTATTTTTATTTTGGCGATGCAGAGATTGTGGTCGCTGCCAACATCTGCTCCTCTGTAGGCTCGGGCATCTTGTATTGATGAACGGAATTTGGTACTAATGCAAAAATGATCAATCTGGTTTTTTGTGATGTTATCAGGCGAGTTCCACGTAATTTTATGAATGTTTTTGTGTGGAAACAAGGAGTTTGCTATTACCAGATTTGCTATTCCACAAAATTCTGTTAGTCTCTCTCCGTTTTGATTTAAGTCTCCTAATCCATGTTTTCCCATATATTTTTCTACGCCCTTGTTTTCTGACCCTATTTTGGCGTTAAAATCACCCATCACAACAGTGATGTCGTGTTTAGGTATTTTGTTGATGGTACCGATTAGTATATAGTATAGAAGTCTAAATAGTATAGAAGTTTATATAGTATAGAAGTCTATATAGTATAGAAGTCTATATAGTATAGAAGTCTAAATAGTATAGAAGTTTATATAGTATAGAAGTTTATATAGTATAGAAGTCTATATAGTATAGAAGTCTAAATAGTATAGAAGTCTAAATAGTATAGAAGTTTATATAGTATAGAAGTTTATATAGTATAGAAGTCTATATAAAATAGAAGTCTATAGAATATCTTTTCCTTGCCTAGCATATGCTTGTGAATGTAATGCAATCGAGCAGCCCGACGTAGAAGATGGGAGACAGGAGACATTCTTGTTTAACTACAGTAGTGGCTTAGAAGTCCTCTTCCAATCTTCCATCGTAAATGATATGGCAGACAAATCACTCATACCCCGCCAATTTTGGATTATAATTGCAGTCTTTATACGTACCCGTATTTTTTCAGAATGTTCGATAATGATTGTCTGTTTGTACTGTCAAATACCTTCATATGCCTTCTCAAAATTGGTATTTCTGGTCTAGAGTAACACATATACAAGATATTGATTGTCTGTTTGTACTGTCAAATACCTTCATATGCCTTCTCAAAATTGGTATTTCTGGTCTAGAGTAACACATATACAAGATAATGATTGTCTGTTTGTACTGTCAAATACCTTCATATGCCTTCTCAAAATTGTTATTTCTGGTCTAGAGTAACACATATACAAGATAATGATTGTCTGTTTGTACTGTCAAATACCTTCATATGCCTTCTCAAAATTGGTATTTCTGGTCTAGAGTAACACATATACAAGATAATGGTACTGAGTTCAAAAGAATCAAGTGGGGAATCTTGTAGGCCACATAAAGTGGAAGAATGATAGGTCATACGATGACAGTAGAAACCCTTCTAGAAAGAGAAATATTTGTTTTTTTTTTATTGATAGGCCATGGCAAACATCCACAATATTATCGTTATTTTTTAAAGAGAACATATCTAGGTAAATGTAATATTAAAGAGGAACTGCGGAACATTGAAGACAGTGATCTATTTACATATAAGTATAAATTAAAAAAAAATGGTTTGCGGACTATAATTGAAAATATCTGAATATCCTACGGACCTGAAATTTGGCAAGAGTGTAGCTTTCATAGATGTGAAGATGTAAAAAGTATTAAACTGCACTATTGGCTCGTTTTTATATCTAAATGGTCATATATAAATAGTTATATCTAAATAACTTAACAAAATGGTCATGAAAAGTAAAACACCGAAAAATAACATTGATGTTTCAACTTGCCAATCACATAAAACGCAAATATTTGATGCTATGTTTTGGTATATCAACACATCTGGCGGTTACAGAAGCCTATAGCCGATGGTCGAATAGATTCGAGCGCGTCTCTTATGCGGGGGACCAGTGTTCAGTTGATGGTAAAGCCACGAATTTTAAATTTAATTTTATTAACACATCTTGTCACTATTTAATCAGTTTATATTCTGAATAAATTAAATTATAAAATTATTATTTGTTAACTTTCACTGAAATTCTAATGTATCAGGTTTCTTTGGCAATCGGGATGAGGGACATTGTAATCTTATGTGATCATCCGACAAGGTTTTCCCACCAAGCATGGAGAGTAAATGTATTGTTATTAATGGGAAAGCAGCCGACCTTGAAGGGACGGGTCATGTTTCTTTAATATGCTGTCTCACACTGTTTGGGACTTTGAAATTTCGGAAATTATACAATTCCGTAGATCTATCGAAACTAATGAAGTTATAGAAATGCGGTTGGATAATGATAAGAAAAGGAAAATGAAGGCCATAACTATGGAGACAGAGGAGGAAAGATTAGTTATTAGGCTTGACTACAAGCGTTGGTGGAGTGTAAAGGAGATTTCTGAGGAAACTAAAGAGAAACGACTTGGAAGATCAGCGAGAAAGGATATCAAATTTAACTTTAAAAGTGTTGAACATTACAACTAGATTTAAACTAAATTCCTGTGCGAAGAACGGGTACAACTGCTAATATTGTATAATATTGTATATAAAGACAAGGTTGTGCATTGTGAATAGAAATCTGACTGAGTTCTTCTGACTATCTTCAATAATAAATGTGGAAGGGTTGTGCTAGAGTGGACCAGAGCATTTATGAAAACTATTTCTAATAAAAGGATGGTTGTTGAAAAATTGTTTTCGATTTTTCAATTGCTCATTATGATAACATTTCTCTCTCTCTCCCCCTCTCTCTCTCTATCTTGTACCTTTCCAATCACGTTTTGAGAATTGGCCGTTAACAATTGAATATCAAGTCTTCCTATCTTAAGAGTATCTCTTGCACGTCACTTCAGCTTTATTGTATATCCTTAATTCCTGCCTACAAATCTCTTCTCATTTATTTCTAGAATTGTTGTTCTTTCGTTCCTCCTGCAGGTTCCAGAGAAAAATCCATTTATGTTATATTCCCTTTGGGTATTCTCAAGGTGTGTTCTATTCAGATCCGTAGTATTTTCTTCTTCTTCTTCTCTCGTTCGTTCTTCACGTCAGATTTTATCATTCTTTTGTGATTAATAATTGATCTCTGACAAGAACAGCTGTTTACGTTGTGCGATTATGCGTCCATAGTGACTAGGCCCGCCACCGATTTCAGCCAGCTGCTTGTTTACTAAGGTAACTTACCCAAGAACAATCCGTTGTGCTGTATACAGCTGTTTGTTTACTAAGGTAACTTACCCAAGAACAATCCGTTGTGCTATATACAGCTGTTTGTTTACTAAGGTAACTTACCCAAGAACGATCCGTTGTGCTGTATACAGCTGTTTGTTTACTAAGGTAACTTACCCAAGAACGATCCGTTGTGCTGTATACAGCTGTTTGTTTACTAAGGTAACTTACCCAAGAACGATCCGTTGTGCTGTATACAGCTGTTTGTTTACTAAAGTAACTTACCCAAGAACGATCCGTTGTGCTGTATACAGCTGTTTGTTTACTAAGGTAACTTACCCAAGAACAATCCGTTGTGCTATATACAGCTGTTTGTTTACTACGGTAACTTACCCAAGAACGATCCGTTGTGCTGTATCATTTGGTTTGGATCTACGCCTTTACGATCATCTTTTTGCGTATATTTGGGCTTTGGGGTCTACGCCAAACAGTAAATCTACACTAAGCACCCTTTCTGAATGTGAGGTCGTTCTGGATTAGGAACATTTCTCAGGCTTTTGGAGGACATAAGCTTGTCCTGGGACAGCGTCTTACTCGTATAACACACCGTTGGCACGTGACAATTTGCAGTTACTACTCTGCATTTTCCCTTTCCCCGATAAACACTGGACGGGGGTACGCACAAATAATGTAAAGTGTCGTTTCAGTGGGCGCTAGCAACGCAACTGAAATTTTGCGCTCGACAACATCACCCACCTCAGTTCTTCTGTGGATGTTAGTTGTAAATGCAACAGTACATTTCTCGGTTGTCACAGGGAGGGCAGTCTCGTTGGCATCACCCATTCCAGTTCTTCTGGGGATGTTAGTTGTAAATGCAACAGTACCTTGCCTGGTTGTTCCAGGGAGGGCAGTTTCATTAAGCACTAAAACGCAACTTTAGGATTTGCGCTTGGTCAACCTTACCCAGTAAAAGTATCTGCGCTAAGCCTTTGATACGGAGTTTACCACAATCCCTTGTGTCGACACGATACGGTAGAGATTTTCAGAGACACACTTAATTCAATGTGAAATACAAAAATTGACATTATCATATTAATGATATATAGTAATGCTCGTATTCATTTAAAAATATCACTTTTAATCGGATTAAACCCGTTTGAAAACAATACTCACCAATTTGATTCCAATAGCAGACTGTTCCAGAGCAAGTGCTGCAACTTCCAGAGTACACATAAGGTAGTTTCCGACACACCAGACAAACAACTCGTTTCTGGCACCATGCCAACAGTAGATAAATAGGAATCCCATACCCGATGCAAAGATCTGTCGAGGAAGACCTGCTCTTGATCCTCCCAGAGGTATGTATATATAAGTCTTAATAAAATTATACAATCCTACATCAAAGTGCTTCCACATGTCTGTGTAAGAATATACCCAACCAATACAACGTGGTCGAGCATGAGGAACTACTCCATCAAATCTGGAGAGCTGTAGAGCACTTCCATATATCACAAAGTATTTTATCATAAAAAACTGGCCCTGGCAGTAACCAATGGATGTTATAGCCCAAACTGGCAAGCTTTCAATCAATTGAGGATGTATACTAAGAGCATTGTAATACAGAAAATGAAACTGAAATTCAATAAAGACACCCCATAATGATAACCTGATCAGTTGCTTGACAATGTCATATACATCTGGTGTAAAACTTGAAGATCTGAATGCAGTTTTCACTTGGTTATGAAAGTCCTTATATATAAGAATAGGACCATTAGTAAATGTTGGTAAATAAAATGAATAGAATAACAAATCCAGAAAAGATGGATCACAATCCACTATATTAGTATTTGTAATCTTGTATGAACAAGATGAATCACAACTTTCATGGGCAGTCTTCTTCTTATGACAGGTATTAGTCATCCGTTCTTCTTTGCTGTCACAGACACTGTCACTTGATTTTATTTCTTCAATGTGTTCACGTTTTACATTGTCACTACATGTTTCTGTCTTTGTATATGTAAGCATTGTTTGAGATCTTCTATACTGAATTTTCTCAACAGCAAAACTTATCAGACGAATATAGAAGTATGTACTTATCAGATAAAAGTGAAATAACCCTTTAAAATTTGAGAACCAAAGGTACTTTTCCTGTAAAGAAAAAAACAAATAACAAATTGTTCTTCATCGTTAATGTTAATGTTCATGTTTGGGATGATGTTAAAACTTCAGTCATATCATCATGGACAAGTACATATAGTATGTCCCATGTCAACACGGTTATCACGTAGCTTCCGCCTGAGCTGTGCACAATCTGGCAATCCGTACACATTGACAATAGTGTCTGTAGCGCTGTCCAGGCATTGATACGTTTGCTCTGGAAAAGCAATCCAGGCATCAGGTATGTGCTCTATTGATTGTGATAGTTTTCACACTGCATACAAGGCGACAAATGCAGTTTTTTTATATATAAAAGCAGTCTATAGCACCATCTGGGCACTGATTTATTTTCTGAATAATTTAACTTGATGATTTTCTTGAATTTACTGTTGAGATTTATCAAAACTGTTGATTGTGTGCGTACATGCATGTGTGTGTATGTGTGTGTAAGTCTGTGTGCTAGTTCAAAATTATATTATTCAATGAATTCTACAGTGAAATAGAGAATACTTACAACATTATAATTTGTATTAAAGATTCAAACAAACCTGACTTTCCAGAGAAAATATACATGACAGTGCCACCAACCATACAAGGTATTTATTTCCAGACAGGGAAACTGCATACATTATCAATGCCCATCCTATTAGTATTAGCAACACTATCAAGTCAAAATAGACATAAACTGCTACAAGATCAAATATAAGCAGTACAAAAGAATGTATCTGTGGACACAATTTATAATATTGATTAACGTTTTATTTTATATGTCAAGATAACAAAGATATATTACACAAAATATTATTGTATATAATATTCTTGTATGCCCATCACTAAGTACCAACCAAACGGTATTTCTAGACATTGCCTCTTAAAAGGCGGAGACCCATCCAGAAATAGGGTTGTATTTTTTAAAATTCACAGAAAAAAACTACCAAACATATTGTCATACAATTTGGCCACTTGTTGTAAAAGGCATTGTTTTTTGATGATAAACAACATTTAGTGTATGCACTGTAAACAACGTTTAGTGTATGCACTGTAAACAACGTTTAGTGTATGCACTGTAAACAACGTTTAGTGTATGCACTGTAAACAACGTTTAGTGTATGCACTGTAAACAACGTTTAGTGTATGCACTGTAAACAACGTTTAGTGTATGCACTGTAATTAGTTATTTAAAAAATAAATAATTTTCTTGAAAATTTATTATAAAAAACTCCCACTTCATCGTGCAGTGGATTTCATAAATATAAGAAGTGCAAAGAAGGGCAAACTGGCATATGATGTACATATCACCCATAGCTATAGCGTGAACCTCCAAAAATGTCTAACTCAATTGGTTTTGTAGATATAGTTTTTGCAATGTAACCCTTCCAAATTAAAAAAAATTCAAATTAGAAAAGCAATATCTCTGCTTATATACAGTTTAGACAAAAGTGGAGGTTCACGCTATAACTATGGGTGATATGTACATCGTATGCAGAGCCGGATTCGCATAGTAGCAGAAGTAGCAAATGCTACGGGCCCCGCGCTTTGGGGGGCCCGCGCCTCTGGAGCTAAGTTGTCACTAGTCATAAACAAGGAACCAAGTTTGGGAGGTGGGTAATAATTCCCCCTTTCATTTTTTTATTGAGGTTAGGGCCAAGGTCATGTTTACTCAATTCCAAGTTGGAAACGGGAATAGTTAGCATTTTATGGAACGGAATTCTAGAACGCTTGCAAGCGTCTAGCGCTTCATTACAGTCACCTGATCAAGACCTTAACACGGGATATGCTCTTTATGAATCGTTACACGGGTACATTCAAGCAATGCGGCCTACATTTTCAGATATTGAGGCCAAAGCCAAAATCCTGACTCACTGTCAAGAATATCAGCAACAAACTTCACGACGACGCAAGCGAAATACTAAGTACGACGATTTTAGTGGCTCTACTAAGCTCGATGAAGTTGTAGAAAATCAAACACCCAAACAAAAATTTGAAAGTAAGGTGTTTTTATTGTCATAATTGATAATGCACTGTCTGACTTAGCTAAACGCATGGACGTGTACCATAGAGTGACTGATGTATTTGGAACATTTCGGCAGTTAAAATCTCTTACAGCAGAAGAGATCTTGAAAAGAACTCCAAATATTGTCAGCTCTTACCAAGAGGATTTGGAAGAAAGCCTAGGCGACGAACTTGTGCAGTTCGCTGAACTTCTTAAAACTAATGTAGCTGCTGCTATTAGCAACGAAAAGAATGAGGCCCTTGAACTGCAATTTTATAAACTTATAATGGAAAATTCATTAGAGTCGTGTTTCCCAAATGTAGAAATAGTCTTACGAATTTACTTGTCTTTAATGATTACTAACTGCAGCGGAGAACGTTCTTTTTCAACATTAAAGCGTATAAAAAGTGAGTTAAGAAACATGATGGGACAAGATCGTCTAAATAACCTCACCTTAATGAACATTGAATGTAATTTACTTAGAGAAATTGATTTGTCTAGTATTATCTCTAAATTTGCTCACATTAAATCGAGACAAGTTTGTTTGTAAAATTTATGTTTTATTATTTATTATCATACAAAACTTAGGGCCCGCGCTAAAATTTGCTACGGGCCCCGCGCTGGTCTGATCCGGCTCTGATCGTATGCCAGTTTGGCCTTCTTTGCACTTCTTATATTTGTGAAATCCACTGCACGATGAATGTGGAGTTTTTTACAATTTTTTTAAAGAAAATAAATTATTTTTTAAATAACTAATTAGAGTACATACACTAAACGTTGTTTATCATTGACAACATTGTCTTTTGCAACAGGTGGCCAAATTGTATGACGATATCTTTGTTAGTTTTTTTAATGTGAACTTAAAAAAATACAACCGTTGTTCTGGGTGGGTCTCCACCGAGAGGGTGAAGTGGGCTGTTTAAAAATTCAATATCAAATTTTAAAATAAAATCAATTTTAAAAAAAATCGATTTCCATTCTAGAGATATAAAACTAACAGAATAAACACATTTGAAAATAATATATATTTCGTGGGTTCTGATTCGTTTAATTAAAATTGGGACAAATAAAAAAGAAAGAATTGATGTCATCAACAACATAAGACGAAATAGAGTGGAAGACGTGTATGTCAAATGGAATACAAATATAATAAATATATACTATTCAATATGTGTATTCACCACTAACAATAGTAGTGCCAAGTAAAGCAACATTATGCATGCTAACAAATACATAACTATATATATACATTTATTTATGTATTAAAAGGATAAATGTGTTTAAAAGTTGCATCTGGACTTCGGAACCAACAACATGACGCACTGGTTGAATACAAGGTGAACTATTAACACCGGTGCTGTTCAATGGGTGGCGTCTGTGGCTTAGTAGGGGATAGTGACTTGGTCTATTAACCCCGACGTTCCGAGTTCGAATCACGCTTCGGACGGTTTGATTGCAAATTATTTCACGCGGGCTGTTCAATGTCTATATTATGACAATCAGAGTAGCTCAGATCACAGGTAGGGGGAGGACAATGTCATGTTCATGCGATGTTTATGCGGTGCTTAGCCAGTGTAAGGATAGAGAGCAGACTTCTGTCAGAACTTGACATATTGATTGATCAATCAATCAATCTTTGAACAAGCGTATTGTCAATACTTCAATACCAACTGTTACATTGTGATGCAATCAAATACCCGGGGTTGCGGTCTTACATTTACGGAACTCAAAAAAACATGTGGTAAGAACGACTAGGAAGGGTATTACTGGGATGAGGGTAATGGATGCCGGCAATTGTTAGCTTCGCAATTCTTTTCTCTTATACCAGGGTCCGATCCTGTCTGTGATTGGGTATGCTCTTGCGATCCTGACTATCATTAATATATATAGATAGAAAGACTGGAAAAAATATATAATGAGACTATGTGTATCATATTTGGGTGCACTAACAACACGTCATACACGCAATGTATTATCTAAATGGCGTGAACTGGCATAACTTCGAGTCAATGTTGACACACGCATCCGCTAAACATGGATATAAAGAGCGAAAAAGGGAAAAGGTTAAAACGATAAAATCTTAAATGGATCAATCAGAAGCATGTGTTTAAGAGGTGTGATCACTTGACGATAATTCAAAATGTGAGCAAGGGATACAAATGTCAACAGATACAAATATATTATTTTCAGTATTTGTCAGACTTGATAAAGAATGCAGTCAAGAAAACTCAAGAGGTCGTGGACACAGCAGTACAGTCGTTAAATCCTTAGAGCTTGTCTGATGACGATGTTACTATAGTTCGTTCCAAAATTCGTGATCATCGTTACCAACCGACATAAATTCATCCACTTGACATAAATTCTTGATTTTTACATTTTAATATAATAGACCTTCCAAAAGTATTTTTTGCACACCCAAACCTTTAGTTCTGTAAGATTTTTATTATATGTTATTACTAAAATTACAGCCGTGTTGATATGGTATACTTGTCGAAATTTTACAGTACGATTGTCAAGTTTGTCTATAACTAAGCATTTCAGTGTTTTACATGCAATTCAGTGCAAGTCAAAATCGGAAATCCCGTGGAATTAATCAGTTCACAATGTTTCCTACCGACTGTCATTGGCGTATTTACGCAACATTTACTTTCATTTATAGAAGTGGAAGGTATCATTTGTTCACTATGTCACCTTTCTTTTATAATATGTAATAGGAATACGCTTTGCAATCATTCGCCACCATTTTGTGTATTACTGTAAGTTCTAAACTTTGATGATCATTTTGTTGTGCTTATGCAAAATTATATAACAAAAACGTTTTTTGCATCAACCAAGCTACCTACCAATTAGTTAAACATGTATTCGTAAGGTCATGAGATATATAAGACTGCTTGCAAAAATCACTGGTATGCATCAGATAGATTTCGTACAAATTAAACCTTAGTGTGATCATGAATTTTGGAACGAACTATAGTTACACTGACATATCAGTGATTCGATACGTGCGAAGCTCGAGTGCTCTCATTGCGCACGTCAGAATGATGTGAAGGAAAACAGCGATGGCTTTGTTGTTACTATAGGCAGTCTCTCTATGGAAATCATGGCAGTAAATAAAGTGATCGTCTTGCTGTGGTTCACATACTTTTATTGATGCATGTTTTCTCAGTGACTCAATTGGTATGCTCAAATAGATTGAAACATGCTCGGATTGAAGACAATTGTTTGGAGTCGCTGAAGGGATCTTGACTGGAGAGAATCAGTTTAATTTTAGTGCCAAGGCTTGCAGGTGTAAGAGGTAATGAACGTGACGACAGGTTTACATAAATGGCTGCGGTGAAACGAAGGGGAGCAATGGACAAAACTGATATTTTTTTTTTCTGATCCAGAAGCACTTGAACTTTTCAGCTCTTCGGCTCGGTGCCATGGACATCGTAACCCTCCGGTTCGGTGCCACGAACACCGTAAATTTGGAGAATCTGTGGCTTTTTCTGCCATCCCTCGGAATTGAACCCGCACACACAGAGGGATAGTCACCCGTAGTCCAACGCGCTACGAACACGCTGGGCAGACGGAGAGGTAGTGTGAATCAAGTAGTGGTGGGGAATCTACAACCCTAACTAGACTGCACGAATACCAAAACAAATAAGGTGTAGCTAAACCACTATGCTGGAAGTCAAAGAAAAGTATTAAACCAACATAGAACTGGTGTCATTAATTTCCACTCGCAAGAGACACACTTCAAGAGACATCGTGAGAATGAAATCGACGCACTTGTGGATTACTTGGTTTGATGTGCAGTGAAGATTATCGGACGTTAAAACTAAAGTAAACAGAGTTTTTGCTTCATCAATATTAATGTTCAATCCTTATTTACATATTCTGATGTTTACTTCTTTCATCAATTCTTACAGTTCTTGTTCACTTTCAGCCAGCAATGCTGTGACATCAGTTTATCTCAAATATGTCATTATCTGTTATTAGTGTAAGCTCCTGATATTTCTTCTGTTTATTTCAAACGCTGTTCACTACTGCATTAGGTTTTTACACAAGTTAACAAATTCAAAGTTCACATTAATTATCTAATTATAAATGCAGTAATTTGATATTTCTTACTTACTATCTTTAATTTTTGCTCATGGTATGTTGTTCTGTGTTGCTCATGTTAAGTTGCTCTGTGTTAACGTGTGTAAAGACTGCCGGAAAGTACTCTCTAAAGTGCCTTGTATGTGGTGGTTCCTACCGCCTCTAATTTTTCTACAGACAATCGCTTACGTGGGCGACCGTTGACTGAAAACACCATAAATCTTATCTCTCCCTGTTACTCCCACTCTTGTCCATAGGCATTTCATTTCGATTGTTGTAATTTACCTTTTTTAAAGTAACAACAGAAACAATCTAGGCATGAAATAAATGGTCCAGGGTCTTGGATTGTACTATTACCCAAGACGGTCTCCTGTAAAGTAGTCATGTCAGCAACGTAAAGAAGTGTGTCCAAGATGAGACAATTTTTACTTACGCCGGCGCATTTCCAATATATTTTTCAAACGTGATGGTGACCCAATCTATCGCACTTTAGCTGTCTTCTTCTTGCTCCTGCTTTACTTAAATTTCTTCTCCGTCGTCTCTTTGTCCAATGTGTACCTAAGACAGAAACTACCATATTTTGTTGATGTTTTCACAGTCGTTGGTACCGCTGAACGCTGTGGTTGTGGTATGCAGGGTATAGAGCCAGTGCACGCTTCTCTGTAGCACAATCACTAGATCCTCAGCCATACATCTCCTCAGTCATACATCTCCTCAGCCATACATCTCCTCAGCCATACATCTCCTCAGCCATACATCTCCTCAGCAAGTGAACACACATTGGACTGTATCAGGCTACAGTTTAGAAATCAATGGAAACTATGGAATATTACATATTATTTTCAACGGTTCAAAATTTAGCAACCACTTTGTCGGCACCGGATAGCCATTTAGCAAAATCTAGTTCATGGTCCAGTATTAAATAAGTAATTGAATACACATATTCCTTGTTAGCACTTCCTTGAAAGTTAAGTAACGGACGAATGAAATATAACAAACAACTTAAATATTACATTGATTGTAAAGGAGAAGGACTATAATCAAGTTTATGGAGATAACTATGATTCACATTTATCTATTTATCTATCTATCTATATCCTCTTCGTGTCCCGATTGACACATAAGGCTTCCACCAGATTTCCACTGTTGCCGTTCTGCTGCCTTTCTACCAACGGTGTCCCACGTCAGGCCATTCTCCTTCAACTCTCTCTCCATCGTTCTTCTACATGTTTCCTTTGGACGTCCAGGCCTTCTCTTCCCACCCGGTGCCCATCTGAGAGCTGTCCTAGCCAATGCCCCAACTGTCATACGACATGCATGTCCAAACTATTTTCATCTATGATTCACACATAGGCGACAATTATTAACAATATAAGTTCATGGAACGTTTTACATTGTGAGTGCTCTGTACTAAATATCTTACAATGACATAATAATGAACGAAGGACATATAGAGCGAATATGAAGTGCAAAGACATATCAGACTAGAGGTAGCTGTCAAATACACTACTACCTCAATATGTATAGATTTCTTCTGTGATGTCTGTTCACTTTGTCAGTCTCTAATGATGCAGTCTGTTTATAGTGTCACTACATATAGGTGTAGCGGTTTCTGTGTCAGCACCGGATCCCTGACCATGATGCTGAGTTATATATTCTTATTCTCTGTTATTTTACTTCATTTGAGGACAGTTAAGAATTTATGGTCTGACTGTATCTGTTTTATAGGACCACAGCTTACATTCTTTTTTGTTACGTTTCGTTAGTTTGATAAGACCTTTTGGTTAAAACATCCATGTATATTGTTTTTGTACTATGTAAAACTACTTTGTTTCGTTCTTACGTATTTCAACCTCAAAGATACAATATATAAATATATATTAATACATACAAACCTTCACACTGAATTTAAAGTAGAAACATATCTTTGAAAGTGTCACATGAATGGTATTCATAAATAAGAACATCGGCAAGATGTTTCTCCAATTAAACCACTCAGTATCAGATTGATCCTGAAAATAATGAAAGTTACTTGTTTCTTTTTCCTTTGTGCGTAGAAAGAAATGTTTATGCTTCAATTTGTAGAAGAACTATCTGATGCAATATTAGTGGATGGTATCTATAGATGTTTTCATTCTCCAACATACATCTACTGTCCTAGAAATGCAGCCAGAATATCACATTAGATCTGTTTTAGTAGTTTTCCCATAAATTTCGGTACAGTTTGGCCCTTAACACTTAATAACAGTTGTTACTCTTTGTCTTCAGCTAAGTCGATGAAATAGTGAGAGAAAAATCTTTTCAGCAGATACTGTGCTATAATTTATGCTAAAGGGATGATACATACTGCCATTCTAACATATTCTACAGTTTTTAAATGTGTTGTTACTAGCATTTTACCCGTTCTTCGCACGGGGAATTTAGTTGAAATTTATTTTAAAAGTCCCTTAAAGAAACATGCCCCGTTGCATCAAAATCGGCTTCTTCCACATTAAAAACAATACGTTTTTTCGCCATGCTTGGTTTGAAAATTTTGTCGCTTTGACCACATAAGATTAAAATGTCCCTCACTCCTATTGCCAGTAAAACCTGATACAACAGAATTCCCGTACCGTGAAAGTTGACAAATAACAATTTGCAAATATAATTTATCCAGTCAGTTCTATCGATGCAAATGGAGTTATGTTGTTCTCATAACCAAATGTGTTAATAAATGTTAAAAAAATTATTGATCTTCCCTTGACTTGAACATGTTGTCTTCAGGATAGCAACCGAACATCGACCACAGAACAGACATATTGAAATATCAATAAATATGTTAGGATTTGTGTGACTGATGTGCGTAAGACGTCACCGGAATATACCAACATGACCTAGGCGTATCACGTGACCAGGAACGTCGTGAAAACATTGATAAATATGTTCGGCGATTACTATACGGAATGACCATGGGCGTTAAGTTGGAATATGTTTACAGAAAGGAACAAGTAGTTCCGTTTTATAATTTTTACCTCTTCCCATGTATGAAAGCTACCCTCTTGCCAAATTTCAAGTTCGTAGGTTGTTCTTCTACTTCTTCTTCTCCGTTTTCACTAGATTGGGATTTTAGATTCTCTAATAAAGGCAGCCGTCTGCCTCAGATTATCAGCCACGCCATACAGTTTGTCTTGGACACTGGTGTAAGTGGGCCACCTCTTCTCAAGTCTGCATACTGGTGTCAGTTCTGTAGGATATAATTACTATTATTTCCGCTTTCCCGTTTGTGCTGACCTCTTCACGCAGTAAGTTTTGGCCACCCTCGTGATGGTAGGTCTGACATTCTTACTGCGTGGCTAAATCTCTCGAGGCAAATCTACGGATTTGCGACCGTAGCATCCGTTATCCCATTCCTCATTGTGAGGGGTCGTTGCATCTTACGGCCTGGTGCATCCATTTTCTGGAAGCATTTGTTTCGGGTTAGCATTCCCTAGCGGACACGTGCATTCAAACCTCCTTACTCGCCTCTTACGACATGCGTGGCATGTAGCAGTGGTTCTATTCTTTACACCCCAAATTTGGGCCCCGGTAACCACTCGAGCGGTAGGATGTTCAGACATCTTCAAACAATTAGAACAGACATACAATTGCATTCAACTCATTCTTATATATGTGTAGATAATGTGTTGAGTGCAATTTACTTTTAAAGAGAATTGTACAATAGGTCTTTTATGGAAAAAAGGACACGACCAACGCTCTCATAGAAAACAAACGCTCTGAAGATTTCAATCAAGAAGATAAAGAAGATATCTATCTCGACTGCGCAAGTTGTGCATACTGGATAGATGCGGCAAGACGGGAGAACCACGAGAGAAAACTCAGTAAGATACATTAACCAACACATAACGAGACTTGTTAGCCTAAATACACTGAGATACATGCTTGGGAGGAGATCGGAGCAATTATGAACATGTCCGATGTTGGATGAAGATGATCATCAAATGAATAATGAACCATAAACAATAGGTCACTAACATTATTTTTTCACTTGCAAATTTTGGCACTGACGCAGGAAATACATTTTTCAGATGAATGGATGAATGTATAATATATAGATGACTCAGTCTTGAAGTGAACTAATAATACAGGATATCGTATACAAATAGAATATACAGATAAGACATGCCACCAATTGTAAAATGCGTGTTGTTAGTAATGTTCTAGTTACTAGTCAGAGACCATTTAATATGAAGCACCAGTGCATATTCTTACAAACATATTCCATTTCTACCATCAACAAACCAAAATCAGTACTGCAAGCATTAGACAATGCTAACCATGAGAGCACAACATGCCAGTCACTGGTGCTATCCATCAGTTCCTTCATCAACGCCGTTGCTTTAAAGTTTCCCCTGCATGAAATACGAGGACACCGCAACATACACGGTAAAGAAATAACAGAGACTCATGCAAAGACAAAAGCAAACAATCAACAACATGATACAAACATGACACTGGAGAATTGTTGAACAGATATTAAGAAGTAACAAAATGGAGGAGTGGCTGAATAAATACTCAATGGGCAAAACAAGCAAATCCATTCCTAACCACCAAGACATTTGTTAAGACAAAATCAAAAAGTGAGTGCATGACTGACCAATAAGACTATAGACTACTAAGAAGAAAATAAGAAGTAACAAAATGTAGTATTGGTTGAATGAATATGCAATGAGAAAATCAGAAAGAGTCCCAAATGACCACTGCAAATCCAAAAGTTGCTGTAATTCTATTACACGACAAGAACAATTCATTATTTACTACTTTAGGTATCAGCAAGTGCTCCTGAATACTCATCTACATCGGATTCAACCAAAGATATTCCCGCAATGCCGTCCGTGTGACTGCTCACAAAAAATAACACACGTCATCTCTTCCAGTGCCGTGCACTAAGTTACTTACACCGAAAGTAAGTACACTCTTAAACAGGAGTTGAGAACACTATCTATGCAAACACTTCACATCTCATGATGGTTGTAAATTTGCTGCCACAGCTATCGCTCTCTCTCTCTCTCTCAATCTCTCTCTTTTCTCTCTTCTCTGCTTGC
This sequence comes from Arion vulgaris, assembly GCA_020796225.1. NCBI lineage: Eukaryota > Metazoa > Mollusca > Gastropoda > Stylommatophora > Arionidae > Arion > Arion vulgaris. The sequence continues at coordinate 55,123,533 of CM036759.1, read as the reverse complement.
TAGTGAAACCTGTTTCTACATCGTTTTTCAAACAGCTTGTGCTAATTCATGGTTAGCCTGATTTTGTAGCTCACGTTTTCTACAGGATATGGTAGATTCGGTTTCCTAGCCGAACCCGACAAGAAATCATATGTTTTTTGTTTTTTCCGATCCAGAAGCACTTGAGCTGAAAGCTCTTCGGCTCGGTATCATGGACATCGTAACCCTTCGGCTCGGTGCCACGAACACCGTAAATCTGGGGAACCTGCAGCTTTTCTGCCAGTCCGCGGAGTTGAACCCGCACTTACAGAGGACTAGTCACCCGTAGTCCAACGCGCTACGAACACGCTGAGCACGCGGGCAAATCATATGGTTATGTCACAGCGTTCGTGCCTTTTTTCAGGTCTAGGACGTCGGTCAAGGGATTCATGTAGATGTTACCACTCATAAATATTGTTCATCTGAAGTAAGGCAATTTTCTTATTATGTACAACAACGGTCACATTGTGTGAATGGTATCCCCATCAATCACTACCAGCTTCGCTAGATTTCTGTCTGATTCCATCGAAAGAGCGTGGAGTTAGGATATGTTCGTGGTCAATGTCGTCAGACCTAACCTTTCAATAACATTCGTTTAGACAACTAATATAGAACTCACAACTGTCTGTCACGTGAATAAAGTAAGTTTTCAATAAATATTCAAATACATGTCTCACCTGATCTCTTCCAAGCCAGTTCCATCCAGGAGATAGATTGCCACGTGTCAAGTGTATTTTATTAACTGTAGAAAATTAATGTTAAAAGTGATAATTGTAACGTAATTACAAATGACTAATATTGTGAGCCCACAGGCGAAACAATATAAGGGGACAACGTCGTGACAGGATCAGTCAGCCCAATCTCCTCGGGGTGGCCCTGGAACTCTTGTCTGGCTAAGTGGGTGGTTATAGATGGGGAGATACTCTGGTATAGATAGTAGTTCAAGCACAGTCGCGATTGTTATGAGAACTACCTGCAGCATAGATTAGAAGTATTCCAGAGTATATGCACGAGCTCGTTTCTCCTGACCATTGACTAGGGGCAGAAAAATTTACATCAATGAAAAACAAATGTAAGGAGTACGTAATTCGTACGATTCGTATGTAAGCGTAAATTCACGTCCACCAAAGTATATGGTCGCACCATATTTGCCCGCTCTTGGCGAGACTCGTTGGGAACTATACAACCTGTCATGAGAACATAAATGAAGATGTACACCTTCTATCAGAGACCAGGCACCGATGAATTAATTAGGTAAGGTTGGCCGTGAGTAAAATATACAGTTCTTGTGCTTAACGAAACTGCACACCCTGGAACAACTGTGTTCGTTACTGTTGGACAAGCGCAAGATGTAAACTTGCGTTCTTGTGCTTAACGAAACTGCACAATATGGAAAAACTGAGTTCTTTACTGTTGGACAAGCGCAAAATGTAAACTGGCGTTCTTGTGTCTAATAAAAAATCGCCTTCTTGGAAGAACTGGAGGGAATGAGGGGGAGGAGGGGGTGATGTTAGCGCACACAAAACCTAAAGTTGCGCGTTACTGTGTAAAAAAAGGCACCCTTCTTATTTGTGTGCAGCGCCAGCCCATTTTGTTTTTCTTTTTCTCGGCGCAAAGTAAAAATCAAAGTAAAATCTTCAAATTTGCAAGTGCCGACACGAGTCTCAAAACGGCTCAGAATGTTCCTAATCCGTAACAGCCTCACCGTGCTTAGAAAAACAAGGTTGAAAATGAAATGGTTTGTGTTCTCGTACAAGCCCAAACATTGGCAAGGGCTGACACATTTCGAACGCAATTGCCCCACACGTGAAGGATGCTGTCCACGCGTCCCATAATGGTTGATAATTATCATTGTCCGGAACAACTTAACTACAGGCAGATAGCGGCTTAAAATCCGATAGAAACATCGAACCTTCCCTAATAGTCATTTGTTGTAGAAGCTCCGAGGGTAAGAGGCGGGGGACAGTTGTTTCATATGTGCCTATTGAAAGTGGTTTGGGCTACAAAAGTTTTCTTACCACAGATCACACTTGAGGATCTAAATCAAGTACCTCTGAATTCGGGAGAAATTGTCTGTATGACAAGGGAATCCGATAAAAATGCAAGTACACTAAAAAATCTGTCAGAACCGCCATACCATGCGACCTGGGTACTCCTGAATACATAGTGATCGAACACAGCAGAAGTTGTCTTTTCCCCCATTATTTCTGTTGTGCCTTTCAGCACTCAGAGTATGCAAGTAGTTCTGCCAAATTTCTTCTAGTGTTCTTTGTATATAGTGTTTCCTAGCGCTTATGAAATTTTAGCGGCCTATCATTTTCAGAGCGATCTATAACATTAAAACAATTGCATGTGAATAGTATTGCTGGTTGTGGTGTACTGTTGTATGTGAATAGTATTGCTGGTTGTGGTGTACTGTTGTATGTGAATAGTATTGCTGGTTGTGGTGTACTGTTGTATGTGAATAGTATTGCTGGTTGTGGTGTACTGTTGTATTTGAATAGTATTGCTGGTTGTGGTGTACTGTTGTATTTGAATAGTATTGCTGGTTGTGGTGTACTGTTGTATTTGAATAGTATTGCTCGTTGTGGTGTACTGTTGTATGTGAATAGTATTGTTGGTTGTGGTGTACTGTTGTATGTGAATAGTATTGCTGGTTGTCGTGTACTGTTGTATTTGAATAGTATTGCTGGTTGTGGTGTACTGTTGTATGTGAATAGTATTGCTGGTTGTCGTGTACTGTTGTATTTGAATAGTATTGCTGGTTGTGGTGTACTGTTGTATTTGAATAGTATTGCTGGTTGTTTTGTACTGTTGTATGTGAATATTATTGCTGGTTGTGGTGTACTGTTGTATGTGAATACTATTGCTCGTTGTGGTGTACTGTTGTATGTGAATAGTATTGCTGGTTGTGGTGTACTGTTGTATGTGAATAGTATTGCTGGTTGTGGTGTACTGTTGTATTTGAATAGTATTGCTGGTTGTGGTGTACTGTTGTATGTGAATAGTATTGCTGGTTGTGGTGTACTGTTGTATGTGAATAGTATTGCTGGTTGTGGTGTACTGTTGTATGTGAATAGTATTGCTGGTTGTGGTGTACTGTTGTATTTGAATAGTATTGCTGGTTGTGGTGTACTGTTGTATGTGAATAGTATTGCTCGTTGTGGTTTTCTGTTAGATAAATTATTCTCTTCCTTCTCTTCTTCTTCTTTGAACGCTCCACATCGACCTCTTGCTAACTTAAGAGACTTGACTTTCTGGACCTGAGAGAGACATGCCTATCTGGAGCAGATATATATACATCACTATTTGGATATGAAAGAAACTTGACTATTATGATCTAAGAGTCTTGACTATATGGATCTGTGTGAAACTTGACTATCATGATCTCAGTGAGACTTTACTATCTGAATCTGAGAGAGACGAGTATATGGACAAGGGCGAGTGGTATATTTTCTCAGTATGTCCCCTTTTTACTTCTTAAATAATCTTTGATTGCGATTTTTTAAACAAACATCCATATAATATGGATCTGAGAGAGCAGCATGATCAAAGGATGATGACTATTACCAGAATGTTACATGCAAAGTTATTGACAGTCGGTCTTATGTTAAACTAAAGAGAACCGTCAATGACTGGGTACAGTGAAGAGACATGAACACCAACAAACAAACTATATAGATTACTAATTAGTTGTATACACTTACTTTCTCCTTCAAGAAACATGATATAAATCGAGTAAGCGATGCCAAAAATACCAACAATCCAGTATAAACATCTTTCCCACCGTGGAAGAACATCAACAAACATCTTGAGTGCAAACACAATAGTAGTAAATGATCACGGAATCCGAACTTGTCCACGCTAACAAACACAATAGTAGTAAATGATCACGGAATCCAAACTTGTACGTGCTATCAAACACAATAGTAGTAAATGATCACGGAATCCAAACTTGTACGTGCTATCAAACACAATATTTCTTGCAACAGGTGCTATCTTTTATTGTCTTACATCCATTTAGAATATTGTAGTAGAATTAAATAAGATGTAGACTAACACTGATTATGACATAAAATTGAACAGACGGAAAATAAAACTTGAAGCATCTTCTTCACATTACGTTTCCACCAACTCTAATAATATATCATCTTTTATTAGTTTATGTACATATGTGTGTTTCATTAGGACCAAACAAGCTTCAATCAGCATCATCGATTTTTGAGAAGTAAAATTTAGAAAAATGGATTAGGTGTACGTACAGCACTAAAAAGAAAGAACACTGATGTAATGAAAGAACTAAATGTTAAAGAGAATTGGCTGATAAACAACATACTATACAGAAAAATTAGTTACGTTGGTCACATTAAGCGTCACGAGGGCATGAAAAGAACAATATTCGAATGCAGTGTCCCAGGAACCAAGAAGAAGATGGCTACAAGATGTTAAAGAAACCATGAATATGACCATTGGTGAAGTGGATGAACTGACTAGAGACAGAGTGAATTTCAGATGTGCTGCAAAGAGAGCAACGTCCTATAAAGGATACGCAGCTTGATGGATGGACAGCACTTTCTCTGCGACAGCCTGCTGGATGACAAGAATAGTGTCAAGAAATCTACTCTGCAATTTAAGCAGTTTGGATTTACACGTTGTGCAAGCAGAACTGAATTTCTTATTTGTTTTCTTCTTTCTTTCGTTTTTTCTATGAATTCAGGCGAAGTCAGTGCATCTATTAAAGTTCTGCTGATTGATCCTTACTTGGGGATCTGCAAACAACAAGAACGAAAATCCAGTTCTTCGAAACGAAATGCTACATAAAGATCCTACGAATACCATGGACAGAACAAATGAAGAATACTGATGTCCTGAAAGAACTAAATGTTAAAGAGAATTGGCCGATAAACAACATACTATACAGAAAAATTAGATACATTGGTCACATCAAGCGTCACGATGGCATGGAGAGAATAATATTAGAGGGCAGGGTTCCAGGACGCAGAGGCAGAGGTAGACCAAGAAGAAGAGGGGTACAAGATATTACAGAAACCATGAATATGACCATCGGCGAAGTTAGTGAACTGGCTAGAGACAGAGTGAATTTCAGATGCGCTGCAAAGAGAGCAACGTCCTATAAAGGATACGCACTTTGATGATGACATAGGGATCTAAATCTCAAGTACATATCAAGACGTCAAAAGTTCGCATGAATGGTGAAGGACACTGATGATAAAAAAAAAGCAACTCTACAGATCGTGCTGACTACGTCTGAATTTTTAGCAAAGTGAAAGAAATAAGAAGAGAGAAAAAACATCCAGTTCTGCTTGAACAAAGTATCATTCCAAACTCTGTAAATTGTGTGATTGATTCATTATAACTTTCATTACAGAAAAGAAGATAACTGACAACGCAATTTTCTAATTTGGCATCAAGTTTTATTTTTCAATTTTATTTCTTATTCAATGTTGATCTACATCTCTTTATTGGAAATTTCAATCCAATTCTATATTTATACAAGGCAATAAGAGATATCACCTGCTGCAAGTAATATTGTGTTTGTTAGCTTGGACAAGTTTGGATTCCTTGATCATTTACCATTATTGTTGTGTTTGCACTCAAGATGTTTGTTGATGTTCTTCCACGGTGGGAAAGATGTTTCTACTGGATTGTTGGTACTTTTGGCATCGCTTACTCGATTTATATCCTGTTTCTGGAAGGAGAAAGTAAGTGTATACAACTAATAAGTAATCTATATAGTTTGTTTGTTGGTGTTCATATCTCTTCTCTCATTACTCAGTCCTTGATGGATCTCTTAGTTTGAATGACAATATATTTTCAAGTATCATTCTGGTAATTGCCATCATCCTTTCGATCATGTCTCTTTCAGATTCAGAAATGAGATTCAGACTCTCTCTGAGATTTAGACAGGTATGTCTCTCTAAGATTCAGATAGTCGTCTTGGATCCAAATAGTCAAATCTCTCTTGGAATCAGATAGGCAAGTATCTCCCTGCCCAAGATAGTCAAGTCTCTCTCAGATTCAGATAATCAAGTCTCTCTCACATCCAGAAAGTCAAGTCTCTGATTCAGATAATCAAGTCTCTCTCACACCCAGAAAGTCAAGTCTCTCTCAGATTCAGATAATCAAGTCCCTCTCACACCCAGAAAGTCAAGTCCCTCTCATATCCAGATAGTCAAGTCTTTAAATTCACGTTTAACATTTAAGAGCTTTAAGCACTTTATAATTATGAATTTTGCTGTTTACTACTTTTCCTGGCCTCTCGCTGTTTTCTTTATGGTCTCCTAGGATAGTCAAGCACTCTTCAGTTCATCGAGGAGACTTCGTCTCTAGGGAGAGCTATTAAGAATGTTCTTAATCCAAAACTGTCTCAGTGAAATCCGAAGTGTGCTGTGATTAAGTCGAAAAAACGCTTGGCTATCACATTGAACTCCAGAGTTTGAGGTCAACATGGATCTATATTTTTTGCTGTACGCGCTTAGTACGACGTTAGAGAGCAGTTTCCCATCCTCATTATGTTTACTTGGGAATCTAAATCGCTAATACCTATGAAAACGAAACAGAACTCTTTACATACCCTAAGTACTAAAAGGCACAACCGGAATAGGGAAACCAAAAAGATGGAAGACAATGTTAGCAATTTTTTGGGCCCAATTACAACCTTTTACAATTATTTGTCCGCAGAGTATAGAGAATACTTTGAGCAGGATGTACTATCTCCTGGATGGAGCTGGATTGGACGATATCAGGTGAGGAATTTCTTTGAATATTTCTTAAAAGTTTACTGTGGTCAAATGACAGATAGTTGTGAGTTGTATATTAGTTGCCTGAAAGATGTCATTGGAAGTTTAGATAGGACATGGTCTAAGAATATATGCCAATTCCAGGCGACGGTTATGGAAACAAACTGGATTCTGGCAAAGCGGGTATGGATTAATGAGGATGTCATTCACATAATGTAGTTATATTTTATAGGTTGTTGTACATAATAAGAAATATGTCACACATCAGACAAACAATATTTCTCAGTGGTAATATCTACACGAAATCCTTGAATGTAGACCTATTTCTGAAAGAAAGCGCACCCAGTGCGGTAGCTTGCAAGTTCGAAATCATGTAGCAATGGCAGGTCGCCCCTACAAAATTGGTTTGACATAACCAGGATTTGACCGTTTGTTGTAGAACTCGGCTTGGGACTTGATACTCCATCTGGTAGAAAACGTTATCTGCAAAATCAGGTAAACAATGAACTAACATGGGCTGCTTAAAAGCCAATGTTCAAACTGTGGTTTTAAAAGCGAGAGAGAGAGAGAGAGAGAGAGAGAGAGAGGGAATGGAAAGATAGAAGAACAACATAGTTTGGATATTGAGGCAGACAATAACATAAACAAATAAGTCATTAACAATGATAATGTAGAAGAGGATCTTACAGTGTTACATAGAATGGTTTGTTTGCTGCAGAGAGAGAGAGAGAGAGAGAGAGAGAGAGAGAGAAACAGAAAGAGAGAGAGAGGAGGAGAGGAAGGCAGGTAGGGTGTAGTATCCCATGAAAAATCACGGACAATAGACTGCTTCTTTTTCTTCTTCTTTGGACGCACAATATTGTCCACTTGTCAACCACTCTGTGTGATTTGTATGTGATCTGAGCCTAAGAGCGATTGCACGTTGTGCCAGTTAAGCGCCTACAAGTAGACTAGCACATCCGATTTCTGCGCTGCTTTTAATTTACTAGGGTAGCATTCTTAGAGCGTGCATCAGTCGCCTCTTACGACATGCATTGTAGGTCGCAGTGGTACTATTCTTTCTTTCCTTTGCATGCCCCGGCACCAGCCGGCCGACTCAACAGACAATTACATGGAATAAAAATAAGACAAACAACTCTTTGCCAGTGTCGGCAGTGAAACAGACCTGCAAGATTGTCATCGCCTGGGTAAGTTAAGAAGAAACTAGTGACCACACCCAGTTGACCTGACAACTAAACTTTAAAGAAACCAGACAGATCTGAAACAGACTGCTCAGTTTGTAGTCTGCAGTGAATTAGGCGCATGACTAGAGCTAGCCGAAGAAAAAGATAAAGTTCTTTAAAAAATTGTTTAAATAGCTTTATAATCTTCATGATTTGAGGTGATTGCTTGGACACTGTCCTCAGCTTCTGTATAGGAGGGTCGGTATTTGCCTCATAAGTCACCGAGTGCAAGGCACTGGAAGAGATGGTGTGGGACATTCGTGTGTGCAGTCACACGGACGGCATTGAAGGAAATCTTTGGTGATGTAGGTGAGAATTCTTGAGCACTTGTCAACACTTGAGGTACAAAAATGACTTGTCTTGTAAGGCAATTTATAGCATCTTTTGAATATGGAGAGGTCATGTTATTATAAAGTGATCTGCTCGATTTCTTCCCCTTTCACCTCCAAGGAGGCATAGGTCCACAATCTGTCTGAGTTGCCCATTGCCTAATCATTCAAACACTGCTCATTTATGCCATTTCTTATATTTTCTACTTAACAATATGTAGTGTTATTGATTAGTAATGTTGTTATTTGATATTGTCTTTGAATAGTGACCCTTGGTTCAATTTGATCTGTCCAGATTTTGCACAATGCTTATTTGTTCAGCTACTCCTCCATTTGTTACTTCTGATTATTTGTTCAGCAGTATTTAGTGGTATAAGTCTGTCATGTTGCTGATTGCTTGCTTTAGTCTTAGCAAGGTGTCTGGTCTATCGTTTTCCTGTATGATGCGGTGTCCTGGTATCTAATGTGGGGTAAACTTGATGGCAAAGGTGATGATTAATGAACTGACGGATAGTATCACGGACTTCAAGCCGTGATCTCAGAATTTGAATGGTCTAATGCCCGCAGCACTGAGTTATCATCAGTGAAAATAACTGTAGGGTTTTTTCAAGGTGAAGATGGATTATGTTTGGAAGAATGTGCGCTGATGCTTCAATGTCAATGATCTATGGCATAAAGCTAGAATATTAATTGTCCCACGCATGTTGCACTTCTTCCAATGTTTTATCTAGCTATTATATTAAATAGAAAATGCGTGTAGTGACCCATTGTACAATTATTTTTATGGTAAATTCCACTGATCACATGATAACACCATATTATAGGTACTGTAGAATATGTTAGCGTCTGTAGCTCAAGCGGTAGTGAGCTAGATCACAAACAGTGAAACACGTACAAACAAAGTACTATAGTTTTACAAAATACAGAAACAGTGACAATAAACAGCAACGTTTCGACCAACAAGGCCTTTATCAAGCAAACGAACAAACAGGAGTGACAAATTAAAATGAAACACAAATGGACGACCAAATACCAACGTATCTAAGGAAAATCTCAAACACAAACACAAACACAAGCGCACCTTGTTCAAACTCCACGGTGGGCAAGTTTGGAAGCATATTCCTTTTCCGTGGCATTTTGACAAAAGGTAAAAATAGACCAAACCGTTCAGAAAGCAATGACAAACGACTGAACGTATAAGTGGTGCCTAGAAAATCAACGACTCGTTTACTATGGTTGATGGTCACGTCTCGTAAAAGATATGCCACGATTTTCATCTTGATTTTCAGAATATGTTAAAGTGTATGTATGTATTATCCATTTCTTTTAACGTATAGAACAACATTCTGCTGAATAGATTTTACTCCCACCGTGTCATGTTGAAGAACTATAGTGACAACATTTACTAAATGTTTAAGGCCAACTTACACTAAAATAATTGTGAAAAATACTAAAACAGATCTAAGGTGACATTGTGGTTGCATTTCTAGAAACAGTAATTCTGTATGAGACCTTAAACGCTGGAAGCATCTATATATCATCATCATCATCAGCATCAGGTGCCGTGCCGACTAGTGCAGGCGATCATGGATCTCCCCAAATCTCTGTTGCTGGTATTTCTGTTATCTCAGATGTTGACGCTCTTCCGTGCCATAAAGTCAGGCTAACCAGAATATGCTCTCTCTGTCTTCCTCTATCTCGTTTCATCTCGATTTTCCCGGTAGTTACCAATGTGTTCTAAACGAAACATCCGCTAATATTGAATCGTGATAGTTTTTCTACATTTCAAAGTATAAACATTTCTTTCTACACACAAAAGAAAAAAAAAGATTAGTTACATTTAATTATTTTCAGGACCAAACTGATAAGGAGTGGTTTATGTGGAGGAGGGCATTACTGCAGATCTTATTTCTCAATGCAATTCATATGCTACTTTCACAGATATGTTTCTACTTTAAAGTCAGTGTGAAGGTTTGTATGTATTAATTCATCATCAAATAACTTGTCTTGAGCAGAATTATGCCACCCCAACAGTCCTCCTAAATATTTCTTTAAAGGTCAGACGTTCTGCCTCTGCAGCTGTCACGTTGAAACCATCAGTTACACTCTGAATCCACCTTCTTCGTGGTCTTTCTCGTCTTCTTCTCTTTGGCCGGTATGTCTCCTTCCATGATGGTCTTCTCCAGCCCTTCATGTCTTTTTATGTGTCCAAAATATCTCAATTTTCTCTTTCTTATTTGTAGCTAGTTTTTTTTTATTTTGAGTTCTTTCTGTATAGATCTATTTGTTCTCTGCTCTGTTCATGGTATACTGAAGACTATTCTGTAACACTCATATTCAAAAGCCACATATATGTGTTTCCATTGTCTTATTAAATGTCCATGCTTCACACCCATACGTTGTCACTGGGTATATGCATGCTCTTAGTATTCTGTAATATGGAACGCAAATTTATCACAGAAATAATACAAAACAAACGGAAGGTAGAATATTAATGGAAGGTAGAATATTAATGGAAGGTAGAATATTAATGGAAGATATACTATTAATGGAAGGTAGAATATTAAGGGAAGGTAGACTATTAATGGAAGATATACTATTAATGGAAGGTAGAATATTAAAGGAAGGTAGACTATTAAAGGAAGGTAGACTATTAAAGGAAGGTAGACTATTAAAGGAAGGTAGACTATTAAAGGAAGGTAGACTATTAATGGAAGATAGACTATTAAAGGAAGGTAGACTATTAAAGGAAGATAGACTATTAAAGGAAGGTAGACTATTAATGGAAGGTAGAATATTAAAGGAAGGTAGACTATTAATGGAAGGTAGAATATTAAAGGAAGGTAGACTATTAATGGAAGGTAGAATATTAATGGAAGGTAGACTATTAATGGAAGGTAGACTATTAAAGGAAGGTAGACTATTAATGGAAGGTAGAATATTAATGGAAGGTAGACTATTAATGGAAGGTAGACTATTAAAGGAAGGTAGACTATTAATGGAAGGTAGACTATTAATGGAAGGTAGACTATTAATGGAAGGTAGACTATAGGTGTATAACCAGACACAGTCAGACGATCAATCATTAATTGTCTTCAAATGAAAATAAAGTCACAGTGAACACGAAGATATAATTAATCGTTAGGGTAAGTGATCTGGTGCTGTCCCTACTACACCACTCTATGGTGACCATAGAACGAACTGCATCATTGTAGACTGACAAGGAAAGAGAAATAACAGAAGAAATGTATACAAATAACAATAATAGTGTAATTGATAGCTACACCTATTATGGTCTTTGTTTGTAATTCATATTGTCACCAACATCAGCATAAGAAAGACAGTTGGCACAGAACCTTGCTTGAATTACATTGAGAAACAAAGAATGAAAGGGTTTGGCCGATGCATTCAAACTCCAGATTATACAGTGACTTTTACAACAGAAAGAAAGAAGACGAGAGGAAGATCATGAAAAAGATGGTTAGATGATATAGCAGAATCCTATCAAATGAGCAAAAGTAACAATCACCCAACCACAATAACAGCACAAGACAAAATCAGAAAACCACGACACTGGCAGCAACACGGTAGCAGTGTGACGACACTGGGCAACAACCCGGTAGCAGTGTGACGACACTGGGCAACAACCCGGTAGCAGTGTGACCACAAAAGAAGAAGAGGAAGTTGTCATAATTGCTTGCGGTGGATGGCTATTAATGAACCATGTTACGGGTCAAAGGCTCATGAGGTCATGGTGGTAACATGAGCCAGGGTTAGCGAGGGGGCGCGCTAGCCAAGACCCTGCCCCCAACCTCCACGCGGTGACCCTGGAAACAGACTCTGGTTCCGGTCTGGCTAAGAGGGCAGGGATCGGGGAGAGAAAACTACTGGTAGTGGTAGCAGTGCAAGTACGGAAACACGATAAAGATACATACAAACAAAATGCACTAATCTCCTGACCGATGTCCAACAAGATATTGCCCAAGTCCCTGAACGCAAAGAAACAGCAACGAAACGTCTCAGACATGGATGAGAGGTGCATCCAGTGACCAAACGTATGCCCACGTAGGGCGAAGCTCGAAGCCCTGAGGAGGGGCAAACATTGCCAGCCCGTCGGCAAGAATAAATAAGACAGGACCGTAACGAATAAAAGTCTACCCTCGTGTTGGTGCGAGAGAAGATTGCAGCTGACCTAGCATTGGTAGCCTGGTGCAGACACATGTACTGGGCAAGGTTTGCCGAGCGCAAAAGAACAAGTTGCGTTTAGTGCATAACGAAACTACCCGCCCTGGGAAAACCGTGCAAGGTACTGTGCGACTAAAAATTAACATCCCCGGAAGAACTGAGGTTGGTGATTCCTAACGGGACTGCCAGCCATGGGGCAACCGGGCAATGTTCGATTGCAGTCGTAACTAACATCCCCGGAATAACTGGGGCGGGTGATGGCGGCGAGCGAAAAATACACAGTTACGCTGATAGCGCCGACTGAAACGACCCTCTACATTGTTTGTACTCGGCCCCATGCCAGTGCTTTCGACGTTAATTGCAAATTGCCACGTACCAATGCGCGTCTAGAAAAGGCTGAGAATGTTCCTTCTCCGGATCAGACTCAAAATGTACGGTAAAGCAAGGCCGACAATGTACGGACCTGACAGGAAGTCCGGGTCTGAACATTGGCGAAGGCCGATACTTTACACGGTGTCTTATACGAGTAAGACGCCGTCCGAGGATAAGCTTACAAGCCCCGAGAAATATTTCTCAGTCAGAACGGGCATGAACAGCGTAACTCACTGTCCCGGCGTAGATCACAAAGCCCAAAAATACGGCAAAGCTGATCGTACCCTAGGGAAAGCTCAACCTAGTAAATCAAAAGCTGGCTGAAAACGAACACCCCACCGAAGGATAAGCAACTGGGCTCCAATAGGTGCTGAAGGCTGGTGCACGTACATTACGTTCGGACGTTTGGCTGTTTATATATCACAATGAGAATGATTAAAACAGGCCTAGAACGATCGAAGAAGAAGAAGAAGAACCATGTTACAAAAATAGTTTTTATGAGTTGTGCATAAACTTTATCTGTATGATGTCAGGATGAAATACCGTTATAAATGTCGCATTCTTTCAAATGTTTCCATTTATTTTTCAAATAATACTTTTACTCAGTGGCTGCACGCCATTAAGGGCCAGTGGGGCAGGGCCCTTAATAATAATGTATGACGTATATATATTATTTTATACATTATTTGTTCATCATTATTACTTTTAACGTGATACTGATTAGCTCTTTGAGCGTTGAATATCTAAAGCTTAAATAGCATATGCAGTCTGAAATTAATAAGAGTCTTTCCTCCATAATTAGTATACTTTACGCACTTTCAACGCACTCATTATTTAGGGAGAATAGAAATGTGACATATTTAAATTGTTTGTTAACATAGCAACCTCTGACCTCTAGATTGATTGTTTAGTGAAAACAAATATGTAATTTTGGTTCATTCAGTAAGGAAATTCTTTCGTGGTCAAGCCAGTGCACAGTTGAACAGTGTTATTGAACTAAAAATTAGATAAGTTACGTAAATACAGAATGATATATAAAAATAATAGAAAGTAATATAAATAATTAACTAACCATCATAGAATAGTTTAAGGTAATCACCCTTTCCATCAATATATATTTTGTATGATTTCTCTGTCTCACTAGATATGATTTTTCTATGACCTGTTCTTAATGAGAGATCTTGCCCGCCTGCCCAGCGTGTTCGTAGCGCGTTGAACGACGGGTGGCAACCTCCCTGTGAGTGCGGGTTCATTTACACGGGCTGGGAGAAAAACCACAGGTTGTCCAGATTTACGGTGGTTGTGGCACCGAACCGAAGGGTTACGATGTTCATGGCACCGAGCCGAAGAACTGAAAGCTCAAGTGCTTCTGGATCGGGAAAAAAGTGAGAGATCTTGATGTGATACCGTTTCCTCACACCTTTTTATTTATTATACATAGCACTGTTTCAAATATTTACTACTGTTACTCAGTGGAGGCTTGTCATTAAGGACCAGTGGGGCAGGGTCCCATTAATAATAATGTGTGACGTGTACTTTTTATTTTATAAATTATTTTTACCTCCTTATTACTATCATTATCATGTTTGCTGACTGTCTCTTCTGCATTGGTTGCACGTTTTTTACCATGAAACTGTTTGTTTAGTTTTGTCCCTGTGATCCTCTACGTGATCCATTATTTTTGTTAGTATTTTTTTCTACATATTTTCCTTTAGTATAGTGATTTACTGAGTAATTTAGTGTAGATTAATATACTGAGTAACTTGTCTTTATGTTTGCTCTTTGCTCTATTTTATTCTATATTGTTGATGAAATCAATGATTCCTTTTCGAATTTCTTATTTTAATTAAATAATAGAACACAAGAATATTTTGTGTAATATATCTTTGTTATCTTGATATATAAAATAAAACGGTAATCAATATTATTAATTGTGTCCACAGATACATTCTTGTGTACTGCTTATATTTGATCTTGTAGCAGCTTATGTCTATTTTAACTTGATATTGTTGCTAGTACTAATAGGATGGGCATTGATAACGTATGCAGTTTCCCTGTCTGGAAGTAAATATCTTGTATGGATGCTTGCAATGTCATGTATATTTTCTATGGATAGTCAGGTTTGTTTAAATCTTTAAAACAATTTATACTGCTGTAAGTATTCTAGACTTCTTACTGTTATAAGAAAGAGAAGATGGAGATATGTTGAGGAGAAATGATTAAAGAATATCAAAGCAGGCATTGAAGTGGGATGCAAAGGGTTCAAGAAAGAGAGTCGACCTAAGGAGACCCTGAAGCGAACTTTGCTGAGAGAGGCAGGAAATATCGGTCTCAGTTCCATGGAGGAGATTGAGCGAGTTGCCCAGGATAGAGCGGTATGGAGAAATTATTTACAGGCCCTATGTAACGTATAACGGTACGAGAGGAATTATTATAAGTATTCTATAGAAAATTGAGATATTTTGGACATATTAAAAGACATGAAAGGCTGGAGAAGACCATTATGGAAGGAGGCATACCGACAAAGGGGAGAAGAGGAAGATCACGTAGAGGATGGATTCAGGATGTAACTGATAGTCTGAACATGACGGCTACAGAGGTAGGACATCTGGCCTATGAGGGAGAGAAGTTCCGGAGGACTGTTGGGGTGGCAAAGTTCTGCCCAGGACAAGCTATTTGATGATGATGAAGTATTCTCTATTTTGCTATAGAATTCAGTGAATAATTTTGTCCTGTCTAACACACAGACAAACACACACACACACACACACACACATGCATATGCACACACAATCAAAAGTATTCAAGAAATGTATCAAGTAAAATTATTGAGAAAACAAAACAGTGTTCTAGTTCTCTAGATTCTGCTCGCGTCTTTGCTTGGCAATTTATAGATGGGTGTTGATCAGTTTTGTATTGCTAATTCTATTTCCCATAGATCAATAAGTAATTCTTACTGTATGAGCTTGTAATTTAATAGCTCTGGGTATGACTTTCATATTTCCTTTTCTCTGTGGTTTAGTCGTGTACATTTTAGTCCGATATTTGTACTTTATGCAATTTATGCAATACATGAACATTAACGATGAAGAACAATTTGTTATTTATACATTTTTTCTTTACAGGAAAAGTACATTCCGTTCTCAAATTTTGAAGGGAAATATCACTTTCATCTGATAAGTTCTTACTTCTATATTCGTCTGATAAGTTTTGCTGTTGAGAAGATTCAGTACAGAAGATCTCAAACAATGCTTACATATACAAAGAAAGAAACATGTATTGACAATGTAAAACGGGAACAAACTGAAGGATTAACATCTAGTGACAGTGTCTGTGACAGCAGAGAAGAATGGATGACTAATACCTGTCATAAGAAGAAGACTGCCCATAAAAGTTATGATTCATCTAGTTCATACAAGATTACAAATACTAATATAGTGGATTGTGATCCATCTTTTCTGGATTTGTTATTCTATTCATTTTATTTACCAACATTTACTAATGGTCCTATTCTTATATATAAGGACTTTCATAACCAAGTGAAAACTGCATTCAGATCTTCAAGTTTTACACCAGATGTATATGATATTGTCAAACAGCTGATCAGGTTATCATTCTGGGCTGTCTTTATTGAATTTCAATTTCATTTTCTGTATTATAATGTTTTAGGTTCATACCCAGAAGTGGTTAAAAATGTGTCTAGTTGGGCTATAGTATCCATTGGTTACTGCCAGGGTCAGTTTTTTATGATAAAATACTTTGTAATATATGGAAGTGCTCTACAGCTCTCCAGATTTGATGGAGTAGTTCCTCATGCTCGACCACGTTGTATCAGTTGGATTTATTCTTTCACAGACATGTGGAAGCACTTTGATGTAGGTTTGTACAATTTCATTAAGACTTATATATACATACCGCTGGGGGGATCAAGAGCAGGTCTTCCTCGACAGATCTATGCATCGGGTCTGACATTCGTATTTATCTTCACTTGGCATGGTGCCAGGGAAGAGATATTTGTCTGGTGTGCTGGGAACTACCTCATGTGTAGTCTGGAAGCTGTATCACTTGTTCTGGAGCAGTCTACTATTGGAGCGCAATTGGTAAGTATTCTTTTCTTAAGAATATGATCCCATTAAAAGTGATATTTCAAAATGAATAAGAACATTAGTAAATGACAATCTAAATTAATTGTATTGGTCGTTGATTCAATGTCATAGTGCTTCTAATCTGAACATTCCTATAAGTGCACGATTGCATTCAGTGAATGTCGAAGACTATGCTTTCATGAATTCCTCTGTTAAAACATATTTCTCATTCTTGTTATGCAGCCTTGCAGGGAAACAAATTCTACTGAACCACAAGTAAAGAAGTGACACGGTATATACATTTAGAAAACCCAAGATGAAATTAAACGGAAGGTCACTCATGAAAGAATGTATGAATCCGGAAAGTGGAGAATACAGAGATCTAACTTCGTTAGAATCTCTAACGCACTGACCACAGCCCATCCAGTCCTGTCCAAATGCACAGCCAAACAAATCCCGGCAATCGACAAGTGCCCGCCATGGAAAAAAAAAATGCCAGAACTAAGGGAATCAATCCCAGGCATAATGAGCAAAAGGGATCAAACAAACCTCGACAGAAAAACTGCAGCAGAAGAGCACATAGAATCAGAGTACCCTGAAAATGAGTGGACGCACGTCTACACGGACGGATCGGCAAATAACGCAATAAGCGATGGTGGAGGAGGAATAGTGCTTAAAATCTCAAAGAAAGTCACGGTCAAGAAAGCGATTGCAACTGGCAAATACTCGAATAACTACCGAGCTGAGGCAGAGGCAATCAAAGAGGCGGCCGAAATGATCTTGGAGAGAAGAAACACTAAACGCAACAAGGTCGTGATATTCACCGATGCTCTATCGGTCATCACGGCACTCAAATGCGTCGGCAAAACTGAGATGAATGAGCTCAAAACGTCCCTCGCTGAACTAACGAGTTCACTCAAACGCACTGTCATCCAGTGGATACCGTCACACTGCAACATTAAGGGAAACGAAGCGGCCGACAAGCTAGCCAAAGAGGGCGGGCGATTACCCCAGACTGATCTCGAGATCAGCTATGAGGAAGTCAAAACAACCATCGGTTCGCACTATCGAAGCAAATGAGCAAAAGACCACCCGCAGTACACAGACAGTGACGGATACTATGGTCTCTCTCGCAGTGAACAAGTTGCCATATTTCGACTCCGTACCGGCCACAACAAGCTCAGAGCCCACATGTTCCATAAATTTAAAATTGGCACAACTAGCCTGTGCCCATGCAATATGGCAGACATGACGGCAGAACACGTCTTGCAAGACTGTCAACGTTTAGCAGGTATACGAAAGAGTACTGGCCACAACACACAGAGCTTCGCGAAAAGCTGTACGGAGGAACGGAGTCCCTAAAAACAACAGTAAAATTCATGATAGAAGTTGGTCCATCAGGCTAGGCCGGGAACGCAAAGGAAGGAAGGTCACTTTTGCGGTCCTGCACACAGTGCGTATGTAAGGTTTTCTGCCATCCCTACTAGAACAACGCTAAAGATATTGAATTCAAATATGAAATTCATCTAGTTGGTTGGATTAGAAACTATGTTGTATGGTGAGACAAGAAAGTGAGGTAGAAACCAAATTCAAGGCCTTTATCAATACATGTCTTCGGCGTATTCTCCGACTAAAATGGCATGACAGAATGGCAAACACAGATCTGTTAATGATAGCATGATGTCCCAGATCAGGTAGAGAAATTTACAATGTATCTGGCATATCTTACTAAGTTCACTTTGAGTCGAACCAACATGGTAAACGGAAAATAGTAGGTCTTAACCTGTGTTGAAGTTTTCTTGAGAATCTACCCTAGACTATCCTCCTAATCTATCGAAAAAAAATAATCATAGAGCAGGGAAAAAATGGACGATAACTGTTAAAGCCCTTTGCTCTACGAGAACCAGGAAGGAATAAGTTGTAAAGTTGTGTCATTTTTATCTTATGTCCTACTTTGTAATTAGAAACAATGTTATCTTATGTCATATTTTGTAATTAGAAACAATGTTATCTTTTGTCATATTTTGTAATTAGAAGCACTGTTATCTTTTGTCATATTTTGTGAGGGAAACGAAAATCGTGGGATATCTTTTACATGACTTCGCCATGTAATCACGTAAACAAGTCATCGATTTTATAGACATCACTTATACATACGTTAAGTAAAGTGATATTGCCTTCTGAACGGTGAGGTTTATTTGTATAGACATCACTTATACATACGTTAAGTAAATTGCTATTGTCTTCTGAACGGTGAGGTTTATTTTTATAGACATCACTTATACATACGTTAAGTAAATTGCTATTGTCTTCTGAACGGTGAGGTTTATTTTTATAGACATCACTTATACATACGTTAAGTAAATTGCTATTGTCTTCTGAACGGTGAGGTTTATTTTTATAGACATCACTTATACATACGTGAAGTAAATTGCTATTGTCTTCTGAACGGTGAGGTTTATTTTTATAGACATCACTTATACATACGTTAAGTAAATTGCTATTGCCTTCTGAACGGTGAGGTTTATTTTTATAGACATCACTTATACATACGTTAAGTAAATTGCTATTGTCTTCTGAACGGTGAGGTTTATTTGTATAGACATCACTTATACATACGTGAAGTAAATTGCTATTGTCTTCTGAACGGTGAGGTTTATTTGTATAGACATCACTTATACATACGTGAAGTAAATTGCTATTGTCTTCTGAACGGTGAGGTTTATTTTTATAGACATCACTTATACATACGTTAAGTAAAGTGATATTGTCTTCTGAACGGTGAGGTTTATTTGTATAGACATCACTTATACATACGTTAAGTAAATTGCTATTGCCTTCTGAACGGTGAGGTTTATTTTTATAGACATCACTTATACATACGTGAAGTAAATTGCTATTGCCTTCTGAACGGTGAGGTTTATTTGTATAGACATCACTTATACATACGTGAAGTAAATTGCTATTGTCTTCTGAACGGTGAGGTTTATTTGTATAGACATCACTTATACATACGTTAAGTAAATTGTTATTGCCTTCTGAACGGTGAGGTTTATTTGTATAGACATCACTTATACATACGTGAAGTAAATTGCTATTGTCTTCTGAACGGTGAGGTTTATTTTTATAGACATCATATACATACGTTAAGTAAATTCTATTGTCTTCTGAACGGTGAGGTTTATTGTATAGACATCATTATACATACGTTAAGAAATGCTATGCCTTCTGAACGGTGAGGTTTATTTGTATCGTTCGTAA
This sequence comes from Arion vulgaris, assembly GCA_020796225.1. Taxonomy (NCBI): domain Eukaryota; kingdom Metazoa; phylum Mollusca; class Gastropoda; order Stylommatophora; family Arionidae; genus Arion; species Arion vulgaris. The sequence goes on along the minus strand of CM036759.1, from coordinate 55,103,299 downwards.
AATTAGTTTCCAAACTGTCTGCATCAGAATTTGAACCAGATACACTTGGGTTGGGATCGAACACCCTACCGCTTATGCTAGAAAAACCCTTTTGTAAAAAATATATAGCTTTTCTTTTCGTCTTTACAGATGGTCAATTCGCAAGAGTTTTGCTGTGACAGCTTCTGAGTTTTCCCTTTTCTCTCTTGTCTTTCATCTCATACATAAGTCTCTTCTCAAAAGACTCTGCGCCTATGCACAATACCGCTTTCCACACAACTCTGTCATCAGCTAGTCTTTCCCATGTGCTGTGACCTATAGAACAGTTTTTCATTGAGGCTTTGCAGACATCTTTATATCTGAGCAGTGGTCTGCCCTGGTGCCTCTTCCCCTCCGAAAGTTCACAGAACATCGTTTGTTTTGATATGCGATAAGTTTTCATTCTTCTCACATACCCCAACCATCTTAGTCGTCTACTGCTGAGCATGGCATGATGGAAGGCAGGTTTGCACGTTGCAGTACTTCAGATTTAGTTATCTTGTCATACCACCTGATGTTGATAATCTTGCGGAGACATCGAAGGTGTAATTAATAGGTATTTTATTTTGTGTAATAGTTTGTAAGTAGAGGAAACACCATTACGAATGTTCTTAACCATTGATACCCGTAAGAGACGTTCATTTCCACTGTTCCATGAGAGAACTTCTTCTTCTTCTCTCGTTCGTCCGCTGTTAATTCAGACGGAAAGTCATGACGCCTGGTATTGAGTTTCTGAATGATTTTTGCGTGGGCCTATATTACCCTTTTACAGGCATCCCTCAATCATATAGACAGCCTCGCCGACTTTCGAGGTACTTGAAGCTTAGATCCTTCAAGAGTGAGCGTTGCAGGAGACCTATTGTCCTTGTAACTCTTTCTCAGACAGAGTTAGTTAGTGAAGGCAGAACGGATGACTTCTCTATCGGCTTTCCTGCCTTTGGCGAGGTCGTTCAGTACGCATCGTAAGATAAACACTCGTTAATGATCTTTTTGTGCCGTAAATTTGGGCTTAGATCTACACCAAAGAGCATAGCTTATTTTGCGCTGACTGTGTGAGTTCGCTCCGGTAAAGACCCGATCGTTTTCGACACTTCTAGGGATATTCACAGGAATTGTCACCTTTCTTGTATGCATTGCTCTTTCACGATCATTTTTCGCCATATATTTGGGCTTTATGATCTTCGCCAAAGAGTATGTCTACAATATGCACTCTTTCTAACTATACGAGATCCTTCCAGATTAAGAACATTCTCAGTCATCGGAGACGCATGTGCTTTGTCAAACAAACGATCATATATTGGCGGTATTCTTAGTCCTTATGTGCTCTAAGCCATGGTGTTTGGACGTCATCTATTTAGGATGATCGGCGTCCGAAAAGTATTGCCCTTAGCCAATATTTTGGTTTGTACCAGTCAAGCATTTGCATTATCGGCTTTACTTTTTTATTCACGGTGAGTTTGTTCCTGAGTAAGAGTATGATCTGACGACCAAGAAACATAGTGAAGACCAATATCTATATTTGAATACACAAAAACAAAAATCATGTCAACTGACAAAGCAAAAGGCTCACCTAACATCCAAGTAAACAATGAAGAACACCAATGTGTAGAGAGCTACGAATATCTGGGCTCAATAATTAACAATAACGGCGACTGCTCCAAAGAGATCTCAAGAAGATTGGCAATAGCAATAAGAAGTTAAACACAATGAAGAACATGTTGCAAAGCACCAGCAAAATACTAAAATTAAAAATATTGAGAACATGCATTTTCCCAGTGGCCACTTATGGCTGCGAATCATGGACTGTTACACAAAAATTAAGAACGAAAATGAAGTACTTCGAAACTAAATGCTACAGAAAGATCCTACGAATACCATGGACAGAAAAAGAAAGAACACTAATGTCCTGAAAGAACTAAATGTTAGAGAGAATTGGCTGATAAACAACATACTATACACAAAAATTACATACTTTGGTCACAACAAGCGTCACGATGGCCTGAAAAGAACAATACTAGAGGGCAGGGTCCCAGGACGCAGAGGCAGACCAAGAAGAAGATGGCTACAAGATATTACAGAAACCATGAACATGACCATCGACGAAGTGGGTGAACTGGCAAGAGACAGAATGCATTTCAGAAGTGCTGCAAAGACTATCCTATAAAGGATACGCACCTTGATGATGAAGAGTATGCTCATCCTTTTAGGGTTCGTGTCGACACTTAGCACTTTGCATGTATTTACTCTGCATTTTCCATATCCCCGGAAAACATTGGGACTGGGGCTGCGTACATATATTTTAGAGGTCCTTTTCAATTGGCGCTAGCAACTCAACTGAAGTTTTGCGCTCGCCATCACCACCCACCTCAGTTCTTCTTAGATGTTAGTTGTAAATGCAACAGTACCTTGCCCGATTGTTCCAGGGAGGGCAGCCCCTTTAGGCAACACCCAACTCAGTTCTTCCGGGGATGTTAGTCGTTAATGCAACAGTACTTTGTCTGGTTGTCTTAGGGAGGGCAGTCTCTTAGACATCACCCACCCCAGTTCTTCCCGGGTGTTAGTCACTAATGCAACATTACTTTGTCCGGTTGTCCCTGGGAGGGCAGCTTCGTTAGGCACTAAAGCGCAACTTTAGAATTTACTCTTTGCCAACCTTACCACGCAAATTTACCTACACTAAGCCTTTGATACGGAGTTAGCCGCAATCTTCCCGTGTATCGACACGATACGTTGCAAAGTTTTCAGAGACTCTTGCTGAGACTTTTATCGTGCCTCGAGACTGCCCAGACAAGCAGCTCAACCCGGGCACAGGGCTCCAAGTTTCGCACCATGCGGGCTCACGTCTCTACTATGGATGCATCTCTCATCCCTACATGTTCGTCTGTACGCCTTTACCATCGGCCAGGAGGCTGATAATTGTGGTGCGACCGTTGTGTTCACATTTTCGGTGCCTCGAGACTTCCCTGACGCGCAGCCTGACTCGGGCACAAGGCTCCAAGTTTCTCCCCATGTGAGCCCACGTCTCTACTCCGGATGCACCTCTCATCCCTTTAATGTTGGTGCGGTCATTTACTCCGGGGGAGTTAGCATTCGTTCGCAGACGACTCGTACACTGCTGTTTCTAACTTTTCGACAACAAGGGTAAATTTTATCAGACGTTGGCCAGGAGATGCGTGCATTGTTCGTAGATTTTGGACCTGCAATGCTTTTCCGTGCTTGCTCTAGTATCACTACCTGTAGTTCTCCCTCGATCCCTGCCCCCTTAGTCAGACCGGAACCAAAGTCTGTTACCAGGGTCACCGCGTGAAGATGGGGCACAGGGTCTTGATTAGAGCCAGCTCTACTAATCCTGGCGCGGCATTATCCCCATGCGCATTTGGCCTTTGCGAGAACTGAAAACATTTCCTTCCCCACTTGCTAAAGTAAATTGAGCACATATTGGTCTGACTAAAGTACAGTCAAGCCTGGTTTGTTTGTCCATTAACAAACTAATTATTGTAATCTATTTATGAATTATTTCAATATTTGTATTTCTATCTGATTTTTTTCATTAACAGAAGACGTTCCTAGGTCCTGCTGTATACCTTCGACTGAAAGCTATCATCATTTTTCCAGCATATTTGACGTCTATGCTGCAAGAATTTTTCTTCTTCAAAATGGACGTTGGTTGGGTCTTTGTTTCCAGAATGGTTACCAAAGGTAATGTTTATTAGATGTTATTAGAAAGTTGAATTTACTTGGTGGGATAAATAAACAATATTGTATCGTGACGTATATCACATTTATGTTGAGAACAAACTAAATGTGATTAATTAGCATGTTCAATTAAACGGTGAAAACAATTATAGGAACGTCTGAGTAGATATTTTTTAAATTTATTCTTTCCATGTTATACAGATTACTCTTCTGTAACACTTATTTTTAAAAGCACTTATATTCTTTTTCCCTGCTTTCTTAAATACCATATTTCACAGCCATACGTTGTCACTGGAGTATGGGGCTCTTAACATTCTGATCTTTGTTTTTCTATCAGTTACATTCCATACTGTTATTAATAATACAAATAATAACTTTTTTTCTCTTATTACGTGTTATAAATTTCTGTTTTGCTTTGTTTTTTCCTATTTTAATTTCCTTCATCCCATTTTCATCTCTTGTTGACAGTGAAGAAATATATTCAAAGTTGTTCACATTTTCTATTTTTATCTACCTTGATAAAACTAGTTATTCAAGTGCTTGTTTTTTTCACTTGTAATTGTTTTTGCTTTTGTCAGATTGAGATATATAAATATATACTGGTTTTTGCTTTTGTCAGATTGAGATATATAAATATATACTGGTTTTTGCTTTTGTCAGATTGAGATATATAAATATATACTGGTTTTTGCTTTTGCCAGATTGAGATATATAAATATATACTGGTTTTTGCTTTTGCCAGATTGAGATATATAAATATATACTGTTTTTTGACGTTCTCCTTATTAACTGTTTCAATTCTCTTTGCCATGTTGACAGTAACACTGTACCGTCATTATATCTTAGTTCATGTTTTAATCTTCCTTCACTTATTAAACAAAATCGTAATGTTCTTTTCAACTATCTTCTGTAACATTCTTTGTGTTCATGAGTGGGACAGTTCCAGTAAAATTAGTTTGCTCTGATCTGTAGATTGCATGAGTGCTGAATACCTTGACAATAATAAGAGGTCATAGGTCAAGGATCTAGATCTCCAGAACAATGTTAGACTATTAAAATGTCCCTAAACGATTGATGTTTGAAATGTAACCAGGGTCAGTAGAAAGATGTAGCTGGAAGAAATATGGGGATTTTCTCTCTGGATGAACTTTACACTCCAGGTAGAAGAGAGAGATGATAGACTGTGAAATGATGTGAATAAAGACAATGTATATAAGTAGACACGGATATATTAATCTTAATGTTAGAGTGAGATTGTGGAAATAAAGACAGAGATTATATAATTGACATTTTAATGTTTTTATCAAGATTGGTTAGACGTAATGTTACGTTTAATCAATAATTAATGTAGATTTATACTATTATTATTGTTTTATTTCATAGCGAGCTGGACAACACTTCTAACAGAGTTTGTAATCTTCACTGCCTGCATACACAATGCTATTTACATTGCTCAGTGGTATACATACAAGAAGATGAGAATGTCTGAAGATTATCAGAGAAAGAAAGAGATAAATTCATTACAACGCATGATAGAACCAAATTATAACGAGTAGAAGAGCTCAAAAACTCGAGTTTGGAATGAATATGCTGTACAATGTATGTTGTATTGTATAGAGACCATAGACAGCGTGCATGTCAATACAGTTGACAACTAGCATGCTTCTTTTGAAATAATAAAGCATTTCATGTTGCAGTGAACTCAAGAATTTCTTTTGCTGTGACATAGGAAGAAATTTAGACGGTAGGGGGTGGTGGGTGGTATATAGAAGAACATTTGAGGCATAATTTAAAGACATGCATACGTCTAGGTTTGAGGTGGAAAGAAAAACACAAGATTGAACTGAGTGGAATTGTGTATTTCTACAGTATGTAACATTGTACGTGACGAGGACTGATACTGATGATTAACTCATAAATGCTGGTAGTCTTTTCTTACAAAATCCATCATGGACAATAACTTCGCATCTGTTACTTTGTCTCTTACCTTTAGTTATCTCCATCTCATCTCGTTTAATGTCCGTTTGTTGTGGTTCGATTGATTGATTGATTGATTGATACATATGATCATCATTATTGCTCTTCGGTGAGTTACCATATGTGCACCGATCTCATTCGTAAACAGAAAGATCTCAACTGCAGTGCACGAACTCCATAACACAGGCCAGTGTCCTCGATGTCATTTTTAAGATGGTTACGATAGTTAGATTAGTAGGAATATTTTATTTTTAATCTTCTCTAATGATTTTTGTCGCAAAAAATCGTTTCTAAAGATCCAAATATTTTATCTGGTACTTCCAGTTTCCACTGACAAAGCAATGGAAAATTGTGAGCATCTTGTGGACTAAAAACCAGACTTTTGGGTTCTAGTGGATTTCAACTTTAGGTCATTGGTTCCAAACCTTTTAAAATTAGGCCCACTTTTTAGTGATTTTTTTATTGCTTGTACCCCGCTTTGGTAAACTATTTTGTACATATTTTATATATTGAAAAAAAGGACACATTAAAAATATTTTGTATGAGAAGATAATACGAATATTAATTTTTTGCTCATAGTTATCATCATCGTCCGACGCCGTGCCTGCTGGCGTAAGCGTTCATGGATCTCCACAAAACTCTGTCTTTGGTGTCTGCTATCAACTAAGATATTGACGCTCTACGGTGACATGAAGTCAGGTTATCCAAAATTTTATCTCTCTCTTCCTCTGTCTCGTCTACCCTCAATTTTACCGGTAGTCACAATGTGTTCTAAATCTCCCCTCTTCATCACATGCCGGAAAAATGATGACTGCATCTTTCTTATATTGACGATAAGATGTCTCTGTGTCTTGATCCCATTCAACACCTCAATAGTAGTCATTTTAGCAGTCCATTGAATTCTCATCATTCTTATAGTATGATGGAAAAAACAATATATGTTATTTAATAATGACTGTATTAATATTAATGAGAGAGATTAGCTTGTTGGGATGAAACTAATTTTTCCATGTTTGTTGTTATTGTCATCAATATTATTAAATCACTCTATCAGCAATCTTGTTTTGTTTCTTTGTTAATAGACTGGTAACCTGTGATTCAGTACAGAATAAACTACGTGACGCAAAACCTATTGTCTCCTGAGATATATAGGCCGATGATTATGGACAGTTGCATACAATTTGGCTAATATTCGGATGCGCCCGCACTACATTCCGCATAATCTTAAACGAACGCAACATACTCACGATCTCCGTACAAACCACACATATATCACAAATGATGGTTAAATTGATTGATAAGAAAGTACTCAAGCAACCACAAACAATATACATTTTATGTAAAGATTGTGTATATGTTATACCATAGACTTCCAAACGTTTTTGGCCCACCGCCCACTTTGCACAACATAAACTTTGTAACGCCCTCCTCTACATTATAACAGTTTGCCAACGTCCCCCTCCCACATACATATATGCTCTATTTTCTGTTAGACATAGAAAATTGATATATATTTATGTAATACATGGTCAATTTTCAAAAGATTATATGCATGAAGTAGAAAATTGATTAAAAAATGGATCGTGTAAGACGGGAATAAGATGAATTAAAATGTAGAATTCAAATTTTTAATGATTATTCAAAGAAAAATCAAAAAAATGTCCCCAAATGTTTCTGAACTCACCATCGCCCCCTGGACGGATTCAGCGCCCACAGGGGTGCGGTGCTGCCCACTGGGAAACGCTGTGTTATACTAACGACACTACCACGGGCAGAAAATGGCGGGAAATCCGATAGAGACGTCGAACTTCACTAATTGTCACTGACCGTCAAAATTCCGAGGATTCGCGGAAAGAGATTCGGACTACAGGTCTCATGAAAATATCACTCTTGAAGGATTTAATCTTCAAGTACCTCTTTAATAAGCAAGTCGGCGATGTCCGGCATGCATGGCGGGGGTCACCAGTCAAATAGTAGAATCAGGCCTTTAAGCAAAAATCAGTCAGATGCGCCATACCAGGCGTCAATGTTAATGTTAGCGGAAGAACGCAGAAGAAGAAGTATATGTTATACAAATAACACACAACTTACGATTTTGTTACAAATAAAAAGAAAACTACGATGACAGATCAGAAGTAAGTGCTTCTGGTAGTGCGAAAATGTCTCAAGATTGCATTGTTCAGACTTATAAATAGACATACCACCCTCTCAAAAACAATTCTTCAGGAAACAGTTGATAGTGATTGGTTATAGAAAGTCAAAGAAATGCATGGGCTGGTAATATTAATGTTTAAGCAGGGAAGAACATTTCCACAAAATGGTGTCTCGCAAGGAAAGCAATTTTTGGTAGGACTTACGTGTTGGAAATTTAACAGTAGCCCCCGTACGATTTTAAAAGGTTATTAGTTTTATTATTGTTATTTTATCATCACAATACAATATATTTGATAATAATAAAGTCGACACATTGAATAATGAGAATGGAGAACAGTAATCGTATGTCTCTATGTAACATATCTTTGCAGAATATTGTTCTCAAACTAGCACGCTTGAAAACAAAATACCTACGATCTCTCGTCTTTTTGTTTGCTTTCTTCATGAATAAATTGAACTGTAGTGACTCTTTGTAGAAAAGAAAGAAGTATATTGTCCACCTCTGTCTTTCCTCATAACAGTACTGATTAGCATTCCATGTTGAGCAACCATGTCTCGAAAACATATCAGTATTAACTCTATGTAGCATTGAAGAACGCTCTTCCTGACTTCATTTGACAAATAATTTGTGTTTTTTTCTTATACTGCCTTTAAGTTTCTTCAATGTCATACAACCTTCTTGATAAAGGTATAATTAGTTGTCATTCGGGCAATGACCCACAACATTAGACACAAACTGGAGATAGTTCAAAATACACGTTTAAGAATAATATTTTGGCTGCAGGTGCAATACAACACATCGACAACGAGAGTCAGTGAGCAGGTACTGACCAAGATTCTACTCTACATTCACATGGTGACCCTGGAGACAGACTGCGGCTGAGCAGTAAATGAAGGTGGGTGTAAATCGAGAGTTACCATTCGTTAAGATAGCAGTGCAGGCTGAATGAGGAATGCTATGTGATCTGTACCCAATATAGACTAGCAGAATCCCAGAGTGGATGCCTCCACACGCGTCTACTGGTGTGATCTGTACCCAATATAGACTAGCAGAATCCCAGAGTGGATGCCTCCACACGCGTCTACTGGTGTGATCTGTACCAAATATAGACTAGCAGAATCCCAGAGTGGATGCCTCCACACGCGTCTACTGGTACACAATGACGAATGCTATGTTATCTGTACCCAATATAGACTAGCAGAATCCCAGAGTGGATGCCTCCACACGCGTCTACTGGTACACTCACAGAGACATATTACAGGTACAAATTGCAAATTACAGTAAACAATACTGGTAACGGAGAAAAAAGATGGCACAACAAGTTGTTGTATACGTATATCCACGTCAACAATTACAATGCTCACTCCATAGCTGCCCGCTCTAGTCAAATCTCTGTAAAAGTCGGATGTAGTTTGTATGTGTCGTGTCGACGCCAGGGAAGACTGCATTTAAATATGTAACAAAGGTCAAGCTCATGTAATGAGGTTGAAGCTGTTAACCTAGCTCAAAAATAAGAATTTTTTTCAGAGAATCAATTCTGCCGTCTCTGGAAGATGTGGCATTCACTTCACGATGTGTTGAGAAACGCAAAATCAAAAGTTGAATTCTTGTATCTGGACAAAATTGTCTATCCTGTGAGACTTTATGTGGGTGATGTAGGCTGTTCGCAAAACCAAAAATATGCTTTTAGTGTTTTATGAAACTGTCCTCCCTGATTGCTCTTGTTCAGCCTCGGGACAATGTTCTGCTTCTTTACAAACACGCAAAGTAGAAACTCCAAATTGCTTGGTGGCCACACAACGACACGAGTCTCAGCGTTGCTGAGAATGAAGATCCTTAAAACCAAAAGCTATCCATCATTGGAGATCATCATTTTAAAAACAAGAATAGAGGTGAATTACGCAGGTATGTCGGATACCAGTAGTGGAATTGTCTAGGACAGTTATCCGATGCACAGTGAATGTTAAAAGACAACATGGACGTCCAAACGTACCATGGAGAGAAACTGTTTAAAGAGAATTGGACAATTGTTGACTGACGTGGGAAACAATAGCATAGCTGCAGTACAGCGACAATGGAAACCGTTTGTGCAAGCCGTGTGTGTCAGATGGGTCTTGAAGAGAATATAAATATATGACATGATTCTATAGTTCACGTGAGTTCAGATAATGAGATGTCGCATACAGTGCAGAAAAAAAACATACATATCTCAGGTTTATATATTTTATCAATTGAGTTGTAAATTTAAATATTACTTTGCCTACATTTCTAGAATAATTTATGAAAATTGTAATTTAATTGTTAAAAATCTATCTAACAACAGAGCATGTATCACGACTAAGTAGGTCACGTAAATTGTCAATCGATGGTTATGATTCTAAACTGTAAAGTTTCAGCAAAAGTTATGCTATAATTTACTGTTAATCTTTAAACAAGCAAATGTTTGCTGCTGTTTCATCAGTGATTGGTACACCTTGACTCTAAAGAAATTAAAATTACCTTTGTAATTTCATATTGATTTTATGTAACATAGTGTACAATATATTTCACTTTGATAATGAATATATTACAGGTAATAATGTGCTGGTACTAAATCAATAAAGCGTTCACGATACTCTTAATTACACGACATAAGCATATATTATATTAGGTTGAAATCTGTAGACTGCCTAGAATATGATATCGATTTATTAGAGTACCCAAACTAATGTCGACTTTTAATAACATATATCAGTATAGAGAAAACTCTTGTGTGTAATTTAAATATAATAATATTATTACTGTACACTTGTTAGTTTGTTTCTTTATTACTGAATGTATTTTACTTTTTAGCCACTGATGACTAACTATTTTTATAAATATAATTGTTTGTCCCAATATTATATTTTGTATATAGGGATTTGTGAATGACAGACTTATCATTATAAAACTCTTCAGCCATCATTCAGGTCAGGATAAAACAAAATCTGTATCTATTGATAAACTTATGCAAACATATCAAGTGTGAACAAGAAGAACCCACGCTACTAAATAGAGTTTTAAATTGAAATATCATAGAAGTAGCACATACGGACATCGACTATATAGATATATAAACCGTAAAATAAGTGTATTAAAGTGTTGATAAATATTGTTTTTTTCATCTCTGATTCTATTTCACGACAAACTTTTTTGGAAAAGTAAACATATTACAGATACTTGTTTCTTACTTTGAAAATAATCCAGTTAACAAATGAAAATATCCACAAGAAAATCAGAGCTTATGTCAACTAGACATAATACAAAGTACTCAAATATACAATGACAGACTTGAATGAAACTACCAGTGATCACTACAAGGAAAACGTATTCATTACTGTACAATCATCAAACGATATTTTCATCAGCAAAGATTTATATATGTTTATAATGTCTGTAAGTTTAGGAATTATTTGTCAAGTAATTGTTATATTCGGCGTGATAACCAACGTCTTAAACATCATTGTTTTTGTACAGCAAGGATTTGTTGAAACAATAAATATTAGTCTCTTAGCTTTGACATTGTCGGATCTGTTCTCTTTGATATCTATGATGTGGAGCAACATCTGTTATTCATCCAATTTCAGCAACTATGCCATATATTTTGATCCTGACGATATCCAACTCTTAACTGGAGGATGGCCACACGTGATATTCACCAGAATAACAGGGTTGATAACAACATTTATCAGTTTTGAGAGGTGCGTGTGTGTTATTTGTCCATTGAAAGTGAAAACTATTTTTACAAGACAACGGAATATCATGATCCTGATAGCAATATTTCTTGTTACTATCGGATGTGCATCTCTTGGGTATGTTGTTGCAGGACTTGGATGGAAATTTTTCCCAGAGAGAAACAAAACCCTGATAGGACTTGTCTATCATTTGGATGCATATGGACAAATTATCACAAATTCTGTTACCTACGCTGTCAATGGAATTGTTTTGCCGATGTCGTCATTCTTGGCAGTTGTCACTTGCACCGTTATTTTGATTGTAAAATTGAATCAGAATGCAGCATGGAGGCAGTCTCATTCATCTACCATTTCTCAAACGGCGCAAACGTTAAATCAGAAAAGTATTCCGAGAACAAAGAATCGGAAAGTGGCCAAGATGGTGGTGCTATTATCTATAATATTTATTGTTAGCTTTATCCCAGCTGCTATTACATTTATCGCCGGCTGCGTAGAGCCACAGCTTAGCTACTTTGGGCTTTATAAGCACATATTTATGGTTACATTATCGGTATCGTTTACAGCAGAAGTTCTCAACTCTAGCACTAATATTTTCGTCTACTTTGCAATGAGTACAAAGTACAAGAAGACGATGTTAAGTTTGTTTAGATTGAACATATCACACATCCCGTAGAGGCAGATTGAACACATCACACAGCCCGTAAAGACAGATCGAACACATCACACATCCCGTAGAGACAGATCGAACACATCACACATCCCGTAGAGACATACGTTTACTTAATGGTTTATGCTAATGAAACTTTCAATACGCTTATCTTGAACTAAATATTGAGTTGTTACATATATCAAGACAACAAAGTACTTGTTAAACGTTGAGCAGTAGTTCTCTCATTCCATATCAGCCTGTGCAAGATTGGCTAACAGACAATAGTAACAAGAAGGAGAAAGTGCGTATTGTTTAGATTTCAAATATAGTGTATATATATATATTTATATACCATCATCAAGGTGCGTATCCTGTATAGGACGTTGCTCTCTTTGCATCGCGTATGCAATTCACTCTGTCTCTAGCCAGTTCGCCCACTTCGTCGATTGTCATATTCATGGTGTCTTTAATATCTTGTAGCCATCTTCTTCTTGGTCTACCTCTGAGTCCTTGGACCCTGCCCTCTAATATTGTTCTCTCCAGGTCATCGTGACGCTTGATGTCACCAAAGTATCTAATTGTTGTGTATAGTAGGTTATTTATCAGCCAACCGTCTCTTTATTTATACGTATATATATATATATATATATATATATATATATATATATATATATATATATATATATATATACTACATGTTCTCTTTCGTCCTTACATCGAGTTTACATACCTGTTTAGGTATGTTGCTATGTTCCGTTTTTCTCACATGTCCCTGACATCTTGATATTCTTCTGCTAAGTGTTCTCATGATGAACTGCAAGTTAGAACATTGCATTACTTCAAGGTTGTTATTTTGACAGTATCACCCGATGTTCATATTCTTGCGGAGACAGCTAAGATGAAATAGGTGAAATCTTCTATCGTGTCTTGAGTAAGCTGGCCATATGTCTGAGACATACAGTAAAGATACATGTATAATTATCTTAATAATACTTCTTGCCAATTCTGATACAAAATATACTCCACTACAAGTATAATTGTACTGTTACTTGCTGACCATAACTGTTCTTTCGTTAGTGTTTTATTTTTGTTTTGTTGAACATTTCTTTTGAACATTTTGTTTTCAAATCATGATCTTTTGAACATTTTGTTTTCAAATCATGATCTTTTGAACATTTTGTTTTCAAATCATGAATATAAGATATCATTTCACCAGTGTGATGCCGGGGGCCAAACGGAAGCAAAGAATAGTACCACAGTGACCTACAAGACATGTCGTAAGAGGCGATTAATGTAGGACCTAGTGAAGCTACCCTAGTAAATAGCTCTCAGTTCTTTCTCAATAGGAGAACTAATCCACTTGTGTCAACTTCTGCTCTCCTTCGTCTTGCGGAACTAGTTCTCACTCTTAACTCCTTTCAGTTTAATGACCAATTCTTTGAGCAGATCAGTGGGGTTGCCATGGGTACTAAAATGGGACCTAGTTATGCTTGTCTTTTCATGGGTTATCTTGAACACCTAGTATGGACTACATATGATGGCCCCTTCCGTCTGTCTATCACAGATACATTGATGACTGTATTGGCATCACTGATATGCCTGAAGCCGATTTGTCACGCTTCATTAATTTCATTAATGTTTTCAACCCTTCTATTCGTTTTACTTCTCACATCTGCACTACTTGTGTCAACTTTCTTGACATTACTATCACCTTACGCCTATCCGCTATCACTACATCAGTATATTACAAACCTACTGATGCACATAGTTTTCTCCTCTATACTTCTTCTCATCCCCGGGCTTGTCGTGACTCTTTGCCATTCTCGCAGCTCTTACGCCTTCGTCGCCTTTGTAGTGAGGACGATGATTTTCTTGAGAGAGCTCGCGAGATGCTTGATTTCTTTCGTAGGCGCCTATACCCGGAGAGGGTGCTTGTCTCGGCTATGCATCGAGTTCAGAAAATCACTCGCCAGCAGGCCCTTACCAGTCAGCATAGGACTACTGACTCTGACAGAGTAAAACTTATCTTAACTTACCACCCCATAGTTCCCTGGTGAAAATGTTTTATTCCGTCATCTGTCTCTCCTTAGATCAGATCCTGAGACCCGTTCTGTCTTCCCCAACTATCCTTTGGTGTCTTACAGACGGGACAGAAGTCTTAAGGATATGTTGGTACACAGTCGCCTTAAGTCCAATATCCAGACTCATTTTGGTACTGTCCAGTGTGGTCGTCGGCGTTGCAACACGTGTGCTTATGTGATACAGACGCGTACTGCATCTTTTCCTTTAGGCACGTTTCTTATTGACGATGGGTTCACATGCGAGTCCCGTAATCTTATCTATGCCATTATCTGTAAGCGGTGTAACAAGGCTTATATCGGCGAGACAGGCAAGAGGCTCAGTGACCGATTCGCCCAACACTTACGCGACATACGCCAATGCTCTGTGACCCTGTAGCCACCCATTTCAATGATACTGGCCATTTAGGTGCTCACGATGTCCAGGTCACAGCCATCCGATCATGTTCCTCGGATGATCGCAGTCGATTTGCTCTGGAGAATCGGTTGATTTCTTTGTATGGTACCTTGCGACCACGCGGGCTCAACGTATTACATTCTTATGCTTCTTAGTACTTTCTCTTCCCATGCTTTGTAATCTATATGGGTATATGTTGCATGTATTCATGTTATATTCCATTCTTATGCTTCTTAGTACTTTCTCTTCCCATGCTTTGTAATCTATATGGGTATATGTTGAAATGTATTCAAGTTATATATTTACTAGATGTTTCATTGTTTCTTTTCCTTTCTATTTCTAGTTTTTATGTGTGTTTTTGTGTTACATTTATTTCGTTATTCGTTTTTATTCCAGATTTTCCTTAGATACGTTTGTATTTGGTCGTCCATTTGTGTTTCATTTTAATTTGTCACTCCTGTTTGTTCGTTTGCTTGATAAAGGCCTTGTTGGTCGAAACGTTGCTGTATTTTGTCATTGTTTTTGTAATTTGTAAAACTACAGTACTTTGTAATTACGTGTTTTGCCTAGTAAATAAAAAGCATTGCTGAAATCGGATGTGCTGGCCTACTTGTAGGCGCATAACTGACACAACATACAATCGCTCTTAGACTCAGATCATATACAAATCACAGAGTGGTTAACAAGTGGTCGATACAAAGCGTTCGAAGAAGAAGAAGATACAATTTGAAAACACTGTTCTTTCAGTCAAACATTGATATGTTAATCTTTCAGTCAAACATTGATATGTTAATCTTTCAGTCAAACATTGATATGTTAATCTTTCAGTCAAACATTGATATGTTAATCTTTCAGTCAAACATTGATATGTTAATCTTTCAGTCAAACATTGATATGTTAATCTTTCAGTCAAACATTGATATGTTAATCTTTCAGTCAAACATTGATATGTTAATCTTTCAGTCAAACATTGATATGTTAATCTTTCAGTCAAACATTGATATGTTAATCTTTCAGTCAAACATTGATATGTTAATCTTTCAGTCAAACATTGATATGTTAATCTTTCAGTCAAACATTGATATGTTAATCTTTCAGTCAAACATTGATATGTTAATCTTTCAGTCAAACATTGATATGTTAATCTTTCAGTCAAACATTGATATGTTAATCTTTCAGTCAAACATTGATATGTTAATCTTTCAGTCAAACATTGATATGTTAATCTTTCAGTCAAACATTGATATGTTAATCTTTCAGTCAAACATTGATATGTTAATCTTTCAGTCAAACATTGATATGTTAATCTTTCAGTCAAACATTGATATGTTAATCTTTCAGTCAAACATTGATATGTTAATCTTTCAGTCAAACATTGATATGTTAATCTTTCAGTCAAACATTGATATGTTAATCTTTCAGTCAAACATTGATATGTTAATCTTTCAGTCAAACATTGATATGTTAATCTTTCAGTCAAACATTGATATGTTAATCTTTCATCAAAGATTAATCTCAGCAAACATTGATATGTTAATCTTTCAGTCAAACATTGATATGTTAATCTTTCAGTCAAACATTGATATGTTAATCTTTCAGTCAAACATTGATATGTTAATCTTTCAGTCAAACATTGATATGTTAATCTTTCAGTCAAACATTGATATGTTAATCTTTCAGTCAAACATTGATATGTTAATCTTTCAGTCAAACATTGATATGTTAATCTTTCAGTCAAACATTGATATGTTAATCTTTCAGTCAAACATTGATATGTTAATCTTTCAGTCAAACATTGATATGTTAATCTTTCAGTCAAACATTGATATGTTAATCTTTCAGTCAAACATTGATATGTTAATCTTTCAGTCAAACATTGATATGTTAATCTTTCAGTCAAACATTGATATGTTAATCTTTCAGTCAAACATTGATATGTTAATCTTTCAGTCAAACATTGATATGTTAATCTTTCAGTCAAACATTGATATGTTAATCTTTCAGTCAAACATTGATATGTTAATCTTTCAGTCAAACATTGATATGTTAATCTTTCAGTCAAACATTGATATGTTAATCTTTCAGTCAAACATTGATATGTTAATCTTTCAGTCAAACATTGATATGTTAATCTTTCAGTCAAACATTGATATGTTAATCTTTCAGTCAAACATTGATATGTTAATCTTTCAGTCAAACATTGATATGTTAATCTTTCAGTCAAACATTGATATGTTAATCTTTCAGTCAAACATTGATATGTTAATCTTTCAGTCAAACATTGATATGTTAATCTTTCAGTCAAACATTGATATGTTAATCTTTCAGTCAAACATTGATATGTTAATCTTTCAGTCAAACATTGATATGTTAATCTTTCAGTCAAACATTGATATGTTAATCTTTCAGTCAAACATTGATATGTTAATCTTTCAGTCAAACATTGATATGTTAATCTTTCAGTCAAACATTGATATGTTAATCTTTCAGTCAAACATTGATATGTTAATCTTTCAGTCAAACATTGATATGTTAATCTTTCAGTCAAACATTGATATGTTAATCTTTCAGTCAAACATTGATATGTTAATCTTTCAGTCAAACATTGATATGTTAATCTTTCAGTCAAACATTGATATGTTAATCTTTCAGTCAAACATTGATATGTTAATCTTTCAGTCAAACATTGATATGTTAATCTTTCAGTCAAACATTGATATGTTAATCTTTCAGTCAAACATTGATATGTTAATCTTTCAGTCAAACATTGATATGTTAATCAATTGACAAATGATAAACTCTATATTGTTACAAACTCGCTTTTATCAATGTCAAGCAAGGTCCCAAACTAACACTCACGAGATAAATATCACAATATGTGAAAGAAACTGTTTAAGAAGAGCAGTTTAGGTTTCAAGACAGAGTGCATTAAGTAAAATAAAAACATTAGAAGCTCATAGAAACACAACCTGTATCCAACAAATTGATGTGACTTAGTAGAGCTATTCCTCTATTTTGTACAATCCTTATTACTACATTTCTTCTTCCAAATGGGAACTATTACTGCATTTTCTGTGAACTTACTGAATACAGAATGGTAAAAGAAACATTGTGAACAAATGTAAAAAGAAACAATAAGAACTGGACAAATCACAATTTAGCTGAATAACAACAAACGGAATCTTTAGAGATACATTGCTACCAATCATTGATGGGACAATTAAACGTGATCTCATCTGATATGGACATGTGACGATATATATATAGGTAATGTTATAACTATAACTATTACTCTGGGAGAAATAGAAAACGCAATAAAAAAGAGATGATCGAAATAATTATAAATTAACAATACAAATGAGGGAACATGCGTAAATGTAAGTAACATTTAGAAGAAGATCTGCAAAAACGGACCATGAAAGATATGAGACGAAGATAACCTATAATAATAAAATAATAATAATAATTCCTCTCGTACAGTTATACGTTATATAGGGCCTGTAAGTAATTTCTCCATACCGCTCTATCCTGGGCAACTCGCTCAATCTCCTCCATGGAACTGAGATAGATATTTCCTGCCTCTCTCAGCAAAGTTCTCTTCAGGGTCTCCTTAGGTCGACCTCTCTTTCTTGAACCCTTTGCATCCCACTTCAATGCCTGCTTTGATATTCGTTGATCATTTCTCCTCAAGGTGTGTCCAACATATCTCCATCTTCTCTTTCTTATAACAGTTGTCACTAGTGGTTGACCAGACATGTCTCTGATTTCATCACTTCTCCTGAATTCGTTCCATTTTATATTCATTATTTTTCGCAGACATCTATTTTCAAATGCATTCAACTTGCTTTATATATCTTTAGTCATTTTCCAACTCTCGCTGGCATATGTTAGGATTGATACAACATTTGAATTGAAAATTCGTAATTTAGTTTTAATACTAAATAACTTGCAGTTCCATATTTTATTTAGACTTTTAAAAGCTGATGTTGCTTTGCCAATTCGTATCATAATTTCTTTTTAACATTTCCTGTGCAATCAAAATTGCTACCCAAATAGGTGAACTGCTCTGTTATTTTTATCATTTTAGATTCCAGTGTGATATCTGCATTACTTGCCATAGGTGTCTTCATTATATTTGTTTTTTCATAGCTTATCTGCAGTCCAACTTTTGATGCTATAGATGACAAGTTGTCTGTTTTTCTTTGCATATCTTGGTTGTTTCTACTTAACAAGGCAATATCATCTGCAAAATCCAAATCTTCTAGTTGACTATTTTCTACCCAATCGATGCCAGTTTCGCCTCTGCAACATTTTCGCATTACCCAGTCAACGGCCACTCCAAACAATAGCAGAGATAGAATACAGCCTTGCTTTACTCCGGTTTCAACCATAAACCAGTCGCTGTGTCCACCATCAGTGCGAACTGCACACTGTGAACAATCATAGAGGCTCTTAATAATGTTTATTATTTTGTCTGGTATTCCATAGTATCTCAGAATATTCCACAGAGAGATTCTGTTTAGACTATCAAAGGCTTTTTTAAAATCGATGAAATTTAGTATCAGTGGCTGTTGCTTCTCAATATGTTCCTCCAAAATTAGTCGTAGGGTAATTATTTGGTCTAAGCAGCTTCTCCCAGGTCTAAAACCAGCTTGTTCTTCTCTCAGGGTTGTGTACACTGCTCCTTTGATTCTATTAAGAATGATTTTGCAGAAAGTCTTGGTCATTACTGATAATAGGGTGATCCCTCTCCAGTTGTTGCAATCTTTGAGATCACTTTTTGGGGATCTTAACAATTATTCCCTTCTTCCATTGATCTGGGACAGTTTCTTCTTCCCATACTTTATTAAATAGATCTTGCACCTGGCTAATAGTTGTATCATCAGCCGCTTTGAGCATTTCTGCAGTAATGTTGTCATCACCTGCTGCCTTATTGTTTATCAAGGAATGGATTGCCTCCTTGACCACAGCTACACTTATCATTTCTTCATTAATTGGTAGGGAGTTGTTTCTTGCCTCTTCATCAAACTTAAGTAGTACTGGTGGATCAGGTCTATTTAATATTTCTTCAAAATGTTCTGCCCATCTTTTCTTCTGCTCGATATCTGATGTTAGAACTTTACCATCTTTACTCTTGATTGGGCCACCCTTTGAAACAAAAGTTCCAGTAAGTTGTTTTAGTGTGTTGTATAGCATTTTACTGTTTCCAGTCTTAGCTGCCTTTTCCCTTCTTCGGCCAGTCGATTGACATATGCTCTTTTATCTCTTCTAGCCGCTCTTTTCACTTCCTTGTCTTTTAGTCTATATTCCTCTTTAGCTTGGATTTCATCTGTTGCATCCTTAGTATTAAATATTGCTAGTTTCATCTTTCTTCTTTCCTGAATACATTTCCAGGTGTCATCGCTTATACAGGATTGTCTGTCTTTTATCTTTAATCCTGCGCTACTATTGCTGCCCCCAATAGTGTGTCCTTTATCTTAGTCCATTTGTCTTCAATGTTCTGTTCATTTTCACCATGAGTAACTCGAACCTATTCTTAAGTTCGAGCTGATATTCCTCTTTTACCTCATTATTTTGTAGTCTTTGACTGTCTATTTGCAGTTGTTTCTTTTTAGTATGGTGAATTTTCAATTTCAGTTTCAATTTACCTATGCATAAATTATGATCACTTTCTACATCTGCCCCTCTGTATGCCCGGACATCCAGCAATGATGTTCTAAATTGTGTATTTATGCACATATGGTCAATCTGATTCCTGGTCACTCCATCTGGTGAGTGCCAAGTAAGTTTATGAATTTCCTTATGTGCAAAGATGGTACCTCCAATTACTAAGTTTGACAGCATACATAACTCCCCAGTCTTTCTCCATTCTCATTCATTGTGTTTATTCCTTGTTTTCCTATAGCTCTCTCTATCCCTACATTATCACTTCCAACCTTGGCATTAAAGTCCCCATTACTACTAACAGGTCATGTTTTGGGTCTTGTTAATTTGATCTTGTAGTTGCTCATAAAATGTGTCTTTCTTATCATCGTCAGCGTCATTTGTTGGTGCATAACACTGCAGTATTGTCATATTCACATGCCTGGTACTGAAGCGGCTCTAATTATCCGGCTCGAGATGGGTTCCCATTCTAACATGCTCTTTGCTACTCTAGGTGTCATCATTATACCCACTCCTTCAAAATGCTTACCATCTTCTCTCCCTGAATATATGAAAGTTAATCCACTAACTACTCTTCTATCTGTTCCAGGCCATCTCACCTCACTGAACCCCAGTATGTCCAGCTTGTATCTCTTAATTTCTTCTGCAATTTGGGCTGATTTTGTAGCCGTGGCCATCGTTCTCACATTCCAAAATCCAATTTTAGTGTGTGTTTTGAGCCAAGTAATGTACGAGTCGGGTTGCTGACTTCCGCAGAGCGGCTTTCATCAGCAACCGTCATTGATGCACTAGGTGCACCGCACACCACCTGGCTGGTCGGTTTACCGGTATGGCGTCCTTTCTTATAAGTTTCTGTAGCTATTTCAATTTCTTGTGATGAGGTAGCTGGCCTCACGCACAAGTCTTCCTCCTTTTTCATCCGGGCTTGGAACCGGCATTGGCAGAGTTTCATACAAGATTACAAATACTAATATTGTGGATTGTGATCCATCTTTTCTGGATTTGTTATTCAATTCATTTATTTATAATAATAATAATAATAATTCCTCTCGTACCGTTATACGTTATATAGGGCCTGCAAGTAATTTCTCCATACCGCTCTATCCTGGGCAACTCGCTCAATCTCCTCCATGGAACTGAGACCGATATTTCCTGCCTCTCTCAGCAAAGTTCGCTTCAGGGTCTCCTTAGGTCGACCTCTCTTTCTTGAACCCTTTGCATCCCACTTCAATGCCTGCTTTGATATTCGTTGATCATTTCTCCTCAAGGTGTGTCCAACATATCTCCATCTTCTCTTTCTTATAACAGTTGTCACTAGTGGTTGACCAGACATATCTCTGATTTCATCACTTCTCCTGAATTCGTTCCATTTTATATTCATTATTTTTCGCAGACATCTATTTTCAAATGCATTCAACTTGCTTTCTATATCTTTAGTCATTTTCCAACTCTCGCATCCTTTCTTACAAGTTTCTGTAGCTATTTCATTTTATTCATTTTATTTACCAACATTTATTGATGGTCCTATTCTTATATATAAGGACTTTCATAATCAAGTGAGAACTGCATTTAGATCTTCAAGTTTTACACCAGATGTGTATGATATTGTCAAGCAACTGATCAGGTTATCATTCTGGGATGTCTTTATTGAATTTCAATGTCATTTCCTATACTATAGTGTGTTTGGTTTCGAACCAAAATTGACTGAACATTTATCAGTTTGGGCATTAGCAGCAATTTGTTATTGCCATGGTCAGTTTACTATGCTAAAGTACTTGATTAGCAGCAATTTGTTATTGCCAAGGTCAGTTTACTATGCTTAAGTACTTGATTAGCAGCAATTTGTTATTGCCATGGTCAGTTTACTATGCTAAAGTACTTGATTAGCAGCAATTTGTTATTGCCATGGTCAGTTTACTATGCTTAAGTACTTGATAATATATGGAAGCGCTAATCAATTTTCCAGGTTGGATGGATTGGTTCCCTTGGCTGAGCCACGATGTCATAATTTAATGTACACTTGCACACAAATCTTTAAATGGTTTGATGTAGGGATGTATAATTTCATTATGAATTACATTTACATTCCATTGAGTGGATCGAAGGGAAGTGTTCAACAAAGGATGATGGCATCAGGATTGGCATTTACATTTATCTTCTGTTGTCATGGTGCGTCTACAAGTTCGTTTATCTATTGTTTGGGGAACTACATCTTTACTTGTTTAGAAGTTTTGTATTGAACATTCTTCTATTGGAACAAAATTGGTATGTGCTTCATTTTTTAACATAGTGAATCCATACTACATTTTACTTTCTGCTACTACATGATATTACATTCTAGTACATACATTCTATAACATTCGTTTACATTCTACCAAATTCTACTAAATTCTAATACATTCTACTACATGCTGCTACTTTCTCCACACTCTACTACATTTTAAAACATAATATTACATTCTACTGTATTCTACTACATTAACTATATACGAATACATTATATTGCATTTAACTACATACAAATACACTCTACTACATTGACCTACATACGAATACACCATACTACATTTTATTGTATGTTACTACATTCTACTACATAATACTACATTCTAATAAATTTTACTACATTATATCGATTGCTACTACTTGCTAATGCATTCTACTTCAAGCTACTACATTCTACTACACGCTACTAAATTGTCTGCATGATTTATTGGTTATTGGTTATTGGTTACTAAACTGACGTCATTGCACTCCGGGCAGACCCATAGGTGCTCAGTCTCCCCCAACAGATGTCGAAGAGTATGCATACTGATGGTTCCCGTGGCTCGCTGATTAAACACACCTCTCACTCTTCCTCTCAGGCATCCAATTCGACCTGCACAACGGGTAACTCCAAACTGGCTAATTCGATTGATCGATTCAACATCGATTTTAGTGTCCTCATCCAACAGACAGTCGCGAAGAGACCGAAGAACGTCACCCTTATCCATCTTTAATACCCCAACAATGGATGCTGTTGATGCCAACCTATCCGCTCTCTCATTACCATAAACACCCGCATGATCAGGGCAGTATATCCACGTAAGCCTCTGGAGGTTAGAAACTTCTATAGATGATATCCACTCATACCAAAACCGGCCCTTCTGGATCTTGTGAAGCATCGACTGAGAGTCAGATACAACAACGACCCCGGTAAATGAAGTCCCAGAGAGCCAATGGAGAACAGCAGTAACATCCTCAACCTCCATCCTCATACTAGAAGTAGTTGTCCTGTATGCCCCACTTCGCTCTGCAACAACCCTACCATGCGCTTTAGCCAAGAAACCCCAGCCGGATTTCTCACCACGTTGAACCGACCCATCGGTATATACAACACCATCATCATCCCTTGCATTATCTTCAATCAGCTGCTTAACTGCAAGATCAGCCTTCATGTTGCCCCAATCTCTACATTCTCTTCCAAAGAGTAATGATAACGTTGAGATATTTCGACATGTTACCATCTGTTGTGATCCATTCTTCCTCTTTTGGTAGGGTCGCAAGCAATTGATAAATGTATGTGGCAAGTGATAAAGACAAGTGGAGACATCGGGCTATTTTTCTAGATAACCCTGATCTTAGTGTAGGTGAGATTGAGTTCCTAGTCCTATCGGAGCGTACTATAAAACGTAGATTCCTTGCTCAATTTGAGCACGTAAAAGAGCCATTAACAGTTCAAAATCGAGAAGAGCAGCTGGAAACCCGCTGTCTGGGGAAAATTAAGTAGAAAAGATTGAAAATAAAAGTCGTACAAAATATCTTCAAGACCTTCAACATTACGTCTTGAACCATCACCGGTGCTACAGAGTTCGTGAACTACAGCTGAGACCTTCCCGTGAGATCGGAGCACACATGATTACTCAAGGAAGTGCAATGACAATGATCATATCAATTAATAAATCACTCAATCTATCAATCAAACACGAGTGACGTTTAAACATGACAAAAGACATACGATTATCTATATGTACTTTTAAAAAATAACTTTGAGGTTGAGGGTTGTTGTTCACAAAAATTATTTCTACAACTAATTATTTACAGTCTCTCTTTGATATCTTCATTACTTTCTATAATACATAGAGATGGATTCATCCTTATCTGTGAAATATTGACATTATTTTGTTTTTACTGCAACTAAACGTTCTTGTCTGAATCTGAAGATTATGTTGTAACTGACGGTGTGCATCAATGTTTACTTTTTATTTTGGCATTAACTTGCAGTTAATGCATCCATAATTGTTGTTTTGTTTGGTTTGTTTGACATAACCTAATCTTATAATCATTGAGGACAATGTGCTCTCTTTAACTGCACTCCGCTCATACTTAACGACAATGTGCTCTCTTTAACTGCACTCCGCTCATACTTAACGACAATGTGCTCTCTTTAACTGCACTCCGCTCATACTTAACGACAATGTGCTCTCTTTAACTGCACTCCGCTCATACTTAACGACAATGTGCTCTCTTTAACTGCACTCCGCTCATACTTAACGACAATGTGCTCTCTTTAACTGCACTCCGCTCATACTTAACGATATAGTAGGATTACTACAACACCCAAAGATAAAGATGGAAGTGAAAAGACAAATGATAACAAGTATTTTCCTACCAACACAGTGCCAAACTTAGTCTCTTACAGAAAACTCACAACATGTGAAATGAAATGCTTGAGGAAGGCAGTGGGAGTCACCAGGAAAGATAGACTACGAAATGAGGACATCAGAAGCAGAGTGGGCATAACTTCATGCACCGAATATATCGAAAGACAACAAATGCAGTGGTTTGGACATTTAATGAGAATGAAATACAATCAACCACCAATAACAGCGTACAATAAAAGGAGATCGGGTACTATAGCTAAAGGAAGACCAAGAAAAAGATGGATAGACAATATCAAGGCCCCACTACATAAACACGGATATAACACAACAAGAGCGACTCATCTGGCACTAGAACGCAAATTAAAGCTACAATCTCACGGCAAGAGTGGACAGCCACATGCATATTCCACTCGGGAATAGACTATAGAGATTACAATGACTTCACGGATCATGCTGATATGTCGTCATGGTTACTAGAAACAGGTAAACAAGCCATTCCACCACACCACAGATAACCGTTTACGATGCGGGTGGGAGACTTTGTGGCGTGGGTGTAAGGTTCTCGCGTTTGCTTCAAAGATAGTATATTCGTTTCGCACGTGAATCGATTTGGATACTTTTCCAGAGATCCATGATCTTCATATAGGTCAAAACAAGTTCCTACTCATGTTGGAGATGGACGATAACTTGTTGATTTGTTTCTTTACGGTTAGATTTAACTTTATGTAAAAGCAATATGACAGCAATATCAATCCATGTCAACTACTAGATTGCAGCGGCTGGTATTTTTGATTGGAGTAGCAAGAAATAAATAACACAACAGGTAAACGAATATACTCATCAATCAAAATCGAACTGGCACGGTCTGTCGTTGGGAGCTGTTGGAGAAAATGCGAAGGAGATCGGAGCACATATGGACATGTCCGGAGTGCAATGAAGATATTCCAGACTGAAACTGAATATGACAGCAACTGGTTCTGAAGTAATTCTACAGGATTCTGCAAGCTTGTCTGTTCGTGTAGTTGCAAAACTAACATGTCTATTATCAAATGTTAACCAATATGATAAAAACTACAGCTTAATCTGTACTTACTCATGCATTGAGAAAGTGGAAAATAAAATATATTAGACAGCAGTCATTTTTTCCAATGTGGTGATTTTAATATGGGGAGTTACATCGTCTTAGGCGTTCAGGTAGCTCAATTACCTAACTTGTCAAGAACAATGTACTAGTCAACGCAACTTTAATTTTATTTGTTGCACTTTTAATACTGATTTTCTACACTGTGATAAAAAGTTATCTGACTACCTTCAGATTGACAAAATCTGGTTTTAAAAAGTTAGAACATAGTCTAAACTTTATTAATATAAAGTTATCTGACTACCTTCAGATTGACAAAATCTGGTTTTAGAAAGTTAGAACATAGTCTAAACTTTATTAATAAAAAGTTATCTGACTACCTTCAGATTGACAAAATCTGGTTTTAGAAAGTTAGAACATAATCTAAACTTTATTAAAGTAGATTCTCAACAAGTAATCATTTATTCTTCAAGGTAACTTGCGTCAAGTATGATGACTTAAATTCATAAATAATTCTTGCTATTTCAACAAAGTATAATTAATAGTTTTTAAAATAAGTTTATTTAAACGGAAATATGTTCCGCAACGTCTTTCTATAATTGGAACTCATTGTAAAATAGATCAGAATATTAATACTGGAGTTGATAGCTTCAGTTGTAAAAGATATTGACAGATTGACAAGAAATAGATTTCTATATATTCCGTCGTAGCTCAGCTGTGGTTCTACATATCCAGCGATGAAGATTCCAACAGCTGGAAGAAAGCTGGCAATGAAAATAGCAGATATTAGAACGACCATCTTTGCAGCTTTTTGTTCTTTGGAGTTAACAATATTCTTACTGTTTGACGATTCATCATCTGTTTTGTTGGAAATGTAAGAATGTATGTTCCTCCATGTTGCCTGTTGGTTTAGTTTAATGATGAGAAGACATGTGGATGCTACAATGAAAATGAAACAAGTTACAGGCATAAAAACTCCACTTACTGCAAAACCAACAGCGTCAGTGATTTTTCTTTTGCGTTCGTCCATACGAAAAACTAATCCAACTAAAGTCTTGTTTCTGTCAGGGTAGAATTTCCAGTCGAGACCAAGAGAAAGGTAAGCCAGAGAAGAGCAGCCCAAAGTTACAGAAAATATTGTCATCATAGCAACAACATGTCTTGTTGGTGTGAAAATAGATTTCACTTTTAATGGTTTCATAACACACATGCATCTCTCACAGCTTATGAAAGCTGTTATCCAACCAGTTATTCTTGTAAACGTCACATGAGGCCAGCTTCCACTCATTGTATGAACCTCAGATGTGACCAAAGGAATGTTAGCATCTCTAAATACTGGAGTAAAGCAGAGGCCACTCCACATGATAAACAGTAAAGAAAACAAGTCGGACACTGCTAGCGCAAACAGACATATATTTATTGTTTCTGAAAATCCATGTTTGATGAAAACGATAATATTGATGATATTACCGATAGTCCCGAGCACAGAGATTGTCTGACAAATGACACCAAGACTAATAAACATAATAAATAAATACAGTTCATCTGAAATTTCAACTATTGACCGCTCTGTTTGATTTCTGTCAGGAAAGTGTTTGATAGTATCCATCATGTACAACTAGAATTGTAACACATAAAATAACCCACAAAATAAGCAATCAATACAACTTGTCATTATTGTCCTTGTGTATGTATGTGTCCTTTAAAAAAGACTTACAATCGAAACGTTGGGCATTTTTTAGTGTTATGATGTAATTATTAATTTTACTTCCTTATGTGATACTATACATAGGTGTCTTTTTTTCTAAAATGCCAATTTATTAAGTATGAGCCTTCCCTCGGTTTTATCCAGATCTGATCTGATCCACTCTGAGCACCTCAGATTTGTAGGTTTCCCTACATCGCCTTCGTGAATTCGAATGACATTTATGTCATGACAATATTCCTGGAATGCAACAGATGTGTTTGATCTGTTCTAAACAATTATTACTGCACAGCGAACAAGTTAATTTATATGTGATCCGATCTCTTCATCAGTATGTACCTCAAAGAATGGCGACTAGCGACGACAGTTCTGCGTTAGCCTATCACTGCTCTTTGACAGTCATTCCAGATCTCCTGTCTGACCACAACTTGTCTGAAAGAATATTGCAAAGAGACATTCGGCTGATGATCGCAGACTCTCCCGTAGTCTCTATTGAAATTAATGACTCGGTCATCTTCCTTAGGGCATTCATATTATCAACCATACCATTACTCTTTCTCCCTCTAATAAATAGTAGCATATCTTTTACAGGACGCAGCCATCAACCACAGTAAACGACTCGTTGATTTCAGAGGCACCACATTTACGTTCAGTAGTTTGCCATTGCGTTCTTAACGGTGTGATCTATTGTTAATAATAATAATAATAATTCCTCTCGTTCCGTTATACGTTACATATGGCCTGCAAGTAATTTCTCCATACCGCTTCCTTCCTGGGCAACCTACTCAATTTCCAAATGTAACTGATACCAATATTTTTTGCCTCTCTTAGCAAAGTTTGTTTCAGAGTCTCCTTAGGTCATCCTCTCTTTCTTGAACACTGCATCCCACTTCAATGCCTGCTTTGATATTCTTTGACCATTTCTCCTCAAGGTGTGTCTAACATATCTCCATCTTCTCTAACTGATAACAGTTGTCACTAGTGGTTGACCAGATATTTCTCTGATTTCATCATTTTTCCTGAATTCGTTCCAT
The DNA here is from genome assembly GCA_020796225.1 of Arion vulgaris. Taxonomy (NCBI): domain Eukaryota; kingdom Metazoa; phylum Mollusca; class Gastropoda; order Stylommatophora; family Arionidae; genus Arion; species Arion vulgaris. The sequence goes on along the minus strand of CM036759.1, from coordinate 55,074,489 downwards.
TTTATATTCATTATTTTTCGCATACATCTATTTTCAAAATTCTATTGTTACCGTTGGTTCACACTGTGCAGTTCTCACTGATGGTGGACACATCTATGGCAAATAATGCAGATATCACCCTGGAATCGAAAATGATAAAAATAACAGAGCAGTTCACCTATTTAGGTATCCATTTTGATTGAGCAGGAATTGTTAAAAAAGAAATTGTGATACGAACTGGCAAAGCAACATCAGCTTTTAAAAGTCTAAATAAAATATGGAGCTGTAATTTATTTAGTATTAAAACTAAATTACGAATTTTAAATTTAAATGTTGTATCAATCCTAACATATGCTAGCGAGAGTGAGTTGGAAAATGACTAAAGATATAGAAAGCAAGTTGAATGCATTTGAAAATAGATGTCTGCGAAAAATAATGAATATAAAATGGAACGAATTCAGAATGTGATGAAATCAAAGAAAGGTCTGGTCAATCACTAGTGACAACTGTTATAAGAAAGAGAAGATGGAGATATGTTGGGCACACCTTGAGGAGAAATGATCAACGAATATCAAAAGCAGACATTGAAGTGGGATGCAAAAGGTTCAAGAAAGAGAGGACGACCTAAAGAGACCCTGAAACGAACTTTGCTGAGAGGCAAGATATATCGGTCCCGGTTTCATGGAGGAGATTGAGCGAGTTGTTCAGAATAAAGCGGTATGGAGAAATTACTTGCAGGCCCTATGTAACGTATAACGGTACGAGATAAATTATTATTATTGTTGGCGTTAGTAAAAATTCACCGAAATAAAGTTTCCTTTCAAACTTTCCGCCGCAGCGTTTAAACCAAGTACTGTTTGCTTGCGATCGTTTGAACTCTACAGCAGATATTATCATAAACATATCGGCCTACTCACTCTTCTTTATACCTGCGTGCACAGGAAAGAAAATAAAATTGACCCCTGTCTGAGCATACCACCTCAGAGATTTTAACCACTGTTCCCGAGAAAGCCGTTCGTGATCCTCCCGAGCACACTCATCGAGTCACACAGGAAGCATGAATGGATACAACCATTTGTGACCCCAAACAGGTAACTGCTTTAGCTACCGTCACAGTGTAAAACGTCAGTTCAATTAAAGGAATTATAGGTTTGGGAATTACTAAAAAAAGTTAATTGCATATCCTTTACAGGACGAATCAACCCTAGCTTTTTAACGCTGTTTGTGATTTTTCTAGGCATTATTACGTGCAGTAGTTTGCCATTGCTTTCTGAATGGGTGGTGCCATCGTCTTTTTTTAATAATCCACGCGAAATAATTTGCAATCAAACTGTCCGCAGCGTGATTCGAACACAGAACATCGGGGATGATAGACCAAGTCATTATCCCGTTAGCCACCTACGCCACCTTGGGAATTACTACTGATTACTATTCTTTCCTGATTCCAGTAGAACGATGGTCTGCAACCGTCGCTCTTATTTATTTTCTGTATTCTGCCTACTGTATTTTGAACAATTTTCTACACAACTTGAGTCTAGACCCCCGATAGTTCTAACTTCTTCGTAATTCTTTGTCTGGTTTTTTTCTGTTTTTCTAACAACTCTGTTCTTCCATTATGGGATGAAACCAAGTGTATATTGTTATGTCATTCGGTTGCCAATACTTTATTTTCTTGCCTTCATTTACATTGGTCTCTGACCGTAACTCTGTATTAGATATTACTATATATGTAATATTCTTAGTAAGATGTCATGACACAGAGGCGTAAAGCAGATCAGACTTTAAATTTCGTTACGGAGAAGCAACAAATAGTAACACTGCGACCCACAAGGTGGCATGCCTTGAGATTTGGATAACGTAGAGTTTCACTTGGCGATGGATACCTCAATCGGTAAAAAAAACGTTAGCTATGAAATTCAACCAACCATGTGAAAGTCAAATACAATGGTAATAATATGCGGGCCAATCAAGAGGGCAATGATCAACTATATAGGAACGAGCTGGAAGGAGAAACAAGGATACAAGAGGAAAGTAAATATAGAAAGGTTTGGCAAGAGTTGTTGAGGTCATATACCCCAAACTGATTTTTAAATAGAGAAGGAAAGAGAGAAGAGAGAGAGAGAGATTACAATTATTTCCCAGAGAGACAGCTGGCGAGTTTCATACCTGACGGAGCGTCTAGGGCTGCTGCTCCATCCTTGAAGTGAGAGTTGCTAAGCCGACTGCAGTCTAACAATCACTGATCCCCGGTAATTTTTTTGGGGGGCAATATTGTCATATTGTAGCGATTATTTGCAACATACTACCAATATTCTACTTTGCTTACAAATCACTCAAATCTATAGAGATTGACTGTCCTAACACATATTTGGAGCTTTTTCTTGGTGCCATACATTCTATTGTATCTTCTTATGCTGCGAGATTGCAATCGTTATTCCAATTCTTATTTTATGTTTCTAACATAATATTCCCTTCTGAAGGAACAGTACCCAAACGTACCTGGTTCATACTCAGCGGCCGGCAGTTTGAAAGCAAATTTGTTCGGCATGTATTTTTACGAACGGTAAAAATAGACCTCATCGTTTAGAAAGCAATGGTAAACTATTTAGTGTTGCCTAGAAAATCGACAATTGGTTTACTGAGGTTGATGGTGAAGTTCTGTAAAGGATATGCCACGATCTTCATTTCAAAGGAACAGTAATGCTCACGTAGTTAAATCTATTAGTATATCTAGCTCGTTGTATACTTTATGTGTTCAGCATTGCGATGGTTTTTTAAGTACTCTTGCTTGATTCAAACATCGTTCCTCTTACACTGCATACATTTTGTTTCCTTACACTGCATGTTTATTTATCTTTGTTACCAAACAATCAAGACGTTTTAAAATTGCATTTCCATAATGTGAATAATTATAATGACAAGTCTCATAACAGTAGACACGCTTATAATGTCTCCATGTTTCAAATGTAATCACAAAACGATTGATCACAATTAAGGCAATGATTTGATAAAAGTAAGTGATTTACGGAGTACGATAGTAGCTGACAATATTGCGTGTAAACACGGGTTATGGATTGCATTATTAATGATTTTACGCCACTGATAAATAGCTATGTATTTCGTGTACATTTATATATGTGTGTGTGAGTGTTATTTGTGAAGAAATGTTATATACTTATTCAAAATAACACTAGCAATTAATATAGCAACTGATAATTTAAATTGGATATAATTTCGTGTCAGGCGTAGGTATTATGAGAAAATCACTGGCCGTGCGTTCTACCAGTCGCAAAGTGTATGTATTTGAGGGTAGCAATTTGTAAACTGCTTGATAGATTAATGTATATCGTAGAAAAGCTATATTCTTTCATTGTTTTAGTAATAGTATCAATGATATGTACATAAGCAATACACAGGCATAGACCAAGTTGAAATGACGTATTAAAAGTCAATAAATTATGTAGTATTTTTGATCATTGTACTGCCTACTGTAGATGAAATACGTTAAAATCTAAAAAAAGAACCCAATGTGATTATTAGCATTAATTTCAAATTGTAAAATTTCTTCTATCATAAATCCTTATTGCTAGCTAACAGAAGACTATCACATCAAATTATATTGTTAGATAGGTAACTGTAAAACAAAAACATCTGATGTCCTCATTGTTTCAATGCCAACTCAACACGTTGCTGAAGAATTTGTGTATTGACTGTCTTGATGGGATGAAAGCTGCGCTTTGTTTGCTAGTATCATAAAGTTGAGAACATCAACACACTAGTAACGGAGAAATAATTTATATGGGGTCACAATACAACTCCATTGGCAAGACAAACGTTAACATTTGTTGAACATATCCTTGTAACTCGGATATAAACTGACAAGTTAGCAGTGTAGGAGATTCAATACAGGCAGTCTACAGATGTTAACATTTGTTGAACATATCCTTGTAACTCGGATATAAACTGACAAGTTAGCAGTGTCAGGAGATTCAATACAGGCAGTCTACAGATGTTAACATTTGTTGAACATATCCTTGTAACTCGGATATAAACTGACAAGTTAGCAGTGTAGGAGATTCAATACAGACAGTCTACAGATGTTAACATTTGTTGAACATATCCTTGTAACTCGGATATAAACTGACAAGTTAGCAGTGTCAGGAGATTCAATACAGGCAGTCTACAGATGTTAACATTTGTTGAACATATCCTTGTAACTCGGATATAAACTGACAAGTTAGCAGTGTCAGGAGATTCAATACAGGCAGTCTACAGATGTTAACATTTGTTGAACATATCCTTGTAACTCGGATATAAACTGACAAGTTAGCAGTGTAGGAGATTCAATACAGGCAGTCTACTAGTGACGTGACATGTCCAACACAGTGATAAACTATTGTTTCCACATATTCAATGATTGTTTGATATGTAAATCATACTAGCACTTCGGTGAGTAACCATGGGTGCTATGACCTTTTTTTTTTACACATAAAGATCTCAGCGGCAGTGCACGAACTCCGTAGCACCGACTAGGGTCCCCGATGTAATTTAGAAGATAGTGAAAATATTTTGTAGGAATTACTTTTATTTATCTTTCTAATGAATTTTATCTGGGCAGCGGCTTTTCAGCCTGCTTTTCTCGATTTTGACTGCCAAGGATTCTTTTACCTGCTCAACTTGAACACTGGGCGTACATTTTATCATCTGACTCGGATAGGACTAGGAACTTGATCTCACCTACACTGAGATCAGGAATCTCTGGAAAGCATATCTATGAAGGAGTGGACAGAGAACCTGTGGAACGAGAGGTCAGCACAACAATACTACATCACAGAGACTCCCACTACATCACAGAGACTCCCATGTCTACCAGCACCACACTACTACATCACAGAGACTCTCATGTCTACCAGCACCACACTACTACATCACAGAGACTCCCATGCCCATGTTCTATTTGTTTACGTACATCGTCTTCATCTTCTGCCACATGTTCTATGAACAGCATGAGAAAATGATGTTCTTGGAATAATCACCTGAACTTCATGACAGATTGAAGTATATTGACATTACGTACAGACATAATCCACGAAATTTATTATTGGTTACATAATTGAAGTCATAATACTCCGGACAGACACACATGTGGTCAGTCTCACACAAAAGATATCGAAGGGTGTGCAAACGGATGGTTTCCATGGCTCACTGGTTAAACACACTCCTCACTCTGCTCCTCAGGCATCCAATTTTGCTTATGCAACATGCATCTCCAAGATTTTTAAATAGTTGGATAGGCTCAACATCAATTGTGTTGTTCTGATACAACAGACGGTGGCCGAAAACCATATATATTCCCCCATCTTCAACTTTCCGATGATCGATGCTGTTGGTGCCAGCCTGTCCGCTCTCTCACTGCAGCAACCATCCACTAACCATGACGGTAGATCCAGGTAAAACTCTGGAGATTGGAAACCACTATAATCGACATTCAATCATACTGCAGCCTACCATTTTGAATCGTCAGAAGCGTCGACTGAGTGCTGCTACGCTTGGCATTCTATTACTATGTTCCCCACATGCTAGCGTCCAACACAGAGGATATATTCGGGTTACTGTGTATCAGAGACATCCACTGCACATGTATACTAATGTTGTTAAAGGACATGATAATCAAGCATGGCCTATCGTAGATGATACAAGCCGAAAGAAGAATTAGCCAGGTGATCACACTTGCAACCTTACCAGAAGAAGAAGAATAAATCCCAATAGATGGTAGAATGACCAACTATACCAACAATAGCATTAATCTGTGAAGAGAGTGTAGATATTGTAAAAATATGTCGGCTAGACTTGCAAATAAGCAGCTGATAGTAGATAATGCAAGTGATAATGGCGTTGTTGTTTCTCTCTCAAGAATAATGTCCATTGTAGTGAACTCCTACTATTTGTTCGTATTAATAAAAAAGGTGGAGGCTGCAGTAAAACTTGGAAAATAGCTAAACACGTAAACACAAAGTACTACAGTTTTAAAAAATACATAAACAGTGACGATAAACAGCAACGTTTCGACCAAAGGCCTTTATCAAGCAAACAATACAACAAGAATGACGAATTTCGAGGAACACTACAAATGGACGATTACATGTGGAAACATAAACCTATCTAATGAAAATATGGGAATAAAACGAACAACGAAATGAGTGCACACAAAACCGAAAGTGGAAAGATGGTGGAAAGTCTTTTCCACTTTCGGTTTTTTGTTGACCATTTCGTTGTTCTTTTATTCCCATATTTCATTAGATAGGTTTATGTTTCACATGAATCGTCCATTTGTAGTGTTCCTCGAAATTCGTCATTCTTGTTGTATTGTTTGCTTGATAAAGCCTTTGTCGAAACGTGCTGTTTATCGTCACTTTTTATGTATTTTGTAAAACTGTAGTACTTTGTGTTTACGTGTTTAGCTATTCGTATTAATAACAACACATGCGTGTTTCGTGAACTCTGAAATACAGTTACTGCTAAGGACTAGCTGTGGGCGAGATATTTATTGTCAGCGTGGCAAATTACCATGTACTACTACTTTGTAGTCAAGATGAAATCCGATAAGACGAAATCCATTCAAAAATTAATGCATTAAAGTTTAAATCCGATTGCTCTGTGCATCGTAGAAAGAGTCATGGCTGGGATTTCCTGACTAACGCGCATTAAAGGGTTGCTGCAAAGCGAAGTGGATCATAGATGACAACACATTTCCAGTATGTCTGTGTATTTGTTAGTTTGCGTACGTACTTATCAACCAATTTAATCACTCTTTATGATGATATGATTAAATTAGTGGAACAAGTCATTCGAGTGGTTCAACAATCGAGTTAGAATCTCATTCGTGAATGAAGGTGACTAATAACGAGATTGGATACGACTATGTGTTGGCGATTACTAAGCTCTCTGTAGTCGAGAATATCCTGACATTTTCTTAACCTTTTCGCTGCTACATACTCTCCGAAGACGGATCTAAAAATAGGTACTCTTTGTTTCTAGGTCCCAACCGTGAATGTACGTCTATAGCAGCGACAGTAGAAATGTATAACGTGTTAACACGTCTTTAGCCCACAGAGGAGATATAATAACAGACGTGTTAACGCGTCTTTAACAATGAATGGGAGAAACTTATATACACATCTTTAGCAAAAAGCGTGTTTATATAAAATATATATATATATATATATATATATATATATATATATATATATATATATATATATATATATGAGAGAGAGAGAGAGAGAGATAGAGATAGAGATAGAGAGTAGAGACTCGAATTATATGTGTATTTTTGATTGATGAGCAAGCAACGTGTACGTACTACTTCATATTTTAAGTGATTATGTGTCAGAGAAGCTTAACAATAATCGATACACATAGCGTTGCTTATGCGTAAACGTCATGTATCAACTGAGCAGCATTCCAGAGACTTATGTCTCTACGAACTACTGAGGCATATGATGTTGTTAACTAGAAAAAGTATGCACTGGCGTTGATAAAGTGCTAATTTATATTTCACGTGGTCTCCGATAATATAAGGCCAGAGGCTCATAGAAAAATTCAAGGAAAACAGACCACAACCGTTGCGTGACCTAGCATTCCAGTATCTTTAACCCTAGCAAATCGTTAAAAATGGGGGCGGTGTAGTCAAAGAGAGCATGTTGTCTTCAATGATTATAAGATTATGTTATGTCAAACAAACCAAACAAAATAAAAATTATGAATGCAATAACTCCAATTTAATCCCAAAATCAAAACTATACATCGATGTACACCGTCAGTTACAACACAATCTTCAGATTCAAACAAGAACGTTTAGTTGCAGTAATCATAAACTGATGTTAATATTTCACAGATAATGATGAATCAATCTTATTTTAATAAAAAAGTAATGAAGATGTCAAAGACATAAATATTTGTATAACTAATTTTTGCCAACATCAACCCACAACCTCAATGTTAATCAAGTATGTGCATAAAGAAAAGTGTATGTCTATTGTTATGTTTAGAAGTTACTCGTGTTTACAGCTTGCCACATTCATATAACAAATTGCTCTTTACGTCCAGTTGTCTCATGAATTTATCAAGTCTCTCACTATCTTTAGTTGTCATATTCATCTAGTGGTACGTCTACTGAATTGTTATATACCTTGTAGAGATTGTATCTTTAAATGTGTATTTCTGTATGTCAAAATATGTATTTCTGTATTTCTAAAATAATTATAATCAATACATGAGTAGATATTTGACAATCAAAATATGTCATTGAGTGAGTTAATTCTGACATTTATGCCAAGTTCTCATATTTATCAAATTCATTTACAAGTTCAGTCACTGGACTGTATACTTTATGAGCTGAATGAAATCTGGTAATCTTGATCTATACTTTATGAGCTGATTGAAATCTGGTAATCTTGATGTATACTTTATGAGCTGAATGAAATCTGGTAATCTTGATGTAGACTTTATGAGTTGAATGAAATCTGGTAATCTTGATGTATACTTTATGAGCTTAATGAAATCTGGTAATCTTGATATATACTTTATGAGCTGAATGAAATCTTTATGAGCTGAATGAAATCTGGTAATCTTGAATGGGACTACAATAAGAAGTATACTCTTTGGTTGAATTATCCAGACAGCTTCAGCAAAATAGTTCTTTGGTTGAATTATCCAGACAGCTTCAGCAAAATAGTTCTTTGGTTGAATTATCCAGACAGCTTCAGCAAAATAGTTCTTTGGTTGAATTATCCAGACAGCTTCAGCAAAATAGTTCTTTGGTTGAATTGTCCAGACAGCTTCAGCAAAATAGTTCTTTGGTTGAATTATCCAGACAGCTTCAGCAAAATAGTTCTTTAGTTGAATTATCCAGACAGCTTCAGCAAAATAGTTCTTTGGTTGAATTATCCAGACAGCTTCAGCAAAATAGTTCTTTGGTTGAATTATCCAGACAGCTTCAGCAAAATAGTTCTTTGGTTGAATTATCCAGACAGCTTCAGCAAAATAGTTCTTTGGTTGAATTATCCAGACAGCTTCAGCAAAATAGTTCTTTGGTTGAATTATCCAGACAGCTTCAGCAAAATAGTTCTTTGGTTGAATTATCCAGACAGCTTCAGCAAAATAGTTCTGAACAGCATGGAAGCGCCCTCACATCATGTTAACTAAAATAATTACAGGTTTTACTGGGATGCGATTACAGCAATTCTGCTGGTTGCATTTATATCTCGTATGTGTATCTCTTATGTTCTGTAATTACAGCTCTTCTATGTGAGACAATTACAGTTGTGTATCCATTGAATAAAGAAAAGCGAAAAACAAAATATATATCTCAATGTGTCAAAAACAAAAATAATAACTACAGGTAAGACAAACATGACAAAAAATATTTGATCAAAGGAGAGAAAATATAAAATGTGAACAGTTTTGAATATCTCGGTTCACAGCTAACAACAGATGGAAATGGGATGAAGGAAATTAAAAGATAAACAAAGATGGCTTTACAACAAATTAAACAAATCTAAAAAGCGTATGAAATGGGACTGACATGAAAACAAAGCTAAGAATATTAATAGCGTGAATATTCCCAGTGGCAACGTATGAGTGTGATGCATGCGCATTTAACAAGGCGGTGGAAAAACGTATATGTGCTTTTGAATATAAGTGTTACATAAGAGTCCTCCGTATATCTTGGAAAGAGAAGAGAACAAATATATAGATATATCTCTAAATAACACAAAATAAAAAAAAAACTGGCAGATGCTACAGATAAAATTAGTTTAGACATATAAAAAGGCACAAAGGGTTGAAAAAGACCATAAAGGCAGGAGGCATCCCGGCAATGAGGTGAAGAGGAAGACAACGGTGAAGATTAATTCAGGATGTAACTGATGGTTTGAGCATGACGACTGCATAAGCGAGGCATCTGAATTACGAGAGATACATTTCTAAGGAATGTGAAGGTGGCAAAGTTCTGCTCAGGAGAAGCTATTTGATGAATATCTATCAAATGACATGTCTTATATGTGTTATATCTACAAATTCTAAGAATGTTGTAATGACTACGTTACAGATATTTATTGTGCAGTAAAGACAGCTATTTTATTTTCCGAAATTACATGTTTTCTGTGTAAACTAAATTGCATTGTTTATATACATAATTTGCTTGTTTTCTGTGTTGTGACTCCATTTGTTTCCGTGTATTGAAAATACAATTTTGAATTTATGTAAAAACATGTATTTTATGTTCAGGAAATACATGTGTTTAAAATGTGTACTAATTAAATCTTCTCTATAAGCGTACATTCCATGCTGTCTATGTGCACTAACAACACACTGCGTCAAAACTGTTAACTACAAGCACATTGTTACTCATTTCTTACATATCTGTTACACATTCGTTACACTGTTGTTACATAATTGCTATATACTGTTAAGTTATATAGATACTTCTATTTAGCATGTCCATTAATTCTGTTGTGTCCGTTGTTTTTCCCCATGTCAGTCTTTCTTCTGTTTGCATGCATACCACTGAGTAAGATAAATGGAGTTGTGTACACAGGCAGTCACGATGAAAAACTCTGTGCAAATTGTGGTCCAGCTTGCTATGAAAGAGAGCAGTAATAACATATATATATATTTAACATCGGCAATAGTCGTTCTGAAAGTGGGATATTGTAACAAAACAGGTTCTGAAGCTGGGATATTGTATCTGAAACTGGGATATTGTATCTGAAAGTGGGATATTGTATCTGAAACTGGGATATTGTATCTGAAACTGGGATATTGTATCAAAACACGTTCTGAAACTTGGGTATTGTATCAAAACACGTTCTGAAACTGGGATATTGTATCTGAATGTGGGACATTGTATCTGAAACTGGAATATTGTATCTGAAACTGGGATATTGTATCTAAACACGTTCTGAAATTGGGATATTGTATCTGAAACTGGGATATTGTATCTGAAACTGGGATATTATATCTAAACACGTTCTGAAACTGGGATATTGTATCTGAAAGTGGGATATTGTATCTGAAATTGGGATATTGTATCTGAAACTGGGATATTGTTTTGAGACTGGGACATTGTATCTGAAACTGGGATATTGTATCTGAAACTAACTGGGATATTGTATCTAAACACGTTCTGAAACTGGGATATTGTATCTGAATGTGGGACATTGTATCTGAAACTGGGATATTGTATCTGAAACTGGGATATTGTATCTGAAACTGGGATATTGTTCTGAGACTGGGATACTGTATCTGAAACTGGGATATTGTATCTGAAATTGGGATATTGTATCTGAAACTGGGATATTGTATCTGAGACTGGTATATTGTATCTGAAACTGGGATATTGTATCTGAAACTTTGATATTGTATTTGAAAGTAGTATATTGTATCTGAAACTGGGATATTGTATCAAAACACGATATCTACGATTATTCATGTCACTCCTCTGCTACGAATGTCAAACGTAGAAATTATTTACTTCTTTGTTGGTACACACACACGTCAAACATAAACAATATTTACTTCTTTGTTGGCACACACACGTCAAACATAGACAATATTTAATTCTTTGTTGGCACACACACACGTCAAACATAGACCTTATTTATTTCTCTGTTGGCACACACAAACGTCAAACAAAGACATTATTTACTTCTTTGTTGGCACACACACGTCAAACATAGACAATATTTAATTCTTTGTTGGCACACACACACGTCAAATATATACCTTATTTATTTCTTTGTTGGCACACACAAACGTCAAACATAGACATTATTTACTTCTTTGTTGGCACTCACACGTCAAACATAGACATTATTTACTTCTTTGTTGGCACACAGACTCGTCAAACATAGACATTATTTACTTCTTTGTTGACACACACACACACACACACACACACACACACACATACAAAGATTCACGCAGATCGATATGAAATTGTGTCTAGTATGGTTTTGCTAGACAAGTGAGTATGTCACAGTGTTTCACATGCAAGACAATTAAAAAATATATTCTGTAGTATTGGCTGTCATGGATGATTTGTCAATCTTGATTGTTGTACACTAGTTATATGCTGATCCAATAGTGTGTCATTTTGTGAAGTAGAGAATGAAACTTTTTCTAGCCAGCTCTTATTTTGGTAGTCATCCTGTGTTCGTAATGGTAAGTTTATGATTATTATATTCACTATATTCTTCTGAGGTTACTCAATTGATACAAGATGTTGCTATTTTACAGTACATTTCTTAGTCAAAATACTTTTTATTAAATTTAACATTGAGTATGAATCAACTGCATGGTGATCTTGCAATGGTTACACAGCTCAGACTGTAAGACCTGTAGAAATGACACATTTATGGGCTTCAGTGCTTGTAGTGCTTCTTCTTCTTCTTTGCGATCGCTATTTTGATGATTATACCGTTAGACGCATTCTTATGATGAAGTCGACTGTTGTCTGGAGCTCATCGCTGGTGCCATGTAGTTTTGATGATTATACCGTTAGACGCGTTCTTATGATGAAGTCGGCTGTTGTCTGGAGCTCATCTCTGGTACCATGTAGTTTTGATGATTATACCGTTAGACGCGTTCTTATGATGAAGTCGACTGTTGTCTGGAGCTCATCTCTGGTACCATGTAGTTTTGATGATTATACCTTTAGACACGTTCTTATGATGAAGTCGACTGTTGTCTGAAGCTCATCTCTAGTGCCATGTAGTTTTGATGATTATACTTTTAGACACGTTCTTATGATGAAGTCGACTGTTGTCTGGAGCTCATCTCTGGTACCATGTAGTTTTGATGATTATACCTTTAGAAGCGTTCTTATGATGAAGTCGACTGTTGTCTGGAGCTCATCTCTGGTACCATGTAGTTTTGAATGTAATGTTGTGTTGTAGGGCCAGCATTCCTTTCTTGGGAGGACATACAGAGGACAGTCTTGCAGAACATGTTCTGTGGTTTGTTCAGCGGTGCCACAGGGTCACAGAGGGGATGGGGACAATCGTAGCATGTGTAGGTGTTTGCTCAGTCTGTTATGACCTCTCCTGAGTCGGAAGATGATAGTCTGTCCTTGTCTGTCAAGTGTGTGGTAGTCATCGTTGGGTGGTTTATTACCTACTTATTACAAACGGCGACGACAAAGTTTCACTGTTAATTTCCTATTTTATATCATAAATATGTATATGTATATCATTTGACATCTTCAATAAATATAAATTATATTATGCTCAATATGTTTTTTATTTATATATGTTTATCTATATCTATTTTTATATGTATACATGTATATGTATGTATATGTATATATGATATGTATGTATTTAAAGTATCCTAACAAGATTGTGTGAGACATCACATCAATAATTATATGACTCAGCACCTTTTTATTAAGGATAACTAATATATATTGGACTACATACTAACACACACATACACTCCCTCATATAAATAAATACTATAACATACATACACCTTAACATATCGAAACCATACTACTCACTTGCTGACCTCACCCTTACCCCCACCTTTTCATATATCTATACGACTAATCACCAACATCAGCATAAGAAAGAAAGTTGGCACACAACCGTGCTTGATTTACATAGAGGAACAAAGAATGAAGTGGTTTGGCCACTTAATAAGAATGCACATAATAACTCCACAGTATACAGAATCTTCTACAACAGAACATTGGGAAAGAAGGCAAGAAGAAGACCACGGAAAAGATGGTTAGATGGCGTAGCAGAATCCTGTGAAAGAGCAAAAATAACAATCACACAAGCCACCAGAACAGCGCAAGACAAAAACAGAAAAAGAATGACACTGGACAACAACCCGGTAGCAGTGTGAGGACAAAAGAAGAAGAAGATATGACTAATTTCATAAACGCCTATACAACGTCACACACACAGACATACTTCAACATACTAACTATACAACGTCACACACACATACATACTTCAACATACAAACTATACTCTACTTTTAAACATAAATGTAACTAATTTCATAATTCCTTACCCTAAAACACAAAAAACACTATATTATCAAGAGCAGGAAAACAAGAAGTAGTAAAAATATACATTTGTAAATATTATGTCATACCTAAATATACATTTTAAAACCAGAATATAAATCGTTATGAAAAATGTATTGAAATTTTTATATTACCCTGTTAATTTTGTTTTTAAAATTATAGATTTTCATTAAAAATAATAATGTTCATATATAAATATATATAAATATATATATATATATATATATATATATATATATATATATATATATATATATATATATACTACTACCTATCTATGTTTTATAAATATTTTTATAAATTATCTCCCGTTCATAAAACATTTTTTTGCCCTGGTCCAACCCTAGTGTTGGAGTATTTTACTATATTTGCTTTATACTGGTTAGAGTAGTTTGAAGTATTATACTATATGAGGCATCTAAGACCCTGGAGTATTTTCTCTTTTAGTCACCTGGCTCCTGTATTTAATACCTAAGTTGTACATGATATACTACTCACGTACATGGCTCGATGTCTTGATTGTAAAACATGTAAATATTTCTATTTACTAAGAGCTGCAGTTTGTTTATTATTGTGTTAGTTAAATACAGTCATTTTCTTGCAACTGCACTGGGAAGATAACTCCGTTTGTGTTGTACAAAAACAGCTAATTACTAATGTAGCATATCAAGTCACACAAAACTAAATTTAATTGTTTACTAAGGTATGCGAATTTTACCTTCTGTAATTAATTTTGAGAGAAAGATCTTGCCAGTTGTCACATTGAAATTCACTTGCAATGTTTGTAAGTATAATGCGATAAAAAATGGAAGGACGAAGATAGCTTTCAGTCGAAGTCTCACAGCAGGACTTAGGTAAGACTTCTATCAAGAACAAATGAGAAATCAAATTGATATAATTAATTCATGACAAGATTATAAGATGATACAGAAATGGGATAGAAAGAGTATGTAAATCTTTAATACATATCATCATCATGTTGCATGTCATTCTCATGAACATTGTTTTCATGAAAGCTCACATACAAAACATCTGGTTTCTTGCGTTTTCTCATTCTTTCTACATACTTTCAAAATGTGTTTAATGACATGTTGCCACCGTCGTCCTGGTCGTTCGAGCCAAATCTGCCATTAACTATGTTCATCATTACTGTTCTACCCAGGCCACTTACGTTTAAGCGGAGCAAAGTATGTGTTTCAGAAGATACTCTTCATTAACAGATAATGTTTTTAGATTTTCGAGTATGGCTGCAGGATTAGTTTTCTTTATGCTTACCATATTGTTCTGAGATATATGTTTAGCACGTTTTCATTAATGGTTATGTCCAAGATTAACTTCCATATGTTACCGCATAAGAAAACATCATACGAAGTTTTGATTTGGTTTCCTTACGTGTGTTATATCGTCTTCATACTTTGATGCTCGTCCATCATGGGTGATGATGACCACACAATTTCCATACTAGGAAATGTAGTTGCGTTATGTTTGTCTCAGTGTGCGTAGATGACCAGTGAGCCCGATGCGTTTGAAATGTTCTTGTACAGTGTGGGCAAGGTATACTTGTACTTGTGGTGCGTTTTACTGTCTTTCTATTTTGACGTTTTTGTTCTTCTAGCTGCCTCGCAGGCCGAAGAACAGTGTCGAAGAAGTGTGCACCAGGCTGATCTGTCTTGAGCAACATTCTCTCAGTTGTCCGACATCTATCCATCTTCATACTAATCATACTTTGAAATGACATGGCTAGTCTACTTCTGATTTATTTCGTACAATCTCATGTATTGCTTTTTGTCTGTTTTATTTGTTGTTGTCTTTTTGTTTTCTTCGGCCCTCTATAAATTCTTGCGAATTTATTGCGCATTTCAGTCATTTGTGTGTGGAGTCATTGCTTTCTTTATCACTAGTGTCCCTCAATAACCCAGATGTTGAATGTTTGGAGCTTGGGGTTTATACATATTCTCTTTATTTTCACGTTCGTTGTGGATTCTTCTAGATGTGAGGAGAACATTTTTAAATTTTGTTTTATTGTTGCTCCAGTTGGGGGTGAATTTTACCTTTAGCTTAGGCTACCGTTGTGTCATTTCATGTAGATTATGGTAGACTATGGGATTATGGTAGACTATGGGATTATGGTAGACTATGGGATTATGGTAGACTATGGGATTATGGTAGCTGTCCCCAAGGTGGTTGCAAACACCTCGACTTGTGACTTTGTTAACATCTTCGAGTGTTGTTGCTAAATCTGGGTTGCTGGCTGTTCTCCATGTTCTAGGGGCATAGGAACGTCGGTCATCGGGTTTGTTTAGTAGAACACTGTTGTTTATGATGAAGTCATCTATTGCCTCTCCTTTTACATTTAGATTATATTACCCCTGCTTGGAGTAGCTGTTGAAATCTCCAACCATTATCCAATATTTGTGTGTATTTGTTGTTCAGGGTTGATGTTTCTCTTTGGTAGTCAATAAATGTTGTATTCTGGATAGAAGCTTTTGTAATAAGATGGTTATCACTTCTGTTATTTGATTGGGGTCGCTGCGTTTCCAAGGCTGAGAACCTGTTTTTGATAGCAATCACTCCACCCCATCCAGCTTTCCTATCTTTTCTGAAGATTGAAAATTCTCCAATGGAAAATATATTTGCTGGAAAGATGTGTTTCTTGGAAACAACATACATTGATGTCGGGTTCTTTCATGAAATTTTGCAGTTTTACTTTCTTATGTGGGCTCCGTGTTGTATCTACCTGGCTTCGACCTGTAAGAATAATACCATACAAGAGTAGTGATTATTACATAGTTGTGGCTGAAGTGCGTAGATACCCGTTATATATTTCCATGCCGCTTGGACATGTATCTTCCATCACATTTCTAGTACATCAGTTGTAGTTTCATTTATGAATGCCTTCTCCCATTAGCAAACTGTTTTATAGAGAGTATTTATAATGCCTTCTCCCATTAGCAAACTGTTTTATAGAGAGTATTTATAAATGCCTTCTCCCATTAGCAAACTGTTTGATAGAGAGTATTTATGAATGCCTTATCCCATTAGCAAACTGTTTTATAGAGAGTATTTATGAATGCCTTCTCCCATTAGACACTGTTTTATAGAGAGTATTTATGAATGCCTTCTCCCATTAGCAAACTGTTTTATAGAGAGTATTTATAAATGCCTTCTCCCATTAGCAAACTGTTTTATAGAGAGTATTTATAAATGCCTTCTCCCATTAGCAAACTGTTTGATAGAGAGTATTTATGAATGCCTTATCCCATTAGCAAACTGTTTTATAGAGAGTATTTATGAATGCCTTCTCCCATTAGCACACTGTTTTATAGAGAGTATTTATGAATGCCTTCTCCCATTAGCAAACTGTTTTATAGAGAGTATTTATGGTAATGGTTGCAGGACTTCCGGTTTTGAAATGGCGTCGAGTAGCAGGGCATGTTAACGATAGCGAAACATTTCGTTCATTTTATATTTGCTTCCGTGTCTTGGATTACTACTTTTCCCAGATGTGGACGATATATGTTTTTCATGGAATTGATATGTGGATGGTCTAAATGGACACTTCATTCGCAAGGGCGTCGTGTAGACTAGCGAGGGGGAAGTATGCATCTAACTTTTCGTTTGATAGAGGTTTACCTCTACCTCGTTGCTCGTATATATATATATGGATTAATTGTGACAAATTATATATATAATGTTATATATATATATATATATATATATATATATCTATAATGTATCATTCATCTGTATCCCGCCATTATTATATAGTATAGTATTCTTGATAGTTATTGATCTATTCTCGGTACAAGCATTTCTACAACACTGTACATCATCCAGTGATTGTATGTTTTTATTAACGTCTGTACATATGTCATTACTGAGCTTTGTTTCCATTTCTATGAGCGCTTGCGTGTTGTATAGAGAAGATAAATTAATGCTGCTTCCCAAGAACTGGCGCCACGCGTCTGCATATCATCGGTTCTATTTTCTAATGAACTGTTAAGAGTTTTTACTGGGGTATTAATCCATACTGGGGTGTCAATCCATACTGGGGTGTCAATCCATACTGTGGTGTCAATCCATACTGTGGTGTCAATCCATACTGGGGTGTCAATCCATACTGTGGTGTCAATCCATACTGGGGTGTCAATCCATACTAGGGTGTCAATCCATACTGGGGTGTCAATCCATACTGGGGTGTCAATCCATACTGGGGTGTCAATCTATACTGGGGTGTCAACTGTGGAACGTTTTTATTTGGAAACACCGATGCTTTTAAACATTGGGCCACCGCACTCCAAACATTACTGAACATCATGTAAACATTGGGCCACCGCACTCCAAACATTACTGAACATCATGTAGAAATAGCAATGTCTACTCCAAGACTAACAATTTTTTTGTATTCTCTAAATCTATTCACATGTCTCTATTTTCAGTTTTGATTTATTTCGCAATTACAAAAGAAACATTTAGTAGGATGTACTAGAATATATAAGCGTGTAATATAATGTAGTGACATATAATATACTGTAGTACACTGTAGTATAATGCTGTAGCACGTACTATAATGTAGAAAAATGTATTAGCATGCATTAAAATGTATTATATTGTAGTAGCATGTACTATACTGAAATATAATGTAGTAGCGTGTACTATAATGTAGCAGAATATAGTAGCATGTACTAGAATGTAGCATACTCTATTAGTATTCACTATAATGTCGTATAGTGTAGTAACATGTATGAGAATGCAGTAGAATGTAGTAGAGATGTAATGTGTAAAAAATATGATTAACTTACCAGTTTTATTCCAGTAGAAGAATGTTCCATACAAATTCCGGTTACTTCTAAACAAGTAAAGATGTAGTTCCCCAAACAATAGATAAACGAACTTGTAGTGTGACCATGCCATAAACAGATAAATATAAATCCCAAGCCTGATGATATCATCCTTTGGTAGACACTTCCTTTCGACCCACCCAGTGGTACGTAAATGTAAGTCTTAATGAAATTATACATACCTACATCAAAGCATTTAAAGGTATATTTGAAAGTGTGCATGAAAGTGATACATTGTGGCTTAGCCAAGGGAACTAATCCATCAAATCTGGAAAACTGAATAGCGCTTCCATATATTACTACGTACTTTAGCATCATAAACTGACCTTGGCAGTAACAAATTGCTGCTAATGCCCAAACTGACAAACGGCTATTCAATTGTGGTTCAAAACCAAATGCATTATAATACAGAAAATGAAACTGAAATTCAATAAAGACAGCCCAGAATGATAACCTTATCAGTTGCTTGACAATATCATATACATCTGGTGTAAAACTTGAAGATCTGAATGCAGTTTTCACTTGGTTATGAAAGTCCTTATATATAAGAATAGGACCATCAATAAATGTTGGTAAATAAAATGAATAGAATAACAAATCCAGAAAAGATGGATCACAATCCACTATATTAGTATTTGTAATCTTGTATGAACAAGATGAATCACAACTTTTATGGGCAGTCTTCTTCTTATGACAGGTATCAGTCATCCATTCTTCTTTGCTGTCACAGACACTGTCACTAGATTTTATTCCTTCAACTTGTTCACGTTTTACATTGTCACTACATGTTTCTGCCTTTGTATATGTAAGCATTGTTTGAGATCTTCTGTACTGGATCTTATCAATAGTAAAACTTATCAAACGCATTTGGAAGAATGCAATCATCACATACACCAAAAAATTTTTCCTCGACACTTGAGAACTTAAAGTTCTTGACCTGAAGAAATAATATAAACTATAAATAAACTGTATATATATGGCATTTTTCGTATTTATAGACGGTCAATTGGCAAGTGTTTTACTGTGACAAGTTTTGAGTTTTCGCTTTTCTCTCTTGTCGTTCGCTCATATATAAGTCACTTCTCAAAAGACTCTGCGCTCTTTCGCAATATGGCTTTCGACACAACTCTGTCATCAGCTAGTTTTTTCCATGTGCTGGGATCTATAGAAAAGTTTTTCATTGAGGCTTTGCAGACAACTTTATATCTGAGCAGTGGTCTGCGCCCGAGCCGAAAGTAAAGAAGGAGTGACGACTCCCTTCGTGCCTAGCCTGGGCAGCTGATATGAAGAATGTGCCTTGACCATTTTGCAACCACCCCCTCTGTACCCTACTGTTTCATCCAAAGGAAAGAAAAAGTCTATAAGTTTAGAATCAACTGTACACCTTGACATATGCATCAAATTCTTCAGACACTTTCGGTGAGGTTACTATAATATTTCATTAGTTTAGACTGTATTCACTTACTGATTAATTGACACATTTTTGATGTGACCTCAACATTGTAAGTAAATGTAAAGGAACCTTTTCATACCATGTGGTATATAGCGTAATATGGTGTTAGGCTCGTATTTTTCATTGACCGTCGGCACACGCTGGGTGATGTAGTCAATATCACGCCTTTACCTCCCAGAGATTTTTTCATGTACCATATTGAGGCCTGGTCAACCTGAGAGCCGATACAGTCCGAACAAATTCCACGCCTACTTGGGGACTTGAACCCGGACCATTAGCTTAAGAAGTGAGTTCACTAATAACTACGCAACTTAAGGCTCTCTATCATCATTGTACGTCAGCGAATAACCATGTGATCTTCACTTTTTCTTCCCCGGAAAGAGCTCAACGAAAGTACAGAAACTCCGTATCACTGTGGAGCCTCGCCGGTGTAATTTTGAATAAAAGTTCATCTTTTGTTGGAATTTTATTTAATCTTAGTTTTATTTATTTTGCTCCGATAGTGCCTTTGCTGACAACTATTACAGATTGTTAGGACCATCCGTTAAGCTAGGTGTTCAGCTTGAAAACAGTACCTCTGTTTTATTGTCTGTCTTTGTTAGGGTTCTTCTTCTCTCGTACGCCCGTTGCTAATTTAGGTGGAAAGTCATGACGCCTGGTATTGCGTTTCTGACTGATTTTTGCGTGAGACCTATATTCCCCTTTTAGGGTGTCCTTCAACCATACGGATAGCCTCGCCGACTTCAGAGGTATTTGAAGCTTAGATCCTTCAAGTGTGATCGTTACAGAAAACCTCTTGTCCGTGTAACTCTTTCTCGGACAGAGTTAGTTAGTGAAGGCAGAACGGAAGACTTCTCTATCGGATTTTCTACCAGTGACGAGGTCGTTCCGTACGCATCGTAAGATAAACACTCTTTAATGATTTTTAGTGCGTGGTAGGATTAAGAATTCGACTGTATATATTTTAAGATCAGGGATCTCTGTAAAAATGTTCATATCACTTCTTACGGTAACGAACCGAATACAGCTGGGACGAAAGACGGTCACTTGACCACTACTTCAGAGAGTTCTCATAAAGATCGTTTTCTGATATTACCAATTGTCACGAACATTAGATTTTCAACAGAATGCAGAGTTATGTAGCGCCGCTCTTAGGAACTGCTTTATCAGTATCAGAGGTATGTTTAGCCCCTTCAGGAAGTGGTTCGTTTTCTCTGGAAATTCTCTACCTGCATCATGTAAGCCTCATGTGTTCGTGATATTCTCTTTACTAACTAAAGATCGCTATCCAAGGTTTTTCTTATTTTTTGTTGTTGTTTTATTTTTGCTTTCTCTTTAGAATAAGCAAGATTTGAAAACTATTCTTGATTTGTTTGTTGCACATAATAGCGTAAGTACATTGTGAAGTGATTAAACAAAGCCTAAAATAACATTTCTGCTTTCACTTGTCTGATAGAGCTCACTGACCCATGAGTGTCACAGTACTAACTACAAAGCACCCCCAGTTGTACATCTCAACAAAACAGATCTGAAGAGTCGTCTATACAATAAGCAGTTTAAAAAAAATAATATAACTTGTTCATTTTTTGTTAAGATTGTTATTAAAAGTAGAACACACAACACTGACACACAAGTTCAACATTAAACATATATATGCTTCACATGTGTTAAGGGACTGTCCTCAAGGATTGCACTCTACAGTCGTTATTTCACAGACCAGAGAAATTCAACAACACACTTATGATGCCTATGATAGACGACAACTATGTATGTATGTGTTTCTATATGTTTGATTACACAAACGATATCATATACGCTCTGAAAATGTCAACGAATAAGATAGCGGGTATTCTTTTTCTCGGTTGCACTAGCTATGCATACCAATAGATTCAGCGAAACGGGCGGACTATGTGAGAAACCCCAGCAGATACATAAACCAACACAGAACAGGAGTTGCTAGTCTAAACAGATTGAAATATATGATTAGGAGGATATCGGAGCAGTTATGAACAACTAAGGAAAACACACACACAAATTCATCAATAGATGCCTGCGCAGGATACTCCATCTGAGATGGTATGACAGCACCACAAACAGGGACCTGTGGGATAGAGCGGGACAACGGCAGGTGGAACAAGATATACGGAGCAGAAGGTGGCGACGGATAGGACACACTGAGGAAACTCCATGACAACATCACGAGAAAGGCACTCCGATGGAACCCCCAGGGCAGTAGAGGTAAGGGAATACCCACGAACACATGAAGACGGGAGTTGGAGACGAATGCAAAACAATAGAAGACAGTGGAAAGATCTGAAAAAGATTTCCGTGAATATGCGGGCTTGGAAGGCGTGGTTGCTGACCAATGCCTCCCTAGAGGCGAAGGGTGAAGAAGAAGAATGGAATCGATCAATGTGAGATGATGTGTGATATCCTTAAATGAACAATGGACACACGGTATGTTTATGTGTTTGTTAGAGTACAAATTTAGTTCACTTAATTCTACAGGAAAATCACTATTATTACAGCTGTATAAATTGTTTTAAATAACTTAAACACACCTGAAGTTGTGCAGAGTACATCATTGGAACTGTCACTAACCATAAACACGATTTACTTCCAGACATGGAAGCTGCATACATGATCAATGTCATGCATAAGAGTAGTAGAACAATTTTCAAATCATAATAGATAAAAGCGGCTATAAAATCAAATGTAAGCAAAACACATGAATGTATCTGTGGATGCAACAAAATAATATGTATTATTTTATTGTTATATGTGATGATATATCAACGGTATGTTACAACAATATATTGGGAAGCTCTCATATTCAATATTGTTTTACTTGCCACTAATTAGGTATCTGCCTAGAAGGCCAACATCAGTTATGCTAATAAACATCAACACAAGTCTAAACGAATTTATTTTAATTTAGCTCTCTTCACTTTTATATCTATTTTTTTTAAAAAATTCTTTAATCACAAGTTAGTTTCGTGTGAAAAAAAAATTATAAAAACCTGTAAGGATTCAGTTTCATTTTCTGTTTGTATTATCTTCATCAGCCGTGTTTCGGGAAGTTTTTTGTTACCGTGATAGTCTCAGTAGTGACACACAGTGCTTCCTCTTACATCGCAATAGAAACAGTTCTACTCAACGTCATAAAGTTGGAAACACAAGTGGAGAAATTGAAGAAAAGAGATGAATCTTCTTCTTCTTCTTCGAACATTTCATATCGACCACTTATCAACCATTCTGAGTGATTTGTATGTGATCTGAGTCTAAGAGCGATTGTACGTTTTGCCACTTATGCGACTATAAGTAGGGCAGCACATCCGATTTCTGCACTTATTCTTTTCATTTACTAGGGTAGCATCCCTAGGGCCTACATCAGTCGCATTACGACATGCATTGTAGGTTGCAGTGATACTATTCTTTGCTTCCTTGCGGCACCGACACTACACGGGCTACTGCGAATAGAGATGAATTAATGAGGGTAATAGCTGAGGTTACGAATACAATAGATGTAACTAATATAAAACGCAATAATCCAGACACTCATTCTTAATCTTTTTCTCAGGGCATTCTGGTATAAAGGGCAATGAGAAGTCGGATGCACAGATGAGCAATGCTGCGGTCGAGAACTTACCTTCTATTGAGAAAAGCCGAGATCATCAATGCTCTAAGAAAAAAACACCAACACAGAAGATATCAACGAAGAGGATGAAAGGTATTATCTATCTCGGTTGGGAAAACTATGCGTACCGTTAGGTGCGGCAAAACGGGAAAACATGGGAAAAACTCGACTAGATACATCACCCAGCACAAAGCGGCAGCTACTAGTCCAAATACTAAACACATTGAAAAAAATTATTAGAATGAGTTCTGGACAATTATGTACATGTCACATGTGCGATAAAGATGATCCTCCAATTAAGAATGAACAATATCAGCAGCAATAAACCTCAAATACTCGGAAAATTAAAGGAGAAGAACAAAATTGAAGAAAAAAGAGAAGACAAAGCGGAAATGAACAAATCATTGTGTACAATTTATACTTATACATATATATTCATAAATCATATTAAACATTACACAAACATTGTTTAATGTATTCGTAATATTACACCTACAAAGTAATCAACAATGCATAACAACCCCAGCCATTAGTAGGATATGGCTTAGATGATGGTTTAAAGTTTCACCTTCAGAACGTATTTCTAAGATTCGCCACCAGATAAATCCCCATATTGGTGCCGTCACTTTTTCTGTCAAGCATTCACATTAGGAACACTTTCTTTTTTCAATGAATTGTAAAGCTTTAATTAGTTATTATTAATAATGTCCCGCTACTCAATCTTATACGGTTCTGCCCAGATGGTACTATTTGATGGAAGGTATACTTTAATGTGGCTCTTACCATGTTTGTTGTGTCTTTCATTTGCTGTAGATTTGTTACACATTGTCAAGAATAACTTCAAGAATACATACTCAACATTAGCTACCACAAATACAACATGAAGATCAAGGATCAAAATACAGAAGTCATGACTACAAACAGAGAGTTTAAAGATGCCAAGATATAAATAAATGACCAAACGCTACGTAGGTGAGAGAATTCAAATACCTTGCAAGTATCTTCACATCTGATAGTAGACTGGACAGAGAGATCGAAACTAAAATCCAGCAAGCCAACAACATTATCTACCAACATACCATAATTTTGAAACAGCCAGCAATTCCAGTAGAGACTAAAAGACAGATTATAAATGCAATCTTCATGCCAACACTGTGATACCAGTGTCAAACGTGAACACTGACAAAAGAACATGACAAGAAAATTAACACATGTGCAATGAGATGCTTGAGGCGTGGCCAACGTTACAAACTGGCCTAAATGCTCTATTTGTCAAGATGGAGGGTGAGGCGGATTATTCAAACGTGTTTAGTAAACATATGGACATTTTAGTAAACATACGGACTCAAACGAACTTCTTCAGTAAACATAACAACAAAATAATGATGCATAGTAAGTGCTGTGTACCAAAATGTAGATCAAATTACGATTGTAATTATATATGTATAATATAAGTTAATTTAACAAGTACCTTCTTCAGTAAACCTAACAGCTGTTGTCAGTGTTGTAAACAATAAAACATAACAATAAAATAACGATACCTAGCTAGTAAGTAATGTGTACCAAAATGTAGATCAAATTACGATTATAATTATATGTGTATAATTTAACAATTACCTTCTTTAATAAACATAACAACAAAATAACGATGCCTAGAAAGTGTTGTGCACCAAATTGTAGATCTAATTATGAGGGAGATTATGTTAAAGCATTCAAGGTTCCAAATTAAAATCGTCAGGAAATTCGGGACAAATGGATCAAAAATATTCCACGTCAAGATTGGCTTCCCACGAAACATAGTGTTGTTTGTATCAAACATTTTAGAGAAGAAGATTTAGTAGGTTCAGATAAATATACAGATGCAAATGATGTAGAACACATTATTGACAGGCGTTGTGTAGTTTTAAAACCTGATGCTGTTCCCACTGTGTTTCCTAACCTTCCATCTTATATGTCAAAAGCGCCTGTCGTTCTTCGTAAGAATCCACAAGCACGAGCTACAGCAGTACAAGAATGATATAATAAAGATGTTGAAGATTGGCTGGCGTCAGATCTGATAAGTGATTTTAAAGTTTTCCAGGACAATTATGAAGCAAGGTTACAAGATAATTTAAATGCAAAGTTTCTGCAGATTTGTAAAGACAAGGAATATGTTCTATTGTACACTGTAATTGTTGAAACCATGGAAGCACCAGCTATAGGACTAAGTATTAAAATAGACCAGGACATGTCCTTTACTGTTCACCTGAAGGGAGTTTCCATAGAAAAAGTTCCTTTAACTGGCTGTCAAGTAGTGGAAAAATTGAGAGATGGTCTCATGTTGAGAATCTTTTGTCCTATTGTTTATATAAAGATTTAGAAGAATATCGAACTGTTGACTATTACATGACAAAGGCACATGCTAATCTGGTTGAAGCAATTAGTTTATCATCCACCACCACAAGCACTAGTGTTGTACCAGAGAAAACACTTCAATTCCTCGCTGAACAGTTGCAGCTGGTCAGAACTCCAGATAACAGAAAACGGTACAGCAGTAACACCCACTGTTTTGCATTCATGACATATATAAAATCCCCAGTATGCTACAGATTTCTAAGAAGATCAAATTATCTGTGTCTTCCCCATCATGGCACACTCAGAAATTTAATTATGCCATTGACAAAGTCTGTAGATTCTGACATCAGTAAATATTTACAGATCAAGAGCAGCAAACTTTCTGCAACTGACCAAATTGTAGCCATTCAGATGGATGAAATTTATGTCAAAGCTGCACTAAATTATACTGGAGGAAAATTGATTGGCACAGCATCAAATTCAGTCGAAAGTGCTACCACTGTGCAGGCATTTTTTATTTCTTCAATATTTGGCAATTACACTGAAGTGGTTGGACTAATTCCAATGAAGAAGATGACATCAGATGACTTGCAAGGAAATTTGATTCAGACTATACAGACAGTGCAGTCCGCTGGTTTTAAAGTCCTGGCTGTTATTGCGGATAACAATGCAGTAAACAGAAAAGTGTACAAACAACTTGCAGGAAGTTCACAGAATGCATACACTTTTGAGAATCCAGTGTATTCTGGAACACCAATCTTTTTGCTTCATGATTCAGTACATATATTGAAATGCATATGGCACAACTGGATCAACCAGAAGGACACGGAGCAAACTTTTGTTTTACCTTGTTATCCTGTATCACAATCAGAGGAACTCATGAGAGCAAAGATGTCCAGCTTGAACATTTTGTATAATAAAGAATGTAACAACATTACCAAATTAGCACCTTCGATTACTCACAAAGCACTGTTTCCATCTAGTTTTGATAGACAGAAGGTATCTCTAGCCCTTGCTGTGTTCAACGAGTATAATGTTGCAGCTCTACGGCTCAGTGATCAGGAGGATGGTACTGCAACTTTTATTAATACAATACTACAGTGGTGGAACATTATAAATGTTAAAAATAAATTTATTGGAACAAAGCTTCGAAACCCATTTGCCATGCCTATAACAGCTACTGATAAAACTAATTTGTTGAATTTGGAACAGCTATGCAAATGGGTGGAAGCATGGCATAATCTACCAGTAAGAGAAGGGGAAGCTCACCAGGGAAACATTCCATGCTTTGATTCACACATTGAAGGCAATGATAGATTTAACTAAATATGCATTCACAAACATCATGAACATAGAGTACATCTTGTTAGGAAAACTACAAACGGACAATCTTGAGGCCAGATTCAGTGAGTACAGGCAACTTTCAGGAGCAAACTACCTTGTTTCTGTGCAGCAAATTTTGGAAACTGAAAAGAAACTAAGGATTTATTCTGTTTTGTGTATGTGCTCCTCGAGATGTGGTGATATTCCAATTCGTGACTTATTAGCAGTGTTCAGTACAGACAATGAGATGGAGACAAGTGCTGCCAAGCAAGGAGACCCATGGTTTGAAGTGAATGTAGAAAATTCTGAAAATCATAGTGCCTGACGGAACTGTGGATGTACTTGTCTACATCAGTGGATTTGCTGCCTACAGACTGTGTAGATTAAAGTGCCCTTCATGTTGCCTACTTATTCAGCAAGCTAAGGGCATTACAGCAGAAATTGAACCTGATCTGTCCTGGTTAGACTACACACATTTAATAGATAAGGGTGGACTGAAGTACCCATCACAAGACCTCACTGTTCTCTGCTTCATATCATATCTAGTTGTTCAAAAGCTGATATCATCTGAATATGAAGATAAGTTCTTGGCCACGACAAACCAGAAGGAGATTGTCATACAAATTGTAACTGCTAGCTACTTAAAATTCTCATTAGACAGTACTGCATGTGTCTGCGGAGCTCAAAAATAAAACTTTATTGTCCGGGGTTCCAACATTTGCTAACATTTTCCTCAACAATTATAGAAAAATAAGGAATGATCAATGCAATGTTCAGCAAACTGCTTCTTCACAAAAAGGAAAGTAGCAAAATTCAGTAGTAGATAAATATATTTATGTAATACTGTTTAGTTTCTGTGCTAATAAAGCTGTGGTGATGTGCAAACTTGTGACTGACTAATTCATGGATTATTGATAAGTGATGATAGTTTATGTGCTAATCAAGATGTGGTGTTGTGCAAACATGTAGCTTACTTATTCATGGATAACTGAAGAGAGACTACCATAAGCTGAAGTAAGTACAATAGTTATCATATTTAAAATTAATCTAAGTATTCTGTATAAAATTAAACTAAAATAGTATGTGAGAGCAACAACTATAGCTACTCATCAGAAAACATCTTCTATAACACACACATGCATCCAACAACAAGTTTCTAACATCTGCAAGATGTATTGTCTAGATCAGCGTTTCCCAATAGTAACAGTCAATAGTTAGTCTGTAAGAATACACCGCCTCAGCCTGTGACGTCACATGGCAATATTGCCGTCCGCGCTGAGGCCAGTTTGTAACGTTGGCCACGCTTGAGGAAAGCGGTAAATCAAACGGGAAGAGACCATTTAACAAATGAGGAAATTATAAGAGCATTTGGAACAACACCTGCTATTAGATTCATTGAAAAACAGAGACTCACATGGTTTGACAACTTGGTGAGATTGAACCCGAATACCCCAGTTACAAGAGCGTGCAGTCTGAAAATTGAATCATCAAAGAGGAAAGGGCAGACAAAGAAAACGATGGATTAATGGAATTATAGCCGTCTTAAAACTCGACAGTACCATAGCATATCAAGCGACCGAGCATGCACTATCTCGGAAACCGATCATCAGTTAAACTTGCTACGCATAACGGCAAAAAAAAAAGCAGAGAAGGACAAAAGAAATAAAAGTAAGAAGATTAAAAAAAAACATTACTTATAAACAGCAGCAAATATAGGTAATTCACATAGAACAGTTAATTTTATATTTGGACACTTTTCTATTTGATTAAATAATAACACAAACCTTTACATTGATTTTCAAGTAGAAACATATTTGTGAAAGTAGCACATGAATAACGTTCAGAATTATGATCTTGTGTAAGCTGCTTCTCCATGCAAACCACTGGACATCAGTTTGATCCTATAAACCAAGACGGTTATCAGTTTAAATGTTTTAGGTGTGTATAGGAAGAAAAGTAGATGCGTTAAAAGGAAGAACAACTAGGGTATATGGTATGAATAAATGTCGTCTATGGATGTTCTATTAATTTTCTTGATTTAACATAAATATACTTTCCTTATTTCTTTCTTTGCTACAATCCAGTTTTTACTTCACAGCGTCAGGATAAGAAGATATTTCTAGAACTGGCTTGTATGTGCGCTTCATAAACAGTGTCTTTCATTGCCTCTTTTATCTCTGAGATTTACCGTTTGCATGGCCGACATTTTGCTTTGTTTCCACTGTATCTGAGAAACTTTGCTACTAATATATTGCTCTCGAAAATGAATGTCTCCTCAGCGCTGTTTTTTTTGGTCAGGAAGATTTTAAAGGTTATGAATGTTTCATTGTTTTTTTGTCTATCAATCAAGCGCCGTTTCCGGTTGGAGTAGGCGATCATGTTTCTCCACATCGGTCTGTCTTTGGTACAATCCATCATATCCGTTTCCGTACCATTGCCGATACACGTTTTCACGTCGCCCGGAATGCTGTCCGTTTGTCTCTCTGTATCTCTCTTCCCCTGTATTTTACCCGTTGAAACCAAATGTTTAAAACTCCGACTTCTAATTGTATATCAGAAAGAATGTGATTGCCTGATTCTTATTCGATTGATTACATTTGTGTATGTTGATTCGAAAAAAACTGTATCAGTTAATATCACTTCAACTGAATTTTTTTTGCAATGCTGTTTAGACAAGCCGATAACACATATTGTACCTTTAACTAAATTCTAATGTGCCCTTAGAGACTTAACCAGAGCAAGGGTTGTCTTTTTACAAATTAACAGAAACATAATTAACAAACATATTGTCATACAATTTAGCCACATGTTGCAAAAGGCATTGTTTGTGATGATAAACACTGTTTAGTTTGGGCATTCTAATTATTTAGTTTCAAAATAATAAAGGTTCTTGAAAATATATTTTTGTTAAATCCCTCTTCATCGGGGAGAAGATTTCACAAATATAATGTGCACATAATAAGAAACTAGCATATGATTTACATATCACCTTTAATTATTGCATGAACCTCCACTTGTTGTCTAAACTGTATATAAGCAGATATATGGCTATTCTAATTTGAAATTTGTTTTTTAATTGGAAGGGTTATATTGCAAGAGCCATATCTACAAAACCAATTGAGTTAGACATTTTTGAGAGGTTCTCAGTATTATTATTATTGGTGATATGTACATGGTATGCTAGTTTGCAATTCTATGCACTTCTTATGTTAGTGAAATCCACCGCACGATGAAAGGGTGAGGGGGTGGGGGTGTTAAATATATTTTTGAGAAAAATATTTGTATTTAATTTTCAATAATTATAATGCATACACTAAACGTTATTTATCCTAAAAAACAATGCATTTTGCAAGATATAGCAAAAATGTATGACAATATGTTTGTAGTTTTTCTCTGTTAATTTGTAAAGCAGTCAACCTTTGTTCTGGGTGGGTCTTCTGCCTTAATAAGAGCATCCTGTTAGTCTCGAGAGACATTTGATATATCACGTATACTGAATTTTATATTTGCTTGCTTTAATTGCTCTTTAAATGTAATCTAGTTGTCGTAGTGCAGCGTTCAGGACAACTACTTCCAGTATGAGGATGGAGGTTGAGGCCGTTACTGCTGTCCTCCATTGACTCTCTGGGATTCTATTTACTGGGTCCGTTGTTGTATCTGACTCTCATTCGATGCTTCACACGATCCAAAAGGGCAGGTTTTGGTACGAGTGAATGTCGTCTATTGAAGTTTCTACCCTATAGAGACATATATGGATGATCTACTGTCCTGTGCATACGGGTGTTTACGGTAATGAGAGATCGGACAGACTTGCATCAACATACAGAAAATGTTGAGTCAATTTGAACATGAAACAAATGGTGGCAAAGTCTACTGTAATGATTAGAATCTCCTCAAGAATGGTATTATTGCTAATTTGTTAATGTGTTTTTGGTGCTTTTTGATATTGTAAGAACAGCTAAAGAGAACAAGAGATAACAACAAAGTATAAGTCTTGTAAAGAATAATGGTTGACGGTCCATGCACTTTTAAGTGAAAATTACAGATGAAATAAAATATTTAATTTTAGTTTTAGTTATTAAAACAAATTTGAATTAAATGTATTACACAACCAATACACAATAGTTATCTGCACACTTACTGTAACAAGACTTCTAGAAATAGTGACAGAAAATCTCACCTGGTATCGCCCAAGCCCCATCCATCCAGGAAGTAGTACATATTTCTCAAGGAATTTCTTGCGCTCTTTGGAACAAAATAATAATGGATAAATAAAAAAAAGAACTCTTTTATACCATGCGGTATATAGGGAAATACGGTGTTAGGGCCGTATTTGTCATTGACGGTCGACACAAAATGAGGAAAGTGGTCAACATCAAGTCGGCCACATTTACTTCCGAATGTTTTCTTCTGGTATGAAGAGTAAGTAAAGTAGTGATAAATCTATATATATATATATGTATATCTATGTATGTATCTATATGTATATCTATGTATGTATCTATCTATACGTATCTATGTATCTATATATGTATGTATCTATATGTGTATCTATGTATCTATATGTCTATGTATCTATATGTGTATGTCTATGTATGTATGTATCTATGTATCTATATATCTATGTATCTATATATGTATATCTATGTATGTATGTATCTATGTATCTATCTATACGTATCTATGTATCTATATATGTATGTATCTATATGTGTATCTATGTATCTATATATCTATGTATCTATATGTGTATCTATGTATCTATATATGTATCTATGTATCTATATATGTATGTATCTATATGTGTATCTATGTATCTATATATCTATGTATCTATATGTGTATCTATGTATCTATATATGTATCTATGTATCTATATATGTATCTATGTATCTATCTATATGTATCTATGTCTATACATATATATATCTATTCTCTTGGTTTCCTGTTTGACATATATGGTTTCCGCAAGTGATTTTCAGTGAAGTCGTTCTGCCGTATTTCTATCAATTGGTTTCCTTGACAGGTCATATTCTTTCTTCAACAATTTTTCCACACTTCTTCTCTGTGTTTTCTGTGGCCGTTTAATCCTTCTTTTCCCATCCGCTGTCTATCAGAACTATTGTAGCCAATGGTTTTACTGGCATATATTATACGTGACTAATCCACCTGCATCTTCGTCACTTAATGCCGGTATCCAGAGATGCATAGTTTATTGGTTTTAAAAACTCTTTTCGTTATGCTTTTTGATTTGACCAGAATATTCGCAGTATTCTTTTTTAAACATTTATTTTGACATTTGTCCAGTTTATGTATGCCATTTCGGGTCAAATTGTCAGTACATATCACTGTGTAATAACATTCCCAGGTCACTGCTTCTTTTTATTTACAGTTTTGTTAAAAGATGTTATTCTTTGACTTTCAGAATGTGTTGATCATGGTAAAAGTTTAACTTTCTTGATGTTTCCAGTGAAGTATTTTTTTCGTACCACCATTCAGCGATACTGTACGTCCCAGGTTATCCAACATTTTAAACGTTCTCTATGATTTCCTTTTGTAATGTAATTGAATTTTCAGAATATTTTATTAATTTCTCATTACATTTGTTTGTGCAATGTTAATTTGTAGTCCTATTGTTTGAGATGTTATTTAAAGTGTATATATTTTTGATTGAGCCCCATCGTATCGACTGCACAAACGCCTTGTGGGTAGGATAAATATCTATTGCAGAAATTTCTTTAAGGACTTACTTTACATTTTCCGGATTCTTTCTTGGATATCTAGACATTTTACTTCAGACATAGCAGGCTTATTCCACTTAGCAGATCGAGGAGCATATTTCACATTTCTTAACACATTTCTAAACGTTATGCGATGAGGATGTGATTTATCTGGACATCTTGCTATACATTTTTGAACAACCTTCCGTGTGTGTATTGACAGCCATTCTAAAAGACTTGTTTGACCAAGCATATTCTTTCTTCCATTGAAAACAGTATCTTGTTTAGAGTGAAAAGAATTACGCCTGCAGACAAGTCATTCACTGCATATTGCGTCACAATTGACAAATGAAGCACATTCTTTTTATGACGTCATGTACTTTGTTTTTCATATTTGTTCTACATATGAAGTGTAGTGTGACTTTACAAACAGTTTTCATATTTGTTCTACATATGAAGTGTAGTGTGACTTTACAAACAGTTTTCATATTTGTTCTACATATAAAGTGTAGTGTGACTTTACAAACAGTTTTCATATTTGTTCTACATATAAAGTGTAGTGTGACTTTACAAACAGTTTTCATATTTGTTCTACATATAAAGTGTAGTGTGACTTTACAAACAGTTTTCATATTTGTTCTACATATAAAGTGTAGTGTGACTTTACAAACACATTGCATGCAGTAAGCGGAGATATATTTTGAATAGACAAATAATAGTAAATACTAAAATATATCATCGTTATCAGGTGTCGACTGTCATAGACAACCATGGTTCTCCCAAAATCTTTGTCTCTGATCTTTTCTATCATCTCAGATGTTGACTCTTTTCCGTACCATGAAGTCATGCTATCCACATTTTCTCTCTTTGTCTTTAGCTCTGTGTCGTCTCCCCTAGATAAATGTTGTAACAATGTGTTCTAAACATCCCGTTCTCATCATATGTCCGAAGAATTGTCACTGCCCTCTTACTTATATTGATGAAACGCTTTCTCTGTGTTTTGACCTCATTCAGCCCCTACACATTAGTACTAAAATATACTTTAATCCAAAACCCTGAGTTTTCCGAAATTTATATCACGCGCCGCCACTGTGACAGTCAATGGATAGCTCCGACAACGCCAATGTCAGAAGAGAACAGAGCATGTATATATATATATATATATATATATATATATATATATATATATATATATATATATGCCTTTTAATTTTGTATTCTCCTAACTAAAACAAAGAAGATCGGAGGTAGAGGGGGAAGAGAGCTGTCAAACATGAACACTTTGTTAGCCGCATGCTTGCATTTGCTTAATCACCACCGTACGATTGTGCTTAGTGCTTATACGCTGGTGAAGATTTTGGGGAGGAGATCAGAGCACATGTAGGACTTTTAGGAATGCAGTGAGGATGATCCTTACTAATCACATATGCTTAATAACTTACTTTCTCCTTCAAGGAACAAGATATAGATTGAGTATGCCATGCCAAAAATACCAACAATCCAGTAGAATCGCCTTTCCCATCGTGGAAGTACATCAACAAACATCTTGAATGCAAACACAATAGTAGTGTAATCCTAAATCAAACAGTTTGCCAATACAGACCAACACAATATTACTTGCAGCAGGTGGTATCATTTATTGTGTTGTATAATCTTTTAATTGATGTGGAATATTATTGTATAGACTAAAATCAATACTGTACAAAGAAATGTACAGCAACTCAATTAAACTTGTCCCTTGTTAACTACAGGGTGACAATTATCTTCTTTACATTACTATTTTAGTTTCTCTTTCATCGTGTCTTCCATCCTTCAATAATGTATATACCCCATTGTATGTATTGCTTTTCATTATATTCTTCCATATTTTCTAATTAGTCTATGTCTTGGATTTCTTTCTTTCTATTTGCGTAACTTCCCGTGTAAAGAAAAAAGGTGTACACGTATTTACCGTTTTGGCTAACAACGCATTTTTCACACAGTTGTACAAAGTAGAAAATGTTTAGTTGTGCCAATATTATTCAACAACATTATACATGCCAACAGGTACCGGACTGACATTCTGGAAACTTTCTTAGAACAGCTGAATGAGTGTGAAATTGAAGAAGCGTGGCTCAAGTACGATGGTGCAACTGCACACACAGATGCAGCATCACTGCATTTTTGGGAAGATATTTTGAAAACTGCATATTATAATGTGAAATTTGTCCTGCTAGTTCTCCAGATCAAAATTCATTATATTACTTACTATCTATTAGAGTTCCTTGTAAGAAAATGTTTACAACAAATAACGTATACACAATTGAGGAACTGAAAGAAGCAATCAGAATTAACATTCAAGAAATATCAATAGACAACTTGCAGAAGGTATTTGACAATAGGAAGAAACGTGTGCAGGCATATCTTGAAGCCAATGGTGGATATTTCTAAGACCTGGTATAATGAATATTTCTTTTGTTCTTTCCAGTTTACCATAAACAACAATTGACCATAGTAGTAACTAATTTCACTACTTTCATTTAGCACATTTTTTGATGACGTCATGTACTACGTTTTTCAAATTGTTCAATATATAAAGTGCAGTGAGACATAAAAAACGCCCTCTATATGTGTATGTGTTAAATGAATGTATTTTATAATATATATTTGGTTATTTTTGTCTTCTATTTTCCTTTTCTAGATTTTTCCTTTCTAGATTTTTCCTCTTTTTTCTTATTTATAGTAACACATTTTCATTTTATGATATGAATT
Organism: Arion vulgaris; assembly: GCA_020796225.1. Taxonomy (NCBI): domain Eukaryota; kingdom Metazoa; phylum Mollusca; class Gastropoda; order Stylommatophora; family Arionidae; genus Arion; species Arion vulgaris. Next base: position 55,038,353 of record CM036759.1, on the reverse strand, counting down.
TATCGTATTTGTATTTGTGATGTCTAGTGTACAAGATCCGTCTCAATCTCGTCGTTTATTTTGTATTCATTGCTTGATAAAGGCATTTTGGTCGAAACGTCGTTGTACCTTGTACTTGTACTTTGTAAAACTACACTACTTAGTTTTACCTGTTGTGTTTATGTTTACATATGTTTATTGCATTCTTGTCTTATATTGATACTAATACATGTAATAAGAACAATAAAGAAAACATCGGTAGAAATTAGGTTGCAGGTATATCTATGTTTGATAGGCTATACTAAAGCTTTCAATAAATTGAAACATGAAGACAAAACTAACATATTAGAAAATTTACATATGATTGAACAGATTTGAGAACCCGCTGTTTTGAAACCCGCAGGGAAAGAGGAGTAGAGGAAGGCCTAGACAGACCAAGAGAAGAGAGCTGGAGGCTGATATTAAAAGGATAGGTAAAGCGTGGAAAGAATTGGAAGGGACGATAGGAGAGAGGAAGAGCTGGAAGAAGTTTGTTGAAGACCTGTGCTTCTCTGGGAGTTAACATGAGAAGAAGAAGAAATTTCAGATTTGACTTGTTTAGTGGTCAAATGTTCTTAACCATTGTACTATTGTCTACATTCCTAAGTGACATGATGACTACTCGCTTGAGGTTTAAACGGGAAGGACTGAGTTCATTCTACCTGATTAATTCATATCATCATTCATCATTAATCCTCTCCGCTCCTCGTGGAGCATAGGGCCTCAACAGTTGTTCGCCACTCTTCTCGGTCTCTGGCTGTTCTTTTTATGTTCTCCCAGGTCAATTGAGCACTCTTCAGCTCCTCAGTAAGACCTCGTCTCCAAGTCTGCTTAGGGCGTCCTCTTTTCGTTTTCCTGCGGGTTCCACTCGAGCACCTGTCTAGTGACACTCGACTGTGTCTTCCGCAAGGTGTGGCCTATCCATCGCCATCTTCTCCTCTTGACCTGTGTCATCATAGGTTCCTGCCCTGTTCTTATCCACAGATCCGTGTTTGTAACTCTATCATACCATCTCAATCTGAGAATCCGCCTCAAACATCCGTTGACAAAGGTCTGGATCTTATTTGTATTTGCCCTAGTGACTCGCCAAGTTTCCGAGCCATACAGCAACACCGACTTCACATTTGAGCTGAAAATCCTGAGCTTTGTTTTCGTGGAGATGGCAGCGGACTTCCACACCATGTGCAGGATCGCAAAGGCCTGACGGGCCTTCCTAATCCTAGCATTAATGTCCTCATCTGTACTTCCTGATCTGCTGATCTTACTTCCAAGGTAGACAAATTCATCCACATCTTCTATGTCCCTTCCCTCAATCCGTATTGGATCTTGCTGTATGTTGTTGCTACGCATTACTTTAGTCTTCTCTTGACTGATTAATTCATATAGCTCTGCTAATTTCCATAACAAGGACATGCCATCTGCAGAGAATATCGCACAAAGTACACCTTGATTTCCTGCTCTAAAACTATTCAATTTCTGTCCTAGTGCCTACCGAGGGTGTGCTCATCAAATGGTAAAGTTCATTTTGTCACGTAGGCTATTCATTGACTACATAGAGATAAACACGGAACTGATAGGAAAACAAAGATCAAAGTACTAAGAGCATGCATATTTCCAGTGGCAACGTGTAGGTGTGAAGCATGGATATGAAATTAAGCAGTGGAAAAAATATTTGTGCTTTTAAATATAAGTGTTACAGAAGATTTCTTCGTATATCATGCACAGAGAAGAGAACAAATAGATCTATCCAGAAAGAAATCAAAATCAAAGAGAACTGGCTAATGCTAGAAATAAGAAAGAGAAAACTGAGGTATTTTGGACATATAAAAATATACGTGGGGCTGGAGAAGACCATCACGGAAGGAGGCATACAGGCAAAGAGAAGAAGAGGAAGACCACGGAGAAGATGGATTCAGTGTGTAAATGATGATTTGAACATGAGGGCTGCAAAAATGGGGCATTTGGCCTATGAAAGAGAGAGAGAAAACAAAATTCAGAAGGACTGTTGGAGTATCAAAGTTCTGCTCAGAACAAGCTATTTGATAAATGAATGACTTCTCTAAATCGCTAACTATCAGTTTCTCTCCGAGTGTCTACTATATATGAAGGTGTGCTCATTATGGTAACGTTCGTTTTGTCACGTAGACTATTCTTTGACTACATGGAGATGAACTCCGTTAAAAGTGCTTTGCTATTATGAAATTGATTACACTATGGGATATCTCTATGGTGAAGTAATTACTACGTTTGCCTGTCGCTTTGAAGGTTTTAGGTTCGATTCCAGACCGTGCAATTGTTCATGAGACCTCTGGGATTGTTGCTGGAACTATGGAGTTTATGAATTGAACCACACTCTCGGTAGATAGCATGCCGTTTCTGTCGACAGGGACGGAGCCATGTGGTGTACCATCAGGGAGAGGGAAGTCAATCCTTTTAGTTTATTGTGCTAACGTTCATATTGCAATATTTCTCTTTATTACGACAGTAGCTATTCAATTTCATAATCAAATTGTTGAGTTGACATTCAAGCCGTGTTGTGATGTCTTCAAAATGACTTTTCTAACATTCTAATTTAAGTAATAGTCCATCAGTTTGTAATCTAAAATTTGTTTTTTTTTTCAAATAGAACAAACTAAACAAGTTAATGTTTACAGTCAGAATTAAATATCTGACTGTGTTAATATGTTTAATAAACAGCCATTAACAAGATAATCAAACGAATATTATCATTAATTAACTTGTAATCCACCATATTTGCTTTGACTATCCTCAGCGTCCTCCAAGTATGACTTGGAAATAAAATGCCCCTTCTGACTTCTCAGAGACACCCCGGTAGGCGACAGAACCTCATTGAGAACCTGTGATTTATATCTATATATTTTGTGTGTCCCGTTTGACAAATAAGACCTCCACAAGAATTTTAAGTGTTGCCGTTCTGCTGCCTTTCTACTAATTATGTCACATGTCTAGCTACAACTTTCAACTCTCTTTCCAAAATTCTTCTCCGTGTTTCGTTTGAACACCCAGACCTTCTTTCTTCATCACTTGTCAACCAGAGAAGTATCTTTGCTGTACACGTACTGGAATACTATATACATGGTCCCTCCATCTTTATCTGCTTCTTTTAATGATAGTCAATAATGATCCACAGTTCGTTTGTTGTTATAGCTCTTCATTTGCTATAGTATTTGATCAGAGAATTAGAAGGATTCTTCTTAAGTATTTATTTTGGACTGTCTCCAACTTGTGTATATTGTTCCTAGTTATTCTGAAACACTACTGTATGATAACACTCATAGGACATTAATAATTTATCTCGCTCTGTTAAACTCGCTCAATCTCTTCCATGGAACTGAGGTCGATATGTTTTGTCTCTCTCAGCAAAGTTCGTTTCAGGGTCACCTTAGGTCGTCTTATCTTTCTTGAACCCTCTGCATCCCACTTCAATGCCTGCATTGAAATTCTTTGATCATTTCTTCTCAAGGTGTATCCGACATATCTCCATCTTCTTCTTAGAACAGTTGTTACTGCTGGTTGACCAGACACTTCTCTGATTTCATCATTACCCTGAATTCGTTTCATTTTATGTTCATTAATTTTAGCAGACACCTATTTTCAAATGCATGCATAGGACATTGCTTCTATATTTTAAACTCTGACTATGCTTGAGTAATTCGTATGAAAATGTCACTGACACAATAACTAATACACACATAAAATAAGGCTTTCTACGATAGAGATCAATCATGTTATCAAGAAATAATGTTGAACAAACTATTACTATTGAATTACACATAATTTCTAACTGGTAAAAAGATTGGTCAATAATTGTCTTTGTTATCTTACCTAAGGCTGGCAGGAAATTCTATCCAATTAAAATTATAAATCACTTCATACGTAATAATAATGTTTTTAATAAATCTACAACATTTCTTCACAAACAACACTCACTCATACACATACACTTACACAGCCACACAAACACACACACATGCATGTGTGTTCACCAATTGCGTGAAATTATTTACCATCAATATACAGCCCAATGTTTACATGATATTGAACATTCTCGGATGAAAGTGTCAGCGATTGGTAACAAACGACATCAATGTAACGTAATAATGTATTTCATACAATTTAGTTGGTGATCTATATATCTATATTTATATATCAGTATTTTACTCCATCTATAAACATGTGTTTTCAAACTATTACCTTCACTTTCATATATTCTTCTGCGATTTCATATTGAAAGATGAAATCATTATAAATTTGTCTACGGTAAAGATACCAGTCATTATAATTATTACAATTATGACAATGAAAGTTTAAGTTATTGTAAATGTACAGAGACAAATGCTCAATTTATGAGAATAATTGTAAGTATTTGTATAGCATTTTACATATCTTCATAGTAGCATATAGATAAAGTAGTACTACTACGCGGTCACAGTGGCTAACTGTTCGCATTGCGTTCCAGAAAGTTGTAGGTTCGAATACGGATCTCGTCATTCTGTTCACGAGCGCATTTTTTGAAGAGATCCTAGGATTGTTGCAGGAGGTACGGAGTTTGTGCTTAGATCAATACTCTCTGCAGGTGGCGGGTCATTTCTGCTGAGAGGGACCAAGCGTTATAGGGTACAATCTTGTTGAATAAAGTCAATCCTTCAGCTTTAATCCCTTTAGTATTACCAGTAAACTATAATACTAATAAAAAGTAGGACAAGTCTGCAGCTGTCGCTTTCTAATAAATAATATTTCAAACGTTCATCTTCAAGTCTTAGACTCGCGTCGCCCGTGTGTTGTCGTGTCTCTCAAGATGAGCAAAGAATAGCAACACTGCGACCTACATGGCATGACGTAAGAGGCGGCCGAGAAAGGGTTCTAAGGAAGCTATCCTAGTAAATAAAAAGCGGCGCAGAAATCGGATGTACTGGCCTACTTGTAGGCACATGACTGGTGCAACGCACAATCGCTCTTAGGCTCGGATCACATGCAAATCCCAAAGAGTGGTTATCAAGTGGTGGATATGCAGCGTTTGAAGAAGAAGAAGTCTTAGACTAAGATGTTTTGAAATGTCTAACTACCCTTTCTACTGGTCTTTGCCAAGAAGTTTTTGGTCTCAACAGTATTATCTTTCTCCTATTGTATCTAGCTAAGAGTACGCCTGACCTTGTTGTTAGATGCTTTTCCTTAAGTTGGCCAGAAAACTTGATAGTTTGTGTTTAAGAATATCTAAACGAGTTCTGCAAGATATAAATATTGACGCTACAATATTCTTTTCTTGACATTGGCATAGATTAAATTATATATAATATAACAGCATATATTTAGAATAGAAGAAAACGCATAATTTTCTCATGCCATAAGATAAAGAAAATGCACATACTGACCGGGCAGCATTGTGTAGCACATTAACATAATAACAATTTGTGAAAAACTAGATCAACATACAAAACCTAAGCCTGGAAATACATACGGATGCGAGTCATGGACAATGAACACACAGATCGAAAAAAAACTGAGGGCCACAGAAATGTGGTTTTATAGAAGAATGATGAGAATCCCATGGACTGCTAAAATGATTAATGTTGAGGTGCTGAATGAGATCAAGACACAGAGAAAGCTTATCATCAATATAAGAAAGAGGCAGTCATCATTTTCGGGCATGTTATGAGGAGGAGGTTTAGAACACATTGTAACAACTGGTAAAATCGAGGGTAGACGAGACAGGGGAAGACAGAGAGAAAATGTTGGATGGCCTGACTTCATGGCACGGTAGAGCGTCAACATCTGAGTTGATAGCAAACACCAACGACAGAGATTTGTGGAGATCCATGATCGCCTACTCCAGCCGGCACGGCACCTGATGATGATGATGAAGCCTGGAAAACGGATAAAGTAAATGTTTCAAAATGAGGAGCTTTAGAAACGAACAGAATGTGCATCCTTGGAGATCATCATTAAGAGACGAAAATGGAGGTGGTTTGGTCATGTATGTCGTATGCCAGTGGGGGCATTGGCTAAGACAGCTCGCAGAAGGACAGCGGATGGGAAGAGAAGACCTGTACGTACAAAGGAAACATGGAGAAGAACGGTGGAGAGAGAGAGTTGAAAGAGTGCAGTCTGACGTGGGAGACGGTAGGTAGAAAGACAGCAGAACGGCAACAGTGAAAGTCTCTTGTGGAAGCTGAATGTGTCAATCGGGACATGAAGAGGATATATATAGAGATGCTACAAGTTGTCTATAAGCGTAAAACTCATGTCACTCTGAGTCTATAGTCGCATCATAATTGCCCGCTCTTGGCAAAACTATGGTAGGTCAATTACAGCAGTAAATGCTGTACGTGAGGGCAACGCAAGTGATTGGGTGTTAGGTAAAATTGGCAAAGCTCATATTCTAAAGTTGAGTTCTTGTGCTTTACGAAACTGCCCTCCATTGGACAATTAGAACGGGACAAGTTGCATTGGACAATTAGAACGGGACAAGTTGCACTGGACAATCAGAACGGGACAAGTTGGCCGTGAGCAAAATGTTGCTAGGGCAAAATCAAATTTTTGTTCTTGCGTCTAATGAAATTGCCCTTTCCGTTTAATTAGGTGTGACCTCATACTATTGTTTGAGTTCTTTCCAAAGGGAAATACAACGTACACACTTCAAATTGCCTGGTGCCGAGACATGCCTCATAGCGGATAATAATTTCCTAATCTGGAATGCCCTCACGGAGTCAGAAATGTTGCGAAGCAAGAACATGCTCTTCGGCGTAGATGATATACAAATAAAAAAAATGGCTTAAAAGTTATAAATAAAGTGTGTTGAACATACCATGGGAAATAGATAGAAAATATAAGGGAATGTCAGCTAAGACAATCCCACACATTCCCATACTCCGACATTTTGAGAAGTAGCTGTGCTACTTCTCTGTATGGTGGATGCTTAGTAGAATATATATCTAGACGCAACGTGTTCTCGTTCTCTGTGCAAATTAAACATATTACACAGAGTAATTTAATTGGTTAACAAAAACGGACGAAAATCAAACAACAATCGATATGAAGTGAGTATCGAAAAAAATAAAACAATGGAACAAACGTTTTATATTCCATGAATAGTGTACTGACATAAACAATAATATAATTCGTTAAACAACTCAAGTTTTTCAAGTTGCATGTGATTTGATATTCTTTCTCACCACTTTAGCTGTACATGATGGATACTAACAAATATGTTCCTGATAGAAATCAAACAGAACGGTCAATAGTTGCTATTTCGGATGAACTGTATTTATTTATTATGTTTATTAGTCTTGGTGTCATTTGTCAGACAATCTCTGTGCTCGGGACTATCGGTAATATTATCAATATTATCGTTTTTATCAAACAAGGATTTGCAGAATCAATGAACATATGTCTGTTTGCCCTTGCAGTGTCTGACTTGTTTTCTTTACTGTTTATCATGTGGAGTGGACTATGCCTTACTCCAGTGTTTAGAGATGCTAACATTCCTTTGGTCACATCTGAGGTTCATACAATTAGTGGAGGCTGGCCTCATGTGACTTTTACAAGAATAACTGGTTGGATAACAGCTTTCATAAGCTGTGAGAGATGCATGTGTGTTATGAAACCATTAAAAGTGAAATCGATTTTCACACCAACAAGACATGTTGTTGCTATGATGACAATATTTTCTGTAACTTTGGGCTGCTCTTCTCTGGCTTACCTCTCTCTTGGTCTCGACTGGAAATTCTACCCTGACAGAAACAAGAGTTTAGTTGGATTAGTTTTTCGTATGGACGAACGCAAAAGAAAAATCGCTGACCCTGTTAGTTTTGCAGTAAGTGGAGTTTTTATGCCTGTAACGTGTTTCATCTTTATTGTAGCATCTACTTGTCTTCTCATCATTAAACTAAACCAACAGGCAACATGGAGGAACATACATTCTTACATTTCCAACAAAACAGATGATGAATCGTCAAACAGTAAGAATATTGTTAACTCCAAAGAACAAAAAGCTGCAAAGATGGTCGTTCTAATATCTGCTATTTTCATTGCCAGCTTTCTTCCAGCTGTTGGAATCTTCATCGCTGGATATGTAGAACCACAGCTGAGCTACGACGGAATATATAGAAATCTATTTCTTGTTAATCTGTCAATATCTTCTACAACTGAAGCTATCAACTCCAGTATTAATATTTTAATCTATTTTACAATGAGTTCCAAGTACAGAAAGACCTTTCGAAACATATTTGCATTTAGAAAAGCATCTATAAGAAACTAGTAGCTTTATTTTATTGGAACGAGACTGGTTACTTATGAAATGTTAAGTCATATTAGATGACCCAAGTGTGCTTGAAGTATTTATGACCACAGTTTTGTATCTCTATTTTAAGTAATCTTTAGACGTTAGAAGAAGAAGAAGAATAAGATCAAACTCCTTCATGGAACTGAGTCCTATATTTCTTTCCTCTCTCAGCACATTTCGTGTCTGGATTTTCCAGGCATCACCTATTTATTGAACCTTGACCTCCCACTTAAATGACTGCTTTTAAACAAAAGCTGCCATCTTTGAAGACTCATAAATGACACCAGAGTGGCAATGTATGGGTGTGAAGCATGAATATTTAATAGGGCAGTGGAAAAAATATATGTGCATTTGAATATAAGTGTTACAGAAGAGGCCTTCGTATATCATGGACAGAGAAGAGAACAAATAGATCTTTCCAGAAAGAACTTACAATCGAAGAAAACCGGCTGGTAATACAAATAAGAACGAACATTGAGGTTTATTGGACATATAAAAAGATATAAGGGCTGGAGTAGACCATTATGGGAGGAGGCATACCAGTAAAGAGAAGATAAGGTAGACCACTGAAAAGATGGATTCAGGATGTAACTGATGGGTTGATGGGCTGCAAAGGCAGGACATCTGACTTAAGAGAGATAAATTTCGCAGGACTGTTGGGGTAGCATAGTTATGCTCAGGACAAGCTATTTGATGTAATTACATACCGACCATAAGCTCTGGAGCCTACTTCTTCTTTCTTTCTTATGTTTTCGTCACACTGCTACCAGGTTGTTGCCCAGTGTCGTGGTTTTCTGTTTTTATCTTGCGCTGTTCTGATGGCTTGAATGATTGTTATTTCTGCTCATTTACAGGATTCTGCTATGTCATCTAACAATATTCCTCTGGATCTTCATCGCTGCTTCTTTCATGATGTTCTGTTGTAGAATACTCTGTATACTGTGGAGTTTGGATGTATTCTTATTAAATGACCAAGCCATGTCGTTCTTTTATTTTTCAATGTAATTCAAGGAAAGTTTTAGTGCGTACAACACATACAAATCCCAAATGGATCAACAACAACAAGTTACAGTGTCTAGATATTTGCTGTTGCAATAAACAAATGTATGTGATCAAGCAATGAAGAAATCTTTAAAGGAAATACATAAATTTTATTACAATTTAACAAAAATATAGAGCCCATTAATGATACAAAAAGTAGAGTAATAGGAATTGTATGAAATTAAAAAAAGATATCACTAAAGTGGTAAATATTAAGTAACAATTAAGTACAAAACTCCGACAATGCCGGTTCCAAGCCCGGACGAAAAAAGAGGAGGACTTGTCCGTGAGGCCAGCTACCTCACCACAAGAAATTTAAAGGGTTACAGAAGCTTGCAAGAAAGGACGCTATATCGGTGAACCGACCAGCCAGGTGGTGTACGATGCACATAGTGTATCAATAACGAACTTTGCTGAGAGAGGCAATAAATATCGGTCTCAGTTCCATGGAGGAGATTGAGCGAGCTGCCCAGGATAAAACGGTATGGAGAAATTGCTTGCAGGTCCTATGTAACGTAAAACGGTACGAGAGGAATTATTAGTATTATTATTTTTTAAGTACACACCGTTGAACTTTCTGGTGTTGAACTTTATATTTTGGTTTGTTAGAAGGAACTATATATGCCGCAACAACGGGAACAGGCATGCACTGACTAGAACCACAGAAGATGAGGTCAGCAAAGTTGAACAAATATCTGAATAAGAATTGTGGAGGAAGCGTTTAGAACGATTGGCGTCGCGTAGACAGAGCTGAAGACCATGGCCCGAAAAAGGATACAGTGGAGAACTGCTGCTCTATTGTCCACTGGGAACAAAAATGTGTAGTATTTGTAGTAGCATTAGTAGTAGCAGTATTAGTAGTAGTAGTAGTAACTGTAGCGGTAGAAATAGCAATAGTAGTAGTAGTAGTAGTAGTAGTAGTAGTAGTAGTAGTAGTAGTAGCAGCAGTATCAATAGTAGTAGTGGTCAACGGCAAGGTAAACTTGTGATAAGGAAAGCAAGCTTTCAATGACCATCAGTGATAGTAGGCTCCATGACTAACCTATACCTTATAGTAAGAAAGAGATAGGAGCACACATAGTTACTTACCACAGTGCAATGATGATGGTCCTATTAATCAATCAAGAACGTAGGGATAATTGATGTAATTCATTATCATGAGAATCTAAATAAGACGGGACAGTGGTTTTCCGGCCTACTATTGTCGATATTCAACCATCGTTATAGGTTTATTTACATGCTCCACTTGAACCTGGAGTCGATGTGTTATCGTCTCCGAAAGAACAAATAACTCGACATCACGTACACTGAGATCAAAGGTCACTGGAAGAATAAACCAATCGATCCTAGCTGGAAACTTACCGAGAACTTTTGAAACGAGAGAAGAGTGTATCACTTTCTTGCCACAGCGACTCTTAGACATTACAATATCATACCTAAAATCATCATCATTATCATCATTCAATACCTTGTCCTAAGCAGAAAATTGCCACCGCAACACACCTTAGAAATTATTCTCTCTCACATACCAGCTGAATCGCTTTTGTTTGTAGCCTTCATGATCAAATCATCAGTCACATCATAAATATATCTTCTCAGTGGTCTTCCTTTTTGTCTGCCCCTTTCATAATGATCTTATCTAATCCTTTATGTCGTTTTATATGTCCATAAGACATACATAAGACATTTGTATTTTTCTCTTCTCTCACGTGTATCCTCAGCCAGGTCTCTTTGATTTTGTTTTACTTTCTTCTTCTTCTTCTTTTGTCGTCACACTGCTACCAGGTTGTTGCCCAGTGTCGTGGTTTTCTGTTTTTGTCTTGCGCTGTTCAAGTGGCTTGGGTGATTGTTATCTTTGCTCTTTCACAGGATTCTGCTACGCCATCTAACCATCTTTTCCGTGTTCTTCCTCTTGCCTTCTTTCCCGATGTTCTGTTGTAGAAGACTCTGTATACTGCGCAGTTTGGATGTATTCTTATTAAGTGGCCAAACCACTTCATTCTTTGTTTCTCTATGTAATTCAAGCACGGTTTTGTGTCAACTTTCTTTCTTATGCTGATGTTAGTGATTCTGTCTTTTCTTGTGTTGTTGATAACTTTTCGCAGGCAACGCATTTCACATGTAGTTATTTTTGTGACTGCGCTTTGCTCAATGTCCATGTTTGGCTCTGGTAAAACAAAGTAGGTATAAAAATGTTGTTGATCATCTGTTGCTCAACTGCCTGTGAAATTTTGGGTGCCTTAACAATGGGGCTAGCTGGTAGGTTACATCATTTGCTTTTGCACTCTAGCCTCTATCTCTCTATCCAGTTTTCTGTCTTCTGTGAATATGCTTCCTAAGTATTTGAATTCTTTCACTTGGTTTATTTTAGTGTCATTGACATGGATGTCTAGATTATTATGTTTTCTTCCCATATTCATTATTTCTGTTTTAGTGTTGTTGATTTTCATGTCATGTTTTACACAATTTTTGTTCAAGGTGTCAATATGATGTTGTAGATCTTGTTCATTTTGATGTATCAGGCACTGATCATCTGCAAAAACAGTTCATTTATTTCATCATTATCCGAATTTGACTCTTTAGTTTTTTTTATCCATATATGCAATAAAGAATAGTGGTGAGAGGATACAACCTTTCTTTTTGAATAGTTTTAATTGATCTTGTTTCTGTCGTTTGGGTAACACTGCTGCTCAATATGCACATACATGTTATGTAACTTTAAGCACATGTTTAATATGTATAACTTTTTTATGTCATAAGAGATATAAATGGTATTCAGAAGCTATTTCATTGTTGCCGTTCTACTTACACTCTGACTTTAATATCTTCTAATGATCTACACTTATTTTTAGTTCTCTTCAGACCGTCTTTCTCCAGGTTTAATTTAGTCTGTGCGATTTCCTCTTTGTGTATGTTGTCCATAGCAAAGGTGTATCTCTAAAGAAACATGTGTAGTTCTGCGCACATGTCCAAACCATTTTCTCTTCTTCCTATGATTATTATTGTCAGTTGTGTGCTTCTTCAGCAAATCCTCTTGTACCATATTTGCTTGCCAGTATTCAAGAATTTCATAGACTATTTATTTTGTAAAACATCTCTATGTAGTTTCACATTTACTATCAAATAATGCTTACATATGTATCACGTATATGTGTATATACACAGCTTTATGGCTAACAGTTCTGATTAAACGGTTATTCTAGAAGAATACAACACGTTTACAGTATTACCCGTCTCACCAGATTGCGACACAGTTGTACGCTGATTGCTCACGTGTACAATATTCCCCGTCTCACCAGATTGCGACACAGTTGTACGCTGATTGCTCACGTGTGCAGATGTGTCCTAAAGTGATTAATATGATAGTTTAAATTCAAATTCATAATACTTTTTAACAAATGATGTCTCAAGATAAGTTGATATTGTTTTTTTCATTCATTTAATCGTTAGTTTTAGTTCCAAATTCACGTCAACAGGGCATCTCATAAATACATATCGTTTGCATGACAGCGTAGAACTACACAAACTACCTTCCATTCACTGTACATTGTGAACTCGTGGAAAAAACAGCAGCCCCAACAAAAACCGGCAGCCTGCACACATATTTAATAGATAAGGCAGCCGCCTGTGAGCAAGAACAAACCATTAGTCAACTGAATATATCTCGCTAAAGTTTGTAATTATTACCTAATGGGAAGATGCACCAAGGCAAACCCCTGATCATATGTAAGCTGATATTGTTACCTCAAGAATCAGCTGATTATTGTTATCTTATGAATAAGCTGATATTATTCTCTCATGAATAAGCTGAAATTGTTCTCTCATGAATACATTGATATTGTTCTCTCATGAAAAAGCTGATAGTGTTATCTATAATATTTTTTATCTCGCGATATCTGGATAAACAGATAATTTGCATTTCACGTTTTAAGCTGAAATCAGGATGAACAGAAAGTTAGCAAATTATCTCTTCAGTGTTTTAGTATAAATCTATTTTATTTTGAAAAGCTCACGGAATGTATTCCTGTACTTCGTACTCATGGTAAAGTAAATGAAAATGTTGATGCTAGAGTTGATAGCCTCAGCTATAAAAGAGAAAGACAGTGTAACTAAAAATATATTTTTGTACATTCCATCATAAGTAAATTGTGGCTCTACACAACCAACAATAAATACACAAACTGCTGGAATGAAACAAGAAATAAACATCGTAGAGATAAGCACAATCATCTTGGATACCTTCTTGTCCCTGGAAGTTATGTTGCTTTCAGAACTGGTACCTGTCTTAGTATGCACGTTTGCAGAAGTACTGGCGTTTCTCCATGCTGTCTGCTGATTTAGCTTAAACACAAGAACAACAGTACATATTACTACCAATGTAAAACAAGATATTGGCATAAAAACTCCGTTGATTCCGTAAGATATTTGATCAACTATTTTTCTCCTTTCTGCATCCATATAATAGATCAAACCAACTACTGTTTGATTTCTTTCTACATCAAATTTCCATCCAAGACCCAGAGAGAAATAGGCAAATGCAGATAAACCTAAAGTTATAAAATAAATAGTTACCATTGACATTATGTGCCTCCTTGGAGTGAATATGTTTCTAACTTTCAAAGGGAGAATGACACATACACATCTTTCAAAACTGATGAAAGCTGTTATCCATCCTGTAGTTCTGGTAAATATCACATGAGGCCATATACCACTTATCAGTTGTACCTCGTACGATATCATAAACACTTCAGCGTCCATAAAAGCTGGAGTATAACATAAGTTAGTCCACATAATTGTCAACAGAGAACACATGTCTGATATGGTCAGTGCTAACAGAGAAATATTTGTGGAGTCTGTGAAACCTTGTTTAATAAATATAATGGTGTTGACGATATTACAAACAGTTCCGAAAACAGAAATAATCTGACAAATGATACCCATGTTGATTGACATGATAAAGAAAAAGATGTCATCACTGAAGAAATCTTTATTCTCTTCAGATGTGCTTTCGGTTGAGGTCCAAGTATTGTGCTCAGAGCAGGTCACAGTCATTTTTGTCACTTGCGACAAAAATGGAATTGTAGTTGTAAATACAATAACTCGTACTCGTAAATTTGTTGTAAATTCTTTGAACATATTAATTAATAAATTACAAACTTAAGCAATATTATCAAACATTTCCGAATTGACGCTTTACAAATAAGTGAAACATTGTTGATAATATATTAAGTAACATATATTGTGAAAAAAAATGTCGATAATGTTGTGTATAATACATAAATTATTACGAATTTATAAGTATTACAGTCCCAAACTATCACACATCACAAGACTTATTCTGAATCAAACTTCGGTAAAGAAGTCAAGTGAAGATGTGAGCCAAGTCTGAATCTGTACAAGACTAGGTTTATAAATAAACAAGAAAAGATGTAATTTATGCATATGTATCGTCATCTACTACTTAAGTATTCATCTCATCATTCCATCAATATTTATACAAATATCAAACTGTACACTCCTTTTAACTATCGTATCTTTTATTAAATATGAAAGATGTTTAATGTTCTTATAAGATCGCCCTTTGTCCAATTATCAAATTATGATTAATGGCAGCATACACCGCTGTTTCGTGGTTACGCTAAATCGTCAACAAATACTTGATGTATACTTAAAGACCAATCCTACGACAACAAAAGTAAGACTGCAAATATGGAAATGTAAAATCAATATTCAATATCACACCACCAATAACAAGTAATAGATTTGAGACGTTAGAACAAAGATGCCTGTCACGACCACAGGTTTGAACAGTTTCTGAAAAAATAAAACATTTTTGAAATAAATAGTTTATATTTATCTGGGTTGTTGGCCTTCCAATCAAATGTAACAATTATCCACTTGCCAGTTAAAATGTGAAGCACCTTCACTGCGTAACATAATTGGGGACAATCAGCACTCGGGACATTAAATGTTTGTCTAAGACTGGGAAACAATTTTGTAAATTGATAGAATGTTACATTTTGGGGGAACTGTAGTTTCAACAACTGATCTGTTCATTAGCCTTAATTTTAGCAAATTATCTATTTATTATCTAAGGTAAATATCGAAAGTAGCAGAAATTACTGTTATTATTAGCGAAACTAATGAAAGTAAATATTACAGAAAAATTAAATTTTGAGATAAACATTAATTGATGGTGTGAAAATAAATATTGTAATCTAGTGCGTAATTTATTGTATCATACGTTTAAATGTTGGTATTGTTGCATAGGGTGACTATTCCATAAATTCTATACATGTTTAATTATGACTAATGGATGAATAATGCTGGGTATTTCCACTGGATAAATTGTATGATTGTGTCAAGCATTGTCTTAGCTTAGCTGAAGAAGTACATGGGTGGTATAATATTGCTGCATGTAAACATAAATGTAGCGAGATAAATGTTAAGAGAAACCAGACACATTATGCAGATACAACTTGCTAACCAAATACGAGCAATAGTAACTGAAATGTCCTGTTTTATCTTCACAGTGTTGTTTTGTAGTAATATTTCTACAGTGTAGACACAGATAACGGTTCTCAGAGAGCGATTTGATTGATTGATAGAACCATTATTATTGTACTTCGGTGAATAACAAGATGTGTCTAGATTACTTTCTTGAACATAAAGATCACCGAGGTAGTGCATAAACTCATAGATACCAATGAGAATCTCCCATGTCATTTTAAAGATGGTAAATATTTTTGTAGGAATTTATTTCAATCTTTTTAAATGAATTTTCCCTGTTCAACAACTTTGCAGCATAATATTATCGATATACATCTGCCTATTGTTATTTTACGTGCTCGTCTTGACGACAAGATATATTTTTCACCGTTTCTGATAGAACTAGTAACTGGAACTAACCTACACGAATATCATAGATCTTGGAAGAAATATACATATCTCTTCAAACGGAGATCGAACCGAGTATCTTTGGATCGAGAGTCGACAACCTGAACTATTCGCAACAGATGTTCCACCTGTAACGATCTGAGAGTCGACAACCTGAACTATTCGCAACAGATGTTCCACCTGTAACGATTTGAAAAGACAAGCAAACAAAATAACTATACTGGGATTAACAAAACAAAATTATGTTGTGAAGGTGGCAAAATATTTTATGATAATAATATGTTTAACCTCAATGCTCATATAATAGTGATAATGAAAAAAATGCCTGTAACTTTTGGTATATATGCATGCATATTCAATACACACAGTAATTCGGAAAGCACAAACAATGCATGCACCTCTGCGTAAACATAAATAGGAAATCATTACATATGTATATGTGTATAAAATATTGAATGTAAAGAAAATCGGTCTCGTACTATCAGACATATTAGGGAATACAGTCTTTATTTGTTTTTTTTATTTGTGCTTGCCTGCTATGATTTCATGCGAGCCATGGCGCCTAATATGGCTCTTCTGACTGATTTTTGCGAGACGACTTGCTTAACTTATAACCAGTATCCCTCACTATTCAGACGAGTCTTATTCCGAGAGTAGAGATACTTGTAATTTATATCCTCAAGTAAGGGATATGGGTTTCCCGTAGTACGATCACGTACCGTGTTGCAAATAGACAATGTTTTATACAGGCGACCTCTAGCCTCGGAGTTTCCACGGCACGTGGTCACTAGAGCAGCGTGTTATCAACTTCGCTATCGGTGACGTCGAAATAAACTGTTAGACCAGTGCAATGTATTGACCATGTGCGAACTATGGATAATGTAGGGAGCGAATGGATTAGATCGCGGCTCTTATGCTGGAGACCCTTGTTTAATTCACTGTAAGGCCAAGGATTTTTTCTGTCATGGACATAAATGAAAAATTCTAACCGGAACAGCTTCGAGGCGACTGTACTAGTCGTGCAGCCATTAAATTCCTCAGGCTCTCGTCCCACCTGTCCTACACCGCCATAAAACCAGTACTAGTGGCAGTAAGAAAGAGATTGTGTGAATATAAAACTAGTACTAGTGGCAGTAAGAAAGAGATAGTGTGAATATAAAACCAGTACTAGTAGCAGTAAGAAAGAGATAGTGTGAATATAAAACTAGTACTAGTAGCAGTAAGAAAGAGATAGTGTGAATATAAAACTAGTACTAGTAGCAGTAAGAAAGAGATTGTGTGAACATAAAACCAGTACTAGTAGCAGTAAGAAAGAGATAGTGTGAATATAAAACCAGTACTAGTAGCAGTAAGAAAGAGATTGTGTGAATATAAACAAAGGTGGACACTACTTCCCAATGCATCTCTTGTACCCACATACGATTGGATCGATATGAGAACCGTAACAATTGGAAAACGATTCTAGTCTCATTGGGGAATTCAACCCGGAGAACGCGCCTAAACCTTTTCACCCTTATGAACCGATACACTTGTTCACATTATTTGTTAAGATGACACAAAGCCGGTATACTTGTTAATTTAGTGTGTAAGGCAAAGTAAATGAGTTCGGAGCTAAAATAAATTACAGAGTGTAAGAGTAAAGCGAGTGCACTAACCACTAAGATATCGTGGCGTATGCATGTTTGTATACATAATAAAGAAGACTGCAGCCAGGACCGTGTCGTGCTTTGATATAGAGAGGCGGCCGCATCAGGCTGCACTGTAAGAAGGGCGGCTTAAGCAGTGAAATCAAAATCACAATTAAAGGTTATTTAAAAGAAAAAAACATTTAAGGGGCGGAATTTCGAAATCTTGAATTATACTGAGAAAATATACCGCATGGCCCTGACTGCGGTCAGATTATATACTGTAATGTCAAAGAGGAAATATCACAACGGATATAACATACCGTTTGACACAAGATCAACTAAATCGAATTTTTGTGACTTTCAATAAGCGATAGAAAAACAAAAAAGTACAAAAGCATGAAGGGAAAAAAAAACATGCAATGCTACTGCAACAAAACTCTGTGCAAAATACAGTGTACTAAGATAACTGCAACACACTACGCTACTACGGGTCACTATGTCAACCACAGTACACTATGATCAGTACAACTCACTGCACTAGCTACATAACACTGTGCCAACTACGGATCACTGTGCCAACTACGACTTACTGTGCCAATTACAGCTCATTGTGCAAACTATGGCTCAATGTGATTACTACAGCTCACTGCACCGACTACGGCTCAGTGTACCAACTACGGCTCACTGTGCCAACTACGACTCGTTGTGCCAACTATAGCTCGTTGTAATAGCTACAGCTCCCAGTACCAACTACAGCTGCTCACTATGCTAATTACAGCTCACAGTACCAGCTACAGCTTACTGTACCAAATACAGCTCACTGTGCCAACTACGGCTCACTGTGCAAACCACGGCTCACTGTACCAACTACTTTGGTTCACTGTATCAACTACTTTGGTTCACTGTGCTAACTACGGCTCACTGTGCCAGCTACCGCTCACTGTACCAGCTACCACTCACTGTACCAACTACGGCTCACTGTGCCAACCACGGCTCACTGTGCCAACTACCGCTCACTGTACCAACCACGGATCACTGTGCCAACTACGGCTCACTGTACCAACTACGGCTCACTGTGCCAACCACGGCTCACTGTACCAACTACAGCTCACGGTATTAACTACAGCTCAATGTGCTAACTACAGCTCACTGTGCCGACTATATAACTCTATGCAAATTACAACACATCGTACCAAACGCAGTTCACTGTGCGAACTATAACACACTATCTAACGGGGGAGCAACGTTCTAACCGTTTTTGACAAAGACTATTTATATATAAAAAAAAGAATGATCTAAATGGTTGAGAAGAACGTATGCAAACAAACAAACAAACAAACAAACATCTAAAGATGATGCTTTGAACAATAATAATAATTCCTCTCGTACCGTTTTACGTTACATAGGGCCTGCAAGCAATTTCTCCATCACCATTCTATCCTGGGCAACTCGATCAATCTCTTGCATGGAACTGAGACTAAAGCCTAAGGTGATTTTTGTCATTATCAATTGATAAAAGTGCTGGTTCTTGTCAACGTATTATTGAAGAAAGAAAAACATTATTTAGTGCTTATATTTGTTATATACTCTTAGCAGCATCTGGCCGAATGTATTAGACCTCGGCTCTCATGCGGGAGACCGTGTTTATGTCTACGTCAGCCGGCACGGCACCTAATGATGATGATGATGTTCTAATATGAGTACAATATGAGAATGTATATATTAGTATGTGTACTGAGTGTAATATTACTATTTTCAACCCTGTACTTATATGTTTTAATATGAGTTCAGTATGTGTTAATTTTATAATGCAATATTTAGATCCCTGCAATTATAGTTTTATAAAGTGTACTTATACGTTATAGTACAAGTGCATTGTGATTTTGTATGGGAAACTATCTAGCATAATTGTAAAGCAGTTTTAAAAAAAAATTCAACTTTTGTTTGAGTTTAGTATAGTTTAGTCGTGGCATTATCATTTCACATCGGACCAATAATCCATACGTGCTGAGATCTCCTTCTCAGTGTCTCTCAACGTGTGGGGACTAACGACACCAGTTCTTCTTTGGCTACCAGCATTGCGTTCTTGTCTTGCTACACCACATTTGTTTGTTTGAATGCTATAATGTAGTTGTATAGTGACACATTCCCAAACATGTTTGTAGACACTGACGTAGTCACGTAGATGACTATTACGTAGATAATGAACATAAGCACTAACGTAGTCAGTTTCAGCTTTGAATATCTTCAATGCACTCCTGACATGTCCATAGATGCCCCGATCTCCTTTGCAATATCTCTAAAAGCATCCAGTGACTAACAGTACCAGTTTAATGTTGATTGATTAGTCTATTCATATACATGTTTTAATGTTCTTTTCTGGCCTCTCCATCCTTCAATCCAAGTTCTTGCAATCTATCAGTTGACTTGGATTGATTTAAATGAAAATCCTCTTTGATGCAACACTTCATGAGAGCGTTCCGAATGCCAGTTCTACCCTTTGACTGACACCCTGACAGTGTGGCAGTCTGCTCTCATTGACACACATATGCCCCAGAACGAAGATGAATATAATTCTACGAATTATTAACGCTTGTAGTGATTCAGTCCAGTGCATGTACACGGCCGGAAACAGAAACGAAATAACGTAGTCATGTAATAGGACATTTACTCTACCTACATAGCACTATCTACATTAGCACTACCTACATAGCACTACCTACATTAGCACTACCTACATAGCAATGAAGAAAATATGACGAAAATATGGCACGACACAAGCAAAGAAACAAAAGTAAGAACTCTGAGAACATGCATATTCCCTCTGGCAACATAGGGATGCGAATCGTGTACCATAAAACACAAACATAAAAAAAAAAATAAAAGCTTTTGAAACAAGGTGCTATAGAAAAGTTCTTAGAACATCCTGGACAGAGACATCCTACAAGACCTAAATATCAAGGAGCATTGGTTAATAAATAACATCATGACCCGGTAGATGAAATATTTTAGCAAGATTAAACGCCACAGTGGTCTTGAGAGAAAGGTAATGGAAGGCATAGTTCCTGGAAAACGAGGTAAGGGACGACCAAGACGAAGGTGGTAGCAGGACATCAAAGAAACATTGAACATGACGCTGGAAGAGGCAGGAGAACTTGCATAAGACAAAGAGCTTTTCAGGCGGGCTGGGATGAATGCGACGTTTCGCAAGGGACATACTACTACTTGACCTAGCAATACATAACATTAGAACTGTCTACATAAAAAATAAATAAAACAAAAATAACATCGAATGGAATGATAAGGAAAAAAACAAAAGCCCAGAATACTATAAAGATTGTATATTCCCAGTGGAAACATATCGGTGTGAAAGCACGTGAACTTAAAAAGACAGTGGAAAAAAATATATAGTTTTTGGAATACAATTGTTACAGAAGGATGCTCCCTATGTTACAGTTTTCCACTATTTGTTAAAATGAATTTGTCACTGAAACATAAAATTAGCTATGAAATATAAAATAATAATAAAATAACAAAATGTGAGGATTAAAATACATTCAAAGTGAGAAAAAAAAAATCACTCTCTGTGTCAGGCTTTGTGCGTCTCTGTAAAGTCCTACAGCTTTATGTTGCGGCTCCTTGTTGTGCGCCCTCCCCCTTTTGCGGCTCCTTCAAGTGTGTCCAAGTTTTCTGGTTTTTGTCATTTGGCCCGTCCTCGCATTATTTTCTGAGACATCAAGTCGAGTGCGAGAGCCGCTGTAGCGTAGTTTTTAGTGAACTCGCTTCGCAAGGCTGGTGGTCTGGTTTCAGCTCCCCCAATGCGCGTGGAATTTTTCCCAACCGCGACGGCTCTCTGGTCGACCCAGCCTCAACTGGGTACCAGACATGCTCTGGGAAAGTAAAGGATGCCGGCGTGATGCTGACCATATCACCCATCGTGTGCCGACGGTCAATGAAAAATACAGGCCTAACACTGTATTGACCTATATACCATGAGGTATGAAAGAGTTCCTTTACTTTTTTTTTTACTTTTACAAGTCTAGTGCAGAACAGTTTCTCACAAAAGGGTGAAGGACACGAGGTTTGTTTAGGAGTGTCCAGATCCGCTCATGTCTTAGGTTCATATTTCATACGCTCATTTGTATTTATTTTAAACTAAGTTTGCGTGCAAGAACTGCTGGGCGAACAGAAACCTTATCAGGGACATGAGTAAAATGTAATGGCCCTTGGGGGTCAAGCTTTTAAGCCTTCGTTTATTAGCAGCCGTGTGCAAAAAGGGGACACTCCTACAACAAAAAATATTTTAAAAACTGTAACGTTGTTAGTGGGCTCAATGTGACCGCCCACTTAAGTCCGAAATTGAGTAGGCACGACCTTGGTCCTAACCTGAATAAGAAAAAAATGAGGTGGGGGTATTATCACCCACCTCCCATCCTTGGCTCCTTGTTTATGACTAGTGCCAGCTTAGCTCTGTCACACAGGCGCGGAGCCCCAGAAGCGCGAGACTGTAGTATTTGCCACTTCTGCTACTACGATAATCCGGCGCATTTCCATTTCTTGCACTCTGGTCAGCCACTGGGATTCACACCCCTGATATGTCTCTGTTCGGAAATACTCTGTAAGTCCATCGCTCGCTTTCTGATAAACACGTTTGATATAATGTTACAACTGCATAGGTATACTACTAAACTCGGCCATAAACTCTACTAATCGATTACTAAATCTACTAAATCGATTCTGACTGGTTTTTTATACGAAGGCTCACCATTTACCCTCGCCTTTCAGGCGAGCTTCACGCAAACATCAGAGTTATTTGTAATTTATATTAATAAGTAACATATTTTAGTTTCCTGTAGCCAAACCGCGTAGAGCCGAATATATCTTTGTATCAAGTTGACTTAGAACCTCAGGAATCCACAGCACAAAGTATTATTAACTTCACTATCTGAGACCCATGTTTCTTACTAAAGATATGTGTCGTACTGTCAGTATCAAAGACAAAAACTAACCATTTCGTACTTCTAAGCCGATATACTGGCCCGCAGTAATTTATAAGAAGACGTGAATCCACTATACCACTATTTCAGTATACATTATGCAAAATAAATAAGTCTGGATGTAAAACGAAACACGGAGGGAAAGTGTTAACCAAGCTAAAGGTATACGAGAAGTTAGAGAAATTCATTGATCTTCTAACCTTTTTTCTAACCCTATTTCGTGATAAACTAATACGTTTTTCATTAGAGAAGGTTACTAATGACAATCTAAAGCCGTTGTTCTCAATCCTCCTAATGTCGCGACAAGTTAGTAGAGTTCCTCATGTTGTGCTGACCCCCAACCATATAATTATGTAATAATATTTATTTCTAATTACGATAAATATGTGTTTTTCCATGATCTTATGCAATCCCTTTGAAATGGTCGTTCAACCCCCAACAGGGTAGCCACCCACAGTGTGTGAACCATTGATCTAAAGTAAACAATTAAACACTAATGAAAAGTTACTGTTACTAACATTACTGCTAGCATAATTAATACTACTATAAACTCTTTGTTCTGAAATCTAGAAAATTATTATTACTTGCTTGTTGTCAATATGTATTGCTATTTATTTGATACATTAATAAGATGTTCTTGTGTTGTATTGTTAGTAGTATTAATAATAATAATAATTCCTCTCGTACCGTTATACGTTACATAGGGCCTGCAAGCAATTTCTGCATACCGCTCTATCCTGGTCAACTCGCTCAGTCTCCTGCATGGAACTGATAGTGATATTTATTGCCTCTCTTGGCAAAGGTCGTTTCAGGGTCTCCTTAGGTCATCCTCTCTTTCTTGAACCCTTTGCATCCCACTTCAATATAGTTGTGCTCATCGTTCTCACATTCCAAATACGCATTTTAGTATGTATTTTTGAGACAAGTAATATACGGGTCTGGTTGCAGACCTCCGCAAAGTGGCTTTTATCAGCAACCGTCATTAATGCACTAGGTGCACCGCACACCATCTGGCTGGTCGGTTTACCGGTATGACGGACTTTTCTGCACGTTTTTGTAGCTCTTTAAATTTCTTGTGATGAGGTAGATAGCCTCACACACAAGTCCTCCTCCTTTTTCATCCAGGCTTGGAATCAGCATTGTCAGAGTTGTTAGTAGTATTAGTGGAAATTAAATTACATTTTAACAGAACCAAACATTTAGAAAGTTGTAACTTAAAATGATGGGACCTGTTCCCACCTTGGCACAAAAACAAAATAGTTGATTTTTAGATTCCTCCAATGGAATGTTCCGTATGTGTTCAAAAACTATTGTGATAGAGCGGCACCTCCAAAAATGAATAATCCTGTTTTAATTCAATGGGTTTACAGAGGGGGTTCTTTTTTTGTGGTTTTAAAAAAATTTAAAGTAGTGACAAGATTGACATAAGATTATATACCAAACTGATATTAGATTAATAAAGGGATAGCGCTAACGCAGTCCCCCTTACGAAAAACTTACGCACTTGAGTCGCCCACATTTGGGGCGATCGCAAGCGTCAACCCAACCGAAGTGCAATGGAAGGGCCTCTTGTTTCACATACGGGTAGATCCACTGGATTTATCAAGAACTGCTATCGGTTTTGGTGCGAAAAATTGTTTGTTGTTTTGTTTGTTTGTTTAGTAGGGGATTAAAGCCTCTTTACGCCGAGGCACGCACCTTTCAACCTAAGGCGAACCTTTTATTGGTTATATCAGAGCGTGTAGGCCAACAAACATGAATTGTTTGTTTGTTTAGTAGGGGATTAAAGCCTCTTTACGCCGAGGCACGCACCTTTCAACCTAAGGCGAACCTTTTATTGGTTATATCAGAGCGTGTAGGCCAACAAACATGAATTGTTTGTTTGTTTAGTAGGGGATTAAAGCCTCTTTAAGCCGAGGCACGCCCTTTCAACCTAAGGCGAACCTTTTATTGGTTATATCAGAGCGTGTAGGCCAACAAACATGAATTGTTTGTTTGTTTAGTAAGGGATTAAAGCCTCTTTAAGCCGAGGCACGCCCTTTCAACCTAAGGCGAACCTTGTATTGGTTATATCAGAGCGTGTAGGCCAACAAATGTGTTTGTTTGTTTAGTAAGGGATTAAAGCCTCTTTAAGCCGAGGCACGCCCTTTCAACCTAAGGCGAACCTTTTATTGGTTATATCAGAGCGTGTAGGCCAACAAACATGAAAAATAAGAATTAACTCCTTTCGGAGAATCCAAGGATGCTCTGGTTTCTCTGCACAAACGATTAAATCCGTTGTCGTGTTGAGAGCGATGAATGCATCTCAGCGAAGACATTTCTCAAACCTTGATCAGGCCAACAAAAACATAAGAATTAACTACTTTATAATGACGATCGGATGTCCAAGAGAACATTTCCTTGCAAATGACGTCACAATAACAAATAATATGTATATGTATGAAGCTAGTTATTCCTGTGACTTTATTTCACTCTGTGTTTATGATTGTTTTAGGCAGACATGCCGAATAATTGTATTCGATTTTCATTCCTTTTAATTAATAATGGCTTTTGTATTGCAATTACATGAAGCTGCACACCGCTGCACATGGACCAAATGAGTCCATAAGTGCTCTGATCTCCTCCTTGGTATGTTTCTCAGTGTGTGGTGACTAACGACACTAGTTTTTTGTTAGTTTACTATTCCTATTTGTCTACCAGCGTAGTGTTCTTGTCTAGCTACATCACATTTGACATTCTTGCAGTGTGTTCAGTGTTTTAGATTCAAAGCTATTACTTGAATCATCTATACGTCCTCTCTATCTTATGGAATTTATAATTTCAGCCTGGACCGTTGTTCGTCCGCTTTTTAAACAGCCGTACTTGGACATCTATCGGCTCGTTCCTTTTCCCTTACGCCTGCATGCCCTTACACAAAAATAAATTGGATTGTATCAGTCTAGACAACCACAACGACTCCAACCATTGTCTCCGAGATAATCCTATTTCAATCTTTCTAAGCATAGTCATTGAGTCACTGAGAAAACATGCATTGATAAAAGTATGTGATTCCAGCAAGACCATTGCTTTAGTTACTGTCATGATTTCCATAGGCAAACTGCTTGTAGTCACGACAAAATCACCACTGTCTCTCTTCACAACATCGTCACTGCCTTGAGCAATGAAAGATCATGAGCTCCGCACATGTCGAATCACTGACCCATATGTTTAAATGATTACATCATTCTCAGACGAGTTTTCATAAATTTACGCCGGAACTTCTGCCTCCACGACCATTAGGTTGTCTTGTTTGCTTCTTTAACATTCTGAAAATGATGTATTGATTCCTATTGGTATTCTTCACCGGGTTAAATGTCTTCAAGTGAACACACTTGTTGAACACAGTCCTCGGCTTACCCATTAAGGCGGGAGACTCACTCAGAACAAGGGTTGTCTTTTTTTTAATTAACAGAAAAAAGCTAAGAAACATATTTCATATGAATTGGCTACATGTTGTACAAGACATTGCTTTTATGATAAACAACGTTTAGTGTATCATTGTAATTATTTATTCTCAAAATAATTAATTTTCTAGAAAATATTTTTTTTTTTTTAAAACCCGTTCATCGTGTAGTGGATTCCACTAGCATAAAAAGTGTACATAAGGTCAAACTAGCATATGTTGTAGATATCAACCATAATTATAGCATGAATATCCACTTTTTGTCTAAACTGTTTATAAGCAGAGATATTGCTGTTCAAATTTGAATTTTGTTATTTATTTGAAAGGGTTATATTGAAGAGTGAGCGTCTGTAGCTCAAGAGGTAGTGAGCTCGATCACAAACCCCCGGTGGTCAAGTTTGGAAGCAAATTCGTTTCAGTGGGATTTTTACAAAAAGGTTAAAATAGACCTCACCGTTCAGAAAGCAATGGCATATTACTGAACGTATAAGTGGTGCTAGAAAATCGAAGACTCGTTTACTGTGGTTGATGGCTACTTCATGTAAAGGACATGCTACGATCCTCATTTTTCATATTGCAAAAGCCATATCTACAAAACCAATTGGGTTAGAAATTGTAGGGAGTTTCCTGCTACAGTTATAAGTGATATGTACATGATATGCTAATTTGACATTCTGTGCAATTCTTGTGCTAGGAAAATTCACTGCATGATGAAAGTGGAAGGGGAAGAAGGGTCAATCAATTACATGCCATGTCTGCAGGCGTGGGCGATCATGTCTCCACAAATTTCTCTGCTTGGCGCATTTAATCAGTTCTGACGTCGATCTTGTGTTGAACCATGATGTCAGGTCTTCCAACATCTTCTCCCTCTGTTTTCCACGAGCTTTTGTTCCCCGAATTTTACCTGTTGCCATCAAATGTTAAAAACCTTCTCTTCGCATTATTTGCGCAAAAAAACCTTTTCAGATTCTTATTCTTTTGATACGGTTTCTTTGTGTGCAGGCCTTATTTAAAACGTCCTCTTTTGTTTTCTTCACTGTCCATGGAATTTTCAGCCTTCTTCTGTAAAATCACATCTCTGTGGCTTCCAATGATCGTATTTATTGTGTATTCATTGTCCATGATTCGCTGCCATACAGAAGTATTAGATAAATATAGCACAGGAGGGGGTAACAAATATATTTAAAAGATATTAATAATTTTGTGAATAAATAATTGCAATGCATACACTAAACGTTTATCATTAAAAACCGTGACTATTGTAACATGTGGTTAAATTGTATGATAATATGTTTGTTTCTTTTATGTTAATTTGTAAAAAAAAAAAAACCTGTTCTGGGTAGGTCTTCTGCCGGAAAGATTTTCCTCTTTTTAACCTATTTCCTTTTTGTCTCTTTATTTTTCATGTGCAGAGGATGTTGTGTGTCAGCATTGACTCGAAGGTCTGCACGTTAATAGCACATATGTGTTCTATCTTTCATAGTAGAATAATTAAGAATGTATCGCATCGCCGTGCATGACGTATATTTAGTGCACCCAAGTATGATGCGCATCACCACATCCGGTATTTTTGTCCAGTGTTTCTATCTAACTATGACTGAGAGTGAAGATCGCCAGAACATTCTCAATCACAGGCAGGACCACACACTGGTCTAAGCTACAAAGATGGCGCAGCTTACAATTTGAAGCAGCCATTACCCTCATCGCTGTAATACCCTTCCTAGCCTTCATTATCAAATGATCTATGTTGTTCCGTAAATATTTCTAACAAACAGAAACCCCAGGTATTTCATACCCTATGTTTCTTGGTCGTCATGATTAGGTTTTCCATACCCTTTTTGATGGGGGATAATAATACTGTCCCGTCTGCGTATCTGAACTCTGGTATGGAGTTGTCGCCTATAGTGAAAGGTTCGTAATTCACATAGTTGGCATCATCATTTACATCCCTCATGATGTTCTCCGCATATATGTTAAATTAAATTAAAACCAAACCAAGCATTTAGAAAGTGGAACATTAAAATGATGGGACCTGTTCCCACCTTGGTACAAAAACAAGGTAGCTGATCTGCACACTCCTCCAATGTAATGTAACGTATGGGTACAAATTATATCGTGATAGAACGGCACCTCCAACCTTTGAATAATCCTGTTTTAATTCAATGGGTTTACAGAGGGGGCTCTTTTCACTGTCTTTATTCCAATTTTGGTCCATACGTACTTACACTGGACTCATCAAGAACTGCTACCAGTTTTGTGCGAAAAATGATGGACAGACACAAGTGATATATACTGATGATCGGGTGTCCAAGGGAACGACGTTGCAAATGACGTCACAATAGCAAATAATATGTCTTCTTTTTCTTCCTCTCTTCCACCATTTACTTCTTTATAGAAGTGTTGGGGGACGAGAGGAGGGGCGGCGGGGACTTAGTGATCTTGTGTGTGCTTGTCTTAAGGCACTTTGTAAGCTGATATTCATTTTTGTAAGACTGCTCTTGATGCCGTCGCTCCATCATTTGCGTGGTCTTCCTCTTGCCTTGTACTCGTACTTTTTCTGTTTTGCTCTCTGTGGTAGACGATACCAGGGCATTCTTGTCAGGTGTCCAAACCATTTAAACTGTTGTTCTTTTATGAATTGTATGAATGGTTTCACATCCAGTCTTCTTCTGATTTCTTCATTTCTAATTGTGTCTCTTATTGTCCTACCTGCAGCTCTTCTAAGACACCTCATCTCTGTCGTTATGATTTTCAGCTCATTAGCTTCTTCTCCTTCTTCTTTGCGTTCGTTCTTTACGACCAATTTTAATCACTCTTTGTGATATGTTTGATCATTGCCAAGAACGTGTATACGTTGCACATTGGTTTGGTAGGCCCCTAAACGCATAGACTTCTGCACGTTTAGGACATGTGCATCTGATTTCAGCCAAACCTCCTTAGTCGCCTCTTACGACATGCGTGGCAGGTAACAGTGGTTCTATTCTTTACACCCCAAATTTGGACCCCGGTAACCACTCGGGCGGCTCATTAGCTTCTGTTATTGGCCATGTTTGACACTGATAACATAGTGTTGGCCAAAAAATCGTTCTTATGAGATTTGCTTTAGTCGTTAGCGGTATCCCTTTATGTGACAACAGTGTCGTTAACTGTCCCAGTATCTGGTTAGCTTTTGTGCAGTGATTGCTGATTTCGTTATCGATACTTCCATCTGCTGTGAAAATTGCTCCTAAGTATTTGGCCTCAATTGTTTGTTTTATGTCTACGTTCTGTAGTTTTATTGTAAGGCTTTCTGGTTGTCTACTTATTGCAATTGTCTCTGTCTTTATTATGTTTATTTACATGTAGATGTATGAAACTAGTTATTTCTATGACTTTATTTCGCTGTTTGTTTATGATAGTTTTAAGGAGACACACCGCCCGCCTGCTGCCCAGCGTGTTCGTAGCGGGCGACGGTTTACAAGCTCCCTGTGAGCGTTGGTTCAATTCCGAGGACTGGCAGAAAAACCACAGATTTTCCATATTCACGGTGTGCGTGGCACCGAACCAAAAGGTTACGATGTCTATGGCACAAAGCCGAAGATCTTAAAACTCAAGTGCTTCTAAGTCAGGAAAAAAAAATAAAAAGGAGGCTCGCCTAATAACTGTAATCGGTTTTGATTTCTTTTTTTTCTCATTAATAATGAGTTATGTGTTGCAATTGTGAGCCGCTGTAGCGTAGTTGTTAGTGAACTCGCTTCGCAAGGCTGGTGGTCTGGGTTCAGCTCCGCAATGTGCGTAGAATTTTTCCCGACCACGATGGCTCACAGGTCGACCCAGCCTCAACTGGGTACCAGACATGCTCTGGGAAGTAAAGGCGGCCGGCGTGATGCTGACCACATCATCCATCGTGTGCCGACGGTCAATGAAAATACAGGCCTAACACTGTATTGACCTATATACCATGAGGTATGAAAGGGTTCCTTTACTTTACTTTTATGTGTTGCAATTAGGTAAAGTATATGCTTTGAAAAAACATAAATAATATATTGTGTTTGATTTCATTACCACCGACACTCCGGTGAAGAATATTCACATTTCGGTATTGAAATAATTTGTATATATGGCCACAAACCATGGACAATGAACAAAACAATCAACAAGATCGATGGAAGGCACATCATTGTATTTTGATTACATAAGAATACTGAAAGTCACATGAACAGCAAATGAAAGAAGTGATGAGGTTCTAAGTGACACCTAAATAAAATCTGATCAATTATATACGAAACAGCGACCAATACTCTTTTCTACCAAGACTTTGTTACCAGTACCAACCTTGGTCCCTGACAGCAGCACACCACAGAAAGCTAACCACATGCGAAATAAAATGCTTAATGAAGGCGTCAGTGGTCACCAGGAAAGATAGATTACGAAACAAGGACATCAGAGCGGAGTGGACATAACTTCATGCACCCAATACATTTATAGACAACAAATGCAGTGGTTCGGATATTTAATGAGAATGGAATATAACCAATCGCCAATGGCATCATGCAATAAAAAGAAATCATGTACTAGAGACAAGAGAAGACCAGGAAAAATATGAAAAGACAATATCAAGAGCACACTAAAGAAACACGGACATAACACAACAAGGACGACTTATCTGGACCTGGAACGCAAATTAAAGCTCCTAACCCTACGCTTAACGGCAAGAGTGTACAACCAATTTCATCATCTAAAATGGTTTTAAAGCCGAAGGATTGACTTCATTGCACCGTGTTTTACCCCATATGGCTTGCTCCTCTCCGCAGAAATGGCACGCCACCTGCCGGGAGTATTGCACAAAGCATGAACTCTGTAGCTCCAGCAGCAATCTTAGGTGTTTCTGGAAACAAACTGCACTCGTGAACAGAACGGTGTTGTTTGAATTCGAATCCACGACCTCCGACTCGCAAGACAAAGAGCTTAACCACTTAGCCACAGAGAACCCCATCATCTATTATCATCTATTATTATCTATCATTATCTATCATCATCTATCATTATCTATCATCATATATCATCATCTATCATTATCTATCATTATCTATCATCATATATCATCATCTATCATTATATATCAACATCTATCATCATCTATCATCATCTATCATCATCTATCATTATATATCATCATATATCATTATCTATTATCATCTATTATTATCTATCATTATCTATCATCATCTATCATTATCTATCATCATCTATCATCATCTATCATTATATATCAACATCTATCATCATCTATCATCATCTATCATCATCTATCATTATCTATCATCATCTATCATTATCTATTATCATCTATTATTATCTATCATTATCTATCATCATCTATCATTATCTATCATTATCTATCATTATCTATCATCATCTATCATTATCTATTATCATCTATTATTATCTATCATTATCTATCATCATCTATCATCATCTATCATCATCTATCATCATCTATCATTATATATCAACATCTATCATCATCTATCATAATCTATCATCATCTATCATTATCTATCATCATCTATCATTATCTATCATCATCTATCATTATCTATTATCATCTATCATTATCTATCATCATCTATCATCATCTATCATCATCTATCATCATCTATCATCATCTATCATCATCTATCATTATCTATCTGGACAAATACAATAAACAATAGTTGAGTGATTTATTCACAATTTATTCACTATATTTCTCTACATCATATTTTGTGTGATCAAATTTGTCAAATATTTAACGAGTTTGTTACTTTCATAGAATATTTACACAATCATGACATACTCTGTCGAATGATACTTCTTGATATATGCATTCTTAATTTGTGAGCGCCTGTAGCTTAAGCGGTAGTTAGTTAGATCAAAACTCAAGCGTGCCTGGTTCAATTTCTGCTCAGATGCCTGATAAATGCATCCCAAAAAAGTTGATGTATGACGAGTTTGGAGAGTGCAGACGTCCTGTTGGTGGACAGAAAAAACGTTTTACAGACACTCTGAAAGTGTCTCTGAAATACTTCGACATGGACACCACGTACTGGGAATACATGGCGCAAGATCGCCAAATGTGGCGCTGTAACAACACAAGAGGAACCCGCATAGCTGAGAATCGTTATGTCATTGAGGCGCATAGAAACGGAGCTGTGCGAAAAGATAGAACACACAGCACCCACATATCTAAACTTGATCATGTATGTCCCAGCTGTGGGAGGAGATTGTGTTCTAGGATTGGACTCTACAGTCACCTCCTCACACACCAGAGAGGTGGAGAAGCACACTTCTGAGGTTGTTGTCATAATCTCTTGCGATGGACAGCTATTATTACACGATGTCAAGCGCAGGTGGATATGTTGAGTAATGTTGGCGGAGCGCCAAATCTAGGTCAAGCGCAGGTGGATGTGTTTAGTAACGTTGGGGGAGCACTAAATCTGGATGAAGCGCAGGTGGATGTGTTGAGTAATGTTAGCGAAGCGATAAATCTAGAAATGTCTTTCATTTCTGCCATCTCCTAGTACATTTTATGTCAGTAAGTTATCTTAATCTGGCTCTATCAAGTATCAGACTATTCTTTAGAACCTGTCTCTTGCTGACTCTGTCCACTCTTCCCTCGGTCTTATGCTTTTATGTCAAGCTCTTTCAATCCTCTCTTGTAGTTGTCTTTGTAACGAAGAAAAGGTCACCTCACAGTTTTGTATAACTAATACACATAATAAATGTAATTTCTGCTATAGATTATAATTATACTTTCAAGTAGTAACTGTGACAATGTTATAGCCTTAATATCAAATATAATTTGTATCTAGTACAAGCATACTCTGTGGTTGTCTTCTTGTCATGCCTACGACTGGCATACCATTACATTTAATTATTTGTTGTTAAATATGTATTTGCAATTTTATCCTTAAGTATAAATCATTTGTTTTCCAAATGACAGTCCCCAACTTATACACAGCTACATAACCACAAGTTTCAGACATAAATACACATGCGAGCACATTTATTTGTATGTGTATAAATATTTATAAAGTACAGTAATGTGTTGTTTTCAACTTTAATTTTGGATAATAAACAACAAAAATATAATAAAAAATCACAAAATGTAGGTCATGAGATGTACCTATGTTATCATATTTGACCTACTCAATAACAGAGTGTCATCAAATATATCATCATTTTTAGACTCTCATTAATGATTACCTGTTGAGAGGTAAACTAATTATTAGTGTATCTACGACAGTGAGATTACCATTATAATTAATCGATTTTGGAAATTGAAATACGGTTATTCTGAATATGTGATAGGAACAGGGAATCTCAACTTAATAGAATATTTTAATATTTCTTTTGTAGCAGTATTACTTTCGAATATATATTACATTAAAGAGAATTCAGGTTTAACATTTCATGAGAATTTCGTTTGCACAATAAAATCGAATAATTTAAACATTTCTACCTACTATCATCAAGGTGCGTATCCTTTATAGCACGTTGCTCTCTTTGCAGTGCATCTGAAATTAACTCTAGCCAGTTGAACCCACTTCGTCGATAGTCATATTCATGGTTATTGCTACTATACTATGATAAATGTCACTTTACGTTTCACTTGTATTATAACAATAGTTGGAGTTATTGAAAACATACAAATGTCTCCGGGAAGAAATCAAACAGAGCGGTCAATATTTTATATTTCAGATGAACTGTATTTATTTATTATGTTTATTAGTCTTGGCGTCATTTGTCAGACAATCTCTGTGCTCGGGACTATCGGTAATATCATCAATATTATCGTTTTTATCAAACAAAGATTCGCAGAAACAATGAACATATGTCTGTTTGCGCTAGCAGTATCCGACTTATTTTCTTTACTGTTTATCATGTGGAGTGGTCTATGCTTCACTCCCTTCCTCCGAGATGCTGAAGTCTCTTTCGTTACATACGAAGTTCAATTACTAAGTGGAAGCTGGCCTCATGTGACTTTTACAAGAATAACTGGTTGGATAACAGCTTTCATCAGTTTTGAGAGATGTTTGTGCATTATATTACCATTTAAAGTGAAATCTATCCTTACACCAACCAGACACATCGTTGCTATGGTGACAATCTTTTCTGTAACATTGGGTTGCTTTTCTCTGGCATCCGTTTCTCTGGATCTCGGATGGAAGTTTGTTCCTGACAGAAACAAAACTTTGTTTGGGTTAGTTTTTCGAATGGACGAACGCCAAAGGAAAATCAATGACGCTGT
Organism: Arion vulgaris; assembly: GCA_020796225.1. NCBI lineage: Eukaryota > Metazoa > Mollusca > Gastropoda > Stylommatophora > Arionidae > Arion > Arion vulgaris. The sequence goes on along the minus strand of CM036759.1, from coordinate 55,003,756 downwards.
TGGTTTTGCAATATGTGGAGTATTTATGCCTGTGACTTGTTTCATTTTTACTGTTGCATCTACCTGTCTTCTCATCATTAAACTAAATCAACACGCCACATGGAGGACCATCAATTCGACCATATCCAACAGAACAGATGATGAATCGTCAGCAAATAAGAATATGATTAACTATAAGGAGCAAAAAGCTGCAAAGATGGTCGTTCTAATATCTGCTATTTTCATTGCCAGCTTTCTTCCAGCTGTTGGAATCTTCATCGCTGGATATGTAGAACCACAGCTGAGCTACGACGGAATGTCATAGTCTATCATAGCCCCCCAGGGGGCAGCGGAGGAATGGACAGTTAGCCAGATAGTTAGTGTAATATGTAATTAGATATTTAATAGTTGAGACTATGTGTTGCACTCTCTATGCAGAAGTGCAACACATAACTACAAGACACGACGTTTTTGTGTAGTAAAATAGTGACGTGTTAGTAACGAATTAGTAAACACTGGAGAGACGATATAAACACTTTCGCTGAATGGACGTGTTGTGATACACTCTAAAAGTTAACATCTAAAATAAAAGTAATATAAATTGAAAAGCAGTGTTTGTATCATTTAGCGTTGGTGTGGTTTACCATCTAGCTTCCACCACAATCACATCAGAAAATCAACCACATAAACCTAAGATAAGGAAGATATAGAGAATGAAACGGAAACCGAATCAACGATATGGGGGAAAACGGAACCACCAGAAATAAATAAACCTGAACTGCGATACAGTCAATAAACAATGGACCCCCTACAACAAGTGGTGTCAGAAGTGGGATATATAGAAATCTATTTCTTGTTAATCTGTCAATATCTTTTACAACTGAAGCTATCAACTCCAGTATTAATATTTTAGTATATTTTACAATGAGTTCCAAGTACAGAAAGACGTTTCAGTATATCTTTGGATACACAAATGGCAGAAATTAGGAGCACTCAGAGATGTTATAGATTAGGAGCTCTTATTTTCCTTTTTATTTTCTTTTAAACATTATTAAATATAATGCTTGCTTTGTAAACGTCAACATTGTTACCCATATTTATATGGATATAGATATATCCATGGACATAAAATATAATCCATGGATAAGCATCTTATTCAGCAATAACTGCTATCACGCAACATTTGTTACTTCTGCACGAACTTTTCGAAAACGTTATGGGAAGGTAGTTTGTCAACTGTCTGTGAATATAGATTGGAAAATGTATGTGGAAGTAGACGGTAAACTGTTTGTGAAGGTAGGTTGTTAGCTGTATGTGAAGGTAGATTGTGAGCTCTCTACAAAGTTAGACTGTGAACTGTTTATGTTGGTAGTTTGTGAACTGTCTGTGATGGTAGATTGTGAATTGTTTGTAACGGTAGATTGCGAACTGTCTGTGAAGGTAGATTGTGAACAGTTTGTGAAGGTAGACTGTGAACTGTCTGGGAAGGTAGTTTGTGAACTGCTTGTGAAGGTACATTGTGAATTGTTTGTGAAGATAAACTGTGAATTATTTGTGAAGATAGATTGTGAACTGTTTGTGAAGGTAGATTGTGAGCTCACTGTAAAGATAGACTGTGAACTGTCTGTGAAGGTAGATTGTGAATTATTTGTGAAGGTAGATTGAGAACTGTTTTTGAAGATAGATTGTAAATTATTTGTGAAGGTAGATTGTGAACTGTTTGTGGTAGATTGTGAACTGTTTGTGAAGGAAGACTGATAACCTGTATGTAACGGTAGACTGTTAACTATATTCTTAGTTTTCCAGACAAGTAGTCCATTTATGTTGTACTGTGATTGTACTTAACTTGTATAGATGTGTGCAATAACATTTGCAATACATGGCACATAAAAATATACTTTGTCTTCTTCAGTTGTTCCATATCGACCACTTATTGTTCACTCTCTCTATTGTCACTCTCTGTTATTTGTGTGTGATATGAGCCAAAGAAATTGTACGTTGTGCCAGTTAAATTCCTACAAGTAGGCCATCACATCCGATTTATGCGATGCTTTTTATTTAGTAGGGTAGCCTCCTCCCTAGGGCCTACATCACTCGCCTATTACGACATGCCATGTAAGTCGCGATGTTACTATTCTTTGCTTCCCTTGTGAGCCTCGGCACCACACGAGCGACAATATACTTCTACACATCAGTATTCATACCCCAACCACAATACAAGCCAACGCATTAGGACGAACACTGTATATATTAATAAGGCTGATTGCCACATAACTACCATACTACACACGATTAAGCATGAAAGTATTTAGAACAAGTTAGACAACTAAGTAGGAAAAGAGCAGTGTGGTGTTGTGAAACAAATGACACAGAAGGGACGAATGTTAGAGTCAGAACGCTTAATGATAAATACCAAGATGTCGAGATAAGTAAATGCCTATGTTTAATTGATTATAACAAAGCATCTGACAATATTTGACATGAATGGCTAATTACATGCTAACAAGAAGCAAGCTTGGATGGAAAGTATATCATACTAATTCAACATATGTTGTTGGAAAATACAGCAACGATAAAAACTGAAAACAGATATTCTCAATATCATCATCATCATCATCAGAGCCGTCTCCGCATTGAAGGTTCGCTGCAATGAATCTCCAGCATCCTCTGTCTTTCGCCTTGGTGTTACACTCTAACAGACTGTATCCTGTCCATTTCTTTAAATTTCCCTCCCACTTATCTCTCTGTCTTCCTCTTGATCTTCGCCCTTCAACTTTCCACTCTAGTAACGATCTTATCAAGGTGTCATACCTTTTGGTTCAAAAAATACTTTACTTACCTGAATTTGATTTCTCTTAATAATTGTTTCTTCTTGCCTAGTTTTCCTAAAACGTGTTTATTCTCAATATACTGACATAATAAAAAGAAGAATGAGAACGGAATGCATCATGTCATCTAGTTTATTTAATTAACAACTGCACATATACAATCTTCACATTGTTAAACTACATCTCTGTTGTGACTAGTTTCCTTGTCATTTAATGTCAGTGTCCATATTTGGCACTGGTAGGATAATGTAGGGAGACGTATTGTGTTGAACAATGCTCTTTTTTCACCACAAACAGGTCACCATGAGCACAAAAAACACATTGCTCAACACAATATGTTTCCCTACATTATGTAATCAGTGCCAATCCTGGACAACTAGTAACGATAGAGATGGCTAACTTCAGTTAGAGGCCGCAGAAATTCACAAACAGCTTGCCGCGCTATCTTAACCGGAAAATCCTTTGAGTATTCCTGTTATTAATATGGGTACCTTTGCCACACTATTCCTGAAATAACGTTAAAAAAGTGGTGGAAGAGGGAGTGATAAACAAAGAACATTAGTCTTAAGTGTTATTGGTCCACAAGATGCACAAGATCGTCGGACTTCGTGCACTTCAGCTGAGATCTTCATGTGTTAGAAAGAGATTGGAACAAACATTGTTATTCCCCGAAGTGCAATGATGATGTTCCTAGCCTCATTCAATCAATCAATCAAACACAAATTACCAAACACAAACAGGGATTCGAACCACAATCCCATTATACTTGCAGCAACATTTGCATAGCCCTACAATACAAGCGTTGTTAAGAACACAACCAACCAGATTTCATTAGCTAGCTGAACCTGACTGTCTTATTTTTATTTGTTTTTCCTGATCCAGAAGCACTTGAGCTTTTCAGCTCTTCGGCTCGGTGACATGGACATCGTAACCCTTCTGTTCGGTGCCAAGAACACCGTAAATCTGGGAAATCTGTGGCTTTTTCTGCCATTCCGCGGAATTGAACCCGCACACACAGAGGGATAGTCACCCGTAGTACAACGCTCTACGAACACGCTGGGCAGACGGGCGACTGTGTTATTAAAGAACGCTCGTATTGTAGTTCTAGGCAATTACTGCATACATAATGTATCAGTTATTGGTTACTGAAACAACATCACATTATAGTTGGCATCATTCATGTCAATGAACATAGCAACATTCTCCTGATTAGATTGGAAACTTTCACAAACATCACAATAAAATATACCACCATTGTACCAAGTTCCTTTTATTGTCTCCGAGCTGTCCATCTTGTCAAGAGGACTTGATCTGTTTCATTGTGACATATTTCCTTTTGTACGATAAATGATTTAGAAATGTATCATTTATATTGTGTAATGTGAGTATACGGTAGCTAGTCAGCAGCTTAGGATCCTTCACGTGTTCACAAATATATCTTCGTAGTGTCCCGTTTGACACATACTCTATTCCACACAATATTTAATTTGGTGTCGTTATTCCTAGCTTTATACCAATTGTTTGACATGATAGACCACAGTCATTCAACTCTATTTACATAGTTCTTCTCCATATTTCGTTTCAACGTCCAGATTTAAGGTTTCACTTCCGCGGTTCATCGAATAGCTGTCATAGCCAATGTCATTACTGGCATACGACATGCATGACCAGTCAATTTCCATCTCTGTTTTTTAATGACGTCTAATTAAGACATTTTTGGTTTGTATTTAAATCTCTTCATTTGCATGATGTATTTTGTCATAATATTTGCATGATTCTTCACAATCATTTATTTTGAAATGTCTTCAGCCGTATCTATGATGTTGTTTGTTTTTATTCAAGCACTCACTACTGTATATGAACACTCACATGACACTTCTTTCTATTTGTATTGTAAAGTTTAAGTTCAATCAGATGGCTTTCCTGAATTGTGCTGAGAATAGTGAAAGTTTGACTTGCTTTGTTGATTTTGTCAATAAACACCATCTTTCGATACTGTACGTCATGTATATACACAATTCTCAACTCTTTCTTTGATTTAATTTTGTAATATAATTTGGCTTTCTGATATTTGATTATTTTTCTATACTTTTGTTTTTACCAAAATAATTTTAAGTCATATTGTGTGGCATGTTCTTGAAATTGTAACTATTTTCATTTTAACATTTCAATATCGATCGGTCAAAAAACCAATATCGTCTGCATAATCCAAATTCTCCGGTACTGAAGTAAGTGGTCAAGGTCATTGAATGCACAACTCTTTCGATTGAACGTTGAAATCACCTGGCTATGAAACAAAAATTGTACGGAACATTCCATACCTGGCACGGGAAAACCTTGATCAGCAAGGTGGTTTTTTCTTTTATTATATTACGTCATATCTCAATAATAGAATTTGGCCTTGACTACGGAGGAGATATTTTATGTTTCATCTTCGGAGCTTGGTTCGTATCTTTGTTTTGTCAATTTTTTTCTATCAAGATGACTTCAAATGTAGCAAAATTCCTAAATTCACCTTTAATGCCGATGAGGTTCTGGAAAGTGGTGTCATCCACCGGCAAGGCACTCTGGTTCTGACCGTTACCGGTCCTCAGGCTGCACGAGCCTCTTATTCGCTAATTGCGAGTATTCTTACTGGATCAGCCTGAGTTGGTGCAAACGGGGTGGCGACACTTTATTGTTTCGCCAACCCCAACAAATGGTATACAACTTTAAATACAGTTCATGGTTCCTGTAGCTCGCTAATTCTCTCTACCAATCTGGAATTCAGTTCTTTTTGGTGAAATTCCACATTCATTAAAACGCTGGATTGATTCACCATAAATATTAATGTTCTCATTCAATAGGTGTTAGTCAAGAAACCAAAGAACATTTTATGTATCCATTATAAACTCTCCAACAATTGAGAATATCGATGGAAGTATGGAAGCTCTCTTCTTGCCGCAAACATCCGTATTTCTTATTTTTCTGCGTTCTCACTAGATTTGGATTTCGGATTCTCTAATAAAGGCAGCCGTCTGACTCAAATTGTCAGCCACACCATACAGTTCGTTTTGGACGCTGGTATAAGTGGGCCACCTCTTTCTTCTCAGCTCTACATACTGGGGGCCGTTCTGTAGAATATGTTATGTTGTCATACTCGTCAAGCCACAGGGGCACATGACGTTGTTGCTTATATGGAATTTAGTATACAGGTGGTGTCTCATTCTGTTGTGACACGTCCGGAGGTGAAGTAGGGCTGCCTGGTCCCTTCTGGACAGTTGGTAATATCCATCGTTCTTGTTGTGCTTTGGGTGTTCTTTATCACATTTTGCTTTGTAGTGCCCTTTGGCGATGGTTTTTACTTCTTCATAGCTAACCAGATTGTCATATTGGGGCACTCCTGCTCCCTCGTCAACCAGTCTGTCAGCATCTTCGTTCCCATTGATCTTGCAGTGTGTTGACCAGGATGATTGTTAGTAGTATCCATTGAAGTTAAATTAAATTAAAACCAAACCATGCATTTAGAAAGTGGAACATTAAAATGATGAGACCTGTTCCCACCTTGGCACAAACACAAGGTAGCTGATCTGCAGACTCCTCCAATGTAACGTAACCAGAGCCGGATTAGACCAGCGCGGGGCCCGTAGCAAATTTTAGCGCGGGCCCTAAGTTTTGTATGATAATAAATAATAAAACATACATTTTACAAACAAACTTGTCTCGATTTAATGTGAGCAAATTTAGAGATAATACTAGACAAATCAATTTCTCTAAGTAAATTACATTCAATGTTCATTAAGGTGAGGTTATTTAGACGATCTTGTCCCATCATGTTTCTTAACTCACTTTTATACGCTTTAATGTTAAAAAAGAACGTTCTCCGCTGCAGTTAGTAATCATTAAAGACAAGTAAATTCGTAAGACTATTTCTACATTTGGGAAACACGACTCTAATGAATTTTCCATTATAAGTTTATAAAATTGCAGTTCAAGGGCCTCATTATTTTCGTTGCTAATAGCAGCAGCTACATTAATTTTAAGAAGTTCAGCGAACTGCACAAGTTCGTCGCCTAGGCTTTCTTCCAAATCCTCTTGGTAAGAGCTGACAATATTTGGAGTTCTTTTCAAGATCTCTTCTGCTGTAAGAGATTTTAACTGCCGAAATGTTCCAAATACATCAGTCACTCTATGGTACGCTTCCATGCGTTTAGCTAAGGCAGAGAATACATTATCAATTATGACAATAAACACCTGACTTTCAAATTTTTGTTTGGGTGTTTGATTTTCTACAACTTCATCGAGCGTAGTAGAGCCACTAAAATCGTCGTACTTAGTATTTCGCTTGCGTCGTCGTGAAGTTTGTTGCTGATATTCTTGACAGTGAGTCAGGATTTTGGCTTTGGCCTCAATATCTGAAAATGTAGGCCGCATTGCTTGAACGTACCCGTGTAACGATTCATAAAGAGCATATCCCGTGTTAAGGTCTTGATCAGGTGACTGTAATGAAGCGCTAGACGCTTGCAAGCGTTCTAGAATTCCGTTCCATAAAATGCTAACTATTCCCGTTTCCAACTTACTCATCTCCAAAACTAGCCCATACACTTGATTACGACATTCTACCTTTTGATCCATGTTATTTGAGATGTCATCCAAAACTTGTTTGATAATGGTAAAACCACATAAAGTGCTTTTGTCGCATCAGCTCGGGAAGACCACCTGGTGTCCGACAGTCTCTTCAAAGTCGGGAGTTTTGAACCTGTATCTTCCAGTGCTTTTGTAAGAATGCCCCATCGATAGGTAGAAGCGGAAAAGAATGTATAGAGACTTTCAACAAAATCGAAAAAATGGATGCTTCTATACAACATTCTGGAGCACACTTCGCAACCAAATTCAGTGAATGTGCAAAGCAGGGAATGTATTCTGCGTACTTATTTATCTCCTTAATGCGTGCTTGTAAGCCGTTGTATTTCCCACTCATGTTGCTGGCATTGTCATAGCTTTGACCGCGACAGTCTTTGATATCAATGCCATTTTCCTTTAAAAATCAAGTAAACTTTGGGCGAGTTGTTCAGCAGTATGACCTTCCATATCCAAGAACTTCACAAACCTTTCCACTGATCCAGATGGTAACACATAGCGCACTATTAGAGTGAGTTGGTCCACATGCGAAATGTCTGGAGTAGAGTCCAGTGATACGGAATAGTACTTGCATTTCTTAATTTCGCAAATAATATGATCCAGTAAGCTTGATGCAATTAGATGGATAAATTCCTCACATGTTGTTTTTGATAAGTATGATGTAGAACGTTACTATGACTACATCAAGCGTTACAAATGACAGACATATTGCAACAGAAAAAATAAAGTCTCGAGATTGGCACAAAGAACGATACTACATAACTTCTCATATACATAATTTGACAAATCTTGCATCATAACCCAGAAAACTACATATCGATTTCATAACAAAAATGATAATTAAGCGACACGTAGTAGATGTCATGACATGTCAGTGACATATAACATGTTCTGACAGTGGTAATTATTATGTGTCACGATTTAATGATCATCTACTGTGTAAGCGCTGATAGAAACGATGTTTATATTGTATAGTATGACATTAACTTCTATATTCAAAATTAATTTCCTGACTGCATGCATAAATTATGTTTAAGATTCTATAGACGATGTGAACCTAGATGCACTTATCATCTTTACAATCCGAGCTACAAATCGTGCACAGAAATGACTTTGTGACTCATAAATTATACTTCACATGATATTTATCAAAAAAGGAAATATTATTTGATTTCGTTTACGCTCTAAATTTGTGGAATATCTAAATAAATGATATACTAAACAGTACATCAAATTTTATTCTCAATTTAAAATATATAATTAGTAGAAATGGTTAACGTATGTTTCTTTGCTTATTTTATGAACTGTGAAATCTATGTTAATAGTTAATTGCTGTTTCTGTTTTTACAATTATGAATTGTAACAGATATTGTTTACGAAACACGTAAATCTTTTATGTTACTGCTGGATAGCTACTTAAAACCGACGTCTATACATATATGGAGACCTCATTGACCTCCATATGTTTCATGTAGACTACACAATCTTTAGTATAATCAGTATCACGTAGACTCTCCAATCGTTAGTACAGTAAGGGTTAAGTTCGCTATCAAATATGGCCGAAGAAAAGAAAAATATAAGATAACAGTTGATGCATGCGATGGACGCTTACCTCCTGCTGAGTACTGAACAATATGTATTATGTGGACGATATTAGTCCTTTAGCTAGCATTCACGCGGATGATCAAACGAAAATAGATACACATTTCCGAACAGCTCAAACAATAAGACGTAATGGTAATATTTCAAAATCTAAAGTAATATCAAATAGCCAAAAATTTGAATATCTTTAATAATGTTACTAAACGAAATAATACCGAACTTTCACTATTTTGTATACATGGGAAGTACGATGTGTGGAAACTCACAAATCTGGTCTGGTCAGAGCGGATCAGATCAGGTCGGAAGGTAACGAGGGAGGCTTCGGTGATACGTAATAAATTGGCGTTTAAGGACAAATACACGTATGTATGTTATCACATAAGCAAGCAGAAATGTATAATACAATGGTAAAACTAAAAAAACAACGTTTCGGTCGTAGACCTTTATCAAGGGGACAAATACAGACAAGGATCATTAAATAAACTAAAGTATAGATTTCAATGAGAAGAATGACTAGAGATGGATGCGGCAAATACTCACCAGTTCTCTAGCACACCGTACAAACACTGAAAGTCTACATGGGGCGATGCCGATACATCGATTAGTAGAAGCGGGTGTGACAGGCCACCTCCGATACGGAAAGACAATGGTGCAATTGTAGGTCGGGTGAAGATTAAACAGGGGGAGGCAGCTCTCTAATACGGAAAGCAGTGCGATGAGAAGTAATTGGAGCTATATCAACTCGAAAACTGCTCCCCCAATTACAGACCCCATAAGTATTTGCCAAAGGAAACAAAAGTGTAAGAAAGATGATAAGAATGGTTGAGTAGGGACAAGAGGAAACATGGTACCAGCCCATGTAAAGCAGCATACCTTTGGTAGTGGCAACTCAACAAACGTCGGGCCCTACTAGGCCAATACGCATAATACATGCTCCAGGAACGGACAGCTCCATAATCCAACGTGCACGAGCTGTAGTCACGAATGGCTCACAAAAGCATGAGAGCGGAGTATGAAAAGCGGTGTCAAGAATGGTTGCATAGGTGCACGTTCGAGCTGAAAAAGCGAAGCATGACGATTTAATGGCCAGAGATGCCAAGGGTATATGGGGAGGGGTGGGGGTAAGAACGAGATAAAGAATTGGAAGTACAGTATCACAGGATGTATAATGGAAAATAATATCATTTGAAAAAAATCAAGAAAGCAAATAAAACTTTCGCGATGGTTTAAAATCTGGATAGGAAAGAATTACATTTTAAATCAAAACTGTAAATGTTTTAAAAAGTGACTTATGTACAGACGTGATTGCTGGAAAATGACCACAACATGTCATGCACTTTGAATACATTTCAAAGTAATATTTCACAAGAATGAGACCATTATTGTGGCCAAATACGATAGCAAATGAAGAGCTTCTCAGTCGAATGATTTGTGTATCATTAGAAACCATCATTGAATATTGAAGAGAGAAGTCGATTGTGCATCATTAGAGACCATCATTGAATATTGAAGAGAGAAGTCGATTGTGCATCATTAGAGACCATCATTGAATATTGAAGAGAGAAGTCGATTGTGCATCATTAGAGACCATCATTGAATATTGAAGAGAGAAGTCGATTGTGCATCATTAGAGACCATCATTGAATATTGAAGAGAGAAGTCGATTGTGCATCATTAGAGACCATCATTGAATATTGAAGAGAGAAGTCGATTGTGCATCATTAGAAACCATCATTGAATATTGAAGAGAGAAGTCAATTGTGCATCATTAGAGACCATCATTGAATATTGAAGAGAGAAGTCGATTGTGCATCATTAGAAACCATCATTGAATATTGAAGAGAGAAGTCGATTGTGCATCATTAGAAACCATCATTGAATATTGAAGAGAGAAGTCGATTGTGCATCATTAGAGACCATCATTGAATATTGAAGAGAGAAGTCGATTGTGCATCATTAGAAACCATTATTGAATATTGAAGAGAGAAGTCGATTGTGCATCATTAGAAACCATCATTGAATATTGAAGAGAGAAGTCGATTGTGCATCATTAGAAACCATCATTGAATATTGAAGAGAGAAGTCGATTGTGCATCATTAGAGACCATCATTGAATATTGAAGAGAGAAGTCGATTGTGCATCATTAGAAACCATCATTGAATATTGAAGAGAGAAGTCGATTGGGTATGTATGTCGTATGCTATTATTGATTGTGGCAAGGACTGCTCTCCTTTGAGATGAGCTGGGAATAGAAAGCATGGACGTCCAAATAAACATGGGGGCAGAAGTGCGCAAAGAAGGTTGAATGAGTGACCTGGGATTAAAGGCGCTTGGGGACAACCCCGCGCCAGGATTAGTGGAGCTGGCATTAAACAAGACTCTGTGCCCACCTCCACGCGGTGACCCTGGTAGCAGACTTTGGTTTCGGTCTGGCTAAGGGAGAAGGGATCAAGGAAGAACTACAGGTAGTGATAGTAGTGCAATCACTGAAAAGCAATGCAGGTCCAAAATCTACAAACAATTCACGCATCTCCTGGCAGATGTCCGATAAAACTTGCCCAAGTTGCCGAAAAGTAAGAAACACCAGTGTACGAGTAGTCTGCGAACGAATGCTAACTCCCCCGTAGTAAATGTCCGCAACAAAATTAAAGGGATGAGAGGTGCATCCATAGTAGACATAAGGGCCCACATGGAGCGAAATTTGGAGCCCTGCTCCCAAATCAAGCTGCGTGTCAGGGCAGTCTCGAGGCACGGAAAATGTGAACACAACGGTCGCACCACAATTTTCAGCCTCCCGGCCGATGGTTAAGGCGTTCAGATGAACATGTTGAGATGAGAGGTGCATCCATAGTAGAGACGTGGACCCACATGGAGCGAAACTTGGAGCCGTGTGCCCGAGTTTAGCTGCTTGTCCGGGCAATCTCGAAACATGATAAAAGTATCGGCCAGTGTCTCTGAAAACGCTGCAACGTATTATGTCGACACACGGGAAGATTGCAGCAAACTTCGTATCAAAAGGTTAGCGCAGATACATTTGCTGAGTAAGGTTGGCAAAGTGTAAATACTAAGGTTGCGCTTAAGTACCTAACGAAACTGCCCTTTCCTGGAACGCCGGCAAGGTACCGTTGCATTAGTGACTAACATCCCCGAAAGAAATGAGGTGGGAGATGCCTAACGAGACTGCTCTCCCTGAGACAACCGAGCAATGTTCTGTTGTATTAAAAACTAACATCCCCGGAAGAACTGAGGTGGGTGATATCTAAGGGACTGCCCTCCCTGGAAAGATCGGGCAAGGTACTGTTGCATTCACAACTAACGTCCCCGGAAGAACTGAGGTGGGTGATGATGGCGAGCGTAAAATTTCAGTTGCGTTGCTAGTGCTAATTGAAATGACCTTCAATAATATATGTGCACAGCCTATTCCAATGTTTCCCAGGTGCAGGGAAAATACAGAGTACATCCTTGTAAATTGACAAGTGCCGACATGCGCCCCGAAACGGATGAGCAAACTCCTACTCAAGAACAAACTCACCGTGGATAGAAAAAATAATGCCGATAATGCAAAGGCTTGACTGTTACAAACCCAAGCATTGGCTAAGAGGAGTAATTTTTGGATACCGATCATCCTACACAGATGACGTCCAACCACCATGGCTCAGATCACATAAAAGCTAAGCATACTGCCAACATATGATCGTTTGTTTGACAAAGCACATGCGTCTCCAATGACTGAGAATGTTCCAAAACCGGAAGGACCTCATATAGTCAGAAAGAGCGCATATTGTAGACATACTCTTTGGCGAAGATCATAAAGCCCAAATATACGGAGAACAATAACTGTTAAAGAGCAATGAATACAAGAAATGTAGCCATTTCTGTGACTAGAACCAAAAGGGTCGAGATGGCTCGGGTCTTTACCAGAGTGACCTCACCCAGTCAACGCAAAGAAAGCTATGCTCTTTGGTGTAGATCTAAGCCCAAATTAACGGCACAAAAAGATCATTAAAGAGTGTTTATCTTACGATCCGTATGGAACGACCTCACCAAAGACAGGAAAGCCGGTAGAGAAGTCATCCGTTCTGCCTTCACTAACTAACTCTGTCCGAGAAAGAACAACAGGTCTCCTGCAACGATCTACCCTGAAGGATCTAATCTTCAAGTACGTCGGAAGTCGACGAGGCTGTCTATATGGTTGAGGGATGCCTGTAAAAGGGCAATATAGGCCAACGCAAAAATCAGTCAGAAGCGCAATACCATGCGTCATGACTTTTCCCCTGAATTAACAGCGGTCGAACGAGGAAGATGAAGAAGAATGAGTGGTCTGACGCTGAAAACAGTTAAATAGTAGTGCTGCAGAACGACAACAATAGACATCTCTTGTGAAAGTTGTATGTGTCGAATTAGACACGAAAAAGATATATATATATATATATATATACACTTTTCAATCGTTAGAACATTACGTATCCTGTATGCTCAAATTAAAAGTGAATTAAGTGTCAGCGACTGTTGCTGAGTTCTTGCTGTTACTGCTGTTACTGTGTTTGCCTTTATAGTTCATAGTTCAGCGGTATGTTCATATTGCACGGAGACTGTTCACATAACACAGGGATATTGTTAACTAGTCTCATGGCACTTCACATAGCAAACATCTAGTGATATTGTTAACTAGTCTCATGTTGGCAGATCACACAGCAAAGATATAGTGATATTGTTAACTAGTCTCATGTTGGTAGTTCACATAGCAAACATCTAGTGACATTGTTAACTAGTCTCATGTTGGCAGTTCACATGGTAAACATCTAGTGATATTGTTAGCTAGTTTCATTTAGATGTGAATAAAATAACTCAAGAGTTAAATTCAGAATGATGAAATAAATGAACTGCTTCGTGCAGATGATCAGTGCCTGATACACCAAAATGAACGAGATCTACAACAACACATTGACGCCCTGAACCAAAATTGTATAAACCATGACATGAAAATCAACAACACTAAAACAGAAATATTGAATATGGGAAGAAAACATAATAAACTAGACATCCATTTCAATGGCACTACAATCAAATAAGTGAAAGAATTCAAATACTTAGAAAGCATATTCACAGACCATGGAAGACTAGATTGAGATATAGAGGCTAGATTGCAAAAAAGCAAATGCTTTAACCTACCAACTAGCCCCATTGTTAAGCCACCCACAAATTTCACAGGCAGCTAAGCAACAGACGATCAACAGCATTTTTATACATATTTTATGTTACCAGAGCCAAACATGGACAATGAGCAAAGCGCAGTCACAAAAATAACTACATGTGAAATGCGTTGCCTGCGAAAAGTTACCAACAACACCAGAAAAGACATAGTCACCAACATCAGCATAAGAAGAAAGTTGGCACAGAACCTTGCTTGAATTACATTGAGAAACAAAGAATGGTTTGGCCACTTAATAAGAATGCATCCAAACTTCACAGTATACAAAGTCTTCTACAACGAACATAAGGAAAGAAGGAGAGAGGAAATGAAAGAAAAAGGTGATTAGATAGCATAGGACAATCCTGTCAAAGTGCAAAAATAACAATCATCCAAGCAACCAGAACAGTGCAAGACAAAAAAAACCCAGAAAACCACGACACTGGACAACAACCCAGTAGCAGTGTGACGACAGAAGAAGAAGAAGTCTCATGTTGACAGTTCATATATCGAACGTCAAGTGATATTGTTAAATGCGTCTCATGTTGGCAGTTCACAAGGCACACCTGAAGTTTTGATATTGCTATTAATGTAAGAGGTTCTCACACTGGCTAGTTACATATGATATATAATTGTATATGGAAGTGTTAATATAACTCACAGTACGTATAATAATGGCTGTTCACTTCCGTACTGATGATATCTTCAGATTTTCAAACGTTACACACATATTCAGCTCACGATCCATGTAGAATTACTAGACTATTTTCCAGTAATACGTATCCACAGAGTCAGATCACATTCCTAGTTATATTAAAGATAACCGATTGCACATGTAATCAACGTAGAATTATTTGAGCACGTAATCATAGTTGAATCTCTATAAGAGTATATTGTATTAATATTTGAGCACGTAAACAATATCCCACATAGTCGAATCTCTATAAGTGTAGGCTGTATTAATATTTGAGCAAGTAAACAATATCACACATAATTGAATCTCTATAAGTGTAGACTGTATTAATATTTGAGCACGTAAACATAGTTGAATCTCTATAAGTGTAGGCTGTATTAATATTTGAGCACGTAAACATAGTTGAATCTCTATAAGAGTATATTGTATTAATATTTGAGCAAGTAAACAATATCACACATAGTTGAATCTCTATAAGTGTAGACTGTATTAATATTTGAGCAAGTAAACAATATCACACATAGTTGAATCTCTGTTGTTGTAGACTACATTAACACAGAACTGGCAAGAATACTTCAAATATATTTAAAACAAGACCTACACAGTTTTGATTTTTTCAAAATTTGTCTTTCTTTTCTCAAATCCTGTTTTTCCTCACAGCGTCAGGATAATTTTATTGATTTCTAGAACGATACTGTGTGTTTGCTGAATAAATAGTGTCTTTTGTCGCCTCGATTATCTCTGAGGTTCACCTTTTACGCGGCCGACCTTTTGCTTTGAATCACTTGTATCGGAGCAGCACTGCTCTTTGATGTTCACTGTTGTTGGTAATCTGCTTATATGGCCGAACCACTTCATTTGTTATTTCTTGATGTCTTCATTTCTCAACCGGTCTCTTCTTGTTACACCCAGCATACTGTGTAGACACTTCATCTCTGTTGTGACTAGTTTTCTTCTATCATTTGATGTCAGTGTCAAGATTTGGCACTGATAGCACAATGATAGCATCAAACTTTGGTGACATATGTCGACGGTACCAATTGTGTGTGTTGCGGCTAAGATCGTTTATTGTAAGAAAGAGTTAGGAAGAAACACGATAATTCACTGAAAGTCATTCATTATGTTTGTCTTGATTACTTTAGAAGATTAAGAGGCATCTTTAAGATGAGTCATATCTGTCAATCTAAGAAGAAGATGAACTGTATTTGTTATACCTTAAAGTGTTGATCATCAAACATGAACAAGAAGAATCAACTTCTTACAGAGAATCCATCAGTGCAATCATGATGGAGGATCTATTCAAATTAATCAATCACACAAACTCAGTGACAAATGTTACCTTACGTTTGATAGTGCCTTAACTAAATATAAACAAACAGAAATATATCTGAAGAGATTGCACACTTTATAAATAAATATTCGTGTGACTAATTCATTTGAAAATGAATAATACTGTGGTATTCAATATTTCTAAAACAACAGAAGGGATACAATTCATGAGTAAACCTTTAATCAGTGATCAGTTGTATCTCTTTATCATGTTTATCTCCCTTGGCCTTATTTGTCAGATAATATCAGTGTTCGGAACGATAAGCAATGTTATCAACATAATAATATTTGCTAAACAAGGGTGCTCGGACCACATAAATATTTGCTTATTGGGTTTGGCAGTCTCAGATCTTTGCTCATTGTTAGCTATAATGTGGAGTAACGTGTGTTTTACTCCTGCATTTGCAAACTCTGGAGTCCCGTTTGTTTCTTATGAAGTTCAGTTGATCACTGGCACCTGGCCTCACACGACATTTACCAGAACAACAGGATGGATAACTGCGTTTATTAGTTTCGAGAGGTGCGTGTGCGTTACTCTCCCTCTACAAGTTAAAACTATATTCACGTTAAACAGGCATATCGCAGCAGTAGTATCCATATTTATTGTAACAATAGGTAGCTGTTTTTCACTTGGATACGTCTGCATAGGTCTCGGATGGAAGTTCTACCCAGAAAGAAATCAAACACTATTTGGTCTTATTCCTCATCTAGACGATACGACTAGAAGTATCATAGTGTTTCTGTCCTACGCAATAAATGGTATATTTATGCCAATGACATCCTTCGTGTTGGTAGTCGTCTCCACTATTGTACTGGTTATCAAGCTCAACCAACATGCAGCATGGAGAAACTCAACATTATCAACAAATCATACAAACAAAGACAACACAAATAAATGTACTCCTTTAGCTACAAGAGACAAGAAAGCAGCCAAAATGGTAGTGTTTATCTCAGTAATGTTCATTTCTTGCTTTATTCCAGCTGTATGTATTTTTATTGCAGGCTATATTGAACCACAATTTGCATATGACGGATTGTACAGAAACTTATTTTTAACAGCTTTTTCTGTCTCATTTACAACTGAAGCTATTAATTCTAGTACAAACATTATTATTTATTTAGCAATGAATACTAAATATAGAGAGACGTTTCGTTCCTTGTACAGAAAGAAATAAAGTTATGATTCTAAATGTATCAACATTTGTTATGAATTTGAATATACTTATTGATCATATTTCCTATACATTTTTCTATGTTCTTCTTCTTCTTTACGACTAATTTTAATCACTCTTTGTGATATGTTTGATCTTTGCCAAGAACATGTATACGTTGCACATTGGTTTGGTAGGCCCCTAAACGCATAGACGTCTACACGTTTATGACACACGTATCCGATTTCAGTCAAACCTCCTTAATCGCCTCTTACGACATGCGTGACAGGTAACAGTGGTTCTCTTCTTTACACCCCACATTTTAGCCCCGGTAACCACTCGGGCGATGTCTGTGTTGACAACTTTAAATGAGTTTTACTTGGGTTATTGATTACTTGTTACTGACCCTACATCATAGAACTTCATGCAGACCAGTAGATGCTTAGTCTCCTCCAAAAGATTTTGATTGATATGCATACATATGGATCATGTGGTTCGCTAGTTAAGCACAATTCTCTCTCTCTGTCTCTCAGTCATCCAAATCTACTTGTACAACTTGTAATTTCTATCTGCTTCAATTGCTGGATAGATTCAAATCTACTCTAATGTCTTCATCCAAGAGGTGATCTCCAAATATGTCGCTAAATACCACACGAGGAACTCGAAAACATACGAATCTTCACATTGCTGATGCGCAGAGAAAACGAGCTGCCCAGAAAGACAGAACCCATAGCCACCACATGTTCACTTTCTGTTTACTGGGGCCATTGTTGTATCTGAATCTCAATCGATGCTTCACAATATCCACAAGGGGAGATTTGGATATGAGGGGAAGTCGTCTGTAGAAGTTTCTACTCCCCCTCCAGAGGTGTTCCTAAATCTACTGCCCTCTGCATGAGGGTGTTTGCGGCAATGGGAGAGCGGCAAGGCTTGAATATGCAGTATCAATTGTTGGGAAGTTGAAGATGTATAATATGGATTTCTTAGGTCTCTTCGCGACTGCCTGTTGCATGAAGACACTAAAATAGATGTTGAATCGATCCACCGATTTAAGCAGCAGTTTGGAGTTACCCGATGTACAGGTAGAACTGGATGCCTGAGGGGAAGAGTGAGGAGTGTATTTCACCAGCGAGCTACAGAAACCCTCAGTATGCATACTCTTCGATTATCTGTAGGCGGAGAATAAACATATATGGTTCTACGCGGAGTGCAATGAAATCAATTTACTAAGAGATAACCAATAACTATCTCTGATCATGTATGTTGCACCTGTGGTAGAAGATTGTGTTTCAGAACTGGACTGCACAGTTACCTCCGCACACAAACACCGAGATGCAACAACACACTTGTCGTTGACTTTAGACTGATGAACCGATTTGAATATTGTTATTATCATGACTTCATACACACTGGTGGACGGATTTGACTTAGAGGAACACATATATGTTCTTTTTCGGATCAAAATACATATTGTGATTTCAGGGCATACAGCTGACGATGTTCCACTAGTGAGGACAAGCATTGGTCTGCTTGGAAATGTGAAGTGACAGTACATTCACATCTTATAATATGGGATGACTACGAGAAATGTGCATGTCCTTCAGTGCCGGATTAGGCTAGCGCGGGCCCGTAGCAAATTTTAGCGCGGGGCCCTAGGTTTTGTATGATAATATAATAAAACACAACTTTTACAAACAAACTTGTCTTGATTTAATGTGAGCAAATTTAGAGATATCACTAGACAAATCAATTTCTCTAAGTAAATTACATTCAATGTTCATTAAGGTGAGGTTATTTAGACGATCTTGTCCCATCATGTTTCTTAATTCACTTTTTATACACTTTAATGTTGAAAAGAACGTTCTCCGCTGCAGTTAGTAATCGTTAAAGACAAATAATTTCGTAAGACTATTTCTATATTTGAAAAACACGACTCTAATGAATTTTCCATTATAAGTTTATAAAATTGCAGTTCAAGAGCCTCATGCTTTTCGTTGCTAATAGCAGCAGCTACATTAATTTTAAGAAGTTCAGTGAACTGCATAAGTTCGTCGCCTAGGCTTTCTTCCAAATCCTCTTGGTAAGAGCTGACAATATTTGGAGTTCTTTTCAAGATCTCTTCTGCTGTAATAGATTTTAACTGCCGGAGTATTCCAAATACACCAGTCACTCTATGGTACAGCCTAAATCAATAACTTTGCAAACAAAACAGAACAGTTGTCCTTTAGTTTCTGTATAACACAACCAATCTCTCACGTGAGTTTTGTTTGTTGGTGTATGCGTGTATGTAAAAACGACTTTCGACAAAATCGTGGATTGTTGTCTTGATGTTTTGTTTTGGTTTTTAAAGACATGAAATCACTGTTCATATGTTGCACTTCGCTAATTTTTTTTAACAATCCAATAATCTCGATTGAAGTTGTTTGGCCATTCACCAATATCGTTGGTGTACATTTTACTTTCGTTGTGTTTTTGGCTTGTAGATGATGTTTCTAAATTAGAAGCATGTGCTGTGCTTTCTGCCTCCCTTTGGCTTGAAGATGATACGGCTAAATTGGGAGGACTTGCTGTACATTCGATTTCAGTCTGTCTTGTGAAAAATGTGGCTAAATCGTGAAGAGTTGCTGATCTTAATGGTAATATTGGTAATGATGATTCTTCTATAGCACTGCCTTCATCTACTACACAGTGGGACACGTCTTCTGTATTTTCTGCTTCGATTTCTTTGGATTCAGCACCATCACACGACATTTAAAAATTCAGACAGTTTGCGTGTTTTTGATATAACATCTGGTTATTTTTCCATTTTCATCTGTCACATAGGCGCGGGGCCCCCTAGAAGCGCGGGGCCCGTAGCATTTGATACTTCTGCTACTAGGTTAATCCGGCGCTGTGTCCTTTATATACACATTTTAGAATGAGTCAGCTCTGACGGCCTCTTAGAACCAATCAGATCTTATACCGTTCTAAAGTATAACTACATATCTGATACTTTAAAGTTGAGTGTTTACTCTTTGTCCGAAGTTGTGTTAGTTTAGATAATAAGCATACACTTTGGTCAACATTCTCACATTCCGTAGAGGTATAACTGGACACAACATACTCACGTTCTCGGCTTACAATACACAGACCCACACCGAGTGACCACACCGAGTGACCACACCGAGTGACCACACCGAGTGACCACACCGAGTGACCACACCGAGTGACACACCAGTGACCACACCGAGTGACCACACTTAGTTTATAAGAAAGACGACAAGCAAAAATAACATATACACATCTGACAAAAAAGTAAGTCTTCTTAAGTTAAAAGCATAGTTTATTGTCAATAACCAAATGTTGCAATATAAATCGAAAGTAAAAACATGATCACTGCAAACAGATCAGCGTTTGAAGTAACTGTTGCAACTAAATCGATCATATTCGAAGAAAAATTATTAAGATACTAAAAATGTGAATTATCTTAGTTCCGTAATTGGCAACAATAATGTACAAAATAAATCAAAAGTAAATTAGCCGGAAAACTCCAAAAGAGATTTAATATGAAAAACCTATGAAATAATACAATCAATGAAATGATTGTAAAGTTTCAATGCGTACTGCATCCAGAGTGATTGGTTTATGGTTGCAACCGAAGAAATTAAAGTTGATGTTTTAAGTTAGCTATTGCTTGGACCGTTCAGAAAGCAATGACAAACTACTGAACTTAAAAGTGTCCCAGAATAATCGACGCCTCGCTTACTGTTGTTGCTGGCTCCGTCATGTAAAGGATATGCCACGATTCGTTCCTTCATTGTTTAGAGTGGACATTGACTGTAAAAGTAAAAAAAAAAGTTAAGGAACCCTTTCATACCTTGTGGTATATATGGCAATACAGTGTTAGGCCTGTATTATTCATTGACCGTCGACACACGATGAGTGATGTGGTCAGCATTACGCCGGCCGCCTTTACTTTCACAGAGCATGTCTGGTACCCAGTTGAGGCTGGGTCGACCTGAAAGCCGTCGCGGTCAGGAAAAATTCCACGCACACTGCGGGAGTTGAACCCAGACCACCAGCCTTGAGAAGCGAGTTCACTAACAACTACGCTACCGCGGCTCTCCGACATTGACTGTAGGATGAGAAAATATTGCACGAGCTATATAACAATCTGTTCTAATTTATAATGATATATCTTTATCATATACACCAGCCTTCTGAAGCGAGTTCAATAACAACTACGCTACCGCGGCTCCCCGACATTGACTGTAGGATGAGAAAATATTGCATGAGCTATATAACAATCTGTTCTAATTTATAATGATATATCTTTATCATATGATAACTTGCGTAAGCGGAAGGTACTTTGAAAGGTTTCTCGATACTTTGTGCTCATACCGATGTAAACAAAAATGTTGATGCTTGAGTTCATAACTTCTGCTATAAACGAAACTGATAAAGTCACAAGAAACAAATTTTTGTAAAGTCCATCATAACTCAACTGCGGCTCAACATATCCAGCAACGAAGATACCAACTGCTGGAATGAAACTTGCAATAAATATAACAGAAATAAAAACAACCATAGTGGCAGCCTTGCTTTCTTTTGTTGAGATTACTTTATCACTCTTGATTGTTTGTGTTGTTGAAGAGTTAATATTTCTCCATGCAGTTTGCTGATTTAATTTAGTTACTAGAAATGCAGTGCAAATAACAACGGATAAAAAACAAGATACCGGCATAAACACTCCATTAACTGCATACGACACAGCATCTGTTATTTTTCTTTTGTTTGCGTCCATGTGATACGCTAGCCCAATTAATGTTTTGTTTCTTTCGGGAAAGAATCTCCAACCAAGTCCAAGAGAAACATACGCCAAAGTAGAACAACCCAAGGTAATCGCGAAGATGGTCACCATAGTTATGAAGTGTCTCGTTGGAGTGAAGATAGTTTTCACTTTTAAAGGAGCAATAACACACATACATCTCTCAAAGCTTATAAACGCAGTTACCCATCCTGTTGTTCGTGTAAATGTTACATGAGGCCAACTTCCACTGATAAGCTGAACCTCGTAGCCAACTAAAGGAACACCAGCGTCTTCGAAATAAGAAGTAAAACATAGGTTACTCCACATTATTGTTAATAATGAACAGAGATCTGAGATCGCTAGAGCTAACAGGCTAATATTGATTGTATCAGAGAAACCTTGTCTAATAAAAATAATGATATTAATAACATTATTGACAGTTCCAAACACAGTAACAGTCTGACAAATAATACCCATATTGATAAACATTATCATTAAATATATTTGGTCATTTATAATAGATACAGAAAATGTTAGTTTGTCCTTCCCGTTCACTGCAAAGTCCACCTCAGTCGTTTCTTCCATTATTTTAGTTTAAGAAAATTTAGTCCGCAAGCTAAAGTTAATATAAGTCATCAAAGACAAGGACATATGCTGGCCTCCTGACTAAAGAAATAAGTTTAGGATTTAGGAACATGTATATATCACATGTGAGAGTATGTAGATGAGGTGGTAGTAAGCTCGATCACAACCCAAGCGTACCTGGTTCAAACTAAGCGGCAGTCAATTTGAAAGCAAATTCGTTTCCGTGGGATTTTTACGAACGGTAAAAAAAGACCTCAACGGTCAGAAAGCAATGTCAAATAACTGAATGTATAGACGATGCCTAGAAAATTAACGTCTCGTTGACTGTGGTTGTTATCTAAGGCCTGTCAAGGATATGCCACGATTTTCATATCATATATCACATTATCCAAATAGCAAGAACATGAAGATTTGAAAACGTATTGGCAATGAAAGCAAAGTCTTCAATTTTCTCAATCGATCTATTATTATTCTTTATTTTCAAAAGGTTATTAGTTTTACTATCATTTGTTAATTTAATCTATATGTACTCGGTCGAGAGCTGTACCAGTCATTCCCAGATTTGTATATTATGTACTTATAAATAATTAGGCTGTCATTTGTACCAAAGAGTCTACATTGACATTAGTACAAGAGCAAAATGTGATAATTTAGACATGAAAAAAAGAGCCAGAAAAATGATCTTAATTGGGAAAGAAAATACCAGCAATATTGATTACATTAAAACTTATTTTGACATCAGCGTTCTGGTTATTTTGTTCAAATATGTTTCTACAATTCTGTTAGTTTATCGGATAAAATGTGGGTACATTTTTGCGTTCAACCAATTATATTGATGTGAAGATTGTTGTAAATTACTTAAACTATCGTTCCCCAGCGATGTTCATACAATTGTTGACACTCACATTGTTATTCAATTTCACAACATGCGCATAACGTGTCAGATAACTGGTAATGTTGTCATTATTCTGTGTTACCTTAAGCAGAAAATATAATTAGTAAAAAACATTGCCCTAATTAGTTATATGAAATTATATTAGAGTTACTCTAAGACCAGTTAGTTGCATATTACTAAACGAAATATTGAACATACACATATAGCTCAAGTGTAAAGTCATTTTAAGCACAGACGCTCGCTAAAATATAAACAAATATAGAATGAAATTTAAAATGACGAAGTAAGATCGATAATAAATGATAAAATACCACAATCTAAAAAAGACTGATTTCATACATAATGTATAATATACAAGCAAGATATGCTATCATTTTCTAGATAAATGTATTTAGAACGCTCTGTAGATTATATTAAAGACTCACAACTGAAGGCTGAGGTATAAATGTATAAGTGAATAGTGTCTATGGGATCTCTTAACCTTTAGAAGCTTTCTAGGATTTAGTGTTGTGGGTACGCGTGTGTTCGTGGCAAACAAAGAGCAGACATACTTGAATCAAATTTAATTGAGTTTTAAAAAAGAAAATATGATTAACACCTCCTTAAACCGGGGAATTCTAATTTCACAATAAGAATAAATATAATATTTTGGTTGATAGCAGGGCATGTCGGTCAACTAATATTTAAAAAAAACAATTAAGTCATTGTTGAGAATTCAGCAATAAATACTTGTTGTTTTCTATTCGAGTAGCAAAGTTATATACTACATGAAGACGAAAAGAAGACAATGATACTGGAGAAGTTAAAGCTTCATTGACATAACTCAAGAAGACGATCTACGTAATAATATGATGATGTGCGCAGCAGCAGCCTATGTTACAATTAAAATATACAGTTTTAATGGTAGTAAATTAGGACCAAAATAACTACAGATATAGAAAATAAGTTTGATGGATTTGAAAATAGATGTCTGCGAAAAAAGACATTTAAAATGGGACGAATTCAGGAAAAAGTGTTGAAATCAGAGAAATATATGGTTAATTACTAATAAGAACTGTTATAAGAAAGAGAAGATGGACATATGATGTGAAAACTGTACAAAGAAATGATCAACAAATCACAAAGCAAACATTGAGGTGGGAGGTAAATGGTTCAAGAAATAAAAGACAGACTAGGTAATCCCTGAAACGAATATTAATGAGTGAATTGAGCAATGTCGGACTCAATTTCAATGAAGCGACAGAAGTTTACGATATAGCGATATCGAGAAATTGCTTGCAAGCCCTATGTAACGCATAACAGTGTGTGAGGAATACAATAATAAATTATGGCTAGCAGCACAAATTAGCAGTCAGTACGTATACATCATAAAACACAGCGAACTATTGAACAGTTTACACATCTTGACAGTGTAGCGACTCAACAAGATGGAACAACGACAAATAATAAACTTCTCTTGATTAAGGCTAGAGTCACTTTTGTCAAGATGTAACCAACGCTCTTTTTCTTCTCCGAACGTTCCATATCGATCACTTGTTAACCACTCCATGTGATTTGTATGTGATCTGAGCCTAAGAACAATTGTACGCTGTAATGGTAATTAATGCGCCTACAAGTAGGCCAGCACATCCAATTTCTAGGACGCGTTTTATTTCCTAGGGTAGTTTCCATAGGCGCCTACATCAGACATGTCTTGTAGATCGCAGAGCTACTATTCGTTGGTTCCCTTGTGAGCCCTGACAACACACAGATGAGATGTAACTAATCTGAAAACCGAGCAGTTATAGCAAAGTAACGAAACTTAAACTCTAAAAGTATCATCTTGCCTTCCTTTATCAATCAGAGTATTACAGAATGACATTACGGGAAGCAGGGAGATTGTTCAGCTGCCACCAACTCATTCTGCGCAGAATCAAGAGAATATTCTGGCCAGATCAAAAATCTAATAACAGGTGTAACCAAATAACTAAACACATAAACATGAACATCATTATTAAAGACAAGAGATGGAATCAGTCATGTTATTCAAATGAATTCAGCTATACCAACGAAAAGTGCGCTCATATGAACACCAGAAGAGAAAAGAAAGAAAGGAAGACCGGAACAACATTGAGATGAATGATAGAAGAATGCCTCTGTATGCAGTAGCTAGCTTTGACGTGAAATAATGCTTCAAGTGGATAGAATATAAGCCGTTACTAAAACCTCATGTGCCATCATCATAAGAACTGTGTAAATAGAGTGTTAGTAATAGTAAATATATCCTTCGACGAATGACTTTATCAAGCATCAAGAGAATAACTGTGCAAATAGAGTGTTAGTAATAGTAAATATATCCTTCGACGAATGACTTTATCAAACATCAAGAGAATAACTGTGCAAATAGAGTGTTAGTAATAGTAAATATATACTTCGATGAATGACTTTATCAAACATCAAGAGAATAACTGTGCAAATAGAGTGTTAGTAATAGTAAATATATCCTTCGACGAATGCCTTTATCAAACATCAAGAGAATAACTGTGCAAATAGAGTGTTAGTAATAGTAAATATATCCTTCGATGAATGACTTTATCAAACATCAAGAGAATAACTGTGCAAATAGAGTGTTAGTAATAGTAAATATATCCTTCGACGAATGCCTTTATCAAACATCAAGAGAATAACTGTGCAAATAGAGTGTTAGTAATAGTAAATATATCCTTCGACGAATGACTTTATCAAACATCAAGAGAATAACTGTGCAAATAGAGTGTTAGTAATAGTAAATATATCCTTCGATGAATGACTTTATCAAACATCAAGAGAATAACTGTGCAAATAGAGTGTTAGTAATAGTAAATATATCCTTCGACGAATGACTTTATCAAACATCAAGAGAATAACTGTGCAAATAGAGTGTTAGTAATAGTAAATATATCCTTCGATGAATGACTTTATCAAACATCAAGAGAATAACTGTGCAAATAGAGTGTTAGTAATAGTAAATATATCCTTCGACGAATGCCTTTATCAAACATCAAGAGAATAACTGTGCAAATAGAGTGTTAGTAATAGTAAATATATCCTTCGATGAATGACTTTATCAAACATCAAGAGAATAACTGTGCAAATAGAGTGTTAGTAATAGTAAATATATCCTTCGACGAATGCCTTTATCAAACATCAAGAGAATAACTGTGCAAATAGAGTGTTAGTAATAGTAAATATATCCTTCGATGAATGACTTTATCAAACATCAAGAGAATAACTGTGCAAATAGAGTGTTAGTAATAGTAAATATATCCTTCGACGAATGACTTTATCAAACATCAAGAGAATAACTGTGCAAATAGAGTGTTAGTAATAGTAAATATATCCTTCGACGAATGCCTTTATCAAACATCAAGAGAATAACTGTGCAAATAGAGTGTTAGTAATAGTAAATATATCCTTCGACGAATGACTTTATCAAACATCAAGAGAATAACTGTGCAAATAGAGTGTTAGTAATAGTAAATATATCCTTCGATGAATGACTTTATCAAACATCAAGAGAATAACTGTGCAAATAGAGTGTTAGCAATAGTAAATATATCCTTCGACGAATGACTTTATCAAACATCAAGAGAATAACTGTGCAAATAGAGTGTTAGTAATAGTAAATATATCCTTCGACGAATGACTTTATCAAACATCAAGAGAATAACTGTGCAAATAGAGTGTTAGTAATAGTAAATATATCCTTCGACGAATGACTTTATCAAACATCAAGAGAATAACTGTGCAAATAGAGTGTTAGCAATAGTAAATATATCCTTCGACGAATGACTTTATCAAACATCAAGAGAATAACTGTGCAAATAGAGTGTAAAGTAATAGTAGATATATACTTCGACGAATGCCTTTATCAAACATCAAGAGAATAACTGTGCAAATAGAGTGTAAAGTAATAGTAAATATATCCTTCGACGAATGACTTTATCAAACATCAAGAGAATAACTGTGCAAATAGAGTGTTAGCAATAGTAAATATATCCTTCGACGAATGACTTTATCAAACATCAAGAGAATAACTGTGCAAATAGAGTGTAAAGTAATAGTAAATATATCCTTCGACGAATGACTTTATCAAACATCAAGAGAATAACTGTGCAAATAGAGTGTAAAGTAATAGTAAATATATCCTTCGACGAATAAACTTTATCAAACATCAAGAGAATAACTGTGCAAATAGAGTGTTAGTAATAGTAAATATATCCTTCAACGAATGACTTTATCAAACATCAAGAGAATAACTGTGCAAATAGAGTGTAAAGTAATAGTAAATATATACTTCTACTCAGGGGCGGCTCGTCATTAAAGGCCAGTGGGGCCTGGCCCCCACAAATAATCGAAAGGGGGAAACTTCCCGGAATAGACAAATAATAGTAAATATTCCCAAAACCATGATTTTTTCCGAAAACTTGTTTCTGGCCCCACCAAGAAAAATTACCACGAGCAGCCACTGCTTCTACTTATTTATGTTATCAGTTTCTTAAATTCAGATGTCGGAACAGTTAAAAGTGTTGCCTCCATCGTTTAGGTCGTTAGTATGAGTTATTTGTAAGTATCCAACAATGTTTCCTGCACATTAGTAACTCATGATTAGACTTTATGTTGCAACTCAGTAAAGAAGGAGAATGTTAGCAGAATTTACTCAAGAGTCTGGAGGTTATTTCTCCTTTTGCTTCAGTTAGTTTGAGAGCTTTCATTTAGGGAGATAGACATGTACCCCCACTTACGTCAGCGCTACAAAAACAATCCAAGTTTCAAGAACTCTACAGTCACACCGCACACACCAGAGAGGTGCAGCAGCACACGTCTGATGTTGTTGTCAGTATCGCTTGCGATGGACGGCTATTATCGTATACTTTTCCTTTTGTTGCGCAATAAATCTAGGAAAGAACAGATCAATAGCGTACTTCTTTTTCGATCGCACCACATCGAACCTTTGTTAAACCACTCATTGTTACTTGTATGGGATCTGAGCTTAAGAACGATTGTACGCTGTACCAGATATGCGCTTACAAGTAGGCCATCACATCAGATTTATGCGACGCTTTTTAATTTTCTAGGTAGCTTCCTTGGTCCGTACCTCAATCGCATCTTACAACGCGCCGTGTTGGTCGAAGTTTTACTGGGGGTTTTTTTCCTGCGGGTCCCGGCAAACTAACATACTAACTTCTCATTAATTGTTTTAATGACAAATCTGGCAAGCAGTGGCGGAATGCGAGAGGGCAATTAAAGATCAGGACTGCTTGATTCTGGACACGACTTTGCTAGCGCATTTCCACCATGTTAGGTCGGGTAATTTCCGGTTTCGTTTGCCGAGCTACTGAGTTAGTTCTTGAGAACCGCTGTGAGCTATGAATGTTACATGGCATGCTTTTTGCTGTGTCAACCGTGCGTTTGTTGTTGGTATTCAGAAAATAGCGGACAGCGGTTATGACGAACCGACTCAATCTGCCGTATGCAGTGATATTGCGTTTGCAAAAAGCTGGATTTTGCCGTGATTGATTTTCCATTCGACATTAATTGCAATTCAAGTGATGAACAGTTTTGTGTTGACACTTTAGCAACGGCCATATACATTTATGCGGTGCATGTTTCTTTTTGTGGAGGTACGGTTGTTTCCTTCTGGAATTAGTTTCACCGAAGTCAGTTGTTAGCATTTCGTGTGATTTTCGTTGGCACAGAAAGAAGCAATTATGGGGTGACCCGTTGCAGTGAAGTTGGAACCGTAATATGAACTATGAACTAATTGTTTCAATAATAACACAAACAATCAGGTGAACATTTTTGTTTTTAATGAAAATACATTTTAAAAAGAAATTGTACACAGGCACTGTAACAAATTCTGAAAATGTTTTAACAAAAACGTATATCTCAAGCGAATGTGACAATACCATCAGACGTGTGTTATTGAGCTTCGTTGTGGTGTGAGGAGGTAATTGTACAGTCTAGTATTGAAATACAATCGTCTTCCAGATTTAGAACACACATAAACAGAATTGGGCTTGTAGGTCCTATCTTTCTGCACTGCTCGTTTCTCTGTGCATCAGAAGTATGAAGATTTTCGGGTTCCTCTTATGGTGATTAAGCGACACATTTAGTGATCTTGTTCAGGGGATTACCAGCAAACGGTGTTCATAACAAAACATTTAGAAAAACCTTAAAAGTGTCTTTATAGCGGTTCTTGTATGTACACTATAAGTTTGCTCGCTCGCAATACAATATGTGTTTTAGGATGCATATTGCCCGTGTGGTAACGGAGCCCGCAAGGGAAACAAACAATAGCACCACTGCAACCTACAATGCATGTCGCAAAAGACGACTAATGTAGGTCATAGGGATGCTACCCTAGTAAATAAAAAGCTGAGCAGAAATCGGATGTGCTGGCCTACTTGTAGGCGCATAACTGGCACAACATACAATCGCTCATTGACTCAGATCACATACAATTCACACAGAGTGGTTGACAGTTGGTCGATATGGAACGGTTGAAAAAGAAGAAGAAGGATACGTTTAAATTGACTAGCCCATCTCAACAGAGGACCTGGAGCAGAGGGTGCATACTTACAATCTAGACTCTACTGAGAACTTCGGTATCTGGATTTATGTATTGCCATTTTATTTTGAAAAGTCCATGTAGAAAACGTGTGTTGAATTTATTTAGTTTTCTTAATATCTGTTATACACTGTTCATGACTCAATGACGCACAATAATGTGCTGTTTAGTTTTGTTTATGTCTGCTATACACTGTTCATGACTCAATGGCGCACAATAATGTGCTGTTTAGTTTTCTTAATGTCTGCTATACACTGTTCATGACTCAATGGCGCACAATAATGTGCTGTTTAGTTTTCTTAATGTCTGCTATACACTGTTCATGACTCAATGGCGCACAATAATGTGCTGTTTAGTTTTCTTAATGTCTGCTATACACTGTTCATGACTCAATGACGCACAATAAGGTGCTGAATAGTATGACCATGTAAACTATCAAGCAGATCTTATGGGAGAGAAGCAGATACTAGTACATCATCATCAGATGTCATGCCGGTTGGCGTAAGCGATCATGGATCTCCACAAAACTCTATCTTTGGTGTTTGCTATAAATTCAGATGTTGAATCTCTACAGTGCCATGAAGTCGGACTATCCAAGATTCTTTCTTTCTGCTATCCTCTGTCTCGTCTATCTTCGATTTTACCAGTTGTTAAATGTGTTCTAAGCCTCCCCTCCTCATCACATGTCCTAAAATTGATGACTGACTCTTTCTTATATTGATAATACGTTTTCTCTGTTTCTTGACTTCATTCAAGGCCTCAGCATTAGTGATTTTAGCAAGCCATGGAATTCTCATCATTCTTCTGTAAAACCACATCCCTGTGGCCTCCAGAGATTTTTCGATCGGTTTGTTTATTGTCCATGACTCGCATCCGTATGTCAGTGTTGGTTTTATGTAGCACTGAATAACTCGTATTCTGACCTCTACTGACAAGGGCTTGTTGCATATTAGTGTACATAATTAATAAAATAAATATACACATGCACACATTTAAATCGTATAAACAATAAATAGTAATAATAACCACACAAAAATGATATTAATTCATTCACACTTGACATTCATTTTCATTGCATTCCTCATATTCAGCACCATTTTGATAATGTTAATTCCTGGCACTTTCGTCGTTAATAAGCTTGGTTAATATAGAGCAGTAATACATATACCAATTCAATTAGAAACAACAAATCATGAAGTCGAAAGGGATAAGTGTAATGACTCAAATGGAATGAAAACAATATAATTAATATCCAAAAACTATACCTATAGCACCAATTGTACTATTTTTGAGAATATAATCTATTAGTACCAATAGGGTTAAAATATGGTTTTCAAATTAGCCTACTATGTCCTATGACTTCCATGTTCCACAAGCATGTAAATGCTTACTGCTAATGAAATGCTGGCTAAATATCAAGGAACTATTTCATATATCACGCAAATGTTGCAGGAAATGGTCAATAACATGGTTTCCAGTTTCACTTGTATAAGACAGATCACAACGTTTGCAAATGATTGTACCAAATAACGTTGTAACTTATTTCCACTGATGAAGATACGATGTGATTATATAGTAAGTTGTATACACAGTTCCCATTTGTATCAAGCAGTTCTTAAAGAATATTGTAATTATTCTGCAGATTTGATTACTCATCATTGACCAAACATTTACAAAAAATACGTTAACACTAACCAATGCAAATTATCTTTATTACATGAAGCACAATGTGAAATCGTGGTCCCCTAGTAACATAAGGTCGACTAGCTCAGACAAGAAATGAAAAATTCCTTTTTTGATGGGAGCTGGGTTTTTTTTATACGTTTGATAGAACACTGTAAGATTTGTTTTGGAATTTTACTCAATTATATACCTCCATGGTTATGTATTGATAGAATATGTTAATAATACTTATGTTCATTAACTTTAAATGTAACATATAACAATAATATTGCCTTGATTTAGCATGTTGTGCTGTTTTTAAAATGAATTAGTCTTTACATAAAAATACTGGAATACGAGGACCACGGGTCGGTTGTGGACTTATTTCCTATAATTTTTATCTGAGCCCTCCGGTCTTATGTTATCTGAGGCCACGGTGAAATATTTACTATTTAAATGAGTTCAGTTTACTGCTGGATTAGATGTTGGTTCTGTTTGCACGTCGCCATTGTTGTTTTCAAGTTGTATCTGTGGATGTATACATCAATTGTTCAGTTGTTGAATAATTAATCATATTATATAATTAATCATATAATCATAATCATATTACATGACTTAGATTGCTAAGATTATGTTAAAGTTGTTTAGGATAACCTTTTTATCAGATTTACGATTTTGAATTGGATTTGTGTTGTTCATGCTGCTAAGAAATAGAAAGAATGGGTGTGTGGCTCTTTAGCAGTCATTGACAAATGCACTTGGCAACATGTATGTTTACAGTAGAAACATGGTCACATTCGGTAACACAGTAAACAACAAGTAGTAAAGGAACCCGTTTTATACCACATGGCATATAGGGTAATACGGTTTTAGGTCCGTAATATTTACTGACCATCGTCACACGGTGGGTGATGTGGTCAACATCAGGCCGGCCGCCATTACTTCTTAGTGCATTTTGTGGTCGTTCACAGTTCCACGTTCATTGTGAAAATGAACCCATACCCATAGCCTATGAAGCTAGCTCACTAACAACTCTGCTACTTCGGCTCTCTACATTCGGTAATACGATGATATAAATTCGTGAGATATACGGATGTATCCTGAATATATAATTCATCACCATCATCAAAGGATGTGCCATTCATCGTAGTCGATTATATCTCTAAATCTTTTCTCTCTCTCATTGGTGCAGTTTATCAACTCTAACGGCAGATAGCGTGTCGAATCATGGTGTCGAGTCTACCACTTATTACCCTCTTGGTGTAGCAACAGAACATTATTTATCAAATGTGTGTGTTTTTATAGCATTTGGCTATGTCTGTATCCAGCGAATTATAATCATGTGTGCTTTTCTTCAAAGTAGGACGTTTTTTCAGATATGAAGAGGCAAAAATTATTTACATATTCTGGAAGCTTCAATGGAAATATTTACGTCCTGCAAAAAATGAGACTGTGCCCTACCACATGATCCCCTCTTAGAAGTGCTTCCCAGATAGCCAACAATAATAAGTTTGAAGCGCATTTATTCTACATCTCTAAACGACGTGTGCAATCGTGTTCATAACGTGATGTATCGGACGAGTAACAATATTGGTTATTGGTTACTAAACTGACGTTATTGCACACCGGGCAGACCCATAATAGCTCAGTCTCCCCAAAACATGTATTGACGTGTATGCATACTGATAGTTCCCGTGACTTGCTCTTCACTCTGACACTCATATATCCAGTTCTACTTGTACACTCCACACTGCTTAAATCGCTGGATCGATTCAATATATATTTCAGTGTCCTCATCCAACAGACAGTCGCGAAGAGACAACCCCCTTATCCACCTTCAACTCCTCAACAATCTATGCTGTTGATGCAAGGCTGTCCGCTCTCTCATTAACGCAAACACTCGCATGCCCAAGCCTCTGGAGGTTAGAAACTTCTATAGACGACATCCACTTATACCGAAACCTGCCGTTATGGAACTTTGGGAAGGATCGACTGAGAGTCATATACAACAACGGCGCAAGTAAATGAACTCCCATATAGCCAATAGAGGGCAGCAGTAACGGCCTCAACCTACATCAAATATATATATATATATATTATCATGTTTATATAGTTATATTTTTATTATTGGAAAATAGTTGTGAGAATAGTGACAAAGTAATGACTATTTCAAAAGTAATAAACATGGATAGTATTTTCAGTTCAAAAATATTGCAATATGAATTCACTGACTCCAAATATCTTGTTTTCAAATCCATTATTCTTGTTCTTCTTCCTGTTTTGTCGCCAAATGACACATGACAGACTTACAATGACGCTGGTTAGAGCAACACTTGAGACTACAACAGCGATAAGCAGTTCTGTTGAACCAGTACCTGGAAAAATATAATCATTGTGCATGCGTTATTGTCTACTGTCAAGTATATCTGTAGAACGACATAGACATCCTTTGTGTAGAAGGACATAGGCATCCTTTGTGTAGAACGACATAGACATCCTTTGTGTAGAAGGACATAGATATTCTTTGTGTAGAAGGACATAGACATCCTTTGTGTAGAAGGACATAGACATTCTTTGTGTAGAACGACATAGACATCCTTTGTGTAGAAGGACATAGGTATCCTTTGTGTAGAAGGACATAGACATTCTTTGTGTAGAAGGGCATATGCATTCTTTGTGTAGAAGGACATAGACATTCTTTGTGTAGAAGGACATAGGTATCCTTTGTGTAGAAGGACATATACATTCTTTGTGTAGAAGGACATAGGCATTCTTTGTGTAGAAGGACATAGACATTCTTTGTGTAGAAGGACATAGGTATCCTTTGTGTAGAAGGACATAGACATTCTTTGTGTAGAAGGACATAGACATCCTTTGTGTGGAAGGACATAGACATTCTTTGTGTAGAAGGACATAGGTATCCTTTGTGTAGAAGGACATAGACATTCTTTGTGTAGAAGGACATAGACATCCTTTGTGTAGAAGGACATAGACATTCTTTGTGTAGAAGGACATAGGTATCCTTTGTGTAGAAGGACATAGACATTCTTTGTGTAGAAGGACATAGACATCCTTTGTGTAGAAGGACATATACATCCTTTGTGTAGAAGGACATAGACATTCTTTGTGTAGAAGGACATATACATTCTTTGTGTAGAAGGACATAGACATTCTTTGTGTAGAAGGACATATACATCCTTTGTGTAGAAGGACATAGACATTCTTTGTGTAGAAGGACATAGGTATCCTTTGTGTAGAAGGACATAGACATTCTTTGTGTAGAAGGACATAGACATTCTTTGTGTAGAAGGACATATACATTCTTTGTGTAGAAGGAAATAGGCATCCTCCCATACTGAGATGAAGAATATTACAAAGAATGGATATAAGAATAACATGTAGAAGACAGTTGCACACCAAAAGTAGCAGACGATTAGTAGGAACGCGAAGAAGTACGAAAACGTAGGAATTGGACGTAGTTGACAACAGGAGTCAGGCGATGAAATCAAGATGAATGACAGAGACATATAGACCTAGGAAACGATGGGAGAACTAGCCAATATAAATAGCGTGAATATTGTATGTTTAATACATGTAAACGTGAATATGACGTAATAAAGAAAGATCATAACTATGATAGCAGCCTCAGTACTTCATGTGCTATCATAATATATATTCGTAGAAACATTTGGCTACTCCAAGGAACACGATCTCTATCACTTAACAGCCAGCCATTCTGACAGTACTATTACATTCGTCTGTACCATGACAAAGGAACAAAGGACAGTCCTATTACATATCTATATATATATATGTGTGTGTCTTTGTATACGCAAATGTGATTATCTAGATATGATGAACATGGATATGATGCAGAGATAACCTGTTATATCATTAGATAGTTGTAGCTGTTTGTTTGTTTGTGTTCGTTTCTATCAATCAAGTTAAGACGGGAGACAGACTTAGAAAAAGGGTTGTCTTTTTAAACAAATTAACAAATACCTAACAAACATATTGTCATTCAGTTTGGCCACTCGTTGTAAAAGATATTTGTTTTAATGATAAACAACGTTTAGTGTATGCATTGTAATTATTTATTCAAAAACGAATTAATTTTATTTAAAATACATTGAAACTCCACCCCCACCCCCACCCCCCTCATCGTGCAGTGGATTTCACTAATATAGGAAGTGCAAAGAGTGTCAAATTAACATATGATCTGCATATCACTCATAATTATAGCATGAACCTCCACTTGTTTCTAAACTCTATAAGCAAGCAGAGATATTGCTGTTCTAATTTTATTTTTTTTCTGTGTATTTGGAAGGGTTATATTACAAGAGACATATCTACAAAGCCAATTTTAGTTAGACATTTTTCGGAATTTCATACTATTCTTTTGGGTGATATGTAGCCTACATCATATGTAGGTTTAGCAAAGTGATATGTAGCCTACATCATATGTAGGTTTAGTAGAGTGATATGTAGCCTACATCATATGCAGGTTTAGCAGAGTGATATGTAGCCTACATCATATGCAGGTTTAGCAGAGTGATATGTAGCCTACATCATATGCAGGTTTAGTAGAGTTATTTGTAGCCTACATCATATGCAGGTTTAGTAGAGTCATATGTAGCCTATATCGAAATAGGGGAAGACTGCAGTAAAACTTGGTAAATAGTGAAACACGTACAAACAAAGTACTATAGTTTTACAAAATACAGAAACAGTGACGATAAACAGCAACGTTTCGACCAACAAGGCCTTTATCAAGCAAACGAACAAACAGGAGTGACAAATTAAAATGAAACACAAATGGACGACCAAATACCAACGTAGCTAAGGAAAATCTGGAATAAAAACGAATAACGAAATAAATGTAACACAAAAACACACATAAAAACTAGAAATAGAAAAGAAACAATGAAACATCTAGTAAATATATAACTTGAATACATACAAAATATACCCATATAGATTATAAAGCATGGGAAGAGAAAGTACTAAGAAGCATAAGAATGTAATACATGCAACATATACCCATATAGATTACAAAGCATGGGAAGAGAAAGTACTAAGAAGCATAAGAATGTAATACATGCAACATATACCCATATAGATTACAAAGCATGGGAAGAGAAAGTACTAAGAAGCATAAGAATGTAATACGTTGAGCCCGCGTGGTCGCAAGGTACCATACAAAGAAATCAACAGATTTTCCTTAGATACGTTTGTATTTGGTCGTCCATTTGTGTTTCATTTTAATTTGTCACTCCTGTTTGTTCGTTTGCTTGATAAAGGCCTTGTTGGTCGAAACGTTGCTGTTTATCGTCACTGTTTCTGTATTTTGTAAAACTATAGTACATTGTTTGTACGTGTTTCGATATGTAGCCTACATCATATGCAGGTTTAACGTGGGTTTTTGTGGGTTTTGTTCTGGATTACGCTAATCCGTCCGACTATGTTTGTACATGCAGAGTGTAATTACACACTCTTTAAATCGCTAGATACATTCAACATCAATTATAGTGTCATCATCCAACAAGAAAAAACTCAAAATGTAGATTTTGGACATGGACAAACATGACTGGTCAAGAACTTTAGAGTTAATAATAACACTCACATGTTGAAAAAGTAACAACGTGTAGATGTCAACTTAGACAAACATGACTAAACAAGAACTTTATTAATAACTATTAGCACTCACGCGTTGACAATGTAACAAAGTGTACAGGAAACGAATTGAGCTTTTCATCAGTCGACAAATGTAGAATTATCTCTGCTGTGTAGGCTGTGTTTGGTTCTAAATTCTTGAGCTGTACATAATTGTTATCCATTAGTTTTGCATGGTTTCTGAGAAAGAAAAGAACGATATATTTGATTATATAATTTGTTCCAGAAGTGATTTATATATTCACGGAATATTTGAAAGACTAAATATTATTATCGATGTATGGGAAGACTCCAGTAAAACTATGCAGCAATAGCGAAAGAACGTAATAACAAAGTACAGTAGTTTTACAAAATACAAAATCAATAACAATACGCAGCAACGTTTCGATCAAAATGCCTTTATCAAGCAAAGGATACAACCGGGGTGATCAATTTCACTTCTTAAATAGCACACTTCATATAGACTAAGACAGAAACATCATAACGACCCAATAATGAAAATATGTGACTAAAATTGAATAAAAACTCTTTTCGTTTTTACTCAGAAACTAAATATATAATCAAAGTTTTATTAGAAGTAGAATCACAGTTTATTACTATAAGACTCCTAAATTTGGAGTACTCGATAGACGAAGCATCATACAACCCTCAACAAATTGTTTCAATCCTTCCAAAGCATTGAATGAGAAACTTCATAATAATGACAAAAACCGAAGCTGTTAATGGACAACGCCAGGACTCATCACTAGACGATTCATCACAGTGTAAGACATTGCAGATTTAGCAGTAAAGGATAAACCTACATCATCTTCTTCTTAATGGACAACGCCAGGACTCATCACTAGACGATTCATCACAGTGTAAGACATTGCAGATTCAGCAGTAAAGGATAAACCTACATCATCTTCTTCTTAGTGGACAACGCCAGGACTCATCACTAGACGATTCATCACAGTGTAAGACATTGCAGATTCAGCAGTAAAGGATAAACCTACATCTTCTTCTTAATGGACAACGCCAGGACTCATCACTAGACGATTCATCACAGTGTAAGACATTGCAGATTCAGCAGTAAAGGATAAACCTACATCTTCTTCTTCGTCGTCGAACGCTCCATATCGGTCACTTGTTAAAGTATGTGTGATGTGCATGTGATCTGAGCCTAAGAGCGATTGTACGTTGTGCCAGTTATGTGTCTACACGTAGGCCAGCCGATCCGATTTTTGCGATGCTTTTTAATTACTAGGTAGCTTCCTAGTTCGTACATCAGTCGCCTCTTACGACCTGCCTTGTAGGTCGCAGTGGTACTATTCTTTGCTTCGCATGCGGGCCTCAGCATCACACGGGTGCTAGCTACATCGTCATCTAAACAAGCAGCAGTGTTCCTTATAAAAAAAAAAGTATTAAAATACTCTCACGCAACAATTGTATCTAAACATGAAGGATTGATTTCATTGCACGAAGTGTTCTCCATATGACACATTACCATTGCGCAGGCATGACATGCTCCTTGCCGAGAGTATTGCAGACAGCATTAGCTCCGTAGATCGGGCAATAATACTAAAGATCTTCTAAAAAATATAACTCTTAAATAGAACGTCGTGGTCTGAATTCGAACTGACGAACTTCATTAGGCACCGCAACGTGTTCATAAGTCATATTTCATATTTTTTTCCATTAGTCATTTTTGTTTCCGATCCAGAAGCACTTGAGCTTTCAGCTCTTTGGCTCGGTGCCATGGTCATTATAATCTTTCGGTTCGGTTCTACGACCACCGTAAATCTGGAGAGCATGTGGCTTTTCTGCCAGCCTGCGGAATTGAACCGCACTTACAGGGGCTTGTCACCCGTCGTCCAACGCGCTACGAACACGTTGGGCAGGCGGACTACCCTTAGTCATAAAAACTGCAGACCCTAATCTAACCAGCGTATTCACCATTGCTTGTTTCTTCTATCCTTTATGTTGTTTATCATAAGATCCACCTGGGGTCAAAGGCGCAAGGAAGCGGCGCGCCAGGATTAGAGAAATGGCTCTAATCCCCTGCCCTCACCTCCACATGGTGACCCTGGTAACAGATGGTAGTTCCGGTCTGGCCAAGAGGGCAGGCGCTGTGGGAGAGCTACTCTGGGACAAGTAGAGACGCAAACGTAGTCATGCTTGATGGGATCCGCCCGCTACACAGACGAGCGAACTCCCAGAGTGACTATTAATGCTCGGCTCTCCGATCGAAGGAAAAGCTTGAACGACACATGTGGAACCTCGCGAGGCGAAACACGGAGCCCACGCATTCTCTCTCTTGTTGCATGTTTCTTGAGTCGATGAGAATGCCGGGCGACGAGTTGGATAGCGCGTTGGTCCACATGGGTCAAAAGTTCGAATCAAAACCATTGAAGCGAATTGAGCCGCGTGTGGCGAAATTCGGAGCCCGCGCATTCTCTCTCTTGTTGCATATTTCTTGAGCCGATGAGAATGCCGGGTGATGAGTTGAGTTGCACGTGGGCAACATGTGGTAAACTCGATTTTGCTCACTCGAAGTCAGACAGCCCAGTAGAAATTGACGTAACTGGTGAGGTAGGCACCAGGGCAGAGCGAGCGAGCATACGGACGTGCAAGGGTGGCGCCACATGTGGCGAAAAATGTGAGCACGAAAAAAGACGATGGTGACAGTGCATCAGGGCAGGGCTAGCACACACGCTGACAAAGTCATAGTGGGCCTCATCGAGAGGCAGGCCGGAGGGTGTGCGTCCCACCCACACGAGTAGAACAACTGGAAAGCCCAGCAGAGGCAAAACCAGGCCGCGCGGCAGCGGCAAGCGTGGCAGCAGAAAGCGCTGCAGTAGAGAGCGCGGTAGAAAGGGTGTGCGTCCCACCCAAATGTACGGAACAACTGGAAAGCCCAGCAGAGGCAAAGTCAGTGCGCGTTTCCGCTCGCAGGTAACTACTGCTGCCTTGTAGTTGATTGGGGACAATCAAAGGGTAGCGGAGCAAACAGTACACAAACCTGAACGGGCGAGAAACCAAGGTGTTCATTAAAACGACCGGATTTGTTTGGTAGATGGTGCTCAAAGCCAGGAGGGCAGGCCGTCTAAGGGTCGCTGCCCTGGTAGAAAATAGCAACCCACTGCCTTGTGGGTTTTGGCTGGGGACAGTCAAAGGCTAGCGGAAGAAGCGAATCCGCACACAATAGCTGGCTGAAATCGAACACCCCACCGAAGGATAAGTTACTGTGCTCAAATAGGTGCTGAAGGTTGGTGCACGTACATTACGTTCTGATGTTTGGCTGTTTATATATCACAAAGAGAATGATAAAACAAGCCTAGAACGATCGAAGAAGAAGAAGAAGATAAGATTCACCTTAGTCTCAGAGTTACTGGAGATCAGCAATAGAACGAAAAACCGACATCTTCATTATGAACTTGTTGTTCTGTTCGTTATAGGAACATCGGAGTCTCAATGACAAAGTGATTAGGTCGTTTGCATGTCGTATTAAATCTTGGGTTCGAATCCGGACAGAGCTACACGTACAATTTTTATTGAGATCCCTAGGATTGTTGCCAGTGCTACGGAGTTTGTGCTTTGTGTAATGCTCTCAGCAGATGGCTTGCAAGGGCGCTCCGACAGGGACAGAATCATGATGTAAATCCTTCACCTTTAGATCCATTTATTAGTTAGAGAAATGTATTAAAACTCTCACATAACAGTTTTATGGTAAAACTCCAAACATAATTTCCAATGACTTACTCATATTGATATTGTTTCTGACGTGTTTGCTTGTGCAATACACTAACTGTCATCAGTTGAGACTGATCTGGTAACAGACCCCAGTAGAAGTAAGCATTATCTTCTCCTACAGTAACTTCTGTTAATTCGAAGTTTGATCTCAAAGTCATAGCAGCTATTTGGGAAACAAGAGAAAACAAAGTGTTGGAATTTAAGAACTAAAATATAGATTAAACTGACAACTATTGTTAGAATTGTATAATTTGAAATCTACTGGAAAAATTATAAAATGTTCATACATTGTTATTGTCATGTGACTTGAAGGCTTAACGGGATAAAGAGCTGGCGGTGACTAATGCACTACTTTGGCTGGAGTCACAAAACTACAGTCATGCATGCATTCTGAGTGATTCATTGAGTATGATCCGAAAGGCGGAGACGTGTTTGGTGTTCAGGTAATGGTCTGAATAACCACAAGCGTCAACAATTTGCAGAATTACACTTATCTTCGTTCCGGGACACATAGGTGTCGTTGGCAATGAGAGCAGACAGGCTGGCTGGCTCTGCCCCCCATATCAGCGAGCCAGCCAATGAATAGAGCTGATATTTTAAACGACCTCATAGAGAAGGCCGCAAAGAAGACTTTCATTCAAACCAATCCACGTCAACTACTAGATTGCATGAGCTGGGTTTGAAGAGTGGAGTAGCAAGAAAAGAACAGTATAACAGGTATATGAGTAGGTTCATCAATCAAAATCGAACTGGCACGGTCAATCGCTAGATGCTGTTGGAGATATTGCGAAGGAGATCGGAGCACCTATGGACATGTCCGGAGTGCAATGAAGATATTCCAAACTGAAACTCAGAGCTTGACGTCTAAATGTTAGTTTTTTTCTGTCTTCTTACATATGTTTTCTTACATCTGAAAACCCACACAAAGACATTTAGTTCTATAGTGTATTATATATTTATATATTTATATATATATATATATATATACATAAACAAAACTAAAAAACCATAACGAATGGTGTATTGGGGATTACAATAATAGATTCGTAGTTTTATTTAGACTAACATTACACGAGGGTGATGGAGGGTAACATCATGGCTACCATCTTTATTTGCTAGCAGTTATCAGGTACTAAACTGCGACTGTATTCAACTGCGACCCGTTGAAGTCAGCTAAGTTGAAGTGTACTAACTAGTGTGTACGGCTATCATACCTCGCATGACGTTTCATAGTCAGAAAACATACAGATCAAGACTTCACATCAATTTTCCGTAGGTACACGTATTACACAAGTGCATCTGACTAACACACAATGATCCACATAATCCATACTGTTATAAAAGTTGCTGGAGATTCATGTTTGGCTGATTTCAGGATATCAGTTCTTTTATCTTCTTCATGTCTTCTAGATTGTTGTATATCATGTTCTTTTTCTATCTTCATGTCTTCAATTGTTGGATATCAGTTCTTTTATCTTCTTCATGTCTTCAATTGTTGGATATCAGTTCTTTTATCTTCTTCATGTCTTCAATTGTAGGATATCAGTTCTTTTATCTTCTTCATGTCTTCAATTGTAGGATATCAGTTCTTTTATCTTCTTCATGTCTTCAATTGTAGGATATCAGTTCTTTTATCTTCTTCATGTCTTCAATTGTAGGATATCAGTTCTTTTATCTTCTTCATGTCTTCAATTGTAGGATATCAGTTCTTTTATCTTCTTCATGTCTTCAATTGTTGGATATCAATTCTTTTATCTTCTTCATGTCTTCAATTGTAGGATATCAGTTCTTTTATCTTCTTCATGTCTTCAATTGTAGGATATCAGTTCTTTTATCTTCTTCATGTCTTCAATTGTAGGATATCAATTCTTTTATCTTCTTCATGTCTTCAATTGTAGGATATCAATTCTTTTATCTTCTTCATGTCTTCAATTGTAGGATATCAGTTCTTTTATCTTCTTCATGTCTTCAATTGTAGGATATCAATTCTTTTATCTTCTTCATGTCTTCAATTGTAGGATATCAGTTCTTTTATCTTCTTCATGTCTTCAATTGTAGGATATCAGTTCTTTTATCTTCTTCATGTCTTCAATTGTTGGATATCAATTCTTTTATCTTCTTCATGTCTTCAATTGCAGGATATCAATTCTTTTATCTTCTTCATGTCTTCAATTGTAGGATATCAGTTCTGTTATCTTCTTCATGTCTTCAATTGTAGGATATCAGTTCTTTTATCTTCTTCATGTCTTCAATTGTAGGATATCAGTTCTTTTATCTTCTTCATGTCTTCAATTGTAGGATATCAATTCTTTTATCTTCTTCATGTCTTCAATTGTTGGATATCAGTTCTTTTATCTTCTTCATGTCTTCAATTGTAGGATATCAGTTCTTTTATCTTCTTCATGTCTTCAATTGTAGGATATCAATTCTTTTATCTTCTTCATGTCTTCAATTGTAGGATATCAATTCTTTTATCTTCTTCATGTCTTCAATTGTAGGATATCAGTTCTTTTATCTTCTTCATGTCTTCAATTGTAGGATATCAATTCTTTTATCTTCTTCATGTCTTCAATTGTCTGATATCAATTCTTTTATCTTCTTCATGTCTTCAATTGTAGGATATCAGTTCTTTTATCTTCTTCATGTCTTCAATTGTAGGATATCAGTTCTTTTATCTTCTTCATGTCTTCAATTGTAGGATATCAGTTCTTTTATCTTCTTCATGTCTTCAATTGTAGGATATCAGTTCTTTTATCTTCTTCATGTCTTCAATTGTAGGATATCAGTTCTTTTATCTTCTTCATGTCTTCAATTGTTGGATATCAGTTCTTTTATCTTCTTCATGTCTTCAATTGTAGGATATCAATTCTTGTATCTTCTTCATGTCTTCAATTGTTGGATATCAGTTCTTTTATCTTCTTCATGTCTTCAATTGTAGGATATCAGTTCTTTTATCTTCTTCATGTCTTCAATTGTAGGATATCAATTCTTTTATCTTCTTCATGTCTTCAGTTGTAGGATATCAATTCTTTTATCTTCTTCATGTCTTCAATTGTAGGATATCTATTCTTTTATCTTCTTCATGTCTTCAATTGTTGGATATCAATTCTTTTATCTTCTTCATGTCTT
This sequence comes from Arion vulgaris, assembly GCA_020796225.1. Taxonomy (NCBI): domain Eukaryota; kingdom Metazoa; phylum Mollusca; class Gastropoda; order Stylommatophora; family Arionidae; genus Arion; species Arion vulgaris. The sequence continues at coordinate 54,959,307 of CM036759.1, read as the reverse complement.
CAATTGTAGGATATCAGTTCTTTTATCTTCTTCATGTCTTCAATTGTTGGATATCAGTTCTTTTATTTTCTTCATGTCTTCAATTGTAGGATATCAATTCTTTTATCTTCTTCATGTCTTCAATTGTTGGATATCAATTCTTTTATCTTCTTCATGTCTTCAATTGTAGGATATCAGTTCTTTTATCTTCTTCATGTCTTCAATTGTAGGATATCAGTTCTTTTATCTTCTTCATGTCTTCAATTGTTGGATATCAATTCTTTTATCTTCTTCATGTCTTCAATTGTTGGATATCAGTTCTTTTATCTTCTTCTTGTCTTCAATTGTAGGATATCAGTTCTTTTATCTTCTTCATGTCTTCAATTGTAGGATATCAATTCTTTTATCTTCTTCATGTCTTCAATTGTAGGATATCAATTCTTTTATCTTCTTCATGTCTTCAATTGTAGGATATCAATTCTTTTATCTTCTTCATGTCTTCAATTGTAGGATATCAATTCTTTTATCTTCTTCATGTCTTCAATTGTAGGATATCAATTCTTTTATCTTCTTCATGTCTTCAATTGTAGGATATCAGTTCTTTTATCTTCTTCATGTCTTCAATTGTAGGATATCAGTTCTTTTATCTTCTTCATGTCTTCAATTGTTGGATATCAATTCTTTTATCTTCTTCATGTCTTCAATTGTAGGATATCAATTCTTTTATCTTCTTCATGTCTTCAATTGTTGGATATCAATTCTTTTATCTTCTTCATGTCTTCAATTGTTGGATATCAATTCTTTTATCTTCTTCATGTCTTCAATTGTAGGATATCAGTTCTTTTATCTTCTTCATGTCTTCAATTGTAGGATATCAGTTCTTTTATCTTCTTCATGTCTTCAATTGTTGGATATCAGTTCTTTTATCTTCTTCATGTCTTCAATTGTAGGATATCAATTCTTTTATCTTCTTCATGTCTTCAATTGTTGGATATCAGTTCTTTTATCTTCTTCATGTCTTCAATTGTAGGATATCAGTTCTTTTATCTTCTTCATGTCTTCAATTGTAGGATATCAGTTCTTTTATCTTCTTCATGTCTTCAATTGTAGGATATCAATTCTTTTATCTTCTTCATGTCTTCAATTGTAGGATATCAATTCTTTTATCTTCTTCATGTCTTCAATTGTAGGATATCAGTTCTTTTATCTTCTTCATGTCTTCAATTGTTGGATATCAGTTCTTTTATCTTCTTCATGTCTTCAATTGTAGGATATCAGTTCTTTTATCTTCTTCATGTCTTCAATTGTAGGATATCAGTTCTTTTATCTTCTTCATGTCTTCAATTGTAGGATATCAATTCTTTTATCTTCTTCATGTCTTCAATTGTAGGATATCAATTCTTTTATCTTCTTCATGTCTTCAATTGTAGGATATCAGTTCTTTTATCTTCTTCATGTCTTCAATTGTAGGATATCAGTTCTTTTATCTTCTTCATGTCTTCAATTGTAGGATATCAGTTCTTTTATCTTCTTCATGTCTTCAATTGTAGGATATCAGTTCTTTTATCTTCTTCATGTCTTCAATTGTAGGATATCAGTTCTTTTATCTTCTTCATGTCTTCAATTGTTGGATATCAGTTCTTTTATCTTCTTCATGTCTTCAATTGTAGGATATCAATTCTTGTATCTTCTTCATGTCTTCAATTGTTGGATATCAGTTCTTTTATCTTCTTCATGTCTTCAATTGTAGGATATCAGTTCTTTTATCTTCTTCATGTCTTCAATTGTAGGATATCAATTCTTTTATCTTCTTCATGTCTTCAATTGTAGGATATCAATTCTTTTATCTTCTTCATGTCTTCAATTGTAGGATATCAATTCTTTTATCTTCTTCATGTCTTCAATTGTTGGATATCAATTCTTTTATCTTCTTCATGTCTTCAATTGTAGGATATCAGTTCTTTTATCTTCTTCATGTCTTCAATTGTTGGATATCAGTTCTTTTATCTTCTTCATGTCTTCAATTGTAGGATATCAATTCTTTTATCTTCTTCATGTCTTCAATTGTTGGATATCAATTCTTTTATCTTCTTCATGTCTTCAATTGTAGGATATCAGTTCTTTTATCTTCTTCATGTCTTCAATTGTAGGATATCAGTTCTTTTATCTTCTTCATGTCTTCAATTGTTGGATATCAATTCTTTTATCTTCTTTATGTCTTCAATTGTAGGATATCAGTTCTTTTATCTTCTTCATGTCTTCAATTGTTGGATATCAGTTCTTTTATCTTCTTCATGTCTTCAATTGTAGGATATCAGTTCTTTTATCTTCTTCATGTCTTCAATTGTAGGATATCAATTCTTTTATCTTCTTCATGTCTTCAATTGTAGGATATCAATTCTTTTATCTTCTTCATGTCTTCAATTGTAGGATATCAATTCTTTTATCTTCTTCATGTCTTCAATTGTAGGATATCAATTCTTTTATCTTCTTCATGTCTTCAATTGTAGGATATCAATTCTTTTATCTTCTTCATGTCTTCAATTGTAGGATATCAGTTCTTTTATCTTCTTCATGTCTTCAATTGTTGGATATCAATTCTTTTATCTTCTTCATGTCTTCAATTGTAGGATATCAATTCTTTTATCTTCTTCATGTCTTCAATTGTTGGATATCAATTCTTTTATCTTCTTCATGTCTTCAATTGTAGGATATCAGTTCTTTTATCTTCTTCATGTCTTCAATTGTAGGATATCAGTTCTTTTATCTTCTTCATGTCTTCAATTGTTGGATATCAGTTCTTTTATCTTCTTCATGTCTTCAATTGTAGGATATCAATTCTTTTATCTTCTTCATGTCTTCAATTGTTGGATATCAGTTCTTTTATCTTCTTCATGTCTTCAATTGTAGGATATCAGTTCTTTTATCTTCTTCATGTCTTCAATTGTAGGATATCAGTTCTTTTATCTTCTTCATGTCTTCAATTGTAGGATATCAATTCTTTTATCTTCTTCATGTCTTCAATTGTAGGATATCAATTCTTTTATCTTCTTCATGTCTTCAATTGTAGGATATCAGTTCTTTTATCTTCTTCATGTCTTCAATTGTTGGATATCAGTTCTTTTATCTTCTTCATGTCTTCAATTGTAGGATATCAGTTCTTTTATCTTCTTCATGTCTTCAATTGTAGGATATCAGTTCTTTTATCTTCTTCATGTCTTCAATTGTAGGATATCAATTCTTTTATCTTCTTCATGTCTTCAATTGTAGGATATGAATTCTTTTATCTTCTTCATGTCTTCAATTGTTGCACAAGGAATCACTAGAACATTTTCTCTGAAGTAAAAATCTATCCAGTTCTTGGAATTGCATCTCTCATTACATCGAGTTCTAGGGAAAGCTACCCTTGTAAATAAAAAGCGTGGCAAGAAATCGTATGTGCTGTCCTAGACACCCCTAGGCGTATAACTGACACAACGCACATTCGCACTTAGGCTTAGATCACATACAAACCACAAAGAGTGGTTTAATAAGTGTTCGATATGTAGTGTTCGCAGAAGAAGAAGAAGAATTGCATCGAGTTAATTTGAGCAAATTTGAAATTAAGCTCTGCAAACATACCCCATCAGAAAGAGTTGAGACAAGATTCATCAACCTGGAGTGGAAAGTATAAACTCAACTGTTATACTTAGAAAATTAGAGTACACACTACTTTTAGCATTTTGAAGATAAAAAAAGTAGCAAACATGACTAATGTAATTAACTTACCAGACGTAGGTCTTGTTCTAAAATGCACTTCTCCTATCTTCCATTTATCTTGCCCTGACCAATGTGTAAGTGCAATAAGTCGAACTGAGAAGCTCTGGTCAGAGTTAAGTGCTGTCAGGTTGTATGATGTGACTGTAGAATCCAATTTGCTGCTTGACAACCACTGGATATGTCCATCCTTTCTGTGCTCTATCTGTCCATGAATATAAGAACACTTAGTCCAATTAGTTTTTTTTTACAGTTTAAAAACTAGAGGAAAATATGTGCAAGACATCAGAATAAACAACCAAAAAAATAGAAGTAATATTGGTGAAACTAGTATGTACGATTCTCAGTCTATGAATCGATTACAAAGATAAACTGCTTACACAGAATAATAGGAGTATCAAGTAGAGATTGGTTTCGGAATATATGCCTCAGAGAAAACATAGGTACAACATGAGTAATAAACTTATAAAAAACGTCAAAATACTTTTTGTCGGCCACATAAGCTGAGTACCAACAACAGTGCTCAAAGGACAATGCTACTCAGTTACAGTGGACACAACGCAACAGGTCGTCCCTGCAATTAGTGGAACACAGAAATAACAGAGACAGTAAAGTGCACCTTGTACAAAGTGCACACAAGAGCCCGATCTATAAATCTGATCTTACCCTGAATCTATAAGGCCACATATTTTTTGAGAAAGGGAGATACAGATTTTGAGTCAATGATTTGGACAGAACACAAATCCATGTTTCAATGTAAATGAATGTCGTCTATCGATGCTTGGTAAAACTAAATACCAAAATGACTATAGAAATCATGTCGGAATAATCATATATTCAAACTGTGGTATACTGAACAAGAGGACCATCAATTTGTAACAGGTAAATAACAATGATATATCATCATCATTATCAATTCTCGTCGCGCCTACAGGTACATAAGGTAGAGATACACACTTTCTGCTCACTTCGATCTTGTCAATATCTCTCTTCGACAACCTTAGTCGTATGCACGGTTTTGAACTCTTCTTTGAATGTTCGTCTCTGACAATTACTCTGTTCCCTACCACTATCTTTGCACAATGTTTCTAGATCATCATGAGAAGTTTGGACTTTTTCTGTCTCTATTTTTGTAGCTGTTCGGTATTTTACAAGTGGAGTCACCGGTCCCACATCTGCCCCTCTAAGTCGCCATCTATGAACTGCAATATGAAACAGTTTTACAATTCTTGGCTAACTCTGCAGCCACAATTAAGATATTTCTACAGAGGCATAGGCAACTATTTGTTTAAACACAATCAAAGCTGACGTTTCCACCATTGATCTTCAACCAATAGAACAAACATACACATAGCCAAACACAATTATACAAATCAATGCATATCAAGAAGGGAGCGCATTTTCCTATTACCAGACTGTGAATTAATTCTTGTTCCATGTGTATATCTTCTGTAATCTTAAATGTGATTTATTTTGAAGACAAAATATCAAATCCATACGGTGGATTCAATGCCTATATAACACATCATCATTACTCATAGTCAAATAAAAGCAAAGCAACTATTTCAGTACCCTGAGGCATATATGTAAATACGGGGTTAAGTCTGTATTTTTCATTGACAATCGGTATACGATGGGTGGTGGGGTAAACATCATGCCGATCTTATTTACTTTCCAGTTCTTTTCCTGTACCCATTTGAGGCTGGTTCCACCTGAGAGTTGTTGAAGTCTGAAAAATTTCCACTGGATAATTGAACCTATCCAAGCAGCGAATGCGTTAACCACTACGCTATCCTGTTCATCTAAAACATGACAAAATAGCATATCCGCTAGCAAGATACAATATTGCAGTTTAACCTTTGGATGAAAAGCCTATATAACACAGTATTAATATCGAAACAAGATCAAGATAACCGTCCATTCAATGGAGAATGAACGGTTATCTTGACAAAATCAAATAATATTGACATATGTGGAAGACGGTCTACACACACGTCCCTACTATTGATTACATTTAAGTACCCAGTTCTTAATTCAAAAGGTAGAGGCTGGTTCAGTGCGCAGGTAATGGACTGAATCACTACAAGTGTCAATAGTTACCAGAAGTACACACATCTTCGTTCCAGAGCACATGGGTGTTAATGGCAATGAAGAGAGTAGCAGACATGCTCTCAGAGGGTCAGCCAATTGATAGATCTTACATTCTGAACGCCCTCATAGAGCGTGGTCGTAAAGACGATTTTCATGTAACCTAATCCACGTCAACTGCTACACTGGAAGAGCTTGGATTGGAGTGACCAGAAAAAAATAACGCAACATGTATATGAGTAGGCTCATCAATCAACGTCAAACTGGTACAGTTAGTCCGCTGAACGCAGTTGAAGATATTGCCACGTAGATATGTGAACCATGGACATATACGTAGTGCAATAAAGATATTCCATACTGAACAAGATCTACAAGAACTAGTGGACCAATTGGACAGAACTAGCAAGGAATATGGATTAGACATTAACATACAGAAAACAAAAACTATGGCAATCAACAAGGAAATGAAAAACCTAAAATGAATATAAAAATACATGGAGAATTACTACATCAAGTAAAAGTTTCTTATATCTTGGTCAGATGATAACAGATGATGGCAGATGTATAACAGAAATTAAAAGAGAATAGGAATGGCCAAAGATAATTTCAATAGTATGAGAAAGTTACTGACATCCAAACAAATCACAAACAGGCTAAAATGAGAATGATCAAATGCTATATATATCCTATATTAATGTATGGCTCGGAAACATGGACAAAGAACAAGCAGTTATAAGACAGAATTGATGCATTTGAAATGTGGATATATAGAAGAATAGGCAGAGTTTCATGGACAGAAAAACAGACAAATAAACAAGTTTTAGGAAAACTAGGCATGAAGAAACAATTATTAAGAGAAATAAAATTCAGACAAGTAAAGTATTTTGGGCACATAAAAAGACATGACACCATGATAAAACATTTACTAGAGGGGAAAGTTGAGGGGGAAGAGCAAGAGGAAGACCGAGAGATAAGTGGAAGGGAAACTTTAAGAAATGGACAGGTTACAGTCTAGCAGTGTGCAATGCCAAGGCGAAAGACAGAGGATGCTGGAGATTCATTGCAGCCAACCTTCGATGTGGAGACGGCACCTGATGATGATGATACTGAAACTGAAATTCATTTGTTAACATGTGAATTATTACATTATGATACTGCTATTTTAATAAACTTACCATTAAACCTGTGATATGTCTCTGTATCTGATCTCCAAGCGTTGGCCATTCCAAAGTAACTGAACAATTGCTAACTTGTTCAAGATTCAACTGAAGATTAGGCCTGAACGATAAGCTTGACTCAATCTCTGACAAAACTAGAAAATAATTAATTTTTGTTAAGATTGAGTATTATTTAATTGTTAATGTTTTGTCTTATACTTATTTATCTTCTTCAATAATCCAGAGGAACGTGGATTCTTATAATAGATCCAATATTCCACATGGTATGAAATGAACAACTAAAGCAGAGTGTACCATCATGAATTTTTTTTTAAAAATGGTTTAAAATTGATGTGAAATTTTCTACAACATAATTGAAGCTAAAAGTAGCCGTTTGACCAGTCAAGCCAGTATATGAATAATTGCCAACAGCAACTTTTATGTGAAACACTCGTATTATATAATTTCATATCAGTATATTTTTTGCCGGGGCCCACGGTTGGAGCAAAGAGATAGTAAGACTGCTAGCTACAAGGCATGTCGAAAGAGGCGACTGAGGTATGGGCCATGGAAGTCACCCTAATAAATAAAAAGCCTCTCAGAAATCGGATGTGATGGCCTACTTGTAAGCGCATATCTGGTACAATGTACAATCGCTATTAGGCTCAGATTACATACAAATCACAAAGAATGGTTAACACGTGGTCGATATGGAGAGTTGAAAGAAGAATAAAAGTACGCACGTTCTCAACATATTAAAGAAACAATGCCATTAGTCTAGGTTAAATGTATTGGGACTATCAAATGTTGTGACCTACAGTGTTAAAGTTAGCTAACTCGGAATGATGACACTGCTCATGCACACTGAGGTTGTCTACTATCAACTTACCACAAAATTCCTTTACAAATGTGAAGCCTTGATCACACATAAATGATTCCCCTTCAAACTGCGCACCTTCTAAAGTTTTCATGACTTGACCACTATCCAGCACGATAGAGAAACTAGAGTTTAGTGAGGATACCAGTTGAAGGCCAGCGTACTGTACATATCGGGCTGTCATCAATTCAGAATATGTAGAGCTGGATAAAAAACAAATATACTATGTGATATTTTATGTGATCTTCTTGTAACACTATCTTTAACTCAGTCCAAATCGTTGACATCTTTCTCCTTGTTCTCTTTTTTTTCTCGAGGTGTCTGTGGCGTAGAGGTTAGGTTCGCACCTCTCGTGCCAAAGGTACCAGGTTCGCTCCCTCGTGGAGCCATCTGGATATTTTCACAGAGATCCCTGATCTAAGTATAGGGGAAATCGAGTTCTTAATCCTATCGGAGACGGACGATAAAACGTAGGTCCTGTGTTCAATTTAAGCATGTAAAAGAACCATTAACATTTTAAAATAGAGAAGAGCAAGCTGGAAAGCCGCTGCCCGTGAAAAAATCAGTAAAAAATATTACAAATTAAATTCCTACAAAAATATCTTCAGCATCTTCAAAATTACATCGGGGTTCGGAGTGATAAGGAGTTCGCGCACTGCCGCTGAGATCTTCATATGTAAGAAAGAGATGGGAGCACACATGGTTACTCATCGAAGTGCGATGGTGCTGGTCCTATCAATCAATCAATATTTTTTTTTATTTCGTTGCAAGACTGTTTAAAAAGACGTCAACTCACCTGAAATTCATATGTACAGAGACTGTAACTGGAATTCGTGTATTCTTCAAATTACTGTAAACTGATCTCCTCTTTCGATGCCAACCTACATCATCTGACGCGCTGGGGCAGAATATCGTAACTTGTACAGTGTTACAGAACTTGGCCAAATCTGACTGCTTGTTGGAGCACCCCATTATGTTGGTCACATAACTCACGATCTTTGTCGACATATCTTCCAGAAAATTTGACACAGAGGACAAGCAGCTTCCTTGGAAGTGTATCAGAAGTGATGATCTTACCCCAAGTGGAGGATGTTTCTCTGTAAGGATGTTTATTAGTTTATTAGCTAAGTTGACACGTTCAGAAATCATGAGAAAAAAAGTAAATAAAATCTAAACAATGTCTCACATGTTTCTCTTCTTTCTTGTATTTTGTAAACCCGTTTGGGGAATACGCACTCAACCAACTCATGTCAAGTATTCCTATACTTGGCTATCTTTTGAAGCTCTTAGCAGCTCTTCCTTATATCATGAATATCTGCCACCAGATCCATGTGTTTATATGCATCATATTATATCTTACGTTTTCTCAGCAGGCTTCAGTATACGGTCTGTTTTGCTATATAACACTTAGATTTTCTCAAGGTGTATCCTATCCATCGCATGTGTCTTTTCTACAGCTCTTGATTCACTGGAATATGTCGTGTTGTCTCTATATGCTCCTATTGTTGACATTTTTATACTATCTCAGTCCTTATATACTAGGCAGACACGATTCAAGTTTGCAATTTGTTAATTATTTTTTTAGTCGTTGAATATACTGTTTTACAGTGAATATACTGCTGTAACGTTGAATATACTGTTTTACAGTGAATATACTGCTTTAACGTCGAATATACTGCTGTAACGTTGAATATACCGCTTTAACGTTAAATATACCGCTTTACCGTTGAATGCGCACGCCTGCCTAGCGTGTTCGTAGCGCGTTGGACTACGGGTGACTAGCCCTCTGTTAGTGCGGGTTCAATTTCGCGGGCTGTCAGAAAAGCCACAGGTTCCCTAGATTTACGGTATTCGTGGCACCGAACCGAAGGGTTACGAAGTCCATGGCACCAAGTTCAGCTCAAGTGCTTCTGGATCGGGGAAAAAAAAAAGGGTGGAATGTACCGCTTTAACGTTGAATGTATTGTTTTAACGTTGAATGTATTGTTTTAACGTTGAATCTAACTATTATAATTGTTCTTCTAGGTTTGACTTATATATATATATATATATATATATATATATTTTTTTTTTTCTCTCGTGCCGTTAAACGTTACATAGGGGGCTGCAAGTAATTTATCCGTACCATTCAGTCCTGGGCAACTCAATCAATCTCATCTATGGAATTGAGTCGTTATTTCTCTTCTTTCCGAGGTAGTGAGATCGATCATAACTCAAGTGTAACTCCGCGGCGGGCAATTTGGAAGCAAATCAGTTACCGTGGTAACGAAGGGTAAAAATATATCGTTCAGAAACGGATGTCAAACTACTGAACGTATAAGTTGTGGCTAAAAAACGACGACCCGTGTAATTTAGTTGATCGCAAACGTCCTGTGAAGGATATTCCCAGATTTTCATTTCCAATAGTCAATTTCACAAATAAAAGCATTATTTGAAAACATACTAACCACGTTGACACTGCCACTGAGGGCAGCATTCACCAGAAATATTGACCAGCACACAACCTGGTCTTGGTGGTAGGCCAGACGGCGGACATACACTTCTGCAATGGATCGAAGCATTAGAGCATGTGCAGACTTGACAGTCTTCTGTAGTCACCGATTGGCCAGATTCCATGATGATTCCACCATACCGACAGCCTGTTGCTATATCAATGAAACACAATATTAAACATACAAAAATTATCAACTATAGTTTATGCCTACATATGCCTACATATTTTAAGACACATCACATTTGTCCTCCTAGTGCAAGTAATTATATCGTCAAAAACGTAAAAACAAAGTACTGTAGTTTTCCAAAACACAAAAACACTAACGATACACAGCACCGTTTCGACCAAAGGGCCTTTATCAAGCAAAGGAAACAGAAGAGAAAAAATTCACTTCTCATAAACACAGAACATATAGAATTAGACAATAAACTCCTAACGGCCTTAAAATGAAAATCTGTGACTAAAAACGACTATATAAATATACAACAAATGTAACTATCAAATCTAACTTACCTACGTCACGACGAATAGTTGCAGCAAAGTGGCGAAAAAGGCCTTTTAGTCGAAACGTTGCTGTGTATCGTTATTCTTTTTGTATTTTGTAAAACTACAGTACTTTGTTTTTACATGTTTCGTCATTGCTAATATGCATAGTTTTACTGCATTCTTCCCATATATCGACAAGTAATTCGATCGGTATTTAGTGGGGCATCATCATCATTGTGTTACAAAAAGGTTCACAGGAAGTCAGATCTCTTCCTCAACGTTTCCATCATCGTAAGATGACTGATACATCTAGTTATCAACTGATTAATCAAGGATCTTGTGCCACTAGCCAAGCTTTCATGTCTGACAGTTTCCAGTTTTAGTCTAATCTAATTCACTCTGGATACATGTGCAGATTGATACGTTTCTGTAAAATGTGTATCGGTACGATACGCTTCTCGTAAAACATCGTTGATGTCTGAATTGTCTTGTATCGATCACTGATGTGTTAGTATGTCGATTATCTCGATTATTGCCCTTCACTCCCAAATAACCAGGTACAGAAATGAATGTTTAATGGATCAGTTGTTATTCGTGACATATTCCTGATGTAACAACATTAATAGCTTCATTGAAATGTATGGCTAACTTTCTTTTCGTTGCTCTTATGTCACTAAACATATCAGATCATTAATCAACTCTGGAAACTTGTTTGAACTATCAACTGTCAAGGATTAGGGAAAGAAAAACTGAATAAAACATATTGCTAACTTGGATGTGACAGATAATTAAAAAAAAAAGGTCTGAAGGCGATGGCTTTACTTCACTGCTCTAGGATACCCTATATTTCTTGTCCACTCTCTGAAGAAATGAGACATCAGTTGACAAGAGGATTTTCCCAAAAGCGAACACCATAGCTCCTGAAACAGAACTACACAACAGGTAAATACACTCGAGGACTGAAGGACGCAATCCTGACTCGAACCACAGCCAACTCTACTACTGGGCCGCATAACACACAGGGGAACCCAGCACCAGTTTGAATTGGGGGGTTAGATTTTATGTATGTTTGATAGAACACTGCAAGCTTTTTTTGCAAATTGTACTCAATTCTATGAGTCTATGGTCATTTATTTATGAAAAAAATATTGATAATACTGATATTCCTTATTGTTAAACTTAAATTGTTGCATAATATAACCTTGATTTAGCATCTTGTGTTGTTTTTAAAATGAATTAGATTATATACAAGACTACTAAAGTGTAAATTCACGTGACGGTTGGGGTCTTATTTCCTATATTATTTGTTACCTGCGTCTGCTGGCCGTATGAGTTTATAGTTGCCTTTGCTCGAACCTAGGACCTTCAGATCGCAAGACCTAACTACTTCGTCACAGTGATCACCGAAACATTAACCGATTGCTACAAGTCAATTGTGCTAGATTCATTGGGCTAATACTGCTAGTATAAATCTAATTAGTTATACTATTGCGATGTAAGAAGGAAAGAATGAACAGATCTACACACTTCCAATGTAATGACTAACAGTAATGCTGAATACGACAGGGAACCTCGCCAATGCTACGGAATACGTGCACTGCATATACGATCTTTCTTCGTAAGAAAGAGATGGGAGCAGAAACGGTGATTTACCAAAGTGCAGTGATGATGGTTATATCATTCAGTCAATCAATGAATCATTCAGTCAATCAATCAATCACAACAAAATGGAAACAAGTCCCATTGGTGAGGCCCCAAGGCTAGGATGATTGTATAAACATACTGGGCAAGTATCGACCATGGGGAATAGTACTACCAAATCGAAAAACAGTAAAATAACATTGTCCTTGATTAAGACAGCAAGAAAACAGAATATATGTGCTTTTTAATAGAAGTGTTACAGATGAGTCTTCCATATAACATAGAAAGAGAAGAGTCAAATATATCTTTCCAGAAACGACTGAGAATCATTGTAAACTAGCTGATACTACAAATAAGAATCACAAGTATATTGAAAAGATAATGAAGTGTTAAAAATACCATAGTGGAAGGAGGCGTCCGGCAAAGAGGAGAAGAGGACAACCAAGGAGAAGATGAATTCATGATGTAACTGATGACTTGAGCCTAGCGACAACAGATGCTTGTAAGAGAATACAATTCCGAAGAATTGTTAAAGTGCTAAATATCTACAAATAGCAAGTAATTGCAAGGATAATGTAAGCTGAAATAAGCGAAATATATAGTTACTTAAGGCGATAACGAGTACTACACTGCTATATTGAGCCACTACTTATGTATGGTAGCTTACCATGGACAATGAACAAGCAATCAATAAGATCATTGGAAGCCACAGATAATTGGTTTGACATAAGAATGGTGAAAATCCAATGGACAGGGAAGAAAACAAATGAGGTTTTAAATCAGGCCTACGTACAAAGAAACCTTAGCAAAAGAATACGAATAAGGCAATCGAGGTTTTTCTGGCATATAATGCGAAAAGATCGATTGGAACATTTGATGATAACAGGTAAAATTTAGGGAAGAGGAGATCCTGGAAGACAGAGGGAGAAGATATTGGATGGTCTGACTAGTGGTTTGACAAACGATCGAACTGAACTGATTAACTGGAGAGAGAGTTGTTGAGAGACATGATCGCGTCCACCGGTAGGCATGGAACTTGATTGATATAGTTACCTGACGGGTAGCATGCCCACTCCGAACAACAGGCCCCTGGTTGCTTCTCAAGACGTGGTCTAGGACAAGTAAGTGACGTTGCCATGACAACACGTTCCGATTCACAAGCACTCTCACATGAAATTCTTCCCAATATACACGTGCAGTCCTGACCACAGTGAACACTGACATTTTGTCCATGTAGAACTTCCTTACCGTTATGTAAGCATGATGTCACTGTTAGAAATAATAGTCAGGAATGCATTATGTTACAATATATAAGACTGAAAATGATTGATTTGATATGACTTATATCATTACACACTATTAATTCCTGACTACGACCACGTCGTTCTAGATAAGGAACATTCTCAACGATTCTGGTACATGTGCCTTCAAGCATATTTAGGTTTGCCTGAGCTGGTAACCCATTAGTTTATCGGCCTGTTATGAAAAAAAAACTATTCTAATTTGTAACATTTGAATGCATCAGAAGGCAATATCTACGCCAAAGATTATGTTCATGTTTTGTTACTTTCCTGACTTGTATAAGATCGTTCCAGGCTATCAACATTCTCATCCACACTGAGACTTGTGTCATTTTGTCTCTACCAGACAATTTGGAGCTTATACATTGTATTTTCCCTTCAGAATAAGCAGAAACATTGAACCAAGGCAGATAGTACAGTTTCATGAGGGATAGAACACGACTTTTGGTGTTGCTGTCCACCTACATTATAGGTCCCAGTTTTCCAAGGTAAGGCAGTTGTTACCGGTCACAAGAACGCAATTTTTGATTTCGCTTTCGTTCAATATAACCCACACTTTTTCTTCTAGGAACGGCAGTTTTGTTAGGATCTAGAACACAACTTTTAATTGTTCAACATGCCAACCTCGCCACCTGCGCTTGTACTTAAGTGTAGAGATAATTGCAGTCTTTCCATGTGTCGACACGACACAGACAGAACGCATCGCTCTTTCACCGATTTTTCTATTACTCGCAACTATATTGTAGCCACTGTCACTGAGTGACGTGAGCTTACGTATATAGTGAACTTGTTTTGTCATCTCTTTGCTCCATTTTCCAATAATGTGTAATGTACTGCTATATGTTTGCTCCCTTTGCCAGTACTGTGTACTGTACTTCTATATGTTATTTGTCTCTGGTCGGGGTCCAGGAGACGCTGGAGGATGCCTCCACTCTGGAATTCTTCGCGTCTATAATGTGAACAGCTCACATACACATATCATTCGGGATTGCCAACGAACTACTTCCTTACCGCATGGTAGATCTCCCTCGATCCCCACCCACTTTGCCAAACTGCTGAGTCGCAGTTTGTTGCAAGCGTCAGAGTTGGGGTAGTCTCTTGGTCAGTGCCAGAACACTAACTCTGGCTCTCGTTGTTACTTTGTTTTATTGAGCACTGTAGTCCCACTAACTAACCAACTAACTAACTAACTAGCAAACTAAAAACTAAATAATTAACTAATTAAGGGGATATTCTTCGGTCTCTTCGCGACTGTCTGTTGAATGAGGAGACTATACTAGATGTTGAGTCCATACAGCGATTTAGGCAGTTTGAGTTACCCGTTGTACAAGTAGAACTGGATGCTTGAGAGGCAGAGTGAGGAGTGTGTTTAATCAGCGAACCACGGGAACCATCAGCATGCACACTCTTTGATATCTGTTGTGAGAGACTGAGCACCTATGGGTCTGTCCGGAGTGCAATGACGTCAGTTTAGTAAATCAATAACCAATCATATAAACTATATCAGATTTGACTGACGGATATGTTGATAAACTTTAAAAAATATTCACCATAAAATAAAAAATACTTACTGTTTTCAAGAGGCAATGTCTTCACTACAACCACTACCGATATCTTGTCGCTGTAACTGTAGTTTCCAATCGACGACTCAGCCATATCTTCCCAGTATCCACTCAATGGGATGATCTTAACGTAGTATGTTGTATTAGGATACATGCCAGATATGGTAACATAAGCTCGATCTCCGACCACAATGGCGTTGTCTCGAGTAAGTGCTTCTGTGGGTTCAAGGAGGTTAGGCTGATCGTGATGAAGACGGACATCGACGGGCTGGACAAGTCGACTATGCCAAGTAACTGAAAATTGATGTGAAAATTAAATAAATAGAAGAAAATAGGTGAAGATCTGTCATAATGACGGAGACAAATTGAAACGGTTATTATTACATTTACCTACTTTTGTTCATTCAGATCTGATCAATCTTTAATCAATACTATTTTCTTTAAAAATTATTTAATCACTTCTTTGCAAACAGAAACGTGACTTGTTATTTCATCTTCTTATTCTTGTTCCTCTTTTCTTTCTTGTTCTTCTTCTTCTGTTACTGTTTCTTCAAGAATCTTTCCTCAACGGACAGTGCCCGTCAACGGACATTGCTTTTCAAGGTACACAAAGATACAGGGTACACAAAGTAAACGGTTGTCCATGCAAAAGGTGGATAACATAACTAAAAAAATGCAGTAACAGACCCAAGAGACCGTTATTGTGATCTTGTGTTATCATGACGATGTGCCACAAACCCTGTCTGAGCTATATCATTGAAGAGCTTGGAAAACTGGAAATATTGTATCCATCACGGACTGGATAGAAATGGACTGTCATTGCATGAACAATGGGATTTGCGCTGCTAAATAATATTGAAGACATTGTTTGGTTCACTGTGCTCCATGCACTCCACCAAATTGTCTGCTGATCATAGTACGGTCTATTAAACAATAGACATGTGCTCAAATGTTAAACGTATAGTACTTGTATATAAAAAGTTATTCCTAGCCTACTGTAGATTTGAAGCCAGACCACATTCATAAGAAGCGTTTGTACAAACTAATACGATATCGATATCGTTGCTAACACTCATCTAGAGTGCCAGAGTTTATTTTATGAATGCGAGTTCAGTTTCTACGGCTCCAAGTTAAGTTGTATTTGGACTTTGCTATGAGGTTCATAGAACGATAATTCTTTTGGTGATTCTTTTATTAAACTCGTGAATTCATACCCAGTGAGCGTATGTAGCTTAAGCGGCAGTGAGGTCTATTATAACCCAAGCGTGCGGGAACGCAAGAGAGATAACCCAAGCGTGCGGGAACGCAAGAGAGATAACCCAAGCGTGGGGGAACGCAAGAGAGATAACTCAAGCGTGCGGGAACGCAAGAGAGATAACCCAAGCGTGGGGGAACGCAAGAGAGATAACCCAAGAGTGCGGGAACGCAAGAGAGATAACCCAAACGTGCGGGAACGCAAGAGAGATAACCCAAGCGTACCTGGTTCAAACTCCGCGGCAGTCAATTTGGAAGAAAATTCGTTACCGTGGGATTTTACGAAAGGTAAAAATAGATCTCACCGTTCAGAAAGCAATGGCAAACTACTGAACGCGTAAGTGGTGCCTAGAAATTCAATGACACGTTTACTGTGCTTGGTGGCTACGCCCTGTAAAAGGATATGCCACAATTATTTGTCATTGATACCTAGTGGGCACCTGTAGCTTAATCAGTACTGAGCTTCATCACAACCCAGGAGAACATTGTTTAAACACCGCTGCGGGGAATTTGAAAGCAATTTTTGGCGTGGAATTTTATGAACATTAAAAATAGACCTCCAAGTTCAGAACGAAATTTCAAATTACTGAACGCATAAATGATGCCTAGATAATCGACGACTCGCTTACTGTGGTTGATGCCGATGTCATGTAAAGTATATGCCACGATTTTCATTTCATTGATACCCAATTACTGATTCAACAAGTTTCTTACCTAAAGGATCAGACGTGTTGGCGTAGAGTATTTGATATTGGCAAAACAGAGGTACACCATTGACCTCTGACTGTGGGTCAACTTCAAAACTTATGGTCAACGTTACTGGACTGTAAGACAGTGCAAATATCCTTCGAATAGTTTGGGCAGTATCTAGGGACAAAGAAGAAATCATTAATAAGTATGTTATTTGCGTATATAATTTGAATTGATGTCCATATAAATAAATTATTGAACTAACAGTGAAGTGGGACATACATCCCAAAATAATGAAAAATACATACAAGAATATATATTCGCACAGAAATAGCAATCGACATATGCATAAACAAACATACATATATATATATATATAAACAATACATATATACATACATATATATAAATATATACAAACATATATATATCAAAACAAACATGTGAATATATCGAGAAAATGTGTTCATTTCTTCTTTTGTAAGAAAATTATCGGAGCACACACTTTTATTCATAGTAGTGCGATGCTGATGGTCATATCAATGCATCAATGGTTGCCTATAAATATACACAAAATCATGTCTTACAAACAGATTAATGTATATATAAATATATATATATTGACTAATAATGACTAACCTAAGCTTAGATCATGACAGTACAGGGTATCGCAGCATCCATCTTGACGGATATGAGGATCCGGACACGCTGCATCAGGAAGTATCATCTCTACAGGAGGACAGTTTGAGGTACAGTGAACGTTGTTTACGGTGTCACACTGGCACAAACCACAGTTGTCGCTAGTGAAGTACTCAAGATGACTGTAGGTTCGATTCTCGTAGCTACACGAGTTGGCTAGAAATAGAACATTGAATGTTTCAATACAATGTATATGTGTCACATGTAATAACTGATAAAAATGGTTTGTTAAATTAACTTTCCCTCACTCACTGACTCCCGCACATACATATACTCACACATTTTTTAATTTGTTATATATTGATATGTATATATATATATTGCTCTCGTACTCCATTGTATGTTACAAAGGGCGTGCAAGTAATTTCTTTATATGTTCTTTCCTTGGCGACTCGCTCAATCTCTTCCATGCAATTGAATACAATATGTTTTGACTCTCCCAGCAAAGTTTGTTTCAAGGTTTCCTTTGGACGTCATCTCTTTCTTGAATCCTTTGCTTCCTACATCAATGTCTGCTTTGGTATTCTTTGATCGTTTCTTCTCCAGTTATGTATAACATATCATCATCTTCTCATTTGTATATCAGTTGTTATTAGTCGTTGAAAAGTCAAACAATAACATTCAAGCACATTCACTTCTAGTGTATACTATAACAATAATAATAATAAACAATTACTATGAAAGTCAAAAAGAAAACTCTTCACTCTATCTAGAGATGGAGGGAAAAATAAACCTGAAACTACAAAGCAGAAGTTTCACAATTTAACCAACTGATTCCCACTACAAGGATGTGATTCTTCTATTTCTTCAAAGCAGAAGTTTCACAATTTAACCAACTGATTCCCACTACAAGGATGTGATTCTTCTATTTCTTCAAAGCAGAAGTTTCACAATTTAACCAACTGATTCACACTACAAGGATGTGATTCTTCTATTTCTTCAAACCAGAAGTTTCACAATTTAACCAACTGATTCACACTACAAGGATGTGATTCTTCTATTTCTTCTTCTTCACCTTCTAACTCCCAACGGTGTTCTTCAACAGACGTCTTCCAACACTTCCTATCTCATGCCATACCTTCCAATTCTTTCCACGCCTTGCTTATCCTTTTTATTTCAGTCTCCTGCTCTCTTCTTTCGGTATTTCTAGGCCTTCTCATCTCTCCTCTTGCCCTGCAGGTTCCAAAACAATGTATATCTTGCAATACTTCTTCTTCTTCTTTGCATTCGTTCTTTGCCACCAATTTTAATCACTCTTTGTGATATGTTTGATCTTTGCCAAGAACGTGTATACGTTGCACATTGGTTTGGTAGGCCCCTAAACGCATACATTTCTACACGTTTAGGACATGTGCATCCGATTTCAGCCAAACCTCCTTAGTCGTCTCTTGCGACATGCGTAGCAGGTAACAGTGGTTCTATTCTTTACACCCCAAATTTAAACCCCGGTAACCACTCGGGCGTTGCAATACTGTAGATCGGTCGTCTCATTCTGTGTTCCATCCATCGACAGTCTCTTCCTTAATAATGATGTACTGCTATTCACTAATTAAGACCAAGAGGAAACAATGACATTGATACTTCATACTTAAATACTGATTCTCTGATATATAACTCAATGATTAACACCCACATTATAGATTATAATTCTCTAATTCATATCAAAATTTGACTGAAGGGAACAGCGATAGCAGCCTAGTTAATGTATATGCTTTAATAAATACTGTTCACGGTTCAATTGTTTTCAAACACAACAGTTTCTCAGAACTCTGGCTACCTCACATGTGTACCAGAGAAACACCGGTGCGCATTGGTGACCGGCGCGAAGTTTTCCACGTTTTTTTTACATCGTGTGTCTTTGTTCAAAGAAATATTAAGACTTAACAACAAAAAAAAGAATAATTCTTCAGTACTTTGATCTAATTGTTAAGAATATCCTATGGGATTATACATGACAGATGTATTATTGTGGCTTGGCAGAGCCTGCTGCCACACACGTGTAGGTCATCGGTTGTGTTTTCTCCCAATAGGAAAAACGTATTACCTTATCGAGAGGTGGAACTTGGGATATTTCAATCAGAAAACCTCACCTCGTTTAGCTATTTGTCGACATCACTTTAAAATCGTAAACATCGTGTTTCCTAATACACTCCATGGTTTGAAAGCAGGATCTTTACTGTAATTTTCAAATAATCTTCTTCTGTTCTATATGTAGAGATATATAGTCTCTTATGGGATACGAAGTTCTACCTTAATGTTCACTAAGAGGCCGACTTTCTTTTCTAATGCGTTTCTGGTAGGAAACTGAGGATGTCTCGAGCTGAGAACCATTACGGTCGAAAAATTATTCCAGTCCCACTGTGGAATTGAATCTGGACCAAGGGTCTAAGAAGCGATTGTACTAGCCAAGACTCTACCAAGACTCTCTCACTTATCATACACACTTTGCTAAACTCGTGATAGACAAATTGGATGTAGGAACAATTCATAAATATATTAATAATTGTATACTTACCACAATACCATTGTGGACAACACTGACCAGCTACAGCTATACTTCTTGGATAAAGGCAAGATTCTGTGGGTTCCAGTATTTGACATTCTTCAGGATATACACAAACTTCTTCTCCTTGGTTACATGTGCAATTACGACATCCTTTCTCAAATTCTTGTCCATGAGAGTAGGACTGGCCATCTATTGAGCACGGTTCTGTAAGGCAACACAGAGAACATGAAGTGAAACATGAATTGTTTGGTCGTGTAGTCAAAGAGAGAAGTGATAGTCTAAATAGACATAAATAGGGAAAACATAAATAACAGAGAAAAACAAGAAATCTGAAGTGAACACAAATACATGTTATATAAATATCAGACTCGATGAATTTACAGAGAAAGACAAGACATATGAAGTGAACACTAATACCTGTTCTATAAATATCAGACTCGATGAATATCCAGAGAAAGACAAGACATATGAAGTGAACACTAATACCTGTTCTATAAATATCAGACTCGATGAATTTACAGAGAAAGACAAGACATATGAAGTGAACACAAATACCTGTTCTATAAATATCAGACTCGATGAATTTACTTCAAAGGATTGAATCTGGAAGTCTGCGCGTGGAATGGGTGGACATCATTCGGAGATCACATCTCAAGAAAATGGCTTGACTGTACACACCTGGACATGCTGGAGTTCAGGGTAACAAGTGTGCTGACTTTCTTGCAAAGAATGTCCCAACTCAAGCGGGCAGAAGCACGGACAGAGTCGATATTATCAATGCGGTACTCTCTCATTTATGTGCCATGAGTGAGTCTCAGAGACTGTTACGAGTTTGAAAATTAGGCATTACGTTTGATCATGCCAGACAGTGTCGTCTTCGTGGTAGAGAGAGAAGATATACTAATCAAGTTCGCATGGGTACGGTGAGCAAATGGACTTTGGGATGGCTGCTGTACTGGAGGACAGAGCGCGAATGGGAATGCCCAATGTGCCATGACGTCGATCGCATATGTTAACATACATAACATAACATTTCTTTTTATCCTGACGATGTAATGAAAAACATGATTAGAGAAAGAGAACGTGACTTAAACAGAGACACTGACATGCTTCTTTAGAGGCTTGCTTTTTAAACAGTATGGAGTAGTCGATACTTCTTCTTCTTCTTCGAACGCTCCATATCGACTACTTGTAAACAATTCTTTGTGTTTTCTATGCGAATGTACGTTGTACCAGTTAAGGCCATCACATCCCATTTCTGAGACGTTTTTATTTAATAGGGTAGCTTCCCTAGGCCCCTACCTCAGTCGCATCTTACGATATGCATTGTATGTCGCAGTGTGACTATTCTTTGCTCTCCTGGCAAGATCCGGCTTCACACGGATGGAGTCGTCGACATAACTTTTATCCTTGTATAAATTACGACATGCGAGAAAAGATAAAAATCATTTTTATTTCCCCAAATCAGAGATAAAAATAACCACATGTGAACTGCCTAAACAACATGATGGAAAGACAGGAGAGTGGTTAATTAAGAATGCACATCGGTGTTTGTACTTGCTATATCATTTTTCTTATGTTGAATGGCTCCCTGGTTATGTTCGTAAGAGTGATCGCATTGATATGCTAGGCAACTGGTGTCGTATGACATGAGAAAGTAGTTCGAATCATGTGTTTGTCAATTTGTTTTTTGGAAGCTCTTAATACTTGTGCACTGTCTATTTATTGATCATACTCCTTTGCTTCCGTTGCTTCCTCTGGGGTTCTTACAAAATAAACTCATTGTTCTCAACTGTCCTTATGTTAGGTCTTGTATAGCACGGTTCCATTGCCTGGCTACTTCATCAAATAGATGATGCGGCACTGTGAGTTGTGAATTTCATTCAGAATGCTTTTTAGTTTGTGTCCCCAGTGGTTGTGTTGTGAATAACGTATTCACAAATGTACACATTATTACGCGTCGGCACTGCTGAAAAATAGAAATAGAAAGGCTAGTATATTATAGTACATATAAAAACAGTTGAACCAAAAAAGTGAAGAAGATTAACGTGTTTCGGGGGTGGAGGGGGTCTCTGTGGCACAGAGGTTAGATTAATATCATATCACTGTTAGTATCAAGTTAATTAAGTAGTAGCATGTCCCTTGTGAAGCCACGCTTTCATTACATCCCACCTGAACAAATCTCCTTCTCTAGCAAGTTTTTCTGCCTTCTCCATCGACTTGTTCAAGGTTTCTTTGATGTTCTGCTGCCACCTTCGTCTAGGTCGTCACCTGCCTCGTACTTCAGGAACCATGATTTCCATTACAGTTCTCAACAACCCACTGTGACGTTTAATGTGATCACTTCAGGAACCATGATTTCCATTACAGTTCTCAACAACCCACTATGACGTTTAACGTGATCACTTCAGGAACCATGATTTCCATTACAGTTCTCAACAACCCACTGTGACGTTTAACGTGATCACTTCAGGAACCATGATTTCCATTACAGTTCTCAACAACCCACTGTGACGTTTAACGTGATCAACATGTTTTATCTTCCGGGACATGATGTTATTTATGAGCCAATATTATGTACGATGACAGTGGATGCAGTTAATTCAAAATGCAACGATCCAGACACTTAATTTCCTCTTTGTCCCAGGTTAAGTTGGATTAAAGGCATACGAGAGAGCGGATACGAGAGAGCGGATACGAGAGAGCGGATACGAGAGAGCGGATACGAGAGAGCGGATACGAGAGAGCGGATACGAGAGAGCGGATACGAGAGAGCGGATACGAGAGAGCGGATACGAGAGAGCGGATACGAGAGAGCGGATACGAGAGAGCGGATACGAGAGAGCGGATACGAGAGAGCGGATACGAGAGAGCGGGTACGAGAGAGCGGATACGAGAGAGCGGATACGAGAGGCAGGCAATGCTTCGATCGAGAATGGGTCTTCTAAGGACTCATGCGACATCATCAACGCTCTAAGAGAAAACATACGCTCTGAAGATTTCAACGAAGAATAAAAAAGGTATTCTCTGTCTCTGTTGCTCAAGTTGTGCATACCGATAGATGCGACAAGACGGGAAAAACCACGAGAGAAACCCCGGAAGATACATCAATCAACACAGAACGGAAGTTGTTAGCCTAAACACACTGGAATATATGATTGGAAGGAGATCGGATCAATTATGTACATGCCGATGTGCGATGAAGATGTTCCTGAAATGAACAATGAGCCAAAACAACTCGATATTCAGATCTTGTATGATGTATTTGTTTTTTTTTATCTCTGTCCAGGATGTTCTAAGAACTTTTCTGTTACGCCTTGTTTCAAAAGCTTCAATGTTGTTCTTTAATGTTTCTGTTATGGTTCTCGAGCAATGTTCATATACATATTTATCTCTTGCGTTCCCGGCCTAGACTGATGGACCAACTTTTATCATGAATTTTACTGTTGTTTTTAGGGACTCCGTTCCTCCGTACAGTTTTTCGCGAAGCTCTGTGTGTTGTGACCACGACTCTTTCCTTATACCTGCTAACCGTTGACAGTCTTGCAAGACATGTTCTGCCGTCATGGATGCCATTTTGCAGGGACACAGGCTAGTTGTGCCAATTTTAAATTTATGGAACATGTGGGCTCTGAGCTTGTTGTGTCCGGTACGGAGGCGCAGTATGGCAACTTGTTCACTTCGAGAGAGACCATAGTATCCGTCACTGGCTGTGTGCTGAGGGTGGTCTTTTGCCCATTTGCTTCTATAGTGCGAACCGATGGTTGTTTTGACTTCCTCATAACCGATCTCGAGATCAGTCTGAGGTAGTCGCCGCCCTCTTTGGCTAGCTTGTCGGCTGCTTCGTTTCCCTAACGTTGCAGTGTGACGGTATCCACTGGATGACGGTGCGTTTGTTTGAACTCGTTAGTTCAGCGAGGGACGTTTTGAGCTCATTCATCTCTGTTTTGCCAACGCATTTGAGTGCCGTGATGACCGATAGAGCATCGGTGAATATCACGACCTCGTTGCGTGTAGTGCTTCTTCTCTCCAAGATCATTTCGGCCGCCGCTTTGATTGCCTCTGCCTCTGCTCGGTAGTTATTCGAGTATTTGCCAGTTGCAATCGCTTTCTTGACCGTTACTTTCTTTGAGATTTTAAGCACTATTCCTCCTCCGCCATCGCTTATTGCGTTATTTGCCGATCCGTCCGTGTAGACGTGCGTCCACTCATTTTCAGGGTACTCTGATTCTATGTATTCTTCTGTTGCAATTTTTCTCTCGAGGTTTTTTTTTGGACCCTTTTGTTCAGTATGCCTGGGATTGATTCCCTTAGTTCTGGCATTGTGGTTTTCCATGGCGGGCACTTGTCGATTGCCGGGATTGGTTTGGGTGTGCATTTGGAAAGGACTGGATGGTCTATGGTCAGTGCCTTAGAGATTCTAACGAAGTTAGATCTCTGTATTCTCCACTTTCCGAATTCATACATTCTTTCATGCATTGGATGAGATTCGAGCCGTTTGAGTTTTTCCGCAAGTACTACTACTTTTTGTCCCTTCGGTCAGTCATTGGTTGGATGCCGGTGATTGTTTCCATCGCCTTGATGGGCGTGCACTTCATGGCTCCAGTGATGATGCGTAAGGCCCGGTTTTGACTGCTGCTCACTTTTGCAAATTGCTTGTTAGATGCATTGCTCCACGCTGCCATACCGTACTCTAGGATCGGTCGCACTCTACCAGAGTAAAGTATCTTGAGAATTCTGGTGTTTGCTTCCCATGTGGAACCTGCGAGTTTACGCATCATTGTTAGCCTGTGTCTCGCTTTTGACGTAGCATTTTCGATCTGGGTGCACCAAGTCAGCTTTCTGTCGAGTGTGACTCCTAGGTACGTTGGGGTTTTGTTCTCTGGAAGGTTCAGCCCATTGACTTTAAGCGTTATCTTGTAATCATTGTTGTTCTGGGAGAACACAGTGTAAGTGGTCTTTGAAGGATTTATTTTCATATTCCACTTTGCTGACCACACTTCAAGGTTATTTAATGTAGCTTGCAGTCGATTTTCTGCTGTGGGCATTGACTCTTCTCGCGCCCATATTGCCAAGTCGTCGGCATACATGTCAGAGTGTACTCGTTCAGGGAGGCATGTTTCAATGTCATTGACGAAGATTAGAAAGAGAGTCGGTGAGAGCACTCCTCCTTGGGGAACTCCTTGCTCCAGTGTGGCCTTCATGCTTTTGTATCCCTGAACCTGAACTCTTGCTGTTCTGTTCTCTAGGTATCTATCAAGTCAATTGTACATTCTTCCCTTTACGCCGAGGGTGAGGAGTTTCAGACTTGAGCCTTCTTTCCAGACTGTGTCAAAAGCCTTCTCCATATCTACCAAGACCGCCAGTGTCTGTTTCTTTTCTTGGAAACCATCCTCGATTTCCTGGACAATGTAGGTTACTTGATCCTCTGTGGATCTATATCTCCGAAAGCCTCCTTGTTGTGCCATAAGCAGCCCTTTGCTTTCTAAGTGCCAAGATAACCGTTTGTTCACCATGCGTTCCATAAGCTTGCCCGTGCAGCTTAGGAGGCTTATTGGTCTGTAACTTGCTGGGTCGAGTTTATTTTTTCCTGGTTTTAGGATGGGTACCATGATTGCTTCTTTCCATTCTTGTGGTACTATGCCTGTTCTCCACGACATGTTGAGAACGGACAGTAAAGCGGCCTTTGCTCTGTTTCCCAAGTTTTTAAGCATCTCATTGGTGATCCCATCTTTCCGGGCGACTTTCTGGGTTTCAGGTCCCTTAAAGCCTCTTCCAGCTCGTTACTGGTGAATGTGTCCGTTAGGTGACTATCTGCTTTTCTTGGCTCGCCTTGGAGAGCCCGTGCTTTTTTCTTGGTGGCATCAACTTTTTCCTTTGCTATGCTTACTCTGCTGACTTCGGCATATTGTTGCATCAGGATGTTTGCTGCTTCCCTACCATATACATATTTATTTCTCCCACCGTAACATGACACTGTTACTAAATTGTTTTTTGACAAAACGTTTCATCTATTGTTAACGGATTTGAAATAATTATAGAAGTGGTAAAGCCGCTGGTCTTGGACTCTGAAGGTTGCTGGTTCGATTGTGAACCGCGTCGTTCGATTCACCGGAGTACGTTTCAATGAATTCGCTGTTTGTGCGGTACTCTTTGTAAATAAAGGTCATTTATGTGGAGTGAGAACTGAGCCTTATGTGGAGTCAGGAGGCAATACAGTCAACGTTACGTATGTCCAACAGCTCACAACTGCCACAAAATCAATGGTGCGCTGTCTATAACTCTTGCACGAAGTATGAACTTTGTAGCTACAACAACAGTCAAAGTGATCTTATAATATAGTTGCACAAGTGACATTCGAACCCACAATCTTCAGATTGACAGTCAAATGTCTTAACCATATCGCAATAGAAACCCATTCCAACAATATTTTTTGGGAGGTGGAGAGGCGGTGGTAATTTAGCCGTATTAACTATTATCTAGAGTCCCTGAACTTATGATCTAGTTAATAAAAGTTGAATGATCTACCAATAATAAATCAAGAGTAAAAAATATGATCACAAGATGTAGAAAGTAAATTCAAAACTATTTAAAATAAATTAGACTGTTACCCTCCTTCTTGTACCATATTTTATTATCTCTTTTATTCTCATTCTTCCTTCGCTCTCTTCCACTTCGTCTCCACTCTCCCACCCTCAAATACACCCTCCATCTCACTTGGGATATTCGTCGGCATCATTTCTCTTTATTTTTTCAATGCCCGCTTGTCTATGTCTTTAGCAAATAAATCGATACAGACTAGTAGCTATTGGCATACATGTATACATGTATAATGTGTACATTTGAAACTTGTATAAAGTGTTCTATATTGATTTACTAGTAACTATTGGCATACATGTGTACATGTATAATGTGTACATTTGAAACTTGTATAAAGTGTTCTATATTGATTTCTAAAGTAGAAAATTATCGAGTCATTATGTAACTTACGGATACTGGTTGGTGAAGATGTTAAACAACCTCAAATTAGGAACGATATGTTGAGAAAATTATTCGTTTATTTCAACTAATATATTTCTAATGCTAATTTCCTGATAGTTTTGTCTAGATAACTTTAAATTGCTATCAGTTTAAATATCAAGTTGAGGTTTAATATTTGCAAAAGATGCAGTTATCTTTTCTGGTTTAGTTAAACATATTTCTCGTATAAGTAAAACTTCTATTTATAATGTAAGTCTCCGGATTCTTTATTGTTATGTCACAAACTGAACTATTATAACCTAAAACCCTTTTAGCCATTATGTTCCATTATATCGTTTTATTAAATATATTTCTTACTTGAACAACTTTGATGCGAAAACTGTGACAGGATTTCATTATTCACTCTTATTCCTACTTGTTAACAGAATGAAGAAAGTGTTTGAAATATCAACATTGCTTAGACCAGCTGTGATAGATGAAAGCACAACGTCGCAGTCGAAGTCAATCATTGACAATGATCTATATTTGTTTATCATGTTTATCATTTTGGGTATCATTTGTCAGACCGTTACAGTATTTGGTTTGTTCAGTAACATTATCAACGTTATTATTTTTATCAAGCAAGGGTTCTCATACTCCATAAACGTAAGTCTACTAGCTTTGTCCATCTCTGATCTCTGTTCTTTACTTGCAATCATGTGGAGCAATCTGTGCTTTAGTCCAGCGTTTAGAGATTCTGATATCCCACTGGTCACTTACCAAGTACATTTAATAACTGGAAGTTGGCTGCATGTTATCTTTACCAGAACCACAGGGTGGATAACTGCTTTCATTAGCTTAGAACGATGTGTATGTGTTATTCTCCCCTTGAAAGTGAAAACATTGTTCACATCACGAAGACACGTAATTGCAATGGTCACTTTCTTCATAGCAAGCATGGGCGGCGGATCATTGGCGTATCTATCTGCAGGACTCGGATGGAACTATTTTCCCGAAAGAAACCGAACCTTAATTGGACTTGTTTTTCATTTGGATGCCCATAGTAGAAAAGTAACGGATTCTGTTTCCTATGCGATCAATGGTGTATTGATGCCAATATCATGTTTCATGTCTGTTGTTGCATTTACAGTGATTCTTGTCGTAAAGCTAAATCAGACGGCAATCTGGAGAAGCTCAAACTCCTCAACGAAAGGTCATCAAAATCAGAAAACAAAAGCGAAAGATATCGTCAATACAAAGGAGAGAAAAGTCGCTAAAATGATAGTCATTATTTCAGTGATTTTCATAACATGTTTTCTTCCTGCTGTTGGTACCTTCATTGCATGTTGCGTAGAACCAGAGCTGAGCTATGACGGACTTTACCAGCAATTATCTATGGTGACTCTGGCTGTGTCGTTTACAACAGAAGCCATCAACTCAAGTATCAATATTGTTGTTTATCTTACCATGAGTACCAAGTATCGGAAGACTTTCATGAGTATGTTTAAATTATAAACAATATGTTAAATCGTAGATTTAGTTGAACGTTTGCTTTGATTTTCTGCTACACGACACTTAATGAAGGAAATTAACAATTCCTTAGAAATTATTCAGAGAGACAACAATTAAATGAATAATATATTCCCTGTATGTCAAATAAAACTAAGGTTATGAAAATATGCTAGAAAACTAGAAATGGTATTGATATTACATAAGAAACTCAATATCTACGTGTTTATTTACTGCCGTCTTGCAAATAAACTCAGTATCTACGTGTTTATTTACTTCCGTCTTGCAATAAACTCAATATCTACGTGTTTATTTACTTCCGTCTTGCAATAAACTCAATATCTACGTGTTTATTTACTTCCGCCTTGCAATAAACTCAATATCTACGTGTTTATTTACTTCCGTCTTGCAATAAATTCAATATCTACGTGTTTATTTACTTCCGTCTTGCAAGAAACTCAATATCTTCGTGTTTATTTACTGTCGTCTTGCGCATAATTATATTAAAATTTGGCTGACGAACGCTGCTTTAAATTATTTCATTTTTAAACATATCAAAATGTTAGATAACTATGCGATTTCAATACAAGTTTTTACCTTCATCAACGGAAGGATCTTCGAATATATTACACTTGATGATGATATGATAGAGTCACAAATTATGATCTTATGGAGAAAACGAGACAAATACCAGAGAACCAAGAGGTAAAGAAACGATTATGGCGTTAGGACACACGTTGAAAAGACATGATACATATAACAAGAAATGCACTTTCCTGGAAACCGAGGTCAAAATGAGATAAAAGCCTAGAAATAAATATACATAATATTTGGAGGCAAGGATTACACATGTACAGAACAGATGAAGAAGCTACAAGAGCTTGCTAAAGAAATGATCACTTGACACAATGGGTTCACAATCATTACAAATGGTCTGTTGAGAATGTATGCCCAACACGAGTTAATTAGGCTCAACAGGGAGAGAAAGAGAGAGAGAGAGAGTGAGAGGAACAGAGTGATAGACACAGAGAGAAAACAGAGAGAGAGAAAGAGAGAGAGACAGAGTGAAATAGACAGAGAGAGAGAACATATGTAAAATCATTAATTGATTTACGTAAGAGACGTTTTTCTAAAGACATTGCGACCACTTGTGCCTACCGACCGACTTTTAAAGATACGTGACAGTTAAAATTCTAGTAGAAATGATTGTTACGGTCGTTTACCATTAGATCCCAAAGTCAAAGATCGTACCAAAGTTGCCAGCTCCAGGCAAGTTCCTATGACAATTTAATACATTCTAGCTGTTTCACATCGACGTAAGGGAAGACTGCAGTTAACTTTGTAATAGAGAATAAACGAAGGTAACAGGATTGACGAAGTTGATCGGGAGCAAAATAAACAGTTGTGTTCCAGAAAGTAACAGCACTTCCCACCCTGGAAAAACCAGTGCTAATTATATTCACCGTCCGCAATACCATATGTTACCGTTCTGGACTTCTAAAGGCTGCTCTACCGGGGAACTGTGTGGGTAATGTAGGCGAAACACAAAAACAAATATTGTTTGCTAGAGACTGAGGAAATGGACCTCCATGAATGTCTGGGTTCATCCGTAACCCTACGTTTCTCCTTTCCAGTAAGGGAACATGCAAAGTAGAAACTCAAATGCCTGGTGACGACTAAACTACATGAGTCCCAAAGAGGTTGATCGAGCTCTTAAACCAGAACGAACTAAATAATTATACTGTGGCAAACACACTTCTTGGCTTATATCACTTCATCTCATGATGTAAACAAAATGCTATCGACGATCAAAAGAATGATTTTCAGAAAAAATAGACATTGGACATATCAACAAAGACAAACTCAAGAATATCCAAAGATACGTGTCCAAACACGGATGAAACTGTTCCTAATCCAGAACAACCTCACCCAGTTAAAAACGTTTGCAAAGTGTCAACATATTCTTTCGCAAAGATCATACCCCAACCCAGATGTACGGTGAAAAAAAGATGATTATATCAGAATATTTGGCATATGATGTAAGAGGAAAATATAAGGGACTCTCCCCGAGACAGACCCAAAACCTCACCTATAGGCTCAAATTTCAGATTCGCTTACCAACAAAGGTAGGTGTCTATGAACCGAGGCGCTAGATATAATCATTCTTGGCAAAGACCAAACATATCACAAAGATTGATCACAATAGTGGGAAAGAACCGACGCAAAAATCAATAACGTGTGTGCTGTTATCTCATCAATAGCATTAGATCAGAACGTCAAAAAGAAAAGGCAAGAACAGAATATACAGAACTAAACAAAATGGTAAAAGAAGTGCTAGAACAGACAAGAGACAATTTATGGAAAAGACAGCAGAAATAGCAGAAAAAGCTGCTAAAGTACATGATCTGCACACACTGTACAAGATTACCAAACAATTATGCGGAGGTAAAAGACACAACCATAACATGCCAGTCAGAAACAGCCTAGGACAACTGTTGACAACAGAGCAGGAGCAGGATATGAGATGGACATCCCACTTTGAAGATGTGCTAAACAGACCTGATCCTGAACATCCACCGATATCCCACCGGCCGCACAGGATATTGATATCAACCTCAAATTGCCAGAAAAGCAAGAAATAGTAAAAGCTATTGGATCCCTGAGAAACAACAAAGCACCGGAAATGATGAAATGACAGCAGAGCTTTTTAAGATCGATCCTATCTTAGCTGCAAACATATTAGAGCCACTGTTTGCAGATATCTGGGAGAAAGAAGAATTGCCTAAGGATTGGACTAGGGGTACTGTAGTGAAAATCCCCAAGAAAGGAGATCTAACAGATTGCAATAACTGGAGAGGAATCACGTTGCTTTCAATCCCAAGTAAGATATTCTGCAAAATTAGCATGATGCGAATACAAGAAGCAATAGATAAGTGTCTACGAAGGAGCAAGCAGGATTTAGGAAAGGAAGAGGAACAAATGAACATATATTTACCCTGCGTAACATTTTAGAACAATGTAGCGAGTGGCAAAGGACTATATATATCAACTTCATAGATTTTGAAAAGGCATTCGACAGCGTCCACAGAGACAGCCTATGGAAGATACTGAGACAATACGGCGTACCGCAGAAGCTTGTCAACATCATAGCCATCTTCTATAAAGATTTCTCCTGCAACCTAAAGAATTCCAACAAAACATTCCCAGTAAAATCTGGTGTAAGACAGGGATGCGTAATGTCCTCTCTTTTGTTTAGTATTACAATTGACTGGGTGCTAAAAATGCCATAAAACAACAAGCACCAAGAGGAATAAGATGGACCCCTTTCGAGATGCTTGAGGACCTGGACTTTGCAGACGATATAGCCCTGGTGTCACACAAATATGAACATATACAAGAGAAAAGTACAATACTTCACAACACGGCAAAGACAGTAGGCCTCAAAACAAACACAGGAAAAACAAAAATTATGACAAACAGTGAAATCCAACAACCAGTAATGTTAGAAGATGAAACACTGGAAAGGGTTGAGCAGTTTACATATCTTGGTAGCGTACTGACACTAAATGGTGGCACAGAGGAAGATATAAAATCACGTCTGAGTAAGGCCAGAACCGCTTTTGCCAGAATGAAACCAGTATGGAAGTCCAAAATCTACAATAGGACCACAAAGCTTAAACTCTATAAAAGCATTGTTTTGCCAGTTTTGCTCTACGGATCGGAGTGTTGGAGGATGACCAAAGGAGATACTAGCAGGATGTCAGTTTTCCACCACTCTTGTCTTCGCAGAATCTTGGGAATCTTTTGGCCAGTAAAAATATCCAATAACCAACTACTCCAAGACACAAGACAAGAGTCAATGAATGACATACTCAAAAGAGAAGATGGAAATGGCTCGGACATGTTATGAGAATGAGACAAGAAATGCCTGCAAGGATAGCCCTCACTTGGACACCAGAGAGAAAGAGAAAGAAAGGCAGACCACGGACAACATGGAGGCGCATGATGGAAGAGGAACTGGACACCGCATCTCTGACGTGGGGCTCTGCGCTGAAGGTTGCACGGGACAGGAGAGCATGAAAAGTCCTTTCTGAAGCCCCATGTGTCACTAGGCATGACGGGATTAAGTAAGTAAGTAAGTGTGTGCTGTTGATGAGTGTAATACATATCCTTTTTGTGAAAATGATGATCATAAAAATTTCACCTTTACAAAGTTGCTGATTTAAAAAAAAAATATCACTTTTGTGAAGTTGCTGATTGTAAAAAATATATATCACTTTCTAAAGTTGATGATTGTATTACGAATCACTTTTATAAGATTGCTGATTTTTTAAAAAATATCACCTTTGTGAGATGGATGATTGTAATAAAAATCGCATTTGTGAAGTTGATGGTTTAAAAAATTAGTTCTTTGTGAAGTTGCTGTATGTAATAAATATCACTTTTCCAAGTTGATGAATATAATAAAAAACACTTTTATGAATTTGATGATTATAATAAATATTTATCACTTTAGTGCAAATGATGAATGTAATAAATATTACTTGTGTGAAGTTGATGATTGTATTACAAATTAATTTTGTGGAAGTTGATGATGGTGATACACATCGCTTTTGTGAAGTTAATGTTTGCAATACATTTGGATTTTGTGAATTAGATATCGTACTACATAACCGATCTGAGTAGGTGATGATTGCACTAAAAATCACTTTGATAAAATTGTTATATGTACTAACCATGTCGTTAATAAAGATCATTTCGCGAGGGTCAGTGAGCTGGCACTGACCAAGACACCACCCGACCTCCACGGGGTGGCCCTGATAACAGACTAATGTCTGGATAAGTGGGTAGGGATCCTAGGAGAGCTACTCTGGTATAAGAAGTGTAGGTACTTACATATCTTATATGAAATCTTATCGCAATATAAATGATGAGAATCTCAGTGAATGCGTTTATACGTCTCTACTGTCCGATAACGAGTAAAAGATAACGGACAATACAATTCTGACGATTGTGTAGTTACCAGGACCCGAATTCGGGGTAAAGAATAGAACCACTATTATCTACCACATGCCGCATTAGGGCCAAAGCGGTATTACCCCACCCTATAAAAACACTCTGCAGTAAAAACCACAACAAAGCGTATGAGAGTTTGCAAGGCTTTGGTTGAGGACCTATGTCTCCTGAGAGGCAAAGAGTGAAGAAGAAGAAGAAGAAAATAACTTTGGTGACATTTATTTCATAATTATGAAATTAGTAAAAATTGTGTTCATTGCTAAACGCCAGCATCACAAGAACAATAACTATGTTAAATATCATGTAAATGAATTTGATAATTGACATATATATTTAATGAGTAAAGTTAACAGTCCGTAAACATTATTAACTCTAATACAATGATGATAAAATAAACTATCGTTACTGCATGTAATACGGGTTTTTAGGGCGGTGTAGGACATTAGGGACGAGAGCGTGAAGAATTTAATGTACGCATGGTTAGTACAGTCACCGTGAAACTGTTCAGGTTAGGACTTTTCTTTTATGCCCACAATAGAAAACAATATTTGGCCTTATCGTGGATTGAATACTGGACTCCTGCATGGGAGCTGGGCTCTAATCCATTTAGCTAGACACCCCTGGCGACACTAATGATTAACCAATAGAAAATCACATTATTGAAGTTTTTTTGTTTAAGTAAATATAAATTCTAGTGAAATTGAGATCATTTGAGATAAATATTAAGTCTGGGACTAAGGTAAATATATTACATTTTCAAAATAAAATTAATATTGCTTGAAAATATAATTTAAAAGTAGTTATTACTTTACGTTTTGAAGTTTGCAATATTGACAGCTTGCAATATATCAAGTTTGCAAAGTTGAGAGATTGCTATATACTAAGTTTGCAATGTTTAGAGATTGATATATACTAAGTTTGCAATGTTTAGAGATTGATATATATCAAGTTTGCAATGTTGAGAGATTGCTTTATATCAAGATTGCAATGTTGAGAGATTGCTATATATCAAGTTTGCAATGTTGAGAGATTGCTATATATCAAGTTTTTCAAACTGATATTGTTTATCTTTTTCTTCCTCGATGGCTCCATATCAATAACGTGTATCTTTATGCTGCTATGTTTTAACACTTAATGAGTGTTAAAGAATCTGGTTGATTGTGTGATGTTTACAATCTATGTGTATAAGCCATACTAACTGTTTTTGTGTTCTCACATACACTAGTATATAGTATTGATACTGATTACTGCTACTGTTGTGCTACAATCTAGTAATCAGTGCATGAACGAGATTTACTGATGTTTGCTTGCACTCTAAGGCAGGTTTGTACAACGCGGTGCCAGCAGGCGCAACACTTCCTAGATAAAATCAAGACTATGTTGGTTCCAGTATGTTTCCTTCTTCCGGATATACACAATCTACCTCTCATTGTTTATAGGTTCACATGCTAATTCAAACTATTGCACCTCAGAGTAAGAACGTCCATCTCTCTCTCTCGCGATCCCGGCCTAGACTGATGAACCAACTTTTATCATAAATGTTACCGTGTTTTTAAGGGACTCCGGTCCTCCATACAGCTACTCGCGAAGCTCTGTGTTTTGAGGCCAGATTTATTTTCTTATGCTTGCTATCAGTTGACAATCTAGCAGAACGTGTTCTGCCGTCATGTCCTTCTTTTTGCAGGGGCACAGGCTAGTTGTGCCAATTTTAAATGTGTGCAACATGTGGGCGCGTAGCTTGTTGTGGCCGGTACGGAGGCGAAGTATGGCAACTTGATCGCTACGAGTCAGACCATAGTACACGTCGCTGTTGTTATGCTGAGGATGTTCTTTTGTCCATTTGTCTCTACAGTGCCAGCCGATGGTTGTTCTGGCTTCCTCATAACTGACCCCGAGATCAGTCTGAGGAAGTCGCTTGCCTTCTTTAGCTAGTTTGTCGGCATGTTCGTTTTCACTTATGTTACAGTGTGATGGAATCCACTGAATGACAGTCCGTTTGACTGCGTACACTAGTTCATCGAGGGTCGCTTTCAGGTCATTTATCTCCGTTTTGTCTACACTTTTGAGTGCCGTAATGACCAATAGAGCATCGGTGAATATCACGACCTTGGAGCGAGAGGTGCCTCTTCTCTCTAGGATCATTTCGGCCGCTGTTCTTATTGCCTCTGCTTCTGCCCGGTAGTTACTTGAGTATTTACCTGTGGCAATCGCTTTTATAACAGTCACTTTCTTTGAGAGTTTAAGCACTATTCCTCCTCCACCATCGCTGATTGTGTTCGTTGCCTACCCGTCAGTGTACACGTGTGTCCACTTCTTTTCAGGGTATACGGTCGATATGTATTTTGCTGTGGCCGCCCTTCTTTCGAAGTTTTCTTGCTGGCCTTTTTTTAGTATGCCTGGGATTGATTTCCTTAGTTCCGGCATTTTGATTTTCCACGACGGGCACTTATCGGTTGCCGGAATTTATTTGAACTTGCAGTTTGCTACGACCGGATGATCTGCGGTCAGTGCTTTCGCGTTTTTTGCGAAGCTGGTCCTCTGTATTCTGCCCCTTCCAAAACCGTTCATTCTTTCGCACATATTGTGGGAATCGAGCAGTTTAAGTTTTTCCGCCAACACCAAGACTTTTCTGTCCCTTCGATCTGCCATTGGTTGGGAGCCTGTGATTGTTTCCATCGCCTTGATTGGCGTGGACTTCATGGCTCCTGTGATAATGCGCATTGCACGGTTCTGACTATTGCTCACTTTGGCGAATTGTTTGTTGGATGTACTACTCCACGCTGCAATGCCGTATTCCAGGACTGGTCGCATTCTTCCAGAGTAGAGTGTTTTGAGGACTCTGGTGTTTGCTCCCCACGTGGAGCCTGCGAGTTAGGCATCATCGTAAGCCCGTGTCTTGCTATTGCCGTAGCATTTTCGATTTCGGGGCAGCAAGTCAGTTCTCGGTCGAGTGTGACTCCAAGGTACGTTGGGGGTCTTGCTTTCTGGAAGATCTTTCCCAATTGACTTTAAACTTAATTTTGTGATTCGGGTTTTTTCTGGGAGAACACAGTGTAGGTTGTTTTTGAAGAAATTGTATTCATATTCCACTTTTTTACCACACTTCCAGGTTATTTAGAGTTTCTTGCAGTCGATTTTTGCTATGGGCATTTACTCTTCCCTCGCCCATACTGCCAGGTCGTCGGCATACATGGCAGAGTGTACTCGCTTTGGTAGGCATGTTGCTATGTCATTGACAAATATTAGAAAGAGGGTTGGCGAGAGCACTCCTCCTTGGAGACTCCTTGCTCCAATGTGGCCTTCTTGCTAGTGTACCTCTGAACATGAACCCTTGCTGTTCTGTTCTCTAGGTATCTATCAAGCCATTTGTACATTCTTCCCTTAATACCGAGGGTGAGGAGTTTCAGTCTTAGCCCTTCCTTCCAAACTGTGTCAAACGCCCTCTCTATATCTACCAAAACTGTCAGTGTCTGTTTTATTTCTTGGAAACCATCCTCGATTTCCTGGGCGATATAGGTTACTTGATCTTCTGTAGATCGGTGCTTCCGAAAGCCTCCCTGTTGTACCATGAGAAGCCCTTTGCTTTCCAAGTGTATAGATAGCCGTTTGTTCACCATGCGTTTCATTGCCTGTGCAGCTTAGGGGGCTTATTCGCCTGTAACTCGTCGGGTTGAGTTTATTTTTGTCTCGTTTAAGGATGGGTACCATGATCGCTTCCTTCCATTTTCGTGGTACTATGCCTGTCCTCCACGACATATTTAGGACGGCCAGTAGGGCTGCCTTTGCTCT
This sequence comes from Arion vulgaris, assembly GCA_020796225.1. Classification (NCBI taxonomy): domain Eukaryota; kingdom Metazoa; phylum Mollusca; class Gastropoda; order Stylommatophora; family Arionidae; genus Arion; species Arion vulgaris. The sequence goes on along the minus strand of CM036759.1, from coordinate 54,921,543 downwards.
AGTACCCAAGTTTTTAAGCATCTCATTTGTGATCCCATCGTATCCGGGCTACTTTCTGAGGTTCAGCTCCATTAGTGCCTCTTCCAACTCATTTCTGGTGAATGTATCCGTTAGGTGTGTATCAACTTTTCTTGGCCTGCCTTGGAGGCTCTAGCTTTTTTCTTAGTGTCATCAACTTTTTCTTTTGCTATTTTTACTCTGCTGACGTCGGCATATTTTTGCATTTGAATATTTGCGACTTCCCTATCGAGGACATCTTTTTGTCTTGTTCGAGGACTTTTGGGGGTCGCCTGGTGTTTTCGTCACTTAGCGCTTTTGCAAGCTTCCATAATTTATGACCGTCCCTATCAAGGTTCAGGGATTTGGTCTTATCAACCCAACTCTGTCGTGCTGATCGTTTGACCTCCCGCTTGTGCTTAGCTGCTGCCGCCCTGTAAGCAGTATTGGTCGTTACTGATTGTGCCTGTTCTGCCTCACTCCTTGTCAACTCAAGGTAATTTTCAAGCTTCTGAACCTCTGCTGTCCAGTATGGCTTGTAATCCTTCTGTGCACCTCTAGGAATGGTTCCCGTGCCGCTTTCAGGAATGATTGTGAGAGTTCCCTTGCCATGGATTGCATTCTTTTCTTTTCGTGCATGTTGATGAGCTTAACATTGGCATCTGTCAGTGCCCATACTGTTTCAATTTGCTTTTGTAATTCCAGCGTGGCAACCACATTTTTGGCTCAGGTACAAATCTTAGGTCTACTTGCAGGTTGACGGGCCTATAGTCACTATCTCCGAGATGCTTTGTGACCGTGCGTAATGTTTTTGTGGAGAGGTCACTTGTTGCTAAGGCCAAATCGGGGGTGCTAGTCGTATGCCACCTTCTCGAGTAGACGGTTGGCGGGTCGTCTGGGACATTGATGAGGAACTGATTGTTCTCTATCTCCCAGTCTTCCACTTCTACGCCTCTGATGTTCGTTTCGAGGTAGCCACATCTTTCTGAGTGGCTGTTAAAATCGCCGACCACCATGCATGCTGTATCATTGATACTCATTGCATCGAGTAAATGCGAGACGTTACTTGGGCAGTATAGCTTATACAGAAGAATCTGCATTTCTTCACATGTAATTAGGACGCCTATGACCTCTGCTGCGCCAGCACTTCCTGTGGTTTCATCCACTTGCTTTGCTGGAATGCCGTTTCGTACTAGGGTGAGGACTCCACCAATGTGCCCTTTCCGGTCTAGTCTGAAGGTTTGGTAACCTCTGATTTCGAATCTGTGTTGTGCATTTAGATGGGTCTCCTGTATGCACGCAACATCAATGTCGTCCTCTGCAAGTCTTATTGCGAGTGCTTGCTTTTGGTGATGAATACCTTCGGCATTCCATTGCACGATGTTTAATCGTCGCCGGGGATTGTGTCATCTAAGGAACCTCGACTGATTTAATGAGCCATTCTCGGTTTCACCGTGAGACAGTGTGAACTAAGACATGCATGGCTTAAGCTTAATCTTTGAGACAAGCATATGACTACTGGCAGGATCAACCAGATAGCTGTTATGGACGTGACTGGACTGACAATGCTCGGGGTAGGGAGACAGCGCTCTGTGCAGAGCGGTTCCCGACGTCCTCGGTGGAAATGCGAAACTGAGCGGTCACTTCCCACCGTTTTGCCGGCAAGACTGCACCTCGCCAAGCAAAGAACGACACCATATTTCTACCAGCGGACCCACAAGCTCGTTGCGAGAGCCGGGCCTTTTAACGAGACTACCGTCGAGCTTTTAAAATTTTAGACTGACTGTATCACATCACGACAGAGCAACTTCGATATACGGACACACACACACACCACCAGTAAGACCATGTGCGCGAGCGAGCGAGTCTTAGTAGCAGACGCTGCTTTGTCCCTTATTTGCTGTTATCCTCGTTCATTTCGTCACGTGAAGAACCGGAGAAACGCGCAGCCGTTAGAGACAATGCACGCAATTGGTTATCGACACTGGGGAACCGCTCTCGCTTACTGGCTCGCTCGTCCGGTTATTTTCAAAACGAGGAGGCACAGCTTGCAGACGCACAACGCAGATGAACGTCAATCTATTAACTCCCAGTGGACCAGGGCACATTTGTTTTTACAGTAAAAAAGCCTTTAGTATGTCGTTTGGTCCACTAGGAGCTAAGCACGGTTCTGTACAGCAACACAGAGAACAAAAAGTGAGAAATATATTGTTTGATCTTGCAGTCTTACATAAACAGAGAAGTGGTTAAGTCTAGATGAGACATGTATCGAAAAAAAATCAAATAGGAAGATAACGTTAAAATGAAAGGGCAACATCCGAATCTATAAATAATTCAAAAACAATTAATTTAAGAAAAAAATTGTAAACAATACTAATTTGAACAGAAAAAAGACATTTAAAAAATCGGTGTCGACAACAACTATGTAAAAATAGGAACTATTTAAGGGGAGACCCACCAGAACAAGGGTTGTATTTTTTTTTAATTCACAGAAAAAAAAGCTAACAAAAATATCGTCATACAATTTGGCCACTTGTTGCAAAAGACATTGTTTTCGATGATAAACAACGTTTAGTGTATGTACTCTAATTAGTTATTTAAACAATAAATAATTTTCTTGTAATTATATTGTTAATAAACCCCCCTGCATCGAGAAGAGCATTTCACAAATATAAGAAGTTAAAAGAATGCCAAACTGGCATATGATGTACATATCACCCATAGTTATAGCGTGAACCTCCAGTTTATGTCTAAACTGTATATAAGCAAAGATATTGCTGTTCTAATTTGTTTTTGTTTTTTTATTAGGAAGGGTTACATTACAAAAACCATATCTACAAAACCAATTGAGTTAGACATGTTTTGGAGGTTCACGTTATAATCATGGGTGATATGTACACCATATGCAAGTTTGGCCTTCTTTGAACTTCTTATATTTGTGAAATCCTCTCCCTGATGCAGGGGGTTACAATATATTTTCAAGAAATTTAATTATTTTTTAAATAGCTAACTACAGTGCATACACTAAACGTTGTTAACATCGAAAACAATGCCTTTTGCAACAGGTGGCCAAATTGTATGACAATATCTTTGTTATTTTTGTTGTTGTGAATTTTAAAAAATACAACCCTTGTTCTGGGTGGGTCTCCCACCTTAATAAAAAGACGAATCTACGAGTGATATCTTCGGATGTGGAATGCCAGCTTCTATCTAAACAATTGTGGTAATGGATAAATGTGAAGTAACTGGCCAAGCAGCACTGATTTTTCAACAGAAGGGATACATATATGCAGTAACTGGACAAGCGGCACTGCTAGTCCAGCAGAATATGGATGCTCAACAGATAGCATCATCATCAGTTCTCAGTGCGTCCATTTGCGGCAGCGACAAAAAAGTGCACTAATAATGAAGATTTCAGTTTTTATGTATGTTTCTGTAGCTGGTTGTTTTTTTTACAGTGTGAAGTCGTCATTACTACCTTCATCCTTGTTGAAATCCAAAGGAACTCATAACAAAGTTGCAGAAGTGACTCGGTCCGAATTCAAATCCACAACCTTGAGATCGACTAAATATAAATATAACAATTTAATCTAAGTGCAACATTTTAAGATAATTGTTAATACCGACTGAATGATTCCCCCACCAAAACAATAACTAGCGAGAATGAAGTCACAATGTATAGAAATAAGATTCATAACTTGAAACACAGATTAGCAAACATGATTTGATGTATCCTACACTTGAACGCTCATTATCTTATTGTATTTCATTATCTATTTTACTCTCCCATTCTTATTTCGCTCTTTACCACTCGGTTTCCACTCTGCCCTCCACCCCCGAGTCTCTCTCCCTCTCATTTGTTATATTCACCGGCATTATTACTTTGTTATTTTCAAATGGCTACTCATCTAAAGTTGTACCAGATATTTCAATATATTGATTGACAACTGTTGACACACAATAATGTACAATTATGTTTACACGTGAAGCTAGCAAAATGTTAATACAAATTTCTAATATGAAAAATGATGTCATTATGTTCCATGTTGGTATTGGTTGGCGAAATGTGAAACAGCTTCAAACTAGGAACGATATCTTGTAAGTAATATTCGTTTATTTTGTCTATATTTACAATATGTACTGCAAATTGTCTGACAGGTGTGTCTAGATAACTTTCAATTTCATCCAGTTTACAAAATCTGTTAGTGACAAAGAAGATAATTATCTGTTCTCGGTTTGGATGTAACCGAATTCTGTTAGAAGTAAAATTGCTATTTTAATGTTAGTCTGTATTACTATGTCACACAAACAACTATTAGAATCTGAAAACATTTATTTGCCATGATGTGGCCTTAAATCTTTATATTAAATTCATTTCTTACTTTAAAAATATTATTGCGGAAACTATAACAGTGCCAGTCTTCTTTCATATTCCTCCTTGTTAAAAGAATGAAGGATGGGTTTGAAATATCAACATTGCTTAGACCAGCTGTGATAGATGAAAGCACAACGCCCCAGGCGAAGTCAATCATTGACAATGATCTATATTTGTTTATCATGTTTATCATTTTGGGTATCATTTGTCAGACCGTTACAGTATTTGGTTTGTTCAGTAACATTATCAACGTTATTATTTTTATCAAGCAAGGGTTCTCAGACTCCATAAACGTAAGTCTACTAGCTTTGTCCATCTCGGATCTCTGTTCTTTACTTGCAAACATGTGGAGCAATCTGTGCTTTAGTCCAGCGTTTAGAGATTCTGATATCCCACTGGTCACTTACCAAGTACATTTAATAACTGGAAGTTGGCTGCATGTTATCTTTACCAGAACCACAGGGTGGATAACTGCTTTCATTAGTTTAGAAAGGTGTGTATGTGTTATTCTCCCCTTGAAAGTGAAAACATTGTTCACATCACGGAGACATGTAATTGCAATGGTGGGGTTCTTCATGGCAACAATGGGCGGCGGATCGTTGGCGTATCTATCTGCAGGACTCGGATGGAACTATTTTCCCGAAAGAAACAGAACCTTAATTGGACTTGTTTTTCATATGGATGCTAACAGGAGAAAATTGACAGATTCTGTTTCTTATGCGATCAATGGTGTATTGATGCCAGTATCATGTTTCATGTCTGTTGTTGCATTTACAGTGATTCTGGTCGTAAAGCTAAATCAGACGGCAATCTGGAGAAGCTCAAACTCCTCAACGAAAGGTCATCAAAATCAGAAAACAAAAGTTAAAGAAAGTGTCAATAGAAAAGAGAAAAAAGTCTCTAATATGATAGTCATTATTTCAGTGATTTTCATAACATGTTTTCTTCCTGCCGTTGGTACCTTCATTGCCGCTAATGTGGAACCAGAGCTGAGCTACGACGGACTTTATCAAAATTTATTTCTAGTGACTATGTCCGTGTCATCTACAACAGAAGCTATCAACTCTAGTATCAATATTTTTGTTTATCTCACAATGAGTACCAAGTAAAGGAAGACTTTTATGAGTTTGTTTAAATTACAAACAAAATGTTAAATCTTTGCGTTAGTTAAACATTTACTTTGATTTGATGTTACATGACACTTAAGGGGGAATTAGGGAGTATGGGGATCATGAAGCTATTTTCGTTGTTTTCACATTAATGTAAAATTTGTATAACCATTTTGAAAGATTATGACTTAGAATAATAGAAAAAATGAGTAAAAAAATGTCAAAGCGTTGCCATGGAAACAATACAAAATTGTCGTCAAAAACAAAACTTCCAATCCCTAAGGCTCTGCATCTTATGAATGTAAATGGATTCTGTTTTCACTCTGAGGTGCGCAATTGTAATATCTAAAATATTACACATGATATTTAGGATATATTTAAAATTTAATTTTTTATAAATTTTTGGGTACAAATTCCCTCAAAATTCGGTCAAAAATAGCTGTTTTTGGGGGTGTGTTTACCCAAAAGTTCATTAAAAATGTAATATTTAATATATCCTAAAAGTCATGTGTAAGTTTTTAGATATTACAAATGCTCACGTTAGAGTGAAAACAGAATTCATTTATATTCATTAACTTCAGAGCCTTAGGGATTTGAAATTTGTGTTTGGCGGCCATCTTTTATTGTTTCCATGGCAACGCATTGACATTTTTTTTTACTAATTTTGTTTCTACTATTCTAAGTCATAATCTTTCAAAATTGTTATACAAATTCTACATTATTACCAAAGCAACCAAAAAAGTTTCAAGACCAGAATACCCCCAGTTAACTACAGAGACATTATTAAGAGAGACAACAATTAAAGAATAATATAGTGCGCTTATGAAAAATAAATCTGATGTTATTTCAATGGGCAAGCAAATTAGAAATGTAATCGAAATAATGTAAGAAGTGCAACATTTACTTTTTTTTTTTCTGATGTCTTGCTCAGAATTAAAGTAAAATTGGCCTGCTGAATGCTGCTATAAATAGTGTGTTTATTTGACACTTTTAAATGTTAGCTAACCATGCGATTCCAGTATAGACTGTTACCCTTAACTCTTACAATCAACATCATCAAATAGCTTGTCCTCAGCAGAACTTTGCCACCCCAACAGTCCTCCAGAACTTCTCTCTTCATAGGCCAGATGTTCTGTCTCTGCAGCCGTCATGTTCAGACCATCAGTTACATCCTGAATCTATCTTCTCCGTGGTCTTCCTCTTCTTCTCTTCGCCTGTATACCTCCTTTCATGATGGTCTTCACCAGCCCTTCATTTCTTTTTATATGTCTAAAATATCTCAATTTTCTCTTTCGTATTTGTAGCATCAGCCAGTTTTCTTTGATTTTGAGTTTTTTCCTTATATTCTCTTCTCTGTCCAAGATATACGGAGGACTCTTCTATAACACTTATATTTGAAAGCACATATATGTTTTTCTACTGCTTTACTAAATGTTCATTCTTCACACCTATAAGATGCCACAGGGAATATGCATGCTCTTAGTATTCCGATCTTTGTTTTACTTTACAATACGTATACTAAAACTGCCTTTTCACTCACTTTTTTTTTTAGGTACAAACTTTAAGACGAAGGTGTCCGTACAACTGTTTTTATAACTGTCTTGTGTTCAACAGCAGAGGAAAGCATATTAGTCTATTTATTAACAATTGATTATACAAATATAGTTTATGGTTATTTGTGATAACTTGTGATGGTTTGTCGGGTGGCGTTTAGTAAACGGGAAAACTAAAAATATGGTTTATCATGTGGCGTATTATATTAGAGTTAATAACTGATGGATCATCGGATATTTTACATTGGATAATGGTGTTATAGGTTCACAAATTATACTTTTATAGCGAGAACGAAACAGATACCAGGAAAACAAAAGTTGAAGAAAAGAACCTGGTGTTGGTTAGGACACGCCTTGAAAATCCATTGGAAATATAAGAAGAAATGTACTTTCCTGGAACCCGCGGTCAAAACGAGAGGGAAGTCTGAAAATAATTATACACATATTTCAAGACAGAGATTACCGATATACAGAATATATGAAGGAGTTGCTATTGCTTGCTAAAGATAAGATCATTTGAAATGAGTTTCATGAGGATATATGTCCCAACAAGAGTTAATTAGGTGCAAGAATAAGAGAGAGAGAGGGAGAGAGAGAGAGAGCGGAACAGATGTAATAACATTTATGTAAGAGACGTTGTCAACAGAAATTACAATTGACAATGTCGTAAGTAATAATTAATAAAAATTGAGAGACATATTCAGGAGAAGTGATGAAATCAGAGAAATGTCTGGTCAACAATCAGATAAATGTCTGGTCAACCTCTAGTAACATCTGTTATAAAAAGTAGAACCTTGTTGGACGTACCTTGAGAAGAAATGATCACATAATATAAAAGCAAGCATTTGAGTGGAACCCAAAAAGAGAGACCACCCTAGGGAAACATTGTAACAAACTTTGCTGAAACAGGCAAACTCAATTCCACGGAAGAGATTGAGCAAGTTTCCCAGGACAGATCGGTATGGAGAAATTACTTGCAGGGCCTATGTAACATATAACGGTACGAAAGGAACACTATATATATATATACATGTAAACTTCTGTAGCTTAAGCGGTAGTGAGCTCGATCACCACCCAAGCGTACCTGGTTCAAATTCCACGGCATACGGTTTGGAAGCAAATCGTTTCCGTGGGATTTTTACGAAAAGTAAAAATAGATCACAACCTTCAGAAAGTAATGGCAAACTAGTGAACGTATAAGTGCTGCCTTGAAAATCAAGGTTTCGTTTACTGTGGTTGATGGCTACGTCCTGTAAAGGATTATGCCAGGATTTTCATGATTCATACATCTCTATATATACAATGTCGTAAGTAAAGTTAACGTGTATAAACATTGTAAACATAATCTTCAGAATAATACTAACTTCTTCTTTGTTGTCTCTTTGTCTTTTAATTCTCTCTATATGTATCTATGTGTTCTCGTTTTTTGTTCATAATATATTCTATAACACTTTTATTCCAATGCAAATATAAGTTTTCTAACTGGTGGTTCTCTTATCTTGAACACTTGTATCATTACTGATATGGTTATTGTATCATTGAACAGTAAAGATAACTCTTCCAACCATTTCCCTAATACTATGGCATCCATCTGTAACTCACATCCGAGGTGGGGAGGTGGGTAGACAATATACATATTCATCTTCTTCATCCTTCGCCTCTAGGGAAGCATAGGTCCGCAACCAAGGCCTTCCAAGCTCGCCTATCTCATCTTCTTCACCCTTCGCCTCTAGGGAAGCATAGGTCCGCAACCAAGGCCTTCCAAGCACGCCTATCTCATCTTCTTCACCCTTCGCCTCTAGGGGAAACATAGGTCCACAACCAAGGCCTTCCAAGCTCGCCTATCTCATCTTCTTCACCCTTCGCCTCTAGGGAAGCATAGGTCCACAACCAAGGCCTTCCAAGCTCGCCTATCTCTTCTTCTTCATCCTTCGCCTCTAGGGAAGCATAGGTCCACAACCAAGGCCTTCCAAGCTCGCCTATCTCTTCTTCTTCATCCTTCGCCTCTAGGGAAGCATAGGTCCACAACCAAGGCCTTCCAAGCTCGCCTATCTCATCTTCTTCACCCTTCGCCCCTAGGGAAGCATAGGTCCACAACCAAGGCCTTCCAAGCCGCCTATCCAAGGCCATCCTTTCCAGATCTCGCCACTCTCTCCCCGTATTATACATATACCCAAGTGTTTTCTATGTTATCTATACAGCATACATAATACATATTAACGGTTATTTGTTACAGCACTGAAGTTATAGCAAATTGGACAGTCCTATAGATGCTCGATTCCCACTAACATATGTCGAAGGGTATGGATACTGATGGTTCCTGTAGCTTGCTTGACACACTCCTATCTCTGTGTCTCTCATGCGTGCAGTTCTAATTGTACAACGGGTAATTTCAAACTTCTTAAACTGTAGGATATATTTTAGTGTCTTCATCCACCATGCAGTAGTGAAGAGACTGAAGGACATTCCCTTATCCTTACTCAATTTCACTACAATCAATGATGCTGATGCAAAACTGTTCGCTCTTACACTACAGCAAACATCCACATGACCAGAATATTAGATCCAAGTGTGCCTCTTAAGGCGGGAAACCTCAATAAGTGACATCCCCTCAAACCACAACCTGTCACGTTGGTCCTTCTGAAGCATTGACAGAGAGTCGGATACAACAACGGCACTGGTAAACATAATAACAGAAAGCCACTGGACGGCAGCAGTAACAGCCTTAAGGGGGGATTCTGGTCTTGAAACTTTTTCGTTGCTTTGGTATTAATGTAGAATTTGTATAACAATTTTGAAAGATTTATAATTATGACAGTATATATTGTACGAGAGGTTGTGTTTCACCTCTCTTGTATCCTTTCTCGATAAAGACTTTTGGTCAAAACGTTGCTGTGTATTGTTATTGTTTTTGTATTTTGTAAAACTACTGTACTTTGTTTTCTTGTGTTTCGACAGTATGTCTAGCAGATGTAGCCTGATGACACTGGTGTTGTACAAGAATAATTGCTCTCCACTCCCCTTCCTGTTTATTTTTTTCTATTTTTTAGCAAAGCACATGTCTGGTTTGGCGTAGGTATCTGTTGACTATTTTGTCCAAATTGGTGAACCTGGACTTGGCCAATGGTCTTGGTTTGTTCTCACAAACAAACTACTGATCGTTCGGGGAAAAGTAGAAGGTATGTAAGAAGAAATGGAGCTTGCTGGTCGATCTTTAAAAACCTGCCAAGAGAAGACAAAGGACGTGCAGAGCAAAAGCATTCAGGAAGAGTCGATATTTATTAAAGGAAGATATATATATATATTAGGCCCGAGTAGTTAACTGGGCCCAAATTTGGGGTGTATAGAATAGAACCAGTGTTACCTGTCACTCATGTCGTAAGAGGCGACTAAGGAGGTTTGGCTGAAGTCGGATGCACGTGTCCGCTAGGGAATGCTAACCCGAAACAAATGCTTGCAGAAAACAGATGCACCAGGCCGCAAGGCGCATAACATAGTGCAACGACCCCTCACAGTGAGGAATGGGATAACGGATTCTACGGTCGCCAATCTGCCTCGGAGATTTAGCCACGCAGTAAGAATGTCATATTTACCATTACGAGGGTGACCAAAACTTATTGTGGGAAGAGGTCGGCACAAACGGGATAGCAGAAATCATCGGAATTATATCCTACAGAACTGCCCCAGTATACAGACTTGAGAAGAAAGAGGTGGTCCACTTACACTAGCGTCCAAGACAAACTGCATGGCGTGGCTGATAATCTGAGGCAGACGGCTACCTTTATTAGAGAATCTGAAATCTAATCTAGTGTGAACGCAGAAGAAGATATACATGACGTTGCTGAGTGTCTACCTTGGTAGTATGATCATCAAGTCAGTAGATGCATATTGAAACATTAACGCCGGGATTAACCTCCTGTTATTTTCTTAAGCTCTAGTGATATAATGGATACTTCCTGTTATGTTCTTAAGCTCTAATGGTATCGTTGATATTTCCTGGTATGTTCTTAAGCTATAGTGATGCCCGTCTGCCCAGCGTGTTCGTAGGGCGTTGGACTAGGTGACTATCCCTCTGTGTGTGCGGGTTCAATTCCGCGGGATGGCAGAAAAAGTCACATATTCCCCAGATTTACGGTGTTTGTGGCACCGAACCGAAGGGTTACGATGTCCATGGCACCGAGCCGAATAGCTGAAAAGCTCAAGTGCTTCTGGATCGGAAAAAAAAGCTATAGTGATATCGAGGTTACCTCCAGGTATGCTCTTACACTCTAGTGATGTCAAGGATACCTGTTACTGCTGTGCTCTTACGCTCTAGTGATGTCAAGGATACCTGCTACTGCTATGCTCTTACACTCATTGTTACATGTTCCATGTTGATGTAGTATTCTTACACTATGGATCTATAAATGTCAGTAATTCTTAGTTATGTCATGTTGAAAACATGATGAATAACAACAGTGTAAACATGATAATAAATAATAATTAGAAGATGCCCTAATCCTAAACTATTTGAAATAAAATGCCATGATATTTAGTGATGATGGATATGGGAAATGTTTGTTCGTCAAAACAGAAATATGCTAAATCAAGCATGTTGTTTACTTTCTAAATGTATACTTTCATACACTACTTTGTATATAGACAGTGGTCGTCCGAGCTTGTTTTTGTTCATATATAACATGTGTAGTTAGTGACGTCGACAAAGATATTATAGCCGGTAGTCTCCCATTGAATAGTAATTATGTTTTGTTACAAGTATAGACCAACAGCTATATTTGAAAATTAAAAAAATAAAAATATAATGCCAACGGACAAAGTGAAATGCTCACCTAACATCCAAATAAACAATGAAGAACTCCAATGTGTAGAGAGCTACGAATACCTGGGCTCAATAGTTAACAATAACGACGACTGCTCCAAAGAGATCTCAAGAAGATTGACAATAGCAATCAAAGAAATTAAACACAATGAAGAACATGTGGCAAAGTACCAGAAAAATATTAAAATTAAAAATACTGAGAACACGTATTTTTCCAGTGGCTACTTATGGTTGTGAATCATGGACTATTACACAAACAACAAGAACGAAAATCCAGTCCTTCGAAACTAAATGCTAAAGAAAAATCCTACGAATACCATTGACAGAAAAAGAAAGAACACTGATGTCCTGAAAGAACTAAATGTTAAAGAGAATTGACTGATAAACAACATACTATACAGACAAATTACATACTTTGGTCACATCAAGCGTCACGATAGCCTGGAAAGAACAATACTAGAGGGCAGGGTTCCAGGACTCAGAGGCAGACCAAGAAAAAGATGGCTACACCATATTAAAGAAACCATGAATTTGACCATCGACGAAGTGGGTGAACTGGCTAGAGACAGAGTGAATTTCAGATGCGCTGCAAAGAGAGCAAAGCACGCTTTAAAAAAGGGCACGCACCTTGATGATAGTAATGATTAGCGTAATTTTCCAACTACATTTGTTTAGATTGGGTGTTCGTTTATCAAGTTTCTTCAATCTGTAAATGCCGTATCATTTTGCTTGTCAAACGTCGACAGTTTATCATTTACTTAAACCATTGGATAACGCACAAATTTAATTTTTTTCTTTGAGAGCTTAACAATTCACTCATTGGCCTCTGTCTCAGGAGACAATAGGTCTTGCATCACGAAGTATGTTCTGCGCTGAATCACAACGTTTCTTGTGGCTGTATTGGTATATTCTGGAGAGGCACTGCTTGCCACAGTTGTTGCAGAAAAAAACTGGGGACTGTAGTTGATAAATAGGATGTTCTCTCTGCCCTCTGCGCTCTCTTTTGTCTCCATATGTGTTGTTGTTTTTCCTCTTTTTCTATTTGAGCCACCCTTCACTGCCGCTCGCCATACTTGCCTGTCTTTTGCCAGCCGCTCCCAGTGTTCTTTATCTATGCCGCATAAAGTTAGATCACGCGTGCAGGTATCAATGGGCGTCCATTCTGTCTAGTACCAGTTTCGAATTGACCATATACAATGTTCCTTGGGATGCTACTATCGTACATACGGCACACGTGCCCCAGCCAACTCAGACGTCCCTGACTCAGCAAGGTGTACATGCTTGGAATGCCGGCACAGTCCAGGACTTCTATATTGGAGATGTGGTTTTGCCATCGGAAGTTGTATATTCTTCTGAGACAGCGCAAGTTCAAGGTGTATATGCGATGTTCTTGTCTAGCATATGTGGTCCATGTGTAGCAGGGAATATGATACCAGATTTTCCCTTGCTTTATTCTTAGTCCCAAGCTTCATCTAGGCACGCACTTTTCAATGAAACAAAGGGTAACCATATACCTGGTCTGTGGACGTATAATAACAGACCAGATATGTTAACAAGGCTTTTTTCCTTAACTGGAAGTGAACTTATGCCCTGCCTTTCTTTCTCCTGCAGTCAACTTGAGGTTAATTGTATTCTTGTTTTCTAGAAATTCCATATGTCACAAATATCAAATTAGACGGGATTTTCGAACCAACAACTAGATTTGACCGTGAGAATATACTAACAGGACAATGACAGATTTGCAAACAAAGAAAATTGCCGGTGGATAAATAGAATGCATATTGTAGATTCGAGATAACTTCACAGAACTTCAGACAACTTTAGACACACTTAGCAGAGACACTTGGTAGAGGGACACTTGGCACACACAGTAGGGACATACACTTGTCAGATTCAGCGATCTAGAGGGGCAGAGACAGACCCAGGAACAGTCAGTGAGGGTAGTCTGAGACAGTTACAGACAGAAAGAATTGACTAGTCAAGAAGTGTTGTCTAGAACTGAAGAGACACACACAGTCAATATTCGCCAGCAGACAGACTAGAAGAGATACACATACTATCTAGAGAACACAACACTAAAGAACAGATTGATTCAGCGATTCAGAGGGGCTGAGACAGACCAAAGGGACAGTCAGTGTAAGTAGTCCTGAGACAGTTAGACTTCAACAGTCAATATTCGCCAGTCAGAAAGAGTAAAGATACACACACAGAAGGATTCGACTATTCAGGAAGTGTAGTCTACATCAGACAGAGACCTGCGTAGAGACAGACCCAGCGACAGGTCTGAGACAATCACAGAGGCTACAAGTCTTATTATAGTTAACACGTATGCTATAGTCTGAGACAACCGTCTCCCTACTCACTCGGAAGTCTTCAACCTCCCCTTATAATCCAGCCATATAGAGAACATAGATTTAACACCATCGATCTGAGACAACCGTCTCCCAAATGACTTTAAAGTTTATATCATCATCGAAGAGATTTGTTTTGAGACTCTCCAGCTAGTCGAATCAAGTTGTGTCTTACTTCCAGTGGAGATAACTTAAGGTTGAGAACTATAGGTATGTTTGTGTAGAGTATAATGTATATGGGAAAATTACTTAAACATTTTTAGTTAGAGACATTCTTTTATGTGTTAAATGTTGGTTGTATATATTAATTTAGTTGTGTTTATGTTATTTGTAGTGATGTATTCTTTTGGATTTTAAGAATTTAAATAAATATATTAAAATTGATACAGACTTCGGTAAGACAGAGGGAGAATGTCTGGATATGAATGTTCAGATTGATATGTATGAGCATTTGAGATAATATTAGTAGATTATCAGAACAACACGGCTACACATGTCTCACTACCATACAGCAAAGTGCTGAGAACACAAGCCTTATAAACTTGTGTCTTTGTGTTTCTTGTGAGTACCATACTTTCCGATACACGCTCTGCTAATTTGAACATAGCAGTGGAGGTCTTCCCAATGCGACTACTAATTGCATCATCGAGGGAGAGGTTGCCGCTGATGACAGTGCCAAGGTATGTGAAGGTGTTGACTACTTCAAGCGTATGTCTACCAGTGTTGATATATTCGGCTGTGCTAATATCAGGGAACATTATATTTGTTTTCTTCAGGCTGATGGTCAGGTCGAATTCCTTTGATGCTGCAGCAAATCTGTCCATGAGGTGTTGTATCCCTTCCTCTGTGTGTGATGTTAATGCTGCATCATCGGCAAACAGAAGTTTCCTGATGGTGACTCTTTGGACTTTGGTCTCTGCTTTAAGTTGCACCATGTTGAATAATTTTCCATCTGATCTTGTAGTGAGAAATATTCCTGCTTCTCTCCCATGCTTTTGAATCTGCCGTAAAAGGTATCCTTTTTATAGCACGTATATTGGCAATATGGTGTTAGGCCCCTATTTTTTATTGACTGAAAGCACACAATGGATGATATGGTCAACATCACGCAGGCCGCCTTTACTTCCCAGTGCTTTTCCTGGAACACATTTGAGGCTGCGTCGACCTGTGGTAAATTGCAGTTAACTCCGTACCAAAACAAAGCACATACACATTAATGGGGTAGGGTTTGCCAAGCACAGATCCGAAAGTTGCGTTTTGTGCCTAAGCAAACTGCCTTCCGTTGAACAACCGGGCACGGTACTTTTTGGCTGACAACTATCATCCCCGGAAAACTGGGGTGGGTGATGTTGGTGAGAGCAAAATATATTTTGCTTTGCTAGAGTCTAATGAAAAGACCCTCTGGATTATTTGTGCACATCCCCAGTCTAGTGTTTCCCGGGAACCGGTAAATGCAAGTAGAAACTGCTAATTGCCAAGTGCCGTCACGCCTTCTCGAAAAAGACGGAGAATGTTCCTTTATGTATATCTTCACCGTTGATAGAAAATTAAGGCCGATAATGTAAAGGCTTGACTGGTACAAACCAAAATAGGGACGAAAATGCGATGTTTTTCGTAAGCCGATTGTCCTTACACAGAGTAAAATGATGTCCAAACACCATGGCTCAGATAATCTGAAGCTCAATTAAAGAGCCAAAATATTATCGTGTGTGACAAGCACATGTGTCTCTAATGGCTGGGAATGTTTCTAATCCGGAACGACCGTACATAGTCTGAAAGGGCGTATATTGTAGACATACTCTTAGATGAACATCATAAAACGTAAATATACGGCAAAATATGATCGTTAAAGAGCAATGAATACAAGATACAGCCGAAAAGTGACCATTCCAATGACTAGTCGAGAACGGTCGAGAATGCTCCTAAATCGGAATGACCTCACCCAGTCAGCAAAGTAGTAAATGCTCTTTGGAGTAGATATAAGCCTAAATATTTGGCAATAATAGATCATTAAAGAGTGTTTATCATACAATGTGTACGGAAAAACCTTACCAAAAAGCAAGAAGTCCGATAGTGTAATACTTGTGTTACTCATTTCTAAGATTCTTTGCAAGTATTAATTTAAAATAGTCCTTCGTGCACACAGTGTAAATTAAAATAGTCATTCGTGCACACAGTGTAAATTAAAATAGTCCTTCGTGCACACAGTGTAAATTAAAATAGTCCTTCGTGCACACAGTGTAAATGATTGGAAGGCAATGTGCTGACTTCGTTGTACATGGTTTTCAAATTTAACTGTGACCTTCATCTCAGAAATGGCAAACCACCAGTGCATCTATTATACAAACAACGAATTAAATAGCTCCAGCAGCAGTCTTAACAATCGCCGATGAATGCACGTTTGAGTAGAATTCGAATCATAACTTGCAAAACAACCATTCTTGACTACATCGTCACCAAGGTTTACATGCACAGTAAGAAAAAGTAAAGGACTATCTTTTCATATTAGGACGTATAGTGTGGACTGAGTTGTTAATCTCGTATGTTTCATTGTTTATCGCCACGTGATGGGTGATGTGGTTAACATCACGTCTGTTGTCATTACTTCCAGGTATAATTCTGGCACCGAATAACTTCCATCCCATTGTGGAATTGAACATAGACAACATGCCTAAGACGCGAGTACACTATCCACTATATTTTCGCAGCTCTTATGATCACACGGTTATGAACTTTAATCTTACATAGATTTTTTAATCTTCTAAACTGTGCATATGTTTGAAAAATCGTAATATATCCTTTACAGGACGTAGCCATCAACCCCAGTAAACAATTCGTTGATCTTCTAGGCACCACTAATACGTTCAGTAGTTTGACGTTGCTTTCTGAACGATGAGGTCTATTTTTACCTTTTGTAAAACTCCCACGAAACGAATTTGCCTCCAAACTTGCCTACCGTGGGGTTTCAACCAGGTATGCTTGTGTTTGCGATCGAGCTCACTATCACTTAAGCTACAGACGCCCACATATGTTTACATTTGTATTAATTGTCAGTTTTTCTTTTTTTGGAATCACTATTTTCTTTCCCTTTTATTATTTTCTTGTTACCAAAGTGACAGTGCTGTAATTCTTGCCATCCGTGTGTTGCTGGGGCTAGCACTGGGAACAAAGAATATTAATACTGCAAGCTTCAAGGCATGTTGTAAGAGGCGGCTCAGGCTGGTAAGCGCCAAGGGAAGCTACCCTAATAAAGAGATATTGTCACTGAAATAGGATGTGCCTGCGTATAACTGGCACAACGTACAATCTCTCTTAGGTTTAGATCACATACAAATCACAAAGTGTGGTTTCAACAGGTGGTGGATATGGAGCGCTCACATAAGAAGAAGATAGTTGTTTATGTTTCTGTTACTACATTCAGGAGTCAAGTAATTATGTACAAATGTATTTACTCGTGATAAATTAAATATAACCAAATGATAAACATAAAATATAACTGAAACAGATGTACAAAGAAAGATCATTGTCAACATTATAAAGGGGCACTCATTCTTATTTGTATATTGTGTAAAATAATAATAATAGTAATGTGTGTCAAATTAACAAAATAAATGAAAGATAGGATAACAGACTACAAAGAGATAGAGAGAGAGAGTGATAGAGAGAGAGATAAAGAAAAAGAACGAGACTACTCTAGGCGATCTATTTGTTATGTATTGTTAAATAACATCAACGCCTGACATGGATAACAATCAGTAAAAAGTAAGACTTTTGATGATATATTGCACATGAAACTCGATCCAGACCCTCAATCTTCAGAACGTCAGGCACGCGTTCTAATTATATCAGGATCAAGTCAGTACATGATTTTCACGGACAAATAAAGGAAGTTGACATGGTTTGAAAGACTGAGTTGACATTTTTCTCGTTGGCTCTATTTAAAAAGAGGAAGAAAGGATAGGAAAGAAAAATAAAAGTGTTACAATAATTTATTTGGTAGATATTGTATGTTTCACTGTAAGAATATCACATTAATGTAGATATTGTATGTTTCACTGTAAGAATATCACATTAATAAGCACATTGATACAGTATATACAATAATTTATTTGGTAGATATTGTATGTTTTACTGTAAGAATATCACATTAATGTAGATATTGTATGTTTCACTGTAAGAATATCACATTAATAAGCATATTGATACAGTATATACAATAATTTATTTGGTAGATATTATATGTTTCACTGTAAGAATATCACATTAATAAGCACATTGATACAGTATATACAATAATTTATTTGGTAGATATTGTATATTTTACTGTAAGAATATCACATTAATAAGCACATTGACACAGTAAATACAATAATTTATTTGGTAGATATTGTATGTTTCACTGTAAGAATATCACATTAATAAGCACATTGGCACAGTATATACAATAATTTATTTGGTAGATATTGTATGTTTTACTGTAAGAATATCACATTAATAAGCACATTGATACAGTATATACAATAATTTATTTGGTAGATATTGTATGTTTTACTGTAAGAATATCACATTAATAAGCACATTGATACAGTATATACAATAATTTATTTGGTAGATATTGTATGTTTTACTGTAAGAATATCACATTAATAAGCACATTGACACAGTATATACAATAATTTATTTGGTAGATATTGTATGTTTCACTGTAAGAATATCACATTAATAAGCACATTGGCACAGTATATACAATAATTTATTTGGTAGATATTGTATGTTTTACTGTAAGAATATCACATTAATAAGCACATTGACACAGTAAATACAATAATTTATTTGGTAGATATTGTATGTTTCACTGTAAGAATATCACATTAATAAGCACATTGACACAGTAAATACAATAATTTATTTGGTAGATATTGTATGTTTCACTGTAAGAATATCACATTAATAAGCACATTGGCACAGTATATACAATAATTTATTTGGTAGATATTGTATGTTTTACTGTAAGAATATCACATTAATAAGCACATTGATACAGTATATACAATAATTTATTTGGTAGATATTGTATGTTTTACTGTAAGAATATCACATTAATAAGCACATTGATACAGTATATACAATAATTTATTTGGTAGATATTGTATGTTTCACTGTAAGAATATCACATTAATAAGCACATTGACACAGTATATACAATAATTTATTTGGTAGATATTGTATGTTTCACTGTAAGAATATCACATTAATAAGCACATTGACACAGTATATACAATAATTTATTTGGTAGATATTGTATATTTCACTGTAAGAATATCACATTAAAAAGCACATTGACACAGTATTCAGAAATAATTATAAAATCTAACATGTTATTCTGGTCACGTAGTTGAATGTTATATAATAGTTATCATTATTATACAGAGAGACTATGCGTATCAGAGGTGATAACAACTAACCTTCACGGAAAATACCTCAATGTTAATTCAATTATCACACCACAGTTAATATCAATATTACATTTTTCTTTCAACCATGACGGGGCACTGTTACCAAATTGTTTTCTAACAAGAAGTGCAATCTATTATCAAATCTGTAACATGATATTTGGACTATCATGGCCAGAGATAAGAACAAATGCTTCTATTCTGCAACATCTTGATATTAAAGAGAGTTGGATATGCCTGCAATCATTGAAAATTAATATTTTCGACACATCAAACGATATGAGCACTTAGAAAAGATAAATTTGAGGGATTGTTGCCTGGACAAAGAATGAGAGGAAGACCTAGAAGACGTTGTGTAAAAGATGTCATTGACGATATGAGAATGACGGCTGCTGACGCCGGTCAACTTGCACAGAACATAATTTTTTTTTCGGACTGTTGTCATAGGAGCCAAATTCCCAAATGAATAAGTTAATTGATGATGGTCATGAATATAATTACAGAATTGGTAAATAAGTTAATTGATGATAGTCATGAATATAATTACAGAATTGGTAAATAAGTTAATTGATGATGGTCATGAATATAATTATAGAATTGGTAAATAAGTTAATTGATGATGGTCATGAATATAATTATAGAATTGGTAAATAAGTTAATTGATGATGGTCATGAATATAATTATAGAATTGGTAAATAAGTTAATTGATTATGGTCATGAATATAATTATAGAATTGGTAAATAAGTTAATTGATGATGGTCATGAATATAATTACAGAATTGGTAAATAAGTTAATTGATGATGGTCATGAATATAATTATAGAATTGGTAAATAAGTTAATTGATGATGGTCATGAATATAATTACAGAATTGGTAAATAAGTTAATTGATTATGGTCATGAATATAATTACAGAATTGGTAAATAAGTTAATTGATGATGGTCATGAATATAATTATAGAATTGGTAAATAAGTTAATTGATGATGGTCATGAATATAATTATAGAATTGGTAAATAAGTTAATTGATGATGGTCATGAATATAATTACAGAATTGGTAGTGCCGTTTGTCTTCCACTCTGATATTCGTGGGTTCGAATGTGCAGCATGTCGTTCGGTTCACGAGTATATCTACGGTTGTTGCTAGAGTTACTGATTTCGCTTTGTAGAATACTCTCAGCATGTGTGAGGTCAAGTCTACGAATTGAGTACCTATCCTTATGGGGAATCCGGATTCAATGGAATTAACCCTTAGTCTAAAAAGATTTTTTTAAACAAAAACAATTGAGCTTTTGAAATCAAACCAAAGTTATGCAACAATAATACAAAGGTTACATATTTCCAACAGTTCATCAAATGCCATAAAATAAATGATCAACTATCTATGACTATTGCACAAAGCACGAACTCCGTAGCTACAGCAACAATCCAAGGGATATCATGATAAAGTTGCAGACATGACTCGGTCCGGATGCCAACACACAACCACCAGATCGAAAGTTAAACGTAGTAGCAACTTCGCAATAGAAACCAACTTCCAGATCGAAAGTTAAACGTAGTAGCAACTTTGCAATAGAAACCAACTTCCAGATCGAAAGTTAAACGTAGTAGCAACTTTGCAATAGAAACCAACTTCCAGATCGAAAGTTAAACGTAGTAGCAACTTTGCAATAGAAACCAACTTCCAGATCGAACGTTAAACGTAGTAGCAACTTTGCAATAGAAACCAACTTCCAGATCGAACGTTAAACGTAGTAGCAACTTTGCAATAGAAACCAACTTCCAGATCGAACGTTAAACGTAGTAGCAACTTTGCAATAGAAACCCACTTCCAGATCGAACGTTAAACGTAGTAGCAACTTCGCAATAGAAACCCACTTCAATAACTTAAACAGTAGTTGTTTGTGGGGAGGGTGAGAGGATTCAACAGGTATGAACTATTATCTTGAGTCCAGTAACTTGAGAACCCCCTCCCCGACTGATTGAACCCCCTCCTCCTCCCAAAAACAAAATAATAAGTAAAGAGGGAAACATGTGTAGTCACAAATTAATGCGATATACGAAAATCTACAAAACTGAGGCGGTCAGACCGGATCAGATCAGATCTGGAGGAAATAGTTTGGGAGGCTGCTCTAATACTGAGCAAATAGACGATTCAACAAAGACAGATATATACAGAATTACATAAGTACTAAAAAATTAATGAGTAAATGTGAAAATAAACAATACTCGATGTTTCGGTACTAGACCTAGGCCTTAAAGGTCTAGTACTGAAACTCGAGTGTTCTTTATTTCTATATTTAATCATTAATTTTTCACTACATCTGTAATATTGTATATACCTGTCATTGGTCACAAATGAAAGAACTAATATTTGTAACTCATTAGTCAAATTTACCAAGATAATTTGATCCAACTTCCTCGTTCATTCTCGTACCGTATTTAATTATCTCTTTTACTTTCTCTTTCTTCTTCTGCTCTTTACCACTCTGTCTCCACTGTGCCACCCCTGACACATGATAACATACAATTCTGTTTACACTTGAAGCTAGCAAATAGTGGTCTATACAAATTTCAAATGTAGAAAATGATTATGTCATTATGTTACTTGCGGATAATGGTTGGTGTAAATGTTAAATAACTTCAAATTAAGTACGATATCTTGAGAATTGTGTTCGTTTATATCTAATAATACTTACAATCTCTAATGCTAATGGTCTGATAGTTGTATTTAGAACATTTTAAATTATCTTACAGTTTAAAAGATCTTAAAAAATGTTAACTATTAGCAAAAGAGGCAATTATCAAATCTTGGTTTGGTTAACCTCAAACCGATTTATATTATCGGTAAAATTTTTAGTTATAATTCTAGTCTTTGGCTTCTTTTTTGTTATGTCACAAACTTAACTATTTAGAATCTAAAAACATGTGTTTGCCATTATGTGGCATTATTTCTTTATATTAAATGTATTACTTAATTTCAAAGTTTGATTGCGACAACTGTGACAGTATGTCATTATTCAGTCATTTTTCTACTTGCTAAAAGAATGAAAGAAGTATTTGAAATATCAACATTGCTTAGACCAGCTGTGATAAATGAAAGTACATCGTCCCAGGCGAGGTCAGTC
Source organism: Arion vulgaris (assembly GCA_020796225.1). Taxonomy (NCBI): domain Eukaryota; kingdom Metazoa; phylum Mollusca; class Gastropoda; order Stylommatophora; family Arionidae; genus Arion; species Arion vulgaris. The sequence continues at coordinate 54,898,755 of CM036759.1, read as the reverse complement.
ATTGACAATGATCTATATTTGTTTATCATGTTTATCATTTTGGGTATCATTTGTCAGACCGTTACAGTATTTGGTTTGTTTAGTAACATTATCAACGTTACTATTTTTATCAAGCAAGGGTTCTCAGATTCAATAAACGTAAGTTTACTAGCTTTGTCCATCTCTGATCTCTGTTCTTTACTTGCAATCATGTGGAGCAATCTGTGCTTTAGTCCAGCGTTTAGAGATTCTGATATCCCACTGGTCACTTACCAAGTACATTTAATAACTGGAAGTTGGCCGCATGTTATCTTTACCAGAACCACAGGGTGGATAACTGCTTTCATTAGTTTGGAAAGGTGTGTATGTGTTATTCTCCCCTTGAAAGTGAAAACATTGTTCACATCACGGAGACATGTAATTGCAATGGTGGGGTTCTTCATGGCAACAATCGGCGGCGGATCGTTGGCGTATCTATCTGCAGGACTCGGGTGGAGATATTTCCCTGAAAGAAACATAACCTTAATTGGACTTGTTTTTCATATGGATGCTAACAGGAGAAAATTGACAGATTCTGTTTCTTATGCGATCAATGGTGTATTGATGCCAGTATCATGTTTCATGTCTGTTGTTGCATTTACAGTGATTCTGGTCGTAAAGCTAAATCAGACGGCAATCTGGAGAAGCTCAAACTCCTCAACGAAAGGTCATCAAAATCATAAAACAATAGTTAAAGAAATTGTCAACACAAAAGAGAAAAAAGTCGCTAAAATGATAGTAATTATTTCAGTGATTTTCATAACATGTTTTCTTCCTGCCGTTGGTACCTTCATTGCTGCTAATGTGGAACCAGAGCTGAGCTACGACGGACTGTATCAAAATTTATTTCTAGTGACTCTGGCTGTGTCGTTTACAACAGAAGCTATCAACTCTAGTATCAATATTTTTGTTTATCTTACAATGAGTACCAAGTATCGGAAGACTTTCATGAGTATGTTTAAATTACAAACAATATGTTAAATCTTTGCGTTAGTTAAACATTTACTTTGATTTGATGTTACATGACACTTAAGGAAGTTAACTACAGAAACATTATTAAGAGAGACACCAGTTAAGGAATAATATAGTCCACGTATGAAAAATAAATCTGAAGTTATACAAATAGACAAGCAAAATAAAAATGTCAAATAAAGTAAGAAATGCAACATTTACTTGTGTATTTACTGATGTCTTGCTCACAATTAAAATAAAATTGTCCTGATGAACGCTGCTATAACTATTTTCTTTCCTGTACACATTTAAATGTTGGGTAACCATATGCTTTCAGTATAGACGCTTACCCCTATACAACGGATTGTTCTTCGGATAATTTTTATTTGATGATGGTAGGATAGGTCAGGAATGATGATCTTATGTAGAGAACGAGAAATATAACAGAGAACCACGAGGGGAAGAAAAGGCCCGGCTTTGGTTTGGGCACACTTTGAAAATCCATGGGAAATGTGAAAATGAAAAAAGGAAAATGAAATGGAAACCTAGAGCTCCGTACAAACATTTTTGGAGGCAGTAATTACCGATGCAAAGAAGAGATGAAGGACTTGTTATAGTTTGCTAAATACAAGATCATTTGAAATGAGTTTGATAAGGATATCTGTCCTAACCAGAGTTAATTAGGTGCAAGAGAAATATATATATATATATATATATATATATATATGAGAGAGAGAGAGAGAGAGAGAAAGATAGAGAGAGAAAACAAATAATTCCGTTAACTGTTTCATCTAAGACAAGTTGTCAATATAAATTAGAATTGGCAATGTCGAAAGTAATAATGAACAACAAATTGTAAGAAATCAGGAGAAGTGATGAAAACAGAGAAATATCTGGTCAACCTCTGTTATAAAAAGTAGAACATGCAGATAGGTTGGGTAAACCTTGAAAATACGTTAAGAGACCGAAGGACATAAACCTTATCCGTTTCAATTTCACTACAATTAATGATGTTGATGCATATCATAAACTGTTTGCTATTTCACTACAGTAAACACCAGCATGACCAGGATATTAGATCCACGTATGCCTCTGGGGATGGGAAACCTAAGTAGGTGACATTCCCTCATACCACAACCTGTCACGTTGGTTCTTCCGAGACATTGACTGAGAGTCAGGTACAGCAACGGCACTAGTAAACATAATCACAGAGAGCCACTGGACGGCAGCAGTAACAGCCTTAACATTCATTCTCTTATTGGAAGTAGTTGCAATGTATGCTAAGGTTACTTTTGAATTCTTTTGAATATGAGCGTTATAGAAGAGTACTTCGTATATCATGGACAGAGAAGAGAACAAATAGATCTATCCAAAAAGAACACAAAATCAAAGAAAACTGGCTGATGCTACAAATAAGAAAGAGAAAATTGAGGTATTTTGGACATATAAAAAGACACGGAGGGCTTGAGAGGACCATCATGGATGGATGCATACCGGCAAACAGAAGAGGATGAAGACCGCGGAGAAGTTGGATTTAGGATGTAACTGATGGCTTGAACATGGCGTCTGCAGAGACAGGACCTCTGGCCCATGAGAGAGAGAAATTCCGGAGGATTTTAGGGGTGGCAAAGTTCTATACGAGAGCCGCGGTAGCGTAGTTGTTAGTGAACTCGCTTCTCAGGGCTGGTGGTCTGGTTTCAACTCCCGCAGTGCGCGTGGAATTTTTCCCGATTGCGACGGCTCTCAGGTCGATCCAACCTAAACTGAGTACCAGACATGCTCTGGGAAAGTAAAGGCGGCCGGCGTGATGCTGATCACATCACCCATCGTGTACCCATCGTGTGTCGACGGTCAATGAAAAATACAGGCCTAACACTGTATTGATCTATATACCACGAGGTATGAAAGTGTTCTTTTACTTTTTACTTTTTCTTAAAGTTCTGCACAAGACTAGCTATTTGATGATGCTGATGATGCTAGGGTTTACTATGTGCGCTAGTCAATACATAGTATTGGAAATAAGGACATGAACTTAAGCAATGCTGGATTATTGAATAAAACAAAGAAAAATATAACTAGACATGCATAGAGTTTGTACAATAAAAGCACACTATGAAAAAGGATAACAATACATGTTTTGCGATTAGATTAACCGCACTAGAGGATTTCAGAGTATCTGATTTCTTATTCATTCTTAGATGCACAGCCCGAATTTGTATCTAGCTGATGACCTTTACAGATTCATGTGTCAAAGAGAAGACAGATTAAGTATTTACATAATCTAAATAACACATGCTGACTGCAATGTTTTCATAGAAATGAGTTAAGTAGATCTTCAGGATCTAGTTAATACTGTTGTGCCACAAACAGAGGATTCATCTAGAATAGCAAGTAGAAAGAATGTATGCTCATGTTTTTTTTTAAAAACATTACGAAATACAAATTTCTACCACAGACGTCATTAAAGTTAAATAACACGGTATTAAGACATGTTTACAAAAATTTTTTTTTTTTTTTATTCGATCTAGAAGCATCATCATCATCATCACCTTCAACTCCCATCGGAGCACAGGTCTTCAACAAACTTCTTCCATCTCTTCCTCTCTCTTGCCATCCCTTCCAATTCTTTCCATGTTTTACCTATCCTCTTTATATCCACCTCCAGCTCTCTTCTCCAGGTCTGCCTAGGCCTTCCCCTACTCCTTTCCCTGCGGGTTCCAAAACAATGCCTGTCTTGCGATGCTTCCGGTCGGTCTTCTCAATGTATGTTCTATCCATCGCCAGCGTCTCTTCCTGAGCCTCTCTCCACTGGTATCTGCTTTGTTCTCTCCCTGAGTTCCTCGTTTGTAATCTTATCATACCATCTCAATTCCTCTATCCTACGTAAACATCCATTTACGAAGGTCTGCAGTTTTCTGATAGTTTCCTTTGTGGTCTTGATCTAGAAGCACTTGAGCTGAAAGCTCATCGGCTCGGTGTCATGGACATCGTAACCCTTCGGTTCGGTGCCTCGAACAACGTAAATCTGGGGAACCTGTAGCTTTTCTGCCAGTCCGCGGAGTTGAACCCGCACTCACAGAGGACTTGTCACCTGTAGTCCAATGCACTACGAACACGGTGGTCATGCGGGCTGTTTACAAAATAAATCATTTATAATTATGACAGATGTAGCGCCCGTCTTCCCAGCGTGTTCGTAGCGCGTTGGACTACGGGTGACAAGTCCTCTGTAAGTGCGGGTTCAACTCCGCGGACTGGCAGAAAAGCTACAGGTTCCCAGATTTACGGTGTTCGTGGCACCGAGCCGAAGTGTTACGATGTCCATGACACCGAGCCGAAGAGCTTTCAGCTCAAGTGCTTCTGGATCGGGAGAAAACAAAAATGGCAGATGTAGCATGATGAAACTGGTTTTAGAGAAGAGCAATTGCTGCCCTACACCTCTGTGCGATTTTTCCCATTTGGTTACATTGAGTTTTGTTTTCACAAAACGACAGTTCGTGCAGAAAAATGCAGATGTTATGTCAAAAATGGCCTCTGCCGGTCGATCTTAAAATTTGCCAAGAGAAGAGAATTACCCTTTTGATACCACCGGGCATATTGGGTAATACGGTGTCAGTCCTCTATTTTTCATTAACCGTCGGCACACGATGTGTGATATGGTCACCATCACACCGCTGCCTTTATTTCTAAGTTATTTTCCTGGTACAAAATTGAGGGTGGGTCATCCTGAGAGCCGTTACGGTTGGGAAAAAATTAAAAGCGAACTGTGAAATTGAACCCCGACCAGTAGCCTAAGAAGCAAGTTCTCTAAAAACTCCACTACTGCTGCTCCCATCAATGTACTTTAGTAGATAGTTATACTGTAATAGTAAGTGAAAAACAATCGATAATCTATCATTTTTCTTGGAAACAATCGACAACTTATCATTTTACTTGGAAATAATAGACAATTCATTACTTATGTCGAATATAATTTTACTTCAACAATACGACAGACATAAAATTCGACAATTCATTATTTTACTCCAGTGAGTCGACATCTTATAATCTTGATACAACACGTCAATAACTATTATTGTACTAAAAACTCGATCGTTTATCAGTTTATTTCCAAAAGGCAATGTTATCATTCTGTTTGACAAATTTGAAAGCGTATCGTATTACAAATTAAAGCTCACAAAAAGATTTAAAATGTAGGCCTCCCTAATCTTGATATCTTTCCCAGTGTTGCCGAGATTCGCAAGGAGAACAAAGAATAGTACCACTGCGGCATACACGACATGTCGTAAGAGGCGACTGATGTAGGGGCTTATGGAAGCTAACCTAGCCCTTTAGCTGCTAAGGACGTATATATACGTTTTTCTCATTCACTTTTAAAGACACATTAACATGTCTGTTATTATCTCTCCTCTTTGGGCTAAAGACGTGTTAAAACGTTATACGTTGCTACTATCACTGCTATAGGCGTACATTCACGTTTGTGACCTAGAAACAAAGAGTACCTATTTTTATCTCAGCCTTCAGAAAGTATGTAGCAGTGATAGGGCTAGTAAATAAAACGCGTCGCAGAAATTAGATGTGCTGTCTACTTGTGGGCGCATAACTGACACAATCGTTCTTGAGCTCAGATCACATACAAATCACAAAGAGTGGTTTACCAAGTGGAAGATAAGGAGCGTTCGAAGAAGAAGTCCCAGTATACATATAATTTTCTAGAAGTAAGAATACACAAATCATACGTACCTCCAGCAACTGGACAGACAATTCTGTAATCGCAACAGGTATTTCCTACTGTAACATGACATCCTTCTTCCAGTTCTGGAACTCCAACCTCTGGACAGAGAGGTGTGCAGTCAATCTTTCCCGTTCGTAGACAAGTACAATTATCTTCGCAGTCATGAATGAACTGTTCTCCAGCAGCATACAAATGACCTCTGTGTTCACAATACTCAACAGCTGTGAAGATGAAATGAAAACTGAACAATTGACATATACATATGAATCAATATAAGAATGAATATAAGCAAACTTTGAAAGCTCTTTACCTAAACACACGCATATGTCAAACAGTCGCCAAAGACATCTGTGAAAATGAAAATCGTGGCATAACTACAGTACGTAGCCATCAACCGCAGCAAACTTGTCGTTGATTTTCTAGGCACCACTTATACGTTCAGTAGTTTAGTCATTGCTTTCTGAACGGTTAGTTTTATTTTTACCATGTGTCAAAATTCCAAGGAAACGAATTTGCTTCCAAACTTGCCCACCGTATGATTTGAGCCAGGTACGCTTGGGTTTGTGATCAAGCTCACTACCTCTTGAGCTACATACGCTCACATGGTATCAATATCTTCTTCTTCTTTTACTGTTTCTTCAAGTATCCAGCAGCTTTTGGGATGTTTCCTCAACGGACAGTGCCCGTCAACGGATATTGCTTTTCAGATACAGAGACACAAAGTAAAAGGTTGATCATGCAAATGGTGGATCACATAACTAACAAATGCAGTAACAGACAATATGGACCAAGTTCACACAAGAGACCGTTCTTGTGATATGTTGTCATAATGAAAGAATCATCAAATAGAATTATCATTCTATGAACCTCATAGCAAAGTCCAAATACAACTTGACTTGGAGCCGTAGAAACTGAACTCGCATTCACAAAATAAGCATTGGCACTCTAGATGGGGGTTAGCAACGATAGCGTACACTATTTCTCATGATATTTATCACACCGATACTTAATGCTAGATAACATCACAGACAACCTACAGTGAGTCTCCACCATGATGGTCTCTGAGATGTTGCCCAGAATTAGCTGACGAGCATCCTGCCAGACTGCAACTTTCAGAAAATACAAAGTTGCTGGAGTTAATCTTCTCAAGGTGTAAGAAGACTTTCGTCCGATCTGAGAAAATGAAATTATTGTTATAACACAGCTCTAGATGATGACGTTACAGTTAATGATAAAGACGATTTTTAAAATCAATGACATAGAAAATAACTGTCTAATAATTATGACAATAACGGAAACGAAATATTATTATATCTTCGAATTGTGTTGAAAAATACAATTTGCTGCAAATTGTCAAAACAGCATTAGCTTTTAAACATCTAAATAAAATAGGAAACTCTAAGCTATATAGTTTTAAATCTAAATTAGAAATTTGTAAATCCCACCTCGTCTCAATCCCAACATATGACAGCAAGAATTGAAAAATGACGGCTAAAAATGTATATAGAAGTTGACATAATTTGAAAATAGATGTATGCAACAAATAATGAGCCTTAAAGGGAACGGATTCCGAAAACGTTTTGAAAACAGAGTAATATCAGGTCAGCCACTAGTAACAACTGTTATAAGAAGGAGAGGATGGAGATACGCTGGGCATACCTTGAGAAAAAGTTATCAAAGACTACCTAAGCAAGCACGGATGTGGGATGCAAATGATTCAAGAAAGAGAGGATGCCGTAGGGAGACTCTAAACCGAACTTTGCTGAGAGAGGCAAGAATTATCGGTCTCAATTCCATGTAGGAGATTTAGCGAGTTGCTCAGGATAGAGCAGTATGGAGAAATTGCTTACAGGCCCTATGTAATATATAACGGTACGTGAGGAATTACTATTATTATATCCCATTTGTGTTACATCTCTAAAGCTTTCTGAAAGTGTCTGCGAAAAAAAAGCTTGAATTGTATCTCAGAAGACAATGACAGTTTTCCAAAACTTGAGGACAGAACCGTAAACATAGAATTTACACTCTATTAAGAAAATAATTACAGTTTTCTCCAACTTGCCCAGAGCCATATATATAGTTCCTACACTACACATATGTGGTACTGAGGCCCGCAAGTGAAGCAAAGAATAGTACCACTGAGACCTACAAAGCATGTCGTAAGAGGTGACTGGCGTAGGACCTAAAGAAGCTACCCTAGTAAATAAAACGCATCACATAAATCGAATGTGCTGGTCTACCTGAAGAGCTTAACTGGCACAATGTACAATCGCTCTTAGTCTCAGATCACATACACATCACACAGTGTTGTTAACAAGTGATCGATACTGAGCCTTCGAAGAAGAAGAATGACTTACACTGTATTTCAGAAGACAATTTGTTGTCCATACCTCGAGGACAAAGCCATATACATAAGAAAGTTGTTTACATACATATGTTTTCTAGTAGTACCTCTTTACGTTTCCACTGAGCCAAGTCAATATGGTTAGTGCCCTCTCTAAACAGAAGAACATATTCATACAAATAACCAGCTGGGGCAAACTCTGACCACTCTATTGTTATATTTTTCTCCCATACTGACGTCACATTCAGGTTAAATCGTCCTGAAATATACCAGAATAATGACTGTTCAATAATGACTATCACAATACTGATACTCAAAATAATGACACTCACAATAATAACACTCAAAATAATGACAATAAATAATGACACTAAAATGAACCAAAAATCAAACGTGAAAATCGAAAACAGATAATGATAAAACAAAGCAAACTAGTTGGCGTTGGCTGAAAAATAACTACTTGTCCATAAACATACACCGTATGCCATAGACAAAACATGAAGTCAGCCCTAAACAGATACTATGGTGAGATAAAGAGCAATGATAGTCTACGCTTGTGAGTATGGCTCATGATGATGGTGATGATGATTGACATGCAATATTAGAAGTTAAATATAAACGCGACCGAGGTTAAGACACCATATCCATGTTTGCGAGTGGCAAATATTTGTCAGGATTTCAAAACCAGGTCCACTTTCCGGAATACGGAATTAGATGATGAAAACAACATGACACCGCTGTATATTTCCATAACTGTTAAATGAAAACAACATGACACCGCTGTATATTTCCATAACTGTTAAATGAAAACAACATGACACCGCTGTATGTTTCCATAACTGTCAAATGAAAACAACATGACACCGCTGTATATTTCCATAACTGTTAAATGAAAACAACATGACACCGCTGTATATTTCCATAACTGTTCAAGTTTAGAAAGTTTAAATATCATTGGGAGTTTAGTTTAATGTATATTCGTTTTCAACTTTTATTTCGACAAAGCACAATAAAGTCTTAACTTTGAGTGTATTAACTAAATAAATTGAGTGTAGGTAGGTATATTTATACGAGAAGAGGAAAGTGAATGGCAGTAACTTAAGAAATGAGTTCATCAGAATATTCGAGATGGTCTTTTTGCAGTGATTTCCGATTTTTCTCTGATGGTCTTTTCTCTGATTTCAGTGCAGCTGACATAATGTTTCTATTCCTGTTGGGGGTTGGTCAATAAAATGTAAGTCCCGTGTTCCAATTAGGCGGACAAAAGAACCATTATTGAGAAACAAAGAATGAAGTAGTTTGGCCACTTAATAAGAATGCATCCGAACTCCACAATATACAGTCTTCTACAATAGAATATCCGGAAAGATGGCGAGAGGAATACCAAGATGATTAGATATCATAGCAGGATCCTGTGAAAGAGTAAAAATAACAATAACCCAAGCCACCAGAACAGCACAAGACAAAAACAGAAAACTACGACACTGTGTAACAACCTGGTAGCAGTGTGGTGACAAAAGAAGAAGAGGAAGAAGAAAGAACCATTGACAGTATGATATCAATAGGAGTAGATTGGAAAGAGATTGACTGGAAAAAAATGATTAGGGCTAATTAATAAGTATCCCAACACATCTTTACAAACCTCCAAATAAATCCAAGACCTATTCCGGTGATACAGAATTCGTATACGTTCACTGAGATCTTCCTTCGTAATCAAGATATTGAAGCACACATGACTATTTCTCGAAGCTCAATGATGATGGCTATAATAAGATATTGAAGCACACATGACTATTTCTCGAAGCTCAATGATGATGGCTATAACAAGATATTGAAGCACACATGACTATTTCTCGAAGCTCAATGATGATGGCTATAACAAGATATTGAAGCACACATGACTATTTCTCGAAGCTCAATGATGATGGCTATAACAAGATATTGAAGCACACATGACTATTTCTCGAAGCTCAATGATGATGGCTATAACAAGATATTGAAGCACACATGACTATTTCTCGAAGCTCAATGATGATGGCTATAACAAGATATTGAAGCACACATGACTATTTCTCGAAGCTCAATGATGATGGCTATAATAACAATTCTTTCTTTTCCTTTCTCCAATCCTGTTTTGCCTCAAGGCGTCAGGTCATGAAGCGATTTCTAAAACGGGCCTTTGTGTACGCTTCGTAGAGAGTGTCTTTCGTCGCCTCTGTTATCTCTGAGGTCCATCTTTTGCGGACTGGCTTTTGCATTGTACCCATTGTACCGGAGCCGCATTGCTCTTTGGGGTGCACTGTCTGATGGTAATCTGCGTATGTGGCCGAAGCATTTAATTTATTGTTTCTTGATGAAGTTTAATACTGATGTTGTGACCACTTATTTCCTGATGTCTTCATTTTTCAACCGGTCTCTTCTTGTTACCCCCAACATTCTGCGTAGACACTTCATCTCTGTTGTGACTAGTTTTATTCTATCATTTGTTATCAACATCCAGGTTTGGAACTGGTAGTAAAATGTGGGGAAAAGATTGTGTTGAACATTTATCTTTTGTGTTCATGGTGACATGTTTGCATTTTTAAATTGGCGCCGTTTGTCCTATCATTTGATTTGCTTTGTTGCATCTGTGTGGAATTTTATTAGTTATTCTTCCATTTTCGGAAAAAAATGATCTCCAGGTATGTGAATACTTTTACTTGTTTTAATGGGCGATTGTCGATGGAGATATTGGTAGCGCTTCCTCTCTGGCGAATTTCATTGTTTCGGTTTTGTTGTTGTTTATTTTCATGTTGTATTCGTTACATGCTAACTGGAATCTATTAATGTGTTGTTGTAGATGTTCTTCTGTTGTTGATATGAATGCCTGATTATCTGCAAAAAGAAATTCGTTTAAGAGTTCCTCGAGGTTGTTTCCTTCGCTAGTGTTAGCCATTTTATTGATAATAATCATTAACTTAGTCAATATTGAGTTCACTACTGTCGTAGAGATGAGAGAAATATCGGATTCAGTTTCGTAGATGACATTGAATCTTCTGCTCAGGAGTGAATATTATGAAGAAATACATACCGACATGTAGGCACTCTGTAAGGAATACTAGACTTATGGAATTAAAAAAATACAAAGTATAGATCACTATTAGGCCAAATATATGCTCTTAGAAATATCATAGAGCAATGCACAGAATGGCAAAGCAAACTCTATATCAACTCTGTAGATTTTGAAAAGGCTTTTGATAGCATACACGCGAAAGTCTATGGCGTATCTTAAGATGGTATGGAATCCCACTGTGTTTTATAAATATTATAAAAAGCTGCTACAGCAAGTTTGCATGCAGTGTTGAAACTTCAGAACTAAAGTTTGAAGTAAAAACAGGCGTGCGACAAGGATGTGTTATGTCAGCCCTATTATTCAACACTGTCATAGATTGGGTGATGCGTAAAACAACGGAAGATAAGGCAAGAGGTATTAGATGGACGCTCACATCCACTCTGGAAGACCTAGATTTTGCAGATGACATCGCACTCCTATCTCATACACATAGAGATATCCAGGAAAAGACCTGCCGCCTTAACCAATATAGTGAGATGGTTGGGCTGAAAACAAATCAGAAGAAAACTGAAGTAATGACTCTGAACATAGCAACCCCAGCACCAGTCAAACTAGAAGGTAAAACCCTCCGAGATACAACCGCTTTCACATACCTTGGAAGTGTTATTAGCAATGAAGGAGGCGCTGGATCTGACATTAAAAACAGACTGAGTAAAGCACGAAGTGCAGTCGACCCTTCAGACCGCCTGGAAATCTGCCCAATACAGCATCAGAACCAAGACTAGTATCTATAACAGCTGTGTGCTGTCAACTTTGCTGTACGGATCGGAATGCTGGAGAATGACAGAACAGGATATGTCCAGACTCTCCGCCTTTCATACAACTTGTCTGCGAAAAATCTTACGCGTGTACTGGCCGACTACTATCTCGAATCAAGAATTGCTTGCACGATGCCAACAAGAGAATATGGGCACTATCATCCGAAGACGACGCTGGAGATGGATTGGACATGTGATGCGCATGGAGACTGGCTCCGACACGAAAACTGCACTAAGATGGACTCCAGAGGGTAGGCGAAAGCGTGGAAGACCCAAGATGACCTGGAGGAGAACGATAGAGCAAGAGCTGAAGGAAATGAATCATAGCTGGAACACAATACAGAGGAAGGCCATGAACAGGGAAGAATGGTGTACGTTTGTTGTTGCCCTAAACGCCAAAGGCGTAACAGGCTAAAGAGATAGATCACTATATGCTAATAATAGCCGCCCATCATAAGCGACGACGACAACAGCCTCAGATGTGTGCTGATGCACCTCTTTGGTGTGTGCGGAGGTGATTGTAGAGTACAATCCAAAAACTCAATCCCATACCACAGGTGGAGCATACATGATCAAAGTTGGACATGTGAGTGCTGAGTGTTGTATTTTCGCGCAGCTCGTTTTGTATGTGCAACAACGGCACGGTAATTCTCATATATGCGTGTACCTCTTGTTTAGACACACATACGTATATATATTGTAGGTCATACGTTGCACTATAGATACTTCCATTATTTTGAATAGCTATACTATGGGACTTGTTTACATATGCCGTAAAGACTCTTTGAACTAGGGTCCACACTTGTGTTGCATGCAAGGGAACAATCAGCTTTACTACTTTTTGAGATCTGCTGAGCGGGAATGGACATCTATCTATATGTCCATATTGCAGTGATACTGGATAAGACTTGGACCAACTTCATGTGGTGACCATCACAACAGACTTCTTTACTGCAAGTAGGGATCGATGATATCACGCACACTTGGTCATATATATATATATATGCCAATAACATGATGTGTGTGTTGGTACAAAAGAAGTAAATATCGCAGCCTTGCTAAAATATTGCGTTATAATTGAAACAGAACGTAACAACATACGCATGTAATGTCAGTGAACTAGCATAGTTCAAATAAATAGAAATATATATATATATTGGAGGAACGTCTGGTAAAAGGGATTAGAACTCGACTCAAATGCAGAAGACCTGTGTTTAATCCACGGTAAGGCCAAGTATTTTAATTTTCTGTGGTGGAAATAAAAGAAAAATCCTAACCTGAACATATGTGCAGCGACTGCACAAGCAATGCGGCCATTAAATTGCTCAGGTTCTCGCTCCACGTGTCCTACATTGCAATAAAATAGCGGTACTACCGGCAGTAACGAAAATTTTTTGTTTTGTTTTATGTATATATGTGTGTGTGTGTGTGTGTGTGTACGTATCACAGGAAATATTATTCATAAAAATGACGCTGATTAAAAGATATGACCATCACCAGTGAGCATTGGTAAACAACTAGCTTTGTGTGCTCCAATCTCTAACACTCGGCGATAGCAATGGCGAGCGTGAACTTGGCTATAACGGTAACGGCGGTGATCCCGGATGTAATTTTTAGAATGTGAGACGTTTGTAAAAATGTGTATTTTAACTGTTGCTACTGAACGGTGTGAGTGCAATGCTTTTCTAGTTTATTTTTATACATTTGGGGGTATTCTCTATGGTGAAGTGGTTAAGAAATTTGTCTGGCGTTCTGAATGTTGTAGGCTCGAATGTGGCAGAGTCACTTATGCATTTCATTCCAAAAATCATAGGATTGTTGCTGGAGCTACGGAGTTCGTACTTTGTGCAAAAACTCTTAGCAGGTGGCGTGTGATTTCTACAGAGAGGAGGAGCCTAAGTAACCAGGTGCATTGCAGACAATCTTTCATATTTAGATACTCTTTTAGCTTGTTATGATTTTGAAATTGTCAAGAATTTCTTTACGTTCTCACATTGAACGAGAGTCGCTGTAGTGTAGTTGTTAGTGAACTCGCTTCGCAAGGCTGGTGGTCTGGGTTCAGCTCCGCAATGCGCGTGGAATTTTCCCGACCGCGACGGCTCTCAGGTCGACCCAACCTCAACTGGGTACCAGACATGATCTGGGAAAGTAAATTTCGGCCGGCGTGATGCTGACCACATCACCCATCGTGTGCCGACGGTCAATGAAAAATACAGGCCTAACACTGTATTGACCTATATACCACGAGGTATGAAAGGGTTCATTTTTCTCACATTGAACACAGAAACTACGTTGTATTATCCATCTCCTACATGTCTAGACAATTGACCTCCAATACTTTAAGATCTGGAATGACTGAAAACAACTCGATCGTTTCACACTAGGCGCAAAATGTGTATATTTAGAGCTTAATGAGATTACCACATTTTCAAAACAGTAACTATATAAAATATACATATATATTTCATTTTTGTTCTCGCTGTAATCTTTTAGTTGATGACTTACGATAGTCGTAAAGGCAAGTGTAAGAAAATATACACATATCTAGACGCCAAGATAGAAACTTCATTAAGTGAGAAAAACATGAGAAAAAACTGAATCGTTATTTCAACCACCTGACTAGCAATATAACCCGATCATAAAGACAACAAACTTCTGCTTCAAAAAGTTCACCAGAGATAAGATTTGAGCTTATTCTGGCACATACCATCTAACTATCTTTACAAACATACCCTGGCACACCTCATAAATCTAAGACCGGTCCAAAAATCACGCGTTCAGGCATTTCTCCACCGTACAGGTAATTTTATCAGGTAATGTCTTTACCGTTGGGATAATAAAACGGAATTCGTCAAGGAAAATTGTAGTGAGAGTATGACCAGGTCTGCCATGAATATTTGTTTTTGAGTTTGTGTCAACAGTATGCATTTGAAGATGAAGTTTGTAGAGGCACGTATTCAGGAACAAGTGAGAAGTTATCTGAAAATGGACTGAAAATGTCCATGTTCATCCGTATTCCTTCGTAACAGTTCATTTATAAACATCTTTTATTTGAGAAAATGTGATTACGGTTCTATACGTGTCTCCCATTCCTCTCACACACTCCAAGCCATGCATCTGCATTACGTGTTTTAAATATGTGCGTGTTTTACTTATATTCTCCCCAACCGACAAGGCAAAACATTGGGAATGTTGTTGGTAGGGAAACGTGCATTACTAATATATGTTCCTGTTAGGTTGCATGTATATAAGCAGCGAGATACTGGAACCATCAGCTCGCTCTTTACCATCTACCGATAATGACTGTACACATATTTGTCTGCCTACACATCGAATATTTTCATTTACTATCAAACTAACAGTTCCACTAACGTGCAAACTAATTAGATTGACAATTATCTATTTAACTATTAAATTAACTAGCTAAGTAAGTAGCTGACCAAATATATATCTATTTAACTATCAAATTAACAAGCTAAGTACGTAGCTGACCAAATATATATCTATTTAACTATCAAATTAACAAGCTAAGTACGTAGCTGACCAAATATATATCTATTTAACTATCAAATTAACAAGCTAAGTACGTAGCTGACCAAATATATATCTATTTAGCTATCAAATTAACTAGCTAAGTAAGTAGCTGACCAAACATATATATATATATATATATATATATATATATAACTATCTAGCTAACCAAGAGGCTAGCATATATTAAACACAATATCTATCAAATTGTATTAAAATAAAATAAAATAACTGACAAACTATCTACTCCAGCAATACAGAAGAAAATGTAATTATTTCAAAAGAATATGTGCCGCAGAAAAACTCTTAGACCATTCTAGAAAACTGTTATGACATATTTCGAAATCCTACAGGAATTAAAAATTATAATCAATAAGGACAACAAAGATTGTATGCGCTTTGCAGTGAATAAAATGTTATACGGTATGCCTTTATAAAAAGCACATCAGGTCTCAGGGTCAGTATGTACGTTTCTAGCACAAGCACATCAGGTCTCAGGGTCAGTATGTACGCTTCTAGCACAAGCACATCAGGTCTCAGGGTCAGTATGTACGCTTCTAGCACAAGCACATCAGGTCTCAGGGCCAGTATGTACGCTTCTAGCACAAGCACATCAGGTCTCAGGGTCAGTATGTACGCTTCTAGCACAAGCACATCAGGTCTCAGGGTCAGTATGTACGCTTCTAGCACAAGCACATCAGGTCTCAGGGTCAGTATGTACGCTTCTAGCACAAGCATATCTGGTCTCAGGATCAGTATGTACGCTTCTAGCACAAGCATATCTGGTCTCAGGGTCAGTATGTACGCTTCTAGCACAAGCATATCTGGTCTCAGGGTCAGTATGTACGCTTCTAGCACAAGCACATCAGGTCTCAGGGACAGCGTATTCGGTTAAGTAGGTAAAGAAAGAAACCCATTCTCATAAGATTAAGTATAAAATAAAAAGGCAGAACCAGGTGCAATGAGATCAACATTTTAGACGATTTTTTCCTAATTTTCTTTTTCATAACAACAGGTATATTGGAGAATACTGTGTTAGGTCCGTAATTTGCATTTATCATCGGCATAACTTCTTCCTCTTTGCGTTCGTTCTTAACGACCAATTCATCCCAAAAATATCACTCTTTATGATATGTTTGATCTTTGCCAAGAACGTGTATACGTTGCATATTGGTGTGGTAGGCCCCTAAACGCATACACTTCTACACATTTAGGATAAATGCATCCGATTTCAGCCAAACGCCATTAGTCGCCTCTTACGACGTGCGTGGCAGGTAACAGTGGTTCTATTCTTTACACCCCAAAATTGGACCCCGGTAACTACTCGGGCGATCATCAGCATATGATGGGTCATATGGTCGATATCACGCCAATTAGTAACTGCTTACTAGTGCTTTTCTGGTACCCAACTTAGACTGGGATCATCTGAGAGTCTTTCAGGTGAAAATAAATTCAACCTCTTCTGGGAAATCGAGTCCATAAAACGCGCTTGAGAAACGGTGACGTGGCCACAACGCTATCGTGTTACTTTTGTTTGGGTATACCTCATTATACTATTCACTATAGAAATCTTGATGTGCTTCGCATAAGAAATAATGAAACATGTGCTTGTAATTATATACTATTCACTATAGAAATCTTGATGTGCTTAGCAAAAGAAATAATGAAACATGTGCTTGTAATTATATACTATTCAATATAGAAATCTTGATTGCTTCGCATAAGAAATAATGAAACATGTGCTTGTAATTATATACTATTCACTATAGAAATCTTGATGTGCTTGTAATTTCCAACCGGGGATTTTTTCTTCACTTTAGCGCCTGATGTCATCCAATGAACGTGTCGTCAAGTAGAACGGAGGCCTTTCCTACATTCCTCATGGACTGATCGGGATTTGTCCTGAACCAACACGTTTGGGGTTCCCTGTTTAAAGTCATCTTTCCTCGCGTTGTTTTAAACACTGTCTCTTGCCGTGACGTTTGCTTAGGAGATAAAAATCGACCAGCAATGAGAGGAAAACAAACACAGAAAGCTTTTTCCTAAGCTGTAGAGAAACGAACACAGTGAATGTTGTTGATGTTTTTCTAATACCTTCCGATATTACTGTGTAATGACTTTCTCTGTACAACGACTAACATAAGATGTAACTAACAAACAAAATATAATTATAATGTTCATTTTAGTATTTCGTCTTATTCCGATATATTAAGAGTTATGTGAATATGACTTACTCGTTGAACCCAGACTATTGCTGTTTTCTTTTCTCCACCATTTACTTCTTTATAGAAGTGTTGGAGGGGAGAGGGAGAAGGTAGGGGGTGAAGAACGTAGTGATCTTGTCTGTGAATTTTTAAAGGCACTTTGTAAGCTGATATTCATTTTCGTGAGGCTGTTCTTGATGCTGTCGCTCCATCTCTTCCGTTGTCTTCCTCTTGCTTTGTACTCTTTAAACTTTTCCTATGTGGCTCTCTGGGGTAGGCGATACCATGGCATTCTTGTCAGGTGTCCAAACTATTTAATATGTTGTTCTTTCATGAATTGAATGAAATTTATGTTGCTGTGGTGGCTGTAAATCTAATTTTTCCAGGCATTAATGTATCTTTATTTAGTTTCTTTTTTACTTTCTATGAAATATTAAAACACGAAACAAGGTAGGATTACAAATCACAAAAACATGATAATAGGACGTCAAGACCAAATATACGTTATCAAAAAAAGATAAAATACACAGAGAGGTCCACACGCATTCTCTCAGTAAGTTAAACTATCTATAGTTCTTGCGAGTCATGGACAATAAACAAACAGATCGAAAAATCTATGAGGGCCACATATGTGTGGTTTTTACAGAGAATGGTGAGAATCCCATGGACTGCTCAAATGACTGGAGGTGTTGAATGAGGTCAAGACACAGAGTAAGCTTATCATCAATAAAAGAAAGAGGCGGTCATCATTTTTCGGAAATGTGATGAGAAGGGAGGCTTAGAAGACATTGTAACAACTGGTAAAACTGAGGGAAGACGAGACAGAAGAAGACAAAAAGAGAAAATGTTGGATAGCCTGACTTCATAACACGAAAGAGCATCAACATCTGAGATGATAGCAAACACCAGATACAGAGATTTGTGGTGATCCATGATCGTCTACACCAGTCGGCACGAAACCTGATGATGATTGTCAATCTATGGAGTTATAGACCCTGGCAACACACGTGCAACATGTTTGTTTAAGAGGATTTTTTTGGTCTCATTTCATTAACACAGAACACAATACGATTACTCAAGTATACTGGTCATATTCAAGTTATGAAGTTTTGGAGACGATCAAATTGGAGGCAGGTATCCCGGCAAAGTGGAGAAGATAAATACCACATATATGATAGGTTAATGATGTGACTGATGATTTAATTATTACAACAGCAGTGACAGGAAATTTGGTCTACGAGAGAAAGAAATTCTTAACGATTGTTAGGTTGGCAAAGTTCTGCTCAGGAGTGTCTATTGGATGAGAAATTCTAAAAAAAAGAAAGAAAAAGGAAAACGACGAGGGAATTGTTTACGAAATAAAAAACAGAGAAAAGCCAAACATTGGGTATGAGATAGCTAAGAAAGCGTGATGTATTCAACTTTGATAAATTGTGCTCAAAGATTACAAGAGGAAGATAGGTGGACAAAGAGCAGTCTTTCATTGCAGCTGACATCTCCATGATTCTGTGCTCACTGTACCATCTTCTTTCTCTACTCTACAAATAGCAGCACCGTTTTGTTTTCCCAGTTTAGTCACCATTTCAATCAGGTGGTTCCATGCCTCTGGCTCTGTTTTCAAGTATATGGAACATCGTGCATTTCTGATCCTCTCTGTGTCCATAGGTCCCCCACTTGCAATGAATACAACATATGTATATATAATCAAATTGTAAAACTGTCAATCTGTATGCCACAGAGAAACTTTTAGAATACCAAATTTTGGAATAATTCATTTTGGACAGATTGATCCTGCAGAAGTATTTCAACTCGACCATTTTCAAATATTTACACGCATTCTTAACCAAGTTATGAGTCAGTTATTTTGGTAAACTATATATGAACTGAAGATCGTGACATATCCTTTACAGGACGTGGCCATCAACCACAATAAACGAGTCGTCGATTTGTCGTCTATGTACCACTTACACATTCAGTATTTTGTCATTGCTTTCTGAACGGGAGGTCTATTTTTGCCGTTTGTAAATATTCACGGGGACAAATTTGCTACCAAACTATCTGTCGTGGAGTTTGAACCAGGTACACTTTGGTTGTGATCGAGCTCA
Source organism: Arion vulgaris (assembly GCA_020796225.1). Taxonomy (NCBI): domain Eukaryota; kingdom Metazoa; phylum Mollusca; class Gastropoda; order Stylommatophora; family Arionidae; genus Arion; species Arion vulgaris. The sequence goes on along the minus strand of CM036759.1, from coordinate 54,879,000 downwards.
CTACCGCTTAAGCTACAGACGCCCTCAAACAAAGTATACATAACGTCCTCAGTTGATTATTAAACTAAGTAATTCAGATTGAGCTAATGGTTGAACGAGAAAAATGTAGTTGCACCATTAGTAAATGGGGAAAATGTAGTTGTACCATTAGTAAATGGGAAAAATGTAGTTGTACCATTAGTAAATGGGAAAAATGTAGTTGTACCATTAGTAAACATGAAAAATGTAGTTGTACCATTAGTAAATGGGAAAAATGTAGTTGCACCATTAGTAAATGGGAAAAATGTAGTTGTACCATTAGTAAATGGGAAAAATGTAGTTGTACCATTAGTAGATGGGAAAAATGTAGTTGTACCATTAGTAATCATGAAAAATGTAGTTGTACCATTAGTAAACGGGAAAATGTAGTTGTACCATTAGTAAATGGGAAAAATGTAGTTGCACCATTAGTAAATGGGAAAAATGTAGTTGTACCATTAGTAAATGGGGAAAATGTAGTTGTACCATTAGTAAATGGGAAAAATGTAGTTGTACCATTAGTAAACATGAAAAATGTAGTTGTACCATTAGTAAACGGGAAAAATGTAGTTGCACCATTAGTAAACGGGAAAAATGTAGTTGTACCATTAGTAAATGGGAAAAATGTAGTTGTACCATTAATAAAAGGGAAAAATGTAGTTGTACCATTAGTAAATGGGAAAAATGTAGTTGTACCATTAGTAAACATGAAAAATGTAGTTGTACCATTAGTAAACATGAAAAATGTAGTTGTACCATTAGTAAATGGGAAAAAAGTAGTTGTACCATTAGTAAATGGGAAAAATGTAGTTGTACCATTAGTAAATGGGAAAAATGTAGTTGTACCATTAGTAAATGGGAAAAATGTAGTTGTACCATTAGTAAACATGAAAAATGTAGTTGTACCATTAGTAAATGGGGAAAATGTAGTTGTACCATTAGTAAATGGGAAAAATGTAGTTGTACCATTAGTAAATGGGAAAAATGTAGTTGTACCATTAGTAAACATGAAAAATGTAGTTGCACCATTAGTAAATGGGAAAAATGTAGTTGCACCATTAGTAAATGGGAAAAATGTAGTTGTACCATTAGTAAATGGGAAAATGTAGTTGTACTATTAGTAAATGGGGAAAATGTAGTTGTACCATTAGTAAATGGGAAAAATGTAGTTGCACCATTAGTAAATGGGAAAAATGTAGTTGTACTATTAGTAAATGGGAAAAATGTAGTTGTACCATTAGTAAATGGGAAAAATGTAGTTGTACCATTAGTAAACATGAAAAATGTAGTTGTACCATTAGTAAACGGGAAAAATGTAGTTGCACCATTAGTAAACGGGAAAAATGTAGTTGTACCATTAGTAAATGGGAAAAATGTAGTTGTACCATTAGTAAACATGAAAAATGTAGTTGCACCATTAGTAAATGGGAAAAATGTAGTTGCACCATTAGTAAATGGGAAAAATGTAGTTGTACCATTAGTAAACATGAAAAATGTTGTTGTACATTAGTAAATGGGGAAAATGTAGTTGTACCATTAGTAAATGGGAAAAATGTAGTTGTACAGTTAGTAAATGGGAAAAATGTAGTTGTACCATTAGTAAATGGGAAAAATATAGTTGTACCATTAGTAAACATGAAAAATGTAGTTGCACCATTAGTAAATGGGGAAAATGTAGTTGTACCATTAGTAAATGGGAAAAATGTAGTTGTACCATTAGTAAACATGAAAATGTAGTTGTACCATTAGTAAATGGGAAAAATGTAGTTGTACCATTAGTAAATGGGAAAAATGTAGTTGTACCATTAGTAAACATGAAAAATGTAGTTGCACCATTAGTAAATGGGAAAAATGTAGTTGTACCATTAGTAAATGGGAAAAATGTAGTTGCACCATTAGTAAACGGGAAAAATGTAGTTGTACCATTAGTAAACATGAAAAATGTAGTTGCACCATTAGTAAATGGGAAAAATGTAGTTGCACCATTAGTAAATGGGAAAAATGTAGTTGTACCATTAGTAAATGGGAAAAATGTAGTTGTACTATTAGTAAATGGGGAAAATGTAGTTGTACCATTAGTAAATGGGAAAAATGTAGTTGTACCATTAGTAAACATGAAAAATGTAGTTGTACCATTAGTAAACGGGAAAAATGTAGTTGCACCATTAGTAAACGGGAAAAATGTAGTTGTACCATTAGTAAATGGGAAAAATGTAGTTGTACCATTAGTAAACATGAAAAATGTAGTTGCACCATTAGTAAATGGGAAAAATGTAGTTGTACCATTAGTAAATGGGAAAATGTAGTTGTACTATTAGTAAATGGGGAAAATGTAGTTGTACCATTAGTAAATGGGAAAAATGTAGTTGTACCATTAGTAAACATGAAAAATGTAGTTGTACCATTAGTAAACGGGAAAAATGTAGTTGCACCATTAGTAAACGGGAAAAATGTAGTTGTACCATTAGTAAATGGGAAAAAAGTAGTTGTACCATTAGTAAACATGAAAAATGTAGTTGCACCATTAGTAAATGGGAAAAATGTAGTTGCACCATTAGTAAATGGGAAAAATGTAGTTGTACCATTAGTAAACATGAAAAATGTAGTTGTACATTAGTAAATGGGAAAAATGTAGTTGTACCATTAGTAAATGGGAAAAATGTAGTTGTACCATTAGTAAATGGGAAAAATGTAGTTGTACCATTAGTAAATGGGAAAAATGTAGTTGTACCATTAGTAAATGGGAAAAATATAGTTGTACCATTAGTAAACATGAAAAATGTAGTAGCACTATTAGTAAATGGGGAAAATGTAGTTGTACCATTAGTAAATGGGAAAAATGTAGTTGTACCATTAGTAAACATGAAAAATGTAGTTGTACCATTAGTAAACATGAAAATGTAGTTGTACCATTAGTAAATGGGGCCTAGGAAGCTACCCTAGTAAATAAAAAAACCCCTTAGACATCGGATGTGGCTGGACTGGTTATAGGCGCATAACCGCACAACGAACACTCGCTTTAGGCTCGGATCACATACACATCTCAAAGACTGGTTAACAAATGGAGGGTTCGAAGAAGAACAAGAAGATTATTTTGATCATTGCTTCTTTGTGTGCAGGCCTCTTTGAAAACCTCAACATTTATTTTTTTCCACAGCACATATGGTTTTTGCAGCATTTCTCAGCAAAACGACATCTATGTAGCTACAAGTAGACCCGCACATCCGAATGCTTGTTATTTACTAGGGTAGCTTTTTTAGGTCCTACACTAGTCTCCTCTTACGACATGCCCTGTACGTCGCAGTGGTAATATTCTTTGCTTCCCTTGTAGGTCTCGGCACCACACGGGCAAGCAATTATTTTCAAATTGCAAACTTGCACAAAACGTTACTCTCTTTAACATACACATATGTTACATAACATTGTAATGTGGTACGCTGTATTTGATAATTATTGCACTAATGTCATTGCCTGTTGTAATTTATACTCGTCAAGTATACATGTAAGAAATCGTTGTTAAGTGGTTAGAACACTTAACCATAATCAGTCGTGATATTTTACCAAGGTGTAGATGTATTATATTTAAATCTGTTGAATAAAATATTGATTGTAATATTTAGGAGAATTAGAAAGATATCGAGCAAATGACAGATATATATATCATGTTTAATTTTTGAGAATTTGGAAAATTATGTTTCTAATAATTTCCATTTTACAGCATTATATGTTATGAAATTGCTTTATATTTCACAAACTTTACATTGCTATGGTGCTTTTTCAGCAAGTGGAAGAATAATTAACAAAGTGCTAAATAGATGCAATAATGTAATTCAATTCATAATACAAATGACACGAACTGTGAAATTCAATTAAGACAACATGAACATGAAAAATAAATTGTGCAACACAATCTTGCTCCAAATATTAGGTTATCCTTGCCAAACCTGGGCTTGGACATAAAACGATAGCAGAAAACTAGTCACGACGGCGATGAAGTGTAAACGTAGAGATCTGGAATTAAAATAATAATAATTCCTCTCGTACCGTTATACGTTACATAGGGCCTGCAAGTAATTTCTCCATACCGCTCTATCCTGGGCAACTCGCTCAATCTCCTCCATAGAACTGAGACCGATATTTCCTGCCTCTCTCAACAAAGTTCGCTTCAGGGTCTCAGTAGGTCGACCTCTCTTTCTTGAACCCTTTGCATCCCACTTCAAAGCCTGCTTTGATATTCTTTGATCATTTCTCCTCAAGGTGTGCCCAACATATCTCCATCTTCTCTTTCTTATAACAGTTGTCACTAGTGGTTGACCAGACATGTCTCTGATTTCATCACTTCTCCTGAATTCGTTCCATGTTATATTCATTATTTTTCGCAGGCATCTATTTTCAAATGCATTCAACTTGCCTTTTATATCTTTAGTCATTTTCCAACTCTCGCTGACATATGTTAGATTGATACAACATTTGAATTGAAAATTCGTAATTTAGTTTTAATACTATATAACTTGCAGTTCCATATTTTATTTAGACTTTTAAAAGCTGATGTTGCTTTGCCAATTCGTATCATAATTTCTTTTTAACATTTCCTGTGCAATCAAAATTGCTACCCAAATAGGTGAACTGCTCTGTTATTTTTATCATTTTAGATTCCAGTGTGATATCTGCATTACTTGCCATAGGTGTCTTCATTATATTTGTTTTTGTCATAGCTTATCTGCAGTCCAACTTTTGATGCTATAGATGACAAGTTGTCTGTTTTTCTTTTTGGAATTGAGTATAAGTAAAAAGAAATGACATAAGAATGAAGACGTCGGGAGGAAGGTAGGTACGCTATCAGTACTCAACTTCATCATAAAACAGCAAATTAAACAGCAAATGATTATGCTACATTTAGCAAACAACATTTGGCAAAAGACGACTGAGGTAGGCGCCTAGGGAAGCTCAATAGTAAAGAAAAAACGTCGCAGGAATCGGATGTGCATAACTAGCACAACGTAAAATCGCTCTTACGTTCAGATCACATACAAGTCACACAGAGTGATTAACAAGTGATCGATATGGAGCGTTTGAAGAAGAAAATAAAGCTGATATCTAAATATGTAACAAAGAGTTAGAAGCACATACACTACAAACCAAGCAGTTTGGTTATACAAATGAAGCTATAACTTACCTCGACAAAACCCCGTTCCATTTACAACACCACCACCTTCAGCATTAACACATGAAAATCCTAATTCAACATCACATATTGTGCCATTGTCTGGTTGGCAGGCGTGTCCAGCTTCTACAGGGCAACATCTATTGGGAAGTAATGGAGGCTCCTCTGCACACCACGTGATCGCTGCAACTCCTTTGGGCATCTGACTGAACCAATAAGAGTGGAAGCAAACATAACACGTGGTACGCAAGGGTGGGTCCAAATTGTATGGACATCAGTGCAAGTTACTTTTATCCGCTTAGGGATGAAGGATATTATTATATCTACATGTCAACTTTTGCAGTTGCACAAAATATACCGTAGTCAGTTTTCATTGGACACAAGGTACGATAATTTTAACGTGTCCAGTTTTCATTGGTCACAAGGTACGATAATTATTACGTGGCTAGTTTTCATTGGACTAAATTGTGAAAGGTGAAGAGTGGTCAGTTTTCATTGGACAACATTGTTGTCAGAATATATACTTGATAACGCGGCACACATTTCAAGTCACATGTTCTTAACTCCCACGGACTTGCAGTATGCACATGTGCCCTGGTGTATCAAGAGGGAAAACAATGTGTAGGATACACTGGTGTCGTTTTAGTTTTGATCAACTCTCAATTTTATCCACAAGTTGCTGTTAGTCCATTGCTAGAGTAGGTTTACTGTAAAATACAAAAAATGCAATACATAAAAGAACTGCAATCTTTAAATATTCATAAATAAGTAAATATATGCATTCAATTATTATCGCACTGACATAATGCAGTGGTTTGGATATTTAATGAGAATGGAATACAACCAATCACCAATAACAGCATACAATGAAAAGAGACCAGGTACAAGAGCCAAGGGAAGACCAGGAAAGAGAAGAATAATCAATATCAAGACCACACTAAATAAACACGAATATAACACAAGGGCGACTCATCTGGTCCTGGAACACAAAGTAAAGCTCCCACCCTTACGCTTTACGGCTAGAATGGCAACCAATTCCATCATCATCCTTGGAAAAGACAATATACGTAATTTAGAGACTTCGAAAAATGATAATTCTGGGTTGTCGAATTCAAATCGTCGTTTTCAGTATAACAAATATGAAAGACACCTAGCGGCTTATATCCAGATAATTCTTCCATCTTATCCACCGTTAAATTCAATGTTTCATTCTTGTTTTGATGACACCGTCATCTCGTTTCCCACCTGCCTCTTCTTACAGGGACGAACATCAATTATGCAACTGATCGTCTGTTTAGGTATCATAGTGAAACGTTACACACTCCTCACTCTACCCCTCAGGCATCTAGTTCTACTTGTATAACAAGTAACTCCAAACTGTGTAACCATACCTGATGAGATCATTTAAATAAGCACGAACTCCGCAGGCTACAACAACGTTCATAGATATCGGGGCCGCCCGAGTGGTTACAGGGGCCCACATTTGGGGTGTAAAGAATAGAACCATTCTTACCTGCCACGCATGTCGTTAGAGACGACTAAGAAGATTTGGATGAAATCGGATGCACGTGTCCGCTAGGGAATGCTAACCTGAAACAAATGCTTGCAGAAAACAGATGCACCAGGCCGTAAGGCGCATAACATGATGCAACGACACCTCACAACAGGGAATGGGATAACAGATTCTACGATCGCCAATCTGTCTCGGAGATTTAGCCACGCAGTAAGACTGTCAGACCTACCATCACGAGGGTGGCCAAAACTTACTACTGGAAGAGGTCGGCCCAAGCGGGGATGCAGAAATCATAGGAATTATATCCTACAGAACTGCCCCCAGTATGCAGACTTGAGAAGAAAGGTCCACTTACACCAGCACCCAAGACAAACTGTATGGCGTGGCTGATAATCTTAGGCAGACGGGTGCCTATATTAGAGCGTCCGAATCCCCAATCTAGTGAGAACGTAGAAGAAGTAGAAGATATCGGGGAACAAATGCACTCGGGAAACGAAACACGTCATCTGGATTCGAAACCACGACCTTCAAACGTAAGTCGAACAGCTTGACCGCATCTTCACAGGAACATTCCCCTCTTTTTCTACAGCTAACACTCAACTAGAGCTTCAGGCATAGAGCACGTATATCAACGTCTTGGTTTCCATAGAAAATGATTACAATTCCAAGAATATCTCATTTTAGACAAAACATAACTCGGTATTAACCCCTTCGCTACTCTGAGCCGATATATTGTCCTTCTGAAATTTTAAGGTGATACAAAACCAGTATACTGGCTAATTCAAAACACATTGTAAAATAAATGCACACAGAAGTAAAAAATAATAATAGGTAGTGAAATGGTTGAATAAGAATATGTCTCATGTCTATACAAACAGACTACTACACATATTGACATTTTACTGTCAATGTAAGTAACGCAGATAGCAACTACGACACAAGTGTTCAATAAAATACAAGAATTGAGGCAATCAATCAATAATTATCTTGTACACATCACAATTGTATTCAGTGAATGCAATTCACAAACCCTTGATAATGGTTGACTACTACTACTATTACTACAACAAATATTTCTTATACTAACATTACTATTAGCACTATGATTACCATTACAACTTCTGGTAATACTCAAAATGTTACTACTGCTTCTATAACTACTGCTGCTACTACAACTACCACAACGATCCATTCTACATCTGCAAGAATAGTTACTGCTACTACTACTCTTCACTACTCTTATTGCTGCAGCTATAGTTACTCGTACTACTATTACCGATACAATTACTTTTACAATTACTGTACTACTTTTTTATTGCAGTTGTTACTGTTACTCATATGATTACTACTAACACTAAATTCTATTATTGTTAATATTGATATTACTACTAACACAACTTCTTTAACAACTTCAACATCCATAATTACCACCACTACTACTACTACTACCACTACTACTACTGATGTAGCTACTACTGAAGGTTCTACTAGTAATACTATCATACATACTACAACAGCTACTACCATTCAATATTCCAACTGCCTTAACACAATACAAATGTTTCTCACATACTTTCTTAAGCACCGATTCTAAGAGAGAGCAGAAAAATGTATCAGGTGGCTACATATATAGTTCCGTAATAAAACAATTCCACAGTTTATGTATCCGGTTTTCCCTGTTTCTGTAATTGTGTGTTGATATGAACGATTCTCACTCACGTTGGAGAAATACTTCCATGTACATGTACGTAACATAGCCTCTGTGCGAGGGCAGTTCGCATGTTGCCTGTATGACTAAGTGGTATTTAGGGTGTTGGTTTGATTGAGCTGTTTTTGCGATGTTTTTTTTGTGTGAGTTAGATTTAAAGATTGATGTGAATAAGTGGTTTTTACAGTGTGGGTGTAAGACGCGTGAATTTATTGTTGTGGGTAAATTGTGTTTAGAATGTTGTTGTGGCTGGGTGACATTTAGAGTGAAATGTGATTAACTCTTAGTGCACCATGTTTTTACAAAGCATTTGGTTTTAGAATTTAAAAATGCCCTTTAGCTCCTGGTAAAAAGACGCATAACCCAAAACCCCGTAGTGGGCAATTTCGTCTACAAAATAGTCTTTAGGTTATTGGCGTGATTAAGTGGTGTTTGTGGTATTGCTTTAATTGAGCTGTTTTTGCTATGTTTTTGTGAGTTAGATTTCCAGCTTTATGTAACTAATTGATTTTTACAGAGTTGATGTAAGGCGTGTGTATTGGTGCGGGTAAATTGTCTTTGGGGGTCTCTGTAGCTTAGAGGTTAGGTGATCGTCTCTAGTGCCAAAGGTACCCGGTTGGCACCTTCGTGGAGCCATCAGGATATTTTTCCTAATATCTCTGACCTCAGTGTAGGTGAGATCAAGTTCCAATCCCTATCGGAGAAGGGCGATAAAACGTATGTACTTTGTGTTCAATTTGAGCGAGCAAAGAATCCTTGGCATTTCAAAATCGAGAAAAGCGGCCTGGAAAGCCGCTGTCAGAAAATATTCATTAGAAAGGATTAGAAATAAAACACCTACAAAATATCTTCACCATCTTCAAAAATTACATCCCATTTCCTCTCGAAGTTCGTTCACTGCTGTTGAGATCTTCCTGACCCTGGCCGAGTTCATTCACTGATGTTGAGATCTTCCTGACCCTCGGGGAGTTCGTTCACTGCTGTTGAGATCTTCCTGACCCTCGGGGAGTTCGTTCACTGCTGTTGAGATCTTCCTGACCCTCGGGGAGTTCGTTCACTGCTGTTGAGATCTTCCTGACCCTCGGGGAGTTCGTTCACTGCTGTTGAGATCTTCCTGACCCTCGGGGAGTTCGTACACTGCTGTTGAGATCTTCCTGACCCTCGGGGAGTTCGTTCACTGCTGTTGAGATCTTCCTGACCCTCGGGGAGTTCGTTCACTGCTGTTGAGATCTTCCTGACCCTCGCGGAGTTCGTCCACTGCTGTTGAGATCTTCCTAACCCTCGCCGAGTTCATTCACTGATGTTGAGATCTTCCTGACCCTCGCGGAGTTCATTCACTGATGTTGAGATCTTCCTGACCCTCGCGGAGTTCGTTCACTGCTGTTGAGATCTTCCTGACCCTCTCGGTGTTCGTCCACTGCTGTTGAGATCTTCCTGACCCTCGCCGAGTTCATTCACTGCTGTTGAGATCTTCCTGACCCTGGCCGAGTTCATTCACTGATGTTGAGATCTTCCTGACCCTCGCCGAGTTCATTCACTTCTGTTGAGATCTTCCTGACCCTCGCGGAGTTCGTCCACTGATGTTGAGATCTTCCTGACCCTCTCGGTGTTCGTCCACTGATGTTGAGATCTTCCTGACCCTCTCGGAGTTCGTTCACTGCTGTTGAGATCTTCCTGACCCTCGCCGAGTTCATTCACTGCTGTTGAGATCTTCCTGACCCTCTCGGTGTTCGTTCACTGCTGTTGAGATCTTCCTGACCCTCGCCGAGTTCATTCACTGCTGTTGAGATCTTTCTGATTCTCGCAGAGTTCGTTCACTGCTGTTGAGATCTTCCTGACCCTCTCGGTGTTCGTCCACTGCTGTTGAGATCTTCCTGACCCTCGCCGAGTTCATTCACTGCTGTTGAGATCTTTCTGATTCTCGCAGAGTTCGTTCACTGCTGTTGAGATCTTCCTGACCCTCTCGGTGTTCGTCCACTGCTGTTGAGATCTTCCTGACCCTCGCCGAGTTCGTTCACTGCTGTTGAGATCTTTCTGACCCTCGGAAAGAAACTGACTGCTGTTACAAATATTATTGAGAAGTGTTTTGAACATATAAGGAGACACGATATTTTCGAGAAGACCATTTTTGAAGGAGGCATCCGGGCAAAAGGAGAGGAGAAAGACCCCACAGAAGACTTACAACATGAGAGACAGGACAACTTGTTTAGGAGATAAAAACATTTCAGAAGGTCTGTTAGGGTGGCAAATTCCTTCTCATGGCAAGATGGTGAGTGATGATGAACGAGGACAAGTTAGAAACACAATGTTGAGTTACTGTTTCTTTTAGTTGAGTTTAGTCGTAAGATCATCATAACTGTACATTGAACTAATTAGTTCATACGATCTCTAATCTTCTCAGCAGTATGTCATCTTTTAGTTGAGTTTAGTCGTAAGATCATCATAACTGCACATTGAACTAATTAGTCCATACGATCTCTAATCTTCTCAGCAGTATGTCTTTCAAAGTATGGCAACTAGCGACACCGGATCTTTGTTGGTTTCCTATTTTTCTTGACTACCAGTATAGTGCTCTTGTCTAGATTGCACAACATTTGACTTTGTATTCTTGGTAGGCACTGAGTCACTGAGATAACATGTATACATAAACGTATGGGACTCCAGCCAATCACCTTAGTTATTCTCATGATTTCCATAGTGAGACTACTTGTAGTCACAGCAACGCCATCACTGTCTTACTTCACAACATTCCCTTCTGACTTGAGCAGTAAAAACCTATGAGCTCCGCATGTGTTGAATCACTGACCCATTTGTGCAATCGATAACATCTTCCTTAGACGAGTTCTCAGAATTTAAACCCTGAACTTCTGCCTCCAAGGCCACTGAGTTTTCCTATCTGGATTTTGACCAAGTCTGATATACACCGAACATTATGTATTGATTCATGTTGGCATTTGTATCCATTCTGAACCGGGTTCAATGTCTTCTAGTGAACACACCTGTTGAATAGAACAGTGATTCGCTGTAGTTGTCTTTCGCTCTAGATTGTGAGCAAACTGAACCTTGTCATTGTTTTCATCTGTCCTCTTTCAAGTGAAACCAACGCTCTGAAAGTGAGGAAGACAGATATTTGCATTGTGCCATACATTTTTTTTGCAATCGCCAGAACAGATTCAATGATTTGCTATTGTTCACACGTATACATAACTTTGCACATTTCTCGTCTGTCTTAAAACTTTATTGCAAGTTCTTTGAAACATCCTGTTTTATTACTAATATCTATTTTTACTGCAGGATGTGACCAGGTTGGGTAGTTCCATTTTTTCTTGGCATTTTGACACTTCCTGACAGTACACTCCTTGTCTAGCCACGCATTCTCCACCTCGTCATCCAACCAGTTTGGTTGTTCCCAGCATTGCTTTCTGTTGATGTAATTGCTACGTTTGGCACGCCTTAACCTATTTACAACGTATGTCCCTGCACTGTAGTACTTGAAACAATTGTTTGCTAATCTACATGTGTTCCTCAGTATGCTGCAGGGCTGGTGGTCACTGTCATGGTGCTATAAGACCCTCCATCTGCACACATTAATGAGTGGAGGAGATGCAACTGCAGAATCGATTACACTGTCTTCATCTCCTGATCGACTCGCAATACTAGTGACACAGCCGCTATTGAAGCACATTTCCATGATTTAAAGTGCATGTTTTATTACCTATTTCCACTGTGTATTTGAGAAAATGTTTGCCCATGATCTGCCTTTTCGTTGAAATCACCACAGAAAATGACAGTGATCTCATGATTTACAATTTCACTCATACACTGCCATTTCTGTGAGTCCAGGTTCGCATTGCAGACATACATGCTCCACGCTTCTTACTATCCTTTTTCGCACTTCACCCTCTGGCAACACTGATGGAGTGGATTAGTTTTTGGGGGAGAAAGAGGGTGACGCTGTGTTTCAAGTTGGTATGGCTCTAATTACCTACCTTCCTACTGTGTCACATTTAGCAGAGTTGATTCCTCCTTTTTCATCTTCATCCATCATGTATTTGGTCAAGCTGCCGGACACTTCCGTTTCCACTATTTGCTATTTTGACATTAAGTGGTCAAGTAAGTACGAAACTTTTTATATTTTTAATCATCCTATTTGGAATCATAGTTTAGTTCATTTATGATTCATTATGTGTTTCTGTATTGTCCCTGAAGAAGACTTATAGTCGATTCGTTGGATTGTTGTTAGTTTTATTATATTAGTAATCATTTTTGCTTGCTTATGTGATATCATACATACACGTTTCTGTCCTGAAACGTCCATTTATTACGTTTACCGCAGCCTCCCTCGGTTTTCTCCAGATCTGATACGATCCGCTCTGACCATATCAGATTTGTTGGTTTCCGCATATCGCATTGCAGGCATACAGATTGACCAGCACGAACGGTTTCTCAAACTGTATTTTAATGTTAATAAGTTTCAATTCGTCACTATCCCAACCAGATATGTTTCCTGAAGAGTTACAATCTCTGCTCTGTACACAAGGGTTCCGAGAATTAATCCGTGTTGACTAAACTTAGTACAATCCCAGTACATCATGTGAATATTATTTATGCCCAAGTGGACATATTTAAGACGTGTTTGTCGTACACCTGCACGCCCACCTTGTCTTTGCCGTCTTATGTTCCTTCGTTTTATCTTAAGGTTGTTCCGTTTCAGGACCGCCGTTTTGTAACCAAATACGACAAAACAAACCATCACCACACGTCGATGACAAACTATAAGAAAACGCCATCACAAATGCACGAACTCCTAAACTCCTGCAACGATACTCAATGAATGTGCTGTCTATTATGTTGATATAACGCTCTGCATAAAAGGGACAAAATGTATCATCCCCTTACACGAAATACTACTGGCACACAAAACAATACATTGACAAAACAATACATTGACAAAACAATACATTGACAAAACAATACATTGACAAAACAATACATTGACAAAACAATACATTGACAAAACAATACATTGCCATTCGTCATTTTAAACCGAAAGTCTTCTTCTGCTTTGCGTTCGTTCTTTACGACCAATTTTAATCACTCTTTGTGATGTGTTTGATCTTTGCCAAGAACGTGTATACGTTGCACATTGGTTTGGTAGGCCCCTAAACGCATAGACTTCTACACGCTTGGGACACATGCATCCGATTTCAGCCCAAACTGGAGTTATAACATAAGTTATTGTAACATTAGACAATATAGGGTAAAAGTAAACCTCACTGTTTAGAAAGCAATGGCAACCTATATGGTGTATAAGTGGTGCCTAGAAAATCAATCACTAGTTTGCTGTGATTGATGGTGACATCCTGTAAAGGACATACCATAATTTTCAACATTATGCAATACAAAATTGAACAAAACACACCCACATATATATATATATATATATATATATATGTGCTTTGTGAGACTAAAGTTAATGAAGTGTTTATGATGTTTGATAACAGAAGGGGGAAAATAAACTTACAAATTGTCAAAGATAAAAGAAAAAGATGGCTTGGAGATTAATGAAAATTGTATACGAAGATATAAGATAAGCGTAGAAAGAATATTTATATTTTTTTAAAAAGTAATATTGACATTAAATGTGTTCTTTGATAAGAAATAATGAAGTAATTAAAATGTTATATGTAAGCATCTTTAGATAAGAAACGAAACTTACTAAAATGCTAGCATAAATAATTTAATATATTCAAATCTGAAATACAAGTAAACATAGGAGTACACGTTGAATTGCTTAGATAAATTATATGATGTAATAAAGAGAAATATTAAGTCGATGAATATACCTGCACATATAGATCCTGAATGTAATGGAAATTCCGTGTTGTTCAAGTGTCAGAAACATATAGTGGAAGATCAACACAATAACTAACAAATTCTGCAGCCTGCACAATGTTTTCTATCCTGTTGGCCAAATGCCACAGATTGCCCCACGATTAGTTTCATTTTTTTTATTTTCTCTGTTCCTTTTATTTTAACAATTAATTTTGTTATTTCTTGATGAAGTTTAGCTCTGATGTTATACCCTGGTCTTTACTGAAGTCATCATTACTAAACCGCTCTCTTCGTGATGCACTTAGTATTCTTTGTAGACACTTCATCTCTGTCCTGACTAATTGTCTTCTATTGTTTGATGTCAGGTTCCAGGTTTCGCACAGATAGCATTATGTTGGTAGAACATTTGAATTGAACAATGCTCTTTTAACGTTCATGATAACATGTTTACATTTCACAAAGTCTTGCAATGGTCCCTATTGTTTGATTTGCTTTTTTTCCACATATGTTGGATTTCGTTAGTCGTTCTTCCATTTGCTGAACATATGTTCTATATGTATGTAAAGCATCCTAGCTAAATTAACTCTAAATGTATATTAACACATTTTGATCGTTAGCGGTGCATCATTTACTCTTAATTGATATTCAATCCGGACTGTGCACATTAATTTATCTACAAAAGTGAATGTCAAGTAAACATTTATTTTCATTCTTCTTCTTCGAAAGCACCATATCGACCACCTGTTAACCAGTATGTGTGATTTGTATGTGATCTGAGCCTAAGAAGAATTGTACGTTGTGCTAGTTACGCACCTACAAGTAAATCAGAACATGCAATTTCTGCGATGCTTTTTATTTAATAGGATAGCTTCTCTAGGGATTACATCAGTCGCCTCTTACGACATGCCTTGGTACTATTCTTTGCTTCCTTGCGGGCCCCGACACCACACGGGCGGCCCAGTCGTGAAGAAGAAGAACACCCCCTTTATCCATCTTCATTACATTGTAAATGTGTGGTACGTTACGCAACATTAAAATGTCAGAAATGGGTACATAGTTTGTATCAGCTCAACAAAACATTGAATTCTTCTCGTACCGTTATGCACTACATAGTGCCTGCAAGAAATGTATCCATATCGCTCGATTCTAGACTACTTGCGCAACCTCTTCTATGGATTTGAATACAATATTTCTTGTCTCTTTCAGTAAAGTTAGTTTCAGGGTTTCCTTATTGCGCCATTTTGACTAGGAATCCCTTGCCTCCCACGTCGGTGCCTGCTTTGTGATTCTTTTATGTCTTTTTTTTATACAGAATGTGCTCAGTATATATCTATATTATATTTCTTCTTTTTTTTTTTTTTTTCCCATACGTCTGCAGTGGATCCATGCGTAGTCATGCGCCATGCACTTATGACTGATTTTTGAAAGAAGGGTTGCTTTCTTTTCTACCAAGTGTATATCGTCTATCAGGCGATCTTTACTCTGACTACAGATGTACTCGTAATTTAGATGCCCAAGTAGCGGTGCAGTCACTATCGCAACGTGCAAAGTTTGCTTTCGGCGACCCGTTCACTTTCTAATAATATTTGTTATGTTAGTAGTTCCAAAGACATCCTTCGTTTTGAATCACCTTTCCTGAGTTCCACCCCTTTTCAGTTCATTATTTTTGCAGAAATATTTTTTGCAACTTCATTCACCTTTTGCGCTGACATTTGTTAGGACTGAGACAAAATTTGCAATACAAATTATTAAATTAGTTTTTAAACTTTATAATACGGAATTGAACCCGCACTCACAGAGGGATAGTCACCCGCAGTACAATGCGCAACGAACACGCTGGACAGGCGGGCTATTTAAGCTTTTAAACGCTGGTGTTGCGGTGACAAGTTGTAGCATAATTTTTTTGTTAACTATGCAGGGAAAAAATGAAATTGTAAATCAGCACAAAATTGATGTCTTTATTATCGACATGCTGAGTGAGGGAGAATACTGAGGAAGAGAACGGAGAACGCAGGTACTAACTGGTGTGTTGTACGTTGATAAAATGTCCACTAAACTAAACTGAACAAGAATTTTAAAATTACACTGTAAAAAATGAAATAGTAAATCTGAAAAGAATATCGTGTAAAGAAGAACGAATCAATGGTTTCTCCCCATTTTAAGATGAAAAATAAATTAAGGTAAGTTACATATAAACAAATACGAAAAGAAAACTGAATGTTCGTGTTGTATATTTATATTAGAGTGTGCATCATTGTTTCTATTGCGGACAACAGTCAGACAGACATAGATATCATGTCGGACAACAGTCAGACACACATAGATATCATGTCGGACAACAGTCAGACACACAAAGATATCCTATCAGACAACAGTCAGACACACATAGATATCCTGTCGGACAACAGTCAGCCCACATAGATATTCTGTTCGGACAACAGTCAGACACACATAGATATCCTGTCGGACAACAATCAGACACACATAGATATCCTGTCAGACAACAGTCAGACACACATAGATATCATGTCAGACAACAGTCAGACACACATAGATATCCTGTCGGACAACAGTCAGACACACATAGATATCATGTCGGACAACAGTCAGACACACATAGATATCATGTCGGACAACAGTCAGACACACATAGATATCCTGTCGGACAACAGTCAGACACACATATGTATCCTGTCGTACAACAGTCAGACACACATAGATATCATGTTCGGACAACAGTCAGACACACAAAGATATCCTGTCGGACAACAGTCAGACACACATAGATATCATGTCGGACAACAGTCAGACACACATAGATATCATGTTCGGACAACAGTCAGACACACATAGATATCATGTCGGACAACAGTCAGACACACATAGATATCCTGTCGGACAACAGTCAGACACACATAGATATCATTTTATGTACGGTATTTCATCTCGCGCAATAATTTATACGATCGTTACCTGTTTTCAATATTATACTTTCACCTCTCGATACTTTCTTTCTCTCTATCTTTTTTCGACTTCGTCTCTTTCTTCTTCATCTCACTTTCTCTTTATATTTATTAATTTTTCTATTTTCATGTTTAATTTATCTCTACCTCCTGCCCATTCTTTTAGTTACTACTTCCTTTTTGTGTATCATCGTCTGTCTCTCTCCTTCAAATTATCTCTATCATTCTTTTCTTGATGTTATCTCTGTCATATATTTCGCATTCCTTTTTCTGTATCTTAATTTTTGATCTCACCTTCATCTATTTCTTCTCCTTTTCTCTTTATGTTTCTCTCTCGCTATCTCTCTCACTATTTATTTAAATCTTTCACATTCTCTCACATTTCCACATGTTCTCATTGGTTTCTTTCACCCTCCTCTTTCATATCATATCTTTCTCTTCCCTTTCTCTCTATTTTCTCTTCCTTTCTAGTTCTTTTCCTCTCTCTTCTGCCATTTTTCTTCAGCAACATTTTTGTTCCATTCCATCTTTAATAATTTTGTTAGCGAGATAAGAAATAAATAAAAACATTCACTGTAAACAAACATCTCACCATATCGTGTATTTACATTTATTTAAAAAGCCAGGTCATCGCTGGTGCATTTGCTATACGTGAACGTTCTTCTCTCATTTGCTAGCTGAGTTATCTACGCGTCTACATATCAACAGTATTCATAAAATCATAGAAAAATAACATGGACATCCTGACCTACAGCGCATGGTATGCGTTAGCATCTGACTGTGTAAATAATACAAATATTGTTTGTTACGTTGAAACACATGTGTAGAATACATATATTTTAAAATATATATATATGTTTATATATTTATACATATATATTGATACAAATATATTGATACAAAAATGAAACAGGTATATATTCTCAGAAATACGACAAATTTTCATGACTGTTTATTTCTTTAAAATACCACTACCATCATCATCATCATCATCATCAGATACCGCGCGGCTGATGTTGTCGCTGTTGGACATCCATAACTATTCATTGCAAGCTGTGACGAACAGCTGTTGTGTTAACCATATTTAACTAATTGCTTACCATTAAGGATCTAGTAACAACTGTTATAAAAAAGAGAATGGAGATATGTTGCACATACTCTGAGAAGAAATTATGACAGAATCACAAGGCAGACAAAGTAGCGGAAGACAAAAGGATCGAGAAAGAAAGATCTTCCTAGGGATAACTTGAAACGAACGTAACTAAGACAGGTCAAAAATAGCCTACACAATTTCTTAAAATTCCCTTGTGAAGAAAGTCTTATTCCGTCATCTCTCCATTCTTCAGTCTGATCCTGAGACACGTTCAATCTTCCAACACTATCCTTTGGTGGCGTACAGACGGGACAGAAGCCTTAA
Organism: Arion vulgaris; assembly: GCA_020796225.1. Classification (NCBI taxonomy): domain Eukaryota; kingdom Metazoa; phylum Mollusca; class Gastropoda; order Stylommatophora; family Arionidae; genus Arion; species Arion vulgaris. Next base: position 54,860,382 of record CM036759.1, on the reverse strand, counting down.
GGATATGTTGGTTCACAGTCGCCTCAAGCCTAATATCCAGAGTCATTTTGGCACCATCCAGTGTGGCCGTCGGCGCTGCAACACTTGTGCTTATGTCATACAGACCCGCACGGTGTCTTTTCCAAAAGCCACGTTCGTTGTTGAAGACAGTTTCACATGCGAGTCCCGTAATATTATCTATGCCATTATCTGCAAGCGGGGCAACAAGGCCTATATTGGGGAAACCGGCAGGAGACTCAGTGACCGATTCGCCCAACACTTGCGCGATATACGCCAATGCTCTGTGACCCTGTAGCTACCCATTTCAATGATACTGGCCATTCAGGAGCTTGCGATGTCCAGGTCACAGCCATCCGATCATGTTCCTCTGATGATCGTAGTCGATTTGCTCTGGAGAATCGGATGATTTCTTTGTATGGCACCTTGCGACCACGCGGGCTCAACGTATTACATTCTTATGCTTCTTAGTACTTTCTCTTCCTATGCTTTGTACTCTATATGGGTATATGTTGCATGTATTCAAGTTATATATTTACTAGATGTTTCATTGTTTCTTTTCCGTTCTATTTCTAGTTTTTATGTGTGTTTTTGTGTTACATTTATTTCGTTATTCGTTTTTATTCCAGCTTTTCCTTAGATACGTTTGTATTTGGTCGTCCATTTGTGTTTCATTTTAATTTGTCACTCCTGTTGTTCGTTTGCTTGATAAAGGCCTTGTTGGTCGAAACGTTGCTGTTTATCGTCACTGTTTCTGTTTTTGTAAAACTATAGTACTTTGTTTGTACGTGTTTCACAATTTCTTAAAGAGGTTTGTACGAGTTTACAAGAATGAAGCGGTATGGATAAATTGCTTTCATGCACTATGTAAAGTAAAACGGAATGAGATGAAATTAATAATAATAATAATAATGCCACTAAAGACTATAAAATGCATTTGTAAATATATGTCTGTGAAAAAAATGAACAAATTCATGAGAAGTGATGAAATCAGAGAAATGTCTGGTCAACATCTAGTAACAACTGTTATAAGAAGGAGAAGATGGAGATATATTGGACATACCTTAAGAAGAAATGATCAAAGTATATCAAAGCAGGCATTGAAGATGGATGCAAAGGGTTCAAGAAAGAGAGGACAAACTAATAAGATTATGAAACGATCTTTGCTGAGAGGTAAGAAATATTGGTCTCAGTTCATTGGAGGAGAATGAGCAAGTGGTCCATGATTGAGTGGTATTGAGAAATTGCTTGCAGGCCTAATATAACGTATACCAGTACGCGATGAATTATTATTATTACTATTATCATCATCATCAGGTGCCGTCTCCACATCGAAGGTTGGCTGCAATGAATCTCCAGCATCCTCTGTCTTTCGCCTTGGTGTTGCACACTGCCAGACTGTAACCTGTCCATTTCTTAAAGTTTCCTCCCACTTATCTCTCGGTCCTCCTCTTGCTCTTCCCCCCTCAACTTTCCCCTCTAGTAAATGTGTTATCATGCTGTTATGTATTTTTATGTGCCCAAAATACTTTACTTGTCTGAATTTTATTTCTCTTAATAATTGTTTCTTCATGCCTAGTTTTCCTAAAACTTGTTTATTTGTCTGTTTTTCTGTCCATGAAACTCTGCCTATTCTTCTATATATCCACATCTCAAATGCATCAATTCTGTCTTCTAACTGCTTGTTCATTGTCCATGTTTCCGAGCCATACATTAATATAGGATATATATAGCATTTGATCATTCTCATGTTTAGCCTGTTTGTGATTTGTTTGGATGTCAGTAACTTTCTCATACTATTGAAATTATCCTTGGCCATTCCTATTCTCTTTTAATTTATGTTATACATCTGCCATCATCTGTTATCATCTGACCGAGATATAAGAAGCTTTTTACTTGATGTAGTAATTCTCCATGTATTTTTATATTCATTTTAGGTTTTTCCATTTCCTTGTTGATTACCATAGTTTTTGTTTTCTGTATGTTAATGTCTAATCCATATTCCTTGCTAGTTCTGTCCAATTGGTCGACTAGTTCTTGTAGATCTTGTTCATTTTCTGCTACCAATACTGTGTCATCTGCATATCTTAAGTTGTTTATTATTTTTCTATTGATCTTGAGTCCTGGCATTCCTCTAGTTGTTTGAAGATTTTCTCTGTGTAGATAATAAATAGGCTTGGTGATAGAATGCATCCTTGTCTCACTCCTCTCTTTATGTCTATGTATGGAGAGTAGCTATTTTCATAAACACTATAAAAACATATATGCGCCAATCACACCACCAGATATCAGTGTGTATAGGAAACGTCTCTAAATAGTAATGCTCTTTGTTGCATATTATTGGACAATAATTATGTTACATGGCCGAACTATTTGGGTTGTGGTTTCTTAATGTTCCTGGTGGTGTTTCTACCAAGTCTCTAATAGTCTCGTTTTTTTTATCTTTCTTTCTTTGTTACTTCCGATATTTATCGCAACGGATGTCTTCGGCGGATTCTCAAACTCTGATGATATGATAGAGTTGCAAACACATACGTGTGTATACGAACCGGACAGGAACCTATGATGGCCCAAATCAAGTGAAGAAAATTGCGATGACAGTCGAGTGTCACTGGACAAGCACTGGAGTGGAACACGCAGGAGGAACGGAAAAAAAGACGCGCTATTCAGACTTGAAGACCAAGTCTTCTTGAAGAACTGAAGAGTACTTGACTATCATGGGAGACTATTAAGAGAAAGGCCAGAGACCGAGAAGAATGACAAACAACTGTTGAGGCCCTATGCTCAACGAGGAGCGCAGAGAAATAAGTCGTGATTTCATTTAGTATTTCCGTTCTCTAATTGAACTAACAAATTATCTAGTATTTCCGTTCTCTAATTGAACTAACAAATCATCTAGTATTTTCGTTCTCTAATTGAACTAACAAATCATCTAGTATTTCCGTTCTCTAATTGAACTAACAAATCATCTAGTATTTCCGTTCTCTAATTGAACTAACAAATCATCTAGTATTTCCGTTCTCTAATTGAACTAACAAATCACAAAAAGTAATTCACTTATTTGATTAAAACAAAGTACTCAACTAATGGTAGAATACTACAATTTAACATAGATGCAAAATAGCAAATCATATGATATGACACATGTCAATAACATTTTGAAAGACAAACATGTCGCCATGAACACAATAATATCATTAACCAAGAGAATCTTTCTCCCAACATAATGCTATAAGTGACAAATCTAGATGCTAGCATCGAACGATAGAATAAAACATCACAACAGAGATGACGTTTCTATCCAAAATGGTAGGAGTATCAAGCAGAGACAGGTTTATAAATAAAGACATGAGGACATACGTGTGTACAACATCTCTAATGAATTCCATCAAGAAACAACAAATTAAATGGTTCGGCCACATACGCAGATTACCAACAGACAGTGCACATAAGCAGATTACCAACAGACAGTGCACATAAGCAGATTACCAACATACAGTGCACATAAGCAGATTACCAACAGGCAGTGCACATAAGCAGATTACCAACAGACAGCGCACATAAGCAGATTAACAACAGACATCACATAAGTAGATTACCAAAAGGCAGTGCACATAAGCAGATTACCAACAGACAGTGCATATAAGCAGATTATAAAACAGACAGTGCACATAAACAGATTACCAACAGACAGTGCACATAAGCAGATTACCAACAGACAGTGTACATAAGCAGACAACCAACAGACAGTGCACATAAGCAGATAACCAACAGACAGTGCACATAAGCAGATTATAAAACAGACAGTGCACATAAACAGATTACCAATAGACAGTGCACATAAGTAGATTACCAACAGACAGTGCACATAAACAGATAACCAACAGACAGTGCACATAAGCAGATAACCAACAGGCAGTGTACATAAGCAGATTATAAAACAGACAGTGTACATAAACAGATTACCAACAGACAGTGCACATAAGTAGATTAACAACAGTCAGTGTACATAAGCAGACAACCAACAGACAGTGTACATAAGTAGATTACCAACAGACAGTGTACATAAGCAGACAACCAACAGACAGTGTACATAAGCAGATAACCAACCGACAGTGTACATAAGCAGATAACCAACAGACAGTGTACATAAGCAGACCAACAGACAGTATACATAAGCAGACAACCAACAGACAGTGTACATAAACAGATAACCAACAGACAGTGTACATAAGCAGACAACCAACAGACAGTGTACATAAGCAGACAACCAACAGACAGTGTACATAAACAGATAACCAACAGACAGTGTACATAAGCAGACAACCAACAGACAGTGTACATAAGCAGACAACCAACAGACAGTGCACATAAACAGATAACCAATAGACAGTGTACATAAACAGATAACCAACAGACAGTGCACATAAACAGATAACCAACAGACAGTGCACATAAACAGATAACCAACAGACAGTGCACATAAGCAGACAACCAACAGACAGTGCACATAAGCAGATAACCAACAGACAATGCACATAAGCAGATAACCAACAGACAATGCATCTAAAAGAGCAATAAAAAACATGTCGTTACTGACAGTAATACCGCTTTTTAGGGCGGTGTAGGACAAGTGGGACGTGAGCCCGAGAAATTTAATGGCCGCATGGCTAGTGCAGTCGTCTGGAAGCTGTTCACGTTAGGATTTGTTGTAATATATGCCCACAACAGAAAAATATCTTTGCCACAAATTGAACACATGTCTCCCCGCATGGGAGCCGGACTCAAGTCCATTCAGTCAGACGCTACAAAGAGCAATGCAAGTACGATATAGTGGATACAAAACAACAGGCCATTCATGCAAAATGGGAACCTCAGAAATAACAGAGGCAGTGAAAAACACTATTTATGAAGCTCTTTCTAGAAATCTCTTCTTATCATGACGCTGTGAGGCACAACCAGATTACAGAAAAGCATGAACGAGATACGAAGATAAGAATAAACAAAAAAACCATCTTTTCAAAGCTCTCATAAAGAAGGATGTTTTTTATAAAATAAGTGGTTGAGAATGATTATCTGATAAATATTAAAATAATAAACTAGATTACAAAACACAGCGGCCTGAGTTCTAATTGCTGCTTTCACTTCATGAAAGGAATGCGTCAGGTGACTTGACACAATATTTGGAAAACAATCGACAATGTGGCTCACATACGCAATAGAGGTTGAACCTATGGCAGATATAAAAGAAAAATGAATGGATACACTATGATGTGGTGTGTAGATGAATAAACCAATTAAAAAGATTAAAAAATATCGATAAACAGAGAGGCAGACATACAGGTTTGCACGCAGGCAAGCGACGGACACACATGCATATATACAAGCAGATATACAGGCATACATGCAGACAGGCAGATATACAGGAAGACCGACAGAAAGGCTGACATGCTGATAGATAGACGGATACAGGCAGACAGACATACAGACAGGCAGGCAGGCATGTAGGAAGGAAGGCAGACAGGTAGGTAGGTAGAAAGACAGACAGACAGGCAGGCAGACAGGCAGGCAGACAGGCAGGCAGACAGGCAGGCAGGCAGGAAGGAAGGCAGGAAGGAAGGCAGACAGGTAGGTAGGTAGAAAGACAGACAGACAGACAGACAGCAGGTATATAAGTAGGCCTATCCATCAAAATCGAACTGGTATGATCGTTAGCTGGACGCTGTTGAAGATATTGTGATGGAGATCGGAGCACCTATCTATGCCTCCGGAGTGCAATGAAGATATTGTGAAGGCGATCGGAGCACCTATGTATGCGTCCGGAGTGCAATGAAGATATTCCAAACTGAAACTGAAACTTATTGAACATCACTAACATTTATAAAGATAAAATAACCAATGAAAATGTTTAACATATTTACGCAGAATAAGATGGGACATATTGACAAATGTAATTTTACCGATTGACAGCAGAATAGTGAACAAGAGGGGAAAGGTAAAAATACAATAGAGAGAAACTTTGCAGACAGAAATGTTAAAGTGGGCAGTAACTTGGGCATCGTGTGTAGATTAGCAACAACTATACAAAGTATGGTTTCATTTGATTGGATGTCTTTTAGCTATGCGATTAATAACATCGTCTTTGACAATTTGAATATTATAGTTGGAAGACGTATTTGCCTCCACAAATATCTTGGAATCTCCACCACAGAGCCTCCAGCAATAAACAAGTTGTCTCTTTCTCACTGACCTGTCCAAAATATGTTTGGCGGCTTCAGCTTCCATAGCATTGGATGGACCCTCAAAATGTTTCTTACACTACCACACTACAATGATATATAATTCGATATATCTTATAAATTAGAGATACCTATCACTTAGTACCAAACAAACGTTATTTCTAGACATTGCCTATAACTATCCAAAGAAAAGCGCGTTTAATCTCCGAGAGGGTATTCTGATTAAAAACATTTTATTTTTCCCAATCCAGAAGCACTTGAGCTTTCAACTCTTCGGTTCGGTGCCATGGACATCGTAACCCTTAGGTTCGGTGCCACGAGCACCGTACATCTGTAGAACCTGTGGCTTTTCTACCAGCTTGCGGAATTGAACCCGAATTCACTGAGGGCGTGTCACCCGTCCTCCAACGCGCTACGAACACGATGAGCAGGCGGGCTGTTAAAACATTTAAAACCTTCATTTAAAAAAAATCAAAACCCTTTATGGATTTGGATTCTAGAGATATAAAACTAACAACATAAAACAAATTTATAAAATCAATAATTTAAAGAACAATATGTCATTTCGTGAATACTGTATTATCTTAATGAATGATTTATGTGTCAAATAGAACATGATGAGGTTATAGATCAGCGGGAAAACAGATTAACGCTCTCTTCAAAACCATTTCCCGTCATTTCAACAATGGCTTTTAGTGTTTTAAATTATGTTTCCCAATCTTTAGTAATTATTTTAATCTGCACGAGCATAAACATTTGTGCCACTTATTGAAGTTACATATTTGATTTGATTTTGAAATGGATGGACAACAGCCCCCGTATAGTCACAATATTGTTCAGCTCAAGGGAAACGTCCTAATACATATTTATTAGTTTGTGATGAGCTGGACAACAGACCTTTATAGTAACAAGGTTGTTCAGATCAATGGGAAAGTCCCGTACATCAGACAACTCACAGCGTGTGACCCAGACATTCCCTTATTGTTAGATAAAGACGTTTCCACTAAAAAAAACACCACATCATGCAACAACAAGTTCATATTAAGTCACAAATTTAATGCCAAGCTCAGGAATACCAACAGTTTTAACGAATGACGTCAATAAATAATCATTGGCTTATATAATTGAGAAAAAATGCAAATAACAAGAACGTAGTGTTCTATACAACATTTATACAAGTCAGCTTACATCAATAGAACAATCCGATGTTCTCAGTGAAAAGTGTACACACAAAAACAGGCCATTTTTGAGAACTTCCTGTAGTCGACAGTTAAAACATAAACATTAATTTTAAAATACTTTCAATTTCTGCGTGGATCAAAAATACTGTTAAAAACTGCACCGGCAAATAATATCTCATTCTTTCTAAAGTTTTTTTGCCCACCAAAATCTTTAGTGCTGCGAGAGTTTCATTATATGTTATCACTAAAATAACAGCGATGTTGATTTGGTATACATGAAGAAGTTTAGCATTACAATAGTCAAGTTTTTCTATAGTTTCGCATTTGTATGATCCACTTGGAATTCTGTGCAAGTGAAAATCGAGAATCACGTGGAATTAATAAGTTTGCAATGTATCGTGACGACTGTCATTGGCGTATGCACACAACATTTATTTTCATTGATAGAAGGGGAAGGTATCATTTGTTCACTATGCCACATTGCCTTTTATAACATGTAATAGAAATATGCCTTTGCAAACATCCTTCACCATTTTGTGTATTACCGTAAATTTTAAACTGTGATTATCATTTAGTTCTGCTTATGCACAATTAAATAACAAAAATACGCTTTTCAAAATGCTTATATATATGTATACATAAATAATTATATATATATATATATGTGTGTATAGACATAGAGAGAGAGAGAGGTGGTTATATATATAATTATATATAGATGTGTGTATAGACATAGAGAGAGAGAGGTGGGAGAGAGTTAAAAAAAGGCGCACAGACATAGAAAAAGATAAGTGTTTGGACAGGCTGAAATTGAAGTGGCGTTGAATGAATACTCTCGGCAAGCGAAACGATGAAAAATTCAAATTAAACTTATTTTAATGAAACAGACCTAGCAATACATAGACTATTTATGTTTAAAAACCGTTAACAGTTACAATGTAAAAAATAAAACGTTATGCGTTGTGGGAAAGATTACAGCGATAACATGAATGTAATTGATAATCTAACTCAACAGAGTTTAGTTTATTCAATGAATTTGACTTCATCATATCGTCTGTGTGTTGTGCCATGCCCCACAGAGGGAGCAAAGAATAGTTACACTGCGACCTACAAGGCATATCGTTTGAGGTGACTGAGGTATGAGCCTAGGGAAGCTACCCTAGTAAATAATAAGCGTCGCAGAAATCGAATGTGTTTGCCTTTTTGTAGGCGCATAACTAGCACAATGCACAATAACTCTTATTCTCAGATCAAATACAAATCAGAAAGAGTAGTTAACAAGTGTTCGATTTGAAGTGTTGGAAAAAGAAGATTTAGTAATATTATCACGAACAAGGAAAAATGCTCCAAATAATGATCAGAATTAACAATATAAATACCTGAAACTAAACGCAAATCCTTTCTTGTGAATAAAACCACTAAAATATTTATGCAAGAACACGCACACGACGTTTATGCCATATCTCTCTCGACATGTACCGGTTGATGTGTAAGGCAGGGGAACTGTAAAACTCTTCAGAGTAATGAGATGCCTAGCTTCTGTGGTTGATGTCGTGAGGTAAAAAGTCGCTTGACTCAACGCCCGTCTTTACTGCTGCTTTTACTGTTGAATTAAATACAGGTAAATGCAATGCTCCTTTCTAGTAATGCGGTTTTTTTTCTTCATCACAGACACTACAGAAATTGCTCTCGACGATGTTTGCAGTGATATACTAGCAATAATGGATGCTGCGAAAGGAATATAGATTTAGATAAACTGAATATTAATGTGAAAAAGTTGCCCTCGGAGGTACAGCTGTTGAATGTGTTCTGAGCGTCGTGGTATCGAATCCAAACCGAGTCGTTCGCTAATCTAGTATATTGTTGTACATGAGATTCCCATGATATTTGTTGGAGCTGCGGAGTTTATTCATTTTGCTGTACTCTCATTCAGTCGCTAATCAGTTCAGCAAAGAAGGACCGAGAAAAATCTGGGAAAACAGTGTACAATGTCATCAATTCTTCATATTTGAACCTCTAGAAATTACAAAATATACATGCTTAATAAACGTATAGACTGGATACAAGAAAAATCCTAACCGGTACACCTTTGCGGCGACTGCTTCTATAGGAAAGGTATATTTGTAATCATGTGGACCAAATCAGCCCAAAGCACTGGTCATTACCATTGTTTAAGGCGGGAATCCCACCCAGAACAAGGATTGTCTTTTCCAAAAATTAACAGAAAAAAAGAAACAAAAATATTGTCATACGATTTGGCCATATGTTGCAAAATGCATTGTTTGTGATGATAAACTGCGTTTAGTACATGCATTGTAATTATGTAATTTTAAAATAATGTTTTTTCTTGAAAATATATATCTAGAAAATCCCCCTTTCATCGTGCAGTGGATTTCACCAATATGAGAAGTGCAAATAATGTCAAACTAGCACACCATATACATATCAACTATAGTTATAGTGTGAACCTTCAGTTTTTTTTGTCTAAATCATATATAAGCAGAGATATTGCTGTTCAAACTTACAATTTATTTTTAATTTGGAAGGGTTATATTGCAAAAACCTTATCCACAAAACCAATTGGAATATATATTTTTTGGAGGTTCACGCTATAATTGATCTGGGTGTCTCCTTGGAAGGCTACTTGTTACGGTAAAATCAGCACTTGTACACTTAAATGTTATACCTCTCGAGCTGGATGGGCAGTCACATTTCTTTTGCCACGAATTACTGAGTGGTACGTGTACACCACATCATCGTACGATTTCGTGACTTCATATAGTTATACTTGGACATCAGAATCAACCTTAGCATACATTTGTTCTCTGCAACTTGTATCAAGTGTGATATGAAAATTAGAGGTGTGTTTGGTACCCAAACCCTTCCAAGATTGATATCTGCAAAACTACATACCAGCTGTGTGACGTTTGCAGCACGGCCCATTCATGGCTTACCTTATTTTAATCCGTTTCCTTTGGATATAGTCAGCACCTCATGGAGAGGAGGTCCCGAATGGTAGCCTTTACTTTAAAACTAGCACTAACTCTTGATAGATTGACTCTGATATCCATGGTAGGGAAGTCCAAGAAGTATCTCATGGTTCGGCAGTAAGTGTTCTATTCTTGCTTGTCTATGTGTGTGTGTGTGTGTGTGTGTGTAACTCTGATTATCAGGATGGTTAAAGCATATTCATTGGCAGACAGGGCAAGCTCTTCGTATGATTTCATAAGTTGGTAATTAACAACTTATAACAGGCATACCGGCAAAGAGAAGAAGATGAAGAACACGGAGAAGATAGATTCTGGATGTAACTGATGGTTTCAACATGACGGTTGCAGAGGCAGGACATATGGCATATGAGAGATATAAATTCTGGATGACTGTTGGGGTGACAAAGTTCTTCAAATAACAAGCTATTTAATGAATGAATAAGCATCAATTGCGAAGAGAATGTAAACATAGAAACAATAGCGTCGAGTGATTTATGCAGCAATGAACCCCAAATCCCAGAAAGACTGATGAAAAAAAAGAAAATAAGGAAGAAGATGTATATACGTTTATGTTTCATGCAATAAATGTGTCTATGTTCTATATGTTTATGTTTATGGGATAAAAGTTTGTCTGCAGTGCAGATTATCTGTTTAACAGGTAACACAAACAAATCCAGCTTTAATCCATATATAACTTTCTAACCTGGTGTAATCAACAGACGAAAATATCTAAAGATACATTACGACTAACCACAAATGTATCTGAAAATACACTGCAGCATATTTCTTGTTTGTTCCTACTGAAGTGAGAGTCTGTAGCCAAAGCGGTAGTGAGCTCGATCACAAACCCAAGCGTCCCTGGTTCAAACCCCACGGTGGGCAAGTTTGGAAGCAAATTCGTTTCCATGGGATTTTACAAAAGGTAAAAGTAGACCTCACCGTTCAGAAAGCAATGGCAAACTACTGAACGTATAAGTGGTGACTAGAAAATCAACGACTCGTTTACTGTGGTTGATGTCTACGTCCTGTAAAATATATGCTATGATTTTCATTTCATTCCTACTGAAACACTCTACCATGTCTTGATATAATCAATAAACAAAACACAACATTGTTTACTTTGTTATCTTTTTTTCCTGATTATCCGTAACTCTGAAAGCAGGAAACTATATATATTTCGTAGCTTTGTTATCTTTTTTTTATGTTTATCCGTCACTGTGAAAGCAGGGAATTATATCTATATCGTTCTCTTTGTAGGTATTCTAAACAAAATATATATGTTTATATTTATAGATACAAATTTCATACACTATACGTCAGCGACGGTTGGAAAATGACTAAAGGCGTAGAAAGTAAATAGAATGCACTTTAAAATAGATGTATGTGAAAAATAATGCACATAGAATGACACAGAGAGAGAGAGAAAGAGAGAGAGAGAGAGAAAGAGAGTAGATGGAATGCCCTGGAATAACTAAGCTTACTCAATTTTTGGATGCCATATTTATATACCTGCTGCCGCTGGCATTAATGGAACAAGAGATTTCTATTGTTTTCGTTCTGTCATCTTTACTACCAATTATAATCCACGCCAGGTTAAATTCTTCTTATACAGTTCGTCTCTGTTTTTCTCTTGGACGTCCATGGCTTGTACTCACTACTGTTGTCTATTGAACATGACAATCGAGGAATATCATTTACAGGACGTCGACATCAATCACAGTCAACGAATCATTAATTATCTAGATACCACGTATAGCAGGTCGTCGCCATCAATCACGGTCAACGATTCATTAATTATCTAGATACCACGTATAGCAAGTCGTCGACATCAATCACAGTCAACGATTCATTAATTATCTAGATACCACGTATAGCAAGTCGTCGCCATCAATCACAGTCAACGATTCATTAATTATCTAGATACCACGTATAGCAAGTCGTCACCATCAATCACGGTCAACGATTCATTAATTATCTAGATACCACGTATAGCAAGTCGTCGCCATCAATCACAGTCAACGAATCATTAATTATCTAGATACCACGTATAGCAGGTCGTCGACATCAATCACAGTCAACGATTCATTAATTATCTAGATACCACGTATAGCAGGACGTCACCATCAATCACAGTCAACGATTCATTAATTATCTAGATACCACGTATAGCAAGTCGTCGCCATCAATCACAGTCAACGATTCATTAATTATCTAGATACCACGTATAGCAAGTCGTCGCCATCAATCACAGTCAACGAATCATTAATTATCTAGATACCACGTATAGCAGGTCGTCGCCATCAATCACAGTCAACGATTCATTAATTATCTAGATACCACGTATAGCAAGTCGTCGCCATCAATCACAGTCAACGATTCATTAATTATCTAGATACCACGTATAGCAGGACGTTGCCATCAATCACAGTCAACGATTCATTAATTATCTAGATACCACGTATAGCAAGTCGTCGACATCAATCACAGTCAACGATTCATTAATTATCTAGATACCACGTATAGCAAGTCGTCGCCATCAATCACAGTCAACGATTCATTAATTATCTAGATACCACGTATAGCAAGTCGTCGCCATCAATCACATTCAACGATTCATTAATTATCTAGATACCACGTATAGCAAGTCGTCGCCATCAATCACAGTCAACGATTCATTAATTATCTAGATACCACGTATAGCAGGACGTTGCCATCAATCACAGTCAACGATTCATTAATTATCTAGATACCACGCATAGCAGGACGTTGCCATCAATCACAGTCAACGAATCATTAATTATCTAGATACCACGTATAGCAGGTCGTCGACATCAATCACAGTCAACGATTCATTAATTATCTAGATACCACGTATAGCAAGTCGTCGCCATCAATCACAGTCAACGATTCATTAATTATCTAGATACCACGCATAGCAGGTCGTCGACATCAATCACAGTCAACGATTCATTAATTATCTAGATACCACGTATAGCAAGTCGTCGCCATCAATCACAGTCAACGATTCATTAATTATCTAGATACCACGTATAGCAGGACGTTGCCATCAATCACAGTCAACGATTCATTAATTATCTAGATACCACGCATAGCAGGACGTTGCCATCAATCACAGTCAACGAATCATTAATTATCTAGATACCACGTATAGCAAGTCGTCGTCATCAATCACAGTCAACGAATCATTAATTATCTAGATACCACGTATAGCAAGTCGTCGACATCAATCACAGTCAACGATTCATTAATTATCTAGATACCACGCATAGCAGGACGTTGCCATCAATCACAGTCAACGATTCATTAATTATCTAGATACCACGCATAGCAGGACGTTGCCATCAATCACAGTCAACGATTCATTAATTATCTAGATACCACGTATAGCAAGTCGTCGCCATCAATCACAGTCAACGATTCATTAATTATCTAGATACCACGCATAGCAGGTCGTCGACATCAATCACAGTCAACGAATCATTAATTATCTAGATACCACGTATAGCAAGTCGTCGCCATCAATCACAGTCAACGATTCATTAATTATCTAGATACCACGCATAGCAGGACGTTGCCATCAATCACAGTCAACGAATCATTAATTATCTAGATACCACGTATAGCAGGTCGTCGACATCAATCACAGTCAACGATTCATTAATTATCTAGATACCACGTATAGCAAGTCGTCGCCATCAATCACAGTCAACGATTCATTAATTATCTAGATACCACGCATAGCAGGTCGTCGACATCAATCACAGTCAACGATTCATTAATTATCTAGATACCACGTATAGCAAGTCGTCGACATCAATCACAGTCAACGATTCATTAATTATCTAGATACCACGCATAGCAGGACGTTGCCATCAATCACAGTCAACGATTCATTAATTATCTAGATACCACGTATAGCAAGTCGTCGCCATCAATCACAGTCAACGATTCATTAATTATCTAGATACCACGCATAGCAGGTCGTCGACATCAATCACAGTCAACGAATCATTAATTATCTAGATACCACGTATAGCAAGTCGTCGCCATCAATCACAGTCAACGATTCATTAATTATCTAGATACCACGCATAGCAGGACGTTGCCATCAATCACAGTCAACGAATCATTAATTATCTAGATACCACGTATAGCAGGTCGTCGACATCAATCACAGTCAACGATTCATTAATTATCTAGATACCACGTATAGCAAGTCGTCGCCATCAATCACAGTCAACGATTCATTAATTATCTAGATACCACGCATAGCAGGTCGTCGACATCAATCACAGTCAACGATTCATTAATTATCTAGATACCACGTATAGCAAGTCGTCGCCATCAATCACAGTCAACGATTCATTAATTATCTAGATACCACGTATAGCAGGACGTTGCCATCAATCACAGTCAACGATTCATTAATTATCTAGATACCACGCATAGCAGGACGTTGCCATCAATCACAGTCAACGAATCATTAATTATCTAGATACCACGTATAGCAGGTCGTCGCCATCAATCACAGTCAACGAATCATTAATTATCTAGATACCACGTATAGCAAGTCGTCGTCATCAATCACAGTCAACGAATCATTAATTATCTAGATACCACGTATAGCAAGTCGTCGACATCAATCACAGTCAACGATTCATTAATTATCTAGATACCACGCATAGCAGGACGTTGCCATCAATCACAGTCAACGATTCATTAATTATCTAGATACCACGTATAGCAAGTCGTCGCCATCAATCACAGTCAACGATTCATTAATTATCTAGATACCACGCATAGCAGGTCGTCGACATCAATCACAGTCAACGAATCATTAATTATCTAGATACCACGTATAGCAAGTCGTCGCCATCAATCACAGTCAACGATTCATTAATTATCTAGATACCACGTATAGCAGGACGTTGCCATCAATCACAGTCAACGAATCATTAATTATCTAGATACCACGTATAGCAGGACGTTGCCATCAATCACAGTCAACGATTCATTAATTATCTAGATACCACGTATAGCAGGTCGTCGACATCAATCACGGTCAACGATTCATTAATTATCTAGATACCACGTATAGCAAGTCGTCGCCATCAATCACGGTCAACGATTCATTAATTATCTAGATACCACGTATAGCAGGTCGTCACCATCAATCACAGTCAACGATTCATTAATTATCTAGATACCACGTATAGCAGGTCGTCGACATCAATCACGGTCAACGATTCATTAATTATCTAGATACCACGTATAGCAAGTCGTCGCCATCAATCACAGTCAACGAATCATTAATTATCCAGATACCACGTATAGCAGGACGTTGCCATCAATCACAGTCAACGATTCATTAATTATCTAGATACCACGTATAGCAGGTCGTCGACATCAATCACAGTCAACGAATCATTAATTATCTAGATACCACGTATAGCAAGTCGTCGCCATCAATCACAGTCAACGATTCATTAATTATCTAGATACCACGTATAGCAGGACGTTGCCATCAATCACAGTCAACGATTCATTAATTATCTAGATACCACGCATAGCAGGACGTTGCCATCAATCACAGTCAACGAATCATTAATTATCTAGATACCACGTATAGCAGGTCGTCGCCATCAATCACAGTCAACGAATCATTAATTATCTAGATACCACGTATAGCAAGTCGTCGTCATCAATCACAGTCAACGAATCATTAATTATCTAGATACCACGTATAGCAAGTCGTCGTCATCAATCACAGTCAACGATTCATTAATTATCTAGATACCACGTATAGCAGGACGTTGCCATCAATCACAGTTAACGAATCTTTAATTTTCTAGACATTACGTATACGGTTATTAGTTTGCGCGTTCTTTCTGAACGGTGGGGTCTATTTGAACTATTTGTAAAAATCCACGCGAATAAATTTGCTTCCAAACTGCTCAACGCGGTGTTTGAGTCAGGTACTCTTGGGATGTGATTGATTCGAACTCACCACCGCTTAAGCTACAGATGCATATATGTTGTCTATTAGTGACTGTAATAGTAAATGTTTCTACTGGCATACAACATGCATTCCAAATCCATCTCGAAATTCGTATTTTTTCAATCAAAATTAAGTCAAATGCGTTCGTTTTAAAATCTCTAAGTTTGATATCGTATTTAGTCAGAGAATGTGCACTGTGTTTATTAGGGATTTTTTTATTATGGGGATCGCGAGAGAGAGAGAATGTTTTATTATACACTAAATTTTCTATTTTAATAATCTAGTTTATGTTTTCTCCGGCTTATAAGTTTGATTGATATGGCCATCACCATTGCACTTCGGTGAGTAACCATATGTGTCCAGATCTCTTTCTTACACAGGACAATCTCAACTGCGGTGCACTAACTCCGTTGCACCGGCGAGAATCTCCGATGCAATTTTGAGATGGTGGTGATATTTTTGTAGGAATTTTATTTTTAATGTTTTCACATGAATGTTGCCACTGACAAGGGCTTTCCAGACTGCTGTTCTCGATTTTGAACTGCCAAGTGTTCGTTTACGTGCTGAAATTGAATACAGGACTTAAATGTTAACGTCCATCTCCGATGAGACTAGAAACTCGATCTCATCTCAATTGAGACCAGGGCTCTCTTAAAAAAGTATCCAGATGGCTCTACGAGGGATAGAACCTAGTACCTTTAACACGAGAGACGAGTACCTTACCTCTACGACACAGCAAGTTTGAAATACTGTAACATATGAATGTGCTACCATCATGGTTTAAATGTCAGTTCGAGCATCAAAAAGTTTCTAAGTACAAAAGTCACATCTCTGCATAATTTCGTTCTAGCCTGTAACAGTCCCTACTGTGTATGATAATTGTAGTGCAAGTTCTTGTATTATGTTCTCTTTTGTACATGAATTACGCGTATAGTGTTAGCTTAGACTCGAGTCTGTCACCGACGGTACCTATTTAATCCGTTTTTGACCTGTTTGTCATTGGATCTCTCTTTCAGTTCAGATTTCATTCATCGTGTAAGGTAGTAATTTTTGAATGAAAAGTTCAACCAGTGTATGTATGTGTTCTATTGTCTCGTTAGTGCTGTCTGTGGCGTGGAGGTTAGGTGCTTGTCAAAGGTGCCGAAGGTTTGCTCTTTCGTGGAGCTATCTGGATATTTTTCTATAGATCCCTGATCTCAGTGTAGGTGAGATCGAGTTCATTGTCCTATCGGAGACGGACGATAAAACGTAGGTCTCGTGTTCAAAATGAGCACGTAAAAGAACCATTGGCAGCCCACAATCGAGAAGGCTGGAAAGCCGCTGCTCAGGAGAAAATTCATTAGACAAAATTAAAGATACAATTCCTACAAAAATTCACCATCTTCAAAATTACATATGGACCCTTTTTGGTGCTACGAAGATCGTGCACTGCAGCTGAGATCTTCCTATGTAAGCAAGAGATCAGAGCCCACATTGTTACTCGCCGAAGTGTAATGATGATGGTCCTATCAATCAATCTATCATCTCGTTACATCTAATAGTTTCCTCTGGCAGTCAAGAATAGAAAACGTGTCTACTATAGGTAAATGTCAATAAAAGTCGGGCTGGAGGGATCGTGCGGTGCTAGTGATCCCATACTATAAAAAATCAAAAAGCAAACATCTACGTAAATTTAAAATAAAAAGTATACTGCTCATACAAATCCGGTGGCCGCAGTGGTAATGAATAGAACAATTATCAATGATGAAAGATAGGGTGAAACCTCTATAGGAAGCAGAGCTTAAAGTCAAACATATGACTATGTTTGATGTTGAATGAAAGAAACAAGATAGCGTTTTGTGTGGTCCTTTTGTATTCTCTTCCTTGTGTGATATTTATTTTTCGCTTTTCACAGAAACGTTACTACGGACACCTTTATTGTGATAACATGTTTTGATCTATACAGATTTTTGCAACTGTTTTTGAACTACACGAAACGAAGTATTTTCCAAATTGCTTCATTGTTTTGATATCTTTATTGTCATGTATTTATATTTTTCAATTGTTTAATTGTACGCTAAGCAGTACGGCTAGTATTTATGTCAATGGAATTTAAACAGCTTTTGTTCTAATGTACCACAGGAAGAAATCACTTGCCATGTCCTTGATATAGTAAATATGATTGTAGGAGAAGAAATGATTCAGATAAATTAATGTTTTTACTCTTTCTTTCGTCCTGAGAGTGATTGTTCAAGTGTGGTGCCAGGGCAAACAAGGAAGCAACGATTAGTGCCACTGCGACCTACAAGGCACGTGGTAGTAGGCGAGTAGTGTAGGACTCAGGGAAGCTACCCTAGTAAATAAACAGCATCGCAGAAATCACATGTGCTGGCCTACTTCTAGGCGCATAACTGGCACAACGTACAGTCGCTCTTAGACTCAGATCACATAGAAATCACACAGAGTGGTTAACAAGTGGTCGATATGGAGCGTTCTTAAAAGAAGAAGAAGAATAGCTGCACCATAATTGCTCGCTTACGTAAAGGTTCGATTGGACCAATGCAATGTATCGTGTCGATATAAGGGAATACTGCAGCACACTCTGCACCACAGATCACGCGCAGATGACTTGGTTGGGTAGTGTTGTCAGAGAGCAAATTCTAAATCTCGTTCCTGTGCCTGAAAAATACTGCTCTCACTGGAAGTCCTGGGGACAGGTGATGTCCTGATCATTGCGCGGTATTTCTAAAGTGATTTCTGCTTTTGGATAGAAAGGGTACTGCAATGGTCAGAAAATATACTTTTTTAAAGTAAACGTTTCCGCAACATTAATCATAGTACTCTCTACGAAGTCACTACCTTGTAGAGATGGGGAGCTTGTGTACCTCCGTGATCAGAGAAGCTATGGTGATAAGAGTTTTGTTCCTAGTAGAGACACCCATGTAGACATCCGGAAAGCTATGCTGATAAGAGTTTTGCTCCTAGTAGGGACACCCATGTAGACATCCGGAAAGCTATGTTGATAAGAGTTTTGCTCCTAGTAGGGACACCCATGTAGACATGTTGAAGGATAGAGAGCAGCCAAAATGTTATCTCCTCGTCTTCCAGGTCAATGGGTGGGCAAGAGATTAAAAACGAATTTCCTGCAAAAAAATAGTGTTAGGGAAGCGGATACAAAAGTTGTCTGTGTTGCTACAAATAAGGGTAGCGAGGTCAATCAGGAATTTGCAAGATTGTGGCCTGACATTTAATAAAAATGAATAGAAAGACATCAGAACGGCAAAATTTAAAATCTCTTGTGGAAGACTTATGTCTCACACGGGACACAAAGAAGATATCGATAGGTAGTAGCATAGCAATGCACTCTTGAAGTTGTTGGATAGGTAGTAGCATAGCAATGCACTCTTGAAGTTGTTGGATAGGTAGTAGCATAGCAATGCACGCTTGAAGTTGTTGGATAGGTAGTAGCGTAGCAATGCACTCTTGAAGTTGTTGGATAGGTAGTAGCATAGCAATGCACTCTTGAAGTTGTTGGATAGGTAGTAGCATAGCAATGCACTCTTGAAGTTGTTGGATAGGTAGTAGCATAGCAATGCACTCTTGAAGTTGTTGGATAGGTAGTAGCATAGCAATGCACTCTTGAAGTTGTTGGATAGGTAGTAGCATAGCAATGCACTCTTGAAGTTGTTGGATAGGTAGTAGCATAGCAATGCACTCTTGAAGTTGTTGGATAGATAGTAGCATAGCAATGCACTCTTGAAGTTGTTGGATAGGTAGTAGCATAGCAATGCACTCTTGAAGTTGTTGGATAGATAGTAGCATAGCAATGCACTCTTGAAGTTGTTGGATAGATAGTAGCATAGCAATGCACTCTTGAAGTTGTTGGATAGGTAGTAGCATAGCAATGCACTCTTGAAGTTGTTGGATAGATAGTAGCATAGCAATGCACTCTTGAAGTTGTTGGATAGATAGTAGCATAGCAATGCACTCTTGAAGTTGTTGGATAGGTAGTAGCATAGCAATGCACTCTTGAAGTTGTTGGGGTCTTCTGGGTTATCAAAGAAGTCAGATACTATTCCCTACTCTTATAAAAGGTGAAAACCTATAATTCCTTGGGGTTCACGTAAGAAGAATGATGTGTACGCCCTTGTTAAATTTAATTCCAAATAAAAATTAAAAATAAAACATAATTACCGGTATTATTACGATGTTTTATAGAAAACAATAAAACGTTGGTAACAAGAACATATACACATGTTTAGTGTTACTCCTTGATTATCCTTGAATATTTGGAAAACTTCATAAATGTAATAAGAAATACTTGGCGGTATTTAGTGCTCATTCCCAAATAAACGAAGAAATTGATGCTGGAGTTAAAAGCTAGAGCTGTAATGGACGAATAAGTCATTACCAGAAATATATTCTTCAAAAACCCGTTATATCCTAGGTCAGGTTCGATATAGCAAGCAAAAAAGCTTATAACAGCAGGGATGTAGCAGATAATAAAAACAGAAGAAATAAACACTATCATCTTAGCTACTTTCTGATCTCTTGTACTTAAAGATGTGTTTCTATTTGATGTCGTTTGTGTCCCTTTAATTATAGAAGACCTTAAGTTTCTCCAAGTAGCCTGCTGCTTCAATTTAACAACCAGGAAAACTGTGAAAATTAGCACAGAGAAAAAACATGTTACTGGCATGAATACACCAACAGTAGCATAATCTACATAGTCTATTATTCTTGCTGTGTTATGATCAAATCGTTCAATAAGCCCTATCAACGTCATGTTTTTCTCTGGGTAATATTTCCAGTCTATCCCAAGTAGAAAATATGCAGGAAAAGAACAGAAAAGCGTTACTGAAAATATTGTAGTCATGGCAATAACGTGCCTTTTGTGTGTGAAAATTGTTTTAACTTTCAAAGGGCGTGTAACGCACATACACCTTTCCATGCTGATAAACACAGTTATCCACCCTGTAACTCGCGTGAATGATATGTGAGGCCATCCTCCACTGACAAGTTGTATCTCTTCAGTTACAAGAGGAAAGGCTGAAAGCCGAAATGAAGAAGTGTAACAGAGATTTGACCACATTAAAAACAACAAAGCAAAGAGATCTGATACAGCCAGTGATAACAGACTAATATTGACAACGTCTGTAAATCCTTGTTTGATGAAGACAATAATATTGATAATATTGCTTATTATCCCAAACACAACCACATTCTGAGAGATGATACCCATATTTATAGACATAACAAAATAGAACATCTCATCGCTCATTATTGTTGAACGAGTTCTAGGGATATCTTCTGTAACATCTGCAACATGTTGCTCTGAATTGTACACAGATTCGGTATCCATTTTTATGTGTTCTAAACCAATCTCTAACTATTATTTTTGTTTGAAAGAAATTTTTCATTCTACAACAAACAACAGTAAGTTTATCACATTGAAAACAATCCAAAAAAAAGCAAAATATATATTTTTAAAACACAATTCTTACTACTTATTTTTCTATTGTTTAAAACACAAATTACATTTATTTGTTACGCACTAAATTGAGTTGCCCAAAAAAAAACATTACTTGTTTCATAACACATTTCTACCACCTTAAGTGCATGCATGAATTATTTGCACTGTCTTTCCCCGTCTAATGCATTATTCAACTATGTATTATTATTTTGTACGTTAACAATTTGATTAATTCTAGAAACGTTTAACTGTTTATTTCTTTTTGTAATGCAAATTACACAAATGGAGGATTCCGATGCTTTAAGCGCATTGATAAATCTTCAATGAGAAAAAGTCTCATTATTATCCAATTATTGCAGATTCATATTTCCTCGTGTTAAATTTGACAGAAATTATAATAATTTTGTCGATTTGTATGCGAATACGGTTTAGAACTTATTTATGTTGACAGTTCAAAAAATTTAAGAAGAAAAGTGTGTCACATATTTGACTATTATTATAAAATATAGAAGTTGTACGTGTCATCAGAAAACACGTTACTTTGATAAATTACATTTAAGTGAAAAATAGTTGTTATATTGGGTCTATTTGAACGCTCAATGACAATACAGACTCAAACAATACAAGACAAGTAATACTCATAGAAACAAATACAAATATAATAATAACATAACGATCTTTGATATCAAGAGTAAACACGTTTTAGAAAAATAATTAATATTACTTACGAAGAGCTTTAGTAGAATACCTCAGAAGTTTTTTTTTTAAACACACTAGTTAATTGTTGAAATAGACAGTGTAAAGTAAAATCCGGAATAGATTGACAATTATTGTAACTTAATTGTTCTACTGTCCTTCATATAGCTACAACTTAACATATACTCTGTAATAGTTATTCATTTCAGTGTTGCTAGTAAGCTGTTGACATTTTTTATTCAACTTCAATGTCGTTGTTTTACAATTTATACAGAAACTCTCTTTTAAAAAATAGATTTTTTTGTTTGTGTCCACCGAATTCCCAGATAACTTGCAAGAAAAGTTGTTTTTTTTCCATTTGAAATAAGTTTGTGCAGATGGTTTTAAAACAACAAAGTTACTAACGTCAATCTCAAAGTTATAGCACCACATCTACTCTGTTATACTCTAGCATGGTTTTAGATGTGATTAGTTATATGAGATACCACCTGATCTGATTCATACTCGGATATCATAAAACAAGTCCTATATTTTACTGTGAATATGACTGACGAATATTCTAATATTCAAGAAAGCTCCACATTATAGAAAATAGAACATGTAAAACAACTGTAAACATTGATGATAATTCTGGAAATTGTCGCCTCGCAGATTATAAACTACTATACAACTTTGTAAGATGAAAGTGGTTAATCCCTAGCCTTGCGTTCCAAAAATCGTGTGCTTGAATCAAGTCCGTTCTGTTCACCAGATCAATTATTTCCAGAGACCTCTAGGTATTTTGCCGGAGTTAGAAGTTCGTGCTTTTTGCAATACTCGGCAGGTGGGGTGCAATACTCGGCAGGTGGGGTGCAATACTCGGCAGGTGGGGTGCAATACTCGGCAGGTGGGGTGCAATACTCGGCAGGTGGGGTGCAATACTCGGCAGGTGGGGTGCAATACTCTGCAGGTGGGGTGTAATACTCGGCAGGTGGGGTGCAATACTCGGCAGGTGGGGTGCAATACTCGGCAGGTGGGGTGCAATACTCGGCAGGTGGGGTGCAATACTCGGCAGGTGGGGTGCAATACTCGGCAGGTGGGGTGCAATACTCGGCAGGTGGGGTGCCATTTCTACTTAGAGAGACTGAACCATAAGGTGTAAAACTCGGTGCAGTGAAGCCAGTCCTTCGGTTTTAGACTTTAGACTGGATAACGACTTAACACAATTCCTGTTTTGTAGATTAACACAATGGAGGCTAAGATAGATCTGAAAAGATTAATAGTTGTTGTATGTCGAATTGATTGGTATATTGTGAGTCATACCGTAACCACACGATCAATCTACATACCTACAGTTCTTCATATCTCGAAAGAAAAGACATATACTGATATTGAGAAATATTTTGTGAAGACAATTCAAACATACACTAGTATAAGGAATATTTGTTTTTATCAATTGAATACTCTAAAGCAGCGCTGTTCAACGAGGCGCAAGAAGGCTCGATGGCGCCCGTATCATACATTCGTGGCGCCTTATGTTTCTCTTCCGGTTTTAACATTAATCAGTTTTCAAGATAACTTTATATTTCTGGTATTTGTTGCAGAAATATAAATACCAGAAATATAAATTATAAATAATAATAAAAAAATAAAATATAAATATAAATTTTATATTTCTGGTATTTGTTGCAGGGTGGCGTCTATGGCCTAGGGGTTAGTGACTCGGTCTATTAACCCCGACGTTCTGAGTTCGAATCACGCTGCGGACAGTTTGCTTGCAAATTGTTTCCGTTGATTTTAACAAAGGACGATGGCGCCACCCGTTCGAAAGCAATGGCAAACTACTGAACGTATAAGTGGTGCCTAGAAAATCAACGACTTGTTTACTGTGGTTGATGGCTACGTCCTTTGGGATATGCCACGATTTTCATTTTCATTTGTTGCAGTGTTTCCATGAACACAGTTTTCCCATGTTGCAATCTTGTTTTATTTTGTAACCATTATACTGACTACTAACCCACTTTTTTCTATTTGTTCATGAAGTATACGTCGACATCACAACATTAACATTCATATTGTTATTATTATTATTAGTAGTAACGAGAGAAAGGAAGACTGCAGTACAAATTATGTAGCAATGGCGAAACACATACAAACGATGTACTGTAGTTTTAAATGACGTTAGCAATTTACTTTCTGATTCTATATGTTGTGTGTCGTGTTAGAAGTGAATTCCTTCACTTTGGTTGTATCCTTTGTTTGGTAAAGACCTTTTAGTCGAAACGTTGCTGTGTATTGTTATTGTTTATGTATTCTGTAAAACTACAGTACTTTGTTTTTATTATAGGTAGTAGTAGTATTGAAATCATCACATGGCACCAGCGCCGCGATATCCATCAGTCAGATGCGCTGCAAATAATAAAAACGTTCTATAGCACTGCGCTAGAATATTCTACGCTAGTTCTTCGCACGAGAGTAGTTTGAATCTAGTTTACCGTTACATTTGTATCCTTTTCTGCTGTTCTTCCAAGTCGTTCCTCTGTAGTTTCCTCATCAATCGCCGTTACACTCCTCCGACGCTTGTAGTCAAGCCTAATAACTAATCTTTCCCAAGTCTGTCTCCATGTTTCTGGTCTTCATTTTTCTTTACTAAACATTCTCCAATAGCATATCTCTAATTTGATTAGTTTCGACAAATCTACGAAACTGTATCATTTCCGAAACATGTATATCTGTTGTTTAGCATACCTTCATTCAAAGGACTACCTCCATTCTTGAAAGATACGAACCACACTTTGTCTGTTTTTTCTTCCATTGAGTTGTTGTCTGGCAGGACTTACCGACTCTTTCTCCTTGATGTCTGTTCACTGTACACCTCTATACCTCATTCCGACGGACTTCAAGCTCTCCAGCTTTTTCTCCACATGAGAACTAACCCATTTGTCTCCACCTAGGCTCTCCTTCGTCTTGCAAGACTAATTCTCACTCAACTCCTTTCAATTCAATGACCAGTTCTTTGAGCGGATCAGTGGGGTCGCCATGGGCACTAAAATGGGACCCAATTATGCTTGTGTATTCATGGGTCATCTTGAATACTTAGTATGGAATACCTATGATGGCCCTTTTCCGTCCGTGTATCATAGATAAATTGATGATTGTATTGGCATCACTGATATGCCTGACGCCGATTTGTCACACTTCATTAATGTCTTTAGTCCTGCTATTCGGTTTACCTCTCACATCTCTACCTCTTGTGTCAACTTTCTTAACATCACTATCACCTTCAACCTATCCACCATCACTACATCAGTATATTATAAACCTACTGATGCACATAGTTCTCTCCTTTATATCTCTTGCCCGCGTGCCCAGCGTGTTCGTAGCGCGTTGGACTGTGGGTGACTAGCCCTCTGTGTGTGCGGGTTCAATTCCGTGGGCAGGCAGAAAAAGCCACAGATTCCCCAGATTCACGGTGTTCGTGGCACCGAACCGAAGGGTTACGATGTCCATGGCACCGAGCCGAAGAGCTGAAAAGCTCAAGTGCTTCTGGATCGGAAAAAAAAAAATATCTCTTCCCATCCCCAGGCGTGTGATTCTTTACCATCCTCTCAACTCTTGCGCCTTCGTCGCCTCTGTAGCGAGGACGATGATTGTCTTAATAGAGGTCACGAGATGCTTGATTTCTTTCGCAAGCGCCTGTACCCGGAGATTGTGCTTGCATCTGCCATACATCGCGTTCAGTAAATTGCTCGCCAGGAGGCCCTTCCCAACCAGCATAGAACTTCCAATTCTGACAGGGTGAAACTTATCTTAACTTTCCACCCTCATAATTCTCTTGTGAAGAAATTCTTATTCCGTCATCTCTCTATTTTTCAGTCTGATCCTGAGACACGTTCAGTCATCCAACACTATCCTTTGGTGGCGTACATACGGGATAGAAGTCTCTAGGATATGTTGATACACAGTCGTCTCAAGTCTAATATCCAGTCATTTTGGCACCTCCACGGACCGTGTGGCCGTCGGCGCTGCAATGCTTGTGCTTATGTAATACTGACCCGCATTGTGTCTTTTCCAAAAGCCACGTTTGTTATTGAAGACGGTTTCACGTGCGAGTCCCGTAGTATTATATATGCCATCACCTGCAAGCGGTGCAACAAGGCCTATATTGGTGAGACCGACAAGAGGCTCAGTGACCGATTCGCACAACACTTGCGCGATACACGCCAATGCTCTGTAACCCCTGCAGCCACTCATTTCAATGATACTGGCCATTCAGGAGCTTGCGATGTCCAGGTTACAGCCATCGATCACGTTTCTCTGATGATCATAGTCGATTTGCTCTGGAGAACCGTTTTATTTTGTTACTTGGTATCTTGTGACCTCTTGGACTCAACGCATTACATTCCTATGCTTCTTTCGCATCTCATGCCTTGTAATCTATATGTGTATTTGCTTCATATATATAAGTTATATATTCACTTGATTTTTTATTGTTTCCTTTCTTTTCCACTTCTAGTTTTGTGTTGCGCTCATTTCGTTATTCGTTTTAATTCCCTCATTTTCACTAGTTGCGTTTGAATGTTTCCGTATGTAATCGTACATATGTAGTGTTCTTTAAAATTCGTCACTCCTGTTGTATCGTTTGTTTGATAAAGGCCTTTTGGTCGAAACGTTGCTGTTTATCGTCACTGTTTCTGTATTTTGTAAAACTATAGTTCATAGTACCTATGTTCTTACGTGTTTCGCACGTCTGAAATGCAATGTTTGAGGAAGGCGGTGGTGGTCACCAGGAAAGATAGACTACGAAACGAGAACATCAGAAGCAGAGTATGCATTGTTTCGTGCACAGAATACATTGAAAGATAGCAAACGTAGTGGTTTGGACATTTAATGAGAATTGAATACAACCAACCAATAATAACAACATACAGAAGAAGAGATCTGCGGAAGGCAAAGAAAAAGATGGATAGACAAAATCAAGACCACACTACATAAACACAAATATAACACAACAAGGGCGACTCATCTGGACGTGGAAGGCAAATTAAAGCTGCCACCTATACGCTGAACGGAAAGAGTGAACAACCAATTCCATCTTCCACCTGGAGAAAGATAATAGACAAGGACAATAGTAACATGGACATCGTGTGAAGTTAAACACCTATACAATGTATATATTCATTTGTTAAAGATTTCCTTATGTATCTAAAAGAACATTATGATGATATACGTCAGCGTCAGATCAGATTAAGGGGTTACCGAGGGCAACTAACGGACAAACACAAAAAGCAAGTCACTTTTGAAAACTTCCTGTAGTCCATAGTTAAAACGTAAGCATTAATTTGAAAATACTTTCAATTTCTGCGTGGATGAAACAAATAATATCTCATCAAATACGCAACAAATAGAACCTATGCACCTACAATTAGTTATGTTGAAATACACATTGTCCGCACTATATTTAGTGAAAATGTCGTCTATTTTTGTTCCCGTGCAGCGGGCACATTTAAGGATCTTGTTTCATAAAATATCAAACATTTATGCATATTTCATTTATATTTTACAGAAAAAGAATCTATAAAATTATTTACTGCATAATATAAAATAACGGAAGTAAAAATCAGAAATCACAAATTACTTACTAATTGTGGAAGATTGATTTATTGATATGACCATCATCATTGCACTTCGGTGAGTAACCATGAGGGCTCCGATCCTCTTCTTACACAGGAAGATCTCAGATGCAGTGCACTCACTCTATGGCACAGGCGAGGGTCCCAGATGTAATTTTGAGGATACCTAAGATATATTTGTATGAATTTTATTTTTTAACTTTCCTAATGAATATTCCTATGCAGCGTTTTCCAGCCTGCTCTTCTCCATTTTGAACTGCCAATGGTTCTTTTACGTGATCAAATTGAACATGGAACCTACGTTTTATCGTCCGTCTCTGATAGGACTAGGAACTCTATCTCACCTACCTTGAGATCAGAGATCTCTGGAAAAATATCGAGATGGCTCCACTAAGGAGCGAATCTGGTATCTTTGGCAGGAGAGTAGGACACCTAACCTCTACGCCACATAGATCCCTTTGTGGAAGACAAAATCAATGACCTGTCAATTTCTTTATTTCTATCGATCGTTAATCCCATCTCTTAATTCGTTACACTTTATGAATATTTTTCCGTGAGACTTTTCAAAGACACTAATTTAACACCCGTAAATTATACACACTAAACTTGTTTCGTGTCTTTGGCTAACAAAGAACAACATTTGTATCCCATATTTTAACTGGTTCTTCAAATTCATAGATGTTGCTACTCATCATTTCATGCAATCGCTGCGCACGAATTTACAAGTGTTCTAGTATAATACATTTGTGAACACATTATGAAATATTTACATTTCGTAGCCAGTTTAATTAACTTATAACTCGGTAAAGAAAACATATCAATATTAGAAAATAGAAGCAAATAGATATAAAAACTCTTGCACGATTGTGCCATGACATTTTTATATCGAGAACTTGACGTTCGCTAGTCTATCCGTATATCATGGATCATCATCAAGGTGCGTATCGTTTATAGGACGTTGCTCTCTTTGCAGCACATCTGAAATTCACTCTGTCTCTTGCCAGTTCACCCACTTCGTCGATGGTCATGTTCATGATTTCTTTAATATCTTGTAGCCATCTTCTTCTTGGATCTCTGTGGCATCCAATGATCTTATTGATTTTTTTTTCATTTTTCCATGATTCGCTGCTATACATAAGTATTGGTTCAATATAGCACTGGCTTACTCGTTTTCGCAATGTCATTGGTAGTGAGTTCACGCATAGTGTGTTTTTTATTTTCATAAAGAACATGAACTATTCTAGCTTACTCTATTATTGTTTTGGCTTGAACTGTACTACTCCTAATCACATTCCCTTATATATATATATATATAGAGAGAGAGAGAGAGAGAGAGAGAGAGAGAGAGGTGTTGAGAATTAAATAAAGACGCACAGACATAGACAAAGATAAGTGTTTGGACAGGTTGAGATTGAAGTGACGTTGAATGAAAACTCTCGGCAAATAAAACGATGAAAAATTTTAATTAAACTTATTTTAATGAAACAGACCTAGCAACACAGATACTATTTATAACAACGATAAGATGAATATAATATCTAACTGGGCGTCTGTAGCTTCAGCGGTAGTGAGCTCGATCACAACCCAAATGTACAGGGTTCAAACTACGCACCGAATAATTTGAAAACAAATTTGTTCCCGTGAATGTCTTGAAACGGTAAAAATACCTCACCATTCAAAAGCAAGACTAACTACTGAACGTTTACGTGATGCTTGAAAAATCAACGACTCGTTTACTGTGGTTGATGGCGACGTTCTGTTATGGAAATGAGACATGTTATGGAATGTTCTGTTAAGTAGACACTTTCCAAACTTTGGTTTTAAAATAAATTTTTCCAAGTGAAAAAGTCAGAGTTTGCATATTATCCTGATTTAACTTATTGCTTTTTGTAGTGACTTGTTTGTAGATTAAATACACTATTAACTTGTGGCTTTTTGTAGTGACTTGTTTGTAGATTAAATACACTATTAACTTGTTGCTTTTTGTAGTGACTTGTTTGTAGATTAAATACACTATTAACTTGTTGCTTTTTGTAGTGACTTGTTTGTAGATTAAATACACTATTAACTTATTGCTTTTTGTAGTGACTTGTTTGTAGATTAAATACACTATTAACTTGTTGCTTTTTGTAGTGACTTGTTTGTAGATTAAATACACTATTAACTTGTTGCTTTTTGTAGTGACTTGTTTGTAGATTAAATACACTATTAACTTATTGCTTTTTGTAGTGACTTGTTTGTAAATTAAATACACTATTAACGTATTGCTTTTTGTAGTGACTTGTTTGTAGATTAAATACACTATTAACTTGTTGCTTTTTGTAGTGACTTGTTTGTAGATTAAATACACTATTAACTTATTGCTTTTTGTAGTGACTTGTTTGTAAATTAAATACACTATTAACTTGTTGCTTTTTGTAGTGACTTGTTTGTAAATTAAATACACTATTAACATATTGCTTTTTGTAGTGACTTGTTTGTAAATTAAATACACTATTAACTTGTTGTCTGCCCATGTGTTGACAGAGCTCGAAAGGGGAGCAACAACAAATTAGCACTACAAATCTACAAAACATATTATAAAAAACGACTGTGGTAGGGGTGTAGAGAATCTACATAGTAAAATAAAAAGCGTTGAAAAAATGGGATGTGCTAACAAATCTACTTGTAGGTGCATAACTGACACAATGTACAATTTATCTTAGGCTAGGATCACATACAAATCATAAAGAGTGGTTAAGGCCCCATACTACTGGGATTCTAAATTTATTTTATCTCTCAATAAAATTAGGTGATACATATAAGTTACTACTAGGGTGGTTTAAAAAAAAAGTTGATATATCTTTCGCAGTAATCAATTATTGGGTTACCATTCAAACATCAGCCATATTGGATTGTAAACAACGTGCCATAGTCTTCATACAGCGTGAAAAAATAACAATTGTATTATCAAATCCACAGCCTAAATAAACCAATATTATGGGTATCTGACAACTTAAAATTGTTCTGTTACATGCAACTGATCTCTGGAGGTGCAACCAATTCACGGCCAAAAATAGGACCACCTGGTTCATCAAAAAAAATCATTAACATTTTTGAGCTTGAGAAAGGTGCATTTTCGGTAGGCTGTTCCCCTCAATATTAATAAGTATAAGTCAGGGCCAAATCTCATAATGCTTTCTTGAAGGTCTCTTTCAACTTGGAAAATGTACATTATTCAAATTAAGGAAATTTACAAATTGGAGAAAACTGCATTAAAAAATTGTATTGTGAAGTCAGACTAAGTTGTCAGGGAAATCATCCGTTCGAGCAAACAATAATTGCCTAGCCTTATCGAGTCTAACACGTATGTTAGTAATCAAAACAGGTTTACAACGTTACATAACTCGTTAGGCTTTATTGCACTTCATATACTTTCTCTAGGGATCAAACAAAGACAATTGTAGACATTTTCTATTAAAAAATTGATTAATTTCTTGGAAAGTAGGGATGTTGAAAAATAATTTTGAAACATATTTCGTAATCACAAATTAAAATTTTTGCATAATTCGCTGGTAGAGATGAAATACTAAAATAATACGATAAATTTGACAAATCGATATATGCGATACTGACCCGATTGTCAGTAGCATGATTCATTAACAAGTGGTCGATATGGAGCGTTTGAAGAGGAAGAAGAACTTGTTGTACTTGCTAGATCTGCTGGGGGAACAGATGATAGTTCACTAACACTGTAGCGACAACTAAAACTCATTTGAGATGTTACACATTATCATCATTGTCATTGGCCTCTTTGTCTCAGGAGACAATGGGTCTTTCACCACGTAGTATGTTCTGCGCTTATTCACAACGTTTCTTGTGGCTGTAATGGCCTATTTTGGAGTGGCAATTCTTGCCACAGTTGCTGCAGTAACCTCTCCGTGACGCATGCCTGGGCGATTTTTATGGAGTAGCTGAGTTGCCCAAGCGTCAACTACCCCTCTCGACCTCGCTGATAGAATCCAGAGGAGTGCAAGCACGACATCTGGTATCAGTTCGGTTGCAGGAGCT
The DNA here is from genome assembly GCA_020796225.1 of Arion vulgaris. NCBI lineage: Eukaryota > Metazoa > Mollusca > Gastropoda > Stylommatophora > Arionidae > Arion > Arion vulgaris. Next base: position 54,828,146 of record CM036759.1, on the reverse strand, counting down.
GCCGGTAGGACATCCCTTGATACCTGTCCGCCTTAGGGGATCCACTCCGGATTTTCTGTTTGGGTTTACTCCCATAGCCTTTGCCTCTCCCGAGGCTCCCACAAGGCAGTGGGGCTATTTGCCCATAGCTGGGGTCTGGATCTTGGATTTCTGGGTAAATCCATTGATATCACAAGTCTGGGGAGCCAGACCTCCACCGAGATGTTTTGTCGGGTTAACTCCCCAAGGACATACAAAAAATAATCCTGACCTAGGGGAGTTCATCGTTAGACTTTGTCCTCACGGTTAAAGTTTCCCGGTCTACACCGCTGGGAGGTGGGGTTGACTTGTGTGTTCTGAGGTCATCAGCAGGCTACTAATTTTCACTTTTCGCCCCTACTAAGAGAGACTAGTCGATCCCAACTCTGCCAGTACACACCTTGTAGACCGAACATTATACATTAATATCAACCAGTAAACAAAAAGCATTCAACATTATAATTTTCTGAAACGTAGATATTACACAAATATAAAATACAGTGTATTGTTCGGTTTCTTGAATACGATTTATAATAATAACAGATGGCAAGAATAGTTTGTTAACAATATTAAACGTCTTTACAATGTTAAATGAAGTTTTAAAAAAATCAACTGTAGAAAATACAAACATTTATATGAATACACTTAATTATACAAAAACATGATAACAATTGACAATATAAATTATCACAAGAGCACAGTTTGAATGGTTACACTAGGACATTATGCTTGTAGTGCCAAGCCTAGACACTGACAACAAATTATAGAAGAAAACTAGTCACGACAGAGATGAAGTGTCTACGCATATGCTGGGGGTAACAAGAAGAGAGCGGTTGAGAAATGAAGACATCAGGAAAAAATGTGGGTACAACATCAGAACTAAACTTCATAAAAAAACAAAAATTATATGGTTCGGCCATATAAGCAGATTACCAACAGACAGTGCACCTCAAAGAACAATGCAATACCAATACAATGGGTACACAGCAAAAGGCCGGCCATGCAAAAGATGGACTTCAGAGATAACAGAGGCGACGAAAGACACTATCTACAAAGCGCACACAAAGTCCCGTTTTATAAATATCTTCTGGACCTGACGCTGTGAGGCAAACAGGATTGGAGAAAAAAAAGAAAGATACTAGGAGATACCTCAGAATGTCACGGCTGAATATTCATTGTTATGGAATCATTCAGTTGTCAGAGAAACAGAACATGAGATGAGTTATGCAACGAGAAGGATAACATACACTATCCAAGAATATGTTTATATGTATCGAATGTATACAGCTTTCCAGCATTGAATAGGACAAACTGATAATGCAACATAGATATTTTAGTGAAGTGTAAACCATTATATATTGTCTATTGTCTTACCCTGGTGGATGATGGAATTGGTCGTCCACTCTTGCCGTTAAGCGTAGTGGTGCAAGCTTTAATTTGCTTTCCAGGGACAGAAGAGTCGCATTTGTTGTAATATATGGCCCTTTTCATCTTTACAGACGGTCAATAGGCAAGTGTTTTACTGTGACAACTTCTGAGTTTTCGCTTTTCTCTCTTGTTGTTCAGCTCGTACATAAGTCTCTTCTCAAAAGAGACCTTCCGTAATTGGCTTTCCACACAACTCTGTCATCAGCTAGTCCCTCCCATGTGCTGGGATCTATAGAAAAGTTTTTCATTGAGGTTTTGCAGACATCTTTATATCTGAGCAGTGGTCTGCCCTGGTGCCTCTTCCCCTCCGAAAGTTCACAGAACAACATTTGTTTTGGTATGCGATAAGTTTCCATTCTTCTCACATGTCCCAACCATCTTAGTCGTCTACTGCTGAGCATGCCCATGATGGAAGGCAGATTTGCACGTTGTAGTACTTCAGAGTTGGTTATCTTGTCGTACCACCTGATGTTCATAATCTTGCGGAGACATCGAAGGTGAAAGATGTAAAGTCTCCTCTCGTGTCTTGAGTAGGCTGTCCATGTTTCTGAGCCATATAGTAAAGAACTAATTACACAGGCTCGATATATTTGAGTCTTCGTCTGCAATGTCAATTTTTGTTGTCCCACGCCATGGTCTTGATATTGTCTATCCATCTTTTGCTCGATTTTTCCTTGGATCTATTACCTGATCTCTTTTATTGTATGCTGTTATTGGTCGTTAGTTGTATTTAATTTCATTAAATGTAAAATGTTTTCCTTAAGTATTTCATTTCCCACTTGGTGAGCTACCTTGTGGTGTGTTGCTGTCAGACCAAGTTTGGCACTGGTAACAAAGTGTTGGCAGAAAAATACTTCTTATCATCTGTTTTTTCACTTCCATCTTGATCTTTGGGTGTTGTAGTAATGGTGACAGTTGGTAGGTCACTGCATTTGGGAGTATTTTTCATCTTGTTTCCATTTCTTTATCGAGTTTTCCGTCCTCCGTGAAAATTATGTATAAATATTTGAATTCAGAAACTTGCTTTACTCTAGTGTTTTTATTGTTAAACCATAATTATACCATTCTTAAAATGTAATTTATAAACAAAACAAAATATTTTTACGCGTTGCTACGATGTAAAACAAAACATGTATAAAAAAGATGTATCAAAATGATAGTGTCACTCACTGATTTTTCTAGGATATTTTGAGAAATGTGTAAATGTAATAAGAAATACTTGTCGATATTTGGTGCTCATTCCAAAATAAACAAAGATATTTATGCTGGAGTTTAGAGCAACATTTATAATAGACGAATAAATGATTGACATAAATATGTTTTTGTAAAATCCATTATAACCTAATTCAGGTTCTGCATATGTAGCAATGAAACTGATAACAGCAGGGATGTAGCAGATAATAAAAACTGAAGAAATAAACACTATCATCTTAGCTACTTTCTGATCTCTTGTACTTAAAGTTGTGTTTCTATTTGGTGTTTCTTTTATTATTGAAGAACTTGCATTTCTCCAGGCCGTTTGCTGCTTTAATTTAAAAATCAGGAAAACAGTGAAAACTAGCACCGAGGAAAAACATGTTACTGGCATAAATACACCAACTATAGCATAGTTTACATAATCTAATATTCGTACTGTTCTATAATCAAAACGATCAACAAGTCCAATCAATGTCATGTTTTTCTCTGGGTAAAATTTCCAGTCTATTCCAAGGACAAAGTATGCTAGAAGAGAACACAAAATCGTTACAGAGAATATTGTAACCATGGCAATAACGTGCCTTTTGTGTGTGAAGATTGTTTTAACTTGTAAAGGGCGAGTAACACATATACATCTTTCCATGCTAATGAACACAGTTATCCACCCGGTAATACGTGTGAATGTTATGTGTGGCCAACCTCCACTGATAACTTGTATCTCGTCAGTTACAAGAGGAAGGACTGAAAGACGAAATGAAGAAGTGTAACAGAGATTGGACCACACTAGAAACAACAAAGCAAAGAGATCTGATATAGCCAGCGATAACAGAGTAATATTTACAACGTCTGCAAATCCTTGTTTGACGAAGACAATAATATTGATAATATTGCTTATTATCCCGAACACAACCACAGTCTGACAGATGATACCCATATTTATTGACATAATAAAATAAAACATTTCATCGCTCATTAATGTAGAACGAGATCTAGGGATGTCTTCTGTAACAGTTGCAACATGTTGCTCTGAATCGTACTCAGATATGGTATTCATCGTTCTAAGTCAGTCTCTCACTATTATTGTTTTTGTTTTTCAAAACAAATTGTACAACAAACTTCAGCATATGTATTATATTGAAAACAATACAAATAAAACCAAATATATTCTTCTTTGATGACCCAACAACTTTAGCTACATTTGCTAATATTCAAGAGACAAATACCATCTCTCTTTTAAATATTGAAATAAATTATCCAACATTAAACATTTCTGAAAACGTCAAATTACATTTGAGAAAGAAACAAATGGTTCAACAAATAGAATAATGTTAATACCTTAAGTACATTTCTGAATAATGCTCATTGAGTTTTACCATATAAATTCTTTGCAGTATTTTGTACTATTATTTTTATCATGAACAAATTCGCTAAATTCATGCGACGTTTAACCGTTAAGATATGTTTCTCAAAGAAATGACACAAATCAATGATTGTGATGCTGGATGCCAGTTGACAAATCTAGAAAATCAGTGTGACATATAATTGTAGATTCAATTTTTCTTCTTGGTAGATTACACTGACTATCGATTGTAAATTTGTCAATATGTGTACAAGTGTTTCTGAGAACATAATTGCGCGGACATTCAATTAGATTGAAGATCACTGTTATTTCACATTTGCAAACTAAAAAATAGTAACAATGAACAAGTGTCGATCTAAACTGATTTCAATTTGATGCTTTTAATTTCAACACTGAACGATAGTTTTTGAATAAGTTTTTGAATAGTTTTTAAAGCATCTCTGATTATTTTATAAAATATGTAATAACCACGAGAGAACATTTTACTTTGAACAAATACTTTTCACGGGAATGTCCGAGTGGTTACGGGCCCAAATTTGGGGTGTAAAGAATAGAACCATTGTTACCTGCCACGCATGTCGTAAGAAGCGACTAAGGAGGTTTGGCTGAAATCGGATGCATGTGTCCTAAACGTGTAGAAGTCTATGCGTTTAGGGCCTACCAAACCAATGTGCAACGTATACACGTTCTTGGCGAAGATCAAACATATCGCAAAGAGTGATTAAAATTGGTCGTAAAGAACGAACGCAAAGAAGAAAAAACGGGACTATTTTTTGGAATTGTCCGATTAAACACTCAAGTACAACTCATACCAACTACAAAATTAGTAATTATTTAATAGTCAGTACTAACAACATTAAATTGTATCTCTTCTGGTCATAGAAAACACTTACTACTAGTTAATAAAAGCAGTAGAAGTAAAGAACAGGTATTAAAAAACTCCCGTTCAGCGTTGAAATAAAAGCATACAATCGACATCGGTTTAGATCGACTCTTGTTCTTTTTTATTTATATTTGTGTTCTTAGTGTTCTTTGCAATTTAACACGTACATTTGCCTTAATTATTACCATCATGCTGCTAGTATAACATATTGCTGACATTTGTTAACGAAATGTCAGTTTGTTTGTTAGTTGACAATTACTGTAATAACTCTATCGTTAATAGATTTGCGTTGTTAACTTTCAACGAATCCCAGAAAACCTGCAAGAATATTGTATTTCTTTTGCAATTATATGGACTTATGTAGAAACGATTTTTGGCCAGCAGATACGAGGACGCTCAAAGGAAATTAGTTACACTTTCCAGAACAGCTCAAACGATAGGACTTAAAATAAATATAGCGAAAACGAAGGTAATGAGAAATAATCATAAATTTGAGAACTCAATTGTATTACCAAAAAAAATTATACAGGAACTCCAGGATTTTGTATACCTGGGAAGTACAGTATCACGAGATGGAGATTCAGAAAAGGATATCATCGAAAAAATAAAGAAGGAAAGACAAACGTTTGCGATGCTCAACAAAATTTGGAAAACAAAAGACTAAATCTTAGGACAAAACTTAAAATATATAGACGTAATGTACTGGGAGCGCTGTTATACGATAGAGAATGCTGGAAAATGACCCAAAACATAATACATAAGTTGGAGACATTTCAGAATAAATGTTTAAGAAGAATCCTGCAAATTTTCTGGCCAAATACCATAACAAATGAGGAGCTTTTAAAACTAACAGACTGTGCATCCTTGGAGACTATCATTAAGAGACGAAGGTTGAGGTGGTTTGGACATGTATGTCATTTGCCAGTGTGGGCATTGGCTAGGACAGCTCTCAGATAGACAGAAGATGGGAAGAGAAGGCTTGGACGTCCAACGGAAACATGGAGAAGAACGTTGTAGAGAGAGCTGAAGGAGTGGGGATTGATGTGGGAGACAGTTGGTGGAAAGAGAGCAGAACGGCAACAGTGGAGGTCTCTTGTGGAAGCCGCATATGTCAATCGGGACACGAAGAGGATATAGATGTAGAAATGATATACTTATACAATTTTACTAACATTAATGCAATTTGCTAACATTAATAGAAGTGCATCTACTGAGTTATACTAAAGCAAGGTATTCGATGGGATATTTCATAGAAGATCTGACTCGTGTCTGAATATCACAATAACAGTCAAATATTTCACTGCTGGCAGCATGACTGTATGAAGTTTGTTTTAATATTTAGTCAAATATTTCACTGGCAGCATGACTGTATGAAGTTTGTTTTAATATTTAGTCAAATATTTCACTGCTGGCAGCATGACTGTATGAAGTTTGTTTTAATATTTAGTCAAATATTTCACTGCTGGCAGCATGACTGTATGAAGTTTGTTTTAATATTTAGTCAAATATTTCACTGGCAGCATGACTGTATGAAGTTTGTTTTAATATTTAGTCAAATATTTCACTGCTGGCAGCATGACTGTATGAAGTTTGTTTTAATATTTAGTCAAATATTTCACTGCTGGCAGCATGACTGTATGAAGTTTGTTTTAATATTTAGTCAAATATTTCACTGCTGGCAGCATGACTGTATGAAGTTTGTTTTAATATTCAAGAAAGTTACATATTGTAGACAATAAAATACGTAATACAGCTTTCAACATTGATGATAATTCTGCGCCATGTGTTGCTGGGACTCTCAGGGGAAGCAACGAATAGTAAAACTGCGACCTACAATACGTGCAGCGAGAGACGATTGAGGCAGTGGCCTAGGAAAGCTATCCTAGTAAATAAAAAGCGTCGCAAAAATCGGATATGTTGTCTTACTTGTAGACGCATAACTGAAACAACGTATAATCGCTCTTAGGCTCAGATCACATACTAATCACTAGTTGTCGATATGGAGCGTTCGAAGAAGAAGATGATAATTCCAGACATTGTCGTCTGGCAGATTAGAGACTAATATAAAACTTTAAAAGAAGTGTCTAAACAACTGAAAAGTAACTCAAAACAAAGAAGCTTTATTAGGTTAACAAAACGAAGGTTAACGTAGACCTGTAAACATGTTAAGTTTTTGTATGTAGGAGCTAGTCGTAGTTGTACATCACATGGTAACTACACGAACATTCTACACGCATACACTTCTTCATATATGACATAAGAAGACAATCGCTAATAACACTTATCAATATATCAACAGAGAAAACAATTTAAACTTTGCGATATAAGTTCGGAGAAAACAATTGAAACAACACAGATAAAAAGCAATATTTGTGTTTTCATTGATCGAACGATCTAGTATATTCACGTATGCAATAATATATGTGATTTGTGTAAGATTAAACATTTGAGCGTAAAAACGTTGTGATATGCCGCAGTTGCGAATTCAGTTTATTTTGTTCTATAATATTAGATATCGAATGTGATATTCTGTTCTGCAATATTAGATATCGAATGTGATATTTTGTTCTATAATATTAGATATCGAATGTGATATTCTGTTCTGCAATATTAGATATCGAATGTGATATTCTGTTCTGCAATATTAGATATCGAATGTGATATTCTGTTCTGCAATATTAGATATCGAATGTGATATTTTGTTCTGCAATATTAGATATCGAATGTGATATTTTGTTCTGCAATATTATATATCGAATGTGATATTTTGTTCTGCAATATTAGATATCGAATGTGATATTCTGTTCTGCAATATTAGATATCGAATGTGATATTTTGTTCTGCAATATTATATATCGAATGTGATATTCTGTTCTGCAATATTAGATATCGAATGTGATATTCTGTTCTGCAATATTAGATATCGAATGTGATATTTTGTTCTGCAATATTAGATATCGAATGTGATATTTTGTTCTGCAATATTATATATCGAATGTGATATTCTGTTTTGCAATTATTAGATATCGAATGTGATATTTTGTTCTACAATATTAGATATCGAATGTGATATTTTGTTCTCATTTAGATACTTATTTATATAATGATGTACTTTTTTTTAAGAACTATATTATTTTTCAAATGTTTTTTTTGATCCAGAAGCAATTGAGTTTTCAGATCTTCGTTTCTGTACCATGGACATCGTTACCCTTCGGTTTCGTGCCGTGAACACTGTAAATCTGGAGAACCTGTTGCTTTTCTGCCAACCCACGGAATTGAACCGTACTCACAGGGGGCTTGTCACCCGTCGCTCAACGCGCTACGAACACGCTGGGAAGGCGTGCTTTTAAATGTTATAAAGACTCTACTTTTATTTCTGTTTTAATCTGCCAATTAACGTTTTGCGTGCACAATTGACATAATCAACAATCAAAATGACAATGGAGATACTGGCGGTGACTAGGGAACTACTGTGGTTGGAGTCACAAAACCACACTTATACGTGCATTCTGAGTGATTCATTGAGTATAATCGGGAAGGTGGTTATTGGTTCAGTGCACAGACAATGGACTGACTCACTACACGCGTCCACAATTTGCATAATTACATTTACCTTCATGCCGGAGCATATGGGTGTCGGTGACAATGAGAGAGCAGAGATGCTGGCTCTGCCTCCACACCAGAGAGCCAGTCAATGAATAGAGCTGACATGTTGAACGCCTTCATAGAGGGTTGCGGCAAAGAAGATTTTCATTTAAATTAATCCACGTCAACTACTAGATTGCAAGAGCTGGGATTGAAGATTTGAGTAGCCAGATAAGAACATCAAAACAGGTACATGAGTAGGCTCATCAATCAAAATCAAACTGGTTAGGTCAGTCTCTGGACACTGTTGTAGATATTGCGAAGGAGATCGGAGCCCATATGGGCATGTTCGGAATGCAATTAAGATATTAAAAACCGAAACTGAAAATGAAACTGAAACTTACTTAATGGACTTCACTATTATAGATTCATCCCAGATTAGAATAGTCAATTGATCACACCTACATTAATGTTTTGAAACGTTGCAAGTATTTATGAACCATATGAAAGTGATTGCAAATTTGAAAATGTTGGATTGAATATACAACATCTAACTTCAATTTTGTGACAGCACCCTACATCTGTGCACAACAAACTTAATACAACATACCAATTCACTTCGCCTCATTGATGTCACGAAAAAAACATGAAGCGCAACATCATTAATATGTGTTTTAAGGCAGCGTCCGTTACAATATACACACACCACACCAGCTGAGTCACATCACAGACACAAACAGCTACACAATATACACACACCACACCAACTGAATCACATCACAGACACAAACAGCTACACAATATACACACACCACACCAACTGAATCACATCACAGACACAAACAGCTACACAATATACACACACCACACCAACTGAATCACATCACAGACACAAACAGCTACACAATATACACACACCATACCAACTGAATCACATCACAGACACAAACAGCTACACAATATACACACACCACACCAACTGAATCACATCACAGACACAAACAGCTACACAATATACACACACCACACCAACTGAATCACATCACAGACACAAACAGCTACACAATATACACACACCATACCAACTGAATCACATCACAGACACAAACAGCTACACAATATACACACACCACACCAACTGAATCACATCACAGACACAAACAGCTACACAATATACACACACCACACCAACTGAATCACATCACAGACACAAACAGCTACACAATATACACACACCACACCAACTGAATCACATCACAGACACAAACAGCTACACAATATACACACACCATACCAACTGAATCACATCACAGACACAAACAGCTACACAATATACACACACCACACCAACTGAATCACATCACAGACACAAACAGCTACACAATATACACACACCACACCAACTGAATCACATCACAGACACAAACAGCTACACAATATACACACACCACACCAACTGAATCACATCACAGACACAAACAGCTACACAATATACACACACCATCCCAACTGAATCACATCACAGACACAAACAGCTACACAATATACACACACCACACCAACTGAATCACATCACAGACACAAACAGCTACACAATATACACACACCACACCAACTGAATCACATCACAGACACAAACAGCTACACAATATACACACACCACACCAACTGAATCACATCACAGACACAAACAGCTACACAATATACACACACCACACCAACTGAATCACATCACAGACACAAACAGCTACACAATATACACACACCACACCAACTGAATCACATCACAGACACAAACAGCTACACAATATACACACACCACACCAACTGAATCACATCACAGACACAAACAGCTACACAATATACACACACCATACCAACTGAATCACATCACAGACACAAACAGCTACACAATATACACACACCACACCAACTGAATCACATCACAGACACAAACAGCTACACAATATAACACACACCACACCAACTGAATCACATCACAGACACAAACAGCTACACAATATACACACACCACACCAACTGAATCACATCACAGACACAAACAGCTACACAATATACACACACCACACCAACTGAATCACATCACAGATACAAACAGCTACACAATATACACACACCACACCAACTGAATCACATCACAGACACAAACAGCTACACAATATACACACACCACACCAACTGAATCACATCACAGACACAAACAGCTACACTCAAAAGTATCTTCTTTCATTTCTCTAATCCTTTTATGCCTCACAGCGTCAGGATAAGAATAGATTTTCTTGAACGGGGCTTTTGTGTGCTTCATCTACAATACTTTCGTCTCCTCTGTTATCTCTGAGGTTCACCTTGTACGTGGCCGGCTTGTTGATTTGTACCCATTTGAATCGGAGTAACATTGCTCATTGAAGCGCACTGTCTGTTGGAACTCTGCTTAAATGCTTCGGATAAAAGACATCCACTACACAAGAACACTAATGATGTTAAGGGCATGAGAATCAAGCGTGGCATGTCGTGGATGGCCCAGGCTGAGAGAACAATTGGCCACGTGACTACGGTTGCGACCCTACCAAAAGGAGAAGAATGGATCCCAACAGATGGTAGCATGATGAACCATCTCAACGTTATCATTACTCTTGGAAGAGAATGTAGAGATTGGGGCAACATGAAGGCTGATCTCGCAGTTAAGCAGCTGATAGAAGATAATGCAAGGGATGATGATGTTGTTGTATATACCGATGGGTCGGTTGAACGTGGTGAGAAATCCGGCTGGGGTTTCTTGGCTAATGCGCATGGTAGGGTTGTTGCAGAGCGAAGTGGGGCATACAGGACAACTACTTCTAGTATGATGATGGAGGTTGAGGCCGTTACTGCTGCCCTCCATTGGATTTCTGGGACTTCATTTACTGGGGTAGTTGTTGTATCTGACTCTCAGTCGATGCTTCACAAGATCCAGAAGGGCAGGTTTCGGTATGAGTGGATGTCGTCTATAGAAGTTTATAACCTCCAGCGGCTTACATGGATATACTGTCCTGGGCATGCGGGTGTTTACGGTAATGAGAGAGCGGACAGGCTTGCATCAACAGCATCGATTGTTGTGGAGTTGAAGATGGATAAGGGGATATTCTTCGGTCTCTTCGCGACTCTCTGTTAGATGAGGACACTAAAATCGATGTTGAATCGATCAAGCGATTTAAGCATTTTGGAGTTACCCGTTGTTCAAGTCGAACTGTATGCCTGAGAGGCAGAGTGAGAGTGTGTTTAATCAGCGAGTCACAGGAACCATCAGTATGCATACTCTTCGATATCTGTTGGGGAGATTGAGCACCTATGGGTCTGCCCGGAGTGCAATGACGTCAGTTTAGTAACCAATAACCAATTAAATGGGAGAACCATTCAATGTGTTGTTGCTTGAAGAAGCTCAAGGTTGATGCTGTACCCACTTTTCTCTTGATGTCCTTTACAATGATTTTGCATTTTCTAAAACTAATCTCTGTTCATTTCTTTCGTTTGCTTGAAATTGTGTTTGGCTGAAATCAGAGGCACGTGTCCTAAACGTGTAGAAGTCTATCCATTTAGTGGCCTACAAAACAAATGTGCAATGCAAACACGTTCTTGGCAAAGATCAAACATATCACAAAGAGTGAATAAAATTGGTCGTAAAGAACGAACGAAAAGAAGAAGAAGAAGAATTTGTGTATATATTTTCACTGCTGTCTCTTGTATCTTTTTTTTTTGGTATCGATTGTCCGTTAAAATTTCAAGTAATGGCGCCTAATATGGCACCTCTAGCTGATTTTTGTTTTAAGATTTACCTATCACCAGTTTGTCTTGATATTCTGTTAGTGCACCGTTTAAACCATCTAGTGCATGGGTTCCAAAAGTTAGTGGTACGCCCCCTCCCACCCCATTGGGCGCTAAAGCCGTCCAGGAGACAATAGTAGGTTCAGAAACATTTGGTGGAAGTTTTATTTTCGTGATTTGACTAATAAATAATCATTACAAATTTGAATTCTGCATTTTAATTTACCTCATGCCCATCTTACACGATCTATTTTTTCGTAAATTTTCTATTTAATGTATATAATCATTTGAAAATTGATCATGTATGCTAGAAATATATATATAAATTTTCTATGTGATAGTGAAAATAGAGCATTGGATATATATATATATATATATGTGTGTGTGTGGGGATTGTTATATTGGGGAGGGAGGTACAAAGTTTATGTCGTCCAAAATGGGCTGTGGGCCGAAATGGTTTGGGAATCTATGACCTAGGGGAATCTGGACAAACTGCGACAGACTCAGCCAGCCGGCAGTGTATTGTATAGGCCTCACAGAAAAAAATGAGAAGTGATCACGATAGGTGGGAAATCGAAATGGTTTGAAAGAATCGACACCATCAACATCTGTGGTTTAAACAACAAAACAGAAAATATTATAGAAATATTGAAGAAAAAAAACATCACAATAATGGAAGTAGCAGACACACGGATGAAGAAAGAAAGATGCAGACACATATATAGAAAACATACATTATTATTTGTGCAGAAGTTACATGCTTTTGTGTAACATATGTAATTGTAAAAAACGTAAAAACAAAGTACGGTAGTTTAACAAAAGACAAAAACAATAACAATACACAACAACGTTTCGACCAAAAGGTCTTTATTAAGCAAAGTATACAAGAGAGATGAGGAATTTCACTTCTCGCACAACACACAACATGTAGAGTCCAACACCAAGTTCCAAACGTCTTATTAACTTTATTGATATTATTACGATTTACGTGTTTCGATATTTTCACATAATGTTTGATCAAATACTTTTGAAAATAAAATGTAAACATATAACAGTGTAGCTACATCGTATATGTTACAAGCCCCTGTATAATTATGGTTACAAGAAGGACCACGTTGTTCCGTTCACAACTGTAGGTATTTTGAGTACTTTCAGAACTAGTGTCTGAGCTACGGATTGTGTGATGTATATAATACTTTCGAAAGGTGGCGTGTCAATTGGAAAGTGATCAAACCCCGTTGGAAAACCAGGTCCAATAAATCAAAGTTGTTGTATTTAAATCAGCGTTGTTTTGGTTCTTCTTCTTCGAAAGCTCCATTACGACCACTTGTTAACCACTCTTTGTGATTTGTATGTGATTTGAACATTACAGCGATTGTACGCTGTGTCAGTTATGCGCCTACAATTAGGCCAGCACATCGATCTGTGCGATGTTTCTTATTTACTAGAGTAGTTTCCCCTATGTTCCAATTACTACTGTCGCCTCTTATCACATGCCTTATAGGTCGCAGTGGTACTATTCGTTGCTTCCCTAGCAGGCCCCAGCACCACATGGACGATTAGTTTAGTTAAAATGTCAAACAAATTAATACAACACTATATTCTTAGTCATTTGGTTTAGTCTTTTATTACAGGCTCATGTCAACAACATAAGAAGAGTTCAACATTCAACAATTATATAATGCCATCAGTTGTCAAAATACAGACGTCACTTGTGCAAGCTACTAGCTGCTGGTTATTATTTATTTGGTGTCGATTTAATGTATCCGATTCAAAAAAGCCAGTAATATGCAAACAATTTCAAAACTTTGGTTTTTAAGCAATTGCTCCAACTTCAAAAAAGACAGTTTTCATATTTGCTTGATTGTTGTTTTTTTTGGTAGTGACTTTGCTTCCAGACTACATTCATTGCTAATTTATTGTTCTTGCTATATTAGCTGGAGAAACAGACGACAGTTCACGAACTCCGTAGTGCCGAATGAAACTCATTGGAGATACTACAAACTATACAATATAAACAACGTATGCAATATATTTTTTTGTGACAAAATATGTCATCATCAAATAGCTTGTCCCTTCCGGAACGTGGCTCCCATAACATCAGTTCTCAAAAAGTTGACAGACGTCAGCAGCAGTTATTCTCAGTTCGCCAATAACATCTTACACCCATCATATTCTAGATCTTCCTCTCATTCTTCTTCTAGGCATAATTCCCTCCAAAAGTATCTTCTCTTTGCATTACTGTCGTTTGATGAGTTCGAAATATTTAATTTTCGTTGTTTTTATGTTCTTTAATAGCCAACTCTCTTTAACATCAAACTGTTGCAGAACAGAAGTATATATATATAAAAGTATATATTACACAAATATCAAAATATCATTATCATCTTCAAATAGCTTGTCCTGTGCCGAACTTTGCCACCCCAACAGTCCTTCGGAATTTCTCTCTCTCATAGACCATTTGTTCTTATTCTGCAGCCGTCATGTTCAACCCATCAGTTACATCCTGATCCATCTTCTGCGTGGTCTTCCTCTTCTTCTCTTTGCCGGTATGCCTCCTTCCATGATGGTCTTCTCCAGCCCTTCATGTCTTTTTATATGTCCAAAATATCTAAAATTTCTTTTTCGTATTTGTAGCATCAGCCAGTTTTCTTTGATTTTTGAGTTCTTTTTGGATAGATCTATTTGTTCTCTTCTCTGTTCATAGTATACGAATGACTCTTCTGTAACACTTATATTCAAAAGCACATACATGTTTTACCACTGCCTTATTAAATGTCCATGCTTCACACCCATATGTTGCCACTATTTCCATTTGTTGTTAGCAGTGAACCAAGAAACTGTTCACATTTTCGTCCTTCTCTCCTTTGATACAATATATTTTGTCGTGTTTCTTTTATCTGTTGTCATTATTTTTGTTTTTGTCACATTGAGATATAGATTTCGTTTTTCGCTTTTATCTTTTACTTCCACTAATAATTTATAAATCCCTTTTGTGATGTTGACAGTAACACTGTATCGTCAGCATATCTTAGTTGAGGTATTTCTCTTCCTCCGATTATAAAAGAATCGTATTTTTTTCCCCGCTATCTTTTTTAACATTCCTTATGAATTATTCTGCATATATGTAAAACATACAAAGCGACAAATTGCAGTCTTGTCTGACTCCCTGCCTTATATCAAACCAATCTGATGTATCATCACATGTTTTTGCAGACGTCATTTGATCACTATAAACACAAGCGACAATAGCATGATAAACACATTTCAACAATAATGAACTGGAGAAAATACAAACATTTATATGAATAAACATAATTATAAACAGAATGAAACATAACATTTCAATATAAAAAAAAAAACACAAGAGCACAAAATGAAATGTTGACTCTAACCGGTATCGCAGAATGTTAAGGCTGATAATTTAATGTCATGGAATCATTAATTTTTCAGCGTAACAGAATATAAGATGCGTTGCTCAACGTTCGTGAAGTCAAATGGATAACATACACTATTCAAAGACAGTTTTAGATGTTAGGAATATGTACAACTTATTAGCATTGAATAGGAATAGGTCTGATAGACAAGAGATGATTGCAGATATTCAGGAAACATTGAAGACCATCACGCGTTGGTGTAAGGAGTCTCGCTCACAGGTCAATCTTGTAAATGCGATAATGATGTGCTGCTCTTTGAATAATTCCATAGGCAGGGTTGACCTAACCGTAGTCAATTTTCATGGACAAACCTTCGAGCGTCGATGAAGGCTGTGCTCAGTTCAGTTTAGTTTTAGTTTGAATTATTTTCATCGCAATTCAGACATGTCAATAGGTGTGTAAAATCGAGGGTAGAGGAGACAGAGGAAGACAGAGAGAAAGTAAAATTTTGAATAGCCTAACTTCATGGCACAACATCTGAGAAAATAGCAAACACCAGAGACAGAGGTTTGTGGAGATCCATGATTGCCTACGACAGCCGGAAAGGCACCTGGTGATGGTATTAAAATACTTAATGTCATTCATTAATTTTTCTTGAATATTTGGAGCAATGTGTAAATGTAATAAGAAACACTTGTCGATATTTAGTGCTCATTCCAATATAAACAAAGATATTTATGCTGGAGTTTAAAGCAACAGTTGTAAAAGACGAATACATTATTGTCATAAAAATATTTCTGTAAAATCCGTTATAACCTAATTCTGGTTCCGCGTAAGTAGCAATAAAGGTTAAAACAACAGGGATATAGCAGATAATAAAAACAGAAGAAATAAACACTATCATCTTAGCTACTTTCTTATCTCTTGTACTTAAAGATGTGTTTCTATTTGTTGTCGGTTGTGTCTCTTTTATTATTGAAGAACTTGCATTTCTCCAGGCCGTTTGCTGCTTTAATTTAACAACCAGGAAAACAGTAAAAACTAGCACAGAGAAAAAACATGTTACTGGCATGAATACACCAACAACAGCATAGCTTACATAATCTATTATTCTTGATGTTCTATAATCAAAACGTTCAACGAGTCCAATCAAGGTCACGTTTATTTCTGGGTAAAATTTCCAGTCTATTTCACATACAGCATATGCAAAAAACGAACACAAAAGTGTTACCGAATATATTGTAACCATGGCAATAACGTGCGTTTTGTGCGTGAAGATTGTTTTGACTTGTAAAGGGCGAGTAACACACATACATCTTTCCATGCTGATAAACACAGTTATCCACCCTGTAATTCGTGTGAATGTTATGTGTGGCCAACCTCCACTAATAGCCTGTATCTCGTCAGTTACAAGAGGTAAGGCTAAAAGCCGAAATGAAGAAGTGTAACAGAGATTGGACCACATTAGAAACAACAAAACAAAGAGATCTGATATAGCCAGTGATAACAGACTAATGTTTACAACGTCTTTAAACCCTTGTTTGATAAAGACAATAATATTGATAATATTGCTTATTATCCCGAACACAGCCACAGTCTGACAGATGATACCCATATTTATAGTCATTACGAAGTAGAACATTTCATCGCTCATTACTCTAGAACGAGATCTAGGGACGTCTTCTGTAGCAGTTACAACATGTTTCTCTAAGTCATGCTCAGATGTTGTTACCATTGTTTGTGTGTTTTGAGAGAATCTTACTATTATTTTTGCGTTTCAAACTAATTATTTATTGTACAACACACTACAGTACGTTTATCATATTAACAACAATACAAATAAAACGGCATATATTCTTTATCGTTGACCAGACTATTTTAGTCACATATGAAAATATGCAATACACAGATAATAGATATTTGTTAAATACTAAATTAAAATTTCTAACAGGAAACTATTTCTGAGGATTTCAAGTTAAACTTAATAGAATAACAGATTGTTTAACAATTGGAATAATAATACCCCTCTAAGTGCATGTATCAATTAATGTTATTGTCCTTTAACATATAAATAATTTGTACTATTCTGTACTATTATTTGTATCATATAGAAATTGGTAAACTACTAGCGAATTTATCCATGCATGAACAGTTCCAAAAGGAATTGCACAATTCGATGATTTCGATGTTGGAAGCGTGTTGTCAAATCTAGAATTGGATAATTGTTGTGACATATAATTGTAAATTAATATTTGATAATTGTTGTGACATATAATTGTAGATTAATATTTTCTTCTTGTCAGATTTTACAGATTGGTGACAGTAAATATGTCAATCTTGGTACAAGTATACCTGTGAACATATTTTACAAGAATAGCAAATTAATGTGATGATGGCTGTTATCTTACTTCTCGGGTTATTGTTATGAAATATGTAAGTGGCATTAGAAAATAATAACTTTGCTTTTAAGTGGAAATGTTATTTGTTTTGACCGATTGAACTCTCAGCGAAAATACAGACAATATATCAAAACCAGTGTCTCTCATACCATCAAATAATTCAATAATTACTTAATAGTTAGTACTAACAACGGAGAATGATGTCGCTTATGGTCGTAAAAAAATCAATACTAAACAATGAATAACAGCAGCAGTAAAACTCAGGCATTTAAAGAAATTTACCATTAACGTTGAAATAGATAATGCGAAGTATAATTTGGAGGAGATCGACAGACGTTATGTTTATATTTTTCTGGCTTCTTAATGCAATAACGCCGTTTGTTGCTTGAGCCCGAAAGGGAAGCAAAGAATAGTACCACTGCTACCTACAAGGTATATTGCAAGAGTGCGACCTAGGGAAACTACCCTAGTAAATAAAAAGCATCGTTGAAATCGGAAGTACTGGCCTACTTGTAGGCACATATCTGGCACAACGTACACAAAGTCTTAGACTCAGATCACATACAAATCACAAAGAGTGGTTAACAAGTTGTCGATATGGAGCGTTCGAAGAAGAAGAAATGCAAAATATTTCTGAGTTTTATTTGTTGTTGAGATCAGCGTTTCTAGTACAGCACATATGTTGACTATCAGCTCGGATGTTGAGATTCTTCCGTTTCTTGAAGCCAGACTGTACAGAATATTTCTCTATCTTCGTAGTCTCGTATTCCATATATTTTCACTGTAGTTAATTTGTTGATAATGATGTGTTATATTAACTGTTAAACGTTCATGGGTTTTTAAGATTTTGTGGTGATTTTTTAAGTCCTGCTCTGTTACTCGAAGCCATATATACTTCATGAATTGAAAAGGTGCATTTTATGGTTGGAAAGCTTATTGAATGTAATATTAAGATATATGGGTTTAATATCAGTGTGATCTCCCGAGTAGTTACCTGGGCCCAAATTTGGGGTGTAAAGAATAGAACCACTGCTACCTGCCACGCATGTCGTAAGGAGGTTTGACTGAAATCGGATGCACATGTCCGAAACGTGTAGAAGTCTATGCGTTTAGGGGCCTACCAAACCAATGTGCAACGTATTCACGTTCTTGGCGAAGATCAAACATATCACAAAGAGTAATTAAAATTGGTGGTAAAGAACGAACGAACGCAAAGAAGAAGAAGAAGATATGTGTGATGTAATATGCGATATGTAACATGTGATATGTAATATATGATATCAGTGACCTAATTGTGGTGATGCTAAAATATATGTTTCTACAAATTTAAAATAATTGTAGTCATAAAGAAAGATAAAAAAAGAATGAAATATATAATGAACACTCTTCTTCGTTGCGTTCGTTCTTTATGACCAATTTTAATCACTCTTTGTGATATGTTTGATCTTTGACAAGAACGTGTGTACGTTGCACATTGGTTTGGTAGGCCCCTAAATGCATAGACTTTTACAAGTTTAGGATACATGCATTCGATTTCAGCCACACCTTCTTAGACGCCTCTTACGACATGCGTGGCAGGTAACATTGGTTCTATTCTTTACACCCCAAATTTAGGCGCCAGTAACCACTCGGGCTATAATCAACACTATTAACACAGTATCTTAGTACCTTCAAATTTACACAATATATCCAAACATGAAGTTGGTTGGACAATATATAACGCAGTAGTCAGGAAATATGTAACTTCTAAATATTTTTCATATTTTGAAGACACCAATTATTTAAATAATAAATAAATATGAGAAAATTATGCGGAACTGGCCTAGTAAGCATCCCATAAAGAACTAACACTTTTAGTCTTAATCTGGACAGTAATCTGAGTAATACAATTATGCAGAACTGGCCTAGTAAGCGGCCCATAAAGAACTAACGCTTTTAGTCTTGATCTGAACAGTAATCTGAGTAATAAAAAGCTGCAGTACTGGCCTAGTAAGCAGCCCATAAAGAACTAACACTTTTAGTCTTGATCTGAACAGTAATCTGAGTAATAAAAAGCTGCAGTACTGGCCTAGTAAGCAGCCCATCAAGAACTAACGCTTTTAGTCTTGATCTGAACAGTAATCTGAGTAATAAAAAGCTGCAGAACTGGCCAAGTAAGCAGCCCATAAAGAACTAACACTTTTAGTCTTAATCTGGACAGTAATCTGAGTAATAAAATTATGCAGAACTGGCATAGTAAGCGGCCCATAAAGAACTAACGCTTTTAGTCTTGATCTGAACAGTAATCTGAGTAATAAAAAGCTGCAGTACTGGCCTAGTAAGCAGCCCATAAAGAACTAACACTTTTAGTCTTGATCTGAACAGTAATCTGAGTAATAAAAAGCTGCAGTACTGGCCTAGTAAGCAGCCCATAAAGAACTAACGCTTTTAGTCTTGATCTGAACAGTAATCTGAGTAATAAAAAGCTGCAGAACTGGCCAAGTAAGCAGCCCATAAAGAACTAACACTGTTAGTCTTGATCTGGACAGTAATCTGAGTAATAAAATGCTGCAGTACTGGCCTAGTAAGCAGCCCATAAAGAACTAACACTTTTAGTCTTGATCTGGAAAGTAATCTGAGTAATAAAATGCTGCAGAACCGGCCAAGTAAGCAGCCCATAAAGAACTAACACTGTTAGTCTTGATCTGGACAGTAATCTGAGTAATAAAATGCTGCAGTACTGGCCTAGTAAGCAGCCCATAAAGAACTAACACTTTTAATCTTGATCTGGAAAGTAATCTGAGTAATAATAGTGTACTTTAATAATGGTCAAGGATTTCCTCTTCTTCGAACGCCCCATATCAACCACTTGTTAAGCCACATTAAGGGATTTGTATGTAATCCGAGTCTAAGAGTGCTTGTACATTGTGCCAATTATGCGTCTACAAGTAGGCCAGCACATCCGATTTCTGCGATGCTTTTATTTACTAGGGTAATTTGCTAGGCCCCTGCCTTAGTCAACTCTTACGACATACCATATAGGTTACAGTGTTACTAGTCTTTGCTCCCCATGAAAGCCCGGAAACACATGGGAGGTAAGGGATTTGAAAAGTATGTGTTGTCTGTTCTTATGCATACATTGTTGCATTTCTAATTGTGAAATGTGTATGCATGTATCTGTGAAGTCGATAGTACCCTTTTCTGAGACACAGAATGACAAATTGTTCTATAGTCCGTTCAACTTGTCATGCCTACAGATAAAAATGTGTATCTTTGTAACCATTTTATTAAATAACTTGAAAACTTGCATGTGAATTGCACATGATCCCGACGCTGCAAATTTTTGTTGGCCATTCAAACAATCATACCATCTAGAAGTTGCCTTCTTTGTGCTATATATTTAACGCCTCCAATCGCATAGTTGAAAAACACTAATGTTTACAGCCATTTAATACATTGATGACAAAAATAGCAACATTCAGGACAAAATCCATGGTGTTTTTAAAAATTCTTCAATTTCCCGTGCACGAATTCGACTCGTTGTTGACCGTAGAAACAAATATCGTCACAAGTGCGACACGGACTTTTAGTTAAAGACGTATATCGAAATTAGTGTGAGGCTATTAGGTCATATTGTTGACTTCATAAAACAAATATTGATTTAACATTTCTAATAAGTTTAAGTTACAATGCAGAAAGTGTCATTAATATTATACGCGTATTTCCACAAAGAAGCACATATAGGTCATCTGTACCACAGTATACAAGAACCAGAGAAAAGAGCTATTTTATTGTACGGATACTTCCCTACCACATATGTTAACACACGCATATTGTACCGAAGAAGTAGCGATTTGAAAAGAACGTCTCCAAGTAGCCCCGCCATTGCCAGTCCCAAACCTGGACGTGAAAGGAGGAGGGGTGGCATTATGGCATGGCAGCTAACTTTAACTATAATGTAAGTTATTTGAAAACAATAATACAAAAAAGTCTACATTTCTTTTTTTTGTATGACTAATGCAAGTATCAACATTGGCCCCCGTGTATGAGCAGGGATGATACGCCTTTGCATGAGACTTTTTATCAGTTGTCATATTGGTGCGTTTATTGTAAAAACTAAAATTGCGTGTCAAACTCGCCAAATATGCCGCCAACATCAAAAGAAACCGTTCTATTACAAAATTCAGGTTTTCTTTAAGAATTTCTTTCATCAGACATTTGCATAGGTATAATTCTAAGATCGTGTGCAAAGTTTCGCTACTGTAGAACTGATAGTTTTTCTGCAATTCGCATTGGACTGTGGGCATGAGTTGTTGAACGGACTATAATAAGCTTATATGATGGTAGATGTTGTGTGTTAATTAATATTGGTGACTTTATTATTTATTTCATAATGCATTTTGTCTCATGTTATGTTTCTTGTATAACTGGCTGTTCATCTGCAGTACATTTCTTGGCCAGTCTATGTGATGTTTAAAGTTTTAGTATTTCACATGTAAACAATATGTTCATTGTTCATATATTTCTCTATTAGTTATTTTCACGCCCTGCTTATTCCAATTTACAATCAACATTTCTTTCTTCTTCTTCTTCTTCTTTGCGTTCGTTCTTTACGACTAATTTTAATCTTTGTGATTTGTTTGATCTTTGACAAGAACGTGTATACGTTGCACATTGGTTTGGTAGGCCCCTAAACGCATAGACTTCACACGTTTAGGACACATGCATCCGATTTCAGACAGACCTCCTTAGTCGCCTTCTACGACATGCGTGGCAAGTAACAGTGGTTCTATTCTTTACACCCCAAATTTGGGCCCCGGTAACCACTCGGGCGAACATTTCTCTAAAGTAGCGTTTTCATCATAGCCAATATTGAATACACAATATTTTATGTATTTCTCTGTGATTACCTTTTGCTTGTATTTTCTGTGTCGACACAAGGGAAGATTACAGTGAACTCACCTTAGGCGGAACACTTAGGAGTGTGGTAGACACATTTTAAAAAAACAGGATCAATATTTCTCTTCAGGTACATACTAAAGATGATTTTCTTGGTTTTTCCTGCTTGTTCTATTTTATGTACAAAAGTTTATACTTCCTTCAATGTAAAATACGACAAGAAAAATTCGAAACTTCACGTTGCCGACAAAAATGGGCTCGTTGCAAACGATTAAAAATGCTTCTTATCCTGAACAACCTCATTGAGTCACAAAAAAGTGACTAAGTCTGCATATACTATTTGATGTAGATCATACATAGACTGCAACGTGCAGTATGCACAATGCCGTTACTGAAAACACGAGGAGGCGTTTAAAGAGAGGATGATCCTGGATGGCCGAGGCAGAGGATGTTATTAAACAGGTATGTACACTAGATAAGCTAAAGCACGGGTAAAGATGGGTGCCTGTATGATATGATTGATCGATCACCTAGGGTTGTCTACACTTGAACGCCTCTGTAGGAAATTTGTCACTGGCGTCACCATTGCGGAATTCTTGCACTCGAGGATCAGCGCCCTCCTTCCAGGTGATACCATTATTAATACTGATATAAATCTGCGTACGGAATTGATGGACAGCATTCGTAGATCACATCTCAAGACACTGATTTGGCAGTACACACCTGGACATTCAGGGGTGCAGGGTAACGAACGTGTTGACTTTCTTTTGCAAACATTGCCCCGACTCAAGCTGGCAGAAGTATCGAGAAAGCCGATATCATCAATCCGGTAAGCTCTCATTTATGTGATACTAGTAGATGTACCCGTTCTTCGCACATAGATTTATAGGTTCCAAAGAGTATTATTAAAGAGAGATGCCTCGTCCCCCACATAACTTCAAAATCGGCTGCTTTCCAATTAATAACAATATTTTCTATTGCTACGTCGATAAAACAAAATAATACCTTGATAAAAGCGAGTATTTAATAGCGGTAAAACAGTTAATCTTAGAAAGATTGTCCCGTGAGAAAGCTCGTAAAACTGTCAAAAACTAAGAAATAAGGGAAAGCTTCAATACCAACAATAATTGAAATGTTTATAAACGTATCGTATAGTGACCAAATGTGTTAAAATACCAATAAATAATGATACAATAAATTACTAATACCTTCGTGGAGAAATTTGAATAGGACAAATATTCGCGTCGATGTGACTGACAACAATTCAAGGGAAAACATTCAAATAAAAAGAGAGGATAAGTTGGTGTATAACTTGTCAGGACAATTTAGTTAAGTTAGTATTTAAGATATAAAGAACGTACTTATAGTCCAGATTTATAACTTTTACATCTTCCCATCTATGAAAGCTACGATCTTGCTAAATTTTAAGTCCGTAAAATTATAGGATATCCAGATATCTTCCATTAAGGTCAACAGACATATATACATACAAATTTCAACTTATAAATATATATATATATATATATAGATTGTCGGTTCCCAGGCACTAGAACTTTCTTTTCTCCTATCCTGTTTTGCCTCACAGCGTTAGGATAAGAATATATTTCTAGAACAGGCTTTTGTGTACGCTGCAAAATCATTATCTTTCGTCGCCTTCGTTATCTTTGAAATCAAACTTTTGCGTGACCAGTCTATCAGAGCGTTTAGAATGCCAGCTCTATCCATTGACTGACCCCTGATATTGTGACAGAGCCAACCAGCCTGTGTGCTCTCTCATTGCCAATGACACCCATGTGCCACCGGAACGAAGATAACAATTTTCTGCAAATTGTTGACGCATGTAGTGATGCAGTCCATTACCTGCGCACAGAACCAGCCTCCAGCTTTTTTGATCATACTCAATGAATTACACAAAATGCATGCATAAGTATTGTTTTGTGACTATAGCAAGAATAGTGCACTAGTCACCGCCAGTGCGTCCATTGTCATGCTACTTGTTATCGTACTAAATACACCACTTGCTTCCTTGACCATTTTGCTGCATGAGCTTGTAAAGAAGACACATGGGAAATTTTCGTGGCGAACTATCGATCCATCCGCGTAAACCACATCGATCCATCCGCGTAAACCACATCGATCCATCCGCGTAAACCACATCATCACCTTCATTGTAGTTTTCATTAATAATGGCCTTAGCTTCAGCATCCAACGCTACGGGATTCCTTTCTCTGCAACTTTTCTCAAATTTAATGCTGGTCGAAAATGTGCACCAGTATAAAGAAGGTACTGCTAACTTTTCTTCTCTATAGTCGATATTTGTGAGGCTGCATACTATCTAAACAGTGTCTGCAGCCCGGCCAGCACACTAATTGTCACGATTTAATCGAATTCCACTACTGATGCAGAGATGTGTGTGCAATGGGTGATCATCTTTAACACTTAATTTAACACTTAATTAATACCTAGTGGTAGAGAAATCCAGGAGAAACCTCATCGTCACGCAAGTGCAACCGAGCATAGCTTAATTTCCTATTTTCACCAGCCTTTCAATTTGCATCTTACTAACAGTGAAAATGACCACTGCATATTCGATGATTGAAAGAACTTGCCCATGATACAGGAAAACAAGAAGCCGTTGCACAATATTAGCGAGAATATAAATTTGTTTCTGTAACCAATAACTAATAAATTATTGTCATGTTGCTTGCAGTGTTAAACAGATGACTTCGAAGAGAACAAATAGTAATACATACAAATTATAAAAGTTATGAATGTCACGGAATAAATGATGGTGTTGAAATGAATAAAAGTTGTAGAAGAATGCTGAAGAAAGCTGAAAATTATATTAAATCTGTTACAATGTAAGAACTCTCGTTAACTCATGTTATTGTGTACATCACATTTGCTGGATCTCCAGTCCACGTAGTAAAAGGTCATTGATAGAGGTCATATGTGGTGTCGACAACACTTGTAAAAAAACTAAAAGCTGCAGAAACAGAAAAAAACCACATAACTGCTCATGAAGATTCAGATACCAAATTGAGATTTTAAAAAATGATCAAATGGAGTTGATTATTTTTGGTTTCTGTCTTATACTCACTTGATCGCGATGAGGACTTGATGATGGTGAGAACTGTTTCATTCATGTTAACCTCATCACGACTGGTTACCTTGTGTTGTAATTTGCCTACCTTCATTAAGTTTAAAAGATTAGCAAGAAGAGTTCAAGAAGATTTCTCGTACGAGAAAACATATTATCTTTTCAAGATTCTTTCCCACTTCATTGTCACGTACTGTCAGCACCAATCTATTATTTATCTGGTCACGTTACTACCTTCATCAAATAGATTTTCATTCAAGCAACACAAATTGATAATACAAATATAAATAGTTTAATGAAATGTAAACATTTGTTTAATGTATTTGATTGCTGCGATGTACAAATATAAATAGTTTAATGAAATGTAAACATTTATTTAATGTATTTGATTGCTGCGATGTAGAAAAAAAAAGAAAACTGTTATAATTCACTGATTTTTCTTTTATATTTGGAGCATTGTGTAAACGTAATAAGAAACACTTGTCGATATTTAGTGCTCATTCCAATATAAACAAAGATATTTATGCTGGAGTTTAAAGCAATAGTTGTAAAAGACGAATACATTATTGTCATAAAAATATTTCTATAAAATCCGTTATAACCTAATTCAGGTTCGGCGTAAGTAGCAATCAAAGTTACAACAGCCGGGATGTAGCAGATAATAAAAACTGAAGAAATAAACACTATCATCTTAGCTACTCTCAGATCTCTTGTACTTAAAGTTGTATTTCTATTTGATGTCGGTTGTGTCTCTTTCATTATCGAAGAACTTGCATTTCTCCAGGCCGTTTGTTGTTTCAATTTAACAACCAGGAAAACAGTACAAATTAGTACAGAGAAAAAACATGTCACTGGCATAAATACACCAATAATAGAATAGTTTACATAATCTAATATTTTTGCTGTGCCATAATCAGTACGTTGAACTAGTCCAATCAAGGTCATGTTTTTCTCTGGGTAAAATTTCCAGTCTATTCCAAGGACAAAATATGCAGGAAGAGAGCACAATATCGTTACAGAAAATATTGTAACCATGGCAATAACGTGCCTTTTGTGTGTGAATATTGTTTTAACTTGTAAAGGGCGAGTAACACATATACATCTTTCCATGCTAATGAACACAGTTATCCACCCGGTAATTCGTGTGAATGTTATGTGTGGCCATCCTCCACTGATAACATGTATCTCGTCAGTTACAAGAGGTAAGGCTAAAATACGAAATGAAAAAGTGTGACAAAGATTGGACCACACTAGAAACAACAAGACGATGAGATCTGATATAGCCAGAGATAACAGACTAATATTGACAGCGTCTATAAATCCTTGTTTGATGAAGACAATAATATTGATAATATTGCTTATTATCCCGAACACAGCCACAGTCTGACAGATGATACCCATATTTATAGACATGACAAAGTAGAACATCTCATCGCTCATTATTTTAGTAAGGGATATATGAATATCTTCTGTAACAGTTGCAACATGCTGCTCTAAATCGTACTCAGATTCGGACTCCATTGTGAATATTGTAAGTAATTCTCTTACAATTATTGTTGTTGCGTTTCAAAGAACGTATTTATTGTGCAACAAACTACAGCATGTGTATTACATTGACAACATTCCAAATCAAACGAAATATCGTTGAGAAGATTATTTTAGTCTCAATTTAAAATATACAATACACAGATAATAGCTATTTGTTAAATACTAAATTTAATTATCTAAATGAAACTATTTATAATAACACCTACTTGCACTTAACAAAATAACAAATTGTTCAACAATTATAGTAGCAATACCCCTTAAAGTAGATGTATCAATTAATATAATTGTCGTTTACCAGATAAATAGATTGTACTGCTTATTATTATTGTTTTTATCATAAACAAATTGGACAAATGCTAGTGAATTAAGCCATTTATGTCTGTTTCCGAAAGCAATTACACAAGTCGATGATTTTCCTGCTAGAAGCGAGTTAGCAAATCTGAAATTGGATAATCTTTGTAACATATAATTGTAGATTAATATTTTTCCTTGTCAGATTTCCCAGATTGGTGACATTGGTACAAGTATGTCTGTGAACATATTTACGAGAATAGTAAATTGGTTTGAAGATGTTATCTTATCTCACATCTCTGGTTATTGATATTAAATAATTAATTAAATGGTTTTTAATAAAAAATTCACGTC
The DNA here is from genome assembly GCA_020796225.1 of Arion vulgaris. Lineage (NCBI taxonomy): Eukaryota > Metazoa > Mollusca > Gastropoda > Stylommatophora > Arionidae > Arion > Arion vulgaris. The sequence goes on along the minus strand of CM036759.1, from coordinate 54,799,906 downwards.
ATAGAACAAAAATGTTGCTTTTAAATGGAAAAACTATTTGTTTTGACCGATTGAAATCTCAACGAACACACAGGCAAAACATCAAAACAAGTACCTCTCATGCTTAACAAATAATTAAATAATTACTTAATGGTTAGTACTAACAACAGCAAAAAGGGATCGCTTCTGGGCGTAGAAAAAAAATTAATCCTGTTTAATGAATAACAGCAGCAGTAAAACCCAAGCATTGAAAGAAATATTTATTTAGCGTTGAAATAAAAAGCAATGAGTATAATTTGGAGGAGATCGACAAATATTCGTTTTATATTTTTTTGCTTTAGTGCAATAACGTCGTGTGGTGCCGGGGCCCACACGATACGCAAAGAATAGTACCACTGCGATCTACAATGAAAGTTGTAAGAGGTGACTGATGTAGCACCTAGGAAGCCACCTAGTAAATAAAAACATTGCAGAAATCAGAAGTGCATGCCTATTTCTATGCGCATAACTGGCACAAAGTACAATCGCTCTTTGGCTCAGATCACATACAAATCGCAAAGAGTCGTTAACAAGTGGTCGATATGGAGCGTTCGAAGAAGAAGAAGAAGTACAATATATTTCTGAGTGTTATGTGTTGTTGACATCAGCGTTTCTAGTACAGCATATATGTTGATTTTAAGTTGGGATGTTGAGACTCTTCCTCTTCATGAAGCCAAACTGTACAGCATATATGTTGATTTTAAGTTGGGATGTTGAGACTCTTCCTCTCCATGAAGCCAAACTGTACAGCATATATGTTGATTTTAAGTTGGGATGTTGAGACTCTTCCTCTCCATGAAGCCAAACTGTACATAATATTTCTCTCTCTATTCTCGTTATCTTTTCTTCCATATATTTTATCTCTTGTCAACTAGTTGATTCAGATATGAAATATTAAAATATTAATGTACAGTTTAATTGGCAAGGGATTGTTTTCTTCTTCTTGGAACTCTCCATATCGACCACTTGTTAAACCCCTCTATGTGATTTGTATCTGATCTGAGCCTAAGAGCGATTGCGCATTGTGCCAGTTATGCACCTACATGTAGGCCAGCACATCCGATTTCTGCAATGGTTTTATTTTCTAGGGTAGCTTCCTAAGCCCCTACCATAGTCGACTCTTTGGACATGCTTTATTTATCACACTGTTACTACTCTTTACTTCCTGAGAGAGCCCGGCAATGCACGGGCGATAAGAGATTTCATAAGTTTGTGTTGTCTGTTCATATGCACAAATTGTTGCATTTGTAATCTTGAATTGTAAATGCATGTGGCTGGAGAAGTCGATGGTGCCCTGTTCTGAGACGTATAATGACCCATTGCTCTAATAAGCTCATATCGTGGTAGCTGGTGTGTGTTAATATGATTTATTTGATCATAAATTTCTACTAATGATATGTTTCTAGTATAACTGGCTGTTTATATGTTTTCTTCGCCAGTCAATGTGATGACTATTTATGGTATTACATATGTAGACGACATTTCTTTGTTCATATATACGTGTTTCCTCCCAATTATATCCATGCCCTTCTTATTCCAATATGTCAGCAACATTTCCTTAAAATATCGTTTTTATCAGAGTTTCTTTTGAATCCACAATTATTTATTTATTTCTCTTTGATGGCATTTTACTTTTATGTTCTGTGTCAACGCAAAGAAAGACTACAATGAACTCACCAGAGGCGGACACATGTGGATAAGATAGACCATAATTTTAAATAACAGGATCCAAATTTTTCTTTGTGTATATACTAATGCTGATTTTCCTAGTTTTTCAGGCTTGCTCTGTTTTGTGTACAACGTTTCTGCTTCCTTCACCATAAAAAAACGAGCAGAAAAATTCAACATTGCAAGTTGGCTACAAAAAGATGTTCATCGCAAACGGTTAAAAATTGTACGTATCCTGAATTCCCGCATTGAGTAAAAAAAAGTTGCAACGTATGAATATACTGTTTGACCTAGATCATACACATGTTGAGGTAACCAGATAATTGCGCAAATGGCAGTTGCTACCATGACATATGCGCTTATGACTACTGTACACCTGACTACTTCTCGCATAGATCGCTGTGCAGGGACTATTGCGAATGAAGACTGTTTATAATAATGGCTACTAATGATCGACACCATCTGCTAGTCGTATATATTGAGCTGCAGCTCAATCCTCACATCTTATTTATTCCTGGATTTATATTGATAATAATGATGACTCTAGTGTATACAATAACTAACAGTAGTGATAATTCTAGCATTATTAATTAACAGTATTACTACAGTATTTCTTCTTCTTCTTCTTCGATCGTTCTAGGCTTGTTTTTATCATTCTCTTTGTGATATATAAACATTCAAACATCAGAACGTAATGTACGTGCACCAACCTTCAGCACCTATTTGAGCTCAGTTGCTTATCCTTCGGTGGGGTGTTCGATTTCAGCCAGCTATTGTGTGCGGATTCGCTTCTTTCGCTAGCCTTTCACTGTCCCCAGCCAAAACCCACAAGGCAGTGGGTTGCTATTTTCTTTCAGGGCATCGACCCTTAGACGGTCTGCCCTCCAGGGCTTTTGAGCACCATCTACCCAACAAATCCGGTCGTTTTAATGAACACCTTGGTTTGTCGCCCGTTCAGGTTTGTGTACGGTTTGCTCCGCTAGACTTTGATTGTCCCCAATCAACTACAAGGCAGCAGTAATTCCCTGCGAGCGGAAAAGCGCACTGGCTTTGCTTCTGCTGGGCTTTCCAGTTGTTATGTACATTTGGGTGGGACGCACACCCTGCCTATCGCTGCCGCGCTTTATGCTGCCGCGCTTGCTGCTGCCACGCTTGCTGCTGCCGCGCTTGCCGCTGCCGCGCTTGCCCTGGTTTTGCTTCTGCTGTGCTTTCCAGTTGTTCTACTCGTGTGGGTGTGACACACACCCTCTTGCCGTGCCGGCCTGCCCCTCGATGAAGCCCACTATGACTTTGCCAGCGTGTGTGCTAGCCCTGCCCTGATGCCCTGTCACCATCGTCTTTTCCGTGCTCACATTTTTCGCCACATGTGGCGCCACCCTTGCACGTCCGTATGCACGCTCGCTCTACCCTGGTGCCTACCTCTCCATTTCCGTCAATTCCTACTGGACTGTCCGACTTCGAGTGGGCAAAACCGAGTTTACCCCATGTTGCCCACGTGCAACTCAACTCATCACCCGGCATTCTCATCGGCTCAAGAAATAAGCAACAAGAGAGAGAATGCGTGGGCCCCGATTGTCGCCACACGTCGGGTCAACCTCCTTCAATGGTTTTGATTCGAACTTTTGACCCATGTGGACCAACGCGCGGTCAACTCGTCGCCCGGCATTCTCATCGGCTCAAGAAACATGAAACATTCGAGTTCCGCTCCGCGAGGTTCCACGTGTCGTTCAAGCTTTTCCCTTCGACCGGGAGAGGCGAGAATTAATATTCACTCTGGGAGTTCGCTCGTCTGTGTTGCGGGCGGATCCCATCAAGCATGACTATCTTTGCATCTCTACTTGCCACAGAGTAGCTCTCCCACAGCACCTGCCATCTTGGCCAGACCGGAACAACCATCTGTTACCAGGGTCATTGCGCCATCTCTCTAATTCTGGCGCGCCGCTTCCTTGCGTCTTTGACCCCGCTACAGTATTAACACGATTATATAATTAACAGTAATGCTAAATGCTTTTTTGATTTGTCCCACTAGAATGGTTGGTATAAATGAATGCATATCCATATACATTCTTTATTTACAAATGAAACCTGACCATTGTCATATCAATAAATGAGTATGCACAAACATATGTGCCAGGTCAGGTAAAAGAAGAATAACAGCAGGTAATAGATATAATGAGTATGCACAAACATATGTGCCAGGTCAGGTAAAAGAAGAACAACAGCAGGTAATAGATATAATGAGTATGCACAAACATATGTGCCAGGTCAGGTAAAAGAAGAACAACAGCAGGTAATAGATATGTTCATCGTATCTGGTATCCTATCATAAACGTTATCAATATCAGTTCGTCCATTGTAGATCGTTTAAACCACAGTATTGACATTTACACCACAGTATTGACATTTACACCACAGTATTGACATTTACACCACAGTATTGCTATTTACACAACAGTATTGACATTTACACCACAGTATTGACATTTACACCACAGTATTGACATTTACACCACAGTATTGACATTTACACCACAGTATTGCTATTTACACAACAGTATTGACATTGAAGCCACAGTATTGACAGTTGAACCACAGTATTGACATTTACACCACAGTATTGACATTTACACCACAGTATTGACATTTAAGCCATAGTATTGACATTTACACCACAGTTTTGACATTTACACCACAGCATTGATTATTAATATATATTATTTTTAGTGTCCATTTATTTTTATTTTTATAGTCGAGATGGAGTTTCCAGAAAATCAGAGAGAAAATACTGTTTTAACGTATCTTGGTTTTGAGTGCAACAAATTTAGAGAAAATAAAACGACTGGTGTGATAACTAGGAGATGCAGAGAGTGTAAATCTAGCTGATGCAAGGCTTTTGTCAAAGTAAATGAAGGCAATATTGTAAAAGAATCATCCTCACGCTCTCACGAGTCATGCCCACAAAAGGCCAAAGCACACATTGCAATGAGAAAATTGAAAGAATGTATAAAGCACGTTGGTGCCACTGCAAGACATTAGTTATCATTTATATAAGAACTATCATCATAGCACTCCGGACATGTCCATAGGAGCTCCAGTCTCCGCATCAGCAAATCCAGCAGCGTCCACCGGTCCAACACGCCAGTTCGATGTTGATCATGTGATTGGAAATGAATTGATTGGCGTAAAAATTGATGTTTCAGATCAACTTCCAAAGATATATTACAAGAAATCTGCTGAGACATAAAGAAGTTGATCAACTGCCGAATCCAGGCACACTTAATTTTTTAATTCCAGAAAAGTATACACATCTGATTCTTCATGATTCATGTGTAGATGATCTTGACAGAATTTTGGCACTTAGAGACTTTGATTTGATGCTAACATTGGATATAAACACCATGATCTATGTTTCGACAAAGTTCCCAGAATGTTCTTTTAGCTTTACACCTGGCATGCCAAAGTTGCTCAATCTTATCCTCCTTGTATTTATTTTTTTTACAAAGAAAAAATCATCTAACTTGTTCTAAAATGTTTGAGATAATGAAATGTCTGCTGCCAAACTTGTCTCCACAGAAAGATTTCAGTGATTATGAACAGACTTGCATAAGTGCAGTTCACATTGCATTCCCAAATACACAAGTCAAGGGATGTTATTTTCACTTATACGAAAATCTCATCAGAAAAGTCAACATTGTTGGTCTGAAAGTTGAGTTTGAGTCAGACATTGATGTTAAATTAAAGTTAAAATCTCTTGCTGCGTTAGTCTTTGTGTCCAGCAATGAGGTTAGACCAGTATTTGGTCTCATCGCAGTCCTTTCCAAATGAAGAGAAGTACAGTGGAATTTTGACATACTTCTTCTCCACCTACATTAAAGGTGCAGCTGGGAGATATCCACAATACCCATTAAGAGTTTGGAATCACCATGAAGCTTAGGCTGAAAGGTCTCCGAAAACAACAAACTGCTGTGAAGGATTTCACAATGCAATGCTCTTCATTTTCCATTGTAGCCATCCAAGTATCTAATTGTTGTTTGATTGACTTGAAAGCGAACTGGCATGTCACAGGCACACATTGGAAAAAGTCAGATAAAGACAACCAGAGATCAAGAAGAAGAAGAAAAAGTATGAAGCTCTACATCAAGAAGTTGCTCACGTTGTGCAGCACTATCAAGAAGAGCAAGACAATTCTTGGCTTCTGAGGCGGATGGCAAATTTACAGTAATTTTCAGCAAAGTTCGTTTTAGGGTCTACCTAGACCGTCCTCACTATCTTGAACCCTTTGCATTCCACTGTCTGCTTGGGTATTCTTTGATAATGTACTCTCAAGGTGTGTTCAACATATCTCAATCTTTCCTTCTTAAAAGAGTTGTTACTATTGGCTGACCAGACACTTCGCTGATTTCATCACTTTGCCTGAATTAGTTCCATTTTATGTTCATTATTATTTGCAGACATCTATTTTGAAATGCATTCACCTTGCTCTCTATGTCTTTAGTCATTTTTCAACTCTCGCTGGCATATGTTAGAATTGATTCAACATTTGAATTGAAATTCGTCATTTAGTTTTAATACTAGATAACTTGCAATTCCATATTTTTTTTAGACTTTCTTTAAAAACCTGATGTTGCTTTGCACATTCGTATTATAATTTATTTTTCAACATTTCCAGTGCATTCAAAATTGCTACCTAAATATGTGAATTGCTCTGTTGTTTTTAATCATTTTAGATTCCAGGGTGATATCTGCATTACTTGCCATAGGTGTCTTTATTATATATGTTTTTTCAAAGCTTATCTGCTGTCACACTTTTGATGCTATAGATGACACGTTGTTTGTTTTTCTGTGTATGTCTTGGCTGTTTTTACTTAACAAGGCAATCTCATATGCAAAATCCCAAACTTCATGTTGCTTATTTTCTATCAAATCATGTCTGTTTCTCCCCTGCAACATTTTCGCATCACCCAGTCAATGGCCACTGAGAGCAATAATGGAGATAGAATACATCATACATTTTCTCCGGTTTCAACCATAAACTAGTCGATGTATCCACTATCAGTGCGGACTGCACGCTGTGAACCATCATACAAGCTCTTGATAATGTTTTTTTTTAATTTTGTCTGGTAATCCATAGCATCTCAGAATAGTCCACATTGAGATTCTGTGTAGACTATCATAGACTTTTTTTTAAAAATCGATGAAATTTTGTGTAAGTGGTTTTTGCTTATCAATATGTTCCTCCAGAATTAGTCGTAGGGTTTTTCTCTCAGTTCAGACCTACCATCACCAGGGTGAACAAAACTTACTACGGGAAGAAGTCGGCACAAACGGGGAAGCAGAAATCATAGGAATTATATCCTACAGAACCGTCCCCAGTATGCAGACTTGAGAAGAAAGAGGTGGCCACTTACACCAGCGTCCAAGACAAACTGTATGGCGTTGCTGATAATCTGAGGCAGACGGCTGCCTTTATTAGAGAATCCGAAATCCAAATCTAGTGAGAACGAAGAATAAGAAGACGATCATCTTTTTGGGAGATCTTAACAATTATTCTCTTTTTAAATCATCTTTTGGAGATCTTAACAATTATTCTCTTTTAAATCATCTTTTGGAGATCTTAACAATTATTCTCTTTTAAATAATCTTTTGGAGATCTTAACAATTATTCTCTTTTAAATCATCTTTTGGGAATCTTAACAATTATTCTCTTTTAAATCATCTTTTGGAGATCTTAACAATTATTCTCTTTTTAAATCATCTTTTTGGAGATCTTAACAATTATTCTCTTTTTAAATCATCTTTTTGGGAATCTTAACAATTATTCTCTTGTTAAATCATCTTTTGGAGATCTTAACAATTATTCTCTTTTAAATCATCTTTTGGGAATCTTAACAATTATTCTCTTTTAAATCATCTTTTGGAGATCTTAACAATTATTCTCTTTTTAAATCATATTTTTGGGAATCTTAACAATTATTCTCTTTTTAAATTGACCTGGGACTGTTTTTTCTTCCCATACGTTATTAAATAATTATTGCACCTTGCTAATAGTTGTATCATCTGCCACTTTGAACGTTTCTGCAGTAATGTAGTCATCACCCGCTTCCTTATTGTTTATCAAAGGAATAGATTACCTCCTTGACCTCAGCTACACTTATCATTTCTTCATTAATTGGTAGAGAGTTGTTTCTTGCCTCTTCTTCAAACTTGAGTAGTATTGGGGGATCAGGTCTATTTAGGATTTCATCAAATGTTCTGTCCATCTCTTCTTCTGCTCGTATCTGATGTTAGTACTTTACCATCTTTACTCTTGATTGGGCCACAATTTGAAACAAAAGTTCCAGTAAGTTGTTTTAGTGTATTGTAGAGCATTTTACTGTTTCCAGTCTTAGCTGTCTTTTCAATTTCCTCAGACAGGTCGATTGACATATGCTCTGTTATCTCTTCTAGCAGCTCTTTTCACTCCCGTGTCCTTGAGAAGAAATAATCAAATAATATCAAAGTAGGCATTGAAGTGGGATGTAAAGAGTTCAATAAAAGAGGATGACCTAAGGACACCCTGAAACAAACTTTTCTGAGAGAGGCAAGAAATATCGATCTCAGTTCCAATGTGAAGATTGAGCGAGATGCCCAGGATAGAGCGGTATAGAGAAATTGTTTGCAGGCTCTATTTGTGACAGAGCATACAAGGGAAACCGTAATTAGGTAATTGTTCTATCCTCAATGGTCAACCATATCTCGTAGTTAATAGAGATGTGCGGTCACTATTGAATGTTTTGCACACTTCTTGAAGCTGAAGGCTGAAAAGCTGATACCTTAAGACATATAGACGTTGGCAAAATAGTAGTAATTTCTGAAATAAACGATTTTCACATTTTGCAAGAAGAACTGACTGCGCATAAACGACTAGCGTAGAAATGATGTAGATACTAAGAGACAGTAGACCTCAATGTGACACAGATAGAGATAGAGAGAGAGAGAGAAGGTTGCGTTGAGTCATTGATAAGACTTGAAAATAAAATGACAGTCTGTTAACAAACGATTGCATCTATGAGTGAAGCTGCTATGTTGCGCTACTGAGACAACCAGAACATATCGACAAGATGATACAAGAGCAGAAAAAGATGATGCTCAACCTTGAAGCAGAACAGTCGTATTTTTAAAGCGACACACACCCATTATGACCTCAGGAAGAACACAGAAAAAAGTCGTAGTGAGCGACTTAACCACATACTTCATATACTACATACCGTGCAGAGAATAGAGAGGACGTCCTTGGACGACAAAAGAGCCGACAGTTGTTGTGAACACACCTTAGGAGCTTGAAACTTGCAGGCGACCGTGCAGAGAATAGATACGACGTCCTTTCACGACAAAAGAGCCAACGGTTGTGGTGAACACACCTTAGGAGCTTGGAACTTGCAGGCGACCGTGCAGAGAATAGATACGACGTCCTTTCACGACAACAGAGCCGACGTTGTTGTGAACAAACCTTAGGAGCTTGGAACTTGCAGGCGACCGTACAGAGAATAGATACGACGTCCTTTCAGGACAAAAGAGCCAACGGTTGTGGTGAACACACCTTAGGAGCTTGGAACTTGCAGGCGACCGTGCAGAGAATAGATACGCCGTCCTTTCACGACAAAAGAGCCAACGGTTGTGGTGAACACACCTTAGGAGTGTGGAACTTGCATATCGCCAGACAGAAGAATAGAAGAAAGCTGGTGGTCTTCCTGAAGCGATTTCCAGCCATGGAAATCTTTCAGATAACGTTAAGGTAATACCTCATATTAGAACTTTTGACTTTTTTGTTTGCTATGTAATACCTGAAATCATTTTTTCATGTAATACCATATCAAATTTTGCTTACGTGGGAGGAAATGAAATATGGACTAAAATTGACTTATGAAACATTTTCAAATTTAATTAATACATGCCTATACTGAGTTTAGATACTGAAGCGAACTTTGCTGAGAGAGGCAGGAAATATCGGTCTCAGTTCCATGGAGGAGATTGAGCGAGTTGCCCAGGATAGAGCGGTATGGAGAAATTACTTGCAGGCCCTATGTAACGTATAACGGTACGAGAGGAATTATTATTATTATTATTATTATTATACTGAGTTTAGTATTAAATGATTTATCAATCCTGTTACTATTTGATCACAACGATGTTAAGTTAGTCATATACAAAATCTTAGTTTGTAGTAAGACAGAAGTTTGGAAGCGTGTTGTTTATATTTCAAGTATGGAACTTAGAACCCGAGTACGATCACGTGACTTTACGAAAGGAGGCCCATTTCCCAATAATTATATTCCCTCAATCTGAGCATCTTCAAGAAGAGACCGAATTGTTGAATTTGTTACATATGTAAAGTATAACGGTACGAGAGAAATTATTATTATTATTATTACTGGTCCTACACATATCTTTCATACACATAAAATATGCTTGTTCATTGTATGCTCATGTATAAGGAAGGTATTAAACAGTGTTTGATCTTTAGTTATCTGTTTTAGTTGGACCAATAACAAATAAAAGAGATAACAAATGTATATAATTAGTTTAACAAAGTATAAGCAATTGTTTTAATGTATTTTTTATTAAAGTCTTGCTTCAATGTCGACAAAAATAATACTTGTTTAATAATGTTATGTATAAAAATGTTAGTGTCACTCATTAATTTTTCTTGGATATTTTGAGAAATGTGTAAATGTAATAAGAAACACTTGTCGATATTTAGTGCTCATTCCAAAATAAACAAAGATATTCATACTGGAGTTTAAAGCTAGAGCTGTAAAAGAGGAAAAAAGTATTGCCAGAAAAATATTTTTGTAAAATCCGTTATAACCAAGTTCAGGTTCGGCGTAAGTAGCAATGAAACTGATAACAGCAGGGATGTAGCAGATAATAAAAACAGAAGAAATAAACACAATCATCTTAGCTACTTTCTGATCTCTTGTACTTAAAGTTGTATTTATATTTGATGTTTCTTTTATTATTGAAGAACTTGCATTTCTCCAGGCTGTTTGTTGCTTCAATTTAACTACCAGGAATACAGTAAAAATTAGCACAGAGAAAAAACATGTCACTGGCATGAATACACCTACTATAGCATAGTTTACATAATCTATTATTCTTGCTGTGTTGTAATCAAATCGTTCAACAAGTCCAATTAAGGTCATGTTTTTCTCTGGGTAAAATTTCCAGTCTATTTCAAGTAGAAAGTATGCTAGAATAGAACAGAAAAACGTTACAGAAAATATTGTAACCATGGCAATAACGTGCCTCCTGTGTGTGAAGATTGTTTTGACCTGTAAAGGGCGAGTAACACATATACATCTTTCCATACTGATAAACACAGTAATCCATCCTGTAACTCGTGTGAATGTAGTGTGTGGCCAAGCACCACTGATAACATGTATCTCCTCAGTTACTAAAGGTAAGGCTGAAAGACGAAAGGAAGAAGTGTAACAGAGGTTGGTCCACATTAAAAACAATAAGACAATGAGATCTGATACAGCCAGTGAAAACAGACTGATATTGACAGCGTCTGTGAATCCTTGTTTGACGAAGACAATAATATTGATAATATTGCTTATTATCCCGAACACAACCACAGTCTGACAGATGATACCCATATTTATAGACATAATAAAATAAAACATTTCATCGCTCATTAATGTAGAACGAGATCTAGGGATGTCTTCTGTAACAGTTGCAACATGCTGCTCTGAATCGTTCTTAGATATGATATTCATTATATGTGTTCTAAGTCAGTCTCTCACTATTATTTATGTGTTTCAAAGAAATTATTTAAATTACATCAAACTACAGTACGTTTATCACAATAACAACAATATCATCATCATCACATAGCTTGTCCTGAGCGGAAAGTTGCCACCCCAACAGTCCTCCGGAATTTCTCTCTCATAGACCAGATGTTCCGCCTGTGCAGCCGTCATGTTCAAACGAATATTACATCAGACTACAGTAAGGCTATCACAATGATAACAATCACTAAGGCTACAGTAAGGCTATCACAATGATAACAATCACTAAGGCTACAGTAAGGCTATCACAATGATAACAATCACTAAGGCTACAGTAAGGCTATCACAATGATAACAACATAAACAATCGAAATATATTCTTCTTCGTTTTACCCGACTATGTAAACTTTATTTGCTAATAATGAAAACACAAATTTCAGCTATTTGTTAAATACTAAAGTAAATTATTCAACATGAAACAATTTCTAATAATTTCAAATTAAATTTAACAGAATAATAATTACTTTACCAGATGTTGTAATAATACAACAATAAGTAGATGTCTGAATTAATTTAATTTCCTTTTACAATATCAATACAATGTTGCTCACAGTGCTATTATTTGTATTATGAACAAATTGAGAAATTTCTTTAAAAAATTTGGGCGTTTTTTAAATGTTTGTATTTCAAATTATGGACATCGATGATTCCGATGATGGAAGTTTGTTGACAAATCTAGAATATGAAAATGATTGTAACCTATAACTGTATATTCCTATTTCTTCTTGTTAGATTTTGCAGATTGAAAAGAAACGTGTAAGTTATTGCCTTAGTTTGTTATTGAACATATTTACGAGGATAGTAAATCGACGTGAAGATGGATGCTGTGACACATCTCTGGTTATTGCTATAAAAATTGTATGTGACATAAAGAAAACATTTTACTTTGACAAATTACTTTTAAATGAGATTACTAAATGTTTAGACCGTTTGAACACTCATCGACCATACAGATAAACTATCCAAACACGTTCCTCTCATACCAATAGATAAATAAATAATGACTTAATAGTTAGTACTAACAACAGTAAAATATATCTTTACTAAACGTAGTCATATAATCAATATTAGCAAAGGAAGAATAGTAGCAGTAAAGCTCAGATAGTTGAAAATAAATCTGACATTCATTGTTGACATAAACAGCAGAAATTCGAAATCGGTGAAGATCAGCATTTGTTCTGGGTTTTTTTCCTAGTGTAACAAATGGCTGCAACTTAACACATAAATTTGCATTAGTTGTTCAAATTATCGTTGATAGTACAACATAACACTGACACTTGCGCAACGCAATGTCTGTTTTTTTGTCGAAGATTGTTGTAGATGTAATCCAATCCAGTCAGAGACAGAATTACAACTCTCAGATTAAAGAAAAAGAAAAGAAACATCACTGTAATACAAACATATGCATCAACATCGGCAGCAGATGAGGAGGAAACGGTAACTTTATGACACACTACAAGAAACTTTAGAGAAATCAGACAAACAAGATATTACGATAATCATGGGAGATTTAAAATGCAAAAGCTGACAGCAATAGAACAGAAGAAGAGGACAAGTGCAAGGACGACAGAGAAACGACAGAGGAGAAAAATTAATCGATACGTATATAGAAAACAACCTTGTAATAACAAACATAGTCTTTAAACAACATCCTATAGTCTTTAAACAACATACATACATGGATCTTGCCAGATGGAAAGACTCGGAATCAAATATATTTACATATCAATACAGCAAAATGGAGATCGAAGGCTACATCAGCAAAGACACTACCAGGAGCAGGCTGCGACTTATATCACCAACTGCTATTTGTTGATTTCAAAATAAATTTAAATAAAGTGTTAAAAGGCGCACAACCAATACAGTTTGATGTAATCAACATACCTTTGGAATATAACATCGAAATACAGAACAAATTCGAGGTACTGATGGCTGTATAAGAAGACATGATACCAGATGAATTAGCAACACATTCAAGAGACGTTCTTATCTCGTCAGCAAAAAACTTCATTCCAATGAAAGTACACAAGAAGCAGAACTACATTACAGAAGAAGCAATGCAACTTATAGAATAAAGAAGAAAACTAAAGCAGACATGGATAGATCGTAATGATGTCATATACAGAAACTGTACAAGAGAAATCAGAAGAAAAGAAAAGATAAGATAAGAAACAACATATAACGAGCATTTGCAAGAAAACAGAAGTTCTTCAATTGCAAAGGAAACTAGAAAAATGTTCAAGGAAATTAAAGCAATAACAATTGAATTAAAATGATAATTGCACACAATAGATGACAAATATGGAAACATAATAATGAAAAACAAGACAATATTAGAGAAATGATATGAATATTGTAGAGAAATGTACGAAGATAACACAAAAACACATAAATAATGAAGGAAACTGGAGAGAAGGAGTAAGAACCTATGATAGAGGAAGTACGTTCAGCTATTTTAGATGCTTATAAAATGTTTGAAGAAGAGAAAGACGTCAGGATGCGACGATATCCAAACTGAACTAATCCAGGCTAGAGGGAAGACTGAGTCCTCATTTACCATTTATATACGTGAAGATCTAAAATAGTGCAGCCTAGACCAAAACATGAAAAATGTTCATCCCCATCCCAAAGAAAGGAAACTCGGGCAACAACTATCGTACTTTCGTACTAATCAGCCATGCCAGCAGAATACTACTTCGGAAAATCATAAACATGATAGTAAGAAAGCAGGAATATGAAATCCACGAAGTACAGGCAGGTTTCAGACATAGCAGAGGCACAAGATACCACTTTTTTCTAACATGAGAAACGTCATTGAAAATGCAGAAAATATAATGTGGATCTCAATACCTGTTTTGTGGAATACACCAAAGCGTTCGACTATGTGCAGCATCATAAACTGGGAAACAACATGAAAGACATGGTGCTACCATCACATTTGATAAATCTGATAGAGACACTTTATAACGAACAGCAAGCAGTAGTCTGAATAGCAGAAGAAACAAAAGAATGGTTCGAAGTGCAAAGGGAAGTAAGACAAGGATGCATACTCTCCCCCTATTTATTCAACATCTATGCAGAACAGATAATGAAAAATGGTGGGAATGGCAAAAACTGCACATTTCGTTACAATATAGGGAGACTGCAGTAAAACTATGTAGAATGGCGAAATATTCACAAAATAGATGAGACTGAAGTCAAACTATTTGATTGGCAAAACACGTAATCACAAAGTACTGTAGCTTTACAAATTACAAAAACAATGACAAAATACAGCAACGTTTCGACCAACAAGGCCTTTATCAAGCAAACGAACAACAGGAGTGACAAATTAAAAAAAAACATATGAACGACTACATACAGATGTTTCTAATGATAATATGGGAATAAAAACGAATAACGAAATAAATGTAACACAAAAACACACATAAAAACTAGAAATAGAAAGGAGGAGAAACAATGAAAAACCTAGTAAATATATAACTTGAATACATGCAACATATGCTCATATAGATTACAAGGCATGGGAAGAGAAAGTACTAAGAAGCATAGGAATGTAATACGTTGAGCACACGTGGTCGCAAGGTAACATACATCGAAATCATCCGATTCTCCAGAGCAAATCGACTGCGATCATCCGAGGAACATGATCGGATGACTGTGACCTGGACATCGTGATCTCCTAAATGGCCCGTATCATTGAAATAGGTGGCTACAGGGGTCGTAGAGCATTGACGTTTGTCGCGCAAGTGTTGGGCGAATCGGTCACTGAGCCTCTTGCCTGTCTCTCCGATATAAGCCTTGTTACACCACTTACAGATAAAAGCATAGATAAAATTACGGGACTCGCATGTAAAACCATCGTCAATAACAAACGTGGCTAAAGGAAAAGATACAGTACGCGTCTGTATCACATAAGCACACGTGTTGCAATGCCAATGGCCACACTGGACAGTGCCAAAATGAGTCTGGATATTGGACTTCAGGCGACTGTGTACAAACATATCCTTAAGAATTATGTCTCGTCTGTAAGCCACCAAAGGATAGTTGGGGAAGACAGAACGGGTCTCAGGATCTGACTTAAGGATAGACAGATGGAATCAAACATTTTTCACCAGTGAACTATGGGGGTGGAAAATTAAGATAAGTTTTACTCTGTCAGAGTTAGTAGTCCTATGCTGGCTGGTAAGGGCCTTCTGGCGAGTGATTTTCTGAACTCGATGCACAGCCGATACAAGCACCTTCTCCGGGTATAGGCGCCTGCGGAAGAAAATAAAATGGCGAAACACATAATAACAGAGTACTGTAGTTTTACAAAATACAAAAACAATGACTATATACAGCAACGTTTTTACAAAAAAGTCCTTTATCAAACAAATGATACAACTAAATTAACGAATGTCACAGAACACAACATATAGACTTTGACAAAGATATTACAACGGTAAAAAATGAATGAAAATATGTGTCTAAAAACGAATAACGAAATAAATACAGAAAAACTAGAAGTGGAAAATAAAGAGAAACAATAAAACATCAAGTAAATATGTGATTCATATACATATAACATCTACACATATAAAATATAGAGCATGAGAAGAGAAAGAACTAAGAAGTATAGGAATGTAGAGCGTTGAGTCCATGAGGTCGCAAAGTACCATATAAAGAAATAAAGAGATTCTCCAGAGCAAATCGACTACGATCATCAGAGGAACATGATCGGATGGCAGTGACCTGGACGTCGTGAGCACCCAAATGGTCAGTACCATTAAATGTACATTTTGTTACCCGTTTACAATTGTTGGAAATATGATTCCAAAATTAAGTTACGCGAATCACATAGTTCTTCTCTCAAACAGTCTCACTGGTTTGGAACATCTGATTCAGTCTGTCAAAGAGACAGCGAAGATCAGAACCTTTTTTCTGAATAAAACAAAACTAAAATTTCTAATCTATTCACCACATTTCGTAAAGCTATTACGAATTTAATTACTAAGAAAGACCTTCCTACCGGTAAATCTTCACTATGTGTCTTTGATAGCTGTTTTGGCAGAGTTCACAGGCTTCCTGGTTATGGAGGAACTATCGTCTCTGACTGCTCTTGCCCTGCTGAACACATATCGTAATTCCCTGACAGTATCTTTAGACTTGTCGTGGGGTCACAGGCGCAAGGAAGCGGCGCGTCAGGATTAGAGAGATGACTCTAATCTTCTGCACTCACCTCCACGTGGAGACCCTGGTAACATATGGTAGTTCCGGTCTGGCCAAGAGGGCAGGTGCTGTGGGAGAGTTACTCTGGGGCAAGTAGAGATACAAAGATAGTCATGCTTGATGGGATCCGCCCGCAACACAGACGAGCAAACTCCCAGAGTGACTATTAATGCTCGCCTCTCCCGGTCGAAGGGAAAAGCTTGAACGACACGTGTGGTATCTCGCGAAGCGGGAACTCGGGGCCCAAGCATTCTCTCTCTTGTTGCATGTTTCTTGAGCCGATGAGAATGCCGGGTGATGAGTTGAGTTGCACGTGGGCAACATGGGGTAAATTCGGTTTTGCCCACTCGAAGTCGGACAGCCCAGTAGGAATTGACGGAAATGGTGAGGTAGGCACCAGGGCAGAGCGAGCGCGCATACGAACGTGCAAGGGTGGTGCCACATGTGGCGAAAAATGTGAGCACGGAAAATACGATGGTAACAGGGCATCAGGGCAGGGCTAGCACACACGCTGGCAAAGTGATAGTAGGCCTCAACGAAGGGCAGGCCGGCACGGCAAGAGGGTGTGCGTCCCACCCACACGAGTAGAACAACTGGAAAGCCCAGCAGAGGCAAAATCAGGGCAAGCGCGGCAGCGGCAAGCGCGGCAGCAGCAAGCGCGACAGCAGAAAGCGCTTCAATAGAAAGCGCCGCAGCAGTAGGCAGGGTGTGCGTCACACCCAAATGTACAGAACAACTGAACAGTCCAGCAGAGGCAAAGCCAGTGCGCGTTTCCGCTCGCATGGAACTACTGCTGCCGTGTAGTTGATTGGGGACAATCAAAAGCTAGCGGAGCAAACCGTACACAAACCTGAACGGGCGACAAACCAAGGTGTTCATTAAGACGACCGGATTTGTTGGGTAGATGGTGCTCAAAAGCCCGGGAGAGCAGGCCGTCTAAGGGTCGCTGCCCTGAAAGAAAATAGCAACCCAGCCTTGTGGGTTTTGGCTGGGGACAGTCAAAGGCTAGCGGAAGAAGCGAATCCGCACACAACAGCTGGCTGAAATCGAACACCCCACCGAAGGATAAGCAACTGTGCTCAAATAGGTGCTGAAGGTTGGTGCACGTACAATACGTTCTGATGTTTGGCTGTTTATATATGACAAAGAGAATGATAAAAACAAGCCTAGAACGATCGAAGAAGAAGACTTGTCGTTACCACACTTCCTTCGTTTTTAATGATACTAAAATAGCATTGACACTTTTTTTCTTCCGCTGAGTTGTTGCTTGACAGGACTTGCCGTCTCTTCCTCCTTCGTGATTGCTCGTTATGCACTTATGTACCTCAGTCCGACGGTCTAAGGGCTATCAGGTTCTTTCTCAGCGAGAGAGATGGCCCACTTGTCTCCACCATGGCTCTCCTTCGTCTTGCGGAGCTGGCACTTGCTCTAAACTCATGTTATTTCACTGTCTGGTTCTTCTAGCGAATCCGATGGGTTGCCATGGTCGCTAGGGTAGGACCTGGTTATGCTTGCCTGTTCATGGATTGTCTTGAACAACGTGTGTGGAACGCTTGTGATAGTCCTCTTCCGTCCGTTTATCGTGAATGCATTGATGGCGGTGTTGACATTGCTGATATGCCTAGGGTTAATTTGTCCCGCTTCCTGGGTTTTATCGGTGGTTACGGCACTGCTATTTGATTTTCCTCTTGCGTCTTCATTTCTTGTGTGAACTTTCTTGACATCCCTCTCGCCGTGAACCAATCCACCATCGTGACATTAGTATATTAAAAACCTACTGGCGCTCATGGTTTTTCCTCTGTATCTCTTCCCATCCCTGGGCATGTCTTGATTCTTTACCATTCTCCTAGTTTTTGCACCTTCGTGGCCTGTAAAGCGAGGGCGATGCTTTTCATGATAGGGCTCGTGGGGTGCTTGATTTTCTCCGAGGTCACCTGTGTCCGTAGAAGGTGCTTTCGTCTGATATGCTTCGGATTAAGCGGATTTCTCACCGGTATGCCCTTGCCAACAAGCATACGAATTCCAACTATGACAAGGTTAATCTTGTTTTGACTTTCCGTACACGTAGTTTAATGGTGAAAAGTTCTGGTTCCTAATGTCAGCAGCTTAATTGGCACACAGCAAATACAAAAGATCGGCACTTCTGGTTCCCCCAATGTCAGCAGCTTAATTGGCACACAGCAAATACAAAACATCGGCACTTCTGGTCTCCTAATGTCAGCAGCTTAATTGGCACACAGCAAATACAAAAAATCTGCACTTCTGGTCCCCCTAATGTCAGCAGAATAATTGGCACACAGCAAATACAAAAGATCGGCACTTCTGGTCCCCCTAATGTCAGCAGCTTAATTGGCACACAGCCAATACACAAGTTCAGTGTTCTTCTCCTTTCAGTCTTGAACGGTGTTCTCGTTTGAGTTCCAGAGAGAGAAAGAGAGAGAGAGGGATAGAGTGAGGGAGCTCTTTCTGTCTGTAACGGCAGTATCTTCTATATCTTCTGATTATGATTGTATGATTATGATCGCGTGAATCTGAACTTCTGTCCTAATTGTTTTCCACAATTTAGTTGTATTTTGTCCCTGTTATAATGCTCAACTGTCTTGACCAGACGCTGAGCACGTAGTGTCCGGCGAGAAAAAAATGCTCTAGTATTAACTTCGGTAAGCTGTTTACTCATATTTCACCTCTACCGTCTCTTCTTTGACTGTGGCCCCTAACTATGGCCATCGACTTCTTATCATTGTCACATCGGCAGGTAAAGTGGCACGTCTACGGAAATTGATCGATCGATGTGAGAAAGCTCAATGCAATAAAGTTAATCTCTTGTCTTTCGACTCGAGTTTTGCTTAGTTGAAAGAGAAAGTTATATCAATATTAATTAAAGTTCTTATATACCTGACAATCTGTCTCCCTACATTATGCTTTCAGTGCCAAACCTGGATGCTGACATTAAATTACAGAAGAAAACTAGTCACGAAAGAGATTAAGTGTCTGCTCAGGATGCTACGGGTAACAAGAAGAATCCGGTTTAGAACTGAAGACATCAGGAAAATAAGTGGGTACAACATCAGTACTGAACTTCATCAAGAAACAACAAATTAAATGGTTCGTCCACATAAGCGGATTACCAACAGACAGTGCCCCACAAAAAGCAATGTTACTCCGATTCAGAGGATACAAAGCAAAAGGCCAGTCGCGCAAAATGTGAACCTCAGAGATGACAGAGGCGACGAAAGACACTGTTTATGACGCGCATACAAATGCCTGTTCTAGAAATCTCTTCTTACCCTAAAGCTGTTAGGCAAATCAGGACTGGAGAAACGAAAGAAAGACAATGCGCATAGAGAAGTTCGATCCAGGTGTCTTTGGTTTGGGCCTGACGCTGAAAGGCAAAACAGGATTAGAGAATAGATCGACATAAGTGGTTCAGATTCTAGTTACATACCCACAACCAATCACATTCAAAGAATTACACTTTTATACCATCAGATGTCAAAATGCATTAGTTTCTCGTGCAAGCTACTAGCTGCTGATTATTATTTTTTCAGTTGTTAATTTATTTTATCCTATGCAAAAATACGAATAAGCAAACAATTTCAAAATATTGGTTTCAACAAAAGTTGTATTGTTCTGAAGTTTAAGTTATCTTTGCATACTTGCTTGATTTAACTTAAGTATATTTCACAGTTTCTTGATTCTAGAATATACGGCTGGATCTGCCCTCTATTGGCTCTCTGGAACTTTATTTACTGGGGACGTTGTGGTGTCTGACTCTCAGTCGATGCTTCACAAGATACAAAAGGGCAGGTTTCGGTATGAGTGGATGTCGTCTATAGAAGTGTCTAACCTCTAGAGGCTTAAGTGGATATACTTCCTGGGCATGCGTGTGTTTGCGGTAGGGAGAGAGCGGAATGGCCTGCATCAACAGCATCGATTGTTGGGGAGTTGAAGATGGATAAGGGGATGTTCTTCGGTTTCTTCGCGACTGCCTGTTAGATGAAGACACTAAAATAGACGTTAAATAGATCCATCGATTTAAGCAGTGTGGAGTTACCGTTGTACAAGTAGAACTGGAGGCCTGAGTTGCAGATTGAGAGGTGTGTGTAGTCAGCAAGCCACATGAACCATCAGTATGCATACTCTTCGATATATGTTGAGGAAGACTGAGTATCTATGGGTCTTCCCGGTGTGCAATGACTTCAGTTTAGTAACCAATAACCAATAGAGTATGTTCATTGTAATATTTTTGTCATGCTACTTGTAATATTAAACAGATAGCTACAAAGTGAAGAAGAAATAATGCATACAAAATGAGCAAAGTAGTCATGAAAAAGAATGAACGATGGTATCAAAATGAATAATGAAAGTAGAAGAAGTTCGGAAGATAGTTAAACAACGCTAAACAATCTGTCGCATAATAGCACATCTATTATTAAATTAAAGTATAACAAGGTGATACAAAAGAACACGATCTACAAGACTTGATAGACATATTAGTGAGAGAAAGTGAAAAGAAAGGAGTAAGCATGAATATAACGTGAGCGTATGTAGCTCAAGCGGCAGTGAGCTTGATCACGAACCCAAGCGTAGCTGGTTCAAACCTCACGGTGGGCAAGTTTGGAAGCAAATTCGGTTCCGTGGAATTTTTACCAAAGGTAAAAATAAACATAACCGTTCAGAAAGCAATGGCAAACTACTGAACGTTTAAGTGGTGCCTAGAAAATCAACGACTCGTTTGCTGTGGTTGATGGCTACGTCCTGTAAAGGATATGCCACGATTTTCATTCATGAATATAAAGAAAA
The DNA here is from genome assembly GCA_020796225.1 of Arion vulgaris. NCBI lineage: Eukaryota > Metazoa > Mollusca > Gastropoda > Stylommatophora > Arionidae > Arion > Arion vulgaris. The sequence goes on along the minus strand of CM036759.1, from coordinate 54,778,376 downwards.
CAGAGGTTATGGTTGTCTCAAGTAACAGGAAACACCAAAATGTAATATCGAAATAAATAACACAGCACTAAAACAAGTCCATCGATTCAAGTACTTTGGAAAATTATTACCAAGAGAGAGTTGGGGAGAGACATGATCGCCTACGCTGGTAGGCATGTCATGTGATTGATAACAAGATGTAATAATATTATTAAACCTCCGACCTCCTTTCTCATGCAGTAAAATGTTGTTAATTTGGGGTTTATATGGGGCTGAGCGTCCTGGAAGTGCACAAAATCTAAGATATGCAGAGGAAATAAGAAATCACAAACTGCTCATCAATTTGGATACCATAGTGAGATGAGAATAAGGAGAGCTTTTTTGTAAGAATCCCAGGGGAATTCTAACTAAACACTCACAACATTAAGTGTGACTCCCACCCAAACTAGAATCCCAGGGGAATTCTAACTAAACACTCACAACATTAAGTGTGACTCCCACCCAAACTAGAATCCCAGGGGAATTCTAACTAAACACTCACAACATTAAGTGTGACTCCCACCCAAACTAGAATCCCAGGGGAATTCTAACTAAACACTCACAACATTAAGTGTGACTCCCACCCAAACTAGAATCCCAGGGGAATTCTAACTAAACACTCACAACATTAAGTGTGACTCCCACCCAAACTACAATAAGCTAGTTCATATATACGGTTCCAACTTCACTGCAACGGATCACCCCATAATTGCTCCATTCCTGTGTCAAGAAAATCACACGAAATGCTAACAACTGTCTCCTGTAGTGTGTGAACTATTTCAGAATGAAACAGCCGTACCGCCACAAAAAGCAACCTGTACCGCATAAATGCATATGGCCGTCGCTAAAGTGTCAACATTGAACTGTTCATCACTTGAATTACAATAAGAGAAAAATGAAAACACTATTTATATTTTCTCCACAATGCTTCAGAGTACAAACAGCAAGAAAAATGAATAATTTGTTATTAATTATTGGCTACGGAATAGACATTTTAGCATTTCAGACAGACTGTAAGGTACTCAAGTTTTTCTCGGATGAGAACAAAGGTTTTTATAAACCCCAGGGAAAGCAGTGGAATATGATCAATAAATAGACTGTATACACATTAGTAACAATGAAAAAACAAATTTTCAAACACACGATTCGTTATACATTCAAATTGTCATACTTACACTTATCTTCTACGGCACCCATTGTTTACCCCATAAATACATGAGTTCGTACGAACACAACCAGCGAGTCATTAGAAAAGTGCTTTACTGAGGAGTGTCTTTCACAAACGTTTCGTTTTAGCTAGACACAGAATAATCAGATAAGGTTCGATCGAATAGTTTTTGCACAAACGCACACTATACGCTTATTGTGCTTGTATATTCGAAACGAGACAATATCACACATACACACATCTATATATATATAACAAACATGCATACATCATTGAAAGTAGCTTCGAGATTATTCTAAGATGGAACTTAGAATATTTGTGAGAAAACTCCAGCAGTGGGATAGGTTTACGATCGAAAAGAGTCAATTTGAGTTTGCCCCTTTCATATGTCCACTTGGTCGGGATGAGAATTAATGGTGATGAGATTTTTGCATGCAAACATACCTCATGAGGACTGGTTGTCCTATGTTTTAGCTTGCATTGATGAATATCTACTTGAAGAAAAGTAAGAAATATTTACAAATCTTCACATCAGACAATATATATATTTTTTTTAACATTCGTTCTCACTTATTTGTCATGTGATCTTAGCAGCAATTTATCCTTTATCTTATCACGTTTTTAACTTTGTAGCATATTAGAATTCACACGAAGCAAATTGCTGATAATAAAATAAATATTTTAACGAAATTTTACAGTTGTTAACTTTTATTTCAAATTATAAAAAGCCACATTACATTTCAAAGTATGGACAAGCAGACATTTTCGTAAGAAAATAAGTAATCTGCTAATCGCCAAGATACATAAAATAAGGAATCTGCTAATCGCCAAGATACATAAAATAAGTAATCTGCTAATCGCCAAGATACATAAAATAAGTAATCTGCTAATCGCCAAGATACATAAAATAAGTAATCTGCTAATCGCCAAGATACATAAAATAAGTAATCTGCTAATCGCCAAGATACATAAAATAAGTAATCTGCTAATCGCCAAGATACATAAAATAAGGAATCTGCTAATCGCCAAGATACATAAAATAAGGAATCTGCTAATCGCCAAGATACATAAAATAAGGAATCTGCTAATCGCCAAGATACATAAAATAAGGAATCTGCTAATCGCCAAGATACATAAAATAAGGAATCTGCTAATCGCCAAGATACATAAAATAAGGAATCTGCTAATCGCCAAGATACATAAAATAAGGAATCTGCTAATCGCCAAGATACATCAAAAAGTAATCTGATAATCGCCAAGATACATCAAATAAGTAATCTGCTAATCGCCAAGATACATCATCAAATATAATCATTTTTCATGTAATGATAAGGGGAAGGTTTAGAACATATTGTACAAACTGGTCAAATCGAGGGAGACGAGACAGAGGAAGACAGAGAGAGACAATTTTGGATAGCCTGACTTCATGGTACGGAAGAGTGTCAACATCTGAGAGGATAGCGAACACCAGAGACAGAGAATTGTGAAGATCCATGATCGCATACTCCAGTCTGCACGGCACCTGATGATGATGACATAAAGTATCTTAGTGATGGTCAATAATAATTTTTTTTGAATATTTTGAAAATGTGGAGATCTGTTTTCAATACACGGTAAAGCCGAGGATATAACTGTCAAGGGTATAACAGAAAAACTGTATCTGGACAGTTTCGTGGGGACTGCACTCGCCAAGCGGCAATTAAATTCATCAGTTTCATTGTTCATATTGTCCTACAGCGCCCTAACAAAGTGTCACTACATACAGTAACGACAGTTTAGTTAGTGGTTTTTTTTATTAGTAAATGTAATCAGAAATACTTGTCGATATTTGGTGCTCATTCCAAAATACACAAAGATATTGATGCTGGAGTTTAATGTAACTGCTATAAATGATGAATAAATCATTATCAGGAAAACATTCTTGTGAAATCCGTTATAATATATTTCTGTTTCGATGTAACTAACAATGAAACTGATAACAACAGGGATGTAGCAGATAATAAAAACTGAAGAAATAAACACTATCATTTTAGCTACTTTCTGATCTCTTGTACTTAAAGCTGTGTTTCTATCTGATGTTTCTTTTATTATTGAAGAACTTGCATTTCTCCAGGCCGTTTGTTGCTTCAATTTAACAACCAGGAAAACAGTAAAAATTAGCACAGAGAAAAAACATGTTACTGGCATGAATACACCAATAACAGCATAGTTTACATAATCTATTATTCTTGCTGTGTTATAATCAAAACGTTCAATAAGCCCAATCAGGGTCACGTTTTTCTCTGGGTAAAATTGCCAATCTATTCCAAGCAGAAAATAAGCAGGAGTAGAACACAAAAGCGTTACAGAAAATATTGTAACCATGGCAATAACCTGTGTTTTATGTGTGAAGATTGTTTTAACTTGTAAAGGGCGAGTAACACACATACATCTTTCCATGCTAATAAACACAGTTATCCACCCTGTAACTCGTGTAAAGGCTATGTGTGGCCACCCTCCGCTGACAACCTGTATTTCGTCAGTTACAAGAGGAAATGCTGAAAGCCGAAATGAAGAGGTGTAACAGATATTAGACCACATTATAAACAATAAAGCGAAAAGATCTGATATAGCCAGTGATATCAGACTAATATTAACAACATCTGTAAATCCTTGTTTGATGAAAACAATAATATTGATAATATTGCCTAGTATCCCAAATACAACAACCGTTTGACAGATGATACCCATACTTATAGACATTACGAATAAGAACATTTCATCGCTCATTATTGTAGAACGAGATCTAGGGATATCGTCTGTAACATCTGCAACATGTTGTTCTGAATCGTACTCAGATTCGGTACCCATTTGTATGTGTGTGTGTGTATTCTATGTTATTATCTCAATATTATTTATGTGTATTTGTAAATATTTATTTTACATTGTCACAGTACGTTTATCACATTGACAACAAGACAAATAAAACGAAATATATAATTTTCTTGTACCTGACTGTTTTTTTATTTATTTGTTAATTTGTTAGACATAAATTACAACTATTTGTTATTAACTAAATTAATTATCCCATATTAAACTATTCCAGAAAATTTCAAATAATATTTAACAGAATAACAACTAGTTTTGTAAACACATTTCTACCAATTTAAGTGTATATCTGCAATTATTTCGTATGTCTGTCACCATATAAATACGCTGTACCGCTTTGAAATATAATTTGTATCATGCACAAGTTGAAAAAAAAGTGCTTACGTTTTGCTGTTTATTGATGTTTTGAATGGACATTAAATAAATTGTTCATTGCGATGCTGGGAGCGTGTTGACAAATCTAGAATGTGATATCTTTGAGATATCTAATTGTACATTCATTTGTCTTCTTGCTAGATTTTACATAAATTATAATAATTTTGTCAAGTTGTTATACTAATATGGTTTTAATAATATTTATGTTGGCAGTAAAAAAATAACATTAATATGGGTATGGTATCACTTCTCTTCCAATTGTTTTAAAACGTTTATTTTATATCAGAGAACATTTTACTTTGAAACATAACTTTTCCATGTGAATACTGTTTGTGTGTGACCGGTTGAACACTTGACGACGATACAGGCAGGAATAAGGCAAGACAAGTACTAATCATGGAAATAATGAAATAAATAATTACTTAATAGTGTTTAGTAACGGCAGATAATTGAATAAGATATGACTGTAGAAAGAATAACCACCGCAGATCTTAAAAATAAAACCAATACTGGTTAGTGAAGAACAGTGGTATTGGTGCCCATACATGTAACAATTCCTGTTTGGTGTTTTAAAAAGGACCGTACAATACAAAATCCGAAGGAGATCAACAATTTTATTGCTATTTCTTGACGTTCCTAGCGAGACATGTGGCTGTAATTAACAAATATCAGTTATCAGTTATATGAGGACTATCATCATAGCACTCCGGACATGTCCATAGGTGCTCCGATCTCCGCCTCAGCAAATCCAGCAGCGTCCAGCGACCCAACACGCCAGTTCGATGTTGATTAATCAATCTCTTTGCATATTTAGTATGTCGTTCTTTTAGGGCTGCACCAATATTGACACCCATCTCTTTCAATCTGGTCAGCGAGTGGGATTCACAGCCCTGAAACTCCTCTGTTCGGAAAGACTCATACAATTAACACATACTTTTTTGTTATGTGGTCACTTCACCGGTGTGTTCTTTATTACCAGCATTTATGCACGAGTTCACAGTGCTTTAATTATATCTCACATAACAATAATTTTTGGTCACTTTTGCAACTTTTAAATAGTCGCTTGATGACATACGCCAGCATATTTTTAATAGTGGTTCTTCTTCAAACGCTCCATATCGACCACTTGTTAACCCCTCTTTGTGATTTTTATGTGATTCGAGCACACGAGCGATTGTACACTGTGCCAGTTATGCACCCACATGTGGGCAAGCACATCCGATTTCTGCGACGGTACTTGTCTACAATTTCACCGCAAAAACTTGGTCATTCTAAATATAGACTGTTTGCGAGCATTGTTCTAAATATAGCGCAGAGGTTCCCCATTATTTATGTTATTGACATAAAATCCCGTCATTCCTGAGTGAGTGAGTTTATGTGGCGTCGCCGGACTAAATCCAGAAATTTAGACCCCTTCGTAGCTATTATTGCTGATACCATAAGTTTCTGCCCCCACAGTAACACTCCTATCCTGCCTAGTCCCATCCTGCCTCCTTCCACCTCACATTCCCACATACAGTCCTTTTCAGTGCTCCCAATTCAATTAAAACACTGCTTATTTACATACAAAATACACAATAAACACCACATCCGTGACCTTTGAACCCGGTTCTCCTCCACGTCCGCAAACACTGATGGCGGACTGACGGCACTTAACTTACGTCAGCGAGGTTTCCCTTTTCCTGCGGTGAAATTGTAGACAAGTACCGAAGTGAGTGGTAGCCTACATATATACACTTATGTAATCGTATGATAAATCTATACTTCTTATTATATGAAAAGAGAAAGAAATCTAATATTATTGATAGAATGTATAGAAACCAGCACTGAAATCTGATATATATATGTGTTTTAATGCTTACATATTTTAGTGTTATGAAACAATATATGTGATTTGTGTGTGAAATAAGACACATGAGTCGCTCGCGTGTTTCCTTGGCTTGCAAGGGAGCAAAGAATAGTAACACTGTGACCTACAAAGCATGTCGTTAGAGGCGACTGAGGTAAGGGTCTATGGAAGCTACCCAAGTAAATAAAAAGTGTCGCAGAAATCGGATGTGCGGGCCTACTTGTAGGCGCATAACTGACACAACGTACAATATTTCTTAGGCTCAGATCACATCACAGTGGTTAACAAATAGTGAATATAGAGCGTTCGAAGAAGAAGAAGAAGAAATCTACTTTATGTTTCCGTATCCATTTTCTAAAACTCTTGTTTCTATATCCGGAGCGATGTCTCAGTGACATATACGACAACACCTTGATTGACATTTTCTTTTTTCGATCCAGAAGCACTTGAGTTGTCAGCTCTTCGGCTTGGTGCCATCGACATCGTAACCGTTTGGTTCGGTGCCACGAACACCGTAAATCTTGAGAACCTGTCACTTTTCTGCCTGCCAGCCGGAATTAAACCCGCACTCACAGAGGGCTTGTCACCCGTAGTCTAAGACGCTATGAACACGCTGGGCAGACGGGCGATGATTAACATTTAGAAGAAACTTCCCAAGTGTCAGACCTGACAGAGGCGGATACGAATGCTATTGTCATAACTTTCCAAAACGTTTTTGTGAGATAAATAAGAGATGAGATAGAAGTAATGATTAGGTCCTAACACATTTTTAGAATACAAATAATAGGTGAGATGGAAGTAATGATTAGGTCCCAACACTTTTTTTAGGATACACATAAGAGGTGAGATGGAAGTAACGACATTGATTGATGGCAACGAAAAGTGAATTAATGCAAACAATGTATAACACATTCTATTTTTTCAGCTTTCAATAATTTTATTTTTACAAGTTTATTTTAAAAAGAATGATATATATATATATATATATATATATCTCTACGACAATTTATGCTCGACAAAATTATATATCGAGTATTATTCATCTAGTTAGTTATCAGATCATCTTTGTTACACAAGGAACAAGTCCATAATAGTTGCGATCTCATCTACAGTATATCCGTCAGCACGCAAAGACAGTCTCAGTTCCAAGCATGTGTTAGTTATTAAAGCAAATGGTGTTCAAGTCTTACAACACTGCGCATATTTCTAAAGTTGAGTACGGTCGAGTGGGTTAGAGCGCAGATCCCATGTGGAGACCCGTGTTCAATTCACGGTAAGGCCAAGGATTTTTTGTTGTTGCGGGCATAAATTTAATATCCTAACCTGAACAGCTTCGTGACGACTGCACTAGCCATAGGGTCATTACCTTCCTCATGCTCTCGTACCTATATCCTACACTGTCCTAAAAGCGGTACTGCACGTAGTAACGACATGTTTGTTTAAAGCAGTTAAGACATGAACGTAGAATCAGCCACCTGAATTCTCAGCTCGGCCCGTTTCCATAAAGAAATTCAGGATATCATCTGTGTCCATTACTCTACCATCTTCCAATACAATCGCGGGTGCAAGAGTGCCTTATCCTTCAAGTCATGGCAATTATCTTTAATAACTGAGTTAGTTGTCTTTAAAGTGTCATGTGTCGGTACAAACCGTTACGAGGATAAATGAGACGAATGAATGTCTAGTGCACTAGATGAACTATTAGCACACATATCTTTTGTCTTCTGCTGAAAGATACTGAGAACATATGGGTCCATTCATACTACAGTAAGGTCGAATCTGTTATCTAACTAACTCACGAAAAAGCTAACTCACTAACTAACAATCTAACTACCTAGTCAAGCAACTATCTAGCTAAGCAGATATCTTGCTAACATTATGAACTAGCTACAAGACTACTAATAATCTAACTACCTAGTAGTCAGTCAAGCAACTATCTAGCTAAGTAGATATCTTGCTAACATTATGAACTAGCTACAAGACTACTAATAATCTAACTACCTAGTCAAGCAACTATCTAGCTAAGTAGATATCTTGCTAACATTATGAACTAGCTACAAGACTACTAATAATCTAACTACCTAGTCAGTCAAGCAACTATCTAGCTAAGTAGATATCTTGCTAACATTATGAACTAGCTACAAGACTACTAATAATCTAACTACCTAGTCAGTCAAGCAACTATCTAGCTAAGTAGATATCTTGCTAACATTATGAACTAGCTACAAGACTACTAATAATCTAACTACCTAGTCAAGCAACTATCTAGCTAAGTAGATATCTTGCTAACATTATGAACTAGCTACAAGACTACTAATAATCTAACTACCTAGTCAGTCAAGCAACTATCTAGCTAAGTAGATATCTTGCTAACATTATGAACTAGCTACAAGACTACTAATAATCTAACTACCTAGTCAGTCAAGCAACTATCTAGCTAAGTAGATATCTTGCTAACATTATGAACTAGCTACAAGACTACTAATAATCTAACTACCTAGTCAGTCAAGCAACTATCTAGCTAAGTAGATATCTTGCTAACATTATGAACTAGCTACAAGACTACTAATAATCTAACTACCTAGTCAGTCAAGCAACTATCTAGCTAAGTAGATATCTTGCTAACATTATGAACTAGCTACAAGACTACTAATAATCTAACTACCTAGTCAAGCAACTATCTAGCTAAGTAGATATCTTGCTAACATTATGAACTAGCTACAAGACTACTAATAATCTAACTACCTAGTCAGTCAAACAACTATCTAGCTAAGTAGATATCTTGCTAACATTATGAACTAGCTACAAGACTACTAATAATCTAACTACCTAGTCAAGCAACTATCTAGCTAAGTAGATATCTTGCTAACATTATGAACTAGCTACAAGACTACTAATAATCTAACTACCTAGTCAAGCAACTATCTAGCTAAGTAGATATCTTGCTAACATTATGAACTAGCTACACGACTACTAATAATGTGAAGCAAAATGTTCACATCAGACATTTACATTATCATCATTCACCGGAGACATCAAGTAAATAATAGATCAATACGAAAATAACATGTTTTTCAAATATTAGAAGAATAGCCAGCGAATAAGTGAATTGCCACACGAAATGGGGAAAAAATATTCAAAAACATAGGATCATCATCAAATATCTTGTCCTGTGCAGAATTTGCCCCTCCCCCTCCCAGCAGTCCTTCGGAATTTCTCTCTCATAGGTCAGATGTCCTGCCTCTGCAGCCATCATGCTCAAACCATCAGTTAGATCCTGAATCCATCTTCTCTATGGTCTTTCTCTTCTACTCTTTGCAGGTATGCCTCCTTCCATGATGGTCTTCTCCAGCCCTTCGTGTCTCTTTATGTGTCCAAAATACCTCAATTTTCTCATTCTTGTTTGTAACATCAAGAAGTTTTCTTTGATTTTGAGTTCCTTCCGGTTTGAACATACGATCACAGTACACATATACAACACACTAGGAACACGTTTTAGATGAGAATTTTTTCTTGACTGGTCAAATTGAGACATTTCGGTTTTTTTAAATAGTCACTATTTTTCTCGAGCAGTAAGAAACGAATTAGATAGAACATAGTATAATTTCTTGTACAAATGTAACACTTCAAGTTGCTGTGTGACGATAAAACGCTTGAAAATGTTTCTTGAAACGGTACTTGAGCTGTTGAAAACGATTGTACTCCGGAACGATCTCACCGAGTCAGTGAAGATACAAAGTATAATCATGCTCTTCAGCTCAGATCATAAATAGGTTCCATTGAATGACTGATAAATGATAAAGTGTGTTGAAAATTTGATACAAAACGACCACGAATTTAAGGAACTGTCAGCTCAAACAAACCCAAACATTTCCTTTTTGCATAAATGTTCGGATCCGGTCGTTTTATCTACGTTGGAGCCAATGGACCGAGACTTAAACTTATTTCCGTTCTAGACTGAAATTAATTATATCCACAAATTGTGATTAAATTGGTTGAAAAAAACATACGCAAACAAACAACAAAAACATATTCGTAAAGTATTTCAGTATGTGCTGTGCAGTTTGAAGTACTATCCACATATACACATTGCTAAATTGTCAATCTTTAATTTTGTACACATAGTGCTGCCGAGTCGATTGAGTTCTGTTCTGAAGCGCAGAATGACAACTTGCTCTAATCTGCTCATAATTTTATTGTCGTTGTAGAGTATGGATTTCCGTTTTGTATTATATGTTATCTTTTATGCTTTGTTGTTAAAGGTGTTTGGGTAATGTTGACCATTTCGCCTGTTTTTGTTTATTCCTTTATTATCACAAGTTATGAAGTTCTAATATTTTGCTTTTGGTACGTTTTTAACTGTAATCTTTCCGATTATCGCTATTAATTTAATTGAGTACTTATCTTCTTGCTCGTTTAGTTTGGACATGCATGAATTATATTTATACATATATATATATATATATATATATATATATATATATAGTTTGTGCTTCAGTAATTTGTACTTACATAGATATATATATATATATCTATCTAGTTTGTGCTTCAGTAATTTGTACTTACATAGATATATATCTATCTAGTTTGTGCTTCAGTAATTTGTACTTAGATGAAAACAATGTAGAGAGTACATCAAATTATTTTGACACAAATATCACAAATAACAAGTTTGTTGATGACAGAGCCTATGAGTAGTTTTTTGTTATAAACAGCCGCACTTGATGAACCACTGATGAGGTCGCCATGGTCATAGAATAGTTCTGTGATCTCCTCTGGCACGAGCTTTCCATTCTTCAACGGTAGACGCAAAACCTGCGGGAAATAGAAGATCAAACTGTGGACATTTAGTTAATAGACTTGAAAATAAGAATATACAACAAAAGTTATACTAAATAACGCAATAACTGTGAGTACAATACCCTCAATAAATGGGGGAAAAACTCTAGTTACTGCATGTAGTACCTATTTTGGGGCTGTGTAGGGCAGGATAGACATGAGTCTGTGGAATTTAATGTCCGCAAAAATTGTTCTCCACTCACAAAGACATCTTCTTTGAGAATACTTAAATACTGCGACAGTTTACAGTTAGAATACTTATATTTACAAAGACATCTTCTTGGAGAATACTTAAATTCTGCGACAGTTTACAGTTAGAACACTTATATTTACAAAGACATAACGCGGATCTTAATCTAAATTTAGTGACTTTTCATCATCATCATCAAATAACATGTCCTGAGCAGAACTTTGCCACCCCAACAGTCCTCCGAAATTTCTCTATCTCATAGTCCAGATGTCATACCTCTGAAGCCGTCATGTTGACACAATCAGTTACATCCTGAAACCATCTTCTTCGTGGTATTCCTCTTTTTCTCTTTGCCGGTATACCTCCTTCAGTGATGGTCTTCTCCAGCCCTTAGTGGCTTTTATATATCAAAATACCGCAATTTTCTCTTTCTTAATTGCAATCTTTCTTTGTAGTAGAACATGCTCGTGTCTTTCTTTGTAGTAGAACATGCTCGTGTCTTTCTTTGCAGTAGAACATGCTCGTGTCGTTCTTTGCATTAGAACATGATCGTGTCTTTCTTTGCAGTAGAACATGCTCGTGTCTTTCGTTGCAGTAGAACATGATCGTGTCTTTCTTTGCAGTAGAACACGCTCGTGTCTTTCTTTGCAGTAGAACATGCTCGTGTCTTGCCTGGGCTCTCAATGGGAGCAAAAAATAGTGACACTGCGATCTACAATTCATGTAAGAGGCGACTGAGGTAGGAGCCTAGGGAAGCTACCACAGTAGATAAAAGCATCGCGGAAATCAGATGTGCTGTTATACTTGTAGGAGCATAACTTGCACAAAGTAAATCAATTTTAGGCTCATATCACATACATATAAAAAAGAGTGATTAACAAGTGGTCGAAATGGAGCGTTTGAAGAAGAACAATAATATCTTACAACTGAGACTACATGGTGATTATAGTGGAAGAGCAAACCAGCCATTAAGACACCTTGAAGTGTTTGTCTAAGACTACATGGTGATTATAGTGGAAGAGCAAACCAGCCATTAAGACACCTTAAAGTGTTTGTCTGAGACTACATGGTGATTATAGTGGAAGAGCAAACCAGCCATTAAGACACCTTGAAGTGTTTGTCTGAGACTACATGGTGATTATAGTGGAAGAGCAAACCAGCCATTAAGACACCTTGAAGTGTTTGTCTGAGACTGCATGGTGATTATAGTGGAAGAGCAAACCAGCCATTAAGACACCTTGAAGTGTTTGTCTAAGACTACATGGTGATTATAGTGGAAGAGCAAACCAGCCATTAAGACACCTTAAAGTGTTTGTCTGAGACTACATGGTGATTATAGTGGAAGAGCAAACCAGCCATTAAGACACCTTGAAGTGTTTGTCTGAGACTACATGGTGATTATAGTGGAAGAGCAAACCAGCCATTAAGACACCTTGAAGTGTTTGTCTGAGACTGCATGGTGATTATAGTGGAAGAGCAAACCAGCCATTAAGACACCTTGAAGTGTTTGTCTGAGACTACATGGTGATTATAGTGGAAGAGCAAACCAGCCATTAAGACACCTTGAAGTGTTTGTCTGAGACTACATGGTGATTATAGTGGAAGAGCAAACCAGCCATTAAGACACCTTGAAGTGTTTGTCTGAGACTACATGGTGATTATAGTGGAAGAGCAAACCAGCCATTAAGACACCTTGAAGTGTTTGTCTGAGACTACATGGTGATTATAGTGGAAGAGCAAACCAGCCATTAAGACACCTTGAAGTGTTTGTCTGAGACTACATGGTGATTATAGTGGAAGAGCAAACCAGCCATTAAGACACCTTGAAGTGTTTGTCTGAGACTTCATGGTGATTATAGTGGAAGAGCAAACCAGCCATTAAGACACCTTGAAGTGTTTGTCTGAGACTACATGGTGATTATAGTGGAAGAGCAAACCAGCCATTAAGACACCTTGAAGTGTTTGTCTGAGACTACATGGTGATTATAGTGGAAGAGCAAACCAGCCATTAAGACACCTTGAAGTGTTTGTCTGAGACTACATGGTGATTATAGTGGAAGAGCAAACCAGCCATTAAGACACCTTGAAGTGTTTGTCTGAGACATCATGGTGATTATAGTGGAAGAACAAACCAGCCATTAAGACACCTTGAAGTGTTTGTCTGAGACTACATGGTGATTATAGTGGAAGAGCAAACCAGCCATTAAGACACCTTGAAGTGTTTGTTTGAGACTACATGGTGATTATAGTGGAAGAGCAAACCAGCCATTAAGACACCTTGAAGTGTTTGTCTGAGACTGCATGGTGATTATAGTGGAAGAACAAACCAGCCATTAAGACACCTTGAAGAGTTTGTCTGAGACTACATGGTGATTATAGTGGAAGAGCAAACCAGCCATTAAGACACCTTGAAGTGTTTGTCTGAGACTACATGGTGATTATAGTGGAAGAGCAAACCAGCTATTAAGACACCTTGAAGTGTTTGTCTGAGACTACATGGTGATTATAGTGGAAGAGCAAACCAGCCATTAAGACACCTTGAAGTGTTTGTCTGAGACTTCATGGTGATTATAGTGGAAGAGCAAACCAGCCATTAAGACACCTTGAAGTGTTTGTCTGAGACTACATGGTGATTATAGTGGAAGAGCAAACCAGCCATTAAGACACCTTGAAGTGTTTGTCTGAGACTACATGGTGATTATAGTGGAAGAGCAAACCAGCCATTAAGACACCTTGAAGTGTTTGTCTGAGACTGCATGGTGATTATAGTGGAAGAGCAAACCAGCCATTAAGACACCTTGAAGTGTTTGTCTGAGACTACATGGTGATTATAGTGGAAGAGCAAACCAGCCATTAAGACACCTTGAAGTGTTTGTCTGAGACTACATGGTGATTATAGTGGAAGAGCAAACCAGCCATTAAGACACCTTGAAGTGTTTGTCTGAGACTTCATGGTGATTATAGTGGAAGAACAAACCAGCCATTAAGACACCTTGAAGTGTTTGTCTGAGACTACATGGTGATTATAGTGGAAGAGCAAACCAGCCATTAAGACACCTTGAAGTGTTTGTCTGAGACTACATGGTGATTATAGTGGAAGAGCAAACCAGCCATTAAGACACCTTGAAGTGTTTGTCTGAGACTTCATGGTGATTATAGTGGAAGAACAAACCAGCCATTAAGACACCTTGAAGTGTTTGTCTGAGACTACATGGTGATTATAGTGGAAGAGCAAACCAGCCATTAAGACACCTTGAAGTGTTTGTCTGAGACTTCATGGTGATTATAGTGGAAGAGCAAACCAGCCATTAAGACACCTTGAAGTGTTTGTCTGAGACTACATGGTGATTATAGTGGAAGAGCAAACCAGCCATTAAGACACCTTGAAGTGTTTGTCTGAGACTACATGGTGATTATAGTGGAAGAGCAAACCAGCCATTAAGACATCTTGAAGTGTTTGTCTGAGACTACATGGTGATTATAGTGGAAGAGCAAACCAGCCATTAAGACACCTTGAAGTGTTTGTCTGAGACTTCGTGGTGATTATAGTGGAAGAACAAACCAGCCATTAAAACACCTTGAAGTGTTTGTCTGAGACTACATGGTGATTATAGTGGAAGAGCAAACCAGCCATTAAGACACATTGAAGTGTTTGTCTGAGACTACATGGTGATTATAGTGGAAGAGCAAACCAGCCATTAAGACACCTTGAAGTGTTTGTCTGAGACTACATGGTGATTATAGTGGAAGAGCAAACCAGCCATTAAGACACCTTGAAGTGTTTGTCTGAGACTACATGGTGATTATAGTGGAAGAACAAACCAGCCATTAAGACACCTTGAAGTGTTTGTCTGAGACTACATGGTGATTATAGTGGAAAAGCAAACCAGCCATTAAGACACCTTGAAGTGTTTGTCTGAGACTACATGGTGATTATAGTGGAAGAGCAAACCAGCCATTAAGACACCTTGAAGTGTTTGTCTGAGACTACATGGTGATTATAGTGGAAGAGCAAACCAGCCATTAAGACACCTTGAAGTGTTTGTCTGAGACTTCATGGTGATTATAGTGGAAGAACAAACCAGCCATTAAGACACCTTGAAGTGTTTGTCTGAGACTACATGGTGATTATAGTGGAAGAGCAAACCAGCCATTAAGACACCTTGAAGTGTTTGTCTGAGACTACATGGTGATTATAGTGGAAGAGCAAACCAACCATTAAGACACCTTGAAGTGTTTGTCTGAGACTTCATGGTGATTATAGTGGAAGAACAAACCAGCCATTAAGACACCTTGAAGTGTTTGTCTGAGACTACATGGTGATTATAGTGGAAGAGCAAACCAGCCATTAAGACACCTTGAAGTGTTTGTCTGAGACTACATGGTGATTATAGTGGAAGAACAAACCAGCCATTACGACACCTTGAAGTGTTTGTCTGAGACTACATGGTGATTATAGTGGAAGAACAAACCAGCCATTACGACACCTTGAAGTGTTTGTCTGAGACTACATGGTGATTATAGTGGAAGAGCAAACCAGCCATTAAGACACCTTGAAGTGTTTGTCTGAGACTACATGGTGATTATAGTGGAAGAACAAACCAGCCATTAAGACACCTTGAAGTGTTTGTCTGAGACTACATGGTGATTATAGTGGAAGAGCAAACCAGCCATTAAGACACCTTGAAGTGTTTGTCTGAGACTACATGGTGATTATAGTGGAAGACCAAACCAGCCATTAAGACACCTTGAAGTGTTTGTCTGAGACTACATAGTGATTATAGTGGAAAAACAAACCAGCCATTAAGACACCTTGAAGTGTTTGTCTGAGACTACATGGTGATTATAGTGGAAGAACAAACCAGCCATTACGACACCTTGAAGTGTTTGTCTGAGACTACATGGTGATTATAGTGGAAGAGCAAACCAGCCATTAAGACACCTTGAAGTGTTTGTCTGAGACTTCATGGTGATTATAGTGGAAGAGCAAACCAGCCATTAAGACACCTTGAAGTTTTTGTCTGAGACTACATGGTGATTATAGTGGAAGAGCAAACCAGCCATTAAGACACCTTGAAGTGTTTGTCTGAGACTACATGGTGATTATAGTGGAAGAGCAAACCAGCCATTAAGACACCTTGAAGTGTTTGTCTGAGACTTCATGGTGATTATAGTGGAAGAGCAAACCAGCCATTAAGACACCTTGAAGTGTTTGTCTGAGACTACATGGTGATTATAGTGGAAGAGCAAACCAGCCATTAAGACACCTTGAAGTGTTTGTCTGAGACTACATGGTGATTATAGTGGAAGAGCAAACCAGCCATTAAGACACCTTGAAGTGTTTGTCTGAGACTACATGGTGATTATAGTGGAAGAGCAAACCAGCCATTAAGACACCTTGAAGTGTTTGTCTGAGACTACATGGTGATTATAGTGGAAGAGCAAACCAGCCATTAAGACACCTTGAAGTGTTTGTCTGAGACTACATGGTGATTATAGTGGAAGAGCAAACCAGCCATTAAGACACCTTGAAGTGTTTGTTTTTGGAATCACGCTAGTCTACTTCTTCTCATGTTTGGACATGTAGGGCCCAGTTTAGTCGTCCAGCTGGTGCGTTCTTGGATTGACACTATGCGATGGGAATCTCATTCGAAATAATTTTTTGCTGGTGTACACAGGGGTTGATTTGCAAACTGCATATTTAGAATGTAGCGGAGACTCAGTCGGGGCTGATCTAGAGTATGCCTTATGCAGTGATGCCTATTTGTACAGCTGGGTTTGGTAGGGAGAATCTGTTACCTTTGGCAAGAGTTGTTAATTAATTCTAGTGACAAACTTTTAGAGTTGGCAACTTCATTATACAATTAGTACTCGTGTAAGCTGCCGGATTGTGTCGAGACTTCTGTTTCATTTACGAGTTCATATAAGACAATGAGGACATTTTCAATGGTATTTGTGGGCACATAAGCAGTGCAATTATGGGGCAACAAGTTGACGTGAAGGTGGAAACGTAATTAACTAATTTACAAAATAAAATCTTCTAGCGATTCCCTAATATAATAAACAATACATATAACTACATATAACTACATATAACTACATATAACTACATATAACTACATATAACTACATATAACTACATATAACTGATGGTATAATTATTGCGAGAATATTAGAATGACTGCTGCCTTGATGGACGGAGGAACTATAACCTTGTTCCATATTCGAAGATGTTATCAGAAGAACGGAACGTACCAGCCTGTAATGCCGTAAATGTACAAGTTAGATTTTCATATCGCTTTGCTTTAGCCTTTGGAGCAGAGGAATCAATTTTACTTTTTTCGTAGAGGCTTGTGTGATGCCGGGGCTCACAAGGAAGCAAAGAATAGTACCGCTGCGACCTACAAAGCATGTCATAAGAGGCGACTGATGTAGGGTCAAGTGAAAACTACCCTAGTAAATAAAAACCATCGCCGAACTCTGATGTGCTGACTTACATGTAGGTGCATAACTGGTACAACTTACAATTGCTCTTTTTGTTTTGTGTGTGGATCCACAAGCACTTGAGCTGAAAGCTCTTCGACTCAGTGTCATGGACATCGTAACCCTTCGGTTCGGTGCCACGAACACCGTAAATCTGGGGAATATGTGGCTTTTTTGCCAGTCTACGAACATGCTGGGAAGACGGGCACAATTGCTCTTAGGCGCAGATCACATACAAATCACACAGAGTGGTTAGCATGTGGTCGATATGGAGCGTTTGAAGAAGAATAAATTTCTGAGAAATAAAATTAATATATACCGAAGAGGTTGGATATCAACGATGCTTTACGGATTAGAATGTTGGTAAATAAGAGAACAAGATACGCTCAAACTTTTCACTTTCCATGCAAATCTTACACGTATTTTAGCCACAAACTATTTCTATAGCCAAGAACAGCTTGCATTGTGTCATCAAATGAATATGAACAACAGTGCATGAAAGAGTTGATGGGAAAGGATCTCATATACTCGTATGATACACATGGAGATATTTATCTCACAAAAACTGCACAGATGTGGGCAAAAAAGGATAAACCAAAACACGGAAGACCCAGAACGACCTGTTGAAGAACAGTTGAGCCAGAACTCACAGAAATGAATCACAACTGGAACACAATAAAAATGCACAAGAACAGAAAATAATTGAGTGTATTTGTTGTTACCTAAAAGTCAAAGGTTTACAGATTACAAAGAGAGAGAGAGAGCTCACTATTTTACCCTCTACTAATCGAAACATATGTTTAATTACTAATGTAAAGACTACAATTTGATTGCGAGAGTTGGCTATTAACTCTTAGTGGACCAAGCGCCACGCTAAGTTGCGTTTGAAGTGGACGCGTTTTTACATTCCGCCACGCTAAGTGGCGTTTTGTTATCAAAACGTGAAAGCGCTTGTAAAAACGTGACTTTTGCCCTGGTCCACTAAGAGTTAAAGAGCATAACATCAAAGAAAATTAAATATTTCATATACATCAAACGACATGAGTGCCTAGAGAAGATAAATTTTGAGAAAATGGTACCTGGAAGAAGAATAAGAGGAAGACCTAGAAGACAATGTGTCCAAGATGTCAATGATGATCTTAGAATAACTGCTGCTGACGCAGGTCAACTTGCACAGAGCTGGTTTCTAAAGACTGCTGTCATGGGACCAAGTTCCGGAAGGGACAAGCTACTTGATGATGATGATGAATCGAAACATATTTTATTACATATGTATAGACTACAATGAGCTGCTTCTGTGAACGTTTCTCGTTTCATTTCATTTCGAGACGAAACAATTGAGGACGCCATATGTGACAGTTGTTTTCAATTGAGATAGGCAGGTCAAGTACATTTGATATTTGCACTATTGGTGATTAACAAAATGTTGGTTAAGATGACGTGTATTGTATTGCGATAAATGTTACATGCATCGATTAACTTGTTATATTTCACAAACAGTACGGAACGCAATGTTGCCCCCACACTCCTTGTGATATTTTTCTTCATACCTCTCTGTCATGCTTTTCAAATCAGTCGAAGAAAAGAATATTTCCCTAAAAAGATAAGAAGAAAAACTATTTGATATCGCTCGACTTAAAGCAATGACAAAAGTTCAAAGGGTCACCGTAAATAAAACTAATTATGACGCAATCCTTGACGTATTGCCAAATGGGACAGACATACGGGCGCATATTGCCCAATTTGGTACTTAACCTGTTAAAGTCTTCGTATAATTAATGCTACTGAAATATGTAACTATTTATAATAATACCGGTCACACTACATATGTTTTACAATATGTTGTCATCATTCTCATTATGTTTTATATCGGGTGGCGTAGGCGATCACGTCTCTCTGCAAACTTGTGTCCTCAGTATTGACCATATATTCGGATGTTGATACTCTTCTGTGGTCTTCTTCTTTTTCTTCTTTGAATGCTCTACATCGATAACTTGTTAACCACTCTTTGTGATTTGTATGTGATCCGAGCCTAAAAGCGATTGTACGTTGTGCCAGTTATGCGCCTGCAAGATATTCGACTTCTGCGATGATTTTATTTACTAGGATAGCTTCCCTAAGTCATACATCAGTCGCCTCTTACGGCATGCCATTTAGGTTACAGTGGTACTATTCTTTGCTTCCCTTGTTGGCCCCGGCACCTCACGGGCGACCTCCCATCACACATCTCCCTCACTAACAGTCACATTCTTCGTCACACTTTTTAAAATGTCAATATAATGAACATAATGAGATAATGGTAGTACTTTTATATAAAATAATGTTGAGAAGTTCAACATAACAAGTAACATTGATACTTTTATATTTAATAATGTTGAGAAGTTCAACATAACAAGTAACATTGATACTTTTATATAAAATAGTGTTGAGAAGTTCAACATAACAAGTAACATTGATACTTTTATATAAAATAGTGTTGAGAAGCTCAACATAACAAGTAACATTGATACTTTTATATAAAATAGTGTTGAGAAGTTCAACATAACAAGTAACATTGATACTTTTATATAAAATAATGTTGAGAAGCTCAACATAACAAGTAACATTGATACTTTTATATAAAATAGTGTTGAGAAGTTCAACATAACAAGTAACATTGATACTTTTATATAAAATAATGTTGAGAAGTCCAACATAACAAGTAACATTGATACTTTTATATAAAATAGTGTTGAGAAGTCCAACATAACAAGTAACATTGATACTTTTATATTTAATAATGTTGAGAAGTTCAACATAACAAGTAACATTGATACTTTTATATAAAATAATGTTGAGAAGTTCAACATAACAAGTAACATTGATACTTTTATATAAAATAATGTTGAGAAGTTCAACATAACAAGTAACATTGATACTTTTATATAAAATAATGTTGAGAAGTCCCAAAATAACAAGTAACATTGATACTTTTATATAAAATAGTGTTGAGAAGTTCAACATAACAAGTAACATTGATACTTTTATATAAAATAATGTTGAGAAGTCCAACATAACATGTAACATTGATACTTTTATATAAAATAATGTTGAGAAGTCCAACATAACAAGTAACATTGATACTTTTATATAAAATAATGTTGAGAAGTCCAACATAACAAGTAACATTGATACTTTTATATAAAATAGTGTTGAGAAGCTCAACATAACAAGTAACATTGATACTTTTATATAAAATAATGTTGAGAAGTCCAACATAACAAGTAACATTGATACTTTTATATGTAATAGTGTTGAGAAGTTCAACATAACAAGTAACATTGATACTTTTATATAAAATAATGTTGAGAAGTCCAACATAACAAGTAACATTGATACTTTTATATAAAATAATGTTGAGAAGTTCAACATAACAAGTAACATTGATACTTTTATATTTAATAGTGTTGAGAAGTTAAACATAACAAGTAACATTGATACTTTTATATAAAATAATGTTGAGAAGTTCAACATAACAAGTAACATTGATACTTTTATATAAAATAATGTTGAGAAGCTCAACATAACAAGTAACATTGATACGTTTATATAAAATAGTGTTGAGAAGTTCAACATAACAAGTAACATTGATACTTTTATATAAAATAATGTTGAGAAGTTCAACATAACAAGTAACATTGATACTTTTATATAAAATAATGTTGAGAAGTTCAACATAACAAGTAACATTGATACTTTTATATTTAATAGTGTTGAGAAGTTCAACATAACAAGTAACATTGATACTTTTATATTTAATAGTGTTGAGAAGTTCAATATAACAAGTAACATTGATACTTTTATATAAAATAGTGTTGAGAAGTTCAACATAACAAGTAACATTGATACTTTTATATAAAATAATGTTGAGAAGCTCAACATAACAAGTAACATTGATACTTTTATATAAAATAATGTTGAGAAGTCCAACATAACAAGTAACATTGATACTTTTATATAAAATAGTGTTGAGAAGTTCAACATAACAAGTAACATTGATACTTTTATATAAAATAATGTTGAGAAGTTCAACATAACAAGTAACATTGATACTTTTATATAAAATAATGTTGAGAAGTTCAACATAACAAGTAACATTGATACTTTTATATAAAATAATGTTGAGAAGTTCAACATAACAAGTAACATTGATACTTTTATATAAAATAATGTTGAGAAGCTCAACATAACAAGTAACATTGATACTTTTATATTTAATAGTATTGAGAAGTCCAACATAACAAGTAACATTGATACTTTTATATAAAATAATGTTGAGAAGTTCAACATAACAAGTAACATTGATACTTTTATATAAAATAGTGTTGAGAAGCTCAACATAACAAGTAACATTGATACTTTTATATAAAATAGTGTTGAGAAGTTCAACATAATAAGTAACATTGATACTTTTATATAAAATAATGTTGAGAAGTTCAACATAACAAGTAACATTGATACTTTTATATAAAATAGTGTTGAGAAGCTCAACATAACAAGTAACATTGATACTTTTATATAAAATAGTGTTGAGAAGCTCAACATAACAAGTAACATTGATACTTTTATATAAAATAATGTTGAGAAGCTCAACATAACAAGTAACATTGATACTTTTATATAAAATAGTGTTGAGAAGTTCAACATAATAAGTAACATTGATACTTTTATATAAAATAATGTTGAGAAGTTCAACATAACAAGTAACATTGATACTTTTATATAAAATAATGTTGAGAAGCTCAACATAACAAGTAACATTGATACTTTTATATAAAATAGTGTTGAGAAGTTCAACATAACAAGTAACATTGATACTTTTATATAAAATAATGTTGAGAAGTTCAACATAACAAGTAACATTTATACTTTTATATAAAATAGTGTTGAGAAGTTCAACATAACAAGTAACATTGATACTTTTATATAAAATAATGTTGAGAAGTTCAACATAACAAGTAACATTGATACTTTTATATAAAATAGTGTTGAGAAGTCCAACATAACAAGTAACATTGATACTTTTATATAAAATAGTGTTGAGAAGTTCAACATAACAAGTAACATTGATACTTTTATATAAAATAATGTTGAGAAGTTCAACATAACAAGTAACATTGATACTTTTATATAAAATAATGTTGAGAAGTTCAACATAACAAGTAACATTGATACTTTTATATAAAATAGTGTTGAGAAGCTCAACATAACAAGTAACATTGATACTTTTATATAAAATAATGTTGAGAAGCTCAACATAACAAGTAACATTGATACTTTTATATAAAATAATGTTGAGAAGTTCAACATAATAAGTAACATTGATACTTTTATATAAAATAGTGTTGAGAAGTTCAACATAACAAGTAACATTGATACTTTTATATAAAATAGTGTTGAGAAGTTCAACATAACAAGTAACATTAACACAACAGTAAAAATACTCTTTACTAAAAACTTACTGATGACGGAGCAAGCACTTTGGGGTCGTGTAAATGGTCCATGAGTCTGTGAGGTATTGGATGAGCCCCTGTATAGAGTGCATCACCAGACTCTGAATGGTGTAGATTGTCCGCCATAGAGTGTAGATAAACTGTCTGGAGCAGATCTAATGTGTTGTCCGATTTACGTTCGTAAACGCTGACAGTTTGAAGTGGGGGCATGTTCATGTATAAATACCTGGTAAAATAATGATACATCTTAGATATATCAAATATCTTCAATGTGTATTCTGTAATTCCCTCCCTATTCAGCAAAATTGGGGTAGTGTTTATTTAGCTAGTGTTTATGTGGCTAGTATTTATTAGACAGAATGAACAATGAAAATTAGAAGCCCGCTATCGCCCGGGTGGTACCGGTGTTTGCAAGAGAAGCAAAGAATAGTACCACTGCAACCTACAAGGTATGTCGTAGGCCGACTGATGTATGACCTATGGAAGCTACCCTAGTAATCAAAAAAGCATCGCAGAAATCTGATGTGCTGTCGTACTTGTATGTTATTTATAAGCCAATGTTCCTCGATATGCACGTGTTGTAGGATGTCTGTTTCTTCTCGTCTCTTTCCAGGATGTTCTAAGAACTTTTCTATAGCACCTTTGTTTCAAAAGCTTAAATTTTGTTTATTGATGTTTGTGCTATGGTCCACGATTCGTATCCATATATTGCAACAGGGAATATGCATGTTCTCAGAAATCTTAATTTTGTTTCTTTGCTCGTGTTGTGTTATAGTCTCTTCAAGCTGGTTACTCATGCGTCTAGGTTGACCTCTCTACTGTCCTTCTCTACTCGTCTCACGTTCTGTTCTAAACTCATTCAGTATCTTCAGTGTTGAAATATATGTTGCGGTGTCCTCTAGCAGGCCTTTTCTTTTAACGAATTACCTAATTTCTCTCTTTCTTTCTCTCTCTCGTCGTGTGACAGGATATCGTTTCCATCCCAGTCCACCTGAAAGACTTGCGATCCTCAGCTGTATATTCCGTCTCCTTCATATTACTATAAGAGATTCTGTGAGATGTCATGTTACCTTGATCATCAATATTATAATCTACGCTGAATTATTAGCGTATCAAATCTCCAGTCATCATTCTTATTTAGATCAATGTTCTAGTTTGTCTAGTGTTTATTCTGTCTACGTCCTTGATAAAGATCCATGATCGAAACGTCGGATTGTTGTTAGCTTTAAATTTAATTAATTGTTTTCTTACTTATGTGATACATGTGTCTTTGTCCTTAAACACCAATTTACTTAGTATCACTGCAGTGTACCTGCGATCGTCTCCAGATCTGGTCTGACCACCTCAGGTCTTTAGTTTTCCTACATCACAAAGCATCTACTTACTGTTCACTGTATATATATATATATATATATATATATACACATAACAAAATATTAATATTAAAAAGATATATTTTAAAAATATATTTCTCACAGCAAATATTTACCTTTTGTCCTTGGACAACAACAGTCCATTAGGTGCGGAAAGTCCATCATCGACAACTATGCAATCTGTACCGTTGAAATAGAGCAAGGATCCAAGACCAAAGGGTAAAAGATCTTGTTCCATGAAGCTTAATGTGGGAGTCTTGTAGTATAGAAAGTTTGTGATATAGAACTTGTCTTCGTCAGTCAAAGCAAGATCGTTTGTTATACGGAAAGTCTCACTACGAATCGATTTCAGGTGAATCAACTGATACGTGTTTGGCATATACCTTAATTTCTCTACGGCATCGTCCCCGTCGTCTGGATGATTTATAACATAGAGTATGTGCTGACCCTTGACTTTATCCTCTAGAAGACTAATGCCATGTGGATGGAATGTGTTTGGGTTGAAATCTTTGCTAGGTAGAATTTGAAGCTCTTTAGCATCATAGTTTGGTTTGTTGAAGTCATAAAGAAAAATGGCACCTCGAATGCTATTGCTGTTTATGAACTCCTTGAAAGTGGATGACAAAGTTGGGAAGTAAACGCCGGATGTAACAAAGGCCAGACCATCTTTGGTAACTTCTATGTCCTCTGATCCAAAATTCAAACCTTTGACAAGTCTAATGTTAAGAAACAACAAATAAATATAAGTATAAAATATTTTCAACTTGAACAATAGAGGGATGTATATGGACACATAAACAGATAGGGGGATTTGATGTATATGGACACATAAACAGAGAAGGGGATTTGATGTATATGGACACATAAACAGATAGGGGGATTTGATGTATATGGACACATAAAGAGAGACTGGGATTTGATGTATATGGACAGATAAAGAGAGACTGGGATTTGATGTATATGGACACATAAACAGAGAAGGGGATTTGATGTATATGGACACATAAAGAGAGAAGGGGATTTGATGTATATGGACACATAAAGAGAGAAGGGGATTTGATGTCTATGGACACATAAAGAGAGACTTGGATTTGATGTATATGGACAGATAAAGAGAGACTGGGATTTGATGTATATGGACAGATAAAGAGAGACTGGGATTTGATGTATATGGACAGATAAAGAGAGACTGGGATTTGATGTATAATAATAATAATAATTCCTCTCGTACCGTTATACGTTACATAGGGTCTGCAAGTAATTTCTCCATACCGCTCTATCCTGGGCAACTCGCTCAATCTTCTGCCAGGAACTGAGACCGATATTTCCTGCCTCTCTCAGCAAAGTTCGCTTCAGGGTCTCCTTAGGTCGACCTCTCTTTCTTGAGCCCTTTGCATCCCACTTCAATGCCTGCTTTGATATTCGTTGATCATTTCTCCTCAAGGTGTGCCCAACATATCTCCATCTTCTCTTTCTTATAACAGTTGTCACTAGTGGTTGACCAGACATGTCTTTGATTTCATCACTTCTCCTGAATTCGTTCCATTTTATATTCATTATTTTCACAGACATCTATTTTCAAATGCATTCAACTTGCTTTCTATATCTTTAGTCATTTTCCAACTCTCGCTGGCATATGTTAGGATTGATACAACATTTGAATTGAAAATTCGTAATTTAGTTTTAATACTATATAACTTGCAGTTCCATATTTTATTTAGACTTTTAAAAGCTGATGTTGCTTTGCCAATTCGTATCATAATTTATTTTTAACATTTCCTGTGCAATCAAAATTGCTACCCAAATAGGTGAACTGCTCTGTTATTTTTATCATTTTAGATTCCAATGTGATATCTGCATTACTTGCCATAGGTGTCTTCATTTTATTTGTTTTTTCATAGCTTATCTGCAGTCCAGCTTTTGATGCTATATATGACAAGTTGTCTGTTTTCTTTGCATATCTTGGTTGTTTCTACTTAACAAGGCAATATCATCTGCAAAATTCAAATCTTCTAGTTGACTATTTTCTACCTAATCAATGCCAGTTTCGCCCCTGCAACATTTTTGCATCACCCAGTCAATGGCCACTCCAAACAATAGCGGAGATAGAATACAGCCTTGCTTTACTCCGGTTTCAACAATGAACCAGTTGCTGTTTCCACTATCAGTGCGAACTGCACACTATGAACCATCATAGAGGCTCTTTATAATGTTTATTATTTTGTCTGGTATTCCATAGCATCTCAAAATATTCCACAGAGAGATTCTGTGTAGACTATCAAAGGCTTTTTAAAATCGATGAAATTTAGAATGAGTGGTTGTTGCTTCTCAATATGTTCCTCCAAAATTAGTCGTAGGGTAATTATTTGGTCTAAGCAGCTTCTCCCAGGTCTAAAACCAGCTTGTTCTTCTCTCAGGGTTGTGTCCACTGCTCCTTTGATTCTATTAAGAATGATTTTGCAGAAAGTCTTGGTCATTACTGATAATAGGGTGATCTCTCTCCAGTTGTTGCAATCTTTGAGATCACCTTTTTGGGGATCTTAACAATTATTCCCTTCTTCCATTGATCTGGGACAGTTTCTTCTTCCCATACTTTATTAAATAGTTCTTGCACCTGGCTAATAGTTGTATCATCAGGCGATTTGAGCATTTCTGCAGTAATGTTGTCATCACCAGCTGCCTTATTGTTTATCAAGGAATTGACTGCCTCCTTGACCTCAGCTACACTTATCATTTCTTCGTTAATTGGTAGGAGCTGTTTCTTGCCTCTTCGTCAAACTTGAGTAGTACTGGTGGATCAGGTCTATTTAATATTTCTTCAAAATGTATATTTGATGTATATGGACACATAAACAGATAGGGGGTTTAATGTATATGGACACATAAACAGAGAGAGGGTTTGATGTATATGGACACATAAACAGAGAGGGGGTTTGATGTATATGGACACATAAACAGAGAGGGGGTTTGATGTATATGGACACATAAACAGAGAGGGGGTTTAATGTATATGGACACATAAACAGAGAGGGGGTTTGATGTATATGGACACATAAACAGAGAGAGGGTTTGATGTATATGGACACATAAACAGAGAGGGGGTTTAATGTATATGGACACATAAACAGAGAGGGGGTTTAATGTATATGGACACATAAACAGAGAGGGGGTTTGATGTATATGGACACATAAACAGAGAGGGGGTTTAATGTATATGGACACATAAACAGAGAGGGGGTTTAATGTATATGGACACATAAACAGAGAGGGGGTTTAATGTATATGGACACATAAACAGAGAGAGGGTTTGATGTATATGGACACATAAACAGAGAGGGGGTTTGATGTATATGGACACATAAACAGAGAGGGGGTTTAATGTATATGGACACATAAACAGAGAGGGGGTTTGATGTATATGGACACATAAACAGAGAGGGGGTTTAATGTATATGGACACATAAACAGAGAGGGGGTTTGATGTATATGGACACATAACAGAGAGGGGGTTTAATGTATATGGACACATAAACAGAGAGAGGGTTTGATGTATATGGACACATACACAGAGAGAGGGTTTGATGTATATGGACACATAAACAGAGAGGGGGTTTAATGTATATGGACACATAAACAGAGAGGGGGTTTAATGTATATGGACACATAAACAGAGAGGGGGTTTGATGTATATGGACACATAAACAGAGAGGGGGTTTAATGTATATGGACACATAAACAGAGAGAGGGTTTGATGTATATGGACACATAAACAGAGAGGGGGTTTGATGTATATGGACACATAAACAGAGAGGGGGTTTGATGTATATGGACACATAAACAGAGAGGGGGGATTTGAAACAGACAAAGACGACAGATCGATGTACACGAAATAATAGAGATGCATAGAAAAGACACAGCGAAAATGAATTAAATAGAGAGAGAAAGAGTAGAACGTACAGAAAAAAAAAGAGTCAATGAAGGAAAGAGATGGATATCACAACTAGGTAGTCAAAGAAAACAACGATATCATGAAGACAGTGAGTTACATAGATGTATAAGAACGTTTAAGAAATCAATCTGCTAAGAGGACAAAGAGGAGGACTAGGAAGGGAGAAAGAAACAGACATAGAAAAAAGAGACATATAACAAATGGAATGATAGAGAATACATAAAAATGAAAGCATAGTTCGAATGAAATTAACATCTACAACGAGAGACAAAGATATAGTTAAGAGAAATATATAGTCAGTAGAAGAAAGGTACATATAGGAATAATTCGAGACAGAGTGAGACAAAGGGGAATTTGAGAGAAAGGGACAGAAAAATAGAGGACGTAGTGATAGACTGAGAGAGAAATGGACACAGAAATAGAGGACGTAGTAGTAGACTGAGAGAGAAATGGACACAGAAATAGAGGACGTAGTGGTAGACTGAGAGAGAAAGGGACGCAGAAATAGAGGACGTAATGGTAGAATGAGAGAGAAAGGGAAACAGAAATAGAGGACGTAATGGTAACCTGAGAGAGAAAGGGACGCAGAAATAGAGGACGTAGTGGTAACCTGAGAGAGAAAAGGACAGAAAAATAGAGGACATAGTGGTAGACTGAGAGAGAAAGAAACATAAAGAGAGAGAAAAACAAAAGAAGATAGAGGTACAGAAGACAAGCTAGATACATATAGACGTGCAAGAGTGATGCGCTTTGGAAGACAACAACCAGAAAACATAAATAAATACAGGGATAGAGAAAGAAGAAAGAAGAGATGGGCCAGGAGAGACGGAGACAAAGAGATATGTAAGATAAATCAATAGAGAAAGTGAAACTGCGGCTATATAGCAAATTAGCATGTGCCACGGACTGCGCCATTGTATATGTCTCCATTTGATCGTGTACCGCAGTCTACGCCACTTTGTCTGTCTTCAGTTTTGGCTCTGGACTGCAGCCTGCACCACTTTGCTTGTCTCCATTTGGACGAGGGTCAAAGTGTACTCAAAGTTGTAACCATTTGACCGTACATCACTTTATATGTCCCATTTGGTCGTGCGCGCGTACTGCGCCTTGATCTTCTTCTTCACATTTCAACTCCCAAAGGAGCACAGGTCTTTAACAAACTTCTTCCAGCTTTTCTAAGTTGTGCTTTCCATGTTTGTCTTTAACAAACTTCTTCCAGCTTTTCTAAGTTGTGCTTTCCATGTTTGTCTTTAACAAACTTCTTCCAGCTTTTCTAAGTTGTGCTTTCCATGTTTGTCTTTAACAAACTTCTTCCAGCTTTTCTAAGTTGTGCTTTCCATGTTTGTCTTTAACAAACTTCTTCCAGCTTTTCTAAGTTGTGCTTTCCATGTTTGTCTTTAACAAACTTCTTCCAGCTTTTCTAAGTTGTGCTTTCCATGTTTGTCTTTAACAAACTTCTTCCAGCTTTTCTAAGTTGTGCTTTCCATGTTTGTCTTTAACAAACTTCTTCCAGCTTTTCTAAGTTGTGCTTTCCATGTTTGTCTTTAACAAACTTCTTCCAGCTTTTCTAAGTTGTGCTTTCCATGTTTGTCTTTAACAAACTTCTTCCAGCTTTTCTAAGTTGTGCTTTCCATGTTTGTTGAAGATGTTGGCTTAAATTTTCTACGGGGTGAGGTACCCACGACCAACCCTTCTCAGTCGCCTCTTACGACATGCCTGACCGGTGGACATTGTTGCATATTCTTTCACCTGTTCGTGCACGGCTGCTGATATTTTCTTGTGTAAGAAAGAGATCAAGCACACATGGTTACTCACCGAAATGCAATGATGATGGTCCTATCAATTAATCAATCAATCAATGTTTTAAAAATTCTTTCCACAATGGCATTTCTAAGCCATGAGCTAAAACTGAGTATTCGTTGATGATTCATCGTGTATTTTCAAACGCTGTAGACAAAAGATGCTTGCATACCACGTAATATATTGAGAAACATAGAGTTTCTAAGTATTTTCTTTTCTTTGATCAACGGTACACGATGAATGATGTTGAACGGTACACGATGAATGATGTTGAACGGTACACGATGAATGATGTTGAACGGTACACGATGAATGATGTTGAACGGTACACGATGAATGATGTTGAGTCATGAAGAGAGCGTTTACTTTCCAATTGTGTCTGTAGTAAACCACTGAGGATGTGTCGAACTGAGAGCCGTTTTCAGTAGGAGAAACGCCCTTTTATCTGAAGATTCTGCTTCGTCAGTGAGCTGCAGAACTTGGGCACTTGCTCTTCAACTAATTTGATGTAGATATAGCAGTGAAGAACTAGGATATCGCAAATTTTCTACCCACTCCAAGCAATTGTCTAGGAGACAGTCTGTTCTCTAAATTATACATCAAATAATAAAGGTTCCGTACTCTCATTAGGCTGTTGTTGATTATCTTTATGACACTTTATGAATGTATGAAAATAATCAATGCACAAGTCTCATCTCGTCCTTAATTATTCACTGACTTTACGATGTGTTCCTTTACTACGTAAATTTCGTTCTATCGCTTTCAGGTCGATCCAGCATTATTTGGGTAGTTCAAAAACACTTGAAATTATGGGCGATCGGTTCGATCTGTGCCGATAGTCAAAGACAAATGCAAATCTGACAC
The DNA here is from genome assembly GCA_020796225.1 of Arion vulgaris. Lineage (NCBI taxonomy): Eukaryota > Metazoa > Mollusca > Gastropoda > Stylommatophora > Arionidae > Arion > Arion vulgaris. Next base: position 54,747,108 of record CM036759.1, on the reverse strand, counting down.
CCTATTCCCGAATACACCCCCTGGAATGAAAACAGGTTCCTTTTCTTTACAAGGACTGAACCGCACGTGTGGTGCTGGGACCCACAAGGGAAGCAAAGAATAGTACCACTGTAACCTACAATGCATGTCCTAAGAGCGACTGATGTAGGCCCTATGCAAACTACCCTAGTAAATAAAAAGCAGCGCAGAAATTGAATGTGCTGGCCTACGTGTATGCGCATAACTGGCAAACGTACAATCGCATAGGCTCAGATCATATACAAATCACACAGAGTGGTTGACAAGTGGTCGATATGGAATGTTCAACAAAGAAGAAAAAAGAAGAAACAAGGGCTGAACTATAAGAACACAAGCGTTGCTCAATCATCAAATATGAAGACAAACAAGACATATACAAGACATATACAAGACAAACAAGACATATACAAGACAAACAAGACATATACAAGACAAACAAGACATATACAAGACAAACAAGACATATACAAGACAAACAAGACATATGTACAACTACCTAGCTCAAACATTGTATTAGAAATATATAAACACTATAAAAATTTTAAAAAGACGTTAAATACAAGTTCTTTCCTGTTCTACTTTCCCTTAACATTTATTTCGATTTTGTCCACGAGTTTCAGTCAAAATTAAAGCTTTGAAATATGGTTCTATAGAAAAGTTCTTTGAACATCCTGGACAGAAAAGAGAAGACACATGAACATCTTATGAGACCTGCATATCGAGGAGCATTGGCTCATAAATAACATCATGTCCCTGTAGATGAGATATTGTGGCCACATTATACGCCACAGCGGTTTGGAGAGAAAGGTAGCATGTTTCCTGGAATACGAAGCAGGGGACGACCAAGACGAAGGTGGCAGCAGGAGAACAAAGAAACCTTGAACATGACGCTAGAATTGGCCACAGAACTTGCAAGAGAGTGAGAGCTTTTCAGGGGGCTGTGATGAATGCAACGTTCCGCACCGGACATGTTTCTTCCAGAGTTTCAGTAATATGTTTTCATTATTTTGTTAATTATTTTTACTGACTTAACTTTTCTCATGTACACTTCTTTACTTACCTGCATTCTCCTGGGTAGTGCTTTTTGTACTGAGTATAGACACCTGATTTATAAACCGTGTCCATCACTTTGTACATTACACATGCTGCAATGCCTATCAATATGGCTCCACGAATCATCATTAGAATAATGAAGGAGCGATGTCTTTGTTGTGCATGAAACGTTTATCTGACAATATAGTAGTGTTGATGTTTATGTTAAATAAAATGTTTGTATACATAAGTAGTCATTGGTTATTCTGTTTCTTCTCCGAACGCTCCTTATCGACAACTTGTTAAACCCCTATGTGTGCTCTGTATGTGATCTGAGCCTAAAAGCGAGTGTGCGTTGTGCCAATTATGCGCCAATAAGTAGGCCAGCACCTTTGATTTCTGCGACGTTTTTTTTTTACTAGACTAGTTTCCATGGCCTCTTCTTCGGTCGCCTATTACGACATTCCTTGTAGGTCACAGTTTTACTATTATATGCTCCACTTAGAGACCCGGCAACACACATGTGGTTACTGGATATTAAATAAACCTCACATTGCTGTATTTCGGATAGATTCATACGTCTTGCCTTCTCTTCCTCCTCTTGTACTCTCTATCTCAGGCTGAATAGTAAGCATGCGACCCCCCTAACCTGTTTGCGGGACTTCCGAAATAGTGATGTATAGAATAACCGTCTCCTCTCAACTCATGCTGTAAGCGGAGATTAAGAGGTTTTTATGTGTGGGGGCTGGTGTTCAAATACTTTAAAACAAGCAAATAGCTACAGACTCAGAGACAGAAATACACCAAACTTCTCATGAAGATCCGGATGCCAAAGTGGTCAGGGATGAAACAAATGCCAATGATGACGGACAGAATGAACACCTGCTGAGCTCAAGATCTTTAAAGACATTCATATGTCTAAGTTTGAGATGGACAAACTCTTCCTCCTCCAGAACCAGATAAATGGGATAGAAAATATTGAACAATGCAACAACTTGAAAGACATGAAAGTAACACTAAAACTTCTTCTTCGGTGATCCCTGGTCATGCGCTGAGTTTACTGTGGACCACAAACTGAGCACGCAGCATCAGATCTGTCAGGTGTCCTTCTTGAGCGATCTCTGGTCATGGGCTTAGTTTACTGTGGACCACAAACTAGGAAGTCAGCTTCAGGTCTTACAGGTTTCCCAAGGCTTTGTTTATGTCAACTGGGTGTGGTCGCATGCTGTTTTTCAGCTCACCCAGGAGAGGACAATCTTGCACAACATGCTTCCTCTGTCTGTTCCGCCTGTTCACACAAGCAGAGAGTTGTTTGACTTATTCCTAGTCTATGTAAGTATTTGTAAGTAACTGTTAATCTATTACTGAATAAGTTAGCATGTAACTCTACTGGAAACAGTTATTCTATAATCGGTTAATTTTAATCTGTTAATGCAGTACATACAAATGTATGTTTGTTTTGTGTTCATTGAAATGAATTTTGCAGTTCTACACATTTTTGCATGAATGTGTGCTTCCTGGCTACCAATTTTAATCGACATTCATTTGAGCTTTACTTACTTTGAAATCAGTAGTGATTGTGATTTAGATCCCTAAGAAGAGGATCAGGGTCTCATGTAGTGAAGCGCGCACAGGTTACACAAGTGGGACTCTCAGTTTCTAGTCATTTTAGTTAAAATTATATTTTAGTTTATTAACTCCTTGTGAACCAAATGCCACACTAATGGGCGTTTTTACTCTAAAAACATATTTGACTTGTCCACTAAGAGTTACATATTATGTGTCTGTATTTGTTATCTTGATAAAGGTTTATTGTCGAAACGTCGAGTGCTGTTTCTTTTCATATTTAATCAGTAATTTCTCATTACTTACTTAATACTGTATAAACCTGTCTTTGTTCAATCGTCTACAGTGTACATACCGAGATCTTTTGGCCAAGCTGGCGATGTACCCCGGAATTCTACGGCATGTATTCACTGTATTCATTGTTGTATCAGCTTAGCTATTGATGACCCTTCATATCAATGGGAGTCATTGTCAATTACGTAAACATTAAAGTAACACTTATGGAATATACTGAAACAAAATGTTACAGAAACATTCTTAGATCTCCCGTGAGGAAGATGGAAGAAACTAAAGTTATTTAGCACGGCCTGTACTTGGAGAACCATTAGGTAATACATAATTATACGTTTCGAAAATGTGAATAATTGTGTCACATTAAATGCTACAGTGTTTTACAAAGGACTAAAGAGAACAGTAAAGGATATTATAGTTCTGGAAGCTACATCTGCGTCCCAGAGATATATTGCGAAGTAAAGACGGCCGGTTGGATGTTAACCACATTCAACTTTGTGTGAAGTAAAGACGGCCGGTTGGATGTTAACCACATTCAACTTTGTGTGAAGTAAAGACGGCCGGTTGGATGTTAACCACATTCAACTTTGTGTGAAGTAAAGACGGCCGGTTGGATGTTAACCACATTCAACTTCATGTGAAATGAAAATCGTGGCGTATCCTTTATAGGACGTTGTCATCAACTACCGTAAACGAGTCGGTGACTTTTCTAGACACCACTGCTACGTTCAGTAGTCTGCCATTGCATTCTGAAAGATAAGGTCTATTTTTACCCAACGTAAAAATCCAAAAGAACTAATTTGCTTCTAAACTGCCCACCGCAGAGTTTGAACCATGTACACTTTGATTGTGATCGAGCTCACTACCAGTTAAGCTAAGACGCCCGCCTACCTCGTGTGGAGTTGGTCAAAAAATAATATGCACCTAACAACGTGTTTCCTAATGCATCTAATCGTAGTAAAACGGGTTTCTTTATTGACATTCCTTATTGTTTCTGGAAGATGACTTAGCCGACGACACAGACGATTATTACACATGATATTAACAAAATACTGAACACGTCTAAATGTAGAAGTAATAAAAGGCTAGAGAATGAGGATAATTATATTAATAATAGTGATAACAAAAGTCTGTAAACTAACCTGCTACACGAATAGAAATTATATTTTACTAGAAATTAAAAATGGTCCATCCATTCTCCGTCCATGATATACGGATGACTCTTCTGTAACACTTATATTCAAAATAACATATAGGTTTATTCACCGATTTGTTAAATGTCCATGCTTCACACCCATATGTAACATATGTAAATCTAGTACCGTATTATTGTTTATCTATTTATATTGTCTAATAAATCTTCAAAGAAATGTTGCTTAGAAACGATAATTTACCATCACACTTTTTATCTACGATATTTACCTACCAAGATATACTCCACTTTCCAAGGACACAGCTTTAGAACGTTCTGGTTCTAGGTTAATCATTTATATAATTTACAATACTATGTCCCATATGTATATAGATAGCATATATTTTTATATATGTAAGACCCGCCTTCGCTTTTATAAGTGGAAATTGTTTGTATTGTCTAACTAATGGAGAAGAAATCTACAAAGTTTTAAGGATGTTCTACACGTCATAGTATGTCAACGGTGTATACTTGAAACGTCAAGAACAAGATGCTGATAACGATTTCTATTGGCTGGTTTAACGTCACTTTCACGTTTCACTGATGATTCATGACGGGATCGAAGAGAAACAATAATTGTTAAAGTTGTTCATGAGAACATTTATTTTTGACTCGACCATGTGAAACAGTTTTAAGTGTGTGCACTTATGTAGACTAGCGCTTGCATGTATAGGTGTTCACAATTATGCGAATAAAATGCATGTGTTCATGTTATAGTCCAGCCTAAATGATGATTACATCAGATACACGTTTGTAATGTTACAACTTTTGGCTGGTTTAGATCTTGACATCATCTGTTTGTACCAGCTTCATATTTGAAATCTGCATGACATGAATTTATAACAAATGTTTTTCTTTGCCTGACAGACTTATACACAATGACATGATGATTCAAGTTCTCATCTTGATGTTTCCTGCTAATTATATTATTGTTTTTCGGCTATTTCATGATATCTCAATTATCAAATTCAATATGATCTTTAGCAATGTGTTATTTAATTACTTTTCCTTAGCAGAACTTTGCCACTTTAACAGTTATTCAGTATGTCTCTTTCATGCACTAAATGTTTTGTCTTTGCAGCCGTCATATTCAACTTATCAGTTACAATCTAAATCCATCTTCTTCGTTGTCCTCATCTTCTCTTTCCCGTGGTTTGTCTCCAACTCTTCATATCTTTTTATATTTTCAAAATACTTCAATTTTCTCATTTTTGATTTTCTTTTAGATAGATATGTTTGTTCTCTTCTCTATCCATGATAATCGGAGAACTATTCTGTAACACGTATATGTTTGTTCTTTTCTCTATCAATGATAAACGGAGGACTATTCTGTAACATGTATATGTTTGTTCTCTTTTCTATCCGTGATAAACGGAGAACTATTCTGTAACACGTATATGTTTGTTCTCTTCTCTATCCGTGATAAACGGAGGACTATTCTGTAACACGTATATGTTTGTTCTTTTCTCTATCCGTGATAAACGGAGGACTATTCTGTAACACGTATATGTTTGTTCTTTTCTCTATCCGTGATAAACGGATAACTATTCTGTAACACGTATATTTAAAAGCACATATATGTTTGTTCTCTTCTCTATCCATGATAAACGGAGGACTATTCTGTAACAAGTATATTTTTTCAGATCCAGAAGCACTTGAGCTTTCAGCTCTTCGGCTCGGTGCCATGGACATCGTAACCCTTCGGTTCGGTGCCACGAACACCGTGTATCTGGCGAACCTGTGGTTTTTTTTGCCAGCCCGTGGAATTTAACCCGCACACACAGAGGGCTAGTCACCCACAATCCAACTCGCTAGGAACACGCTGGGCAGGCGGGCAACACGTATATTTAAAACCACATATGTGTTTGTTCTCTTCTCTATCCATGATAAACGGAGGACTATTCTGTAAAACGTATACTTAAAAGCACATATATGTTTTTCTGCTGCCTTATTAAATGTCCATGTTTTACATGTATACGTTACCACTTAGAATGTGCGTGTTCTTGTATTCTGATCTTTATTTTCTTATCAGTTTCATTTCATAATGTTTTTATTTGTTGACAGTTTTTGTAAAGCTATATTTGATACTCTTTTACTTTCCTTCATTCAATCTCTACAACCTCATCAATAAGTGGGAGGTTTAGTATTTTAATCGTATCATAATTTCTTGTATTAGAAGTCATGATGGCTAAAGGTATTCGCGTAGAGAAGAGTGGAGAGGTATGGGTGGGGAGACAGGCACTTTTTTCCGATCCAGAAGCACTTGAGCTTTTCAACTCTTCGGCTCGGTGCCATCGACATCGTAACCCTTCGGTTCGGTGCCACGAACACCGTAAATCTGGGGAATCTGTGGCTTTTTCTGCCATCCCGCGGAATTGAACCCGCACACACAGAGGGATAGTCAACAGTAGTCCAACGCGCTACGAACACGCTGGGCAGACGGGCGAGAGACAGGCACTTAAAGACCTCCCTAACACTTATCAAAATATGTGAAACACGTAATAACAAAGTACTGTACTTTTATAAAATACAAAAACAATTACAATTCACAGCAACGTTTCGACCACAATGTCTTTATCAAGCAAATGATACAACAGGAGTGACGAATTTCACAGCACAATACATATAGACTTTGACAAAGATATTACAAGGGTAACAAAATGAATGAAAATATGTGACTAAAAACGAATAATGAAATAAATGCAGAAAAAAAAGAAGTGGAAAAAGAAAAGAAACAATAAAAATCAAGTAAATATATGACTTATATACATTTAACATATACACATATAAAAATAGAAAGTACTAGGAAGCATAGGAATAATTACAAATAGAAATAAAAACAAATTGTACAAAACATAATTGTAAAATTACAAGTGTATTCATGATACTCCAACGAATAACCTCCATGTATGTTCCATATATACTTCATATGTGCTTCATATGTGATTTTGGTGTGCTTCATGTGTGATTTATGTATGTTCCATATATACTTCATATGTGCTTCATGTGTGATTTATGTATGCTCCATATATACTTCATATGTGCTTCATGTGTGATTTATGTGTGATCCATGTGTGATTTATGTATGTTCCATATATACTTCATATGTGCTTCATGTGTGATTTTGGTGTGCTTCATGTGTGATTTATGTATGTTCCATATATACTTCATATGTGCTTCATGTGTGATTTTGGTGTGCTTCATGTGTGATTTATGTGTGATCCATGTGTGATTTATGTGTGCTCCATGTGTGCTTCATGTGTGCTTCATATGTGATTTTGGTGTGCTTCATGTGTGATTTATGTATGTTCCATATATACTTCATATGTGCTTCATGTGTGATTTTGGTGTGCTTCATGTGTGATTTATGTATGTTCCATATATACTTCAATGTGCTTCATGTGTGATTTTGGTGTGCTTCATATGTGATTTATGTGTGATCCATGTGTGATTTATGTGTGCTCCATGTGTGCTTGATGTGTGATTCATGTGTGATTTATGTGTGATCCATGTGTGATTTATGTGTGCTCCATATATACTTCATATGTGCTTCATGTGTGATTTTGGTGTGCTTCATGTGTGATTTATGTATGTTCCATATATACTTCATATGTGCTTCATGTGTGATTTTGGTGTGCTTCATGTGTGATTTATGTGTGATCCATGTGTGATTTATGTGTGCTCCATGTGTGCTTCATGTGTGGTTCATGTGTGATTTATGTGTGCACCACGTGTGTTTCATGTGTGCTTCATGTGTGATTTATGTGTGATTTATGTGTACTTCCTGTATACAGCACGTGTGCTTCCTCTGTGCTTCATGTATGCTTCATGTGTGATGTATGTGTGCTCCATGTATGTTTACTGTATGCTCATGGTGTGCACCAGCGAGTGTTCCTGATGCAGTTTTGAAGATGGTGAAGATATTTTGTAAGCATTTTTGTTTTTAATAATCTTCTCTAACGAATTTTGCCTGGGCAGCGGCTTTCCAGCATACTGTTCACAAATTTGAACTGTCAAGGGTACTTGTACTTACTCAAATTAAACACGGCACCAACGTTTAATACTCCTCCGATAGGACTTGGACTTTGATCTCACCTTCACTGAGATACGATTTCTTTGGAAAAAAAATTTCGATAACTTAACGACGGAGCGAACCGAGTACCTTTGCAACGAGAGGCGAGCTCCTAAGCTTTACGCCACAGAGGCCCACTTTGATGTCATACGGGTGTCATTGACAGACCACACCATTTCTTGATCACCTCTCCAAACAGAAGCTAGCCAATCCAGGCCCTGCTAGTTGCTTTGTCACGCGACTGGACACCACTTGAACACCAAGAACAAGACAGATAAAATGTTCTTTGTATTCTCTTCACATTTTGCGCTGATGTTATGCTCTAGAAGACCTTACAAACAGTATAATCAAACTACGTTTTTTTTACTAAGGGGGCACTCTCATTTTGCTCCAGCAGAAAATAATTTGATCGCTTCCCGTAGAAAATAATTTGATCGCTTCACAAAGAAAATAGTTTGATCGCTTCACAAAGAAAATAATTTGATCGCTTCACAAAGAAAATAGTTTGATCGCTTCACAAAGAAAATAGTTTGATCGCTTCACAAAGAAAATAATTTGATCGCTTTACAAAGAAAATAGTTTGATCGCTACACATAGGAAATAGTTTGATTGCTTAACGTAAAAAAATAGTTTGATTTATTCACGAAGCAAATCGTTTGATCACTTCGTGCAGAAAATAGTTTGATTTCTTCACGAAGAAAATTGTTTGATCGCTTAACGTAAAAAATAGTTTGACCGCTTAACAATAAAATAGTTTGATTGCTAAACGTAGAAAATAGTTTGATCGCTTAACGTAGAAAATAGTTTGATTTCTTCACGAAGAAAATAGTGTGATCGTTTAACGTAGAAAATAGTTTGATTTCTTCACGAAGAAAATAGTTTGATCGTTTAACAATAAAATAGTTTGATTGCTAAACGTAGAAAATAGTTTGATCGTTTAACGTAGAAAATAGTTTGATTTCTTCACGAAGAAAATTGTTTGATCGTTTAACAATAAAATAGTTTGATTGCTTAACGTAGAAAATAGTATGATCACTTAAAAGCAGAAAACGAACGGATTACTTTTTGACAGTAGAGACGAGCAAAACAACTCTACGTCACAGAGAACCCTACAGACAGACATTACGAATAACAGAAGAACAAAATACAACAAAAGAACTATTAAATTGTCTATATGTATGTACAACTGTCAGATTTGTGTTTGAACACAGTAAATTAATAGTGGCACCCATCTTTGCACGGAATTTACAAACACAACAAGAAAGAAATTAATGAATACAGGTCTACAATAAAAACATTTAGTTGAGAACCTGGTCGATAAATGTGTGTTCATGTTGACATATTCATCTATTATTCAAGGACGTCTTCAAGTTTAGCTGATACAGTAAACACAGTATTAACATCAAGTACTTACATGTCAAGTATTTCATTCAGTATAAATCAATAAGTTAATTTGTGGTTTTGTGTACGCGTTGTACAAGAAGATGCACAAAAACTGACTTCTGTTGTGAATTTGTTAATCTGTATGAAGCGACGTTTGGGAACTTTAAAGTTAACAATCTCTTGAGAAATGTAGTCAGGAAAACATAATACAAAAGAAATTTTTTTGTTTCTGTTGTTTGTTTTCTTCCCGAAGAAGAGATGGGTTATATAACAGTTTATATATATAAATTCCAACTGGTCTTAAGAGTGTAAGAGTCTACTTGAACGACATTATTATGTTGACATAAATTGTGAAAGGTTCTTGTAGTGGGCCATTGATTTCTACAAAGGTTCGCTTTATGACAAGTTGGTTACAAGATGTTTTATCTATCTACATCTTCGTCTTCTTTGTGTTCGTTCTTTACCATAAATTTTAATCATTCTTTGTGATATGTTTGATCTTTGTCAAGAATGTGTATACGTTGCACATTGGCTTGGTTGGCCCTTAACGCATAGACTTCTACACGTTTAGGACACGTGCATCCGATTTCAGCCTAATATATCTATATATAAACGTAAGTTTAATTTTATGTGTATGTGTCTGTTGACTTTAATGTAAGATCTATAGACATCCAACGGATTTGAAATTTGGCAAAAGGACAGCTTTCAGGGTTAAATAGATGTAAAAATTATAAAACTTGAAAATCAGTTCGTCTTTATGCCTTAAATCTAATTTAATAAACACATTGTCCTGAAAGTGATTGGTTACAAAAATAAAAAAGAAAGAAAGTACGTTCATGACATATGTGTGCACATCATAGAACATGTTTACACTAATCATGATAAAAACACGGACCTCGCAAAATATAAATATATGTGTTTTGATGTTCAGAACTACTGATTCTGACCCTGGAACACCGGTATTTTTAAAACAATAACATGTCTTAAATGGAATTAAATAAATCTAGAGTTTTGCAATACAGTAAAATTAATTAAATATTATGCAAGTGCATATACAATGGGAGTAAACAATTTGACTTAAAACATATGCATTACCTCAAAAAATGTTTCCTGATATCCGTGTTCAGTATATTTGCACAATAAAAGGTAGGTAATGATTGAAGACGAAGTTGTATTTCATAGAACATAAAACTCTTGAAGATTCCAGCTTTACATTGCTCACCCGTGATAAACAAGTTTTGTTTGACAGGGAATATTTACTGTTTGTTTGTTATGTAGTAGATTAAAGCCTTTTGAATTCGGGGCACGCACTTTCAGCCTAAGAATGAAACTTGTATTTGTTATATCAAAGTGTGTAGGCCAACAAACATGGCAAATAAGAAATAACTACTTTCTGAGAATCCAAAATGACGGTTTAATTATGCTCTAATGAATACTCTGTACGAGAATTATACAATAATAATATTCCTTCTATAACTCAAATATGTTTTTAGACTGGGACAGTACAGATCTACTTGAATCATGCAGAAGAACGTTACTCTAATGACCAGACTGCTACAGAAATTGGACAACCACCAGTGCACATTAATTTCAGAACTCAACAAAAACTTTAGCTTAACAATTTTGCATCTAACAAACATTTAAAATAAACTTTAGTTTTACAGCTTTGCCTCTAACCAGCATTATAAAACCAGTTAGTTCTATAACTTTGCCTCTAACCAACATTACAAAACTCGTTAGTTTCACAACTTTGCCTCTAATCAAAATTTAAAAGAAACTTTAGTTTCACAACTGTGACTCTAACCAACATTGGAAAAAATCTTTAGTTCCCTAACTTTGCCTTTAACCAACATTTAAAATAACTTTAGTTTCACAACTTTGCCTCTAACCAACATTTACAATAACTTTAGTTTCACAACTTTGCCTCTATCCAACATTTGCAATAACTTTAGTTTCACAACTTTGCTTTTAAGCCTCTGGCAAACAATAAGTTTAAAAAAAACTCAAATAAAGCCGTTAACAGTGAGCGTAAGACATTTAATATAACATTGGTAACAAAATCGATCGTAGAGGAAAGTAAAATAAAATGTCCTTTCTTATCTTAGACAGTTGACAGGTGTATGTTATAAGTTGTCACATTCAAGACAATACAGCGATCATCCATGGATAGACAGATGACATCTAACAGGTCGTACTATATTCGTCACTAGCTATAATTAAATTAATGAAATTATCAAACTGAGAATTCACATAAGTTGTAACCAAAAAAAATATTGCATATGTTATGCCAAAACTGATAATTAACGTATGTTTATGTCTATTATGCTATAAGCAATGTTGATGTATATATATTTGCCGTGTTTCGCAAGTTGGCCATTAATAGTAACACTGCGACCTACAAGGCATGATGTAAGAGGTGACTGGGGTAGGGGCCTAGGAAGCTACTCTAGTAAATAAAAAGCGTCGCATAAATCGGATGTTCTGGTCTACTTGTAGGCGAATAACTTGCACAAAGTACATTCGCTCTTAGGCTTGTATCACATACAAATCACAAAAAGGGATCGAAGAATGGTCTCTAGTGCAGGCTTCTGTGTTGTTTATGTGCGTTCAATCTTATCGACTAAGCTATATGTGATCAGTTATTTGTATTGTAAACAACACATAATGTAGGACAGGTACATCTGAATGTTGATTAAAGTGTACGTATATTATCCAACAAAACATCATTCCTGAAAATCAGAATCATTATCTGCAACAAGTCCTTGTCAATTCCGATCAGAATGCGAGTTATTCAGTGCTATATAGAACCATTTTCTATAACCTATTTTCTCTGACTATAAGTGTCACCAAAACAGTTGTACTATGTCAAGGAGGTAACACAACAAATATCACTTTAAATGGTAACCACCTAACACCAGTTCAACAATTTTACTATATCGGGTCCATGGTCACTGCCAGCCTTTTTTCTTAACGAAGAAATCAACGCACGTGTAGGGAGCGCGGCTGCTACATTCGGCAAACTATCAAAGCGAGCGTGGGACAACACAAAACTGACATTGCAGACGAAGATTCAAATATATCAAGCATGTGTAATTAGTTCTTCACTATATGGCTAAGAAACATGGACAGCCTACTCAAGACACGAGAGGAGACTTAACATCTTTCACCTTCGATGTCTCCGAAAGATTATGAACATCAGGTGGTACGACAAGATAACCAACTCTGAAGTACTGCAACGTGCAAACCTGTCTTCCATCATGGGCATTCTCAGCAGTAGACGGCTAAGATGGTTGGGACATGTGAGAAGAATGGAAACTTGTCGCATACCACAACAAATCTTGTTCTGTGAACTTTCGGAGAGAGGAAGAGGCACCAGGGCAGACCACTGCTCAGATATAAAGATGTCTGCAAAGCCTCAATGAAAAACTTTTTTATAGGTCCCATCACATGGGAAAGACTAGCTGATGACAGAGTTGTGTGGGAAGCCAACTTATGAAAGGGCGTAGAGTCTTTTGAGAAGAGTTATTGGTTATTGGTTACTAAACTGACGTCATTGCACTCCGGGCAGACCCATAGGTGCTCAGTCTCCCCGAACAGATAACGAAGAGTATGTATACTGATGGTTCCTGTGGCTCGCTGATTAAACACACCTCTCACTCTGCCTCTCAGGCATCCAGTTCGACTTGAACAACGGGTAACTCCAAACTGCTTAAATCGCTTGATCGGTTCGACATCGATTTTAGTGTTCTCATCCAACAGACAGTCGCGAAGAGACCGAAGAATATCCCCCTTATCAATCTTCAACTCCCCAACAATCGATACTGTTGATGCAAGCCTGTCCGCTCTCTCATTACCGTAAACACCAGCATGCCCAGGACAGTATATCCACGTAAGCCGCTGGAGGTTAGAAATTTCTATAGACGACATCCACTCATACATAAACCTGTTTTTGAGACGAGACTTATGTATGAGCTGAACGACAAGAGAGAAAAGCGAAAACTCAGAAATTGTCACAGTAAAACACTTGCCAATTGACCGCCTGTAAAGTTGTTACAGTAAAACACTTGCCAATTGACCGTCTGTAAAGTTGTTACAGTAACACACTTGCCAATTGACCGTCTGTAAAGTTGTTACAGTAAAACACTTGCCAATTGACTGTCTGTAAAGACGAAAAGGCCATATATAGAACCAATACTGATATACGGATGCGAGTCATAGACAATGAACACACAGATCGAACAATCTCTGAGGGCCACAGAAATGTGGTTTTATAGAGGAATCCCATGAACTGCTAAACTTTCTAATGTTGAGGTGCTGAATGAGATCAAGACACAGAGAAAGCTTATCATCAATATAAGAAAGAGGCATATATCATTTTTCGGGTATCTGATGAGGAGGGGAGGTTTAGAACACATTGTGACAAACGGTAAAATGGAGGGTAGACGAGACAGAAGACGAGAGAGAGAGAAAATTGCTGATGGCCTGACTTCATGGCACGGTAGAGCGTCTACATCTGAATTGATAGCAAACACCAACGACAGAGATATGTGGAGATGCATGATCGCTTACGCCAGCCGTCACGGCACCAGATGATGATGATATTATCCAAGAGTACTCATATTTGTACAAACAGGTAGCTGTAAGATTTAATAGACGTAAAACCTCACTTGAATGTACCACATACTGTAGCATACGATCAGATTTGATTGGTAATCAGAAATCCTCCATATCTGACACAACTAGTTAAAAGCACCTGTTTGCACCACGAAACCTGTATGCTACAGTTGTATTGCGACGTCAACAATCAACTAGTTTAATTAACTAGCTGAAATAATGTTGTAACTATGATAAGATGTTTTTGAAAATGAAAGTTCAACATATAAAGGTGTACTTGCATAGAATATGTCACAAGTCCCTGAATAATGATAATTATAAGAAAGACCGCGTCCTTCATCAAAGGAGTAAATTGTTTCTGAGATTTTCTAGAACGTGTCCTGGAGCTACGGATTTTATGTCTCGTGCAGTACGTTTGGCAGGAGGCTGCCATTTCTACAAAAAGTGATCCTGAAATGTGGGAAATCATTGTGTAATAAATAAATACTTTATTTTTAGACCCGCTTTGTTTCAGTTAAACGAAACAATTATATCAATATCACATTCTTAGTCACGTGGTACAGATTCTTGTTGCAGATCAACTGTCAACAAGATTCAAAGAGTTCAATATTCAACAATTATCTAGTTTCATCGGTTGCTGACAAAATTGATACGTTACTCATGCAAGCTACTATAGTGCGTTTTAAATTGTTTTTCCCATGTTTAAAAATCTATAAGTCTGCAACTATTTCAACTAAGATGATGCAATTTTACATACAGACTTGAAATATGAATGATGTTACAAAACATTTGTTATTGTGTACATTGTACAGCTTATTTTTATATTTGTTTATATTGGGTATATAAACATCTTGTCAGTGTAACAGGACATATTTTTAAAGATTTAACAGCTTCACACACAAACTTCTGCGTTCAACAAAATATTTTCTCATGCGCACGGGGGTTTTTCCGATTAGAAGCTGTGTCACATTTGCTCAGAAGTATAGCCTGGGTGAGTTTTTGCAACGTCCATTATTAATAATACTTATGGAAGAGAATGTATAAATTTGGGCAACATGGTGAAGCAACTCGAAATTATACGCTGATAGCAAATAGGTTTTGCTGAAATCGGATGCATGTGTCCTAAACGTATAGAAGTCTTATGCGTTTAGGGCCTACCAAACCAATGTGCAGCGTATACACGTTCTTGGCAAAGATCAAACATATCACAAAGAGTGATTAAAATTGGTCGTAAAGAACGAACGCAAAGAAGAAGAAGAAGAAGACAGGTTATAATGATGATATTGTTGATATCTATGGACCTACGCCTCTTGGTAAAATGTCAGGTTGGGGTTTCTTAGTTATCGCACATGGTAGGATCACAGCAGAGCAGTGGAGTTTGCCCGACAATTACTACTAGTAGAAGATTGGAGGTTGAAGCTATTACTATTGCCCTCCATTGGGGCTATTTGGAACGCTGTTTACTGGTGCCGTTGTTGTATTTAATTATCAGGCAATGCTTGGAAAGATCCAGAATGACAAGTTGCGGTATGAGTGATGTACGTTTATCGAGGTTTCAAACCTTCAAAGGCTGATGTGTATCTACCGACTTAGGCATACGGATGATCGCTGCCATGAGAGAGCTGACAGGATGTTATGGACAGTAACGATTGTAAGAAATTTAGAATGGATAAGGGAGATGTTTGTCGGTCTCTTGGCAATCTACTATTGGATAAGGACACTTAAATTAATGTTGAATCTATCCATCGATTTAATGAGCTTGGATTTGCATGTTGTATAAGTAGAAGTAAATGCCCAAGATGCAGAGAGAGTAGTTTGTTCAACCAGCGAACCACAAGAACAATCAGTATGCATACTCTTCGACATCTATTGGGTAAAACTGAGGACTTAGAAATTTACCCGCAAGGCTGTGGCATATCGGTTCAACAACAAATAACTAATTTTTGCCAGTGAAAGAATTGGTATACATTAACACATTGCTTCTATTGTAAGCGACAATTATAAAGGAATGAATCTTCAAATAATGATATTCTCTTCGTGGAGATGTTACGTCAGTGTCTAATGCCATTATCACGGCGACATTCATCGAGGCACGTCGCCCGTGTTCTGTCGGGGTTCACAAGGGGAGCAAAAAATATTAACACTGCGACTTACAACGCATGTAAGAGGTGACTGAGGTAGGGACCTATAGAAGCTAATGTAGTAAATAAAAAGCATCGCAGAAATCGGATGCAACGGTCTACTTGTATTCGCATAACTGGCACAACGTACAATCGCTCTCAGGTTCAGATCACATACAAATCACAAAAAGTGGTTAACAAGTGGTCGATGTGGAGCGTTCGAAGCAGAAGAATCAAAGCAAGTGACAACATGAGACATCCAGTTATGCTGAAGTTACTAAGAATCAAAGCAAGTGACAACATGAGACATCCAGTTATGTTGAAGTTACAAAGAATGCCGAAATGCAAGGTTCTTTTCATTGTTTTATTGTCCTTTTCAATGGTTTCAATATTATAAAGTAATGGTTGAATACTATTATTGAATACTACTGTTATTGCGTGTAATTCAATATTATAAAGTAATGGTTTTACGATTCATGAAATACTACTATTGTGTGTAACTCAATATTATAAAGGCACAAAACAGTACAACTAATTTCTTTCTATCCTTCGTGTTCTGGTCACCGACTGGTTGATGAAGACTAAGATACTAAAATTGAATCTATCCAGCTATTGATAAAAATGGAAATTACACCTTGTACAAGCAAACTTAGATGCTTGAGTGGCAGAGTGAGGAGTGTGTGTAACCGGAGAACAAAGCAAACCAACAGTATTTATGCACTTTGACATCTGTTGGGAAGGGAAGGTGAAGGACTGAGCACATATGTGTGGGCAGGAGTGATATGATGTCAGTTTAGTAGCAGATAACCGATATTGTCAAACGCCATTGTTGGATCGCAATGTTTCTGTCCACCAATTTCTTCTTTTTCAAACGCTTCATATCGAGCACTTGTTAACCACTCCTTGTGTGACTTGTATGTTATCTGAGCCTAAGAGCTATTGTACGTTGTGCCAGTTATGCGCCTACAAGTAGGCCACCACGTCTGATTACTGCAACACTTGTTATTTATCAGGGTAGCTTCACTAGGCTCCTACTTCAGCGCCTTTTACGACATGCCTTGAAGGTCATAGTATCACTATTCTTTGCTCCCCTTGTGAGCACCGGTACCACACGGGCGGTCCATCAATTTAACACTAACTCGTTAACCAGTTTTGAGATATATGTCAAATACAGAGTTCTAAATACAACTTTTCTGTTGACAACATTGTTGTCTGCAACCAACGATTGCTTGCTTAGAGTGGATAATGTCACAAACATCATGTGTATCAGTTATCAGAGGACTGTCAAAATAGCACTCAGGACACGTCTATAGGTGATCCGATCTCCGCCTCAACAAATCCAGCAGAGTCCTGCGACCCAACACGCCAGTTCAATATTGATTAATCAATCTATTTGCATATTTTATATGTCGTTCTTTTCGGGTGTGGGAATATTGACAACAATCTCTCTCAGTCTGGTCAGCTATTGGGACTCACAATTCTGAAACTAACATGTGTATATTATCAAATACAGCACGAGATTTACTTCATATTGCTGAAGTTAACCAAGCCTATCATGTTTATTCTATTTCTATCCGCTAGAAGATATACTTTTACCCCCGACTCTATTTAATATATTAATTTGTTACAGTAATTTGTTACAGTAATTTGTTACAGTAATTTGTTACAGTAATTTGTTATAGTAATTTGTTACAGTAATTTGTTACAGTAATTTATTACAGTAATTTGTTATAGTAATTTTTTATAGTAGTTTATTACAGTAATTTGTTACAGTAATTTGGTATAGTAATTTATTACAGTAATTTGTTACAGTAATTTGTTATAGTACTTTGTTATAGTAATTTGTTACAGTAATTTGTTACAGTAATTTGTTATAGTAATTGATCAGTTTTGTTCTTCTTCTCCAAACGCTACATATCAACCACTTGTTAACCCCTCTTGTGATCTGTATGTTATCTGAACCTAATTGCGATTGTACGTTGTGTCAGTTCTGCGCCTACAAGCAGACCAGCACATCCGATTTCTGATATGCTTCTTATTTACTAGGGTAGCTTCGCTAGGTTCTACATCAGTCGCCTCTTATGACATGCTTTGTAGGTCGTATGGGTACTATTCATTGCTTACTTTGCGGGCTCCAGCTACACACGGGGTGGGGGGGGGACATCACATTTAAAGTATTTAACACATATCCCAATCATTCATTCGAAGGGTTCTTAGTAACAACACTCACTATCAGGTAAAAATTGTAGGAGTAACTTTCTTTGAAACATGTATATGTCATACCGTCTAATTTCAAATTTGTTCAAACCTTAATTATTTTTACATCTTCATATATCTTTTTATATGATACATCTTTTTACATATTTTAATAATATAAATAAATCGGTAGGCGACATCCATTTAGTCTTTGTCCAAGTTGACAATACATTCAAGACTCATTCTAATCTTCTGTCTTTTCTTTAATCCTGTTTTACCTTGCATCATCAAGATAAGAAACAGATTTATAGAACGGAATTGTGTGTGCGCTTCGTAAACATGAGTTTTTCACCGTCTTTGTTATCTCTTAAGTCCACCGTTTGTGTGTACGGCCTTTGTTTTTGTATCTACTTTATCCGAGTAACAATTCTCTTTTAGGCTGTTGGTAATCTGTTTATGAATCTATTATGTACATAGTTTGTGTGGGCGGCTTTTGTCTTTGTATCTACTGTATCGGAGTAACAATTCTCTTTTAGGCTGTTGGTAATCTGTTTATGAATCTATTATGTACATAGTTTGTGTGGGCGGCCTTTGTTTTTGTATCTACTGTATCCGAGTAACAATTCTCTTTTAGGCTGTTGGTAATCTGTTTATGAATCTATTATGTACATAGTTTGTGTGGGTGGCTTTTGTCTTTGTATCTACTGTATCGGAGTAACAATTCTCTTTTAGGCTGTTGGTAATCTGTTTATGAATCTATTATGTACATAGTTTGTGTGGGTGGCTTTTGTCTTTGTATCTACTGTATCGGAGTAACAATTCTCTTTTAGGCTGTTGGTAATCTGTTTATGAATCTATTATGTACATAGTTTGTGTGGACGGCTTTTGTCTTTGTATCTACTTTATCCGAGTAACAATTCTCTTTTAGGCTGTTGGTAATCTGTTTATGAATCTATTATGTACATAGTTTGTGTGGGTGGCTTTTGTCTTTGTATCTACTGTATCGGAGTAACAATTCTCTTTTATGCTGTTGGTAATCTGTTTATGAATCTATTATGTACATAGTTTGTGTGGGTGGCTTTTGTCTTTGTATCTACTGTATCGGAGTAACAATTCTCTTTTAGGCTGTTGGTAATCTGTTTATGAATCTATTATGTACATAGTTTGTGTGGACGGCTTTTGTCTTTGTATCTACTTTATCGGAGTAACAATTCTCTTTTAGGCTGTTGGTAATCTGCTTATGAATCTATTATGTACATAGTTTGTGTGGGTGGCTTTTGTCTTTGTATCTACTGTATCGGAGTAACAATTCTCTTTTAGGCTGTTGGTAATCTGTTTATGAATCTATTATGTACATAGTTTGTGTGGGTGGCTTTTGTCTTTGTATCTACTGTATCGGAGTAACAATTCTCTTTTAGGCTGTTGGTAATCTGTTTATGAATCTATTATGTACATAGTTTGTGTGGGCGGCTTTTGTTTTTGTATCTACTGTATCGGAGTAACAATTCTCTTTTATGCTGTTGGTAATCTGTTTATGAATCTATTATGTACATAGTTTGTGTGGGTGGCTTTTGTCTTTGTATCTACTGTATCGGAGTAACAATTCTCTTTTAGGCTGTTGGTAATCTGTTTATGAATCTATTATGTACATAGTTTGTGTGGACGGCTTTTGTCTTTGTATCTACTTTATCGGAGTAACAATTCTCTTTTAGGCTGTTGGTAATCTGCTTATGAATCTATTATGTACATAGTTTGTGTGGGTGGCTTTTGTCTTTGTATCTACTGTATCGGAGTAACAATTCTCTTTTAGGCTGTTGGTAATCTGTTTATGAATCTATTATGTACATAGTTTGTGTGGACGGCTTTTGTCTTTGTATCTACTTTATCGGAGTAACAATTCTCTTTTAGGCTGTTGGTAATCTGCTTATGAATCTATTATGTACATAGTTTGTGTGGACGGCTTTTGTCTTTGTATCTACTTTATCGGAGTAACAATTCTCTTTTAGGCTGTTGGTAATCTGTTTATGAATCTATTATGTACATAGTTTGTGTGGACGGCTTTTGTCTTTGTATCTACTTTATCGGAGTAACAATTCTCTTTTAGGCTGTTGGTAATCTGTTTATGAATCTATTATGTACATAGTTTGTGTGGGCGGCTTTTGTTTTTGTATCTACTGTATCGGAGTAACAATTCTCTTTTAAGCTGTTGGTAATCTGTTTATGAATCTATTATGTACATAGTTTGTGTGGGTGGCTTTTGTCTTTGTATCTACTGTATCGGAGTAACAATTCTCTTTTAGGCTGTTGGTAATCTGTTTATGAATCTATTATGTACATAGTTTGTGTGGGTGGCTTTTGTCTTTGTATCTACTGTATCGGAGTAACAATTCTCTTTTAGGCTGTTGGTAATCTGTTTATGAATCTATTATGTACATAGTTTGTGTGGGCGGCTTTTGTTTTTGTATCTACTGTATCGGAGTAACAATTCTCTTTTATGCTGTTGGTAATCTGTTTATGAATCTATTATGTACATAGTTTGTGTGGGTGGATTTTGTCTTTGTATCTACTGTATCGGAGTAACAATTCTCTTTTAGGCTGTTGGTAATCTGTTTATGAATCTATTATGTACATAGTTTGTGTGGACGGCTTTTGTCTTTGTATCTACTTTATCGGAGTAACAATTCTCTTTTAGGCTGTTGGTAATCTGCTTATGAATCTATTATGTACATAGTTTGTGTGGGTGGCTTTTGTCTTTGTATCTACTGTATCGGAGTAACAATTCTCTTTTAGGCTGTTGGTAATCTGTTTATGAATCTATTATGTACATAGTTTGTGTGGACGGCTTTTGTCTTTGTATCTACTTTATCGGAGTAACAATTCTCTTTTAGGCTGTTGGTAATCTGCTTATGAATCTATTATGTACATAGTTTGTGTGGACGGCTTTTGTCTTTGTATCTACTTTATCGGAGTAACAATTCTCTTTTAGGCTGTTGGTAATCTGTTTATGAATCTATTATGTACATAGTTTGTGTGGACGGCTTTTGTCTTTGTATCTACTTTATCGGAGTAACAATTCTCTTTTAGGCTGTTGGTAATCTGTTTATGAATCTATTATGTACATAGTTTGTGTGGGCGGCCTTTGTCTTTGTATCTACTGTATCGGAGTAACAATTCTCTTTTAGGCTGTTGGTAATCTGTTTATGAATCATTTAATTTATTATTTCTTGCTCAGTACAGATGGTGTGCCAATTTATTTCTGATGTCTTCATTTCTAAACATGCCTCTTCTTGATACTCCTAGAATTATGTGTAGACACATTATATTTGTCGTGACTAGTTTTTTTTCTATGTTTGATGTCAGCTTTCAGGTCTAGCACTGATACCATAGTGGAGCGTCTGGTCGAATGGATTTGAGCGCCCTCCCCATGCAGAAGACCTGTGTTCAATCCATGGTAAGGCCAAGAATCATTTTCATTTGTAGGTATAACAGAAAAACCCTAACCTGAACAGCTTTTCGGCGACTGCACTAGCCATGCGGATATTAAATTGCACAGGCTCTCGTCCCAACTGTCCTACAGTGCCCTAAAAAGTGATACTACAGACCGTAACAAAACTAACGACTATAATGTTGGGAGAAATATTGTTGGTTATGCATTGCTGTTTTAGTTTTCATATCATATTATACACAGTGTTCAACACATGCATTAAATAAACATTATGATATTATTTGTTCATATTATACACAGTGTTCAAGACATGCATTAAATAAAAGTTATGATATTATTTGTTCATATTATACATAGTGTCCAACACATATATTAAATAAACATTATGATATTATTTGTTCATATTATACACAGTGTCTAACACATACATTAAATAAACATTATGATATTATTTGTTCATATTATACATAGTGTCCAACACATATATTAAATAAAAGTTATGATATTGCTTATTTAATGCTAGTGCTAAAAAAGAAATTATGATATGAATTGGCAAGGCAACATCAGCTTTTAAAAGTCTAAATAAGATATAGAACTGCAAGTTATATAGTATTAAAACTAAATTACGAATTTTCAATTCAAATGTGGTATTAATCCAAGCATATGCCAGCGAGAGTTGGAAAATGACTTAAAGATATAGGAAGGAAGTTGAATGCATTTGAAAACAGATGTCTGCGAAAAATAATGAATATAAAATGGATCGAATTCAGGAGAAGTGATGAAATCAGAGAAATGTTTGATCAACCATTAGTGACAACTGTTATAGGAAAGAGAAGATGGAGATATGTTGGACACATCTTGAGGAGAAATGATCAACAAATATCAAAGCAGGCATTGAAGTGGGATGCAAAGGGTTCAAGAAAGAGAGGACTATGCTGAGAGAGGCAAGAAATATCGGTCTCGGTACCATGGAGGAGATTGAGCGAGTTGCCCAGGATAGAGCGGTATGGAGAAATTACTTGCAGGCCCTATGTAACGTTTAACGGTACGAGAGGAATTATTATTATTATTATTTTGCTATTACTTGTTCATGGCGTACATAGTGTCCAACACATACATTAAACGAACGTCATGCGATTATTAAGTTTAAGTTTGCAAAGTTATTTTATGAACAGATCAAGAGAAGTATATATTGATTTTTTTTAAATTACAAAATAAAGTTATAAACATCTCGTAGAGAAGAATATGTTAGTGAAGAAACCTTATTATAATTCTTACTAATGAAAGAACATAACAAATTATATCATTTTAACATACATGACCATTATTTAAGCTTGAGTATGTTCAAAGACAACACATACAGGTACAGGATTTCTCTAGACACACTAGCCATCAGTAGATTCTTTGTTGAAGAGAAGAGTAACGAATGGTAGTCATTTAATTGTGTTTGTGCCAATAGAAAATCTTCTGAAAAGATCACAACAACCCTGCCGATATTTGGTGCTCATTCCAAAATAAACGAAGATATTGATGCTGGAATTTGTGGCAGTTGCTGTACCAGATGAATAAATTATTGTCATAAATATATTCCTATAAAATCCGTTGTAATTTAGTTCAGGTTCGACATAAGTAGCAATAAAAATTATAACAACAGGGACGTAGCTGATAATAAAAACTGCAGAAATAAACACTATCATCTTAGCTATTCTTATATCTCTTGTATCTATTGATCTGTTTCTATTTGATGTAAATTGTGTCTCTTTCGTTGTAGTAGAGCTTAAACTTCTCCAGGCCGCCTGCTGTTTGAGTTTAACAACTAAAAAAACAGTACAAATAAGAACAGAAAAGAAACAAGTTAACGGCATAAACACGCCAACTATAGCATAGTTAATGTAATCTATTATTCTTGCTGTATTATAATCAAAACGTTCAACAAGTCCAAGCAATGTCATATTTATTGATGGGTAATATTTCCAATCTATTCCTAGGAAAAAGTAACTCAGACTACAAAAACCTAACGTAACTCCAAATATTGTAACCATGGCAATAACGTGTCTTTTGTGTGTGAATATGGATTTGACTTGTAAAGGGCGAGTAACACACATACATCTGTCCACACTGATAAACATAGTTATCAAACCTGTTGTTCGAGTGAACGCCACGTGCGACCAACCTCCACTGATGACCTGTATCTCCTCAGTTACAAGAGGAAATGATGATAGTCGGAATGAAGAAGTGTAACAGAGATTGCACCATCCTAGAAACAGCATAGCAAAGAGATCTGATATAGCCAGTGATAACAGACTGATATTGACAGCGTCTGTAAATCCTTGTTTGATGAAGACAATAATATTGATAATATTGCTTATTATTCCGAACACAACAACAGTCTGAGAAATGATACCCAAGTTTATAGACATGACGAAGTAGAACATCTTATCGCTCATTATTGTAGAGCGAGATATAGGTAACTGTTCAGTAACAGCAATCACATACTTCTCTGATGTCATTTTGAGAGTGGTGTCCATGTTATACTTGACCTAGTCAGTCTCAATACAGTCTATCTAAAATAGATTTAGTTTTGGCAACAATTTTATATAATTATATACAACATTGTATCTAGAACAAATTTATTAGAATTGGTAAAATTATCACAAACAAATTAGATTATAATCTGATAACTAGATACTAACATTTCATTATTTTTGAGAAAAAAATATTGACTGTCGAAAAAGTTGTTATAATCAAAATTATATTATTAAACAATATATTATAACTAGTTAATTTAATACTATATTGTTCATAATAACATATAGGTCTTTGCAATTTGCTGACATCTTACGTATATGTCTTATAGTATTGTTATTTTTTAAATGCATTGTACAAGATATTGGCATTTCATGATAAATACAGAACACATTGTGAAAAAAGTAATTGGTTTTTAGGACTACCATTTTACGAATGTATTAATAAAAAATTCCAATAACTTAAGCATAGACTGACGGATGGGCGTAACGTGTAATTATGTTATTGATTAGAATGTTGTGTCTTCCTTGTGTTAGAAGATTTAACATATATAAGGTCAATCGTAGATGTGACACACAATATGTATGATTTTTGAATGATCATTATTAATTGATGTGGATCATGAGGTAGATAGAAGAATGTAAGATTAGAGTTAAACAAGAACACGTGTATGGTTACTAATATTTAACACATAGGGGTTTCTATGGCGTAGAAGTTAGGTGTTCTCATCTCGTTCCAAAGATACTCGGCTTGCTCCCTCGTGGAGCCATCTAGATATTGTTCCAGAGATCCCTGATCTCAGTGTAACTGAGATCGAGTCACTAGTCCTATCGGAGACGGACGATAAAACATAGGTCCAGTGTTCATTTTGAGCACGTAAAAGAACTCCTGTCAATTCAAAATCTTGAAGATCAGGCTGGAAAGCCGCTGCCCGCTCAAAATTTATTAGGAAAAGATTTAGAATAAAATTCCTACAAAATGTCTTCATTAACTTTAAAATCACATCAGTGACATCGCCGGTGCTATGGAGTTCGTGCACTGCAGCTGAAGTCTTCCTGTGTAAGAAAGAGATCGAGAAACACATGGCTACTCATCGAATTGTAGCGATGATGTTCCTATAAACCAATTAATCAATCATTGTAGCAGATGTCTGGATACTTATATTTACACGTTATATTTAAACTCTGGATACTTATATTTACACGTTATATTTAAACTCTGTGATACTTATATTTACACGTTATATTTAAACTCTGCGATACTTATATTTACACATTATATTTAGACTACTTATATTTACACGTTATATTTAAACTCTGGATACTTATATTTACACGTTATATTTAAACTCTGCGATACTTATATTTACACGT
The DNA here is from genome assembly GCA_020796225.1 of Arion vulgaris. Taxonomy (NCBI): domain Eukaryota; kingdom Metazoa; phylum Mollusca; class Gastropoda; order Stylommatophora; family Arionidae; genus Arion; species Arion vulgaris. The sequence continues at coordinate 54,721,280 of CM036759.1, read as the reverse complement.
TATATTTAGACTACTTATATTTACACGTTATATTTAAACTCTGCGATACTTATATTTACACGTTATATTTAAACTCTGCGATACTTATATTTACACGTTATATTTAAACTCTGGGATACTTATATTTACACGTTATATTTAAACTCTGGATAATTATATTTACACGTTATATTTAAACTCTGGATAATTATATTTACACGTTATATTTAAACTCTGGATAATTATATTTACACGTTATATTTAAACTCTGCGATACTTATATTTACACGTTATATTTAGACTACTTATATTTACACGTTATATTTAAACTCTGGGATACTTATATTTACACGTTATATTTAAACTCTGGGATACTTATATTTGCACGTTATATTTAAACTCTGGATACTTATATTTACACGTTATATTTAAACTCTGGATACTTATATTTACACGTTATATTTAGACTCTGCGATACTTATATTTACACGTTATATTTAGACTCCGGATACTTATATTTACACGTTATATTTAGACTCCGGATACTTATATTTACACGTTATATTTAAACTCTGGGATACTTATATTTACACTTTATATTTAAACTCTGGATACTTATATTTACATGTTATATTTAGACTCTGCGATACTTATATTTACACGTTATATTTAAACTCTGGATACTTATATTTACACGTTATATTTAAACTCTGGATAATTATTTTTACACGTTATATTTAGACTGAGACGTTCTCGAATCGTCAAAGGAATTCTAAACTAATTTACACAAATATATGAGTGATAGAATATAAAAACTAAACAAGCATTGGGATTCATTGTAGCATATATCTCTTCTTCTCTTCCACCATTTACTTCTTTATCGAAGTGTTTGGGAGGAATCCTAGTGATTTTGTGTGTGCTTGTTTTAAGGCACCTTGTAAGCTGTTATTCTTTTTTGTAATGCTGCTCTTGATACCGTCGCTCCATCTTTTTCGTGGTCTTCCGCTTTGTACTCATTATAATTGTTTATGTGTTGCTCTTTTTGGTACGCGATACCAGGGTATTCTTGTCAGGTGTCCAAACCATTTAATCTGTTGTTCTTTTATGAATTGCATGACTGGTTTCACATCCAGTCTTCTTCTGATTTCTTCATTTCAAATTGTGTTTCTTATTGTCACACCTGCAGCTCTGCTAAGACACCTCATCTCTGTCGTTATGATTTCCCGCTCATTAGCTGCTGTTATTGGCCATGTTTGACACTCATAACATAGTGTTGGCAAGAAAATCGTTCTTATGAGATTTGCTTTAGTTTTTAGCAGTATCTCTTCATGTAACAACAGTGGTGTTAACTGTCCCAGTATTTGGTTAGCTTTTGTGCAAAGATTGCTAATTTCGCTATCAATACTTCTTTCTGCTGTGAAAATTGCTCCTAAGTATTTGACCTCAATTGTTTGTTTTATTTCTATGTTCTGGATATATATAGACTGAATTATATAAATGTATACATTCAATAGAACAAATAGATCCATCCAGAAAGAATTAAAAATCACAGAAAACTGACTATTGCTACACATACGAAAGAGAAAATTGAGATATTTTGGACATATAAGCTGACATGAACGGCTGAAGAAAACCATTATGGAAGGAGGCTGTTACTTGGATTCAGGATGTTACTGATTGTTTGAACATGACGGCTGCAGAGGCGGGACATGAGAGAGAGAAAGGACTGTTGGGGTGACAAAGTTCTGCTCAAGACAAGCTATTTGATGATGATGATGACTTTAATACCAGACAAAGATAGATCCACTTCTAGTTGTTGTTTGTTTGTTGTTAGTTTGCGTTCGTTCGTTCATTCTGTACGATGATTTTGGATACTTTTTCTGATATATTTGGACTTTGCCAAGAACGATTATACATTGCATTTCGGTTCATAGGTCTCTACACGTTTAATGAAGGCGCATTCGAACTTTCCGACTGACGGTAAATGTGTGAGTCTATCTCGCCTTACAGTTTCTGTTGCATCGTGGGTTCAACACTTTTTATTTACCATTTTTACTCCGTATATTTGGACTTGTATATTATCTGTGCTAATAAGTTTGTTTACACTTTACAACCTTTCTAACTGTGTGAGATCGTTTAAGAACACTTTCATCTGTTTTAGGACACCTTTTGTCGACTTATTTACGTTTGTCTTTGCTGATGTTCATAATCTCGATCTTTTCTGGCAAACCACTATTTTAATCAACAATTTGTTTGCACCATGCGGTATTTTTCTTTATCTGCGAACGTCTGCTGTTAACTCAGGCGGAAGTTATGACGCCTTGTGGTGCGCTTCAAAGTGAGTTTTGTGAGAGGTCTACTTACCATTTTACCGGTGTCCTTCGCCATGCGGCGAGAGTTTGCCGTCTTCAGAGGTACTTTAAGATTAGATGCTTCAAGTGTGATCGTTACAGGAAACTTATTGTCCACGAAACACTTGCCTTGAGTCCTCATACCATCGGTACTTTTACGGCCAGTGTTCATTAGTGAAGTGCGATTTCTCTATCAGATTTCCTGCATTTGGTGAAGTGGATCCGTACGCATCGTATAATAAACACTCTTGAATAATCTTTTATTGCTGTATTTTTGTGCTTGGATCTACACCAGAGAGCATTTGTTGCTTTGCTGACTGTAGAGGTCGTTCCGGCTTAAGAGCATTCTCAACCCTTCTAGGGCTAGTCATTCCAAAATGTGACTCAGAATATACTAGCTTTGCTCGCTATTGTTGCCTATTTTGTAGCCATTACATTTATACCCTTGATAAGAGACCATCAGTAAAAATGAAAATGTTCACTATATATATATATATATATATATATATATATATATATATAGAGAGAGAGAGAGAGCTGCAGTAGCTTAATTGTTAGTGCACTCGCTTCCTAAGCTAGTAGTCCGGGTTCAATTCCACGGTGGAAGTGGATTTATTTCCGACCATGACGGTCTCAGGTCGACCCAGCCTCAACTGGGTCCCAGGAAAAACACTTGGAAATAAAAGCGATCTGCGTGATGTTGAAAACATCATCAATCGTGTGCCAACTATCAATGAAACACACGGACCTAACATGAATTACGCTATATACTACGTGGTATAAAAAAGTGTACCTTTACTTGTATATATAGATAGATAGATAGATAGATAGATAGATAGATAGATAGATATAATTTAAAGTTCATTTATTTCGCCATCCCTTACAAACTATTGGTGGTGTCTGTGGCTTAGGGGATAGTGACTCGGTCTATTACCCTCGACGTTCTGCGTTCGAATCAAGCTACGTTTGGTTGCAAATTGCAGTTTGGTTGTAAACTGTTTCGCGTGAATTTTTACATCACCCGTTCAGAAAGCAATGGCAAACTACTGAACGTAATAATGCCTAGAAAAATCAAAAATTGCGCTAAAAAGTTGGGGTTGATTTGCAAAGTCCCGTAAAGGATACGCAATTAACTCTTTTTTTTTACAAGCTATTATAGATTATAGAATTCGGTGCGACATAACAAAATGACCAGAGAGGTCATATTTGCCTAGCACAACTAGCAACAACAAGTCAGTTTTATTTGTGTCCACCTTCATACAATCTTGCAATGTTTTATGAACAATGGATATTTTAAAATATTTGAATTTTTATGTCATTTCAGAATTATGCAGAAATTATTTTGTTGGACATTTCAAATCGACATCATCATTCAATGACAAGAGTAAGAACATTGTCCAGGAATACAATATCAGAAAAAAGTGGGAAACATTGGATACTAAATAGTTCCAGGATTACTCTTAGTGAACCAGGACAAAAGTCAAATTTTTACAAGCCATTTGTTTTTAGAATAAAAAACGCCTTTAGAGTGGCTCCTTGTAAATAGGCGTATAGTCCAAAGCCACGTACTGTGGCGTTTGGTTCACAAGGAGTTAATATGCAAGCTCAACCAGATCATTTTCTTTCTATATTCCTTACTCTCGAGCTTTCTTTCTTTCCTTCTTTCCTTCTCTCAGTAAACTTTACTTTTCATCATCCCTACCCTTCATTAACCATTTTCTTCATTTTTATCTCACCAACCATTCTTGTTCTCTATTGTTCTTATTTTCTGTCTCAGTCATTCTATATCTTTCTTTCTTGTTATCTCACCAACCATTCTTGTTCTCTATTGTTCTTATTTTCTGTCTCAGTCATTCTATATCTTTCTTTCTTGTTATCTCACCAACCATACTTGTTCTCTATTGTTCTTATTTTCTGTCTCAGTCATTCTATATCTTTCTTTCTTGTTATCTCACCAACCATACTTGTTCTCTATTGTTCTTATTTTCTGTCTCAGTCATTCTATATCTTTCTTTCTTGTTATCTCACCAACCATACTTGTTCTCTATTGTTCTTATTTTCTGTCTCAGTCATTCTATATCTTTCTTTCTTGTTATCTCACCAACCATTCTTGTTCTCTATTGTTCTTATTTTCTGTCTCAGTCATTCTATATCTTTCTTTCTTGTTATCTCACCAACCATACTTGTTCTCTATTGTTCTTATTTTCTGTCTCAGTCATTCTATATCTTTCTTTCTTGTTATCTCACCAACCATTCTTGTTCTCTATTGTTCTTATTTTCTGTCTCAGTCATTCTATATCTTTCTTTCTTGTTATCTCACCAACCATACTTGTTCTCTATTGTTCTTATTTTCTGTCTCAGTCATTCTATATCTTTCTTTCTTGTTATCTCACCAACCATACTTGTTCTCTATTGTTCTTATTTTCTGTCTCAGTCATTCTATATCTTTCTTTCTTGTTATCTCACCAACCATACTTGTTCTCTATTGTTCTTATTTTCTGTCTCAGTCATTCTATATCTTTCTTTCTTGTTATCTCACCAACCATACTTGTTCTCTATTGTTCTTATTTTCTGTCTCAGTCATTCTATATCTTTCTTTCTTGTTATCTCACCAACCATACTTGTTCTCTATTGTTCTTATTTTCTGTCTCAGTCATTCTATATCTTTCTTTCTTGTTATCTCACCAACCATTCTTGTTCTCTATTGTTCTTATTTTCTGTCTCAGTCATTCTATATCTTTCTTTCTTGTTATCTCACCAACCATTCTTGTTCTCTATTGTTCTTATTTTCTGTCTCAGTCATTCTATATCTTTCTTTCTTGTTATCTCACCAACCATACTTGTTCTCTATTGTTCTTATTTTCTGTCTCAGTCATTCTATATCTTTCTTTCTTGTTATCTCACCAACCATTCTTGTTCTCTATTGTTCTTATTTTCTGTCTCAGTCATTCTATATCTTTCTTTCTTTTTATCTTCCTTCCCTCCTATCTTCTGTTCTTCCATCCATTGTCGTTTCTTCATATCCTGCTTTTTTCTCCATCTTTCTCTCTCTGATATTCATCTTCTCCATTTTCATGCTGCTATATTTTCAAAAAAATTCTTCTTCTTTTATTTCTATCATCCTTTACTTATATATATATATATATCTGTTTTACTTCTAATTCCTCTTCCCTCTTTCTTTCATTCAAAATTGATGTCAAAAGTTTAGTTGCCAATAGTTATATTTTCCTGTAAATTCTTCTTATTTTATCTTCTTTCCTTCTATCAATTTGTCCTTATTTTTTTTCTAATTTGTATTTATTTTCCCGCTGTCATGTTTTAGAAATTGAAGTCAAAAGATCAGTGGTCCATAGCTACATTTATGCATAGTATACAGTGTTTTCCAATCTGGTAGAGTCTGTCTCTCTTTAATATTCATTTAAACTTGTGTTGGCAATTGCTTTGATGTTACAATATTTAGAATGACTACAGTTATTGGAAAGAACTCGAACAATGATACAAATCATCATCATCATCAGGTGCCGTCTCCACATCGAAGGTTGTCTGCAATGAATCTCCAGCATTCTCTATCTTTCGCCTTGGAGTTAAACACTGCCAGACTGTAACCTGTCCATTTCTTAAAGTTTCCTCCCACTTATCTCTCGGTCTTCCTCTTGCTCTTCCCCCTCAACTTTCCCTCTAGTAAATGTTTTATCATGGTGTCATGTCTTTTTATGTGCCCAACATACTTTACTTTTCTGAATTTTATTTCTCTTAATAATTGTTTCTTCATGCTTAGTTTTCCTAAAACTTGTTTATTTGTCTTTTTTTCTGTCCATGAAACACTGCCTATTCTTCTATATATCCACATCTCAAATGCATCAATTCTGTCTTCTAACTGCTTGTTCATTGTCCATGTTTCCGAGCCATACATTAATATAGGATATATATAGCATTTGATCATTCTCATTTTTAACCTGTTTGTGATTTGTTTGGATGTCAGTAACTTCTCATACTATTGAAATTATCCTTGGCCATTCCTATTCTCTTTTAATTTCTGTTATATATCTGCCATCATCTACAAATCGCAGTTCAATTATTTCCATTCTGTTCATGCAGATTCTCTATCTTCCTGTACCTTGATCGTTACACTAGGTACACCATGAAAGCTGCAGTTTTGTTTGTTTACACTAGGTACACCATGAAACCTGCAGTTTTGTTTGTTTACTCATATTCTTATCAACCAAGCTATTTGTGATCTGTGTAGGTTGCGTCACATGTCTATGTTGTTCATCTAACTAAGTGATATGACATGTGGGAGAGACACAATCATATTTCGGTCAAAGTGTATGTATATTATCCAACAGGACACACATTTGTACAGACTGTTAACTGTAAGATTTTACACATATAAAAGCCTCATTGTACCACATACCGTAGCATTGTATCATATATGTCATAAGAAATCCGTCATATCCGACTTAAGACAAGGATATAGTGAAATGCACTTGTCTGTACAACGAAGTGTGTATGCTACATTTGTATCGCAATGTCAACATTCAACGAGTTTAACTAGACAGTGCTCATATAATGTAACAACTATCATCATACACTTTTGAAAATGGCAGTTAAACATATAACAGTGTACTTGCATCGTATATTTCACAAGTCCCTGCATAATGATATATAACAGAAAGACCTCGTCGTTTGACTCAAGGTTAATTGTTTTCGGAGATCTTCTAGGACGTGTGCTGGGGCTACGGAGTTGGTGATTTGTGCAATACGTTGGACAATTTGCTTGCCATTTCTACGAAAAGTGCTCCTGGCGTGTGGGAAAGCACGGTACAATCTCTTTAAACCCCCTTTTTTAGTTAAAAGAAACAATTATGCCAACACTACATTCTTAGTAACGTGGTTCAGATTCTTCTTACAGACCAACCACCAACAATATTAGAAGAGTTGAGCATTCAACAATTATCTAGTGCCATCCAGTGTTGTGAAATGTAAATCGGCTTTTAGTGCTAGATTTTAGTTTTAAAAGTGCTAGAATTATTTTTTTAATGCTAGAATAAAGTGCCAAAAAATATTTTAAGTAACAATTGTGCTGTATTAATTACAGATCAATAGTATATCATTGCAATTTGAAAAGTCAGATTGCACATCTTCTGGCGCCGTTTGAGCAATCGGAATGCACATCATCTGAAGTTTTTTTTGGGTCATATGACTCGCAGGGTTGCCAAATGTAAATCGGTTTTTAATGCTAGATTTTAGGGGGGAAAAAGTGCTAGAAAGTGCTAGAAATATTTTTTAATGCTAGAAAAAATGTCATAAAACAGTTTACTTACCAATTGTGTTGTATTAATTACAGCTCGAATAGTATTTCATCGTAATTTGAGAAGTCAGACTGCACATCTTCTGAAGTTTTTATTGGGTCATATGAGTCCATTGTTCCAATTTTGGCGGTGACATCTTTAGGTAATTTAAAGTTTTTGCAGCATTTATTATGCCTCTTTAATCCATATTTTACTGCAAGAATTGCTTAAAGCATGGGCAGCTGCATTTTGTTTTTCATTTTATTTTTCACGACATTCATGCTGCTGAATAACCGTTCCACTTCAGCATTAGAATTTGGTAAAATTAATAAATTTAGGGCAAAAGTTGCAACGTCTTTGAAAGGGTTACCTCCCGAAGAATCTGTATAATTGAAAACTTCATAACCAAAATGTCTCTGTGGTTGCAATATCAGTCCATGTAACTAAATGTATGATGTTGTACTGAATCTCAATTGATGATTTCATTTCTTCATTTAAGTGAAATAATTCCAGAAGGGAATAATATTTTCTTAAAATGTGTCAATGTATTTTGCACTGAGAATAAGCTTATATTCTTCAAAATATCAATGTTTTCTGGCAGACGATTATGCAGTTCTTTGTACAGGCCAATCAAAAAGTGTTGTGCCCTTTTGTGGATGTGAGTTACTTGAGAAGATTGAATTTGTTGGCTAATTATCAATTCCCAAGTCTTTTCTCAAATGTAGAACCCAGTTGTGGATTTGGATCCAGAAATTCTTCAATGTTAGTGTTAGGATCAAGAGGATCAATGTTGCTTGTTGGCAGTACTAACATGTTAGCAATAGATGTAATAAGAAGAGATAGATCAGAAAACAATTTTGTTTTATCAGCAGTATTTGATTCCAAAAGTTTGTTCACTTCTTGAACATGTTTTAGAATTGGATGCAAAAATAATATAAATAACTCATTCCGAAGGTCACAATACATTTCATACAGTAAAGTGGCGATGTAACATTTTTCATTAGAACTTGCTAATTGAAAATGAGTCTGCAATTCATTCCATTGGCTTAAAATTTTGCTGATTGCTGGTTCAATTGCTAACCACCTGGTTGTACAAGAATTTAAGATCGTCAGTGGTTCCTTATCATTAATGCTCTGGTAAAGTTGACTGTAAGAAATTTGTCTCAGTGAATTCTTAGAAAACCATTTATAAGTCTCACTTACTAAAAACTCTAAGTTTATTGGCAATGATGCAACACAAGCATGGGACACTGATAATTGTATGGAGTGGCATACACATTTAAATAAGATTAATCCAGGAATTCCTTCCTTCAACTTCTTGAAAACACCGTTATTTGTCCCTACCATCACACTGGCGTTGTCAGTGCCAATAGCCAGAAGATTTTTCATGTTTAATTTCTTTTCATCTAATTCATTCTTGACTGCATTTACAATGGCATCTGCATTACATTTGTCTAGTAACACCATATTAAGATATGTATGAATTACTTTCTTGTGAGTTTCACTGTAATAAATTACAACAATACCCAATAACTTGTTTACAGTGATGTCAGTTGATTCATCCAGTAATAAACAGAATTTTCCTTGCCCAAGATCAGTAGTCAAATCTTTCTTGAAGTGAGGAGCAATGATATTCTTTGCAATATTTGCACACTTTGTACGATGTATCCTAACTTTATTTACCATTTCACTGTCCGATATGGTATTTTTGCACAAGTCTACCAAGTGATCACAAGAATTGAATGATGAATGACAGCAAATAAACATTGCTAAATTGGCCTCAAGTGTAGATATCTTATCATCTTTCTTCGCAACGAAACTTGTAAGAGAAGCACTTTGACATGGACTAGCAAGTTTATGTTTCTTTGTTTCACAATGTCTTGCTAAAAGAAAATACTTAGCTAAAATGTCATGTCTACAATACTTGCAATGAGCTTTAGATGAATCAGTTGGTACTTCAAGTAGCCACTTTACAAAAGCAGGATCTTTTAACCATTCCTTTCGAAATTTTTGCGAATATGTTGGTTTTGCTTTACTCATTGCTGAATGAGGAATTCTCTTTATGATTTAAACAGTCCTCCGTTGGTTTGGAAATGATTATAGCACTTTAGAACAGTCACTGATGAACTGAGAGCAAATACAGAAGCTGGTGGCAAGTCAACAAGATTGAACAAGGTACACCATTTGCTTGGTAGGCTACAGCTATACTCTAAGTCAAACGCGCACGGACCTCTCAGAGAGTTGTTCTCACACTGAGAAATTCATTACCCGGATCTCGTTGTAATAAATTTTCTGTGCCTGTTCGTCTTTTTTGTCGAGATTTTCTGATTCATATACCAAACTAAAAGAAGTGCTAAAAGTGCTAACTAATTTTTTTCAGTGCTAGATTTGGTGCTAGGTGCTAGATCTAAATTTGTAGTGCTAGATCACAAAAATAGTGCTAGATCTAGCACTAAAAGTGCTAAATTGGCAACACTGGTGCCATCAGTTGCCAAAATAGATACGCTACTAGTGCAAGCTACTAGCTGATGCTTATTAATCATTCAGTTATCAATTTATTCTAGTCAAATCCAATGCAAAAATAGGAATAAACAATTTCAAAACTTTGTAACATATTTCTTCATGTCAGAAAGTCCAAATTTACTTTCTTGCTTAATTTTACTTCATTGTCTTTTGCAGTTCCTTGTTTTCAAAGTATATATAAATGTTCACCTGGTGTGATACTACTGAGTGCAATGTTAAAACTATGGCTTAAAATTAATAAAAATAATACCCCAAAAAAATGAACACAGTAAGAATTTAATTTCATCTTCTCTCGATGGTTCTTTTTGGCCATTGTTATTAGTCTAATGTGATATAATAAACAGCCAAACACCAAGAACGGGAGTACATTCATAAACCTTTAGTACCATTTGGAGCTCTAGTGCTTATCCTTCGGTGGTGTGTTCGGTTTCAACCAGCTGTTTATTTACTAGGGTAGCTAGCCCTAGGGTACGATCCATTCTGCCGTATATTTTAGAAGGGATCTACGCCTTTGCGATCATTTATTTGCAGTAGCATTTATCTGATATGGGCAATGGTGCTTGGACGTCATCTCACGCTGTGTAGGATGATTGGCATCCGAAAAGTATTGCCCTTAGTCAATGTTTGAGTCAAATATTTGCATTATTGGCTTTCCACGGTGAGTTGATCCTGAGTAGGAGTATTCTCAGCCGTTTCGGGGCGCATGTCGGCACTTGGCAATTTGCAAGTGTTTACTCTGCATTTTCCCTGTCTCCGGGAAACAATAGATATTCTAGAAGGTAGTGTCGATCGGCACTAGCAACGCAACTGAAATTTTGCTCTCGTCAAAGATAACCCAACTCAGTTCTTCCGGGGATGTTAGTTGTAAATGCAGCAGTACCTTGCCCGGTTGTTCCAGGGAGGGCAATCCCTTTAGGTATCACCCACCTCAGTTCTTCCGGGGATGTTAGTTGTTAATACAACAGTACCTAGCCCGGTTGTCCCAGAGAGGGCAGTTTCGTTAGGCACTAAAACACAACTTTAGAAATCGCGCTTGGCCTCATGTACGGAGTTTACCGCAATCTTAGCATTTATTTGACACGATGTATTACAGTGTTTTCCAGAGATACTTACCGAGACCTTTGTTTTGTACTGGGTTCAAGCCTCTGAGTGCTTTCCAGTATTCACCTGCTCATCTGGGTGGGCCGCTCACCCTTACGTTTGCCACGCCTTCACATCGCACCATCGACATCACCTTACGTGTCTGCCCTGTCAAACGAGATTGTTAGGCTTCGTTTTTATTGATTCTTGCCCCACAGCTGGCAATTTGCTTGTGACCCTTTACTGCGTTGGAGTTGGGGGACTCCTTCACTGACTACTGTTTCTTTCGGTTCTGTTGTTTCTCACCGTGCACACCTTCACAATGCCTCTAGCTTGTCCGAACACAGAGCTCAATTCGGGACCCCTCCTCAGAACGCCGTTTCGCCCTATGTCTTTGACCCCAGATTATGGATAGGAACATCTTCACGATCACATTCACTATAGGAATGACTCAGAACGTAATCAGACAGAAGGCATTCTTATTGTCCTTGACTACGCTAGAGACACTACCATGTAGAGAATACATGCTTGGAATTATAACACTAAGTTTCCATCATGCGCAACAACATTTATCATTTATTGATCAATAAGATTTAAAGAACTCTTATAAAGTCCCATACTGCACTGTTGCTTGCAGAGATGTTGCATTCTCTAAAATAGTAATATATGTGGACACTATATTTTTAAAATTTATTTCTCAGATTTGTTCAAAGTTTGTTGTCACATAACACTATAAAACAATGTGCCAATAACATAACACTATAAAACAATGTGCCAATAATATAACACTATAAAACAATGTGCCAATAACATAACACTATAAAACAATGTGCCAATAATATAACACTATAAAACAATGTGCCAATAACATAACACTATAAAACAATGTGCCAATAATATAACACTATAAAACAATGTGCCAATAATATAACACTATAAAACAATGTGCCAATAATATAACACTATAAAACAATGTGCCAATAATATAACACTATAAAACAATGTGCCAATAATATAACACTATAAAACAATGTGCCAATAATATAACACTATAAAACAATGTGCCAATAATATAACACTATAAAACAATGTGCCAATAATATCGTTTATGTTTGTGTAGAATTAATTTTCATTCAAGCAACACACATTGATGTCAAGATATGCAATATTTTAATGAAAAGTGTACAGTTTATTAAATTTATTTTAAATTAAAACAAAAACACTTTTTCTGAAGTTGTAAATACGAAATTTTCTTTGAGAAAATAAACCCTTTAATAACCATGATGCATTGATTGATTGATTGATTGATTGATTAATTGATTGATAGGACCATCATCATTGTACTTCGGTGAAGAACTATGTGTGCTCCGATCTCTTTTTACACAGGAAGATCTCAGCTGCAGTGCACAAACTCCATATCACCAGCAAAGGTCTATGATGTCTTCTTCTTCTTTTTCGAACGCTCCATATCAAGCACTTATCAATCAATCTGTGTGATTTGTATGTGATCTGTGCCTAAGAGCGATTGTACGTTGTGCCAGTTATGCGCCTACAAGTAGGCCAGCACATCCTATTTCTGCGCTGCTGTTTATTTACTAGATTAGAATACCTATGGCCTACATTATCGCCTCTTACGACATGTACTGTAGGTCGCAGTGGTACTATTCTTTGCTTCCCTTGCGGGCCCGGCACCACATGGGCGATGTCGACGATGTAATTATTTTGTTAAGTAAGATAGGGAAGATATTTTGTAAGAATTTTTTATTTTCATTTTTCTAATGAATTTTGTCCGGCATTTGACCATGAATTTTGTCAGGGCATTTGACCATGAATTTTGCCCGGCATTTGACCATGAATTTTGCCCGGCATTTGACCATGAATTTTGCATGGCATTTGACCATGAATTTTGCCCGGTATTTGACCCTGCCACAAAAAAAGAATGCTAAGTATCTTTAAAGACTAATTGTTGTTGAATACGTTCAAGCAATCTCTAAATAAAATATAGAACACTTGTCGATATTTAGTACTCATTCCAACATAGACAAAGATATTGATGCTGGAGTTGAAAGCAACAGCTGCAATAGATGAGTACATTATAGACATAAATATATTCCTATAGAACCCGGTATAACCTAATTCAGGTTCGACGTAAGTAGCGATGAAGCTTACAACAGCAGGGATGTAGCAGATAATGAAAACAGAAGAAATAAACACTATCATCTTGGTTACTTTCTGATCTCTTGTACTTAAAGTTACGTTACTATTTGATATTATTGGTGTCTCTTTGATCATGAAAGAACTTGCACTTCTCCAGGCCGCTTGTTGCTTCAATTTGACAATCAGGAAAACAGTAAAAACTAGCACTGAGAAGAAACACGTTATCGGCATAAACACACCAACGATAGCGGCGTCTATACAATCCATTATTCTTGCTGTTTTATAATCAAAACGTTCAACAAGTCCAATCAAGGTCATGTTTTTTTCTGAGTAAAATTTCCAGTCTATTCCCAGAAAAACGTAAGCAAGAGCCGAACATAAAAAAGTTACCAAAAATATTGTAACCATGGAAATAACGTGTCTTTTGTGTGTGAAAATAGTTTTAACTTGTAACGGGCGAGTAACACATATACACCTTTCCATGCTAATAAACACAGTTATCCACCCTGTAATTCGTGTGAATGCTATGTGTGGCCATCCTCCACTGATAACTTGTATCTCGTCAGTTACAAGAGGAAATGCTGAAAGCCGAAATGAAGAAGTGTAACAGAGATTGGTCCACAGTAGAAACAACAAAGCGAAAAGATCTGATATAGCCAGTGATAACAGACTAATATTGACAGCGTCTGTAAATCCTTGTTTAATAAAGACAATAATATTGATAATATTGCTAATTATCCCGAACACAACCACAGTCTGACAGATGATACCCATATTTATAGACATAACAAAATAGAAAATCTCATCACTCATTATCGTAGAGCGATGTCTATGGACGCCTTCTGCAACAGAAGCAATGTACTGCTCATCTTGGCCTTTAAGAGTTGTATCCATGTTATGCTTGTACTAAGTCATATTGTCATTACAAAAGAACAAATACTATTCAGAAGATTTAGTTTCAACTACAATTTTATTTGATTATATATAGTATCAAAATATACTATTATACAAAATATAGACTCTTTGTTAGTTTCGATTAGAGTAACCATCAATCAATCAATCAATCAATCAATCAATCAATTATGGGTTAGAGTTTTAAAGAAAGAAAGAAAGAAAGAACTATTAACTATAAGGTAATGTTAAATGTTGTTTTTCTTGAAAGAAAATAGCTTTATATTGTTTAAATTTAACATTTTATTAAATAACACCAAATTATTATTGATAATTTAATGTTCCGTTTTCCATAATAAAAAGATGAGTTCAGCACACGTGGCTTACATCTTACACACATGTCCAACATTATTATACATCGCTTTCCACGTTTACACGTGATATCAATGCCATTGTAGCCTACTATTTGATAATAATTATTCTTGATAAACATCTACCACCAGATATGCACTAACTCTACCCTGACTGATTTGTATATGATTAGCTTAAATCAAGATTCCGATACAATAAACATAGTTTTAAAAAATAAATAATAGGTGTGACAATATTTTGTCGATTACCCGTTTAGTCGATAAATTTCAATTATAAATATATAGAGTTAATCTTACCTGTGGGACATTACAAATATAATTACTGACTTCCCTCTTTTTATGTGGGTCATGACATGATTTTAAGACAGCAGGTATGTCTAGAAGAGTTTTGCGTGGGTCATGACATGATTTTAAGACAGCAGGTATGTCTAGAAAAGTAAATATATGGGTACTAGCAAATCATTATATATAATTGTCGTAGGAAAACATTTTTATTTTACAAATTATATTTAAACGGTGGATGTTTTGTAATTTTAAATATTACTCGAATAATCATCAGATAAAGAGATATCACAGACGAAAGAGAATATAAGAGACACATCTAACAATGTGACTCGAAAATAGAAATAGACTATAAGAAACAAATCTAACAACGTGACTCGAAAATAGAAATAGAATATAAGAAACACTTCTAACAACGTGACTCCGTAATAGAAATAGAATATAAGAAACAAATCTAACAACGTGACTCCGTAATAGAAATAGAATATAAGAAACACATCTAACAACGTGACTCCGTAATAGAAATAGAATATAAGAAACACATCTAACAACGTGACTCGGTAATAGAAACAGAATATAAGAAACAAATCTAACAACGTGACTCGAAAATAGAAATAGAATATAAGAAACAAATCTAACAACGTGACTCCGTAATAGAAATAGAATATAAGAAACAAATCTAAGAACGTGACTCGGTAATAGAAATAGAATATAAGAAACACATCTAACAACGTGACTCCGTAATAGAAATAGACTATAAGACACACATCTAACAATGTGACTCGAAAATAGAAATAGAATATAAGAAACACTTCTAACAACGTGACTCGGTAATAGAAATAAAATATAAGAAACAAATCTAACAACGTGACTCGAAAATAGAAATAGAATATAAGAAACACATCTAACAATGTGACTCGAAAATAGAAATAGAATATAAGAAACACTTCTAACAACGTGACTCCGTAATAGAAATAGAATATAAGAAACAAATCTAACAACGTGACTCGGTAATAGAAATAGAATATAAGAAACAAATCTAACAACGTGACTCGGTAATAGAAATAGAATATAAGAAACAAATCTAACAACGTGACTCGGTAACAGAAATATAAAATACTTGCTTTTTTTAATTTATCAGTGAAAAATTACATTTGTTTTTGCAAACTATCTATCCATTTGTTTCCACTGTAAACGTTAAGCGTCGATAAGAAGCGTCGAAGAATTTGGCGATCTAGAGCCCGATGTGTAGAACTGGTTATTGTCATTCCATATTGCTACAATTTGTCATTAATGTTATGTATCCACTTTTTTCCGTGGCCGCCTTTTTGCTCTTGTAGTAGTTTTGTGTTGATAAACAGTCTGACCAGGTAATTGATCTTCTTCCATTCTGACAAGATTACATAACAACTTAATTTCACATTTTTCAAAGAATGGGACAAAGTGTGGTTTCTTCTACCTAGTTTATGACAATCTCATTTATAATTCAGTAGGAGTTTTTGTGATAAAGTGGCTAAACAGTTCGGCTTGTTTTCTCGAAAGTTGTAGGGTGAAATCCGCGCCACACCGTTCTGCTCACGAGTGCCTTTTTTCACAGATTCATTCCTATGATGTATGCTGGATGTACTTAGCTCGTTCTTTGCGCAAAAATTTAAACAGGTGGCATGTCATTTCTGCGGATAGGGGCCTAGCCATATGCGAAAACCCGGTGCAATGCAGTGTTTAAAATTAGTTGCGGCAAAAACTATATACTAATTTTGTAAAATTTCATCGAAACTAAACATTGATGAAAGTATCAAACAAAACGAGAATGTAAATATTGATTACATATGATACTCATCTAACATATGATATTATTTCATATGATGCTCGTTCATCACGGCTGATGATGACCACACAATTTTCATCCAAGGAACTGTAGTTGCATTATGTCTGTCTGTGTGTTCGTAGATGACTAGTGAGCCCGATGCGGGCTTGAAATGTTCTTGTACAGTGTAGGCAATGTATATTTGCATTTGTGGGGAGTTTTACTGCCTTTCTAACTTGACTATTTTGTTTCATCCGTGCTGTTCTACCTGCCTCGCAGGCCGAAGAACTGTGTCAAAGACGTGTGCGCCAGGCTGATCTGTCTTGAGTAACATTTTCCCAGCTGTCGACATCTATGCTAAAGGATTTCATCGAGTTCTTGAGTGTGTCTTTCAATCGTTTTTTCTGACCACCCTGTCAGCATTTACCACAATGCAGCTCACCATAAAAGAGCCGTTTGGGTATTCTGAAATCCGGCATTCGAGGAACATGTCCTGCCCATCGTGTCTTGGACTGCCTCAAGATTTTATAGATGCTGGGAAGAGCAGCTCTTTTTAGGACCTCTGTGTCTGGGATGATATTTGATGTTGATTATTTTTCTGAGGCAGACTGTGTGAAAATAGTTTAGCATCCTTGCTTGCATGCTTACATTTCATATAGTCTAGTTTGGTACTTCATAAACTAGTGTAAAACATTGTTGGCAATTTCTAAACATTGGACACCAAGTGGACACGAAGTGGACACGAAGTGGACACCAAGTGGACACCAAGTGGGTACGAAGTGGACACTAAGTGGACATGTAGTGGCCAGGAAACAATTGCAGCTTTAACAAGGTTTAAATAAGGTAAAATAATTATCAGATCTTCTTCGACAGCACCATATCGTCCATTCTGTTAACGACTCTGTGTGATTTGCATGGGATATGAGCCTAAGATCGAGTGTATGTTGTGCCAATTATGCTCCTACATGTAGGCCAGCACATCATATTTCGGCGATTTTTTTTATTTACTAGAGTGACTTTCCTAGGTCCTACATCTGTCGCCTCCTACGACATTCCTTGTAGGTCACAGTGGTACTATTCTTTGCATCCCGGTTACCACACGGACGACCATCAGATCAAAAATGGAGTCGATGTAATATGAAGGTAAGGCACTTGCTTCTTGCTTGAAAAGTATTCTTTTCCTTCCCTTTGTGAAGTGTTCGAAATATTTCTTACCGCTAATCCATGAACTCAATAAACACGAGACAGAGTTTCTAGTCATATCGGAGAAGGAAGTTAAAGTGTAAAACCCATGTACAAGTTGAACACTTAAGCGAATCCTTGGTCGTTGAAAATGGATACTATTTTTTTTATAGTATGCTACAAAACTGATGACCATGTAAAATTCATTAAACAGTTTAACATAAACATTTAACCTTATTTTAAAAATTATTTCTTATAGCATCGTCGGTGCTACCGAATTCATACATTGAGATCTTCCTGGGCAAGAAAGAGATGGAGCACACATGGTTATTCACGAAAGTGCAATGATGAAGGCCCACTCAATTAATAAATCAAATTTAATAATCTCATAGGTAGAAATAAAAGCAAGTGTAACAAAGACAAGTTTGTGAAAACAAAGGACTGAACAAAAACATAAAGAAACAAAGATAATATGTGTTTCTAAGAAGCATGGGAATACTAAAATGCAACATCAAAATAAACAACATAACACTCCTATATACATACAGATAGGTTTATGTTTCCACATGTAATCGTCCATTTGTAGTGTTCCTCGAAATTCGTCATTCTTGTTGTATTGTTTGCTTGATAAAGGCCTTTTGGTCGAAACGTTGCTGTTTATGTATTTTGTAAAACTGTAGTACTTTGTTTTTACGTGTTTACCTATATACATAATACGGTCCATTTATTCAAATATCTGGTAACATTCGAAACATCAATTGGAAAATGTACAATAGAGATATTGGAGAAGAATATCGCAAGCAAAAGCAGATGTTGGGAAAATGAAAAACAAACTGTTCGTGAATACACTACTAATGACATTGTGAAAAAGAATAATTCAGTGCTTTATTGAACCAATATTTATGTATAGTAACGAATCAAGGACAATAAATAAACAATCAATAAGATCGCTGGAAGCCACAGAGATGTATTTTTACAGAAGAATGCTGAAAATCTTATGGACGCAAAGAAAACGAATGATGGGGTTTTAGAAGTGACCTGCACACAATGAAAAATTTATCAAAATAATAAGAATCAGGCAATCAATGTTCTGCAGGCATACACTGCGAAGAGGATGATTTGAATATTTGTTGACGAAAGGTAAATTACAGAGAAAGAGATATCGTGCATGGCAGAGGTAGAAGTTGTTGAATGATCTGGTATCGTGGTTCGTCAAGAGATTTGCGTCACAACTGATTAACGTCACCAGGGACACAGATTTGTAGAGATACATTATTCAAGCAGGCATGGCACTTGATTGATTAAGTGATTAATAACAGGACAATGACAATAATTACTAGCTTACATAAGATCTATTATTTGCTGAAATATATTAACATTCTTCTTTTTTTTTGCCACCACACCGTTACCAAGTTGTTGCTCAGTGTCGTGATGTTCTGTTTTTGTCTTGGTCTTGTTTATGGGCTTGGGTGATAGTTATTTTTTATCTTTGAGAGGATTATGCTGTACTATCTATCCATCTTGTTTGTGGTCTTCCTCTTGCCTGCGTGTTCCGTTGTAAAAAAAAACTTTGTATACAGTAGAGTTTGGTTGCATTTCTATTAAGTGGCCGAACCACTCAATTCTTTTTTTTTTTTTCGATATAAATCAATCAAGGTTTTTCTAACTTTCTTTCTTATGCTGTTATTGGTGACTATGTCTTTTCTGATGTTGTTTATAACTTTTCGTAGGCATCGCATTTCACATAGTTTTTTTTTTTTGGCGACTATGTTTTGCACATTGTTCATGTTTGACTCTGTTAACAAGGAGTAATCATAAACATTATGTTGATCATCTGTTGTGAAATCTCATTTCAAATCTTGTGAAATCTCATTTCAAATCTTGCGAAATCTCATTTCAAATCTTGTGAAATCAACTTCATTCAACAAATAACGATAAACTAAAGAATGAAATCATTTTATATTTGTTATCTTTCTAAACATGGTCACTCTAAAGGTAAAAGTTGGAAATATGTCTATATAGTGAATAATAATAATAATAATATTGCGCGTAACGACAGCGAATATAATTAAAGAAGAATCATACACCAAGGAATCACATGTCAGACATCTATAAATCCACTGATTGTGAGTGGTCACAAGATTCATAACATTATATTTGTTTATTCAATTTAGATCAAACACGAAACTTTATATTTCGTATCGATGAATGTGTCTTCTTCTTCTCTTCCACCATTGACTTCTTTATGGAAGTGTTAGGGGTGAAACGTAGTGATCTTGTGTGTGCTTGTTCTTCTCTTCCACCTTTTACTTCTTTATGGAAGTGTTGGGGTGAAACGTAGTGATCTTGTGTGTGCTTTTTTAAGGCACTTTGTAAGCTGATATTCATGTTTGTAAGGCTGTTCTTGATGCCGTCGCTCCATCTTTTGCGTGGTCTTCCTCTTGCCTTGTACTCATTATACTTTTTCTGTGTGGCTCTCTGTGGTAGGCGATACCAGGGCATTCTTGGCAGGTGTCCAAACCATTTAATCTGTTGTTTTTTATGAATTGCATAACTGGTTTCACATTCAGTCTCCTTCTGATTTCTTCATTTCTAATTTTGTCTCTTATTGTCACAACTGCAGCTCTTCTAAGACACCTCATCTCTGTCGTTATGATTTTCCGCTCATTAGTTGCTGTTATTGGTCATGTTTGACACTGGTAACATAGTGTTGGCCAGAAAATCGTTCTTATGAGATTTGCTTTAGTTGTTAGCGGTATCTCTTTGTGTGATAACAGGGGTGTTAACTGTCCCAGTATTTGGTTAGCTTTTGTGCAACGATTGCTGATTTCGCTATCGATACTTCCATCTGCTGTGAAAATTGCTCCTATGTATTTGGGCTCAATTGTTTGTTTTATGTCTACGTTCTGGAGTTTTATTGTAAGGCTTTCTGGTTGTCTACTTATTGCCATTGTCTCTGTCTTTGTTATATTTATTTTCATGTTGTACTCCTCACCCTTGATGTTAACTAAGCTCAAATGGTTCTGGAGAGATTTTTAATTTTCTGCAATCAGAATGTGTAGATGTTGTTTAAGAGGATAAACCGTTTAGAATTATATTAACATCTAATATAATAGCCGTCCATCGCAAGCGTTGATGACAACAGCCTCAGCCGTGTGCTGTTGCACTTTTCTGGTTTGTGCGGAGGCGACTGTAGAGTCCAATCCTAGAACACAATCCCAAAGCACAGGTGGGGCATATATGATCAAGGTTTGACATGTGGGTGTTGTATATTTTTTGCGAAGCTCGTTTTCTCTGTGCCTCAACGGCACTACGATTCTCAGCTATGCGAACATCTGTCGTGAATTTACTGCGCCACATTTGGCGATCTTGCGACAGAGATTCCCAGCATGTGGTGTCTAAATCGAAGCATTTCAGAGACAGTTTAAGAGTGTCATGAAAGCGTTTTTTCTGTCCAATAGGTGAACCTCTGCCCTCTTCAAGCTCGCTATACATCAAGTGTTTTGGTATGCGTTTATCGGACATCCTAGCAACGTGACCGGTCCATATCACTTGGGCCTTCTGTAACAGAGTGTTGACGCTTGGGAGATTTGCTCTTATGAGGACCGGTATCTGGAATTTTGTCTTGCCAGTTTATTGTTAATAGTCTGCGTAGACAGCTTGTGTGAAAGGGATTTAGTTTTCCTGCGTGTCTGCTATATACTGTCCATGTCTCGCTGGTGTACAGCAGCGTAGTTAACATTATGGCCTGGTAAACTTCCAGCTTTGTGGCTACGCTTATCCACTTCCGCTCCCACACAGTCCCACACAGCCTTCCCAACACATCACTGACTTTGGATATCCTATTGTTGACCTCAAAGTCCATGTTTGTCGATCTGAATAGGGTGCTGCCAAGATAGGTTAAGTTGTCTACTGATAGGAGACACAGGTGTTTAATATTGATGACTGAATCATAGTACTGCTCTCTAGGGGCGGGCAGACACATGACCTCAGTTCTCTTGATGGTAATGGTCAGGCCAAACATCTTAACATCTTAATAACATTATATTAACAGCATCAGGTCAAACACTAAATGGTTTGTCTGTCACGTTGATTGATAGTGAAATAGATATATTTGGTTACTGCTAGTTGTATGACTTTAGGGCTATCATTCTTATTGGTTATAAATGTCTCTTTAAATTTTAGTTTGGAATATCTTCATTGCACTCTATACATGTTTATAGGTGTTCCGATTTCCTTCGCAATATCTCCAACAGCGTCCACAGACCGTACCAGTTCGATTTTGATTAATGCGTCTACTCGTATACCTGTTGTGCTGTTCTTATCTGGCCACTCCAATCTTGAATCCAGCTCTTGCAATCTAGTAGTTGACGTGGATTGGTTTAAATCATAGTTTCCCAAACTATTTCGGTGTACCGTTTACTTTGTACCGTTCACTTTGTACCGTTTACTTTGTACCGTTTACTTTGTACCGTTTACTTTGTACCGTTTACTTTGTACCGTTTACTTTGTACCGTTTACTTTGTACCGTTTACTTTGTACCGTTTACTTTGTACCGTTTACTTTGTACCGTTCACTTTGTACCGTTCACTTTGTACCGTTCACTTTGTACCGTTCACTTTGTACCGTTCACTTTGTACCGTTTACTTTGCATGACATAAACTTTGTAACGACACCCCTCCACATTATAACAGTTTACAAATGCCCATCCTCCAATATATATATACATATGATATATTTTCACTTTGACATAGAAAATTGATATATATTTATGTCATACATGTTCAATTTTCAAATGTTTTTATTTGTTTTTTGTAGAAAATTGAGGAAAAAATGAATCATGCAAGCAAGATGGGCATAAGATGAATTAAATTGCAGAATTCAAATTTTAAATGATTATTCAATCGCAAAATCATCAAAAAACTCCCCGAAATGCTTCTGAACCCATTATGCCCCCTCCCTCCTCACTTAGAAGGCTTCAGCGCCCACTGGGGTTTAACTAAAAATCCTTTTTTCCGCCACAGTCTATAAGGGCGTTCAGAATGTCAACTCTAACCATTTGCTAACCCCCTCCCTCCCCCACTGACATATATGGTGGCAGAGCCAGTATGCTCTCTCCTTGCCAATGATACCCATTTGCCGCGAAACAAAGATAATTATAATTCTGCAAATTGTTGACGCTTGTTGTGATTCAGTCCATTGTCTGCGTCTTGAACAAGTCTTCATTTGTCGAATCATACCCAAAGAACCACAAAGAATGCACGCATGAGTGTAGCTTAATATTATTTCGTTTTTATGTTTTTGGTCTTTTCAGTTTTTATTAGATAGTCTGTTTTTATTCAACTGAAATAAAAAAAAGAAAGCACGGCTCCCTTCAAAGATTGTTATACAAAGAAAAGTTGACAGTGGAAGAGTAAGAGAAGGATAAAGACACCCATGCATTGGCAACATCGAAACATCAGGACATCACTTCTTCAAACTTATTCGAAAAGTTGAAGAAAAGAATGAGAATTGTGAATATCCTTTACAGGACGTAGCCCCATCAACCACAGTAAATCAGACGTTGATTTTTTTAGGCACCACTTACACGTTCAGTAGTTTGTCATTGCTTTCTGAACGATGATATATATTTTTAGCTTTCGTAAAAATTCCACTGAAGCGAATTTGCTTGCAAACTTCCTGCCTGGGAGTTGAAATTAGATATGCTTTGGTTGTGATCAAGCTCACTCCCGCTTTAGCTACAGACGCTCACAAAGTTAAAGACATATAAATATTGCAAGATATAGTGTTGATATCTCTACTGTAATATATTTGAAATGTGGTGTCTATGGCGTAGAGGTCTCTATGGCGTAGAGGTCTCTGTGGCGTAGAGGTCTCTATGGCGTAGAGGTTATGTGCTCGCCTCTCGTTCCCTAGGTACTAGGTTCGCTCCCTCGTGGAGTCATTTTGGAAATTTTTCCAGAGATCTCTAATCTCAGTGTAGGTGTGATGGAATTCCTAGTCCTATCGGAGAAGGACGATAAAATGTAAGTCCCGTGTTCTAGTTGAGCAAATAAAAGAACACTTAGATGTTCAAAATCAAGAAATGAATGCTGAAAAGTTGCTGCCCGGGTTATATTCATTCGAAAAATGAAAAATAAATTTCCTCCAAAACTTTGTTACTATCTTCTAACTTATATCGGGTACCCACGTCGGTGCTACGGAGTTCGTGCTCTGCCTCTGAGATTATCATGTGTAGAAAAGAGATCAAAGCAAATATGGTTACCGACCGAAGTGCAATGATGATTGCCATATCAATCAATCAATTAATTAATATATCAATCCTAACTGGTTATATGTCCTATTATTATTTGCAAGTTAACCAAACCTCGCAAGAACTGGTTATATTAGCAAGTTAACAACAAATTGCAAGGAATGGTTCTATTAGCAAGCTGACAAGAAATTGTAGGACTGGTTCTATTAGCAAGCTGATAACAAATTGCAAGGACTGGTTCTATTAGCAAGTTGGCAACAAATTGCACGGAATGGTTCTATTAGCAAGTTGGCAACAAATTGCAAGGAATGGTTCTATTAGCAAGCTGACAACAAATTGCAAGGACTGGTTCTATTAGCAAGTTGACAACAAATTGCAAGGAATGGTTCTATTAGCAAGTTGACAACAAATTGCAAGGAATGGTTCTATTAGCAATCTGACAACAAATTGCAAGGAATGGTTCTATTAGCAAGTTGACAACAAATTGCAAGGAATGGTTCTATTAGCAAGCTGACAACAAATTGCAAGGACTGGTTCTATTAGCAAGTTGACAACAAATTGCAAGGACTGGTTCTATTAGCAAGTTGGCAAGAAATTGCAAAGAATGGTTCTATTAGCAAGCTGACAACAAATTGCACGGAATGGTTCTAATAGCAAGTTGAATATTGCTTATTTATGCTATTATTTTCACATGCTTTAATGAATTACCTTACTTGTTATTTTGAAAGTGTGTATGCCTGATAACTTGTCTTTGGTTGAAGCGTCAGGTATTTTGTTTTTAATATTTTGCTCATGATTTCTTGAAATCCTCATTGTTTAGAATTATCGATAGATGCCAATGATGATTAAATGCAGCACTTGATGATTTTATTGTGTGTGTGTTTATTCTTTGTTCCAGTGTTAATTTTCAAATTCCTTATCACAATGCATCCAACCACCTGACTAGAGAAACACACAGCCCCCTGTGAATTTGGTTCAATTCCGCGGGCTGGCTGAAAAGTCACAGGTTCTCCAGATTTACGGTGTTCGTGGCACCGAACCAAAGGGTTACGATGTCCATGGTATCGGGCCGAAGATCTGAAAGCTCAAGTGCTTCTGGGTCGAATAAAAAATAAAAATAAATCAATGTGCATGCTTAATGGGAGTCTTTTCTTCTATTGCAGCACACATATAAGGTTTAGTTCTTGCTGTAGCGTTGGAGGGAACATAGTTACATAATACAAATGATTTTCATGACAAAAATAAATGTACTACAGTAGAGTGTTATAGCTACATCTATATTCTGAACTCGTTGGAACAGTCGACAATGTCATCGAGATTTAGTTCAAATGTAAGGTAGATGATCAATCACCGACAAACTTAAATGATGGAATAGGAAAACCAGCAGTCGTTGTTCGAAGTGTGAGTCTTCTGTAGATATAAATATATATAAGATCGAGTTTGCAGCTGTATCTACTAGTTCGTTTGACATGATGATTGTAATAAACGGTACGGTTCAAAATGTTTTTCATATAGTACAACCAGCAACGATAGTCTCTGTCATGTCCATGAAATGTGAATTCAAATTTATGTCATTTTAAATCATGTCTAAACATACGAGCCCCGAGAAGCCATTTTCCAGTTCATTGTTTAACATATGTTTTATTCAGGTCACTCTTAGACATGAAACGTAACTCACCACGTCAATCGCAGTCAATGCTGAATTAAACATAATTCAGTAACTCAACGTCAATCGCAGTCAATGCTGAAGTAAACATAATTCGAGTAACTCAACGTCAATCGAAGTCAATGCTGAAGTAAACATAATTCGAGTAACTCAACGTCAATCGCAGTCAGTGCTGAAGTAAACATAATTCGAGTAACTCAACGTCAATCGAAGTCAATGCTGAAGTAAACATAATTCGAGTAACTCAACGTCAATCGCAGTCAATGCTGAAGTAAACATAATTCGAGTAACTCAACGTCAATCGAAGTCAATGCTGAAGTAAACATAATTCGAGTAACTCAACGTCAATCGCAGTCAATGCTGAAGTAAACATAATTCGAGTAACTCAACGTCAATCGCAGTCAATGCTGAAGTAAACATAATTCGAGTAACTCAACGTCAATCGAAGTCAATGCTGAAGTAAACATAATTCGAGTAACTCAACGTCAATCGCAGTCAATGCTGAAGCAAACATAATTCGAGTAACTCAACGTCAATCGCAGTCAATGCTGAAGTAAACATAATTTGAGTAACTCAACGTCAATCGAAGTCAATGCTGAAGCAAACATAATTCGAGTAACTCAACGTCAATCGCAGTCAATGCTGAAGCAAGCATAATTCAGTAATTATTCATTCAATGATGGGGCAATCATCAATGTACTTTGATGAACAACTATGTGTGCTCTTATTTGTATCTTACTCATGAAGATCTCAGAAACAGTGAACAAACATTGGACAGCAGGTGAAAGTCTTCGGTGTCATTTAATTTTGAAAATGGTGCGCTGTGAAATGTTGTATAGAAATGTGTATTTAATCTTCTTAATAAATTATACCCAGGCAGCGTTTTCGCAGACTGCTCAGTCTACTCTTAGTAATTTTCATCTGGCAAAGATGACAAGTAATATGGATATATGACTGGAATCAAAAATGATTGAAATAACAGAGAAGTTTACCTATTAAGGTAGCAATTTTGATTGCAATGGAAATGTAAATAAAAAAGTGTTTCCCACAGAATACTTCTATCTATTCTGTCAAACGCCTCTTGTTGGTTGATGAATACTCACTGTAACTATTTATTGTATTCTATTGCCTTTTCACTAACTTAAGTATAATAACTCTCACAGGAAATTGCTTTTACGTATTTTAAAATTAGTTTTCAGATTTAATTGTCATGCGTTTAAAGATGGAAAAATATCATATTAATTCATTACTCATTTCGCCGTTACTTGTTGAATAAACCTGATGTCACATCGTTTCAAGTAAGGCGGTCGTACATGTCAAAAGTTCTCGTCACCACCTTGTTATACACACATCTTCTGTTTATTTGCTTAACTGAATGCTGTAATTAATTGTTCATTCATCATTTGAAGATCATCTTCGTTGGACATGTCCATAGTTGTTCCGATTTACTCCCAATCATGTATTTCAGTGTGTTCTCCGTTCTGTGTTGATTGATGTATCTACTTGAGTTTCTCTCATGGTTTTCCCGTCTTGTCGTATCTATCGGTATGCACAACATGTGCAACCGAGATAGAGAATACCCTTTATCTTCTTCGATGAAATCTTCAGAGCGTATGTTTTCTTTTATAGCGTTGATGACGTTGCTTTTGCCCAGTAGAAAACCCATTCTGGATTGTAGCATTGCTTGCCAGTGCACCCGCTCTCTCATTGTCCTTCACCCCAGAATGACCTGGGACAAAGATCAAAGTAAGTGTTTGGATTGTGGTATTTTGTATTAATTGTATCCACTGTCTTTGTACATAACCGGTCTTGATCTTCTGTACCATGCTCATAGAGTCACTGAACATCCATGCATGAGTGGATGTTTGCGTCTGTAGCCACTTTAGAGATTTTGTTACCACCATAACCTCCATAGTCATGCTTCTGGTAATTGTCGCGTATATGCAAGTTGCAACTTTGATGACTTGTCCTTTAGTTCCAGTAGTAAAGGCCCGTGCACTCCGACTGTGTCGAATCACAGAACCATTAGTGTAGAATTCCTCTAATGTGTAGTCATTTATTAATGCTTCAACTTCTGCGTTGACTCTTAAAGGCAGCGTATATCGACTTGGTTTGTTTACCATAGTTACTACTACAAAGGATGTCATTGATGTACTGAATGATTACATTGTCTCATTTAAGTCTTGTGAAACTTACAATTCTTTGCTATCCTGCACACAGTGTGCAAGTGCGCTACCATCTCCAGGAAAACAAAGCTCAAGATATTCAGGTCAGTTGTGAAATATGTGTTGCTGTATGGTTCAGAAACGAGGCGAGTCACCGAGTTAAATACAAATAAGATTCAGACTTTTGTCAACGGATGTCTTCGGTGGATTCTCAGAATGAGATAGTAGGATAGAGTTACAAACACAGACCTGTGGATAAGAACCGGACAGGTAAAAATGATGACCCAGGTCAATAGATGAAAATGGCGACGGGTCGGGCTTATCCTACGGAAGACACAGTCTAGTAGACAAACACTTGAGTGGAACACTAGTAGACAAACACTTGAGTGGAACACTAGTAGACAAACACTTGAGTGGAACACTAGTAGACAAACACTTGAGTGGAACACTAGTAGACAAACACTTGAGTGGAACACTAGTAGACAAACACTTGAGTGGAACACTAGTA
Source organism: Arion vulgaris (assembly GCA_020796225.1). Lineage (NCBI taxonomy): Eukaryota > Metazoa > Mollusca > Gastropoda > Stylommatophora > Arionidae > Arion > Arion vulgaris. The sequence continues at coordinate 54,692,774 of CM036759.1, read as the reverse complement.
GACAAACACTTGAGTGGAACACTAGTAGACAAACACTTGAGTGGAACACTAGTAGACAAACACTTGAGTGGAACACTAGTAGACAAACACTTGAGTGGAACACTAGTAGACAAACACTTGAGTGGAACACTAGTAGACAAACACTTGAGTGGAACACTAGTAGACAAACACTTGAGTGGAACACTAGTAGACAAACACTTGAGTGGAACACTAGTAGACAAACACTTGAGTGGAACACTAGTAGACAAACAATTGAGTGGAACACTAGTAGACAAACACTTGAGTGGAACACTAGTAGACAAACACTTGAGTGGAACACTAGTAGACAAACACTTGAGTGGAACACTAGTAGACAAACACTTGAGTGGAACACAAAAAAGAGGACGCCCTAAACAAACCTGGAGATGAAGTCTTCTTGAGGAACTAAAGAGTACTCGACTGTCCTGGGAGACCATAAAGAGAACAGCCAGAGGCCGAAAAGCGTGGCGAACAACTGCTGAGGTCCTATGCTCCACGTGGAGCGGAGAGGAATAAGTCAAGCTACAATTATTTCTGTATGTACATCATCATGCCAGTGTTTCCAACAATGTTTCACATTAGTTTCTAATATTCCAGACAACAACATCTAGAATAACTTCAATATTTACATTTGATATAGGTTTGATATCTTCTATACTTGCCTGTTTTCTTAAATATTAGAACATTAGTAAACAATTAATGCTGTTCTTCTATAGCAATTTTTTAATGATATTTCTGTGCCTAGCTTAGCCACAAAGCTAAATTGAGTTCTTCAACTAGATTTTCTACGGTATTTATATTTTTCTAACAATTCCTTCCAGAAACCCAAAATACCCCTGTTTAAACGTATTTTGCAAAGGGTCGTGTTTCTCTGACGAGACCCAAAGTATAAGTGATAATTGCTAGAGATTTATTCGTCTACAGTCACATCTGACATATTCTGATCTCGCCATTATTCACGCAAATGTATCTGTAATTAATAATGATATCTATTGTTTGCAGCGGGAAACGTTCAAATTAAGATTTTGAAAACGATAATCGAAAAATTAATTACAAACACATTTTTCTCTTAGTTTTTTTTTTACGGTACCCAAATTTTTCTACTAAGATAGAAATAAGTGACCATCTAAGTGATGATAATGTTTAATCAATTTATTAAGTGGTTTTTTTTTTAATTTATTGTGAGGACGTATTAACAAATTATATTACCACTTATTGTACGATACACTCAAATGTTGATTGACACGGCAATTCTGTGAAATATGTACTTCAAATGTTAACAAGTTGGGATGAAGCCAATTAGTTGCTCAGGGAAATGTAACATTAAATATCAGTACAAACTTGTTGTTTTGTAATAAAATGTTTAATTGTGAGTGGTAAATGTGTTTAAAATCTTATACAGAAAGTTTCCATACAATGTAATTATCTGCAATAACAAAACTGATAGTTTTTACTTAATACATGGATCAATAGAAATATATACTGTTATCATTTCTATTCAATCTGATTGTCGACTTAGTCATGTGCGAAGCTAGTAAAAAAATACCAGAAATAGATAAATACGTCCATATGTCCTCAATAACCTAGGCTACACAGTTAACATCAGTCTTTTAGCCGGTCCCTATGTTGATGTGCACAACAAAACTATAGAGAATTTTAGAAAAAACTTAAAAGATAAGAACTAATAATAAATAAGATAAATCAGAATATACATTTACTGTAAACAATGAAGTAATAGAGAAGAGGTTAGTAAAAAAATAAAGTATGCATAGTTAGCAGAGTTTCAACAGAGAGAGACTCACAACAAGATGCAGAATTGAAGATTAAAAAGATATACCAAAGTAATAATATCAGAATATTGCAACACAATAGCAAATGCTGGAAAACGACCGTAAGTATGATACAAAAATGATAGACATATAAAATGTAATGTTTTATGAAAATCTTGCGAATATTTTAGCCAGACAAGATAGCAAATAAAGACATGAAAAAGTAAACTAAGTATGCATCACTGACAATCACGATCAGAAGAAATAAGGTGGATATGGCTGGGACATTTTAGTAGAACACTAATTGCGGATCACTGGCAACCCTGATCAGGAGAATAAGGTGGACATGGGTTGTAAATATTGGTAGGTAGCTAGCTGTGCACCACTGGAAACCACGATCAGGAAAATAAGGTGGACCTGGTGTTGAGCTGTCGATAAAATAAATTATCGTTACTGCCTGTAAAACCGCTTTTTAGGGCGGTGTAGGACAGGTAGGACGAGATCCTGAGGTATTTAATGGCCGCATAACAAGTGTCGTCACCGTGAAGCTGTTCAAGTTTAGATTTGTCTGTTATGCCCACAACAGAAAAAAACATTGGTTGTATCGAGGATTGAACAAGGATTGAGCATAAAATCCGCTCTCTAATCCATTCGGCCAGACGATTTTCTTGGAACTATTATGGAATTATTGGTAGAAACCTAACTGTGATCAGGGAATAAGGTAGTGATGGATTGAACATATTGGTAGAAACTTAACTGTGATCAGGGAATAAGGTAGTGATGGATTGAACATATTGGTAGAAACTTAACTGTGATCAGGGAATAAGGTAGTGATGGATTGAACATATTGGTAGAAACTTAACTGTGATCAGGGAATAAGGTAGTGATGGATTGAACATATTGGTAGAAACTTAACTGTGATCAGGGAATAAGGTAGTGATGGATTGAACATATTGGTAGAAACCTAACCGTGATCAAGGAATAAGGTAGTGATGGATTGAACATATTGGTAGAAACCTAACTGTGATCAAGGGAATAAGGTAGTTATGGATTGAACATATTGGTAGAAACCTAACTGTGATCAGGGAATAAGGTAGTGATGGATTGAACATATTGGTAGAAACCTAACTGTGATCAAGGGAATAAGGTAGTGATGGATTGAACATATTGGTAGAAACCTAACTGTGATCAAGGGAATAAGGTAGTGATGGATTCAACATATTGGTAGAAACCTAACTGTGATCAAGGGAATAAGGTAGTGATGGATTGAACATATTGGTAGAAACCTAACTGTGATCAGGGAATAAGGTAGTGATGGATTGAGCATATTGGTAGAAACCTAACTGGGATCAGGGGAATAAGGTAGTGATGGATTGAACATATTGGTAGAAACCTAACTGTGATCAAGGAAATAAGGTAGTGATGGATTGAACATATTGGTAGAAACCTAACTGTGATCAGGGAATAAGGTAGTGATGGATTGAACATATTGGTAGAAACCTAACTGTGATCAGGGAATAAGGTAGTGATGGATTGAGCATATTGGTAGAAACCTAACTGTGATCAAGGGAATAAGGTAGTGATGGATTGAACATATTGGTAGAAACCTAACTGTGATCAAGGGAATAAGGTAGTGATGGATTGAACATATTGGTAGAAACCTAACTGTGATCAAGGAAATAAGGTAGTGATGGATTGAACATATTGGTAGAAACCTAACTGTGATCAGGGAATAAGGTAGTGATGGATTGAACATATTGGTAGAAACCTAACTGTGATCAGGAATAAGGTAGTGATGGATTGAACATATTGGTAGAAACCTAACTGTGATCAAGGGAATAAGGTAGTGATGGATTGAACATATTGGTAGAAACCTAACTGTGATCAGGGAATAAGGTAGTGATGGATTGAACATATTGGTAGAAACTTAACTGTGATCAGGGAATAAGGTAGTGATGGATTGAACATATTGGTAGAAACCTAACTGTGATCAAGGGAATAAGGTAGTGATGGATTGAACATATTGGTAGAAACCTAACTGTGATCAAGGGAATAAGGTAGTGATGGATTGAACATATTGGTAGAAACCTAACTGTGATCAGGGAATAAGGTAGTGATGGATTGAACATATTGGTAGAAACCTAACTGTGATCAGGGGAATAAGGTAGTGATGGATTGAACATATTGGTAGAAACCTAACTGTGATCAAGGAATAAGGTAGTGATGGATTGAACATATTGGTAGAAACCTAACTGTGATCAAGGAATAAGGTAGTGATGGATTGAACATATTGGTAGAAACCTAACTGTGATCAAGGGAATAAGGTAGTGATGGATTGAACATATTGGTAGAAACCTAACTGTGATCAGGGAATAAGGTAGTGATGGATTGAACATATTGGTAGAAACCTAACTGTGATCAAGGGAATAAGGTAGTGATGGATTGAACATATTGGTAGAAACCTAACTGTGATCAGGGAATAAGGTAGTGATGGATTGAACATATTGGTAGAAACCTAACTGTGATCAGGGAATAAGGTAGTGATGGATTGAACATATTGGTAGAAACCTAACTGTTATCAAGGGAATAAGGTAGTGATGGATTGAACATATTGGTAGAAACCTAACTGTGATCAAGGGAATAAGGTAGTGATGGATTGAACATATTGGTAGAAACCTAACTGTGATCAGGGAATAAGGTAGTGATGGATTGAACATATTGGTAGAAACCTAACTGTGATCAGGGAATAAGGTAGTGATGGATTGAACATATTGGTAGAAACCTAACTGTGATCAGGGAATAAGGTAGTGATGGATTGAACATATTGGTAGAAACCTAACTGTGATCAAGGGAATAAGGTAGTGATGGATTGAACATATTGGTAGAAACCTAACTGTGATCAAGGGAATAAGGTAGTGATGGATTGAACATATTGGTAGAAACCTAACTGTGATCAGGGAATAAGGTAGTGATGGATTGAACATATTGGTAGAAACCTAACTGTGATCAAGGAATAAGGTAGTGATGGATTGAACATATTGGTAGAAACCTAACTGTGATCAGGGGAATAAGATAGTGATGGATTGAACATATTGGTAGAAACCTAACTGTGATCAGGGAATAAGGTAGTGATGGATTGAACATATTGGTAGAAACCTAACTGTGATCAAGGGAATAAGGTAGTGATGGATTGAACATATTGGTAGAAACCTAACTGTGATCAGGGAATAAGGTAGTGATGGATTGAACATATTGGTAGAAACTTAACTGTGATCAGGGAATAAGGTAGTGATGGATTGAACATATTGGTAGAAACTTAACTGTGATCAGGGAATAAGGTAGTGATGGATTGAACATATTGGTAGAAACCTAACCGTGATCAAGGAATAAGGTAGTGATGGATTGAACATATTGGTAGAAACCTAACTGTGATCAAGGGAATAAGGTAGTTATGGATTGAACATATTGGTAGAAACCTAACTGTGATCAGGGAATAAGGTAGTGATGGATTGAACATATTGGTAGAAACCTAACTGTGATCAAGGAATAAGGTAGTGATGGATTGAACATATTGGTAGAAACCTAACTGTGATCAAGGAATAAGGTAGTGATGGATTGAACATATTGGTAGAAACTTAACTGTGATCAGGGAATAAGGTAGTGATGGATTGAACATATTGGTAGAAACTTAACTGTGATCAGGGAATAAGGTAGTGATGGATTGAACATATTGGTAGAAACTTAACTGTGATCAGGGAATAAGGTAGTGATGGATTGAACATATTGGTAGAAACTTAACTGTGATCAGGGAATAAGGTAGTGATGGATTGAACATATTGGTAGAAACCTAACCGTGATCAAGGGAATAAGGTAGTGATGGATTGAACATATTGGTAGAAACCTAACTGTGATCAAGGAATAAGGTAGTGATGGATTGAACATATTGGTAGAAACCTAACTGTGATCAGGGAATAAGGTAGTGATGGATTGAACATATTGGTAGAAACCTAACCGTGATCAAGGGAATAAGGTAGTGATGGATTGAACATATTGGTAGAAACCTAACTGTGATCAAGGGAATAAGGTAGTTATGGATTGAACATATTGGTAGAAACCTAACTGTGATCAGGGAATAAGGTAGTGATGGATTGAACATATTGGTAGAAACCTAACTGTGATCAAGGAATAAGGTAGTGATGGATTGAACATATTGGTAGAAACCTAACTGTGATCAAGGAATAAGGTAGTGATGGATTGAACATATTGGTAGAAACCTAACTGTGATCAAGGGAATAAGGTAGTGATGGATTCAACATATTGGTAGAAACCTAACTGTGATCAAGGAAATAAGGTAGTGATGGATTGAACATATTGGTAGAAACCTAACTGTGATCAGGGAATAAGGTAGTGATGGATTGAACATATTGGTAGAAACCTAACTGTGATCAGGGAATAAGGTAGTGATGGATTGAACATATTGGTAGAAACCTAACTGTGATCAAGGAATAAGGTAGTGATGGATTGAACATATTGGTAGAAACCTAACTGTGATCAGGGAATAAGGTAGTGATGGATTGAACATATTGGTAGAAACTTAACTGTGATCAGGGAATAAGGTAGTGATGGATTGAACATATTGGTAGAAACCTAACTGTTATCAAGGGAATAAGGTAGTGATGGATTGAACATATTGGTAGAAACCTAACTGTGATCAAGGGAATAAAGTAGTGATGGATTGAACATATTGGTAGAAACCTAACTGTGATCAAGGGAATAAGGTAGTGATGGATTGAACATATTGGTAGAAACCTAACTGTGATCAGGGAATAAGGTAGTGATGGATTGAACATATTGGTAGAAACCTAACTGTGATCAAGGGAATAAAGTAGTGATGGATTGAACATATTGGTAGAAACCTAACTGTGATCAAGGAAATAAGGTAGTGATGGATTGAACATATTGGTAGAAACCTAACTGTGATCAAGGAAATAAGGTAGTGATGGATTGAACATATTGGTAGAAACCTAACTGTGATCAGGGAATAAGGTAGTGATGGATTGAACATATTGGTAGAAACCTAACTGTGATCAGGGAATAAGGTAGTGATGGATTGAACATATTGGTAGAAACCTAACTGTGATCAGGGAATAAGGTAGTGATGGATTGAACATATTGGTAGAAACCTAACTGTGATCAGGGAATAAGGTAGTGATGGATTGAACATATTGGTAGAAACCTAACTGTGATCAAGGGAATAAGGTAGTGATGGATTGAACATATTGGTAGAAACCTAACTGTGATCAAGGAATAAGGTAGTGATGGATTGAACATATTGGTAGAAACCTAACTGTGATCAGGGAATAAGGTAGTGATGGATTGAACATATTGGTAGAAACCTAACTGTGATCAAGGGAATAAGGTAGTGATGGATTGAACATATTGGTAGAAACCTAACTGTGATCAGGGGAATAAGATAGTGATGGATTGAACATATTGGTAGAAACCTAACTGTGATCAGGGAATAAGGTAGTGATGGATTGAACATATTGGTAGAAACCTAACTGTGATCAAGGAATAAGGTAGTGATGGATTGAACATATTGGTAGAAACCTAACTGTGATCAAGGGAATAAAGTAGTGATGGATTGAACATATTGGTAGAAACCTAACTGTGATCAGGAATAAGGTAGTGATGGATTGAACATATTGGTAGAAACCTAACTGTGATCAGGGAATAAGGTAGTGATGGATTGAACATATTGGTAGAAACCTAACTGTGATCAAGGGAATAAGGTAGTGATGGATTGAACATATTGGTAGAAACCTAACTGTGATCAAGGAATAAGGTAGTGATGGATTGAACATATTGGTAGAAACCTAACTGTGATCAGGGAATAAGGTAGTGATGGATTGAACATATTGGAAGAAACCTAACTGTGATCAGGGAATAAGGTAGTGATGGATTGAACATATTGGTAGAAACCTAACTGTGATCAAGGAATAAGGTAGTGATGGATTGAACATATTGGTAGAAACCTAACTGTGATCAAGGGAATAAGGTAGTGATGGATTGAACATATTGGTAGAAACCTAACTGTGATCAAGGAAATAAGGTAGTGATGGATTGAACATATTGGTAGAAACCTAACTGTGATCAAGGGAATAAGGTAGTGATGGATTGAACATATTGGTAGAAACCTAACTGTGATCAAGGAAATAAGGTAGTGATGGATTGAACATATTGGTAGAAACCTAACTGTGATCAAGGGAATAAAGTAGTGATGGATTGAACATATTGGTAGAAACCTAACTGTGATCAAGGGAATAAAGTAGTGATGGATTGAACATATTGGTAGAAACCTAACTGTGATCAGGGAAATAAGGTAGTGATGGATTGAACATATTGGTAGAAACCTAACTGTGATCAAGGAATAAGGTAGTGATGGATTGAACATATTGGTAGAAACCTAACTGTGATCAGGGAATAAGGTAGTGATGGATTGAACATATTGGTAGAAACCTAACTGTGATCAGGGAATAAGGTAGTGATGGATTGAACATATTGGTAGAAACCTAACTGTGATCAGGGAATAAGGTAGTGATGGATTGAACATATTGGTAGAAACCTAACTGTGATCAAGGAATAAGGTAGTGATGGATTGAACATATTGGTAGAAACCTAACTGTGATCAAGGGAATAAGGTAGTGATGGATTGAACATATTGGTAGAAACCTAACTGTGATCAGGGAATAAGGTAGTGATGGATTGAACATATTGGTAGAAACCTAACTGTGATCAGGGAATAAGGTAGTGATGGATTGAACATATTGGTAGAAACCTAACTGTGATCAGGGAATAAGGTAGTGATGGATTGAACATATTGGTAGAAACCTAACTGTGATCAGGGAATAAGGTAGTGATGGATTGAACATATTGGTAGAAACCTAACTGTTATCAAGGAATAAGGTAGTGATGGATTGAACATATTGGTAGAAACCTAACTGTGATCAAGGGAATAAGGTAGTGATGGATTGAACATATTGGTAGAAACCTAACTGTGATCAGGGAATAAGGTAGTGATGGATTGAACATATTGGTAGAAACCTAACTGTGATCAGGAATAAGGTAGTGATGGATTGAACATATTGGTAGAAACCTAACTGTGATCAGGGAATAAGGTAGTGATGGATTGAACATATTGGTAGAAACCTAACTGTGATCAAGGGAATAAGGTAGTGATGGATTGAACATATTGGTAGAAACCTAACTGTGATCAAGGGAATAAGGTAGTGATGGATTGAACATATTGGTAGAAACCTAACTGTGATCAGGGGAATAAGGTAGTGATGGATTGAACATATTGGTAGAAACCTAACTGTGATCAAGGGAATAAGGTAGTGATGGATTGAACATATTGGTAGAAACCTAACTGTGATCAGGGGAATAAGATAGTGATGGATTGAACATATTGGTAGAAACCTAACTGTGATCAGGGAATAAGGTAGTGATGGATTGAACATATTGGTAGAAACCTAACTGTGATCAAGGGAATAAGGTAGTGATGGATTGAACATATTGGTAGAAACCTAACTGTGATCAAGGGAATAAAGTAGTGATGGATTGAACATATTGGTAGAAACTTAACTGTGATCAAGGGAATAAAGTAGTGATGGATTGAACATATTGGTAGAAACCTAACTGTGATCAAGGGAATAAAGTAGTGATGGATTGAACATATTGGTAGAAACCTAACTGTGATCAAGGGAATAAAGTAGTGATGGATTGAACATATTGGTAGAAACCTAACTGTGATCAGGGAATAAGGTAGTGATGGATTGAACATATTGGTAGAAACCTAACTGTGATCAGGGAATAAGGTAGTGATGGATTGAACATATTGGTAGAAACCTAACTGTGATCAGGGAATAAGGTAGTGATGGATTGAACATATTGGTAGAAACCTAACTGTGATCAAGGGAATAAGGTAGTGATGGATTGAACATATTGGTAGAAACCTAACTGTGATCAAGGAATAAGGTAGTGATGGATTGAACATATTGGTAGAAACCTAACTGTGATCAGGGAATAAGGTAGTGATGGATTGAACATATTGGAAGAAACCTAACTGTGATCAAGGAATAAGGTAGTGATGGATTGAACATATTGGTAGAAACCTAACTGTGATCAGGGAATAAGGTAGTGATGGATTGAACATATTGGTAGAAACCTAACTGTGATCAAGGAATAAGGTAGTGATGGATTGAACATATTGGTAGAAACCTAACTGTGATCAAGGAATAAGGTAGTGATGGATTGAACATATTGGTAGAAACCTAACTGTGATCAGGGAATAAGGTAGTGATGGATTGAACATATTGGTAGAAACCTAACTGTGATCAAGGGGAATAAGGTAGTGATGGATTGAACATATTGGTAGAAACCTAACTGTGATCAAGGGAATAAGGTAGTGATGGATTGAACATATTGGTAGAAACCTAACTGTGATCAGGGAATAAGGTAGTGATGGATTGAACATATTGGAAGAAACCTAACTGTGATCAGGGGAATAAGGTAGTGGTGGATTGAACATATTGGTAGAAACCTAACTGTGATCAAGGAATAAGGTAGTGATGGATTGAACATATTGGTAGAAACCTAACTGTGATCAGGGAATAAGGTAGTGATGGATTGAACATATTGGTAGAAACCTAACTGTGATCAAGGAATAAGGTAGTGATGGATTGAACATATTGGTAGAAACCTAACTGTGATCAAGGGAATAAGGTAGTGATGGATTGAACATATTGGTAGAAACCTAACTGTGATCAAGGGAATAAGGTAGTGATGGATTGAACATATTGGTAGAAACCTAACTGTGATCAAGGGAATAAGGTAGTGATGGATTGAACATATTGGTAGAAACCTAACTGTGATCAGGGAAATAAGGTAGTGATGGATTGAACATATTGGTAGAAACCTAACTGTGATCAGGGAATAAGGTAGTGATGGATTGAACATATTGGTAGAAACCTAACTGTGATCAAGGGAATAAGGTAGTGATGGATTGAACATATTGGTAGAAACCTAACTGTGATCAGGGAATAAGGTAGTGATGGATTGAACATATTGGTAGAAACCTAACTGTGATCAGGGAATAAGGTAGTGATGGATTGAACATATTGGTAGAAACCTAACTGTGATCAAGGGAATAAGGTAGTGATGGATTGAACATATTGGTAGAAACCTAACTGTGATCAGGGAATAAGGTAGTGATGGATTGAACATATTGGTAGAAACTTAACTGTGATCAGGAAATAAGGTAGTTATGGATTGAACATATTGGTAGAAACCTAACTGTGATCAGGGAATAAGGTAGTGATGGATTGAAAATATCGTTAGAATGACACTACACGCTCTAGTAAAGACAGTGCTTCAATGGACAGCACAAGAAAGTAGGATAAGGGTCAGATCAAAGAAAACTTGGAAAGCAACTGCTGCAAGAGAAATTAAGAGTATGGACTGATATCAAAAAACATGGGTAGAAAGTGACCGTGTGTTGCCGGGTCCCTCAAGGGAGCAAAATAATAACACTGCGACCTACGAGGAATATCGTCGGAGGCGATTGATGTAGGAGCCTAGGAAGCTACTATAGTCAATAAAGTGCGACGCAGATATTGGATGTGCTAGCCTACTTGTAGGTGCATAACTGGCACAACGAGCAATCGCTTTTATGCTCAGATCACAAACAACTCACAAAGGGAGGTTAACAAGTGATCGATATGGTGCGTTCAAAGTAAAAGATGAAGTTGGATAGAAAGGTAGCAGACTGGTAGAAATTAGTTATCACTTGCGAAAACATTATATGTCAACTATGTCATCAATCAGATTTAGATATCAATAATATAATGTTGAAAATAAAACAGTTTTTGTAATATTTGTCTATAAAAATAAATATTGAAACATTAGCTATCTATTGATATGATTTATTTGTTAGATAAGTCTGTGTTTTTTAAGCGATACTCCCATCTCATCTAGATTGCATATACTCCAACGGTGACTGTATTGAGATAGTGACACTACTGACCCAACATATGTCCAAAATGGAAATAACATTCGAAGTCGAATCAGAACTGCATATTTCTAATGTTACTAAACATTTACATTTAGCACGTTCAACAATAATGAGTGATGAAATGTTTTTCTTTGTCATGTCCATAAATATGGGTATCATCTGTCAGACAGTGTCAGCATTCGGGACAATATTCAATATTATCAACATTATTGTCTTCGTCAAACAAGGATTTGCAGAATGTGTTAATATTAGTCTGCTAGCGCTGGCGATATCAGATCTCCTGTCTTTGCTGTTTCTGATGTGGTGCAATCTCTGTTATACCTCTTCATTCCGTCTCTCAGCACTTCCTCTTGTAACTGAGGAGATACTAGTCATCAGCGGAGGGTGGCCGCAGTTAACATTCTCTCGAATAACAGGGTGTATAACTATGTTTATCAGTCTAGAAAGATGTATGTGTGTTACTCGCCCTTTACAAGTCAAAATCATCTTCACGCACAGAAGACACGTTATTGCCATGGTTACAATATTTAGCGTTACCATTGGTTGTTCTATCCTTGGATACGTTTACTTAGGAATAGATTGGCAGTTTTACCCAGAACGAAATATGACATTGATTCGTATGATTGAACGTTTTGATTATGACACAGCAAGAATACTAGACAATATTAATTATGCTATCCTTGGTGTATTTATGCCAATAACATGTTTCTTATCTGTGTTAATTTTTACTACTTTTCTGGTTGTTAAACTAAAGCAACAAGCAGCTTGGAGAAGTTCAAGTTCTGCGATGAACAATGATATACAACTAACATTAAACAAAAACACATCTATAAGTGCAAGAGATCAGAAGGTAGCAAAGATGGTAGTGTTTATTTCAATAGTTTTCATTATCTCATTCCTACCTGCTGTTGCAACTTTTTTCGCGGTTTATATCGAACCTGAACTAGGTTATAACGGATTTTACAAGAATATTTTCATGGCTATAGTTTACTCAGGTGCTATAGCTATTGCTACAAATTCCAGTATCAATATTTTCTTTTACTTTGGAATGAGCACCAAATATCGACATACGCTGATTGAGTTATTCAGAAAGGTAGTAAAACGTAAAAATACAAGTACGTAATTAGTACAAATCGCACGAGTGGTTGCCGGGGCCCAAATTCGGTGTGTAAAGAAATGAACCACTGTTACCTACCATTAATGTTGTAAGAGGCGACTAACGAGAATGGTGTGGGGGCTAGCCATCCCACCCCTTAAAATTCACTAGATAGCTACAGAAACCACAACCAGGAAAATGCATAGCTTGCCATCTGAGGAAGAAGGACCCTGGAAGGAGTGACTCATGCAAGAAAATGGAGATAATGGAGAGATCTGGAAAATATGGCATTAAATAGGTATACCTTCCTAGGGACGAAGGGTGAAGAAAAAGAAGAAGAATTAGTACAAATAATCAGTGATATAAGTTGTAGCTATAACGTAATGATTGATACACTAAGTTAATTATTGAATACATATACATTTGTTACAAGAGAAAGAAGGGACAGAGACAAAGATATAGGATATAGAATGATTGAACAGCAAGATAAATTAATTAAAATGGGATGTATATTATACATTCATCTTATTAGTTTAATTTAATGTTTCTATAATGTTTCACACCAGTTCTACAATTCTCATATTTCAAATTCTTGTTAACTACTACTTGTGATTTGTATGTCATCCGAGAGTAAGAGCGATTGTACGTTGTCCCAGTTATGTGCATACAAGTAGGCCAGCTCATCGGATTTCTGCATCGCTATATTTACTAGCATGACGAGCGGCAGTGAGGGCGGCTCAAAAGAAAAGAAGAAACATAACATTATATGTGGAGGCAGAAGAGAGCTCAGAGACAGAGAGAACATCCTATGTATCAGCTCCAGTCTCCAGTTTTGCCTGCAGCAACTGTGGCAAGGAGTGCCACTCCAGAATAGGCCATTACAGCTACAAGAAATGTTGTGATTCAGTGCAGAACATACTACGTGACGCAAGACCTATTGTCTCCTGAGACAAAGAGGCCAATGATATTTACTAATTTAGCTTCCCTAGACCCCTACCTCAGTCGCCTTTTACGATAAACCTTCCAGGTTGCAGTGTTACTATTCTTTGCTTCCTTGTGAGGCCCTGGCAACACACGGGCGTGGATAGGTCTAGCATGGACATTTAGTGACACAATCATAAGAGACGTTCAAATATTCAGAGACAGAAAGGAGACAGAGAGAATTGAGTTGGTTGTCTTCTTACAAGGGAATACGTCAGCACGGGAGCACTGTTTGAATAGAATTTAGTCAGATACAATTTTCATAATCAGAATTGACAGAAAATGAATATCACAACTTGTGCAACGCAGTGGTATGCTATTGCAAACAGCTATTGCAGGCAATGATTAGATTGGGAAATTTACCAGCATAACAGTGAGCTATTAGACATAGAAAAATGCGATATTTTGATTGTTATGTGTAATTTTAATGGGAAAGTTGACACTGTGAGAACGTAAGAGAGAGAACAAGAAACGAGTAACATGATAAAGAAATGAGAGAAGAGAAAAATCAATTGATTTCTGCTTAGAAAACAAAACGTATTTGTAAACACTACATTGACATAACATCACAGAAGACTCAAGGCGTGATTTTCCCAAGATGGATAGATCAGTATTCAAATAGATTACATTTTAATACAACAAAGATGGAGATCAACAAGGACACTTTCACGAGCAAACTGTGATTCCGATCATCAACTATTAGTTCATGAGAGTCTCTGTGACTAATTGGTTAAGCCATTTGCCTTGCGAGTCGAAGGTCGCTGGTTCGAATCCGGACCGCGCCGTTCTGTTCACGAGTGCAGTTTTTTCTAGAGAACTCTAGAATTGTTGCTAGAGCTACGGTTTTCTTGTTTTGTGCAATACTATCGGTGGGGGTATGCCATTTCTGTGGAGGGGGACCGGGCCATATGGGGTAAACCCGGTGCAATAAATCAATCCTTCTGTTTTAAAAACCCTTTAAAACAAATTATTTTCCCAGATGTCACGTAATTTCCCATCTAACGAAAATAACTTTTTAAAAGAAACCTCTGGTCGAATGGTTTAAAGAAGTGGCTCTAATCAAAATTAAAGGGTTAATTACATGTAGGGCATCTATGTCTGTACACGTTTCTTCATTTGTCAAATATTCTTCCTTCAGTTAAAAACCCATTATGGTTTGGGGAAAAACAATTCCCCACAGACAACAGTTTTTCCCCTGTATTGAACCACAGTTGACTATGGATAACACATTTGTTGATGACGTCATTACTTTCTTTATCACATTTTTCTACATATAAAGTGTTGTGAGATTTTCAAACATCCTGTATTATAATTATTCTCAAAGTTATTCAGGCAATGAACGGGGTTTCCCTTTTCTGTGACTTGCATATTATGTCACAATTGTCAGCTATGTTTCTATTACATCATCATCATGATGTAGCTTGTCCTAGTCATCTGTGCCAACCTAACTGTCCTTTGAAATTTTTTCTTCATTTTGTGCACACATATGTCATAAATATTTTCGTTCTTTACTTTTCAATATCCAACAAGTTTTTAAATTACATTAGTTTTTATTGTAAAGACAAACCTACTTTGTGTTCCCAGGGGCCAAACATGGACATTAAAGCAAAGCCAATCAAAAAAATAATTACATGTGAAATGCGTTGCCTGCGAAAAGTTACCAACAACACAAAAAAAGACAGAATCACTAACATCAGCATAAGAAAGAAAGTTGGCACAAACCGTGCTTAAATTTTTTTTTTCCGATCCAAAAGCCGGCTTTTCAGCCCTTCGGCTCGGTGTCATGGACATCGAAACCCCCTTCCCGGTTCGGTGCCACGAACATCGTAAATCTGGGGAATCTGTGGTTTTTTCTGCCATCCCGCGGAATCGAACCCGCACACGGGGGGATAGTCACCGGTAGCCCAGCGCGCTACGAACACGCTGGGCAGACCCCCCTTTAATTACATAGATAAACAAAAAATAAAATGGTTTGGCCATTAATAAAAATCCCCCACAGTATACACTGTATAGGCCAAATATTTGCTCTTGGGAAACATCATAGAGCAATGCACAAAATTTAAAAAACAAATTCTATATCAACTCTGTAGATTTTGAAAAACTTTAGGCATACCCCCCAAAAAGTCTATGGCGTATCTTAAGATGGTATGGAACCCCTGTTTTTTATAAATATTATAAAAAAGCTGCTACAACAAGTTTGCATGCAGTGTTGAAACCTCAGAGCTAAAGTTTGAAGCCAAAACAGGCGTGCGACAAGGATGTGTTATGTCAACCCTATTATTCAACACTGTCATAGATTGGGTGATGCGTAAAACAACGGAAGATAAGGCATGAGGTATTTGAAAAATTTTCCATCCACTCTGGAAGACCTAAAATTTTGCAGATGACATCCCTCCTATCTCATAAAATAGAGATATCCGGGGAAAGACCTGCCCCCTTAACCAATATAGTGAGATGGTTTGGGCTGAAAATAAAACCCAAAAGAAAACTAAATAATGACTCTGAACATAGCAACCCCAACCAGTCAAACTAGAAGGTAAAACCCCCCAAGATACAACCGCTTTCACATACCTTAAGTTTTATTAGCAATGCGGGAAAGGCTGGAGGGGGCCTTTAAAAACAGACTAAGTAAGGCACGGGGTGCTTTCCCGGCCCCTTTCCCAGACCGCCTGGAAATCTTCCCAATACAGCATCAGAACCAAGACTAGTATCTACAACAGATGTGTGCTGTCAACATTGCTGTCGGATCGGAATGCGGGAAGAATGACAGAACGGGATTGCCCAGACTCCCCACCTTTCATACAACTTGTCTGCGAAAAATCTTACGCGTGTACTGGCCGACTACTATCTCAAACCCAAAGAATTGCTTGCACGATCCCAAACAAGGGGAATATGGGCACTATCATCCGAAGACGACACTGGAGATGGATTGGACATGTGATGCGCAGGGAGACTGGCTCCGACACGAAAACTGCACTGAGATGGACCAGAGGGTAGGCGGGCGGGGAAAAGACCCAAAACGACCTGGAGGGGGAACGAAAAGAGCAAGAACTAAAAGGAAATGAATCATAGCTGGAACACAATACAGAGGAAGGATGAACAAGGAAAAATTTGGGGTGCGTTTGTTGCTGCCTAAACGTCAAGGGCGTAACAGGCTAAAGAATAAGAAAAAAAGACAGTATACAAGTCTTCTAAAACAGAACATCGGGAAAGAAGGCAAGGAAGACCAGGGAAAAAAGATGGTTAGTTGGCATAGCAGAATCCTGTGAAAGAGCAAAGATAACAATTACACAAGCCACCAGAACAGCGCAAGACAAAAACAGAAAACCCACGACCGGACAAAAACCCCCGGTAGCAGTGTGACGCCCTGGCAACAACCCGGTACCCCGGTGTGACGAAAAAATAAGAAGAAGAAAGACAAACTGATAGCCCAGTGTTAAAATCGTTCTCACTTAAAGCCTCGTTTGAAAATGTTCCGCCCCTGCAAATCAGCAGTTACACCCCAAAATCCTTCTTTACTGGTCTTCCTTTTTCTCTCTTTGCTGGGATGCCACTTTCCATAATGGTCTTCTTCAGCTCTTCCTGTTTTTTATCTGTCTAAGATTTTCAATTATCACTTCACGACTTGATATTTTTCCTTGCCCGTGGGTGTCGGGCCCCGGCGGGAGCAAAGAATAGTACCACTACGACCTACAATTCATGTCGTAAACGACTGACGTAGGACCGGGGAAAACTACCTAGTAAAGAAAAAGTAGCAGAAAATCGGATATGTGGCCTCTTGTAGACGCATAACTGGCACAATGTACAATCACTCTTAGACCCCAGATCTCATCAAATGCCCCTTGCAACCTGAAAAGGGAAATTATCAAGAGGAAGGGGCACCCCGAAAATAGATGGATTGATGGAGGTACAGACATCTTAAAACTCCACAATACCGCATATCAAGCGACCGAGCGTGTACTATTTTGGAAATCGATCATCTTTAAACCTGATACATAACGGAAAAAAAAGCAGAGAAGGACAAACGAAAGAAGAAGAAATACATCCTGTCTGAAAAAGATCTTACGCTGTTCGGGAAAAAAAAAAAAAACGACGTCAAACAATGAATTGCTTGCATTTTTTTCCAGCAAACAAATTTGAGCACAATTTCTACAATAAAAATGCCCAAAGATTTAAGAAATATGTCCTATACTTTTTGAATACAACCTATCCGTTTCTTCTGAGCATACTCATTAAAGTAACAGAGAATGCAGATCAGGTAATACTTTACAACCCCTTGGGGGTCACAGACATAACACCCATTTTAAAGGGGATAAATGTGATCTCAATAAAAGAACGTTCTTCAACAGAAACCCTTTCCACTTCTTCAAACACTCTATAAAAAACCAATTGTTAATCACTCTGTGGGATGTGTATTGATCTGACCAAAAAGCTCCTCCCAATTAGGCCAGCACGTCCGTTTTTCCGCATTTCTTTTGACTAGGGTAGCTTCCTGGGGTCCTACCCCAGTCGTCTCTTACAAAAATGCCTTGTAGACCCCCGGTTTGAACTATTCTTTGTTTCCCCTTTTGTACCACGTCAGCCCCCGGGCGAAAAAGTTTTTAAATTCCATTTCCCAATGTTCTTCATTAGTTAGTATTAATATGTAGATCTTAACTCCTACTGCAAGGGTACAATAAAAACAAGATGAGATGAGACGGTTCTGTATAAATGTTCGGAAAAATTAACGTGACTATATTAGATCATTATCTATATTATTTCTACTTTTTTTACTTGTTTTTTGTAATTTGCGTTTACTTTTTTTCGATTTTTCAATCGCCCAGAAAAAAAAAAAACAATTCTTACTTAAAAGTAAATTACCAAAGTGAAGTGTTCTCTCGAGCCACCAATACGTTTTATGGTTCAGTAAAAGATCCACACATCAACCATCTTGAAGTCTATTTACCTTTCCCATTAATATATTCATAGAAACTCTAGCACAAATATTGAACAATTACTATAACTTAAACAAAATTTTAAAAGGGTAAATATGGAATCTACAAGTTTTGCCCACATTGTTTTTCCTTTTCCCAATTTTTTTTAGTTTTTCCCAGAAAAAAAAATATTTAATTTTAAATAAAAACATAAAAAAAACGGCTCACTTTCTTTGTTATGTTTTTTTCACTTTGTTCACGATTAAAGTAATAATACAAAATAAACAAATTATTAAAAGGGATAAAAGATTTGGTTCGGACCCCTTAAAAGTTAAAAGTGAATTGTAAAGAAATCAATTGTTAATCTCTTCAATGTAATATTAAGTTGTTCATGAATAGTTGCGAGCGTAATAAATTATTCTCATCATCTTCAAATAGCTTCTCCTAAAGCAGAATTTTTGTGACCTAACAGTGCTTCGGAATTTTTCTGTCTCATAGGTCAGATGTCTCAATTCTGGAATGGTCATGCTCACCCATCAGTTACATCATGAATCCCTCTTCTCTAAAATTACTCTTTTTCCCTTTTGCTGGGATGCCTCCTTTCATGTTGGTCTTCCCCTTTGAAATTTTTGTGTCTCTGTCTGTGTAACCCTAGTGTATAAAAACGAGCTATAATTCGTGTTGTGCCCAGAGATTTAAGTGATAACAATCGAACATCAAAAAAACTTATATCTCGTTGTGTATAATGTTGTCACGGTTACAAACGTATTACAATTTGCTTGTAATGGGCATAATGTTTTTGACAAACCACAAAGTAGAGAATGACATGAAAAAAAAATGGATAAAATTTCTCAAGACGACTCAGAGCAAAGTGTTGTAGCTTTTAAAGAAGGCCCCCTGGATCTCGTTCTACAATAAGGTGATGAGATTTTCCCTTTTTTTGTCATGTCTATAAATATGGGTATCATCTGTCAGACTGTGGTTGTGTTGGGGATAATAAGCAATATTATCAATATTATTGTTTTTTATCAAAAAAGGGTTTACAGACGCTGTCAATATCAGTCTGTTATCACTGGCTATATCAAAATCTTTTTGCTTTGTTGTTTATAATGGGGTTCCAATCTCTTTTTACACTTCTTCATTTCATCTTTTAGCCTTACCTCTTGTAATGACGAGATACAAGTTATTAGTGGGGGATGGCCAAAATTAACATTCACACAATTACGGGTGGAAAACTGTTTTTACCCCAGCAGGGAAAAGATGTTTGTGTTTACTCCCCTTTTTTAAAAGTCAAGACAATCTTCACGCACAATAGGAAAGTTTTTCCATGGTTACAATATTTTTCCCCTTACGTTTTCTGTTATATTCTTGCCTATGTTTTACTGGGAATATACTGGAAATTTTACCCAGAAACGAACATGACGTTGGACTTGTTGAACGTTTTTATTATAGCACATCAAGAAGAATAAATTATGTGGGGTATGCACCATAGGTGTGTTTATGCCGATAACGTGTTTTTTTCTCTGTATTAATATTTCTTTCCCGTTGTTAAATTAAAGCAACAAACGGCCCCGGAGAAATGCTTGTTCTTCAATAATTAAAAAGACACAACCGACATCAAATAGAAATACATCTTTAAAAAACCCCAAAAAGTCTGAGGGGGCTAAGATGATAGTGTTTATTTCTTCTGTTTTTTTTTTATTCTACATCCCTCTGTTATCAGTTTCATTTTCTACTTACGCCGAACCTGAACTTGGAAACATTTACAGAATATTTTCTATCAATAATTTACTCATCTTTGGGATAGCTGTTGCTATAAACTCTAGCATAAATATATTTGTTTATTTTGGAATAGTACCAAATATCGACAAAGTGTTTTTTTTTATGTTTGAATGTTTTCCAAAAAAATTTAATCAAAAATCATTGATTACCGCTACTGGGCATAAATTTTGTGGGATTAATAATTCTTTTAATGATTTAAATTTTTGGTTAGTTTTGGGTAAAATTGACATAATGTATGTATATTAGTAAATCTTCTATAGATTGCACAATGAAAACTATCAAGCAGGGTCTCCGTATCCCTGGAGATCTAAAACCTCTGCCCCATGTGCCGCCTTTGGCACCCCCAAAAAAACAACTAATAACTAAACTAATTAATTATTACTTACACTTAAATTTTTAATCCTTCGCTTGATGCATGCTGCAAAAAGGGTTTTTTTTATTAGGTTTTATTAGTTAGCTTCAGCCTCAAAACTCCCCGTTGTGTTTCATCCCAAACCCATTTTTTTTTTTTTTATTTTAAAACAGCAAATCAGTCATGGCACTAAACCACATTCAGCTAAATATGAAGTGGAAAAAGGGAATTTAAAAGTTTTCTTGCACATTTGGTTGAATTTGTATATATGATTTCTCTTTCCTCACAAAGCCATGCCGTGGGCCCCCTTTATATTAAATGAAGTTTTTAAATGACTCATCATTTTGCATATCTGCGAGTTCTTTTGGGTACCGCATTTTGAAATATCGAAAAAATCCCCTAACATTGACCCCGTAATTTTTTTCCAAAACAGAAAAAAACCAAATCCCGGATATAATTTCCCGACGATCGACAATAACAAGTATAAGTAGGGAGTATCAGTCACTTCACTTTCTGGAGCCAAGAAACTCTTCAAAAAGTTTTTTGCAAATATATTTCTGACATAATTCAATAAAGGGAATGAAACCAAATTCATTTCTTTTGCATCAGCAAGAGTTTTATTTGTTCATTGAAGTTGGTTATTTAATATATTTAGTTTTTTTAAAAATATCGGGTGAAAAACTCCAAAAATTTTTTACCATCGACCATCAACAGATACTTCAATTCAGGTTTGTCGCCAAAAATCACTAAAAGTATCAAATAGTTTCCTAAATCTTTCTATTCCCCTTTTAAAAAGCCACCTTACTTCAGTGGGGGTAAAAAGTCTCACATGGGTTTTCAAAATAGCTTGAAGACACGCTCACTTTTGGCATTAGCTTTAATAGATTTTTACCCTTTATAATTGAATTTAGTACTTCATTTAGAACAGGCGAAATGTTTTAGCTCCCAAAATTTTTCCCGTGAATAACACAATGCACAAAAAAGCATTTCTGGATTCTCATCTTCAGGCAATTTTAAGCAGTCATTTTTCTTGCCTATCATATTAGGAGTACAAGATGTTATACTTTTCATTGACATATTTTGAAAATGGGAATGTTTTACTTATTATATACATCTTTGGAGGGAGGGGGCTTTCTAATGATTTCAAACAACCTTTTTTTTCAGCAAAATCACCATTATCAATATATCTTTAAGTTATCAATACTACTTATCCCTTTTTCTCTCAAAGTCCCCATTTTGTTACTCTCTTGGAAAAGACTCATTTCATCGACTAACGACATTCTTCTGTCATTGGCTAAAAATGTATTCCCCAAACCCCGCCTTCTCAATCTGTCACTAAACATGGAAAACAAGATTTATGATATTCTACTGTAACCCTATATAAATGCTCCTTCTTAACTATACAACCACAAAAAGGTTCTCTAAGGACACCTGTATAATCCGCTGCACAGTGAATATCCCCTTACTCTGGGAATCAAATTTAAAGGCCCATAACTTGTATTTGAGTCCCAAAACCCCCTCGATGTTTCTTGGTTCCTTTTTCCCCTCGTACCTAAATTTTCCCAAAAAAAATCAAACTTTTGGGCCTGCTTTCTTAAAGGAAAATAATATCGTGGGTCTGTCCCAAAACTAACCCTATAAGGTCACTTTTAAACTCATTTTGGCCTTCTTTTAGAAGGTTGGGGAAAAGACGGAAAATTACGGTTTTTTTTTATATGACTCATTTTTTAAAACAATAAACATGCTTCCAAAACTTTGTTAAAATGAGATAGAAATGTACCTAGTTGTAAGTACATTCCGCTTATTGAAGATTTTAAAACTTAGGGAAAAATGATTGTGAAGCAACAGTGGTTTTTTTAAACAGACATCCAAAAATCAATATATCGGTTTTTCAACATCCGGGGCATTTATTAAACTCCCAACGAGTCCATTGCCCCCTAAACGGAAAAAGCCACCCTTTTAGAATGGCTACGGGTTGGGAAAAAAGGGGGGTTAGGCGTTACTCTCATGCGGGAGACCATGGGACTGATCAAACTAATTTTGTCTGCTAGAAATCACAATGTGTTTAGTCTGGCCGAATGGTTAAATTTCTGAAACCATTCAGACAAACGCAATAAAAAGTGATTAATAAATGAAAAGTTTACATGTACTTGGAGCTTCCTGAAACCATTCAGACAGTCGCAATAAATGTGATTAATAAATAGATAGTGTACATGTACTTGGAGCCTGGGAAAACCCTTCAGACAGTGGCAATAAAAATTTATCAATAAAAAAATAGTGTTCAAATATTGGGGCTTTCAAACCATTCAGACAGTGACAATAAAATAATTTAAAAAGATAGTGTACAAGTACTTGGGCTTTCCGAAACCATTCAGACAATGGCAATAAATCTGATTACTAAATATATAGTGTACAAGTACTTGGAGCTTCCCCAAAATTCAGACAGTGGCAATAAATGTGATTACAAATAGATAGGTACAAGTACTTGGGCTTCCAAACCATTCAGACAGTCACCAAAAAAAATGTGATCAATAAATAGATGGTGTACATGTCTTGGGCTTCCAAACCATTCAGACAAGTCGAAAAAAATAATAAAAAGATAGTGTACATGTACTTGGGGCTTTCTGAAACCATTCAGACAGTGACAATAAAATTTTTGATCAATAAAAAGTTTGTGTACATGCTTGGAGCTTCCTGGGAAAACCCTTCAGACAGTCAGTAAATGTCATCAATAAATGTTGTACAAGTCTTGGGCTTCTGAAACCATTCAGACAGTGGAATAAATGGATCAATAAAAAGAATGTTCAAAATATTTGGGGGTTCCCGAAACCATTAGACGGGGTTTTTAAATTGATCAATAAATAGACAGTGTTCAAAATACTTGGAGCTTCTAAAAACCCTTCAGGCAGTCCAAAAAAATGTGATCAATAAATAGACAGTGTCAAGTATTTGGGGGCTTCTGGAAAAAAAAATTACAAAAAACAGGATTCAAACCCTTACCCCCTTTTTAAACCCCTTGTTGGGCCCGGGAAATGGTTTTAATTTTTCCCCTTGCTTGGGCCCGGGAATTAAACGTTTTTTACAAAAACAAACAAGGGGCCATTCAATAAAATGACTTTTTCTGGGGGCTCTTTCCCGAAAAATAAATTTTCGGAAAGAAATAATCAATCCCATTCATTGGGAAAAGTGTTTAGTAAAATCTCGTAAAAATCGAAACATTTTAGGTCAAAAATAGCATCAACGTCCCGGCCCAGAAGGGGTTTTCTTATTCCGAATCAACATCATTAAAAAACAAATTTTAAATTTGGTAAAATCTAAACAAACATTTTTAAAAAAAAAATAATTTTCCCTTTAAATCCTTGAAACCCATAAATCCCTAACAAACCGTTCAAAAAGTACCAATGTTTCCAAAAGCCCCTCAATTGGCCCGGTGACTACGGTTGCGACCCTACCAATTAGGGAAGGGAAAGGATACCAACAGATGGTTTGCATTTTTAAAAATTTTCAACGTTATCATTACTCTTGGAAAAGTAAGGGGAAAAGGAAAAGGCTTGCATCAACAGCATCGGTTTTTGGGGGTTGAAGATGGATAAAGGGGATATTCTTCAGTATCTTCGCGACTGTCTGTTGGATGGGGACACTAAAATCGATGTTGAATTGATCAAGCGATTTAGGCAGTTTGGAGTTACCCGTTGTTTAAGTCAAACTGGATGCTTGAGAGGCAGAGTGAGAGGTGTGTTTAATTAGCGAGCCACATGAACCGTCAGTATGCATACTCTTCGATATCTGTTGGAGGAGACTGAGCACCTATGGGTCTGCCCGGAGTGCACTGACGTCAGTTTAGTAACCAATAACCAATGTTTCAACAAGCCATCTCACATTCAAAAATGATTTATTTAAAGAAAGTTATTCACAAAAACTTACAAAATACATCAAGTGCATTCGTAAAATAGAATTAAGTCTGGTGTTCTATTACATATTGTATTTGTCAAAACATTGAGTTCACATGTGGTTTCTGTGTGCGTATTCTAGAATTTATTAGTAGGGCAATGTTCGGAAACATACAGATCCGAAGTGATCAGACCGGACTACATCAGATAAGGAGAAAATCGTGGGGATGCTGCGATAGTACTTCGTAAAAAGGCGTTATAGACAAACACATACATATTACATGATTACATTAATAAATAAATATTTTAAAATGAAATTTATTACTGCCTGCAGTACCGCTTTTTAGGGCGTTGTAGGAAAGATGGGACGTGAGCCTGTGGAATTTATTGGCCGCATGGCTTGTGCTGTCGCTGCGAATCTGTTGAAGTTAGAATTTGTCATTGATGCCCACAATAGATAAAACTCCTTTGTCTTACCGTGAATTAAGCACAGGTCTCCCGCATGTGAACTGCGTTCTAATCCATTCAGCCAGACGATATTCTAACAGCAAGGAAAAATAAATAATGAAATATTAAATATCAGTATATCACTCAGACTGGTAAATGTCATTGATATATTTGAAGTGTTATTTGAGAACATCTTCATTGAAGTATCATTAATTATAAAAACTCTGTTGACATTATTATTAACGATAGTTCTGTCTGGGATCTCAACACCAGTAAACACACTGTCATCGATATAAAATTAAACGCAAACTATTTTGGGGGATACGACGCGACATTTATTCATTTGTACATTGAGAGATTTCAACCACACAGTACATAATCTTCTATGTTCAAGAATTAGTTCAACAGTTTTCTAGAACTTCTAGTTAATCTTGATATTTCAGTAGCTACCACTGTCTAATATGTTTATGATAAAGTACTATATCAGTTATCAGAGGATTATCATCATATCACTCAGGACAAATCCATAGGTGCTCCGATCTCCGTCTCAACAAATGCTGTAGCATCCAGCAGCCCAACACGCAAGTTCGGTGTTGATTTATCAATTTCTTTGTATATTTGGTATGTCGTTCTTTTTGGGATGTACCAATATTGACACCCATCTCTCTCAGTCTGGTCAGCGTGTAGGACTCACAACCCTGAAACTCTCTCAGTGCATTAAGAATGTCATTTCGGTCCATTGCAGCTCCTTCTGTTATCGTAGCAATGCCAATCAATCTATCAGCTCGTTCATTACCCCTGACTCCTGCATGCCCAGGGACAAAAATTAAGGTGATTTCTCTGATCCCCGTCTGTACCAGTACCTCCATCCAGTTTCGTCTCACCATTCCTGTTTCAACAAAGTTCTAGATGGAATGAAGGAATGGTGGATTGGAAGAATGTGTGTAATCTGTAGAAAAGAACATATCATTTCTTAAAGTCTTGGTAACTCTAAACAAAAACAAGGCTAACTTGAAGTAATGTCTGAACATCCATACATGGTGTTTATGAAAATTCTGGAAAAACCAATTATATTTTAAACAAAACAATGTGTACAATAATGCATAAATAACTAGATAGTGTAAACTTTAGAAGCATTAATATAATGGGACTATATAATTAAGGTTCTCTTCAGAAGCTGTTCAGATAGCTAGTAAACTTATTGATGCACATAAAGGGATGGACTTTACAGCACATATTCTAATTGATACTTTATGGGCCACAGGTACAATAAAACAGTTACAACGATGCACCTGGGACAGTGAGATAGCACTGACCAAGACTCTACCCCATATCCTCGTGGTTCCAGTGGAAACAAAAAAGGATGTTGTCTTGTTAAGTGGGTAGGGACAAAGGGATATCTGCCACTGTGTAGGGTAGTAGTGTGGACGCAATCACGAATTCTATGGGATCTGTTCACAATATAGACGAACAGAATCTCAGAGAGATTGCTTCCACACGTATTTCCTAGCAAACGTCGAAAGAATAATTGTAAGTACAAGTGTACAACAACTTGATCGCTAAACAGAGCAAAATCATAAACGTTAACTCCCAGCACACAATGTCTTCGTACAAAAGCTGCGAGCTCTAGACAAGCTCCTCATATTATGTCTGTGTTACGTCGACTCAAGGGAAGACTGCAGTTAACTTCGTACTAAGGGCCAAGTGCAGGTAAGGGGGTTTGCTGAATTAAAACGTTATGTTCTGAAGCCTAATAAATCTATCTTCCTTGGAAGAACTAGGATTGATTATGTTGACCGTGTGCAAAACCAAAAGTTGCGTTCCTGGGTTTTAGAAGGCTGACCTCCCAGGGAACTGGGGTGGTTGATGTAGGCAGAGTGCCATAATGAAAGTTGCGTCCAAGCGCTTATTGAAACCGACCTCCCTGAATGTCTGTACTCACCTGTACCCAAATGTTTCTATTCCATCTGAAAGGAAAATCCAAAGTAGGAACTACAAATTGCCTGGTGACGAGAAAACAATACGAGTCTAAAACGGTTAAATGAGCTCCAAAGTCGAAATAATTCAACAAAGTAAAAAGTGGCAAACACATTTCGTGGTGAAGATCAAGCTCATGATGCAATAAATGCAAAGGATGATCAAAAGAGTGGTTTGCCAGAAAATATGGAAATTGTGTAGGTCAGCAAAGACAAACATAAACAATTTCAAAGATATGTGTTCCAAAACGAATGTCAGTGTTCCTAATTCAGAACGACCTCATCCAGTCAGAAAGGTTGCAAAGTTTAAACATGCTCTTTGGCGAAGATCAAACACAAGCCCAAATATACAGCGTAAAATAATCATTAACGAGTGTCGAGCACTCGAAACATTTCCCGTAGGTGGAAAGTTGTTGATGTACCTACCCTACAAGTGTAAAGGGCTATAAAACGAGGCGCAAAATGTAGCCGTTCTCGTTCTCGGCCTAAACTAAACATGTCATAAAGAGTGCTTAAACTGGTTGTTAAGAACGAACGCAAATTTACAAACAACAACACTGATGCTTTGGAGGCTTAACTTTGCCTCCAAAAAATATTTCTTAAGTTTGAGCAATTATTGTAATCGGAAACACACAAAACAAAGTACTGTAGTTGTACAAAATAAAATAAAAAGACAAAGCAACGTTTCGACAAAAAAGACTTTTATCAATCAAAGGATACAAGAGAGGTGAAAAATGTCACTTCTCGCACAACACACAACATGTAGAGTCAAACAATAAGTTCCATCTTGTGAGGAACTTATTAGTTCAATCTTGTGAGGAACTTATTAGTTCCATCTTGTGAGGAACTTATTGTTTCGCTCTACATGTTGCGTATTGCTATTGTTTTTGTATTTTGTAAAGCTACAATACTTTGAATTTACGTGCTTCGCCTTTGCTACATACTTTCACTGCAGTCTTACCTTAAAACAATTATTTCATTTTTCTTCTTTTTTGCGTTCGTTCTTTACGACCAATTTTAATCACTCTTTGTGATGTTTGATATTTGCCAAGAACCTGTCTACGTTGCACATTGGTTTGTAGGCCCTAAACGCGTAGACTTGTATACGTTTAGGACACGTGCATTCGATTTCATCCAAACCTCCTAAGTCGCCTCTTACGACATGTGGGGCAGGTAACAGTGGTTCTATTCTTTGTACCCCAAATGTGTGCCCCGGTAACCACTCGGGCGAGCAATTATTTTATAATGGAAATGTTAAACTATGAATGTAGATCTATGTTAATGAATTAAAACAAACAGTGCATGGTTGCCATGACAACAGCGACCATCTTTACCGACACGTATTTGTATTTAGATTCCTAAAATTTACAAAACAAACAGATATTTTGATAAATAAAGTGATGATTCATCAATTGTAAGCAAATCAAGAGCTACTGACAATTTATCTTCCTCTAAATCTCAGGAATTTTTAAGTTTTAAAAATATCAATCAATCATGCCATGCCTCCCGGCGTAGGCGATCATTTTCCCCTCCACAGCTCTTTGCTTGGTGCATGTAATCAGTTCTGACGTCGATATTTTGTCGAACCATGATGTCAGGCCATCCAACATCTTCTCCTCTGTCTTCCACGATCTCTCCTTCCTGAATTTTACCTGTAGTCACCAAATGTTCTAAACCTTCTTTTCGCATTATATGCCCGAAGAACCTTGATTGTCGGATTCTTATTCTTTTGATAAGGTTTCTTTGTGTGCAGGCCTGATTTAAAACCTCCACGTTTGTTTTCTTTGCTGTCCATGGAATTCTCAACATTCTTCTGTAAAACCACATCTCTGGGGCTTCCAATGATCGTATATGTAAAAAATATGTTTAGCCTAAAAGACGCTCAAAATGTGTCATCATTTCGTATTGAAAGCTAATTTTAATATGAAATATTATTTTTTTAAATGTAGTTTGGAATGAATCAATAGCTACAAGGTTATATGGGGGATATTACCTAACATTTCGTGTATCTAGCTTTAGTATTGGTTGAAACTGAAGGATTTCCTATACATACCAAATGGCAAAAATAATGATTTTGAAACTTGGAATGTGAAAGAAAATGATTGTGGGGGAGGGGGGTGTCTTATTAATTGTGTTACTTTTAACAAAACATTTTTTTTCCCAATCCTGAAGCACTTCAGCTTTTCAGCTCTTCGGCTCGGTGCCATGGACATCGTAACTCTTCGGTTCGGTGTTACGAACACCGTAAATCTGGAGAACCTATGGCTTTTCTGCCAGCCCGCGGAATTGAACTGCACTCACATGGAGCTTTCCACCCGTCGTCCAACGCGCGACACGTACGCTGAGCAGACGGGCATAAACAAAAGAACCGAAGTGTACATAATAGATAATACGAACGTTGTACTTATAGAACTAAACACTTTAAAAAATCAGTGTTTTGGACAAAAATTAACATTTTCTACAGAGCTAAACCCCTTAAGTTGATCTACTGGCTGGACATGTGAGTCTTCACGTAATGAGAAAGCAGATAATCTTGCATCAACATTATTGTTCGTCAAGATGATGAGGATGTATAGGGAGGAAAATGGGATGTTTTTCGCTATCTTGGCGAAACCCTGTTAAATGAGTACACTAAAAGTGATTTTGAATATATACAGCGATTTTTTAAAACTAGATATTGTACAAGTTGAACTGGATGACTAAAGTACCGAGAAAGTGATGTGTTTAACCAGCAAGTCATGGGAACCATCAGTATACATACCCTTGAACATCTGTTAGGGGAGACTGAGCACTTGTGTCTCGGAGGGCTATAAAATCGGTTATTTAGCCATTAACTAAAAGGGTTTTGAAGCAGAAGGATTGACATTGCACTGGTTTTACCACATATGGCTCGGTCTCTTTCCACACAAATGGCACGCCAACTGCCGAGAGTATTTCACAGCAAAGCACGAACTTCGTAGCTTCAGCAACAATCCTAGGGTCTCTGGAAGAACCTGCACTCGTTAACAGAACGTGGCGGTCCGGATACAAATCCACGATCTTCGACTCCCAAGGAAAAGGGCTTAACCACTTAACCACAGAGAGCCATTAACTAATAACCATTAACCAATAATCAGTAGCATGTTTCTCTCTTCTAAGGGCAACTTTACGTCTGCAACTCGTCAATAACCTACCAGACTTACCATTTATCTGTGCTACGAAGCCGGTTTGCTTTTGACGTCCATAACAACCGCTGCAGTTTGCGATCTTCTCGTGAATTCTTTTCGTCATTTTACTTGTGTCAACGATATCCAGCAATGCTAAATACAAATTTTTAATTTTCTTTTATATTTCAAACATTATTTATGCCTTTCAGTTGACTTTTATCGAGTACCAACGGTAATATTAAATATACCACACTAGATCTAGCTGTCCAAGTGAACCATTCGTCAGCGATAGACGGCAATAATGATTGGACCGATCTTTATCGTACACTATTCAGATTTACTTGAGAAGTCTCATATTATTGTATTGTGGGTTTCAGAATTAAAATAACTAGTGAATCATTTCAGTATTCTGTTAGTTGTCTTTCTTAATTATAGGCATTTCATGTTTAAAAGTTGTGCCATTTAAATTGCACTCATTGCTTAGCTGCAATGAAGCTTTGTGACAAAATATAGTCTAGTAGCAGTTTCAAATGTAACTATTGCAAGATCATCTACATTTTCTTATTTATGTAAACTTTTCTGTGACTTTCAATTTGTTAGTGGTTGAACTAAATGTGATAATTAGTGATGAAATACTGCATCATGTCTTCTATATGAACATACATTGAACAAGCACATTTTATGTCATTGAAAGTTTTGTGTAGGACCTGATCTTTGAGTAAAATTGATTAATCAAAGATACAGTAAACACAATGATACAGCAAATCAGATCTTTGTATAAATCCTAATTTCTATATAGTTGAAGTACAGGTAAATGATTTACCAGTGTGTTTTGATTATTGTCAAAAACTTTCTTGATTGTTTAAAAAATGCATTGACTACTAGATCAACAATTTCATTGAATAATATCCTTTCTAATTTTCCCATGCATTGACCTTAGTCTTGCAATGATGATCAAGCTTTACCACTTTCTGAGTAAATTATTCACACAACCTCTATCTCCAGTTTTTAAAATAAAGTAATAAATATATTTAATGTTATTGCAAGGTTGAAGCCAGTTGCATGGGGAGATCATAATGAATATTATTTATTGAAACTGTTGATCTAGTGCTCATTATATGTTCCACACAACCAAAAAAATTTAGAAAATAATAAAAGCATATTGGTAAATTATTCACTCTAGCATCAGAGGTTAATTTTTGTATTCATATATTTCTTGATTTATCTGCAATATGTTGTGCTGTTCTGAGTGACTCTTTGAATAGTGTGAGTTTTATATATTTACTTATGTATGCACATCTCACATACAAACATGCTGGATACTTATTTGGTAAATCATTTATATATGTTGAGTAAATATAAATGATCACATTTAGTTCAACCACTAACAAATTAAAAGTCACAGAAGAAGTTTACATAAATAAGAAAATGTAGTTGATCTTGCAATAGTTACATTTGAAATTGCTACTAGACTATATTTTGTCACAAAGCTTCATTGCAGCTAAGCAATGAGTGCAATTTAAATGGCACAACTTTTAAACATGAAATGCCTATAATTAAGAAAGACAATTAAAAGGATACTGAAATGATTCACTAGTTATTTTAATTCTGAAATCACAATACAATAATATGAGACTTCTCAAGTAAATCTGAATAGTGTACGATAAAGATCGGTCCAATCATTATTGCCGTCTATCGCTGACGAATGGTTCACTTGGACAGCTAGATCTAGTGTGGGATATTTAATATTACCGTTGGTACTGAAAAAAGTCAACTGAAAGGCATAAATAATGTTTGAAATATAAAAAGAAAATTAAAAATTTTTATTTAGCATTGCTGGATATCGTTGACACAAGTAAAATGACGAAAAGAATTCACGAGAAGATCGCAAACTGCAGCGGTTGTTATGGACGTCAAAAGCAAACCGGCTTCGTAGCACAGATAAATGGTAAGTCTGGTAGGTTATTGACGAGTTGCAGACGTAAAGTTGCCCTTAGAAGAGAGAAAAATGTTTCTAGTAATGAAAATTTCTGAGTAAAGAGAAGTTAATAATGCCGTTTCACGTAAATACGATGTTTATGGTAGTACCAAGCGAAATTTTCAAGGTTCCAAAATAATGGTAGTGACCATCGAAAAAATTTCGTTCAAAATAGCTTCTACTTAACATATAATCATTGAATTTTCCAGATCTGTAGAATATGTTACAGTTACACGTAGAACAATCGGTTTTACTATATGAATGACACATATTTCATATGAAGCAATTGTTTACACACTGTTTCATCGATTCGATCGAAAAACACAATGGCTGACTTGTGTTAAATTTATTTACCGTCAGAACTGCGCTGAAAAAAGTAGTACAAATTACTAAAAGAGCGGTATCTCAATGCAAATATGACGCCTTGAGCAGGTTTAACTGATGATCGGTTTCCGAGATAATGCACGCTCGGTGGCTTGATATGCTGTGATATTGTGGAGTTTTAAGATGTTAAGTAACTAATAACTAATATTAAAGCAGATCTGAGGTTAAATAATCTTGGACCAAACCTTTAAGCATAATAACACATGTATCATTACTGTATGTAACAATAATAAAGTATCCCACTCACAGTGGCTAGGCTCTGGTGTGATAATTGGAGATGTCATTATATTAGCATACAGACAGCTGTCACGGAGACGCACAATCACATTACACATAACTATTATTAGCTTTCTTTCTTTCGATAAATTTCAATAATCTATGTCTCTCCTATGTTTCTCTCTCTCTCTGCCTCTCTCTCTCTCTCACACACACACACACATACAAGCACTGCCTTACCTGTTATCACAGTTTGTTACAAACATATAGTTTATAATGGTTACTCGTTACGTCAGTGATTCTCAAGGTGTGCCCAAGCACTAATGTGCCCCGGCGACATTCCTAGATATACCCTAGGATATCCCAGATCAGGGATAAGCACGCGGTGGCAGTGGGACCAAGGTAAAAGATTGCCAAGCACATCATGCCCATGCTTCTCATAGATCATGCCCATGCTTCTATAGATCATGCCATGCTTCTCATAGATCATGCCCATGCTTCATAGATCATGCCCATGTCAGATCATGCCCATGCTTCTCATAGATCATGCTCATGCTTCTCATAGATCATGCCCATGCTTCTCATAGATCATGCCCATGCTTCTCATAGATCATACCCATGCTTCTCATAGATCATGCCCATGCTTCTCATAGATCATGCCCATGCTTCTCATAGATCATGCCCATGCTTCTCATAGATCATGCTCATGCTTCTCATAGATCATGCCCATGCTTCTCATAGATCATGCCCATGCTTCTCATAGATCATGCCCATGCTTCTCATAGATCATGTCCATGTTTCTCATAGATCATACCCATGCTTCTCATAGATCATTCCCATGCTTCTCATAGATCATACCCATGCTTCTCATAGATCATACGCATGCTTCTCATAGATCATGCCCATGCTTCTCATAGATCATTCCCATGCTTCTCATAGATCATTCCCATGCTTCTCATAGATCATGCCCATGCTTCTCATAGATCATACCCATGCTTCTCATAGATCATACCCATGCTTCTCATAGATCATGCCCATGCTTCTCATAGATCATGCCCATGCTTCTCATAGATCATACCCATGCTTCTCATAGATCATACCCATGGTTCTCATAGATCATACCCATGCTTCTCATAGACCATACCCATGCTTCTCATAGATCATACCCATGTTTCTCATAGATCATACCCATGCTTCTCATAGATCATACCCATGCTTCTCATAGATCATACCCATGCTTCTCATAGATCATACCCATGCTTGTCATAGATCATACCCATGCTTCTCAGAGATCATGCCCATGCTTCTCATAGATCATACCCATGCTTCTCATAGATCATGCCCATGCTTCTCATAGATCATACCCATGCTTCTCATAGATCATGCCCATGCTTCTCATAGATCATGCCCATGCTTCTCATAGATCATACCCATGCTTCTCAAAGATCATGCCCATGCTTCTCATAGATCATGCCCATGCTTCTCATAGATCATACCCATGCTTCTCAAAGATCATGCCCATGCTTCTCATAGATCATACCCATGCTTCTCAAAGATCATGCCCATGCTTCTCAAAGATCATGCCCATGCTTCTCATAGATCATGCCCATGCTTCTCATAGATCATACCCATGCTTCTCAAAGATCATGCCCATGCTTCTCATAGATCATGCCCATGCTTCTCATAGATCATACCCATGCTTCTCAAAGATCATGCCCATGCTTCTCATAGATCATGCCCATGCTTCTCATAGATCATGCCCATGCTTCTCAAAGATCATGCCCATGCTTCTCATAGATCATACCATGCTTCTCAAGATCATGCCCATGCTTCTCAAAGATCATGCCCATGCTTCTCATATATCATGTCCATGCTTCTCATAGATCATACCCATGCTTCTCATAGATCATGCCCATGCTTCTCAAAGATCATGCCCATGCTTCTCATATATCATGTCCATGCTTCTCATAGATCATACCCATGCTTCTCATAGATCATGCCCATGCTTCTCATAGTAATAAATTCAATGATGAATAAAGGTACGTAGCCTTTTCCAATTATTTCTGTATCTCTTTGCTTTTTTCATCTTATTTCATAAGTTGTTGTGTATAGTTCGCCTATGATTTTTGGTAAGACTTCAAGTGTGCCACGACTTCAAAACGTTTGAGAACCACTGTGTTACGTTATAGCCACGATTGTTATCACTGATAACTCACATTAATCATGTAACCAATGTGGTTTACATTTCACAAGAGTTATGAATAACTCAAAAAACGTCAGTCGATATTTAGTGCTCATTAATAAATAAACAATGATATTGATACTGGAGTTTACTGCAACAGCTATAGCACCTGAGTAAGCTATTGTCATGAATATATTTCTATAAAATCCGTTATAACCTAAATCAGGCTCCGCGTAAGTAGCGATAAAAATTACAACAACAGGGATGAAGCCGATAATAAAAACAATAGAAATAAACACTATCATCTTAGCTACTCTCAGATCTCTTGTATTTATAGCTGTGCTTTTATTTGATATCAGTTGTGTCTCTTTCGTTGTAGTAGAGCTTAAACTTCTCAGGCCGCCTGCTGTTTGAGTTTAACAACTAAAAACAGTCAAATAAGAACAGAAAAGAAACAAGTTAACGGCATAAACACGCCAACTATAGCATAGTTAATGTAATCTATTATTCTTGCTGTGTTATAATCAAAACGTTCAACAAGTCCAATCAATGTCATATTTATTGATGGGTAATATTTCCAATCTATTCCAGGAAAATAACCCAGACTAGAACAGCCTACTGTCACGACAAATATTGTAACCATAGCAATAACGTTTCTTGTGTGCGTGAATATAGATTTGACTTTCAAAGGGCGAGTAACACACATGCATCTTTCCACGCTGATAAACATAGTTATCAAACCTGTTGTTCAGTGAATGTTATGTGGCCATCCCCACTGATAAGCTGTACCTCCTCAGTTACAAGAGGATAAGCTGACAGCCGGAAAGAAGTAGTGTAACAGAGGTTGCACCATCCTAGAAACAACAAAGAGAGGAGGTCTGATATAGCCAGTGATAACAGACTTACATTCACCGAGTCTGTGAATCCTTGTTTGATGAAGACAATAATATTGATAATATTGCTTATGATCCCGAACACAACCACAGTCTGAGATATGACGCCCACAGCTATATTCATGACAAAATAGAAACTCTCATCGCTCATTACTGTAGAACGAGCTGTGGCTACACGTTCTGTAACTGTTTGGTTATGCTGATCTATTGCCGTGTAAATGGTATTCATTCTGTGCTTGAGCCCAAGTCAACAGTTTCTGTATCGCAACCAAATAAAAAAAATAGAGAAGATTGAAAACGATTTAAGTTGTAACTACTTTTATTAACATTATACATAACATTGCAATAAGAAGAGACACTGTCCGAATTGTTAAGACTATCAAGATCATGACTCGTTTACTGTTGTTGATGGCCACGTCATGTAAAGGATATGCCACGATTGCATGTTTCATCAAGATCACACATGAAGGATTTAATATTCAAGTACCTCTGAAGTCGGCGAAGGCTAGCCTACATTGCTAGAGACACCTTTAGGTAGAATCAGCCTTTACGCAAAACTCAGTCAGAAGCGCCATACCAGACGGCATGGCTAACGACTGAATTCACAGCGGGCGAACGCAGAATTCTCTATGCAGAGCTAAGAGAATTACAAAGAAAATAAATAAACTAATAATACGATGCTAACGTTTCACTATTTTGTTCTTGAAGACACTTCGTACAATTATTTATTCTATTCAACATTTCATTAATAAACATCAAATTATTATTGATATTTTAATGTTACATAATTAAGAATAACAAATCAATTCTTCACACTTCTTAAACATGTTAAGTACATATTAATAATAATTCCTCTCTTACGTTATACGTTACATAGAGCCTGCAAGCAATTTCTCCATATCGTTCTATCTTGGACAACTCGCTCAATCTCCCCCATGGAACTGAGACCATATTTCTTGTCTCTCTCAACAAACTTCGTTTCAGGGTATACTTATGTTGTCCTTTCTTTCTTGAACACTTTTCATCCCACTTCAATGTCTGCTTTTATATTCGTTAATCATTTCTTCTCAAGGTATACCCAACATATCTCTATCTTCTTCTTAAAACAGTTGTTACTAGTGGTTGACCAGACATTTATGTTAAGAACATGCTTAACAGAGACATGGAGAATAACTAAGGGGACACCAAAAAGTTGCAGACATTCATTCATCAATAGATGGCTGCGCAGGGCACTATATCTGCGATGGTATGGCAGGACCACAAACAGGGAACTGTGGGATAGAGCGGGACAACGGCTGGTGAAACAAGAGATAATGAGCATAAAGTAACGAAGGATAGAACACACAATGAGGAAACCCTCTAACAGCATCACCATACAGGTTCTTCGATGGAACCCCCAGACCAATAATGGTATGGGCAGACCCAGGAACACCTGGAGACGGGAGTTGGAGACGGAATGCAAGAAAATTAGGAGAGAGTGCAGAGATCTGGAAAAGATGGCCTTGGATAGGCGAGCTTGGAAGGCCCTGGTTGCGGACATATGCCTCCCTAGGGTCGAACCGTGAAGGAGAAGACATGCTTTACAGTCTTTCGTTCATATGCCTCCCTAGGGTCGAACCGTGAAGGAGAAGACATACTTTACAGTCTTTCGTTTTCTGTTACCTTTAAGTGCATTTATAGTACAACCCAATATTTCATAATAAATACTCATGCGATAAGAGAGAACACCTTGGCGAGCACATAACTATGACATGTGCTATATAAATATTTGTTAAATCAAGACATTAATGAACAATTTCGATGCTTGAAACACACATTGAAATGTACGTGACATTATTCTTTCGATTAGGATGTTTTGTATTTATATTCCAATCTTCCACTTCTTCTTCTTTTGTCGTCACACTGCTACCGGAATGTTGCCCAGTATCGTGGTTTTCTGTTTTTGTCTTGCGTTGTTCTGGTGGCTTGGGTGATTGTTATTTTTGCTCTTAGACTATGCTATCTAACTATCTTTTTGTGGTCTTCCAACTGCCTTCTTTCCTGATGTTCTGTTGTAGAAGAAGACTCTGTATACTGTAGAGTTTGGATGCATTCTTATTGAGTGGTGGTCAAACCACTTCATTCTTTTGTTTCTCAATGTAATTCAAGCACGGTAATTTGCCAACTTTCTTTGTTATGCCGATGTTGGTGAATCTGTCATTTCTGGTGTTGTTGGTAACTTTTCCAGGCAGCGCATTTTCATGTAGTTATTTTCGTGACTGCACTTTGCTCATTGTCCATGTGTGGCTCTGGTTAACACAAAGTAGGTATGACAATGCTGCTTATCATCTGTTGCTTAGCTTTCAGTGAAAAGGTTGGTGTCTTAACAATGGGGCTAGCTGGTAGGTTACAGCATTTGCTTTTAGCACTCTAGCCTCTATCTCTCTAGTCTTCCGTCCATATTCAATATGCATGTATAATGTTTACAATGGAAGACTGCAGTAAAATTGTGTAGCAATGGCAAACACATAAAACAAAGTATTGTAGTTTGGCAAAATACTCGTACAAAAACAATTACAATACTGATTATATATATATATATATATATATATATATATATATATATATATATATATATATATAACATGACCAATAACAGCAGCTAATGAGCGGAAAATCATAACGACAGAGATAAGGTGCCTTAGAATAGCTGTAGGTGTGACAATAAGAGACAAAATTAGAAATGAAAAAATCAGAAGAAGACTGGATGTGAAACCAGTCATGCAATTCATAAAAGAACAACAGATTAAATGGTTTAGACACCTGAGAAGAATGCCCTGGTATCGCCTATCACAGAGAGCCACACAGAAAAGTATAATGAGTACAAAGCAAGAGGAAGACCACGCAAACGATGAAGCGACGGCATCAGGAACAGTCTTACGAAAATCAATATCAGCTTACATATAGACTTAAAACAAGCACACAGAAGATCACTAGCCCCCATTCCTCCCACCCAAAAACCACTTCTATAAAGAAGTAAATAGTGGAAGGAAGAAGAAGTATATATATATATAATGTCAATATTTGACGAGACCAGCATTAAATAGAATATATATTTGAACAAATATTTGTATGAATCATAATACAATCAAAAAGGTAAGTTGGTCTGACCAGAACAAGTAAATCTCTGAGAGTTATAACATAACAATAAGTAGAGTCAGAGAGCACATTTCTTTAACAAATTACATTCAAACGGGGAAGTTTTATATTCAATGCGTGAATTTAAATGTCAACAGAAATATCAATAACAAATTAGAAATATAATATCAGACACAAGTTTAGTATTGTGAATCGTATAAGAAATGTGGGTCATAGAATAGCAACATTATATATTTACTAACATTATAATATTAAATAAACAAATCTAAGAAATATCACAGACAATAGTAGATACAAAGAAAATGTGAATACAGATTACATCCCAGATAATGTTGACACTTAAATCATAAACTAAATGAAAATATTGCTGGAGATATCTAAACATCATCATCATCATCATCAGGTGCCGTCTCACATCGAAGGTTGGCTGCAATGAATCTCCAGCATCCTCTGTCTTTTTCCTTGGTGTTGCACACTGCCAGACTGTAACCTGTCCATTTCTTAAAGTTTCCTCCCACTTATCTCTCGGTCTTCCTCTTGCTCTTCTCCCTCAACTTTCCCCTCTAGTAAATGTTTTATCATGGTGTCATGCCTTTTATGTGCCCAAAATACTTTACTTGTCTGAATTTTATTTCTCTTAATAATTGTTTCTTCATGCCTAGTTTTCCTAAAACTTGTTTATTTGTCTGTTTTTCTGTCCATGAAACTCTGTATTCTTCTATATATCCACATCTCAAATGCATCAATTCTGTCTTCTAACTGCTTGTTCATTGTCCATGTTTCCGAGCCATACATTAATATAGGATATATATAGCATTTGATCATTCTAATTTTTAGCCTGTTTGTGATTTGTTTAGATGTCAGTAACTTTCTCATACTATTGAAATTATCCTTGGCCATTCCTATTCTCTTTTTAATTTCAGTTATACATCTGCCATCATCTGTTATCATCTGACCGAGATAGGAGTAGCTTTTTACTTGATGTAGTAATTCTCCATGTATTTTTATATTCATTTTAGGTTTTCCATTTTTGCTTGATTACCATAGTTTTTGTTTTCTGTATGTTAATGTCTAATCCATATTCCTTGCTAGTTCTGTCCAATTGGTCCACTAATTCTTGTAGATCTTGTTCATTTTCTGCTACCAATACTGTGTCATCTGCATATCTTAAGTTATTTATTATTTTTCCATTGATCTTGAGTCCTGGCATTCCCTCTAGTTGTTTGAAGATTTTCTCTTGTGTAGATGTTAAATAGGCTTGGTGACAGTATGCATCCGATATCTAAACACTGAAACTAAAATATTGCTGGAGATATCTAAACACTGAAACTAAATTGAGCACAATGAACAATTTTAGCTTTGCCTAGACCATAGATAACCAACCTTTTTCGGCCCACCGCCTACTTTGTACTAATATAAACTTTGTAACGCCCTCCACATTATAACCGTTTGCCAACCCTCTCCCACCCCCACACCCCACATAAATCATGCTATATTTTCTCTTTGACATAGAAAATAGATATACATTTCTGTCACACATTGTCAATTTCAAATGATTATATGCATGAAATAGAAAATTGATGGAAAAATGGATCGTGTAAGACGGGCATAAGATGAGTTTAAATGCTGAATTCAAATTTTAAATTATTAGTCTATCGCAAAATCACGAAAATAATGTATTTTAAAATATGTATTATTAATGTCTTCTTTAAGAAGCCACCTACCCCTAATCGCCTGAACAACCCCTCAATTCTTCTGAACCCACTATCGTCCCCCTCACCCTCGACGCTTCAGCACCCACTGGGGGTGCTACCTCCCACTTTTGGAAAGGCTGGTCTAGACTTTTATGACACTAATATAATTATATCAGTTATATGAGGACTATCATCATAGCACTCCGTACATGTCCATAGGTGTTTCGATCTCCGCCTCAACAAAGCCCAACAAGACAGTTCGATGTTGATGAATCAATCTCTTCACATACTTGGTATGTCGTTCAATCTCTTTACATACTTGGTATGTCGTTCC
Organism: Arion vulgaris; assembly: GCA_020796225.1. Lineage (NCBI taxonomy): Eukaryota > Metazoa > Mollusca > Gastropoda > Stylommatophora > Arionidae > Arion > Arion vulgaris. Next base: position 54,651,513 of record CM036759.1, on the reverse strand, counting down.
CTTCGGGCTGCAGCAATAATATAATTTACATTAATCATAAATGCATATACAAAAGATGTGGATATAACAAGGGGACTAGAGAAAACATTCAGCATGCAAAACTTTCATCACTCGATGAAGGATAAGGAGAATATAATGATATTTCTACTCGAAATGTGAGCAATTCAGTTTTTTAGACAGTAGACCTATCAATAGACAATTACTGAACTAGAATGACAATAAGAAATTTTTGGTAAAGAACCCCAGGGGAAGCAACGGAAAAAATGAATATAATCAATAAATAAAAAGTGACACGAATGATAAATTGACGTTTATAAATAAGTGCTTCTTCTTTCTTCTTCTTTTTTTCTTATCCAGTTTTTTCTAACAGTATGAAGATATGAAATTTCTTGAACAGGCTCTTCTGTGCCCTTCAAAAACAAGTTACATTATGTCTTTCACTCCCTCTGATATTTATGTGGTCTACCTTTTGCATTTCATAGGTTTCATGCATGTTTCATAGATTATAGAAATTATTTCGACCATATACAACACCAGAAAATGTGGAACATTATGAAAGACATGCATTTTCCAACAGACATAATACAACTCATAGAATCTCTATACCACAAACAACAGGCAACCATTAAAATAGTAGGTGAAATAGCTGAATGGTTAGAGATACAAAGAGGTAAGACAGGGATGTATTTTGTCACCATACTTGTTCAACATATATGCGGAGAACATCATGAGGAATGTAAAAGACGATGCCAACTATGGGAATTACGACCCTCTTACTATAGGCGGTAAATGCATACAAGAGCTTAGATACGCAGACGATACAGTATTATTATCCACCAGAAGAAGGTTTGAGAAACTTAATCATGACGACCAAGAAACATAGTGAAGACCAACATCTATATTTGCATACACAAAAAAAAAAGAAAAATAATGTCATCCGACAAAGCAAAAGGCTCACCTAACATCTAACTAAACAACGAAGAACTAAAATGTGTACAGAGCTACGAATACCTGTTCTCAATAATTAACAGTAACGGCGACTGCTCCAATGAGATCTCAAGAAGATTAGCAATATCAATCACGAAGAGTAAAACACAATGAAGAACATGTGGCAAAGCACTGGCAAAATATTAAAATTAAAAACATTCAGAACATGCATTTTTCCAGTGGCTACTTATGATTGTGAATCATAGACCATTACACAAAAAAACAAGAACAAATATCCAGTCTTTCAAAACTAAATGCTACAGAAAGATCCTACGAATACCATCGAAAGAAAAAAGAAAGAGCATCTCTGTCCTGAAAGAACTGAATGTTAAAGGCAATTAGCGATAAACAACATACTATACAGAAAAATTAGATACTCTGGTCACATCAAACGTCATGATGGTCTACATAGAACAATATTAGAGGGCATGGTCTCAGGACGCAGAGGCAGACCAAGAAGAAGATGGCTACAAGATATTAAAGAAACTATGAATATGACCATCGACGAAGTGGGTGAACTAGCTAGAGACATAGTGAATTTCAGATGGACTGCAAAGAGACTAACGTCCTATAAAGAATACTCATGATGATGATGATGACCTTTGCTCGGTGATCTTTTGTCTTCTATTTACTGTAACTGACTAGCATTACCTTTAGAGGCAATGTCTATTGGTAGTCTGCTATGTGGAAGAACAATTTAATTTGTTTGGCACTGATGAAGTTCAGTAGTGATGTACTTTTTTTCCTGATGTGTTCATTTTAGACCAGCCTCTTCTGATATCCAGCACTATGTGTAAACACTCTATCTCTGTCGTGACTAGTTTTCTTCTATCGTTTGATGTCAATGTCCATCATTCTGTTTAGACACTTTATCTCTGTCGTGACTAGTTTTCTTCTATCGTTTGATGTCAATGTCCATCATTCTGTTTAGACACTTTATCTCTGTCGTGACTAGTTTTCTTCTATCGTTTGACGTCAGTGTCCATCATTCTGTGTAGACATTTTATCTCTGTTGTGACTAGTTTTCTTCTATCGTTTGATGTCAATGTCGAATAAAGTGCTAGCCTCTCGTTTCAAACGTACTCAGTTCTCTCGCTCTCTCTCTCTCTCTTTCTCGCTCTCTCTCTCTCTCTCTTTCTTCCTCTCTCTCTTTATCGTTCTTTTCGGCCATTTTTATCATTCTCATTGTGATATATAAACAGCCATTGCCAAGAACGTATTTTACGTCACATTGTTCAGTAACATTTGGAGCTCTAGTGCTTATCCTTTGGTAAATTGTCCGATTTCAACTAGCGTTTACTAGTTTCGCTTTCCGTCAGCCTTTGGCTGTCCATAGCAAACCTACAATGCAGCAGGTTGTACTCGGTTCGTTTTTCCTCGTGGAGCGATCGGAATATTTTCCAGAGATCCCTGATCTCAATGTAGAGTGAGACCAGTTCTAGTCCTATAGGAGATGGACGATAAATCAATGAACCCCAATATGTAAATACGTTGGACAACACTAACCAGATGATTCATTGTTTATTGTTCCGAGAGGCGAACTTCTCACCTGACGCCATAGTGTTAGTGCTATAGAGACGAGATCCAATAACTACAACGACACTATAGTGTAACATTGATGTAGAAACAACAACCAGGAAAACTACCCGACATCATCATGTTTTTATCATAGATCACATTTGTGTTTTTTTTCAACTGAACATTCCAAGTTGTTATCGTAGCTATAAAAAGTAAATGAAATATATTTAGCTAAATATTATATAGAATGATGTATATTAATGTCACAAAAACGTATTCCTCTGATGATCGAAGTCGATTTGATCTAGAGAATCGTTTCATATCGTTATATGGTACCTTGCGACCTCATGAACTCAACGCACTACATTCCTATTTTTCTTAGTACTTTTTCTTCTCATGCTCTATATTATATATGTGTATTTGTTAAATGTGTATATGTTATATCAATATTTGATTTTTATTGTTTATCTTTTTGTCCACTTCGAGTTTTTAAATTTATTTCGTTTTGTTTTAGTCACAGATTTTCATTTTATGGCCGTTAGAAATTTATTGTTGTATTCTATATGTTATGTGTTGTGAAAGAAGTTAAATTCTTCACTCCTGGTGTATCCTTTGCTTGATAAAGGCCCTTTGGTCAAAACGTTGCTGTGTATTGTCATTGTTTTTTGTCTTTGGTAAAACTTCAGTACTTTGTTTTTACGTGTTTCACCATTGCTACATAATTTTACTACAGTCTTCCCTTATGTCGACATTACAAACTTAATTTTACTGCAGTCTTCCCTTATGTCGACATTACAAACTTAATTTTACTGCAGTCTTCCCTTATATCGACATTACAAACTTAATTTTCTGCAGTCTTCCCTTATGTCGACATTACAAACTTAATTTTACTGCAGTCTTCCCTTATGTCGACATTACAAACTTAATTTTACTGCAGTCTTCCCTTATGTCGACATTACAAACTTAGATTTACTGCAGTCTTCCCTTATGTCGACATTACAAACTTAATTTTACTGCAGTCTTCCCTTATGTCGACATTACAAACTTAATTTTACTGCAGTCTTCCCTTATGTCGACATTACAAACTTAATTTTACTGCAGTCTTCCCTTATATCGACATTACAAACTTAATTTTACTGCAGTCTTCCCTTATGTCGACATTACAAACTTAATTTTACTGCAGTCTTCCCTTATGTCGACATTACAAACTTAATTTTACTACAGTCTTCCCTTATGTCGACATTACAAACTTAATTTTACTGCAGTCTTCCCTTATGTCGACATTACAAACTTAATTTTCTGCAGTCTTCCCTTATGTCGACATTACAAACTTAATTTTACTGCAGTCTTCCCTTATGTCGACATTACAAACTTAATTTTACTGCAGTCTTCCCTTATGTCGACATTACAAACTTAATTTTACTGCAGTCTTCCCTTATATCGACATTACAAACTTAATTTTACTGCAGTCTTCCCTTATGTCGACATTACAAACTTAATTTTACTGCAGTCTTCCCTATGTCGACATTACAAACTTAATTTTACTACAGTCTTCCCTTATGTCGACATTACAAACTTAATTTTACTGCAGTCTTCGCTTATGTCGACATTACAAACTTAATTTTACTACAGTCTTCCCTTATGTCGACATTACAAACTTAAAACAAAATGAACATAAAATCTTTGTGTGTGAGAAACATTATGTTATCATAAAACAATGTGATCAGAATTCATTGATACTCATTGTATAGATAGATTGAACCAGCGATGCGACTAGCAACAACAATCAATATTAATAATATCTATGTTATTGATTCAGTTGATTGATATATAGGACTAACGCCATTGCACTTCAATGAATAACCATGTGTGCTTCAACCACTTTCATATACATGAAGATCTCTGAGACAATGCGCGAACTTTGTAGTACCGGCGAGATCCCCAATATAATTCTTGAAGATGGTAGAAATTTTGTAGGAATTAAATTTAATCTATTTTATGAATTGTTCCCGAGCAACGGCTTTTCGTCTACCCGCCGCCTGCTCAGCTTGTTCGTAGCGCGTTTGACGGCGGGTGACAAGCCCCCTGCGAGTGGGAGCGATCTGGCAGAAAAGTCACAGGTTCTCCAGATTGACGGTGTTCGTTGCACCGGCCCAAAGGTTACGATGTCCATGGCACCGAGCCCAAGAGCTGAAAGCTCAAATACTTTTGGATTGGGGGAGGGAAGGTTACTCTTATGGATTTTCAACTGCTAATGGTTCGTTGACGTGTTTAACTTTGACAAGTGTTCTCCGTTTTATCGTCCATCTGCGATAGGACTAGGAACTCGATGTTACATTCATTGTGATTAAGGATTTCTGGAAAATATTCTATTGCTCCCGCAGGAACGAACCTGAACGTTTGGAACGAGAGGCGAACAAATGATATCTACGCCACAGAGTTGTGCAACAATTATTAATGAGAATAATTTCTCATTTTACAAATATGGACAAAAACGCAACGAAACAACACTTTTAATTCTGAAGGAAATCATCAATATTGTTTTATTCACTTCAAATACAATATTGTTTATATTCCATTTGTGTTATTATGTTATGATAAAGTATCCTTGGAGACCATTATTAATAGACGAAGATTGAAGCGGTTTGGATATGTATGTTGTATGCCAGTGGGGGCATTGGCTAGGACAGCTCTCAGATGAACAGCGGATGGAAAGGGAAGGCCTTGACGTCCAAAGTAACCGTGGAGAATAACGGTGAGAGAGAGTTGAAGGAGTGTGTCCTGACGTGGAGACGGTTGATAAAAGAGCAACAGAACGGCAACAGTAGAGGTCTCTTGTGGAAGCCTTATGTGTCAATCGGGACACAACGAGGATATGGAGAAAGTATATACAGGTAAATAAAAATGTAACGTAGAGCGACAGTTCTTCACTGATCATAAAGAAATACTGTAGTAGTGAATATCTTGTGTATTCTTAATTTCCATTGAGCACCAAAAACTCCTCAGCTTAGATCGGATATGCTGTGTCTAGCCTCGCGTTAATTGTGTACTTACAATCGCCCCCTTGGTGTCGTGGTCCACAAGGGATGAATAGAATAGTACCACTGCGACCTACAAAGCATGTCGTAAGCGTCTGATGTAGGACCTAGAAAAGCTACCTAATAAATAAAAGCATCGCATGAAATCGGATGTCCTTGCCTACTTGTAGGCGCATAACTGACACAACGTACGATCGCTCTTAGGCTCACATCACATACAGATCACACAGAGTTGTTTAAACGTGGTCGATATGAAGCGTTTGAAGAAAAGGAGAAGTTTCTCTAAATGACGATGCTTACTATTTACTTCTCAACTGGAACACTGTTGCCTTTAGTTTGGAAGGTATTTTTGTATGATTCCGAAACATAATTCCACATTGACAACACATGTTTCTCAAGCCAATGATGGGACAACAAGCGAATCACATCGCAGGAAGGAAATTATTTGATTATATTTGCACCGTCATTACTGACTAGTTTGCATCTAGTCTTTATAACATCCATAACTTCAAGCTCGTGCTAGACATCTCTTCTTACCCTGAAGCTGTGAGACAAATCAGGACTGGTGAAAAGAAAGAAAGACAAGGTGCATAGAGAGGCTCGTTCCAGATGTCTCCTTTTTCGACCTGACGCTGAAAGGCAAAACAGGATTAGAGAATATATAGAATTCCAAGCTTAATCTAGATTAGTGATATCCTTGTATCTTACTATTTTTCTTATACAGCGATCTCTGGCCATGCTCGTAATCTAGTGGACCACAAACTGCGCAGTGAGCTACAGATCTTCCAAGCTTCTACAAAGCTTAGTTTCCATGTTGACTGGGTATGGCCACATATTGCTTCTCAGTTCCACTAGGAACGAACAGTCTTGCAGAACATGCGCCGGTATCTGTTCCGACTGTTAACACTAAATCACACTTTTAAAGACTGACATATGAGACAATTTTGAGAGTATAATATGACGTGGAGAAAAACAAATCATCAACCCGTAGCTACTTCAAGACTGCCCCGAACATGATATGCTAAGGCAAACTCACTGGCCTGACGAAACAAACGGCGGCAGAAAACTACGCGGACCTCCGTGTTAGCTACAAAAGACAGTGAAGTTTATACAATAGACAACATTGAATACATAGACAATATTTCAAGCGAACGAAAGAAAGGAAGGAAGAAAGACTAACCACTAGCATACATTATTAATGTGATCAAACAAACACTGCTTGAAATGTCAAGATAAAATCAATGTTTGTCTCCAATTTCTACTGTGTTCGTTTTCGCTTCTCTATTTTCATTTTACCGCTGCTTCCAGCTCACATTTCTTGCGTACACAAACTCTTATATGTAATCGATATCGATAAAGTGTATATTCAGATGATTGGATCATTTTATTTTAGCTCGTATTCAAAACAATGGTCTCCCAGTCAAATAGACTACACTTGGAAACTGGATGTTAAGAATAGGTCAAAGTTTAATTATTCACAGTTTGTGGGGTCATTTCCATGGACACACAGACGGAAGTGGTTTCTGGTTAAATATATATTTAGGAAAGTTGTGGAAAAATCATTGTCCCCATCATACAATCACGGCACCACTATGACGATCTTAGAAACAAGTGTCACAAAACATATGCTTATTGTATTTTAAACTCACAACTTGCAATCACATATCAGATTGTACCATATTTCATACATAGTTATAATGTTTTATGAAAATGGTGTCTGTATTTAGTGCTTTGTAATGTATTGAGACCAGAGGAGATAAGACCAGATACTCACATGTGGCTACTACTTACATTATCACCTTCCTTACCACCATTAATCTTATCTCTATGATTGTCACCATCACTACTACCGCCAACATCACTATTTTGATCATCAGAATAGCCATCATCTTCATCATCAATACTATCATTATCGTCAACATAATCAGCACCAATATCATCAATGTCACATATATCATGGTCACCATCATTACTATACTATACTTATCATCAATATCATCACCCCTATCATTACTGCCACCATCATCATCGCTCTTATCACATTTATCTTTGTTATCATCATCACTATCACCATCATTATCGCTACATCATAATTGTGTTGATCTACTTTAAAAACAAACAATGTTCACATCATCCTATAATTGTCTGTTGCTTCACATTGTTCTAGAAGAAAGAACTGATTTATTTCTTGCAGATATGTCTTCATGTCTACATTACAATCAATCAATCAGTCAACTAAACATGTCTACATTACATTACAACAATGGTCATGTGGGTCTTTGCTTCATTCTTCGGCTTTCCCAGTATTTGAGATTCAGTGAAGCAGAAATCACACTCTTCCATTCATCTCTGCTCTGAGTCTTCTCTTTAGTTTAGATGTTTAGAACTGAATGCATTGTTTGCTTAGATGTTTAGAACGGAATGCATTGTTTACATAGATGTTTAGAACTGAATACATTGTTAATTTACATTAGGGAAATATTGCTGATTAAGAAATTAATTAACATTATGTTCAAAATCGAGTAGAGCGACAAAATGTATTAGAAAATATTAAAAATAAAATTCCTACGAAAATATCTTCACCATCTTTAAAATTACATCGGGGACCCTCGCCCGAGCTATGGAGTTGGTGCACTGCAGCTGAGATCTTCCTGTGTAAGAAAGAAATCTGGGCAGACATGGTTACTCATTACTCACAGAAGTTCAATGATGATGGTCCTATCAATCATTCGATCGATCAGTTGAAGTGACTTCTTTAAACTTGTACTTATGTCTGCTGTATGCAACAAGAAGTGAAATTAGGACACAAAGACAATATATAACTTCTGTTATTTGCTCTGTTTATTATTCCTTCGTATTTTGTTGACTTAAATATTTTTGGAAAATATAGGAAGTCATCTATACACTGTTTTATTTTAGTTTACTCGCTATAAATTCAGGAGTAGTCAAGGTACTTAATTTGGCACCTCTGGCCGATTTTTGCATGAAAGCTTGCTTTTCATAATGTCATCCGTCATTAAGACGAGTACTACTTCGAACTCATAGATGTCCCTTACCTTTAAGTAACTGCATATTCGACTTAGAAGATAAGTTAGATCTTGAAACAACATGAATTATAATGTTTACTATTACATTATAGTTTGTAAGTTTCTTCATGTTTGCTCTCAGTGAAAATGTGTGAAATATTATTGGATCGTTACCACAAACACATCTGTCAGTTTTGAATTGAAATAGAACATTAGGTATTGTGTTGTCTGAAGTCATTTTAAGGATTGAGAGTGTGTCTATCCATGTTTTGTTTTGTACAGTGAGTTGTCAGCGTATTCTCTGTTTAAACGTGGAATGTTCTAGCTATATAGGTTGGGGACATCAAATGCAAAGTGGTTAAGACGTTTTCCTTGCTTTCTGAAGGTTAGGTGTTCGAATCCGGACAGAGTCACGTATACAATTTTTTCGGAGATTCCTAGAATTGTTGCTGAAGCAGTCCATGTTATGCCAGGGCCCGCAATGGACGCAAAGAATAGCACCACTGTTGGCATGTCGTATTAGACGACTGAGGTAGGGGCATAAGCAAGCTACTCTAGTAAATAAAAATCGTCCCAGTAATCGGATGTGCTGGCCTACTTGTATGCGCATAACTGGTACCACGTACAACCGCTCTTAGGCTCAGATCACATACAGATCACAAAGACTGGTTAACAATTTGTCGATATGGAGCGTTCGAAGAAGTTGCTGGAGTTATAGAGTTCGTGCTTTGTACAACTCTCCTGACAGGTGGCGTACCCTATCTACCGAGAATAACCGATCCATATAAAGAAACCCGGGGCAGTGAAGTAAATATACTTCGTATTTAATGTGTTATAGTTATACTTGTCAAATATTTCTATCAAGATGTTCATAAATCTGTCTTAGTGGTAACATTTACAAACTGTGTTATAGTTATACTTGTCAAATATTTCTATCAAGATGTTCATAAATCTGTCTTAGTGGTAACATTTACAAACTGTGTTGTAGTTATATTTGTCAAATATTTCTACCAAGATGTTCATAAACCTGTCTTGGTGGTAACATTTACAAACTAAAACCGTGATCTCGTTGCAACGATGCTCAGTATACCAGGCTTTGGCCGTAAAGCTAGAAAAGTCTCCCGATATTTGGTGCTCATTCTGATGTAAATAAAAATATTGATACTTGAATTGATAGCCTCTGTTGTAAACGATAACGATAAAGTAACAAGAAACATATTTCTGTAAACCCCGTCATAACTTAACTGCGGTTCCAGATAACCAGCTATAAAGATTCCAACAGCAGGTAGATAACATATTATAAATATGACAGATATTGATACTATCATTTTAGCTATTTTTTGATCTCTTGTGTTGATAGATATAGTCCTGTTTGACTTTTCCAATTTGTTGTTGGTCATAAATGTACCTTTTTGTCTCCATGCTGATTGCTGATTTAGTTTGAAAACTAGAACAAATGTAAATATCAGAACCGATACGAAACAAGTTATTGGCATAAACACTCCACTAACTGCATAACCAACAGAGTCGGTGACTTTTCTAGAATTGACGTCCATGCGATAAACAAGCCCAACCAATGATATGGTTCTGTTTTGGTAGAATTTCCATTCTAATCCAAGAGAGACGTATGCAAGAGAAGAACACACTATAGTTACAACAAATATGGTAACCATAGCAGTAATATGCCTTGCCCTTGTAAAAATTGTTTTAACTTTTAAAGGAAGAGTAACACACATGCATCTTTCGAAGCTGATAAACGCAGTTATCCATCCTGTTGTTCGAGTGAAGATAACGTGTGGCCAACTACCAGTAATCAGTTGAACTTCTTGAGGAACGAATGGAACATTTGAGTCTCGGAAAACTGGAGTGAAACATATATTACTCCATATTATAAACAGGAGTGAGGTCAGGTCAGATACAGACAAAGCTAACAGGCTAATGTTGACGTTGTCTGTAAATCCTTGTTTGACGAAGACAGTGATGTTAATAATATTGCTGACTACTCCAAAAACACATATTGTCTGGCAGATAACACCCAAACTGATTGACATAGTAAATAAATATAATTCATCGTTAATTATTGGAACTCGTGCTCTGGGTATATTTTCTGCAACCGTTTCTGTCTGCCGTTCTGAGTTCGTTAAGTTACTTTCATCCATGCTGAGACAGAGAATCATAACAATAATAAAAATAATATTAACTTAAAAATTATATTATTTCTATACACATCACAGGAGAGCCGAGATTGATTGATTGATAGAACTTCGGTGAGTAACCATGTGTGCTCCGATCTCTTTCTTACACAGGAAGATCTCAGCTGCAGTGCATGAATTCCGTAGCACTGGCGAGGGTCCCCGATGTAATTTTGAAGATGCTGGAGATATTTTTGTAGGAATTTTATTTTTAATTTTTTCTTATGAATTTTGCCAGGACAGTAGCTTTCCTGCCTGCTCTTCTCGATTTTAAACTGCCAAGGGTTCTGTTACGTACTCAAATTGAACATGGGACCTACGTGTTATTGTCCGTCTCCGCTAAGACTATGAACTTGATCTCACCTACAATGTGATCAGGGATCTCTGGAAAAATATCCAGATGACTCTACAAGGGAGCGAACCTGGCACCTCTAGCACGAGAGACGAGTACCTAAACTCTACGCCACATAGACTCCTAAACTCTACGCCACATAGACTCCTAGGAAGGTTGAGATACACACTGTTATGATATTTTATTCGTAGACACGTTTTGCCAGATTAGAAATCAACAGCTACAGTATAATTGTTTCTTACCGTATAGGGGGTTTGATGTCAACCCAATCTCAATTTGGTACTAGAGACGCCCGTATATTGTCGGGACTCGCAAGGGGAGCAAAGAATAGTAACACTGCGACTTACAAAGTATGTCGTAAGAGTCGACTGAGGTAGTGGCTTAAGGAAGCTACCCTAGTAAATAAAAAGCAACGAAGAAATCGGATGTGCTGGCCTACATATAAGCGCATAACTGGCACAACGTACAATCGCTCTTAGACTCTGATCACATATAAATCACAAAGTGTGGTTAACACGTGGTCGATATGGAGCGTTCGAAGAAGAAGACGGTAGAAGAGAAATATTAAAGATACATTTTGATCAAATTTAATGTGACACTACGCAATAATGGCGGATATAATCTCTGAAAGTCGATGCGGTGGGGTAAATGTGTTGCACTCATTTCGTTATTCGTTTTTATTCCCAGATTTTCATTAGATTCATTTGCATGTTTCCGTTATCGTCCATTTGTAAGTGTTCTCTGAAATTCGTCACTCCTGTTGTGTCGTTTGCTTGATAAAGGCCTTTTGGTCGAAACGTTGCTGTTTATCGTCACTGTTTCTGTATTTTGTAAAACTATAGTACTTTGTTTGTACGTGTTTCGCTATTTACCAAGTTTTACTGCAGTCTTCCCCATTTTTCGATGCGGTTGGGGACCAGGACGACAGTGGGAACAAAACATTAAAGAAACCTTGAACTTGGCGATGGAGAAGGCGGGAGAGCTTGTTTGAGATCAAGAATCTTTCTGGCGGCTGGGATGAGAGCAGCGTTCTACTACAGACACAGGTGGGCTGTGATGTAAGCAACGTTCTGCGAGAGACACAGACAGGTTGTGATGAGAGCAACGTTTTGCAAAAGACATTCTTCGTAAAGAAATCCCAGTATCTATGAATGTCCATACTATCTTGACATAAGACTTTTTTGCCTGATTTGATTATGTTTATTAACAATGATGTGAGCGTGTATAGCTCAAGCGGTAGTTAGCTCGATCACCACCCAAGCGTACCTGGTTCAAACTCCGTGGTGGGCAGTGTCGGATTAGCTCTATAGCAGAAGTAGCAAATGCTACGGGTACCGCGTTTCTGAAGGCCCCGCGCCTAGAGCAGAAAATGTTTAGCTTGTAAAATTTCGGTTCAAATATTTTCAGATATTGAGACCAAAGCCAAAATTATCACTGATTGTGAAGAATTTCAGCAACAATAGCAAACGAAATACTATGTACGACGATTTCAGCGGCTCTAATACGCTCGATTAAGTTGTAGAAATTCAAACACCCAAACAAAAATGTTTAAGTCAGGTATTTATTGTCATAATTGATAATGTACTGTCTTGTCTGCATTAGCTTAATGTATGGAAACGTACCATAGAGTGACTGGTGTATTTGGAATACTTTGGCAGTTAAAATCTCTTACAGCAGAAGAGATCTTGAAAAGAACTCCAAATATTGTCAGCTCTTACCAAGAGAATTTGGAAGAAAGCCTAGGCGACGAACTTGTGCAGTTCGCTGAACTTCTTAAAACTAATGTAGCTGCTGCTATTAACAACGAAAATCATGAGGCTCTTGAGCTGCAATTTTATCAACTTATAATGGATGATACATTAGAGTCGCGTTTCTCAAATGTGAAAATAGTCTTAAGAATTTACTTGTAGTGATTACTAACTGCAGGAGAACGTTTTTTTTTTACATTAAAGCGTATAAAAAGGGAGTTAATGGAACATGATCGGACAAGATCGTCTAAATAACCTCACCTTAATGAACATTGAATGTAATTTACTTAGAAAAATTGATTTGTCTAGTGTTTAATGGAGAAAAGTTTGTTTGTAAAATTTGTGTTTTATTTTATTATCATACAAAACCTAGGGCCTCTTGGTAACATTTGCTACAGGCCCCGGGCTGGCTTAATCCAGCACTGGAGGTGGGAAAGTTTGGAAGAAAATTTGTTTCGGGTGGAATTTTTCCAAAATGGTAAAAATAGACTTCACCGTTCAGAAACAATGGCAAACTACTGAACGTATAAGTGGTGCATAGAAAATCAACGACTCGTTTACTGTGGTTGATGGCTACGTCCTGTAAAAGATATGTCACTATTTTCATTTCATTAACAATGATGTTGTAACAATGTTGTTCATGACCACATTTTCCACGCATTCCAATGCTGCTCAAAGTATAATCATATTTGGCTATGTTTACAAAAATAATAATATTCTTCTTCTTCTACCCATCGCCCCAAAGGAGGCATAGGTCCTCAACCAAGGCCTTGCAAGCTCCCGTGCACTTGGTTGGAGTTTTATAGCTGAATATTTTTACTGGATGGGGTAGCTAATCCCACGCCAAACCTCCACTTTCGTCGTATATGGCATGTGGTAGGTGTTAGTGGTTCTATTATTTACCCCGAATTTGGGCCCCGGTAATCACACGGGCGTCCGATTTGTAAATGATGAATCATCTTTGACTCAATAGTGGACAGGAGAGACGTGTAGGTGCATGTGCTGAGATTCGTATAGCCCATATTGCGATCAGATCTCAGATCTCACATCAGACATGTATGCACCTACCCTTCTACCAATTCCAAGTAGCTCTCTTTCGATCCCTACCAACTTAACCAGACATTAGTCTGTTGCCAGGGAATAATAATATTGCTCTTAGAATAACAATCATTAAGACACTACAGCTGACTCTCAAAAACGTGTCACGAAATTTAAGGTGAGTGCATGGATAAAATAAGCAGGGAATAGCAGTAATCCTTGAAATTGAAATACTCAACAATGTATGTGCCTAAGAACCAGAAGAGGTTCTGTTCGCTAATGACAAATAATGCAGAACTCAGTAAGTTGTTAAGTGATCGATGCTTTATAAACAACGTGTACCACCCTTCGGCTAAGTATTCTAATCAACGCCCAGGAACAGTTATTTCTCTCTTTAAAATATTAAACGACTTATTCATTGATTTGAATAACATTTACTTTTAGTTAATTCGAATGTCAGTTTGAAAATACAGTCACAATAAATCGTAAATACATGAAACTGTTGTACTTGGAAATCTCGGTAGACTGGAACAGTAATGAGCGTAATTTTTTTTTATCATTAGAAAATCGAAATGAAAATTGGACATTAATCAGAAAAGGTGATTACAGAATATTTATATATAGTTTTATATGTCACAGGCAATCATTTGCATTTAGCAAAAAACTGTCGTTGTTTAATATATCAACCGGTTATTCTGTAATGTATTTTATAGTTTCGCTGGAAAGTTATTTGAGTTGCCATTAATTTATACGACACAGTTGAAATTTATGTGTCAATAGATAGTGTCATTTACTAAGGGCTGCTATATTTTGATCTTCAGAAATGAAGACACTTATCTGTTGTCTATTGTCTATCCACAGGTGAAAGATGGAATTGGTCGTCCACTCTTGCCGTTAAGCGTAGGGGCGGGAGCTTTAATTTGTGTTCTAGTGTCAGATGAGTCGCCCTTGTTGTGTTATATCAGACATCATAACATTAAATTCTCTTATATCAGACATCATAACATTAAATTCTCTTATATCAGACATCATAACATTAAATTCTCTTATATCAGACATCATAACATTAAATTTTCTTATATCAGACATCATAACATTAAATTCTCTTATATCAGACATCATAACATTAAATTCTCTTATATCAGACATCATAACATTAAATTCTCTTATATCAGACATCATAACATTAAATTCTCTTATATCAGACATCATAACATTAAATTTTCTTATATCAGACATCATAACATTAAATTTTCTTATATCAGACATCATAACATTAAATTCTCTTATATCAGACATCATAACATTAAATTCTCTTATATCAGACATCATAACATTAAATTCTCTTATATCAGACATCATAACATTAAATTCTCTTATATCAGACATCATAACATTAAATTCTCTTATATCAGACATCATAACATTAAATTCTCTTATATCAGACATCATAACATTAAATTTTCTTATATCAGACATCATAACATTAAATTTTCTTATATCAGACATCATAACATTAAATTCTCTTATATCAGACATCATAACATTAAATTCTCTTATATCAGACATCATAACATTAAATTCTCTTATATCAGACATCATAACATTAAATTCTCTTATATCAGACATCATAACATTAAATTTTCTTATATCAGACATCATAACATTAAATTCTCTTATATCAGACATCATAACATTAAATTCTCTTATATCAGACATCATAACATTACATTTTCTTATATCAGACATCATAACATTAAATTCTCTTATATCAGACATCATAACATTAAATTCTCTTATATCAGACATCATAACATTAAATTCTCTTATATCAGACATCATAACATTAAATTCTCTTATATCAGACATCATAACATTAAATTCTCTTATATCAGACATCATAACATTAAATTCTCTTATATCAGACATCATAACATTAAATTCTCTACATTAAATTTTCTTATATCAGACATCATAACATTAAATTCTCTTATATTAGACATCATAACATTAAATTCTCTTATATCAGACATCATAACATTAAATTCTCTTATATCAGACATCATAACATTAAATTCTCTTATATCAGACATCATAACATTAAATTCTCTTATATCAGACATCATAACATTAAATTTTCTTATATCAGACATCATAACATTAAATTCTCTTATATCAGACATCATAACATTAAATTCTCTTATATCAGACATCATAACATTAAATTCTCTACATTAAATTCTCTTATATCAGACATCATAACATTAAATTCTCTTATATCAGACATCATAACATTAAATTCTCTTATATCAGACATCATAACATTAAATTCTCTTATATCAGACATCATAACATTAAATTCTCTTATATCAGACATCATAACATTAAATTCTCTTATATCAGACATCATAACATTAAATTCTCTTATATCAGACATCATAACATTAAATTCTCTACATTAAATTTTCTTATATCAGACATCATAACATTAAATTCTCTTATATTAGACATCATAACATTAAATTCTCTTATATCAGACATCATAACATTAAATTCTCTTATATCAGACATCATAACATTAAATTCTCTTATATCAGACATCATAACATTAAATTTTCTTATATCAGACATCATAACATTAAATTTTCTTATATCAGACATCATAACATTAAATTCTCTTATATCAGACATCATAACATTAAATTCTCTTATATCAGACATCATAACATTAAATTCTCTACATTAAATTCTCTTATATCAGACATCATAACATTAAATTCTCTTATATCAGACATCATAACATTAATTTTCTTATATCAGACATCATAACATTAAATTCTCTTATATCAGACATCATAACATTAAATTTTCTTATATCAGACATCATAACATTAAATTGTCTTATATCAGACATCATAACATTAAATTTTCTTATATCAGACATCATAACATTAAATTTTCTTATATTAGACATCATAACATTAAATTCTCTTATATCAGACATCATAACATTACATTTTCTTATATCAGACATCATAACATTAAATTTTCTTATATCAGACATCATAACATTAAATTTTCTTATATCAGACATCATAACATTAAATTCTCTTATATCAGACATCATAACATTAAATTTTCTTATATCAGACATCATAACATTAAATTCTCTTATATCAGACATCATAACATTAAATTTTCTTATATCAGACATCATAACATTAAATTCTCTTATATCAGACATCATAACATTAAATTTTCTTATATCAGACATCATAACATTAAATTCTCTTATATCAGACATCATAACATTAAATTCTCTTATATCAGACATCATAACATTAAATTCTCTTATATCAGACATCATAACATTAAATTTTCTTATATCAGACATCATAACATTAAATTGTCTTATATCAGACATCATAACATTAAATTTTCTTATATCAGACATCATAACATTAAATTTTCTTATATCAGACATCATAACATTAAATTTTCTTATATCAGACATCATAACATTACATTTTCTTATATCAGACATCATAACATTAAATTTTCTTATATCAGACATCATAACATTAAATTCTCTTATATCAGACATCATAACATTAAATTGTCTTATATCAGACATCATAACATTAAATTCTCTTATATCAGACATCATAACATTAAATTCTCTTATATCAGACATCATAACATTAAATTTTCTTATATCAGACATCATAACATTAAATTCTCTTATATCAGACATCATAACATTAAATTCTCTTATATCAGACATCATAACATTAAATTCTCTTATATCAGACATCATAACATTAAATTCTCTTATATCAGACATCATAACATTAAATTCTCTTATATCAGACATCATAACATTAAATTCTCTTATATCAGACATCATAACATTAAATTCTCTTATATCAGACATCATAACATTAAATTTTCTTATATCAGACATCATAACATTAAATTCTCTTATATCAGACATCATAACATTAAATTCTCTTATATCAGACATCATAACATTAAATTCTCTTATATCAGACATCATAACATTAAATTCTCTTATATCAGACATCATAACATTAAATTCTCTACATTAAATTCTCTTATATCAGACATCATAACATTACATTTTCTTATATCAGACATCATAACATTAAATTTTCTTATATCAGACATCATAACATTAAATTCCATTTAAATTATGTTCCATGTATATTTTTCTGATGACCTGATCTGTTTTAGAATGTCTTTCTTTTGCATAGCTTTGCATCCGTCCGTAAAAATGCCTGCATGTGAAATGTTTTAAATTAAATGTTACAAGTGAAATTGACTGAATCCACACTAAGACAATTTCCCTCATTTTTCCATTGGGCATGGATTAGATCAAATATTCTTTACACCGAAGCATTGTGTGTTCGAATAGCAAAGAAGAAATGTTCTATCTGCACAATCTCAGAATATATTTAACTACTCCTACAGTTTTCAATATAGTAGCACCACTTCTTTTGTGATGCCACTTGATTTGTATAGATGGATGCAAATTTCTCCAGATTGCAGTACTAATCACAGCACTTTGAATCATCTATGTGCACACATTTGTCAGTAAAACTATTCTGATGGAAGCTTTCACATTTTTCCAGGATATGGTTAGCTTATATAAAAGAGAAAAGCGCACGAATGTGCATTAATGTTTTGTTCGCTCGTACGAATCTTAGCAATTTTCCAAAGATTGTAGATTCACATGATGTCGCTGACAGAGTTTTAATTTTGTTTTGGCTTGTAAAATTTCGGACAAATCTACGAATTTTCTAAATTGTTTGCGAACGCTCAGATTTACTCGTGAAAGGAAGACATGTCCACAAAAATAGGGACGTATTGCAATCCTACATTTACTTCATTGCATTACTTAGCTACAGATACCCCATTTAGGCTCCTAATGTGTGCCTAAAGTGGTACACAAAATGGGGACGTATTGTCTACATTTACTTCATTACATTACTTAGTCACAGATACCCCATTTAGGCTCCTATTGTGTGCCTAAAGTGGTACACAAAAATAGGAAGGATTAATTTGTTCTCTTAAGGAAGCTCAACAGCTTATGCTTCAAAGAAATGAAGTGGTTTGGCCTAATAAGAATGCGTCCAAATACAGACTCTTCTACAACAGAACATGAGGAAAGAAAGCGAGAGGTTAAGACTACAAAAAGATAGGTGGCATAGCAGAATAATGTCAAAGAGCAACAAAAAAAATCAGCCAAAAACCAAAGAACAGCGCAAGACAAAACCAGAAAACCACGACACTGGTCAACAGCCCGTTAGCAGTAAAAAAAAGTAAAAGTAAAGGAACCCTTTCATGTCAATACAGTGTTAGGCCTGTATTTTTCATTGACCGTCGGCACACTATGGGTGATGTGGTCAGCATCACGCCGGCTGCCTTTACTTTCCCAGAGCATGTCTGGTACCCAGTTGAGGCTGGGTCGACCTGAGAGCCGTCGTGGTCGGGAAAAATTCCACGCCCGTTAGCAGTTTGACGACAAAAAAAAAAGAACAGTTGATGATGAAGTCTAACCTGGCCGTTAAACAGTTGATGATGAAGACTAACCTGGCCGTTAAGCTCAGATTGCGACAGAATATGTGCGACAGCTTTGATGAATGACTCAAGCTGGCGCTAAGATAACAAAGGTCATTACATCAGTTGCAGTAGGATCTTCTCATTACCATCAGCCCTCATCACTCCAAATAGCACATGCGGCAGAGACAACACATGTTACACTCAAATAAGCAGTTTGGGTATTACATGTCTGTTTCTGAAGCTGCTTGCGTGTTTTCAATGTGGGGTCAATCCCAAGTTCTACATTTCTTAGCCACCTTTAACAACTTGCGAGAGGAATCGGTGGTTCTATTTTTCACTACCGCGGAAACAAAAGTTGGTTAGTCTAAATCAGTGGTTCCCAAACTTTGCATTACCGTGACCCCATTTTAACTACGTTTTTTGCTGCGCGGACTCTCAAAAGTTTCTATATATGAAAATCTTCTAGCGATTGAGTTATTAGTACACCACACCAACAGTCAAACTGGCTCCAGTTTCTCAGAATGCGGAAAACTTCAAATGATCTTTCATTTTGTCATGGCAGACATTTAGACTCCGGTTTTTTCCGGGTCCTATGATTTCGGATCGGAACTAGTTTACCACTGTTTTTATACATGTTTTTAAATGTATTTTTGTGTTTGAAATGTCAAAGATCATAATATTTCTTCAAGCGCTTGAGGACCCCTGTGAGTACCTCGTGGATCCCCAGAAGGTCCGCGGACCCCAGTTTGGGAAACGCTGGTCTAGATCAATGCTTTTCACATTGACGCTCGTGTGCCCCATGGCAATCATTTCTCAAGCATGTAATGAGAACCGAGGCCAATAACACTAACAATCGACAAAACTATTAGAAGACGAGAGACAAGTTGACACAGCGAGAAAGAACATTCTGAACAGTTTGGCTTTATGACACGGAATATTGTCAACATACGAACTTATAGTCAATCAGACGTTTGTGGAGCACATTGATCGCCTTCGCCAGCCGACATCACACATAATGAAGATTGTGATTACACCCAGACTACATAAAAACTAAGCTTTGGGGAAACCTGACACACCTGAAGCTGACAGCCCAGTTTGTGACCCACAGTTAACTAAGCGCATGATCACAGATTGCTGAAGAAGAAGTGTTTAAGGAGAATGGTGGCACAGATATTTGAGTATCTCAAGTTATAAATTATGATATGTGTACAACTTCTTTTCCTTAGAACCCTAGTCTCTAAAGATTTCTTTCTGAATTATGAATTTTCACTCTTTTCCTATAGTTCAATGGGGATGGGGAGCACCTGGCTTTCCTAAAACCCAGAAACCTTCAATAGCTCCAAGTGTGTAGAGCTATGCTTAGTGATACGGAGACTCCTACGCAGGTAGGGTTCGATATGTGTACATAAGTATATATATATATGTGTTCATCGCAAGCGATAATGACAATAACCACAGACGTGTGCTATTGCACCTATTTGACAGTGGCGGACTGGCCAGGTTGCAAGTTTGTCCAATGGCAAGTCTGTATCTGATGAAATGGGCCCCCGTGGCTTTACACAATACGTTAAAATAACTCAAATGAAAATAGAAAAGAAATTGCAATATTATTACTGTAAGCAACTTCTTCTTCTTCCAACGTTTTCAGACATCAATTTGTATACTACTAAAGTAGTTAGTGGTGCACTGGAGTCCATGTACATCTCCATATAGCTTGGACAGATATGTGGATTGGCCATGTGTTTTCTCCTGTTCACTGTATGTTGGACATTCTTGCAGTATGTGTGTCTCTGTCTACTTACTGATGCCACATGTGGCCTATTGAATGATCATGAATGACCTATCATGAATGAATATGGTCAGAATGGCCTATTTTGTACTTGTTAAACAGATAGTACATCAGCTTATTGTACCCTGTTCCTAGCTGAAAAATGATGACAACCTGTTCTCTATTGAGTTGGTAGTATCGAGAGCCGCGGTAGCGTAGTTGTTAGTGAACTCGCTTCACAAGGTTAGTGGTCCGGGTTCAACTCCCACAGTGGGCGTGACGGCTCTCAGGTCGACCCAGCCTCAACTGGGTACCAGACATGCTCTGGGTAAGTAAAGGCGGACGGTGTGATGCTGACCACATCACCCATCGTGTACATGAAAAATACAGGCCTAACACTATATTGCCACATACAGGGTATGAAAGTTCATTTACTTTTTTTTGTATTATCCTTTCCATGATATGGCAGACCATTTGTATCCGTACTTTTGTTTAATAAATCATTTTCAACGATACTAACAGTGTAAACAATTGTAATTGGGGGTGTAGGTAGGGTTATGCCTTTTAAATGATAGTTTTATAGTCATAGGTTCCTCCCATTCTAGTATCCAGGCAACCACATTTTTAGATCCAGTCCGCCACTGCTTTTTGGTGTATACGAAGGGGACAAGAGTCGTCCAACACTGGAACATCAACTCTTACCATAGATTGTTTCATCAGTCCATGTCAAGTGTAAATAGATTTGTTATTTCTAGACCAGACTCACAGGATTCATGTCTGTTGTCACTAGACTCATGTCTGTTGTCACAGAATTGATGTCTGTTGTAACTAGACTCATGTCTGTTGTCACAGAAGTGATGTCTGTTGTAACTAGACTCATGTCTGTTGTCACATAATTGATGTATGTTGTCACTAGACTCATGTCTGTTGTCACAGGATTGATGTCTGTTGTCACAGGATTCATGTCTTGTCACAATATTGATGTATGTTGTCACAGGATTCATGTATGTTAATCTTAGCACTGAGAACATGTCACTTCACACACAAACAATGTGAACATGTAACTTCAAACACAAACAATGAGAACATGTAACTTCAAATACAAACAATGTGAACATGTAACTTCAAACACAATGTGAACATGTAACATCAAATACAAACAATGTGAACATGTAACTTCAAATACAAACAATGTGAACATGTAACATCAAATACAAACAATGAGAACATGTAACTTCAAATACAAACAATGAGAACATGTAACTTCAAATACAAACAATGAGAACATGTAACTTCAAATACAAACAATGAGAACATGTAACTTCAAATACAAACAATGAGAACATGTAACTTCAAATGCAAACAATGAGAACATGTAACTTCAAATACAAACAATGAGAACATGTAACTTCAAATACAAACAATGAGAACATGTAACTTCAAATACAATGTGAACATGTAACATCAAATACAAACAATGTGAACATGTAACTTCAAACACAAACAATGTGAACATGTAACATCAAATACAAACAATGTGAACATGTAACATCAAATACAAACAATGTGAACATGTAACTTCAAATACAAACAATGAGAACATGTAACTTCAAATACAAACAATGAGAACATGTAACTTCAAATACAAACAATGAGAACATGTAACTTCAAATACAATGTGAACATGTAACATCAAATACAAACAATGTGAACATGTAACTTCAAACACAAACAATGTGAACATGTAACATCAAATACAAACAATGTGAACATGTAACATCAAATACAAACAATGTGAACATGTAACTTCAAATACAAACAATGAGAACATGTAACTTCAAATACAAACAATGAGAACATGTAACTTCAAATACAAACAATGAGAACATGTAACTTCAAATACAAACAATGAGAACATGTAACATCAAATACAAACAATGAGAACATGTAACTTCAAATGCAAACAATGAGAACATGTAACTTCAAATACAAACAATGAGAACATGTAACTTCAAATACAAACAATGAGAACATGTAACTTCAAATACAAACAATGAGAACATGTAACTTCAAATACAAACAATGAGAACATGTAACTTCAAATACAAACAATGAGAACATGTAACTTCAAATACAAACAATGAGAACATGTAACTTCAAATACAAACAATGAGAACATGTAACTTCAAATACAAACAATGAGAACATGTAACTTCAAATACAAACAATGAGAACATGTAACTTCAAATACAAACAATGAGAACATGTAACTTTAAATACAAACAATGAGAACATGTAACTTCAAATACAAATAATGAGAACATGAAACTTCAAATACAAAAGTAAGGTGTTCTTTCACAAGACTACATGTTTATTGTCTGCATCAAAACTTGGTAAAATAACATGAGAATTCAATGAGTAATATAATAGATCAATGTTTACTGTGATATCATATTGCTATCAGATGACAAGTAGCTGGTCTTAAGTCAAACATTGATTAGTTTTGTCACATTTAATGTGGTTTCAGTTTATGAAAAACTTGCTTGAATGTAATTAATGACTTTGATGATGATGATGGCATCATATGAGAGACAAGAATCATATTGACTCCTGTTGATTTTATTTCTTATTCATCCTGGCATGTTTTATGTCCGCAAGTTGGATTAGTCTGGCCTCACCTGTAGGATGACCTCACCGGTAGTCTGACCTCACCGGTAGTCTGACCAAAACAGTAGTCTGACCTCACCGGTAGGCCATGACCTCACCGGTAGTCTCACCTCACCGGTAGTCTCACCTCACCGGTAGTCTCACCTCATCTGTAGTCTGGCCTTACCGGTAGTCTGGCCTCACCGGTAGTCTGACCACACCGGTAGGCCATGACCTCACCGGTAGTCTGGCCTCATATGTAGTCTGGCCTCACCTGTAGTCTGGCCTCACCGGTAGTCTGATCTCACTGGTAGTCTGACCTCACCAGTAGTCTGACCTCATCAGAAATCTGACCTCACCAGTTCTCATATCCGTTTTCAGACCTTGTCTCCAGCTGGACCTGATCCTGGCCAACTTCTTGCAGTCTTGTATGCTCATCTCAAACAACATCAAGTAACAAGTGGGTCCAAAGGTAAAGGATTGACTTCATTGGACCGAGTTTCCCCCATATAACTCTGTCCCTTCGGCAGAGATGGCACACCATTGCACAAAGCACAAACTCCATAGCTCTGGTAATAATCCTAGGGATCTCATGAAATATTGTACATTTGTCTCGGTCTAGATTCAAACACACAACCTTCAGTACAACAGGCAAATGACATTGAGACTCCCACTGAGAACATAGTGGTTAGTGTACTTGCTTCGTAGGAGTCTAACCTCAATTCCCATTTCAATTTCCAGTAGAAGTGAGATTTATTTTCCAAACATAAAGGATTTTATGATTAATGTCTTTGAATGCAAGTGCTACAGAAGAATACTCAGAATATCACAAACAGAAAATGAACAAATATGTCCATTTTACAATAACTTAACATTGTAAAGAAATAGTTAATAACTATGACGAGACTTTTAGGTGGCTTTCAGGTCTTAATTATTCTTCTTCTTTTGTCGTCACACTGCTACCGGGTTGTTGCCCAGTCTTATGGTTTTCTGTTTTTGTCTTGCGCTGTTCTGGTGGCTTGGGTGATTGTTATTTTACTCTTTGACAGGATTCTGCTATGCCATCTAACCATCATTTTCTTGATCTTCTTCTTTGCGTTCGTTCTTTACGACCAATATTAATCACTCTTTGTGATATGTTTGATCTTTGCCAAGAACGTGTATACGTTGCACATTGGTTTGGTAGGTCCCCAAACGCATAGACTTCTACACGTTTAGGACATGGTTCTATTCTTTGCACCCCAAATTTGGGCCCTGGTAACTACCTCGTAATCTTCCTCTCACCTTCTTTCCTGATGTTCTGCTGTAGAAGACTCTGTATACTGTGCAGTTTAGATGCATTCTTATTAAGTGGCCAAACCACTTCATTCTTTGTTTGGAGTTTGGATGCATTCTTATTAAGTGGCCAAACCACTCATTCTTTGTTTGGAGTTTGGATGCATTCTTATTGAGTGGTCAAACCACTTCATTCTTTGTTTCTCAATGTAATTCCATCAAGGTTCTGTGCCAACTTTCTTTCTTATGCTAGGTCTTATGTTAGGTACCAGAAAAAAGGCTGGGTAGTAAAGACGGTCCATCGTGTGGTGTTGGTGAAAGAACACAAAATGGATCTACCATCATTTCCCACAACATACGGCTTGGTATGAACACATATTCTTCGATTATACAATAGGTTTTCATTAATAAAGCATTAATACATTATAAATCTTAATGAACACAAATCCTGCACCGTAACAAACGAGTACAAGTTATATCATTGAAATAATCCCTGCAAATCTAGCTTCAGCCAATGTCTTCACATTCAGGACTTCACAATAACTTCTGGTGTCCATCTCAATGTAGGTTTCGTGACAGAGTAAGTCTCCATGCCTCGTAGCACAAGTCTGATCTATCTCCAGAATCTCTTTTTGATGATAGTGCTGATATTCTCTTGCTGACACTGTGTAAGCAGTTCTTGGTTAGAGATAGTTTTGGGACAGATCTTTCACAGACTTTGGTCTTATCTTTTTGGTCTTATCTTTGACAGACTTTCACAGACTTTAGTCTTATCTTTAACAGACTTTCACAGACTTTGGTCTTATCTTTGACAGACTTTCACAGACCTATCAGTCTTCAGTATGAAAGTTGGAAAGTATGTATTGATTGATTGATTGATTGAAACATCATCATTGCACTTTGGTGAGTAACCATGTGTGCTCCGATTTTTTCTTACACAGGAAGATCTCAGCTGCAGTGCACAAACTCCGTAGCACCGGTGAGGTCCGATGTAATTTGGAGGTGGTGAACATATTTTAGAGGAATTTTTTAATCTTTTTTAAATGAATTTTGCCTGAACAGCAGCTTTCCAGCTTGCTCTTCTCTACTTTAAACTGTCAATTGTACTTTTACGTGCTCAAATTGAACACAGGACCTACGTTTTATCATGTCTCTGATAGGACTTCTCGACTTCACCTACACTAAGATCAGGGATCTCTGAAAAAATATCCTGATAGCTCCACGAGGGAGCGAACCAGTTACCTCTGGCACAAGAGACGAGCCTCTAACCTCTATGCTACAGAGAAAAGTATGCAATTTTACAGAAACTATCCACACATATCATTACGATCATTTTACCGAAATGCTATATGTGATATAGATATATCATGTAAATGTGACACATAGGAATAATTTTACCGAAATGACATATGTGATATAGATATATCATGTAAATGTGACACATAGGAATAATTTTACCAAAATGACATATGCGATAATAAACTTATCACCAAAATGTGACAAATAGAGGTACATAATGTATATGTCATTTATAAATTCTTCATTATTTACATATAACAATGTATAGCCTATAAAATAATCGGTCCAAAGGCAAAGGATTGACTTCATTGTAACGGGTTTCCCCATATAGCTCCGTCACTGTCGGCAGAGATGGCATGCCATCTACCAAGAGCATTGCACAAAGCACGAACTCTGTAGCTTCAACAACAATCCTAGATATCTCATGAAAAAATTGCACGTGTCTCGGTCCGGATTCGAACCCACAACCGTCAGTAAGGCAGGAAAATGATTTAACCACTTTGCCATTGAGACCCCCAGTATAGTCTATAACCGATTCGGTACTAAACCACTCGGTGAATCAGGGTATGCCAACCCTGCATGCGAAGACTGGACTCGCAGATTGTGCGGAAGAAACCATACTCTGGTTCAACGGGCAAGACGGCGTCAGCCAGCAACGTGTTGCGGGCGTAGTGGTACTATCAGGCACGTAGAACGCCCTGGTCATCAGCGCTGTACCTAGATCCTTCTCCAGTCGTCTTGACTTTGTCCTGCCACTGGAATAGAAGGAATTTGGCAAGAGAGTGAGATCGACGCAACTCTTTCTCACTTTAAACCAAATCATCACGCAAATCACCATTTCATCAAATATACCTTGCCCACACTGTACAAGAGCATTTCAAGCCTGCATCAGACTCACTAGTCATCTACGCACACACAGACAAACATAATGCAACTACATTCTCTTGGATGAAAATTGTGTGGTCAATATCGCCCGTGATGTACGAGCATCAATAAAGCTTACATACATTGCTTAACACGTTCGCTATTTAATTTAAAAATTACGCTGTGACAGAATTAATAATTGCTCACATTGTAATTCTGTGAATATATGCACACATTCTGAATTATCATTTGTAATTATCTTTCTGAATTGTCAACAGATTGTAATGAATTATATATTTTTTTTATTGTTAACAACTGAATGTGGTTTACATAGTAAAGTGCTGTAAAAATTGTATGAAAGAATTGTACACAGATGGATCAGCAATGGAGGCAACCATAATTGGTGAAGCAGAAGTGTAAATTAGGCACCCATATGCTACTACTGTGTCTCTAGCGGCCCCTACTGGATGAGTATGTTCCAACTACAAAGCAGAACTCTTAGCTCTTCTGATGGAAGCACAGCACATCAATAAGCTCACTCAACCCACGTAACCTCAATATAAGGAACTAATCAACCTACTTAACTTCAAAAAAGAGGAACTAATCAACCTACTTAACCTCAAAAAAGAGGAACTAATCAACCTATTTAACCTCAAAATGAGGAACAAATCAACCTACTTAATCTCAACAAAGAACTAATCAACCTACTTAACCTCAGCATAAAGAACTAACTAACCCACTTAACCTCAGCATAAAGAACTAATCAACATACTTCACCTCTGCATAAAGAACTAATCAACCTACTTCACCTCTGCATAAAGAACTAATCAAGGTAAAGTTCATACACATCATTCAGTGTTGTTCTTGTTTATAGAACCAGAAACCACATGAAAGTAAACATAAAGAAACAATTAACAGAAGGTAATTAACTAGTAAGTAACATATTAACTAGTGATTAGCAACAGACAACTAGTGATTAACATATGGTTAAACAGTAATTAACACATGATTAAACTACGGTTAACTAGCAATTATCGCTTGATTAACAATGGTTAACTAGTGATTGACACACGATTAAAAACAGACAACTAGTGATTAACATATGGTTAAACAGTAATTAACACATAATTTACAATGATTAACTAGAGATTAACATATATGATTAACTAGAATGCACTACTCCAAAGTGTTACCCATAATAACAGTAGTTCTAAAATGTTTCTCCAACATCGGACTTGTGATTTCCTAAAGTAAAACATTGAAACATTTTATTGTTTCCTTTATAAACAACCAAAATATATCCAAAGATAATATGTCGGTTGTCAGTTACATGAGGAATATCATCATAGCACTCCAGACACGCCCATAGGTGCTCCGATCTCCGCCTCAACAAATCCAGCAACGTCCAGCGGCCCAACATGCCAGTTCGATGTTGATTAATCAATCTCTTTGTATATTTGGTATGTCGTTCTTTTCGGGCTGCACCAATATCGACACCCATCTCTCTCAATGTGGTCAGCTAGTGGGATTTACAACCCTGAGACTCCTGTTTGAAAAAACTCAATGCGTTAAGAATGTCATTTCAGTCCATGGCAGCTTCCTCTGATATTGTAGCCATGTCAGCCAATCTATCAGCTCGTTCATTACCACCGACTCCTGTGTGTCCAGGGACAAAAATGAAGGTGATTTCTCTAATCACTATCTGTACCAGTACCTCCACCCAGTTTCTCTCACCATTCCTGATTCGACTTTACGAATCATGCTCATGGAGTCACTGAGTATGAAAATACGAGAGTAGATGCCAAACATTTCACTGCCTCTTTAACCGCCTTACCTCAATTGTCAAACTACTTGTGGTTGTCGCATAGGCCCCACTAGCCTCTCTTATTATTTTTCCTCCTAAGTGTGCAGAAAAAGCCTACACACAGCGTTGTTTGCGAATGACTAAACCATCGGTGTAAATAACTAATATGTACAATTATGTTGTTAATATTATATACATTTAAGATGAATAATAGATCATATGTAAGACCACCGGGACAATATGGTTTGATTTTAAATAACATATGAAGAAACGGGTTAACAGCAAAGAGCTGATGTCAATGCACCGGGTTTCACTATATAGCTCAACTTCTCTCTGCAGAAATAGCACGGCACCTGTCAAGTGTAATGCACAAATTTTGTAGCTCCTGTAACAATTCTAGAGATCTCCAGAATAAAACGTACTTGTGAGCTGAGTGATACAATTCTAGAGATCTCCAGAATAAAACGTACTTGTGAGCTGAGTGATACAATTCTAGAGATCTCCAGAATAAAACGTACTTGTGAGCTGAGTGATACAATTCTAGAGATCTCCAGAATAAAACGTACTTGGGAGCTGAGTGATGCAGTTTGGATTTTAACCCACAACCTTCAGAACACATGGTAAACTGCTTGATCACTTGGTCAAGATATCCTTACAACATACATTGATGTATTAAAATAAAAACTTACTGTGTTTCTGCTTTTTAGGACGGGGAAGGATAGAGGGTTTAACTCAAATGTCAAGGCTGTCCTTCTATATGGAGCGGAGACATAGAGAACAACTAAGGGGAACAGCGAAAAGTTGCAGACATTCATCAATAGATGACTTTGCAGGATACTCCATCTGCGACAGTATGACAGGACTACAAACAGGTAACTCTGGGATAGAACAGGACAACGACAGGTGGAACAAGAGATAAGGAGCAGAAGGTGGCGATGGATAGGACACACACTGAGGAAACCCTCTAACAACATGACACCTGAAGATGGGAGTTGGAGACGGAATGCATGAAAATGGGAAGAGAGTGGAAAGATCTAGAAAGGATGGTCTTGGATAGGCTGGCTTGGAAGGTCTTGTGCGAAAGTGAAGAAGAAGGATAGAGGGGCATGAGCCAGACAGAAAAAACTTCTAGACCTTATCGGGATCGAGCGGTC
Source organism: Arion vulgaris (assembly GCA_020796225.1). Classification (NCBI taxonomy): domain Eukaryota; kingdom Metazoa; phylum Mollusca; class Gastropoda; order Stylommatophora; family Arionidae; genus Arion; species Arion vulgaris. The sequence goes on along the minus strand of CM036759.1, from coordinate 54,621,221 downwards.
TCCAGAACAGGAGCCCACGCTCTAATCCATTCAGTCAGACGTTCTTCTAATATAATGATGTCAACAAGATATTTGATATTTTTATTTGGTTAAATTGGAAAGCAATGTTAAAATATTGGAAGATTTAGTAATAGGTTTTCCCAGAGTGGAACGATCTGACATGACTGATCCGTGTCTTTACTTTGTGGTGGTTTAGCAGTTTGAATGTCTTAACCTATTGCAGAGCTATTATAGTGAATGTTTTACTTTCTACATAAATATATTAAACAGAAAAATGCAGACTACAGTCTTCAGACTTAAAACAGGACACCGCTGTCTCAGAGCACACCTCCACAGAATGGGTCTCAGGGACATGGTTGCCTGCACCTATGGAGCATCAAAGCAGTTTCCAAAGCACATTTTGCAAGACTGCCCCCCAGCCTGAGCAGTGTGACAATGGAAATGTGGCCAACAGGAACAGCCATTCAGAACAAACTATGGGAGACCAGTGAAGACCCCAAGCGCACCGTCCTGTTTATGACACATACCGGAGTAGTCACATGGCAAAAGTTGATTGCTGAAGGAGAACTTCCTACATATTCTATTAAGTCTTTGTGGATAGGGGTCAGACCAAAGAAGACACCCTGGTCCTCCAGCATAGAGCTGACTCCATCGTTCCTGGCCGTGGATGCTAACATCATTTTATGGTCCTTCAGGCTGTGGATTTTAGTAAAATGCTAAAACCCCAGTCCTTCAGGCTGAGAATGTTAGCAACAGGTTAAAACTCCAGTCCTTCAGGCTGTGGGTGTTAGCATAGGACTCATTCCACTGTTTTTAGCTGGGAGTTTTAGAACAAGACTAACTCCACTGCCTCCAGTCAGTGGATGAAGTATACCCATCCCCCATAGTTTGTTCTGAAGGGTGAACTTGGCTGTACACACCTGGACATGCTGGAGTTCAGGGTAACGAGCGTAATAACTTTCTTGATAAACAATGCCCCAACTCAAGCAGGCAGAAGCATGGACAGAGCCGGTATCAATGTGTCGCTTTCATTTATGTGACATGAGCGAGTCTCATACACTGAAGCGTGTTCGAGAATTAGGCATTACGTTTGAACATGCCAGACAGTGTCGTCTTCGTGGTAGAGAGAGAAGATATACTAATCAGCTTCTCGTGGGTATGGTGAGCAAATGGACTTTCGGATGGCTGCTGCAGCAGAGGATGGAGCATGAATGGGAATGCCCAATGTGCTATGACGTTGATCGCATAACATAACATACCACCGACTCTAGTGTCCTTCAGACTGGGGCTTTAGCAAAGGATTTACACCTTGGTCATTCAGTCTAGAGGTTAAAGCAAAGGATTTACACCTTGGTCATTCAGTCTAGAGGTTAAAGCAAAGGATTTTTTTTTTCGTCGCTTTAACTCAGGCGAGTTTCATCTCTGAAACTGATTTTGCGTGAAAATCCGTTTTTCCAATTTCTTACAATGGCAGCAGCGTGCACATTGTAAATTACTTACACTGGCAGCCGTGTGCTCAATGTACTCGTAATTAGTATTCCCTCGCCATACAGGCAGATTTTCTCCGGCTTCAGAGGTACTCACGTTATCGTCCTGAGTAAGACCAGGGGACTCGAACAAATGCCGGACAGTAGGTTCGAACCCGAGCTATGAGGCGTCTCACAGCTAGCAGGCCGAGCTACTATCAACTACTCTAGGCAGTCCCCTAAGCAAAGGATAAATTCACATTCATTCAGGATGGGGGAGGGCTTTGCATCATATTAAAAGTACTGTGAACCAGTACATTAGCTCAGAAGATGGAAAGGGTTAATAAGGTTTAAAACAAATTATAACAATGGTATAATTATAACAAAAGTGTCTGTTGGTAACAAATATATTGACAATCTTTTACCAAGGTACAGAAGATAATATAAATATAATCCAGTGAATTGATAACTTAGTTGAGCTTTGTACGGAAAGAAAAAAATGGTTATATTCACAATATTGTTGTCTTAAGGTTTCGAAAGAGCAAAAATATCACAGATTGGAGTCTTGGTTTGTGTTTTTTTCATACAATTTCATTTGTTACTTTGTGACCAAATAGCACAGATACCAGAAGGCACAAACATTTTAGATATCACAAAATTTGGAACACACTTTTAACAGAAATAATGAATAAATGTTTCTTTCAAGAATCGTATAATATTTCCGATCCCAATTTCAAGTTATTTACAATATAAATATAAGTAATTTTTGTATGCTCTAGCAAGTCTTTCAAATTTGAATTTTGTCAACTAAAGGTAAAAAACCAAAAAATGTCATTACTTCCCGTAATACCATTTTTTGGACGGTCTAGAACAGGAGGGACATGAGCCAATAGAATTTAATGGCAGCATGGCTAGTACAGTCTTTGTAAAACTGTTCAGGTTAGGATCTTTTCTTTATGCCTCGGCAGAAAAAACTCCTTGGCCTTACTGTGGATTGAACCCGGGTCTCCCACATGGGAGCCGCGTTAATCAAGTAAAGGTTAGATACTTGAAAATAATTAAGATTTACAGCAAAGGTCACAGAACTGAATGCAGCGATTATCCAGGTGTAAAATATATCACATGATGGGTAAGGAAATATAAATATATTTAACAAGTAGCAACAGTGAATTAAGAGTTCTCTCTTCTTCTTCTTCTTTGTTATTCCTACCAGTGATCATCAGAGGAGTAAGCTTTAAACCTTTCAATGTTGTTGTTATGTTATGCGATTGACAGCACGGCACATTGGACATTCCCATTCGTGCTCTGTCCTCCGCTGCAGCAGCCATCCCAAAGTCCATTTGATCACCCATGAGAAGTTCATTGGTAATTCTAACTCGTTCCAGTGTCTGAGACTTGCCCATGTCACAGAATTGAGAGTGTACCGCATTGATGATATCGGCTCTGTCCATACTTCTACCCACTTGAGGTGGGGCATTGTTTGCAAGAAATTCAGCATGTTTGTTACCCTGCATTCCAGCATGTCCAGGTGTGTACAGTTGTCATTTTCTTGAGACGTGATCTCTGAATGCTGTCCACCCATTCCACCCGCAGACTTCCAGATTTAATCCTTTGAAGCATATTCATCGAGTCTGATATGATAATCGTATGGGTTACCTGTTGCTCAGCCACCCATGACAGAGCCCTGGAGTCAGTGGTGATCTCCATAGTCATGCTCGATGTCATTTAAGGGTGTTGTATGGGGTGCATGTCATTTTATATATCAAAGAGTTAGGTTTTTCTTAAGTCATGGGATGGTCACATTTCGTTTCCCAAGATATATAAATAGGGCATAAATGATTGCAATAAATGAACAGTGTTTTGTGGTGCTTATCAACAGGAATAGACCATCTCTCCAATCCGAAACTTTTTGTATATGTGACTTTGACTGACACTTTCGGAGTCTGAATATTGAGAATAAGGTATCAAATTCTGGAAATTTAGTAGAAGATGACCTGGTTTCAAATGAATGCGACACTCAAAATTGAAATGAATTTATAGTAGTGAACTCAGAATGCCTCCATAATTGTTTAGTTCATATCTTTTTCTTATTTTTTATTTTCCCTGGACACTGACCAACAAAGCTGATGGCAGCCTGCAGACCTTGTAGGGCAACAACCGATCTCTCCATTGCATTCAGTCAGATGTCATTCTTTGCAGGGTATCCCACACTGTGTTTCGCTTCTCCAGCATTCTATGCCAAGTTGTTTATACCTAACCCTCTAACACTCGACAGAAAACTACATGGACCTCTTTGTGAGCTACAAAAGATAGTGAAGTTTATACAGGAGACAACATTGAATATATGTAGACAATATTTCAAGGAAACAAAAGGAAGGAAGGAAGGATCTAACCCCCTTTTGTCTTTTCCCAGGGTCCACTGCATGGCATTTTGCTTATTTAGTCAAAACATTGCTGCATCTTGTTTTTGTGCTTAGTAAAACTACCTTATTTCATGTTTATGTATTACATTCAAGTCTTGCCAGTTTGTCTAATATTTTATTTGATATTAAGTGTTTTGTGTCCATTTTTTCTATCACAATGTGGACAGATATCTGGCTACTACAGCAATAAAAATTACTCCGAAACAAAATTTGATATTGTGAGGCATGTAACTACAATTTTCAGTAGCTCAATGAATGACATTTGTGTCTATACTTATTCTGCGAAAACTGTTGCAATTGCATTAAGGGTACCCCTTTATGAGCAAAGTCCCTTTTAACTTGCTGAAAATGGCAGAAACAGAGCTCTTAAATAGTAGTTTCAATAAGAATTCAGATAGTGCCTGTAACTCAGCAAGTTGGATATCCATTTTCAGCTGGTGAACTTGATGTCAATAATATCAGGATGTGAGTCTCTGTTCCTTCATTGTTTTCATTTCAACCACTCTAACAACAATGTTAAGTTGACTATCAACCTCCATTTACACACCAACTAAGTTAACTACCAACTCTCATTTACCCACTAACAACTGTATTAAGTTAACTAGCAACTTCCATCTACACACTAACAACTGTGTTAAGTTAACTAGCAACTTCCATCTACAGACTAACAACTGTGTTAAGTTAACTAGCAACTTCCATCTACACACTAACAACTATGTTAAGTTAACTGCCAACTTTTATCTATCTACACACTAACAACTATGTTAAGTTAACTAGCAACTTCCATCTACACACTAACAACTGTGTTAAGTTAACTAGCAACTTCCATCTACACACTAACAATTGTGTTAAGCTAACTAGCAACTTCCATCTACACACTAACAACTGTGTTAAGTTAACTGCCAACTTTCATCTACACACTAACAACTATGTTAACTGCCAACTTACATATATTTATTTATATTGAACAAACTACTAACCACTCGTTACTAATAATATTTCAGACAATGAAATGATTTTTAAAATCACTTTGTAGAGTCACTATTATCCGGTACACAGCTATTCTGTGCATACATCTCTGCATACAACTGAGGTATATGAAGCTGTGAGTTCTTGGTAATGACAAGCCCAACTGCAATATTGTGTTCCATACTGATCTGTGAGAACTCAGACAAACGTAGAAGCATCTGACCAAAACGAAGGCTGCCATTAGAGAAATGTTCTGTAAAGAAAAAGGTTAAAATCTGTCAGTCAACATATATGTTCATGCCTTAACTCTTTCCGCGATTTTCGCTGCACATTGCGCCAAGCGGACTCTGTTTGAACGCCATTGGCTGTACACTGCGCCATTAGAGTTGTTTCCCCTTATAGAAGTCTTTCTAGCTTTACTTCTACTATTTTACTTCTACTATTTTACTTCTACTATTTTACTTCTACTATTTCTTCTTCTTCAGCGATCTCTGGTCATGCGCTTAATTTACTGTGGACCAAAAACTGGGCAGACAGCTTCAGGTCTGTCAGGTTTCCCAAAGCTTAGTTTTCAGGTCGACTGGGTGTGGCCACATGTTGCTTCTCAGCTCACACAGAAGAGGACAGTCTTGCAGGATATGCTCTGGTGTCTGTTCTGCCTGCTGACACTGGCAGAGAGCTGTTTGACTCATTCCTAGTCTGTATAAGTGTTTGTTGAGTCTGCAGTGTCCGGTGCGTAGTCGAAATATAATGACCTGGTCTGTTCTGCTTAGGTCTTTGAGGGAGTCTTTTCCATAATCATATCCAGTGTTTGTCTTCCAGTCTACTGCAGATTTTCTCTGTATGAGGGTTTTGACCTCTTGAAAAGACAAGGGTTGGTAAATTTGCTCTTTGGCACTGCCCTCCTTAGCTAAGACATCAGCACTCTCATTGCCTGCAATGCCACAGTGAGTTGGAATCCACTGCAAGTGAATTTCTGCCTTTTCTGAAAGCTGAGCAAGTTCTCTTTTAGGTTTTTTACTGTGCTGTCACGGATTTAGCCTCCAGGGCTTGTATAGCTGACAGTGAGTCTGTAAGAAATACCATCTTGCCTGCAGCTGCTTGCAGCTTATTCATGTGCTGTGCTGCCATCAGAAGGGCTAAGAGTTCTGCTTTGTAGTTGGAACATATTCTTCCAGTAGGGGCCGCTAGAGACACAGTAGTAGCATCTGGGTGCCTAATGTACACTCCTGCTCCACCATTCATGGTTGCCTCCATTGCAGATCCATCTGTGTAAATTCTTATCCAGCTGTCTTCTGGAAACATGTAATGGAGATGTTCCATTGTAATTGCTTTTTCACTAGATTAGGCTCGGCATCTTTGCTTAATAATTTAGGGATGGAGGTTGAGAAGTTTAGTGCTACTGAGTCTGGTTCCCAGTGATCAAAAAGTAATTCTTCTGGTATGGAATTATGATTTAGTAGTTCCAAGTATGACTTTCCTATTTCTTTTGCTTTGTGGTTTAGACTTGTACGCTTTAGTCTGTTCTTTGTTCTAGCCGCCATTTTTCATGCAGTGGATGGTGAGGCATTCTTTTGATCCTTTCAGTCTGTAGAATCACTTTTCTCCTTCTTCTGTCTTCCAAGGGCTGGATGTTGGCTGCCTTTTCCATTTCTACAATTGGTGTAGATTTCATGGCTCCCAAAATAGTACGCAGACACCTGTTTTGTGTTTTTCCAGTATCGATTTGTTTGAATGGGCTGCTGATATCCATGTCGATGATGCATATTCCAGGGTCGGTCTAACTGCACCAGTGTACACCTGACTCAGGATTCGAATATCAGCTCCCAGGTAGTTCCAGCCAGCTTCCGCATCACACTTTGTTTCCTCATAGCCTTTCTGTTTGTTTCCATTATGTGATGTTGTCAAGCTTAACTCCCAAAAAGGTTGGAGTATGGGAACGGGGAACGATATCATCGTTAAATTTCAGTCTGAAGTGTTCTTCCTTTGTTGACAATGAGAAAAGCGTTGCTATAGTTTTGCTCCGGTTTATTTCTAGACCCCATTTACTTGCCCACATTATGACGCTGTTCAGGCTGGCCTGGAGTTTAAAGATGGCAGGACCCAGAAACTCGGAGGTGTACCACACAGCTAGATCATCAGCATGGAGAGAGTGTGATACATGTCTGGGCAGAGTTTGTGGCAGATCATTAATATATACCAGGAAAAGCAATGGGGACAGTACGCCTCCTGCGGACTCCTGCTCTTAATTTGAATCTGGGACTGTGCACTCCATCCAATTTTACAGATGCTTGTCTATGGGTAAGAAAGTCTTTTATCCAATAGTACATTCTACCCGTATTCCACTGCGTAAGAGCTTGAGTAGCAAACCATCTTTCCAGACTTTGTCGAAGGCCTTAGACATGTCAAAGAACACTGTGAGGGTTTTCTTCTTTTCTTGGAAGCCATTTTCTATGTCCTGTGCGAGGTATGCCACTTGGTCATCAGTGCTTCTATGCTGCCTGTAGCCTGTCTGGGCTGGATCCAGTTTATGGTTGGATTCTAAAACCACTGGAGTCTAGTGGTTATCACTCTCTCCATCAGTTTTGCAGTGCAACTTAGCAAACTTATAGGTCTGTAGCTCTGCAGATCCTTTTTGTCTTCTCCACTTTTGAAAATTGGGTGGATTGTGGCATTTTTCCAGATGTCTGGGACTCTTCCCTGTCTCCAACTATTGTTAAAAATCTGGAGTAGAAGACTCTGTGCTATTGGGCCTATTTGTTTGAGCATGTCGTTTGATACTCCATCTGGTCCCGGGGCCTTTTACGATTGAGCTTTTCAGTGCTCTCTGCAGCTCAGTCAGTGTGATGTCTACCTCCATACAGGGTTCACTTGTTGCTTTTTTGAATGTAGCATTTATCTCACTTCTGACTTCTTTCCCTTGCTCCTGACTTATTGAGCATGAGCTTTCTTGCTTGTAACACTGGGCCATCAGGGTGGCTGCTCGCTTCCTGTGAGAAGTTGTTCTCCTTGCTGGAGAACTGTTTTCCCTAGATGGGTTGTCATCGTTCAGGGCTTTTGTAAGTCTCCACAACTTTTGAGTATCTTTTTCCATGTTCAAAGAGGCTGTCTTTTCTTTCCAGGATTTTCTACACTGCTGGTTTCTTTTTCTAACATAAAGGGCCCTTGCTCTATTGTGTTGCATTACATTTTGGTCCGTTGGTGCGAGTTCCATTGTATTTCTGGCATTGCAAAGCGAGCTATGGAGAACTTCCATCTCTGGTGTCCAATATGGCTTGTAGTTTTTCTCCTCCCTCTGGGTATAGCCTTTTTGCAGCATCTAAAATGGCTTTATTGAATGAACGTGCATCTCTGTCCACTTTTCCTGATTGATTAATTTCTTTACAGTACTTGTCTGCTAGTTCTTGGAATAGCTTCCAGTCTGCCTTTTGTAATTCCAACTAGGGGCAGAGTTTGTAAGTTCCTCCTTGTTAATGTTATTTATGAGGAGTTTCACTGGTCTATGGTCACTACCTCCAATCTGGTCGCAGACTTGCCTTTCGGTTATCCTGTGAATGTCGTCTGTAGCAAAAGCCAGATCTGGGGTGCTTGTTGTGCGCCACCGTCGTGAGTAACATGTGTGAGGATCATCTGGGTGGTTGAGAATGGTGAGACTGTTGGTGATCAGCCATTCTTCAAGGCTTTCACCTCGAGGATCTAGCGTGTCATAGCCCCAGCTTGGTGAGTGGCTGTTGAAGTCTCCTACTATAAGCAAGTTGTCATCTTGAACTTTGATAGCTTCCAGATCAGTTTGAATGGAGGGTGGTGAGTATATATTGTATAGTGTCATCTTAGTGTTGTTGATAAGGAGTTGAACAGCTATGAATTCTGTGCTCATCTGATTGGACCTGTGAAGTTCAACTGCCGGTATGGAATTTCGAACTAGTGTTACTACTCCACCCTTATGTCTATTTTCTCTATCCTGACGGAAGGTTTCAAATCCTCTAATGCTGAATCTATTTCCCGGATTAAGGTGCGCTCTTGGATACAGCAGATGTCAATCTTTTCTGCTCGCAGACGTTCCTCTAGCTCTCGTTTTTTGTTGGTTACCCCTTCTGCATTCCATTGCATAATTGTGAGGGTGAAAGTTTGTCCTTGCTGCCAGTAGTAATACTCTGTCCTCCCCTGACTTTGCAAGAATCAACAGGGCCGCCAGTAGCTAAGGATGGACCCCTTCGAGGCAGGGGGTTCGGTCCCACCACCACCTGGCTGTTTCCCATGGTGGTGGCACCACAGTTATATAAATATTTGTGCATGGCCATTGAGTTGTTCGTATGTGTCGATTCCTCCCCGCCAATAATGGCTGACACATTCCGTTTCTGAGGACATCTTTTTTTGAGGTTGTTCTCTAGACAGTTGCAGTCCCCTGCTGATGAGATCTGTCTTCCCGGGTTTGTCTGGAGTCGTCCTACTCTAGATGACTTCAGCCTTCTGTTGCCGGGCTCACCAACCCAGGCTTTTATGCAGGGTGTGCTCCCTGGGCACTGTAGTTTAATCCCATATACTTAAGGGAAAGTGTCATAGAAGTAGAAGACAAGACAAGAAAAGGATGTCCTCCTCAAGAGAGAGAGAACAAGTGCTATTTGTCCCATAGCTGGGGATGGGTTGGTTGCAGCCAGAGCATTTACCACTCGCCGGTGGGTTCTGCGCTGTCACCTTATGAGGCCCCATCCTGCTCCCCGCCTTTGGTCTGGCCTTTCACCTTCAGTCTGTTCGGCTTGGTTAGACCTGCCAGGAGTTAGACTCCCGCCGACATAGCCTGAAGGATCCTAAAGGCACACAAATCCTCCAACCACGATAAGGTAGGCTAATATGGAGGGCTTCTACTATTTTACTTCCACTATTTTACTTCTACTACTTTTTAATCTTGCTATTCTAATAGGTTGTCCAGTTTTCTTAAAGTTAGTATATAATAAGATTGATTATATATATATATGTTTATTTATTGACGAGTAGTTATGATTTTTTTTTTTATTTCATGTTTTTTGTCCTCATTGAGTTTACTGTTAAAAAATTGAAGAAATAAAAGCACATGAAAAGAGTTAAGGAGAAGTATCAGGAAGATAAATGGTAGGTATCATGTTCAAGAAATACCAGCAGAACTTTTCAAAGGCAGATCCAACAGCGGCAGGAAATGTATTAGAGTATGTCCGGAAATATATGGATGAAAAAAGAACATATCAACAGACTGGACACATGATTGAGTGATTGGATAGGACCATCATCATTGCACTTTGGTGAGTAATCTTATGTGCTCCATCTCTTTCTAACATATGAAGATCTCAGCTGCAGAGCACAAACGCTGTAGCAACGTAAGGTCCCTGATATAATTTAGAAGATGGTAAAAATATTTTGCAGGAATTTTATATTTTAATCTTTCTAATGAATTTTGCTGGGCAGCTGCTTTCCAGCCTGCTCTTATCAATTTTTAACTGTCAAGGGTTCTTTACTGTGCTAAACTTCAACACAATGGACCTATAAGAGCATGTACAGTCCCGGTGGCAACATATGAATGTGAAACATGGCAGTTTGAATATACACATCCACATCAAGTGTTACAAAAAGAATCATTCACAATGGACAGAGAAGAGAACAAATAGAAATATCCATTTATGAATCAATCAATCAGATGTCATGTCTGCCGGCATAGATGATCATGTCTTTCCACAACTCTCTCTGCTTGGTGCATGTAATCAGTTCTGATGTTGATCTTGTGTCGAACCATGATGTCAGGCCATCCAACATCTTCTCCCTCTGTCTTTCTTGATCTCTCCTTCCCTAAATTTTACCTGTTGTCACCAAATGTTTTAAACCTTCTCTTCGCATATGCCCGTAGAACCTTGATTGTCAGATTCTTATTCTTTTAATAAGGTTTCTTTGTTTGCAGGCCTGATTTAAAACCTCCTCATTTGTTTTCCTCGCTGTCCATGGAATTTTCAACTTCTTCTGTAAAACCACATTTATGAATAGGACATATGAATAACCTATAAGATGTCAAAGAAAGGAGATCTAACAGAGTGTAACAATTGGAGAGGAATCACTCTCCTATCAACTCCAGGCAAACATTTTTGCTAAATTATTATAATAAAATTACAGGAAACAATAGAGAAAGGTCTATTCATGGAACAGGCAGTGTTTTAGGAAAGGAAGATGAACAAATGAACATATATTTTGTGTCACATTTTGAAACAATGTCACATTTTGAAACAATGTCACATTTTGAAACAATGTAATGTACAAAAAAGGTAGAAAGGTGAAGGATTGACTTTATTGCACTGGACGTTTCTTCAATTTCTTCAAAGAGCACAGATAATAAATAGAAAATAGTTTAAGCAAACATACACCAGATACAAGATTGTAAAATATTATACAAAAATATGGATATATCAGAGTAATGAAGGAGTCTCTGTAGAATAGAGGTTAGGTGTTCGCCTCTTGCGCCAAAGGTAACCGGTTCGCTTCCTTGTGGAGCGATCTGGATATTTTTCCAGAGAGCCTTGATCTCAGTGTAGGTGAGATAGAGTTCCAAGTCCTATCGGAGATGGACGATAAAACATAGGCTCTGTGTTCAATTTGAGCACTTAAAAGAACACTTGGCAGCTCAAAATCAAGAAGAGCAGGCTGGAAAACCACTGTCCAGGCCAAACTCATTAGAAAAAGATTAAAAATAAAATTTCTACAAAATATTTTTTCCACCCTCAAATTACATCGGGGACACTCGTCTGTGCTATGCAGTTTGTGCACTGCAGTTGAGATCTTCCTGAGTAAGAAAGAGATTGGAGCACACATGGTTACTCACCGAAGTGCAATGATAATGGTCCAATCAATCAATCAATGATGAATTAAGAACCTGATATCAAAAGAAACAACAACAAAACTACCAGGTCACTTACCAAGTTCATAATCTTGAAATGCATCTAAATATTTATCTTTGATCTCTTTAGTTCTTTCAACATCTTCAAGTCCAGGGTATTCTTGAGAGAATAAAACAGTCACTACATGATACACCAAGAATAATAATAATAATAATTGCTCTTATACCGCTCTACGTTACATACCGCTCTATCCTGGGCAACTCTCAAATCCTTCCATGGAACTGAGGCCAATATTTCTTGCCTCTCTCAGCAAAGTTAATTTCAGGGTCTCCTTAGGTCAACCTCTCTTTCTTGAATACTTTGCATCCCACTTCAATGTCTGCTTTGATATTCGTTGATCATTTCTTCTCAAAGTGTGTCCAACATATCTCCATCTTCTTTCTTATAACAGTTGTCACTAGTGGTTGACCAGACATTTCTCTGATTTCATCACTTCTCAATTTGTTCAATTTTATGTTCATTATTTTTTGCAGACATCTACTTTCAAATGCATTCAACTTGCTTTCTATATCTTTAGTCATTTTCCAACTCTCGCTAGCATTATTAGGATTGATACAATATTTGAATTGAAAATTCGTAATTTAGTTTTAATACTATATAACTTGCAGTTCCATATTTTATTTAGACTTTTAAAAGCTAGTGTTGCTTTGACAATTCCTAGAATAATTTCTTTTTTAACATTTCCTGTGCAATCAAAATTTCTATCTAAATAGGTGAACTCTCTCTTTAGCCTGTTACGCCCCTGGCGTTTAGGGCAGCAACAAACGTACACCATTCTTCCCTGTTCATGGCCTTCCTCTGTATTGTGTTCCAGCTATGATTCATTTCCTTCAGCTCTTGCTCTATCGTTCTCCTCCAGGTTGTCTTGGGTCTTCCACGCTTTCGCCTACCCTCTGGAGTCCATCTCAGTGCAGTTTCGTGTCGGAGCCAGTCTCCATGCGCATCACATGTCCAATCCATCTCCAGCTTCGGATGATAGTGCCCATATTCTCTTGTTGGCATCGTGCAAGCAATTCTTGATTCGAGATAGTAGTCGGCCAGTACACGCGTAAGATTTTTCGCAGACAAGTTGTATGAAAGGCGGAGAGTCTGGACATATCCTGTTCTGTCATTCTCCAGCATTCCGATCCGTACAGCAAAGTTGACAGCACACAGCTGTTGTAGATACTAGTCTTGGTTCTGATGCTGTATTGGGCAGATTTCCAGGCGGTCTGAAGGGTCATGAATGCACTTCGTGCCTTACTTAGTCTGTTTTTAATGTCAGATCCAGCGCCTCCTGCATTGCTAATAACACTTCCAAGGTATGTGAAAGCGGTTGTATCTTGGAGGGTTTTACCTTCTAGTTTGACTGGTGCTGGGGTTGCTATGTTCAGAGTCATTACTTCAGTTTTCTTCTGATCTATTTTCAGCCCAACCATCTCACTATATTGGTTAAGGCGGCAGGTCTTTTCCTGGATATCTCTATGTGTATGAGATAGGAGTGCGATGTCATCTGCAAAATCTAGGTCTTCCAGAGTGGATGTGAGCGTCCATCTAATACCTCTTGCCTTATCTTCCGTTGTTATCACCCAATCTATGACAGTGTTGAATAATAGGGCTGACATAACACATCCTTGTCGCACGCCTGTTTTTACTTCAAACTTTAGTTCTGAAGTTTCAACACTGCATGCAAACTTGCTGTAGCAGCTTTTATAATATTTATAAAACACAGTGGGATTCCATACCATCTTAAGATACGCCATAGACTTTCTCGGTGTATGCTATCAAAAGCCTTTTCAAAATCTACAAAGTTGATATAGAGTTTGCTTTGCCATTCTGTGCATTGTTCTATGATATTTCTAACAGCAAATATTTGGCCTATACAGCTCCGTCCTCTTCGAAATCCTGCTTGTTCCTTTCTCAGTTTCTTATCCACAGCACCAGTAATACGTTGTACGATGATTTTGCTTAAGATTTTACTTGGGACAGAAAGCAGTGTTATTCCACGCCAATTATTACAATCGGCAAGGGAGCCCTTTTGGGTATCTTGATGATGACTTCTCTGTTCCATGCATCAGGTATTATTTGGGCATTCCATATAGTAGTAAACAAGGGTTGCAATATATTAGCTGCAAGTTCTGGGTCTATTTTGAATAGTTCTGCGTTTAAGTTATCATTCCTGGTGCCTTGTTATTCTTAAGAGATTTAATTGCTGTAATGATCTCATCCTGGCTGGGTGTTTCAATGCCAATTTCTAACTCCTCTGTTGGTTCTGGTATGTCTGCTACTACCGTTGGAGGTGGTCTGTTTAGCAATTCTTTAAAATGCTCTGTCCATCGTATTTCTTGTTCCTTTTCCGTTGTCAATAGTATTCCATTCTTATCCTTTATGAGAGTATTTGATCTTCTGTAATGTTTCCCGCTTTTTAGCTTTGTAATTTTGTACACTGTTCCCTGATCACACTTTTTTGCTGCTTCTTCTGCAGTACGCCAGGTCTTCAACATACATTCTTTTGTCGGCTCTCACAGCCCGCTTGATTTCTTTACTTGCGCTTTTGTACTGTTCTTGGTATCTTGCTTTCAGTCTTTCGGACTTTGCTTCTAACAATTTCTTTTTTAATATTCTTCGCTGTCTATTATTTTCCATGTTGTTGGTGTTATCCATTCTTTTCTTTTCTTTGTGCGGTACCCTAGACATGTTTCACTGCTCTTGCTATATATAGATGCTATGTTGTCCCATGTTCTATCTATGTTGTCAGTTTCATCCGTAGTTTCATTACTTTCTAGGGCTTGGAATCTGTTCTTTATCTGCATTATAAACTTATCCCTTACTTCCGTGTCTTTTAGTCTATCCACATCGAACCTCTTTTGGAAGTTTTTCTGTTGTCCTGTTTTTCTTAGTTTAAGTTTGACATAAGCTGTGACTAGGTGGTGGTCACTACCAACATCTGCACCTCTCTTGACTACAACATCTAGCAGCTAGCGTCTCCAGGGTCCATTGATCATTATATGGTCAATTTGGTTTTTATCTCTGCCATTAGGGGAATACCATGTTAATTTGTGGATATCTAAATGTTGAAATAGGGTTCCTCCTATAACGAGATTGTTCATGCTGCAGAAGTTTACTAAACGTTCCCCATTTTCGTTCATCATACCACATCCATATTTTCCCATAGTTCTATAACTATGCGTGTTGTCTTGTCCGACCTTCGCATTTAGATCTCCCATAACAATGATAACATCATGGGATGGTGACTTGTCTAATTCTGCTTGTAGGTTTTCGTAGTACGAGTCTTTCTTTGTATCTTCGCTATCATTAGTTGGCGGATAGCATTGTAGGATTGTGATGTTTGTATGCTTCCCCTTTAGTCTGATCTTAATCAAGCGGCTGCTGATAGGTTTCCATTCTAACAGACACTTTTCCACGCCCTTTCTTAGGATTACTGCTACTCCTTCATGGTGTAGGTCATCGTCTCGTCCAGAAAAAGGACTGTTTCACCTGTTGCAGTGGTACTTCTTCCATTTCCTGTCCATCTGCTCTCGCTAAACCCTAGGATATGTAGATTATATCTTCTCATTTCTGCTGTTATTTGTGATAGTTTTCCGGTTTCGTACATTGTTCTTACATTCCAGCATCCAATTCTGGTCTTGGTTTTGGCATTCAGGACTTCCGTCCTCATGAAAGTAGCTTCCTTTCGGCTTTCACCACTTCCAGTCATGTGAGTCAATGACTCTGGTAGCCCTTCATGCCCGTAGATAGGTTGTATGTTTGTTGTTGTTTCCGTAACTTTAATTTTTTTTTAAAGGATGGGATCGTTAGTCCCAAGCCCACCCCCAACCTGGAGGACCAGGAGACCATGCTTCGCCTGTCCCTCCTCAGTGACCTTTCCGGCTTGAACCCTTCCGGGAACATAAGTTCCCGCCGTCATAGCTCACTGTATCATTGGGGCACGCAAGCCTCCCCACCACTACAAGGTAATGGCCTCATGGGGAGGAAATAGGTGAACTGCTCTGTTATTTTTATCATTTCAGATTTCAGATTCATTTTAGATACATCAAGATTGCTATTGATATATTTATAATAACTTAATCACAATATAAAGTGATATCTTTCCCCTAACTTCGTCCAAATGTAAAGTGATATTTTACCCTTAACTTCACCCAGATGTAAAGTGATACATTTCCCTTAACTTCACCTAGATGTAAAGTGATAACCTTCCATTAATTTCACCTAGATGTAAAGTGATAAATGTCCATTAACTTAAGTCCTACATCTTTGTTCTTCATCTTAGTCCTTTGTCCTACATCAGTCGCTCTTACAACATGTAAGAGGTGACTGAGGTAGGGGCTAAGGAAGCTACCCTAATAAATAATAAGTGTAGCAGAAATCGGATGTGCTGGCCTACTTGTAGGTGCATAACTTTCACAATGTACAATCGCTCTTAGGTTCGGATCACATACAAATCACAAATAGTGGTTATCATTAACAAGTGGTCGATATGGAGCGTTCAAAGAAGAAGATATTACAAAACTAGAAAACAAATAACTCTAAACTACGGAGCATAGTTAAAAACATCAGCTGGTACAGTAGATGACAAATGAGAGCAAACTTATCACCTGAGAAATTCACCTGGTTTTTTTCCAGTGTAAATAATAATAAATATTAACAGTGCAACATACCATCATTAAGAAGCAGCATACAGGACATGTAAGCATATTCCATCTCTGTCAGACCAAGTCTTTGAGTCATTACTCCTGTACGCTTATAGTGAGAGTGGATAACATCAAACTCCGGAAATAACTCCTGATCAAAGAAGAAACATTAAAATTTTTAATACTAAGCATTATAAGCTATTGAACCTGCTGCCTTGCAGGTAGACTGGGACAGCCAAAGGCTGATGGAGAGCGAACCCAGTAAACACTGGTTGAAACCGACACGCCACCGAAGGATAAGCACCAAAGCTCCAAATGGCACTAAATGATGTGACGTAAAATATGTTCTTGGCAAAGGCTGTTTATATATCACAATAAGAATGATCAAAATGGCCAAAAAGAACGATCGTGAGAGAGAGAGAGAGAGAGAGAGAGAGAGAGAGAGAAAGAGAGAGAGAGATAAGCTATTGAGCTGTCTTGGTACTACTCCAGTAAACTAAATGTATAAATTTGTGTCCTGCTGGACAATATTTGTTCAGGCTATCTTTTATATATATTCATCCATCGCAAGCGATGATGGCAACAGTCTCAGACGTGCGTCGCTGCACCTCTCTGGTGTGTGCGAAGGTGACTGTGGAGTCCAATCCTAGAATGCAATCCCCTACCACAGGTGGGGCATACATGATCAAGGTTAGACATGTGGGTGTTGTGTGTTCTGTCTTTTCGCGCAGTTCATTTTCTCTGTGCCTCAACGACACGATGATTCTCAGCTATGCAGGTTCCTCTTGTGTTTTTACAGCGCCACATTTGGCGACCTCTCACAAGGGATTCCCAGCACATGGTGTCTATATCGAAGCATTTCAGAGATACTTTAAGGGGTTGAGTAAAAGCTAACAACTAATATCTATAACAATGACTTCTGCTACAGAAACATTCATTTTAAACTGACATAGTGTACAACCAACAGAAAGTCAACCTCAAAGAACAATGCTAATCAGATACAGTGAATATAAGACAAAAGGGGGATCACTCAAAAGGTGAGCCACAGAAATTACTGCCAGTGAAAGGCACAATATACAAAGTGTAAATGTAATATAAATCTCTTATTCTGATGCTGTGAGGCAAAACAGGATTAGAGAAAGAGAGAAATAATGTTAGGGCATGGTTCCTAGGAGATGAAGCAAGAGACAACCAAGAAGACGGTGGCAAAAGGACATTACGGACAACTTGAACATGATTTTAGAGACGGCAGGTGAAGTTGCTGAAGATTGAGTGTCTTTTGGGCGGACTGTTATGGCAGCAATGTTCTACAAAGAACATGCTACATGATGAGTGTTTGGAAAATGTCAGTGCTATCTTCCAGCAGAAACTTTGAACTGAAAAACATAATATTAGTGATAAGTTGCAGCCCTATGCTTTATTATTATGAGCCAAAAACAAATGAAAACTAGAAAGAAAAGAAATAAAAATAAACATCTAACCCTGATTTTCTTGATCTCATTTTGTGTAAAATTGAAGTAGTTGTAGAAACCAGTTTCAGGTTCATAGGCTCGGCTATGATTCAAGATGACGAGGCTGTATGTGGCCATTCGAAGCAGTACCACCTGGTCATCAATCTTAAGTCTTCTGAAACCTGCAGACAATAGAATATTAATAGTCAATGCTCTGTTTCTTGTTCTTTTTTGCATTCGTTCTTTATGACCAATTTTAATCACTCTTTGTGATATGTTTGATCTTTGCCAAGAACGTGTATATGTTGCACTGGTTCGGTAGGCCCCTAAACGCATAGACTTCTACACACTTAGGACACATGCATCCGATTTCAGCCAAACCTCCTTAGTCACCTCTTACGACATGCGTGGCAGGTAACAGTGGTTCTAATCTTTACACCCCAAATTTGGACCCCGGTACCCACTCGGGTGAATGCTTTGTTTTAATTCTAGTAATTGGAAAATTGTTCATTGGATAACTGTTTTAACGGGTCTGCCCAAATGGATTAGAGCGTGGCTCCCATGCAGGAGACCCATGTTCAATTCTCGGTATGGACAAGGCTTTTTTCTGTTGTGGGCATAAATGAAAAACCCTAACCTGAACAGTTTCGCAGCGACTGCACTAGCTATGTGGTCATTAAATTCCTCAGGCTCTCGTCCTACCTGTCCTTCACCATCCTAAAAAGCAGTACTACAGGCAGTGATGACAGTTTGGTTTGGTTTTTTTAACGATTAGTATTCAATGTCCTTGTTCTGCTATCACTTTTGAATGTTTATGGTCTAAACAATGGGATGAGTTGCCACAATGAATTCAGTTGTGAAAATTATTTTTTTAAATAAAGTATTTTGGAAGGTGAGATGTCATGTCAAAAAATTGGTATTGTCCTAATGGTTTATCAGGTGGCTTGTCATAATATAGGAGTGATAATCTGAGTGTTGTTGGTACTCTCAAAAATCTGAGTACAGTCACTGCTATTAGAGAGATCTCCCTGGTGTGGAGGTAAGGAGACCATCTCCATCTCCAAAGGTCCTCGGTATGTTCCCATGTTGAGTGATCAGGATATTTTTTTAAGGGACTCCTAATCTCAATGTAGGTGTGATCTAGTTTCTAGTCCTAACAGATATGGATGATTAAAACTTAAGTCGGTGTTCATGTTGAACTCGTAAAAGAATACTTAGTAGCTGACAGACAATAAGAGTAGACTACTTCTTCTTCTTCTTCTTACGCTCCATATTGACCATGTGTTAACCACTCTTTGTGACTTGTATGTGATCTGAGCCTAAGATAGATTGTACATTGTGCCAGTTATGCGCCTACAAGTAGGCCAGCACATCTGATTTCTGCTACACTTTTATTTACTAGAAAAGCTTCCTAGGCCCCTACCTCAGTCGCCTCTTACGACATGCCTTGTAGGTCGCAGCGTTACTATTATTTTCTCTCCCCGGCAACACACAGGCAGAGTAGACTGCAAAGCCGCTGCCCATGGAAAAGTCATTAAAAAATAATTTTAAAAAAAACTCTTACAAAATTGTCATAATCTTCCAAATTACATTGGGGATCCTCGCAGATGTTACAGTGTTCATGCACTGCTACTGAGAACATAGTTATTCACTAAAATACAATTATGATAATCCTATAAATCAAGGAGATCTGTCAATCAGAATAAAGAAATTTTAAAAAACCACCTGATATTTTTTTACCTGGTACTCGCTTAGCAAAACGTACAATACACTTGGCATGAAAGTGAAAATGTTCCATCATCTTCTCCCAGGTTGAATCCACATCTTTAAATCTGTCTTGATCAAATCTTTCTGACTTGGCTCGATGCTATGAAAGGATACAAAATGTGTTCAGGCTTGTTGTTAAAGAAGATATATCTCTATTCCATTTACTAAACTTCTTCTTCAAACGTTCCATATCGACCACTTGTTAACCACTCTGTGTGATTTGTATATGATCTGAGCCTAAGAGCGCTTCTACGTTGTGCGAGTTATGTACCAACAAGTAGGCCAGCACATCCGATTTATGTGATGTTTTTTATTTACTAGGATAGCTTCTATGGGTCCTACATCAGTCATCTCTTACGACATGCCTTGTAGGTCACAGTGGTACTATTCTTTTCTTCCCTTGTGGACCCCGGCACCACACGGGCGATTTACTAAACTGAATGTCTTTAATTTCTGTTTATAGATCGACTAAAATTTACTAAACAAATACAATCAGTCTCTATCTTTGAACAAGTACAATCATCTCTATCTTAGCAAAAACACAATCATTCTCTATCTTTGAACATACATAATCATATGTACAGTGTTGTCATTTTTGTTATTTAATTATTTATTTTTATTGCGTGGTTATGTACTAGTATATACACCTGTTTTTGTCCAAAATTGTCCACAAAAGTGAGACAAGCTTATAAGAAATTACTTACAACACAAAAGTAAGACAAGATTGTAAGAAATTACAACACAAAAGTAAGACAAGCTTATAAGAAATTACTTACAACACAAAAGTAAGACAAGTTTATAAGAAATTGCTTACAACACAAAAGTAAGACAAGCTTATAAGACTTTACTTACAACACAAAAGTAAGACAAGCTTATAAGAAATTACTTTCAACAACACAAAAGTAAGACAAGCTTATAAGAAATTGCTTACAACAACACAAAAGTAAGACAAGCTTATAAGAAATTACTTACAACAACACAAAAGTGAGACAAGCTCTTAGCAGCATCTAGCAAAACGATGTGTAATTCTTTGCTGGACATGTACATGTAATTCTGATCTCTGGAAGCTGCTATGTTTTCTGGGATGGGTGCAGGACTTGGAGCCTCCAGAATATCCAAGCTTGGAGTTGATGCTGAACTAGGTCTTACATCTTTCCGTGTGCTTGATGTTGGTGTCACTGCTGGGCTGGGATGTCGGAAGTGAGAAATAGTTGATGGAGGTGGCTGTTGAAGATTATCTGAAGGACAATGAGACCATTGCTGTGAAGATAACTTGAAATTGTGCAGTTGTGGTGAATAACAGACTTGGCAGGATGGTTCTGGAAAATTATGTTGATTGCAAGGGTTATTGTAGACTTGATTATGTTCTAAATGTGAAGTATACATTGGATGTTCAACTGGATATGTGCACACATCCTCCCTGTCAGTCTGTCTAGTAAGAATTGATTGATGCTGTTGTAATAGTTCAGGTTCCTGTTGACTGTAATGAAAGAATTGATGATGTTCTTCGATAAACCCAGGTTGGTTGTTGTAACAAGGATTCGGTGAGGTAAAGTGATCGTGCGGTTGGGAGGCTGAAGAACTTAGTCTATTAAAATATGTCTCTCTTTGAGGTATGTGTCTGTTATCCTGAGCAATGTTATGATCACCATAATGGCTGTATGATTCCGGATTGAAGATAGGATTCATATTTTCATAACATTCTTTGGATTGGTAGACAAGCATGTGATGTTCGTCTTCGCTAAGAGAATTATTATGGTAATATGGATGAGGAAATGTCTGCTGAGTTTGTGTGATGTAGTCTCCAGAACTATAACATGGAGATGATGGTGGGTTGGATAGGGGTAGTGGAGAAGATACAATTTGAGAACCTACAAGTGGAGGTGCAGACATGAGTGAATATACAGGTGGAGAGGATACATTATTAGACTTGGAAGATGGCAGTGTTGAGTGAGATGTGCTTAGGTTGGAAGTAGAGGTAGTTGATCGAGAGACGGACAGGTCAATGCTTAAATCCTGAGGCTGGTTGTCCAATGAAGAAATAAGTGTTTCTACCCGTGGCGGTCTCCCAAAAGTTTCTTGATTAATATTTCTAGGTATGCTGAAAGGCATAGAAGATGAGCCTAAGCTTGCAGAATATGGATCTTGAAGATGTCCTTGAGGGTCTGCAGATAATTCCAAAATCTGATGAGAAGTTCTATGAACATCTGAAAGCTGTGGAAGATTTGATGCAGAGGCATGCTGCCCTACTAAAACTGGCATGCAGCAATTTTGAAAATTGGAGACTGACTGTTCATGAAGATGCCTAGAATCTTCTGTGTTAGAGGATGGAAAAGTTGCAACATCAACAGAAGTTGAATCCTGATTCATATCCACTGATTGAATGCTGTCATCCATTTCATCCAGCAAACATGGATCAAGTATTACTGACTCAAAATTAAAATTACTTGGGCTTGAATTTCCTACATTGCTACTGTTATCTGTTTCTGTCTTCAGTGCTGCCTGCTTCTTAGCTTCAAGAGAAATAGCATGCTTTACTGCATTAGGCTGTCGACCTATCCTGCTTCCTGTAAAAATATAAATATATTTATAAATTACAGTACTGACTCTTTCATTTGATTACATAAAATAATATGTAGCACTGATTCTTTCCCCTGTTCTATGCTAAACGTTCTTTTTCTTCTCTTAACTCCCCTTGATGAATGGCAATAAACATATTTCCTCCAACCAAATCAGTCTTGAGCAAGGCAGTTTAGTTCATTCCAGCATCTTCTTTCTTTATCAATAGTTTATCTCCATGTCTCTCTAGGTCTTTTCTACCCTCTTGCTTTTGGATTCAATATCACAGCCAGTCATATGTGAGTGTCTGATCTTCTGCATTCTTAATGTATGTTCCACCTACTTCCATCTCTTTTATATTTTTTATATTTTCTCATTGATATTGATGATGCCTGTGCGTCAGGTGATGTCAGTGTTAGGTATCATTTGATCTCAATGAATTTGGAGAGTTCTTTTAAGATATCTTTCTTCAAAGCACTATCTGTCTTGGTACTTACATGTCTCTGATCCATACAGTAAGACCAACATTGAACTGTAAGATAGTACTGTTAATATAAAACTTGCATGTGAAACATGTATACCATGCTCAGATAGTAATTAAACCATCACACAAATCATGTAAAAAAAAAATGGATGCACTCCTAAAAAAAATCCTTTAAGGAAAATTGGCAGAGGCAATGAGAGCAAACCAACTTAACACAACTTAATTCAAGGTTGGAGTCTGTGTTTTGTATGGGACTGCAAAGAATCAACTTTATTTTTGCACCCATACATGCAGGAGTCAAGAGAAATGGACCAGCAGATAGACTTGCGGAGCAGAAGGCGCAATAATGTAAGGATATAAAGTGGTGCCAGCGTCAGTAAGCTGGCACTGATCAAGATCCTACTCCACCTCCAAGTGGTGGTCCTGATAACAGACTACTGTCTGGCTAAGCGGGTAGGGATCGAAGGAGAGCTACTGGGAATTGGTAGAAGGGTAGGTGCATACATGTCTGATAGAAGATCTGATCGCAACATGTACTATGAAAATCTCAGTAAATGCGCCTACACGTCTCTCCTGTCAGATAAAGGGTTAAGATCAATGCATAATACAAATCAGATGCCCGTGTGGTTACTGGGGCCCAATTCTGGGGTAAAGAATAGAACCACTATTATCTACACACGCTGATTACAGCGAAAGTGAAGGTTTGGCTCGAGGTTAGCTATCCCATCCTGTAAAACACTTAGCTTTAAAGAACTACTGCCAAGCGCATGAGAGCTTGCAAGGGCTTGGTTGTGGACCTATGCTTCCTCGGAGGTGAAAGGGTTAAAGAAGAAGAAGACAAAGAAGATAAGACTTGCGAGAATAGCTACAATGGCAAATGTAATGGACAGAGCTGATATCCTAAACGCCATTAGTGAGACGGTAGGAAAAAGGATTCAGGTAGTGACTTATAATCCAGGTACATGTCTCTTTCTCTCTCTCTATTTAGCTTGTGATGCCCCTGGCACTTAGGGTGGCAACAAATGCATACCATTCTTCTTGACCATCCTCTGCATTGTGTTCCAGCTGTTATCTATTCTTTCAGTTATTGTTCTACTATTCTCCTCCAGGTTGTTTTGGGTTTTCCACATTTTTATTTACCCTCTGGTGTCCATCTCAGTTTGGTTTTAGTGACAGAACTAGTCTCCAATTGTATCACATTTCCGATCCATCTCCAATGTACATGCCTCAACTGCAGTCAAATATGGTATTGCTAGTTGGAACAGTATATAAGGAGCAGACAAGCCCGCCTGCCCAGCGTGTTCGTAGCGTGTTGGATGATGGGTGACAAGCCCCCTGTGAGTTGCGGTTCAATTCCACGGGCTGACAGAAAAGCTACAGGTTCCCCAGATTTATGGTGTTCGTGACACCAAGCCGAAGAGCTAAAAGCTCAAGTGCTAGTGGATAAAAACAAATAAATAAAAAAAGAGCAGACAAGGGTTATTAATCAACACAGTACTGGAACTATCAGTTTTTGCATGAGGATAGATATACAGAGATAAGATCAGATCATCTATGGACTTGTTCTTTGTACAATGAGGATGATCTGATGGCTAACTAACTAACTACTGAGGATGATCTGATGGCTAACTAACTAACTACTGAGGATGATCTGATGGCTAACTGACTAACTACTGAGGATGATCTGATGGCTAACTAACTAACTACTGAGGATGATCTGATGGCTAACTAACTACTGAGGATGATCTGATGGCTAACTAACTACTGAGGATGATCTGATGGCTAACTAACTACTGAGGATGATCTGATGGCTAACTAACTACTGAGGATGATCTGATGGCTAACTAACTACTGAGGATGATCTGATGGCTAACTAACTACTGAGGATGATCTGATGGCTAACTAACTACTGAGGATGATCTGATGGCTAACTAACTACTGAGGATGATCTGATGGCTAACTAACTACTGAGGATGATCTGATCGCTAACTAACTACTGAGGATGATCTGATGGTTAACTATATACAAAGGATCTAAAGCAGAAGGATTAACTTCATTGCCCCGGGGCTTTAGCCTGTATAGCTCAGTCCCTCACCACAGAAGTGGCGCGTAACCTGCTGAGAGTATTGCACAAAGCATGAACCCTGTAGCTCTGGCAACAATCCTAGGGTCTCTGAAAAAAATGCAATTATGAACAGAACAGCATGGTTCGGATTTGAACCCACAACCAACCTGCTGCCTTGCAGGTTGGCTGGGGACAGCCACAGGCTGACGGAGAGCAAACCTGCTGCCTTGCAGGTCGGCTGGGGACAGCCACAGGCTGACGGAGAGCAAACCTGCTGCCTTGCAGGTCGGCTGGGGACAGCCACAGGCTGATGGAGAGCAAACCTGCTGCCTTGCAGGTCGGCTGGGGACAGCCACAGGCTGACGGAGAGCAAACCTGCTGCCTTGCAGGTCGGCTGGGGACAGCCACAGGCTGATGGAGAGCAAATCTGCTGCCTTGCAGGTCGGCTGGGGACAGCCACAGGCTGACGGAGAGCAAACCTGCTGCCTTGCAGGTCGGCTGGGGACAGCCACAGGCTGATGGAGAGCAAACCTGCTGCCTTGCAGGTCGGCTGGGGACAGCCACAGGCTGATGGAGAGCAAACCTGCTGCCTTGCAGGTCGGCTGGGGACAGCCACAGGCTGACGGAGAGCAAACCTGCTGCCTTGCAGGTCGGCTGGGGACAGCCACAGGCTGACGGAGAGCAAACCTGCTGCCTTGCAGGTCGGCTGGGGACAGCCACAGGCTGATGGAGAGCAAACCTGCTGCCTTGCAGGTCGGCTGGGGACAGCCACAGGCTGACGGAGAGCAAACCTGCTGCCTTGCAGGTCGGCTGGGGACAGCCACAGGCTGACGGAGAGCAAACCTGCTGCCTTGCAGGTCGGCTGGGGACAGCCACAGGCTGACGGAGAGCAAACCTGCTGCCTTGCAGGTCGGCTGGGGACAGCCACAGGCTGACGGAGAGCAAACCTGCTGCCTTGCAGGTCGGCTGGGGACAGCCACAGGCTGACGGAGAGCAAACCCAGTAACTGTTGGCTAAAACTGAACACATTGCTGAAGGATAAGCACCAGAGCTCCAAATGGTGCTGAAGATGTGATGAAACACACCCGTGCTAGGGGCTGCATGAATCAGATTTCCACATGAATGAGATTTATGGGGAGGTCTGGTACATCAGTCTAAGCGGTGATCATGTGAGAGAGAGAGAGAGAACCCACAACCTTTGTAACGCAAGGTAAAGGCCTTGCCTTGTCACGAGACCCCAATCTATATATATATATATATATATATATATATATATATATATATATATATATATATATCTACTATATAATGTAATATGATATAACTATATAATGTAATTATAATGCTACAGGAAAATTAGTTCTACACATGTAAGCATGGGACACACCTTCCACAGACATCCCAATCTGCAGGCACTTATTGTAACGACAAGCCTTACACATGTTGCGGGTGACGGCGTTGACATCACACTTTTCATTTCTGCTGCATTTGTATGAGTATGCCTCTCTTTCCTTCACCATTCGTCTAAAGAATCCCTGTGGTAGGAATTACAAACAAAATGTTACAAATGAAACATATAACTTGGCATTCCAACTGACAACAACTATTTTCAAGTATTTCCCAATTTCATGAAGATATTAGTATCCTAATAAATAATTGTTTGATTGATTGTTTGATTGGACCATCACTTTGGTGAGTAACCATGTGTGATTCAATCTCTTTCTTACACAGGAAGATCTAGGTGGCAGTACATGAACTCCATAGCGCCGGTTCGATCTCTTTCTTACACAGGAAGATCTAGGTGGCAGTGCATGAACTCCGTAGCGCCGGTTCGATCTCTTTCTTACACAGGAAGATCTAGGTGGCAGTGCATGAACTCCGTAGCGACGGCGAGGGTCCTCAGTGTCATTTAGAAGATGGTGAAAATATTTGTAGGAATTTTATTTTAAAATTCTTTAATGAATTTTGCCCCGGGCAGCAGCTTTTCAGCCTGCTTTTATTGATTTTGAGCTGCCAAGGGCTATTTATGTGCCCAATTTGAACACGGCAACTACATTTTATGTCTCCGTCTCCGATAGGACTATAAAATCGATCACAGTGTAGATCAAGGATCTCTGGAAAAATATCCTTATGGCTCCACGAATGTTCGAACCGGCTACCTTTGAAATGAGAGTCGAGCACCTAGCCTCTATGCCACAGAGACCCTTTTCTAGTAAATAAACTGAAACATTAAAGAACAAAATTGAAGATTTTTAAATATAAGATGTTTTAGAAAAGTTCATAGAACATCCTGGACAGAGAACAGAAAAAAACAAAGACATCCTACAAGACCTGCACATCGAGGGGCATTGGCTCATAGATAGCATTGCGTCCAAGAAAATTAATATTTTGACAATGTTAAACATCACAGTGCTTTGGAGAGAAAGGTAATGGAAGATATAGTTCCTGGAGTATGAGGCAGGGAATGAACAAGATGTAGGTGGCAGCGGACATAAAAAACCTTGAATTAAATGTGTACACATTTTTTTTTGTTCAAGCTGGTTTTGAACCCCAGATTTTCCCCATCATGTAGTCACTAGCGGAGTGTTATTAACTTGATATATCGTTGACCTCAGATTTTCCGCATCATGTAGTTACTAGCGCAGTGTTATTAACTTGATATATCGTTGACCTCAGATTTTCCCCATCATGTAGTTACTAGCGCAGTGTTATTAACTTGATATATCGTTGACCTCAGATTTTCCCCATCATGTAGTCACTAGCGCAGTGTTATTAACTTGATACATCGTTGACCCCGAAGAGGGATGTTGATCCCTGTCTCATTAACCAGACATGCCTGTATCCAGGATTCCTTACACAGAGGTGACGATACATTTAAGGATGTTATCTCTGACCATCACAAGGAGCATCTTTGTTTCCAGGTTTACTATACATTTGAGCACAGGTATACCTTCCTATTAGTCTACCCTATCGTGGTTAGAGGTTTGTGTGTCTTGATGGTCCTTCAGGCTATGTCGGCGGGAGTTTTAACTTCTGGCAGGTCTAACCAAGCCAAACAGACCGAATGTGAAAGGCCGAACAAAAGGGCAGAAAGCAAAATGGGGCCCAATGACGTAACAGCACAAAACCAACCATCGAGTGGTATATGCTATAGTTGCAACAAACTTATCCCCCAGCTATAGGACAAATAGCAATCGTCCTCTCTCTCTTTATCTTGAGGATAACATTCTTTTTCTTTTCTACTTCTATGACACTTTCCCTTAAGTATATGGGATTCAGCTATAGTGTCTAGAGAGAACACCCTGCATAAAAGCCTGGGTGGGTGAGCCCGGCGACAGAAGGCTGAAGCCACCTAAAGTAGGACGATTCCAGACAAACCCAGGAAGACAGATCTCGTCAGCATGGGACTGCAACTGTCTAGAGACCAAACTCACAAAAAAAGATGTCCACAGAAACAGAACGTGTCAGCCCTTATTAACGAGAAAGAATCAACACATACAAATACTCAATGGCCAAGCGCAAAAATAAAAGGGAGAAAAAAATCACAGATATCAGAACTAACCTTACATCCTTCACAGGTAAGAGCACCAAAGTGGAAGCCGGAGGACGGCGCAGAGCAGACTCGACAGGGAATCTCCTGAACACCTGTCTTGCTTGTACTCTTGTGCCCATCTTCTGCAAATAAGTAACAGATAACAGACAGGTGTAAAACAGGTGCATCATCATAAATCGAACATTCCATATCGCCCACTTATTAAACCACTCTGTGCGATTTGTATGTGATCTGAGCCTAAGAGCGATTGTATGTTTTGCCAGTTATGCGCCTACAAGTAGGCCAGCACATCCGATTTCTGCTATGCTTTTTATTTACTAAGGTAGCTTCCTAGGTCTTACATCAGTCGCCTCTTACGACATGCCTTGTAGGTTGCAGTGATACTATTCTTTGCTTCATGTATACCCCACCTGTGGTAGGGGATTGTGATCTAGGATTTGAAAACAATCACCTCTGCACACACCAGAGAGGTGCCACAGCACACATCTGAAGTTGTTATCATCGATTGCGATAGACCGCTATTATTATTATTAATCTTTGCTTCCCTTGCGGGCCTTGACCTCACACAGGTGATTACTTCTTTCAAGCAAAGAAGGTAGCAGCTGTTCTATACCTCAAGAGAGGGCCCAATGAACCACACAGTGGGGTCAAAAGGCTCATGAGGTCATGGTGGTAACATGAGCTAGGGTTAGCGAGGGCGCGCTAACCAAGACCCTGCCCCCAACCTCCACGCGGTGACCCTGGAAACAGACTCTGGTTCCGGTCTGGCTAAGAGGGCAGGGATCGGGGAGAGAAAACTACTGGTAGTGGTAGCAGTGCAATTACGGAAATACAATAAAGAGACATACAAACAAAATGCACAAATCTCCTGACCGATGTTCAACAAGATATTGCCCAAGTCCCTGAACGCAAAGAAACAGCAACGAAACGTCTCAGACATGGATGAGAGGTGCATCCAGTGACCAAACGTATGCCCACGTAGGGCGAAGCTCGAAGCCCTGAGGAGGGGGTAAACATTGCCAGCCCGTCGGCAAGAATAAATAAGACAGGACCGTAACGAATAAAAGTCTACCCTCGTGTTGGTGCGAGAGAAGATTGCAGCTGACCCCGCATCGGTACCATGGTGCAGATACATGTACTGGGCAAGGTTTGCCGAGCGCAAAAGAACAAGTTGCGTTTAGTGCATAACGATACTACCCGCCCTGGGAAAACCGTGCAAGGTACTGTGCGATTAAAAATTAACATCCCAGGAAGAACTGAGGTTGGTGATGTCAAACTTGGGGCAACCAGGCAAGGTTCGATTGCAGTCGTAACTAACATCCCCGGAATAACTGGGGCGGGTGATGGCGGCGAGAGCAAAATCCACAGTTACGCTGATAGCGCCGACTGAAACGACCCACTACATTGTTTGTACTCGGCCCCATGCCAGTGCTTTCGAGGTTAATTGCAAATTGCCACGTACCAATGCGCGTCTAGAAAAGGCCGAGAATGTTCCTTCTCCGGATCAAACTCAAAAATGTACGGTAAAGTAAGGCCGACAATGTACGGATCAGACAGGAAGTTCGGGTCTGAACATTGGCGAAGGCCGATACTTTACACGGTGTTTTATACGAGTAAGACGCCGTCCGAGGATAAGCTTACAAGCCCCGAGAAATATTTCTCAGTCAGAACGGGCATAAACAGCGTAACTCACTGTCCCGGCGTAGATCACAAAGCCCAAAAATACGGCAAAGCTGATCGAACCCTAAGGAAAGCTCACCCTAGTAAATCAAAAGCTGGCTGAAAACGAACACCCCACCGAAGGATAAGCAATTGGGCTCCAATAGGTGCTGAAGGCTGGTGCACGTACATCACGTTCTGATGTTTGGCTGTTTATATATCACAATGAGAATGATTAAAACAGGCCTAGAACGATCGAAGAAGAAGAAGAAGAACCACACAGTGTTATAATAACACAACAACAAGAAACACAAGCTAAAGTACACGACCCTGACCCTGACAAGTTAAGCCATCCTGTATGTTTGTTTGTGTTACTTTTTAACTGACCTCTCTCCACATGTAAACTTATGTTATTGAAATCTTTTTAACTGACCTCTACATGTAAACTTATGTTATTGAAATCTTTTTAACTGACCTCTACATGTAAACTTATGTTATTGAAATCAAATATCATATACAATCGACACCCACTTATGCTGGATTACATTAAATTGACTATCTGCTTAACTCCAAGTATATGCACGCTGAAACCAAGTTTTTATCTTCTTGTTTTTAGAGTAGTAGTATCGATATAATGGAAGACTGCGGTAAAACTATGTAGCAATGGTGAAACAAGTAAAAACAAAGTACTGTGGTTTTACAAAATACAAAAACAATACACGACAACGTTTCGACTAAAAGGTTTTTATCAAGCAAAGAATACAACAGAAGTGAAAAGTTTCACTTCTTTCAAAGCACACTGCATGCAATTGCTTTTAGGCTCAGATCACCTGCAAATCAAATAGTGGTTAACAAGTGGTCGATGTGGAAAGTTCGAAATAGGAGAAGACCTACCATCTATAAATGTATCTCCAATACACCCACCTCTATTACTGTATCTCCAATCCACCCACCTCTATTACTGTATCTCCAATCCACCCACCTCTATTACTGTATCTCCAATCCACCCACCTCTATTACTGTATCTCCAATCCACCCACCTCTATTACTGTATCTCCAATACACCCACCTCTATTACTGTATCTCCAATACACCCACCTCTATTACTGTATCTCCAATCCACCCACCTCTATTACTGTATCTCCAATACACCCACCTCTATTATTGTATCTCCAATCCACCCACCTCTATTACTATATCTCCAATACACCCACTTCTATTACTGTATCTCCAATCCACCCACCTCTATTACTGTATCTCCAATACACCCACCTCTATTATTGTATCTCCAATCCACCCACCTCTATTACTATATCTCCAATACACCCACCTCTATTACTGTATCTCCAATACACCCACCTCTATTAATCAATCAAATATATATATATATATATATATATATATATATATATATATATATATATATAGTGTTATGCCCACTTTTTTTATTTTAACCAATAGAGCACGATGTGTGATATGGTCAACAATACACCGTAAGTTCTAGAAATCTTTTCTTATCCTGAAGCTGTGAGGCAAAACAGGATTCAAGACAGTTTTTTTTGGTACCCTTTGAGGTTAAGTTGACCTGAGAATTGTAAGGCCTCACGGTAGGAAAAATTTTAACTCCCAACTGGGGAATTTGAACCCTGTGACCAACGGCTTATAAAGAAAGTGCACTAATAGATACGCTATCGCGGCTCAACATAACTTATTTGCGTATTTATTGGATCGATAAAATCGTAGACACGCTAAATGTGATCTATTTGTGAGTTAATATCGTACTAGGTGTATTATATTGATCTATCGAGGCGGTGAAGTTGCGTGCGACCAACACGATGATACAGGACTACTCTGGTGTTTACTTCAAATTCTCATCTCACAAGTAGGGATCAGGATTGTAACCACGACCTTGGATAGGGCAAAAAAACAAGGCAATAGTTCTCTTTGCTGTAACACGGTGGTTCTCAAACGTTTTGAAGTCGGGGCATACTTGAAGTCCTACATAAAAACCACAGCCAACTCTAAATACGGCTATCGGACTCAGGTAAAAA
This sequence comes from Arion vulgaris, assembly GCA_020796225.1. NCBI lineage: Eukaryota > Metazoa > Mollusca > Gastropoda > Stylommatophora > Arionidae > Arion > Arion vulgaris. The sequence continues at coordinate 54,589,229 of CM036759.1, read as the reverse complement.
TTATAGGAAATAAGGCCACAATCGTCGCGTGACTTCGCATTCCAGCATTGTTGTATACAGACGAATTCATTTTAAAATCAAAATAGCATGCTAAATCACGGTTATATTATGCAACAAGTTAAGTCTAGCAATAAGGAATATCAGTATTATTAATATTTTTCATCAAATAAATAACCATAGACTCATAAAATTGAGTACAATTGCAAAAAAAGCGTGCAGTGTTCTATCAAGCATATTCAAAATCCATCCCTAATTCAAAATTAGGTCAGGGTTCCCCCGTCAGTTATGTGGTCCAATTTAGAGTTGGCTGTGACAAAAACTTAATCAATAAATTGCAAAAAGCAAAGAGATAATTGGAAAATGCTACGTTCCTTTATTCATCATTTCTTCTTCTGTGCTTGGCCGCTGTGAATTCGGGCGTAAGCCGTGACGTCTGGTATGTTGCTTGTGACTGATTTTTGCATGAAAGCCTGCTTTACCATTTTACTGGTGTTCCCCGCCATGCAGACGGGCCTTCGTCAACTTCAGAGGTAACTCATCATTTAATGTCTGCCTATGAGAAGCATGGGACTGATGTGTCTTTGCGATTCTGTTTACCCTGGTGCGCGCTGGCACCGCGTTTCCGACCCCTGCTCTGGGATTTCATAAAGTGTTCCTATGAATTTCGCCGGGCACACTGTTGCGCCTGGGCGCAGCCTTTGAGAACCGCTGCTGTTACATTACGTTTGAAAGTGTGCTTAGATCTAGTGTGCTTAGATCTAGTGCGCTTAGATCTAGTGTGCTTAGATCTAGTGTGCTTAGATCTAGTGCGCTTATATATATAGTGTGTGCGTGTGTGTGTCTCTCTCATGCATACAACATCGAAATCATGCCAGATGATGAAAGCGTTGGGTTTTTTTTATTCAGTAGCCAGGCATGGGAACTGCATGACAACGGAAACTATGCCGATCTTTCTTACGTTAGCAAGATGAATATGAATCCGAGATCATTTAAAAAAAAAGTGAATTAAGGTCTTGACCATTCCTTTTTCTAAGCTAGGCTTCTTGTGCACGATAGTTTTCTAGGCAAGGCTTTTTTTGTAAGTATGTTTCCCGGCCAGGTCTTCTGGTGCAGGGTAGTTTCCTGGTTAGGGTTTATGGTGCAAGGTAGTTTCCTGGTTAGGGTTTCTGGTGCAAGGTAGTTTCCTGGTTAGGGTTTCGGATGCAAAGTAGTTTCCTGGCTAATGTTTCTGGTGCAAGATAGTTTCCTCGACAGTGCTTCTGTTGCAAGGTAGTTTCCAGGCAGGGGCTTTCGGTGCACGGTAGTTTCCTGGCCAGGTCTTCTGCTGCAAGGTACAAGTAGCTTCCAAAGTTCAAGATAAAAGTTTCAAGTTTTCACATATGATTGACACAATATTTAAACAATTTCACAAGTCACAAGTAAACGTCTGGTATTGCAGGTGAAAATTCAAACTAAAGGGCCTGTGTTTGCTCTTAGCTATATGGCTCAGAAACATGGACAGTTTACTCAAGACAATAGAGGAGATTTAACATCTTTCATCTTGGCTGTCTCAGCAAGATTGGTTATTGTTTAGTGAACTGACGTCATTGCACTCCGGGAAGATCCATATGTGCTCAGTCTCCACTAGAATATGTGGATGAGTGTGTATACTGATAATAGCGGTGCACTAGAATATGTGGATGAGTGTGTTTACTGATAATAGCGGTGACTCGCTGGTTAAGCACACTCCTCACTCTGCTCTCAGTCATCCAGCTCGACATGTACAACATGTAATTCCAAACGCCTTAAATTGCTGGATAAATTCAATATTAATTTGAATGCTCTCATCCAACAGTCGCTCGTCAAGAGACCTAAGAACATCTTCCTTCCAGAAGTCGCTTGTCAAGAGACCTAAGAACATCTTCCTTCCAGAAGTCGCTTGTCAAGAGACCTAAGAACATCTTCCTTCCAGAAGTCGCTTGTCAAGAGACCTAAGAACATCTTCATTCCAGCAGTCGCTTGTCAAGAGACCTAAGAACATCTTTCTTCCAGCAGTCGCTAGTCAAGAGACCTAAGAACATCTTCCTTCCAGCAGTCACTTGTCAAGAGACCTAAGAACATATTTGTTATCTACCATCATTTCCCCGACGATCAATGCTATTGATGCAAACCTCTCTGTTTTCTCATTGCATCAAATACATTCACATATCTAGGACAGTTCGTCTTTCTTTCTTTCTCGAATCCTGTTTGCCTAACAGCGTCAGGTCAAGAAGAGATTTCTAAAACGGGCACTTGTATGCTCTTCGTAGATAATGTCTTTCGTCGCCTCTGCTATCTCTGAGGTCCATCTTTTGCATGGTCGGCCTTTTGCTTTGTACCAACTGTATCCACTGCTCTTTGAGGTGCACTGTCTGTTGGTAATCTGCTTACGTGGCCGAACCATTTAATTTGTTGTTTCTTGATGAAGTCTAGTACTGATGTTGTACTCACTTTTTCCTGATGTCTTCATTTCTCAACCGGTCTCTTCTTGTTACAGCCAGCATTCTGCCTAGACACTTCATCTCTGTCGGGACTAGTTTTCTTCTATCGTTTGTTGTCAGCGTCCAGGTTTGGCACTGGTAACATAATGTGGGAGAAAGATTGTGTTGAACATTGCTCTTTTTGTGTTCATGGTGACGTGTTTGCATCTTAAAATTGGCGCCATTTGTCCTATCATTTGATTTGCTTTGTTGCATTTGTGTTGAATTTCATTAATTATTCTTCCGTTTGCTGAAAAAATGCTCCCCAGGTATGTGAAGTCTTTTACTTGTTTTAGTGGGCGATTGTCGATGGAGATATTGGTCGTGCTTTCCTCTCTGGCGAATGTCATTACTTCTGTTTTGTCCATGTTTATTCTCATGTTGTATTCGTTACATGCTAACTGGAGTCTGTTAATGTGTTGTTGTAGCTGTTCTTCTGTTGTTGATATGATTGCCTGATCATCTGCAAAAAGAAAATCTAGGACAGTAGATTCACGACGGCCTCTGGAGTCTGGACACCTCAAATAGACGACATCCACGAATCTAGCAGAATGCCATTTTTAACCTTCCGAAGACAGTCAGACACAACAACGGCCCCAGGGAATAACCGTTCACCTCCGCACGATTATGAACATCAGGTGGCGTGATAAACTAACGGCACATAAGAGAAAATGTCCGTTCCATAGAGCGCTTAATAGTAAATGTAACAACATGAGTGACTGGAGTCCTTAACTGGAGTCATGTTTATAGTATAATAAATTTACATTTAAAGAATAATTAATTCAATTTATTGAAAATTGTAATTCACAAGTTTCAGATTAACATATCCACTACCACCTGTCGCAGCCAGAACCCATTTCCGTATCCCGTTTGGCTTTGTGCCGCGGACTGCACTATGACAATCAGTTAGATTGTTATTAAAGTGCATTCATCATCATCATCAGGTGCCGTCTCCACATCGAAGGTTGGCTGTAATGAATCTCCAGCATCCTCTGTCTTTCGCCTTGGCGTTGCACACTGCCAGACTGTAACCTGTCCATTTCTTAAATTAATGTATCTATAAAAGTACATGTCATTCATTAATTGTGGTCAATAAAATAGGGAAACTAGTTTCACTTGTTCATATAACTGCGATGTAAACAAAAAATGGAGGACATAAGTTAATTCGGTCACGTGTGTTTTTCAGTGCGGTAGCTTAATGTATTAAAATTTATTTCAGTAATTATTCGTTCAAAACCCTTGCGACAATATACACTATCAGCGCCTAATATAGAAATACTATATATAGCTTTCACTGACAAGACAAGAACTATCATACAACTTGGTAGACTTAGACAACTGTCTTTTCTCCAATCCTGTTTTGTCTAACAAAGTCAGGAGAAATATATTTCTAGAACGGACATTTGTCTGCACTTCATAAGCAGTGTCTTTCGTCGCCTCTGTTATTTCTGTGGTTCACCTTTTGCGTGGACGGCCTTTTGCTTTGTATCCACTGTATCGGAGTAGCATTGCTCTTTGAGGCGCACTGTTTGTTGGCAATTTACTTATGTGGCTGAACCATTTAATTTGTTGTTTCTTGATGAATGGCATTACTGATGTTGTACCCACTTTTTCCTTGATGTCTTCATTTCTCAACTGGTCTCTTCTTGTTACCCCCTAGCATTCTGAGTAGACATTTACTTTCTGGCTTGACTAGTTATCTTCTATCGTTTGATGACAGCGTCCAGGTGTGGCACTGATAGCATAATGTTGGGGGAAATATTATGTTGAACGATGCTCTATGTGTGTTCATGGTGACATGTTTGCATTTCAAAATTGGCACAATTCGTCCTATGATTTGATTTGCTTTATTGCATCTATTGCATCTGGACAGAGTGAATTTCAGATGCACTCAAAGAGAGCAACGTCCTATAAAGGATATGCACCTTGATGATAATTGCATCTATGTTGAATTGTTTTAGTTATTCTTCCGTTTGCTGAAATAAATGTTCCCTAGGTATGTAAAGACAACTAGACAACTAATACAGGCGATATCATTAGGTGATATATTTGATATAGGTGATATATTTGTCATACAGGTGATATACATGGTAAACTAGACAGTCAGCAATATGATGGACACTGTTGAAGTACCCATCGATATAAGGGAAGACTGCAGTAAAGTTATGCAGCAATTGCGAAAAACGTAAAAGCAAAATACTGTTATTTGTTTTTAAAAAAAAAAGATTTTAAAGCATAAGGATTGACTTCATTACACCAGGTTTTACCCCATATGGCTCGGCCCCTTTCCGCAGAAATGGCACGGCACTTGCCGAGAGCACTGCACAAAGCACGAACTCCGTAGCTCCGGGAACAATCCTAGGTGTCTCTGGGAACAAAATGCACTCGTGAACAAAATGCACTCGTGAGCAAAACAGCACAGTCCGGATTCGAGCCCACGACCTTCGACTCACCAGACAAGGGCGTAACCACGTAGCCACAGAGACCCCAGTGAATTCTTCACTTGTGTTGTATCATTTGCTTGATAAAGGCCATTTGGTCGAAACGTTGCTGTGTACCGTTACTGTTTTTGTATTTTGTAAAACTACAGTACTTTGCTTTTACGTGTTTCGCCATTGAAGTACCTACATTGTTTAGAAAACAACAGTCTTGACATGTGATCATATTCAATGTTTTCTAGTTTTCTTTGTCTTTCTTCTTCCATGTTTACCTGTGTTGGTTTTTCCCCCCTTGCTTGAATGTTTACCTAATTGTTTTATTTATTCGACGTTCATAAGTTTGTTTTACCTCTGCACACATTCCACTGTTTTGTTTTTCTTCACTTCATGTTTTACAGTTTTTATTATTTATTATTTGTTGTTTAGAACCGAAAAAAGACACAAGAAATTGTTCATATAGTGCATCCTAGTTCCTAATGGTCATTATAAAAACAAACACATAAATGACAAGTTATGTTTCTTTATCACAGGTAGTAGTGTGTGTATATATATCTACTCCCTTTATCACAGGTAGTAGTGTGTGTATATATATCTACTCCCTTTATCACAGGTAGTAGTGTGTGTGTGTATATATATCTACTCCCACCTGGTGCTGGGCCCGCAAGGAAGCAAAGAATAGTAACACTGCGATCTACAAGGCGTGTCGTAAGAGGCGAGTGATGTAGGAACTAAGGAAGCTATCCTAATAAATAAAAAGTATCGCACAAATCGGACGTGCTGGCCAACTTGTAGGCGCATAACTTGCACAAAGTACATTCGTTCTTAGACTCAGATAACATACAAATCCCACAGTTGTTAACAAGTGGTCGAATGTGGAGCGTTCGAAGAAAAAGAAGAGTCACTATGGTAGCTTCCCTTAGTCCTACATTAGTCGCCTCTTACGACATGCCTTGTAGGTCGCCGTGGTACTATTCTTTGCTTCCCTTGTGGGTCCCAACACCACATGGGCGGAGGGAACAAATAAAAGCATTTACAAAGAGTGTCAATAGACATGTTAACGTTATTGGCAAGAATGCTGGTATAAATGTATACAATTTTATTTGGGCACTACTTTAAAAGGAGATAAAACCATAACTCTCTGTAATCATAAGACCGTTCAGCTCAAGAGGACATTCCAGGAAACCAGAACACACCTATAACGTGACCTTTACATTCTTGTTTTGTTAGATAATGAAGAATTGTAAAAACAACATAAGATGTGAAAACAAAGATTATATTACGTCGCAAATTAAATATATCACTAAGGACTATCAGTATTAATAACATTTAAATAAAAGCCCCCAGTAACGAAAGGCTGTTCAGCTCAGGAAATCGGAAACTCCAGTTGATGTGGACTGACTTTTATATATATTTGATCACTCGTGTGGTGCCCGGGCCAGCAAGGTAAGCAAATAATAGTAACACTCCGACCTACAAGGCGTGACGTAAGAGGTGACTGATGTAGGACCTAGGAAAGCTACCCCGTTTCTTCTTCGAACGCTCCATATCGACCACTCTGTGATCTGTATGTGATCTGAGCCTAGGAGCGATTGGACGTTATGCCAGTTATGCGCCCACAAGTAGGCCAGCACATCCGATTTCTGCGATCCTTTTATTTACTAGGGTAGCTTCCATAGGCCACTACCTCAGTCGCCTCTTACGACATGCTTTGTAGGTCGCAGTATTACTATTCTTCACTCCCCCACGTGCCCCGACAACACAGGGGCAGGTAACTCATTTAGGAGAAGGTTAACTTTTGATTTCAAGCATCCCTGTAATGCGGCTATACCCATTCAATGGAAAAGTTTGGGTATGAGACACAGATATACAATTCGAAACAGGAGTCGTTAAGGGCAGCATGTCATTGTATTCGTTTTCTTTCTTATCTCTAATCCTGTTTTTCCCTCACAGTGTCATGATAAGACGATATTTCTAGAACGGGTTTTAGTGTGAGCTTCATAAACGGTCTTCTTCGTCGCGTCTGTTATTTCTGAGGTCCATCTTTTGCGTGGACGGCCTTTTGCTTTGCAACTACTGTATCGGAGTAACATTGTTCTTTTTCGCACTGCCTGTTGATAATCTGCTATTGTAGCCGAACCATTTAATTTGTTGCTTCTTAATGAATTTCAGCACTGATGTTGTACGACTTTTTCCTGATGTCTTCATTTCTAAACCGGTCTCTTCTTGATACACCTCAGTAATACATTTGTATTACTATAGTAGGATGTTCCTCCTCCTCCCTCCCCCCCCGCCCACCTGTCTATCTATACGTACATCTAATGCGCAGTTAAACTTATCTGTTATACGTTATCTTTGACCAACAGAACGTCTTGACTAGCCTGGGATTTTTATTTTGCTGTCGACGTTTATGTCACCAGTGTTGACAGATCTCTGTAGTGTGGACGTGCTTCATTCTTCTTCTTCGTTTATGCCACCAGTGTTGACAGATCTCTGTAGTGTGGACGTGCTTCATTCTTCTTCTTCGTTTATGTCACCAGTGTTGACAGATCTCTGTAGTGTGGACGTGCTTCATTCTTCTTCTACGAACGCTCCATATCGACCACTTGTTAACCACTCTTTGCGATTTGTATATGATTCGAGCCTAAGAGCGAGTGTCCGTTGTGCCAGTTATGCGCCTACAAGTAGGCCAGCACATCCGATTTCTGCGACGCTTTTTATTTACTACGGAAGCTTCCCTAGGTAATACATCAGTCGCCTCTTACGACATGCATTGTAGGTCGCAGTGGTACTATTCTTTGCTTTCCTTGCGGATTCCGGCACCACACGGGCGGGGAACTGAGATCTTAGTCTAGATCATGGGTATAAAAGTAGGCGGTAACGCCTCCCAGAGGGCGCTAGCCTTCCAGGGGGCGATAGTGGGTTCAGAAGCATTTGGTGGGAGTTTTTTTTAGTGATTGTGCGATTGAATAATCATTTAAAATTTGAATTCTGCATTTTAATTCATCTTATGCCCATCTTACACGATCCATTTTTTCATCAATTTTCTATTTCATGTATATAATCATTTGAAAATTGACCATGTATGACAGAAATATATATATATCAATTTGCTATGGCAAATTGAAAATAGAGCATGTATATATGTGGGGATTGGGGAGGGGAGGGAGGGGGAATTGACAAACTGTTAAAATGGGGAGGGGGAGCGTTACAAAGTTTATGTCGTGCAAAGTGGGCGGTGGGCCGAAAAAGTTTGGGAATCTATGGTCTAGATATTACCGCAGACCCTGACACAGACATATCTCCTTTATTAATATATTCAACTAATAATCCTTAGTCTTCTCACATTTCCTCTATGGTTTACCTGACATACTCCAGTGTCACATCTGCCGTCATCAAAGCCACATCTGTAGTGTTGAGTATGTCCTTGACAATTCTCATTGAGATAAAATGAATTCAAATTTTACAACGCTTTTAATCTTATAAATATGTATCTCAGTTGTGTGTGAGAGAGAGAGAGAGAGAGAGAGAGAACTAAAAGGATATACATAAATGATACCAACTAACCAAATGCTGTAAACAACACGTCATTTTGTTTTTTAAATTATCACTCGTTTAATTAATCTAATCCAGGATCTGATTCTCTTTCAGCTATAATGTGCACATTTACAGGTACGTATAGGTGAAAAAAGGTCGATTAAGTTATGTTTAGAATTAAGAGGATATCGTTACATCACGAAATATTTATGGCGAAAAAGATAATAAAAAAGCATGACCTCTTGTCATAAATGACTGATTTATTTATAGGATCATATGCAATGTACTTCAGTAATACACCATGCGTATTTTTTATTTCTTTCTTATATAGGAAGGTATGATAGGCAGTGCAGGAACTCAGATCGGTAACACAGGAGAGGGTTCATATGTCTTAAGAGCCTTACGCCGAAGTATTGACTTTGCCCATGTGGTGCCGGGGCAAGCAAGGGAAGCAAAGAATGGTACCAATGCGACTTACAAGGTAAGAGACGATTGATGTAGGACCTAGGGAAGATACCCTAGTAAATAAAAAGCATCGCAGAAATCTGATGTGCTGGCCTACTTGTAGGTGTATAACTAGCACAACGTACATTCGCTCTTAGGCTTAGATCACATACAAATCACACAGAGTGGTTAACAAGTGGTCGATGTGAAGCGTTCGAAGAAGATCTCAGTTCAATTTCAAGCGAGGCAACCTGGAAACAAGATAAGATAACACAGAATGTACTCTGTGCTGAAGTAACCTGCATAGAGTCCATACTTGACAACATAGAGGGAATCAATCATTTAATCTTCAGCGTGCATTCGAGATTGGAAGAGAGTCACGACAGAGTCGCATCTGTTGTGTCAGATTACGGCACGGTACTCAATAGCAACACATACAGCTCACGGTACTCAATAGACAACACATAACACATACAGCTCACGGTACTCAATAGCAATACATACAGCTCACGGTACTCAATAGCAATACATAACACATACAGCTCACGTTACTCAATAGACAACACATAACACATACAGCTCACGGTACTCAATAGCAATACATACAGCTCATGGTACTCAATAGACAATACATAACACACACAGCTCATGGTACACAATAGCAATATATAACACATACAGCTTACGGTACACAATAGCAATATATAACACATACAGCTTACGGTACTAAGAAGCAACATATACAGCTCACGGTACTCAATAGCAACACATAACACACACAGCTCATGGTACTCAATAGCAACACATACAGCTCACGGTACTCAATAGCAACACATAACACACACAGCTCATGGTACTCAATAGCAACACATACAGCTCACGGTACTCAATAGCAACACATACAGCTCACGGTACTCAATAGCAACACATACAGCTCACGGTACTCAGTAGCAACACTTACAGCTCACGGTACTCAGTAGCAACACATACAGCTCACGTTACTCAATAGCAACACATACAGCTCACGGTACTCAGTAGCAACACTTACAGCTCACGGTACTCAGTAGCAACACATAACACATACAGCTCACGTTACTCAATAGACAACACTTACAGCTCACGGTACTCAGTAGCAACACATACAGCTCACGGTACTCAATAGCAACACATACAGCTCACGTTACTCAATAGACAACACATAACACATACAGCTCACGGTACTCAATAGCAACACTTACAGCTCACGGTACTCAGTAGCAACACATAACATACACGGTACTCAAAATAAACGCACAACAAAGACGGTACTCAAAAGCAATACATAGCACACACATCACTCAGACACTACACAAACAACTCAGGTACGGTACTCAAAAGCAATACATAGCACACACATCACTCAGACACTACACAAACAACTCAGGTACGGTACTCAAAAGCAATACATAGCACACACATCACTCAGACACTACACAAACAACTCAGGTACGGTACTCAAAAGCAATACATAGCACACACATCACTCAGACACTACACAAACAACTCAGGTACGGTACTCAAAAGCAATACATAGCACACACATCACTCAGACACTACACAAACAACTCAGGTACGGTACTCAAAAGTAATACATAGCACACACATCACTCAGACACTACACAAACAACTCAGGTACGGTACTCAAAAGTCACACATAATCAATCATGTCTGAAACGTTGAAGTATTTACCTGGTTACCTGTACCGTCAAAGGGAGGTACTGAAACAAACGTTGCCGAGAGCGGCGAGAAATATCCAACTCAGTTTCATAATATAGATCAGAGGTTCCCAAACTTTGCCTTACCGAGGACCCACTTTTAAATACACATTGCTGCCGCAGATCACCAATAGCTTCTATATATGAAAATGGACAGGAATGAATTATCTTTGTGTTACAATAGTAAACAATGTTTTCAGACTGCGGAAAAATCCAAATGTTCTTTCCTTTTGTCCTGTTGGACATTTACACTTCGGTCTGGTGCGGTTCCTTTGATTTTGCAGCGGAATTGGTTTACCACTGTTTTTAAACATTTTATTTAAATTATTTTTCTGTTTTTAAAATGTCAAAGATCATAATATTTCTTAGAGCGCTTGAGGACCACCTGTGAGTACCTCGCGGGCCCCAGTTTGGGATACGCTGGTATAGATTATAAGTGTCGCCAATGATAGAGCGGTATGAAGACATTGTTTTCATGCACTATGTAACATACAACGGTACGAAAGAAGTACAATAATACAACGTCCAAAAAACACCTTACACTAAACAGAAAGATAACAACTTTAAATATCCCGTCCAAAGTGACAATTTATTTTTAAATACTTCTACTAAACCCCAAACTTTTTCAGGCAACAGCCCACTTTGCAAGACATAAATTTTGTAACGCACCCCACAACAGTTTTCCGCGTTCAAGCATTTTGATATCTTCGACGTAACTAATGATACATTACTGCTTATAACGTTAAAGCATTGAAAAAATAGCGGTCAATATGTGCTTCATCTTGAACACAGTTATTCAATCGCAAAATCACGAAAATATTGTGTTTTTAAATACATATTATTAATTTCTTCAATAAGGAGCCACCGACCCCTATATCGACTGAACACCTCCCTTCCCCCAAATGATTCTGAACCCATATCATTCCCTAGAAGGCTTCACCGCCCACTGGGGGAGGGTGTGCGGCACCACCCACTTTGGGAACATATGTACTAAACAACAAGAAAAACCTTCAACTACACTATCCAAAGAGGCGTCTTTTATCGATTTTGAACTACAACGGCAACTACACGGGACCTACGTTTTATCGTTCGTCTCTGATAGGACTAGGAACTAGATCTTACCTACACTGAGATCAGGGATCTCTGGAAAATATCCCGATGTCTGCACGAGGGAGCGAACCGGTTACCTTTCGCACGAGAGACGAGCACGTTACCTCTACGACACAGAGACTTATTTTTCAAGAAACATCATGCAACTGAAAATGATTATTCCCAAAGTCTGGAGGTCAAACTGGCAGAAGTTAAGTGGTACAAAAACAAGACATTGGCACATAACAATACTTGTAGTTTAGCAAGAGATCAGGAAACAGATGTAGTGATATCCTGAACATGCAAAGATAACAAATCACCCTTGACATTGGTTCGAAAACATGGAAGAAGGAATGGAAGGAATGAATAGAAAGATTAAAGGATGGAGTTAAAGAATCAAGAAAGGGGTGAAGGGATAAAGGAAAGAGGAATGACATTAAAAAAATGTCAGAAAGAAAGAATAAATGAGCCATGGGGGTCTCTATGACGAAGTGGTTATGACGTTTGCGTGTCGTTGTGAAAGCTGTGGGTTCGAATCCGTACTGAATCACATGTGCCATTTTTTCATGTGATACTGAAGAGTGTTGCTGGAGCTATGGAGTTCCTGTGTTGTGCAGCACTTGCGACAGATAGAGTGTCGTTTCTGCTGACAGGGACAGAGCCATATGGGGAAACCAGGTGCAATGAAATCACTCATTTGTCTTTAGAGCCTTCTTTTTTTTTATCTAATCTTTTTTGGGGGGGATACCTAGGAAGTAGTGAGGGAATATTAGAAGAAATCTCTCTCTCGCGCGCGATCACCGCTTAGATTGATGTACCAGATTTCCAATAAATCTCATTCATGTGGAAATCTGATTCATGCAGCCTTAACATGGGTGTTTCGTCACATTCTATCCCTCGGCGGTGCTTTTCCTTCGGCGATGTATCCGGTTTTAGCCAGCGTTTACTGGGTTCGCTCTCCGTTAGCCTTTGGCTGTCCCCAGCCGATCTACAAGGAAGCAGGTGATTAGAAGAAATGAATACAAAGAAGTAATAAATGGAAAGAAGGAATGAATGGATGAAAAGAATAAAGAATGAATGAGTCAATGAATGAATAAAAGCAGAATTGAATGGAGGAATGATGGTATGATGAAAAGAAAGAAAGAGTAAAGAGATGAAGAAAGGGATGGGGGAAGAAAGGAAAGAAAGAAGGAGTGAAGAGATAAAATGTGAAAGGAATGGGGGAAAATGAAGGTTTGATTAAAAAAAAGATGATTACGAGAAGAAATACTGATGGAATTAATATAGGAGAGAAGGAAGAAAGGGATAAATAATGTCAGAAATGAATGAAGTACTGAAGTCAAGAATGAAGGTAATCAAATAGCATACAATCTATAGAGATAATGACGATCTAAGAATTGAACGAAATAAACAGATGATTAGTACTTCAATAGTAAGGGGACACCAAGTAGAAACAAAAATAGTTACAAAATAATTTTAGAATGTCTACAGTTGTCAAAAATATCATGTTACTGTTGTGTTGCTTCAGCTCATGCGTTGGTTGTCGATGGTGTTCCAGCTTAATTTAAAATCCCAAAAGGTTGAGAAACTCGATGTGGAGACAAATGCGATGCCACGAGCTAAGTAACCTTCTGTTAAGTGGCCTTCTGGGTTGTGCAATGGGCTAACTAACTACCCATCCATTTTTTTTAAAAAAAAGGACATAGTTACAGAAACAAAAAACTAACTGGGTTTTTTTCCGATCCAGAAGCACATGATTTCAGCTCTTCGACTCGGTGCCATGGACATCGTAACCCTTCAGTTCGGTGCCACGAACACCATACATCTGGAGAACCTGTGGCTTTTCTGCCAGCCCACGGATTTGATCTGCACTCACAGGAAGGGGGGCTTGTCACCCGTCGTCAACGCGCTACGAACACGCTGGGCAGGCGAAAACTAACTGTTAAAAACTAGACAGTGTACAAGTATTAAGAGCTTCCGAAAAACAGGAAAAATTCCCAAGCACAAGATTCGAACCACGTACCCTTATGGCACCTACTGCCTAGCTTAGCAATACGAGCGTTCTTACGAACACAATCAGCGAGCCATTCAAAACATGGCTTTACTGAGGCGTGTGTTTCACAAACGCTTCGTTTTAGCTAGACACAGAATAGTCAGGTATAACACTAGTTCCGTTGCTTTTCCTGGGGTTTTACCAAAAAAAAACTTGCTTTCCTCTGTTCAAAACTAACAACTCGAGTCTCAAACGAAAGAAAACAGCCAGAGACCGGGAAAAGTGGCGAACAACCGTTGAGACCCTACGCCCCACGAGATGCGGAGAGGAAAAAGTAAGCAAATATAAAATACAATACAATATAACAAATAAACATAGAAGAAAAAAGGCTCTACGGGCGAAGGATTTACTTCATTGAAACGGGTCTTCACATATGGCTCCGTCCCTGTTGACAGATGACACCCCATTTACCGAAAGTGTTGCATAAAGCAGAACTCCGTAGCTCCAGCAACAATCCTATGCATTTAATGAAAAACTGCACATCTGACTCGGTCCGGATCTAGTCGTGCTTAATGCTCGGTCGGACCTTCAGAACGACAGGCAACGCCTCAGCCACTTCGTGATAAGACTCCCCCATGAGACAAATGAGAGTGCGAAGGAAATAGAAAGATAGAAAAAAAGCTACTTACTTGAATAGTGCATATTCAATTGAAGACATTTCTGATATCGACAATACTGACAATGAACACGGCTCTCCTTCGTGATGATACAGTTCTTATGTCGTAGACACACATACCTTGGTCGTTCTAACTTGGATGCTCGAATGAAGAATTTCTGCAAAATAAAAGAATGTTTTATCAATTTAACACTTCTTTTCTGTGTTTCCCGCTATGAATTCAGGTGTAGGCATGGCGACTGTAATGAAATAGGGGAAGACTGCAGTAAAACTTGGTAAATAGTGAAACACGTACAAACAAAGTACTATAGTTTTACAAAATACAGAAACAGTGACGATAAACAGCAACGTTTCAACCAACAAGGCCTTTATCAAGCAAACGAACAAACAGGAGTGACAAATTAAAATGAAACACAAATGGACGACCAAATACCAACGTATCTAAGGAAAATCTGGAATAAAAACGAATAACGAAATAAATGTAACACAAAAACACACATAAAAACTAGAAATAGAACGGAAAAGAAACAATGAAACATCTAGTAAATATATAATTTGAATACATGCAACATATACCCATATAGATTACAAAGCATGGGAAGAGAAAGTACTAAGAAGCATAAGAATGTAATACGTTGAGCCCGCGTGGTCGCAAGGTACCATACAAAGAAATCAACCGATTCTCCAGAGCAAATCGACTACGATCATCAGAGGAACATGATCGGATGGCTGTGACCTGGACATCGCAAGCTCCTGAATGGCCAGTATCATTGAAATGGGTAGCTACAGGGGTCACAGAGCATTGGCGTATATCGCGCAAGTGTTGGGCGAATCGGTCACTGAGTCTCCTGCCGGTTTCCCCAATATAGGCCTTGTTGCACCGCTTGCAGATAATGGCATAGATAATATTACGGGACTCGCACGTGAAACTGTCTTCAACAACGAACGTGGCTTTTGGAAAAGACACCGTGCGGGTCTGTATTACATAAGCACAAGTGTTGCAGCGCCGACGGCCACACTGGATGGTGCCAAAATGACTCTGGATATTAGGCTTGAGGCGACTGTGAACCAACATATCCTTAAGGCTTTTGTCCCGTCTGTACCAAAGGATAGTGTTGGAAGATTGAACGTGTCTCAGGATCAGACTGAAGAATGAAAGCGACTGTAATGGCGCTTCTGATTGATTTTTGCGTGAAAACCTGTTTTCTTTATTATTGATGCCTTCCTTCTCTCCCCCGCCATATAGGCGTAATTTCTCAGAATTCAGAGTTACTTGTACTTGTGGAGTTTAGATCCTGGAATAAACACTTATAGTTGCCGTCAATCGCAAGCCATGATAACAACAGCCTCAGACGAGTGTTGTCACACTGTTACCTGGTTGTTTCCAGTGTCGCGGTTTTCTGTTTTTGTACTGCGCTGTTCTGGTGGCTTGGTTCTGTTGTAGAAGACTGTATATGGTGGAGTTTGCTTGCATCATTATTAAGTGGTTGGTTGCATTCTTATTAAGTGGTCGATCCATTTCATTCTTTGTTTCTCAGTGTAATTCAAGCAAGGTTCTGTCCTAACTTTCTTTCTTATGCCGATGTCGGTGACTGTCTTTTCTGGTGTTGTTGGTAACTTTTCGTAGGCATCAGATTTTACAAGAGGTTGTTTTTTTTTTACTGCTTTGCTCATTGTCCATGTTTGGCTCCGGTAAAAAAGAGTGGGCATGAAAATGCTCTGTTGATCATCTTTTGTTTATCTGTCAGATGTGTGTGTGCCTTAACAATCGGGCTAGCTGGTAGGTTACATCATTTGCGTTTTGCACTCTAGCCTCTATCTCTCTCTCTCTGCTTAACTCCCTAAATCACTCTTTCTATCTATATATTCTCTAATCCTGTTTGTCTTTCAGCGTCAGGTCGAAAAAGGAGACACCTGGAGCGAGCCTCTCTATGCACCTTGTCTTTCTTTCTCTTCTCCAATCCTGATTTGCCTCACAGCTTCAGGGTAAAAAGAGTTTTTTAGCACGGGCTTTTGTGTGTGCTTCATAAATAGTGTCTTCCGTCGCCTCTGTTATCTCTGAGGTCCACCTTTTACGTGGCCGGCCTTTTGCTTTGTATCCACTGTATCAGAGCAATATTACTTTCTGTGGTGCAATGCCTGTTGGTAATCTGCTTATTTGGCCGAACCATTTAATGTGTTGTTTCTTGATAAATTTCAGTACTGATGTAGTACCCACTTTTTTCCTGATGTCTTAATTTCTAAAACGGTCTCTTCTTGTTACTCTCATCATTCTTCGTAGACACTTCATCTCTGTTGTGACTAGTTTTCTTCTATCATTTAATGTCAGTGGCCATTAACTTCCTAAATCCCTAACTACCCTAAAATTAAAATATGTGACTAAAAACGAAAAAATGTGAAAAATTAGAAATAGAGAGAAAAGATTAAACAATAATAATCAAGTATGTGCATAACATATGCCAGCCAGAGTTGGTAAATGACTAACGATATAGAAATCAAGTATGTGCATAACATATGCCAGCGAGAGTTGGAAAATGACTAACGATATAGAAATCAAGTTGAATGCATATGAAAATTGATTGCGAAAAATAATGAATATAAAATGGAATGAATTCAGGAGAAGTGATGAAATCAGAGACATGTCTGGTCAACCACTAGTGACAACTGTTATAAGAAAGAGAAAATGGAGATATGTTGGACACACCTTGACAAGAAATAATCAATGAATATCAAAGCGGACATTGAAATGGGATGCAAAGGGTTCAAGAAAGAGCGGACAACCTAAGGAGACCCTGAAACGAACTTTGCTGAGAGAGGCAAGAAATATCGGTCTCAGTTCCATGGAGGAGATTGAGCAAGTTGCCCAGGATAGAGTGGTATGGAGAAATTGCTTGCAGGCCCTATGTAACGTATAACGGTACGAGAGGAATTACTATTATTATTATTTGTGTGCATAACATATATGCATGTAGTATGAAAATGAAAATCGTGGCACGTCCTTTACAGAACTTAGCCATCAACAACAGTAAACGAGTCGAAGATTTTCTAGACACCACTTATACGTTCACTAGTTTGTCATTGCTTTCTAAGCGGTGAGGTCTATTTTTATCGTTCGTAAAAATCCAAGGGAACTAATTTGCTTCCAAACTTGCCCGCCGCAGAGTTTAAACCAGGACGCTAGGGTTGTGATCGAGCTCCCGACCGTTTAAGCTACAGACTTTCACTATTAGTATACACACATATGCCCGCCGCAGAGTTTAAACCAGGACGCTAGGGTTGTGATCGAGCTCCCGACCGTTTAAGCTACAGACTTTCACAATTAGTATACACACATATAAAGTTTAAGCTACAGACTTTCACTATTAGTACACACACATATAAAGTTTAAGCTACAGACTTTCACTATTAGTATACACACATATAAAGGTTAAACTACAGACTTTCACTATTAGTATACACACATATAAAGTTTAAGCTACAGACTTTCACTATTAGTATACACACATATAACGGTTAAGCTACAGACTTTCACTATTAGTATACACACATATAAAGTTTAAGCTACAGACTTTCACTATTAGTATACACACATATACAGTTTAAGCTACAGACTTTCACTATTAGTATACACACATATAAAGGTTAAGCTACAGACTTTCACTATTAGTATACACACATATACAGTTTAAGCTACAGACTTTCACTATTAGTATACACACATATAAAGGGTAGAAAGGAGAAATATAAATACCACTACAAACCTAATTACTGACGTCTCAACAAAATGATCTTTATCTACTGTTTCTACTAACAACGATACGCAAATAGCATCAAATGGATATTGTAAGTAATTGAGGCTTTCAAAAGCTGATGTTGCTTTGACAATTCGTGGTATAATTTCTTTTTGTGGTCACAGATGGGGTGTAATTAAAAGGAAAAGCTGTTTACGAGAGACCTGAGCCATCTAGCAGATGGTGAGCTATTAAGAGAATGTGGGGTTTAATTAAGAAAGATCTCAGGACACAGATGGTGTGAACTTAATTGGAAAAGAGGTTACGAAGAGATCTCAGCTATGTATCGATTAATTGATAGGACCATCATCATTGCACTTCGGTGAGTAACCATGTGTGCTCCGATATATTTCTTACACAGAGAGATCTCATCTGCAGTGCACGAACTCCGTATCACCGGCGAGGGTCTCTGGTGTAGTTTTGAAGATGGTAAATATATTTTTGCAGGAATTTGTTTTATTTGTATTATTTCTTAATAAATTTCGCCCAGCTAGCGGCTTTCCAGCCCGCTGGATTTTAGCGGCTTTCCAGCCCGCTGGATTTTAGCGGCTTTCCAGCCCGCTGGATTTTAGCGGCTTTCCAGCCCGCTGGATTTTGAACTGCCAATGGGTCTTTTACGTACACAAATTGAACACGGGACCTACGTTTTATCGTCCATCTCCGATAAGACTAGGAACTCCATCTCACCTACACTGAGATCAGGGATCTCTGGAAAAATATCCAGATGGTTTCCCGAGGGAGCGAACCTTGTACCTTTGGCACGAGCACCTAACCTCTACACCACAAAGAGCCACTAGCTACGTACCAGATGTGATGATATTAGAGAATAGGTTTATGTCTCAGAAACGTAGATGCTCTTAGATCAAATGCAGTAAAGGACAAACCTTAGTGTAAATATGTCTTCTTCGACAAACGCTCCATATCGACATTCACTTGTTAGGCCGTTTGGGATTCGAGTGCGGCTCCTATGCGGGAGATCGGTGTTTAATTCACGTTAAGGCCAAGCATTATTTTTCTGTTGTGGTCATAATGAAAAATCCTAACATGAACAGTTTCGCAGCGACTACATTAGTCATGCGGTCATTAAATTTCTCATGTCCCCTTGTCCTACATCGCCCTAAAAAGCGGTATTACAGACAGTAACGATAGTTACATACCAGATGACTGTTCTCATGCATACAGGTAAAAACAACCCAAGTAACTCATTCTGTTCGTTTAGGGACCAAAGTGCAAGAAATATTGACCACCAGTTTCTGATTATTTGTTTGCAAGTGTGGACAAGTTTAGCACTGAATAGTTGTGTTATCAGTCATTGCTCTTAATCACGAATGTCTTGATAAAAAGAAAAACAAAGTTTAGAAAATGTTAAGACACATGTCTATTTCCAATTTTTTTATTTTTTTGTATATCTGAGAATGTGTTTAAATGCATTTTTTTTTAAATATACATAATTAACTCGCACAATACGACGGGCCACTTTACAACCCGGTCTAACAGTACCAATTTTTCCACAAGACTCCTCACATACATAAACATTAAATACAGACACGCCCGTGTGTTGCAGGGGTGGCAAGAGAAATAAATAATAGTAACACTGCGACCCAAAGGCATGTCGTAACGTGCGACTTAGGTAGGGGCATAGGGAAGCTACCATAGTTAAAAAAAAGCGTTGCAGAAATCGAATGTGCTGGCCTACTTTTAGACTGGCACAACGTAAATCACTCTTAGGCTCGGATCACATACAATTCACAAAGAGTTGTTAACTAGTGGTCGATATGGAGCGATCGAATAAGTATACGGGCAAACTGAGTTACAAGATCATATATGTATACAAGATTATATATATATATATATATATATATATATATATATATATATATACGCACGCACACATATACATACACATAGGACGTAGGTCGTGCTTCGCGTAATACTCTCAGAAAGTGGTGTGCAATTTCTGTGGATATGAAACGAGCTATATGGGGAAATCCTGATACAATGAAGGCAATCCTTTGTCTTTATAACCTTTAATTATGAACCAACAATCAGATATGAAACATAAAATAAAATGAGAAACAACAGAAGAACAGATTACAATGTGAGGGCAAAAGATATAACATTATGGAGATCAACAATAGTTCGATGTCAATATGATACTTGATATGAATGCTACAGCAATAACTGTATGGGGACTGAATCACTGCAGGCGTCAACAATTTGCAGAATTACACTTGTCTTTGTTCCGGGGCACATGGGTGTCGTTGGCAACGAGAGAGCAGACAGACTGGCTGGCTCTGCCGCTATATCAGAGGGCCAGCCAATGGACAGAGCTGACATCGTGAACGCAATCATAGAGCGTGGCAGCAGAGAAGACCTTCATCTAAATCAATCCACGTCAACTACTAGATTGCGAGAACTGGGTTTGAAGATTGGTGTGGCAAGAAAAGAACGGTATAACAGGTATACGAGTCGGCTCATCACTCAAAATAGAACTGGTACGGTCAGTCGCTGGACGCTGTTGGGGATATTGCGAAGGAGATCGGAGCACCTATGGACATGTCCGGAGTGCAATGAATATATTCCAAACTGAAACTGTATGGGGGGACAGGAAAAGGAAAAATAAGCACCTTGCAAAAACATAAATTATAGTTGTTTTGTTACTCTGTTATTTGATTTGCAAATATATCAACTATGATAAATTGCTTAACTCTACATACTTGTTTATCAGAGTCTGTATTTATGTACTTGTTTACCAGAGTCAGTATTTATGTACTTGTTTATCAGAGTCAGTATTTATGTACTTGTTTACCAGAGTCAGTATTTATGTACTTGTTTACCAGTCAGTATTTATGTATTTGTTTACCAGAGTCAGTATTTATGTACTTGTTTACCAGAGTCAGTATTTATGTATTTGTTTACCAGGGTCAGTATTTATGTACTTGTTTACCAGAGTCAGTATTTAGGTACTTGTTTACCAGAGTCAGTATTTATGTACTTGTTTACCAGAGTCAGTATTTAGGTACTTGTTTACCAGAGTCAGTATTTATGTACTTGTTTACCAGAGTCAGTATTTATGTATTTGATTTCCAGAGTCAGTATTTATGTACTTGTTTACCAGAGTCAGTATTTATGTATTTGTTTACCAGAGTCGGTATTTATGTACTTGTTTACCAGAGTCAGTATTTATGTACTTGTCCTTGTGAGTCAGTATTTACGCACTTGTTTATGAGAGTCACTATTTATGCACTTGTGTACAGAATCAATATGTATGTACTTGTTAATTAGAGTCAGTATTTATGCGGTGTCTTTCCGAGGAAAGCCCCCTTTCCTCCCCAATCCCTGCCCGGTCTGACAATGTATCAACTGATTTAATAAAATCCCTTCCATAAAAGTAACAGATCTCAATATTAAGACTCCGAGCGGCGTGTGGCAACAGGCTTCAGAGTTACATGTACAAGAAGTTCAATATCAGTGAGACAGGTCTGACCCTGTGGTCAAACTCCACAAGATGTTTATAGATGTCTAGTACATCTATTGCATTCATGCTTTACTTGTACATACTTGAAGCACCAAATATGGCCAGTCTACACATCAAAGACACAAAAATGTCATCATTGTCATCAGGTGCCGTGCTGGCTGGCGTAGGCGATCATGGATCTTCACAAATCTCTGTCTTTGGTGTTTGCTATCATCTCAGATGTTGACGCTCAGATGCTGAGGCCGTGCCATGAAGTCAGACTATTCAAAATTTTCTCTCTCTGTCTTCCTCTGTCTCGACTGACCCCGATTTGATCGGTTGTCACAATGTGTTCTAAACCTCCTCTCATCATCACATGCCCGAAAAATGGTGACTACCTCTTTCTTATATTGATGATAAGCTTTCTCTGTGTCTTGATCTCATTCAACACCTCAACATTAGTCATTTTAGCAGTTCATGGGATTCTCATCATTCTTCTGTAAAATCACATCTCTGGCTCTCAGAGATTTTCCTGTGTGTTTATTGTCCATGACTGGCTTCCGTATGTCAGTATTGGTTCTATATAGCACTGTATAACCGAGGTCAACAGGTAACTAGTTACCGTTGGCCTCGATATAACTCTCATTCTGATCACAAAAATGTACGCTACTAAAAATATGAAAGATTGATTTCATTGAAACGGGTTTCTCAATATGGCTCCTCCGTCTTTCTCAGTAGAAATGGCAAGCCCTTTGCAGAGTGTGTTGAACAAACCACGAATTCCGTGGCTCCAGCAATAATCTTAGAAATCTCTGGAAAAACTACACATATGAAATGAACGACGCGATCTAGATTCGAACACAAGGCAAACATCTTAACCACTTCGCCACAGAGATCCCCAACTGTATGTTACGGTGGAGGACACATGTCACACCATAGCCTTCATAAATGCAACAGGACTACTAATCTAACTAATCAATGTCAGGAGCTGCCCGAGTGGTTACCGGGACCCACATTTTGGGTGTAAAGAAAAGTACCACTGTTACCTGCCACACTGTAAGAGGCGACTAAGGAGGTTTGGCTGAAATCGGATGCACATGTCCTAAGCGTATAGACGTCTATGCGTTTAGGGGCCTACCAAACCAATGTGCAACGTATACACGTTCTTGGCAAAGATCAAACATCACAAAGAGTGATTAAAATTGGTCGTAAAGAACGAACGCAAAGAAGAAAAATACTGTCAAGAAGAACGAAGAACAATAATTAAATGTCAATGCTCCCAAGGAAGGGAAGAAGTTGTTCCAATGGAATAATGCAACTGCTGAAATAGATTAAGCGCTTATGGGTCTTGTTCTTGCGCAATTACGCCAGTTCTGCTAAATAAATAACCATTTCTTTCCCCTCATTTTTCTGGTATGATTAGATCAGATAACATTTGCTACTGCTGAGGCTAACATGAGCTATTTGTTACAGATCAGTGAAGCGTTAATGTTAAAAAGAGTGTGTCAACGCCAGTGACTCACGATGGCAAATTTGTAAGTTTATGACTGGGAGAGTCAGTGAGGAATATTGTTAGTTTGTTGAACTCGATCACAAAGATATAATTTTATTCTTGGTCGGGTCGATGATTTATTTAAAAACTGACTTATTCCTCTCCGCTCCTCGTGGAGTATAAGGCCTCAACAGTTGTTCGCCACTTTTCCCGGTCTATGGCTGTTTTCTTTATGGACTCCCAGGATAGTCGAGCACTCTTCAATTCATCAAGAAGACTTTCGTCTCCAGGTATGTCTAGGACGTCCATTTTTCTGTTTTCCTTGCGGGTTCTATTCAAGTGCTTGTCTAGTGACACTCGACTGTATATTCCGTAGGGTATGCTCAACCCATCGCCATTTTTTGGGTCATCATCATTCCCTAATATACCCAGCAAAAAATGAGTACCGGACTTTCGGAAACATTTAAATTCACCGCCGGAGCTATTGTCTACGTGTTTTCAGACTGACACAAGGTAACTGAGCACCTATAGGGGTGATATAAGGACAGAGCAGTTGACTATAATCAGTTATGTTTCATTTAAAATGCAATATTGTCAGAAGTAGAGTTGCTGTGTGTTGCCGGGGCCCACAGTGAGAGCAAAGAATAGAAACACTGCGAATTACAAGGCATGTCATAAGAGGTGACTGAGATAGGAGCCTAGGGAAGCTACCCTGGTATAAAAAAAGCGTCGAAGAAATCGGATGTGTTGGAATATTTTAGGCACATAACTGACACAACGCACAATCGCTCTCAGGCTCAGATCACATACAAATCACAAAGAGTGGTTAACAAGTGGTCGATCGCCCGAGTGGTTACAGGGGCCCAAATTTGGGGTGTACAGAATAAAACCACTGTTACCTGCCACACATGTCGTAAGAGACGACTAAGGAGTCTTGGATGAAATCGGATGCTCGTGCCCTAAACGTGTAGAAGTCTATGAGTCTAGAGGCCTACCAAACCAATGTGCAACGTATAAACGTTCCTGACGAATATCATACATATCACAAAGAGTGATTAAAATTGGTTGTAAAGAACAAACGCAAAGAAGAAGAAAAGTGGTCGATATGTTAGAAGAAGAATATTTTCATTTCATTTATTCTAAACATCAATATTTTTTAATTAAAAGTATGTAAAATTAAACTAGGTTTTGGAAGAAAACTTTCTTCAATTTAAAAAAACAAAGGTACTTTAATTTTAATTCCCCCCGAAACAAAAGGGAGACCCAGGGTTCCCGGGTAGTTTCCAGGAGGTTTCCGGTGATTCCCAAACGCAAAAATTCACGTGAGGTTTATTCCATTAACGTTTTTATGGGTTTCTGTTTGAAAAACAAGGGTTGAAAGGCACATCATTTCCGCTTTTTCCTTTTCTTTGCTGCCATTTCAATGAAATTCATGTCTTCAGTGATGATTAGAAATCAATTGATTGATGATTAGCCAAAGAGTTTCAGACTTTTCCGTCATCAACAAATAATTTTTGACCTACATTTGAGAAATGACTTTCCCTTTTCTTAAAATTGACATGTATGATGACAATTCCTTGCTAAGAATAGCTACGACATATCTAAAAATAACTAACTACACCCTTTGCTTGGGGTGAGTAAAATAAGAAAGTACCAAAGAGAGAGAGAGAGAGAGTGACATGTTTGGCATTATTATATATTTTACCCTCGGAGTATTAACAAACACATTCAAACGCACAGTCATACAGTGGATCCCATAACACTGCAATATAAGCGGAAACGAAGAGGCAGACAAGCTAGCAAAGGCAGGAGGCGACTGCCGCAGACTGATTACGAAATCAGTTACGAGGAGGCTAAAACAATCATCGGATGGCGATATAGAGAGAAGTGATCGCAAGACCACCCTCAACACAGTGCCAAAGATGGGTACTATGGTCTGTCCGTAGCAAACAAGTTGTCATATTCCGCCTCCGTACCGGCCATAACAGACTCCGGTCCCACCTTTACAACAAATTTATTTTAAATTGGCACAACTAGCCTGTGTCACTGCGAGAAGGTGGACATGACGGCAGAGCACCTACTACAGGACTGCCCCCTATCCCCCGCTCCGCCTGAGAAACGATACCTGGCCGGAAATTATCGAGCTAAACGAGAAGCTGTAGGGAGGGACGGAGTCCCTAACAACAACAGCAGAATTTATGAGGAAATCTGATACATCATTCTAAGCGGTGATCGCGAGAGAGAGAGATATCTTTTATGTAGCTATTGAAGTAAACAAAAGAATCACAAAAACTGTTTATATTTCAACCAAACTTTGTATTAAGAGTTTAATCATCACGGTACGTATCCTTTATAGGACGTTGCTCTCTTTGCAGCGCATCTGAAATTCACTGTGTCTCTAGCCAGTTCACCCACTTCGTAGATGGTCATATTCATGGTTTCTTTAATATCTTCTTCTTGGTCTGCCTCTGCGTCCTGGGACCCTGCCCTCTAATATTGTTCTTTCCAGGCCATCGTGACGCTTAATGTGACCAAAGTATCTAATTTTTCTGTATAGTATGTTGTTTATCAGCCAATTCTCTTTAACATTTAGTTCTTTCCGAACATCAGTGTTCTTTCTTTTTCTGTCCATGGTATTCGTTGGATCTTTCTGTAGCATTTAGTTTCGAAGGATTGAATTTTCGTTCTTGTTTTTTGTGTAATGGTCCATGATTCACAACCATAAGTAGCCACTTTAAAAATGCATATTCTCAATATTGTTAATGTTAATATTTTGCTGGTGCTTTGCCCCATGTTCTTCATTGTGTTTAACTTCTTGATTGCTATTGCCAATCTTCTTGAGATCTCTTTGGAGCAGTCACCGTTATTGTTAATTATTGAACCCAGGTATTCGTAGCTCTCTACACATTGTTCTTCATTGTTTACTTGGATGTTAGGTGAGCCTTTTGCTTTGTCAGTTGACATGATTTTTGTTTTGTGTATTCAAATATAGATGTTGGTCTTCACTATGTTTCTTGGTCGTCATGATTAGGTTTTCCAAACCCTCTTTGCTGGTGGATAATAATACTGTATCGTCTGCGTATCAAAGATCTGGTAAGGATTTGCTGCCTATATTGAAAGGGTCGTAATTCACATAGTTGGCGTCGTCTTTTACATTCCTGTCCCAGACATTTGTAGACGGTTGACAATTCCTGCTGTACTTTCTTATTTCCAATGTTGGAGTATATTTCTTAAACATTTCCTCTGCCCTGATTTATACCCTGAATACTTTCTTAAGCTTAGCTTTGTCCATGAGTTAAATGCCCCATCTTCAACTGTTGTTACCCATGCATCATCAGTATCATCATCATCAAGTAGCTTGTCCCTTCCGCAACTTGGCTACCATGACAGCATTCCTGAAAAACTTTGCAAAAATTTTTTTCTCACCTTGCAATTCTCCCCATTCCCTCTCCATACGATGGTCTGTGAAGGTATTAGCTAAAACAGCTTTCTATCTTCTTGGAACGTTCCATAGCGACCACTTTCAAACCACACTTTGTGATTTGCATGTGACTTTAGCCTAAGATCGATAATACATTATTCCAGTTATGCACCTACAAATAGGCCAGCACATCCAATTTCTGTGATGCTTTTATTTACTAGGGTAGCTTTCCTAGACCCCTACCTCAGTCGCCTCTTACGTCATGCTTTGTAGGTTGCAGTGTTACTATTCTTTTCTTCCCTTGCAAGTCCCAGCATGCAACGCACAGACAAGTTATATGATGAGCTCTGATGATGGGGCTGAAGGCTTGGATTCCCAAAAGAAATAAGGCGATTAACAGTGGAAAGAGTTGCAAGATTGTGGCCTGATGTGGAAAACAATGAATATAAAGACGTCAGAACGGGGCAACAATGGAATTTGTTTGTGGAAGCTTGATTTCTTCTTCTTCTTCTTCGATCGTTCTAGGCCTGTTTTAATCATTCTCATTGCGATATATAAACAGCCAAACATCAGAACGTGATGTACGTGCACCAGCCTTCAGCACCTATTTGAGCTCAGTTGCTTATCCTTCGGTGGGGTGTTCGTTTTCAGCCAGCTTTTGATTTACTAAGGTGAGCTTTCCCTAGGGTTCGATCAGCTTTGCCGTATTTTTGGGCTTTGTGATCTACGCCGGGACAGTGAGTTACGCTGTTTATGCCCGTTCTGACTGAGAAATATTTCTCGGGGCTTGTAAGCTTATCCTCGGACGGCGTCTTACTCGTATAAAACACCGTGTAAAGTATCGGCCTTCGCCAATGTTCAGACCCGAACTTCCTGTCTGATCCGTACATTGTCGGCCTTGCTTTACCGTACATTTTTGAGTTTGATCCGGAGAAGGAACATTCTCAGCCTTTTCTAGACGCGCATTGGTACGTGGCAATTTGCAATTAACCTCGAAAGCACTGGCATGGGGTCGAGTACAAACAATGTAGAGGGTCGTTTCAGTCGGCACTATCAGCGTAACTGAGGATTTTGCGCTCGCCGCCATCACCCGCCCCAGTTATTCCGGGGATGTTAGTTACGACTGCAATCGAACCTTGCCCGGTTGCCCCAAGGCTGGCAGTTCCGTTAGGCATCACCAACCTCAGTTCTTCCGGGGATGTTAATTTTTAATCGCACAGTACCTTGCACGGTTTTCCCAGGGCGGGTAGTTTCGTTATGCACTAAACGCAACTTGTTCTTTTGCGATCGGCAAACCTTGCCCAGTACATGTATCTGCACCAGGCTACCGATGCGGGGTCAGCTGCAATCTTCTCTCGCACCAACACGAGGGTAGACTTTTATTCGTTACGGTCCTGTCTTATTTATTCTTGCCGACGGGCTGGCAATGTTTGCCCCTCCTCAGGGCTTCGAGCTTCGCCCTACGTGGGCATACGTTTGGTCACTGGATGCACCTCTCATCCATGTCTGAGACGTTTCGTTGCTGTTTCTTTGCGTTCAGGGACTTGGGCAATATCTTGTTGGACATCGGTCAGGAGATTTGTGCATTTTGTTTGTATGTATCTTTATTGTATTTCCGTAATTGCACTGCTACCACTACCAGTAGTTTTCTCTCCCCGATCCCTGCCCTCTTAGCCAGACCGGAACCAGAGTCTTTTTCCCAGGGTCACCGCGTGGAGGTTGGGGGCAGGGTCTTGGTTAGCGCGCCCCTCGCTAACCCTGGCTCATGTTACCACCATGACCTCATGAGCCTTTTGACCCCGGAAGCTTGATTTGTCAAACAGGACACGAAAGGGATAGAGATATAGATTGAATAGCACTATCTAAGGATTTCTAGTGACTTATGGTGCGGGTTAACCTATGAGACTGCAATGATCGCTGCACAAAGTTCAACCCAGGTTACTAAGAACAGTTGCTGACTAATATGGTTAAGAAGACAATGAAACTTAGACCAACTGAAGCACACACTAAGAAAACAATTTGCACATACAATAGTAGAATATATAGTCTGAAAGTGGCAAGGAAATTGATACAGGTGAAGAAGCATCAAAGAAATGCTAAGACAGTATGCACTTACAACAACCTTCACTACAACTCTTCATGACATAAGTGGCTAAAGAAGACGAGCAGTTAACCCTTTCCATTCATAATTTTTTTTTCATCTCTGGGTGGATTTGTATTGCAATGTATACTGTATTAACCAGTATACTAGCTTAGCGTCATCTTAAAAGCTACTGAGAGCCAGTATATGGGTTCTGAGGAGTGGGGGAGTTAAACGTCAGAGACCTGCTTTTCGGAATACGCATGCAGATATAAACTAAGAAACCAAGTAAATATGAAATGTTTGTCAGAATGTATGCACATTATAGAAAATATTTCATATGCTCAAAAGGACAAAGGAGTTCAAACAGGGACAAAAGTAGATAAAATTATTTCTTTCTCTTTATTTCTTTCTCTTTATTTCTTTATTGAATCCTGTTCGTCTCACAGCGTCAGGTCAAGAAGAGATTTCTAAAACGGGCCCTTGAATGCACTTCGTAGATAGTCTCTTTCGTCGTCTCTGTTATCTCTGAGGTCCATTTTTTGCGTGGCCAGCCTTTTGCTTTGTACCCATTGTATCGGAGCAGTATTGCTCTTTGCGGTGCAATGTCTGTTGGTAACCTGCTTACGTGATCAAACCATTTAATTTGTGTTTCTTGATGAAGTCTAGTACTGATGTTGTACCCACTTTTTTCCTGATGTCTTCATTTCTCAACCGGTCTCTTCTTGTTACATCCAGCATTCTGTGTAGACACTTCATCTCTGTCGTGACTAGTTTTCTTCTATCATTTGTTGTCAGTGTCCAGGTTTGGCACTGGTAACATAATGTGGGAGAAAGATTGTGTTGAACATTGCTCTTTTTGTGTTCATGGTGACATGTTTGCATCTTAAAATTGGCGCCATTTGTCCTATCATTTGATTTGCTTTGTTGTATCTGTGTTGAATTTCATTAGTTCTTCCGTTTGCTGATAAAATGCTCCCCAGGCATGTGAAGTCTTTTACTTGTTTTAGTGGGAGATTGGCGATAGAGACATTGGTAGTGCTTTCCTCTCTGGCGAATGTCATTACTTCTGTTTTGTCGATGTTTATTCTCATGTTGTATTCATTACATGCTAACTGGAGTCTGTTAATGTGTTGTTGTAGCTGTTCTTCTGTTGTTGATATGATTACCTGATAAAATGATGAATGTTGAAAAGCTTGCAACCAATGTAGAAGAGGCAGCTAGTAAATATGATATTGGAGCTCTGTATACTGTTCAAAAAGCAATGGCAAACTACTGAATATATAAGTGGTGCCTAGAACATCAACGAATTGTTTACTGTGGTTGATGGCAAAGTTCTGTAAAGGATATGCCACAATTTTCATTTCCTACCATATCCAAAATAAAGTAATAGAGGAAATATGGTATCAAACCAAGACCTCCAAATAGAAGCAGATATGGAAAAATGATCTCATTCGTGCATCTTTCTCAATATCTCAAAAAATTGCATGTTCATCGTTCTTTCTCTCAAATAATTTTGGGTGTGCATCTTTCTAAGATTTTCTATTCTGAATAACTTCACTTGTTTAATTATGATACAGCAACTGATGATGTTTGTTAACACGAGACTGAGGGAATTTGGAATAAAGTACGATATAGCTAGGTTGGGAAGGGGCAAAATGACACCTGAAAAATCTATGCTCATTATCTTAAAAAGAATGGAGAAAAAACTATAAAGGCAAAGTATTGACTGCATTGCCCCATGTTTTCCAATGTGGCTCAGTCCCTCTCTGTAGAAATGGCACACCACCAGTATGGACATTAGCTAAAACAGCTCTCTGATCTTCTTCGAACGCTCCATATCGACCGCTTGTTAAACCACTCTTTGTGATTTGTATGTGATCTGAGCCTAAGAGCGATTGTATGCTGTGTCAGTTCTTACACAAAGCACGAACCCCGTAGCTCCATCCCCAGCCCTAGGGATCTCCAGATTAAATGCACTTGGGAATCAAACAACGCGATACGGATTTCAAATCACGTTCTTCTGAATGCAAATGCCTTGACAACTTTACCGTGGAGACCTCTAAGCTGAAATATCAACATGAAAACCTTTTGCCATCTGCTGAAAGTGACTCAGCAACTATATATCTGCTTGAAGCACAGAGAAGTTGACTTTCACAATGAATCATCATTGTGTATTTATAACAGTATTTTTGCATTTCTCTACCAGGACAGTCATCACTGTTGTAATATCCCAGCATACTCCATTTGCACAGAGGCAACATGATGGGAGGCACCAATGCCAAATCAATGACACCTGATCGACTAGCTAATCAGATAGCTATACCATCATTGATGCAGACTAGATCTGATATCAGTTTGTCTTCTAACTTCTTCTGGCGTTGAAGTCCCCACAAAAATGATCTTGTTCTAGTAAAATAAACTGCCACTGCAGTGTATCAACTTTGTCGTTACAAGCATACACATTGACTATGACAAACGAGACAGCAGTCTGCAGTCTAACAGCATGTACTTATATGATGTCACAGATCTGAGAAGGAAACATGGTGCAATGCTGTGGTCTTACTCTATGATGTCTTCAAGGGTTTCCATGTAGGTATCAAAACGTGCAGCTGTTCGTGGTGGACTTGGAAATACACATATAACAGTTCCTACACTTATCATGCATCAGCTTATCAAACTTCAGGTGCACCCTCAGATAGATAGCTGCTGCACAACTCAAACGAAATAATGTACTATGATGTGGTTGTTGGTTTTCTATGCAAGTGACTGTATATTCAGGCTTACCACATGGCTCTCCACTTTCACCAGTCTTATTCAACATATACATGGTGATAATCACAGAACAATTTGATGGAAGAGGTAGAACATTATCATTTGCTGATGACATTCTGGTGTATAGACAGAGGAAAGACAGGAATGAGATTGACAGTGAGACAGGGAGAACTTGACCGCATCACAGACTGGTGTGATGTCTCAGGTGCACTAGTTAATCCTACAAAAGCAGCAGTAACATGGTTCTTACTTAATAATCACATTGTTAACGCATGCATGTCTATTGTGAAACTTTGCGGTGTTGGTTTGTCCTAAGCTAAATCGATGACATTTTTGGGTGTGAAATTTGACCACAGCCTGTGTTTCAGGGAACATGTTGAGTATGTCATTGTCAAGACATGTAAAGGTTTAGCAGCAATGAGAGTCACAGCGATTACTAATATCGAGTAAAGGCTGCTTTTCATACTGTATCATGCGCTGGTTCTTTCAACCATTGAATATGCAATGGCCATCCTCACTGTTAGTAAAACGCAAATTGAGAGACACAGAATGAAGCAATGCTTATCATGTTGGGTTTCTCTAGGGATACAACCTGCACGGAGATAAGGATTCTCCTTGATTTCCTGACCATGGAGTATAGACTCAAGAGCATGTGCATATCTCAAAATAAGTACTAAATAGGATCATCCATTGCATGAGCTGCTCAGCATCAGAAGTGGACATCGATTAAAGTGGTGCAAGTTGTGCGTTGGTAGTGCTGCAGACACTATACAGCTAGTATGCGGGTTTGCAAATATTGACCATGGGAAAGAATGGATATCTGTGCCTTCAATATATTAGAACACCTTTTCGATCATCATTAAATTAAACAAAAGTTACAGAGAGAGGAATCTCAGTGTTGGATGCAGATGTCAAGGCCATCATTAATGAAAGCTGTAATGAAGGTGACATTGTGATTTACACGGATGGATCGATAGTTCCATAAAGCATCCAAAAGGTCTTCTCTGCAAGCTTGTATGGCAGAAAGGTCAAGGATGCTGGTGATGCATTTAGTATGACAACAAGTGGCGTGACAATGGAAGTATTGGCGGTGACTAAGGCACTACCCTGGCTGGAATCACAAAATTACACTCATGTGTGCATTCTGA
The DNA here is from genome assembly GCA_020796225.1 of Arion vulgaris. Lineage (NCBI taxonomy): Eukaryota > Metazoa > Mollusca > Gastropoda > Stylommatophora > Arionidae > Arion > Arion vulgaris. The sequence goes on along the minus strand of CM036759.1, from coordinate 54,556,639 downwards.
GTGATTCATTGAGTATGATTCAAAGGGAGGTGGCTAGTTCGGTGCGCAGACAATAGACTGATCACTTCAAGCATCAACAATTCACAGAACTACATTTATCTTCATTCTGTGGCACATGGGTGTCTATGACAATGAGAGAACCAACAGGCTGGCTGGCTCTGCCCCCATAGGAGGGTCAGCCAATAGATAGAGTTGACATTTTGAACACCCTCATAGACTGTGGCAGCAAAGAGGGTTTTTATCTAGACCAACCCACATCAACTGCTAGATTGCAAGAACGTGGATTGAAGATTGGAGTGGAGAGAAAAGAACAGCACAACAGGTATTTGAGAAGACTCATCAATCAAAATTGAACTGGTACGGTTAGTCGCCGGACGCTGTTGGAGATATCGTGAAAGAGATCGGAGCATCTGTGGACATGTCAGGCGTGAAATAAATATATTCCAAACTGAATCAGTACTTTTGTTGTTGGGAGAGAAGATGTTACAAATACTAATAAGGTGCTGTCCACTACCACAGTAAGAAAATGGGAAAATTAAGAAAATAAATGGGGGTCTCTGTGGCTAAGTCTTTGCCTTGCAAGTCGAAGGTTCGAATCCGGACTTTGCCATTCACAAGTACATTTTTTCTCAGAGACCTCTACGATTGTTGCTGGAGCTACAGAGTTTGTGCTTTGTGCAATACTCTCTGCAGGTGGCGGCCATTTTTGCAGAGACACCAAGCCATTTGGGGTAACATGTGCTGCTTTGAAGTCAATCTTTCCGCTAAACAAAAATATTGGGGAATACAGGGTTAGGCCCGCATTTTTTTGTTGTATCTTTGACTGACACACAATGTTGTAAACTTCACGCCGGTCAACTTTACTTCACAGTGTTTCTCTGGTATACAATTGAATCTGAGTTGACCTGAAAGTCACTGTGGTGTGACAAAATCCTACTCCCATTATAGAATTTGTTTTTGGGACCACAAAGCATGGGCCCTAACTACTAAGCTATCATAACTCTCTTGTAAAAAAAATGGTGCAAGAAGCAAAAGTTTACCTTACAAGCCTCACAGATGTAGGCATCGCAGTAAAATCCTGCAGCCAGATCCCCGCAAACCTGACAATGCACAGCATCATCCTCACTGGTTGAAGTTGTAACTGGAATATGGGTGGTTGACTCATCATTTTGCTTCAAACTAGACATGCAGTGACGGTAGCCACTTCCTCGCATAAGATGTTCGCTGGTTCCTGTTGAGGAGTCAGGTTGATCATGCAGTGTGTCCTTAACTTTAAATGTGCTTAGAGACTTTCCTGTGCCTATACGCTTGGAAGGACGTTCAGTGATAGAATAGCTTCTAGGTCTTTCACTGCTTGAATGCGATGTATATGATACGGATTGAAACGTAGAAGAATCCAAATCGCTGCTGCGTGGGCAGGAATGAAGTGAGTTACTGCGTGCTCTTGACACAGAGTGTTTAAAAAAATTGAGCTCGCTCTTCGCTGGCCCCTTTTCATGATCATCTGGAGGTTCAGTTTTAATATGCACCACATCCGGACTTGTGTCCATAGACAAACCAAGACATTCTGCTCTATCATTAGTAACTTCTTTCTTTTCACAATCATCATCAGTTGCATCGAGTTCAACTCTGGCGTGCTTCTTGGGGGTTGGTGATGCAGACATGTATCGTTCTTCCTCAATGTACCTTTCAGAAATCATTTTTTTAAGGTGGTGAGCACCACCGCAGCTAAGGTCATATTTCGTTTGAAATGTTACTTCATTTGATGAAACTGAACATAAATACTGCTTGGACTGATATCGCATTTTGCCTTTTGATGTTTCCTTTTAAAAGAAATGTGTCAGTCATTCTTCAAAGACTCTTTGTGATAGCCAGTCAACAGACTTCTAATACAGATTAAATCCACTTCCACAAGAGAATTGTCAGATTCCTACAAGGTTTTCAAAAATTAATGTTAATTCTTTTCACAAGAACTCAGGCTTCAACAATTCGTCAAAAACTTCAGTGTACTTTGATGGCTTCATATAATATATTATCTAAATTGATATACTAAAAAACAAACATTAAACAAATTATTGAAATCTCTATTTTGTTATCATGCTAGGCAATTTAGAAGCAAAACTAATACATCTCTTTCTGCTACAGAATTTGTCAAATTTGACCCTTTGTGGTGTTTCATAAAAATGTTCCAATTATGTTGATTACAGTGTCAAATTTTGTCATTAGATGTGCTCAATTTACTTGTCTATTACTATCACTTCCTTGATCACAAAAGAAAAGTGTTTATCAATCCACTAGAAAATGAACACATCAAAGTCGAGTATGTATCAATCCACCACAGAACAAACACACCAAAAATCACAAAGTTATTTATGTTTTTATATATCTCAAACTGATGACATGTCCAGTGTCCGCCTATATGTTATCACTTTAATACAATATCAGTATTTCCTAGTTACAGATATCATCCCTGCGTCCACATATCAATAGAACACCACATTGAACCAAGTGCAGTGATATATCACGGTTCAGCTGTTACAATATAATCTCCGCGATCAAAACAACTTGATTAAATTTGATATCAAATATATGCCAATTTGATGCAGCAAGAATCTAGTATAGTTATGAATGAACTATTTACTATTTTTAATATTAATGTCTACAAGTTTGTGTAGAGCAGGTTAGATGTTTTACTGAAGACTTGTGCAGTGGTGGCTGGCCATCGAAAGAATGTCATATACTGTGACTTTAATGAACTGCATCAACTATATGATAACCTGTACAAACAGAAAATAGAAGAGATTATTTAGAGGATTCTTTGGATAATTAAATTGTTATTTAGAAACATGAAAACAATGAAAATGTTTCAAAGATTTTGACTGATTGGACCATTATCAGTGCACTTTGGTGGATAATATGTATGCTCCAATCTATTTCTTACATAGGAAGATACTTTAGCGGTAGTGAATGAACTCTGCAGCATCATCCAGGGTCTCCGAAAGTAACTTTCAAGATGGTCATAATTTTTGTAACCTTTGTATTTTATCCTTTTAATTAATTTCACTGCTTTGTAACCTATTCTTATATATTTTTAACTGCCGAGGATCTGCTACGTGTTTAATGTGAACACAGGACCTATGTTTTACCGACTCACTATGCTAAGACTAGGAACTTTATCTCACCTACAATGATATCAGGGATCCATGGAAAAATATCCTGATAGCTCCACATGGGGAATGAATCCAAGTACCTGCAAGCCTATATGCGCACTCCTTTCCCTTTACACCTGCATGCCCTGGCACAAAAATAAAACAGATTGTTGTCAACCTAGACCTCTTCAACAAACATTGTCTCTGAGCCCAGCCTGTTTCAATCTTCCTGAGCATACTCTTTGAGTCACTGAGAAAACATGCATGGGTAAAAGTCTGCAACTTCAATTCTTTATGGTCAGTTCTTCTGATCCATGTCTCGCACTTTGGACAAGTACACAGACACTTTGTTCTCCAATGCAGCAGTAATCTCACTGTTCCAATGACACTTTGTTCTCCAGTGCAGCAGTAATCTCACTGTTCCAATGACACTTTGTTCTCCAATGCAGCAGTAATCTCACTGTTCCAATGCTCGCTAACTGTACCCAGGTAATGTTGGTTGACATATCTCTACTCTTTACTCTGCAGGCCATTCTGGTATGTTTGTTTAGCTTTAAATGCCCTACCGTATACCTAGGAGGATAAAACTAGCAATCTCAAACTTCAAGAACTAACTGGTCTGAATGAAAGAAATAATGAGATACAAAAGAGGCAATGGATTGGGTATGTCCTCAGGATGAGAAAAAAAACTAGGCCAAGACATGCAATGTGGTGGATACCGCAAGAGAAACGGAAGTCTAGGGACACATGGAAGTGAACTTTCAAAGCATAGATCAAAAGCCATGCATGTTTGTTGTTGTTTGTTTGCGTTTGTTCTTTATAAACAATTTGATCATTCTTATTACAATATATAATTGATCTTTGTTAAGAACGACTATAACGTTGCACCCTGTTAGGCTCCTATTAGTGTAGTACAGGCGCATCAAAAAATGTTTCGACAAAAGCCATGCCTAAGATTAGGTTTGAGGTAGAGAAAGGCACAAGATCAAATTGAGTGACAATCTCCTCTCTGCATTATGTAACAAATGAGAACTGATGATGAACCCCCATTTCAATCAGGTGGCTCTATTCTATTCTCATGTATGTGAAACAAAACACATTTATGATGTCTGTCCTATCCATACTTCTCCACCTTGCAATCAATGTTATTCCAACTAATTTTCTGTCCTTTCACCTCTGCAAGCCCAGAAGTGCAAAGAAAGCCAATATGGTTTCTTGAAGCAAGACTGCTAAATGTTGATTACCCATTCAGTGCAAAGCTTGTGTGCATCGATCCTCTTAAGCACACTCATATGTTACTATCATTGCATGTGTTGCTTGTTGTTCCCTCAGTCATGAAATCGACCCAAATTAGCTAACACTAATAGCTTGTGCTTTGCCAAATTGAATTTTTCCGTTTTGAGCTTAGAGCTGCAAACAAGCTATGTATAATGATTAATATATGATCCATCCTATCAACAAGACACAAAAATACTTATTTGCGTTGAGGAACAAAACCCCGTCTCAGTCATCTATCTTCAACATTTCAAATAGATGTGCTTCTGATACAAGCATTTATGAACAGAATCGTTTTATCATTAACACTACCCTCATATCTTAGACGTAGATCCACGTTAAGCCTTTGAATCTACTGCCTATCTATACATAGAAGATATTTTCTTTACACTGAAAATAGTTAAATACTAATGGTTAAAACTTTAGCCCGTGATATGATGTATCTGTAAGCGATCAAAAAGCAATGATTTTCTAAGAAAAAGTATGACAATAATTAGTAATAATTAGTAACACATTTAAAAATAATCTTACTTATTGTATTTAATTAAATTAATACTATAATTTAATAGTATAATTTACAATTATATCATACAACTATGAACTATCCTTATTACTCTATACTAAAGTGTACTTTAAATACAGATACCCACATTTTACATGAACACTTTGTTTGATAAAATATAAATTAGTTAAAGAAAACAACACTGGTATAAAAATCGTTTAAAATAGATTGATATTCACTGAATACAAACAAGACAGTAAATATGTCGGCGTAGTTGTTATTCACTGAAAAGGACTAAAAATAGAGCAGCTCAAAACCTGACCTATTTATTCTTTTGCTTACATATCTTTGTGTCTAATAAGTTTGCCACGTCAAATTGATCACCGTATGTGTTAGTAAAGATGTATATCACGTATATAACTTGAAGAACATACACACTGCACATGGTTTGACAATTGGTTCAGTTATGAAACACAGCACATTATGAGACCAGGCACACTGGTTGTCCTCAGCTTGGAGAAACACGACCTGGTTCCGCTATCACGTGATTGCTATTTATGGAACAGCATTCAACTGTATCGATCCGCGTTGTGTTTACTACTTGTGTAGAGAGCACCAGGCCGCAAACTGTTGACACTAATATGAACAAAAATAACTTCTTCAACCACACCTATCATATCAGCACACACACAGACCGCACAGTTACTTCTGCGCAGTTAAAATTTCCTTGAACCAGAGAAGTTTTACTTAATCGATGATGCTACCTTTATCTAAGGTCAAATTGACATTTCATATTGGAATCAGTGTATGACTAGTATGAGACCACTCAGCAGGTGGTGTTTTGTTTTTGGTGGAACAACGACTCCACCTACAAACAGACTTATTTTATTTTGAACACCGTCTATATTATGTTGGTATTGGTGTTTGTGAGCTCGCCTCTTACTCCAAATGTTCTGTGTTCGCTCTCCATGCGGAGCGATTAAGTTGTTTTTTCCTGTGATCACTATCTCCATGTAGGTGCTAGGTTTGATGATATCAAGTTCCAAGTCCTTTAGGAGATTCATCATTGCACTTCGGTGAGTAACCATGTGTGCTCCGATCTCTTTCTTACACAGAAGGATCTCAGTGGCAGTGCACGAATTCCGTAGCACCGGAGAGGGTCCCTAATGTAATTTAGAAGAATGTGAAAATATTCTGTAGGAATTGTATTTTTTAAATCATTCAAATGAATTTTTCACGGGGCAACAGCTTTTTATCATGCTCTTCTCGATTATGAATTGCCAATTCCTCATTTACATGCTCAACTTGAACCCGGGACCTTCATTTTATCGTCCGTCTCCGATAGGACTAGGAACTCGATAACACCTACACTGAGATCAGTGTGTACCTCTGGAACGAGAGACAAGCACATAACCTCTACGTCACAGAGACCCCTAGAAGACGGACAACAAAATTAGATCCCGAGTTCAAGTTGTGAACCATTGAAAAGATTACATTTGAGGAGAGGCCTGCAGTCGTGGTAAAAATCATCTATTCTAACTACAATCAAATTCATATAAATTATCATTATCCTCAAAATAACGTTTGAGACCCAAGTTGGTAGTGTAGAGTTTGCGAACTGATATGGGATCTGTATGTGTAAGAACGACATTGGAGTACACATGGTTGCTCTTCTTCTTCTTCACCCTTCGCCCCTAAGGAAGCATAGGTCCGCAACCAAGGTCTTCCAAGCCCGCCTATCCAAGACCATCCTTTCCAGATCTCTCCACTCTCTCCCCATTTTCTTGCATTCTGTCTCCAACTCCTGTCTCCGGGTGTTCCTGTGTCATCCCATACCTCTATTGCCCTTGGGGTTCCATCGGAGAGCCTGTCTTGTGATGTTGTTAGGGGGTTTCCTCTGTGTGTGTTCTATCCATCGCCCCCTTCTGCTCCTTATCTCTTGTTCCACCTGTCGCTGTCCTGTTCTATCCCAGAGTTTCCTGTTTGTAGTCCTGTTATAACATCGCAGATAGAGCATCCTGCGCAGGCATCTATTGATGAATGTCTGCAACTTTTTGTTCCCCTTAGTTGTTCTCCATGTCTCCGCTCCATATAGAAGGACAGCCTTGACATTTGAGTTAAATATCATTATCTTAGTTTTATTCCTGATCATTCTTGAACCCCATATGTTCTTCAGAATGGCAAAAGCTGATCTTGCCTTTTGTACTCTAACCCTAACATCTTCATCTGAGCCACCTTAAATGTGGATAACACTTCCAAGATATGTAAATGTGTCCACCTCCTTTAATGGTGATCCTCTCAGTATGATCGGGTCTCTGACATTAGCATTTAATCTCATTATCTTTGTTGTTTCCCTATGAATAGCCAGACTCAGTTGTTGTGAGATTGTTTTCAGTTTAGTTGTTTTCTCTTGTCGAATACAAGATAAAATATGAATACAATAAAATTCACATAAATTGTAATTATCCTCAAAATAACGTCTGAGACCCAATTTGGTAGTATGGAGTTGCCAACTGATATGGGATCTTTATGTGTAAGAACGACATCGGAGTGCACATGGTTGTTCGCCGAAGTGTGATGATGGTGCAATCAATTCAGATACATGAAATCTAAAGAGAAATCAGATAAAGTATTCTCTCCACATACAAGACCATTGTTGTAAGCTTTACAGCAACCACGTGTTTGACATCTTAGAGAGGGTGTTAGTTGTGTCAGGCAGCTTATATCGTGTAGGCCAACACATCCGGTTTCATCCAAGCGCAATATTCGAGTTCGCTACATAGCCTGTAACAATCTGCGAAATTACAGTGGGTACCAGGATCGTGAAGTTTATATGGAAAACCTGGCCAGCAATGGCGGAATGCGGGAGGGCCATTCAGAGTCAGAATAGTTTGATTCTGAACACGACTTTGCTAGCGCATTTCCGACATGTTTGGTCGAGTATTTTCCGGTTTCGTTTGCCGAGCTACTGAGTTAGTGCTTGAGCAACGCTGTGAGCTATGAATGTTACATGGAATGCTTTTGCTGTGTCAACCGTGCGTTTGTTGTGTGTTAGTGTGGATTCAGAAAATGGCGGACAGCGGTTATGACGAACAAGCTCAATCTGTCGTATGCAATTATATTGCGAGTGCAGAAAGTTGAATTTTGTCATGATTGATGCTCCTTCGACAAGAATTGCAATTCAAGTGATGAACAGTTTTGTGTTGCTACACTAGCGACGGCCATATGCATTTTATGCGGAGCAGGTTGCTTTTTGTGGTGGTACGCGGCTGTTTCATTCTGGAATTAGTTCACACAGGAAACATTTCACAGTTGTTAGTATTTCGTGTGATTTTCATTGGTACAGGAACGGAGCAATTATGGGGTGACCCGTTGCAGTGAAGTTGGAACCGTACTTATGAACTATGAACTATGAAGTTTATATGAGTCAACATTGAGATATAGACAATATTTCAAGCGAATGAAAGATGGATATGGCAGCAGTACTGAAAGTCTTGCTGTATTTATGTTATAAATGTACCAGTTCAATGTTATACCAACCAACCATCAATAACAGTATACAATAAAAAGATATCAGGTACTATAGACCAGGGAAGACCAAGAAAAAGATGAATAGACAATACCAAGATAGCACTAAATAAACATGAATATATCACAAGGGCGACTCATCTGGCCCTGGAACGCAAATTAAAGCTCACACCCCTACGATTAACAACAAGAGTGGACGACCAATTCCATCAACCACCTGGGGAAAACAATATATAGTAATTCACTTCTGATTCACAATCTTTCTAGTTAGGTATACTGGAAGAAAATCGACACACAATTAGACAGGCATATGAAGAAATCATATCTGAAATAGAACCGACGCTGCTTCTCATTCTTACAGATCCCAGGTTTATTGTTAATGTTAAGACAATGATCCAAGCTTAAACTCCACGCGACTGGCATGGAATATCGCTTATTTGTAAATGTATTGACCACTGCGCCACGGAGACAACCAGAAAAGTACACACATGCACACACCAAACATATATTAACAATCGGGCTGGATTCTGCAGGTACTTTATTTACAGCTAAATAAAAAAATCAATAGCAATGTCCGTTTTGTTCGTATAATTAATATTATGAAAATCTTGGCATATCCTTTACAGGATATAGCCACCAACCACAGTAAATAAGTCGTTCATTTTCTAGGCACCCCCTATACGTTCAGTAGTTTATCAATGCTTTCTGAACGGTGAGGTCTAATTTTCCCTTTCGTACAATTCCTAAGGAAATGAATTTGCTTCCAAACTTGCCCGCTGCAGACCAGGTACGCTTGGGTTGGGATCGAGCTCACTATCGCTTAAGCTACGGACGCTCACAATTAATATTATACAGGTAGTAATAACAAAACATAATAAGGCAACAGGTGATGACAGCCTTACCTGTAGAAATGCTCAAGCGGCAGATGATACAGCAATTAGCCAAGTGCAAGAATTATTAAATAAACTAAGGGGAGAGGAGGGGAACAGTCCCAGAACATCGGAAGAAGGGAATAATTGTTCTTCTGCTTGTTCACCCGCTGTAAATTCAGGCCAGGTAGACCAGCACATCTAATTTCGGCGATGCTTTTTATTTACTAGGTAGCTTCCCAGGTCCTACATCAGTCAAAGAATAACACTGCAACCTTCAAGGCTAGTCGTAAGAGGCTTACGACATGCCTTGAAGGTTGCAGTGGTACTATTCTTTTCTTCCCTTGCAGCGGACCCCGGCACCATACGGGCGGATAGTTTATGTTGATATCAGGATATGGTAGTTGTGCCCCCACCCTTTTTTTTCTATTCTGCCCGTTTATCATTGCTAAGTATAATGCAGTGGCGTCTGTGGCCTAGGGTTAGTGACTCTGTCTATTAACCCCGACGTTCTGAGTTCGAATCACGCTGCGGACAGTTTGCTTGCAAATTGTTTCCGTTGATTTTAACAAAGGACGATGGCGCCACCCGTTCAGAAAGCAATGGCAAACTACTGAACGTATAAGTGGTGCCTAGAAAATCAACGACTTGTTTACTGTGGTTGATGGCTACGTCCTTTGGGATATGCCACGATTTTCATTTTCAATGAGATGGAGTCCACATTTTCAATGAGATGGAGTATCACATTTTTTTTATTGCTGACAAAGTGTGTTAATGAAGACACATATGACACATAATGCAGATATTAAGTTGGAATGGGGGTGTTTAAAGCCGAAGGATTGACTTCATTGCACCGGGTTTTACCCCATATGGCTTGGTCCCTTTCTTCAGAAATGATACGCCACCTGCCGAGAGCATGAACTCCAAAACTACGGCAATACAAAAGGATAAAAATAAAAGCAGTTAGCAATTTTGACTGCACGAGAAGTATTTTTTTTAAAATTGTCCTACGAATTATCGATGCAGAATCAGCTTTTAAGAGCCTAAATAAAATATGGAACTCCAAGTTATACAGTTTTAAAATTAAATAGCGAATTTTCAATTCAAATGTTGTATTATTCCTAACAAATGATAGAAAGTGTTGAAAAATGACAAAAGATATAGAAAGTATGTTGAATGCATTTGAAAATAAATGTCTGCGAATAATAATGAACATACAATGACACGAATTCATGAGTGGGGATGAAACCTGGGAAATGTATGATCAACTACTAGTAACATCTGCTATAAGAAAGAGAAGATGGAGATATGTTGGATATGCTCTGAAAAGAAATGATAAATAATCACAAAGTATGCATTTAAATGGGACGTAAATTGTTCATGGAAGAAACATAAATAATCACAAAGTATGCATTTAAATGGGACGTAAATTGTTCATGGAAGAAACATAAATAATCACAAAGTATGCATTTAAATGGGACGTAAATTGTTCATGGAAGAAACATAAATAATCACAAAGTATGCATTTAAATGGGACGTAAATTGTTCATGGAAGAAACATAAATAATCACAAAGTATGCATTTAAATGGGACGTAAATTGTTCATGGAAGAAAGATAAATAATCGCAAAGTATGCATTTAAATGGGACGTAAATTGTTCATGGAAGAAAGAATGTCGTAGTGTAACCCTGAAACGAACTTTACTGAGAGAGGCAAGAAATGGAGTTCTCAGTCCCATGGAGGAGATTGAGCGAGTAGAGCGGTATGGAGAAATTACTTGCATGCCCTATGTAACGTATAACGGTACGATAATAATTATTATTATTAAATTGTTCATAGAACAAATAATGCCGTAGTGAAACACTGAAACGAACTTTACTTAGAGAGGAGAGAAATATTGGATTCAATTTATAGAGGAGATTGAAGAAGTTGACCTGGATAGAATGATATGGAGAAATTACTTTATGCATGTATATATGTAATGTTATATATGTCATCATCATCAAATAACTTGTCCTGGGCAGAACCTTGCCACATTAACAGTCCTTCGGAATTTTTCTCTCTCATAGACCAGATGTCCCGCCTCTGCAACCTTCATGTTCAAACCATCAGTTATATCCTGAATTCATTTTCTCCGTGGTCTTCCTCGTCTCCTCTTTGGCGGTATGCCTCCTTCCATGATGGTCTTCTCCGGCCCTTCGTGTCTCTTTATATGTCCAAAATACTTTAGTTTTCTCATTTTTATTTGTAGCAGCAGCCAGTTTTCTTTGATTTTTGAGTACTTTCTGGATATATCTAGTTGTTCTCTTCTCTGTCTATAATATACGGAGAACTTTTGTAACACTTATATTCAAAAGCACATATATATTTTCCCACTAACTTGTCAAATGCCCATGTTTCACACACATACGTTGCCACTGGGAACATGCATGCTCTTAGAATTCTGATCTTTGTTTTCCTATCAGTTCCATTCCAAACTGTTTTCAGTTACATTTTTTGTAAAGCCATGCTTGTTCTTCTTGTAATTTTCTTTATCATATTTCCATTTCTTGTTACATATATAATGTATATAATGTGTATATAATGTGTGTATAATGTATATAATGTGTGTATAATATATATAATGTGTGTATAATGTATATAATGAGTGTATAATGTGCACATATGTAAGCACATAAGTGCTTTTGAATATAAGTGTTATAGAAGAGTAATCCGTATATCATGGACAGAGAAGAGAACAAACAGACCTTTTCAGAAAGAACTCAAAATCAAAGAAAACTGGCTGATTCTACAAATAAGAAAATTGAGATATTATGAACATATAAAAAGACATGAAGGGCTGGAGAAGACCATCATGGAATGAGGCATACCAGCAAAGAGAAGAAGAGGAAGACCAAGGAGAAGATGGACTCAGGATGTAACTGATGGTTTGAACATGACGGCTGCAGAGGCAGAACATCTGACCTATGAGAGAGAAAAATTTCGGAGAACTGTTGGGGTGGCAAAGTTCTGCTCAAAACAAAGCTATTTGTTGATGATATAATGTAATGTATAGCGGTACGAGAGAAATACAACCAGTTTGTGAATTGTTTTTGTTAGTAGGTCGTTTAATTCTCCATTTGTTTTTCTCCTTAGTCCTGCAATTGCAGATAGTGCACGAGAGAAAAAACCTCTTTTTCAATAATCGACGTTTAAAAGTGTGTCAAGGTTCGCGGTGCAAGGGGAAAAGTTTCTGTACTAAACAGTCAGCCCAAAGGTCAAAAAGGGATGCTGGGTAAAACAAAAACAGGATATGCAGTGCTATAGTAAGATACGTGTTGCTCTCCACACGAACTTTTTGTACCTGATGTTTTTCGTTATGCGAAGAGTGCTTGTTTGTGCTGAACGTGCGGTGCATGTGTGTAACTATAAATGGTGGTTCAGAATGTGGATTATGCCATTAGTTGACTGCTTATCCATATAAAAGAATAGCATAATTCAGTGGCGGCGCAGTGATCATTTATGTTTGTGGGGCCAGATAAACATTTTCGGAAAAATCATGGTTTTGTGTATCATAGTTATATTTTAGTATTTACTATTATTTGCCTATTCCTGAAATTATCCCCATGTACTAGAACGTACATTGTAATACATAGATATATATTGATGGAACGGACGATTACATTAAACTATTCTATGATGGCCAGTTAATTATTTATAGTATGTTGTATTATTTATATATATATATAATTCGGTATTTACACACCCAGACTAACTTGTAGCGCAATAGCAACGTTTAACTGTGCACTGGCTTAGCATCGCAGAAATCGGATATGCTGGCCTGCTTTTAGGCGCATAACTGGCACAACGTACAATCACACTTAGGCTTAAATCACATACAAATCAAACAGAGTGGTTAACAAGTGATCGATATGAAGCGTTCAAAGAAGAAGAAGAAGAAGAAGAAGAAGAAGACATACATATTTGTTATGTTATTTGAAAGTAACCTACTGAAACAAACCCCGTCAGAAAAAGTTGTCAGAAAATCCATCAACCTGAAGATAAAAGTACAAACTCCACTACCTAACACAGGAATCAAGAGTGCAGACACATAATATTTTGGAGAATAAAATAAACAACAAGTATGCATGTGAGAAATAAGAAAAGTTTTTCAATTGTTGTGTCTGCAAACACTCATCATTCACTACAGGTTATCCCAAAATACGTATCACTCTTGCATTTGTGTTTTGTGTTCAGGGTAACATATTTGGATTTTAAAATACACATCTTTACGCATGTAAACCACCAACACGGCTTTAGAATGCCGTAGATTACTGTAAACTAAGGGCTACAACCACATCAAATACAAATATAACTTGAACAGTGGCAAATGTTATCTCATCATCATCAAGGTGCGTTTCCTTTATAGGACTTTGCTCTCTTTGCAGCACATCTGAAATTCACTCTGTCTCTTACTAGTTCACCCACTTCGTCGATGGTCTTATTCATGGTTTCTTTAATATCTTGTAGTCATCATCTTCTTGGTCTGCCTCTGTCCTGGAACCCTGCCCTCTAGTATTGTTCTTTCCAAGCCATCGTGACGCTTGATGTGACCAAAGTATGTAATTTTTCTGTATAGTATGTTGTTTATGAGCCAATTCTCTTTAACATTTAGTTCTTTCAGGACATCAGTGTTCTTTCTTTTTCTGTCAATGGTATTCGTAGGATTTTTCTTTAGCATTTAGTTTCGAAGGACTGGATTTTCGTTCTTAATTTTTGTGTAATAGTCCATGATTCACAATCATAAGTAGCCGGTGGGAAAATGCATGCTCTCAATATTTTAAATTTTAATATTTTGCTAGTGCTTTGCCACATGTTCTTCATTGTGTTTAACTTCTTGATTGCTAATTGCCAATCTTCTTGAGATCTCTTTGGAGCAGTCACCGTTATTGTTAATTATTGAGCCCAGGTATTCGTAGCTCTCTACACATTGGAGTTGCTCATTGTTTATTTGGATGTTAGATGAGCCTTTTGCTTTGTAAGTTGACATGATTTTTGTTTTTTGTGTATTCAGATATAGATGTTGGTCTTCACTATGTTTCTTGGTCGTCATGATTAGGTTTTCCAAACCTTCTTTGCTGATGGATAATAATACTGTATCGTCTGCGTATCTAAGCTCTGGTATGAATTTGTCGCATATAGTGAGAGGGTCGTAATTCACATAGTTGGCATCGTCTTTTACATTCCTCATGATGTTCTCCGCATATATGTTGAATAAGTATTGTGACAAAATACATCCGTCATACCCCTTTTGAATCTCGAACCATTCAGCTATTTCACCTCCTATTTTAATGGTTGCCTGTTGTTCGTGGTATAGAGATTCTATGAGTTGTATTATGTGTGTTGGAAAGTGCATGTCTTTCATGATGTTCCACATTTTCTGGTGTTGTATATGGTCGAAAGCCGTGCTATAGTCTATGAAACCATCATGCAGGTCTATGTTGTATTCTCTGCATTTCTCGATAATGAGTCTCATGCTACAAATATGGTCTCTAGTCCCTCTACCTCTTCTGAAACTTGCTTGTGTTTCGTGTATTTCATCTTCTATTATTTGTTCCATCCTCTTCATTATGAATCTTAGTAGGATTTTGCTGGCATGACTTATAAGGGCAATAGTTCTGTAGTTGGTGCATAGTTTCAGGTTTCCCTTCTTTGGAATAGGTATAAATACTGATCTTTTTCATTCCTTTTGCAAGGAGGAGCTATTCCATATCTTTGTGCACAATTTATGATATACCCGAGCACTGGTCTCCCCGCCTGTTTGAATCAATTCCGCTGGTATATCATCGCACCCTGGTGACTTCCCTCTCTTCAGGCTTTTGATGACCAGGCGCACTTCATCCAACATGGGCTCTGGTTCTGTCTCTTCGCTTTCTGTTATTATCTTATGTGGATTTTTACATGTGCCCTGGTTACAGACGGTAGTTCCGGTCTGGCTAAGAGAGCAGGTGCCGTGGGAGAGCTACTCTAGGGCAAGTAGAGATACAAAGATAGTCATGCCTGATGGGATTTGCTCGCAACTAGACGAGCGAACTCCCAGAGTGACTAATAATGCTCGCCTCTCCCGCACGATGGGAAAGCTAGTTCGATGATACATGTAGAACCTTGCGGGGCGGAGCCCGGAGCTCGCGCATTCTCTCTCTTGATGCACTTCTCTTGAGCCGATGAGCCTGCCGGGTGATGAGCTCCGCTTACATGTCCGCAAGACGATCTACATAGGTCAAAAGTCTAGCCCCCATCACAGAGAGGCACGAATAAAAAACCATCGAGGGGACGTTGACCCGCATGAGGCGAAATTCGGAGCCCGTGCACACTCTCTCTGGATACGCCTCTCTAGAGCCGATGAGTGTGCTGGGTGCCGAGCTGAGTTGCACGTGGGTATCAAGGGGCGAAACTTGAATTTGCCACCCCGAAGTCGGACAGCCAAGAGGGAATTGACGGTAATGGTGAGGTAGGCACCAGGGCAGAGCGATCGCGTATACGGACGTTGCAAGGGTGGCGCCACATGTGGCGAAAAATGTGAGCACGGAAAATGTCGATGGTGACAGGGCATCAGGGCAGAGCTAGCAAGCACGCTGGCAAAGTCATAGTAGGCCTCATTGAGGGGCAGGCCGGCACGGCAAGAGGGTGTGCGTCCCACCCACATGAGTAGAACTGGAAAGCCTAGCAGAGGCAAAACCAACGCAAACGCGGCAGTGGCAAGCGCGGCAGCGATAGGCAGGATGTGCCCCACCCAAATGTACAGAACAACTGGAAAGCCCAGCAGAGGTAAAGCCAGTGCGCGTTTCCGCTCGCAGGGAAATACTGCTGCCTTGTAGTTGATTGGGGACAATCAAATGCTAGCGGAACAAACCGCAAACAAACCTGAACGGGCGGCAAACCAAGGTGTTCATTAAAACGACAGGTTTTGCTGGGCATATGGCGTCATGGCAGCGACCCTTAGACGGCCTGCCCTGAAAGAAAATAGCAACCCACTGCCTTGTGGGTCACGGCTGGGGACAGTCAAAGGCTAGCGGAGAGCGAACCGCACACAATAGCTGGCTGAAATCGAACACCCCACCGAAGGATAGGCAACTGTTTCTCAAATAGGTGCTGAAGGTTGGTGCACATACATTACGTTCTGATGTTTGGCATTTTAGACATCACAATAAGAATGATAAAAACTAGCCTAGAACGATCGAAAGAGAGAGAGAGAGAGAGAGAGAGAGAGAGAGAGAGAGATGTGTCTTCATAAATGTTATCTAAGGGAGGTAATATATTTAGATATAAAAATATAGAGTTATCTTACCGGCATATAACATTGTGTAGAATTAATAGTACATAAACTTTTAGCATCGGTCAAACCAGATGTTAGGGGCTAACAACGATTAGTCCGAGCTAATGAAATGGCGAAGATCAGAACCTTATCCTGAATACAAAGAAAACTAAAATTATGTTCATCAACAAAGCAAAATCCACCAAAAATTACCAACAGTAATAAAGAAACTGAGAAAGTCATATAATTTGAATATCTTGGCTCTTCACCTTCATTTTTGTCCCTGTTCACGCAGGAGTTAGGGGTAATGAACGAGCTGATAGATTGGCTGGCTACAACATCAGTCGAATAACTACCGAGCTGAGGCAGAGGCAATCAAAAAGGCGGCCGAAATGATCTTGGAGAGAAGAAACACTACACGCAACAAGGTCGTGATATTCACCGATGCACTATCGGTCATCACGGCACTCAAATGCGTTGGCAAAACTGAGATGAATGAGCTCAAAACGTCCCTCGCTGAACTAACGAGTTCACTCAAACGCACTGTCATCCAGTGGATACCGTCACACTGCAACATTAAGGGAAACGAAGCGGCCGACAAGCTAGCCAAAGAGGGCGGGCGACTACCCCAGACTGATCTCGAGATCAGCTATGAGGAAGTCAAAACAACCATCGGTTCGCACTATCGAAGCAAGTGGGCAAAAGACCACCCGCAGTACACAGACAGTGACGGTTACTATGGTCTCTCGCGCAGTGAACAAGTTACCATATTTCGCCTCCGTACCGGCCACAACAAGCTCAGAGCCCACATGTTCCATAAATTTAAAATTGGCACAACTAGCCTGTGCCCATGCAATATGGCAGACATGACGGCAGAACACGTCTTGCAAGACTGTCCACGTTTAGCAGGTATACGAGAAGAGTACTGGCCAAAACACACAGAGCTTCGCGAAAAGCTGTACGGAGGAACGGAGTCCCAAAAACAACAGTTAAATTCATGATAGAAGTTGGTCCATCAGGCTAGGCCGGGAACGCAAAGGAAGGAAGGATCGAAATGACATTCTTCACGCATTGAGAGAGTCTTTCCGAACAGAGGAGTGAATCTTACTCGCTGACCAGATTGAGAGAGATGGGTGTCAATATTGGTTCAGCCCGAAAATAGCAACATACTATATGTGCAAAGAGATTGATTTATCAACATGGAACTGGCGTGTTGGACCACTGGAAGCTGCTGGATTTGATGAGGCGGAGATCGGAGCACCTATGGACATGTCCGGAGTTCTATGATGATAGTCCTCATATAACTGATAACTGATCTTGGTTCTATAATTAACAACAATGGAGATTGCATGAAATAAGTTAGAAGACTAGCCTTGGGACTCCAGAGGGTGGTCAGCATGAAGAAACTTGGCACAACACAAGAAAAGAAACAAGAATAAGACTACTGAGAACATACATATTCTCTGTAACAACATGTGGATGCGAATCGTGGACAATAACACAAACATTAAAGAACAAACGAAGCTTTTGAAACAATGTTACATAACAGTTTTAGAACATCCTTTACACATGAGAAAAAAAACCAGACATCCTACAAGACCTGCATATTAAGGAGCACTGGCTCATAAATAGCATCATGTCACAGAAGATAACATATTTTGGCCCCGTTAAGCCGGGGCCGTGCCTGCTATGATACGGAGAGGCGGCCACATTCGGCGTACCGTAAAGAAAGGGGGAGGCGGCATAAACAGTGAAATCAAAATATCAATTGCATGTTATTTTAAAGAAAAAACATTTAAGGGGCGGCATTTCGAAAACTTGCATCGTACTGAGAAAATATACCGCACGGCCCTGCGTTAAACGTCACAGATAGAACTGTAATATAAAGCATGGTTCCTGGAGTACGATGCAGTGGACGACGAAGACGAAGGTGGCAGCAGGATATCAAAGAAACATTGAACATGACGCTGAAGGAGGTTGAAGAGCGTGCTAGAGACAGAGTTTTTTCAGGTGGACTATGATGATAGCGATGAGAGCTGGCAATTATGGTTGACCATTGATTCAGGAGGAGAGTATACGCTTACACGCGACTCGTACGTTGTTACTTCTTACATTTGCTTTGCATTTATGCAACTTTTTTTATTAGACATCGGCAGAAGATGCGTGCATTCACTAGTATTTAGGACCCAAGAGGCGTGTCTGCGTTTGCTTTATTACCTATACCAGAGTAGCTCTCTCTCGATCCGTACCCACTTAACCTTACATGATCTTTTGTCTATTTTCAGGGTCACCACGAGGAGGTGGAGTAGGGTCTTGATCAGTCCCAGCTCACTTACCCTGGCGCAGCGTTGTCCCGTTTGTTATTTGCGCATGCGGCTCCAAATCATTATAGTAAAGGGGAATAACTTCGCGGAATAGACAAATAATAGTAAATACTAAAATATAAACCTAGCCTAAAAACCATGATTTTTCCGAAATTTGTGTCTGGCCCCACCACCAAAAATGCCCACGAGACGCCATTGTCTGATTGTATATGTCCGACGTATAAGAAATCTATCTTCACTTCTTTTGAGCCTTTTCTTGACAAAGGCCTTTTGGTCGAAATGTAGCGGCATATTCTTATTGTGCTTTGTAAAACTATAGTGCACTATTACGTGTTTCGCCATTACTGGTTATTGGTTACTAAACTGACGTCATTGCACTCCGGGCAGACCCATAGGTGCTCAGTCTCCCCAACAGATATCGAAGAGTATGCATACTGATGGTTCCTGTGGCTCGCTGATTAAACACACCTCTCACTCTGCCTCTCAGGCATCCAGTTCGACTTGAACAACGGGTAACTCCAAACTGCTTAAATCGCTTGATCGATTCAACATCGATATTAGTGTCCTCATCCAACAGAGAGTCTCGAAGAGACCGAAGAATATCCCCTTATCCATCTTCAACTCCCCAACAATCGATGCTGTTGATGCAAGCCTGTCCGCTCTCTCATTACCGTAAACACCCGCATGCCCAGGACAGTATATCCACGTAAGCCGCCATTACTACATAGTTTTACTGCCGTCTTTCCTTACTATATCGAATATGGCACACAAGACATTAATCTGTTATCCATTCAATCCTGTGTGAACGTGTACGCTTTGTGCCACGACTACACTGAGAAACTGTCAGGGTACTCTACAGTACTTTGCTGTTACGTGTTTCACCATTGCTACCTGGTTTTACTGCAGTCTTTCCTTATGTTAATAGAATCATGTCTATCTACATACATCTAGATTTCAACAGATCTCGTCAGTGAATGTCTACATTTGTTGACACGACTACACTTTAGAAACTGTCAGGGTACTCTACTCCTGTTTTCTGAGACGAGTGCAACGCAGTTAATGTCCCTTGAAGTTGGCGGAATAATGAAATATCTAAATAGGAAATACGTTGAGGGTATTTTCTCGGAAGTGTAGAGTCATAAGTTTGTTAATTTATAAAAACTGAAGCACCACATACGATTAATAGTCTGATTTCGAAAAAGTCAAGACACTAAAGATGTCATCTAGCATGAATGACTCTCAGTTAGCTAGACTTCTACAAGAAGAATACGACAGGGAAGCTGCAGCTGTTTTGCTGGAAGAAGACATTACAATTACAAATTCCCAACAAACCAGCTCGACATCAGCGTTCAATAACAAAAATAAAAACCACAGTTTTGAAGTTTCAAATGCATCTTTAACTTCTGAGCTGTCACCTGTTGATCCTTCGTTAGAGTTGTCAGATCCCAATCCAGATATCAGACTGCTATTTCTTCATTTTAATACACAGTTTTTCTGGGGTTCACTTTCAGGAATTGAAGTAAAATGGAGCCCAAGAATGACATTGTAAGTTGGAAGAAATTTTTGAAATGATGTATAGAATAATGATTCGTTTTGCTTCTATTAACTTCTACCATCAATAAGCCACCTCACATGTCAAAATGAATCTTTTATTTTTAAAACCTTCACAATTAATTGCAGTTTGTGTACAATTCGTCAATTGTCACGTGTAACACTAACAGTAGTAACAGTGAATCTGAGATGATCCCTGATGTCATCAGCCGGATGAAGTTTAATTTATAAAATATACACCATATACAGCTTTCAATTCTGCACATTCTTGCATATTACTAGTGCTGTAGTGCTTTACATAATAAAGTTATAACATAATTTGTTAGATATTGTACAACAATCATGTGATGGCTTGGTCATGTACGCGCATGGACAGATATTTTATGCCCATCATAGAATAGATGACCTTTAAAGTTTACAGACAGCTGATGGATGGGAGAAGTACAACTGTGCAATCGTGAATTAGGTCCAAGGATATTGGTAAATGAAATATGAAGACATTCAAAATATATCCCATAGTCTTGGTAGAACAATAATAGGACATGGTCTCCTGTCTCACAAAGTGCTGATTCGTCATAAAATGACAACTTATTCTGATTGAAATGGAAGAAATAAGACGAAAGTAAATTCTAAAGCTTGATAGACCTATCTGAGGTTCATCATTTATTCATGTAAGTCCTTCCTTTCGTTCGCTTGAAATTTTGTCTAAATATTCAATGTCTCTTGTATAAACTTCACTGTCTTTTGTAGCTCGCACAGAGGTCGGTGTAGTTTTATGTAGTGTTGTTTCGTTAGGTCAGTGAGTTTGCCTCAGTATATCATATTTGGGACAGTCTTGAAGTATATGCTCTACAGTATGATGTACATGTACACATTGCTGAATTGCCAATCTTAAATTTTGTATACATCTGGCTGTGAAGTCGATTGTGTCCTGTTCTAAGTCGCAGAATGACAACTTGTTCTAATCTGCTCATATTATAGTAATCGTGTTCATATTTGGGGCTTTCTGATTGATTTAACCATCCTTTTCTTTTGGTAGTAGGTAACTGGCACATCCGGTTGCTCTCCTGCAGCACCTTCCTTGGCCAATCGGTCTGCTGTTTCATTTCCTGGTATTCCACAGTGAGATGGTATCCACTGCAAGATGACCCTGCGCTGCTTGCACTAGACTGTAGATCTGGCAATTTTCAGGACTGGAGTGCTGATTTTACATCTGTCAAAATTACAACAGGTTGTGGAAGTCTGCTATTCAACAGTCGCCACCTTGATTGCCTGAGTTTCTCACATCATAGTTGTGACATAATTTCCCCATTGGTACTTTAATGGCATCTCTAACGTTGTTTTGGTATTCTATGTACACTCCTGCTCCTCCATTCTTCACTGCATTTTCTGCTCACCCATCTGTGTATACCCGGATCCAGAGATCTTGTGGGTATTCTTCATCAAGTAAACTGAGACTGTTTTGCGTTGTATGCTGTTCTGCTCATCTTTGTTAAGTATTCCTTTCACTTCTGATTCATATAGTTAAGCATTATATTGTAGTTGATTATGACTAAGATACTACTAATACTTGTAGATATAGGTGCTTCTTCTTCATTCATGTTCTACATCAGCCACTTGTTAAACCATTCTTTACGGTCTGTATGTCATTTACACCGTAGAGCGTGAGTTTGTTGTATCAGTTAGATGCCTTTAGACTTTATAGGCAGCACATTCAGTTTCTTCTGCTTTATGTTCAAGTTCACCTTCCTAAGTAAGACCAAAAAAACCTTACAGAGGGCAGTCCATCCCACCAGGAAAATCCAGAGCTCGCTTGGACTTTGCTGTCAAAGTTCCCTGGTCTACACGACTGGGAGGTGGAGTTGACTTCTGCGTTCTACGGTTGATTAACAGGCTACTAATTTTCACTTTTTGTCCTTTCTAAGAGAGACTAGCCAACCCCAACTTAATAGGATGCAGAGCCAGGCACAAAACACATCTAGTAGACCGTACATGAATGCTAAACAATAAGTTTAGATTACCAGCATTTTGAGCCATATTTTTTACAGTTCATGCATTGTCATACAAGCTGGAATTGTGTCATTTCTTTCTTCTTCAAACACTCCATATCAGCCACTTGTTAACTACTCTGTGTGATCTGATCCTAAGAGCGATTGTATATTGTGCCATTTATGCACCTACAAGTAGGCCAGCAAATCCAATTTCTGCAACACTTTTTAATTTACTAGGGTAGCTTTCCTAGGCCCCTACCTCAGTCGCCTCTTATGACAGGTCTTGTAGGTCGCGATGGTACTATTCTTTGCTCACCTTGCGGGCCCCGTCACCACACAGGCGATTGTCATTTTAAGTGCTTCATAATGTGAGAAAATTGTGTCACATCTGCCGTAAGGTGCAATGAAAATCTGGCATATTCTTTACAGGACGTTGCCATCAACCACAGTAAATGAGTCATCGATTTTCTAGGCACCACTTATACGTTAAGTAGTTTGCCATTGCTTTATTAATGTCTATTTTTACCATTTGTAAAATCCACGGAACAACTTTGCTTCCAAACTGCCCACCTTAAAGTCTGAACCAGGTACTCTTGGGTTGTGATCGAGCTCACTACTGCTAAGTCACATCAACCTTAAGATAAGAGAATAAACTGGTTTGTTTATCTTATTCTGCTACTTCATCGCTCTTCTGTCAGTCATCAGATCACAGCAGCAATAGTTTTAATAAACTATGAGATTCACTTCAGCTCGTTCTCAGAACCTCTCAGATTTGGAATACGTTTTATCTCGGAAATATTTTCTCCATGTCTTTCCTGTAGAGTTCAGTTCTTAATACTTATGGCTCCTTAGTGATATTACTAAACATGATGCTTCAGGAAAAAGAACTATTTGTGCTTGCTTCATTCATTAGGGTTTCTGCTGTAGGTTTCAAACCTCCTGCTTCTGCTCAAATACGTGTAGAGAGCCTGCTCTTCTTTACTTGGTTGTCACACCGCTATTGTGTTGTGGTGCAGCATCTTGACTATATTTTTCTAGAGACCTCTGATACCAGTGAAGGTGAGGTTGAGTTCCTGGTCCTATCGGAGATGGATGATAAAATATAGGTCCTGTATTCAAGTTGAGCATGTAAAAGAATGATTGGCTGTTCAAAATTGAAAAGAGCAGGCTGGAAAGCAGTGCAAAATTCATTTAAAAATATTTTTTTAAAAGTACAAAATTCCTACAAAATATTTTCCCCATTTTCTAAATTACATTGGGGATGCTCGCGGGCCAGGAATTTTACACTGCCGCTGAGATATTCATGTGTAAGAAAGATCAGAGCACACATGTTTACTCACCGAAGTGCAATGATGATGGTCCTATCAATCAATCTTGATCTCCTGTATTAGTCTTGCACTTTCAGGATGGCTTGAGTGATGCATCTTTTGGCATGATTCTGACATATTTGCCTGTTGCTGCTGACAATCTTTTATGTGTGTGGCTACATAGATTTAGAAGAATTCCACCTCCTTCATTTTCTATTGCATTAGTTGCTGATCCATCTGTTTATATGGGAGTCTAGATCTTGGTAGAAAATTACTTTTCTATATTCTTAAGTGTTATGACTTTTCTTTGTGGTTCGGTTTTCTTGTAAGTGTTGGATTATCTTATGAAAATGAAGCCCAGTTGGCTACAACTTTGTGTCTATAACTGTAGATCTGGTCTGAGAGTTCCATGAGACAGTCTATAGACAAGATCTAAAAAATACCTCAACCACATGGCTTACAACAGCTGCAACACACATGATGCATGCTGACTTTGTGTAAACAATGCCCTGACTCAAGCTTGCAGAAGTATGAAAAGAGCGAATGTCATCAATGCGGTATGCTCTCATGTGATATGGACGAGTCTCAGGCGCTGGAACGAGTGCGAGAATTAGGGGTTAAGTTTGGACATGCCAGACAGTGTCGTCTTTGGGGTAGAGAGAGAAGGTAAACTAATCAACTTCTCATGAGTACGGTGAACAAATGAACTTTAGAATGGCTGTTGCAGTGGAGGACAGAGCACACACGGGAATACCCAATGTGTCATGATGTTGATAACATAACACTTGACACAATAAAGATGCAGCACTACATGACATAATTAGGAAGACAAGTAGAAGTAGTAAGTGGATTATTTTCTCTTGTTGTATTTATCTTTCTGTTCCTCTTTAACTCCATTCTGCAGCCGATGCATTTAACATTTTATTATGTCTTTCTCCAGATGTGCAGGGTTATGTGTGTATGAAGGCAGAGGTGGTCTGTGCTCTGTTAGACTAAGTTTACCACTGCTGAAGCTGAGACCAAGAAAGGATTTGGTTGAAACACTTTTGGTAGGACAAAGTATTGTACCTCAACATATCAAGTTATAAATGTTGTATTTATGTCAAAGTACGAGGGCGCATTGAAAGTAATGCCTCCAAGTCCATAACTTTGTTAATATACATAATTTACAAATGAAACATACATTTTCAGAAAGCTTGAGATGTTCACTACACAATAGAGTCATTATTTTTCGACATAGTCACCTCCACACACACACACGCCAACGTCGAACTAGTTGCATCCCGTCGAAGAAAGAATCTGATGATTTTTCACGAAGCCAGTACGCACATCTGCTGCCACATCCTCGTCAGAAGCATATCTGTTTCCCTTGAGATGTTCCTTGAGCTTTGGAAACAGGAAACAGTCACAAGGTGCCAAATCGGGGCTATATGGTGGGTGCGCTAAAATGTCGTCAAAATTGAGACGCTCTAATGCTGCCGCTGTTTGTCTACTGGTGTGTGGGCGAGCATTGTCATGTTGAAGGACTGCGTGTTTTCCAGGACGAACACGTAGCAGTCTTGCCCGTAGTTTCTTCATCATTTCCACATACCGATCAGAATTGACAGTATTGCCGCGTTCCAAAATTCTGTGTGGATTACGCCCTGGCAGTCCCAAAAATGGTCATCAAAACTTTTCCCGCTGACGCGACAGTTTTGAATTTTTTTGAGGTGGGTGAGTTTTTGTGCCTGTATTCCATAGACTGGCGCTTGTTTTCAAGGTCGTAATGATGCACCCATGACTCATCGCCAGTGACAATTCGGCAGATAAAGTCATCGCCTTCTCGTTCATATCGCATCAGGTGTTCCTGACGCGCCTGATGTCATCAGATTTTTTCTTCGATGGGATGCAACAGCTAGTTCGACGTTGGCATATGTGTGTGGAACGTGGAGGTGACTATGTCGAAAAATAATGACTCTATTGTGTTGTGGACATCTCAAGCTTTCTGAAAATGTATGTTTCATTTGTAAATTATGTATATTAACAAAGTTATGGACTTGGAGGCATTACTTTTCAATGCGCCCTCGTATATAAATATATGGGTTTATATAATATTATATAATAGTATATATAAATAGTGGTTAAGCCGTTGCTTTGCGCTCCAAAGGCAGTGGGTTAAAATCCGGACCCTGCCATTCTGTTCACGAGCTCATTTTTCCAGAGATTCCTAGGATTGTTGCATTATCTACAGAGTTCATACTTTGTGCAACACTTCCCGCATGTGGCGTGTCATTTCTACGGAGAGGGGGCCGAACCATATATAGTTAAAACCCAGTACAATGACTTTAATCCTTCGTCTTTAGAGCTTTTAAGCCAGATCACATTAGAGGATCTAAACTTCAAGTACCTCTGAAGTCGGAGAAGGCCTGCCTGTATAATGAGGGAACTGTTCAAACGGTCAGAAGACTTTCATGCAAAAGTCAATCAGGTGCGTCATACCAGACGCTCTGACTACATCTCAATTCTAAGCGGGCGAACATAGAAGAAAACCATTTTAGTATTATCTATCTATATCCTCTTTGTGTCCCGATTGACACATAAGGCTTCCACAAGAGACTTCCACTATTGTCGTTCTGCTGCCTTTCTATCAAACGTCTCCCATGTCAGGCCACACCCCTTCAACTCTCTCTCCACCATTCTTCTCCATGTTTCATTTGGACGTCCATGCCTTCTCTTCCCATCCGCTGTCCATCTGAGAGCTGTCCTAGCCAATGCCCCCACTGGCATACGACATACATGTCCAAACCAATATTAGTATTTTATATAGACTGTATTATGTAAACTATATTATATACCAAGGTCCAAGTCAGAACGGTATGGAGAAATTACTTGCAGGCCCTTTGTAACATATAACGGAATGAGAGAAATACGAGGGGAAGTCAATAAGTAAGCCACAAATGGCTGCAGAAAAATAACTAAACATGATAACAACTTGAAACCAGTTTATTTTTATACATACATTGTTCCTTTATTTCTCAACATAATTTCCACCAACATTGATGCACTTTTCCTATCGTTTTATCAATCTTCCCAAACCGGCTGCATAGAACTCGGGCTCTGTTTTCTAAACCACGTTTTCACTTCACATTCAACTTCGGCGTCATTCACGAAATGTCTTCCGTCAAGGTGGGTTTTCAGTGGACCAAAGAGGTGGAAATCGCTAGGGCTAAGTCGGGACTGTAAGGTGGATGTTCCAGAACTTCCCACCTTAGTTGGTTAATTTTCTCCTGAGTTAATCGAGCCGAATGTGGTCTGGCATTGTCATGAAGAAGCAACACTCCTCTAGTCAGCAACCCTGGACGTTTTTTTCCAATTGCATCATGAAGCATCGATAGAACTTCACAGTACGATTCGAATTCACATTGTCACCTTTCTTCATGAAATTGGTTAAAAGCACTACCTGACAATCCCAGAACACCGTCAACATAACCTTCCCTGCTGATGGTGTAACCTTGAATTTTTGGACACAAGGCGAAGAAGGATGTTTCCACTGCATTGAAGAACGACTCAGATCTATGGAGCCTGTGTAATTACTTCTTTACAATATAGCTCAGAAACATGTACATCTTGCTCAAGACATGATAAGAGTCTTTTAACATCTTTCACCCTTGATGTCTTCGCAAGATTATGAACATCAGGTGGTATGGCAAGATTACCAACTCTGAAGTACTGCAACATGTAAACTTTCCATCCATCATGCAGTAGATGGTTAAGATGGCTAAGACATGTGAGGATAATAGCTGCCTACCGCAAGAGTCTTCAAGGCAGACCACTGTTTAGATATAAGGATATCTGCAATGCCTCAATGTAGGACTTTTCTGTTGGTGACGTGACGATGACCGACTTTATGGAAAACGTTACGTAAAGGTACAGCAACGTTCTAAGATAAACTTGAGGATGAGCTGGAAGGCAATAGAAACAAACACAAACTTATAAGTCGTCACAGCTACACACCTGCCAAATGACCGTCTGTAAAGACAAAATGGCTATATAATAATAATAATAATTCCTCTCGTACCGTTATCGTTACATAGGGCCTGCAAGTAATTTCTCCATACCGCTCTATCCTGGGCAACTCGATAAATCTCCTCCATGGAACTGAGACCGATATTTCCTGCCTCTCTCAGCAAAGTTTGTTTCAGGGTCTCCTTAGGTCGACCTCTCTTTCTTGAACCCTTTGCATCCCACTTCAATGCCTGCTTTGATATTCGTTGATCATTTCTCCTCAAGGTGTGCCCAACATATCTCCATCTTCTCTTTCTTATAACAGTTGTCACTAGTGGTTGACCAGACATATCTCTGATTTCATCACTTCTCCTGAATTCATTCCATTTTATATTCATTATTTTTCGCAGACATTCTTACAAGTTTCTGTAGCTACTTCAATTTTTGTGATGAGGTAGCTGGCCTCACGCACAAGTCCTCCTCCTTTTCATCCGGGCTTGGAACCGGCATTGGCAGATTTTAAAAAAATGGCTATATACACATTTAATAATCAAATTTAACACAGACACTGTAGTGTAAATGCATGACTGATGCTTTCTTTTTATTTTTCAGCATGAAATGATTCACGCTTACCTATTTGTTACACACAATGACAGTGTAAGTTATCCCTTGATTTATTTTTCTCCATTTTTATATAATGCAGATAACATTTATTGCCTAGTTATGAATAATCATTGGGGTTACTTGCGACAAGTAATGCGCTCTGTCTAGGTCAGGGTACAGTGTAACGGATTTGGATAGATGACTTTATCACTAGTTTTCAGTCTGTCTAACATGATGATGATAGGGTACAGTGTAAGAGATGTGGCTAGATGACTTTATGTCTAGTCTTCAGTCTGTCTAACATGATGATGATAGGGTACAGTGTAAGAGATGTGGCTAGATGACTTTATGTCTAGTCTTCAGTCTGTCTAACATGATGATGATAGGGTACAGTGTAAGAGATGTGGCTAGATGACTTTATGTCTAGTCTTCAGTCTGTCTAACATGATGATGATAGGGTACAGTGTAAGAGATGTGGCTAGATGACTTTATGTCTAGTCTTCAGTCTGTCTAACATGATGATGATGACAGGGTACAGTGTAAGAGATGTGCCTAGATGACTTTATGTCTAGTCTTCAGTCTGTCTAACATGATGATGATAGGGTACAGTGTAAGAGATGTGGCTAGATGACTTTATGTCTAGTCTTCAGTCTGTCTAACATGATGATGATGACAGGGTACAGTGTAAGAGATGTGCCTAGATGACTTTTATCACTAGTCTTCAGTCTGTCTGACATGATGATGATTGTGGAATATTGAAGGAATATTCTTATTTTTTGTATACAGCTAACACAATCCTAAAACACAAAGCTTTACAGAAGCAAAGACTCCTGAAACAATCCAGAAAAATGATGGGGAAAAAAACCAGAACATGACAAAATAAATACACTAAAAAGAAAAGCGCAGACCACAGTCTTCAGACATGGAGACGGACACTGCTGTCTCAGAGCACAACTTCATAGAATGGGTCTCAGGGACTCAGCTGCCTGCACATGTGGAGCACCAAAGCAGTCCTGCAAGACTGCCCCAGCCTGAGAACTGTGAGAATGGAAATCTGGTTAACAGAAACAACCCTTCTAAACAAACTATGGGGGACCGGTGAAGACCTCAAGCACATCACCCTGTTTATGACACATACCGGAGTAGTCGCATAGCTGAAGTTCATCGCAGAAGAAGAAGCTTAATGTCTCCATTACATTTGATTTTTTTTTCACATATTATGCACACATCTAGATTTTGTTTCATTTGGGCAAAATAATTTGTACTTTTTGTTTTGTATATTTTTTCTGTATCTTACAGGATCATGGGGATCATGGTCCAAATTTTCATTCACACATGCAGAGGATTAACAAAGCAACGGGAGCTAATATATCGGTATGCATACATTTGTTTCTATACATCAATATTTAACCCAAGTTGAATAGTATTTTGTACAGTTCATTCTGAGCTGAGTGTAATTTCTTGTTGTTTAGTAATATCTACACAAGAAGTTTAGTTCTATGTTGTTTAGTAAAGTCTACACAAGAAGTTTAGTTCAATGTTGTTTAATAATATCTACACAAGAAGTTTAGTTCTTTGTTGTTTAGTAATATCTACACAAGAAGTTTAGTTCTCTCTTTGAACTGCTCTTTGACACTGCCTTCCTCAGCAAAGACATTTGCACTCTCATTGCCTTCAGTGTCACAGTGAGATGGAATCCACTGCAGGCTAATTTCTCCCTTTTTTGACAGCCGAGCAAGTTCTCTTTTTAGGTTTTGTACTGTGCTGTCATCAGATTTAACCTCCAGGGCTTGTATAGCTGACAGTGGGTCTGTAAAAAAGACTATAATGTCTGCAGGATCTTGCACTGTATTCATGTGCCATGCTGCAATCAGGAAGTCTGAGAATATTAAATGAAGTCCTAGGAACAAGTGTAGGATAAACACCTATCAATGAGTTTATAGAAGATCAATGATTTTAATAGTTTAGTAATTTGATTAGAATGGAACTAAACCAATATATCGCACAAGCGTGCCATATAACAACAGGTTACACGGCAAGTGGAAGACTAAAAAAAAGAAGGATAAATAGAGTCAAAGAGACACTAAACTGAATATGACATTCAATGCAAGCTATACACTGGGCAATCCAAAGGAAGCTATACATACCTCCTCTCTGCAACACTTCACAGTACAAGCAACTGGACAAAAGAAGAACAAATAAAAAAAGACAAAAGAAGAAGAAATAAAAAAGACAAAAGAAGAAATTCACAGAGTAATTACACAGAAAGATCTCAACAGCAGGACATAAACTCTGTAGCACAGACAAGGTTTCCAGATGTAATTTTAAGATGGTGAAAATTTGTCTAGGAATTTTATGTTAATCTTTTTATAAATTTGACTCAGACAACAACTTTGCAGCCTACTATTATTGATTTTCTACTGCAAAGGGTTCTTTTACATGCTCATCTTGAACATGGACGCCCATCTCCGATAGAACTGGAAACTCTATCTCATCTACATTGAGAATAGGCATCTGTGGAAACATATCTTGATCGTTCCACAGGAGGAATGAACAGAGTGCCTTTGAGGCAAGAGGTGAGCACATTGCCTCCACTCTGCAGAGACCCTATCTATTTTGTGTACTTGTATAATGTTTCTTCTTCTTTGCGTTTGTTCTTTACGATCAATTTTAATCACTCTTTGTGATATGTTTGCCAAGAACGTGTATGCGTTGCACATTGGTTTGGTAGGCCCCTAAACGCATAGACTTCTACTCATTTAGGACACATGCAACCGATTTCAGCCAAACCTCCTTACTCGCCTCTTACGACATGCATGGCAGGTAAGAGTGGTTCTATTCTTTACACACCAAATGTGGGCCCCGTAACCACTGGGCGATATAATGTTTATCTTATGACATTATAAATTGTTCTGTTGACAGGTGTACCATACATTTGGTGATGAAGTAGAGTCTTACCAGCAACATTGGTGGCGCTGTAATGGTTCCTGTCAAAAGAAGGCCCCATATTTTGGTTATGTTAAGAGGTCTATGAACCGAGCACCATCTGCTAGAGATCTATGGTGGGCAGACCATCTGGCATCTTGTGGTGGAGAGTATACCAAAGTTAAAGAGCCTGAAGGATTTGGGCAGAAGAAAAAAGGAAAAGAAAGTGAGTTTAAAAATCACTGATTCTAATTTTTATTTCTCTTGTTTAATTATTACTGTATTCTATAATGCTTACAATTTCCCTTAGATTTTCATATTATTTAGACAACCTGTACTTTGGGGGTCTCTGTGTTTAAGCCGTTGCCTTGTGTTCCGAAGGTCGTGGGTTGAATCCAGATTGTGCCATTCTTCTTCTTGCTATAAATTCCGTCGTAGTCAGGGCGCTTCTGACTGGTTTTTGCGTGAAGGCCTGCTTTCCTTATTATCATTGTCCTCTGCTATGCAGGTGTGCCTTCTCCAACTTTAGAGCTTGTGTGCCATTCTTTTCATGAGTGTATTTGTTGCCATAGACCCCTAGGATTGTTGCAGGAGCTATGGAGTTGTGCAATACTCTCGCAAGTTGGTGTGCCATTTCCATTGAGAGGGACAGGGCTATTTGAGGTAAAATCCGAAACAATGATGTTAATCCTTTGGCTGTAGTCCATTTTTTTAAAGAGATACTATCAGAAGCAGCCCAAAAGTTAAAGCTAGAGATTAGCACTAGTCAAGCTAAATTAATGAGAAATAATTAGAAACAGCCCAAAATATATGATTAGAGATTCACTCTCGCACAATCACCGCTTAGACTGATGTACCAGATTTCCCCATAAATTCAGCTAAATTTGTTGTCTTATTCATGTGGAAATCTGATTCATGCAGCCTTAGCATGGGTGTGCTTCATCACATCTTTAGCACCATTTGGAGCTCTGGTACTTATCCTTCGGCGATGTGTCCTGTTTTAGCCAGCGTTTACTGGGTTCGTTCTCCGTCAGCCCTTGGCTGTCCCCAGCCGACCTACAAGGCAGCAGGTTGCTATTTTCTTTTAGGGTAGCTACCCTTATACAACCGTCCCTCTCAATTTGTTGAGCGTTATCTGCCCAGGTTACCAGTCTTTATTGGATTACTTGGTTTGCCTGCCATCCAGTTTTGTGTACGGTTTGCTCCGCTAGTGTTTGATTGTCCCTAATTGAACTACAAGGCAGTAGTGGTTCTCTGCGAGAGAAAGCGGTTATTGTTCTCTGGATGGTGACTCCATCTTCGAGGCTCGCCACCATTTTGTCCACCTCTCGTTTCTTTTGGGTGCCCCTTCGTCCATTTCTGCTTGTGATTGAAGATTAATACATCTGTAGTTAAGCCGTTGTCTTGCGCTCCGGACGTTGTGAGTTTGAATTTGGAACACTTTGTTCTGTTCAAGTGTGCATTTTTTCCAGAGATCTTTACGATTGTTGTTTGAACTACGAGTTAGTGCTTTGTGCACTACTCTCTGCATGTGGTGTGCCATTACTGCAGAGATGGATCAAGCCACATGGGGTAAAACTCGGTGCAATAAAGTCAATCTTTCGTCTTTAGACACTTTGACCAGTTAAACAAAAGTCCTGTGGTTTCTGAGGTAGTGAAGAAAAGAGCCACTGTCTTCTCTCGCATGTCGTAAAAAGCGACTATGAGTGAGCTCAGGGTGGGGACTGCGACCCCGCACTGTTTAAAAAAAAAAGAAACTAGGAGTCAGTCAGTTGTGGGGACGGCGACCACCACTGTGTAAAAAAAAGCAGAGACAGAAACACCCACAATGCTTATGTTGATCCGGATGACTTAGTGGTAGGAGACAGAATAACTCTCAATAATAAAGGACTGTGTGAACACCTACATTAAAACAGAGTTTCAAGTCACACATATGACTAGGGTTGAGGTAGAGAGAATAGTACAAGATCGAAATGAGCAGAAGTTTGTTTGTCTCTGTCTTATGTGTCCATGGGCTCGATGAAGATTGATAATGATAAAAACTAAGGAGAAATAATCAAGACCAAATTCTTTCACACAATAAAGCAATCAAACAGGTTAATGGATATGTTTACCTTGGTGCCCGTGTGTTCCCAGGGTTCTCAAGATAATGATAAAAACTAAGGAGAAATAATCAAGACCAAATTCTGTCACACAATAAAGCAATCAAACAGGTTAATGGATATGTTTACCTTGGTGCCCGTGTGTTCCAGGTTCTCAAGATAATGATAAAAACTAAGGAGAAATAATCAAGACCAAATTCTTTCACACAATAAAGCAATCAAACAGGTTAATGGATATGTTTACCTTGGTGCCTGTGTGTTCCAGGGTTCTCAAGGGGAGCTAAGAATAGTAATACTTGAACCTTCAAGGTACATCGTAAGAGACGACTGAGGTAAGGGTCTAAGGAAGTTTCTCTGGTAAATAAAAGGTGTCGCAGAAATCTGATGTGCTGGCCCTTTGTAAGTGCATAACTGGCACAACGTACAATTGCTCTTAGGCTCAGATCATATACAAATGACAAAGATTGGTTAACAGGCATAGAGAAATATTAAATTTATTAGGGGAATCTTGCAAATATTTTGACCAAGGGGATATTACAAATTGGGAGTCTCTGTGGTTAAGCCCTTTGCCTTGTAAGTCAAAGGTTGTGGGTTCGAAGCTCCCTATGGAGTTTGTGCTTTGTGCAATACTCTCGGCAGGTGATGTGCCATTTCTGCAGAGAAGGATCAAGCTATATGGGGTAAAATCCGTTGCAATGAAGTCAATCTTTCGGCTTTAAAAAAACAAATGAGCAGCTGTGAAAGAAAACTAAGTGTACATCACTGGCAACTGCTGTCAGAGGAATAATGTAGAGATGGCTTGGAAATGTTTGTAGAATGTCACCAGAAACATGAATGTGACATAAAGCATACTGATTCGTCATATCAGTATAGCCAATGTGAATGTATCCTGTCTCGAGTCTCTGTTCTCGAATCTTTGAATGCTCCATATTGACCACTTGTTAAACCACCCTTTGTGATTTGTATGTGATCTGAGTCTATGAGCGATTGTACGTTGTTCCAGTTATGCACCCACAAGTAGGCCAGCACATCCGATTTCTGCAGCGCTTTGTATTTACTATGGTAGCTTCCCTAGGCCCCTACCTCAGTCGGCTCTTATGACATGCCTTGTAGGTCACAGTGTTACTATTGCTCCCCTTGAAAGCCCCTGCAACACATGGGCGATATCAGTACAGCCAATGTGAATATATCAAGTCTCCGGTCTCGAATCTAACAATTGGGCTTTCTGTACAGGAAAAATAAAGAGTGAAAAATTCCTATATGGTGACACAAACGTGCGTAGTCCAAAGTGGACGATCAAGCACGCTCCCTACTCCAGAACAGTCTTACCACTGCACAGGCTTGCCAATGCCTTTCTGGTTCAGATCGTAAGTACAAGGAGCAGTTGAAGAGGGGTTTTAAAAAAGGACAAAATCAAACCAGTGCCTGTGCGAAAAGGTGGTGTCCTCTAGGCAGTGAGGAGACTGATGGACTAGGAGGACAAACCCGAACACCACAAACTGTAAAAACTCTGATGTGCTGTATCGAAATGCGCAACTATTGCATCTGTTTGTAAAACGCTGTACACTAGCAGCACAATGTGCCATCTGTCTGCGGCCAAAAATGTCACACAGTCCACAAAAAAGAATGAATGCAGCAGAAGAAGAAGAAGGCTCTTAATACTTTCCATTTATCTTTGCATTTCTATGTTTGCTTACATATTTTATTTTATCTTATGTTACTTGTAACAGAACAATCATCCTAATATGGATATTACCGCCTATGTGTTGCCGGGTGCACAAGGAGAGCAAAGAATAGTAACACTGCGACCTACAAGGCATGTCATAAGAATAGACTGAGGTAGTGGTCTAGGGAAGCTACCCTAGTAAATAACAAGCTTCGCAGAAATTGGTTGTGCTGGCCTACTTGTAGGCGCATAACTGGCACAACATATAATCGCTCTTAGGCTTGGATCACATACAGATCACAAAGAGTGATTTAACATGTAGTCGATATGGAGCGTTGGAAGGAGAAGGCAGTGAGGAGTCTTTCGTGGACTAGGGTGGAAAATCCAAACACCACAAACTGCCAAAACTCTGATGTGCTCGATAGAAAGGCGCAAATATCCCATCTGTTTGTAAAATGTTGTAAACAAGCAGCACAATGTGCACCTGTTTTTCAGCCAAAAACCACATACTGATGAGGAGAGGTCAACAAGTTGTGAAAAGAACAAACAAAGAAAAAGAATGCTCTTAATCTTATGTTACTTGTAACAGAACACCCATCCTAATATGGATATTATCACCTGTGTGGTGCCAGGGCCTACAAGGAAATCAAAGTATAGTACCACTGCTACCTACAAGGCATGTTGTAAGAGGTGACTGAGGTAGGGGCCTAGGAAGCTACCCTAGTAAAAAAAAAAAGCATAGCAGAAATCGGATGTACTGGCCTACTTGTAGGCACATAACTGGCACAGCGTACAATCGCTCTTATGCTCAGATCACATACAAATCGCAAAGAGTGGTTAACAAGTGGTCGATAGAGAGCTTTCGAAGAAGAAGCAGATATGGATATTATATATTTTTGTTATTCCGGTACTTAAACTTTTTTCTGCAATTTTCATTTGCTTCCAGGTAAACCTGTTGACCCATCCATGAATTTGAAAACTCTTTGGGGTCAAGGACATGTTCTTGGATCTTCATCCAATGGTGTAAAAACAGGTGATAGAAATCTCACTATGGTAAAAACGAGCACCAATTCTAGTAACAGAACAGTAGGAATTGCTGGTTCGAGTCTTAGTAACCAGATAACCAGGAAAACATCGGTTATTGATGTTACATCTAACTCAAAGTCATCATATGACTCTCTTTTGCTCCCTTGGGACAAAGACTTCAACCAATTTCTTGCCAAGTAAACAAAATGGATCATCATCATCAGACACAACATTCCAGAAACTATCATCACATAATGAGACAAATAAACATTCAACTTGGTCAAACTCTGATACTAAACCTGTACCACAGAGTTCTTCTAAAGTATCAGATATCTGCAACAAGTTGCCAGGTGGTAACACGCCAAACCAAACTTTCTCAGACCATGATGATGGCCTGATTGATTTGACCATCAGTAGTGACCATATTTTAAACCAAAAAACCGGAGTTTTAAAAACACATTCTGGAAATAAAATTCAGAAAATTCTTGGAAGAAATAAAAATAGTTCATCGACTAGAAAAAGTTGGAGGAATACACCAACTGTTAGTAATAAGAAAGTTATATTCCCAAAGAATTTTGTTAGCGTCTGTGAGGCGCGACTTCCCAACTCCATTAACTTCCTTCAAAAGGAAGAAGAAAGTATATATTATGGATGAGTTAGATTCTAATGATGGTTTGTGGAAGGAAATTGATAACAGTGATACAGATGTAGACATCAAATGTTCTTCTGGAGATGAAAAACAGATAAGTGATGCTGTTCTATCCAGCTCTGTTAATAAAAAGGGTGGCTATGCTGGTTTGAAAGATGGTGACGATGCTAATATAAGACTTAGAATGAGTGTTCCAGAAACAAGCTCATCGTATCAACCAGGTAGACAGAAGAATGATGCTGGGAAAAACTTCAATGAAAGTGACAAGAAGAAACCAGGAGTTAACAAAAACAATTTGTCTACAAAACTAATAGATAAAACTAGTAGTATTCAAACCATATTTAACATTGGAACAAAGCATGAACTATCTGACGTTGACAATCAGTCACCTGTATCAGAACATGAAATTCCAAAGTTCACAGGTCAAGGTCACAAGCTCGGAGCCGGGGAATGCAGTTCTTCAGTTCTTTCACAGATAAGAAAAAATTGGCACAGTAGATCTAGAGATGCAGCTAATCCCAATAATAGCTCTTCTTATGGTTCACCAGTAAACAAACATTTCAAAGTCTCACAACTTAATCAAACTACTTTGAGTTTACCTTTGTTGAATAAGAAGAGAAGTTTAGAGGAAGCATTTGGTGACCAAGATTCAAGTATCCGAAGTAGAAACATTGTTGATAAAGAAACATCTTCTAATGTCACTGCTGGAAATGTATGTAATAATGAAGCAAATAATACACTGCCTATGATGGTCAATGAAGTAGTGGTGAAAAAGGTAGCATGCCCTTCTTGTACTGTCATGGTCTCATTAGATGAAATCAATTCTCATCTAGATCTTTGTTTACTATAAGTTTAATTTCTGTGAAGAATGTCTCGCATATTTCCATTCAGTAACATAAGTGATGGTGGTGTCTGTGGCTTAGGGGATAGTGACTCTGTCTATTAACCCCGGCGTTCTGAGTTCGTATCACGCTGCGGACAGTTTGATTGCAAATTGTTTCACATGGATTTTTACAAAAGGACACTGCCACCACCTGTTCAGAAATGGCAAACTACTGAATGTAATAATGCCTAGAAAAATCACAAACAGCGTTAAAAGCTGGGGTTGATTCACAAAGTCCTGTAAAGGATATGCAATTAACTTTTTAACATAAGTATGTGGCTTAGCGATAGTTAGCTCGATCTCAACCCATGAGTACATGGTTTAAATTCTGCATGGGCAGTTTGGAAGCAGATTTGTTCCTGTGGATTTTTTCAAATGGTAAAAGTAGACCACCATAAGTTTGATTTTGTGAAGAATGTCTCACATGTTTCCATTTGATAACATAAGTGATGGCGTCTGTAGCTTAGCGGTAGTGAGCTCGATCTCAACCCATGAGTACATGGTTTAAATTCCACATGGGCAGTTTGGAAGCAAATGAGTTACGGTTACAAATAAAGTTTGATAGGATTAATTATCATATAAAGTTCATTGACATTTATCTCTGACCGAGTGGGCTTATGTATATCATCAATATATGATGCTACAACATTGGTACACACAAAAACAATTGATTAACTTCTAACTTTTGAATAACTCTGCAGCGTAAGAGGCGACTGATGTAGGACACAGGGAAGCTAATTTGTTCTTGTGGATTTTTCCGAACAGTAAAAATAGACTTTACCATTCAGAAAGTAATGGCAAACTACTGAGTGTATAATTGATGTCTAGAAAATCAACAACTCATTTTCTGTGGTTGATGGCGACGTGCAGTAAAGGATATGCCAAGATTTTCATTTCAACATGAGTGATGACATACACATTTGTGGCCTGTGTCAGCTCTGATGGACACCCTGTGGTCAATGAGATCTGATACAATGCTACAGTATAACTCCAAATGCTGTACTTTAATGTGGGGTTTTTTTGTTTATAAAATCTTATGGTTACCAGTCTAGAAATGTGTATCTGGTTGGATAATATACATACACTTTGACTGATATTTGGATATGTCTGCCCTGCATGCCATATAAATTTAAGCATTCGAAATAAGATGCTACCAAATAATCCTTAGAACGCCTTGGATAGAGAAGAGAAAAAAAACAAGGACATACTACAAGACTTACATAATGTGGAGCATCGGCTCATAAACAACATGTTCCAGAAAATGAAGTATTGCGGCCACGTTAAACGACATGATGGTTTGGAGAGTGCAGTAATGGAAGGCATGATTCCTAGGGGTATAGGCAAGGGAAGACCAAGACGAAGGTGGTAGCAGGACGTCAAAGAAACAGGCGGGCTGTTATGAAAGTGACGTTCTGCAAGGGACATGCTACTTGATGACTAGCCATAAGGGCCTAAAAGAGTCACAACACATTAACATGAAGGGTTTTTAAGCCGAAGGATTGACTTCATTGCACCAGGTTTTACCCCATATGGCCTGGTCTCTCTCTCTCCGGAAATGGCACGCCACCTGCCGAGAGTATTGCACAAAGCACAAACTCCGTAGCTCCAGTAACAATCCTAGGGTATCTGAAAAACTGCAGTCGTGAACAGAATGGTGCAGTCCAGATTCAAACCCATGACCTTCAGTTCACAAGGCAAAGGGCGTAAACACTTAGCCACAGTTTCGACTCAAACCAAATAGATGCACACAAAGGCCCGTTTTAGAAATCTCTTCTTGACCTGACGCTGTGAGGCAAAACAGGATTGGAGTAAAGAATGAAAGAACCAAATAGATCATAAACTGGTTAACTTGTTTGATAAGCACAAACACTATCAACAACAATAAGTAGCTGTAGTATATCCCTCTTTATCATTCTTCAACTATAGATTCAACTATTGAAGGGCAATGAGAGAGCAGACGCACTGGCGGCAATGCTACGATTGAGAATGGGTCTTCTATGGACAGAAGCGACATCATCAACGCTTTCAGACAAAACATACGCTCTGAAGATTTCAATGACGCAGATAAAGGGTATTCTCTATCTCGGTTGTGCATACCGATAGGTGCGGCAAGGACGGAAAACTACGAGAAAACCCAGTAGATACAACAATCAACACAGAACAGTTGTTAGCATAAACACACTAAGATACATGCTTGGGAGGAGATCGGAGCAATTATGGACATGTGCGATGAAGATGATCCTAAAATGAACAATGAGTGTGAACAATGAACAGCTGTAGATATTCATGATGCAAAGCTGTTTACTTTCTCATTACAGTAAACTTTTGTGGACGAATTCCATGTCAGAAATTTGACCTCTTTTCAAGAACATTAAGACATAATAGTGAAATGCATAAAATTCACTTTTCCAATTGAACAAAAAAATAATTATGGTTTCTTTTTGTACAACTAACATTAAAGAGGAAAGGAATTGACACACCTGATTGATTGAAATGACTATCATCATTGCACTTCTGTGAGTGACCATGTGTGCTCTGATATCTGATTACATAGGATTATCTCAGTGGTAGTTCGTGAACTCCGTAGCACAGGCAAGGGTCCTTGGTGTCATTTAGAAGATGATGAAAATATTTTGTTTTTAAAATATGAAGTGAGAAGACATTTCACAATCTAGATCTGCCAAAGACATACACAATATGAAGTGAGAAGACATTTCACAATCTAGATCTGCCAAAGACACACACAAAATATGAAGTGAGAAGACATTTCACACTCTAGGTCTGCCAAAGACACACACAAAATATGATGTGAGAAGACATTTCACAATCTAGATCTGCCAAAGACATACACAATATGAAGTGAGAAGACATTTCACAATCTAGATCTGCCAAAGACACACAAAATATGATGTGAGAAGACATTTCACACTCTAGGTCTGCCAAAGACACACAAAATATGATGTGAGAAGACATTTCACACTCTAGGTCTGCCAAAGACACACAAAATATGAAGTGAGAAGACATTTCACACTCTAGGTCTGCCAAAGACACACAAAATATGAAGTGAGGAGACATTTCACACTCTAGATCTGCCAAAGACACACAAAATATGATGTGAGAAGACATTTCACACTCTAGATCTGCCAAAGACACACAAAATATGATGTGAGAAGACATTTCACACTCTAGATCTGCCAAAGACACACAAAATATGATGTGAGAAGACATTTCACAATCTAGGTCTGCCAAAGACACACAAAATATGAAGTGAGAAGACATTTCACACTCTAGGTCTGCCAAAGACACACAAAATATGATGTGAGAAGACATTTCACACTCTAGGTCTGCCAAAGACACACAAAATATGATGTGAGAAGACATTTCACAATCTAGGTCTGCCAAAGACAAACAAAATATGATGTGAGAAGACATTTCACACTCTAGATCTGCCAAAGACACACAAAATATGATGTGAGAAGACATTTCACACTCTAGGTCTGCCAAAGACACACAAAATATTATGTGAGAAGACATTTCACACTCTAGGTCTGCCAAAGACACACAAAATATGAAGTGAGAAGACATTTCACACTCTAGGTCTGCCAAAGACACACAAAATATGAAGTGAGAAGACATTTCACAATCTAGATCTGCCAAAGACACACAAAATATGATGTGAGAAGACATTTCACAATCTAGGTCTGCCAAAGACACACAAAATATGATGTGAGAAGACATTTCACACTCTAGATCTGCCAAAGACACACAAAATATGAAGTGAGAAGACATTTCACACTCTAGATCTGCCAAAGACACACAAAATATGATGTGAGAAGGCATTTCACAATCTAGGTCTGTGATTTTTTTAGAACAGGCTTTTGTATGCGCTTTATAAATAACCTCTGCTATTTCTGAGATCCACCTTTCACATGGATGATCTTTTGCTTTTTATCCACTGGATTAGAGTAGCATTGCTCTTTGAGGTGCACTGTCTGTTTGGTAATCTGATTATGTGGCTGAGATATTTAACTTCCTGTTTATTTATGAATTTCAGTACTCACTATTT
Organism: Arion vulgaris; assembly: GCA_020796225.1. Taxonomy (NCBI): domain Eukaryota; kingdom Metazoa; phylum Mollusca; class Gastropoda; order Stylommatophora; family Arionidae; genus Arion; species Arion vulgaris. Next base: position 54,514,945 of record CM036759.1, on the reverse strand, counting down.
TCCTGATATCCTCATTTCTAGACCAATCTTTTATTGATACTCCCATCATTCTGTGTAGACACTTCAACTCTATTGATACTCCCATCATTCTGTGTAGACATTTCAACTCTATTGATACTCCCATCATTCTGTGTAGACACTTCAACTCTATTGATACTCCCATCATTCTGTGTAGACACTTCAACTCTATTGATACTCCCATCATTCTGTGTAGACACTTCAACTCTATTGATACTCCCATCATTCTGTGTAGACACTTCAACTCTATTGATACTCCCATCATTCTGTGTAGACACTTCAACTCTATTGATACTCCCATCATTCTGTGTAGACACTTCAACTCTATTGATACTCCCATCATTCTGTGTAGACACTTCAACTCTATTGATACTCCCATCATTCTGTGTAGACACTTCAACTCTATTGATACTCCCATCATTCTGTGTAGACACTTCAACTCTATTGATACTCCCATCATTCTGTGTAGACACTTCAACTCTATTGATACTCCCATCATTCTGTGTAGACACTTCAACTCTATCTGGACAATTTTTTTTTTTTTTTTAAATATATTTTTTTTCTACGAATTTTGAGTCCCTAATTTGATAATACTTCCTATTTGTTTGTACATAAGCTGTCTTGATTTTGTCATACACTATTTAAGAGAAATTTCACATTTTTGATTATAGATAGGGAAAATATTTGATTACATTTACCATGTTATTGGAAAAATTTTTATTTCAGCATCTCATGTATAGAAAATGAAACAGCTTCTATAATAATTTGGTTTTGTTGCATGTTAACATTTTTATGTGTGAGTCAAGATTTATTTTGATTTCAAAATTTGTATATGAAGATAAATAAAAGTGATTGAATAATTCAACTAACAGATATAAAATATTGTAATTTGTTCACACAAGGCTTTCAACTTGCTTCAATATTAAAATCTCACACTCTGTACAAATTTGTGTCATTTTAAAAAAATATTTATTGGACAAAAAAAAAGACTGATACTGACTGATCTCAATGATACAAGCCAATATGTGCAGCGAAGCCAATATGTGCAGCGCTTTCTTATGTCTTACACAACCCCTCCTTATAAAGGTGCAATGGATTGTCTTCTTCTTCAAACGCTCCATATCAACCACTTGTTAATCATTCTTTGTGATTTGTATGTGATCTGAGCCTAGGAGCAATTGTGCGTTCTAGTTATTTGTCTACAAGTATGCCAGCACATCCGATTTCCGCGACGTTTTTTATTTACTATGGTAGCTTTCCTATGCCCTTATCTCAGTTGCCTCTTGCAACATGCCTTGTAGGTCTCAGCATTGCTGTTCTTTTCGCCCCTTGCTGGCTCCGGCAACATACGGGCGATAGTGGATTAAAACATGATGATTCTCGAGTTAATTCTTAGTTTTCATGTTTCTTGGCCTACACCTTCTGATATAACCAAAACAAGGTTAGTCATTAGGTTGAAAGGGCGTGTCTCGGCTTTAATCCCATAGATAACAAACAAATATGATAATTCCTTGCCTTGAACATTTGAACACATGCCAGTCTGTGTGTTGCTAGAGCTCACAAGGGGAGCAAATAATAATAATGCTGAGACCTACAAGACATGTCGTAAGAGGCGACCGAGCCTAGGAAGCTACCTAATAAATAAAAAGCGTAGCAGAAATCGGATGTTCTTGCCTACTTGTAGACGTATAACTGGCGCAACGTACAATCGTTCTTAGGCTCATATCACATACAAATCACAGAGTGGTTAACAAATGTTGGATATGGAACGTTGGAAGAAGATATCAGTAATCTGTCCCACTTAATACAGTCATCATGAGAATTGTGTGTTCAAGCAGTGAGCAAACGATAATAATCAACATTCATAGAATTGAAAACTAGCTAGGAAAGATAGAGCACATATTGGTCTACCTGTAGTGTTAAAATAGATGGAGACTGCAGTAAAACTATGTAGCAATTCCTCAAGAAGAACTTGATGCTCTTAGGCTTAGATCACATACAAATCACAAAGAGGGGTTAACAAATGTTCGATATGGAACGTTCGAAGAAGAAGAAAGAACACATGCCAGAGAGAATAGAGAGGATTACCTGTAGTGTTATGAAACTGGTACAATAATAATAAAATTATGCATTAACTTCTACAGTACGACAAGCCACAGGACAAACCTTTCTGGAAGCACCAATTATTCGGCAATCCACACTCTGAGCCAAAACAATAAACACATCACTGTTTTACTTCTTAATGTTTCTGTGGTATCAAATTGGAGCTTGGTTGACCTGATAAACCTTGTTCAATTGTAGAATTGAACTCCGGAACCCTAGCATACAAAGCAAATATACTAACTACTAGGCTATCGAGGTTCTCTAGTGTGCGTAAACTAAGAGTTAAGTGACATCTCCACATTAAAGACAGGCTGGATTTAAATCCGGCATTTGATGTAGTTTTTCTGTGGTACATTCTGCCTAACTTGTTTATGTCCATTTCTTACTGCATTCCCAAATGTATCGTTTTCTTCTTTCACGCAATCTTCTTATGTAAGAAAGAGCTAGGGGCATACATGATTAGTTAGTTATCAGACCATACTTAATGCACAAGGAACGCCCGCCTGCCCAGCGTGTTCGTAGCGCGTTGGACGACGGGTGACAAGCCTCCTGTGAGTGCGTTTCAATTCCGCGATTTGGCAGAAAAGCCACATGTTCTCCAAATTTACGGTGTTCGTGGCACCGAATCGAAGGGTTACGATGTCCATGTCACCGAGCTGAAAGCTCAAGTGCTTCTGGATCGGGAAAAAAATGCACAGAGAACAAATTTATAAATATTCCGATCTCATATTGGGTATATCTGTCAACCCTTGACGACTGTTTATTTATATTGAATATTTATAACTCTCAGTCGATGCTTCGGAAGATTCAGGATGGCTGGTTGCGGTATCTCTCTCGCGATCGTTCTTAATGTCGTTTTTATCATTCGAATGTGATATATAAACAGCGTACACCAAGAACGGGTATACGGGTTCACAACCTTCAGTACCATTTAGAGCTCTGGTGCTTATCCTTCGGTGGTGTGTTCGGTTTCAACCAGCGTTTACTGGGTTCGCTCTCCGTTAGCCCTTTGCTGTCCCCAGCCAAACCTGCAAGGCAACAGGTTGCTAATTTCTTTTAGGGCAGCGACCCTTAGATGACCTGCCCTCCCGGGTTGATGAGCGTCATCTGCCCAGCTAACCGGTCTTTTTGTAGACAACATGGTTTGCCACTCGTCCAGTTTTGTGTACGGTCTGCTCCACTAGACTTTGATTGTCCCCAATCAAACTACAAGGCAGCAGTAGTTCCCTGCGAGCGGAAACGCGCACTGGCTTCACTTCTGCTGGGTTTTTCTGCCCGTTCGGGTGGTCCGCACACCCTCTCGCCTGCCGTGCCATGCACTTCTGCCCACCAGTGGGCCCACTCGTGCATCGCCCCCATGCGTGCTTGCTCTGTCCTGGTGCCTGCCTCATCGTCAATGTCATTTCTCGCCGTGCTCACATTTGCCTGGGCTGTCCTACTCTGCGGCTTAAATCGTGCCCCCATCCTTGTGATGGGGCCCGAGTTTCGCCTTGTGTAGGCCCACGTGCAGCTCAACTCAAGGTCCAACATATGCATCTGCCGTCTCATTTACCGTACCTCGGGATTGCTTTGACACGCAGCTCTACTCGTGCACAGGGCTCCAAAATCGCTCCGTGTGCGCCCTCTTCTCCGTTCGGGATGCACCTCTCATCCCTTCGCGTGCAGCCTTTCACATAGGCCGGGAAGCTGCTACGGCCTTTGTGATCACATTTGCCGTACCTAGGAACTGCTCTGACACTCAGCTTGACTCGTGCACAGGGCTCCGAGTATCGCCCACGTCTCTGCTTTGGAATGCACCTCTCATCCCTTCATGTTTATTTTCGTGCTTATGGTCTCTTGCCCTGTAGGTGGCAGCCTGGTTGGGTCATTTACTCCGGGGGAGTTTTAATTCGTTCGCTATCGTCTCGTACTCTGCTGTTTTCTTACGCTTTTGTAAAACTTGGGCTTTGTTTCTACGGACATCGGCCAGGAGATGCGTGCATTTTGTTCGTAATTTTGAACCTGCATTTCTTTTCCTTGCATGCACTACTACCACTATCAGCAGCTCTCCTTCAATCCCTGCCCTCTTAGCCAGACCGGAACCAATGTCTGTTTCCATGGTCACCACGAAGAGGTGAGGGCAGGGTCTAGATTAGTGCCAGCTCCACTAATCCTGGTGCGGCGTTATCTCAGTGCGCCGCCTGTCTGCCCAGAGTGTTCGTAGCGCGTTGGACTACGGGTGACAAACTCCCTGTGAGTGCGGGTTCAATTCCGCGGGCTGGCAGAAAAGCCACAGGTTCACCAGATTCACGGTGTTCGTGGCACCGAACCGAAGGGTTATGATGTCCACGGCACCGAGCCGAATAGCTGAATGCTCAAGTGCTTCTTAATCGGTAAAAAAAAAATCCCAGTGCGCCTTTGACCCCAGGTTGCGGTATGAGTGGATGTCGTCTATAGGTTTCCAAACTCCAGAGACGTGGATCTACTGTCCTGGGCATACGGGTTTACGCGGCAACGAGAGAGCGGACAGGCTTACATCGAAAGCATCTATTGTTTGGGAGTTTTGGATGGATAAGAGGAATATTCTTAGATCTCTTGATGCCCCGAGTGGTTACCGGGGGGCCCAAATTGGGTGTAAGGAATAGAACCACTGTTACCTGCCACGCATGTCGTAAGAGGCGACCAAGGAGGTTGAGCGTGGGGCTAGCTATCCCACACCGTAAAAAACACTAGATGGCTACAGAACGGAGAGCGAACCGAGTAAACGCTGGCTGAAACCGGACACATCGCCGAAGGATAAGCACCAGAGCTCCAAATGGTGCTGAAGATGTGACGTAAATCACAGCAATGCTAAGGCTGAATGGATCAGATTTTCACATGAATAGAATTCATGGGGAGATCTGGTACATTGTTTGGACAGTGATCGCGAGAGAGAGATCTCTTGATTTAGTGTTGGATGAGGACACTAAAATTGACAATGAATCAATCCAGGGGTTTATGGAGTTTGAAATTACACGTTGTACAGGAAGTGCTGGATGGCTTGAGGGGCAGAGAGAGGAGTGTATTTAACCAGCGAGACACAGGAACTATACGTACACATATCCTTCTACATAGGTTGAGGGAGACAGAGCACCTATTTGTCTGCCTGGAGTATTCAAATCTAACAATCACACGTTTCACTCCTGTTCTGATGTCAGGGGTATGGGCGTAAAATCCCTACCTATATCCTCTGTCCGACTCATCACCCTAATGCAGTGGTTCTCAAAGAGTGTGCCCATGCGAACCAGTGTGGCCGGTGACATTCCTAGATGCGCCCAAATAAATCCCAGATCAGGGGTCGGCAACGCGGTACCAGTGGGCACCAGGATAAACAAATCGTCAACACACATCATGCCCATGCTTCTCATAGGCAGATATTAAATAATGAATAAAGGTACGTAGCATTCTCCAATTATTTCTGTATTTCTTTCCTGTTTGCGTCTTATTTATTCAGTTTTTGTGTATAGTGCGCCTACGAGTTTTTGGTAGGACTTCAAATGTGTCACATCTTCACTAAGTTTGAGAACCACGTCCCTAATGGATTTCACGAGACCTGGAACGATGCTCGTTCATTTCCATTGACTCCTGCAGGTCCGGGAACGAAAATGAAGATGACTCTTTGCAGTCCCAAACTCAGCACAGACTACAACCACTCTCTACACATAGAAACCGCCACGACCAACTTTATTATGCTCATTGAGTCACAGATAATATATAAACGGGTGGCGCTAAGCGTCTCCACCAAACTAATAACGCCATCTTAACAGCTCTCTCGTAACACTGAGCTATGAAAGTTCAAGCGATACGCAGTTCTTCTTCGAACGCTCCATATCGACCACTTGTTAACCACTCTTTGTGATTTGCATGTGATCCGAGCTTAAGAGCGATAGTACGTTGTGCCAGTTATGTGCCTACATTTAGGCCAGCAAATCCGATTTCTGCGACGCTTTTTATTGACTAAGATAGCTTCCGTAGACCCCTACCTCAGTCGTCTCTTACGATATGTTTTGTAGGTCACAATGTTACTATTCTTTGCTCCCCTTGCGAGCCCCAGTACCACACGGGTGGATACACAAATGACAAACAACGTGTCTATCCGTGTAAATACTTATTGTAAATCTGAGGATTGATTGACTGATTGATTGATTGATTAATAGAACCATCATCATTGCACCTCGGTGAGTAACCATGTGTGATCCGATCTATTTCTTACACAGTAACACCTCAGCTGCAGTGCACGAACTCCGTACCACCGGCGAGGGTGCCTGATATAATTTAGAAGATGATGAGGGGGTCAAAGGCGCAAAGAAGCGGCACGCCAGGATTAGGGAGCTGGCTCTAATCCCCTGCTCTCACCTCCACGTGGTGACCCTGGTAACAGACGGTATATCCGGTCTGGCTAAGAGGGCAGGTGCTGTGGGAGAGCTACTCTGGGACAAGTAGAGATACAAAGGTAGTCACACTAGATGGGATCCGCTCGCAACATATAGACGAGCGAACTCCCAGAGTGGCTATTAATGCTCGACTCTCCCGGCCGTTGGGAAAAGCTTGAAGGATAAAAGTAGAACCGCGTGTGGCGAAACTCGGAGCCCGCGCATGCTCTCTCTTGAGCCGATGAGTATGCTGGGAATCGAGCTGGAAAGATGAACGTGGAACCGCGAGTTGCGAGACTCGGAGCGCGCGCATCTGCCGCCCATGGGTGTTGAGTTGAGCCGCACGTGGGTCCACATAGGTCAAAACTTTGGCCCCATCACAGAGATGGGGGAACGACTCACAGCCATCGAAGAGACGCGTGTTGCGAAATTCGGAACCCGCGCATGCTCTCTCTTGAGCCCTTTCTCTTGAGCCGATGAGTATGCTGGAAGTCGATTTCAGTTGCACGTGGGTCCTCATGGGGCGAAACTCGATTTTGCCCCTTGGACTCGGACAACCCAGGAAAATGCGAGCACGGAGGGAATTGACGGAAATGGTTAGGAAGGCACCAGGGCAGAGCAAGCACGCACTCTGGCAAAGAGATAGTGGGCCCCATCGAGGAACAGGCGAGCATGATACGACAAGCACGGCAAGCTGCAAGCATGAGAGGTAAGAGGGTATGCGTCCCACCCAAATGTGCAGAACAACTGGTAAGCCCAGCAGAAGTAAAGTCAGTGCGAGGCAGGCATGCCACGGCATGCAAGGCAAGCGCGGTAGGCACGGCAAGCGAGGCAGACACAGCAAGCGCAGCAGGTAAGAGGGTGTGTGTCCCACCCAAATGTGCAGAACAACTAGAAAGCACAGAAGAGGTAAAGCCAGTGCGCGTTCCCGCTCGAGGAAACTACTGCTGCCTTTGTAGTAATGATTGGGGACAATCAAAGTCTAGCGGAGCGGACCGTACACAAAGCTGGACGGACGGCAAACCAAGGTGGCCATTAAAACGACCGGTTTTGCTGGGTAGATGGCGCTCATAAGCCGTTTAAGGGTCGCTGCCCTAAAAGAAAATGACAACCTGCTGCCTTGTGGGTTTCGGCTGGGGACAGCAAAAGGCTAGCGGAGAGCGAACCGTACATAAACGCTGGTTGAAATCGAACACACCACCCAAGGATAAGCAACTGATCTTCAATAGATACTGAAGGCTGTGCACGTACATCACGTTCTGATGTTTGGCTGTTTATATATCACAATAGAATGATAAAAACGGCCTAAGAACGATCGCGCGCGAGAGAGAAGATGATGAAAATATATTTGTAGAAGTGTGAGGCCGACTTGTCCTATGTGGCATGTGAGGCCGACTTGTCCTATGTGGTATGTGAGGCCGACTTGTCCTATGTGGCATGTGAGGCCGACTTGATCTATGTTGTATGTGAGGCCGACTTGACCTATGTTGTATGTGAGGCCGACTTGTCCTATGTGGCATGTGAGGCCGACTTGATCTATGTTGTATGTGAGGCCGACTTGATCTATGTTGTATGTGAGGCCGACTTGATCTATGTGGCATGTGAGGCCGACTTGATCTATGTGGCATGTGAGGCCGACTTGATCTATGTGGCATGTGAGGCTGACTTGACCTATGTGGCATGTGAGGCCGACTTGATCTATGTGGTATGTGAGGCCGACTTGATCTATGTGGTATGTGAGGCCGACTTGACCTATGTGGCATGTGAGGCTGACTTGACCTATGTGGTATGTGAGGCCGACTTGACCTACGTGGTATGTGAGGCCGACTTGTCCTATGTGGCATGTGAGGCCGACTTGACCTATGTGGTATGTGAGGCCGACTTGACCTACGTGGTATGTGAGGCCGACTTGTCCTATGTGGCATGTGAGGCCGACTTGACCTACGTGGCATGTGAGGCCGACTTGATCTATGTGGTATGTGAGGCCGACTTGATATATGTGATATGTGAGGTCGACTTGATCTATGTGGTATGTGAGGGCTACTTGACCTATATGACATATGAGGCCGACTTGACCTATGTGGTATGTGAGGCCGACTTGACCTACGTGGTATGTGAGGCCGACTTGTCCTATGTGGCATGTGAGGCCGACTTGATCTATGTGGTATGTGAGGGCGACTTGACCTATATGACATATGAGGTCGACTTTTCCTATGTGGCATGTGAGGGCGGCTTGTGGTATGTGGGTAAAGATTTCACTTTGCTTTCGTCAAATTTATGCCAGGTTAAGATCTACGCACTGGAAAGTAGCGATGTCCGTCTTTTTTCTGATCTATTCCTGACTATGCAATCGCCAGAACATCTTTAGTAGTCCCCCCATCCTCCTCCCAGAATTTCTCCCATATAAACAGCCTTAGTTTCAATTTGAAAATGTCCACTTTTTCCTTTCTGTCCTGTCTCAGCAACAATAATTAATTATTAGGCGCATTTCTTGCCTTGGTTGTGTTTTGCAGCTTCTTCTTCCTCTTCGAACGTCCTATATCGACCACTTGTTAACCACTCTGTGTGATTTGTATGTGATCTGAGTCTAAGAGCGATTGTACATTGTGCCAGTTATGCGTCTACAAGTAGGCCAGCACATCCGATTTCTGCATGCTTTTTATTTACTAGACTAGCTTCCCTAGGTCCCTACATCAGTGATCGTCTGTAGCTTAAACGGTAGTGAGTTCGATCACCAACCAATCGTACCTGGTTCAAACACCACGGCAGGTAGTTTGGAAACAAAGCGTTAGCGTGGGATTTTTACGAAAGGTAAAAATAGACCTCGCCATTCAGAAAGCAATGGCAAACTACTGAACGCATACGTGGTGCCTAGAAAATCAACGACTCGTTTACTGTGGTTGATGGCTACGTCCTCTAAAGGATATGCCGCGATTTTCAGGTCCTACATCAGTCGTCTCCTACGACATGCCTTGTAGGTTACAGTGGTACTATTCTTTGCTTCCCTTGCGGGCCCCGGCACCACACGGGCGCCATTTTGCAGCAACTTGTCAGTTATTTACTCAGACTCTCCATTTTTATCCCATCACTCTGATTGTTCCTAACCTATTCTCCTACTTTTGCGAGTGTGCTTAACCAGCGAGCCATAGGAACCATACGTATGCATACTCTTCGCTATATGTTGGGGGAGACTGAGCACCTAGGGGTCTTCCCGGAGTGTAATATCATCAGTTTAGTAACCAACAACGAATAACTAATAGAAAAACTTGGTCGTTCGTGTGGTGCAAGGGAAGCAAAGAATAGTACCACTGCAACCTACAATGCATGTTGTAAGAGGCGCCTGATGTAGGACTTAGGAATGCTACCATAGTAAATAAAAAGCAACGCAGAAATCGGATGTGCTGACCTACTTGTAGGTGCATAAGAGGCACAACGTAAAGTCGCTATTATGTCAGATCACATAGAAATCATACAAAGTGGTTGACAAGTGGTCGATATGGAGCGTTTGAAGAAGAAGAAGAAGAAAACAAGGAAAGTCAGCCACCCGCAGCATGTCATTATCATCAAGTTGTGATTCCTGTAGGGCTTAGATATCGACACTGTAAAGCAAGATGATCATGAACATTCTGCCGTGATCTGACACTTCACAGTTCTAATACAGTCTCTGAAATGCTCCAATACAGATACCACGTGCTGGGAATCCCTGGCGCAAGATCGCCAAAATGTGCGCTGCAACAACACAAGAGGAACTCGCATAGCCGAGAATCGTCGTACCATTGAGGTACAGAGAAAACGAGCTGCGCGAAAAGACAGACCACACTACACCCACATGTCTAATCTTGATCATGTATGCCCCACATGTGGTAGAGGATTGTGTTCTAGTATTGGACTCTACAGTCACCTCCATACACACCATAGAGGGATAGAAGCACACGTCTGCGGCTGTTGTCATCAGCACTTGCGACAGATAGCTATTATTATTATTATTATTATTATTATTCTAATACAAAATGCGTCCCATTATTGAGACCAAGTCGGATGGACTTGAGCATTTTCCTAGCACCAGCGCGCTATCGTTTTCTCAATTCATTCAAAGTTTCTCAACCGGCGTAACTGAAGAACGTCGTCACTATCTATCAAGGGATACACTCAGCAAGTTCTTAGAACAGATCTGCGAATTTAGTAGCACTAGCGAACATCCTTACTGACTTTTTCTTCTTCTTCAACGATCAAGCGGCACTTAAGCTCTTGCCCTTCGGCCCAATGCTATGTAGTGGTATCTGCATGTGTTTATAAGTTGTTCTTTTGTTCTGTATAATGTATTCCATTTATCTGGCTTTAGAGAAAGGAGGATCTTCCTGATGTCATCTAGAGCTTGGCACCTGAAGTGGTGGTGGTGAACGGTTTCATGATGATGTGCAGACAACTGGCTAGACATCCCACTCTATCTTATATTACAGACCTCTACATGAGTATGATGAATTCAACCATCCCCTTACAAGAAAATTGTGGCTTTACACAAAACACAATAATAATAATAATAGGCGTCCATCGCAAGCGATGATGCCAACAGCCTCAGACGTGTGCTGCTGCAACTCTCTGGTGTGTGCAGAGGTGACTGTAGAGTCCAATCCTAGAGCACAATCCCTACCACTGGTGGGGCATACATGATCAAGGTTAGACATGTGGATGTTGTGTGTTCTGTCTTTTCGCGCAGCTTGATTTCTCTGTGCCTCAACGGCATGATGATTCTCACCTATCCGGGTTCCTCTTGTGTTGTTATAGCACCACATTTGGCGATCTTGCGCAAGGGATTCCCAGCACGTGATGTCTATATCGAAGCATTTTAGCGACACGTTAAGAGTGTCTTCAAAGCGTTTGTTCTGTCCACTAGCAGAATGTCTGCCCCCTTGAAGCTCGCCATACATCAACTGTATTGGGATGCGTTTATCAGGCATCTGAGAAACGTGACCGGCCCATCTCACTTGGGCCTTCTGCAACAGAGTATTGACGCTTGGGATTTTTGCTCTCCACAATAGATACATTCGCCATGCTGAATCGGTAGTAAATTGAACATCACATATCCACCGAAGTTAAATGATCAATCAATTAAACAAAAATAACTCCAGCACCATACACCGACGAATCCTGCCCTCATGAATGAAACTTACAGAGCAAGGTATATGGAACTCTCGAGGAACTTCAACTGGCATTCAGCTTCATAGAGGCAACACATCTCATGGTTTACACAGCATACGAAACCGATCAAAAGAAGAAGAAACAAAAATAAGTTATAAATGTTGGCATAGCACAATGACAGGTACGATGGTCAGTTCCTAGTAGAGTTGATTCCATAATCAAAGCTGAAAATATGTAAACTAATTTTATTTTTAAAAAAAAATGTAATATTTCTAATCATCGCCGCAGCTACTGTTTAACTGCTTTCATCACCATCTGTTCTCACCAGTGATTTCCACAATTTTTTTGTTAGAGTCTTGGCGATCAGTTCCGTTGTTGCTGCTCTTTCATGCCATCATATTACGATATTCGCCCTAGAGGTTACTGGGGCCAACATTTGGGTGTAAAGAATATAACCACTGTTACCTGCTACGCATGTTGTAAGAGGCGACTAAGGAGATTGGAAGTGGGGCTAACTAACCTACCTCGTAAAAACCACTAGATGGCTACAGAAACTACAACCATGGAAATTCAAAGCTCGCCACCTGAGGAAGAAGAAGGATGACCTTGGATAGACGGGATTGGAAGGCCTTGGTTGCGGACCTATGCTCGCCTCCCGAGGAAGAAGAAGGATGACCTTGGATAGACGGGCTTGGAAGGCCTTGGTTGCGGACCTATGCTCGCCTCCCGAGGAAGAAGAAGGATGACCTTGGATAGACGGGCTTGGAAGGCCTTGGTTGCGGACCTATGCTCGCCTCCCGAGGAAGAAGAAGGATGACCTTGGATAGACGGGATTGGAAGGCCTTGGTTGCGGACCTATGCTCGCCTCCAGAGGAAGAAGAAGGATGGTATTGGATAGACGGGATTGGAAGGCCTTGGTTGCGGACCTATGCTTCCCCTAGGGGCGAAGGATGAAGAAGTATGACGATATTAAGCATATTTTATCCTTCATATTATGCAGCTAATTATCTTCTATTTATGTTGTTCTCTACATCTCTTCTCAACAATTGTTACCGCGGCCGCCCGTGTGGTGCCGGGCCCGAAATGGGAACTAATAATAGAACCACTGTGACCTACAAGGCATGTCGTAAGAGGCGACTGAAGTACGGGGTCTAGTGAAGCTACCCTAGTCAATAAAAAGCGCCGCAGAAATAGAATGTGCTGGCCTACGTGTAGGCGTATAACTGGCACAACGAACAATCACTATTATGCTCAGATCACACAGTGGTTAACAAGCGATCTATATGGAGCGTTTGAAGAAGTTACCGCTGCCACAGTATATCCCATCTTCGTACTACTAGTCCAAAACACGATGGCAACTTTCTTATTCTGTTTCAATTAGAAGGTTCATTTATTCATTGACCTCTCACAGCACATACGCATTCATAATTTTAACAGATCCTAATAATAATAGCCGTCCATCGCAAGCGATGATGACAACAATCTCAGACGTGTACTGTTGCACCTCTCTGGTGTGTGCGGAGGTGACTGTAGAGTCCAATCCTAGAACAGAATCCCCGACCACAGGTGGGGCATACATGATCAAGGTTAGACATGTGCGTGTTGTGTGCTCTGTCTTTTCGCGCTGCTCGTTTTCTCTGTGACTCAACAATACGATGATTCTCAGCTATTCGGGTTCCTCTTTTGTTGTTACAGCGCCACATTTGGCGATCTTGCGCAAGGATTCCCAGCACGTATTGTCTATATCGAAGCATTTCAGAGACACTTTAAGAGTGTCTTTAAAGCGTTTTCTGTCCACCAGCTAAACGTCTGCCCCCTTCAAGCTCGCCATACATCAACTGTTTTGGGATGCGTTTATCAGGCATTCGAGCAACGTGACCGACCCATCTCAGTTGGGCCTTCTGCAACAGGGTGTTGACGCTTGGGATCTTTGCTCTTGTGAGGACTTCGCTGTCTGGAATTTTGTCCTGCCAGTTTATTTCTAGTATTCTGCGTAGACAGCTTGTGTGGAAATGGTTTAACAGATCCTAATAAGTGTCTTGCCGCTGACAATTTAAAATAGCTGACGCTCAACAAAGGGACAGAGTGCCTGAGGTCACCTAACAGGCACAGACAGTGGTGTTATCCCGTTTTCGTTCTTGTAAAGAAATATGAAACTTTCATTTGTTTATTTGTCCGGATGAGTATTTTTAAACAAAAAGAAAAAGTCGCCTGTTGTTATGCAAATCGAAAAGGTCAAGTTTATTTTGTAAATCCACCATTACTGTGTAACGTTTTCTAAACGTAACATTGTATATATGTGAGGAAAAAAAACACGCTATGACCTGCAGTCTACATTAAGTAGGTCAATCATACATTTTTAGAATGTCAGGAAAAGAAAATCGTTCTACAACTAGAATAAATAATAGCGTTGTAGGAGGAAAAAAAACGCGACATGTTGAAACTTGCCACCGCCCATCCATTCTGATTGGCTGTCTAACGCGGGAATGATGTCATCATCCATAGAAAATGAAAGGGCATGCTCCTAGCGTACACACATTATACGACGAGGCAGACGCAATACACATTTGTAGTGAGAGTTGCCTTGACACGGTTTTGTGATGTGATTGATTTCTTCAAGTACCGGATAGTATTCCAGTTTAGTTAGATACACGGATAGAAGTAAGGTAGGTTGGTGTTTTTATTTGACAGTTACTAAACTCTTCTTATAGTGCATGTTTTTAGTTACTAAGATGTGAATACATTGTGATTGGTGTGATGAAATAGTGTGACCTCAACTTTTCACAACAAGGATGAGCCACGTTGGTTTGTTGATAAACACATTGCAACCAGTTTTTATTTACTTTTCAATTTCATAATATTGTGATTGTACTTTAACGGTCAGTTGTTTTTTATCTTGGAGTAACTGTACACGATTGTATATTAAAATAAATCCGCGAGTTATTGTTTTGCAATTGCAAAAAAGCGGTTATTTTTCTTTCATTTAATTTTATCATTAACGCAAAATAGTTTGTTAACTGAAATTAAACGCAACTGAAGTTGTCGATGTAAAATATGATAATGTAAATCAAATAGCAGGACAGGAAGTCATTTCGACTTTTGTTGATGTAGAAAGATGTATGGTGGCCAGGAAGGAGAGTGCGCATTACATGAATCACTGCTCGTGCTAAATTGAGTAAAATTAGCGACACTAAGCAAATCAAGTTAGTGTAATTCAGTCGAGTATATATCGTTGGCAACAAAATTAACGGTTAAGTTAGATTTACATGCCTGTTATCACTGATTTTCGTTATATTTCTGTTACTTTTGGTTATCTTTTTATGTTGAATAATCTTGCACAGCTTATAATGAACGCTGCTGTAGCATTCATCACCATCATGTGACGTAGTTTTATTTACAACTGTAGTATCTTAGACTCTTCCGCAGACGATGTACTGTTTGTTATGTAGGGGATTTAAGCCGAGGCACGCTTCTTCAACTTAAGTCGAACCTTGTTTTGGTTATATCAGAGCGTGTAGGCCAACAAACATGAAAAATAAGAATTAACTTCTTTCAGAGAATTCAGGTTTTATAAATCTATAACAAGTATTCGATAGTTAGAATTCATTTACACTAATAACCAGTACCGGATTTGAACTCTTTGTGACCCCATGCTCTATAACATTTCTAGGATTCTTCTTTAACAAATAAAAAGAAGCCCCCTGTGAGTGCGGTTCAATTCCAGGGGTTGGCTACCTTAGTAATTTTATTCAGTAATTTATATCTGAATAAAATGAAAATCGTGGCATATCCTATACATGACATAGCCATCAACCACAGTAAACGAGTCGTCGATTTTCTAGTCACCACTTATACGTTCAGTAGTTTGCCATTGCTTTCAGAACGATGGTATATATTTTTTACCGTTCGTATAAATCCATGGACACGAATTTGTTTTTAAACTTCCTGCCGCAGCGTTTGAGCCAGGTACGTTTGGATTGTGATCCAGCTGACCACCGTTTAAGTTACAGACGCCCACAATTTATATCTGAAAATGAAATAAAATTATCTCTCTATATATAACGGATATAGAAAAGTTCTAAGAACATCCTGGACAGAGAAGAGAAGAAACAAAGGCATCCTACAAGATCTGAATATCACAGAACATTGACTCGTAAATAACATCATGTTCCGGAAAATGGAATATTTTGGCCACATTAAACGCTACAGAAGTTTGGAGAGAAAGGTAAAAGAGGGCATGGTTCCTGGAAAACGAGGCAGGGGACGGCCAAGACGAAGGTGGCAGCAGGACATTAAAGAAATCTTGAACATGACTCTAGAAGAGGTAGGAGAACTAGCAAGAGATAGAGAGCTTTTCAGGCGGGCTGTGATGAATGCGATGTTTCGCAAGGGACATGCTACTATTTGAGTCCCTGGAATATAACGGTCTGTAAAACAAAGATCATAATAATAAGAGCACGAGTATTCCCAGTGGCAACGTATAGGTGTGAAACATGGACATTTAACAAGGCATTGGAAAAACATATGTGTTTTTGATTAGAATTCTTACAGAAAAGTCTTCCGTATATCATGGGAGTAGAAGAAAACAAATATATATATATTCAGAAGGAGCTCAAAATTAAAGAAAACAGGCTGATGCCTCAAAAATAAGAAAATTGAAGTATTTTGGACATAAAAAAGTGAAAGGTTGGAGACAACCATTATAGAATGTGACAAAGAGACGAAAGAAAATGTTGACAAAGAAATCTCGGCAAAGAGACGAAAAGGAAGACAACGGAGAAGATTGATTCAGGATTTAACTTGTGATTTGCTTATGACGGCCGCTGAGGTAGGACATCTGAACTATGAGAGATAAATAAATTCATAAGGATTGTAAGGGTGGCAAAGTTCTGCTCAGGACAAGCTATTTGATAATGATGTGAGGGTATTCATACTAGGATTGAGCACTTACTCAAATGTTGTTATGCATTCTGAATAATATAGATTACTGTCGATTTTGTGATTGTTCTCAGGCGTGTCAACAATGCATATTATATAAGACTTTCCTTGAAAAATGATGGCTAGAATATGAACTAGACAAATAAAGGTACTGACACTGTAACTTGGTATCTGCTTTATTACCCAGCTCGACTTAAGATTTACCTGTGAAATTCGTTCCGACAATAACGGCTCTCAGGCCGACCCAGCTGCAATTGGGTACCAGAGAAATACCCGGAAGTAAATGTAGCCAGCGCTATGTTACCACATCACCCATCGTGTCTCGTTAATGAAAGAAAAATACGGACTTAACACCATTTTCACCAATAACAGTATTAAAATATGTCCTTTACGTTTTTGTTTATAAATTTGTCAGTACTTTTGTGTTTGCAATATTAACGTTGTTTTTTTATTTAGCTGTTTTTATGCAAGCAGATAATGAGCGAAAAATTACAACACAGCGATGAGCTTTCTTAGAAGTACGTACTGCAAGAGTAACAATGAGAAATACAATTATAAATGAAGAAATTAGAAAAACACTACGAATGAAATCAGTCATTCATTTCTTAAAATTATCCACAGATTAAATGATTTGGTCACCTGACAAAAAACGACCTGGTATCGTTTACCACAGAGAGAAGCATAAGAGCGAAATATAATAAAATACAGAGCAAGAACAAGACCGTGCAAAAGATGGAATGATGGCTACAGGGACACCCTTAGAGAAATGAGTACCAAATTATAGAACGCACAAAAGATCCTTAATCCCAAACACCTCACCACGGTACAATGGAGGCAGAGAAGAAGAAGAAGTATTGCAGGGTTAATAATTTGTATACTTGCTGAACACATTTTATTAGTGGTTCATCATCATCATCAAATAGCTTGTCCTGAGCAGACCTTTGCCACATTAACAGTCCTTCGGAATTTCTCTCTCTCATAGGCCAGATGTCCTGCCTCTGCAGCGGTCATGTTCAAACTATCAGTTACAGTCTGAATACATCTTCTCCGTGGTCTTCCTCTTTGCCGGGATGCCTCCTTCCATGATGGTCTTCTCCACCCCTTCGTGTCTCTTTATATGTCTAAAATACTTTAATTTTCTCATTCTTATTTGTAGCACCAGCCAGTTTTCTTTGATTTTGAGTTCTTTCTGGATAGATCTATTTGTTCTCTTCTCTGTCCATGATATAAGGAGGACTCTTCTGTAATTTTATATTCAAAAGCACATATATGTTTGTCTACTGCCATGCTAAATGTCCTTGCTCTACACCAATATGTTGCCTCTTAGTATTCTGATCTTTGTTTATTAGTGGTTAGTGACTTAATTTAATGATTACATCCACAGGAAATCCACTAGTTTTTCCAAGCCAGAAGGAGGATAATAGTTTTAAATGCATGACAATGGAGGTTAGTGACCAGCAGGACGATGATAAACACTCATCTGTAGATCACATTGACCTGTCGTATGTTCCACATTTACGCTCATCCTTGTCACGAACGTCCACTCGTGGAGGGTATGATCGCGAAAGAAAAGCATGCAACCTTGACCTTAACAGCTCGCCGTCTTTGAGACCAGGTTCGGGAACTAGAGACAGTGGTTACAACACAGACGTGTCTCCAGCAGCGACAATATCTCCAGCTACAACAACTTCAAGACAACCACACTTTGTATTTGACAATATAGGACATAATCACATTCCAGAACTCGAAGATCGAATATTGTCACTATCTCACATTTCACCTTATGTTGCAAGCGGAAATATTGCAATTTCTCCAGCCACTCATGGCTCCCACTCACCTTACCAACTTCACTTTGAGCAGCGAACAAGATCTACACCACCGCTTAGACTGTCCCCAGATATCTTCAAAGTTTGTGCGTCACCAGGCAGAACCATTTGTCCAGGAACTCGAACATCGTCTCGTCCGGTGTCTGAAGCGTCAGAAACTAATCGAGTTCAGTTTGATTTTGAAAGCGACAATGAGGATGACAACATTAGCAGACGTGATGGCATCAACAGTAGCAGTTGTAGAATAACAGCACCACCAAAAACAACTTGTGAACATTTTGAAATTCCAGACAGCTTCATGGGATTGCCATTACCTGTATTAAGCCACGATAGCGATGATGGTGACGATGAAGATGTCTTTCACAAAAATGAGGATGTTTTAAAGAACTGGGGAGTCATGTCTGCACCGCAGATACAACGTAGTAGAAATAACTTTACTCTTAGACAGCGCAGATACTGCTCGGCTGATGAGGACGATAACCTTCTTGGTGCCTGCGGTGGCCGTGATCCAAATATCAGTGAACAAAACCCAAGCAAAAGTGATTATGACTTAAGAGTTGGTGCTCGTTACCCAATCATCAGTGGTCATGATTCAAGTGGCAGTTGCCGTTATCCAATCAGCAATAGTCATGATTCAATCATCGGAACTCGTTACCCAATCATCAGTGGTCATGATTCAAGCGTCCATGATCGTTATCCAATCAGCAATAGTCATGATTCCATCATCGGAGCTCGTTACCCAATCTTCAGTGGTCATGACTCAATCATTGGAACTCATTACCCAAGCGCCAGTGGTCATGATTCAAGTGTCAGTGGTCGTTACCCAAACATCAGTGGTCAGGACTCAAGCATCGCAACTCGTTACCCAAACATCAGTAGTCATGATTCAATCATCGGAACTTGCTACCCAAGCATCAGTGATCATGACACAAGCACTTGTGGTGATTACCCAATCATCGATGATCATGATACAAGCGATAATATGCTTTTCTCCAGCTCCAGTCAATCGTTACAGGGCACAAACAAAAGGCGTAAACCACATAGACAAGGATATGTGAGAAAGATTGCTAGCGGTACTGAACTAGAGGGGAAGAGTTCCACTCCTAACAGCATCATTTGTAAACCTCATGAACCATCTCTTACTTTCAATCAAGATTTTCAACCCTGTCGTTTCGAAGCCTATGATTCCAAAGACAGTGATTACGATAATGTGTTCAACTTTGACACTGACGATATGGATGGAGATGATGACTGTAACACATCACCATCTTACACAGGAGATAGTCACCAAGTGGCCATGATTCAGGGCAGACCGTTCCATCATTCTATCATTCGAGCCCAACTAAGGCGTATCAGTGTCACAGCATATCTGCGATTGTCCAGTGGGTGCCTGCTACCTTGGTCCACTTCTATAGATAGAACATCTGTGTCCACGCAGACTCCTCATATGACCAGCATCATGATACAGCAGATCTTGAACACACCCTTACCGCTGCTCAACGAAGCCAGGGGTGAGTTACTGATTTTATTAAATCTATTGCATGCTTGTGTCAATGCGTCTTATTTCTCTCCTTTCCTCTAATCATGTTTTGCCTCACAGCTTCAGGATAAGAAGAGATTTCTAGAACGGGCCTTTGTGTTCGCTTCATAAACAGGTGTCTTTCGTCGCCTGTCTTATCTCTGAAGTCCACGTTTTGCGTGGCATGCCTTTTGTTTTGTATCCACTGTATCGGAGTACTATTGACCTTTGAGACGCACTGTCTGTTGGTAATTGAAGGGTTTTTAAGCCGAAGGATTGACTTCATTGCACCGGGTTTTACCCCATATGGCTCGGTCCCTCTTCGCAGAAATAGCACGCCACCTGCCGAGAGTATTGCACAAAGCACGAACTCCGTATCTCCAGCAACAATCTTAGGGGTCTCTGGAAAAAACTGCACTCATGAACAGAACGACGTGGTCCGGATTCGAACCCACGACCTTCGACTCACAAGGCAACGGGCATAACCACTTAACCACAGAGACTCCCTGTTGGTAATCTGCTTATGTGGCCGAACCATTTCCGTTTTGTTTTTTCATGAAGTTCAGTACTGATGTTGTACTCAATCTTTTTTTCTGATTTTTTCATTTATAAACCGGTCTCTTCTTGTTACTCCCAGCATTTTGCATAGACACTTCATCTCTCTCGTGACTAGTTTTCTTCTATCATTTGATATCAGCGTCCAGGTCTGGCACTGATAACATAATGTGGAACGAAAGATTGTGTTGAACATTGCACGTTTTGTGTTCTTGATGACATTTTTGTATTTTAAAATTGGCGTATTTATTGTGTACTTATCTTGAAAAAAAGGTCACGTTCTGAGTTGTTTTTCAGCATTCTTCTACTCATTTCTTCTTCTGCTTTGATTATCATTCTTGGTGTATTGTCCTTCGGTGAAATATTATTTATTCGTATATTTGCACATAATACTGAAGAGCAAATGTGGAAGCAACAACCTGTGCAGTCTTCCACGTCTAAGAAGACATTGCCGAGTCTAAGCAAACACGTGATACATACGGGAATAGTTAGTTTTATATTGTGTTGTATTTATCTCGTTCCGTTATACTTTTTGCTATACGTTTATTTATTTAACTCTTTCCACGCCCATTTATTTTCTCAATTTTTAAGCAGTTAATTCAAGGGAAGTAAAAAAAAACAAATTTACAAAACAATTACGATCCCAACTACTTGTCAATAAATAAACATATATATCTTATTATATACTAAATTGAAGAAAACTGGACAACCTAATAGAATAGCAAGGTTAAAAAGTAGTATAAGTAAAATAGTATAAGTAAAATTAGAAAGACTTCTTATAAGGGAAGCAACTCTATGGCGCAGTGTGCGGCTTAAAGCGTGGAAAGAGTTAACTTACTTTCTATACATTCATTTATTTTCCAACTCTCGCTGGCATATGTTAGGATCGAGACAACACTGGAATTGAAATATTTATAATTTAGTTTTAAAACTATACCATTTGGAGTTCATGATTTTATTAACATTTTTCAAAGCTGAATTTGCTTTGATAGTTCGTATCATAACTTCCAGTTTCAGGATGGCGACGAGCGGCTGTGTTTATACCACGGTAGGGGCGATTAGAACTTGTCCTGTCCTATTCCTGTGTTTATACCACGGTAGGGGCGATTAGAACTTGTCCTGTCCTATTCCTGTGTTTTGTGCCGGTTCACGTTTTCCAATTCTACACGCAGGATATGTATGTTCTTCGCTGGAATATTGTTGTACCACAACATGGCAATGGCAAAAGTGAGCAGCAGTCAAAACCGGGCCTTACGCATTATCACTGGAGCCATAAAGTCCACGCCCATCAAGGCGATGGAGACCATCACAGGCATCCAACCAATGACTGACCGAAGGGACAAGAAAGTAGTAGTACTTGCGGAAAAACTCAAACGGCTCAAATCTCATCCAATGCATGAAAGAATGTATGTATCCGGAAAGTGGAGAATACGGAGATCTAACTTCGTTAGAATCTCTAACGCGCTGACCACAGATCATCCAGTCCTGTCCAAATGCACAGCCAAACCAATCCCGGCAATCGACAAGTGCCCGCCATGGAAAACAAAAATGCCAGAACTAAGGGAATCAATCCCAGGCATACTGAGCAAAAGGGATCAAACAAACCTCGACAGAAAAACTGCAGCAGAAGAGCACATAGAATCAGAGTACCCAGAAAATGAGTGGACGCACGTCTACACGGACGGATCGGCAAATAACGCAATAAGCGATGGCGGAGGAGGAATAGTGCTTAAAATCTCAAAGAAAGTCACGGTCAAGAAAGCGATTGCAACTGGCAAATACTCGAATAACTACCGAGCAGAGGCAGAGGCAATCAAAGAGGCGGCCGAAATGATCTTGGAGAGAAGAAACACTACACGCAACAAGGTCGTGATATTCACCGATGCTCTATCGGTCATCACGGCACTCAAATGCGTCGGCAAAACTGAGATGAATGAGCTCAAAACGTCCCTCGCTGAACTAACGAGTTCACTCAAACGCACCGTCATCCAGTGGATACCGTCACACTGCAACATTAAGGGAAACGAAGCGGCCGACAAGCTAGCCAAAGAGGGCGGGAAACTACCCCAGACTGATCTCGAGATCAGCTATGAGGAAGTCAAAACAACCATCGGTTCACACTATCGAAGCAAATGGGCAAAAGACCACCCGCAGTACACAGACAGTGACGGATACTATGGTCTCTCTCGCAGTGAACAAGTTGCCATATTTCGCCTCCGTACCGGCCACAACAAGCTCCGAGCCCACATGTTCCATAAATTTAAAATTGGCACAACTAGCCTGTGCCCATGCAATATGGCAGACATGACGGTAGAACACGTCTTGCAAGACTGTCAACGTTTAGCAGGTATAAGAAAAGAGTACTGGCCACAACACACAGAGCTTCGCGAAAAGCTGTACGGAGGAACGGAGTCCCTAAAAACAACAGTAAAATTCATGATAGAAGTTGGTCCATCAGGCTAGGCCGGGAACGCAAAGGAAGGAATAAACCTTATATTTGTCCATGAAAAGAAGTGTTACAGAAGAGTCCTCCGTATAAAATTAAACTGCCCGATGCTACAAATAAGAATGCCAAAATTGAAATCGCAGCACAGTGTGCTTGTTTGACACCAGAACACATCCTGCAGTCCTGTCCCCTATACATGCCCGTATGCCCAACGTGTTCGTAGTGCGCTGGACTACGGGTGACTACCCCTCTGTGTGTGCGGGTTCAATTCCGCGGGATGGCAGAAAAGCCACAGATTCCCCAGATTTACGGTGTTCGTGGCACCAAACCGAAGGGTTACGATGTCCATGGCACCGAGCCGAAGAGCTGAAAAGCTCAAGTGCTTCTGGATCGGAAAAAAAAAATACATACACCAACGAAACTAAACATGGCATCACTAATGAAGCATAACAACTAACCTATCTAGAACCCCCGAGGAACTCCAACTGAAGTGCAACATTATAAAGGCAACCGATCTCATAGTTTCTAGACTAATCATATGGTCAATCCTAACATATGTCAGCGAGAGTTGGACAATAGCTAAAGATATCGAAAGCAAGTTGAATGCATTTGAAAATAGATGTCTGCGAAAAATATGAACATACAATTGAACGAATTCATGGGAAATGATGAAATTGGAGAAATGTCTGGTCAACCACTAATAACAACTGTTGTAAGAAGGAGAAGGTGATGATATGTTGAACGCACCTTGAGAAGAAATGATCAAAGAATATCAAAGCAGGCATTGAAGTGGGATGCAGAGGGTTCAAGAAAGAGATGATGACCTAAGGAGAACTTGAAACGAACTTTGCTGAGAGAGGAAAGAAATATCGGTCTCAGTTCAATGGAGGAAATTGAGCGAGTTGCCCAGGATAGAGCGGTATGGATAAATTGCGTGTAGGCCCTATGTAACGTATAACAGTAGGATAGGAATTATTATTATTATTATATTAATCATATGAAACCGATTGAAAAGAAGAAGATGAGGTAGCAGAAGGTGCAACTTATCTACAAATGTTATTTCTGCTGTATAAGACTGTATCTGTTGCCACAATCAGTAATATCCTCTCAGTAATATATCATTCGGTGGCTTATTGACTCGGTCTATTAATCCCGACGTTCTGAGTTCGAATCATGCTGCGGACACTTTGGTTGCAAATTGTTTTGCGTGGATTTTTACAAAAGGACGATGTCACCATCTGTTCAGAAAGCAACGGCAAACTACAGCACGTAATAATGGCTAGAAAAATCACAAACAGCGTTAAAAAGCGGGGATTGGTTCGCAAAGTCTCGTAAAGTATATGCAGTTAACTAATATATAATGAAATCATTACTATTGGCCTCTTTCTCTCAGGAGATAATAGGTTTTACGTCTGTGATGAATCACATCGCGGCTGTAATGACCTAGTCTGGAGTGACAATTATTGCCACAGTTGCTGTAGGTGAAACTGAAGCTGATACATAGGATACATAGTTCTCTCTACTCTCTGTCTTCTCTTTTGCCTCCATATGTGATTGTGTTTTTATTCTTTTCTTTTTGGGTCATACCTTACTGCCGATCGCCCTGCTTGCCTGTCTTTGGCCAACCACTCCCAATTGTCTATGTGTATGCTGCACGAAGTTAGATCACGCTTGTAGGTATCAATAAATATATTAGTATATATTAATATATGAGTATAGAAATTAATATATGAGTATAGAAATTAATTGTGATTTTCAGAGTACATTTATACAGTTCTACTTCTTCTTCGAACGCTCAATATCGATCACTTGATAACCACTCTTTGTGATTTGTATGTTATCCGAGGCTAAGAGCGATTGCACTTTGTGATAGTTATGCGCCGACACGTATGCCAGCACATCCGATTTCTACGACGATTTTTATTTACTAGCGTAGCTTCCCTAAGCCCATACCTTAGACGCCTCTTACGACATGCCTTGTAGGTCGCAGTGGTACTATTCTTTGCTCCACCTTGCTGGCTTTGGCAACACGGGCATAATTATGCAGTAACTTCCTTTAGACAATTTTGTTCCCAATAAATTAACTATTTCTTTTCTTTTTTGTTAATCCGTTCAGCATCACTGATTTTCATGAGATCGGATTGTCAAAACTCAATTATCTGTTAATCCGTTCAGCATCACTGATTTTCATGAGATCGGATTGTCAAAACTCAATTATCTGTTAATCCGTTCAGCATCTCCAATTTCCATAGAAACAGATTGTAAATGCTAAAGTATATGTTTATCTATTCAGCACCTGCAACGTAATGTGAAAACATACAGTTGGGGAAACTGACAGCCATGCTAAATTGTGTTTGTTTACATTCTGTTGCGTGCTGCTTTGTAGTGTGTTTACATTCTGTTGTCTAATGAAATTGTTTACATTCTGTTGTCTAGTGAAATTGTTTACATTCTGTTGTCTAGTGAATTTGTTTACAGTTTCTTCAGTAGTTTTCTATAACGTGTTTGTTTACTTTCAGTTAAGTAGTGTATGTATTATGTTCTCTATCACCAGCAAAATTCTGACTGTTAACTCGTACAATACGATTAGCCACCTGACAAACTATTCGAGCAGTACCAATTCTACGACAAACCGCTTGACGGGCCAGATGTTTTACTTTTAAGAAATTATTCACGCTAGCAATGTGATCCTATTTGTGTATAGTTATTTTGGAGAATACAGTAGAAGAATTTATCAAATACAGCTTTCTCCTTCTCTTCTTTTCCTTCTTCGAGCACTCCATATCGACCACTTGTTAACCACTCTTTGGGATCTTATGTGATGTGAGCATAAGAGCGATTGTACGTTGTGATAGTTATGCGTCTACAAGTAGGCCAGCACATCCGATTTCTGCAACGCTTTTTATTTACTAGGATAGCTTCCTTAGGAACCTACTACAGCCGCCTCTTACGACATGCCTTGTAGGTCTCTGTGTTACTAATCTTTGCTCCCTTTGCAAGCCCCGGCAACATTCGGGCTGCGCGTGAAGCTAACGACGTGTTCCGGATTCGAATTCACGACCTTCAGAGCGCAATGAAAACTTCCTGACCACTTTGTCACATAGTCTACAGGAAAACAATTCACTGAAAGGCACTCATCCTCTATTGGTTTGTCCTAAACACAATGAAGTCAGCTCTATTAGCGTATATGCTCTGCTTAATTGAAGTATCTAGCACTTGACCTGTCTTGACATCTACTGTAGCGAATGTCAAGTAGCTGCGCAATAAGATATTTATGTTTGCTAAAGGGAGAACGGTTTTATACAACAAATTAAACAACTAAAAACAGTATGGAATAGAACTGATAGGAAAACAAAGATCACAATACTAAGAGCATGTATATTCACAGTTGCACAATATATGGGTGTGAAGCATGGCCATTCAACAAGGCAGTGAAAAAACATGTGGAATACTCTGCCTGCGAAAGGTTACCAACAACACAAGAAAAGACACAGTCACCAACATCAGCATAAGAAAGAGAGTTGGCACAGAACCTTGCCTGAATTATGTTGAGAAACAAAGAATGAAGTGGTTTGGCCACTTAATAATAATGCATCCAAACTCCATAGTATACAGTCTTCTACAACAGAACATCAGGAAAGAAGGTGAGAGGAAGACCACGAAATAGCTGGTTAGATGGCATAGCAGAATCCCGTGAAAGAGCAAAAATAACAATCACACAAGCCACCAGAGCAGCGCAAGACAAAAACAGAAAACCACGACACTGGGCAACAACCCGGTAGCAGTGTGACGACAAAAGAAGAAGAAGTGGAAAAACATATATGTACTTTTGAATATAAGTGTTAAGAAGAGTCCTCCTTATATCATGAACAGAGAAGAGAGCAGATATATCTATCCAGAAAGAACACAAAATCAAAGAAAACTGGTTGATGCTACAAATAAGAATGAGAAAATTGAAGTATTTTGGACATATAAAGAGACAAGAATGGTTGGAGAAGACATACCATTATGGAAGGAGGGAACGCTGCAAAGAAATGAGAAATACCACAGAAACGAATTCAGCATGTAACTAATGGTGTGAGCTTGACGGCTGCAGAGACGAGACACCTGGCCGATGAGAGAGAGATATTATAAAAGAACTGTTAGGATATCAAAGTTCTGCTGTGGACAAGAGAGAGAGAGAGAGAGAGAGAGAGATAGTAATAATGTCCGCATGGTTCTTGACAGATGAGACAGTGGGCGACACAGTTGATAGAATTGATATAATCGAATATTGAGGAGATTGGAAAGACGTGGAATGACTTGGTAATGATGTCACAGAACATAAACCAATTGTAAATGTTTGTTGTGGACCAGTGCTCTAGAGGGGGATGATAGGTTTATGTTGTTGCTGCTGTTGTTGTTTGCGTCCGTTCTTATCAACCAAGTTAACCTTTATTTGTAATATACGTGGTGTATGCTGCATGAAGGCGATATACTGAAATCTACAAATCTGAGGTGGTCTGAGCGGATCAGATCAGAGCTGGAGAAAACCAAGGGGAAGCTGCAGTGATACTCAATAAATATAAGTTTTAGGACAAAGAGACATGTATTTTTTCCGATCTAGAAGCACTTGAGCTTTCAGCTCTTCGGATCGGTGCCATGAACACTGTAAATCTGGAGAATCAGTGGTTTTTCTGCCAGCACGCGGAATTGAACCGCACTCACAGGGGGCTTGTCACCCGTCGTCCAACGTGCTACGAACACGCTGGGCAGGTGGGCAGAGGTATGTATAGTAACACAAAAGAAAGCAAAATGAATAATTAAATCATAAAACTGATAAAAGTTCAACGTTTCGACTGTACGTCTTTTTCAAGGACACATACATACACAAGGAAAACTAAATAAACTAAATCATAGAACTAAGTAGGATGGATGTCTAGAGATTGATACGAGTCCATATTTATCTACCGCTCATTATGTATACCAGTTTTGTATCAATGAGGGACTCACGAAAAGATATTAATTGATATTCATCTTATGTATTGAAAATGGCTTCACAACATGTGTTGAAAAAACGAACATTTTAAAAGAACGGTGAAAACAAACACAAAGGATGGAAGAACGGTTGAAACAAATTTACGTGCAGACGTTAACAATAAACATGACCCACTAAGCAAATGGAAACTTTTTTGTTCTATGCACCGAATAATAAAGTAAAAGTTTGCAAGCCAGTATGAAAAAGAAAATACCCGATTGTGTGTAGCTTTTGTCGAAGCCCTTGTAAAATTAATTGACATGCTAGAGGGATACACATGCCTGTTGTACACCTTTGATTTGATGTTTGCTATCAGTAGCGAGTTGATTGTTTCAAGATAGGATATTGGAATAAATGAGGGCATCTGAGATATTGTTGGGATCACAACCTGCATCCAACAAATTTCTAGACACAAGATAACAAGGTTCGGTCACCGAATTCTTCTTCTTCTTTGGCGATCTCTGGTCATACACTTAGCCTACTGTGTCACAAACTGAACAGTCAGTTTCAGGTCTGTCAGCTTTTCTTAAAGCTTAGTTTGTAGGTCGACTGGGTGTGGTCACATGTTGCTTCTCAGCTTACCCAGGACAGAACAGATTTGCAAGACATGCTTCGGTATGTAAGTGTCTGTTGAGTCTGCAGTGCCCGGTAAGTATGCGAAATATGAAGACCCGTTCTGTTCTGTTGAGGTCTTTGGGGAAGTCTTTTCCAAAATCATATTCAGTGTTTGTCTTCCAGTCTACAGCAGATTTTCTCTTCAGAAGACAGTTGTTGGTAAATTTGCTCTTTGACACTGCCTTCCTCAGCCAAGACATTGACACTCTCATTGCTTGCAATGCCACAGTGAGTTCGGTCATTTAGTTCTAATTTTTTGCGTTCGTTCTTCTCATCCAAGTTAGCCACGCTTTGTGATCTGTAAGGTTTGCGCTGAGAGCGTGAATATGTTGCGCTCTGTTTCATAGGCACCTACGGCACGTAGGACAGACGCACTGAATAATTCCGAGCATCTAATGAGATTTTAACTAGAACCATCTACAACGAGGTGCCTATAACAATCGACAACACGCCTCAAGTCACGAAGAAGATCGAGAACCATATGGATGGATAACATTACAGATATCCTAAAACAACATTGAGCTACAGATGCAGCACTTTTGTTCCAAGATAGAAGACTTCTCCCAACGACGGTTCACGGATAAGATAATATAATTGATTGATAGGATCATCATCATTGCACTTCGGTAAGTAACCATGTGTGCTCCGATCACACTTACACAGAAAGATTTCAGTTGCAGTGCATGAACTCTGTAGCACCGGCGATGGTCCTCGATGTAATATTAAAGATGGTGAAAATATTTTTGTAGAAGTTTTATTCTTTTTCTAATGAAATTTGCCCGGGCATTGGTTTTTCAATCTGCTCTTCTCGATTGTGAACTGCCAAGGGTTCTGTTACGTGCTTAGATTGAACAGGGAACCTACGTTTTATCTCCCGTCTCCGATAGGACTAGGAACTCGATCTCACCTACACTGAGATCAGTGATCTCTGGAAAAATATCCCAATGGCTCCACGCAGAAGCGAACTTGGCACATTTGGCACGAGATGCGAACACCTAACCTCTACACTACAGAGACTCCCTAAGATAAGATAATATAACAAGGTCTAGTGGATTTTATTCTTCTCTTACATGTGTTCATGCATGTGTTGTTCTTATGTGTGTTGTTACATGTGTTCTTACATGTGTTCTTACATGTGTTGTTCTTATGTGTGTTGTTACATGTGTTCTTACATGTGTTGTTACATATGTTCTTACATGTGTTCTTACTTGTGTTCTTACTTGTGTTCTTACGTGTGTTCTTTCATGTGTTCTTACATGTGTTCTTACTTGTGTTCTTACATGTGTTCTTACATGAGTCCTTGCGTGTCTTCTTACATGTGTTATTACATGTGTCCTTGCGTGTGTTCTTACGCGTGTTCTTACATGCATTCTTACGTGTGTTATTACATGTGTTCTTACATGTGTTCTTACATCTTGGAACAAATGTCAGATGTTGCATGCATTTCTTAACTCTTAAAATACACACAACATTCGTTCGAGAAATCTCTTATTATTCTAACACTGTGGAGCAACAGAGGATTTAGAGCAATCAAACAAAAACAAAGCTTCAAATGAATTCTAGTGAATAATTAGTGTTAAAATAGTCTTAGTTTGTGAGGTGACTTGCCGGACAATTGTTACTGCCATGGTGGTTTGTTAAGTGGTATGTCGTATTGTTGGAGTTAATAACCGCTGCACTTCTAGAGAAGTGTGCATAGATATCCCTACACCAACCAGACCTTTGATTACGTTTCGCGCCGGTGCGCTGTCGTAAGACATCAGCACTATTTTTAGACACACGTTCCTTGATAGTTGCCAGTGCGCTAGGCACGTGACAGGAGCCGTGCTCACAAGTGGTAAGGATTATCATTGACCCTATCTAACACTTTTTTTACGACCACCTCATACCCCCACCCAACCCCTTCTTTGTATGTTTTTAAAGTACTTCTTTTTTTGTGTGTGTGGTTTTTTTTTTGGTGCGTCAATGTTTTCCATTAGTTGACGTTGCTATACTTCTGTGCGTGTACTTTAGGGAGTTGGTTACTGTTTACTGTTTTATCGTGTGCAAAATTGTAACATCATCATCATCAAGTAGCTTGTCCATTCCGGAACTTGGCTCTCATGACAGCAGTCCCAACAAACTTTACATGGCGGTTTTGTTTTTTTTTATTTCGATCCAGAAGCACTTGAGCTTTTAGCTCTTCGGCTCGGTGCCATGGACATCGTAACCCTTCGGTTCGATGCCACGAACACCGTAAATCTGGGGAACCTGTGGCTTTTCTGCCAGCCCACAGAATTGAACCCGTACTCACAGAGTGCTAGTTTACATGTCGTTATGGAATGGTATAAGTAGCAGTGCCACCAGTCCTCACTGACTACACCACTTTTCGTGTTGTTGCTAACAATACGTGCCATCCCGTCCATTTCCTTAACCTTCAGTTTGCCTGCACTGTCCTCATACATAATACCATTAAGCATACATAATACCATTAAGCATACATAATACCATTAAGCATAAATAATACCATTAAGCATACATAACACCATTAAGCATACATAATACCTATGAATGTGTATTGTTTGCTACATCATCCTCAAGTAGCTTGTCCCTTCCGGAACTTGGCTCACATGTCAGCAGTCCTAAAAAAACCTCTCTGATCTGTGCAAGTTGACCGGCGTCAGCAGCAGTAATTCTCAGTGGCAACTCTAGACTACAAAACCATAATTAACTAATTTGTTAAAGTTAAAGTTAGAAGGGTAGATTCGTGTAGTTGTTGATATCATTATTTTAAAGTAGTTTATATTTCAAAATAAAATTAGTATTCGTACATTTTGTGCAGTTTAAAAAAAAATCACAATCCAAGGTTATTTTAAAGAAAAAAACATTTAAGGGTGACATTTCGAAGACTTGCATCATACTGAGAAAATATACCGCACGATCCTATTATGTTACGTTATTCGATCGACGTCATGGCACATTGGGCATTCCCATGTGTGCTCTGTCCTACGCTGCAGCTGTCATCATAAAGTCCATTTGCTCACCGTACCCATGAGAAGTTAATTAGTGTATCGTGTCTCTCTCTATCACAAAGACGACACTGTCTGGCATGTCCAAACTTAACTCCTAATTCTCGCACTTGTTCCAGTGTCTGAGACTCGCCCATATCACATAAATGAGAGCATCCCGTATTGATGCTATCAGCTCTGTCCATCCCTCTGCCTGCTGAGTCGGGGCATCGTTTGCAAGAAAGTCAGCACGCTCGTTACCCTGCCCTCCAACATGTCCATGTGTGTACAGCCGTGACCCCCGGCAACATAAGGCCGAATAGCTAAGACGGGAAATCGAAAATCCCTGTTTAATGGGGGCTGGTTTTTGTATATGTTTAATAAAACACTGTAAGCTTTTTTTTTTTTGCAATTTTACTCAATTCTATGAGTCCATGGTTATTTATTGCAGAAAAATATGAATAATACTGATATTCCTTATTGTTAAACTTACCTCGTTAAATAATATAACCTTGATTTAATTATTAGCACGTTGTGTTGTGGTGTCTGTCACTTCACATTTCTAGCTCCTAGTGTGCAGGAGGTAGGATGGCTAATTCCTTTAATCACACTGGAACTTGAGGTGCTGGATTGAACCCACAACCCTCTTGTGTCCTGGTCAATAGGCGAACGTATAGGCATTATGCTAATCTGTTCCACCATTGTTGAATATACAGATAGTATTTCAAGAGAACGAAAGTGGGTGGAACGTATAGGCATTATGCTAATCTGTTCCACCATTGTTGAATATACAGATAGTATTTCAAGAGAACGAAAGTGGGTGGAACGTATAGGCATTATGCTAATCTGTTCCACCATTGTTGAATATACAGATAGTATTTCAAGAGAACGAAAGTGGGTGGAACGTATAGGCATTATGCTAATCTGTTCCACCATTGTTGAATATACAGATAGTATTTCAAGAGAACGAAAGTGGGTGGAACGTATACGCATTATGCTAATCTGTTCCACCATTGTTGAATATACAGATAGTATTTCAAGAGAACGAAAGTGGGTGGAACGTATAGGCATTATGCTAATCTGTTCCACCATTGTTGAATATACAGATAGTATTTCAAGAGAACGAAAGTGGGTGGAACGTATACGCATTATGCTAATCTGTTCCACCATTGTTGAATATACAGATAGTATTTCAAGAGAACGAAAGTGGGTGGAACGTATACGCATTATGCTAATCTGTTCCACCATTGTTGAATATACAGATAGTATTTCAAGAGAACGAAAGTGGGTGGAACGTATAGGCATTATGCTAATCTGTTCCACCATTGTTGAATATACAGATAGTATTTCAAGAGAACGAAAGTGGGTGGAACGTATACGCATTATGCTAATCTGTTCCACCATTGTTGAATATACAGATAGTATTTCAAGAGAACGAAAGTGGGTGGAACGTATACGCATTATGCTAATTTGTTCCACCATTGTTGAATATACAGATAGTATTTCAAGAGAACGAAAGTGGGTGGAACGTATACGCATTATGCTAATTTGTTCCACCATTGTTGAATATACAGATAGTATATCAAGAGAACGAAAGTGGGTGGAACGTATACGCATTATGCTAATTTGTTCCACCATTGTTGAATATACAGATAGTATTTCAAGAGAACGAAAGTGGGTGGAACGTATACGCATTATGCTAATCTGTTCCACCATTGTTGAATATACAGATAGTATTTCAAGAGAACGAAAGTGGGTGGAACGTATACGCATTATGCTAATCTGTTCCACCATTGTTGAATATACAGATAGTATTTCAAGAGAACGAAAGTAAAAATCTTCCTGCTGCATACTGGACACAATACGTTGATGTAATACCTATTTGGGTGGCGTCTGTGGCTTAGGGGATAGTGACACGGTCTATTAACCCCGACGTTCTGAGTTCGAATCAAACTGCGGAAAGTTTGGTTGCAAATTGTTTTGCGTGGATTTTTACGAAAGGACGATGGCACCACCCGTTCAGAAAGCAATGACAAACTACTGAAAAATCATAAACAGCGTTAAAAAGCTGGGGTTGATTCGCAAAGTCCTGTAAAGGATATGCAATTAACATTTTTTTAAAATACCTATGTAACAAGTACAATATAGACCCTACAGTTATGTGTACATGTGACACCAGTAAGATGTGTGTACACGTGACACCAGTAAGATGACAGAGACGTACGATCTTTCTTTCTATTGTCCTTCTCTGCTTTTTTTTAGCCGTTAGACGTAGCAGGTTTAACTGATGGTTTCCGAGATAGTGCGCGCTCAGTCGCTTGATATGCTATGGTATCTATATATCTATCTATTCTCTAATTCTGTTTTGCCTTTCTGCGTCAGGTCGAAAAAGGAGACACCTGGAGCGATGCTCTCTTTGCACCTTGTCTTTCTTTCTCTTCCCCAATCCTGATTTGCCTCACAGCTTCAGGGTAAGACGAGTTGTCTAGCACGGGCTTTTGTGTGTAACTCCATCAATCCATCTTTTTCTTGGTCTGACCCTTCCTCTTGATGATTCCATTTTCAGGTTGTACGCTCTTGCAACTGGTGTATTCGGGTTCATTCTTACCAAGTGGCCAAACCATATTAATCTCTATTTTTCAATGAAACCGTAATAGCAGGTGTTGTTTCGACTATTCTTCTAATTTCCTTATTTCTTATATGGTCTCTTCCTGTTTTATTTACTGCTATTCTTAACCATCTCATTTCACGACATCGATGAACAGAGGACAAATATGACTAGCCTTCATGTCAGTCGAAGACAAGCTGTGCAAAGATGTATACATACTTCATTTGACAACTAACTAATATAGAAGTATGTATACACGTCGATGTCTGGAAACGTTGGAAGAAAAAGAAGACTAGCATTTACATACCATTCTGTAGAGGTGAACAAGTCATGTACACAGACGATCGCCCCAACCCCCTTCTTTTTTCAACTAGTAAACGGACGCACGTGAATCTAAGGATAAATAGTAGATAGAGGTCACGTTGAGGCCATGTTCCACATATGTTTTCCATTTGTTGGGTACAGCTGGCAGACACCAGATAGTACGTAGATGTAAACATTAGATCTAGGTCATGTTCGTATACGTGTACACCGTTAACAGAAAGTTACGGACAACTTTTGGAAAGGCGGAAAGTCAAAGAATAAAGAATAACGAAACAGCATTTCAAATTATAAATGAGTATCCTGTCACTGAAAATCGAGACTATATTTCTTTAAGCTGCTTGCTTAAACATAACTAAAACAACAGCAAAATTATCAACACAGCCATCATATTTAAACAAAATGTATCGTCTGTGTGGTACCTGGACCCGCAAGGAAGCAAAGAATAGTACCACTGCGACCTACAAGACATGTCGTAACAGGCGACTGATGTAGGGCCTACGGAAACTACCCTGGTAAATAAAAAGGGGCCCTTTTACATCTGCAACTGTTAAACCCACTGTCAGATCAGATGTCTTTCATCTGCTATCGTATGCCAGTAGTCGCTACCACATGCAACTGATACAACACTGCCTTGGGGAAGCGATAAAGGCTAGGGGAGTAAACCCTGATGGAAATCCCCACTGCCTTGTGGGCCAGCACGGTTATACAGAAGACTAAAGGAGTAAACATTGATCACGAATTGGAAGGAGGGACTCTAAGGAAGTTGATGGTTATGTATGCATTTAATTCCATCTTCTAGCATCCCCTGCAAACCCTTCTCGATTCCAAACGTAAGGTAGGACTTTGTCTTTACTTTGGATGAAACAGTAGGGTAGAGTGCAAAATGGGCAAGGCACATTCTCAATATTAGCTGCCCAGGTTGGGCATAAATGGAAAGGACACGGCATCTAGTAAATTTGAACGTCTGTAAATTCGAACAATGCTATATATATATATACTACAGTATTATTTAGTATACAGTAATATATGAACAATGCTATATATATATATATATATATATACTACAGTATTATTTAGTATACAGTAATATATGGACAGAGAAAAAAACAAATACTTCTGTTCTACAACAGCTTCATATTAAAGAGAGTTGGTTATTAAAGAGAAAATCAAGGAAAATGAAATATTTCGGACACATCAAACGACATGAGTTCCTAGAGAAGATAATTTTGGAGGGAATGGTGCCTGAAGAAGAATGAGAGGAAGACCTATAAGACGATGGATGCAAGTTGTCATTAACGATCTTCTTCTTTCAACGTATTCAGACATGGATTTGTATACTTTTAAAGTAGTTAGTGGTCAACCTGAGTTCATGTACATCTCCCTACAGCTTGTCTTGGATTGACGATCTGAGAACTTGACCGGAGCTGACGCTGGTCATCTTGCACAGAATAGAGAGATTATCAGGACTGCTGTCATAGGAGCCATGTTCTGGAGTGGCAAATCTACTTGATGATGATATATACTATAACTTAACTAACAATGTTGCCCTATATCTATTGTCTTCAATGAAATTTTCTGTCTAGTTTATGTATAAGTTATGTACTAAACAAATTATTGGAGTCATAACTCCGGCAAGCTACTGACCTTTAACACACACTAGGTTACCCTTTCCAACATAAAATGTGCTACAATTTATTGAAATTACTTGATCGTGTCTGCCATAAAAATAAGTAGAATCGACAATCGTCACAGTGCAAGCAAACTAGACGGCAATTGTTCTGTTAGACCAGTGGTTCTCAAACTTTTGTGAAGTCGTGGCACACTTGAAGTCCTACAAAAAATCATAGGCGCACTCTACACAACAACTTAACAAATACGATGTAAAATGCATGGCTGAGAAGCATGGGTACGTGTCCTTTCCATTTATGCCTAGCTTGGACAGCTGATATTGGGAATGTGCCTTGTCCATTTTGGACATCGCCCTACTGTTTCATGCAAAGTAAAGACACAGTATGTACGTTTGAAAGCAAGTCTGATATGTCTTGTTGATTTTTACCGTAGTGCCCGCTGGCACCGTAGCCGACCCTGATCTGAGATTACCTGAGAATATCACGGGCACACTAGTGCGCCAGGGCACACACTTTGAGAACCACTGTGTTAGACATTGACTATGAGCGGTGTCAGTTATATATAATTGTTCTATTATATGTGTTACCTTACTTGACCTTGAATTGATCGAACCCGACATTTTAATGTAGACAATTTACTGGAATTGTCTCTACCGCATATTAAATATACATTCTCGTTCGTGTACCTGGTTTAGTAAATATGGTACCAGACACGTAACATATTCTGTTGCTTTTGTCCTTGACTCTTCTATTTCTTCGAACGCTCCATATCGACCACTTGTTAACCACTCTGTGTGATATGTATAGGATCTGAGCCTAAGAGCGATTGTACGTTGAATCAGTTATGCGCCTACAAGTAGGTCAACACATCCGATTTCTGCGACACTTTTTAGTAACTAGGATATCTTCCCTAGTCCCCTACCTCAGTCGCCTGTTACGACATGCCTTGTAGGTCGCAGTGTTACTATTCTTTGCTCCCCTTGCAAACCCAGGCAACACACTGGCAATATCCGGTATTCAGTAGCCATTGAACCGAACACAGTGTGCTGTTCTTATAATGCTTGTCTGTGCTGGGTGAAGGACCTCGGTGCTTATGAACTTAGTACGCATATATGTACAGTATGTGTTATGTTTACGTATCAACACAGCTGGATTGCACACCGATGTTTACACACCGACAACACAACGATGAGAATACTTCAAATATCTTTCGTGGAAAAGACGTAGTATTGGTATATAGCACTAGTGTTGAGTCTTTCTTTCTTCTTAACCTTTCAACTCCCAACGAAGCACAGGTCTTCAACAAACTTCTTCCAGCTCTTCCTCTCTCCTGCCATCCCTTCCAATTCTTTCCATGCTTTACCAATCCTTTTAATATCAGCCTCCAGCTCTCTTCTCCAGCTCTCTTCTCCAGCTCTCTTCTCCAGCTCTCTTCTCCAGCTGTCTTCTCCAGCTGTCTTCTCCAGGTATTTCTATGCCTTCCCCTACTCATCTTTCCATGCGGGTTCCAAAATAGTGCCTGTTTTGCAATGCTTCAAGTTGATCATCTCAATGTATGTCCTATCCATCGCCAGCGTCTCTTCCTTAGCTCTTTCTCTACTGGTATCTGCTTATTCTGTTTCTGAGTTCCTAGTTCGTAATCTTATCATACCATCTCAGCCCCTCTATTCTACGTAAATATCCATTTATGAAGGTCTGTAGTTTTCTGGTGGTTTCTTTTGAGCTGACTCTTTAATGTGTTAATATTCTTACAATGAAACTAGTATATATCACTAGATGTATTGACACTTTAATGTGTTGACACTGCGGGTCTATGTGGCTAAGTGATTAAGTCTTGCATTGCGTGCGAATCGAAGATCGTGGGTTCGAACCCGGACAGCATCGATCTGTTTTCGAGTGTATTTTTTTTATAGAGACCCATAGGATTTTTGCCGGAACTACGGAGTTGGTCCTTTGTGCAGTGCTCTTGGCAGGTGGCGTATCATTTCTGCGGAGAGAGACCGGGCCATATGGGATAAAACCCGGTGCAATGAAGTCAATCCTTCGACTTTAAAGCTTAAACAATGAAACTCTACGTATCTTGGTATATAACACTGGAGGTGTACATTTAATGTGTTGATTCCATTACAGTGAAACTATACGTGTAGTGGTATATAACACTAGAGGTGTACATTTAATGTGTTGATTCCATTACAGTGAAACTATACGTGTAGTGGTATATAACACTAGAGGTGTACATTTAATGTGTTGATGCCGTTACAGTGAAATTATACGTATCTTAGTATATAACACTAGAGTTGCATCTTTAATTTGTCGCTGTCCTTACAATGAAACTATACGTATCTTGGTGTAGACCACTAGAGGCGTATCTCTAATGTGTCGCTGTCTTTACAATGAAACTATACGTATCTTGGTATATAACACACTGTTA
Organism: Arion vulgaris; assembly: GCA_020796225.1. Classification (NCBI taxonomy): domain Eukaryota; kingdom Metazoa; phylum Mollusca; class Gastropoda; order Stylommatophora; family Arionidae; genus Arion; species Arion vulgaris. Next base: position 54,476,400 of record CM036759.1, on the reverse strand, counting down.
CAATTGCTGTAGAGCGAGTAGTTTGGAGATAATTTATTTAGGAGTTACCATATGTCTATAGGGTATAAAGAGGATCTAAAATCGAAGAATTTACTTCATTCCACTGGGTTTACCCCATATGGCTCGGTCCCACCCCGCAGAAATGGCACGCCACCTGCCTAGACTATTGCACCAAGATCGAACTCCGTAGATCCGGTAACAAAAAACAATGCACTCTTGAACAGAACGGCGCGGTCCGGATTCAAACCCACGACCTTCCGAACGCAAGGCGAGGGATTAACCACTTAACTACAGATAACTCGCCTGTACAATACATCGCTAGACGTGATATACACAGATTACAAAGAACTCACCTGTACAATACATCGCTAGACGTGATATACACAGATTACAAAGAACTCACCTGTACAATACATCGCTAGACGTGATATCCACAGATTACAAAGAACTCGCCTGTACAATACATCGCTAGACGTGATATCCACAGATTACAAAGAACTCGCCTGTACAATACATCGCTAGACGTGATATCCATAAATTACTTCGTCGTTATCTGGTCAAGAATAAATAGATATACTTTGTTCAAATCTACATTTTTGATTACACTTTCATGTTAATCAGACTAAAGTCTTAACAAGACACATTGATTGATTGATTGATTAATTGATTGATTGATTGATTGATTGAACCATCATTATTTCACTTTGTTGTCCAGTATCTCTCTGTCTTTCTTTTAAACAATTGTTTCCTGTGTCACAATGCGGTCTATCCCATGTCTTCACATTTCATGCTTATTAAACTGAATGTTCTGCTTCTCACTGATGTATGCCCGTTTCTTCTTTGACTATTTTTCTTTCTTTCTTTTGTCCTTCTCTGATTTGTTTTGCCGTTAGGCGTAGCAGGTTTAACTGATGATCGGTTTCCGAGATAGTGCACGCTCGGTCGCTTGATATGCTGTGGTATTGTGGAGTTTTAATTTGCCTGTAACTCCATCAATCATCTTTTTCTTGGTCTGCCCCTTCCTCTTGATTCAAGTTAAACGTTCTTTCAACTGGTGTATTCGCGTTCATTCTCACAATTTGTAGACAGTATGTAATGTTCACCTTATACCATACGTTCATTGTACCAGTGAGACGGCTACAGACTATAAATGTCCGTTCAGGTTCACCTTATATCATACGTTCATTGTACCAGTGAGACGGCTACAGACTATAAAAGTCCGTTCAGGTTCACCTTATATCATACGTTCATTGTACCAGTGAGACGGCTACAGACTATAAATGTCCGTTCAGGTTCACCTTATATCATACGTTCATTGTACCAGTGAGACGGCTACAGACTATAAAAGTCCGTTCAGGTTCACCTTATATCATACGTTCATTGTACCAGTGAGGCGGCTACAGACTATAAAAGTCCGTTCAGGTTCACCTTATATCATACGTTCATTGTACCAGTGAGGCGGCTACAGACTATAAAAGTCCGTTCAGGTTCACCTTGTACCATACGTTCATTGTACCAGTGAGACGGCTACAGACTATAAAAGTCCGTTCAGGTTCACCTTATATCATACGTTCATTGTACCAGTGAGACGGCTACAGACTATAAAAGTCCGTTCAGGTTCACCTTATACCATACGTTCATTGTACCAGTGAGACGGCTACAGACTATAAATGTCCGTTCAGGTTCACCTTATATCATACGTTCATTGTACCAGTGAGACGGCTACAGACTATAAAAGTCCGTTCAGGTTCACCTTATATCATACGTTCATTGTACCAGTGAGACGGCTACAGACTATAAAAGTCCGTTCAGGTTCACCTTATATCATACGTTCATTGTACCAGTGAGACGGCTACAGACTATAAAAGTCCGTTCAGGTTCACCTTATACCATACGTTCATTGTACCAGTGAGACGGCTACAGACTATAAAAGTCCGTTCAGGTTCACCTTATACCATACGTTCATTGTACCAGTGAGACGGCTACAGACTATAAATGTCCGTTCAGGTTCACCTTATATCATACGTTCATTGTACCAGTGAGACGGCTACAGACTATAAAAGTCCGTTCAGGTTCACCTTATACCATACGTTCATTGTACCAGTGAGACGGCTACAGACTATAAAAGTCCGTTCAGGTTCACCTTATATCATACGTTCATTGTACCAGTGAGACGGCTACAGACTATAAAAGTCCGTTCAGGTTCACCTTATATCATACGTTCATTGTACCAGTGAGACGGCTACAGACTATAAAAGTCCGTTCAGGTTCACCTTATATCATACGTTCATTGTACCAGTGAGGCGGCTACAGACTATAAAAGTCCGTTCAGGTTCACCTTATATCATACGTTCATTGTACCAGTGAGACGGCTACAGACTATAAAAGTCCGTTCAGGTTCACCTTATATCATACGTTCATTGTACCAGTGAGGCGGCTACAGACTATAAAAGTCCGTTCAGGTTCACCTTATATCATACGTTCATTGTACCAGTGAGGCGGCTACAGACTATAAAAGTCCGTTCAGGTTCACCTTATATCATACGTTCATTGTACCAGTGAGACGGCTACAGACTATAAAAGTCCGTTCAGGTTCACCTTATATCATACGTTCATTGTACCAGTGAGACGGCTACAGACTATAAAAGTCCGTTCAGGTTCACCTTATATCATACGTTCATTGTACCAGTGAGACGGCTACAGACTATAAAAGTCCGTTCAGGTTCACCTTATATCATACGTTCATTGTACCAGTGAGGCGGCTACAGACTATAAAAGTCCGTTCAGGTTCACCTTATATCATACGTTCATTGTACCAGTGAGACGGCTACAGACTATAAAAGTCCGTTCAGGTTCACCTTATATCATACGTTCATTGTACCAGTGAGGCGGCTACAGACTATAAAAGTCCGTTCAGGTTCACCTTATACCATACGTTCATTGTACCAGTGAGACGGCTACAGACTATAAAAGTCCGTTCAGGTTCACCTTATATCATACGTTCATTGTACCAGTGAGACGGCTACAGACTATAAAAGTCCGTTCAGGTTCACCTTATATCATACGTTCATTGTACCAGTGAGACGGCTACAGACTATAAAAGTCCGTTCAGGTTCACCTTATATCATACGTTCATTGTACCAGTGAGGCGGCTACAGACTATAAAAGTCCGTTCAGGTTCACCTTATATCATACGTTCATTGTACCAGTGAGACGGCTACAGACTATAAATGTCCGTTCAGGTTCACCTTATATCATACGTTCATTGTACCAGTGAGACGGCTACAGACTATAAAAGTCCGTTCAGGTTCACCTTATATCATACGTTCATTGTACCAGTGAGACGGCTACAGACTATAAATGTCCGTTCAGGTTCACCTTATATCATACGTTCATTGTACCAGTGAGACGGCTACAGACTATAAAAGTCCGTTCAGGTTCACCTTATATCATACGTTCATTGTACCAGTGAGACGGCTACAGACTATAAATGTCCGTTCAGGTTCACCTTATATCATACGTTCATTGTACCAGTGAGACGGCTACAGACTATAAATGTCCGTTCAGGTTCACCTTATATCATACGTTCATTGTACCAGTGAGACGGCTACAGACTATAAATGTCCGTTCAGCAATTCCTGCGCACAGTCCAATGCGAATTGCAACAAAACCATCAATTCTACAGTAACGAAACTTTGCGGCCAATCTTAGAATTATACCGACGTAAATGTATGATGGAATAAATCGCTATAAGATACATGCATTTTGTGATATAACGGTTTCCTTTTATGTTGACGGCATATTTGGCGAGTCTTATTCGAAATTTTAATTTTTACAGTAATTTTCACCAATTTGACATTTGATGACAAGTCTTATGCATAGGCAGGCGTACAGCATGAAAACAAATATAATAAAGACAGAGACAATGGCAATAAGTAGACAACCAGAAAACTTTACAATAAAACTTCAGAACGTAGAAATAAAACAAACAATTGAGGCCAAATACTTAGGAGTAATTTTCACAGCAGATGGAAGTATCGATAGCGAAATCAGCAATCGTTGCACAAAAGCTAACCAGATACTGGGACTGTTAACACCACTGTTGTCACATAAAGAGATACCGCTAACAACTAAAGCAAATCTCATAAGAACTATTTTCTGGCCAACACTATGTTACCAGTGTCAAACAGGCCAATAACAGCAGCTAATGAGCGGAAAATCATAGCGACAGAGATGAGGTGTCTTAGAATAGCTGCAGGTGTGACAATAAGAGACAAAATTAGAAATGAAGAAATCAGAAGAAGACTGGATGTGAAACGAGTCATGCAATTCATAAAAGAACAACAGATGAAATGGTTTGGACACCTCACAAGAATCCCTTGGTATCGCCTACCACAGAGAGCCACACAGAAAAGTATAATGAGTAGAAAGCAAGAGGAAGACCACGCAAAAGATGGAGCGACGGCATCAAGAACAGCCTTACGAAAAGGAATATCAGCTTACAAAGTGCCTTAAAACAAGCACACACAAGATCACTACGCCCCCCAACACTTCTATAAAGAAGTAAATGGTGCAAGAGAAGAATAAGTATCATCAAATCTCATACATGTGGGCCAATGTTGATATTTGCAATAGAGTCATGAAATAAACTCGAAATGTAGACTTAGTTGTATTATTGTTTTTAAATAACCTACAAAGTTAGCTGTAATGCCATAAAACCATCCTCCTTTCTCATCCAGACTTGGGGCAAAGGCGGAGCTCCTAGATGTTCTCGAATCGCTACTTCTTCGGTACAATATCCTTGTGTTAATTGATGTGGTATGAAGGTATCGTCGCTACAATAAAATTGCTATTTTATCTGTTTATTGTATACTGTGGTACAGAAGACTCATATGTGCCTTTTTGAGGGAAATGCGCGTATAGTATTAATTCCACTTTTGCATTGCAATAAATTTGCACTTCAAACTCATAAGGAATATTATATCAATGTCTGTTTTGACATGTCAACAATATAACACAATAGCTAAACACTAATTTCGATATACGCCTTTAACTAAACGTCCGTCTTGCACTAATGACTTCATTTGTTTACTGCTGTCAACCGCGTGTTGAATTGGTGCACGGGAATGGAAGAATTGTTTTAAAAAATATATTTCGTACATGAATATTGCTATTTTTATGGTCAATGTATTAAATAACTGTAAAAATTAGATTTCTTCAACCATGCCAATGGAGGCGTTAAATATATAGCACAAAGAAGGAAACTTCTAGATGGTATGATTTGTTTGAAGGGCAAAAAATATTTTCATAACGTCGGGAGAATGTATAGTTTACACACAGCCTTTCAATTTATTTAATCAAATGGTTACAAAGATACACATTTGTATATGTAGGCATGACAAGTTGAACGGACTATTGTAAGCCAGCACATTCGGTTTCTGCATGCTTGTTATTTCCGTTCCCCTCATTAAGTTGCAAAAAAAAACACCTAATCTAGGGGAGTCCATCTCCATACGCAAGCTAGAGATCCGTTAGCCTTGGATTGTGTGGTCAAAGTTTTCTGGTCTACACAACGTTTCCCAAACTGGGGTCCGGGGGTCCACGAAGTACTCACAGGGGGCCCTCAAGCGCTTGAAGAAATATGATCTACATTTCAAACAGAAAATTATTGTTTACAAATATGTATAAAAACGGTGGTAAACTAATTCCGCTGCTAAATCAAAGAACCCGGACCAAACCGGAGTCTAAAGGTCTGACAGGACAAAACGAAAGACAGTTTGAAGTTTCCCGTAGTCTGTGAACATTGTTTACTATTGTAACACAAAGATAATTCATTGCTGTCCACTTTCATATATAAAAACGTTTGTGGTTGGCGACATCAAAATGTATTTAAAAAGTGGGTCCACGGTAATGTAAAGCTGGGGAACCGCTGGTAAACACCATTTGGAGGTTGGTTGACTTGTGTGTTCTGTTAGTCATCGGGAGGCTACTAATTTTTGTTTTCGTATTTCTTAAGGGAGACTTTAATAAATAACATTTTCTTAGAATATAAAGTTATTTCATTTCACATTTCTAGACACTAGTGTACAAGAGGTTGAAGGGCCAATTCCTTTTCTCCCATGTGGAACGTCGAGTATGGTATTGCACTCTCAACCCTCTTGTGTCCGAGTCGATAGACGAACGGTTACACATTATGTTAATTCGTCCCACCTTCTTCTTTTTCTTCTTCCAACCCCAGGAATTATGAATTTCCACTCTTTTCTTATAGTACAGTGGGGAGTACCATGCTTTCTTGAAAACCCAGAAACCTCCAACGGCTCCAGGCGTGTAGTGCTATGATTAGTGCTGCGGAGACTTCTACTCAGGTAGGGTTCATTCGTCCTAACTAAGAGAGACTAGCCGACTTCTACTCAGGTAGGGTTCAGTCGTCCTAACTAAGAGAGACTAGCCGACTTCTACTGAGGTAGGGTTCATTCGTCCCAACTAAGAGAGACTAGCCGACTTCTACTCAGGTAGGGTTCAGTCGTCCTAACTAAGAGAGACTAGCCGACTTCTACTCAGGTAGGGTTCAGTCGTCCTAACTAAGAGAGACTAGCCGACTTCTACTGAGGTAGGGTTCATTCGTCCTAAACTAAGAGAGACTAGCCGACTTCTACTCAGGTAGGGTTCATTCGTCCTAACTAAGAGAGACTAGCCGCCTTCTACTCAGGTAGGGTTCAGTCGTCCTAACTAAGAGAGACTAGCCGACTTCTACTCAGGTAGGGTTCATTCGTCCTAACTAAGAGAGACTAGCCGACTTCTACTCAGGTAGGGTTCAGTCGTCCTAACTAAGAGAGACTAGCCGACTTCTACTCAGGTAGGGTTCATTCGTCCTAACTAAGAGAGACTAGCCGACTTCTACTCAGGTAGGGTTCATTCGTCCTAACTAAGAGAGACTAGCCGACTTCTACTCAGGTAGGGTTCATTCGTCCTAACTAAGAGAGACTAGCCGACTTCTACTCAGGTAGGGTTCATTCGTCCCAACTAAGAGAGACTAGCCGACTTCTACTCAGGTAGGGTTCATTCGTCCTACCTAAGAGAGACTGGCCAACTTCTACTCAGGTAGGGTTCATTCGTCCTACCTAAGAGAGACTGGCCAACTTCTACTCAGGTAGGTTTCATTCGTCCTAACTAAGAGAGACTAGCCGACTTCTACTCAGGTAGAGTTCAGTCGTCCTAACTAAGAGAGACTAGCCGACTTCTACTCAGGTAGGGTTCATTCGTCCTAACTAAGAGAGACTAGCCGACTTCTACTCAGGTAGGGTTCAGTCGTTCTAAATAAGAGAGACTAGCCGACTTCTACTCAGGTAAGGTTCATTCGTCCTAACTAAGAGAGACTAGTCGACTTCTACTCAGGTAGGGTTCATTCGTCCTAACTAAGAGAGACTAGCCGACTTCTACTCAGGTAGGGTTCATTCGTCCTAACTAAGAGAGACTAGCCGACTTCTACTCAGGTAGGGTTCAGTCGTCCTAACTAAGAGAGACTAGCCGACTTCTACTCAGGTAGGGTTCATTCGTCCTAACTAAGAGAGACTAGCCGACTTCTACTCAGGTAGGGTTCATTCGTCCTAACTAAGAGAGACTAGCCTACTTCTACTCAGGTAGGGTTCAGTCGTCCTAAATAAGAGAGACTAGCCGACTTCTACTCAGGTAAGGTTCATTCGTCCTAACTAAGAGAGACTAGTCGACTTCTACTCAGGTAGGGTTCATTCGTCCTAACTAAGAGAGACTAGCCGACTTCTACTCAGGTAAGGTTCATTCGTCCTAAATAAGAGAGACTAGCCGACTTCTACTCAGGTAAGGTTCATTCGTCCTAACTAAGAGAGACTAGTCGACTTCTACTCAGGTAGGGTTCATTCGTCCTAACTAAGAGAGACTAGCCGACTTCTACTCAGGTAGGGTTCATTCGTCCTAACTAAGAGAGACTAGCCGACTTCTACTCAGGTAGGGTTCAGTCGTCCCAACTAAGAGAGACTAGCCGACTTCTACTCAGGTAGGGTTCAGTCGTCCTAACTAAGAGAGACTAGCCGACTTCTACTCAGGTAGGGTTCAGTCGTCCTAACTAAGAGAGACTAGCCGACTTCTACTGAGGTAGGGTTCATTCGTCCCAACTAAGAGAGACTAGCCGACTTCTACTCAGGTAGGGTTCAGTCGTCCTAACTAAGAGAGACTAGCCGACTTCTACTCAGGTAGGGTTCAGTCGTCCTAACTAAGAGAGACTAGCCGACTTCTACTGAGGTAGGGTTCATTCGTCCTAACTAAGAGAGACTAGCCGACTTCTACTCAGGTAAGGTTCATTCTAACTAAGAGAGACTAGTCGACTTTTACTCAGGTAGGGTTCATTCGTCCTAACTAAGAGAGACTAGCCGACTTCTACTCAGGTAAGGTTCATTCGTCCTAACTAAGAGAGACTAGTCGACTTTTACTCAGGTAGGGTTCATTCGTCCTAACTAAGAGAGACTAGCCGACTTCTACTCAGGTAGGGTTCATTCGTCCTAACTAAGAGAGACTAGCCGACTTCTACTCAGGTAGGGTTCAGTCGTCCTAACTAAGAGAGACTAGCCGACTTCTACTCAGGTAGGGTTCATTCGTCCCAACTAAGAGAGACTAGCCGACTTCTACTCAGGTAGGGTTCATTCGTCCTAACTAAGAGAGACTAGCCGACTTCTACTCAGGTAGGGTTCATTCGTCCCAACTAAGAGAGACTAGCCGACTTCTACTCAGGTAGGGTTCAGTCGTCCCAACTAAGAGAGACTAGCCGACTTCTACTCAGGTAGAGTTCAGTCGTCCTAACTAAGAGAGACTAGCCGACTTCTACTCAGGTAGGGTTCATTCGTCCTAACTAAGAGAGACTAGCCGACTTCTACTCAGGTAGGGTTCAGTCGTCCTAAATAAGAGAGACTAGCCGACTTCTACTCAGGTAAGGTTCATTCGTCTAACTAAGAGAGACTAGTCGACTTCTACTCAGGTAGGGTTCATTCGTCCTAACTAAGAGAGACTAGCCGACTTCTACTCAGGTAGGGTTCATTCGTCCTAACTAAGAGAGACTAGCCGACTTCTACTCAGGTAGGGTTCAGTCGTCCTAACTAAGAGAGACTAGCCGACTTCTACTCAGGTAGGGTTCATTCGTCCTAACTAAGAGAGACTAGCCGACTTCTACTCAGGTAGGGTTCATTCGTCCTAACTAAGAGAGACTAGCCGACTTCTACTCAGGTAGGGTTCAGTCGTCCTAAATAAGAGAGACTAGCCGACTTCTACTCAGGTAAGGTTCATTCGTCCTAACTAAGAGAGACTAGTCGACTTCTACTCAGGTAGGGTTCATTCGTCCTAACTAAGAGAGACTAGCCGACTTCTACTCAGGTAGGGTTCATTCGTCCTAACTAAGAGAGACTAGCCGACTTCTACTCAGGTAGGGTTCAGTCGTCCTAACTAAGAGAGACTAGCCGACTTCTACTCAGGTAGGGTTCATTCGTCCCAACTAAGAGAGACTAGCCGACTTCTACTCAGGTAGGGTTCATTCGTCCTAACTAAGAGAGACTAGCCGACTTCTACTCAGGTAGGGTTCATTCGTCCCAACTAAGAGAGACTAGCCGACTTCTACTCAGGTAGGGTTCAGTCGTCCCAACTAAGAGAGACTAGCCGACTTCTACTCAGGTAGAGTTCAGTCGTCCTAACTAAGAGAGACTAGTCGACTTCTACTCAGGTAGGGTTCATTCGTCCTAACTAAGAGAGACTAGCCGACTTCTACTCAGGTAGGGTTCAGTCGTCCTAAATAAGAGAGACTAGCCGACTTCTACTCAGGTAAGGTTCATTCGTCCTAACTAAGAGAGACTAGTCGACTTCTACTCAGGTAGGGTTCATTCGTCCTAACTAAGAGAGACTAGCCGACTTCTACTCAGGTAGGGTTCATTCGTCCTAACTAAGAGAGACTAGCCGACTTCTACTCAGGTAGGGTTCAGTCGTCCTAACTAAGAGAGACTAGCCGACTTCTACTCAGGTAGGGTTCATTCGTCCTAACTAAGAGAGACTAGCCGACTTCTACTCAGGTAGGGTTCATTCGTCCTAACTAAGAGAGACTAGCCGACTTCTACTCAGGTAGGGTTCAGTCGTCCTAAATAAGAGAGACTAGCCGACTTCTACTCAGGTAAGGTTCATTCGTCCTAACTAAGAGAGACTAGTCGACTTCTACTCAGGTAGGGTTCATTCGTCCTAACTAAGAGAGACTAGCCGACTTCTACTCAGGTAAGGTTCATTCGTCCTAACTAAGAGAGACTAGTCGACTTCTACTCAGGTAGGGTTCATTCGTCCTAACTAAGAGAGACTAGCCGACTTCTACTCAGGTAGGGTTCAGTCGTCCTAACTAAGAGAGACTAGCCGACTTCTACTCAGGTAGGGTTCATTCGTCCTAACTAAGAGAGACTAGCCGACTTCTACTCAGGTAGGGTTCATTCGTCCTAAATAAGAGAGACTAGCCGACTTCTACTCAGGTAAGGTTCATTCGTCCTAACTAAGAGAGACTAGTCGTCTTCTACTCAGGTAGGGTTCATTCGTCCTAACTAAGAGAGACTAGCCGACTTCTACTCAGGTAGGGTTCATTCGTCCTAACTAAGAGAGACTAGCCGACTTCTACTCAGGTAGGGTTCAGTCGTCCCAACTAAGAGAGACTAGCCGACTTCTACTCAGGTAGGGTTCAGTCGTCCTAACTAAGAGAGACTAGCCGACTTCTACTCAGGTAGGGTTCATTCGTCCTAACTAAGAGAAACTAGCCGACTTCTACTCAGGTAGGGTTCATTCGTCCTAACTAAGAGAGACTAGCCGACTTCTACTCAGGTAGGGTTCATTCGTCCTAACTAAGAGAGACTAGCCGACTTCTACTCAGGTAGGGTTCAGTCGTCCCAACTAAGAGAGACTAGCCGACTTCTACTCAGGTAGGGTTCATTCGTCCCAACTAAGAGAGACTAGCCGACTTCTACTCAGGTAGGGTTCATTCGTCCCAACTAAGAGAGACTAGCCGACTTCTACTCAGGTAGGGTTCATTCGTCCTAACTAAGAGAGACTAGCCGACTTCTACTCAGGTAGGGTTCAGTCGTCCTAACTAAGAGAGACTAGCCGACTTCTACTCACTCTACTTGATGTAGAACCATACGCAGAACACATCTTGTAGATCGTGTGCTGCCAGTTTGAAGATTCCTATAATTATTGATCTCTCTCAACACATCAATATGTAATGTAATAACCTTCCATCGCAAGCGATAATGATAACAGCCTCTGGTACTATTCTTTGCTCCCCTTGGGAGCCCCGACAACACACGAGCGATACCGTGGAATTGAACCCGGACCACGCGATTTAAAAAAAAATTTTTTTCCCCAATCCAGAAGCATTTGGGCTGAAAGCTCTTCGGCTCGGTGTCATGGACATCGTAATCCTTCGGCTCGGTGCCACGAACACCGTCAATCTGGGGAACCTGTAGCTTTTCTGCCAGTCCACGGAGGACTAGTCACCCGTAGTCCAACGCGCTACGAACACGCTGGGCACGCGGGCTAAACAACGCGATTAAAAGCTAGAAACACAGTGCTAGGTCAGTATTTTTCATATACCTACATCACACGATTTGTGAAGTAGTCAACGTCACCTCAACAGCATCGATTGTTGGGGAGTTGAAGATGGATAAGGGGATATTCTTCGGTCTCTTCGCGACTCTCTGTTGGATGAGGACACTAAAATCGATGTTAAATCGATCAAGCGATTTAAGCAGTTTGGAGTTACCCGTTGTTCAAGTCAAACTGGATGCCTGAGAGGCAGAGTGAGAGTGTGTTTAATCAGCGAGCCACAGGAACCATTAGTATGCATATTCTTCGATATCTGTTGGGGAGACTGAGCACCTATGGGTCTGCCCGGAGTGCAATGACGTCAGTTTAGTAACCAATAACCAATAACCAACGTCACCTCGGCTGCTTTTACTTCCAAGTTATTCCATGGTACCTAAGTCGAATTGAGAGCAGCTACGGTCGGGGAAAAAATCATATCTTCTGCTGGGAAATTTGATACTGGAACTAGGCGTTTACAAATCAAGAGCAATAAACAATAATAGATGTCCATCGCAAGTGATGATGACAACAGCATCAGACGTGTGCTACTGCACACCTCTCAGGTGTGTGCGGAGGTGACTGTAGAGTCCAATCCTAGAAGACAATCCCCAACCACAGGTGGGGCGGGGCTTACATGATCAAGGTTAGACATGTGGGTGTTGTGTGTTCTGTTTTTCGCGCAGCTCGTTTTCTCTGTGCCTCAATGCCACGACAATTCTCAGCTATACGAGTTCCTCTTGTGTTGTTGCAGCGCTACATTTGGCGATCTTGCGCCAGGGATTCCTAGCACGTGTTTTCTATATTAAAGTACTTCTACATAAGTATATTCAGCCGTCCTTGAAATTATTGACATTCCTAGAGGGGTCTAAAGCCGAAGGGATTCATTACATCGGGTTTTACCCCCTATGGCTCAGCCCCTCTCAGCAGAAATAGCACGCCCCTTGCCGAGAATATTGCACAAAGCACGAACTCCATAACTCCGGCCACAATCCTAGGAGTCTCTTGAAAAAATGCACACATGAATAGAACGGCCGGGTCCGGATTCGAACCCACGACATTCAGAACGCAAGACAAGACTTAGCCACAAAGACCTTTGACATTCCTTAAGTTATTGATCTCTCTCTCAGCACATCAACATTTGCACATTCAGACGTCCTTGAAATGATTGACATTCCTTTAAAAAAAACACGTCTCTGTGATGACCTTCAGATCGGTGTAAAGTACAGTAAATATACTATTTTTTATACACAATCTGATACATTGATGAATGTTGTGTTTGGCCCGTATTTGTTTCTTGATAATAAGTGATTACAACATCATTTATTTACCTGTGTTTCTCTGCTTCCCAAAGAAGTCTGGATCGACGTTAAAAGCAATTTCTGGTTAGAAAAGCGTCAACTGGGGATTGAATCGGACCACCTATCTGAGAGGCAACGGCTCTCGAGTATACATTTATATATATATATATATATATATATATATATATATATATATATATATATATATATATATATATATATATATATATATTGAGGACAGGAACTGGATCGTATACTTCCTCATTTTCTCTCTCTCTCTCTCTCTTTGCCTTTTTACCCCGGGTTGGGATATAGGCCCTCAACCAACTCATGCCAAGTCTTCCTATCTCTAGCTATCTCCTGCAGCTTCCTCCAGCTCTTCTTTATATTGTTGATCTCCGTCTCCAAATCTCGTCTCCATGTATTTCTCGGCCTCTCCTTCTTTCGCTGTCCCTGCGGGTTCCAGGCAAGGACCCTTCATACTTCCTCATACTAGGGTTTAAAATATGAAGCTATAGACAACTCACACGCTACATTCGGCAAAGGCTATGGAGCATTTTCTTATAAATCCTTTTTAAAAACGGGACCAGAAGCGAAGGATTGACTTCATAGCACCGGGTTCCGCCTAACTCCCATACACCCACATGTTAGATCAATCTTCGCAGAAATGGTCCTATCAATCAATCAATCAATCAATCAATCAATCAATACACTAGGTTGTAGATCAAGTCTGGTCTGAGTCATACAAGAAAAAGTTTATATGTTTCCGATCCATACAACAAGAAGTCCATACGTTTCCGATCCATACAACAAAAAGTCCATACGTTTCCGATCCATACAACAAAAAGTTCATACGTTTCCGAGCCATACAACAAAAAGGCCATACAACAAAAAGTTCATACGTTTCCGAGCCATACAACAAAAAGTCCATACGTTACCGAGCCATAAAAAGAAGTCCATCTTGTTGTTTGTTATGTGATCTCTCTCCCTGACACATTTGTCTGATATAGTTCTAAAACTCTAGTTCTGACAGTCGCCAGTCACATTTACACGTGACAACAATATCCAAATACCAGAGTGTTGATTTATATGTAAGTGTAACACGAGGGGGCGAATTATTTACCAAGCACACGTGTCCGTGTTATCAGTGTCGGTCATCCAGACCAAACCTTGTATACCTTTTACATATTCTATTATTTCTTGTCAAATTCGTTTATTTGTTGTACTTGTATGTTTTATTTATACCTGTCTTTAACAAAGAGTGCAAATGTGAAGTTATTATTTATAACAAACGGTGTGACATCGGAGCATACTTCTGGTCATATTATTAATGAATAATGAATTTTAAGGTGGACCTCAGAGATAACAGATGCGACGAAAGACACTATTTATGATGCACACACAAAAGCCCGTGCTAGAGATCTCTTCTTACCCTGAAGCTGTGAGACAAATCAGGATTGGAGAACAGAAAGAAAGACAAAGTGCACAGAGAGGCTCGCTCCAGTTGTCTCCTTTTCGACCTGACGCTGAAAGGCAAAACAGGATTAGAGAATAGATGGATAGGTCGAATGAGTTTTAACTCTTAGTGGACCAGGGCAAAAGCCATTATAGAGTAAAAATAGCACTTAGTGTGGCTCCTGGTCCACAAGGAGTTAAGAACCCCAGGGCAAGCACCGGATCCATTGAATATGCTAAATAAATGACAACAACAAGTATTAAGTGCCTCCGGATAAAATATATTTACCAAACACTGGATTCGAACCACAACCATATTTCTTACGGCACCCATTGCCTAGCCTTGCAGACGAACTCTCTATGAGAGCTAACTGGTTGTACCCTGAAAAACACTTGTATGCAGAGCTAGACAAATGGTGTCATAAGATGTAAAGTTGTGTTTCGAATCCTTTGTTTAATACAAAAAACATTATGGAGACTAAATACTTGTTTACTGTCTGTTTAAGGGGATAGTGACTCAGTCTATTAACCCCGACGTTCTGAGTTCGAATCACGCTGCGGACAGTTTGATTGCAAATTGTTTCGCGTGGATTTTTAAAAAAAAAGACGATGACACCACCCGTTCAGAAAACAATGGCAAACTACTGAACGTAATAATGCCTAGAAAAATCACAAACAGCGCTAAAAAGATGGGGTTGATTCGCCAAGTCCTGTAAAGGATATGCAATTAACTTACTTATCTACAATATTATTATTAGTGATCATCAGTATAAGCTGCCAACTCTGTATTGAAGGTTGGCTTCAATTGACTTACAACATTCTCTGCCTCTTACTTTGATGTTGTACACTGCTAGGCTGTAATCTGTTCATCCCTTGATGTTTTCCTCTTCCTTGTGTCTGGGTTCTCTTTTTGCTTGATTGACTGATTGATTGATTGACAGATTGATTGATATGACCATCATCATTGCACTTCCGTGAGTAACCATATGTGCTTCGGTCTCTTTCTTACGCGAGGGGGAAGATCTCAGCTGCAGCGCACGAACTCTGTAGCACCGGCGAGTGTACCCGATGTAATTTATAAGATGGTGAAGATATTGTGTATGAATTTTATTTGAAATATTTTACTAATGAATTTTGCCCGGGCAGCGGCTTTCCAGCCGCTCTTCTCAATTTTGAACTGCCGATGGTTCTTTTACGTGCTCAAATTGAATACGGGACATACGTTTTATCGTCCGTCTCCGATAGGACTTGAAACTCGATCTCACCTACACTGAGATCAGGGATCTCTGGAAAAATATGCCGATCCCTTCCCTATGGAGCGAACCGGTTACCTTTACCACGATAGATGAGCATCTAAGCTACAAAGACCCTTTGCTATTGTTTGTCGCTCTTCAACTTTACCCTCCCTCTAATTAGGTTTTTATCAATTGTTTGTTCGTTTACCTGTTTTTTCAAGTGGACAATCTTGCAACATCAACTCCTTTCGTCTAGAATAAGGGAGTACCATTTCGTTTCTCAACGACCGCCTGTTGGATGAAGACACTAAAATTGATATTATATCTATCCAGAAATTTGAGGAGCTTAGAATCAAACTTTGTACGACCAGATAAAGTAGAGGAAACACTCCAGCAAAGAGGAGAAGAGGAAGACTGCGGAAAAGATGTATTCAGGATGTGACTGATGATTTGAACATGACAGCTACAGAGACGAAACATCTACATATGAGAGAAATTCCACAAGGACTGTTAGGCTGGCATAGTTTGGCTCAGAACAAACTTCTCTAGGATGATGACAGACATAACTAGGAACACGAGGAAGACAATGAGAACTGTGCTCCTCGGAACACGAGGAAGACAATGAGAACTGTGCTCCTCGAGCCACGAGAAACAATAACCTTCTAAATCTATGAAGGAGGAGACTGAACACCTAAGGGAATCTATGAAGGAGGAGACTGAACACCTAAGGGAATCTATGAAGGAGGAGACTGAACACCCTAAGGGAATCTATGAAGGAGGAGACTGAACACCCTAAGGGAATCTATGAAGGAGGAGACTGAACACCTAAGGGAATCTATGAAGGAGGAGACTGAACAACCTAAGGGAATCTATGAAGGAGGAGACTGAACACCTAAGGGAATCTATGGAGGAGGAGACTGAACACCTAAGGGAATCTATGAAGGAGGAGACTGAACACCCTAAGGGAATCTATGAGGGAGGAGACTGAACAACTTAAGGGTTTTCCCGGAATGCTATTACGTCAGATCATAAAGCAATATCAAAATAAATGCTTTATGTCAGCATGTTTTCCCAAACTAGGGTCGGCGGACCCCCGGAGCTCCGCCAGGTACTCACAGGGGTCCTCAAGCGCTTGAAGAAATATTTTGACGTTGACATTTCAAACAGAAAAATAAATTTTAAAAACATGTATTAAAACAGTGGTAAACTAGTTCCGCTGTGAAATCAAAAGGACCCGGAAAAGACTGGAGACTTAATCTCTGACAGGACAAAATGAAATATCATTTGAAGTTTCCTGCAGTCTGAGAACATTGTTCACTATTGTAACACACAGATATTTCATTTCTTTCCATTCTCATATATAGAAACATTTGGGGTGTCCGCGGGAACAAAATATATTTAAAAGGGGTGTCCGCGGTAATGCAAATTTTGGGAACCGCTGCGCTATATGAAAAAAAGTTTCTATATTAGTTTTTGACATGGTTAACTCATCTTTCTACGCCACTAAATTATTTTGTGGTATGCGGTAGTATGTTGTGAGGGAACGCAACAACAAAACTATATTCTGGAAACTTAAGGACTAAGAATAGTTGATAAGATGCTTGTCAGATCAATACATGTGCGAGCCATGACGCAGTTAAGTAAATAACACTTGGTAATTAATAGTCATTGTCAGCGGCCGTTGTTATTGTAAGAATGTAAGGCTTTTGAACAATGTGCATATATATTTGTCTTGCACCGGTTGCTACAGATAAATAGTCTCACAGCAAAGACAATGTTATAAATAGGATTTATTATCTTGAAATCTTACCCTATTAAGAAGTCATTACTTGACCTTAGCTGGCAGTAGGTGGTCTCTTCGTATATTGGATAACATTATTGCTGTGAGTGGTGTGTGTTTGCAGTTCGGAACTACATAAATGTGTTACGTTTAATTAATTTAACTTTTCGTTCTTATGGATATTAGAATTATTACAACAAAAGTAGCAGTAATTTAAGTCATATTGTTATTCTTCATCTTTGAGTGTGCTATAAAATAACACTTATTAACTAATCTTGTGATATGTATGTCGTTTACGCCGAAGAACGTAAGTACGTTGTTCAGTGGTGTTACAGTGGTTGCGATATTTCGTTAAGGTAAAAACAAATTTAGGTTGCATTGTACAAATTAACTTCTGGAATTTTACTACTGATATTCTAACAAATAATATTTTGTCTGTTTTGTTATTCCTGACGTTAGTTAGCAAATATTATAAGATAATAGATTTGTCTGTTTTGTTATTCCTGACGTTAGATAGCAAATATTATAAGATAATAGATTTGTCTTTTTGATCTTCATTGATCCAGTGGAGTTTGAGTTATTGTTCTTCGGTCCTATACAGTGTAGTATTTATGTTGTATATATTATTTTGGAGCTGGTATTCCCTTATTGGTAGCTTAAGAGGTAGTAAGCTCGATCTCAACCCAAGAGTACCTGATTCAAACTCCTCGACAGACAGTTTGGAAGTAAATTCGTTTCCTTGGAATTTTTACGAAAGGTAAAATAGACATCACCGTTCAGAAAGCAGTGGCGAACTACTGAACGTATAAGTGGTGACTAAAACCAACGACTCGTTTACTGTGGTTGATGGCTACGTCCTGTAAAGGATATGCCACGATTTTCATTTTTTTTTTTGCCTTCATACTTTTCCATTGATAAGTGCGATAATTTTGGCGTCAGTTAAAAAATATACACAGTTCAGTAGCAGTCAGCTGGGCTCGTACACCAGTGAAAGGCATTAAAAACACTTAGAGTCGATCACATTCTACCCTGCTACAGATGAGTAAACACAATATCATAGAATTTGTAAGTCATTAAGGATCGTCACGGAGCCACTGTGTAAGTGTTCTACCGCTGACAAAACATCTGACTTTCAGATAGCTAAACTGGACCGAGAACCCATGAACGCACCTTTGACTACATAAGACTGATTCTAGTCAGTTTTTTATATGTAAATTTAACATAGATGTAATAGTAACTGATGTAACAATAGAATAACTAGGTATTCATACATTTGTTTGGGTGAATAATATGTTATTTTAATACCATTAGGAATACATTTGATAAACGAATGGTTTTTACTGTGGTTTTTCAACAAACTTACTGTTTCGAGTTGTAATTCTCGTACCTGGGAGAAACTTAAATTCTGGGATTGTATTTGGTGTATATTAAGTCAGAGTCGGAGCTGAGTACACAATGTCGGATACAGATTTATCAACAATCTCAGAACTTTCAGCAAGTGGGACACCGTCACAGAATCGGAACACAAGAAGGGTTATTTGTACGTTCTTTGTTTGATGTTTGTCTTCTGTTTTATTTTTGATTTTTGCTTTTAGTGTGTGTTTTTTCAACAGGGCAAAGGCGGAGACCATAAAACAGCGACAGAAAACATAATATTTTCTCTCTCTCTCTCTCTCTCTCTATATATATATATATATATATATATATATATATATATATATATATATATATATATATATATATATATATATATATATATATATATATATATATATACTTTCTTCGTCTCTACAGACGGTCAATTGGCAAGTGTTTTACTGTGATTGAGTACTGTAACATCTGAGTTTTGACTTTTCTCTCGTGTGTTTCAGCTCATACATAAGTTTCTTCTCAAAAGACTCTGCTACTACAACTCTATCACCAGCTAAATTTTTTTTCCATCTGCTGGGACCTATATAAAAGTTTTTCATTGAGGCCTTGCAGACATCTTTATATCCGAGAAATATGTTAAAGAAAATGTCTCATTTTTGTTTCATGCATTGTCAATAATTACTGTTCTATAGAGTTTATAAGATAATATCTGAAATAGATTCCCAGCCGTGTGATGCAAGGGCTCACAAGGAGAGCAAAGAATAGTAGTACTGCGACTTACAAGAAATGTTGCGAGAGGTGGCTGAGGTTGCTTATCAAAGCACAAGAGATAAATTAATTTGTGTCATTAAAGCTTATTAAAAGTTTTATGAAAGGTGTACTGTGACGACTACATGTGATCTGAACCTAAGAGCGATTGTACGTTGTGCCAATTATGCACCTACAAGTAGACCAGCACATTCGATTTCTGCGACGCTTTTTATTTACTAGGGTAGCTTCCCTAGGCTCTTACCTCAGTCGCCTCTTACGATATGCCTTGTAGGTCGCAGTGGTACTATTCTTTGCTACCTTTGTGGACCCCGGGAACACACAGAAAAGCAGTTTCGTTGAAATGTAACACCGTGGAAAGAGACAGAAAGTGTTGTAGATCCCTTCTAGCCGACCATCAATGAGGAGATGGTACTTGATCGAATCTGAATCCCACCTGTTTCATTTTCACTAACTGCTTTTTTGTAAATGGTTAACTATTACACAATGATTTAATTTTCACCATCATCAAGTGTCGTGGCTGAAGAAATCATGTTTTCATAACCTCTCTTTCTCTCTCTTCGTTTTCTCTCTCTCTCTCTCTCTCTCTCTCTCTCTCTCTCTCTCTCTCTCTCTCTCTCTCTCTCTCATAGGTGCAAATTGTCAGTTCTGACTCCAGTATTTTTTATCGAACCACGCTGTCAAAGCATCCATCATCTTCTCATTCTGACATCCTCGATCTCTCCTTCCTAGTATTTATCCGTTGTTACGAAATGTTCCAAACAGTTTCTTCGCAATATATTTCCGAAAAATTAGATAGATTTTCGAGTTTTTATTCGCCTAATAAAGTTTTTCGACGTGCACGACTATTTTAAATTTTCCTCACTTGTTTTCTCTGCTCATGTGATTTTCAATATTCTTCTGTAAAGCCACATCTCTGTGACTTCTAGCGATCTTAACGATAATTTGTTCATTGTCCATGACTGGCTGTTTTGTTCATACATACGTTTCGTTGCAATATAGCATAGATTCCCAAACTTTTTCGGCCCACTGCCCACTTTGCACAACATAAACTTTGTAACGCCCCCCCCCCTCCACATTATAACAGTTTGCCAACGCCCCCATCCCACATATATACATGCTCTATTTTCTCTTTGACATAGAAAATTGATATATATTTCTGTAATACATGGTCAATTTTCAAATGATTATATACATGAAATAGAAAATTGATGTAAAAATGTATCGTGTAAGACGGGCATAAGATGAATTTAAATGCAGAATTCAAATTATAAATGATTATTCAATCACAAAATCACGAAAATAATTTATTTAAAAATATGTATTATTAATTTCTCCTTTAAGAAGCCACCGACCCCTAATTGCCTAAACACCCCACAAATACTTCTGAACCCACTATCGCCCCCCCCCTCCCTAGAACGCTTCAGCGCCCACTGGGGTGTGGCACCACCCACTTTGGGAAACGCTGCAATATAGCATTGGGGTATTAATTATCGTAAACTCGTTGTTATTATTATAGTGTATAAATATAGCTATTATTAGAAATCGGGAAAATCGTGATTCCCAGAACGTTACATATATCATGGCTATAAATAAATAATGTAATAATAATTAGCTTTACTAAACAGCTAGGTACGAGATTTTACCTGTATAATTTTTATCCGACTTTGACCATGAAGGTATGAGTGCATGTTGTCTATAGAGGTTTCATGATTTCAGAGTAGTCAAGTTTTTACTCTGGAAATACTAAAAAACAATCAGTTTTATCATTAAGATACGAAGTTATAGTGCTATTTATCTTTAAGGTTCAAATGTATTCATGCTCAAGAGCGCAAAAAATGTGTTAGTTTGTTTGTTATGGCTAGACACTATGGTAGTGAAGACTGAAGAGTCGTGGGAAGATTCCATTTTTATGTTGGGACAGGTGTGCTGGAAAGGTTATTAACAGCCTGTTCTGTTATAGTACTACCTTTCAATGTTGTTTATCCATCCGTTTCTTGGGTTCTCTCGTGCCTTTGTATCTGTTCATAGTCCCATGTAACACAAGCTCGACTAGATCATTCAGGAAATGGACACTTCTCGTTAAAGTTGGAATAACTTTTACATATGTTTGTTACAACATTGTAAACCTTATTGCAATCTTAATACGATGTTATGGGTCCATTGTTATTTTGTCTGTTATAAACGATGTTATAAGGCAGTGGATGCAATTATTACAAAACTCGTTAATCCAGATACTTACCTTCATCTTTGTCCCGGGTCACGCTGGGGTGAAAGGCAATGAGAAGCAGACGCACTGGCGGGCAATTCTACAATTGAGAATGGGTCTTCTATGGACAGAAGCGACATCATCAACGCTCTCAGAGAAAACACGCTCTGAAGATTTCAATGACGAAGATAAAGGGTGTTCTCTATCTCGGTTGCGCAAGTTGTGCATACTGATAGGTGCGACAAGACGGGAAAACTACGAGAGAAAACTCAGTAAGATACATTAACCAACACATAACGAGACTTGTTAACCTAAACACACTGAGATACATGCTTGGGAGGAGATCGGAGCAATTATGAACATGTCCGATGTTGGATGAAGATGATCATCAAATGAACAATCTTATTTACTGATGAAAAGTGTTTTTAATACTGAGATTTCTTATGGTAAAGGTATCACTGTGGCGTAGAGGTTAGTGCTCGCCTCTCTTTCCAAAATTACTCAGTTCGTTCCGTTGTTGTGCCATCAGGCTAGTTTTCCAGAGATCCCTGATCTCATTGTAGGTGAGATCGAATTCCTAGTCCTATCGGGGACGGTTGATACAACGTAGCTCCTTTGTTCAAGTTTAGCACGTAAAATAAACCTTGACAGTTCAAAATCTAAAATAACAGACTTGAAAGGTGCTGCCCTGTCAAAATTCATTAGAAAGATTACAAAATAAAATTCCTACATAATTGGTTTAAAAAAAAACTATTTTCTAAACTATATCGGAGACTCTTCCATGCTATGGAGTTCGCGTACTGCCGCTGAGATCTTCCTGTGTAAGAAATAGATCGGAGCACGCATGGTTACTCACAGAAGTGCAATGATGATGATCCTATCAATCAGTCAATCAATCAATCAGTGGTTAAATGTAGTTTTGTTACATAATATAACTGCTTACGCGAGTTAAATTTTTTTTAAAAATTTGTCGTAATCTAATAGGACTGTAATGCCAAGAGCCATGTGACATGAGAACGATGGTTTCCGAAATATACACTTGAACCGAACGGCCTAATGTTACAAGGGACTATGACCTGATCTTCTTCTGTTGTAACCTAGAGGTGTCATTAATTTGCCTTTATTGTTATTCTTTTCTTTAATTCTATTTTGCCTCACATCGTCAGGATAAGAAGCGATTTATTGAACAAACCTTTATGTGCTGTTCATATAGAGTTATTTCACCGTCTCTGTTACTACTGATGACCACCTTTTACGTGGGTGACATTTAGCTCTGT
This sequence comes from Arion vulgaris, assembly GCA_020796225.1. Classification (NCBI taxonomy): domain Eukaryota; kingdom Metazoa; phylum Mollusca; class Gastropoda; order Stylommatophora; family Arionidae; genus Arion; species Arion vulgaris. The sequence goes on along the minus strand of CM036759.1, from coordinate 54,453,379 downwards.
ACCCACTGTATCTGTGTAGCATTGCTCTTTGGGTGATCTGTTGGTAATTTAATGTGACCGAACCATTTAATCTGTTGTTTCTTGATGACGTTCCGTACTGGGAGTTTTACTCACAGTTTTCCTGACGTCTTCATCACTTTCCTGAAGATTTTATTGTTATGAATATGCAGAAGAGGTGTTGAGCAAACCTTCTTTCGTAACACAAAGACGTATGCAAACGTGACCTTTCAAGCGATGGACAGGAACACACAAAACTGGGAATAGCTCGCCAGGGACAGGTCCAGCTGGAAACTGAACACGTATCTGAGAATATACGGAACCAGATTGACAATTTACTGACAGCAGAACTAGTCTGAGAATATACGGAACCAGACTAATACAATTTACTGACAGCAAAACTAGTCTGATAATATACGGAACCAGACTGATAATTTACTGACATCAAAACTAGTCTGAGAATATACAGAACCAGACTAAGATCATTTACTGACATCAAAACTAGTCTGAGATTATGCGAAACTAGACTGACAATTTACTGACATCAAAACTAGTCTGAGAATATACTGAACCAGACTGACAAATTACTGACATCAAAACTAGTCTGAGAATATACGGAACCAGACTGACAATTTACTGACAGCAAAACTAGTCTGAGAATATACTGAACCAGACTGACAATTTACTGACAGCAAAACTAATCTGAGAATATACGGGTACGGAATATATTTTAATTTCTCTGTCCAGAGCGTTCTAAACAATTTTCTGTAACACCTTATTTCCAAATATTTGAATTTATTCATTAATGATTCATATCCATATGTTATCACATGAGAAAAAAATGCATGTCCTTAGAAGATTTAGTTTTGTTTCTTTGCTTGTTTTATACCATTTCTTTATCAACTGACAATCCTCTGAATTTAATGGCAAGTTTCCTTCTCATTCCTTTTGTTCAGCCTCTATTGTTGTTTATTGTGGAGCCAAGGTTTCCCAACTTTGCAACGTTTTCAATGTCTTCTTTACCGATGGTTATTTGTGGTCTACGAGGGAGCGAACCGTTCACATTTGGCATGAGCACCTAACCTCTACGCTACAGATATTTCCCCCACAGTTATATATATATATTCAGAAAGAATGTTCTGGTCTCTACTATATTTTGTAAAAAAAATTAAAAATGAACTGTTCCAAGGCCTTGACCCAATTTATAAGGAGAACTGTGTCATCCACACATCTTAACTCTGCAGTCATATTTTTGCATCAACTTTAAACGGGTACAAATATGTGTGGTTTTCGTCGACCCTGACATTTCTCATTATATGTTATGTTATGCGATCGACGTCATGACTCATTGGGCATTCCCATTCGTGCTCTGTCCTCCGTTGCATCAGCCATCCCAAAGTCCATTTGCTTACCGTTCCCATTAGAAATTGTATACCTACGCTTTCTACCACGATGACGACACTGTCTGGCATGTCCAAACTTAACTCCTTATTCCTGCACTCGTTCCAGTGTCTGAGACTGTTATTATCTGGTCTCATTATATGTTCTTCATTATATGTTCTCCATTATATCTTCTCATTATATGTTCTCATTATATGTTCTCTTTCATTATATGTTCTCATTATATGTTCTCTCTCATATGTTCTCATTATATGTTTTTATTATATGTTCTCATTATATGTTCTCATTATATGTTCTCTCTCATTATATGTTCTCATTATATGTTCTCATTATATGTTCTCATTATATGTTCTCATTATATGCTCTCATTATATGTTCTCATTATATGTTCTCATTATATGTTCTCATTATATGTTCTCATTATATGTTCTCATTATATGTTCTCATTATATGCTCTCATTATATGCTCTCATTATATGTTCTCATTATATGTTCTCATTATATGTTCTTCATTATATGTTCTTCATTATATGTTCTCATTATATGTTCTTCATTATATGTTCTCATTATATGTTCTTCATTATATGTTCTCATTATATGTTCTTCATTATTTGTTCTCATTATATGTTCTCATATCTTCTTCTTCTTTGCGTTCCCGGCCTAGCCTGATGGACCAACTTCTATCATGAATTTTACTGTTTTTTTTGGGACTCCGTTCCTCCGTACAGCTTTCGCGAAGCTCTGTGTGTTGTGGCCAGTACTCTTTTCGTATACCTGCTAAACGTTGACAGTCTTGCAAGACGTGTTCTGCCGTCATGTCTGCCATATTGCATGGGCACAGGCTAGTTGTGCCAATTTTAAATTTATGGAAAATGTGGGCTCTGAGCTTGTTGTGGCCGGTACGGAGGCGAAATATGGCAACTTGTTCACTGCGAGAGAGACCATAGTATCCGTCACTGTCTGTGTACTGCGGGTGATCTTTTGCCCATTTGCTTCGATAGTGCGAACCGATGGTTGTTTTGACTTCCTCATAGCTGATCTCGAGATCAGTCTGGGGTATCGCCCGCCCTCTTTGGCTAGCTTGTCGGCCGCTTCGTTTTCCCTAATGTTGCAGTGTGACGGTATCCACTGGATGACGGTGCGTTTGAGTGAACTCGTTAGTTCAGCGAGGGACGTTTTGAGCTCATTCATCTCAGTTTGCCGACGCATTTGAGTGCCGTGATGACCGATAGAGCATCGGTGAATATCACGACATTGTTGCGTGTAGTGTTTCTTCTCTCCAAGATCATTTCGGCCGCCTCTTTGATTGCCTCTGCCTCTGCTCGGTAGTTATTCGAGTATTTGCCAGTGGCAATCGCTTTCTTGACCGTTACTTTCTTTGAGATTTTAAGCACTATTCCTCCTCCGCCATCGCTTATTGCGTTATTTGCCGATCCGTCCGTGTAGACGTGCGTCCACTCATTTTCAGGGTACTCTGATTCTATGTGTTCTTCTGCTGCAGTTTTTCTGTCGAGGTTTGTTTGATCCCTTTTGCTCAGTATGCCTGGGATTGATTTCCTTAGTTCTGGCATTTTTGTTTTCCATGGCGGACACTTGTCAATTGTCGGGATTGGTTTGGCTGTGCATTTGGACAGGACTGGATGGTCTGTGGTCAGTGCGTTAGAGATTCTAACGAAGTTAGATCTCTGTATTCTCCACTTTCCGGATTCATACATTCTTTCATGCATTGGGTGAGATTTGAGCCGTTTGAGTTTTTCCGCAAGTACTACTACTTTCTTGTCCCTTCGGTCAGTCATTGGTTGGATGCCTGTGATGGTCTCCATCGCCTTGATGGGTGTGGACTTTATGGCTCCAGTGATAATGCGTAGGGCCCGGTTTTGACTGCTGCTCACTTTTGCGAATTGCTTGTTCGATGCATTGCTCCACGCTGCCATACCGTACTCTAGGACCGGTCGCACTCTACCAGAGTAAAGTGTCTTGAGAATTCTGGTGTTTGCTTCCCATGTGGAACCTGCGAGTTTACGCATCATTGTTAGCCTATGTCTCTCTTTGCCGTAGCATTTTCGATCTGGGTGCACCAAGTCAGCTTTCTGTCGAGTGTGACTCCTAGCAGACCGTCGCTTTCATAAAAGTATGCCCGAAAGACTCTGTCTCTATTAAGTTCTTCCACCTCTTCTAACGTAATGTTCAATGTTTCTTTGATGTCCTCATGTAACCTTCACCTTAGTCTTCACCTTAGTAGAGAAGATGTAACCTTGCCTTACTCCTGTTTGAATCGAGAACCATTTTGATATTTCGCTATCAATGTTTACCACTCCTTGTTTTTCATTACGTAATTTTTCAAAATATTGGATCAAATGTGATGGAACATGTCACTCTTGCTGTTGCCTAATTTCTGATGTTCTGCATAGTCTTCGTCCTTGGTGTAATCTATAAAATAGGTTTATGGGATTTAATGTTTTTATAATAACTTTGTTTTTTCAGTTAAAATATGTTTTCCCCCATTAATACTGTAAATTCCAAATTTTAAAAATAATCAAGAGCATATTGACATTTTTTCACAAATTTATTGTACACAAATATTTTGTATTTATTTAATGGACATTTCTGTTATGCAGCCAAGCTTTGTGCTGAGCTCAGTATTTGGGCTCAGTGTGAGAAACATTTTTGTTTTGTTTGCTATATGGAAATTGTATTTAATTCGATGGGGAAAAATTAGGAAAAAGGGTGATGGCATGGAAGTCTTAACATATCTTCATGGGGGTGAAAGCTGAAAAAAGGTTGAGAACCACTATTCTAGATGACATATCGAAATATGTCAAAACAATGCTCAGACAAAGACAGCGCCGTTTAAGTGACATTGACATTGGATGTTTTATTTTAAAATATTTAATGTCCCCATGTGTTGCCGGAGCTCGCAAGGGAGCAAAGAATAGTAACACTGCGACCTACAAAGCATGTCGTAAGAGGCGAATGAGGTAAGGGCCTGAGAAGCTACCTAGTAAATAAAAAACATCGCATAAATCGGATGTGCTATCCTACTTGTAGGCGCTAAGTACAATCGCTCTTAGGCTTTGATCACATACAAATCACAAAGAGTGGTAACAAATGGTCAATACGGAGATTTCGAGGAAGAAGAAGTAGAAAAAATGTAATTCAAATTCTAAAAGTATACACACAAGAAACTATGTATAAACTAAGTATACACACAGAAACTATGTATAAACTAAGTATACACACAGAACTATGATAAACTAGTATACACAAGAAACATGTATAAACAGATACACAGAAACTATGTATAAACTAAGTATAACACACAGAAGAACTATGTATAAACTAAGTATTCACACCAGCATGAAGTAACTATGTATAAACTAAGTATACACACCAGCATGAAGTAACTATGTATAAACTAAGTATACACACACCAGCATGAAGTAACTATGTATAACTAAGTATACACACCAGCATGAAGTAATATGTATAAACTAAGTATACACACACAGCATGAAGTAACTATGTATAAACTAAGTATACACACCAGCATGAAGTAACTATGTATAAACTAAGTATACACACCAGCATGAAGTAACTATGTATAAACTAAGTATACACACCCAGCATGAAGTAACTATGTATAAACTAAGATACACACACCAGCATGATACCATGTATAAACTAGATACACACACAGCATGAAGTAACTATGTATAAACTAAGTATACACACACCAGCATGAGTAACTATGTATAAACTAGATACACACCAGCATGAAGTAACTATGTATAAACTAAGTATACACACCAGCATGAAGTAACTATGTATAAACTAAGTATACACACCAGCATGAAGTAACTATGTATAACTAAGTATACACACCAGCATGAAGTAACTATGTATAATCTAAGTATACACACACCAGCATGAAGTAACTATGTATAAACTAAGTATACACACCAGCATGAAGTAACTATGTATAAACTAAGTATACACACCAGCATGAAGTAACTATGTATAAACTAAGTATACACACACATGAGTAACTATGTATAAACTAAGATACACACCAGCTGAAGTAACTATGTATAAACAAGTATAACACCAGCATGAAGTAACTATGTATAAACTAAGTATAAACACACCAGCATGAAGTAACTATGTATAAACTAAGTATACACACCAGCATGAAGTAACTATGTATAAACTAAGTATACACACCAGCATGAAGTAACTATGTATAAACTAAGTATACACACCAGCATGAAGTAACTATGTATAAACTAAGTATACACACCAGCATGAAGTAACTATGTATAAACTAAGTATACACACCAACATGAAGTAACTATGTATAAACTAAGTATACACACCAGTATGAAGTAACTATGTATAAACTAAGTATACACACCAGCATGTAGTAACTATGTATAAACTAAGTATACACACACCAGCATGAAGTAACTATGTATAAACTAAGTATACACACCAGCATGAAGTAACTATGTATAAACTAAGTATGCACACCAGCATGAAGTAACTATGTATAAACTAAGTATACACACCAGCATGAGTAACTATGTATAAACTAAGTATACACACAGCATGAAGTAACTATGTATAAACTAAGTATACACACACCAGCATGAAGTAACTATGTATAATCTAAGTATATACACACCAGCATGAAGTAACTATGTATAAACTAAGTATACACACACCAGCATGAAGTAACTATGTATAAACTAAGTATACACACCAGCATGAAGTAACTATGTATAAACTAAGTATACACACAGCATGAAGTAACTATGTATAAACTAAGTATACACACCAGCATGAAGTAACTATGTATAAACTAAGTATATATACACACCAGCATGAAGTAACTATGTATAAACTAAGTATACACACCAGCATGAAGTAACTATGTATAAACTAAGTATACACACCAGCATGAAGTAACTATGTATAAACTAAGTATACACACCAGCATGAAGTAACTATGTATAAACTAAGTATACACACAGCATGAAGTAACTATGTATAAACTAAGTATACACACCAGCATGAAGTAACTATGTATAAACTAAGTATACACACCAGCATGAAGTAACTATGTATAAACTAAGTATATACACACACCAGCATGAAGTAACTATGTATAAACTAAGTATATACACCAGCATGAAGTAACTATGTATAAACTAAGTATACACACCAGCATGAAGTAACTATGTATAAATAAGTATACACACACCAGCATGAAGTAACTATGTATAAACTAAGTATACACACACCAGCATGAAGTAACTATGTATAAACTAAGTATACACACCAGCATGAAGTAACTATGTATAAACTAAGTATACACACCAGCATGAAGTAACTATGTATAAACTAAGTATATACACACCAGCATGAAGTAACTATGTATAAACTAAGTATACACACCAGCATGAAGTAACTATGTATAAATCCAAGCATACACACCAGCATGAAGTAACTATGTATAAACTAAGTATACACACCAGCATGAAGTAACTATGTATAAACTAAGTATACACACCAGCATGAAGTAACTATGTATAAACTAAGTATACACACAGCATGAAGTAACTATGTATAAACTTAGTATACACACCAGCATGAAGTAACTATGTATAAACTAAGTATACACACCAGCATGAAGTAACTATGTATAAACTAAGTATACACACACCAGCATGAAGTAACTATGTATAAACTAAGTATACACACCAACATGAAGTAACTATGTATAAACTAAGTATACACACACCAGCATGAAGTAACTATGTATAAACTAAGTATACACACACCAGCATGAAGTAACTATGTATAAACTAAGTATACACACACCAGCATGAAGTAACTATGTATAAACTAAGTATACACACCAGCATGAAGTAACTATGTATAAACTAAGTATACACACCAGCATGAAGTAACTATGTATAAACTAAGTATACACACCAGCATGAAGTAACTATGTATAATCTAAGTATATACACACACCAGCATGAAGTAACTATGTATAAACTAAGTATACACACCAGCATGAAGTAACTATGTATAAACTAAGTATCACACACAGCATGAAGTAACTATGTATAAATAAGTATACACACACCAGCATGAAGTAACTATGTATAAACTAAGTATACACACCAGCATGAAGTAACTATGTATAAACTAAGTATTCACACCAGCATGAAGTAACTATGTATAAACTAAGTATACACACCAGCATGAAGTAACTATGTATAAACTAAGTATACACACCAGCATGAAGTAACTATGTATAAACTAAGTATACACACCATCATGAAGTAACTATGTATAAACTAAGTATACACACCAGCATGAAGTAACTATGTATAAGCTAAGTATACACACACCAGCATGAAGTAACTATGTATAAACTAAGTATACACACCAGCATGAAGTAACTATGTATAAACTAAGTATACACACACCAGCATGAAGTAACTATGTATAAACTAAGTATACACACACCAGCATGAAGTAACTATGTATAAACTAAGTATACACACCAGCATGAAGTAACTATGTATAAACTAAGTATACACACACCAGCATGAAGTAACTATGTATAAACTAAGATACACACCAGCATGAAGTAACTATGTATAAACTAAGTATACACACCAGCATGAAGTAACTATGTATAAACTAAGTATACACACAGCATGAAGTAACTATGTATAAACTAAGTATACACACCAGCATGAAGTAACTATGTATAAACTAAGTATACACACCAGCATGAAGTAACTATGTATTAACTAAGTATACACACCCCAGCATGAAGTAACTATGTATAAACTAAGTATACACACCAGCATGAAGTAACTATGTATAAACTAAGTATACACACACCAGCATGAAGTAACTATGTATAAACTAAGTATACACACCAGCATGAAGTAACTATGTATACACTAAGTATACACACCAGCATGAAGTAACTATGTATAAACTAAGTATACACACCAGCATGAAGTAACTATGTATAAACTAAGTATACACACCAGCATGAAGTAACTATGTATTAACTAAGTATACACACACCAGCATGAAGTAACTATGTATAAACTAAGTATACACACCAGCATGAAGTAACTATGTATAAACTAAGTATACACACACCAGCATGAAGTAACTATGTATAAACTAAGTATACACACCAGCATGAAGTAACTATGTATAAACTAAGTATACACAAACCAGCATGAAGTAACTATGTATAAACTAAGTATACACACCAGCATGAAGTAACTATGTATAAACTAAGTATATACACCAGCATGAAGTAACTATGTATAAACTAAGTATACACACCAGTATGAAGTAACTATGTATGAACTAAGTATACACACCAGCATGAAGTAACTATGTATAAACTAAGTATACACACACCAGCATGAAGTAACTATGTATAAACTAAGTATACACACACCAGCATGAAGTAACTATGTATAAACTAAGTATGCACACACCAGCATGAAGTAACTATGTATAAACTAAGTATACACACACCAGCATGAAGTAACTATGTATAAACTAAGTATACACACACCAGCATGAAGTAACTATGTATAAACTAAGTATACACACCAGCATGAAGTAACTATGTATAAACTAAGTATACACACCAGCATGAAGTAACTATGTATAAACTAAGTATACACACCAGCATGAAGTAACTATGTATAATCTAAGTATATACACACACCAGCATGAAGTAACTATGTATAAACTAAGTATACACACCAGCATGAAGTAACTATGTATAAACTAAGTATACACACACCAGCATGAAGTAACTATGTATAAATAAGTATACACACACCAGCATGAAGTAACTATGTATAAACTAAGTATACACACACCAGCATGAAGTAACTATGTATAAACTAAGTTACACACCAGCATGAAGTAACTATGTATAAACTAAGTATACACACCAGCATGAAGTAACTATGTATAAACTAAGTATACACACCAGCATGAAGTAACTATGTATAAACTAAGTATATACACACCAGCATGAAGTAACTATGTATAAACTAAGTATACACACACCAGTATGAAGTAACTATGTATAAACTAAGTATACACACCAGCATGAAGTAACTATGTATAAACTAAGTATACACACCAGCATGTAGTAACTATGTATAAACTAAGTATACACAACCAGCATGAAGTAACTATGTATAAACTAAGTATACACACCAGCATGAAGTAACTATGTATAAACTAAGTATACACACCAGCATGAAGTAACTATGTATAACCTAAGTATACACACCAGCATGAAGTAACTATGTATAAACTAAGTATACACACACCAGCATGAAGTAACTATGTATAAACTAAGTATACATACACCAGCATGAAGTAACTATGTATAAACTAAGTATATACACACCAGCATGAAGTAACTATGTATAAACTAAGTATACACACCAGCATGAAGTAACTATGTATAAACTAAGTATACACACCAGCATGAAGTAACTATGTATAAACTAAGTATACACACACCAGCATGAAGTAACTATGTATAAACTAAGTATACACACCAGCATGAAGTAACTATGTATAAACTAAGTATACACACAGCATGAAGTAACTATGTATAAACTAAGTATACACACCAGCATGAAGTAACTATGTATAAACTAAGTATATACACACCAGCATGAAGTAACTACTGTATGTATAAACTAAGTATACACACCAGCATGAAGTAACTATGTATAAACTAAGTATATACACACCAGCATGAAGTAACTATGTATAAACTAAGTATACACACCAGCATGAAGTAACTATGTATAAACTAAGTATACACACCAGCATGAAGTAACTATGTATAATCTAAGTATATACACACACCAGCATGAAGTAACTATGTATAAACTAAGTATACACACCAGCATAAAGTAACTATGTATAAACTAAGTATACACACCAGCATGAAGTAACTATGTATAAATAAGTATACACATACCAGCATGAAGTAACTATGTATAAACTAAGTATACACACACCAGCATGAAGTAACTATGTATAAACTAAGTATACACACCAGCATGAAGTAACTATGTATAAACTAAGTATACACACCAGCATGAAGTAACTATGTATAAACTAAGTATACACACCAGCATGAAGTAACTATGTATAAACTAAGTATATACACACCAGCATGAAGTAACTATGTATAAACTAAGTATACACACACCAGTATGAAGTAACTATGTATAAACTAAGTATACACACCAGCATGAAGTAACTATGTATAAACTAAGTATACACACCAGCATGAAGTAACTATGTATAAACTAAGTATACACACCAGCATGAAGTAACTATGTATAAACTAAGTATACACACACCAGCATGAAGTAACTATGTATAACTAAGTATACACACCAGCATGAAGTAACTATGTATAATCTAAGTATATACACACACCAGCATGAAGTAACTATGTATAAACTAAGTATACACACCAGCATGAAGTAACTATGTATAAACTAAGTATACACACACCAGCATGAAGTAATTATGTATAAATAAGTATACACATACCAGCATGAAGTAACTATGTATAAACTAAGTATACACACACCAGCATGAAGTAACTATGTATAAACTAAGTATACACACCAGCATGAAGTAACTATGTATAAACTAAGTATACACACCAGCATGAAGTAACTATGTATAAACTAAGTATACACACCAGCATGAAGTAACTATGTATAAACTAAGTATACACACCAGCATGAAGTAACTATGTATAAACTAAGTATACACACACCAGCATGAAGTAACTATGTATAAACTAAGTATACACACGCCAGCATGAAGTAACTATGTATAAACTAAGTATACACACACCAGCATGAAGTAACTATGTATAAACTAAGTATTACACACCAGCATGAAGTAACTATGTATAAACTAAGTATACACAAACCAGCATGAAGTAACTATGTATAAACTAAGTATACACACAGCATGAAGTAACTATGTATAAACTAAGTATACACACACCAGCATGAAGTAACTATGTATAAATAAGTATACACATACCAGCATGAAGTAACTATGTATAAACTAAGTATACACACCAGCATGAAGTAACTATGTATAAACTAAGTATACACACCAGCATGAAGTAACTATGTATAAACTAAGTATACACACCAGCATGAAGTAACTATGTATAAACTAAGTATACACACCAGCATGAAGTAACTATGTATAAACTAAGTATACACACCAGCATGAAGTAACTATGTATAAACTAAGTATACACACACCAGCATGAAGTAACTATGTATAAACTAAGTATACACACCAGCATGAAGTAACTATGTATAAACTAAGTATACACACACCAGCATGAAGTAACTATGTATAAACTAAGTATACACACCAGCATGAAGTAACTATGTATAAACTAAGTATATACACACCAGCATGAAGTAACTACTGTATGTATAAACTAAGATACACACCAGCATGAAGTAACTATGTATAAACTAAGTATACACACCCCAGCATGAAGTAACTATGTATAAACTAAGTATACACACACCAGCATGAAGTAACTATGTATAAACTAAGTATATACACACCAGCATGAAGTAACTATGTATAAACTAAGTATACACACCAGCATGAAGTAACTATGTATAAACTAAGTATACACACCAGCATGAAGTAACTATGTATAAACTAAGTATACACACACCAGCATGAATTAACTATGTATAAACTAAGTATACACACCAGCATGAAGTAACTATGTATAAACTAAGTATACACACCAGCATGAAGTAACTATGTATACACTAAGTATACACACCAGCATGAAGTAACTATGTATAAACTAAGTATATACACACCAGCATGAAGTAACTATGTATAAACTAAGTATACACACCAGCATGAAGTAACTATGTATAAACTAAGTATACACACACCAGCATGAAGTAACTATGTATAAACTAAGTATACACACCAGCATGAAGTAACTATGTATAAACTAAGTATACACACCAGCATGAAGTAACTACGTATAAACTAAGTATACACACCAGCATGAAGTAACTACGCCATGACACAAGCAAAGAAACAAAAGTAAGACTTCTGAGAACATGTATATTCCCTGTGACAACAAATGGATGCGAATCGTGGACCATAACACAAACATTAAAAACAAAATTGAAGCTTTTGAAACAAGGTGCTATAGAAAAGTTCTTAGAACATCCTGGACACAGAACAGATGTAACAAAGACATCTTACAAGACCTGAATATCAAGGAGCTTTGACTCATAAATGACATCATGTCCCGGAAGATGAAATATTTTGGCCACACTGGTCTGGAGAGAAAGGAAATGGAAGGCATGGTTCCTGGGAAAAAACGAGGCAGGGAACGACCAAGACGAGGCAGCAGGACATCAAAGAAACCTTGAACATGACAATGGAAGAGGCAGGAGAACTTGCAAGAGATTGAGAGCCTTTCAGATGAGCTGTGATGAATGCGACGTTCCCAAAGGTACATGATGCTACTTGAATACACACAAGAAGAACATGTTCTAAAAATAATCCTTGTGGTCTAGTTTTGTTTTATATGTGTCACAAACAAGTTAGAATGTGACGATGTTTTTGTTATGTCTTTTCAAGTTCAAGTGCGTGACATTATGTTGGTCATATACATGTAATAGGACAAAGTAGGCTGTTGGTTCGCTACCATTCTGTACACTAGTTTTCCGTGTATGACCTTGGTGGTAAATGTAACAATCTTCTCGATAAACAATTGTTGTCTAACAAAACAAAACTATGGTTACTGCCGGTAATGCATGTAATTTGTATGGCGATGTAGAACAGGGAGGGGGAGGACATGTGTCTGCGTTATTGAATTGCCGCATGCTAGTACAGTCGCAGCAAAACTGTTCCGGTTAGGATTTTTGTTTATGCCGCCGACGTAAAAAAAATGTCGTTAACATGGGTTGAACCTGGGCCCTGCATGTGAGCCCGTGCTCTAATCCATTCGGCCAGACGCATCACATTTGTTGTGTAATTTCATTATTATTATTATTATTATTAAATGGTTCAACAGGGTTGGGTGTATGCACTTCGACCAAGTGTTATGTAGTGCTAGTGTTGTCCTTAGCATTCAAGGCCTTCGTTATGACAAGTTCTGTAATAGGCAGCGGATGGGAAGAGAAAGTCTAGATATTTGCTGTCCAACGCAAGGCCCGCGGACGCCGTGACACATTGTCATACATTCACGGCGCCCTGTTTGACTCTGCCGACGCTAGCGTTAATCAGATTTTAAGAACACAAACTATTTTGCAGTTTGTTTCGTAGCACTCACATGAATAGTTTTTCCCACGTTTAAAATCTTGTTTTATTTTGTATCAATTCCACTGCCACCTAACACCATCTTTTGGTTTTTTTCCGGAAGAAAACGTCGGCATCTCACCTGTATTAACATTGCAAATTGTGGCATATCCTTTACATGACTTAGGCGCCCGCCTACCCAGCGTTTTTGTAGCGTGTTGGACGACGGGTGACAAGCCCTCTGTGAATGTGGTTAAATTCCGCGGGCTAGCAGAAAACCACATGTTCTCCAGATTTACCGTGTTCGTGGCACCGAACCGAAGGGCTACGATGTCCTTCGCATCTGGCCTATGAGAGAGAGAATTCAGGAGGACTGTTGGGGTGGCAAAGTTCTGCTCAGGACAAGCTATTTGATGATGATGAAGTATCCAATTGGTTATACAATAGTTAAACTTTAAAATTTCATTTACAAAATGACTTGTATTTCATCTCTTGATACTTACGATTTTGTATTTTCATTACAGGGACAGCTGCTACCAATCTACGCCGCAGACAGTCTGATGGGGGTGTACTTGTACCTTCTGGCTTACGTCAATTACCGGACATCATTCCTGCTATGCGGGACCGTGCCATGTCCGTCCCAGACGCTCAGACGTTAATCAGAATGCAACATGCTCGGGAAGTTGGTCGTGAACTTCGACGTCTTAGCGATGAGTTTCACTTTGGGATTCCATTGGTGAGTCCGTTTTTGTTATATTATCAGTCTTGATTGATTGATTGATTGATTGATTGATAAGACCATCATCATTGCATCTCGGTGAGTAACCATGTGTGCTCCGATCACTTTCTTACACAGGAAGATCTGAGCTGCAGTGCACGAACTCCATAGCACCGGTGAGGGTCCCCGAAATAATTTTGAAGATGGTGAAGATATTAATGAAGGAATTTAATGCTTAATCGTTTCTAATGAATTTTGCCCGGTAAGTGGCTTTCCAGCCTGCTCTTCTCGACTTTGAACGGCCAAGGGTTCTTTTACATGTTCACATTTAACACCGAACCCACGTTGTATTGTCCGTCTCCAATATGGCTAGGAACTTGATCTCACCTACACTGAGATCAGGGATCTCTGGAAAAATATCGAAATGGCTCCACTTGGAAGCAAACCTGGTACTTTTGGCGCCAGGGACGAGCACCTAACGTCTACGCCACAAAGACTCCGTCTGTTATTTGTTTCGTTCTATAAATTCAATATTGCAATCATTTTAATTCACCCCATGCAGGAAGATACTTTGAGAATATTACTAGAAGGCGAAATATGAAATATACGAAGTAAAATATCTTTGCAATCTATCCCATTATTCTAGTTATAATCTTCATTATCAGGTGCCGTGCCGGCTGACGTAGACCATCATAGATCTCCACATATCTCTGTCCCTGGTGTTTGCTATCATCTCGGATGTTGACGCTCTTCCGTGCCATGATGTCAGGATATCTAAAGTCTTCTCTCTGTGTCTTCCTCTGTCTCGTCTCCCTTCGATCTTACCGGTTGTCACAATTTGTTCTAAACCTTCCCTTCTCATCACAAGTCCGAAAAATGATGGCTTCCTCTTTCTTATATTGATAATAAGTCTTCTCTGTGTCTTGGCTTCATCCAACATCTCCACATTCGTCATTCTAGCAGCCCATGGGATTCTCATTATTCTTCTGTAAACCACATCTCTGTGACCTACATATATTTTTCTATATGTTTGTTTACCGTCCACGACTCTTATCCGTATGTTAGTACTGGCTCCATGTAGCACTGAACATCCAGTTATACTACTACAGTAAATAAATTCACGAACAGTTTTCGTTATGTATTCCTTATTGTTACATGTAAAGCATAAGGAGGCAACTGTCTCCGTCTTCTCCCTCTCTCTCTCTCTCTCTCTCTCTCTCTCTCTCTCTCTCTCTCGTTCTTACTCTGTAGATGTATTGAGTTTTAAACGCCAAGCTCCGATTTCTTAGGTTTTTTTTTGCTTTCCAATGTGAGTACTAGTTAAGTACCTGTCTGGTTATATTATTTTTATTCGTTCATTTTTGTATAACCATATAGCTGTCTCTGTGTAATTTTATTCCTTTTAACGTAAGTACCTTGTTCGCCGGTGCTATGGGGCTCGTCCACTGCCGCTGAGATTTTTCTGTATAAGAAAGAGATTGGAGCACACATGGTTCCTCACCGAAGTGCAATGATGATGTTCCTATCAATCAACCAGTCAATCAATCTATCAAGACCTTGTTCTATGATGATTGGGACGAGACTGTTCTATTATTATTTTCCGACCAGTGAATCAGATTTCGTCTTGCGTTTTGTTTGAACTCAACTTCATTATCTAATATATATTGTTATGTTGTTTCTGGAGTTATTCCTTCTTCTACGTGCTATATTTAAGTTTCAACTTTTCAACTGTATTTATTGTTGTCTTACTCCTCCTCCACCACCACCCCCTTCCCCCATCCCACAAATCTGTGATTGCTGTGTGACTTCTAATCATATTTTGAGAAATCTGAAAAGAGTTTTATCCCTCTCGTTCTTCTGATACGATATATTGGCTTCCAGTATTTTTCATGATAACACAAGGCCAGTCTATTGTCTATTCCCAGGTGGAAGATAGAGTTGGCTGTCCACTCTTGCCGTTAAGCGTAGGAATGGGAGCTTTAATTTGCGTTCTAGGCTTAGATGAGTCGCTCTTGTTGTGTTATATCTGTGTTTATGTAGTGTAGTCTTGATATTGTTTATCCATCTTTTCTTGTTCTTCCCTTAGCTCTAGTACCGATGTCTTTTTACTGCATGCTATTATTGGTGGTTGGTTGTATTTCATTATCATTAAATATCTAAACCACTGCATTTGTTGTCTTGCAATGTATTCGGTGTATAAAGTTATGCATACTCTGCTTCTGATGTCCTCATTTCGTAGTCTATCTTTCCTGGTGACCCCCACAAAGCCAGTATACTGACTAATTCAGCATGGGGTTAAATATGAATGCGTCTAGAGGTCAACAAATAATTACGGAATGAAAGTGTTATGTTATTAACCATCTGGAGTTTATATGAGACGTCTCTGATTGCAATCTACTTTTTTGTGCCATAATGTAGTGTCCATTTTTATTATCAGTTGAATCCCTTCATCTTGTGTCTTCTTCGTTTTTTTTTTCTAATCCTAACTTACTGCTCTGAAAGTTCTGCTTAGAAAGTTCTGCTTAGAAAGTTTTGCTCAGAAATTCAGCTCTAAAAGTTCTGCTCTAAAAGTTCTGCTCTAAAAGTTCTGCTTAGAAAGTTTTGCTCAGAAATTCTGCTCTGAAAGTTCTGCTTAGAAAGTTTTGCTCAGAAATTCTGCTCTGAAAGTTCTGCTTAGAAAGTTTTGCTCAAAAATTCTGCTCTGAAAGTTCTGCTCTGGAGGTTCTGCTCAGAAATTTCTGCTCTAAAAATTCTGCTTTGAAAATTCTGCTCTGAAAGTTCTGCTTAGAAAGTTTTGCTCAGAAAGTTTTGCTCAGAAATTCTGCTCTGAAAGTTCTGCTTAGAAAGTTTTGCTCAAAAATTCTGCTCTGAAAGTTCTGCTCTGGAGGTTCTGCTCAGAAAGTTCTGCTCTAAAAATTCTGCTTTGAAAATTCTGCTCTGAAAGTTCTGCTCAGAACTAGCTATGTGCTGATGATGTAATGTATACATGTGTTTTCATATTATCTTCGATTGGTATTTTAAACATCATCACGAGTTGTCATGAATATAAATATTTTACGGAAATTTAGGGAACACTAACCTTTAACCTTCTCCACAGAACACTATCCGCGAAGAAGTTGATGATCGATTCCCTCGAATACGGCACATCACAAATCCAGTCACTCGTGTTTGGACATTTTTGAGACGCAGTCTACTACGTCGTAATACTAGACATCTCTACAATAGACGAAGCACTTCAGTTGATCATCCTCTACAGGCTGCACACATGCAGCTAAGTGAACAAGTGGAAGAGGTTCCTGGTGATTGACATAGATGGTTTATAGATGTTTTCTTATTGATTTACTTTCTATCATTCTTTCTTCTGTTTTTTTGCTCTTCATTATTCTTTGTATCACCGTCATAACAAACTTGATAATATTGCAAATATCATTGCAAGGCTTTATTCACAATGACGTCCACATCAAACAATGAAAGTGATAGATTTTTTATATAACTCATCCTTGGAACAAAACTATCATTTTGTTGAAATAAATATGTACTTTTTATTTAATGAACTGGTCAGTCTGAAAGGCAGCTGCTAGTATAGATCATCCTTGCAACTTGTTCCCATTACTCAGCAAGTGCCTGAACAAACTGGACAGCCTGAATAAACTGGGCAGTCTGAAAAACCTGGACAGCATGAAAGGCAGCTGCTTGTATAGATCACCGGCGCAACTTGTCCCCATAGCTCAGCAATGCTTGAACAAATTGGACATCATGAAAGGCAGCTACTTGTCCCCATAGCTCAGCAATGCTTGAACAAATTGGACAGCATGAAAGGCAGCTACTTGTCCCCATAGCTCAGCAATGCTTGAACAAATTGGACAGCATGAAAGGCAGCCACTTGTATGGAACACCGGCGCTACTTAATCCCAAAACTTGACAAGTGCCTGAGCAAACTGAACAGCCTGAGAGACAGCTGCTTGTATGAATCACTCTTGCTACTTGTTCCCATAACTCAGCAAGTGCCTGAGCAAACTGAACAGCCTGAGAGACAGCTGCTTGTATGAATCACTCTTGCTACTTGTTCCCATAACTCAGCAAGTGCCTGAGCAAACTGAACAGCCTGAGAGACAGCTGTTTGTATGGATCACTCGTGCTACTTGTTCCCATAACTCAGCAACTGCCTAAACAAATTGGACAGCCTGAAAGGCAGCTGCTTGGATGGATCACTCTTGCTACATGTTCCCATAACTCAGCAATGATTGAACAAATTTGACAGCCTAAAAGGCAGCTGCTTGTATAGATCACCCTTATTACTTGTTCAGATACATGTATGGATCACCATTGCTACTTGTTCCCATAACTCAGCAAGTGCCTAGTTTTGCAAGATCTACCACTGAACCCTCATGCTCCCAGTGGCTCATATGTCTGCAAGTGACATTATTAATGACTTATAAATAACAAGTAAATTATACAAGATATTTATATGCTTCTTTGCCATGTGTTACTTTTATTTTGCTAAGAAAAAAAAAAAAAAAAGAACAACTGGGATGATCTTATTTATCGATATTTTGAGTGTATGTAGTGTGTTTTTTCCCGATCTAGAAACACTTGAGCTTTTCAGCTCTTCGGCTTGGTGTCATGGACATCGGGACCTTTCGGTTCGGGGCCATGAACACCGTAAATCTGGAGAACACCACCATATGGCTTTTCTGCCAGCCCGCGGAGTTAAACCGCACTCACAGATGGTGTAACCCGTCGTCCAATGCGTTACGAACATGCTGGGCAGGCGGGCATATGCGGTGTTCAAATACTAGCCATTGGTTGTTTTAGTATGTCAGCTTGACATTATTTTCACAGTTATTATTTAATCACCTGTTAGCTTGACATTATTGTCACAGTTATCATTTAATCACCTGTTAGCTTGACATTATTGTCACAGTTATTATTTAATCACATGTTAGCGCCTTGGTTTAGTTTGCCTACACAATGTGCCCTACTATTGTTCAAATCCAAATTATGCATTTGTGTGTTTGTATTGTAGACATATAGTTTGAAAGATGATGTAGGATTCCTTCAGGATAGTTTGAAAGCGGTGTAGTTTGCTTACACAATGTCCACTACTATTGTTCAAATCCAAATTATAAATTGTTCGTGTATATAGATATAGACAGATAGTTTGAAAGCGGTTTAGTTTGCCTACACAATGTGCACTACTATTGTTCAAATCTAAATTGTTCGTGTGTATAGACAGATACTTTGAAGGATTTCATGTTCACATAATGTTGCTATTTTCACACTTTAACAAAAAAAAACAAATAAATTTGTTTCGTAAGTATTTGGTTATCTTTGCTTCTATTTTTACAATTTCATTAACAGATTGAAAATTTGTCATGAATAATATATGGTACAAAATTGATAATAAATATATTTAACAAATATTGTGAGGTATTTTATTATAGTATTAAATAAGTTACCAAACACATGAATAATAACCACAGAACATCAATTCTCACGGTAAACCCACGTCTGCAGTGCTAGGCAATGTGCGCCGTGAGAAAGAAAAGTTTGTGGTTCGAATTCTGTGTTTGGTAATATTTTTTTATGAAGACTCTAAATATTTGTTTACTGTCTATTTATTTACTATATTTATCTTCTTCTTCTTTGCGTTCGTTCTTTACAACCAATTTTAATCACTCTTTGTGATATGTTTGATCTTTGCCAAGAACGTGTATACGTTGCACATTTGTTTGGTAGACCCTAAACGCATAGACTTCTACACGTTTAGGACACGTGCATCCGATTTCAGCCAAACCTCCTTAGTCGCCTCTTACGACATGCGTGGCAGGTAACAGTGGTTCTATTCTTTACACCCCAAATTTGGACCCCGGTAACCACTCGGGCGACTATATTTATTGGCTCCGGTGTTTCAGTTTGGGTTCTTTAAATCTCCTTATTTACTAGTATTAAATTAAGAAATTCTGATCTCAGAAAGATGCCACCCTTGTTGTGTTAAATAAACACGGATATAATACAGTTATATGAGGACTATCATAATAGCACTCGGACATATCCATAGGTGCTCCGATCTCCGCCTCAGCAAATCCAGCAGCGTCCAGCAGCCCAAGACGCCAGTTCGATGTTGATTAATCCAATCACTTTGCATATTTAGTATATCGTTCTTTTCGGGCTGCACCAATATTGACACCCATCTCTCTCAATTTGATCAGCGAGTGGGATTCACAACCCTGAAACTTCTCTGTTCGTAAAGACTATCTCAATACGGGAAGAATGTCATTTCGATCCATGGCAGCTCTCTCTGATATTGTAGCTAAGCCAGCCAATCTATCACCTCGTTCATTACCCCTAACTCCTGCTTGCTCATAGAAAAAAATGAAGGTGATTTCTCTGATCATTGTCTGTACTACTACCTCCATCCAGTTTCGTCTCACCGTTCCTGATTCGACTTTACGAATCATGCTCATGGAGTCACTGAGTATGAAAACACGAGAGTAGCTAGAAGATGCCAATCATTTCACCGGCTCCGTAACCACTCGAACCTCCATTGTCAAACTACTTGGGGTTGTTGCGTAGGGCCCACTGACCTCTCTTAATATTTATCACGGATATAGCATAGCAAGGGCGACTCATCTGTCACAGGAACCCAAATTAAAGCTCCCACCACTACGTGTAACGGAAAGAGTGGATAGCCAATTCCATCATCCACCTGGGAAAGACAAAAGAAAGTAGCTTGATGAGATTAAAAATGAATGTATGCAAAGTGTAGAAAGTATGCACTGCAAACATTTATTATTGTAATGCATTGTATTTCACTTTAGTAAACTAATAATAATAATAATTTCTCTCATACCGTTATACGTTACATAGGGCCTGCAAGCAATTTCTCCATACCGCTCTATCCGGAGCAACTCACTGAATCACCTCCATGGAACTGAGACCGAAATTTCTTGCCTCTCTCAGCAAAGTTTGTTTTAATGTCACCTTAGGTCGTCCTCTCTTTCTTTAACCCTTTGCATGCCACTTTAATGCCTGCTTTGATATTCTTTGGTCATTTATTCTCAAGGTATGTCCAACATATCTCCATTTTCCCACCCCTACGGTTAACAGCAATAGGGTTTAAAGCCGAAGAATTGACTTCATTGCACCGGCTTTTACCATATATGGCTCGGTCATTCTCCGCAGAAATTGCACACCACCTACCGAGAGTATTGCACAAAGCACTAACTCCGTAGCTCCGGCAACAATCCTAGGGGTCTTTGGAAAAAACTGCACTTGTGAACAGAACGGCGCGGTCCGGATTTGAACCCACGTCTGCCGACTCGCAATGCAAAGGGCTTAACCACTCAGCCACAGCTTACCGGCAAGAACAGACAACCAATTCCATCATCCAGCTGGGGAAGGACAATAAACAATGGAGTAGTACAGGGTGTTCAAGATAAAAGCAGCCTGTGAATGGAGCTAATCTGGCATATATGTGTGGAAATGAGAAGGTTCAGTTATGACGTAGTATAGGTCAAGGTTGTGTGATGGTGTGTAGTTGTAGTGCTGGAAGGGGCGATGAACAAATGTGACGTAGGACAAGCTAGTCAGAACCGGTTTAAATAGTAAATAGACGAGATGCAATGCGTACCTGGCAAATTTCTATTTATCACTGGGGCTGCTTTTAAGTTGAACACCCTGTAGAACTGGATGTCTATAGGGAAGAGTAAGGAGTGTGTTTAACCATCATGCCACCGGAACCATCATTATGCATACCCTTCAACATCTGCTGGAAGAGACGGGGCACCCATAAGTTTGCCCAGACTGCAACGACGTCGGTTCAATAACCAATAAAAAATAATGTTATCATGTTTGACCATTGATCACTAAATATATATTCTGTCATGTTTGACTATTGGGTAGAAGTTACAAATAAGGCTCACTAAATATATATTTTGTCATGTTTGACCATTGAGTTTCATGCAATTCATAAAAGAACAGATTAAATAATTTGTGCACCTGACAAGAATGCCCTGGTATCGACTACCACAGAGAGCCACACTGAAAATAATATAACGAGTACAGAGCAAGAGGAAAACCACGCAAAACATGGAGTGACGGCATCAAGAACAGCGGAAAATGAATACCAGCTTACAAAGTGCATTAGAACAAGCACATACAAGATCACTACACCCCCAACACTTCTATAAAGAAGTAAATGGTAGAAGAGAAGAAGAAGAAGAACATTGAGTAGACGTTACAAATAATGCTCACTAAATGTATAATTTATCATGTGAATTTTTCCCAAAATGTGATTGCGTTTGCTTTATGCATGAATGATAACAATTTTGGTTATCATATAATGATAATTTTCTCATATTTTTGTGTATACCTATAATGCGATGACACTGAAGGCAAAGTGTGTATATAATAATAAAAATGTCTGTACATTTTGTGATGTTTAGCTTCTTGAGATCTTTGAAATATAATCTTTTGCCAATGAACGTTTTTTTTTTGTGTGTGTTGTTTATATGCCATTTTGCTATTGTCTCAAGTATAAGTGTTATTATTATAAGAATTAGTAATACAAGAAATCTGTGTGTGTGTGTATACAGTTTAACTGATATTTGTACATATTTCAATGTTTATATATTACTTCATGTTTGACATTGTTTTTAAACAATTTTCATTTTGCATGTTTGCTTTTATATTATAATCAGCAATCAACGTTCTGTGGGTGCCCCCCTCTCTGCTAAACAACAGAGTTGAGAAGAGTAGAATCGTTACTAATTCGCTTTTTTAGGGTAGCAATCATAATTGTTTGAGAAAATACTTGGTAACCAGGGGTAAACAATGCGTTGTCAAGGAAAATTAACTTCACCCCATAGTCACTTATATTCTAAAAAGTAAAAAAAAAGTATGCTTCACTGGATAAAACAAACATATGTATTGTGTAGAGACATGGTTTGACTGTACAATAACATAATAAATCAAAAAGTGCTTTGATCAATGAAAACATAAAAAGCTACCATACGATTACCGCAACAGACGTACCCATTGAGAGATATTTTATAGGCAAGTAATTAAAACTTATCCTCACTAATCTCTGCTTGCGAAATGATTAATTAAAACTTATCCTCACTAATCCTTGTTTGCGAAATGATTAATTAAAACTTATCCTCACTAATCTCTGCTTGCGAAATGATTAATTAAAACTTATCCTCACTAATCTCTGTTTGCGAAATGATTAATTAAAACTTATCCTCACTAATCTCTGTTTGCGAAATGATTAATTAAAACTTATCCTCACTAATCTCTGTTTGCGAAATGATTAATTAAAACTTATCCTCACTAATTTCTGTTTGCGAAATGATTAATTAAAACTTATCCTCACTAATCTCTGTTTGCGAAATGATTAATTAAAACTTATCCTCACTAATCTCTGCTTGCGAAATGATTAATTAAAACTTATCCTCACTAATCTCTGTTTGCGAAATGATTAATTAAAACAGTTACCTGTCGTTCTGAAGATTGTGGATTTGAATCCGGACCGAGTCACATGGAAGATTTTTTCATGAGATCTTAAGATTGTTGCTGGCGCTACGGAGCTCAATTCTTTATAAGAGTAGAAATGCCCGCGTTCCCAGCGTGTTCGTAGCGCGTTGGACTACGGGTGACTAGTCCTCTGTAAGTGTGTGTTCAACTCCGCGGACTGGCAGAAAAGCTACAGGTTCCCCAGATTTACGGTGTTCGTGGCACCGAGCCGAAGGGTTACGATGTCCATGACACCGAGCCGAAGAGCTTTCAGCTCAAGTGCTTCTAGATCGAAAAAAAAAGTAAGAGTAGAAATAACAATTCCTACAGTAATTTTCACCATTACAATATCTCAATGTGTGTGAGTTTCTAGTCCTATCGGAGTCGGACGATAAACGCAGTTTCTGTGTTTAAGTTAAGCACATAATATAACCATTTACAGTTGAGAATCGACAGTAGTATGCTGTTAAACCGGTACCAGTGCTAAATTATTCATAAAAAAGGTTCTAATAATTTTGTTTTAGTGTTCACTATCTTCAAAATTATATCCGGGACACTCGCCCTGCTACGGAGCTCGTGTACTGCCGCTGAGATGTTCCTGTATAAGAAAGAGATCGGAGCACACAATACAGCTATAGGAACTGGACTTCGCTGGTGATAAAATCCTTATGTCCCAAGCATATAAACAAGTAAAAAGTCAACCCTATCTCCGTGGATGAAACCTCACACAAAATGTGAAGTCATACATGCTTTGGTAGCTATTTTGACACAGAAAGAGAAACACAGAGATCTCCGAATAATAATTTAAAAAAGTAAAGACGGCCATCATGGCACTGAGAAATATATGCAAGTCTAAAGAAATCAATTCTAGAACAAATTATATTTAACTTCAGTGTTAAAGTAGTTCTGCCTTGACGGTCCGAACATGGAGAACGATTAAAACAGCAACTAATAAGCCGCAAACATTCATCAACTGGTCCATAGGAAGAACAGTGGGACTGGGTTGATTTGATAGAGTCACAAATGAAGAGATTATGGTTAGATCGTGGCAGATCCCAGAGAACCAAAAATGGAAGAAATGTGACAAACCTTGATAAAACCCAATAGGAATATAACAAGAAGAGCACTTTCATGGAACCCGCAAGTAAAACGAAAAAGAGGAAGGTCTACAAATACATGGAGAAGAGATATGGAGACAGAGATTAAAGATATACAGAAGACATTGAAGAAACTGCAAGAGATAGCTAAAAAAAAATAGGCAGAATTGGCATGAGTTGGTTACGGTAGATGTATCCTTAAGACGGTTAATATCGTTAATATAGTTCTTTTGCCCCAGCTGGAGTTAAACAGGTACAAGAGAGGAGAGAGTGAACTGCACACAATGAACAATGTGTTCGCGCCACATGCCATTACTTTCCAATGTTTCTCTATTTTTTAATTGAGTCTCGGACGACCTTAGAGCAGTTACGATCTATCAAACCCAACTAGAAATTCGAACTTCTGACTTCGCGACCTGTGACTGCAGAAGGGAACTTACATAAGAACAAATATCATGTGTTTAAGAGCATGCGTTTTTCATTTGGCAACATATGGTTGTGAGGCATGGACGACGGAGGAGATCATTAATGCCTTTGAATGCAAATGCTAAAGAAGAGTGCTTAGAATATCATGGACAGAGAAAAGAACACATGCTTCTGTTCTGCAACAGTTTGATATTAAAAAGAGTTATCTATTAAAGAACATAAAAACAAGGAAAATTAAATATTTCGAACACATCAAACGACATGAGTGCCTAGAGAAGATCCTTTTGAAGGGAATTATGCCTGGAAGAAGAATGCGAGAAAGATATAGACGACGATGGGGGCAAGATGTCATTGACGATCTGAGAAGGACTGCTGCTGACGCCGGTCGACTTGCACAGCAGAACAGAGAGTTTTTCAGAACTGCTGTCATGGCCCATAGCCAAGTTCCGGAAGGGAGAAGCTACTTGATTAGATGATGCGACCACGAAGCAAGTTCATTGTTCACTTGAGGATCATCTTCATCGCACATCAGATATGTCCATAATTGCTCCGGTCTCCTCCAAAGCATGTACTTCAATGTGTTTAGACTAACATCTCCCGTTCTGTATTGATTAATGTATCTACTGGGGTTTTCTCTCGTTCTTTTCCCGTCTTGCCGCACCTATCAGTAACCATAACTTGCGCAACCGCGATAGAGAATACCCGTTATCTTCTTCGTTGAAATCTTCTGAGTGTATGTCTTTTCTTAGAGCGTTGATTATGTCTCGCTTGTTGATTTGTAGACCCATTCTTGATCGTAACATTACTCGTCAGTGCATCCGCTCTCTCATTTCTCTTCACCCCAGAATGACTTGGGACAAAGATGAGGGTCTGGATTATGCAGTAAGTACACTAACCATTGTAAAATCACGGCTCCTACTGCTATCCTACCTATACTGTTAACATTATTACAAGGAACAGAACAGAAGGGTGTAACTTTAGAAGACAAGCTTATCAAATGAAAAACATTGAACTATAGTCATATCAATAAATAACACAATCCTACTGATAACATAAGTAAACACAGAGTGGACCAGTAAATTAATTCTTACATGTACTCTAAAATAGTTCTGGAATTATCGTATGTGTCATAGTCTTGCTTGATATTAAACATCATAATTGACACTGATATAAATACATATAATAGCTCATCGTTCTGATAAACTATTTTTGTGTGCTGTAATGATATAGCTGGTTGTTATTGCAAGTTTATTTTGTTATATCATTATTCTATTGACGATACAAGGCTTATGTGTTGACGTAATAGAGCAACTATTTCTTGAATGTCTCATACAATTATTTTAATATCTTTATTTTCCCACTATTGTTTGTCCTCTTCTTCTTCTTCGAACGTTCCACATCGACCAGTTGTTCAACCACTCTTTGTGATTTGTATGTGATCTGAGCCTAAGAGCGATTGTATGTTGTGCCAGTTGCGCCTGCAAGTAGGATAGCGCAACCGATTTATGCGCTTCGTTTTATTTACTAGGTAGCTTCCTAGGCCCCTACTTCAGTCACCTCTTACGACATGCCTTGTAGGCCTCTGTGTTACTATTCTTTGCTTCCCTTCAGAGCCCTTGAGAACTCCCAACGGAGCACAGGTCTTCAACAAACTTCTTCCAGCTGTTCCTATCACCTGCCCTCCCTTCCAATTCTATCCATATTTTACCTATCCTTTTAATATCAGCCTCCAGCTCTTTTCTCCTGGTCTGTCTAGGCCTACCCCTACTCCTCTTTCCCTGCGAATTCCAAAAACAGTGCCTGTCTTGCAATGCTTCCGGTTAACCTAATATTGATATCATATATCATGAATTTATATTGCCAAAATAGTCATAACTATCGTCAGCTAATGTAGGCCTATACATTCTCCACTGCTGACACTTTCAATTAACTTAAAGGATCTGAGCACATAATGACTGCAAAAACATTGATTAAAGCCATTTTTTCCTGGTTTTAAAAACAAAACAGCTGAAGTCTTCCTGTGTAAGAAAGAGATCGGAGCACACATGGTTACTCACCGAAGAGATCGGAGCACACATGGCTACTCACCGAAGAGATCGGAGCACACATGGTTACTCACCGAAGAGATCGGAGCACACATGGTTACTCACCGAAGAGATCGGAGCACACATGGTTACTCACCGAAGTGAAATGATGATGATCCTATCAATTAATTAATCAAACATAAATAAAACTTTAGCTTACTGTTTCAGTTTCAGCAATTAAGATACTATATACTTTTTATCATGACATGCCATCAAGTGATAACCCTTTCATTCTCTCTGTACACTTTTGTTTTACCCTCAGACGCACTTACATTGTATTGTATATGGAAACTAGTGGGAATATGTAGCTTAAGCGGTATTCCTATGTAAGAAAATCTACAAATCTGAGGTGGTCAGACTGGTTTAGATCAAATCAGGAGAAAACTCTGGGGTAATACTCAGTAAATGGGCGACTGAATAAAGACAAGTATATACAGTACTACATTAGTAACCAAAAATTGAATGATTAAATGTGAAAATAAAGACAAGTATATACAGTACTACATTAGTAACCAAAAATTGAATGATTAAATGTGAAAATAAAGACAAGTATATACAGTACTACATTAGTAACCAAAAATGGAATGATTAAATGTGAAAATAAAGACAAGTATATACAGTACTACATTAGTAACCAAAAATTGAATTATTAAATGTGAAAATAAAGACAAGTATATACAGTACTACATTAGTAACCAAAAATTGAATGATTAAATGTGAAAATAAAGACAAGTATATACAGTACTACATTAGTAACCAAAAATTGAATGATTAAATGTGAAAATAAAGACAAGTATGTACAGTACTACATTAGTAACCAAAAATTGAATTATTAAATGTGAAAATAAAGACAAGTATATACAGTACTACATTAGTAACCAAAAATTGAATTATTAAATGTGAAAATAAACAGCACTCGATGTTTCGACCATATGCCTTTATCAAGATAACAAATAGACACAGAATACTTAATAAACTAAAATATAATGCTAAGGATGTCAAGAGCTTGATACTAGCATACTGACCTGTCTCAAAGCACGTGTTATCTCAAGGCAAGTATCGCATCTAGAGGTAGTGAGCTCGATCAGAACCCATGTGTACCTGGTTCAGACTTCGCGGCATGCAATTTGGAAGCAAATTCATGTGTGTGGTGTTTATGAACGATAAAATAGACCCCACCGTTTAGAAAACAATGGCAAACTAATGAACGTATAAGGAAGAGATTAGAAAATCCACAACTCGTTTACTATTGTTGATGAAGTCCTGTAAAGGACATGCCAAGATTTGTATTTTCCTACTGAATAAGTCGTTATATCGGCTTAACGTTATTTTAAAATAGACTATAAGACATTATAGCGGCTCGGAAGACCGAAGGGTTTAAAGTATTTGGTTTTTTATAAAACTATCGGTAGTGCCTGTAATACTGCTTTTTGTGCAGTGTAGGACACAAGGAACATGAGTGTGCAGTGTAGGACACAAGGAACATAAGTGTGCAGTGTAGGACACAAGGAACATAAGTGTTCAGTGTAGGACACAAGGAACATGAGTATATGCAATTTAATGGCCGCATGGCTAGTGCAGTCGCCGCCAAACTATTTAGGTTAGGGTTTTTCTTTATGCCTTTGATAGAAACAAAATTCGATCTTACCATGGATTAAACCCGGGTCACCCACACGGTAGCCGCCATCTAATCCATTCGTACATACTCTCCACGCTAAACTATTCTCATGTCATTTATTTCACTTTATTCACTCGATTTTATGGCTTCATATTTTTGTTGCCACCTGATTACTTTCATCCATTTGAGTGATATTATATATTTTTTCTTGAATGTTTGTCAATAAATGGGGGCCTTACATGTGATAGTTTGCTCCATTATGTCAAGTTTAAGAGTCATTGATGTGTATCATGTTTTCTGACACTGCATTCTGTCAGCTCTATATTAAACTAACATCAACAAACGTTTGTTCGTGTCATTTATATTTGATCTATATATTTATATACGTTCTTGTAATCTATATGTTTTTATATACGTTCTTGTAATCTATATGTTTTTATATTGATTGATTTATGTTAGTTTCGATTGATTTTGTTTGTGTTTGAGGATGATGGCATGTTGTTTGTGGCGTCTGTAGAGCGTCTGTAGTTTGAAGTTTCCTTGGATTTTTACAAACGGTAAAAGTAGACCTCACCGTTCTCTCTCTCTCTCTCTCGCGCGCTATCACCCTTAGACTGATGTACCAGACTTCCCATAAATCTC
This sequence comes from Arion vulgaris, assembly GCA_020796225.1. Lineage (NCBI taxonomy): Eukaryota > Metazoa > Mollusca > Gastropoda > Stylommatophora > Arionidae > Arion > Arion vulgaris. The sequence continues at coordinate 54,423,469 of CM036759.1, read as the reverse complement.
ATTCATATGGAAATCTGATTCATGCAGCCTTACCATGGGTGGGTTTTGTCCCATCTTCAACGCCATTTGGAGCTCTGGTGCTTATCCTTCGGGGATGTGTCCGGTTTTAGCCAGCGTTTACTGTGTTCGCTCTCCGTCAGCCCCTGGCTGTCTCCAGCCGACCTGCAAGGCAGCAGGTTGACCTCACCGTTCAGTAAGCAATAGCAAACTACTGAACGTATAAATGGTGCCTAGAAAATCGACCACTCGTTTACTGTTGTTGATGGCTACGTCCTGTAAAGGATATGCCACGATTTTTCATGGTGTTTGTACCGAGAGGCAATGGGAGTAATAGCAATGATGCGTAAATTGGAGTAGCCTTTCAAATGCACTATTTGGTCACTTTAATATGTGGGCGTCTGTGGCTTAGTGGTAGTGGGCTTGATCACAGCCTAAGGGTACCTAGTTCAAACTCAGCGGCGGGCAGTTTGGAAGAAAATTTGATTCCGTGGATATTTTTGCGAACGGTAAAAATAGACCTGGCCGTTCAGAAAGCAATGGAAAATTACTGAACGTATCTGGTTCGGTCATCTAATGAGAATGGAACCACATTTACTACCATCACGTACCTATAATAATCGGCACACAGGGCGCAGAGCACGAGGCAGGCCAAGAACACGATGGATAGATAACATCTCAGAGTCCCTGCGAAAGCATGGACTGACAACGTCAAGCGCAACACACCTGGCACAAGATAGGAAACTAACTCTTCCCACAACGCTTCACGGCAAATGTGGTTAAGATAAGATATAAGATAAGATCTTCTTCTTCGAACGCTTCATATTGACCATTTGTTAACCACTCTGTGTGATTTGTATGTGATCCGAGCCTAAGAGCGATTGTACGTTGTGCAAGTTATGCGCCTACAAGTAGACCAGCACATCCAATTTTAACGACGATTGTTATTTACTAGGATAGCTTCCCTACGCCCCTACCTCGGTCACCTCTTACAACAGGCCTTGTAGGCCACAGTGTTACTATTCTTTGCTCCCTTGACAGCCCCGGCAACATATGGGCGAAACTACTGAACGTATAAGTGGTGTCTAGAAAATCAACGACTCGTTTACTGTAGTTGATGGTGACGTCATGTCAAGGATATGCTAGGATTTTCATTTGTCAGTTTGTAGAACGTATTGTTTATGAAACAGCTTTCTCAACTTCAAGCAGCTGACATTCAAGGGAACGGCAAGCCCTGCACAGCGTGGCGCCAATGTGGTTAAGGGAGTCGCCAGAATACAAATACATACACGGATATACTGTCTATGCAACAACCACAAGTGGCAATTGAAATGCGGGTGGATAAAGAGACAGGGACGAGGTTAGCATCTCAGAACCACTCTCGTGTTTTCATGCTCAGTGACAGTAGAACATATTCACTATAGATTGTCAGACTCGTGTCAATGTGAAACATTGATTAATTGATAGGGTCTTCGACAAGTAGCTACTTGTGCTCCGATCCTTTATTAAGTAGGAAGATCTCAGCAACAGTGCATGAACTCCGTAGCACCGGCGATGGTCCTCGATGCAACTTTGAAAATATTTTGTAGGACATTTATTTTTACATTTTTCTAATGAATTTTTGCCCAGGCAAAAGAGTTGTTTTTTAGCCTGCTCTTCTCGATTATGAACTGTCAATGTTCTTCTACGTGCTCAACTTGAACACGGGACATACGTTTTGTCGTCCGTCTCCGATAGGGATAGGAAATAGATCTAATCTACACTGAGATCAAGGATATTTAGAAAACTATCCTGATGACTCCATGAGAGATCGAACCGAGTACCTTTGCAATTATTGGCGAGCACCTAACCACTACGCCACAGAGACCCTTAATTCATAGAAGATAAAAATAAACAGCAGAGTACATCTTTTTTTTTCGATCCAGAAGCACTTGAGCTTTTCAGCTCTTCGGCTCGGTGCCATGGACATCGTAACCCTTCGGTTCGGTGCCACGAACACCGTAAATCTGGGGAATCTGTGGCCTTTTCTGCCATCCCGAGGAATTGAACCCGCACACACAGAGGGATAGTCACCCGTAGTCCAACGCGCTACGAACACGCTGGGCAGACGGGCGAGTACATCTTTAAATACTGCCAGACGTATGTCAATGTCGTCATAACAAATTGAACAGTATAATACTGTACAAACTTAAATACTGCCAGTCATATGTTAATTTCGTCATAACAAATTGGACAGTATAATACAAACTCAAATACTGCCAGACGTATGTCAATGTCGTCATAACAAATTGGACAGTATAATACAAACTCAAATACTGTCAGACGTATGTCAGTGTCGTCATAACAAATTGGACAGTATAATACAAACTCAAATACTGTCAGACGTATGTCAGTGTCGTCATAACAAATTGGACAGTATAATACAAACTCAAAGACTGTCAGATGTATGCCAATGATGGACTGACAAATAAAAAGTTAACACATTCTCATGTCAGATATATATGCCAATGATGGACTGACAAATAAAAAGTTGGCACATTCTTAAAGACTGTCAGGTGTATGCCAAAGATAGACTAACAAATAACTAGTTAGCACATTCTCAAAGACTGTCAGATGTATGCCAATGGTGGACTAACAAATAAAAAATTAAAATATTCTCAAAGACTGTGCCTGATTAGCCATATAGCAGAAGTAGCAAATGCTACGGGTTCCGCGTTTCTGGAGATACCGCACCTAGAGCAGAAAATGTTTAGCTTGTAAAATTACAAGCCTACTAGCACGCATTAAGGAGATAAATAAGTAAGCAGAATACATTCCCTGCTTTGCACATTCACTGAATTTGGTTGCTAAGTGTGCTGCAGAATGTTATCTCTAAATTTGCTCACATGAAATGGAGAAAAGTTTGCTTGTAAAAGTTGTTTTATTTTATTATCATACAAAACCTAGGGCCTCCTGGTAACATTTGCTACAGGCCCGCGCTGCTTAATCCGGCACTGCATAAAGAGTGTCAGACATATGCCAAAGATGGACTGACAAATAAATAGTTAAAACATACATAAGGACTGTCATCTCACCGATGAAATCAAGAACAAAAAGTCATGGTTTTGCATATCCTTTCTAAAAAAGAAACGATATTGCAACGAGAGTTGCCTGAGATACACCGCCAGAAGTATGACAGAAATCGATATTGTTACATCCAAGATGTGAACGAACGAATCAAATAAATATCACCTGTATACTCGGCCCCATGTTCAAACAGAACAAATAGCTGTCAATCTCATACATCCGATGCAAACCTCCATTAGCATCGATTCTTCCAGAAAGTATCGGAAATCTTAAACTACACTTGATTTAGCTTGACTACAGATATTTCCTCTTTGGCTCTAACTAGTTCGATTTTCTGCATTTAAGCAAACTTTCCAGCTGCACGGACACTCAGTTTTCTAAAGCTCTGTTATGCTCTCTGATTGCGCCCAGTGTTTAACGACTCTTAAACTTACTACATAAAACGAGTGAATGGGTAAGTAGTTCTCAACCTTTACAGGTTATAGTCCCTGGCCAACACTATCTTAACAGTGTCAAACATGGTCAATAACAGCAGCTAATAAGCGGAAAATAATATCGACGGAGATGGGGTGTCATGGAAGATCTGCAGGTGTGACAATGAGAGACAAAATTAGAAATAAAGAAATCAGAAGAAGACTGAATATGAAAGAAGTCATGTACTTCATAAAAGAACAACAGATTAGATGGTTGTACCTGACAAGAATGCCCTGGTATCGTCTACCACAGACAGTCACACAGAAAAAGTATACAGAGTACAGAGTGAGAGGAAGACCACGTAAAGATGGATCGACGGTATCAAGAGCAGCCTTAAGAAAATGAATAACAGCTTACAAAGTGCATTAGGACAAGCACATACAAGATCCCTTTTCTTTCACCCCCCACCCCTAACACTTCAATAAAGAAGTAAATGGTGAAAGAGAAGAAGAAGTGTTGTGAAGAAAACGAGTCAGGACAGAGATGAATTGTCTACGCAGAATGCTGAGAATATCAAGAAGAGACTGGTGTAGAAATGAAGACCTCAGGGAAACGAGTCAGGACAGAGATGAAGTGTCTACGCAGAATGCTGAGAATATCAAGAAGAGACTGGTGTAGAAATGAAGACCTCAGGGAAACGAGTCAGGACAGAGATGAAGTGTCTACGCAGAATGCTGAGAATATCAAGAAGAGACTGGTGTAGAAATGAAGATCTCAGGAAAAAGTGCGTACAACATCAAGTACTGAACTTCATCAAGAAACAACAAATTAAATGGTTCGACCACATAAGCAGATTACTAGACTACTATCAAAGAGCAATGCTACTCTTATACAGTGGATACAAAGAGAAATGCCGTCGCCGCAAAAGGTGGACCTCAGAAATAACAGAAGCGGTGAAAAAAACCACTATTTATGAAGCTGCGCACACAAAAACCTGTTCTAGAAATCTCTTCCTACCCTGGCGCTGTGTGGCAAAATGGGAGTAGAGAAAAGAAGGAAGTCCCTGTGATAGTTATGCAATACATAGAAGTCACTTTGGATTCTCTGTGGAGTGGAGGAATCTTTGAATTATTTTTTCTGTCAACTAAACTGGTCGTTTGTCAAATCTCTGCATCGGCACAGGTTTGTTCCATTTTGAAAACTTCCTTAGCGAGCGTAGATTTGCCTAGTCAATGGATCTGCTTCAGCACAGGTTTGTTGTCTTATGGAATCTTTCTTAGCGAGCGTAGGTTTGCCCCGTAACGGGATCTTCTTCAGCACAGGCTTATCCAATTACGGCACCTTCCACAGCACAGATTTGTTCCGCTTGAAAGCAACTGCAGCATAGTTGTATCCCCTAATAGAAGCAACTATATCACATGTTTGTTTCCTTAAGGAAGCAACTACAGCACTCCACTTGCTGAAGCAACTAAGCCCTGATTTATCCCTTGACAGAAGCAACTGCAGCCTATACTTATCTTCTTTCGGCAGCAACTGCAGCCTATGTGTATCCTCTTTTGGAAGCAACTGCAGTCCAGGTTCTTCCCCTTACGGAAGCAATCACAGCACAAGTTGTTCCCCTACGTAGCAACTACAGTACCGGCGTGTTCCCTCACGGCATCTTTTTCAGAAACGGTTTTGTCTATCACGGCATCTTCTACAGCATATATCTGCCCCATAACTGAAGCTTCTACAGCATATGTTTCTCCCCTCACGCAATCTTCTGCAAATCATAATTCTGAGAATCCTAGAAAAGAACCAGTATAAGTGTCAATGAAAAATCCCAGCTTTAACTCATTGTGAACCACACACAACAAACACTATGTGGCTTTGGTTTGGACACGTTTTTACCAGAAGCTACCTTGAAGGGTATTTTTTAATTATAAAAACAAATGTCTTGTAAAAACATGGCATTTGCTCTGGTCCACTAAGAATTAATGATGAGGACGTTTTGAAGTTGAGGATATGTTCCATTCCTTGTCATCAAGATTAAAGTGCATTTTACTGGAAATTTCCAATTAAGCTTATAGATTCGACAATAACTATATCAAGAAATATAAGCACACATAAAGTGGTTCTGTTGAGTGTGCTAAGTTTATCGATTGTGTCAATAATCTTCTTTGTAACGAAAAAATAAATTAGAAAATGTATGTCAGTGAAAGAATAAAGAAGCAGAGATAATATGCATATGATCATCATGTAACTTGTCCCTTCCAGAACTTAGCTCTCATGACAACAGTCCTGAAAAACTTTCTGTTCTGTGCAAGTTGACCGGCGTCAGCAGCCGTCATTCTCAGATAGTCAATAACATCTTTCACCCATCGTTTATCTAGGTCTTCCTCTCATTGTTCTCCCAGGCACACTTCCCTCCAAAACTATTTTCTCTATGTACCCATGTCATTAGATGTGTCCGAATATATTACATTTTCCTGGATGTTATGCTCTTTAATAGTCAACAGTCTTTAATATGAAGCTGTTGAAGAACAATGATCATGTAGGGATCGCTAATAGCGAAGTTGGTGACACCCTATGCTAGTGACCATCAGCCGTAGAAATTTGTGCGATCAAGATTGGGCCAAAATATTATCCGTGTGCACAAGATGGGCAATTGCATGCAGGTGTAAAGGAAAATGAACGCGCCGATAGGCTTGCATGTATGGCTGCTGTAAAAAGTGGACGAGCAATGAACCAGGCTGATATTATAAATTCCCTAAGAGAGAGAGAGAGAGGAGGCGTTCATGATTCAAGTAATATTGGTGAATCTATAACACTAAACAGCCTGCAAGAATTTCAAGTCAAATTTGATGTAGCTAGACAATAACACTGCTGTTAGCCAAATAAGAATAGTAAACCAACAAAGAACCGGGGTCGTTAGTTACCACACTCTGAGAGACATACTGATTGAAGCACTTATGGGATAATTAGTTCGATATAGGGCTAAGTGGTTAAGTGGTTACGCCCTGTGCTTTGTGAGTCGAAGGTCGTGGGTTCGAATCCGGACCGCGCCGTTCTGTCTACGAGTGTAGTTTTTTCAAAACCCTGTGGTCTCTCCACATCAAGTGCTTTCTGCCAACATTTGGTGCCTTCTCTCCACATCAAGTGCTTTCTGCCAACATCAGGTGTCTTCACATCAAATCCTTTCTGCCAACATTTGGTGTCTTCCCTCCACTTCAAGTACTTTCCGACAACATCAGGTGTCTTCACATCAAATCCTTTCTGCCAACATTTGGTGTCTTCCCTCCACTTCAAGTACTTTCCGACAACATCAGGTGTCTTCTCTCCACATCAAGTGCTTTCTGTAATACAACGAGTCTTTTCTCCCACATGAAGTGCTTTCTGCCAACATCAGGTGTACTCTCTTCAAATGAAGTGCTTTCTGCTAACATCAGGCGTCTTCTCTAAACACTAGATATCCTTAAGTCACATTATCTGTTGGCTGTACAAACTCTTAACTGTTGTTTGTTTCCAACCGATGACGTACATTTAGACAATCGTTTCTATCTTCTATCATTATGATACATTTAGACAATACCTTCTATCATTTTGATACATTTAGACAAGACCTTCTATCAATATGATACATCTAGACAATATCTTCTACCATTATGTTACATTTAGACAATATCTTCTATCATTATGATACATTTAGACAATATCTTCTATCATTATGATACATTTAGACAATATCTTCTATCATTATGATACATTTAGACAATACCTTCTATCATTATGATACATTTAGACAATATCTTCTATCATTATGATACATTTAGACAATACCTTCTATCATTATGATACATTTAGACAATACCTTCTATCATTATGATACATTTAGACAATATCTTCTATCATTATGATACATTTAGACAATACCTTATATCATTATGATACATTTAGACAATACCTTCTATCATTATGATACATTTAGACAATATCTTCTATCATTATGATACATTTAGACAATATCTTCTATCATTATGATACATTTAGACAATATCTTCTATCATTATGATACATTTAGACAATATCTTCTATCATTATGATACATTTAGACAATACCTTCTATCATTATGATACATTTAGACAATACCTTCTATCATTATGATACATTTAGACAATATCTTCTAGTTTTAAAAATGTGGTACATAATTATAGTTTCTTCTCTCTCCTCTCTCTCTCTCTCTCTCTCTCTCTCTCTCTCTCTCTCTGAGTGGACTGACTGTTTGCTTTACTACCGAACTGATAGCTTCCATTGATTTTTGTGCCGAGTCTAGTGAGAACGGTTGGATAATTCACGACTAGTGTGAGTCCCAGGACTGTTGCAGAGCAGAGGTTTCAGGAAAATGTATCGTACTGTCTGAGACTAGAGGAACTGCTCCACGCTGCTTTTCTGTAACATGATAAACAGGGCAACTGTTCTGTCAGACTCTCTATAAGTAACGGTAGAAGTAGAGGAACTGCTCTACGCTGCTTTTCTGTAACATGATAAACAGGGCAACTGTTCTGTCAGACTCTCTATAAGTAACGGTAGAAGTAGAGGAACACGTTTTATACCATGTGGTATATAGGGTAATACGGTGTTAGGTACGTAGTTTTCACTGACCGTCGGCACACGATGGTTGATGTGGTTAACATCACGCCGGTCGCCTTTACTTGCCAGTGCTTTATATGGTACACAAGTGAGGTTGGGTTGACCTGGGTGTCGTTACGGTTGGAACAAATTCCCCGTCCACTGAGAAATTGAACCCGGACCACTCTCCTAAGAAGCGAGTTCACTAACAACTACACTACTGCGGCTATCTCTCTCTCTCGATCGTTCTTTTTCGACCATTTTTATCATTCTTATTGTGATATATCTTCTCTTCGTCTTCTCGTGATCGTTTTCACGCCCAATTTATCATTCTTTTGTGATATATAATTGGTCCTTTGACAAGAACGCAGTGATCTACGTTGAACGATTATGCACCCATGGTGACTAGGCCCACCCACCCGTTTTCAGCCAGCTTTTGATTTACTAGGGTGAGCTTTCCCTAGGGTGCGATCCTTTCTGTCGACTATTTCGGCCCCGAATCTTCGCCTTTTCGATCAGCTTTTGCCAAATATATTTGGGCTTTTGTGATCTACGTCAAACAGTGAGTTAATACTGTTATGCCCTTTCTGATTGTGAAGTCGTTCCGGATTAGGAACATTTCACGGGCTTATAAGCTTGTCCTCGGACGGCGTCTTCTTCGTATAAAACACTGTACAAAGTATCGGACTTCGCCAATGTTCGGATCCGGACAGCCTGTCAGATCTTTACATTGTCGACCTTACTTTACTGTTCACTTTTGACTTTGTTCTGGAGTAGAAACATTCTCAGCCTTTTTGAGTCGTTACGTGGCAATTTGAAGTTTCTACTTCGCATTTTCCCTTGCCTCGGAAAACACCGGACTGGGGCCAAGCACAAATAATGTAGAGGGTCGTTTCAATCGGCGCTAGAAACGCAACTGAGATTTTGCGCTCGCCACCATCACCCGCCCCAGTTTTTCCGGGGATGTTAGTTGTGACTGCAACAGTACCTAGCCCGGTTGCCCCAAGGCTGGCATTTCCGTTAGGCATCACCCGTCTCAGTTCTTCCGAGGACGTTAGCTGTTATCGCAACAGTACCTTGCACGGTTTTCCCAGGGAGGGCAGTTTCGTTATGCACTAAAACGCAACTTTATGTTTTGCGCTCGGCTAACTTTGCCCTGTAAATGTATCTGCGCCAGGCCACCGATACGGAGTCAGCTGTAATTTTCCCCTCGTACCGACACGAGGGTAGACTTTTATTCGTTACGCATCTGACTTATTTATTCTTCCCCACAGCTGGCAATGTTTGCCCCCTCCACAGGGCTTCGAGTTTCACCCTATGTGGGTACATGTTTCGTCACTGGATGCACCTCTCATCCTTTCATGTTCACTAATCTTCCCATCGGCAGAGAAACCTGGTAATTTGTGGCCGGCCCTGTGACTTACACTTCGAGCTTGTGTGTGGAGTCTCTTGCTCCGGAGATGGCAATTTGTATTCGGCCCTTACTCCGGGGGTGTAGGGATTCTATCAGAGACGTTTCGCTGCTGTTTCGTTTTGTTCGGGAACTTGGGCAATATTTTGTTGGACATCGGCCAGGAGATGCGTGCATTTTGTTCGTATGGACCTGCGTTGCTTTTCCGTACTTGCATTGCTACCACTACAAGTAGTTCTCCCTGATCCCTGCCCCCATTAGCTAGACCGGAACCAAAGTCTGTTTCCAGGGTCACCACGTGGAGGTAGGGGACAGGGTCTTGATTAGTGCCTGCTCACTAATCCTGGCACACCCACTCATGCGCCGTTGACCCTTTTTGTGATATATAAACAGCCTTTGCCAAGAACGTGTTTTACGTCACAATCTTCAGCACCATTTGGAGCTCTAGTGCTTGACCCCACTGACATACACCATACATGTCCAAGCCACCTCCATCTTCCTCTCTTAATGATGGTCTCCAAGGATGCATAGCCTGTTCGTTTCAAAAGCTCCTCATTTGTTATGGTATTTGGCCAGAAAATATGCAGGATTATTCTTAAACATTTATTCTGAAATGTCTCCAACTTGTGTATTATGTGTTGGGTCATTTTCCAGCATTCACTACTGTATAATAGCACTCCCTCTACTGTAATTACTTCAAGTAAAACTAGAACAAATACAAAAGAATTATTTTTTTAAAAAGAAAGTTACAATGAAACGACCAATGATCTGAGTTAAGCAAAAATCGATATTAGCCAATATTATCGAACATCAGAAAAATTCCCTTCACTGATTTGTAAGGATTAATTTTCTTTATTTAAAAAAAAAAATCTCTAAACTGGAGTCGAACTAATAGAATCTATTTTTGAACATGGTAGTATTACAACTGATTGATTTTACGAGGAGCAGCCAAGCCTGGACGTCCTTCCAGCTCAATTAGTGTTGATTTGAAAAGATGAAAAATACGGCAAAGTAAATGTGCGACTTAATTGGAAAGGAGGGAGGGTGGAGGAGCTGTGAGTTCGGGAAGAGGAAGGTGTGGGCTAACATTTTGTGGAGAAATGTTACAATTTCCAATCTCTTAAGGGCACTCTCCTTGTTTTCCCCAAGCTCTAGTGCAGTGGTTCTCAAAGGGTGTGTTCAGGTGTAAAAGTGTGCCTGGTGACATTCCTAGGTGCGTCCTAGGAAATCCCAGATCAGGGGTAAGCAACGCTATGCCAGCAGGCACCAGGGTAAAAAATCGCATCAAACCCATGCTTCTCATTGGTAGAAATTAAATGGGAAATAAAGGTACGTAGTATTTTCAAATTATATCTACATGTTTTTGCATCTTTTTAATTAAGTATTTGTGTATAGTACGCGTACGATTCTGTGTAGGACTTTAAGTGTTCCATAATTTCACAACGTTTGAGAACCCCTGATCTAGTATATTGCCGTGCATTATTGATTAGTTAAGTCGTCTTTGTTTAAGCTGTGGATCTCACTGGAACGTGTATTAATAACATCATCATCTGTTAGTTGGAAAGTGGATACAAGGTGCATTATCTATTTCTTATCGATTTGTTTGCGATTGCCTATTACTTTTACAGATACAAACTTGACGATGGATTCAAATGTTACAAACGTGACGATGGATTCAAATGTCCGTAGAATGAGAAACGATAGGTGGCCAAGAAATGCAACATAGTTGTGTTATGTTGTTTTGTTATGTGCAGATGACCAAGTACTTATTGCAGAAAAGGAAGAATCTCTACAGAACCATTTGAGCTTAGTTAACAAGGGGGAGGAGTACAACAGGAAAATAATATAATAAATAAAGAGACAATGACGATAAGTAGACAACCAGAAAACCTTACAATAAAATTCCGAAACGTGGAAATAAAACAAACCATTGAGCCAAATACTTAGAAGTAATTTTCACTTCAGAAGGAAGTATCGATAGCGAAATCAGCAATCGATGCACAAAAGCTAATCAGGTATTGGGGTTGTTAACACCACTGTTGTCACATAAAGAGATACCGCTAACAACTAGAGCAAATCTTATAAGAACTATTTTCTGGCCAACACTATGTTACCAATATCAAACATGGCCAATAACAGCAGCTAATGAGCGGGAAATCATAACGACAGAGATGAGGTGTCTTAGAAGAGCTGCAGGTGTGACAATAAGAGACAAAATTAGTAATGAAGAAATCAGAAGGAGACTGGATGTGAAACCAGTCATGCAATTCTTAAAAGAACAACAGATTAAATGGTTTGGACACCTGACAAGAATGCCCTGGTATCGTCTACAGCCATACAGAAACGTATAACGAGTACAGAGCAAGATGAAGACCACGTAATAGATGGAGCGACGGCATCAAGAACAGCCTTAAGGAAATGAATAACAGCTTATAAAGTGCATTAGAACTAGCACATACAAGATCACTATATTCCACACCCCAACACTTCTATAAAGAAGTAAATAGTGGAAGAGAAGAAGAAGTTTTGTTAAATTATGTTATTCGTACGACGTCATAACACATTGGGCTTTCCCATGAGTGCTCCGTGCTCCGCTGCAGCAGCCATCCGAAAGTCTACTTTCTCACCTTGTCACCTAAAATAGGATTAGGAAACAGTAACAAATTGGGAAGAAAAAGAAAACGTTTTGGGTATTTCATAAAAGAAATTGATTGATTTATTGATAGGACTATCATCATTGCACTTCGGTGAGTAGCCATGTGTGCTTCGATCTCTTTCTTACACAGGAAGATCTCAGCGGCAGTGCACTCACTCTCTAGCACCGGTGAGGGTCTCCGATGTAATTTTGAAGATGGTGAAGATATTTTGGAGTAATTTTATTTTAAATATTTTTCTTATATATTTTGCCTGAGCAGTTTCTTTCCAGCTTGCTCATCTCGTTTTTGAACTGCCTAGGACTAGGAACTCGATCTCACCTATACCGAGATCAGGGATCTCTGGAAAAATATAATGAGGGTTTCACGAGGGAGCTAACCGGGTAACTTTGCCGCAAGAGGTGAACAAATAACCTCTACAGCACAGAGACTCCTCCCCTCCCTAGCAGATGTGAAAGGTTACGTATACTGATGCCGGTGACTCGCTGGTTAAATACACTCCTCATTTTGTCTCACAGACATCTAATTCTACTTGCACAACGTGTAAACAGTGTCACCTAAAACAGAATTAGGAAAAAGTAAAAATTGGAAAAAACAAAACATTTTGGATATTTAATGAGAGAAATTAGTACATGTCAAGTTGTTACATTGTTGCTCTAACGTGAAGCCGTCGCAATGATGGGATTTAGTTGATTGAACTGGATCATCAAACATTAATAGCGAGTAAATTGTGCGTAAATTACTACGTGCAGAACTATGATAACAAACAAATTGTAGGAAAAAGTGGTAAAGAAATAACAGAAACAAATAAATGGTAACAAAAATAGGGAAACTCTCTGGAGTAATGAAGTTGACGCTTTATTACGCTAGACTGAGATGAAAAGATGGGGAGAACGGTTTGTAAAATGGAGTAGATATTACCACATTATTCGAAAGTGATTCGATATTTTACCATTTAATCGATTTCTGAAAGTGAGGTTCCTGTTATTCATTTAAAATATAAAGTAAGTAAGGTAAAGGACCCGTTTTCATACATTGTGGTATAATAGAAAATGACGGTGTTAAACAAGTAATTTTCTTTAACTAATTGTGTTCGATAGTTATTAATTATTGTTTATTGAACTGGCGAATGTGAAATATATATATATATAAAGTAACAGGAAGGGCTAGAGAAGACCATGATGGAAGGAGGCATCCCGGCAAAGAGGAGAAGAGGAAGACCACGGAGAATATGGATTCAGGATTTAACTGATGGTTTGAGCATGACTCTTGCAGAGGCGTGACATCTGGTCTACGATAGAGAGAAAATCCGAATGACTAATAAGGGTGTAAAGTTCTGCTCATGACAAGCTATTTAATGATGACGATGATATATATATATATATATATACGTTAGCTATATGTAATGAATGATATAATAATAATAATAATACGCATCATGTTAACACATTGTGCTGCTTAACGTATTTACTGATTAATATGGCCGCCATCATACCACTTCGGCGAATAACTATGTAAAAAAAAAAAAAAAAAGTGAAGGAACCCTTTCATACCTTGTGGTATATAGGGCAGTACAGTGTTAGGCCTGTATTTTTCATTGACCGTCGGCACACGATGGGGGATGTGGTCAGCATCACGCCGGCAGCCTTTACTTTCCCAGAGCATGTCTGGTGCCCAGTTGAGGCTGGGTCGACCTGAGAGCCGTCGCGGTCGGGAAAAATCCCCGCCCACTGCGGGAGTTGAACCCGGACCACCAGCCTTGAGAAGCGAGTTCACTAACAACTATGCTACCGCGGCTTTCGAATGACCATGTGTGCTCCAATATCTTTCTTGCACAGGAAGGCCTCAGAGACAGTACATAAACTTCTTAGCATCGATGATGGTTTCTGATGCTATTTTTAAAATGGGGAAAACTTTGTATGCAATTAATTTTGTTATTGGTATTAAATTTTGCGCAGACAGCAGCTTTGCAGCATACTCCTATAGATTTTTAAAAGAACCGAGACTCTTTTACGAGCTCAATTTAAATACGAAACCTTGGTTTTACCGTCACTCTCCGATAGGAGTAGGAGTTAGTTAATTGCATATCCATTACAGGACTTTGCGAATCAACGCCATCTTTTTAACGCTGTTTGTGATTTTTCTAGGCATTACAACAAAGATGAGGTGCCTTAGAAGAGCTGCAGGTGTGACAATAAGAGACAAAATTAGAAATGAAGAATTCAGAAGAAGACTGGATTTGAAACCAGTCATGCAATTCATAAAAGAACAACAGATTAAATGGTTTGGAGACCTGACAAGAATGCCCTGGTATCGTCTACAGCCACACAGACAAGTTCAGTATTTTGCCATTGCTTTCTGAACGGGTGGTGTCATCGTCCTTTGTAAAAATCCACGCAAACAATTTGCAACCAAACTATCCGCAGCGTGATTCAAACTCAAAACGTCGGGGTTAATAGACCGAGTCACTATCCCCTAAGCCACAGACGCCACCAGGAGTAGGAACTCGATCTTATTTACATTGAGGTCAGGGATCGTTGGAAAAGTATCACGACGCTTTGTATGAGGAACGAACCGAGAACTTTTAGAGAACAAGACGTGCACCTCCTATCTCCACGCTACAGAGACTTTCTTCCTCTCGTTATTTACTACTAGTATTGTATATAATTGCTTTATAGCTTATAAAGCGTCCTGTTGGTGACGATATTGAAGTGGGTAACACGCTTCGCTAGAAACCACATGACGTGCTAATCCCAGAGTTCAAGGTCAACATGGAGGAAACAAAATTACAAGTACCTTAAAAGTTGGAGTAAAACTCGCCAGAATGGCGAGGGACATTGATGATAAGAAAAGCAAGCATTCACGCCAAAAATTGATCAGGTGTTGTCTGCCTAAGTTTAAATGGAAGTACCAAAACTAATATACGCCTAGGCCCATGCATATCTTCTATTCCCAGCACTGCACCTCTATCCCAGTGCATATCTTCTATTCCCAGCACTGCACGTCTATCCCAGTGCATATCTTCTATTCCCAGCACTGCACGTCTATCTCAGTGCATATCTTCTATTCCCAGCACTACACCTCTATCCCATTGAATATCTTCTATTCCCAGCACTGCACGTCTATCCCAGTGCATATCTTCTATTCCCAGCACTACACGTCTATCTCAGTGCATATCTTCTATTCCCAGCACTACACGTCTATCCCAGTGCATATCTTCTATTCCCAGCACTACACGTCTATCTCAGTGAATATCTTCTATTCCCAGCACTGCACGTCTATCCCAGTGCATATCTTCTATTCCCAGCACTACACGTCTATCTCAGTGCATATCTTCTATTCCCAGCACTACACGTCTATCTCAGTGAATATCTTCTAGTCCCAGCACTGCACCTCTATCTCAGTGCATATCTTCTATTCCCAGCACTGCACCTCTATCTCAGTGAATATCTTCTATTCCCAGCACTTCACCTCTATCTCAGTGCATATCTTCTATTCCCAGCACTGCACGTCTACTCCAGTGAATATCTTCTATTCCCAGCACTTCACCTCTATCTCAGTGCATATCTTCTAGTCCCAGCACTTCACCTCTATCTCAGTGCATATCTTCTATTCCCAGCACTGCACGTCTACTCCAGTGAATATCTTCTATTCCCAGCACTTCACCTCTATCTCAGTGCATATCTTCTATTCCCAGCACTGCACCTCTATCTCAGTGAATATCTTCTATTCCCAGCACTTCACCTCTATCTCAGTGCATATCTTCTATTCCCAGCACTTCACCTCTATCTCAGTGCATATCTTCTAGTCCCAGCACTTCACCTCTATCTCAGTGCATATCTTCTATTCCCAGCACTGCACCTCTATCTCAGTGCATATCTTCTAGTCCCAGCACTTCACCTCTATCTCAGTGCATATCTTCTAGTCCCAGCACTTCACCTCTATCTCAGTGAATATCTTCTATTCCCAGCACTACACGTCTACTCCAGTGCATATCTTATCTTTCCTTCACTACACATCTACCACAGTGCATATCTTATCTTCCCTTCACTACACGTCTACCACAGTGCATATCTTATCTTTCCTTCACTACAAGTCTACCACAGTGCATATCTTATCTTTCCTTCTCTACAAGTCTACTCCAGTGCATATCTTCTATTCCCAGCACTACACGTCTACCACAGTGCATATCTTATCTTCCCTTCACTACAAGTCTACCACAGTACATATCTTATCTTTCCTTCTCTACACGTCTACCACAGTGCATATCTTATATTCCCATCATTCTGAAGCTCAGTCTCAGCCAACTACAATATATAAACATTAAACCCATATTTGTGAAGATTGACATTAGTAAACCAAGTGTAAACATAACCTGGTTTAGATTTGTGTCAGGCGTGTGTTAAATCTGTTCTCTGCTCTTTCTACTCACTTAAATATATCTACACTTTTTCAGACTAGGTTCAAACATTAGCATATCACGTGGTTGGAGTGTTTACAGTTGACCTACAAAGAGCCTGGTACATAAACGCCTGGAAATACTGGAACAGCCTCACCTTACCCCAAAACCCACTTTTCTGCCACGTTTGTCCTGTTAACCAGGCCGTGGATTGAGGTACAGTGCGTTGTGAACTTTGCAGAACAGAACTTGGAATCTGTCTCTACTGTAACGGGATTGTAATCTCTCCACCATTATATGCCTCACGACAACGAGGACACTGACTTCTTCTCTTTCTCTTTCTCTCATCCCTCACTTACTATCTCTTTTTATCATCTGGCCATCTCTCCACCACTTTCTATCATTATATGCATCACTACAGCTCCGATACACTCACTCCTCTTCTCTCTCTCTCTCTCTCACACACACATCCCTCACTTACTATCTCTTTTTATCATCTGGTCATCTCTCTACCACTTTCTATCATTATATGCATCACTACAGCTCCGATACACTCACTCCCTCTTTCTCTCTCTCTCTCTCTCTCTCTCTCTCACACACACACACACACATCCCTCATTTACTATCTCTTTTTATCATCTGGTCATCTCTCTACCACTACATGTCTCACTACAGCTCAGAGACGCTTACTCCCTTTCTTTGTCTTTTTCCTTCTCTCATTCCTCGCTTACTATTTCTTTTCGTCATCTGTCTATCTTTCCCTCATTCCCTTACACGTGATCTCCTTTCTTCTTCTCCCACTCAATATTTCTCATTCTGCCCATCTCTCCATCATTTTGATCTCCTGTCTTTATCTTTCACTCATTCTCTGTCATTCTGCCCATCTCTCCTTCATTCCCCTATTCTTCCTTTTCTTATTTCACATATTCTTTCTCTCTCTCTCTCACTCTGTTCATCCCTCCCTGATTCATCTATTCTGAATCTCCATTCTTTTATCACTCAATATGTCTCACTATGTCTATCTCTCCGCTATTCGTGTCTCCTCTTCTCTCACTCAATATTTCTCACTATGTCTATCTCTCCGTAATTCGTGTCTCCTCTTCTCTCACTCAATATTTCTCACTATGTCTATCTCTCCGCAATTCGTGTCTCCTCTTCTCTCACTCAATATGTCTCACTATGTCTATCTCTCCGCAATTCGTGTCTCCTCTTCTCTCACTCAATATGTCTCACTATGTCCATCTCTAACATAATCAAAGAAAGAAATATCAACCACTAGCAGCAGCTGTTATAAGAAAGAGAAGACTGCGAATATTGGGCAGACTATGAGAAAAAATGATCAAATAATCGTAAAGTCGGCACAGGAGTAGGAGGCCAATAGTTCCAAAAAATAAGCAAGCCATAGGGAAACGCTGAAACAAACGTTACTGAGAAAACTGACCAGTATAGAGCGATGTGGAGAAATTACTTGCTGGCATTATGTAACGTATAACGGCACCAGATGAATATATATGATAATTATTGAACATGTATAAATTTAATTTCTTTGGAATTTGAATGTATACAATGTTCTAGATTACACTACTAATATATATATATATATTTTTATTTATATGATTCTTCTCTCTTCTTATTCTTTGCGTTCGTTCTTTACGACCAATTTTAATCACTCTTTGTGATATGTGTGATCTTTGCCAAGAACGTGTATACTTCTTCTTCTTCTTCTGCTAACATTCTTCACGGCCAATTTGATCATTCTTATTGTGATGTATAATTGGTCCACTGGCAAGAACGGAGTGATCTACGTCGGACGATTGTGCGCCCATGGTGACTAGGCCCGCCCGTCCGTTTTCAGCCAGCTTTTGATTTACTAGGGTGAACTTTTCCTAGGTACGATCCTTTCGGATCTACGCCTTTTCGATCAACTTTGCCGTATATTTGGGCTTTGTGATCTACGCCAAGACAGTGAGTTACGCTGCTTTACCCGTTCTGACTGAGAAATATTTCTTGGGCTTGTCAGCTTGTCCTCGGACGGCGTCTTACTCGTATAAAACACCGTGTAAAGTATCGGCCTTCGCCAATGTTCAGGACCCGGGCTTCCCGTTTGATCCGTACATTGTCGGCCTTGCTTTACCGTACATTTTGAGTTTGATCCGGGAAGGAACATTCTCAGCCTTTTCTAGACGCGTATCGGTGCGTGGCAATTTGCAATTTACCTCGAAAGCACTGGCATGGGGCCGAGTACAAGCAATGTAGAGGGTCGTTTCAGTGGGCACTATAAGCGTAACTGAGGATTTTGCGCTCGCCGCCATCACCCGCCCCAGTTATTCCGGGGATGTTAGTTACGACTGCAATCGAACCTTGCCCAGTTGCCCCAAGGCTGGCAGTTCCGTTAGGCATCACCAACCTCAGTTCTTCCGGGGATGTTAATTTTAATCGCACAGTACCTTGCACGGTTTTCCCAGGGCGGGTAGTTTCGTTATGCACTAAACGCAACTTGTTCTTTTGCGCTCGGCAAACCTTGCCCAGTACATGTATCTGCACCAGGCTACCAATGCGGGGTCAGCTGCAATCTTCTCTCGCACCAACACGAGGGGAGACTTTCATTCGTTACGGTCCTGTCTTATTTATTCTTGCCGACGGGCTGGCAATGTTTGCCCCTCCTCAGGGCTTCGAGCTTCGCCCTACATGGGCATACGTTTGGTCACTGGATGCACCTCTCATCCATGTCTGAGTCGTTTCGTTGCTGTTTCTTTGCGTTCAGGGACTTGGGCAATATCTTGTTGGACATCGGTCAGGAGAATTGTGCATTTTATTTGTATGTATCTTTATCGTATTTCCGTAATTGCACTGCTACCACTACCAGTAGTTTCCTCTCCCCGATCCCTGCCCCCCTTAGCCAGACCAGAACCAGAGTCTGTTTCCAGGGTCACCGCGTGGAGGTTAGGGGCAGGGTCTTGGTTAGCGCGCGCCCTCGCTAACCCTGGCTCATGTTACCACCATGACCTCATGAGCCTTTGACCCCGAACGTGTATACGTTGCACATTGGTTTGGTAGGCCCCTAAACGCATAGACTTCTACACGTTTAGGACACGTGCATCCGATTTCAGCCAAACCTCCTAGTCGCCTCTTACGACATGCGTGGCAGGTAACAATGGTTCTATTCTTTACACCCCAAATTTGGGCCCAGGTAACCACTCGGGCAATTTATATGATTGAAAATCATGTAAATAAAATTCGAAGCATATCCTTTTCTTTTTCTTATTTTTTTTCGATCCAGAAGCAGTTGAGCTTTCAGCTCTTCGGCTCAGTGCCATGGACATCGTAACCATTCGGTTCGGTGCCAGGAACACTGTAAATCTGGAAAACCTGTGGCTTTTATGCCAGCCCGCGGAATTGAACCACACTCAAAGGGGTTTTGTCACCCATCGTCCAACGCCCTACGAACACGCTGGGCAGGCAGGCAGGCATATCCTTTACAGATCGTCGCTCTCAACTACAGTAAACGAGTCGTTGATTATCTACACACCACTTATACGTTCAGTAGATTGCCATTGCGTTATGAACTGTGAGGTATATGTTTACCGTTCGTAAAAATTCACGGGAACAAATTTGCTTCCAAGGTGCCCGCCGCGGTGTTTGAACCAGGTACTCTTGGGTTGTGATCGATACCGCTTAAGTTACAGACGACTAAAATTACTAAATAAATTATGTTCAATAAATAGCAATTTGAAACATCGTCATTCCTAAAAGATGATTTAGTCAGGGCAAATCAATAAAATTCAACGTTAGAAAATATAAATATTATAAATTTATTGTTCATTCTTCTTCTTTGAATGCTCCATATCGACCACTTGTTAAACCACCTATTGTGATTTGTATGTGATCTGAGCCTAAGAGCAATTGAAGTGAGAGGCAAAACGTTCAAGAAAGAGATGAAGCCATAGGGAAACAATGAAATGAACTTTGCTGAGAATGGCAAATAAATGGACTCAATTCCATGGAAGCGATTGAGCGAGTTTCCCAGTACAAAGCGGTATGGAGAAATTACTTGCTGTCACTATGTAACATATAACGCTACGAAAGAATTATAATATCCATCTGTATATGTTTATTGAGCAATAATTCTTCTTCTTCTTGGAGCGCTCCATATCAACCACTTGTTAAACCACTCTTTGTGATTTGTATGTGATCTGAGCTTAAGTGCGATTGTACGTTGTGCCAGTTATGCGCCTACAAGTAGGCCAGTATATCCGATTTCTGCGACGCTTTTTATTTACTAGGGTAGCTTTCCTAGGTCCCTACCTCAGTCGCTTCTTACGACATGCCTTGTAGGTGACAGTGTTACTATTCTTTGCTCACTTTACGAGCCCCGACAACACAAGGGCGATTGTTCATTCAATTTCATTTCTTTGTTAAACTCTTGCAGGTATTGTAGGTATTGCAGGTATTGTAGGTATTGCAGGTATTGTAGGTATTGCAGGTAGTGTAGGTATTGCAGGTATTGTAGGTATTGCAGGTATTGTAGGTATTGCAGGTAGTGTAGGTATTGCAAATTTGATTTGCGTTTTTCGTTGTGATTCGCTTAAATTAAGAAATATACAGGCCGCAGTTAAGTCACCATAGAAATTGACACTGGAGACTAAGCGTTCTAATATAGAATGGAAATTAGATGAAATATGGAAATAGACATTGTGGTAAGGCATGAAAAAATGAATTTGTCAATGATGGTCTTTGCTTGAGGGAAGAGATGTCGAGATGAAATAGATGGGGATAGCAGCAGCTACTGGAAGAAGGTGGTATGTATGATCAAGTGTGATTGATTGATTGATTGATTGATAGGAGCATCATCATTGCACTTCGGTCAGAGTGATCCGATCTCTTTCTTACACAGGAAGATCTCAGCTACAGTGCACGAACTCCGTAGCACTGACAAGGGCACTGATGTAATTTTGAAGATGGTGAAGATAATTTTTGTTAATTTTATTGTTAATGTTTTCTAATGAATTTTTCACGGGAAGCGGTTTTCCTACCTGCTGTTCTCTATTTTAAACTGCCAAGGATTCTTTTACGTGCTCAAATTGAACATGGACATACATTTTATCGTCCGTCTCCGATAGGACTAGGAACTCGATCTCACCTACACTGAGATCAGGATCTCTGAAAAAATATCTCGATGGTTCCACGACGGGGACGAACCAAGTAACTTTGGAACGAGTCGAGCATCTAACCTCTTCGCTACAAGGTTAAGTCATGAAACAATTAACTTGTCAATGATGGAACGAGTCGAGCATCTAACCTCTTCGCTACAAGGTTAAGTCATGAAACAATTAACTTGTCAATGATGGAACGAGTGGAGCATCTAACCTCTTCGCTACAAGGTTAAGTCATGAAACAATTAACTTGTCAATGATGGAACGAGTCGAGCATCTAACCTTTCGCTACAAGGTAAGTCATGAAACAATTAACTTGTCAATGATGGAACGAGTCGAGCATCTAACCTCTTCGCTACAAGGTTAAGTCATGAAACAATTAACTTGTCAATGATGGAACGAGTCGAGCATCTAACCTCTTCGCTACAAGGTTAAGTCATGAAACAATTAACTTGTCAATGATGGAACGAGTCGAGCATCTAACCTCTTCGCTACAAGGTTAAGTCATGAAACAATTAACTTGTCAATGATGGAACGAGTCGAGCATCTAACCTCTTCGCTACAAGGTTAAGTCATGAAACAATTAACTTGTCAATGATGGAACGAGTCGAGCATCTAACCTCTTCGCTACAAGGTTAAGTCATGAAACAATTAACTTGTCAATGATGGAACGAGTCGAGCATCTAACCTCTTCGCTACAAGGGTAAGTCATGAAACAATTAACTTGTCAATGATGGAACGAGTCGAGCATCTAACCTCTTCGCTACAAAGTTAAGTCATGAAACAATTAACTTGTCAATGATGGAACGAGTCGAGCATCTAACCTCTTCGCTACAAGGTTAAGTCATGAAACAATTAACTTGTCAATGATGGAACGAGTCGAGCATCTAACCTCTTCGCTACAAGGTTAAGTCATGAAACAATTAACTTGTCAATGATGGAACGAGTCGAGCATCTAACCTCTTCGCTACAAGGTTAAGTCATGAAACAATTAACTTGTCAATGATGGAACGAGTCGAGCATCTAACCTCTTCGCTACAAGGTTAAGTCATGAAACAATTAACTTGTCAATGATGGAACGAGTCGAGCATCTAACCTCTTCGCTACAAGGTTAAGTCATGAAACAATTAACTTGTCAATGATGGAACGAGTCGAGCATCTAACCTCTTCGCTACAAGGTTAAGTCATGAAACAATTAACTTGTCAATGATGGAACGAGTCGAGCATCTAACCTCTTCGCTACAAGGGTAAGTCATGAAACAATTAACTTGTCAATGATGGAACGAGTCGAGCATCTAATCTCTTCGCTACAAGGTTAAGTCATGAAACAATTAACTTGTCAATGATGGAACGAGTCGAGCATCTAATCTCTTCGCTACAAGGTTAAGTCATGAAACAATTAACTTGTCAATGATGGAACGAGTCGAGCATCTAACCTCTTCGCTACAAGGTTAAGTCATGAAACAATTAACTTGTCAATGATGGAACGAGTCGAGCATCTAACCTCTTCGCTACAAGGTTAAGTCATGAAACAATTAACTTGTCAATGATGGAACGAGTCGAGCATCTAACCTCTTCGCTACAAGGTTAAGTCATGAAACAATTAACTTGTCAATGATGGAACGAGTCGAGCATCTAACCTCTTCGCTACAAGGTTAAGTCATGAAACAATTAACTTGTCAATGATGGAACGAGTGGAGCATCTAACCTCTTCGCTACAAGGTTAAGTCATGAAACAATTAACTTGTCAATGATGGAACGAGTCGAGCATCTAACCTTTTCGCTACAAGGGTAAGTCATGAAACAATTAACTTGTCAATGATGGAACGAGTCGAGCATCTAACCTCTTCGCTACAAGGTTAAGTCATGAAACAATTAACTTGTCAATGATGGAACGAGTCGAGCATCTAACCTCTTCGCTACAAGGTTAAGTCATGAAACAATTAACTTGTCAATGATGGAACGAGTCGAGCATCTAACCTCTTCGCTACAAGGTTAAGTCATGAAACAATTAACTTGTCAATGATGGAACGAGTCGAGCATCTAACCTCTTCGCTACAAGGTTAAGTCATGAAACAATTAACTTGTCAATGATGGAACGAGTCGAGCATCTAACCTCTTCGCTACAAGGTTAAGTCATGAAACAATTAACTTGTCAATGATGGAACGAGTCGAGCATCTAACCTCTTCGCTACAAGGGTAAGTCATGAAACAATTAACTTGTCAATGATGGAACGAGTCGAGCATCTAACCTCTTCGCTACAAAGTTAAGTCATGAAACAATTAACTTGTCAATGATGGAACGAGTCGAGCATCTAACCTCTTCGCTACAAGGTTAAGTCATGAAACAATTAACTTGTCAATGATGGAACGAGTCGAGCATCTAACCTCTTCGCTACAAGGTTAAGTCATGAAACAATTAACTTGTCAATGATGGAACGAGTCGAGCATCTAACCTCTTCGCTACAAGGTTAAGTCATGAAACAATTAACTTGTCAATGATGGAACGAGTGGAGCATCTAACCTCTTCGCTACAAGGTTAAGTCATGAAACAATTAACTTGTCAATGATGGAACGAGTCGAGCATCTAACCTTTTCGCTACAAGGGTAAGTCATGAAACAATTAACTTGTCAATGATGGAACGAGTCGAGCATCTAACCTCTTCGCTACAAGGTTAAGTCATGAAACAATTAACTTGTCAATGATGGAACGAGTCGAGCATCTAACCTCTTCGCTACAAGGTTAAGTCATGAAACAATTAACTTGTCAATGATGGAACGAGTCGAGCATCTAACCTCTTCGCTACAAGGTTAAGTCATGAAACAATTAACTTGTCAATGATGGAACGAGTCGAGCATCTAACCTCTTCGCTACAAGGTTAAGTCATGAAACAATTAACTTGTCAATGATGGAACGAGTCGAGCATCTAACCTCTTCGCTACAAGGTTAAGTCATGAAACAATTAACTTGTCAATGATGGAACGAGTCGAGCATCTAACCTCTTCGCTACAATGGTAAGTCATGAAACAATTAACTTGTCAATGATGGAACGAGTCGAGCATCTAACCTCTTCGCTACAAAGTTAAGTCATGAAACAATTAACTTGTCAATGATGGAACGAGTCGAGCATCTAACCTCTTCGCACAAGTTAAGTCATGAAACAATTAACTTGTCAATGATGGAACGAGTCGAGCATCTAACCTCTTCGCTACAAGGTTAAGTCATGAAACAATTAACTTGTCAATGATGGAACGAGTCGAGCATCTAACCTCTTCGCTACAAGGTTAAGTCATGAAACAATTAACTTGTCAATGATGGAACGAGTCGAGCATCTAACCTCTTCGCTACAAGGTTAAGTCATGAAACAATTAACTTGTCAATGATGGAACGAGTCGAGCATCTAACCTCTTCGCTACAAGGTTAAGTCATGAAACAATTAACTTGTCAATGATGGAACGAGTCGAGCATCTAACCTCTTCGCTACAAGGTTAAGTCATGAAACAATTAACTTGTCAATGATGGAACGAGTCGAGCATCTAACCTCTTCGCTACAAGGGTAAGTCATGAAACAATTAACTTGTCAATGATGGAACGAGTCGAGCATCTAATCTCTTCGCTACAAGGTTAAGTCATGAAACAATTAACTTGTCAATGATGGAACGAGTCGAGCATCTAACCTCTTCGCTACAAGGTTAAGTCATGAAACAATTAACTTGTCAATGATGGAACGAGTCGAGCATCTAACCTCTTCGCTACAAGGTTAAGTCATGAAACAATTAACTTGTCAATGATGGAACGAGTCGAGCATCTAACCTCTTCGCTACAAGGTTAAGTCATGAAACAATTAACTTGTCAATGATGGAACGAGTCGAGCATCTAACCTCTTCGCTACAAGGTTAAGTCATGAAACAATTAACTTGTCAATGATGGAACGAGTCGAGCATCTAACCTCTTCGCTACAAGGTTAAGTCATGAAACAATTAACTTGTCAATGATGGAACGAGTCGAGCATCTAACCTCTTCGCTACAAGGGTAAGTCATGAAACAATTAACTTGTCAATGATGGAACGAGTCGAGCATCTAACCTCTTCGCTACAAGGTTAAGTCATGAAACAATTAACTTGTCAATGATGGAACGAGTCGAGCATCTAACCTCTTCGCTACAAGGGTAAGTCATGAAACAATTAACTTGTCAATGATGGAACGAGTCGAGCATCTAACCTCTTCGCTACAAGGTTAAGTCATGAAACAATTAACTTGTCAATGATGGAACGAGTCGAGCATCTAACCTCTTCGCTACAAGGGTAAGTCATGAAACAATTAACTTGTCAATGATGGAACGAGTCGAGCATCTAACCTCTTCGCTACAAGGTTAAGTCATGAAACAATTAACTTGTCAATGATGGAACGAGTCGAGCATCTAACCTCTTCGCTACAAGGGTAAGTCATGAAACAATTAACTTGTCAATGATGGAACGAGTCGAGCATCTAACCTCTTCGCTACAAGGTTAAGTCATGAAACAATTAACTTGTCAATGATGGAACGAGTGGAGCATCTAACCTCTTCGCTACAAGGTTAAGTCATGAAACAATTAACTTGTCAATGATGGAACGAGTCGAGCATCTAACCTCTTCGCTACAAGGGTAAGTCATGAAACAATTAACTTGTCAATGATGGAACGAGTCGAGCATCTAACCTCTTCGCTACAAGGGTAAGTCATGAAACAATTAACTTGTCAATGATGGAACGAGTCGAGCATCTAACCTCTTCGCTACAAGGGTAAGTCATGAAACAATTAACTTGTCAATGATGGAACGAGTCGAGCATCTAACCTCTTCGCTACAAGGTTAAGTCATGAAACAATTAACTTGTCAATGATGGAACGAGTCGAGCATCTAACCTCTTCGCTACAATGGTAAGTCATGAAACAATTAACTTGTCAATGATGGAACGAGTCGAGCATCTAACCTCTTCGCTACAAGGGTAAGTCATGAAACAATTAACTTGTCAATGATGGAACGAGTCGAGCATCTAACCTCTTCGCTACAAGGGTAAGTCATGAAACAATTAACTTGTCAATGATGGAACGAGTCGAGCATCTAACCTCTTCGCTACAAGGTTAAGTCATGAAACAATTAACTTGTCAATGATGGAACGAGTCGAGCATCTAACCTCTTCGCTAAAGGGTAAGTCATGAAACAATTAACTTGTCAATGATGGAACGAGTCGAGCATCTAACCTCTTCGCTACAAGGTTAAGTCATGAAACAATTAACTTGTCAATGATGGAACGAGTCGAGCATCTAACCTCTTCGCTACAAGGTTAAGTCATGAAACAATTAACTTGTCAATGATGGTCTGTGCACATCCGATTTCTGCTACGCTTTTATTTACTATGATAGTTTCCTAGGCCCTACATCAGTCGCCTCTTACGACATGCCTTGTAGGTCGCAGTGGTACTATTCTTTCCTTCTCTATCGGGCCCCGGCACCACACGGGAGACTGGCACAACATGCAATCACTCTTAGGCGCAAAGAGTGGTTGAACAAGTGGTCGATATAGAGAGTTGAAACAAGAAGAAGAAGAGGAAAGGGTCGTGACTCGGCTTAAAGATACCCTACATAACAAACAAATAACAAATAAAATATAAAAGTCAATGACAATAAATAAGATGGAATCACAAATTCTGGAAGAAGTCGATAGGTAAACTCCTAAAGAGAAATCAAGAAGGAATCACAAATTCTGGAAAAATATCGATAGGTAAACTCCTAGAGAGAAATCAAGAAGGAATCACAAATTCTGAAAGAATGTCGATAGCTAAACTAGTAGAGAGAAATCAAGAAACACGACAGACAGGAGAAGACCATCATGGAAGGAGACATCACGGCAAAGAGGAGAAGAGGAAGACCTCGGAGAAGATGGGTTCAGGATGTAACATCTTCTTCTTCGAATAATCTACATCGACTACTTGTTAACAATTATGTGTGATGTGTATGTGATCTGAGCCAAAGAGAGATTGTACGTCGTGCCAGTTATGCGCCTACACGTTGGCCAGCCCATTCGATTTCTGCGATGCTTTTTATTTACTAGAGTATCTTCCCTAGGTCCTACATCGGTCGCCTCTTACGACATGTCTTGTAGGTTAGGTCGCAGTGGTACTATTCTTTGCTTCCATTCCGCCCCGGAACTACATGGACAAGGATGTAAGTGTTGGTTTGAGCATGACCGCCGCAGATACAAGACATCTGTCATATGAAAGAATGAAATTCTGAAAGACTGTTAAGGTGACAAAGTTCTGCTCAGGACAATCAAAGTTCTGCTCAGGACAATCAAAGTTCTGCTCAAGACAATCAAAGTTCTGCTCAGGACAATCAAAGTTCTGCTCAGGACAATCAAAGTTCTGCTCAGGACAATCAAAGTTCTGCTCAGGACAATCAAAGTTCTGCTCAGGACAATCAAAGTTCTGCTCAGGATGATGATACGACCCTTAGAAACTGTGAGTATATTGTTTTAACTGTGCGCTTAAGTTAGAACCGAAATAGTTCGAAAGTCAAGTAAAACACAAAATGAACGATATAAAAACAAAACAATTAAATGTATAAGGGTACAAAAAACAAATAGAAAAATAGAAGAAAATTTTCCAATTATGGATTGTCAGTGAGAGCCATGTTTAGTAGCAGGAGGTAACATGTGCCTGCAAGCGAAGTGACTGTTGCACAATGCTGATGTACACCGTACTACTGGAAATAACTACGCTTAAGTACAGGGGGTGGTGGAGGTGTGATACAATCCACCAATCAGAAACCGTTCCGCTCGAGATATAAAGGAATCTTACGACATTAGCATTTGTTCACGGTGACACAGTTTGCTGCACAGCGGTGTGTGTTTTTGGATTCTGTTATTGTTCGGTTGATTTTGAAGGCGATGAGATCAGTCTTCAAATGGTGCAGTGTATCTTAGTAAAATGAGTGGTTCATCTGCTAGAATGACGAATGTGGTGGCACTGAATGAGGCCAAGACGCAGAGAAAAACTAACTATCAATATAAGAAAGAAACAGTCATAATTTTTGGGACGTGCTGAAAAAGGGAGACTTAGAACACATTGTGACAACCGGTAAAATCGGAGGGAGACGAGACAGAGGAGGACAGAAACAAAAATGTTTTAGACATCCTGACTGTATGGCACGGAAGAGCTTCAACATCTGAGATGATATCAAATACCAGAGATAGAGATTTGTGGAGATTGCCTACGTCAGCCGGCACGACACCTGAAGATGATAATCAAGTGAAACCTTAACTGGAAGCAGACCTGTTTATCGCGGTGGGTGCCATAGTATCCGTGTGTTACATCCCTGACGCCCCATTTTACTTACGTCAACTCTAATGCATAACATTTAAATCAAACATTTTTGTATGTACATTATTTTTTTATATTAAAGTTAAGGCACCCAAAAGCTTAACTTACAGCTAAGCAACAGATGATCAACAGCATTTTCATACCTACTTTGTGTTACCAGACCCAAACAGACAATGAGCAAAGCGAAGTCGCAAAAATAACTACATGTGAAATGCGGTGCCTGCAAAAAGTTACCAACAAAACCAGAAAAGACAGAGTCACCAACAGCAGCATACGAAAGAAAGTTGGCACAGAACCTTGCTTGAATTACATTGAGAAACTAAGAATGGCGTGGTTTGTTCACTTAATAAGAATGCACCCAAACCGCATAGTATACGGTCTTCTACAACAGAACATCAAGAAAGAAGCCGAGAGGAAGACCACGAAAAAGATGGTTAGGGGGCATAGCAGAATCCTGTCAAAGAGCCAAAATAACAATCAAACAAGCCACCAGAACAGCGTAAAACAAAAACAGAAAACCACGACACTTGGTAATAACCCGGTAACAGTGTGACGACAAAAGAAGAAGATTAAACGATTAATACGAATTAGTTTTTCATTGTTATATACTTTTCACAGGGCCTGCAAGTAATGTCTGCATACTACTCTATCCTAGACAACTCGCTCAATCTCTTTCATGGAATTGAGTCCAATATATTTTACCTCTCTCAGCAAAGCTCGTTATATGGCTTCTCTAAGATGTCATCTCTTTCTTGAACCCTTTGCATCCCACTTCAGTGCCTGCTTTGGTATTCTTTGATTCTTTCTTCTCAAGGGATGCCCAACATATCTCCATCTTCTCCTTCTTATAACATACGTTACTAGTGGTTGACCAGACATTTCTCTGATTTCATCACTTCTCAATTCGTCCCATTCTATGTTTATTGCAGACATGAGTCGTTCGTTGTTATATTTGATATAAGAAGTTCTTGGGTATATCCAGTATATATGTCAACCATAAGTAACTGAAGTGAAAAAAACGTTTTCTTCATACCTGTTATGTATATTAGGAATACGACGTTAAGAATTTTTCATGACGGGTGATGTGGTCAACAACAAGACTGCCGCTTTTACTTCCCAGTTTTTTCCCAGGTTACCAATTGAGGCTTTGTCGACTTGAGATCATCATCAAGTAGCTTGTCCCTTCCGAAACTTGGCTCCAAGACAGCAGTCCTGAAAAACTCTCTGTTCTGTGCAAGTTGACCGACGTCAACAGCAGTCATTCTCAGATCGTCAATGACATTTTGCACCCATCGTTATCTATGTCTTCCTCTCATTCTTCTTTCATGCACCTTCTTCTTCTTCTCTTCCACCATTTACTTCTTTATAGAAGTGTTGGGGGTGAGACGTAGTGATCTTGTGTATGCTTGTTTTCTTCTTTTCCACCATTTACTTCTTTATAGAAGTGTTGGGGGTGAAACGTAGTGATCTTGTGTGTGCTTGTTTTAAGGCACTTTGTAAGCTGATATTCATGTTCGTAAGGCTGTTCCTGATGCCGTCGCTCCATCTTTTGCCTAGTCTTCCTCTTGCCTTGTACTCATACTTTTCTGTGTGACTCTCTGTAGTAGGCGATACCAGGGCATTCTGGTCAGGTGTCCAAACCATTTAATATGTTGTTCTTTTATGAATTGCATGACTGGTTTCACATCCAGTCTCCTGATTTCTTCATTTCTAATTTTGTCTCTTATTGTTACACCTGCAGCTCTTCAAAATTGTCTTCTCTAGGTATTCATGTCGTTTGATGTGTCCGAAATATTTAATTGTCCTTTATGTTATGCTCTTTCCAGGCCCACTGTGGAATTGAACCCGAACCCCGTTCCTAAGAACTCACCAACAATTACGTTACTGCGACTCTCAATGCAAATTATATCATAGGAAAGATGGCATCGAATTTTAAATGTTAGCATGTCACCATTTAACATTAAAAGCATTTTTCAACGCTATCTGTTTCCCAACATAACGCTATCCGTGCAACACCTGAACGCTGACATCAAACAAAAGAAGAAAACTAGTCTCGACAAAGATATAATCGCTACGCTGAATGCTGGGAGTATCAAGAAGAGACTCATTTAGAAATGAAGACATCAGGAAATGGCGGGTGCACCATTAGTACTGAACTTATTCAAGAAAAAAACAAAATAAGTGCTTTGACTACATAAGCAGATTAGTAACAGACAGTGTGATTCAAAGAGCAAGCTACTCAGCTACAGTTGTTATAAGGCAAAAGGCAGACTATTCAATATATATATATATGAAGAAACAATTATAAAGAGAAATAAAATTCAGACAAATAAAGTATTTTGGGCACATAAAAAGACATGACACCATGATAAAACATTTACTAGAGGGGAAAGTTGAGGGGGAAGAGCAAGAGGAAGACCGAGAGATAAGTGGGAGGGAAACCTTAAGAAATGGACAGGTTACAGTCTGGCAGTATGCAACACCAAGGCGAAAGACATAGGATGCTGGAGATTCATTGCAGCCAACCTTCGATGTGGAGACGGCACCTGATGATGATGATGATGATATATATATATATATATATATATATATATATATATATATATATATATATATATATATATATATATATATATATGGCCTTTATCGTTTTTACAGACAGTCAATTGACAAGTTTTTCACTGTGACAACTTCTGAGTTTTTTGCTTGTTTCTCTTGTCTTTCAGCTCATCCGTGTCTCTCTTAAAAGATTCTGCACCTTTGTGCAATGTTGTTTTCCATATATCTCTTGACCATATAAATAACAAAGTCGTGGAAAGACATCATGTACAAGGCGCACACAAGAGCCGTTCTATATATTTCTCTTTATCCTAACGTTGTGATTCAAAACATGATTCCAGTTCAATAGTTGATCGCCACTTTTTCCGATCTCTGGTTGTTCTCTTTATCGCTTTCCAAGAAGGTCTAGCATCGTTCAGTTTTTCAAGAAAACTGTCTTCAAGTCTGTTTAGGATGTCCCCCTTTCCGTTTTCCTTGCGGGTTCCTCTCAAGCGTTTGTTTAGTGACATTCGTCTGTGTTTTCCGCAGAGTATGCCGAACACATCGCCATTTTCTCCTCTTAACCTCGGTCATCATGGGTTCTTGTCTTTTTCTTATCCACAGGTCTGTGGTTACAACTTTGTCATACCTTCTTACTCTAAGAAAAGACGAGAGACATCCGATCTATGATAGATAGAAATTAGGAAAAATTGCTATGATAGTAAAGATGTAAACAAGACAAGCAGCTTGATGATGATGAGTATAATGTAGTTTCTTTTAAAGCCAGCAGAATGATTGATTATTTTAAAATGTATTTTACCATCATTATTGCTCTTCAGTGAATAATTAGATGTGTTTCAAACTCTTTCTTATAACTGTAAGTCTCAGTGACAGGGCACTATCTCTGTAGCACAGGTGCTAATCCTTGATTAAATTTGGAAAATAATGAAAATGTGTATACACTTTATTTCAATCTTTTTAATTGTTTGTTCTACAATGGTTTTCCTGTCTACCCTTTTGCATTTTCAAATGTCTACGGTCCTTTTAATATGCTCAATTTGAAACCAAACGCGTGTTTTGTCATCCATTTCTAATAGGACTAGTAACTCGATCTCACGTACATTGAGACCACGGATCACTAGAAAATAGACTGATCTCTCCACAAGGAAAAAATATAATACTTTTTGAGCGATACCTCCACGCAACAGAGTGCCTAGTAGAGCTGCGAAATGCCCGGCTAATAACAATTTAACTTCCCTCACTACAAACGTTTGAAACTCTGGATGTTACACCGATTACAGTAGAGTGTGCCAGCTGATGCTATAATGAAGAAGGAAAAAACATAACACGCAAACAAACAATAGAGTAATCAATAAACCGCACGTGCCTAGCCCATCGATTGGTAGTTGTTGGCAGAAATGACATCACAGCCTAAACAAGAACATGTCGATAGAACACCCAAACAGATCGACCACATTGTCCCAAGCTTGGCGGTGACTATACAACATAAAAATGTAACCAAAGTTTGAAAAAATTGATTATTTCCACGTTTTTAAACTTAGTGCGCCTCATTAAGTGATCAATATTATTCAGTTAAAAATATCATAAAGTCTCAGTGGCAGAGCACTTACTTGGTAGCTCTGGCAGAGATGTTTATATCATTAAGAAAACTGTGTACACACTTTTAGTCGGGAAACTGGCGAATCAGCTGTAGCGTAAACTGAACACAGCTTTTTAGTGAGCTAAATCTAACTCATTGTCCCTTTGTTACCATAGTAACGGTTGGCGCCAATTTTAAAATGCAAACATGTCACCTTGAACACAAAAACAGCAATGTTCAACACAATCTTTTTCCCCCTATCAGTGCCAAACCTGGACGATGACAACAGATGATAGAAGAAAACTAGTTACAACAGAGATGAAGTGTCTACGCAGAATGCTGAGGGTAGCAAGAAGAGACCGGTTGACCGATTAAGTGGGTACGACATCAGTACTGAACTTCAATCCTTTTTTAGCAGTCATACTTTACCATTGTAATATCTTTGTCAATGTCTATATGTTGTGTTCTGTGACATTCGTTACTTTTGGTGTTTCGTTTGCTTAATAAAGGCTTTTTTGGTCGAAACGTTGCTATATATTGTCATTGTCTTTGTATTTTGTCAAACTACAGTACTTTGTTATTACGTGTTTCGCCATTCTACATAGTTTTACTGCAGTCTCCATCTATACTGAACTTCATCAAGAAACAACAAATTAAATGGTTCGGCCACATAAGCACCAACAGACAGTGCACCTCAAAGAGTAATGTTGCTCCGATACATGGATACAAAGCAAAAGACAGTGCACCTCAAAGAGCAATGTTGCTCCGATACATGGATACAAAGCAAAAGACAGTGCACCTCAAAGAGCAATGTTGCTCCGATACATGGATACAAAGCAAAAGACAGTGCACCTCAAAGAGCAATGTTGCTCCGATACATGGATACAAAGCAAAAGACAGTGCACCTCAAAGAGCAATGTTGCTCCGATACATGGATACAAAGCAAAAGACAGTGCACCTCAAAGAGCAATGTTGCTCCGATACATGGATACAGAGCAAAAGGCCGACCAAGCAAAAGGTGGACCACAGAGATAACAAAGGAGACGGAAAACACTAATTTTGAAGCGCACACAAGGGCTCGTTCTAGAAATCTCTTCTTATCCTGACGTTGTGAGGCAAAACAGGATTGGAGAAAAGAACGAAAGAAAAGATAAAATGGTACGAAGGGTTGGAAAAGACTATTATGGAAGGAAGTAGCCCAGTAAAGAGAGGAAGGTCTATTCAGGATGTGACTGATGACTTGATCATGACGACAGCATAGGCTGGACACCAGGCCTAGGAGATAATTTAATTTCGAACAACTGTTATGATGGTAAAGTGCTGCTCAGAACAAGCTACATGAATGATGATTCGTCTTTCCGCGATTAAGATATGTATATATGGCCTTTTTCGTCTCTACTTTTTTGCTAATTGGCAAAGTGTTTTACTGTGACAACTTCTAAATTTTCTCTTTTCTCTCTTGTCTTTCAGCTCATACATAATTCTCTTCTCAAAAGACTGCGTTCTTGCTTTCCACACAACATTGCTTTCCACACAACATTGCTTTCCACACAACATTGCTTTCCACACAACATTGCTTTCCACACAACATTGCTTTCCACACAACATTGCTTTCCACACAACATTGCTTTCCACACAACATTGCTTTCCACACAACATTGTTTTCCACACAACATTGCTT